>OX382226.1:65000-2661912 GCA_947507525.1 Apamea epomidion
AACCTAACCTAACCTAACCTAACCTAACCTAACCTAACCTAACCTAACCTAACCTAACCTAACCTTTAGGATAAGAAATAATGTAGCTCAAGAAATTATGACTGAATAATATATTGTAAGCATATTAGGATAGGCATAAAATAAATAAAGTTAAAATAAAGTTACAGTTAAAATATTTAGTACTATAAGATTGAAAACTCAAAAAATAATGTAAAGAATTTAGTTACGTCTAACAATTATTACTAGGTGTTTTATTTTTTACTATAGTTAGTGCATATTCCCAAATAAGTTAGACTCAAATAATAATATTGCAAATAAAGATTAGTATGTAGACGAAGACTGCTTCCAGGAACTTCCATCTTCCTAATAAAGGACTGTCCAACAAAATGACAACAAACCGAACGACAGGAATCAGATCTCATCAGAAAAACAAGGGCTCTGATTATGTCAGAGGGACACTGAGCAAAGGCAGGAGTGGGTTTTAGCCGGTAAGAGTCCGGCACTGCCCAGACTGGCTCATAAGTGAGGCAGTCTGGGCGTCCATGAGGATTTCCCACTCCTGCCAATAAAAAAAAAAAAAAAAAAAAAAAACCTAACCTAACCTAACCTAACCTAACCTAACCTAACCTAACCTAACCTAACCTAACCTAACCTAACCTAACCTAACCTAACCTAACCTAACCTAACCTAACCTAACCTAACCTAACCTAACCTAACCGGGGGGGGGGGGGGGGGTGGGTGAGCCGGTTGCGAGGAACCGGTTGCCTCTGTTGGTGTATCCTGAGAAGCCGGCGGATGAATCGGCTGTGTCTTGGTCCCGGATTTCTTCTTTAACGACGAGACGGGGTATGTGGGACTCCCTGTCGGAATGACAGTATACCCACTAAAACTCAGCGGTGTTCCCACATCGCCGTGATGGGAGGGCCATGGGAAACCGGCATAGCCTTTACTTCCACAGCCCTCCCGGCGCATGCCCGCCTAGATGGTGTGGCGGGCCCCGCATGCCCCCCAGGTTGAGGGGCTACGGGAATGGCCGAGAACACATGGCCATTCCCGTCCCACACTGGTGGAGGCCTGTGCGATACAGGCAACGGTGCCCCCGCACCCGTTGCCTGCTGACCTCCACGCCCGCCTAGCTGGCGGGCCCCGCATGCCCCCCGCGTTGAGGGGGCTACGGCCGCAGAGGATAGGGAGAGCGGCAACGTAACACCGACACTCCTCTTCCCCTGCGGCCCCACCGCGTCCGCCATCTAACGGTGACGGCCCCGTCAAGGCCGCGGAAGGTAGGGAGAGCGGCAACGTAACACCGACACTCCTCTCCCGCCGCGGCCTCCAATCCTCAGCCGCGATATCTCCCATACGAGGGACATCGCGGCCCGCCTCAGGTAGGTTGCGGTGTCACCCAAGTGGCACCGCCACCTACCCGCAGGCCGCTCGTCGTCGGCTAAGCCGCAAAGCCTTGACGAGCGGCCCCCGCTGGGGTTCCTCTTAGCTTCACCGTGGTCCTGCGAGGCCACGGCTACTGAGCCCCCCCGCCTCGTCAATGCGGGAACCCACCGGGGGGGAACCTAACCTAACCTTTTTTTTTTTTTTTTTTCTCTCGCTGAGAAATGCTTTATGCATCCCCGACTCGCGGGGGACGAGACGGGGTATGTGGGACTCCCTGTCGGAATGACAGTATACCCACTAAAACTCAGCGGTGTTCCCACATCGCCGTGATGGGAGGGCCATGGGAAACCGGCGTAGCCTTTACTTCCACAGCCCTCCCGGCGCATGCCCGCCTAGATGGTATGGCGGGCCCCGCATGCCCCCCAGGTTGGGGGGCTACGGGAATGACCGAGAACACCTGGCCATTCCCGTCCCACACTGGTGGAGGCCTGTGCGATACAGGCAACGGTGCCCCCGCACCCGTTGCCTGCTGACCTCCACGCCCGCCTAGCTGGCGGGCCCCGCATGCCCCCCGCGTTGGGGGGGCTACGGCCGCAGAGGATAGGGAGAGCGGCAACGTAACACCGACACTCCTCTTCCCCTGCGGCCCCACCGCGTCCGCCATCTAACGGTGGCGGCCCCGCTAAGGCCGCGGAAGGTAGGGAGAGCGGCAACGTAACACCGACACTCCTCTCCCGCCGCGGCCTCCAATCCTCAGCCGCGATGTCTCCCATACGAGGGACATCGCGGCCCACCTCAGGTAGGTTGCGATGTCGCCCAAGCGGCACCGCCACCTACCCGCAGGCCGCTCGTCGTCGGCTAAGCCGCAAAGCCTTGACGAGCGGCCCCCGCTGGGGTTCCTCTTAGCTTCACCGTGGTCCTGCGAGGCCACGGCTACTGAGCCCCCCCGCCTCGTCAATGCGGGAACCCACCGGGGGGGGAACCTAACCTAACCTTTTTTTTTTTTTTTTTTTTTTTTTTTTTTTTCTCGCTGAGAAATGCTTTATGCATCCCCTTCTCGCGGGGGACGAGACGGGGTATGTGGGACTCCCTGTCCGAATGACAGTATACCCACTAAAACTCAGCGGTGTTCCCGCATCGCCGTGATGGGAGGGCCATGGGAAACCGGCTTAGCCTTTACTTCCACAGCCCTCCCGGCGCATGCCCGCCTAGCTGGCGGGCCCCGCATGCCCCCCGGGCTGGGGGGCTACGGGAATGGCCGGGAACACCTGGCCATTCCCGTCCGACACTGGTGGAGGCCTGTGCGATACAGGCAAGGGTGCCCCCGCACCCGCTGCCTGCTGGCCTCCACCTGGGAGGAGTCGGAGATGACTGTCAAATTGACGTCTCCTTCGACCCCTCCTCCGCCTTCTGAGCGCCGCCGCGTGAGGATCGTCCTCCCGCGCGCGCTCCGCCGCCTCCTTCTGGGACATGACGTGTTCGCAGAAGGAGGCGACTGCCGCCCAGGACCCCTCATCCCCCAGCATGGTGTTAACCAAACCGGGCAGTGAGAGGTCCCGTCCGATCGCCGCAATGAGACTGCGACGAGGCTCGGACCACGACGGGCACACCTCGAGGGTGTGCTGCGCCGTGTCCTCCGCCGCGCCACAGTCGTGGCACGACGGCGTCTCCTCCCGTCCGATCCGGTGCAGGTACGATCCGAAACAACCGTGTCCGGACAGCACCTGCACCAGACGGAACGAGAGGAACCCATGCGACCGCTCGAGCCAGTCTCGCAGGACCGGCCCAAGCGCGTCGAGGGTTCGGCGGCCAAAGGCTGCGGTGGCGAGGTCCCGCGTCCAATGGACGACGATGGCGTCCCTCGCCTCCCGCCGGACGGCCTCCCGCTCTTCCGGGGCGGTGCGTTCTGCTCTCGCCCTCCGCCCCGCCATCCATTCGTACACTTTGGCGAGCACCCACGCCTCGAGTTCCCAAGGCGGGGTGCCGGCCAGAGCACACGCTGCCGCGAAGCCCACCGTGCGGTAGGCCCGCGCCACCCGCTGGGCTATGGCCCTCTGAGGTGCCCGCAAGGCGGCGGCGTTCTCCCTCCTATGGAGGGAGTCCTCCCAGATAGGGGCCCCGTAGAGGGCCATACTCTTAAGGATGCCGGCGTAGAGTTGCCGGCATCGTGCGCTGGGCCCCCCCAAGTTGGGAAGGAGCCACGATAGCGCCCCCGCGGCCTTCAGCAGGCGCGACGACAGCCCGCTGAAATGCGGGCCGAAGCGCCACCTGCTGTCGATCACAAGGCCCAGATATTTCATCTGGGCCTTGACCTCGATTCTGACGCCCTCCACGAAGATGTGGGCGTCAGGTGGGGGGCGCTGCCGAGGTCCGTAGAAGAACACGGCCTCGGTCTTGTGCAGCGCCACCTTTAGACCTAGGCGGCGGATCCTCGCCGTGACCAAGGATCCGCCCGCCGAGGCCAAATTGGCCGCCTCCCTGAAACTCCCCCCCCGGGCGGTGAGGAGAGTGTCGTCCGCGTAGCAGACGACGCTCGTGCCTCGGAGGAGAGTTCCCCGCAAGAGCCAATCGTAGCCGACGTTCCAGAGGAGTGGTCCTATGACTGACCCCTGTGGAACGCCGGCTTCGACGGTATACCGCCGGACTTGGCCAGTCCTATCTACCAGGAGGATTGCCCGATCCTCCAGGTAGCTGGCCAGCAGACTGCGCAGGTATCGAGGCACTCCGTGGAATCGGAGCGCCTCTAGGATGGTGGAGTGGGGAACGGAGTTGAAGGCGTTGGCTATGTCGAATGACACCGCCAGCAATCCGTCCCCCGCCTCCATCGCCTCCTTCACCTGCCCCTTAAGGCAGGACAGTGCGTCCACCGTGGAACGCTCAGCCCGAAACCCGAACTGAGCGTCCGACAAGTCCGGCCCGGTATCCCGCAGATGGCCCTTTAGGCGACCAGCGATTATCCCCTCGAACATTTTGCCGACCTCATCTAGAAGAACGATGGGTCGGTATGCCGAGGGGGAGTCTGCTGGGCGGCCCTCCTTTCGAAGGAGGCACAACTGCCCCTCCTTCCACGGTTTCGGGAACCTCCTAGACGCAAGGCATGCGCTGAAGAGGTCCCGAAACCTCCCCTCCATTCGAGTGGCGGCGATCGCCACCACTCTTGCGGGGACACCGTCGGGGCCTGGAGCCGTCTTCTTGGCGCGTATACGAAGGATCGCCGCGCCAAGTTCCGACTCCGTGACAGGAGGGGGGGCCTCCTCTTCCTCCTCGTCTACTAGCGGGGCTCCACACATCACTGGCGGGGTGAAGTTGTCCCTGCCCGGGAACAGAGACTGAACCACCCCGTCCAGAAATGAGGGCTCCAGGGTCTCGGCAACCGGGGGACCAAAGGGGCGCAATTTGTTGCGCGCCGCCTTATACGGTCTCCCGTAGGGGTCGTTGTCGAGACCCTCCAGCAGCTCGGCTCTCGCCGAGTCTTTGGCGGCAGTGATGGCCCGATCGAGGACCTTTTTGGCCTCCACGTAGACGTCATAGAGGTGGTCCTCGTCGGCCTGGTCCCGTCGACGCCGCCGCCGACTCCGCGTGTAGGCCCTCCTTGCCTCCGCACAAGCTGCTCGAAGCCCCGCCAGCTCCGCCGACCACCAGTACACGGCGCGTTTGGGTGGTGGTCGGCGAGACCGAGGCATGCTAGAGTTGCATACCTCGGTCAGACACTCCCTCAGCTGCCCCGCTGCGGTGTCCACATCCAGGCCGGCGGTAGGCGGCGAAAGCCAGTCCTGGATGAACGCCGCCTCCGCCGCTGCCTCCCTGTCCAGGCGGGTGAGAGCCCACCGCGGGAACGGTGATCGCCCCGAGATGGGCCGCATCGCTCCGGGGCCCCTGGTGGAGATGTCGAACCGCACGTAGCGGTGGTCCGACATGGTCTCCACCAGGTCCACCCGCCAGTTCAGCACGCGTGCGGCTAACGCAGGGGTGGCGAAAGTGACGTCCACTATTGAGCCACCCTGCCGCCGCACGCATGTCTGGACGCTTCCTCTGTTCAGGAGGGAGAGTCCAGAGGAGGCTGCCCACATCTCCACCGCCCGCCCGCGTGCGTCGGTGGCCGGGTTGCCCCAGGTGACCGACTTGGCATTCAGGTCTCCCAGCAGGGAGACCTGCCGCGGCGCCGCCCTGCCGACCACGGCGGCCAGGACTCCGAGATAATTCTCAAAGTCCTGGAGAGGGCGGTTTGGGGAGAAATATACCCCCACAAGGGCTATGTCTCCCCACGCGGCGGCCACGTATCCCGGTCCTCTCTCTAATAGCGAGAGGGGAGGGGAGTCCGTGGAAGACCGCGCCGCTAGTGCCACCGAGTCGTCCTCGTCACCCAGCCAGCTGCTGGGGATCGAGTAGGGCTCGGCGACCACCGCTACGTTCACCAACCACTCGGCCATGACCTGCACTACCAGGTCCTGGGCCGCTTTGCAGTGGTTGGCGTTCGCCTGGAGGATGCGATAGTCGGAAAGCATTATTCCGACATCGCACCCCTCTCCTCAACTACCGCCGCTGGCGCTGCAGCGACGACGATGGCGGCGGCGGTGGTGGCAACAGGGCGAACCTGCGCCGGCACTATGCCCTTCCTCACGGGGGGCTTGCAGCTTCGGCCCGTCATCCTGTGGTCCGCAGGACGGCCACTGGCGGCACACGCCTTGCAGTGTGGCGTGGTGGCGCGGCAAGTGGCACTCTTGTGTCCCTCTTGCCCGCACTGGTAGCACGTGTCTCCCCAGTCGGACTTGGAGGGACACGTGGCTCGGGTGTGGCCGAACGCGAAGCACTTGAAGCACCGCGTAGGCTGGTCCTCAAGTGGCCTGACCACAGCCGAGCTGAGCCCCACGAGCAGCCGTCCCTTGGTCGCAGCAAGGACGGCCGCAGCCGCGGCGACTGGGCACTCGATGCGGATGATGCCCATGCCACGGCGGCCGAACCCGATGGCTCCACCCCTCACCGCGCCAGCGTCGCAGCCTCCAGCCGCCGCGACTGCCGCCACCACATCCTCCTTGGTGACCGAGTCATCCAGATCGGCCACCTCCAAGGCTGCGGTCTTGACAGGCTTTACGATGGTCGCCACGTCCGCGATGACCTCTTGCAACTTTTTTGCAAAGAGGTCCGCATTGGTGCCGCGCTCTTCCCCCGAGAACTCGAAAATTCGAGCCCCGGTTAGGGTTCGGCGGCACGTAATATTGCTGATCCCCAGCTGGGAGGGATCAGCATTGGTACGAGCCCGTCTTAGGACGGACTCGTATGTCTCGCCCCGCTCCACGGCCGCCGGGGTGAGGGTCACGACGACGGCCGCAGTTTTGGGAGGAACCAGCTTCCTCCCGCCGGCTGGGGCCCGTTTGCCTGCAGGAGCATTCGCGGCGGGCTTGGGGGCCGGCTTTTGCACTCCCTTGCCCTTCCCTCTCTTGACCACTTCCGTCCACGACTGGTTGGACGGGGTGGTGGAGGGAAGCAGGGCGTCTTCCTCCTGCGAGTCCTGGGTGGCTGCTGGAGTCGCCAACGACCCAGTCGCTCCCTCCGCGCTTGTGGTGGGGGCTTGGGGAGCCACCTTCGTCCTCTTGCCCTTCCCTTTGCCCTTGGAGGGCTTCGGAGCCTGGGGCTGCGCATCCGATGCCGGGCCTGCTAGAGGCGCCGGTTCCGGCTCCCTCGGTGGTGGCTTATCCGCCGCTAGCGGCGGGCGGAGCCGCCTTTCCGGCAGGAGCCGGTCCTCGATGCCTGCGAGGCAGGCCCGGGTGAAGGCCCTCTCCTCCATGACAACCTTGCGGATTATCTCCTCAAGGTTGGAAGGGGAGGAGGAGCCTCCTCCCACCGGGCCTGGGGCAGGCTGAGCAGGCCGAGCCGTGGCCTCAGCCAGCTTCAGGTGTAGCTGGCTGACCTCCGCCTGCAGGCGATCCACCTTCGCCTGCAGCTGCCGCGTCTCGTCCGTGGCCGTCCGCTTCACCAGCTCTGCGACTATGCCGTGCAAGCTGGCAGCCTGGCATTTGAGGGCCTTCTGGAAGGTCCCCTTCAGGTTGGAGGACTTTGAGGCGACCTCCAGGACCTCCTCTCTGTCCTCCTGCGCCATGCGCTCCAGTTCCGCCAGGGAGTGGTCAGCATACAGGACACTGGATGCCCCATAGCCGGCCCTCGACCTGGCGGTTTGCGTCTGGCGCTCCTTCGCAGCGACCCTCTCCTCCAGGTCCTCCTGGAGTTGCGCCCTCTTTGCCAGATTTAGCTGGCGCTCGGCGTCCACCAAACCCACGTCGTGGGTATCAGGCTCTTTAGAAGTCGAAGCCTTTTTAGGCTTCGACTTCTTCCCGGCCTTACCTTCGGCCGACTCCGAGGAGCCCTCGGACCCGTGCCTTAGGTAGGCCCTCTTCCGCTTGAGGCGGTCGTTTTCGGCCCCCGACGTCTCCAGGTTGGAGTCGTTGGAGTCCGAAAACTCGTCCGGCCTGCTGAACAAGCCGGCCGCAGACGGTGCGCGGTCAGCGTCCGACGCCAAAGCGTCACCGGCGTGGCCCTGAAAAGGGCCGTTGGATTGGCCCTGAGAAGGGCCGTTAGGTTGGCCCTGAGAAGGGCCGTTTGAATCGCCCTGGGAGGAGCGATTCGGGTTAAAATTTTGGTTAAAATTGGGATAAAAATTGGGGTTATAAATAGGGTTAAAATCAGGGTTAAAACTAGCAAAACGCCCAGAGGCGTCCCGCATCGGTTTCTTACTCATTATTCGTCGACAACCGCAGGAAAGTCAACGAATCACAGCGCACTTTAGCCGCCGGTCTGCCACTCCGTTACGGTGGTCAGACACGACGTTGCCCGGGGGAAACTGCGAGGAAGTATGCACTGTGGGGGATCCCCCAACCTAACCTAACCTAACCTAACCTAACCTAACCTAAATGCCATCACTTCCCTGAAGTCTGGAAGGAGGCGATTGTGATCGTCCTGAAGAAACCGGGGAAGGACGACTACAGCACCCCAAAGGCGTACAGGCCAATCGGCCTTTTGCCAATACTAGGCAAAATATACGAGAAGATGTTGGTGGCCCGCCTTAAGTTCTATCTGATCCCAAGGATGAGTACTCGCCAGTACGGATTCATGCCCCAGAAGAGCACAGAGGACTCCCTCTATGTACTAATGCAGCACATACGCAGCAAGCTGGAGCTGAAAAAAGTAGTGGTTATGGCATCCCTGGACATAGAGGGGGCTTTCGACAGCGCCTGGTGGCCAGCCATAAGAGTCCGTCTGGCTGAGGAAAAGTGTCCAATTAACTTGAGGAGGGTCATCGACAGCTATCTCACAAACAGAAGGGTCAGGGTCAGGTACGCAGGTGAAGAATGTAGCAAGGCTACTGCTAAGGGTTGTGTCCAGGGTTCCATAGGAGGACCAATATTCTGGAACCTTTTGTTGGACCCGCTTTTAAAGAGCCTAGAAGCTAGGGGTGACTATTGCCAGGCCTTTGCTGACGACGTCGTGCTGATCTTCGATGGTGACACATCGCTGGAGATCCAGGGACGTGCCAATGCCGCTCTCGAACATGTCCGGGCGTGGGGTGTACAAAACAAATTAAAATTTGCCCCGCAAAAAACCAATGCGATGGTTATTACCCGCAAACTAAAATACGACACCCCACGCCTAAGCATGGGTGGGATCGACATTGCCATGTCCAAAGAGATCAAAATCCTAGGTGTCACCATCGACGAAAAGCTGACCTTTAACACACACATCGCAAACGTATGCAGAAAGGCAATAGGAATCCACAAGCAGCTAACTAGGGCGGCCAAGACCAGCTGGGGACTTCACCCCGAAGTCATAAGGACTATTTATGTGGCTGCGGTAGAACCGGTCATCCTGTACGCAGCCAGCGTATGGGCCCCGGCCGCTAGAAATCTGTGCGTCATGAAGCAGCTGGGAGCAGTTCAGCGCGGAATTGTGCAAAAGCTGTGCAAGGCATACCGGACGGTCTCGCTAAACTCGGCGCTTGTGCTGGCTGGGTTGCTCCCGCTCGACCTCCGTATCCGGGAGGCGGCTGCGCTCTACGGAGCAAAGAGGGGGGAGCCCCAGCCCGCACTGGGAGACCGGGAAGTGGAGCGGGTGGCCTCAGCGCTGGAGGCCCCACACCCTGCGGAGCAAATGAGCCTGGAGTTCGCAAGTCTGGTGGACGAAGAACAATATCTTGCTGCACTTGCTGTGCCCGACAGGGTCCATAATTGTTTCTCTATAATTTACCTACCAGCCTTGTATACATTATGGAATGCAATAAAGAATTGAGTATTGAGTATTGAGTATTGAGTATCAGAACCACAGTAATTATGCTGTGAGGATCTTTACAGACGGCAGCAAGATTGAGGGCAGAGTCGGAGCAGCGCTATCCCTGTGGAATGGCACCGCCGAGACAAAGGCCCTCAAGCTTGCTTTGCCGTCTTATTGTACCGTCTACCAGGCTGAACTCCTGGCCCTGCAAAGAGCTGCGGGGGAGGTACTCAGGTCTCGTGAAACCTCGTTCGGCATCTTCAGCGACTCCATGGCGGCCCTCCAGTCGGTGACCAACACAAGTTCCCTTCATCCCTTGGCAGTGGAAACCAGGGACACCTTGCGACGCAGCCAGCTCCAGAGCAAAAGTGTCTCTTTGTTCTGGATAAAGGCCAACGAGAGGAGGGAAACGAGAGAGCCGACCAGCTCGCGAAGGAGGCCGCCCTGGGGTCGAAGAAGAGGCCGGACTACGATCTGTGCCCCGTGTCATTCGTCAAGCGACAAATCCGGTCGGAAACGCTTGACGAATGGAACGGGAGATATCAGTCGGGTGACACGGCCTCGGGTACAAAAATCTTCTTCCCGGATGCGGTGTCAGCGTACGGTGTGGTGCGGAAGATGACTCATACGAGTATAACCACACAAATCTTGACGGGGCACGGTGGGTTTTCGGCATACTTGAAACGCTTCAAGTGTAAGGAGAACCCATCGTGCGCCTGTGAGCCTGGTGTCGAAGAGTCAGTTCCGCACATTCTGTTTGAGTGCCCCATAAGTGCGAAAAGTAGGTACGAGACGGAGCAGCAGCTGGCCATCGAACTGGTTGCCCAAAATGCACCAGAATTAATGAGTGGAAAGAAACGAGACTCATTTCTAAAGTACTGTAACGACATAGCAGGCCAAGTTATAAAACGAAATAAGTCAGCATAAGAAAATATGCTATCATAATATAATAGATTATATTAGAGACTAGCATAAAACTAAAATAGCTGTAGAATAATCATAAATAATAAGAAAATACAATACGTAGAAATAGAGATAAGCCTGAAAATAAGAACAAAATAATTATGTAGAGTTAGATAAATAAGAACTGTCCCCACTGTCTCTGTTAGAATATTTTGTATTAAGATAAGTTAAAACATAGCCCTTAAGTAGCAATAGGAAGAAACAATATATAAAATAGATAAAAACCTAGAACATAAATAAACATGTAAGTAGAAAGTAATTGTAGTAGTTTAGATAGACATTATAATATAAAACATTTATTTCTCTTTTTTTATCGTTCCTTTAGTATAGATCCGTTGTCGGTCAAGCCGGAGACACTCACCTCTCCGAGTTCCGTGTTTGTCTGATGTCTCAATGCAACATGCATAAAAGTTACAACTTCGCAGTGCCATAGGCTCTGATCATGTCAGAGGACACAAGCAGGGCATGAGTGGGTTTTAGCCGGTAAGAGTCCGGCACTGCCCAGACTGCCTCACTAGTGAGACAGTCTGGGCGTCCATGAGGATTTCCCACTCCTGCCAAAACAAAAAAAAAAAAAAAAAAAAAAACCTAACCTAACTAACAAACATCTCCCGCGTAAAGGCTTACTTGGCTCATCAATGCGGCATTTGTGCTATAGCATATTCCTAAGCCATGGAAAGCTGCTGAAGTGATCATGATTGCAAAGCCCGGTACACCACCTCACGAAGCATCATCATGCAGGCCCATATCCCTGTTGCCTATAATCTCAGGTAGTAAGTCTCATAAGTAGAGAAAGTCATATACAAAAACAGAAGCTTAAAACAGGAGCTAGTAGACTTACATCGTCTGTACCTCAATGTTGTCGATGAACGGGATCAACTAAGGGTTGTCACAGATGGCTTCAACAACTGCAGTAATCTATACGAGGAGGCTTTGTGTAAGATTAGGAACCTAGAGGATGAATTAATCCACGCGAATGTTCAAATCCTAAAATTACAGAAGAATAAGGAACATTCTCAGATCAAAGAAACTGACCATTTATTTAATGAATTATTAAATAAAAGCTGTAACCCACATTCCATAACAACAATAGACCTAACAGAGAATTCCTTACTGAAAAATAACTATAGTCATAAGATGAGTCAAAATAAAATAAAAAATTATGCAAGACTGAATAAAATCATTAAAAAATGTAATAAATTTAAGAAACAGCAAAACCATTTTTCCAAAAATATTCAATTAAGGAAAGAACGTGTTACTCTTATGAATAAGTTGAAGAACTATCAAATTAAATTACAAGATAGTATAAATATTTATGAAATAGACACTCAACGCTTACAAACTGAAATTCAAGCTCTTGATGACTCACTAAAATCCCTTTATAATAAATATTTATGCTCTCAACACCAAATCAAGGAGCACATCCTTGCGACGAACGAGTTGGTAGACAGAGTGGACTCGCTGACTCTCAGCAACACTCAGTGTACTTGTCAGAGGGGATTCAATCTTGATGCTCTTTAGCCTGAGGCAACGGAGGACCCGTCCCAGGTTGTGAGTGCTCTGGACTGCATCCCCAACCAAGATATACCTGATACTGTGCAAAAATTATCTCAAGCAATACAGTCAGCAGCTAGTAGTGTTTCCTCTTGTAGTAGTCAAGTATGTTATCAGTCAGTTATGTTTTCAGATAGTATAGGAAGAGGTTTAGGGAAATTAGTTAGTGACAACTTTAGTTTTAATACTCAAAACTATTGTTTACCTGGGACATCCTTCAGAGAAATAATGACATCAATTACAGGAAAACAATATTATGATTCTAATACCAACATTACTGTATTTGTAGGTAATAGTTCACAGGTCAAAAAAGAAGTGGTCACTGACAGTGTTTCTGAGCTTTTAAAGATAAACTGTAATAAAATTATTTTGTGTGCTTTTCCATATTTTGAGAGATTATCAAATAGACAAAACAATTATATACATATGCTTAATAAGCATATGCATTTCTTAGCAAGTCACTACAGTGACAAACTTATATTTTTTGACACCAACAATTTTGTTGATAAGTTGAAATCGACAAGGAATACAGTGTATCTGCCCATTAGGTTTAGACATAAAATAGCGAGGCTATTAGCTTATATAAACTCAGACATAAGTAGTATGTCCAAGTCTTGTATTATTAACACCTTAACAATTAGTAATAATACTAATAATAAGGTGGCTGACCTAAGTAAGTGTAGCTCAAATGCTATAAATATTTATACAAATTGTACGAAGGAGGTTCCATTTCCCTCAAGCACTATGAGCTCACAGCTTGGTGATAACATTGAAGTCTTGAGATTAACTCCGGATAATCTTTTAAACTAGTTTGTAAGACAACAGAAGGTACCAGAAATAATATTCTTATAGCTAACAACAACAAGGTATCTTCTTGCTATAAATTAAGTAAATATCAAAAAGGAGATCAGCAGAATGCCTTGAAACTATTTCATCAAAATATTCAAGGTATGTCTTCCAAATTATTAGAATTTCAAATGTTTTTGGAAAAAACAAAGTTTGACATTGTTTATTGTACTGAACATTGGTTAAAGGATTACCAAATGCTAATTAATTATGAGAAAAATAGTGGGGGCAGTTGTTTTAATCGTAAATCTATGCTGCGTGGAGGTTCTTTAATCTTGATTAAAAATTGTTTAAAATCCAAACAACGAAATGACATAGTGGGTTTATCGATTGAACATTGCATTGAACTGTCCTGTGTTGAGCTCGATAAGCATGTTGTAGTGTGCGTTTACAGACCCCCTAATTATCAGAACTTTTCGTTATTTGAGTCAATAATGGAAGATGTCCTAGCGAAACTTGCATCCAACAACAAAGCCGCAATTATTTGTGGTGATTTTAATATTAATATTTTGGAAAATAATTCAAATAGCAGTAGATTATTATGCCTTTTCAAATCATTCAATTTATCTAATGTTTTTACTGAACCAACTAGAGTAACTCCAACTTCTGCTACTTGTATCGATAATGTCTTTTGCGATTGTGATTATTTAGATAAAGCCATCGTAAATTATCTGCCGTCTGATCATAGTGGACAAACGGTAACTTTTAAGTTTAAAACACCTTTGCAAAAAGTGCAAATACAATTTAGGCCAATAACAACTAGTAAACTAAAAAGATTCAATAGTACCCTAAATAATAAGTTAAATGATCTGGGCCATAATATGGATATGGATGATGCAAATAAATTGTACGAGGATTTCTTTTCGGTTGTGCACACTCAATTCAACAAAACTTTTGAAAAGAAAAGAAAAATTATTTTCCCTAATTTTATATTTAGTGACTGGGCAACTAGAGGTATTAGGATAAGTAGGGAAAGACTGTTCGAGCTGTATGGCCTTAAGCCTTACATAAATACAGAAACTTTCAACAAGTATGTTGCTACATATTCAAAAATTTTTAGAAATACCTGCAAGATAGCCAAAGCCCTGTACATTAGCAACAAAATCAAATCAGCAGAAAACAAAATAAAAACAGTTTGGAAAATTATAAATAACGAAACTAGTAGGAATAAAAAACGAAACACTGATTACACATTGGAGTCTTCACGTGGTGCCATATCCTCTAATTTAGAAGTAGCTCAAGAATTTGTAAATTTCTTTACTAATATACCATCAAAAACGACGGAAGCCTTAAATTCCTCACCGGACGTATCACTTGAGTTACTAAAAGCGAACGTTCCAGGCTGCCCGGTTGAGTTTCAATTTAGACATATAAACCCTATGATAGTTATAAAAACTTTTCGACAAATAAAAATCAAATTGACCGAAGATCTATGGGGAATGTCTATCAAAGTTTGTACATCCATAATCGAGACTATATCGCCATACTTAGCTTTAGTGTTTAATTTGTGTGTAGATCAAGGAGTCTTCCCAGATTTAATGAAATATAGTAAGGTTTTTCCACTTTTTAAATCTGGGGACTGCAAAGACACCAATAATTATAGACCAGTATCCGTGTTGCCGGTTTTCAGCAAAGTATTCGAAAAGGTAATGCTCAATCAAATGCTTAATCATTTTAACAACAACAAAATCTTGCACGATCAGCAATATGGCTTCACCAAAGGACGTTGTACGACTGACGCCGGTGTCACTTTATTAAAACACATATTTACAGCGTGGGAGGAAGCCCAAGATGCCATAGGAATCTTTTGTGACCTCTCCAAGGCATTTGATTGCGTTAATCACAAAACCTTACTCTTGAAACTTGAGCTTTATGGACTAGGTAAACTTGCGCTCAGTTTAGTAAAATCTTATTTACATGATAGACAGCAAAAAGTTCAAATAAATGGTGTCAATTCACTTGGTTTACAAGTAAGAATGGGTGTTCCACAAGGCTCGATATTAGGTCCTTTCCTCTTTTTAGTATACATAAATGACCTGCCGCATTTATTAAAAAACCAACCACAAATGGTGTTATTTGCTGACGATACTTCCATAATTTTTAAGATAAATAGACGAGCATCAAATCTTGACGACGTAAATAACGCCCTACTGCAAGTGCAAAATTGGTTCACTGCTAATAATTTAGTATTAAATGGGAAAAAAACTAAATGCATAAGATTTGCTTTACCGAATGTTAAAAGTAGTGATTGTGACATAGTATTGAATAAAGAGAAACTAGAATTCGTCGATAAAACTGGTTTCCTGGGGATAACGCTCGACTCAAGGATGCAATGGAGTCCTCATATAACATCTCTTGCAAGACGGCTAAGTTCAGCAGCATATGCTGTAAGAACAATCCGTCAATTTACTAATGTAGATACCGCGAGACTGGTCTTTTTCAGTTATTTCCATAGTATCATGTCTTACGGTATTTGACTATGGGGACGGGCTGCAGATATTGAGTCCATTTTTATTCTGCAGAAAAGAGCCATCAGAGCAATATATGGCCTACGCAGGCGCGATTCTCTAAGGGAACTGTTTAAAAATATTAATATCATGACGGTACCTTGTCAATATATCTA
The DNA here is from genome assembly GCA_947507525.1 of Apamea epomidion. NCBI lineage: Eukaryota > Metazoa > Arthropoda > Insecta > Lepidoptera > Noctuidae > Apamea > Apamea epomidion. Next base: position 80,635 of record OX382226.1, read on the forward strand.
TGAAAACATCATGTACGTAAGGAAAAATTTAAATCTTTTCAGTAAAAGAGGTGACAGACACGCCTATAGAATCAGAAATAGGGACCAATTAGTTCAACCAGGTTTCAGACTGGCTAAAGTAGACTCTTCCTTCATGGGGTACTGTTTAAAATGTTATAATAAAATACCTCCCCACATACTCCAACTCAATGAAACGAAATTCAAATCTTGCATAAAACGCACACTATGTAGCCAAGCATATTATAAGTTGTGGGATTACATCGCTGACAAAAATGCTTGGCTAACCGCTGGTCCTGCTCCACAGGACGCATAAATAAATTGATTGGCATTTGAAAATACTTCACACACGCCTACCCAACCTACATACTGTTGGAGCTGCTGAAGATTCTAAAATACTATGTTTGCATTATATAAATTCAATCTCCTAGTATTGTATGATTGCATAGAACGTATGTGAGTACTATGTTACATACTATAAAGCTACCATTTACTGGGTACGTCTTTCATTGACTTGAATGTGCCTTGGCGGATGAGAGTATGTCATGCTCACTCTAATGTCTCGCTGATGGTGGCACATGTGTTGGATCATTTAGCTCCCTTCAAAATGGTTGAGCTGAATGGTGCTAATCTATGCGTCATGTTCGTGAACGGGCGCCGTCAGTAGGGACTGGTCAACTCTTTGCTGCCATGGCTTATTTTGATTTAAATTAATATTTGAATTGTTTTTTTTTATCTTTTCATTACGGACGCTTTTAACGTTCTGCATCGTTCTCACATGCATAATTTTGAACATGAATGATGTAACCAATACTTTGTAACAATATTATTATGATTTAAAAGAGTGTCCATGGAGTTTCTTGCCCGTTCTTCTCCATAGGTACCTACTACCTACGCTTTGGAATGGGCAACTAGCTTCATCTTTTTGACTGACCGGTTTATTTGAAATAAATAGTTTCAGTTTGAGTTTGAGTTTCTCAAAGCTGTTTGAAAAATTGTTTTTAAAACGCCTAAAACCTATACTATAAACGAGAAAAATCTGATCCCTGACCATCAGTTTGGTTTCAGAGAGAAACACTCAACAATAGACCAAGTACCTTTTTTCCGAAACTATAAGAACTATACTGTTGAAATTTGGTCAGTAGATGTATTCTGTGAACCGCATTAAGATTTTCACACAAAAAATAGAAAAAAAAACAATAAATTTTGGGGGTGCCCCATACTTAGAACTGAAACTCGAATATGTTTCTTCATCAAACCCATACATACGTGTTTATCTATGGATAGGTCTTCAAAAATTATAGTGAGGTTTCTAATATCATTTTTTTTTTAACTGAATAGTTTGCGCGGGAGACACTTCCAAAGTGATAAAATGTCCCCCCCCCCCCCCCATCGTAACTTCTAAATTAAGAGAATGATAAAACTTTAAAAAAATGTATGAAACTTCCACCGACAATTGGTTTGAACGAGATCTAGTAAGTAGTTTTTTTTAATACGTCATAAATGGTAAACCGCAATTTACCTTTCATTCAATCAACTCAACGGAACCCTTCATGGGCGAGCCCGACTCGCACTTGGCCGCTTTTTTTCAATATTATATTGTAGTAAATGCATATTAAATTACTTTGTTGCTATTTATCACAATACTGACTATTTTTATATAGTACTCTTAAAAAAATTTTGATGAGTAATAAGTACACTAGTCTCTAGGTTTTCCTTTTTTATTTCAATAACACTTCTCTGCTGCCAGTCGTACCTGTCCCTATTATGTACCGGGCAGTCCAGCTATAGAATATCTCATAAAATATAGAATATTGTTTCCGTAGTATCAGGATCACAGACACATGCGAAACTCTCCTTACACTTGAATCGATGCAAGTACTGGGAGAGCCCCTCATGTCCCGCTAAAACCTGTGTCAGTAACCCCGCCAGCCTCATGCTCAATCACTCTGTAGGCGTCTCTGGCATCGGGGAGGAACACTCTCGTTACGGAGGCCGTGTTTCCCGAGTTGTAGCTCCCGTTCCCGTTCCAGTACCAGAGCCGAGTTCAGGGAGACCGAGCGGTAGGAGTTGCACAGTTTCAGTGCGAACCCCTCTGTAATGCATTTAACGCTTTCTGCGTTCCAATTTAGTGCAAAACTCACTTTTATTATCAAGGAGGTAATGTGCTTATCAGCCTATATAATATCATCTATGTTTGTTCCTTTGTGGCGCTCTAAAGACCAAACGGGTGGACCGATTTTGATGATTCTTATTCTTCTCTCACAAGTTGCTGCTTGTTTTGTTGGGTTAGTAAAAGAAACAATGAAGACTTAGTTTATTTATTTAGATACCCGAAAATTTTCAAAAATACACCTATCATCCGCTATAAATCACAATTCGAACCCTAGATACTATAGTAAAAAATGTATATTGACAGGCACCGTCTTCGACCGCAACTGCGCGCCAGCCGTGACGCTCGCCGACAAGCGGCCGACGAACTACGTGGTGGTGGCTGCGGCCGGGCGGAGAAGAATCGTCTACGAAAATTATTGTCGATCTAGCGACAGAGCGTCTACTACGGCGGCCCCGGCGGCGGCGCGTCGCGCTCGGGCCGCGTGCGGTACCGCGCGGCCGGCGCGCGCGGAATAGCGCCCGCCAGCAGCGCTAGCGGCTCGGGCGGCGAGGGCGGTGCGGACGCGGGCCCGGGAGGCGCGCCCGCCGCCGCCGCAGCCAGCGAGTCGCCGCGCTCCAGGGACCACTGACGTCGCAGCGGGCGTCTCCCATTTCCCAGGCACCTGGATGGTATTCACCCACTTAGTGATCGAGAAAAGTTACTGCCTATATACAACGAAAGGGGAAAGAGGAAGCACGAGTTTTGCGAGTTATTTCGAATGCTTCCTTTTTCTGAGAAATCAGTACTTTTCAGAGATTGTGATCACGTGCTGTGGTACAAATATAATACATGCAGAATTAGTGGAAGCACCTGTAACGTGAGTATTGTGCGCTGTGGTCACCGGCGGGCAGTGCGAGCGTCGTACGCGACTCGCGAGTGTCTCGGCAGTCGCGGGAGTCGCGCGCGTCGCCGCCGTCGGCGGAGCGGCGCTCCGGCCGCGGCGGGCTGCTGTCTGCCGACACGGCGCCAGACCGCTGCCACCCTGTAAATCAATTGCACAATCAAGCAGATATGTTCAGATTGAAGCGTACAGTATGGGGAAGCCAGGATCCAGTGGCACACCTTGCTTGTCCGGGGTGCTGGTGGGATCAGAGCGCTGGCGCTCGACGAGCGCGGGACGAGGCGCGGGCGGCGAGCTGGAGGCCGGAGACGACTCGCTCTCATTCTCACCCTCGACCTCAAATAATACTTCCTCAGACCTGGCAACATAAGCGAGGCGGCGCGTACACAGTCAATCTCGATCACGCTCCGAGATCTCGCAACATCAAGGATATATTGACTGATAATTGATAAGATTGATGGTGTAGATTTTACACCATCAATCTGGATCATTGGTTCTGATCACGTAGCGCAATTGAGATTGTCTGTCTACGGGCTGTCTAACTAGCGCGCCCATCAAAAGTAGGTACATATTAAAAATGAAGGAAAATTCTTACACTATACAGAATCAATGCAGCTATATGCAGCTTATTCGTATCGATTAAGTACTGCTTTAAAAACGAAACCATCTAAAAAAAAACAGTTAAAAATGTAATAGGGGTTAAAGAATGAAATTGCCGTTTTATTGTAATAGGTACTTCGAATTGACATAGAACCTTCATGGTTTGAGATTTTTGAGTGAAACTTTTTTCACATGGTACCTATGAGCCTTTTTTAAAAAAATGTGCAACATTCAATTATCGACTTTCAGTTGTTTTTTTTATTCAGCTTAGACAAGAAAGATGGATACTTCGAAAATTCGAGTTATTTTTTAATACGAGTTCCGACGCGGAACTAACGCGGCAGAAACAGCTCGCAATATCAATGTTGCGTTTGGAGAGGGGACTGCTAATGAACGCACCGTGCGATTTTGGTTTAAACGCTTTCGTGATGGAAACTTTGATTTGAAGAACGAACCACGTGGAAGACCGCCCACACAGGTGAATAACAATAAATTGAAAGAGATGGTGGAAGCCGATCCGAGCCAAACTACCCAGGAATTAGCGGCATGGTTTAACATTACCTTACCAAAAATATTGACTCATTTGTGTCAAATCAATAAAATAAAAAAATATGAGAAATGGGTGCCTCATGATTTGACTGATCTGCAGAAAGAAACGCGTGTTGAAACTTGTGTTGCCTTGTTGAATCGATACAGAAATGAAGGAATATTGGATCGAATTGTGACATGTGATGAAAAGTGGATTCTTTACGATAGCCGTAAGCGAAAAATGCAATGGCTGACCCCAGGTCAAACGCCGCAACAGTGTCCTAAAGCAAAGCTTACCAATAAAAAGGTAATGGTAACTGTTTGGTGGTCTCAGCATGGTGTTATTCACTAGATAGCTTTCTCCGATCTGGTCAAGCAATAACAGCACATGTCTACGGTGCCGAATTCCGAACAATGATAGCAAAACTAGCAGTGAAACAGCCCGACTCATGAATAGATCTTCACCATTATTGCTCCATGATAACGCGAGACCTCATACAGCACGAGAAACCGTTTTAATTCTACAGGAACTGCAATTAGAACCCATTCGTCACCCTCTGTATTCGCCAGACCTTGCTCCAACGGACTACCATTTTTTTCGTGATTTGGAGAATTTTCTACGTGATAAAAAGTTTTCATCTCAGGAGTCAGTGCAAAACGCTTTCACACAGTTTGTCGAATCTAGATCACGAGAGTTCTATCGCAAAGGCATAAATGACCTTCCTATTAGATGGCAGCAATATATAGATAATAATGGTAATTATTTTGATTAAATAAATATGTTAAATTAAAAAAAAAAACTAATTTCAATTTTTCAGTACAAATCGGCAATTTCATACTTTAACCCCTAATATTTTTTCCTATTTCCTACTTATTTCCTATGTCTTCGGAAGTGCAAAAGTGATGAAACTGTTAACACATGCTGTGACTGACCCGAATAGTTTTGCACTATTCAATCTGTACTTTAATAGTCACACAAACCTATATTTCAATATATTTTTGCGTACTTCCAATTTATTTAGAATTTGACAAAGGGAGGGTTTTCGGACCCTTAAAAGAGTCACCTCAAAATCAAAAAATCAAAATCAAAAGTCATTTATTCAAATAAGGCTGAGAATCAGCACTTTTCGAACGTCAAAATTACAAAAGACAGTCCCCCAAAAACGCCCGCCCTTCACCACTTCCTAGTGCTATCGCTGGGAAGAAGAAGTGTCGCAACAAACTCCCCAGCAGTACAGCTGTCTGTTCAGTTAGAAAAAAGTTGATTGTATATAAAACTAGGAACCTATGTTCAGTAATTAACATCGCAAGAAAATTAAATTATTTGCCATATGTCAGCTAGCCACGCCAAAATACCAACAAATATAATAAAAACTATACGTACTCAAGCTAAAAAATAATTAATTAAAATTAAAATGTAAATAAAAACTTACTACCCAAATAAAGCCTCCAGGCATAAAGGGCGTGACAGCTTACATATTTATGCATTGTTGGGTTCTGTTCACATAGCTGTTACTTGAAGTCACAAATGGTAAACTAAGACCATCGAAGTAAAATAAACAAATAAGTTAATAACAATATCCTGTCAGTAAGCTAATTCTGGAGAAAGAACATGAACATTGTCTTGCGTTAAATTAGGGTGACCAATTATTCTTATCGTGTAAGTAGTCGTTGATGGAATAGTATGCCTTTGAACAAAGGTTGGATTTTACTTGAGCTTTAAACGCATTAAAAGGCAAGTCTAGCAAAGAAGAGGGTATCATGTTATAAAAGGTTATACCAAGCCCAACAAATGAGTTATGAACCTTATGAAGCCAGTGAAAGGGGGCACGTAGTTTGTCCTTATTTCTAGTATTAACACTATGAATATCACTGTTTTTAGTGTACAAGTGTAAATTTTGCCTAATATATAAGATGTTGGCAAAGATGAATTGTGATGCAACCGTGTGAATACCAATATCTTTAAAAAAATCTCTTAGAGAAACTCTGGCACCTAGCTGGTAAATTGCTCGAACAGCTCGTTTTTGAAGGACAAATATATTTATTTTGTATATCAGCGGCTTTGTCCCACAGCAGAATACCGTAGGACATAACGCTGTGAAAATAACTAAAATAGACTAAACGAGCTGTATCAACGTCAGTGTACCGTACGACCAAAATAGGCTATGATGTCATTGTTTTCACGGAGTATTGGCTAAAAGTCACCGGATCACTTCCGACACTTCAAGGTTATACGTGTCATGCCTGCCAAAATAATGCTTCCCAAAATGACGGTATTGCTATTTACACAAAGAACACCATACAATGCTCCATCATCGAACCCCCTTTTCAAGATGCCAATTGTTTGGTATGTTATTTAGGCAATACGGCTATAATTTGTGTTTATCGCTCCCCTTCTTTCTCAGATCTCGAAAATTTCTACAATAGTCTAGATACCCTAGTTCGATCCTTGAAACGGTTTAAAAACATAACACTAGTCGGGGACATGAACATTGATATCAAACCGAATAATAATGACCGTCACTCGCATGCCTAGGTACCTCACCCTCACTGCTTCGCTTGGACTACTACCGGCTCATGTGCATCCCACTAGATTAGGAAATTGCCTAGACCATATATTACTAAAAACTAAAAATACCGTTGTCGTAATTATACTCGACACCTATATAACTGATCATCTTCCTATCATCTTGTGTCTCAAAAATAACAAAACTACTGTGAAAACTCCAAATACCTTCATTTACCGTTTCATCTATGTAGCCATCAAAAGCGAACTAGACAGCACTGACTTCAGCCCCGTATTAAACGAATCTGATCCGAACCGGGCGGCCGATCTGTTCGTTGATATAATTAATCAAATTTCCTCTAAACATTTACAGACTGTTAAAGTATCTAACAAAACCCGAGTTCTCAAACCATGGATGACAATAGGTCTTGTGCGTTGCATCCAAAACCGCGATAGCCTTCACCAAAAATCGACCGCGTCAGCCAATAGCGATATATTAAAAATGACATATACGCGTTACCGCAACTTTCTGAATAAATTATTGGAAAAACTGAAGCGGACACACGACAGGAACGAGTTGCTAAAGGCTAAAAATAATATTAAAGCTACTTGGAAAGCAGTCAAAGCCATCACTAACTCTAGTTTCCTGCCCCAGTCACCCGATGATCGTATTCTGGGCTCTGATGATGTAAATTCGTCTATCAATCAAATAAATAGCTTCTTTGTGCGCGTGGGTGAAGACCTAGCCTCTAGTATTAAGCCTCCCAGTATCCCCCCTTAAATAATGCAACACGGCCGACTCCGCCAAATTCCCTCGTTATCATGTCGGTCGACGAATCTCAGGTGCATTAGATAATTTGTAGTTTACGAACCGACTGTGCCACTGGCCACGATAACATCCCAGTAAAAATACTCAAGCAATCCAGCCCTATACTCACTTCACCCATAACACACATATGTAATCGTGCAATTGATACCGGTAGTTTTCCTAGAGTATTTAAGAAAGCTGTAGTTCATCCAATTTATAAGAGTGGGGACAGAAGCAATGTGTCTAATTATAGGCCGATTTCAGTTTTGAGTTCCTTGTCTAAAATTCTTGAAAAAATATTAACAAATCGTTAACTTCATATCTTTCTAAATTTAAAATTATTGCCAAAAATCAGTACGGCTTTAGACAGGGAATCTCTACTGAAGACGCTGTCCAAGATCTTGTAAACAGCGTTGTTTCTAATTTGGATAAAAAGCAAAAATGCTATGGTGTTTTTCTCGACCTATGTAAAGCATTTGACTCGGTTTCTGTCCCCACACTGCTTTTGAAGATGGAAAACATTAGAATACGTGGCCTCGCGTTAAAAATGTTCACAGATTACTTGTCTGGAAGAACTCAGCGTGTAAAAATCAATTCCCTTGTCAGTGAAGATGAGTGTATCCGCTTTGGGGTGCCACAGGGAAGCATATTAGGACCAACCTTGTTTCTAATCTACATAAACGATCTGTGCAAAAGGTCTATCCCCAACTGCGATATATTCACCTACGCCGATGACACAGCGCTTATTGTATATGATGTTACCTGGGACAAGGCCAAAAAAAGAATGGAACACTCTCTCCACCTTGTGATGGAGTGGCTTTCAGCTTCTCCTTCTGCTTTCATCTTTTAACTTTCAACATTGAGAAGACCAAACCCTTACGTTTTTCTTTGCCGAATTCTAATCCCCTATCTACCGAGTCCAGTGTTGTAAAGGCCCATTCCTGTTCAGAGCATGATATCAGCTGCTGTTGTCTTACCCTCTCCTTAGCTTCAAGTATTAAATACCTAGGGGTGTACATTGATAAAAAACTATCCTGGCGCGCACACATCGAGGCATTATGTACACGTACAAGGAAGCTCATCTACATATTTAAAGAATTGAGACATTCAGCTGACCCTGCAACCCTGTTATTAGTCTAACAGAGTCTATGTGCATCTATAATCACCTACTGTATTACAATATGGGGAGGCACTTATAAATCTCTACTAATTCAAATAGAACGTGCTCAAAGGGCGATTCTAAAGGTCAGCTTTCATATTTAACACCAGTGTTGACCAAGGAGTCTTACCGAATCTTATGAAAAATAGTAAAGTAGTACCATTGTTCAAATCCGGTGATAGTAAAGAACCCAACTATTATAGACCTGTATCAATTCTGCCAGTTCTCAGTAAGGTGTTTGAAAAGTTGATGCTCAATCAAATGTTACGTCACTTTAATAAAAATTACATCTTTCATGAACACCAGTATGGCTTCACCAAAGGGCGTTGTACCACTGACGCCGGTGTTACCCTAATGAAGAACATTTTTAACGCCTGGGAAGAAGATGCTATTGGAATCTTTTGCGACCTCTATAAGGCGTTCGATTGCGTAAACCATGAAACACTTCTGATGAAACTCGAGCACTATGGGATTAGGAAAACAGCGCTTGACTTGTTAAGATCATACCTGAAAGATAGAAAGGTTAAAGATTGGTTTACGGTAAATAATTTAGTACTTAATGAAAAAAAAACCAAATGCATTAGATTTAAATTACCTAATGTCAGAAGTAGCGAATGTGACAACATATTGAATGGCCAAAAACTAGAATTTGTTAATCAGACAGTTTTCCTAGGAATCACGCTAGACGAGAAATTACAATGGGGACCTCATATAACATCTATTGCGGGGCGGCTAAGCTCGGCCGCATATGCTGTTAGAAAGATAAGACAATTAACAGATGAAGAAACCGCTTTTAGTTACTTCCACAGTATTATGTCACATGGCATTTTACTGTGGGGTCGGGCTGCTGACATTGAATCCATTTTTATTTAGCAAAAGAGAGCTGTCAGAGCCATTTACAATCTACGTCGCCTCGAATCTCTTAGGGAACAATTTAAAAGGGTTATTATTATGACGGTACCTTGCCAATTCATTTATGAAAATATTATGTATGTAAGAAAAAATCAACATCTTTTTAATAAAATAAGTGATAGACATCATTTTAATACTAGAAATAAAGATAAATTAGATCAACCTTTTTTCAGATTATCTAAAGTACATACATCTTTTATGGGGTACTGTGTTAAATGTTACAACAAAATACCTTGTGAAATATTGCAATTAAATGAAATAAAATTCAAAACTTATATTAAAATTACACGTTGTAAGCAAGGATATTACAAATTAGAGGATTATAAGAATGCTTGGAAACATGCTGGTCCTCTCTCTACTACTACTATTCTAGAGATTGTCCTATGGAGCCATAGGACAATCTCTAGAGTTTAGACAAAATCAAACTGGTTGCTAATGTAATTGTATAATTTATTTTTATTTTATTCTTTGACATTGATTTACATACATTCTGTAATTACTTAAAGTCACACTCGGACTTATTACTCCTTATTAATTTATAAAAATTGTCTATTTTTGGAATTTTTGTAAATATGTGAGCACCATGTCAAATAGTTAATTTATATGTCATGGATTATATGTCATGGATTCATTAATCGAATAACTTGCGGAACAAAATGAATGACATTTATGAGCACGTCAGACAATCGGGCCAGCAAATGTCTGAAAAGATGAAAACCCGTTATGACCGCAAAATGAACAGTAAAGGGTTCGACGAAGGTTCACTAGTGTGGTTGCACAATCCAGTCCGCAGCAAGGGAAAATCTCCTAAGCTTCAAGCTAAATGGGATGGACCGTACCGGATTGTGACAAAGATCAATGACGTAACCTACCGGATACAGAAAGGTGCAAGAGGTACTCCTAAGATCGTCCATGTGGATCTATAGGCGCGTTATTATGGAGCCGATAGTGCTCGGGACGAACATTTCTTAGGAGGGGGCAGTGTTGCGCGCCACAATTAATGCCTGATACATGGTGACAGTAGTTACCACTAGCGCCATCTAGTTTCGAATAGCAGAGCTAATAGTCCCTAGCGCCATCTATTATCGAATGGCTGAACTAATAGAGTCACTGGCGCCATCTATTATCGAGTAGAGATGTCGGTGCTAGAACTTACTAGAACTGTCGACATCTGGTCAGTCGGGGCCGGTATGTGTTCGAACATTCTAGATGTTTCTACAATAGAAGGTTCTGGAATTATCTGCGGCACTATATAAGGCCGGAACTAGCCGCGACCAATTAGACTTGGTTCTGCGATAGAAGCGAATACATCGAAAGCGATCTTCAAGTGCGACTTAAGAGCGATTGTGTTTTATAATTAGTGTGTTTGAGTTGTTATTAGTGTTGTTTAATTAAAGTGTAACTTTTGGTAATTTTTATCGGCAGTTTTTATTGTCACGAACCCGAAGCTCGTAACAGCAGAAAGAAAGTATTGAGCCTTGCAGAACACCTAACTGAACAGGTAGCCCGGAAGATTTCAGACCATTAACATCTACACATTGGACTCTATTATGTAAATAAGAAATTATTACGTTAAGAGTTTCGTTTTGGACACGATAATGACGTAACATACGCAAAAGCGTGTCATGGTGCACGCAATCAAAGGCTTTGGAGTGATCACAGAAAACTCCAATAGCATTTTGCGATTTCTCCCATGCGTCAAATATGTGTCTCAGCAGAGCAACACCCGCATCTGTAGTTGAACGACCTTTTGTAAAGCCATATTGCTCATTATGGAGGAGGCTATTTAAATTAAAATGTCTTAGCAATTGCTTGAGTATTAATTTTTCAAATATTTTGCTAAATACAGGTAAGATGGAAATAGGCCTGAAATTGCCAACGTCATTCTTATTACTTAATTTAAATAATGGTATTACTTTACTACTCTTCATGAGGTCAGGAAAAGTTCCTAAATCAACACATTTATTAAAAGTAACAGTTAGATAGGGGGCTACGATGTCTATTATATTACTTAAAAGTTTAATGGAGTTTGACTAAAACTGAGTGAGAGTGAAACTAACTGTAGAGGGGGTGGCGTGGGCAGCGGCTTGTCAAAGCCGTCCTTGCCGAGCAGCCAGTACGTGTGCATGGCGCCTTTGCCCTTGATCTGTATGAGACCGCGCGAGCGCAGCCGGTAGCCGCCCGCCGCCGCCAGCCGCTCCGCCGTCGTGGCCGACACCTGGATGCGCCACGCCGCGCCTGCATAGTGCACACACCGCTCGTATCCGTGCGTGTCTCACGTGCACACACGCGAACACGAGCGAGACAAACATCTGACCGGTAGACTCCATGCGCGAGGCGGTGTTGACGGTGTCGCCGAAGAGGCAGTAACGTGGCATGGTGAGACCCACGACGGCGGCGCACACGGGCCCTGAGTGCAGGCCGATGCGTAGGTGCAGCGGCGTGTCGGGCAGGTGGCGCAGGCGGAAGCGGCCCGCCAGGTGCAGCAGGTGCAGCGCCATGGTGGCCACGGCCTCCGCGTGTTCGCGCGTGCGCACCGGCAGCCCGCCCACCACCATGTACGCGTCGCCGATCGTCTCCACCTGTGCCACAGATACTACACACTGTGGGCTAACTGGTAGCAGGTACTGCCAGTACCCACTCATTATATAAAATATGGATTCTAATCAGGTAGTGTAAATAGGAATATTAGTAGCGGTCGCTGCGGGGCAAATTCATTCGGTCAACTTTTCCATAGGATCAAGAGTTATATTTGAACGTGTACGAGTACAGGGACAGAGTGCCGAGTGAGGATACCTTGTAGACGCGGTACTGCTCGATGGCGGCATCGAAGGTAGTGTAGAGGTCGTTGAGCAGGTCCACCACCTGCACGGGCGTAGAGCGCGCCGCTAACGCCGTGAACCCCACGATGTCGCTGAAGTAGATGGATACCTCGGAGAACTCCTCGGGCTCCACGCGCGACCCCAACATCAGCCGCTCCGCCACCGACCTGCGAACGGCCGCTCCCACATCCATATCAACTACACTACAATCAAATAGAGGTACTCAACTACACCCATATTTAATTTTATTCAAATATTATTAGGATATTGTTTGTAAAGTTCAAGTTAATGATAAAACTAGCTTCCTCCCGCGACCCCGTTCGCGTGGAAGTTATAAAACAACACAATATACAAAAATAACAGCCATATTTTTATAAAATTTTCGTGGTCAAGTATTTAACGTGGTCTACGTTAAATACCTAGGGCATTTAGTTACTGCCGGTCTCAGGGACGATACTGACATCGAGAGGGCGCGGAGCGCTGGGAGTGGTAGTAGACCTAATATGGATATACAGGGTTATTTTTTAAAGACCAGCCAAATTTAAGGATGTGGTACAGACCATCAAACTGAACAACTTCCTTATGGGACCAACATCGTAATCGCGAATAAAAATTCAGCCGTCCCATACATTTAGGTCGAGTAGGTATTGAAGTTTTCTATGGGACAGTTGATAAAATTTTCGCGATTACGCTATTTGTCCCATGGAGAAAGTTGTTCAGTTTGATGGTCTGTACCACATCCTTAAAGTTGGCTGGTCTTTAAAAAATAACCCTGTATATTTATAAATAAATAAATAATAAATTTATTTATTTCAGGTAAATAACACCCATTCATAGTACACGTATAAACTCACATGACACATCAAATAAAATCAGATAAAATTCAAATTAGATAAAATCATTACAAATCAAATTAAACGGAAACAGAATAAATCGAATTAAATTAAATCAAAAAAGAATAAATAATCAAAACAATAAAATTAATATAGAAATAAGAATTAATTAATCAATAATCACAAAATAAAATCCATAAATACTCACAAAATAAAATTATTTTTTTCTTTTTTATAGGGTTTCACGTTTATACGTTTTTTGTTCTATTTATGGCTATTTTTTCAATCGTTTTTTTAAGATTGTTTTAGGCTTTTTACATTCATACTATTTTTATTATTATATTGTGTCGGGGGTTTTTTAAATTTTTAATTTATTTTTTTCATTTCAAGACTTAAATAAACAATTTACCTTAGGATCCGGTCTAGTGTATTCAGTTCGCCGGTGAACTACTTATAGCTATTTACTAGTAAATTATCTTAAAAGCTGTGAACTAATTTGATATTTGACTTGTTTTAGATGGTCCGAAATTATAATATCAATATACACATATATATAAAAATCAATTACTGTTCGTTTGAGTCGCTAAAACTCAAAAACGGCTGGGCCGATTTAGCTGATTTTGTATTTGAAATGTTTAGCGTAGTCCAAGGAAGGTTTAAACGGTGAGAAAATATAAAAAAATTGTGAGGAAGATAGTAAAAACAACAATTTCATTTTCCCATATAAACTGTTCTACCTACTTTCCTGTCAAACATTTGACGATCGTCCCCTCGGTACGGTAGACTCGGGTCCACTCAAATTGAAGCACGTATTAAATTAAGGATTTTGAATAGAGTAGGAGTAGGTTAGAAGTAGGGTAGGAGTAAGGTAGGAGTAGGGTAGAAGTAGGCTAGGAGTAGGGTAGGAGTAGGTTAGGAGTAGGGTAGAAGTAGGGTAGGAGTAGGGTAGGAGTACTGTAGGAGTACATCTGTAGTAGTACCTTTTACAATTTATCGATATTCTTACCGCTATACAACACTAATCCTGTATAAAACATTTACATTAGCCTCCAAAAATACAAAACAACTTTTAGTCGGATTGGAACTTTACTGGATCAACTCGGAGATCATTTTTGCGTAAATTTAACTCAGGAGGACCATGCCTCCGATTGCAGACGCTACAAAAATCAGTGAACTATTAAATAGTTGCATTTACTCCAACAAGGGGCTAATGTGACTTTGTCTGCCCCCATGAGTTACTTATTAAGATTTTAAGCAAATCTTACAGCTTTTTGACTTTATTTTAGGTGGAAACTAATCTCCGTTAAATGTTTAATCCTATAAATTTAATATACAGGAAGAATTTTTAGTCACCGTCCAAATTTTTTCTAGGCATTAGGTATCATTCACTAACTCCATTTTTGAAAAAAAATCGATACGTAAAATTTTCATATTAAATCATTTTCTCAAAAGAATTATCCGCTCTGCGTGGTCACAAGTTAAACGTACACACTCGCCGCGCAAACATTTAATGAAAAGGGCAGCGCACACCCCGCTTACCCCCGCCCCGCTCGACTGCGCGACACATCTATCGTTAGTCAAATAGTCAGCCCCGCGCACCCTTTCGCGACGCAAGCGCTTCCTTCCGTGTTCCCGCGCACCCCGCCGGCGGCGCCCCACGCTATCGTGAATTTGTTTACAATGTATTCCTACCGCGAGTATTACGAAATGGTGCGATCTTACATACTTAGTGGTGAAAGCTTGAACGGTGCCCAGAGACTGTACGAAGCAGAAAGTATTCCTCGCCTTCGCAATCAAGGGATAATAAATTCTTCAGTACCTAATCGCCAAACGATTTTGGCCGCAAATCAGAGGCTAATAGACCATGGCAAATTTATAGCTCCTACACACGCTCAAGGACGTGGCAGGACGAGACTCGCAGTAGAGATCGAAGATGATATCTTCGATTTCTTTGAACGGAGCCCTAGATCGAGTATGCGAGATGCAGCGCGGCGCTTCGCACCCCAGTTACCAGATCTTACTCCATGTGCCTTTTTTTTGTGGGGCGAAATAAAACGACGAGTGTATGTGGAAGAAGCTCAAAGCCTAGACCAATTATAAGAGCAAATTGTACGTGCAAGAAGTGAAGTGAAAAGTGACACTGTAGTGCTCAACAAAATTAAAAATAATGTGCAAAAACGTGCAAGACTCTGTTTAGAGAGAAACGGTATGCATTTTGAACATTTATTAAAGTACTGTTAATGTGATTGTTCTAAGATGATTTTGATTAATTTTTTAATTATTTGTACATAAATTGATTCAAATTTTTTAAAGACGCATAATAGCAAAACGTTTTGGCACGGTTTTAATAAGGTGTAAAGTTCTTATTTATCTAATTTAATTTTACTTTATTTGTAATTCATTAATTAAGGATTACATTCTAATCATAGTGAACATAGCACAAACCTTTTGCTTATCGACGGTCCTAAGCCCGTGAAAGTATGAAGGGAAAATTTGCAACTTTGTTTATTATTGTGTTATCAATGAATTGTGGCGGCGCGCGGGGCGGGCCGGCCCGCGTAACTTCACCTAGCGCGTACGCACGGCGCGGCAGTGTCCAGAAACATTAACTTTTTACGGATAACTTTGTGATGTGATATCTCAATATTTTTGTATTGAGTGATACTAAAAGAAAAAATAGATATTCAATGATTTTCGCCAAAGATTAATATATCAAAATTTGGACGGTGACTAAAAGCTCTTCTTGTATTATCCAATAAAGTGAGGTGGACATTTTTGGCAAAGGTTTAATGATTTAACTTTTTTTTAGTTGCCATAGCCCCCATTGACCTTACACGTGAAACAAACCTTTGGGTTGTTTTCGTATTGTATATACCGCGAACATTATAAATACACCCGCTACGGTGGCGTAGCGCTCTCGCAGCACTGTCGTAGCAACAGTTACGATAAAATATTGCGTTATATTATATTAGACTTTTTAATTTAGTTTCATCTTATGGAGGTGTTTCGGCTGAATGATGATGAAGACATACCTGGGTAGCATTCTGTTCAGCAGTTGTTCAGTTTTTTTCTTCTCCATGTCGAGCTGCTCTGTCCGTTCCTTTATCAGCTCTTCTAGATTATTACTATATTTCTCCAACATTTCAAACATTGAATCAACTATGTTGACCTTTCTGCAAAACAAAAGAAATAGGTATCAACAAACCATAATCAGCCTATCATGTTCCCACTGCTGGGACACAGGCCTCCTCTCTGCGAGAGGGACTGGGCCGTAGTCCACCACGTGAGCCCAGTGCAGGCTGGTAGATGTCACATGTCTTCGAGTTTTTGGTTCTAAGACATGCTGGTTTCCTCACGAAGTTTTCCTTCACCGTTTTGGGAGCAGTAGTGATGAAATAATTTATTCAAAGTAAAGCGCCTGGTTACCACTGGGCCACCACTGCTCTCATAACCAACATGGCGTGCACGAAATGGTTTCGGCAAGAACGTTAGGCGGAGTGCACGTCACCTGCCGCGGTGCAGGTGCCGGAAGATGTCGTGGAGGCGGTGGAAGTCGGGGCGCAGGTCGGGCGCCTCGCTCCAGCACTGGCGCATGACGCTCACGGCGTCCGGCGGCGCAGCGCCCATGGACACGGACGGCCGGATCAGCGGCGGCGGCCGGGTCACCTTCTCGACGATCTCTGAAACGAGTGGCGAGTGTGAGTCCCCGCGCCCAGCACGCGCTCACCACACGCCCGCGCGCCCGCGCGCCGCACCCGTCTCTTACCGTCCGGCGTGAGCGCGAGCATGCAGTAAGGCTCGCCGCGCACGATCACCTCCTGCATGATGATGGCGAACGAGAACACGTCACCAGGCTGCGTGCCGCGGACGTCGCCGCTGCACTCACGCAGAAGCTCCGGAGCCGTCCATAGTAGATCTGTACAAAATAATTTCTTCTACGGACTATTCTCACTGGTTCGACCGGACATCTATGGCAGTCGCACGGCTAGTCAAGTGAACTACTGGGAATGAACCAATTTAAAAGCAGAAGATATTCTTTGGCTACCTTAGGGTTAAACCTACAAAGAAAGTGCTTTATTGAACACCCCTAAAGCATAACAAATTATATCAGTTACTTACGAAGGCCTTTTGACTAACATAATGTAGTATTCAACTTAATAATGTAAAACTTTATTGAACATCCCTAAAGCATAACAAATTATATCAGTTACTTACGAAGGCCTTTTGACTAACATAATGTAGTATTCAACTTAATAATGTAAAACAAATTATATCAGTTACTTACGAAGGCCTTTTGACTAACATAATGTAGTATTCAACTTAATAATGTAAAACAAATTATATCAGTTACTTACGAAGGCCTTTTGACTAACATAATGTAGTATTCAACTTTTAATAATGTAAAACAAATTATATCAGTTACTTACGAAGGCCTTTTGACTAACATAATGTAGTATTCAACTTAATAATGTAAAACAAATTGGTTAGAATCATATAGTGCAGATATTTTTTTTGAAGTGAAAACTTCTTTTGCGGCATTGTGCACTTTTTTGTGATGGGTAAAAAACGTTAAACTCTCGTCAGGACACGTGACCTGATCGAAAATTCGTAAGATGGAGGGTAAGTTTTTCGTGATGGGTGAAAAATGTTAAACTCGCGTCAGGACACGTGACCTGATCGAAAATTCGTAAGATGGAGCTCGCGTCAGGACACGTGACCTGATCGAAAATTCGTAAGACCGAGGGAGAGTAGACCGCATTCCAAAATATCAAAAATGCACAACGTTAATATTCAAGATTTCACTTCTGCCGGCACTCCAGGAGTGCAATTTTTTCCTGACACTGTGTCATTTAGATGTATAGTGTAGGAGCTAGCGCAGGTTTATTAGTTACGCCAGCGACTGTTCCACCACCTGCTCAAGTGTCGTTCTGTTCGTTACCTTGTGCGAGTCCGACTAGCACTTGGTCAGTTTTTTCTTTTGCTATTAGTAATGCGTTATTGTGAGACACTTTGTAATACGTTTCAAAACATTGTTTATTATTTTTTATTGTGTGATTTTACACGACTTCCACGCGGACGAAGCCGGGAGCGAAATCATAGTCAAAATAAAAATGAAATGCCGTTCGTTAGTGGGCGTATCGCTTGAGAATCGCTGGACGGATATGGAACTTTTTGTATTAAAATATTAGTCCATATCAGGTTTTTACTGAAACAAATGTTGGAAAAGCACCGCACTGAACCCGGTGCTTCGTCTTCCTAAGGGTGTATCGACGGTCTGTTTGAGAATGGGCACCTCTGGGTGTCCGGATCGGCTGCGGCAGGCCCTGCGCGCGAATCAGCGCAGGCAGGCCATAGTCCGTGACGCGCAGCACCCAGCGCGAATCCACCACGCAGTTGCGCGACGACAGGCGGCCGTGCACGCGCAGTGGCGACGCGTGCAGGTAGCGCATGCCCTTCACCAGATCCGTGAGCAGCGACAGTCGGAACGTCCAGTCCAACTTGATGTCGTCGGCCATCAGCACATCTTCCAGCGAGCCGCGCCAGCAGTGGTCGAACACCAACGCAGGCCGCAGATCGCACAGGCATCCTGCCCAGCGTCTCAGTGTTAGGCACATTCCAATAAAAAACATTATTGTATCTCTTTCATTTTTATTAAGGAATTTAAGTAGATTATATTGTGTATAGTTACCAATAAAAGGATTTAAGTTTTCGTGGCGCAGATTCTGCATAACCAGTAACACGTCGGTGGCCTTGCGCTTCAGCTCGAGCCCCGCGGTCGCGGGCAAGTGCTTGACGTGCACCACGTCTCCCTGAGACATATGTGGCGTTACGGGCGATATCAACATTACTAAATGAAAATATCTAGGCCATTCGGTAAGGGGGCTGTACCTAAAATACCTTGTATCGTATGCGGCGGTCCACGGCCACACGGTTGACGCTGCATGTGGAGGAGGGCGCGGAGGGGGCGCGGGGCGGGACGCACGGCGGCTGTTTGAGCAGGTCAGGGCGCTCGAGCTCGGGCCCGCCGAACTCGTGCAGCTGCTGCAGCCAGCACGATAGCATGGTCTCCATGCCCTCGCCCACGCGGCGCCGCTCGTCCACCGGGAAGGTGAAGTCGAGCGGCGCCAGCACTGCGTCGCGGCGGCGGCGGCGACGGCGGCGGCGCGTGGCGGCCCAGCGCAGCAACAGCGCCGTGCTGGTGGCCAGCGCCAGCGCGCCGCACGCCACCACGGCCGAAAGCGCGGCCGCACCGCCCGGCTCGCGCAGCACAAGCACGCGCGCGGTGCCTGCGCTCCAGCTGTCCAGCGCCACCGTCACGTTCACCAGCTGCACGGTGCTCTCTCGCTCATCTGCCAGGTCGAGAGATCTAGAGCAAGTTGTCGCAAGCACAGCTGCATGGCTCCAAGTGAAAGAGGTCCTGTTTGACCGTTCGTATAAATGAAAATCGAGTTCGATTAATTCCATTCGGGTGCGTTCGGATTTCGACTCGATCTCGGCTGCTTCGATTATTTGGTCATATATAGCTATATCATTTGTGTAGGAGTGCTCCAAGAGCTGCGCATCAGTAAGAAGCAGCAGGCGTCGAAAAAATTCAATTTCAATTTGAGGCAAAAATGAGTCGATTCGGTTCGTTCTGAAGTCAGAGCGAACCACGCGAGCTGGCTCGCTCCCGGGCTGACTCACGGTCTCGTAATCAGGGTTCGCCGATTTCGTAGCTGTAGTTTCATATTTGTACCAAGCCCGATTCTCGTATTCCTTGTGAGTACCACGCTTTGACTTTAACTGGACGGAGTCTATTTTTGCATTTTTTTTTTTACGATGCATTTCATATCTATCAGACAGATTTCGACTTCTATCATCAGCCGGCTGATCGGATTTTTGTCTTATAATTTCCCCGTTTAGCGAGTTGCTTACTACTAAACTGATATTGCTTAATCGGGAAGCGTCGTTAGTTTTATTCGACAAAGAACGTGACGACGCGAGTGCATTACGGGGCGGAGGGAGACACTCCTCCACGTGTAGCAGCAGCGCCGGCGGTCCCGTGCCCCCCGCCCCGCGCGCCACGCCTGCTGATACCGCGGCACCGGCTCCACGAGAGGCACACAGGATCACAACTGAAATTAAATATTATTGGGTTGAAGATTGTTTACCTAACATCGGTCTCGATTTCCAGAATTTGACTAACCGTCAGGTTGGCGCGCAAATTCGTCAGGCGAGAGAGGTGCGCGGCGCACGGCCACGCCGGTGGCCGCGAGCGCGTGCGCCGCTTCCTGCAGCGCGGCGCCGCATTCGGATCGCAACACGGCCGGCGGCAGCAGCGCGCGCCGCCAGCTCAGGCGCGCGCCCAGTTGCGTCACCGCTGCGCCGAGCGCTTCCGAGACCGCGCATGGCGCAGGCCGCGGCCGCCGCAGCACGCGCGCCGCTGCCGTCAGCGCGCCGCACACGTCCGCGCCGGGGCAGCCCGTGGTCAGCACCGAACCGCCGTCGCTCAGCGCTGCGAGGGTACGCTGCGTCACCGACTTTCTCCATTCCGGTCCGCAGGTGTCTGATCGCGAGCAATACTATGAATGTATTTGAAGGGATAAGAAGCTGGAACTATGATGACTTAAAATCGTCGCACCTCCTCACCTTCGTAGCTCAGAAGCCGCACGCGGTAGCGATCGAAGAGGAAGCGCGCCGGCTCATAGCGGAGCAAGCGCGCCTCGTCAAAGGCGGCTCGCAGCGGCGCGTCGCAGGCGGCCCGCAGCACGAGCGCGAGCGGGCGGGGCGCGGGGGGCGCGGGGGGCGCGGGGGTGGCGGCGGTGAGGGCGGCCAGCAGCGGCAGCAGCGCGCGCATGGCGCCCCCTCACGTGACGTGCGCCATGCGGCCGCCGCCGCGCGGTCGCTCGGCTGCCTCGCTCGGCTGGCTGCACCGGATCAAAGGACACCGCGCCGCGTACCTGTTACATTTATAACGTGGATCGATAACCTTATGTTTGCTGCCTCATAATAACATCATGTATAATAAATTATGAAAACTTACTTTAACTCTTTCATTTTGATTTGTAGAATTTTCAAAAATAGTTAAGAAGTAAAAATGTTTGTTCACAAGTTAAGGTTTGTGATTAGGGAGGATATGTTTTTAAAACTGGGGGAACTAGCGACCTGCCTCCGCTTCGCACGGTTTTTACGACTTGACAAAACATGGACATTTCTTTATTATATTTAAGTTTAATGAATAACAACCATCACGCCTGTAATCCCGAAGAGTTAGGCACATGTTGTCGCAGTGAATGAATGAATGTAATGTGTGTTAAATGAATGTTTTTATAGGTAGATAAATAAATTCTCTAAATTATGGTGAAAACCGCGTACTTCGTTTAGAAGAACTAAACGGTCACACAGATACGAACAGCGAGTACTTACTCGTATTTATAGATATACACACATCAACACTGTCTAGGGATATTTTGGATTTACTCAATTTACTCAAAATTTATTAAAAATAACATACAACATGCATATATTTTTATAAAGCCCATTTATCAGACTACACTCCAGAATAAAAGAAAACTATTTTTTTTGCGTAAACAAATTTTTATTCAAATAAAGAAAAAATGTGAAATAATGGTAAAACTAACAATGAATGTGTTTCTCAAGAAAAAGTGAAAAATAAGGAAAAATTAATCTGTTTTTAACAGTTATGTGAAAAATCAGTAGTCAGTTAAACACCCCATGACGTTAATAACGGTCCTGCAACGGTTTTTCATGCTTTGGATTAAGTTATCCAAGTCTTGCTGCGGTATATTGTCCCAAGTCCGGCTAAGATGCAAAAAAAGTTGCTCTTCTGTCGCAATGTTTGCAGGGAAATTCCTCAAAGCCCTTCTTTGGAGCATGTCCCACGCATGTTCTATCGGGTTTAGGTCAGGCGATTGAGCGGGCCAGCCTAAGACCGATACGTCGTGCTCCTGCAACCAGCTCGTCACCACTCTCGCTGTGTGCGGACGGGCGTTATCGTGCATGAGCGTGAATTCTTGGCCCATTTGTAGTCGATGGGGGTAGATTATTGGTGCTAGCATCTCGTTACGGTATTTTTCAGCCGTCATGGTGTTTCTGATCCAAACGAGGTCGGTTCTTCCACCAACACGAATTCCCGCCCAAACCATAATTGTCCCGCCGTGGTATGAATAGACTTCCTGAGGATGTTGCAGACGGCTCTCACGACTAGGAACTCGCCAAACACGTACTCTACGTGTATCGGGATGGAAACCGAACCGGGACTCATCGGTAAACAGCACTACAGACCACTGGTTATCTTCCCAGAGCAAATTTTCACGAGCCCACTCTAGTCGTCGTCCACGATTTCCTCGGTGTAGTGCTAGGGTACGAAGCGGTCTGCGAGCTTGAAGGTTAGCTTCATGCAGCCTTCTCCTCACAGTTTGGTCACTCACAAGCAACTGGTGCTCTGACTGGAGCCTCTGAACCAACTGCATGGCCGTAACATTTGGTTGTCTTCTCGCGGCAACTTGCAAAAATCGATATTGTCGTTGAGTGGTAACGCGCTTCCCGCCTGGGTGTCTTTCAGCCACATCACCAGTAGCACGATAACGTGACCATAACCTTGATATCACGTTTTGTCTTGTTCCAATCTCCTCGGCAATACTCCGTTGAGTAGCCCCAGTTTGGAGCATGCCTACTGCCCTTAACAATTCCTCTCTCGTTAAATGGCGCCGCTGCATGATGCATACAATAACATTAATTCGAAATTAACCGATAACTTGTTATAAAACTTAAATTTGACACAAAAAAACAGGCAAAAACTACTGTAGGTAAATGAAACCTTCGGACTTCGCTACCATTATGCCGCGTAAGTCTTTTGTTTTTAATTTATTTTTTCAAATTCAAATTTAGAATCGTTTAAAAAGGTTTACAAAATAAGCTTTCTTCAAATGAATTTAAAACTGGCCAGTATTTTTTGAGTTTAATAACTTTATACAAAATATCCCTAGACGGTGTTGATGTGTGTACTTGATTTCAGATTTTTTATTTTTCTCTTTCTGGGTCGCATTGTTTTTTTAATCTTAATAAATCCTTAAGTTATGGTCTACTATCGATAAAAATAACATCGGTCTAAATGTAAACATCAGCCAAAGTGATTAAAACTTAGCTCTAAGGAGAACCTGTCGCTCGACTTAAAATGTAGAAGGAATCTCCTTCTACATTTTGTCTTTGAAAAAAGAAGGGTAGCTTTTACATATATACAGAGTGGTCGTTTCACGGGCATCCTGCAAATGCAATGCGGACTCCGACTTGAGAGTTAGGTGAACGGTAACACTTTACTAATGTCAAGATCTGTTGAATAATAACAGAAATAATAATGCAGGTCATGGAAGTCTCCAATAGCCTCTCCAACGGCCAATAGCTTGTCATTACTTAAACGCACTGAAATAGGAGAATAAAATGAAGTACAACGAAAGTAGAACCCCTTGCAATGAGGTCCGTGTGACGTTGCCGCATGGCTCCATTGTTCGTAAATCCTCTGTACAGACAGAACACTGCTAGGGTTTCAAAATACTCCCTGGACAAGAAATTGGCATGAATACCCTGAAAGGTACAATATTTTAGCATTTTAATGTAAAGAAACTCATATCATAAAGATATTGCCATATACGAAAGATATTGCCAACCTTTTTCAAAGACATTTTAAGGTACAGTCTCTCTTGCAAATAGACCGGCGGGTGTTCGATGATGAGGGGAAATTGTGCGGGGCTGGTGGTACAGCTAAACAGGTGGCTACTGTTATTAAGAAAATGACAAGAGGTAAATCGCCTGGCCACGACGGCCTTAGCGTCGAGATAGATAGATAGATAGAATACTCTTTATTGTACACCATACAAATTACAGAGACATAAATATATAACATTTTACAAAGGGTGACACAATGGGCGGTCTTATCGCTAAGAGCGATCTGTCGAGCACCTCAGGCATGCGGGGCCACACCTGTATAGGGTTCTTGCTCTTCTTTTTAATTTATGTCTCAGTCACCGTTATTTGCCGCAGGACCTTATGCGTACAGTGGTGGTTCCGATTATTAAAGACAGGACAGGGGACGCCTCTGACGTGTCCAATTACAGGCCTATTTCGTTGGCCACGATAGTCGCCAAGGTTTTGGACAGTTTGCTTGATCAACAGTTGGCCAAACACGTCGAACTCCATGACGCGCAATTTGGCTTTAAATCTGGTTTATCCACGGAAAGCGCCATTCTGTGCCTCAAGTAAACTGTTCAATATTATACTTCCCGAAAAACACCTGTTTTTGCTTGTTTTTTGGATCTGTCAAGGGCGTTCGACCTGGTGTCGTACGAGATGCTATGGGATAAGTTGCGGAGTGATACAACACTACCGAATGAAGTGACATCCTTGTTTCGTTATTGGTACTACCACCAGAGGAATAGTGTCAGATGGGCGGAGGCTCAATCGGATGTGTACGAGCTGGAGTGCGGGGTGAGGCAGGGGGGGTTAAGCTCACCACGCCTCTTCAACTTGTACATAAACCGGCTAGTCGGTGAGCTTAGCAGCACCAGAGTTGGATGTCACATTGATGACGTTTGTTTGAACAATATTAGTTATGCGGATGACATGGTGCTGCTAAGCCCATCGATCGGCGCTTTGAGGAAACTGGTGGCTATTTGTGAGTCCTATGCAGTGTCCCATGGGCTCAAGTACAATGTTAAAAAAACCGAACTTATTATGTTTAAGGCGAGTGCCATAAACTATTCTGATAGTCCTGGTGTTTCGCTCTGTGGCACTCCTTTAGCATGGGTGACTAAATTCAAGTACTTGGGTCATTGGGTCACTGATGATCTTAAGGACAATATGGATATAGAGAGGGAACGCAGGTCGTTGGCTGTTCGATGTAACATGCTGGTTCGAAGATTTGCACGTTGTACAAATCAAGTTAAAGTCACTCTTTTCAAAGCATTCTGTCAATCATTCTACACGTGCAGTCTTTGGACCCGCTTTACACAGAGGACATACAGCGATCTGCGTGTCCAATATAATAACGCGTTTAGGATACTGTTGGGGCTGTCGTGGCGTTGTAGTGCGTCCACTATGTTTGCGGAGGCGCGCACAGACGATTTTTACGCCATTATAAGAAAAAGGACCGCCTCCATAGCCGGCCGGCTACGCACCGCCACCAATAGTCTCCTGAGCGTGTTCTCAGATAGGTGGGACTCCCCTCTGCTGCGCCACTGGGTGAGGATCCATACCAATTGAAATTATATAATTATATTCTATTATCTCCTCCTTATTACTAACACTAGTCATTAAGTTATTTTGTTGCTACTAACACTATGGACTTACCGTCTGAAATAAAGAATTTGAATTGAATTGAATTGAATTGAATAAAGCCAACTATGTTTTTTTGGAAGACTTATTGGGTTTTTTAACGTTCCATTTCTCCTAAACGGGGTAGTACGCGGGGACACAATATTGATACCTACGTGTTCGTGGTAGGCCCATTAAAAAAACCCTATTAGGTTTCAGCTCTACAGTTCTAAATATTTATGAGAAATACAACCCGAAAGGTCCGTTACCATACACAGAAACTGAAAAAAAATCTTAGTTCCTATCGGGACTACCGAGTTGTAACTGCTATATAAATGAATATTATAGATAGAAGGTAGAAAAATATCTGAACTAAACTGAGGTTGATTTTTGAAAAATCAAATGTCCACTAGCGACGATTTTACTTATAGAAATGTAAAAAAACAGGAGAAGTCTGTGTCGTCGCGGCATGTTCAAACTGACCATGTCTAGACAAATGGCCGTCTCCGCGAACTAGTGCGCTTTCCACCGTGATCATGAAAAAATATAAGAATGCCGTGTTGTTAAGTGGTTTCTTGTAAAAACCGAAGCCAAAACCAAAATTTTGTAAATCATGGGATCATTTATCATATATAAATAAAAGTATTTTACTATATTTGTCTTTAAAATCATGAAAAACAACAAATTGTAAAATATTTCTAGCTTTTACCACCAATATTTTTGTTTTCAAATATCGCAGCGACTGTATTATTTTCGCAGTAAATACATTGCTCCTTAACCACTACTTAAGTATGTCGCTAAGTGACTAGACAAGCAATGTAAAAATCACAAAATGATACTTTATTAATATTGTATATAACGATAAGTTATATGATTTTACCCCATAGTGTGGCGGGCGGCGGCGGGCGGTTAGTCTACAGAAGTAGTGACATTTCGTAGCAACGCTACGAACTGCTACGAGTGCTACGACCGTAGCCTAGCAGTCGTAAAGCTACACACCGTTGCGCGTTGGGCAAATCTTTTTTACGCATAAGGCACGACCGAAGAAATCGTTTGCGGTTACTGCAACCGAGCCGGTTCTTAGTTATGTTTTACGGTTATGGTTATTTCATTAAAACGGCTCGGCCGATTTTGATGTTGTTTTTGGTCAACGTTCTCAGGTAGGTATCACCTCAGAGCAAGTTCGTGCATAGTTCTACGATTAAAAGGCACCATGGGCCGCTGTATTTGATTTGTTACCCACCACAACAGCGACCGCGACACCAGAACACCAACATTGTTTTGTTAATATTATTTGCGTACATATTGTTATTGGACTTGATTACCGTAACTGTGATAATGAGGTATAAATATGTACGCTATGACGAGTCATCAGCATGACAACAATGATTGTAATTTCATATCATTTGTTACTAATATTTAAATAGATATTTTGCATGATCATGGTCATCTTGTTACCAGCATAATATCTTGTATCTAATTCAAGCTTTTTTACTCGTGTTACTATTTTTTATTTCAATATTTAATTGAGTACTTGTTTGTAGATATAAATATGTATATTGCTACGTGTCTACAACTGTGACACAGTAAACGCAAGTCCTCACAGTAGTTCATTCAGAGTTGCCTTCACAGAGCAGTGTTTGTGTTAACTTACAATACTATTTTACTATAGCCTCTTCTTTCCAATCAAGCTAGAAAAGGGTCACTTTACAGAATGCTTCTTAAAATCAATGTAGAAATAATAAACAAGCTAATGAATACTTTTGTAGCGGTTTCTAAAGTATGAGTTGGTGCGACGAAATAGGAGCAAGTAGAGATGTGACTTAACTTAGACGTAACTTACGCACAAACAACCCGTAACAGTCACGAGCACGGCTTGTTACTTTACACACATTCTCATGAGCACTTGCATCATAACAGTAGGAGATTCACGTGAGCGGGACAAAGTTCAAACGTGTCGGACACATTGCTGGGGAAGTATGTCAGGCAGCGATCGCCGAGCCAGCGGAGTGCGCGCTCCGTACGGTGACGGCGACAGGCGGGACGGGCGGCGGCGGCGGCGTCCGGCGCGGAGTGCCGCGCGCCGGTGGTAGCGCCGGGCCGGCGCGCCGCGCATGCGTCGCCGC
The DNA here is from genome assembly GCA_947507525.1 of Apamea epomidion. NCBI lineage: Eukaryota > Metazoa > Arthropoda > Insecta > Lepidoptera > Noctuidae > Apamea > Apamea epomidion. The sequence goes on from OX382226.1 coordinate 108,231, forward strand.
GCAGAGCGCCAGACGGGCCGGCTCCCGGTCCGGCCGCCACACACCGGCTGACTGGCGTAACGATCGAGCCGCGCCGCACGCCGCCGTCGCCGCCGCCGGCGTTCGGCTGCCGGGCTCGGTTGCCAAACCACGGCCTCCTACTCCTACGTAATGATTTACTCACTTCATGGCGATATTGGTTCTCGATGCAAGCTGAGTGGAGAAGCATATCGTATCGTTGGAATATGTAGATAAGATATCAGTGAAGGTGGTTGCGATGGTGTGGCTGATCTCCCACACCTCCATTGCTCGATAGTAAAGACAATGAAACTTCTTCAAGCTTTCACAGAAGAGTATTCTCAGCCTTTATTTTAACCCCACTTCAACATTGTGTCTACTTTGTAAAGATAATAATAAAGGTAATCAGATTTAGGTACGACACCGAGTTCGCGATGTTTGGCATGTCGGCGTGCAGTAAGTAGGTGGCTGACCCAGTTCCCGGTCGGCTGCTCGGCCGCTCGACTACACAGTGCACAGAGTAAATGTTTGAGGTGGGACTTGAGTGTGAACACCCAAGCTGTGGTGCCAAGTCAAAGGAATAATGAGATTCATTTTAGAAAAAACGAAAACTGCTGTTTCAGGTTTTTGAAAAAGCTCGTAGTTTAGTCAAGCCCAATGGGAGATTTCACCTTTTAAATGATTACCATCCCGCTATTCCTCTAAGCAGTCAATCACTATTATTCATGATATATACAACATGGCCTGGAATTAACGCACACCGCCAAACACCACAATTAGAGTATTACGTTATAATCATAATACATACCCTGAATTTTTGCTATAATGTATAATAATAATAATAAATATCCAGCTTGGCAGCGCAGAATCGAGCGTCGTATCGATGGGGCCAGGGTACTCATCGGCAAACTATACTCCATCAGAGAGGGCAATACACGACCACGAGTGATGCGTTTTGTAAGGCAGGCTTTCTCGGGGATGGAATCAGTCCTCGAGAATACAATGTCCCATGTCACAGAGCGCATCGACTTTCTGAAGCAGAAATTTTGTGCATGGGCGAGCCGTGTTGATCGATACACGCAGAATCGCATGTTCCAGAGCGATAAAAGGTGGGTGTATAGAGCGTGGGGGCCTGCACAAAATGCGACAGATGTGTGCCGCCCGGATGATGCCGCCACGAATGCATTCTGGCGCAGCATCTGGTTGGTGCCCTTCTGTCACACTGAGGCTGGCTGGATGCAGGATGTCGAGCGAGTGTGTGGGACTATACCAGAAATAGAAGCAGTCCTAATTACGCCATCAGACGTTACCAGAGCGGCCCGTTCGTTACCGAATTAGAAATCACCGGGACCGGACGGACTGCACAACTTTTGATTGAAATGGCTAATTAGTTCACACACTTGCCTGGCATCTCAGTTCCAGTCATCCTTAGAGTCTGGGTCACTACCGCAGTTTCTAACAACAGGCGTTACCCACCTGCTCCAGAAGTCAGGTAGTCCCGCGGAACCCAAGAATTATAGACCGATCACGTGTTTGTCGAGGGTTTATAAACTTCTTACGTCCATTTTAAAAGCGACAATTAACACGAACATTGACAGTAACTCGATTATGTCTGCCGCTCAAAATGGATGTAGAAATGGGTCCCGCGGTACTAAGGAGCTACTCCTCATAGACATGTCCATTAGCCAACAGGCTCGCCGATCCCGCAAGGATATGTCGACATGTTGGATAGATTATAAGAAGGCCTACGACTCGGTGCCACATACATGGCTCGCGAGGGTGCTGGAGTTTTGTACAAGATAGATGCAACTCGGCTACCGGTATACTCGTATCTCACCATATCTCACCTCCTCTACATGGATGATTTGTAACTCTTTGCCTCCAACAAATTGCATCTGATGGAGCTACTGAAGGTAACTGTAACTTTCAGTAGTGCCATCAGGATGGAATTTGCTGTGGACAAATGTGCAGTCATGCATGTAAAGGGGGGGAGATTATGGAATCCGACGGAATTCCACTTTCGGATTCCATACACATTAAATCCCTCTCCTCATCTGAAAGCTATAAGTATTTGGGTATGTCGGAAGCGTTAGGCATCTCAGCGATGCTGACATGAAGCAATCATTGAAGGAGCGCTTCTTTTGTCCCCTGAGAAGGTATTATTTAGTCCTTCTTTCGGGCGGAAATAAGTTGCGCACCTTCAATGGTTGGGTCATGCCGGTTTTGATGTACTCTTTCGGCATACTCAAATGGACGCAGACTGAACTCGACGCCCTGCATAGAAGGGTCCATTCACTGCCGAATGCAAACCGGATGCATCACCCACGATCATCGGTGATGAGACTGTATATCCCGCGGAAGTGTGGGGGTCGAGGCTTTTTAAATGCGAAGATCCGCCACAACCGCGAGGGGTGCAGTCTCAGGGAATATTTTTTAAAAGCCGAAGTAGGTATGCATCGTGATGTGGTTGCAGTGGACAAGGGGCTCACCCCGCTCTCCATGGCTAAAGAGAACTGGCGCAAACCTGTAATAATATACTTATTACCGATGACCGCAAGAAGGTATGGTAAAGCAAGGAGCTTCACGGGCGCTTCTATCGGGGTCTTCATGAGCTCGGTGTAGATTTCTTAGCGTCCGTATCCTGGCTACGTTTTGGTGACCTCTTTGGGGAAACTGAAGGTTTCGTCTGTGCAATTATGGATGAAGTTATCTTGACGAATAACTACCGGAGGCATATTATGAAGGACGGGACGGTTGACGTGTGCCAGGCATGCCACCGTCCGGGGGAGTCCATCAGACATATTAACTCTGGTTGTTCTCGTCTGGCTAACGGTGAGTACTTACACAGGCATAACCAAGTAGCCAGGCTTATTTAATTCACCAGCAACTTGCTTTGAAATATAAACTTGTGGATTCTGAGGTACCGTATTACAAGTATAATAATAATAATAATTCCATTTATTGCAGACCAAATATTACATGTCCATAGTTGTTAGTAACAAAGATCTTAAAATTATGTTAGTTAATTCCAAAAACCATTCAACCTCTCAAAATAAAATTCAAATAATAAAATCATAAAATGTCAAAAAATATTTAAAACATAATCAAAATAATATCTTAACATTAGTCAGTACGTGAACCATACAACAGTGGTTCACGTACTGACAGTCGAAACGTTCCGCAAAAGCGCTCAGGATATTGTTGCCGCTGCTCCGCACCCTACGCAGCAGGGATGTGCACCGCTTGCGCATGATTGTGTGGAAACAATCCACACGCGCCTCGGCAAACATCCCCGACGCGCTACAGAAGCGAGGCAGCCCCAAGAGTACCCTAAACGCGTTGTTGTATTGGACGCGTAGAGCACTGTACTGTTTCTGCGTGTAATCCATCCACAGACTGCCAGTATAAAAGGACGTACAAAATGCCCTGAATAGTGCTATTTTGACGCCCCTCGAACATCGAGAAAATCTGCGCGCAATCATATTCGCACGAACAGACAGCGCCCTACGTTCCCTTTCAATATCAGCATCGTCTTTCAGGTCAGAGGTTAACAAATGTCCAAGATACTTAAACGTATCAACTCTATTAAGTCGGCATCCGTTGAGCTTAATTGCCGGCAAGTAACCAGGACACCCCCCCCTGGCCCGAAAGACCATGCACTCACTCTTATTTGTGTTGTACAACAAACCATGTTCTTCAGCATACTTTTCACAAATGCCAATCAGCCTTGACACACCACAGACAGAGGCGCTCAGCAGCAGCATATCATCAGCGTAACTGATATTGTTCAGGCACACACCTCCAATATGGCAACCGACATGCGTGCTGCTGAGCCTCTCTATCAGCGCATTAACATACAGGTTAAAGAGCTTCGGTGAGGTTAGCCCCCCTTGTCTCACGCCACACTCCAACCTGTATGGGGCCGAGTAAGCCCCCGACCATCGAACAACATTGACCTGATTGCCATACCAGTATTGAAAGATACGGATCAGTCCGTCTGGCACTGCTGCTTGCTGCAATTTTTGCCATAGCAGATCATAGAAAACCAGGTCAAATGCCTTCGATAAGTCGAGGAAGCAAGCAAAAACAGGTGTACTTCTATCAGTGTAGTACTTGACGGTCTGCTTTAAACACAATATAGCTGTTTCTGTAGAGAGACCGGCTTTGAAACCAAATTGGTTATTATGTAAATTCAGATATTTATCCAGCTGAGTGTTCAGCAAACCGTCAAGCACTTTTGCAATAACAGTGGCTAATGAAATGGGCCTATAGTTGTTCTTATCACTAACATCACCGGTTTTATTCTTAATAATTGGCACCACCACAGTTTTCATCATCCGCTCAGGCAGATAGGAATGTCCCATACACAATGAGTAGAGCATCGCTAAGACTCTGGGCAGATGATGACCAGCATGCTTAAGGTGTTCAATACTTAAATCATCATGGCCTGGAGACTTGCCCCTCGACATAGACATAATTACATGTCTTACCTCCTTCGCCGTAAACCGGACACTGCACTCCTGACCACTACAACCAGCACTGCTTGTAAACTGTGACGGTCCCAACGGTGACGAAACAGTGAAATGCTGCCTAAACAACTCGGCAATCCCTGTGACATCGGTCGCGCCGCTGACACTCACCGGCAGGCCCGGCCTACTATTGAGTTTATCGGTGGACTTCCAAAAACTGCGGAAGTCGCCCCTAGAATGATGCGACGCCAACATATCCATTTTAATTTGGTCAATATTATTCTGGCACCATCGTAAGCGCGACTTAAAATTTTTTCGACTTGTTTGCATATCAATCCAAGCACGACCCTCTCGCGGTCTACCATAAGACACCCACTGCTCAAACTTTAGCCTGGCCTGCCTGTGAGCATCACCCACGTGCCTATTCCACCCTATTACTGGCTTCCTCTTTCGCACATGATTTATTTCGTAGCCTTCAGAAGCTGCTTGGCATAAAATATTAACAATGTCATTATACATTTTATCAATAATAACTCTGTGGTCCAAATTATTACAAACATAGTCACAACATGCACTCAATTCAATTGGAAAGTCAATATATTTTAAATTATCATTACAAAATTTAGTATAAATGTCAATTTGCTTAGGTTTTCTATCACCCCATTTTATTTTATTACATGTCAGATTTCTATTATCATTTGTGTTGTACAATTTTGGTTTTATTTCATCGAAGTTGCATTGTATTATAAGAGGGAAGTGGTCAGACCAAAGTACATCATATTTAACATTTACGTCAACAATAGTGCACATAGCTGCTTTCGTGGCAACACAGTGATCCAGCCAACGTCTCGAGCCATTCGCATCGCTTATAAAAGTATAAGTGTTAGAGTTTACTCCTAACAGGTCAACATCAGCACATACTAAGTCAGATTCCCGACAAAAAGAAAACAATTCAATATAAAACTGTTCATTGGGATGCGAATTAAAGTCTCCGAGTATAAAAGCAGTTTCGATATCGTTATCATTAATTATAGCACTCACCAGGCTGAGGCAGTCCGTAAAATCCGTTAAGTTCGCACTAGTATCCGTCGGCATGTATACACTGAACACTAGAAATGACCTTGATTTCATGCATACTTTAATGGCACACACTCGTGGGTTATCGCACTGCACTACCGAAACCTTCTCAAAAACACTTTTCCGCCACAGCAATGCAACCCCGCCGTAGGGCCGTCCTCGTAACATGCCGGCCGTGGTGTCCACCGCCGACGTCCCGGTGCATCCGAACTCAGCGTCAATTTCGCTCAAGAATGAGATATCATGGGGCAGCAACCATGTCTCCTGCAAGGCAATTATGTCTGAAGTGCTACATAGTTGCCTGACACTCTCCACCGAGCGTTTTATACTCTTACAATTGTAGCTTAATAGGTTATACATTAATATTTATTTTACGCCGTTCACAGTACCGATGTTTGCACCGTTCGTGTAATTTCTCACTTTAAAATTAACGAATCTCCTAAAAATAATTCCCTCGGGCCATAGTTTACTATCAAGAAATTTCTCCATTTTAGTTTCGGAAACAAAGAATTTGTATGCGGTGTATTCTTTAGGATATTTAGACGTTATCCTTTCAAGCGTGATCGCCTCGCCCGTTTTATGATACACATAATCAGCAATATCACTCTCCGTCGTGTCTTTATGCACTTTAGTAATGAAGATTGGCACTGTTTTTATTGCAGCTTTGAAATTCCCCTCATTGTCCCTGGCGGTACCAGCAGTGCCCAGGTATCGGTAGCTTAGATTTCGCTTTTTGCGGTATGAAACTTTTTCCCATCCGTCATTATTATTGTTTAGCACCGGCTGATGTACAATAGGCTCAGTCGGTTCCACTGTCGTATGCACGACCGTTCGACGGTGCGGTGACGTCATAGCCTTCTTCCTCGAAGTAGTTGAGCCAACGGAGTCTGCGCGGGCGCCTGCGGTGGCGGTTTCAACGCGAGGGGAGGGGCCGCACTCGGTCACTCGCTGCGACAAGACAGCCGACTGAATACCGCGGTCGGAAGTTTCTGCGTCTACCTCCTTTATTTTTCTAAATGAAAGTTCGTTATTTTCGAGTATTTGTAACGAGGATTCGTTATCGATACTATTATTTCAGTTATCTGATGAAATATTGACGTGGGATAATCCAATGGGACCGCTTTCCATAAGCCATCCGCCTCGCTTCATGTTCACTTTACAAACAGATGTCGGTATTAAAATCTTTCAATTGTGTCTGCGTCACATACATTTCTTTAATTTCTTTGACTTCATTCTGAATTCGAAGCAAGTCCTTAAGAAGTTTCGTGCAATCGAGGTGGTCAAACAATATTGGAGGTAGCTTTTCCAAGTCCCTTGCAACGAAAATTGGGAATTGATCTGGCTCCACTGACTTAAAAACATTAATTATGTCCACTAGATCTCGTTGTTCCTTGCCTTTGTTTTTCCTCTTTATTTTTGCCTTCTCCACAGGGACCGATTCGTACAGCAGTGTTTTAGATTTTTCGATATCTTCACTTGTAAACGTAGATGTACATAACCGCACTAACGTGTCTTCATCGACCACTGATATTTTGTTTTGCATATACGACAGCAATTCATCTATAACTACGTTACAGGAAACACATTTAACCACAGTCGACATTTCTCGTCTTTCTCACTCCACGCTTCGTTCGTCAGAAAAAGATCCTCACGGGAGCGCTGCGCGCGCGCGACTGTGCCCGACCCAGTTCTTGAAAATGATAATGTCACGTTGTACTGGGATCGGTCTATCATTACTGATAGGACCATTGTCGCCAATAAGCCTGATATAGTGGTGATAGATCGATTAGCGTGCCGCATAATGATTGTCGATGTTACCATTCCACATGACGGGAACCTCGTGAAAGCTGAGAAAGAGAAACAAATTAAATATCTCGACAACCACGTGTGCTAAACACGTGGTTGTTGACATGGGGAATGTGAGCTCGGCTGTCATTGTGCCGATTGTCGTATCAGCCAGTGGCCTGATGGCCGAAAGCCTGGATCAACATCTAGCGAGGCTCTCGTCAGGCTTAAGGGCCTGATTCAAAAGGCAGTACTCCTCGATACGGCTCGCATTGTGAGGAGGTTCCTGTCTCTGGGCCCTAACTACTGGTAGCTTGAACCCTGCTCCCGATATCGGTGGATCACTATTTTTTTATATTTTTTTATGTTTGTTTTATACTTAATTTTTATATTTAAAAAAATATTTATAATGTAATAATAAAACTTTTTATTTCGGACCAGTAGGTATCCATATTTTGGTTAGTTACAAGGCAAAACTTAAGAAAGTAGTGTTAGTAAAATATTATTATTATATTAGGGGTTAAAGTATAAAATTTCCGATTTGTACTGAAAAATGGAAATTCGTTTTTTTTTTTAATTTAACATATTTATTTAATCAAAATAAGTAATAAGTTAAACCTTTAGAATAACGGTTTTAATCAACAAAATAAAAGATACGAAATATGATAAAATAAGTTATGACATAAGTGACGTTACAATACAAAGTAGCCATATGCATCACAGCACTAAGGAGTTTAGTTGGTATTACTACATTCTTCCAACCTTCTTATGAAACAACGTAATCTCCAAAACGTACAGGCAGTCTGCGTTCCCTGGTTGAACGCCGGGGCTCTGAGTGTGGCGTATTATCCTGTGTATTGTCTTGTCCTCGGGATGGCACTACAGTTATGAGTGGCTCCTCGATATCTAGTGCAGAAAGCTCATTTTGTGGAATGGAATCAATGACTTCGCCATCAGCTGTTTCGCTTTCGATTGTTTCTCCGTCTTGGCCTAATGGTGCTAAATATCGATTTGATACAGTCGTTTCACGACCATTTGGTAAACGTACTCCGGGTTAACTTCAATCAGATCAACTTCTTCTACTACAGGTTGATACTTATTAGTACGATCAAATCTCCGCATCAGTACTTGGTCTGAGTTCGTTAACCAAGTGGGTATAGAGTCACCATTTGGTGACCTCCTCGTGTGTGTAAAAATCCTCTCGTGCGGCGTACAGTTAGTAGCTGTGCAGAGTAGAGAGCGGATAGAGTGTAGAGCCTGGTTCAAAGCCCTTTCCCAGTCCTCTATAGGCAGCTTTCGGGATCGTAAGGCCAATTGGATAGTTTTCCAAAGAGTGGAGTTAAGGCGCTCTACTTGTCCGTTCCCTTGGGGGTTATACGGCGTTGTTCGGCTTGTTGCAATACTGCGAGAGTGTAGAAACTGCTTGACTTCAGATGATAAGAACGATGTCCCACGATCAGAATGTAGGAATGCAGGCATTCCGAATAGCATAAACAATTCATTGAGATTCTTGATAACCGTTGTCGAGCAGTAAAGGGAAAGCGAGAGTATTCATCGATCACTGTCAGGATGTATTTATTTCTTGTGTGACTAGGTATTAGGTATAGGACCTTTGAAGTCAATACTTAGTCTTTCGAATGGAGATGTCGCCTTAATTAGATTGGGACCAGGTTCAGTTGATTTGTAATATCTAGGCTTCAATTCCGAGCAAATACGACAGGAGTTTGTCATATTTCTGATTTCTTCAATAGAATAGGGTAGATTCTTAGATCTCATCCAGTGTACCATCCTTGTTACGCCGGGGTGACAAAGGATTTCATGCAGGGAAACAAGTTTTGTTGAACGAGATTCGATAGCAGCGCATACACGCGACAATGTGTCAGCAATATTATTCTCTATGCCTGGACGGTAAACGATATCGTATTTAAACGGAGCTAGTTTTAAACGCCATCTTTGTATTTTCTCGTTTTTGACTTTGCTATTTAGCTTGTTATTGAACATAAAGGTTACCGATCTTTGGTCTGTAATTAAACGAAACTGTTTTCCGATAAGAAAGTATCGCCATTATCTTTAACGATTCGACTATGGCGTACGCGTCTTTCTCAACAGCGGAGTGGTTTTGTTCACTTTGATTCAGGGTTCGAGAGAAAAATGCTACGGATCGACTAGCTTGCGATAAGGTTGCAGCGATTGAATGTTGAGAGGCATCCGTTTCAACGAGAAAAGGTATGTCGTTACTGATAGCGTAAACAGAAGATTTTACTATATAGGTTTTCAATGCTTGGAAATTTTCGACAAGTTGTTTATTTAGTGGGAATATTCTTGTATTTGCTAAAGCGTGGATTCTTTCCGAGAAGTTTGAAATCCATTTGCTATAATGTGCAAACATTTCTAACACTCTTCGTAATGACTGTGTGTCATTTGGCGGTGGAAGATTGAGAAGCGAGCGCAGCCGTTCAGCATCTGGCTTTATGACATGTTCTTTGATGGTATAGCCTAAGATATTGATGCTATTCTGCGAGAACTTACTTTTCTCTTTATTGATAGTAAGACCATAATTTTAAGCGGCTCCTAAAAATTTCTGCAAATTTGCATCGTGTTCAGATTGAGATCGCCCACAAACTGTTATATCATCGAGATATGCGAAAGTATCTTCTAAGTTTTCTTTTCGAATAACCCAATCAATGGTTCTTTGAAAACTTGACACTCCGTTTGTTACGCCAAATGGTATGCGACGAAACTGGTACAGATTTCCAGTAGCTTCAAAAGCAGTATATGGTTTTTCTTTTTGTAGGATCGGTACTTGATGGTAAGCACTCTGTAAATCGATCGCGCTGAAGATTGAATATTTAGAAATATTGGAAACTTGGTCCTCCATATTTTTTTTATTTTTTTAAGATAAGATAATATTTATTTTTGTAAAACATGAGTACAGTATGAAGGTCTTATAATTAATATGAGGTGGCTACATGTTTTGCCATTTATAGCATACAAAATTAGTTGCACTAGACAATACAAAAACAAAAAGTACAAAAACAAAAAGAGAAAAGAAAAAGAATAACGTCAAAAAATTAAAAATTAAATTGAAATAACAACGTCAAAATTTAAGTTTCTTTCACAATTAAAAATGTTAAAATTTAAATTCAATTCAAAATACAACGTCAAAATTTAATCATAATCATTTAATATAATTTTAGTAAAGTCTATTAAAGTATTATTATAATTCCATTTTACAAATTATTGTCATCAAATCATTTGAATCACAACAAATAAAAAATAAAAATGTCGTAATATTACATCAAATGTCACTGGCTACAATATTAAGTATGTCAACAATGGATACAAATACAAGAATGTCAATTTAAATAAGTAAAAATAAGAAAAAGAAATAATTTATTTTATCAAAAAGTCCAATCACATCTTAATTTTAATTATTGTTACAACGTGCATGTCAAGCATAAATAAACTGAAAACAAGATGAGTACCAAGAAGTCAATCATAAAATCATTTAAAAAAAATGGCAACGCCATCGATACTTAGATCCCACTTAATTTTTCCGATAGGAACTCCGAGATATTATAATAAGATTTACTTATGAGAAAGTTTTTTAGATGTCTTTTAAACAAATTAACATTTAAGATTTTGATTGATTCTGGTATTTGGTCATATATAATTGGTGCCATGCAGAAAACACTTTTATGCATCAGAGCTGTCTTCGACTGTCTTGCACATAGAATATTGACGTGTCGTCTACTACGGTTATTTGAGTCAGATAGCTTGGGAAATAAATTTGGGTTGGTTTTCACAAATACCGCAACCTCAAATATGTACAGAGAGGGCAGTGTCAGTATTCTATACTGAATAAAAAATGGTTTACAAGTGTCTGTACATTTCAAACCGAACATCGCTCTAATACACTTTTTTTGGGATTTAAATATTTGTTCCTTATTGGCTGGTTTCCCCAAAAAATAACGCCATATCTTAATATTGAACCCGCCATTCCATGGTATGCTGTAACAATAGCATCCGTTCCTGTGACTGGAGCGAGCTTATATAAAGCATACGTCAATTTGCTAAGTCGCTTTGCCAATTCTATAGTGTGTGCTTTCCAATCCAAGCGTTGGTCTATGGTTAAGCCTAAGAATTTAGAGGTGCTTACTTGATTTATTTTATTATTATCATAGTGAATATTCATCGTTAAGTTTTTGCGTTGACTGAAGGCCATTAGTTTGGTTTTGTCAATATTTATTTTGAGATTGTTATTATTGAGCCATTTTATTATTTAATTAATAGTATTAGTTACTTCATTATTATAATTTAGTTTATTTGTACAGTCAATAGTAACTGTACTGTCATCAGCAAAAAGAGTCATGTGATGTTTCGTCACTTTGGGCAAGTCATTTATATATAGTATAAATAGAGGGGGACCAAGCATATTGGGAAGTGGATAAGCGTCAAGCTGTGTATACCTGTTTATCGTAAGTGAATAATCAATGACAAGGCGCTTCTTGTGATTAGCGTTCTTTGTAATTAGTACTTGAGCTCGCCAGGGGGACGTGCTTTCTTCAATAATGCCAGCAGCTAGGAGTTTTGTGATCTCTCCTTCAATAAATTTTTTATCGTTTTCACTGTGGCGGCGAGATTTAATCGCAATAGGCTTGCAATTTGGACTAATATTCGTAAAAAGAGGAACAGCAGGTACAGACGCTTCTGCAACACTACATACTTTTAGTGGTTCTTTAGGTCCACCGAATGAAAATTCGAGAAAGGAATGCTCGTCTAATATTTCATGACCGATTATTAAGTCAGCACAGAGATTTTTCACAATTCGCGTTTCTATACTCATGGTCTCCGATACGAGCTGACACACATGTTTGACCTTCGACTTGTGACATATGACTGGTTGAAGCCATTGATATAGTTTGCTTGCAGGGTGTTTTCTTTAATTGACATAATTTAAAAAATTGCTCATTGATGAAGCTTATAGAACTACCAGTATCTATTAAGGCTTCAGCTTTTATCCCTTTTATGTAAGCTGGAACTGTAGCTTTCTTCAAGAAAATTGGCGATGCAGCTAAAATACAACCACAAACGTTATCATCTCCTTCGAGAATAGTGGCATTGATTTGGCTCTTGCTTCGACATACAACAGCATAGTGACCCTTCTTGTTACAAAATTGACAGATAGAGTCTACAGTTTTTACGAGGATGGACATACCCACCACAAAAGAAGCATTTGCGTCTCTGGTAATTTGGCGTCACTGCTATTTTACTAATAGGCTCCTGTGAATGTTTACTACATTCCTTTTGTTTAGAAGTGGTGGCGACGGCAGCAGCAGTATTTGCGTTCGAATAGTTAAACTTTGTTGCATTAACTTCAGCCATTTCTAGTGACAGTGCTTGATTATGTGTTTCTTTTAGTGTTAACGTCAGATTTTCTAGTAACCTTTGTCTTATCATACTAGATTTTATTCCAGAGATAAATGCGTCACGTATATTGTCGTTCTTATTTGTTTCAGCATCTACAGTTTTGAATTCGCAGTCTTTGGCTAACTGTTTTAATTTAGAGTTTTGAAGTCGCAGTCTTTGGCTAACTGTTTTAATGCTTGTAAATAGATATCTATTGTTTCGTCGCCCAGTTGTTTCCTAGATGCGAGGGCATGTCTGGCATAAATTATATTTTTGGACTTTGTGAATAATTTTCCCAAAGTAATGATTGCGGATGGAAAAGTAGTACACTCGCTGATGTACGTAAAAACGTTTGATGAAAGTTGGTTTATGAGAAGATCTAGTTTCCAGGAAGTTGGTAAGGCTTGTACCCGCTCTCCTGGCAAGGCGCTTTCCGTAGCCTTAAGAAAGCTTTCAAATGTTTTCTTCCAATGTTCCCATTTCATTGATGCAGAACTATCAACGGGAACAATATCCAAACGTTCGGGTTTTAAGTATTTTTCCATGGTGGCAAAACTTTTAAAACATTTTGTTGATTAAATTGTAATAAGTTAAACCTTTAGAATAACGGTTTTAATCAACAAAATAAAAGATACGAAATATGATAAAATAAGTTATGACATAAGTGACGTTACAATACAAAGTAGCCATATGCATCACAGCACTAAGGAGTTTAGTTGGTATTACTACAAAATAATTACCATTATTATCTATACATATATCGGAGATGGTATATCTGTCTCTCGTTAGCATCAGGCATATTTTAATTACTGTGGGCGTACTATGGGTAATGTTGGTTATAGCACAATTGAAAAACGGTTTACAGTTCAAATCAGATTAGAACTTATGGACTAGTTAGTCACACTAGCGAATCACACACTCATACAACTCAATGATTCGGGACGCAATTGACAGTTTCTGAGCACATGTTGTTCGTACGATGTCCAATGTTTCGATCCTCTCGAGAGCTCTGCTCACACGGCTTTTGTAGCTGTTACTCTCGTCCCACCACGAACTCAGGCTAGACTCTGTCTAGCGCCACGAGATGGCGCTAACGTTCCGAATAGTCAAACGAATGACTCCGACACGGCCATCCTGCTATACACATGTCCTCGTGTGCTAATCTGTTAAGAAACATACCCGCAAAGTATCATATAGCTCGGTCACTCCTGACCACATTTGTTACAGGCAAAAACACAATGAAAACTCAAACAAACTAACAATAGCAGAGTTTAGAGCATTACCCACTATTTGATTCCCAAATCTCAAGATTACAATCAAAATAATCAACCAAGATGCATGTGTCTCATACTATCAAGTAACCTCCAGTTACTCAACTCATCAAATTCATTTGCGCATCCCCATCGAATCGCCAAGTCCTAGACTTTATGGTTTCTCACATAACCCCACACAACACACACAACTGAATCTCTACTCTGTTTCATCAACCAAACTGTCACTATCCTCAAATTCGTTAGTAATACTCTGATCCAAACTATCATCGATAACAAAAGATTCCACCAGACTAATGTAAACAAACTTTGATTTTCTAATCATAGCATAAATCATCAACCAGAGCCATCCTGACTACATAGAAATTATGTAACATGCATGCCATAAACGCACATAAAAGAATACCAGTTTTGTAATCATACTTTACTGAACATTACAAGGCTACTTAATATTAATGCACAAATGACAGCAAATGGGTAACAGTTCGTCTCGCTGTTGAGCCCGATAGATACGGGACGGTACCAGTCCTTCTCACTGGTTCCTAAGCCCGCTTATAAGTAGGTCAGTATCAGTCCTTCACACTGATAAGCCCCAAAACAAAATGGCATTACCAGTCACTTCTCGCTGATAAGTTATAGCCATTTATTGTGCGTCAATATTAGTCAGTACCAGTAGATGGGCCATCACCCGCATCTTCTACGTCTAACTCTTCACTAATTATGTCCAATTCACTTGGAACATAATCTTGTGGCATCTTTCCTATGCGATCATGTGCATACTTGTAAGGTAAGAATTTAAAGCTTTTAACGTATATAGCGATTACCCGCCAAAGCTTCCGCTACCTTAAACGGACCTCTGAACTTCCAATCTAACTTAGTCTTATAACCTGATTTCACTCTTCGTTTTCTAATAACACGAAATCGTTAACCGAACATTTTGTTATAGCTGCCTTTGTTCTATCAAATCTAGCTTTCTGTTGTTGACCGAATAAAACTGAATTTATTACAAGAGCTTTATGCAACAAAAACTCTGTCGCAGACGTGTTAATCGAAAAGCCTAGGTTCAATATTTCACGTACTTTCATAATGTGGCGCGCCACAATTAATGCCTGATACATGGTGACATTAGTTACCACTAGCGCCATCTAGTTTTGAATAGCAGAACTAATAGTCCCTAGCGCCATCTATTATACAGACAGACAGACAGACAGACTGACAGTATTTGACAGTTTGCTAAATAGTCGCCTCACAGCACAGGTTGAGTTGCACGATGCTCAGTTTGGATTCAAAGCAGGAGTCTCAACAGAGAGCGCTATTCTGAGTCTGAAGCGAACTGTCATGTACTACACAACGAGGAGAACGCCGGTACTTGCGTGTTTCCTCGACTTGTCAAAAGCATTTGATCTGGTCGCATATGACGTTCTGTGGGACAAGTTGAGAGACGCGGGTGTGTCGGCGGAGTACACCTCCCTTCTCAAATATTGGTACTCTAACCAAAAGAACCGGGTGAGGTGGGTGGGTACTCTGTCGGACGAGTACAGGCTGGAATGCGGAGTCAGGCAGGGGGGGTTAAGCTCGCCTCTTCTTTTTAAACTCTATATCAACCGGCTCATCGAGCGACTAAGCTGCACACATGTCGGCTGCCACATTGACGGAACGAGTCTCAACAATATAAGCTATGCAGACGACATGGTGCTTCTCAGTCCCTCGATGGGTGGTTTGAAGAAGTTGTTATCGACCTGCGAGGCCTATGCGGAGGAGCATGGCTTAATATACAACTCGAAGACGAGTGAGATTCTTGTATTTAAAGCACCTAAGCAGCAGCCGCGCAGTGTTCCTCCCATAAGTCTCAACGGTGTAGCACTTAGAATTGTGGATAGTTTTAGGTACCTTGGCCACGTTGTCACGAGCGACCTAAGGGATGACTTAGATAACGATACGACAATCGGCACAATGACAGTTGACCTCACATTCCACATGTCAACAACCTCGCGTGCTAAGTCAAGATATTTGATTTGTTTATCTTTCTCAGCTTTCACGAGGTTCCCGTCATGTGGAATGGTAACATCAACAATCATTGCGCGGCGCACTAATCGATCTATCACCACTATATCAGGTTTGTTGGCGACAACAGTCCTGTCAGTGATGATAGACCGATCCCAGTACAACGTGACATGGTCATTTTCGAGAACTGGAACTCAGAGTCAACAAGTTTATATTTCAAAGCAAGTTGCTGGTGAATAATCCTGGCTACTTGGTTATGCCTGTGCAAGTACTCGCTGTTAGCCAGACGAGAACAACCAGAGATAATATGTCTGATGGACTCACCCGGACGGTGGCATGCCCGACACACGTCAGCCGTCCCGTCCTTCATAATATGTCTCCGGTAGTTATTCGTCAAGATAACTTCGTCCATAATTGAACAGACAAAACCTTCAGTTTCCCCGAAGAGGTCACTGAAACGCAGCCAGGATACGGACGCTAAGAAATCTACACCGGGCTCATGAAGAGCCCGATAGAAGCGCCCGTAAAGCTCCTTGCTTTGCCATACCTTCTTGCGGTCATCGGTAGTAAGTACTACAGGTTTGCGCCAGTTCTCTTTAGCCACGGAGAGCGGGGTGAGCCCCTTGTCCATTGCGACCACATCACGGTGCATACCCACTTCGGCTTTTAAAAAATATTCCCTGAGACTGCACACCTCGCGGTTGTGGAGGGTTTGAGCGCTCCTTCAACGATTGCTTCATGTCAGCATCGTTGATGCCTAACGCTTCCGACATACCCAAATACTTATAGCTTTCGGATGAGGAGAGGGATCTAAGGTGTATGGAATCTGAAAGTGGAATTCCCTCGGATTCCATAATCTTTCCCCCCTTTACGCATGTAAAGGGGGGAAAGATTATGGAATCCGAGGGAATTGACTGCACATTTGTCCACACCAAATTCCA
Organism: Apamea epomidion; assembly: GCA_947507525.1. Lineage (NCBI taxonomy): Eukaryota > Metazoa > Arthropoda > Insecta > Lepidoptera > Noctuidae > Apamea > Apamea epomidion. The sequence goes on from OX382226.1 coordinate 125,184, forward strand.
TCCTGATGGCACTACTGAAAGTTTCAGTTACCTTCAGTAGCTTCATCAGATGCAATTTGTTAGGGGCAAAGAGTTTCAAATCATCCATGTAGAGGAGGTGAGATACGACCTGACCACCTCTCTTCAACCGGTAGCTTAGACCTGAGTCCTCCAGCAGTGTGCTTAGAGGATTCAGGGCTAAGCAGAACCAAAGTGGACTCAAACTGTCGCCCTGAAATATTCCCCGCTTCATCCATACAGGCTCATCATTCCCCTGGATCTGTCGACACCCTGGATAGCGAAGGACCGTCTTCCACTGTCTTATACACGACTCAAGGAAGGTGCGTAGAGTTGCATCTATCTTGTACAACTCCAGCACCCTCATGAGCCATGTATGTGGCACCGAGTCGTAGGCCTTCTTATAATCTATCCAGCATGTCGACATATCCTTGCGGGATCGGCGAACCTGTTGGCTAATGGCCATGTCTATGAGGAGTAGCTCCTTAGTACCGCGGGACCCATTCCTACATCCATTTTGAGAGGCAGACATAATCGAGTTACTGTCAATGTGTGTGTTAATTTTCCCAGACCCAGACTCTAAGGATGACTGGAACTGAGATGCCAGGCAAGTGTGTGAACTAATTAGCCATTTTAACCAAAAGTTATGCAGTCCGTCCGGTCCCGGTGATTTCCAATTCGGTAACGGACGGACTGCTTTGGCTACGTCTAATGGCGTAATTATGACTGGTTCCATCTCTGGTACAGTTCCACACACTCGCTCGATATCGCGCATCCAGCCACCCTCAGCGTGACAGACGGGCACCGACCCGATGCTGCGCCAGAATGCACTCGTGGTGGCATCATCCGGGCGGCACACGTCCGTCACGTTTTGTTCAGGTCGCTCCCAAGTTCTATATACCCACCTCTCATCGCTCTAGAACATGCGATTCTGCGTGTACCGATGAACCCGCCACTTATACCGCCGAATACGACTCGCCCATGCACAAACTTTCTGTTTCAGGAAGTCGATGCGCTCTGTGATATTGGACATGTATTCCCGAGGGCTGATTCCAGTCCCCGAAAATGCCTGTCTTACAAAGCGCATCACTCGTGGTCGTGTATTGCCCTCCCTGAAGCAGTATAGTTTACCGATGAGTACCCTGGCCCCATCGATACGACGCTCGATCCTGTATCGCCAGGCTGGTACGGCTGGTTTTGGTCGAGTAGCTGCGTCACAATTTGGAAACTTGACGTTAGCTAAACGACATGCCGCCACAGCCGCGCAATACAAGATCGAGTGTGTATCAACGAGATCCTCGCTGCTCTCGAAGAAATTCTTGAGCTGCGAGTCCAAGGCACACACTAGCGCCCTATTTTTTTTGTGCATAGGTAGCTGTGGTATTCGGGGTCTAAGTTCGGTTGGAGTGGACCTATACTCGCGAAACGCTGTGTCAACCCTATCATCATCTTCTGCAACACGATTGGACCGCGGCGGGATGGCATCAATAGTTGACGCTTGTGCCGCGGTTTGTGCCAGAGTCGAGACGATTTGGTTGTTCAGTACCTCTGAGCGCAGCCTATCAAGTGCGATGTCGTCCAACCTGTGATTGCGTTGGATGACCCGCACCTTTTTTTTTTTTTGTTTTTTGGTCTCGGGGGGAAAATCCTCATGGACATCCTCCGCCCTGGGGAAGGCAGAGGGTCTCTTACCGGCTAAAAACCACCCCGGTGTTCCATCTCACACCTACGCTGGGGGTCGCGGGAACGTACGATCCTTCCGCAACCCCCGACTGGTGCCGGCCCGCCACCGCGGGCCTCCTCGGGTCAGGGGGAGGAGTGAGGCTGATGTGTTGGGGGCAACGGACGTCCCCGAGTCCGTCGCCCCTGGACCCATTTAGGGGGGCTGGAAGCGGGCGTTGTCCGCCCTCCGCCGACGCCCGATGCGCCTGCTGCGGGCCGGGTGAGTGGACGAGATTTCCCTCTCCCTTTCCGCAGCCTCCTTCTGCGAGACGACTGTTTCGCAGAAGGAAACCACCGCGTCCCAGGACTCTTCGCTGCCGACCATCGACTCGACCACGGCCGGCAGCGACAGGTCACTGCCTACTTTTGAGATGAGGGCACGGCGTGGCTCCTCCCAGGCGGCACACTCTGCCAGCGTATGCCGCGCCGTGTCCTCCCGGCAGTCGACGCAGTGGTGAAACCGGGCGTCCGGTTTCCTGTTTATGCGACACAGGTACTTCCCGAAGCAACCATGCCCCGAGAGCACCTGCGTCACCCGAAACGACAGGGAGCCGTGCCTCCTCCCGAGCCAGCCCTCGAGCACCGGCCGGACCGCCTCGATGGTGACGAGGCCAGCGGTAGGGCGTGTAAGCCTGTCCCGCCATTCCACCACCAGGACCTCGCGAAGCTGAGACTGACGCAGCTCCACGTGTCGCTGCATCGGTCGCTCACCCCGCGCCCTTGCTTCCTCGTGCCACCGATACAATGACGCGAGTACTTTCGCCTCGAGGTCCCAGGGCGGGGATCCAGCCAGTACACAGGCCGCCTCATAGGAGATCGTGCAATATCCCCTGATGACTCTGACGGCCATCGCTCTCTGCGGTTTCCGCAATATTGCGATACTGCCGGCCGTCAGGTCAGAGGCCCACACCGAGGCCCCATACAGGGCCATCGATCGCACGATCCCCACTTAGAGCCACCTACAGGCGGCGCTCGGGCCCCCCAGATTGGGAAGCAGCGTTGATAGCGCCCCAGGATGACCCGCACCTGATCCGACAGTCGTTGGGCCGAGACGTTGACGGTTGGTTCCAGTTCCTGGAACAGAGACAGCAACCTATCACGGTACGCAGTGAGGTTAGTTCCCCCCTCTGTAGACCCGTAGTATGCGCGCATGACGTTCTCGTTCATAATCTGAGTCCATCTCATGCGCTGCACACAACCACCGGCAGCGGGGACCCGGCTCGGGGCCGGATGGCCCCTAAGTCCCAAGCTCCTCGGTGGCCGGCCTCTCCCCTGCCGACGTACAGGTGTTGGCGACGTCGGCGGAGAAAAATATTGGTCGCTCGAGCTCGACGCAACTGCTACAGCCGGTGTCACAGCACTCTCGATGAGGCTGGATTCCGGCGGCGGCGGGGTAGGGCTGAGCGACGAATCCGGAGGTGGTAGACGTGCACGGCGAGCTGCTGATCTCGTCAACATCTTCATAATTTAATTTTTGTTGTTATTTCATGTTTTTATCGGAGGTGACATGACAGATGTCACCTCCGGTTCGGCAGTTTTTGATGAAAGTTGTTATCGTTCATTTTATTTATATAAAATTATGTTTTTATAATTTTGATTTTGCCTGTTATGGTTTCACGTAATATATAAATATAAAACTAATTCTAAAAATTATGTATTAATAATAATTCATTTATTTGTCAAGTAACAAGGACTCATTAATACACAGAAATTAAATATAGCACAAATCTTACACTAGAACATCCTAAATACATTATACATTACATTACAATTGGTACAACACAAAACAATAACCACACAAAACATTTTCATATTGACAGCCGACGACTGTAGGTGACGTGCAAGTCACTGCACCGCCTGATAGACGGACAGTCGAGCCTACCGGCTGTCATCACTAGCACGCTGTTGGAGCTGCTGCGAACTCTGCGTACCAGGGACGCGCTTCGCTTACGCATCGTTGCATAGAAGCAGTCGACGCTAGCGACGGCGAACATGCCCGAGGCACTACAATGTCGCGGCAGCCCCATCAGCGCTCTGAATGCGTTATTATATTGGATGCGGAGGGCTTCGTATGCTTTTTGAGTGTGATTTACCCACAGGCTGCACGTGTACAGAGAGGTACAATAAGCCCTGAAAAGGGTCTGCTTGACCGACCCTGAACAACGCGCAAACCTGCGAGCTATCATGTTACCTCTTACAGCCAAGGCCCTCCGCTCCCTCTCGATATCCGCATCATCTCTGAGACCGGATGTTACTACATGCCCCAAGTATTTGAAATGGTCCACCCTGACCAAGGGAACCCCGTATAGTTTGATGGGAGGTACTGCTATAGGACATTTAGAGCCGGCCTCAAAAACCATGAACTGACTTTTCGCCACATTATATTTAAGACCATGTTCTCGTGTTAGAAAATTGTGAGGAGATGACAAAAAAGACGTTGACGTTGACGTTGGTGTTGCTAGCATTTTTTTATTATTATTATTATTATTGAGTGGAGATTTCGGTGCTGGAACTTACTAGAACTGTCGACATCTGGTCAGTTGGGGCCGGTATGTGTTCGAACATTCTAGATGTTTCTACAATAGAAGGTTCTGGAATTATCTGCGGCACTATATAAGGCCGGGACTAGCCGCGACCAATCAGACTTGGTTCTGCGATAGAAGCGAATACATCGAAAGCGATCTTTAAGTGCGACTTAAGAACGATTGTGTTTTATAATTAGTGTGTTTGAGTTGTTATTAGTGTTGTTTAATTACAGTGTAACTTTTGGTAATTTTTATCGGCAGTTTTTATTGTCACGAACCCGAAGCTCGTAACAATTGGTGTCAGAAGTGGGATTAAAATCATGCCGATTTTACCAAAATACGACACGGAGGGTATCCGTACCCGGAGTCAACGCCAACAGGAGACGGACCAGAGACGTTTTGGTGCAGCTATGCCGCAGAGGTCGGAGGGCCAGCTACCAACCACGGACGCCGAACCATCCGCAGCAGGTCCAGCATCAGCAGCACCAGACTTTGCTGCCCTGATGATGATGCTGCAGGAGCAGTCCCGCCGACAGGAGGAACAGGCTCGCCGACATGAGGAACAGGCTCCTCGGTTGGAAGAACAGCTCCAGCGGGACAAGGAGGAACAGGCTCGCCGACAGGAGGAACAGGCTCGTCGGTTGGAAGAACAGCTCCAGCGGGACAAGGAGGAACAGGCCCGTCGGTTGGAAGAACAGCCGCTACGTGACAGGGAGGAACAGGCCCGCCGACAGGAGGAACAGGCCCGCCGACAGGAGGAACAGGTTCGCCGCCAGGAAGAGCAGATGCTCCTTTTGAAGGACCTTCACGCTACCTTCGGGAAAGACATGAAGGAGGTGAAGGATAAGGTTGCTAAATATGACAACCGCCTGTCGGAAGCTGAAATCCGGATCGACCAAGTGAATAATCGGGTTGATAACGTGGTGGCTGACGTGAAGAAAACCGTGATGGCTGACGTAAAGAAAACGCTGGATTACCTTAAACGTGGGGATGGAATCGCAGCTCCCGTAGCTACAACACCTTCGCTACGTGGCTTCAAAGTGCCACCGTTAGACGGAACTTCTTCCTGGTCGGCCTACAAAATCCAGTTTGAGGCTGTCATGAAGGCGAACGGTTGGAATAAAAGTCAGGCCATGACTGCCCTCACCCTAGGCCTGCGCGACCAGGCCTTAACTGTTCTGGAAGCTCTCGGTAAGGAAGTGACTTACGTGCAGCTCCTTGAGGCATTGGAGGCTCGGTATGGCGACGCTTACCTGGAACACGTGTTTCGTGCGCAGTTCAAGGATCGCGTGCAACGCGGTAATGAAAACCTGCAGCAGTGGGCCCTTGAAGTGGAGAAGCTGGTGCGTAAAGCTTACCAGTCCGTACCTGCGCTTATTGATGGGAACCTGGTGCAGGCATTCATCGACGGCATCCGCGACCTTGAAATTAGAGCTGCTGTGAGGCTCGGGCACCACGGGACGCTTAAAGACGCCTTGGCCCATGCACTGGAGGTGGAAGCCGTGCGGCAGGATCATCGTTCCCATCGCATCAGGGAGGTTGCAGCGGCTACAGTTCGCGACCGCAATAAAGGGTACAGCCCTAGGTGCTACGGCTGTGGGGAAAGGGGCCACCTTCGGTCCAGTTGCCTCAAGCGAACTGCAGAAAGAGAAGACGGCCGATCTCCAGAGGGCAGTGCAGCTAACAGCACCGCCCAGCACCAGCAGCAGGGAAACGAGTAATAGCCAGGACTGCGGGGCGGGTGCTGGCTGATGTTCAAAGAGCCCCAAGGGTTTCGATCACACAAACCCAAGACGGGAACAGCCAAATCATCAAGGGCGAGGTCAACGGAACGCCGTGTAAGCTGACCATAGACACTGGAGCCACTCGCACGGTTGTCAGTTCCCAACTCATAAGATGGTGCCTTGGGGACTGCGCATACAACCGAGAACACATTAATTTGGTAACAGCCACCGGTCAGCGCATACCCGTCCATGGAGAGAAGAAGATGGGGTTGAAGCTAGGCAACAGAATCTACCCGCATGTCATCGTGGCTGATATAATGGACGATTGCATCCTGGCCCTTGACTTTATGAGAAAGAATGGTTGCGAAATTGACGTCAAGCAAGGTGTTTTGAAATGTGGACAAGAGGAGCTTTTCGTGGAAGGGGCGTTACCAGGGAACGTGTACAGCCTTAAGAAGATTGTTCTTCCGCCGAGATCGGAAATGATTGTGCCGGTTAGTCTTCCTCGGAATCCTGGGCAAACTCATCGTTGTGTACTCTTGGAAAGGGTAGACAATGACTTTCCATGGAAAGTGGCACGAACTTTGGTCAGAGCCACCGACAGCTCAGGGGTACGTGTGCTGAACCTTTGTGATCAGGAACAGGTTATAGAAAAAGGCACACTAGGTGGTACTTGCGAGGAAGTGGATTGGTTGCGCCAATGCCAATATCTATTGACTGGGACCCTCAGCAAGGATGCACAAACGAGAGAGACCACACTTTTAGAAGACTGCCGCAGCGCTCTGTCCCAAAATGAAACGGTCAAGGCGAAGAAAATGTTACTTAAGTATGCCGATGTTTTCTCGTCAAACGATGCTGACATCGGAGGACTGGCTTAGTTCAACACAAAATAAACACAGGAGAAGAATTGCCCATACGTCAGCGGCCAAGGAGATTGCCGGCAGCACGTGACAAGGAAGTGGAAACCATGATTGAGGGAATGGTGAAGGATGGTGTTATTGAACCTTCATCTAGTCCATGGTGTTCACCTGTAGTGCTGGTAAGAAAGAAGGACGGCAGCATGAGGTTTTGTGTTGACTATCGTCGTCTGAACGACGTTACGAAGAAGGACAGGTATCCTTTGCCAAGAATTGATGACATGCTGGACATGCTTACTGGAGTAAAGTGGTTTAGCACGCTGGACCTGAAAAGTGGCTAATGGCAAGTTGAAATTGATCCTAAGGACAAGGAGAAAACTGCATTCTCGACAGGAAAGGGTCTGTGGCAATTTAAAGTTATGCCGTTTGGATTATGCAATGCTCCGGCAACGTTTGAAAGGTTGATGGAACTTGTACTTACCGGGCTTATTGGCGATGCTTGCCTGGTCTACTTGGATGACATCATCATCGTAGGCCGTACGTTTGAACAACATCTTCAAAACCTGGAACGCGTGCTCATGAAGATCCAAAGTGCCAACCTCAAGTTAAGTTCGAAGAAGTGTTCACTATTCAAACGACAAGTTAGCTTTTTGGGATATGTAGTGTCTGAAGAAAGTATCTGCACGGATCCAGAGAAAATCGCCGCTGTCAAGGATTGGCCAATTCCAAAAGACAAGACGCAGGTCAGGGCATTTCTGGGTTTGTGCTTCTATTATCGGCGATTTGTCAAGAACTTTGCAGATATAGCCAAATCCCTGCATAAGCTAACCGAGGAGAAGCGACATTTCTGCTGGGATGGAAGTTGCGACATCGCATTCCAGGAGCTAAAAGACCGTCTGTGCAAAACACCTATTTTGGGGTACCCTGATGCGGGCAAGGAATTTATAGTTGACACAGACGCAAGCGACATAGGACTTGGCGGTGTGTTGTCCCAGCGGAATGGCGATCAAGAATTTGTGATAGCGTACTTCAGCAAGTCATTGTCGAAACCTGAAAGGAACTATTGTGTTTCGAGACGGGAACTGCGTGCTGTGGTAAAGTCATTGCAGCACTTTAGCAAATATCTTCTGGGGCAAAAAATCCACTTACGAACCGACCATGCTGCACTGAAATGGCAATTGCAGTTCAAAAATCCAGAAGGTCAAGTTGCGAGATGGATTGAACTATTGCAGGAATACGACTTCGTGGTCGAACATCGCAGCGGAAAATCTCATGGCAACGCAGATGCATTGTCAAGAAGACCTTGTCCTGAAGACTGCAAGCATTGTACTAGGCAAGAAAGTAAAGAAATCGTACCTGTGAGGATGCTCAAGACAGACCTCAGCAACGAGTGGAAGGAAAGCCTACAACGTGCACAGCAGGAAGATTCGGACAACAAGCCGGTTCTGGAGTGGATGAAGGCCAGAGCTCCTAAGCCCAGGTGGAGCGACGTCTCAGCAATGAGTTCGATCACAAAAAGCTATTGGGCCCAATGGGACAGCTTGGTGATTCAGGATGGAGTCCTGTGCCGTAAATGGGAAAATGCTCGGGGAGACAGGGTTGCCCCTAAAGCTCAAGTACCGGATGTTCTACAGCTGTACCATAATGGTTGTTCAGGAGGTCATCTGGGAGTAAAACGGACTCTTCTGAAGATACGAGAACGGTTTTACAGGGTCCACTGTCGGGACGATGTCGAGGACTGGTATCGCAAATGTACAAGTTGTGCAGCTGTAAAGGGACCTCAGACTCGTAGTAGAGGTGCATTGAAATTGTACAATGTTGGCGCACCATGGAAGAGGATAGCCCTTGACGTTGCGGGGCCGTTTCCGGAAAGTGAAAGTGGTAACAAGTATTTCATGGTTGTGATGGATTACTTCACTAAGTGGCCGGAAGTCTTCGCCATTCCAAATCAAGAAGCTTCGACAGTTGCAGATAAATTAGTTTATGAAGTCTTCTGTCGGTTTGGAGTACCTTTAGAGATTCACAGTGATCAAGGAAGGAATTTTGAGTCCCAAATATTCCAGGAAACTTTTCGAGTTATGGGTACTCATAAAACAAGAACAACTTCTTACCACCCACAATCGGATGGAATGGTGGAACGATTTAATCAGACACTGGAGAGGTACCTAGCAAAAGTTGTGGAAAATCGGCAACGAGATTGGGACAAGCACATACAACCGTTTTTGTTGTCATATCGAAGCGCTGTTCACGAAAGTACATCGGTGACAACAGCTTTCGCAAACTTTGGAAGAGAATTACGGCTGCCTGCAGACCTGATCACCGGAATACCACCTGTTGCCCCACGCAGTATAACCGATTATGCGAATAACTTGCGGAACAAAATGAATGACATTTATGAGCACGCCAGACAATCGGGCCAGCAAATGTCTGAAAAGATGAAAACCCGTTATGACCGCAAAATTAACAGTAAAGGGTTCGACGAAGGTTACTAGTGTGGTTGCACAATCCAGTCCGCAGCAAGGGGAAATCTCCTAAGCTTCAAGCTAAATGGGATGGACCGTACCGGATTGTGACAAAGATCAATGACGTAACCTACCGGATTCAGAAAGGTGCAAGAGGTACTCCTAAGATCGTCCATGTGGATCGATAGGCGCGTTATTATGGAGCCGATAATGCGCGGGACGAGCATGTCTTAGGAGGGGGCAGTGTTGCGCGCCACAATTAATGCCTGATACATGGTGACATTAGTTACCACTAGCGCCATCTAGTTGAATAGCAGAACTAATAGTCCCTAGCGCCATCTATTATTGAGTAGAGATGTCGGTACTGGAACTTACTAGAACTGTCGACATCTGATCAGTCGGGGCCGGTATGTGTTCGAACATTCTAGATGTTTCTACAATAGAAGGTTCTGGAATTATCTGCGGCACTATATAAGGCCGGGACTAGCCGCGACCAATCAGACTTGGTTCTGCGATAGAAGCGAATACATCGAAAGCGATCGTCAAGTGCGACTTAAGAGCGATTGTGTTTTATAATTAGTGTGTTTGAGTTGTTATTAGTGTTGTTTAATTAAAGTGTAACTTTTGGTAATTTTTATCGGCAGTTTTTATTGTCACGAACCCGAAGCTCGTAACAATAATATTACTTTGCAAGTAAATATCGGGTAGAAATGTAATAAAATATCAAGTTGTTGTTCACTAATTGCAACGCTACATATGATTCGTTCTGTGCTGAATACACATGTTTGACCAATACCAGTCAATGCAACAACGTTATTAACTCGTTTGCCACTTAATTTGGCTGCACAACTCGCTTTTACTAATGAGCATTCAGCACCAGAATCGTAAACAAAACAATACAGCTCACCTTTATGTTTTAACGTGTCTGAGGGTAGTTTTAAGACGTCCACTCGTCGTTCACGACTTCCCGCACGTTGTCCACCATCCGCTTGGCTTGGTTGCCACTACTTGTGCACCCGGCTGCGATAAGTCCTAATTTCCCTCACTTGCAGCACACGAAAGGCTTCGCTGACGGCTGCGGGGCTGCTTGGCTCGATTCTTCTTAAAGTCACTCCATGTCATTCCTTGGTATGCTATTTGCGATAGTCACGTTGATGCTGCTCCTTTGCGCGTCTTACTGATGGCCACAACAAGTTGACCTTGCAGTGAATTTTCGGAAAAACACAAATGATCTGTTGTGCACTGTTACATATGTTATGTTACGTTTGCACACGCCTCCTACCGCGTGTTCTAACTACGGTAACGGGATACTTAGAACTCAAACGCCGGTTAGAGACAGTCTTTTTTTTCAAACATGGCCGTAGGCGCAACAGTCGCGTCACTCGGCAAAGGTATTTCTGCATACAGCCTATGCCCAAAACAACATGTACCATGCTCGCGCATCTGTATTTGCATTGTCTGGGTCGAACTTGGACAGATCCATAGGATTATTTAATAAGCGTTCGCATGTTTGCACTTTGTTTTTCAAATGTCAACGGTCATTTTCACTTTAAGCGTTCTCATTTTGTGCATAAACCAACACGAATCCCTGTTCTGATGTCGGAGATGGTATATCTGTCTCTCGTTAGCATCAGGCATATTTTAATTACTGTGGGCGTACTATGGGTAATGTTGGTTATAGCACAATTGAAAAACGGTTTACAGTTCAAATCAGATTAGAACTTATGAACTAGTTAGTCACACTAGCGAATCACACACTCACACAACTCAATGATTCGGGACGCAATTGACAGTTTCTGAGCACATGTTGTTCGTACGATGTCCAATATTTCGATCCTCTCGAGAGCTCTGCTCACTCGGCTTTTGTAGCTATTACTCTCGTCCCACCACGAACTCAGGCTAGACTCTGTCTAGCGCCACGGGATGGCGCTAACGTTCCGAATAGTCAAACGAATGACTCCGACATATACATTGCTGCAATCTAATAGGAAGGTCATTTATGCCTTTGCGATAGAACTCTCGTGATCTAGATTCGACAAACTGTGTGAAAGCATTTTGTACTGCCTCCTGAAAATTGTCCAAATCACGAAAAAAATGGTAGTCCGTTGGAGCAAGGTCTGGCGAATACCGGAGGGTGACGAATGGTTTCTAATTGCAGTTCCTGTAGAGTTAAAACGGTTTCTCGTGCTGTATGAGGTCTCGCGTTATCATGGAGCAATAATGGTGAAGATCGATTCATGAGTCGGGGCTGTTTCACTGCTAGTTTTGCTATCATTGTTCGGAGTTCGGCACAGTAGACATCTGCCGTTATTGCTTGACCAGATCGGAGAAAGCTATAGTGAATAACACCATGCTGAGACCACCAAACAGTTACCATTACCTTTTTATCGGTAAGCTTTGCTTTAGGACACTGGTGCGGCGTTTGACCTGGGGTCAGCCATTGCATTTTTCGCTTACGGCTATCGTAAAGAATCCACTTTTCATCACATGTCACAATTCGATCCAATATTCCTTCATTTCTGTATCGATTCAATAAGGCAACACAAGTTTCAACACGCGTTTCTTTCTGCAGATCAGTCAAATCATGAGGCACCCATTTCTTATATTTTTTTATTTTATTGATTTGACGCAAATGAGTCAATATTGTTGGTAAGGTAACGTTAAACGATGCCGCTAATTCCTGGGTAGTTTGGCTCGGATCGGCTTCTACCATCTCTTTCAATTCATTGTTATTCACCTGTGTGGGCGGTCTTCCACGTGGTTCGTTCTTCAAATCAAAGTTTCCATCACGAAAGCGTTTAAACCAAAATCGCACGGTGCGTTCATTAGCAGTTCCCTCTCCAAACGCAACATTGATATTGCGAGCTGTTTCTGCCGCGTTAGTTCCGCGTCGGAACTCGTATTCAAAAATAACTCGAATTTTCGAAGTATCCATCTTTCTTGTCTAAGCTGAATAAAAAAAACAACTGAAAGTCGATAATCGAATGTTGCACATTTTTTAAAAGAAGAACTTCTTATGTACCATGTGAAAAAAGTTTCACTCAAAAATCTCAAACCATGGAGGTTCTATGTCAATTCGAAGTACCTATTACAATAAAACAGCAATTTCATACTTTAACCCCTATTATAAAAACATTTTTTTAAATTAAATTATTTATACTGATTGTTGGAGAAAATTGTGGTCACATTGCAAATCTACCACGTACGCAGTCGCACACATATCATAAGGGTATACCATAGTAAGTACTCGTAGGTAAAGTCAAAGTCAAATCATTTATTTCAAATAGGCACATAAAAGGCACTTTTGAACGTCAAAAATAAAATAAAAATAAAATTGATTCTAGTCGCCCCTTCCAAAGGGTAGTTTTCGTATGGAGAAGAATAAAAAAAAATAAAAATAAGTTTACTAACACAAAGACCTTATTATACAAAGCTCATACAATTCAAACAGGAACATAACTTTGGGAAACAAAGGTTGCAATAATAGTGAAAACCCTGCCTCCTAAACTAGGGGGGACCCTGTGACTTAGGAGTCAGCATTCTACTGTAACTTCGTGTTCAAGAAAATCCTCTATTTATGTGTGATAAGTTGATAACATTTGAACCTATAATGAACTACGGCTATTAATGTGTAAGGTATGTGTGTTAAAAGAGGGAAATGTCGTTGTGTGGTGTGGTGTGGTGTGGTGTGGAGTGATGTGGTGTGGTATGTTATGTTGTGGTTTCGTGTGTTGTGTTGTGGTATAGTGCGTTGTGTTGTGGTGTTATATGTTGTGGTGTGGTGTATGAAAAAGGGGGGGGGGGGGAGGGGTTTGGGGTTGCGTTTTGTGAGGGTATGTTCTGATCATATGGTGTTACATGGGTTTCCGTATTCCGCTTTGTAGAATAGTGATTATTATTACGTGCCTAAATTATATTAGGCACGTAATAATAATCACTATTCTACAAATGAATGAATGAAAAAAAACGGGCAAGAAACTCCACCGTTACTCTTTTAAACTGTTTTACAATATTTTGCATACATTATTTATATAATTATATGTGAAGACGATGCACCTAAAAATAAAATTACTATACCACAATAGGTAAAAGAATTAAAATGGATAAATGAAACCATGACATATAGATTAATTATGTAAATAAATAAATAAATATTCCACAACTATCACACAACGCCATCTAGTCCCAAGCTAAGCAGAGCTTGTGTTACGGGTACTAGACAACTGATAAACATACTTATATATTTCTAAATACATAAATATTATAGATAAATTACACCCAGACACAGAACAAATGATCGTGTGATATGTGATAGATACATGGTGCTCACACATTCACAAACATTCCAAAATCCAAAATAAATAAATAAGGAGTAATAAGTCCGGGTGTGACCCCAAATAATTACAGAATGTAAATCAATGTAAAAGAAAAAAAAAAAAGGAATAAATTATATACAATTACATTAGCAACCAGTTTGATTTTGTCAAGACTCTAGAGATTGTCCTATGGAGCAGGACCAGCATGTTTCCAAGCATTCTTATCTTGGATATAATCCTCTAATTTGTAATATCCTTCCTTACAAAGTGTAATTTTAATATAAGTTTTAAATTTTCTTTCATTTAATTGCAATATTTCACAAGGTATTTTGTTGTAACCTTTAACACAGTACCCCATAAAAGATGTATCTACTTTAAATAATCTTAAAAAAGGTTGATCTAATTTATCTTTATTTCTAGTATTAAAATTATGTCTATCACTTATTTTATTAAAAAGATGTTGATTTTTTCTTACATACATAATATTTTCATAAATGAATTGGCAAGGTACCGTCATAATATTAATCCTTTTAAATAGTTCCCTAAGAGATTCGCGGCGACGTAGATTGTAAATGGCTCTGACAGCTCTCTTTTGCAAAATAAAAATGGATTCAATGTCAGCAGCCCGACCCCACAGTAAGATGCCATATGACTTAATACTGTGGAAGTAACTAAAATAGACGAAACGCGCGGTTTCTTCATCTGTTAATTGTCTTATCTTTCTAACACCATATGCGGCCGAGCTTAGCCGCGCCGCAATAGATGTTATATGAGGTCCCCATTGTAATTTCTCGTCTAGCGTGATTCCTAGGAAAACTGTCTGATTAACTAATTCTAATTTTTGGCCATTCAATATAATAATAATAATAATAACATAAATGAAGGACGGGACGGCTGACGTGTGTCGGGCATGCCACCGTCCGGGTGAGTCCATCAGACATATTATCTCTGGTTGTTCTCGTCTGGCTAACAGCGAGTACTTGCACAGGCATAACCAAGTAGCCAGGATTATTCACCAGCAACTTGCTTTGAAATATAAACTTGTCGACTCTGAGGTACCGTATTACAAGTATGTGCCCGACCCAGTTCTCGAAAATGACCATGTCACGTTGTACTGGGATCGGTCTATCATCACTGACAGGACTGTTGTCGCCAACAAACCTGATATAGTGGTGATAGATAGATTAGTGCGCCGCGCAATGATTGTTGATATTACCATTCCACATGACGGGAACCTTGTGAAAGCTGAGAAAGATAAACAAATCAAATATCTTGACTTAGCACGCGAGGTTGTTGACATGTGGAATGTGAGCTCGACTGTCATTGTGCCGATTGTCGTATCGGCCAATGGGCTGATGGCCGAAAGCCTCGATCAACATCTATCGAGGCTCTCGTTAGGCGGTTGGATCAAGGGCCTGATTCAGAAGGCAGTACTCCTCGATACGGCTCGCATTGTGAGGAGGTTTCTATCTCTGGAGCCCTAACCACCGGTAGCTTGGACCCTGCTCCCGACACCGTTGGATCACTATTTTTTTATATTTTTAAATGTTTTTTTTTTTTTTTTTGTTTTTGTACTAATATTTAAAAATATAATAAAATAAGATATTAAATGAATAAACGACATAATAATAATAAATATTCCACAACTATCACACAACGCCATCTAGTCCCAAGCTAAGCTGATAAACATACTTATATATTTCTAAATACATAAATATTATAGATAAATTACACCCAGACACAGAACAAATGATCGTGCTCAATACACAAACATTTGTCCTGGGTGGGAATCGAACCCACGACCTCCGGCATAGCAGTCAGGGTCACTAACCACTAGACCAACTGGCCTGTCATATGATGTCACATTCGCTACTTCTAACATTAGGTCATTTAAATCTAATGCATTTTGTTTTTTTTTCATTAAGTACTAAATTATTTACCGTAAACCAATCTTGGACCTGAAGAATAGAGTTCTTCACGTCGTCAAGATTTTGTGTCCGTCGGTCTATTTTAAGATCAATGATGTGTCATCTGCAAATAACACCATCTTCGGTTGATTTTGAAGTAATTGGGGTAAATCATTAATATAAACTAAAAAAGAGGAATGGACCCAATATCGAACCTTGAGGAACGCCCATTGTCATTTCAGACCCCTATGAGTTTACGCCATTTACTTGGACTTTAACCTTTCTATCTTTCAGGTATGATCTTAACAAGTCAAGTGCTGTTTTCCTAATCCCATAGTGCTCGAGTTTCATCAGAAGTGTTTCATGGTTTACGCAATCGAACGCCTTAGAGAGATCGCAAAAGATTCCAATAGCATCTTGTGCTTCTTCCCAGGCGTTAAAAATGTTCTTCATTAGGGTAACACCGGGTACTGGTACCAGGTACTGGTGTTCATGAAAGATGTAATTTTTATTAAAGTGACGTAACATTTCATTGAGCATCAACTTTTCAAACACCTTACTGAGAACTGGCAGAATTGACACAGGTCTATAATTGTTGGGATCTTTACTTTCACCGGATTTGAACAATGGTACTACTTTACTTTGTTTCATAAGATCCGGAAAGACTCCTTGGTCAACACTGGTGTTAAATATGAAAGCTAAATAGGGCGCAATGGTTTCGATGAGAGATCTACATACTTTTACAGACATACCCCAGAGATCTTCTGTTGATTTAATTTTAAGATCTTTAAAAGCTCTTATAACAGCCTGGGGGTTTGTATGCTGAAACCTAAGCTCCGAAGGGCATGCCTTTACATTACTTTTAAGTAAGGCAGCAGAAAGCGTGGGGGAAGAATTTAAAGCTTCAGTAGTTCTAAGGCGAATATTAGCAAAGAAGCTTTTAAATTCCTGAGCTATTTCTACATCTGAATTGATGGGGTCATGTGCAGTCTCTGAATTAAGTTCACTATTTCGCTGTTTTTTCCTACCTGTTTCATTATTTATTATTTGCCAGGTAGTTTTGATTTTATCGTCAGCTGATTTTATTTTATTGCTTATATAAAGAGCTTTAGCTCTTTGGCACACCCTTTTAAAAGTTTTTGAATATTTTGCAACATACTGATGAAAGTTTGTATTTTTATATGTTGCTTTAAGCCATAAAGTTCAAAAAGTGTTTCCCTGCTTTTACGAATACCTGGAGTAGCCCAGTCACTGAATAAAAACTTTGTGTAAATACTTTTAGTTTTCAGTGGAAAAGTGTCATAAAATTGCGAGTTTAATAGTGAAAAGAACTCGGCGTAGAACTCATTGGGGTCATCTATATTATTAAAACTCTGATCACATAATTTACTGGCCAAAGAATTATTTAATTTCTCTAAATTTTTACATGTAATTGGCCTAAACCTTATTTCAATTTTTTGTAAAGGCATATAGGAGCTAAATGTTATTATTTGTCCACTGTGATCAGATGGCAACTTATCTACAATTCGTTTGTGTAAGTAATCGCAATTACAAAAAATATTATCTATACAAGTGGCAGAAGAAGCTGTCATTCGGGTTGGTTCCATAAACACATTTGACAAATCAAATGACCCAAAAAGACTCAATAATCTGACAGTATTCGAGTTATGTTCCAATAAATTAATATTAAAATCACCACATACGATTATTGACTTACTACTAGTACTAAGCTTCTTTAACACATCTCCCATTACAGAATCAAACACCGATAGATTCTGGTAACTAGGAGGTCTGTATACGCATACTATAACATGCTTATCGAGCTCAACACAGGACAATTCAATGATGTGTTCAACAGACAGCCCGATGATGACTTTACGTTCTTTAGATTTAATAGTATTTTTAAGTAATATTAATAAAAAATTTTTTTTTTTTAAATTGTTTATTGTCACAAATCAGCAAATAGTAATAAATTTGTGTTCGAAGCCTCCTTTTAGGCAGATAATGCCTGTGTTAGAAGGCTCCGCTCTTCCATAACAATGGTATAGGTGTCTAAATTATACGTGACGTGTAGCGTGATGTGAGGTGTGTGTTGTGACTTGGTGTGTGTGAAGTTAAAGTATTGTGTGTTGTGATATGATTGTGATGTATGGTGTGATGTTAATGTGGTGTTTGTGATTTGATGTGAATATGATAATATATAGAATGAGGTGTATGAATAATGTGTGATTTGTCTGATTACTCAATCTGTTGTAACAGAGCCTCCGTTTTATCATAGGAAAGTGTTTTAATCCAATTTACTAAGCTTGTTTTACAATTGTACCTATTTTTATTATGAACATACACGTATTTGTTTATTTTATTATATAATTGAGCTGAACGTTTGTGTAGTTGTCTGCTAGTGAATTTCAATTTAGTTCGGGGAATATCTGCGATTATATCTTTTCTTCTTTTTGATTGGGTACTATTATTATATGGTAGAGACTTATGTTTCCTGAGAACGACTTGAACAATGTACAATTTCCTTACAGAGAGTAAATTACTAATTTGATACAAGCTTTCCGTAGAGAATCTTTTTTTTTTTAATTCATAATTTTGATTAAACTTCGCTGAGCTCGTTCCAGAGTTAAAAATTTAGTTTTAGCCGCTCCTCCCCACACTGGGATGCAATAAGTGAGGACCGATTGCACGAGAGCAGTATATACTTCATTAAGAAGATTCCTGGTACGATTTTTGCCTTCTACTAAAAGTTTAGTTGGAACCACAAATCTTAATGTTATAAACATATAGCTGAGTTTCCTGATGCTATTGCTGACTTGTTCAAGATGGGGATACCAGGACAATGTTTAATCTAAAATAACTCCTAAATATTTAGTTTGTGGAACTTTTTTAAGACATGGGCAGCTGCAAGTATCGTTTTGTGTGTTACCACACTCGTGTATTATTATTTTAAAATCTTCGGCTGGTTGCGTGCGGTTACTTACACTAAAACAGATGTAATTAGTTTTTAGTACATTTAAGGACAACAAGTTATTTTTAAGCCAATTAGCTATTTGAGCCATTCCTATTTCAGCAGTTTGCTTGATATCTGCCCAGGACCTACCAGAAAAAACAATAGCTGTGTCATCGGCGTACGCAAAGACTTTGGCGTTTTTTAATTGAATGTTACAAAGGTCATTAATGTAAAGCAGGAAGTGTAGATCCAAGTACGCTAGCCTGCGGGACGCCGTATGACACATCCATTTTATCACTAATGTAGCGTCCTATCTTTACTCTCTGTTTCCTATTCGTGAGATAATCACTGAGCAAGCTGAGCGCATTACCTCTTATTCCAGCTTGTTCCAGCTTGTGGACCAGGATTGGGATAGAGACGGTATCAAACGCCTTTTAAGGTCTAAGAATACTGTTAAGCATGTGCTTCCACCATCTAATTGCTCAATTACCTGAGAACTTAATGCAGTAACTGCGTCCTCGGTACTTAAACCTTGCCTGAAGCCAAATTGAGACTGAGGCAATAACTTGAATTTATTAAAATACTTCATCAATCTAATATTAATCATTTTCTCTAAAACTTTGGATATGGATGGTAGAATCGAAATGGGCCTATAATTATTGACGTCATCTCCGTCCCCATCCTTGTGAACTGCGATTATAACAGACTGTTTTAACAGAGCTGGGAATGTGCCATTTTGGAAGCAAATATTAGTGAGGTGAGTTATTATAGGGACAGCTTCATGACTGATTAGTTTTAGGAATTTCGTCGATATATTGTTCCAACCAGCAGCACTATCCGATTTCAAGTTCATTAAAATTTTATAGACCTCAGAATCATCTGTTTCAAATAGCACGAATGTATTAAGTTGAGGTCCTATTCTATTTGAATGTCTAGAAGAGTCAATGTTATTAGTTCCTGGTTGAATTTTTTGAGCTAAGTGCATACCAATTTTAGCAAAATAATCATTTATATAATTAATAGATTCCACAGGAGTTGATTTAATATTTAATAGTTCTAAATTTTGGCTTTTTGATTTACTAGTGTAGGTGATATTTTAATATTTTTCCAAAGTAATTTATTATTTGATATAGAGTTTTTAATTAATTCTCTTTCATATTTCCTTTTTAATTTTTTTATCAAATTCGTACAAAAGGATCTGTATCTCGTATAGGTAATTTTTAGAACTTCATTGTGTGGATCATTACGACATTGACTTTGCATTTTATTGCGGTTTCTGATGCATCGAAGGATGCCAGTGGTCATCCATGGTTTGATGATACGTTCACTGTTTGGTATATTTTATGAACGAGTGTTGTCATTTATTACACTGGTTAGAATGTTAACAAAATAATTAATGAATATATCAGGATCATCACAGAACAACAGATTTGATAGGTTTTTTTCCTGAAGATCTTTCAGAGCTTGTTCGAAATTTATTGTAGTAGTTGTTTTAATAGGTAGCTGAACATTTTTAACTTAGATAAGGAAAGAAGAGTAGTATAGTGGTCAGAAATCGAAGTATGTAAAATGGCGATAGCTGCCGAGAACTTGGTTTTATGTAACTTCAACATAAAATGGTCAAGACAGTTGCGTTCTCTAGTTGCCAGTAAATGTCCGGGAAGTATGCCAAATAATGAAAGCATATTAAGGTAGTTGACTCTATTTTTTAAATCTTGGGACGATTCACTGTGCCCTGGCTTGATATTAATATTTATGTCGCCAGCTATAATAATGTTGTTCTGCGATTTTTGAGTCTCTAGGTGTGAACTAAGTGAGTCAATAAAACTGTCAGTATTTGTATTAGAGGGAGCGCGGTAGATACAGAACACAATGATTCCCAATAAATCCAGTTGTAGGCAGGATGCCTGGGTAATCTGTATTTCCTCTACTTTAGGTTTTAGGGAACTTTTGACATAAACAACCACTCCGTCATTTTGATTCCGCTGTCGAGATGTTATATAAGACTGATAATTATTAATTTGGGGAATAGTTTTATTGATATTTAATCTACATTCTGTTAGAATTATTATATCCGGATCGAAGTTAATAGAAGATAAAGTGATTAGCAAGCTATCAAAATTACAGTATATACTACGAATATTTTGTGATACGATAGTAAGATCGCTTTTATTATTTTTTAAATGCTTGTGTAACTCTGAAGAATCGCATTCAACAGTTCGGGCTATTGTAATACTATCGATGTCAGATATGATTTGATGTGTATTATCCATTTAAATAGTAAATTGGTAGAAATGTCATCGCAAGTAAGTAGGTGCATATTTCAAGGTGAATAGGTTTTAGAACTGCATATAGTTTAATTGTAATCAGGCGTATATTGGAAGACTGTATTTTGTGGATTTTTAGCATAAGTAAGATAAGATAAGATAAGATAACTTTTATTTGTCCAAAACATGAGTATACATACACCTGGCATGCAAGATGTTACATCAAATTATCTGACAGTCATGTTTTGCCTGAACGGCGTACAAATATAAAACGTAGGACGCTACACAGCATCAAGTGATTGTAACTTCGTCCATTACACACATCAAATATAGCAATTCAATTTAGATTAGACCATAACTTAAGACTAAAAGGTACAATAAAATACAATCAAATAGTGTCATAAGCTCATCACAGTAAATAATACAAAAAATAAAAAATAAATAAAAAAAACTAATGTAAAAAAGCAACTATCAATAAAATTATGATGTCATTATACAAGTCAAATTAATTTGTCATTAAGAAATTCGTCAGTGCTATAATATACTTTCTCTAACAGAAGGCCCTTTAATATATTTATTAATTTTCCAGTAGTAAATTCCCTCCAATGTTTTGGCAATCTGTTATAAAGAATTGGCGCCATACAGAATATACTTTTACGCATTAGAGTTGTCTTGGATCTCGGGATACAAAGCTTATTATTGTCGCGTCTATTTCGAACTACTTTATCTGACACTAAGGGGAATAGGTGTGGATTTGATTTGACAAACATAATGGTCTCTAAAATGCACATTGACGAAGTACGTAAGTGTAAGTGAAATTGAGTGTGTGATAATGTTGTCTATAATGTGAAAAAGTGAGAAGGTACATGATTGAGCTTTGTGTGCGAGAGTGGGTTAGTCTAATATGTAAATAACTTAATTTTATAATGAACACTAGAATACAATGATACAGAGTGGAAAAAGAAAAAATAAATAAATCAGAGACAGTTTGAAAATTCCACACGATAAAACAAAGGTTTAGGGTTTTAACTGTAAAATTAAGGCAATCAAAAAAATAGAGTAAATATAGTCATTGATCTAGTAAAAGTTTTTGTACCTGTTCCTCAGATCTAATGTGAATAGTTTGACTAGATTCATTCTTTTTCACGTAAACCTTTCCGTATGCAGTCCAGCAAGACTTGTACAATCCAGATTTAGTTAGGTCTCTTGCTAGGAAGTGTAAACGAGTGCCCTCAGGCGTTAAATGCTCCGATACAAAGACTGGGGTGTCTTCTTGAACCTTCATTCCCATATGAATACAGCGCAATTTGTTTTGGTGTTTTATATTGTATGCTTTGGCCATTTTCAGGATCTCTGTTTTCATGATTGTGGAGCCAGTTTCTACGACGATAGGGGTGTTTTGTTTTTCAGCTGTTTTTCCACGTACTCTGTAGATATTCCTGATGTCGTGTTTCTTTACGCTGCATTCAAGGTTTTGAAAGAGACACATAGTCATTTCAAGAAGATCCTCTTTAGTTTCATCTTTCTTTCTTGGTACATTTTTTATAACTAAATTACTTTTTCGAGCTCCCATCTGTGTTTCCTCAATCTTATTTTCCTGCATAGCGATACATTTCTTATCTTCCACAGACTACTTCTCAAGGTGTAATATCTTCGCTTTAAGTTCTTCATTTTGAGCTGATAAAAATTCAATTGAATGTTGAATGGTAATGTTGGACTGGTGAATCTCTTTTAATGTTGAGTTAATTTTATGGATCTCATTTCCCTGTTTTTCCGAGAAAATTGTTAGCATCTTCTTTATCTCCTCTTTAAATTCGTTTAATTGTGTAGTAACAGTGTCCTCCATCTCGTCCCTGGTTCTCTTTACTCTTTGGAAAACAAAGTTTGGTGGTGTTTTAACAGATCCCGCTAAGTGAATTTCTGTGTCCGATAAAGATCTGTCCTTAGATGAGTCCATTACTACCAGGAGGTAAGAGCGTATAAGGAGACAAACGTACACGTAATGCGCAAGCGACGGGGAACGTCCTTCGCCAACTATTAGCTAATGACTTTGCGGTTAGCGCTCGTGATTGGGCGTCCTTGGAATTCCTTTCACTTTTGGGCGGTGCTAGTGTAACTGTTGTCGTCCAGTAGCGTAAGGAAGGCGAGTCCCATTCGTAACCGTCTACTTTGAAAGCACCATACACGCTTTTAATTAAGAGTGAGTCTCCTTACGTGCTTGAGGGCAGGTCCGCAGGTCTCATGAAGTGGCGGTGGTGGTGGAGTAGGAGTGCGCCCACGCGTAGTACTCGTGCGCAGACACTCGCGTTTTTTAACCTCCTCGGTTCTATGTGATCCTGTTTTATTCGATGGATTTAATTTATTTAAATTGAGTTTAAATATTTTAAATAAAACAATACAGCTCTAAAGCACGTTAACACCGTACGGCGGTCCAGGGGGAAGAGGATGTATCATACGTTTTCGGCTGAAATGGCTAACTACACGATAATTTTCATAATTAATTGACATTACTTGATAATCTTTCAACCAATGCTCTGATAAACAAATGACATCAAACTTAGTGTTTTCCAAAAACAATTCTATTTCCAGTAATTTGGAAGCGCAACCTTGGATATTTTGATTAAATAATTTTAAAATATGTTGCACACCCTTTTGTTTCTTAGTATTATTAATTATATTGCCAGAGGATACCTTTTTATTATTCTGTATTAATAATTGGTTATTTGAAGGGGTAACTTCCGTTGTCTCACTGACTAGTTTAAATTACTAGGTACTCCGTCCATTTTGGTTTGTTTTGACTGTACAGCGGAGGTGTGACTATAATTTACGTAGTTTTAATTATGTTGAAAAATTACCTTTATTGAAAATTACAAGAATTAATTCAGCAAACGATTCTGAAAAAACTAATTTCGATTAAAACTGGAAAATATGTGTATTCTGTGCACCGCAAAAAAATGGTGTAATGAAATTAAAAATAAAAGTAAGTAAACTGAAGTGGCAATGGGTCGGCCATATTAGCCGTAGAACCGATGACCGTTGGGGTAGACATGTTCTTGGGGACATGTTCTTGTTGGGGCTGAAATGTACACATTTATGCAAATAAAGAGTTTGAGTTTGAGTTAGAGTGGAGACCGCGGCGGCAAAAGTAAGATAGGACGCCTCAATATTTTTGTATTGAGTGACACTAAAAGAAAAAATAGATATTCAATGATTTTCGCCAAAGATTAATATATCAAAATTTGGACGGTGACTAAAAAATCTTCCTGTATATATGTATATGATACATATATAGCTAGCAACACCAACGTCAACGTCAACGTCTCTCTTGTCGTCTCTTCACAATTTGTTATTAGATAATTTGTAGAAACAGTTTATAAATTCATATATATGTGCAACCATATCAGGAAAAACCAAATTTACTAAAACATACCTAATTTTAAACAAATACAATGAACAAAGAGATTTAAGATAGGTACAAAGTAAATAATTTAATGTCTTTGACAATGAATAACCTACACTTGCATCAAAAAATGCCGAACCGGAGGTGACATCTGTCATGTCACCTCCGATAAAAACGTGAAAAATGACGACAAAAATGGATTGAAGAAGATGTTGACGAGATCAGCAACTTGCCGTGCACGCTTGCCACCTCCGGAGTCGTCGTTTAGCCCCGCCCCGCCGCTGCCGGAATCCAGCCCTATCGAGAGTGCTGTGACACCGGCCGTAGCAGTTGCGTCGAGCTCG
Source organism: Apamea epomidion (assembly GCA_947507525.1). NCBI lineage: Eukaryota > Metazoa > Arthropoda > Insecta > Lepidoptera > Noctuidae > Apamea > Apamea epomidion. Next base: position 149,658 of record OX382226.1, read on the forward strand.
AGCGACAAATATTTTTCCCCGCCGACGTCGCCAACACCTGTACGTCGGCAGGGGAGAGGCCGGCCACCGAGGAGCTTGGGACTTAGGGGCCATCCGACCCCGAGCCGGGTCCCCGCTGCCGGTGGTTGTGTGCAGCGCATGAGATGGACTCAGTCTATGAACGAGAACGTCATACGCGCATACTACGGGTCTACAGAGGGGGGAACTAACCTCACTGCGTACCGTGATAGGTTGCTGTCTCGGTTCCAGGAACTGGAACCAACCGTCAACTTCTCGGCCCAACGACTGTCGGATCAGGTGCGGGTCAACGCAATCACAGGTTGGACGACATCGCACTTGACAGGCTACGCTCAGAGGTAATGAACAACCGAATCGTCTCGACTCTGGCACAAACCGCGGCACAAGCGTCATCTATTGATGCCATCCCGCCGCGGTCCAATCATGTTGAAGAAGATGATGATAGGGTTGACACAGTAAGTAGCCAGTGCAACGTCCGACTGAGGAGCGCACTAGAGGATGCGTTTCGCGAGTATAGGTCCACTCCAACTGAACTTAGACCCCGAATACCACGGCTACCTATGCACAAAAAAATAGGGCGCTGGTGTGTGCCTTGGACTCGCAGCTCAAGAATTTCTTCGAGAGCAGCGAGAATCTCGTTGATACACACTCGATCCTTTATTGCGCGGCTGTGGTGGCATGTCGTTTAGCTAACGTCAAGTTTCCAAATTGTGATGGAGCTACTCGACCGAAACCAGTCGTACCAGCCTGGCAGTGCAGGATCAAGCGTCGTATCGATGGGGCCTGGGTACTCATCGGCAAACTATACTGCTTCAGGGAGGGCAATACACGACCACGAGTGATGCGCTTTGTAAGACAAGCATTTTCGGGGACTGGAATCAGCCCTCGGGAATACATGTCCAATGTCACAAAGCGCATCGACTTCCTGAAGCAGAAAGTTTGTGCATGGGCGAGCCGTATTCGGCGGTATAAGCGGCGGGTTGATCGGTACACGCAGAATCGCATGTTCCAGAGCGATGAGAGGTGGGTATATAGAGCTTGGGAGCGACCTGAACAAAACGTGACGGACGTGTGCCGCCCGGATGATGCCACCACGAGTGCATTCTGGCGCAGCATCTGGTCGGTACCCGTCTATCACGCTGAGGGTGGCTGGATACAGGATATCGAGCGAGTGTGTGGAACTATACCAGAAATAGAATCAGTCGTAATTACGCCATTAGACGTAGCCAGAGCAGTCCATCCGTTACCGAATTGGAAATCACCGAGACCGGACAGACTGCATAACCTTTAGTTATAATGGCTAATTAGTTCACACAGTCGTTTGGCATCTAAATTTCAGTCATCCTTAGAGTCTGGGTCGCTGCCACAGTTTCTAACAACAGGCGTTACCCACCTGCTCCATAAGTCAGGTAGTCCCGCGGAACCCAAGAGTTATAGACCGATCACATGTTTGTCGACGGTTTATAAACTTCTTACATCAAGCAAAAATATTAATTTTTGCTCTCAAAATGGATGTAAGAAGTTTATAAACACACATTGACAATAACTCAATTATGTCTGCCTCTCAAAATAGATGTAGGAATGGGTCCCGCGGCACTAAGGAGCTACTCCTCATCGACATGGCCATTAGCTAACAGGTTCGTCGATCCCGCAAGGATCTGTCGATATGCTGGATAGACTATAAGAAGGCCTATGACTCGGTGCCACATGCGTGACTCATGAGGGTGCAGGAGCTGTACAAGATCGATGCAACTTTGCGCAACTTCCTTGAGTCGTGCATGGGGCAATGAAGGACGGTCCTTCGATATCCGGGGTGTCGACAGATCCAGGGGAATGATGAGCCAGTACGGATCAAACGGGGAATATTTCAGGGCGACAGTTTGAGTCCACTTTGGTTCTGCTTGGCCCTGAATCCTCTAAGCACATTGCTGGAGGATTCAAGTCTAGGCTATCGGTTGAAGAGAGGTGGTCAGGTCATATCTCACCTCCTCTACATGGATGATTTGTAACTCTTTGCCCCCAACAAATTGCGACTGGTGGAGCTACTGAAGATAACTGAAACTTTCAGTAGCGCCATCAAGATGGAATTTGGTGTCAACAAATGTGCAGTCATGCATGTAAAGCGAGGGGAGATTATGGAATCCGAGGGAATTCAACTCTCAGATTCCATACAACTTAGATCCCTCTACTCATCCTACAGCTATAAGTATTTGGGTATGTCGAAAGCGTTAGGCATCAACGTTGCTGACATGAAGCAAGCGTTGAGGGAGCGCTTCTTTGGGCCCCTGAAGAAAAGGTTAATTAGCCTTCTTTCAGGCGGAAACAAGGTGCGCGCCTTGAACAGTTGGGTCATGCCGGTCTTGATATACTCTTTCGGCATACTCAAATAGACTCAGACCAAACTCGATGCCCTGGATAGAAGAGTCCGTACACTACTGACCGCAAACCGGATGCATCACCCACGATCATCAGTGATGAGATTGTACATCCCGCGGAAATGCGGGGGTCGAGGCTTTTTAAACGCGTAGATTGTAAATGGCTCTGACAGCTCTCTTTTGCAAAATAAAAATGGTTTCAATGTCAGCAGCCCGACCCCACAGTAAAATGCCATATGACATAATACTATGGAAGTAACTAAAATAGACCAAACGCGCGGTTTCTTCATCTGTTAATTGTCTTATCTTTCTAACAGCATATGCGGCCGAGCTTAACCGCCCCGCAACAGATGTTATAATTTCTCGTCTAGCGTGATTCCTAGGAAAACTGTCTGATTAACAAATTCTAATTTTTGGCCATTCAATATAATAATAATAATAATAAAGACAGGCATTTTCGGGGACTGGAATCAGCCCTCGGGAATACATGTCCAATGTCACAGAGCGCATCGACTTCCTGAAGCAGAAAGTTTGTGCATGGGCGAGTCGTATTCGGCGGTATAAGCGGCGGGTTGATCGGTACACGCAGAATCGCATGTTCCAGAGCGATGAGAGGTGGGTATATAGAACTTGGGAGCGACCTGAACAAAACGTGACGGACGTGTGCCGCCCGGATGATGCCACCACTAGTGCATTCTGGCGCAGCATCTGGTCGGTGCCCGTCTGTCACGCTGAGGGTGGCTGGATACGCGATATCGAGCGAGTGTGTGGAACTATACCAGAAATGGAACCAGTCATAATTACGCCATTAGACGTAGCCAAAGCAGTCCGTCCGTTACCGAATTGGAAATCACCGGGACCGGACGGACTGCATAACTTTTGGTTAAAATGGCTAATTAGTTCACACACTTGCCTGGCATCTCAGTTCCAGTCATCCTTAGAGTCTGGGTCACTACCACAGTTTCTAACAACAGGCGTTACCCACCTGCTCCATAAGTCAGGTAGTCCCGCGGAACCCAAGAATTATAGACCGATCACGTGTTTGTCGACGGTTTATAAACTTCTTACATCCATTTTGAGAGCGAAAATTAACACACACATTGACAGTTACTCGATTATGTCTGCCTCTCAAAATGGATGTAGGGATGGGTCCCGCGGTACTAAGGAGCTACTCCTCATAGACATGGCCATTAGCCAACAGGTTCGCCGATCCCGCAAGGATATGTCGACATGCTGGATAGATTATAAGAAGGCCTACGACTCGGTGCCACATACATGGCTCATGAGGGTGCTGGAGTTGTACAAGATAGATGCAACTCTACGCACCTTCCTTGAGTCGTGTATAAGACAGTGGAAGACGGTCCTTCGCTATCCAGGGTGTCGACAGATCCAGGGGAATGATGAGCCCGTATGGATTAAGCGGGGAATATTTCAGGGCGACAGTTTGAGTCCACTTTGGTTCTGCTTAGCCCTGAATCCTCTAAGCACACTGCTGGAGGACTCAGGTCTAGGCTACCGGTTGAAGAGAGGTGGTCAGGTCATATCTCACCTCCTCTACATGGATGATTTGAAGCTCTTTGCCCCTAACAAATTGCATCTGATGGAGCTACTGAAGGTAACTGAAACTTTCAGTAGTGCCATCTGGATGGAATTTGGTGTGGACAAATGTGCAGTCATGCCTGTAAAGGGGGGGGAGATTATGGAATCCGAGGGAATTCCACTTTCGGATTCCATACACCTTAGATCCCTCTCCTCACTCGAAAGCTATAAGTATTTGGGTATGTCGGAAGCGTTAGGCATCAACGATGCTGACATGAAGCAATCGTTGAAGGAGCGCTTCTTTTGTCGCCTGAAGAAGGTATTAATTAGTCTTCTTTCAGGCGGAAATAAGGTGCGCGCCTTTAATGGCTGGGTCATGCCGGTTTTGATGTACTCTTTCGGCATACTCAAATGGACTCAGACTGAACTCGATGCCCTAGATAGAAGAGTCCGTACACTGCTGACCGCAAACCGGATGCATCACCCACGATCATCGGTGATGAGACTGTATATCCCGCGGAAGTGTGGGGGTCGAGGATTTTTAAATGCGAAGACCCTGCACAACCGCGAGGTGTGCAGTCTCAGGGAATATTTTTTAAAAGCTGAAGTGGGTATGCACCGTGATGTGGTCACAATGGACAAGGGGCTCACCCCGCTCTCCATGGCGAAAGAGAACTGGCGCAAACCTGTAGTACTTACTACCGATGACCGCAAGAAGGTATGGCAAAGCAAGGAGCTTCACGGGCGCTTCTATCGGGCTCTTCATGAGCCCGGTGTAGATTTCTTAGCGTCCGTATCCTGGCTGCGTTTCAGTGACCTCTTCGGGGAAACTGAAGGTTTTGTCTGTGCAATTATGGACGAAGTTATCTTGACGAATAACTACCGGAGACATATTATGAGGGACGGGACGGCTGACGTGTGTCGGGCATGCCACCGTCCGGGTGAGTCCATCAGACATATTATCTCTGGTTGTTCTCGTCTGGCTAACAGCGAGTACTTGCACAGGCATAACCAAGTAGCCAGGATTATTCACCAGCAACTTGCTTTGAAATATAAACTTGTCGACTCTGAGGTACCGTATTACAAGTATGTGCCCGACCCAGTTCTCGAAAATGACCATGTCACGTTGTACTGGGATCGGTCTATCATCACTGACAGGACTGTTGTCGCCAACAAACCTGATATAGTGGTGATAGATCGATTAGTGCGCCGCGCAATGATTGTTGAAATTACTATTCCACATGACGGGAACCTTGTGAAAGCTGAGAAAGATAAACAAATCAAATATCTTGACTTAGCACGCGAGGTTGTGGACATGTGGAATGTGAGCTCGACTGTCATTGTGCCGATTGTCGTATCGGCCAATGGGCTGATGGCCGACAGCCTCGATCAACATCTATCGAGGCTCTCGTTAGGCGGTTGGATCAAGGGCCTGATTCAGAAGGCAGTACTCCTCGATACGGCTCGCATTGTGAGGAGGTTTCTATCTCTGGAGCCCTAACCACCGGTAGCTTGGACCCTGCTCCCGACACCGGTGGATCACTATTTTTTTATAATTTTAAATGTTTTTTTTTTTATTTATTCATACTAATATTTAAAAATGTAATAAAATAAGACTACTAAATAAATAAACGACATAATAATAATAATAATAGTCTCTTTTGTCATCTGTTCACAATTTCCTAATATATAATTTTTAGAAGCAGTTTTTATATTCATATATCCGTAAAACCATATCAGAAAATCAAATATTATCAAAACATAAACATAATTTATATAAATACAATGAACAGAAACAAAAACTTGCATCGAAAACTGCCGATCCGGAGGTGACATCTGTCATATCACCTCCGATAAAAACGTGAAAATGAAATATTGAAAATGTTGACGAGATTAGCAGCTCGCCGTGCACGCCTACCACCTCCGGAGTCGTCGCTCAGCCCCGCCCTGCCGCCGCCGGAATCCAGCCCCATCGAGAGTGCTGTGACACCGGCCGTAGCAGTTGCGTCGAGCTCGAGCGACGAATATTTTTCCCCGCCGACGTCGCCAACACCTGTACGTCGGCAGGGGAGAGGCCGGCCACCGAGGAGCTTGGGACTTAGGGGCCATCCGGCCCCGAGCCGGGTCCCCGCTGCCGGTGGTTGTGTGCAGCGCATGAGATGGACTCAGTCTATGAACGAGAACGTCATGCGCGCATACTACGGGTCTACAGAGGGGGGAACTAACCTCACTGCGTACCGTGATAGGTTGCTGTCTCTGTTCCAGGAACTGGAACCAACCGTCAACGTCTCGGCCCAACGACTGTCGGATCAGGTGCGGGTCATCCAACGCAATCACAGGTTGGACGACATAGCACTTGATAGGCTGCGCTCAGAGGTACTGAACAACCAAATCGTCTCGACTCTGGCACAAACCGCGGCACAAGCGTCAACTATTGATGCCATCCCGCCGCGGTCCAATCGTGTTGAAGAAGATGATGATAGGGTTGACACAGTAAGTAGCCAGTACAACGTCCGACTGAGGAGCGCACTGGAAGATGCGTTTCGCGAGTATAGGTCCACTCCAACCGAACTTAGACCCCGAATACCACGGCTACCTATGCACAAAAAAAATAGGGCGCTAGTGTGTGCCTTGGACTCGCAGCTCAAGAATTTCTTCGAGAGCAGCGAGGATCTCGTTGATACACACTCGATCTTGTATTGCGCGGCTGTGGCGGCATGTCGTTTAGCTAACGTCAAGTTTCCAAATTGTGACGCAGCTACTCGACCAAAACCAGCCGTACCAGCCTGGCGATACAGGATCGAGCGTCGTATCGATGGGGCCAGGGTACTCATCGGTAAACTATACTGCTTCAGGGAGGGCAACACACGACCACGAGTGATGCGCTTTGTAAGACAGGCATTTTCGGGGACTGGAATCAGCCCTCGGGAATACATGTCCAATGTCACAGAGCGCATCGACTTCCTGAAGCAGAAAGTTTGTGCATGGGCGAGTCGTATTCGGCGGTATAAGCGGCGGGTTGATCGGTACACGCAGAATCGCATGTTCCGGAGCGATGAGAGGTGGGTATATAGAACTTGTGAGCGACCTGAACAAAACGTGATGGACGTGTGCCGCCCGGATGATGCCACCACTAGTGCATTCTGGCGCAGCATCTGGTCGGTGCCTGTCTGTCACGCTGAGGGTGGCTGGATGCACGATATCGAGCGAGTGTGTGGAACTATACCAGAAATGGAACCAGTCATAATTACGCCATTAGACGTAGCCAAAGCAGTCCGTCCGTTACCGAATTGGAAATCACCGGGACCGGACGGACTGCATAACTTTTGGTTAAAATGGCTAATTAGTTCACACACTTGCCTGGCATCTCAGTTCCAGTCATCCTTAGAGTCTGGGTCACTACCACAGTTTCTAACAACAGGCGTTACCCACCTGCTCCATAAGTCAGGTAGTCCCGCGGAACCCAAGAATTATAGACCGATCACGTGTTTGTCGACGGTTTATAAACTTCTTACATCCATTTTGAGAGCGAAAATTAACACACACATTGACAGTTACTCGATTATGTCTGCCTCTCAAAATGGATGTAGGAATGGGTCCCGCGGTACTAAGGAGCTACTCCTCATAGACATGGCCATTAGCCAACAGGTTCGCCGATCCCGCAAGGATATGTTGACATGCTGGATAGATTATAAGAAGGCCTACGACTCGGTGCCACATACATGGCTCATGAGGGTGCTGGAGTTGTACAAGATAGATGCAACTCTACGCACCTTCCTTGAGTCGTGTATAAGACAGTGGAAGACGGTCCTTCGCTATCCAGGGTGTCGACAGATCCAGGGGAATGATGAGCCTGTATGGATTAAGCGGGGAATATTTCAGGGCGACAGTTTGAGTCCACTTTGGTTCTGCTTAGCCCTGAATCCTCTAAGCACACTGCTGGAGGACTCAGGTCTAGGCTATCGGTTGAAGAGAGGTGGTCAGGTCATATCTCACCTCCTTTACATGGATGATTTGAAACTCTTTGCCCCTAACAAATTGCATCTGATGGAGCTACTGAAGGTAACTGAAACTTTCAGTAGTGCCATCAGGATGGAATTTGGTGTGGACAAATGTGCAGTCATGCATGTAAAGGGGGGGAAGATTATGGAATCCGAGGGAATTCCACTTTCGGATTCCATACACCTTAGATCCCTCTCCTCATCCGAAAGCTATAAGTATTTGGGTATGTCGGAAGCGTTAGGCATCAACGATGCTGACATGAAGCAATCGTTGAAGGAGCGCTTCTTTTGTCGCCTGAAGAAGGTATTAATTAGTCTTCTTTCGGGCGGAAATAAGGTGCGCGCCTTCAATGGTTGGGTAATGCCGGTTTTGATGTACTCTTTTGGCATACTCAAATGGACTCAGACTGAACTCGACGCCCTAGATAGAAGGGTCCGTACACTGCTGACCGCAAACCGGATGCATCACCCACGATCATCGGTGATGAGACTGTATATCCCGCGGAAGTGTGGGGGTCGAGGATTTTTAAATGCGAAAACCCTCCACAACCGCGAGGTGTGCAGTCTCAGGGAATATTTTTTAAAAGCCGAAGTGGGTATGCACCGTGATGTGGTCGCAATGGACAAGGGGCTCACCCCGCTCTCCATGGCGAAAGAGAACTGGCGCAAACCTGTAGTACTTACTACCGATGACCGCAAGAAGGTATGGCAAAGCAAGGAGCTTCACGGGCGCTTCTATCGGGCTCTTCATGAGCCCGGTGTAGATTTCTTAGCGTCCGTATCCTGGCTGCGTTTTAGTGACCTCTTCGGGGAAACTGAAGGTTTTGTCTGTGCAATTATGGACGAAGTTATCTTGACGAATAACTACCGGAGACATATTATGAAGGACGGGACGGCTGACGTGTGTCGGGCATGCCACCGTCCGGGTGAGTCCATCAGACATATTATCTCTGGTTGTTCTCGTCTGGCTAACAGCGAGTACTTGCACAGGCATAACCAAGTAGCCAGGATTATTCACCAGCAACTTGCTTTGAAATATAAACTTGTCGACTCTGAGGTACCGTATTACAAGTATGTGCCCGACCCAGTTCTCGAAATTTACCATGTCACGTTGTACTGGGATCGGTCTATCATCACTGACAGGACTGTTGTCGCCAACAAACCTGATATAGTGGTGATAGATCGATTAGTGCGCCGCGCAATGATTGTTGATGTTACCATTCCACATGACGGGAACCTCGTGAAAGCTGAGAAAGATAAACAAATGAAATATCTTGACTTAGCACGCGAGGTTGTTGACATGTGGAATGTGAGCTCAACTGTCATTGTGCCGATTGTCGTATCGGCCAATGGCCTGATGGCCGACAGCCTCGATCAACATCTATCGAGGCTCTCGTTAGGCGGTTGGATCAAGGGCCTGATTCAGAAGGCAGTACTCCTCGATACGGCTCGCATTGTGAGGAGGTTTCTATCTCTGGAGCCCTAACCACCGGTAGCTTGGACCCTGCTCCCGACACCGGTGGATCACTATTTTTTTATATTTTTAAATGTTTTTTTATTTTTTTATTTAATCATACTAATATTTAAAAATGTAACAAAATAAGACGACTAAATAAATAAACGACATAATAATAGTATATAGCCATAGTCTGTGGCCCGACTGTCAAGCTGACAGTAAAAACATTTTTACTCCAATATTTTTTAATATTTTTAATATAATTAAACAAACAACAACAACAATAATCTTTTGATATGTGTTCCTACAACATTTTTATGACCGGAATTTAATACTATCATAATGGATCCAATACGAATAATACACAGAAGAAATTTTCAATGCTGACACGAAGTCGGGCACAACAACTCGAGACCACACACCCAACATCTTCGGGTTCGTCACTCAGTTCCGCCTCGCAGTTGCCGGAACCTGCTCCAGACGTGAGTCCAGTGACACTGGCCGCTGCAGTTGCGTCGAGCTCGAGCGACGAATACTTTTCGCCGCCGACGACACCACCACCAGTACGTCGACGCGGAAGAGGCCGACCACCGGCCAGCTTAGGACTCCGAGGCCCACCGGCCTCTGATAGGGTCCCCGCTGCCGGTGGAAGTGTGCAGCGCATGAGATGGACACAAACTGTCAATGAAAATGTCATGCGCGCATACTTTGGGGCTACAGAGGGGGGAAGTAACTTGACTGCGTACCGTGGTAGGATGCTCTCTCTGTTTCAGGTGCTCGAGCCAGCTGTCAACGTGTCAACGCAACGACTGTCGGATCAGGTGCGGGTTATCCAGCGTAACCATATGCTGGATGACGTTGTACTTGATCGACTACGCCTCGAATCACGGAATAGCCACGTTGCGCCTGCTTCGTCATTGGTCGCGGTGCAACTGCAAAATTTACCCAGTTTTTCATCGCGACCCAACCGCGTTGATAAAGAGGATGATGATGAGGCTATATCCGTGAGTTCCCAGTGCAATGTAAGATTGAGGAGCGCTTTGGACGATGCTTTCCGTGAGTACCGATCTATTCCGCCTGGACTCAGACCACGCTTACCTCGTTTGCCCATGCACAAGAAAAACAAGGCGCTGGTGTGTGCTCTAGACTCGCAGCTGTCAAATTACTTTAACGACAGCAAAGACCTCACCGATACCCATTCAATCTTGTACTGTGCGGATGTTGCGGCATGTCGTGTGGTTCATGTCAAATTCCCGAACAGTGACAGAGCCACACGACCAAAACCAGCTGTACCAGCTTGGCAGTGCAGGATTGAGCGTCGTATCGGGGAGACTAGAGCACTCATCGGCAAGCTAATCTGCTTCAGGGAGGGCAATACTCGCCCTAGAGTGATGCGTTTTGTGAGGCGGGCGTTCTCGGGGACTGATATTAGTTCTCGAGATTATTTGTCCCGCGTCACAGAACGTATCGACTACCTGAAGCAGAAGATCTGTGCATGGGCAAACCGTATTCGTCGGTACAGGCGGAGAGTGGAGCGGTACACTCAGAATCGCATATTCCAGAGCAACGAAAGTTGGGTTTACAGGGATTGGGAACGACAGGACCAATGTGTGACTGACACGCACCTACCAGATGATGACGCCATGTGTTCGTTCTGGCAAAACATCTGGTCGGTGCCTGTCAGTCACACCGAAGGAGATTGGACTGGGAAGATCGAGCGAGCGTGCGAACTAATACCAGAAATGGAACCACTTATCATCAGCCCCCAAGATATTGCTCGTGCAGTCCGTCCGTTGCCTAACTGGAAATCTCCACGGCCGGACGGGCTGCACAACTTTTGGATAAAGTGGTTCCAAAGATCGCACGCCCCCTTGGCTTCCCAGTTCCAGTCAGCCTTAGAGTCAGGGTCGCTGCCCCAGTTCCTAACGACAGGAATAACCCACCTGCTCCATAAATCAGGTATTACCGCGGATCCCAGAAATTATAGACCGATCACTTGTCTACCGACGTTCTATAAAGTTCTTACATCCATTTTGAGAGTTAAAATTAATAAACATATAGACAGCAACTCCATCATGTCTGTCTCTCAAAATGGATGTAAGAACGGGTCCCGCGGTACTAAGGAGCTACTTCTCATTGATATGGCCATTAGCGAACAGGTTCGTCGTTCCCGAAAGGATCTGTCGACATGTTGGATAGATTATAAGAAGGCCTATGACTCGGTGCCACATACATGGCTCATGAGGGTGCTGGAATTGTATAAAGTAGATACAACTCTGCGCACCTTCCTGATGACGTGTATGGGGCAATGGAGGACGGTCCTTCGCTATCCAGGATGTCGAAATATCCAGAGGAATAGCGAGCCGATAAGGATCGAGCGAGGCATATTCCAGGGTGACAGTTTGAGTCCGCTTTGGTTCTGCTTAGCCTTGAATCCTCTAAGGACGCTGCTGGAAGATTCAGGTCTAGGCTATCGGCTGAGGAGAGGTGGTCAGGTTATATCTCACCTCCTCTACATGGATGACCTTAAACTCTTTGCCCCCAACAATTTGCAACTGATGGAGCTACTGAAAATTACTGAAACTTTCAGTAGCGCCATCAGGATGGAATTTGGTGTGGACAAATGTGCGGTCATGCATGTAAACCGAGGGGAGATCGTGGAAACCGTGAAAACCCAACTCTCGGATTCCACAAATCTTAGAGCCCTCTCCGCATCCGAAACCTATAAGTATTTGGGTATGTCGGAAGCGCTAGGCATCAATGTTACTGACATAAAGCAATCGTTGAAGGAGCGCTTCTTTGGCCGCCTGAAAAAAGTATTTAATAGTCTTTTATCAGGCGGGAACAAGGTGCGCGCCTTCAACGGTTGGGTCATGCCGGTTTTGATGTACTCTTTCGGCATACTCAAATGGACTCAGACCGAACTCGACGCCCTGGATAGGAGGGTCCGTACGCTGCTTACTGCAAAACGAATGCATCACCCACGGTCATCAGTAATGAGGCTGTATATCCCGCGAAAGTGTGGAGGTCGAGGCTTTTTAAACGCTAAGAACCTCCACAATCGCGAGATATGCAGTCTCAGGGAATATTTCCTAAAAACCGACGTGGGGATGCATCGAGATGTAGTCGCGATGGACAAGGGCCTCACACCGCTCTCCTTGGGTAAAGAGAACTGGCGCAAGCCAGTAGTGCTTGACACTAATGAACGCATGGAGGTATGGCAGAGTAAGGAGCTTCACGGGCGCTTCTTTCGGGCCCTACATGGGCCCGATGTAGATCTACTAGCGTCCGTAGCCTGGCTACGTTGTGGTGACCTCTTTGGAGAAACCGAAGGTTTTGTCTGTGCAATTATGGACGAAGTTATGATGACGAACAACTACCGGAGATTTATTGTGAAAGACGGCACGGTTGACATCTGTCGGGCATGCCACCGGCCGGGGGAATCAATCAGGCATATTATCTCCGGGTGCTCTCGTCTAGCTAACGGAGAGTACTTGCATAGACACAACCTTGTAGCTAGGATAATACATCAACAACTTGCTCTGAAATACAACCTTGTGGAATCGGAGGTGCCGTACTACAGGTATGTGCCCGACCCAGTTCTCGAAAATGGTAATATCACATTGTACTGGGATCGATCCATCATCACTGACAGGACTATTGTTGCCAATAAGCCTGATATAGTGGTGGTGGATCGATCAGAGCGACGTGCAATGATTGTTGACATAACCGTCCCGCATGATGAGAACCTCGTGAAAGCCGAGAAAGATAAACAAATCAAATATCTTGACTTGGCTCGCGAGGTTGTTGACATGTGGGATGTGGACTCAGCGATCATTGTGCCGATAGTCGTGACAGCCAATGGCTTAATAGCCAAGAGCCTCGACCAACACCTGAGGAGGCTCTCGTTGGGCAGCTGGATCAAGGGCTTGATTCAGAAAGCGGTACTTCTGGACACGGCTCGCATTGTCAGGAGGTTCCTCTCTCTGGAGCCCTCACCACCGGTAGCTTGGACCCTGTTCCTGATACCGATGGGCTACTATTTTTTATATTTTTAAATGTTTTTATACTTTTTATATTCCAATATTTAAAAATAAAATTTATATGATTACATTAAAATAAAGGAGATAATAATAATAATAAAATTTATTTACTCAAGACAAAGGATTGTGGAACACGTTAAAATACAGTTTTACAAAATAAATGTACTATTTCTACAAACGTGTGGGTGAGCACTGCTCTCCTAGCTAGGTTATGGAAACCTGTGTTAAGGAGAAGCAGTCCGGTCCCCTAAGGTACAAAGACGTATAAGTTGCATAGTGCTTCTGATGTTACTGTTACAATTTTGAAGAATTGAGTTATACAATTAAAAGTTTAAGACACATTTTGTTATCGTAAAATAAAAATTTAAAAAAAATAAGTTAAATTAAATTAAATTGAGGTAAATATGAGCGTGTGTGTGTGATGGAGTGTGTGGTGTGTGTGTGTGTGTGTGTGTGTGTGTGTGTGTGTATGTGATTGGGTGTGTGGGAGTGTGGGAGGGTGTGTAATATGATGTCACATTCGCTACTTCTAACATTAGGTAATTTAAATCTAATGCATTTGGTTTTTTTTAAATTAAATACTAAATTATTTACCGTAAACCAATCTTGGACCTGAAGAATAGAGTTATTCACGTCGTCAAGATTTTGTGACCGTCGGTCTATTTTAAAGATCAATGATGTGGCATCTGCAAATAACACCATCTTCGGTTGATTTTGAAGTAATTGGGGTAAATCATTAATATAAACTAAAAAGAGGAATGGACCCAATATCGAACCTTGAGGAACGCTCATTGTCATTTCAGACCCCAATGAGTTTACGCCATTTACTAGGACTTTAACCTTTCTATCTTTCAGGTATGATCTGAACAAGTCAAGTGCTGTTTTCCTAATCCCATAGTGCTCGAGTTTCATCAGAAGTGTTTCATGGTTTACGCAATCGAACGCCTTAGAGAGGTCGCAAAAGATTCCAATAGCATCTTGTGCTTCTTCCCAGGCGTTAAAAATGTTCTTCATTAGGGTAACAGCGGCGTCAGTGGTACGACGCCCTTTGGTGAAGCCGTACTGGTGTTCCTGAAAGATGTAATTTTTATTAAAGTGACGTAACATTTGATTCAGCATCAACTTTTCAAACACCTTACTGAGAACTGGCAGAATTGACACAGGTCTATAATTGTTGGGTTCTTTACTGTCACCGGATTTGAACAATGGTACTACTTTACTATGTTTCATAAGATCCGGAAAGACTCCTTGGTCCACACTGGTGTTAAATATGAAAGCTAAATAGGGCGCAATGGTTTCGATGAGAGATCTACATACTTTTACAGACATAGCCCAGAGATCTTCTGTTGATTTAATTTTAAGATCTTTAAAAGCTCTTATAACAGCCTGGGGGTTGGTATGCTGAAACTTAAGCTCCGAAGGGCATGCCTTTACATTGCTTTTAAGTAAGGCAGCAGAAAGCGTGGGGGAAGAATTTAAAGCTTCAGTAGTTTTAAGGGGAATATTAGCAAAGAATTTTTCAAATTCCTGAGCTATTTTTACATCTGAATTGATGGGGCCATGTGCAGTCTCTAAATTAAGTTCACTATTTCGCTGTTTTTTCCTACCTGTTTCATTATTTATTATTTGCCAGGTAGTTTTTATTTTATCATCAGCTGATTTTATTTTATTGCTTATATAAAGAGCTTTAGCTCATTGGCACACCCTTTTAAAAGTTTTTGAATATTTTGCAACATACTGATGATAGTTTGTATTTTTCATATTATGTTGCTTTAAGCCATAAAATTCAAAAAGTTTTTCCCTGTTTTACGAATACCTGGAGTAGCCCAGTCACTGAATAAAAACTTTGTGTAAATACTTTTAGTTTTCAGTGGAAAAGTGTCATAAAATTGCGCGTTTAATAGTGAGAAGAACTCGGCGTAGAACTCATTGGGGTCATCTATATTATTAAAACTCTGATCACATAATTTACTGGCCAAAGAATTATTTAATTTCTCTAAATTTTTACATGTAATAGGCCTAAACCTTATTTCAATTTTTTGTAAAGGCATATAGGAGCTAAATGTTATTATTTGTCCACTGTGTTCAGATGGCAACTTTTTTACAATTTGTTTGTGTAAGTAATCGCAATTACAAAAAATATTATCTATACAAATGGCAGATGAAGCTGTCACTCGGGTTGGTTCCATAAACAACTCGGGTTGGTTCCATAAACAAATCAATTTACATGCATGAGTTTTTACATTTAATTCTATGAGGTAATTGTTATGATTAAAAACTATTTTATCTAAATTTAGTGGTATAAAGGTAGAAAAAGAATCAAAAATATTACGTAGTCATGCATCTGTGGGATCCTTGGCAGTTGCGATGTTAGTAGGGGCCAGTTGTTGAAGATGTTGTTCACTTTTGACCAGGATAGCTTGACTATCGGGATCCTTTTTCAGCATTACTCATCCGTTTGAGGACCAACAGAAGCTATACTTGTTTGATTTCGCGTAGTTCCTGGTGAGGTAAAACAGTCTCCTAGTGTGAAGGGTCAACTGTTCGGCTATATATACCGGAGTCCCTGGAGTAGCTTTTAAGCCTAAGTATGTTAAGGACAGTTTGTGATCAGAGTTTCGTTTATTGCAATCCTTCACCGCTGTGAGGAACATAGATTTGCTGAAGGCATTCGAGAACTCAACTGTTAGATTCGATGTTGTATTTTCTTTCTTTGATGGTTGTCTTATTACATAACGAAAACTAGTAGGTTCTGTTTGCACCTGTAGTTGGTTTGACAGGTGTTATATCATGTCGTACGAAACTGTTTTGCTCTTGTTTGCCAGTTTGGGAACATTTCGGATTCCCACAGATGATTTAATAAAGTTTCGCTCAAACAATTCAACTTTTTCCTCCAGTGTTGATAACACATGCGCCACCATCAGCGAGACATTAGAGTGAGCATGACATACTCTCAGCCGCCAGGCCCTCTTTTTCAGATTTTATTCAAATTATCGAGGAGAATTGGATGACGAACAAAATCGAAAGCTTTGCTTAGATCTAAGGACGGAGCTGATGTTGTAACTTTAGCGTTAATGTTATTTAAAAATTATTTAACTAGGTTAAACGCTGCTAGTGAAGTTGATCAGTTCTACCTAAGCTCGTATAGCTCTTTAGCAACATCATTATACTTATCAAAGGAAGGGAGAAATATTTTGTGCAAAACTTTTTCAAAGACCTTCGATAGGATTGCTATTAGTGTAATTGGTCGGTAATTATTTTTATCTGATTTTGAACCTTTTGCACTGGTTTTATTACAGATAGAATTATATATGTTGAATTTATTTCGTTATGAAGAAATACCAAAGTCATGCTAGACAAATGAAACTTAGTGTGTTTTATCAATTAGAATAGAAGAATAGAATTTGCTAACTACATCTTATCCTGAGAATTTGTGCTACCTGGCATTATTTATGTAACAACAAGTAAAACAAAATACTGTGCAAAGGCGGACTTAATGCCTGAGGTATTTTCTACCAGCAACCTTAGGGTGATGCAGAGACAAATCATGGCAGGTGCAACGCATGGAATAGATAACTCAGAAATACCTAAAATACAAGAAGCAGACCTGCTCCCTGAGGGTTCCAAAAATTGAAGTAACTCATGTGTCTAAAGTGTTCTCATTTGCCGCATAGAGTTAAAAGGGCCTTCTTGATACTAATTATGTCCTTGGAAATTTTTGGCAACTGTACAGTGGCGGATTAGTCATATAGCAAGAGTAGTAAATGCTACGGGCCCCGCGCATTTGGGAGCCCGGTACCAACGAAAGAGTTAACACGAAAGAGTTGGGTATCAAAATGTTCAACTGCCATGTTGAAGGCCCTTTTTATTTTTTATTTTTTTCTGGGTGGGAAATCATCAAATGACTCCTCCCGCTCTGGGCGGAGCAGAAGGGAGTGTCAGACTTTTACTGACTAAAACCCACCCGTGTTCCTTCAGTTGCCTGTGCCAGGGGCCACGGTATCTCTTTCGAACAACCCGCAGCCCCGGCGGCATCGGCCCTAGCGGACCCCGTCAGTTCGTGCTGACAGCTCTTTGAGGCGCGAGATTGGGGTCGAGATTCGCGCGTGGAACACAACGCGCCGTCGACCCGGGCCTGGTCCTTACCGGGCGGCGAGCTGCCCATAGCTCGCCGCCCGCAAGCCCGCGCCTACGGTGGCCGGGAGTCGGCTGTTGACTCCCGTCCAGGGCGTCTCCTGCGGCGGCTAGGCGCGCGAGGGTGCAGCGATTGCCTTTCCCTCACGCGCTCCGCCTCCTCCTTCGCGAGCATTACTGCTTCGCAGAAGGAGGTGACGGCCTCCCATTCACTCTCGCTCCGTACCATGGCCTGGATGAGGGCCGCACGCGAGAGGTCGCCGCCGCCGATCGCCGCCACGAAGACCTCCGGGCGATCCCCACAGTGGTGACACCCTGGCGTTTCCTCCCGCTTTATTCTGAACAGGAACCTCCCGAAACAACCGTGTCCGGTGAGGGCCTGCGTCAGGCGGAAGGTGAGGCCGTGGCGCCTCTCTAGCCACTCCTCAAAGAGGGGACTTATCACCGCAATTGTGGCGTGCCCAGCGCTGGGTTGCGACAATCGCACTCTCCATGCCGCTATGAGATCCCGCCGGAGCTCTGTCCGCTGTGCCGTGATTTCTCGCGGCAGCGGAGTAACGCCCCGGCGTTTTGCCTCCTCTCGCCACTCCCATATGTGGGCGAGGACTTTGGCCTCCAGATCCCATGGCGGCAATCCGGCAAGGAGGCTCGCCGCCTCAGCGGAGACCGTGCGATGTTGAAGGCCCTGCTGAATAACTCGCTCAAAGCTTATTAAATTTCTTAAGTGCATTGGTATCAAAGATTGTCGTGGGCAAAGTTATGATAACGCCAGCAATATGAGTGGGAAATACAGCGGCATACAAGCACGTATTAAGCAAATAAATAAGTATGCAGAATACATTCCCCGTCTTGCACACTCATAAAATTTGGGTGCTAAATGCGCTGCAGACTGCTGTACAGAAGCATCAATATTCTTAGATTTCATTGAAAACTTATATCATTTTTTTTTCCGCTTTTACCTATCGATGAGGTCATTTAAGGCGCTTCCCCACTATGGCCGCGGCCTTTTTAGGCCTCGAGGCCCGGCTTCACGAGGCTTTTGTGTTTTTCTGCAACGATTATAAGAGCCGCGCGTTTATAGTAATAATCATGTAGCAATCTCCATCAGGGCATCATTCCTTTTGACTTTATTTTAATAGAAACAACTCCGACAGTCTCATAACACTGATACAAATCCATTAATAAAAGAGTTTGATCGTCAGTCCACTCTATTTTGGCATTCTATCATTGCAATAAATGCTGCTAAAGCTCCTCCTCTTTGTACGTTGAGTGTCCTCTTTTACATAAAGCTCGAAAGCTACTGAGAAAGACGGGCCGCTAGGCTCTTATAATGAGGACGCGTTGCATAAAGACACAAATGCCTAGCGAGGCAGGTGTTTATTGTCATTATTGAAAACGAACAGACTGCTTTAGCTAAACGTATGAAAGTATATCATAATTACTGCCGTTTTTGGAATATTCCGACAGCAATTGTTTCCAATAGAAGAGATTTTGACAAAAAATCTTCAATTATTGTCAGTGCTTATGCAGATCATTTGGAGCACAGCCTAGGCGACAAATTAGTGCAGTTCGCTGCATTGCTAAAATGTGATGCGGCTAGTATTTTTGACATCAAGAAGCACGAAGCTCTCAAACTGTAATTTTACAAGCTTTTGTTAAATAATTCTTTAGAAGCTTGTTTCCCAAACTTAGAAATAGTCTTGTGCATTTATTTGTGTCTCATGATCGCCAACAGTGGTGAACGTTCTTTCTCAACGTAAAAACGTGTTAAAAATGAGTTAAGGAACACGATGAGCTAAGAACGTCTTAGTCACTTCACTTTTATGAATATTGAATACGATTTGCTCAGAGAAGTCGTTATGAATAGTATTATTTCTTTTGCTCAAATGAAATCCAGAAAAGTTCTTTTGAAACAGTTTTGTTTAATTTAATACCATAAACTCCAAGAACTCAGCAATGTAAGCCTCGAGGTTGGAAAGATGAATATGTAGAAGACCAAAGTTATGTGCAATGAAACACCTGGAAGTATAAAAGTAGACGGGGAGATAATACAACTTGTCTAGGAATACCTTTACTTGGGCGAAGTAGTCTCTTTCCAGGCGAGGCAAGATAAAGAAATCACAAGAAGAACGGAAAACGCCTGGAAGAGCTACTGGTCCATAAAGGAACTATTTAAGGGTGAGTTGCCTATGGCACTGAAACGCAGGCTCATAGACATGTGTATTCTTCCCCTCTTAACCTATGGGGCACAGTATGGTCTTTGACTAACATCCAGAAGTCCAAACTCAAGGTCTACCAACGAGCAATGGAGCGCAGTATACCAGGCGTTAAATTAACGGATCGTGTTCGAAACACAATACTGCGCTCCAAAACAACGATAGCTGACGTGGCTCAAAAGGTTGACCAAATGGGACTGGGCAGGACACGTCTGCCGCATGCCGGACAAACTGGGCCCACATAGCACAGAACTGGTGCCCTGAGACAGTGAATCTGGGTTGCGGCAGACCACGTAGGAGATGGCGGGACGAGCTGGATAGGTAACGTAATAACTGGAAGCAGGACGCGCGGGCTCGCGAAAGATGGAAGGAGTGGAGTGAGGCCCAGGAGTGGGAAAGCGTAGGCTAGTAAAGAAAAACTTGATAACCAAAATATATAATTTAATATGTTTGATACGATTATTGTGCTGCCAAATAGTCATTCTGGTTTTAAATACTAGACAATTTTTTCGGAAAGTAGACCAAGTGTATATTACTTCTATCATCATCGTCATCTGCCTAGCCGTTTCCCAACTATGTTGGGGTCAGCTTCCAGTCTAACCGGACGCAGCTGAGTACGAGTATTTTACGTGGAGCGACTCCTCTATAACCCAGTTATGGAGGTCAGATAAATAAGTTTATATTTCTTCTATGTTTCGGATAAAAATCTAGCTGATGACTAATCGATAGTTAGCATTCAAAACGTTAGGTCAGAGCTGGTCGCGCGCGAGCTGCTCGATGTGTGGCCGGTCGAGGCGCATGGCGGCGCGTCCCTCAGTGACGCGCAGGTCGCGCGCGCCCAGCCGTGCGTAGAAGCCGAGCGCGGGCGCATTGTTCTCCAGCACATGCCAGTCCACACGGTGCACGCCCTCGGCCACCGCCATCTGGAAAACGTAGCAACCATTATAACCTGCATTCCAATTCACAAAAACAATAAGCTTGTTGAAGCTACGTGTACGCACCCGGCAGAGTTCTTGCAACAGACGCAGGGCGACGCCGCGGCGGCGCGCGGCGGGCCGCACGTACAGGTCCTCCACGTAGAAGGCGCGGCGCGTCCAGGACGAGTACGCACGGCTGCACAGCGCGTGTCCCACCACGGCGCCGCCGGACTCCGCCACCAGCGAGAAGAACCACGCCGGGTGACACTCGAACCCGTCCTCGATCAAGTCTACGACATCACCAATACATTATACACCACCTTCCTGATCTCAATGAATGATCGTAATGATCTTTTTACTAGAAATGCGATAACTTTCACACAAAGTCAACTAGAGATATTTAAATAGACCACACACATAAATATTATTTTATTTGAATTATTTATGTCTGTCTAGCTGGTCGGCTCAGATTGAACTGTACCCATTAATAACTAAAACATACGATATCCTCAAAATCAGAGACATGTTTCATATCAGTCGGTTATGTAGATTCTTATATTATACTGGATTTAATATACAGTTTGAAATATTATTGTTCGTACACAATCCCAAATGCACGCGTGACGCCCAAGTCACATCATGAGTGTGTTGTCCCCACAGTGACAGCGCTACAGGCAGACAACGTATCCCTGAGGAAAGGGAGAGGCTTTTGCGCGGCTATGCATTCAGAAGTATGGGCCAAGTAATAAGTAGAGTAACCAGAGCTCACCTTGCAGGGAGAGCTGCGGGCCACACGGCACGCCCTCGTACTCCGCCAGCTCCTGCAACATGCATCACGCTCGAGCTTAGCTGCTGGTCTGCTTACCGGCTCTCACCGGGAGACTGTAGCACGCCCCCGCCCCTGGCCCCGGAGATCACATTTCGAGTTTATCGAACATTTACTATTTGTATGCTATATAGATTTGCTCCGGTTTGAAGGACACATGAGACAATACAGCTGTGTACAAATGGCAACGCATCTGCACTGTCTCTTGTAGGGTGCGGTGGTACCACAAAGAATATTATAAAGATATTCTTTATAGTACAGTCGAACAACGTAATTAGTTTACATCTTATATGTGTGGGTGAAGTCACTAAAACGAGCGAGCTCTGTGTTTAGTAGTGTGCGTATGGCACGATAGTAATCATTCATTGATGTTCCGAATGAGATATAAAATTTCGCATTATATTACTATAGCGACCTTGGCGCAATGGCTATCGTCTTTGGTCAGTGAACGAGAAGTCATAAGTTCAAACCATATGTGCAGCCGATGTCTTTTTATTTTTGTATTCATTATTTTGTTAAAACATTACTTAAAAGTTGAATTTAAATATAACGATTCGATCCCGTTCGTGGATGAGTAATGGAATTTGCAACGTTTGAGACAGCCACGGAACTCTCAGGCCATTTTATTTAGTAAATAACTACGCGCAATTTAAAAAAAATGTTTTCAAGCACCCTATTTTATAAAATTGAGCGTTTTTTGTTGTCAGTCCACAAATGTTTGCATTACTGAGTTTATTGATTGTTACTCGTATTCGTGTGCAGATTTAGTTCTGTGGATCCAACATTTATCAATGTTAAAAAAGGCAGAAATCGTTGTTCTGCATGAGAAAAACGTATCTCTAAGTGAAATTGCAAGGCGCCTCATGACATCGGTGAGTAACAATTTGATATTACGTTGATATTATACCTACTTCAATTTAGCTAACTCGTCTCACCTTTCAATGTTTACCTAGGAATAAATTAATGTAACTGAAGTACAATACTTACCATAGTTATAATATACTTAGGTGAATTATCATAAATAAATGTATTATATTTTTTTTTTTGTCTAAGATTTTTAGGAGTAGTATTTGTAGTTTATTTATAGTTTTTTAATTTTTTTATTTGTAGTTTGTTTAAGTTTCTAAATATTATGCTTATTGTTAAAGTTAATCAATTTCAAAACATAGATGAATATGATAAAATTAAAGAAAAAAAAACTTTTTAAAAACAAGATTTTATTACTTATTAATAAAAAGGACTAAGAAGTTAAAAATAATTTAAACCTATAAATAAAAGCGTGTTACATTTTGATGAACCATTAAAGAACATTTAGAACACAATGTACCACGCTTTTATTTATTTCTTATCAGGTTTGAATAATTTTTAACCTTTTTATTAATAAGTAATAAAAGCTTGTTTTTAAAAAGTTTTTTTTTTTTCTTTTAATTTTATTTTTAACTTTTTAGTATGTTTGATGCGAGATTGACTACGGCGTAGTTCGTAGCGCGTAGCAGTGTTTTTCCGTTATATGCACTTACTGCACTTAAGCTACCTGTTCATCTTTAGTCCCTGGTTACCATCTAGCACCAATGTACTCGTCAAGACGAGTCAAACGAGCCCAAACTCGATGGGGTTATGTCGTTTAATTACCGAGTTCCTATGGCCATCTTCCGGTTCCATCATCAGATCAGCTCCATGTTATAATAATTTTGCATTGTCATCCGATTTACACATGCATGCAAAATTTCAGCTCAATCGGTTGAAGATAACGGCTTCAAAATTGAGTTGCAAGAGTCCACCCGAACAAACATATGTAGTTACATACATACATACACCGCAAGTTAAATAAAAGCTTGTAAAAATTAACTTGATCTAGCCCTATTTTTGTCCCACTACGGCACGGGCCTTTAGATAGATTAAAGAAAAGCCTTCGAATAACGTAAATAAAAATAGATTATTAGGTTTACTAATATCAGTGTATATTTAAAACATAAGTAATATTAATTAGATATATATATAAATATATAAAGTATATTATATACACAGTATATATATAGCAGGTATAGGTGTAGTATATATAGTAGGTAGGTATTTATTTGTTATAATGATAGCTATTAATAAAGATCAGTATTTTAAATACTGTTTTGTTTTGTATCCACAGAGGAGAACCGTGCAGTTATATTTGTGAAGCGAATGTGAACAAATACAAACCTTATCATTATTAAGGTATACCGCCGTAATCCTCTTTAATAGGTAATTAAATAAATATTTAGCAGAAAATGGCTTAAAGGGCAGTTACGTGTGGGCAGTTAACAAATCGGAATTAGTCGATGAGAAATTTAACTTGGAAGTATCGCTCAATAGGCTAGCGCGCGTTTGGTCACAGTTCTAACCTAACTAAATTGGTCGAGGTGGGTCAGGTCCTACCGAACCTATGAACTGCCGAACTACATAATTACCTAACTGCGCATTTCAAAAAGTTTTGTGTCTATTCATTGATTACACTACTTGAGTATGTTTTGTACAGATATTGTAGGATGAAATAACCGAGCTATTTTCTTCACTCCACTAATTTACAAACCACCGAAAAATAAAAGGAGGAGGTTCACCATTCTTGTTATGTTTGTTACCTCAGAACTCCGTTATCAATAAGCTGACTTGCTTCTGCCCTCGACTTCGTCCGCATGTATTTCGTACTATCCCCTAAAAATTTCGTAAATGTATGTTTAAGATCTTTATCATTTATATTTAGATACATAATTTGGATCGCGTCGTGGTCATTCGCAGTGCACAGACGTGCTCCAGTGCACAGACGTGCTCCTTAGCAATATTTAATAATCACCTACTTGTACTTTAAAAATAGTGAGCTCCCTTAGTGCATTACCAACGTAATAATATAAATGAATTTTATTTATTTCAGGTAAATAACACCCATTCATAGTACACGTATAAACTCACATCAAATAAAATCAGATAAAATTCAAATTAAATCAATACAAATCACATTTAACAGAAACATAATAAAATAAATCGAATCGAATGAAATCAAATTAAAATAAATAATCAAAACAATAAAATTAATATAGAAATAAGAATTAATTAATAAATAATCACACAATAAAATCAATAAATAAATAATCACAAAAAGAAAAAAAATAAGTAATGCAACTGTAAAGGACATGATTCATAATGTATGGACCAAAAACCCAGATTCGATTGGGACTAAATGAGTACCAGTAGTTTCATTATAATGCACAATTTACCTTACCGAAAGGGCAATGCCGAAATCGATGGGGTTTATGAGCTATAGGCTGACAAAGTATTTATATTCAAAAATCTTAATTAACGGGTGTTTTTACCAGTTTTTACAATACAGTAAGTATTCGTGTCGAGTTTCAAGTTATTAACCTAATGAATAAGATTTTTAAAAACCGTATCCCCGCATTTCATCCCAGTTTAGAAAAATAAAAAATGGTCATCTTCATAATTTATTTAAGTATTTGTGCCAAGTTTCAAGTTTATTAACTCAAGGAATAAGAGTTTTCATACAAACATAATCCGAAATTCGAAAAACAGTTTATTTATTTAATTTGAATTTATACAGAATTTCAAAAATAGAAATTTCATCAAAGTCAGTTCAAAAGTTTGGTTTTAAACCAAAATTACTGGTAAAAATTCAAGTAAACGAAATTGCGTCGTTTGCTTTCCTATGAGTTTTCAGTGGTGGCTTACTGGAACTGTCATGGGATGCATGTGGCTATAAGTGGCAAGTGCCGTATCTTTACATAAGTAAACGACTTCAAGAAGGAGGAGGTCCTCAATTTGACTGTATTTTTGTTTTGTACTCGTATGTATGATAAGCGATGTCTCCTGCAATTGTAAATCGATTTCAAAAAGTTTTTTTTAATGTATGCCTCAGGGGTGGTTTATTAACTTTGCTTGGGTAGTTTTTGGGTTAGCTTCAATAATACGTATTTTTGCCAATTAGTTTATTGATGATGTTATAATAACTTCCTGTCACTGATATTTACATAGCAACCAGTGTTATTTGTAGTGTTTTTTTTTTGGAAGTCGGGTGTTTTTTTTTTTTTTTTTTTGTATAAAAGTTTTTCACTTGTTAGTTGTCCCCGCACAAATTCATATATACTTATAAGATTAGAGGTATGCCAATAACAACTTTGACAAAAATGAGGATGTACCGTGGTATATACTGAACACATCGTCGTACCCCTTCAGAGGGTACAGGCGTGATGTTATGTTGTGTGATTGCGTAAACAATACATACATAAGCGATAGCGGTTGATTTGCTAACATTTATTGAAGAGTTCCGTTGTCTGTCTCCGAAAGTCATCATCCAATCTTTACGACATTTATATGGGACCGTTTCGGATTTGCAAAATTTTTTTCTGTTCGAAAGCAATTTCGAACATAACAAAATTTTGCAAATTCGTCTATATGTATATAAAAAAAAGAAACAAAAAAATATATACATACATAATAAACATCCGAATTGAGAACCTCC
The DNA here is from genome assembly GCA_947507525.1 of Apamea epomidion. Taxonomy (NCBI): domain Eukaryota; kingdom Metazoa; phylum Arthropoda; class Insecta; order Lepidoptera; family Noctuidae; genus Apamea; species Apamea epomidion. Next base: position 175,687 of record OX382226.1, read on the forward strand.
TCCTTTTTTAAAATCGGTTAAAAAGTGAAATTCGCTAGAATTGTTCAATGGTAAACGTCCTAAAACTCACTTTCAGTTTTGCTTGCGGCATGCACTTGTTTGTACCTTTATTTTCGGAAAAACTTGCACTAAGTACTTGACGCGACTTTGAGGGTTCCGTAGTCAACAAGGAACCCTCATAGTTTCGCCATGTTCGGCTGAACGTCCGTCCGTCCGCAGCTTAGTTCAGAGACTCTTAGCACTAGCTAAAGCTATAATTTGGCATGGAGAAACATATTAATCACGCCGACAAAGCGGTAAAATCAAATAAAGAAAAAAAAAAATCTTTAGTGTACCTACCTCTGCACGCAAAGTGGGAATGTTTTTTTTTCTCGTCTACCCCATGGTGTGGCGTATCGTTGGACAGGTCTTTCAAAGATATTGTAATTTTGTGAAAACAATTTTTCGATTCAGGGATCCGTTTGTGAAATAATAGGGGTTAAAGTATGAAATTGCCGTTTTATTGTAATAGGTACTTCGAATTGACATAGAACCTTCATGGTTTGAGATTTTTGAGTGAAACTTTTTTCACATGGTACCTATGAAGTTCTTCTTTTAAAAAATGTGCAACATTCGATTATCGACTTTCAGTTGTTTTTTTTATTCAGCTTAGACAAGAAAGATGGATACTTCGAATATTCGAGTTATTTTTTAATACGAGGTCCGACGCGGAACTAACGCGGCAGAAACAGCTCGCAATATCAATGTTGCGTTTGGAGAGGGGACTGCTAATGAACGCACCGTGCGATTTTGGTTTAAACGCTTTCATGATGGAAACTTTGATTTGAAGAACGAACCACATGGAAGACCGCCCACACAGGTGAATAACAATGAATTGAAAGAGATGGTGGAAGCCGATCCAAGCCAAACTACCCAGGAATTAGCGGCACAGTTTACCGTTACCTTACCAGCAATATTGACTCATTTGCGTCAAATCAATCAAATAAAAAAATATGAGAAATGGGTGCCTCATGATTTGACTGATCTGCAGAAAGAAACGCTTGTTGAAACTTGTGTTGCCTTTTTGAATCGATACAGAAATGAAGGAATATTGGATCGAATTGTGACGTGATGAAAAGTGGATTCTTTACGATAACCGTAAGCGAAAAATGCAATGGCTGACCCCAGGTCAAACGCCGCAACAAAGTCCTAAAGCAAAGCTTACCAATAAAAAGGTAATGGTAACTGTTTGGTGGTCTCAGCATGGTGTTATTCACTATAGTTTTCTCCGATCTGGTCAAGCAATACCGGCAGATGTCTGCTGTGCCGAACTCCGAACAATGATAGCAAAACTAGCAGTGGAACAGCCCCGACTCATGAATCGATCTTCACCATTATTGCTCCATGATAACGTGAGACCTCATACAGCTCGAGAAACCGTTTTAACTCTACAGGAACTGCAATTAGAAACCATTCGTCACCCTCCGTATTCGCCAGACCTTGCTCCAACGGACTACCATTTTTTTCGTGATTTGGACAATTTTCTACGTGATAAAAAGTTTTCTTCTCAGGAGGCAGTACAAAATGCTTTCACACAGTTTGTCGAATCTAGATCACGAGAGTTCTATCGCAAAGGCATAAATAACCTACCTATTAAATGGCAGCAATGTATAGATAATAATGGAAATTATAATGATTAAATAAATATGTTAAATTAAAAAAAAAACGAATTTCAATTTTTCAGTACAAATCGGCAAGTTCATACTTTAACCCCTCATATTAAGCTTAAGTGCATCACAATAGTTGTATATAACGAAGTTAAAAGGGAAACTATTAAAGATTAGTAGGCTTTACAAGTATACGAGTAATCGTCAATCAACTTTCTTCAGGTGCAACCCACGACTGCCCTACGCTAGAAAACAGTTTGACTATTGGCTCATGATGAAAAGTCTGAAAAACCATTGGATCAGGTTAGTTTCAAACTTTCAAAGTGAGTTTCTTAATAGATTCTTACAAGCTCCGATTCAAGCCTGTTCCTTTAATTACCGTAGTTATGGAAGCGACCCTTTTGACTTCGCCACTAGAGGGCGCGCACACAACATTGGGTCCTTATCAGGAAATAAATTATATTGTTTTAAAATCCAAAACATAACTGAAGTGTCACAAATTGTGCGTCCAAGTGAACATATATTAGCTGCAATAACTAATCAAGTGTTATCCACAGTAACAACGAAGAGAGTGATACGAAATGCTTACAACAGTATAGGACCCAGTGACAGTGCAAAACAAAATGTTAAAAAGTGCTATTAACATCTTACTGGTGATCAAACTAACGTTAACAAAAAAGAGTATCTAAACCAGAGCAGATCACCTTCAAAAACTAAAAAACAGCGTTGAGTGATTACATATTTTGAACCAGAAGTTAAATCAGTGACGGTTATTTCTCCATGAAGATTTGAAAAAGTTAACTTCATAACAGCACCTTCCTGCGGATAGCAGCAACACTATTATCTCTATTATTAGTAGTGTCATCTAGCGGCGAGTAGCGTAACTACTATACTTTCTAGATATCGATCTACTAAATTACTTATTTATGATACCAATAGATGGAGCTCTCATAAAAAATTTTGATGGGAAAAGAAAATTAGGTGTCTTCTTAGGTAACAATCCAACAATATTAATATTCTACAATGGAAGAAGATAATGTAACAGTTCGACCAAACCTGACCAAAACCTATTGCAAATGACTCGCTAGACATCTCCTTCGAGTCAACAAATTCTCAAATGATTAGAAGATTTAGTTTACTAGACTTATCAACCGCCTAAGATGACAGTGACATAGAAGATTTGAAAGGAAATATAAACCAACTTAAAAGCGAGTTAGAAAGTGCTCACAAGGAAATAGAAAAACTTAACAAAGAGAACATGAAGCTAAAAATTGCTTTAAATAAAGAAAAGAATAAATCTAGAAACTTACAAGAAATATGCTCAGAAACGAAGAAAAAAGGATTCAATTGTAAGAGTAAAAGCAAAAAAAAAGAAAAGGATCTCAAGAAATCTAGATCAGTCTTTTATTAGGGAAATTAACAGTAGTTGCATAGATCTTGGGCTCAATGAAACTAGTGAATCGAAAAAAGATGGCGCCATCAGCAACAATCTATAGGTCTTGGGCTTAATGAAACTAGTGAAGCGAAATAGATGGCGCCACCAACAACATATCCTCACTAGGCAAACTACCGGATAAAATCAACATCAACAATGACAGTAATTCTACTTACAAGTAACCTGAAAATCAACAATTAAGAAATCAATGATAGACCATTATGACACTAGTCATAATGGTCTATCATTGATTTCATAATTGTTGATTTAGACAAGTTTGGTAATCTACTAATATAATGGCGTCATTATGACTTCCCAGTGGTCAACCACTGACACTCCATTGAAAGAAATGGCATAGAATGGTAATCTCGTACATAATGACAAATGAATGACTGACTTAGGCGGTAATCTGCTAACATTTTGACAGTTCCTTTGATCAGTGACCTACCATTAGAACGTCATTGTGCAGTCATTGCTTTTAATTCGTTACGACGAGTATCGTGTTTGTGTTTTTATTCATGGTAGAACTAAAAAAAGTGCAAAAATTACATAAATGATACATTTTATCATTTTATATTGCATAGGTACCTAATTATACTGTATTTAGGTACCTGAAGAGAAATATCTGCAAATATGTAGATGGTGGTACCACAACAACAGCGAAGACTTTGTTTAATAAGTAGTAGCAAAACAAATAAGGTATTGTCAATAGCACAGAGTACATTTCCAAATCACGATATATGTCACTACATCTTCACAAATTCTGGAATTACACAGTTGATAGATCATCTGCAACAAAAATGATTAAACTTTACAAAGAATGACTTCTGTCTGATTTTTATAGGCGAGAAAGATTTTAAGAAAGATGTTTTTTTTTTTAGATTATTTACTAGAATTAGGAACATATTAATCCCATTACAACATACTAACATTATAATCTGTTCACCAACCTACTAAATTTTATGGACATAGTTCTGTGTTCAACTCCAGAATTGTCACTTTTAGTAATTTACTATATTAGGACATATGTACACACGACTATGCGATGTTATTTGATTCTAATTTAAATTTGACATAAGATGACACAATGTTTTACAAGCGCAGGAAAGTTCTAAATAATTATGACATGAGAATAATAAACTTTATTTTTCTCACCACAATATAAAAAAGAATATTTGTGATACTATGAAATGCTAATTTAACATGTATGTACATAGTCCCTGTCCATAAAAATAGTGAAGAACCCTTAGAAAACTGTACTAGAGTTGGAAATAATAATAATAATAATAACCCCACCGCCGTATCTCTACGTTGACGTCGTGATTGGGGCTTGCGCGCTCCGAACTCTAGGCCTGTGCCGGAAGGGTTTACTTTGCCGAAACAGGTGGGTAGGTAGGTGGGTTTGGAGGAGCCAGACTAAGAGAGATACAGAAACCCGCAGGGCAGCGTGTGGCGAGCTGTTGGGCAGTAGCGACCTCACGGACCCTATCTCCCGGGAGAAATCTTGTTCCTCACCTCTGGCTTGCCTTTATTGGCCGGCTGGAGTGAACAATGACGAGGAACAGAGCTCACACCTCATTCTTGCCTTTACTGGCCGGCTTGAGTGGAGACTCGCAAGAGCAAACGTGCTCGGGGGAAGGAAGTATTCCAGTAAGTGCTCGTAGGATCTTGACCAACTTCCGGGCTCTGGGATTGTTCTGAAAGCCGTGGAATACCTCTCCACTTCACATGAGCACCTCAGGACATGTTGTCCCCTTGTTGCTACGTCAGTATGTGCTAGCGACAGTTTTCGGGGGCCCATTATTGAGTGTGCAAGTCACCCCCTGCCATTTTATCCGTGTATATATAAAACATTGATCAGGCAGGGGTCATTGTTCTTCCATAGTTATTTGTAACCAGTCCACTTTAACCACCCAAACCCATAGTTCAAATTTGGCTCTCGGACCTCGACTGGAGGCGCTGGCGCGGGTGCCGACTTACCTCCATCGAGTAGTCGGGGCGTATTTGACGGACAGAGCCGTCATCTACCCCGGTCGCGACGGGAACTGGAACCGGCGAGAGATGTCGTGCGGTGTCCCGCAGGGATCGGTTCTGGGGCCGCTCCTGTGGGACATCGGTTACGACTGGGTGCTGCGGGCCGACCTCCCTGAAGGCGTCAGCGTAGTTTGCTACGCTGACGACACGCTGGTCCTGGCGCAGGGGAGGTCGCATCAGGCGGCGGCCGACGCGATGACACGCGGGGTTGCGATAGTCGTGGAAAGGATCCGGCAGTTGGGTCTCGAGTCCGAGGCCATGTCCTTTCATGGGCCCCGGTACGGGCCACCTTCGGGATCCCCACTGATGGTAGGAGGGGTTCACATCGGCGTCGAGACAATGATGAGATACCTGGGTCTCGTCCTCGACAGCTGGTGGAACTTCGTCGAACACTTTCGACGTTTGGCCCCCAAACTGGAACGGACCGGGGCCGCCTTAAAGCGGCCCCTGCCCAACCTGAGGGGGCCAAACGCCTCCTGCCGGAGGCTTTACGCGGGGGTCGTGCGGTCCATGGCCCTATATGGGGCCCCGGTGTGGGCGCGTTCACTGCGGCTGCGAGCCGCACACTATCTGAACGCGCCCCAAAAGGTGGTAGGCGTAAGGCTAATCCGGGGGTACCGCACGATCTCGGGCGAGGCGGCAAGCCTCCTTGCCGGACTGCCGCCATGGGATCTGGAGGCGATAGTCCTCGCGCGCCTGTATGACTGGCGCGCGGAGGCACTACGTCGGGGGGAAACTCTGCACCCGAGGCAAATCGCGGCGAAGCGGACGGACCTCCGGCGCGATCTCAAGGTGGCATGGAAGGCGCGACTATCGCAACCCAGCGCAGGGCACGCCACGATAGCGGCGATAAGACCCCTCTTTGAGGAGTGGCTAGAGAGGCGTCACGCCGTTCTCACCTACTGCCAGACGCAGGTCCTCTCCGGACACGGATGTTTCGGGAGGTACTTGCACATTATTAGGCGGGAGGAGACGCCCGGGTGTCACCACTGCGAGGATCGCCCAGAGGACACGGTGGAGCATACGGTGTAGGTCTGCCCCGCTTGGGCAGAGCACCGCCGTGTCCTCGTAGAGGCGATCGGCAGCGGCGGCGACCTCTCGCGTCCGGCCCTGGTTCAAGCCATGGTCTGGGGCGAGAGGGAGTGGGAGGCGGTCACCTCCTTTTGCGAAGCAGTCATGCTAGCGAAGGAGGTGGCGGGATGGGTGAGGGAGAGATCCTCACGCCTCAGCCGCCGCGGGAGACGCTCCGGGCGACGGGAGCCGCGTGGCGACTCCCGGCCACCGTAGGCGCGGGCCTGCGGGCGGAGAGCAATGGGTAGCTCTGCTCACACGGGTGGGTTTTAGTCTGTAAGAGTCTGACACTCCCTTCCGCTCCACCCAGAGCGGGAGGGGTCATTTGATGACTTCCCAACCTCAAAAAAAAAAAAAAAAGGAGGGGCTCTGCGAGTTGGCTTCGGCCCCTCGTACGCCTTCCAAAGGACCGGGACCCCGTGGTCCCGAGATTTGTTAAAATATAAAAATAAATAATAATGATAAATTTATTTCATAAAAAGGAGATTGTAGTACATACATGAGGCATACATACAGTAATTCATATAAGTTTGAAAAAGCCTAAGAAAACAGTTTTTTCGTTCCTAATCTTGTGAAAAGTGGTTGTTATACAACTACAGATCCCAAAATAGCAGTTGTCAATGCGACGGTAAAGGAATAGGTATATCTGCATTAATATTTATCTCCAGAATGTATGTGGTATAATGTATGTGGTATAAGCAACAAAAAAACTGAATTAGATATTTACTTGCAGGATATTAAACATAACAACGTGTATGTGTGTGTAACGGAACATTTTCTGATAATGCATGTGTGTGTAACGGAACATTTTCTGACAATGCAGTCAGCTTGCTGTTTCAACATGGACAATTATACATTAGTTTCTTTTAATGCTAGAAAAAATAAAAAAAGGGGTGGTAATCTAATATTGACAAGGAATGATATTATATTTTGTGAAGAGGTGCCTTTTTGTAAAAAAAATATACAAAATAGAATGCTTTGAGATATGTGGTGTTAAAGATGCTAATATCAATATTTACATTTTCTGCTGTTATAGAAATCCGATTAGTCAGAACTATGAAACATTTCTATCCAAGTTGGAACATTTGCTTGAACATTTTTTTAGTAAAAAGTGTATTATTTGCGAAGATTTTAACTTTGACCTATTGAAAACCGATAATAAAACTATCTATTTTTTAACTCTACTCATTTCCTACAGTTTTATGCCTATACATATTTAACGAAGTTATCTATAGACAGAATACTGCTTTTTTTTTTTTTTTTGTGGATGGGAAATCATCAAATGACTCCTCCCGCTCTGGGTGGAGCAGAAGGGAGTGTCAGACTCTTACTGACTAAAACCCACCCGTGTTCCTTCCTTAGCCCTTTATGTACCAGGGCAGCGGTAACCCTTTCGGACGATCCCGCTACCCCGGCAGGCTTCGGCCCTGTCGGGCCCCGTCATCTATGCTGACATCTCTTTGAGGCGCACGTGGAACACATACGCGCCGTCCGGCACGGGCCTGGTCCTGATCGGACGGAGAGCTACCCATTGCTCTCCGCCCGCAGGCCCGCGCCTACGGTGGCCGGGAGTCGTCACGCGGCTCCCGACGCCCGGAGCGTCTCCCTCGGCGGCTGAGGCGTGAGGATCTCTCCCTCGCCCATCCCGCCACCTCCTTCGCTAGCATGACTGCTTCGCAGAAGGAGGCGACCGCCTCCCACTCCCTCTCGCCCCGGACCATGGCTTGCACCAGGGCCGGGCGCGAGAGGTCGCCGCCGCTGCTGATCGCCTCTACGAGGACACGGCGGTGCTCTGCCCAAGCGGGGCAGACCTCCACCGTATGCTCCACCGTTTCCTCTGGGCGATCCTCGCAGTGGTGACACCCGGGCGTCTCCTCCCGCCTGATTATGTGCAGGAACCTCCCGAAACATCCGTGTCTGGAGAGGACCTGCGTCAGGCGGTAGGTGAGAGCGCCGTGACGCCTCTCTAGCCACTCCTCAAAGAGGGGTCTTACCGCCGCTATCGTGGCGTGCCCTGCGCTGGGTTGCGATAGTCGCGCCTTCCATTCCACCATGAGACCGCGCCGGAGGTCCGTCCGCTCCGCAGCGATTTGCCGCGGGTGCAGAGTTTCCCCCCGACGTAGTGCCTCCGCGCGCCAGTCATACAGGCGCGCGAGGACTATCGCCTCCAGATCCCATGGTGGCAGTCCAGCAAGGAGGCTTGCTGCCTCGCGCGAGATCGTGCGGTACCCCCGGATCAGCCTTACGGCTACCACCTTTTGGGGCGCGTTCAGGTAGTGTGCGGCTCGAAGCCGCAGTGAACGCGCCCATACCGGGGCCCCATATAGGGCCATGGACCGCACGACCCCCGCGTAAAGCCTCCGGCAGGAGGCGTTTGGCCCCCTCAGGTTGGGCAGGAGCCGCCTTAAGGCGGCCCCGGTCCGTTCCAGTTTTGGGGCCAAACGTCGGAAATGCTCGACGAAGTTCCACCGGCTGTCGAGGACGAGACCCAGGTATCTCATCGTCTTCTCGACGCCGATGTGAACCCCTCCTACCATCAGTTGGGATCCCGAAGGTGGCCCGTACCGGGGCCCATGAAAAGACATGGCCTCGGACTTGTGCAATGCCACCTCGAGACCCAACTGCCGGATCCTTTCCACGACTATCGCAACCCCGCGTGTCATCGCGTCGGCCGCCGCCTGATGCGACCTCCCCTGCGCCAGGACCAGCGTGTCGTCAGCGTAGCAAACTACGCTGACGCCATCAGGGAGGTCGGCCCGCAGCACCCAGTCGTAACCGATGTCCCACAGGAGCGGCCCCAGAACCGATCCCTGTGGGACACCGCACGACATCTCTCGCCGGTTCCAGTTCCCGTCGCGACCGGGGTAGATGACGGCTCTGTCCGTCAAATACGCCCCGACTATTCGACGGAGGTAAGTCGGCACCCGGTGATACCGGAGTGCCTCCCCTATGCAGCTCCAGGGCAGGGTGTTGAACGCGTTGGCGATGTCGAGTGACACCGCCACGACCACCCCACCCCGGGACACCGCGTCCCCCGTCGTGAGGGCTCTCACGCGCATGATAGCGTCCACCGTCGAGCGCCCCTTGCGGAAGCCAAACTGGCACTCCGCAAGATCCGGCCCCGTCCTCACCAGGTGCCCGACGAGGCGGCCCGCAATCACTCTCTCAAAGAGCTTGCCGACTTCGTCGAGCAGCACTATGGGCCGGTACAGAATAATGCTCAATCATAAAAATTTCATCAATGAACAATTCGTCGATCATAATTACTTGGCTGACGGACATGCAGCGTTATTCTGTAGCGTAAAAACCTAAAGCATTATTCTGTAGCGTAAAAACCTAGCGTAATAAAATAAAAAAATAAGACTCAATAATAGGCAAACAATTATTAAATGTTGATATTAGACCCTACAGTGAAAAAAAAAATTCAGATGACTTTAGTCAACGTATACTGAATATTAACTGGGTGGAAGAAGGTATAAACGGGTTTTTTTTTTAAATTGGACAAACATCAGTATGTCTGTCCAAATTTTTTTAAAAACCCATTTCAAAAGTTTCCGTTTCAAAAAGAAGCAAAAAAGGGTTAATTATAAAAAGTGTCCCAAGCTGCCCTGGTTAACAAAGGGTATAAAGGTGTCCAGTAAAATGAAACGGTTCCTTCTTCAAAACATAAATAATAAGACTTGCTCAGAGGGCATAAGAACATATACAAAGACATAAATGGCAGGCCACATACAAGGCCAGGCGAATGGCAGTCAGGACAGAACTTAAAAAAGAAAATACGTCATCAAAAGCTTTAAGGCGAGTTATAAATAGGCATAAGAATAAAGAATCAAAAAGAGACGGTGAAAAAACCATGCTGGTTAAAATTAATAATAAAATCACATCAAATCCCCAAGAAATAGTAGATATTTTTTCGAATACACATAATATACAAAGCCGAGCTAGTTAGTGATATTGACACTTTTGAACAAGCTATAAAAACCTTGCAAGATAGTGTCAACAGATTGGGCGTGGAAATAAGCAACATCATTTGAAATATTATTAACATTGTCAATGCAATGGCAAACAAAAAATCATAATATAGTCCTGATGAATTACCAAAAAAAGATCAATATATAGCAATTCATTTATTATTCATTGATTTATATCTATATAATCTGTTATCAATAATGATTTAATTAATTACATGGAAAAGCATATAAATGCTGGACTTGTTCTTTTTGCTGACGATACGAATGCTATATTCCGCTAATGATATAGAAACTCTAACCAGTAAAGTAAACATGGCTCTGGCTCTCTTCCATCATTGGTGTACCATCAACTCTCTTAACCTAAACACCAGTAAAACAAATGTTATTTAGAACAACGTCGAGAAAAAAGGATATAATTGACATAACTTTGAATAATGATAATATAATCTTAGTGGATAGCGTAAAATTTTTAGGTATTTACATTGACGAAAGTTTAAACTGGAAAAAAGACCTGTCAGCAATAGAAAGCTCAATTGGTTCTGCTTGCCCTTAGAAGTCTTCGAGAGGAGATCACTATCGTACAATTAAAAGTAGTGTCCTTATTCACTTATAGAGGCTAAGCTCAGGTACAGTATTTCTCTATGGGGAGGTAATTACGCGTACAACGTGAACACTTTTTTATTCAAAAAAGGTCCTTAAGAACTATAGTGACAATTCCACAATGGGTTTCGTGCAAGGAGTATTTTAAAGATCTACAGATATTGACTGTGCCGTGCTTGTAAAATTCTATCAGTGCTCACTGACCTTATGACAAAACTAAACAGGATTGAAACACAGAAGAAAGAAAAAGAGAGAAGCTACAATGCGTAAGGACTTGCAGTATGACATACATCCATTTATGAAAGTGGTTATAGTCATGCGGCAAGTTTTTAATCGATCAAATTGTATAATAAACTACTTATGGAATTAAAGTCCTTATAATAACATAAACCAATTTTGAAAAATGCTATTATGCTGTTGATGAGTTTCTCGCTGATGTGTTTTAGCTAGAGCATTATTATTTATTACATAATAGAACTTAAAACATTTTAGAAAAGCTGACATCAACGATTTTAATTGTGACATTGTATACTGGTGATAATAAAGCCATAAGTGGATTTTAATGTTATTGACAGTAGTACATAATATGTGTATATGGTTCTGTTCTGTTCCTTTACATTAATATAGTGAATAGTGAATTTTAGATAAAATACTTTTAGTCCGGATGGGAATGTTGGGCAGTTGTTACTGTTACTTTATATGCTTTTTTATATATATGCCTGGATAGTGAACATTGTAAGTTAATTTTTATTATTATTATTGGAAGTTAAATTGAATTATTAGGTAGGAATTAGTGACATGTATTATTTTTTTTTCTATTTGATCTTGTTTTTAAATTTGAATTTTTTTGAATGTAAATAATATTAATGTAGGTAGGTAATGAGATTGTGTTGCACTGATTTAATTCTGTGTTCAACTTGTTGTTATTATTTTAATTATTTGCGAATTATTCTAATTATCTTTGTATAACATTCAGACACAATGTAAATTGTTATTGAATAAATGAAATGAAATGACTTACATTAGCTGTTGCAACGTATGGGGGAACATGATTTAACTACAACGTTGTAAGTTTTTTGGATAAATTCGTTCCAACTACGGAACCCTTCATTGTGCGTGGTCCGACACGCACTTGGTCGGTTTTTGTTGTTTTGTATAGCAGTGCCTCAGGTGGTAGAAAATAGAACTATGTAGTTGTATGAATTCGCCTACGCATTATGTATACGGCGATCGAATCATCAATTGCGTTTCAAGGACTTTCACATAATGCCTAGGCGTTATACATTTTGCCTTAGGAATTATACATAACAACGACATTAAACAAACGGACGGCGGCGTATGTAAAATGGCGAATTTTACGCGCGCGGCGCCGCTGTTCATATCGAACTGATTGTGCTACTGTTAAATGATTAAAGTGTAACCAAATTGTAATTTTAAATAGTTCAAGGATCAATGTCTTGCCATTTAATAGTTTTCTTTCATGTTTACGTGTCCTTTATATTAGAATTGATGATAAAATAAAATAAATGTTTGACTTCATGATCTTTTTTATTTCGAACACCAAATGTTTATTAGAGAGATTTTATCCAGATCAATAATCCTAGCGATTAGTAGAATAAAATAGCGAGTGTTTATTTTTTTAATTTTTAGCTTGTTCGATTCCATCTGATACAATTAAGTAATCTTTAACAGCTGTAATATCAAAAGCTATTTATTTTTTTAAACATTGGTAATAATATCTGCATGTAAAATGCATTTAGGTACCTACGAGCGGCGTTCAATAAAAAATGAGGCTAATAAGGGAATTTTAAGATTAGATAAAAGGTATTCTAAGTGTTCCACACAAGGTAACTACGTCAAAATAAAAAACATAATTAATAAAAGTTACCTGTTATAATTATGTACCTATAACATGAATGATGGGAACTATTTAAAAGGGTATTAAAATTATTAACTATTTATTATGACGGTACCTTGCCAATTCATTTATGAAAATATTATGTATGTAAGAAAAAAACAACATCTTTTTAATAAAATAAGTGATAGACATAATTTTAATACTAGAAATAAAGATAAATTAGATCAACCTTTTTTCAGATTATCTAAAGTACATACATCTTTTATGGGGTACTGTGTTAAATGTTACAACAAAATACCTTGTGAAATATTGCAATTAAATGAAAGAAAATTTAAAACTTATATTAAAATTACACTTTGTAAGCAAGGATATTACAAATTAGAGGATTATATCCAAGATAAGAATGCTTAGAAACATGCTGGTCTTGCTCCATAGGACAATCTCTAGAGTCTAGACAAAATCAAACTGGTTGCTAATGTAATTGTATAATTTTTTTTTTTTTTTTTTTCTTTGACATTGATTTACATTCTGTAATTACTTGGGGTCACACCCGGACTTATTACTCCTTATTTATTTATGAAAATTGTCGTCTACGTTTGTAATGTTTGTGAATATGTGAGCACCATGTATCTATCACATAGTTGATTTATATGTCATGGTTACATTTATCCATTTTAATTCTTTTACCTATTGTGGTATAGTAATTTTATTTTTGGGTGCATCGTCTTCACTTATAATTATATAAATAATGTATGCAATATATTGTAAAACGTTTTAAAAGAGTAACGGTGGAGTTTCTTGCCCATTCTTCTCCATACGAAAACTACCTTTTGGAAGGGGCGACTAGAATCAATTTTATTTTAATTTTATTTTTGACGTTCAAAAGTGCCTTTTATGTTCCTATTTGAAATTAATGATTTGACTTTGACTTTGCTTTGATGTAACCAATATTTTGTAACAATTTTGTGATTTAAAAGAGTGTCCGTGGAGTTTCCTGTCCGTTCTTCTCCATAGGTAGCTGCTACGCTTTGGAATTGGCAACTAGCTTCATCTTTCTGACTGACCCCCCCCCTCCCCCCCTTGACAATTGAAAAGTGCCTATAATTGGTTTATTTGAAATATATGATGTTTGAGTTTGTCATTTTATGGCAACATTGCGCCTGACATAAAGTACCACACGGAGCGTACTTGCGTAGGAGTTTTGACAGGTGTTTAGATTGCAACGCGTGTGGCGTAGCAATGCTAGTCAGATCAAGAGGATCTTCGCCTGTACGAGTGCACGGAGCACGCGGCGCAGCTCACCTGGATCATGTCGAAGACGTGCTGCATGTCTAGGCGCGTGGCGGGCCGCACGGTGACGCGCTCGCCGCCGCTGTCTGCGCTCGCCGACTCGGATGCCATGCTAGCTCCGCAAGGCCGCGTGCCGCACTGCTCGCCGCTCGCTCATCGGTGACATGTCACGCACGACGCGCTCAGTGCTGCCAACAATCATTTTGAGATTCCGTTGATGTTGTTATGATTTTCCGTCAGAAAGCAGTCATATTTCTCTTTTCCTTATTTAAAAGATGTTTATTTGATTCAATGGTAATATTATAAACAGATTAGTTTAAGTTACATGCTCACGCACGGGTTCGGTTACTTAGTTATATTATATTAACAGTAATACAATGCAAAACATTAAAAGTAATTATTGTAAATACAGCCCGACTAGCCAACATGCAGGTTGGTACTGGATGTGACGAATGTTTGATATCTTCCTGTACATTTGGGTGTAACCTATTAAGTGTTAGTTAATTTAAGTAATTAATAATTATTGAAAAAAACAAATGAAACTGCAAAATCCGATAAATAGTCTTTTTCTTTAGTCTCTTTTGTCGTTTCCACCTGTAGACGGTAAATCTGTTGTTGGCAACACTGGTCCTGCTGCCACCGACCTGTCAACACTTATCTTACGTCATCATAATATTTTACGACCAATTTGGGCTGCCAACGCTAATTGTCACTGTCCCTGGAAATTGTATTTAATTTGTTGTTCTTATATTTTTAATACTAAGCCGCACGGGTGGATCGATAAGGTTAAGCTACGCTTGCCGTGGTTGGCCCGTAGATGGGTGACCATCTTCACATACCAAGACACCCCCGTGCCTCGGAAAGCATGTTAAGCCGTTGGTCCCGGCTGTCGTTCGTGGATCTTTGACAGTCGTTGCGGGTTCGTCAGAAGCCCGAAAGTATGACAACCAGTCTTAACAAGGGGTATGGTATTACCCAGTAACTGGGTTGTGGAGGACAGATATAGTCGCTCCGTGTAAAATACTGCTATTCAGCTGCGTCCGGTTAGACTGGAAGCCGACCCTAACATGGTTGGGAAAAGGCTAGGCAGACGATGATATTTGTAATACTGCTTAGTTTCGATGAAAAGTAATATTAGAAAGGGAACCACACACCGTACTCTAAGACCCGGCGCTTTTTTATAGTAGCTATTTTTTATGGGTAGAATAGACCCTCTTGGTGTATTTTTGAAACCCTCAAAGTACGCAAAACCCTAGGTGCTGAGAAAAAATTCGCCAAAGTTTCTTTCGGGATTGGTGAAATACCTAGTGGGAGTATTAAGGGTGGGGGGATCACGTGGGGGTCTAACTTTGCTTCCAAACAATAATGATAATGGGTACTCAACGGAAACCATTACCATGAAGGGAAAGGCGGGGTGCCCCAAGACCCGAGCTCGCTTTACTCGCTTTTGCTTTGTAAGTAGTCCTAGTAACATTGCCGTTTTGCTAAGTCGAGATTTGTTATTGTTTTATAATTATTATGTTGGTTTGCTTTTGGTGGTTCGGGGACTACGGCAATCGTTGTTGTAAATAGACAATCTTGACTGTGAGTACATACATATAATGAATTACGATGAGTACTAACAATCTACATTTTACCACAGATAATATATACATTTCACTCCTAGGTTGTTCCGTTTTATGTTCAAAGTGACAGCGAGTTTTAATGGTTTTTATTAACATTATTGTAAATTTTAACTAATTTTAAATAGCTGCTACCGCATTGTACTCAATTATGAAGCAAATAATATAATAAAATAATTTTAAAATAATAAAGTTTTATTTGTACTCTTAAAAGGTCGTCGCTAACGAAACGTAATCGAATGTAAGTGACGCTAACGTTTGAGTGACAGGACAGTTGTGATTTTATTTTAAAAGTTGATATTTCTGAAATTTTGGGATTTCTTCTCTCTAAAACTCGGCGTTTGCGCGGTGTGAAATTTTGCGAAAGTTTACATTAAGACATGTATAGGTACGCTATAAAATTGAGAACCTTCGCACGCGCGGGTGTTAGAGTACAGTGCAGCTATAAAAAGAAAGAATCCAATTAATCCCATTTACCTACTTCGGATGTGCTTGTTTTAGATTTAGCTTCAACAAATGCTATTCCACTTCGTCTATGTTTATATACGATGTTATAATACTCACATAGCAAGTAGTGGTACACACACACATATTATTTGTGTGGCTTACGTTACTTACCACACACAAATAATATGTGCAGAGGTACCTACCCAGTTAATCTAACGGTGCACATAGAAGCCTGTTCTATTGAAGCCGGTTAGTAGTTTCAAGACAAGTGGTAGGTAACAATGTGCTGCCAGTTTTCCCTAGATGGCGTCACGCGTCTCTGGCACTATAAATAAATACAGCCCGCTCTCGTTTTTCTCATACTAATAAGCATCAGTTGATCACGATCTCTCTCGTTGCTGCTATTTTATGTCTTGTTAGGGTTTTGTAGTCAACAACGAACAGTAATATCCTGAGCGGTGAGCTTTTTGATGAATGCTATGAAGTCTACAGACATGACAGAGGATCGACTGGGTTTCACTGCAATAAGGATGGGGGCGGGGTGTTGATTGCTGTAAAGAGAACTTTCAATTCCGAGTGTATCGACTGCTGGCATAGCAGCTGTGAGGACCTCTAGGTCACCATGAATATAAGTACTTCTAGTCAAATTGCTTTCTGTGCTGTCTACTTGCCTCCACCGGTAACTCTTCTAATGCTTGATTACTTTATTGATCACTGCAACAAAGTGATAGATTCTATGGATATGCCTATCTGTATTGTGGGAGACTATAACTTGGGAAAATTGAGTGGGACTCATTAGCATTAAATAATTCTCTTCCTAAAACTTGCCAAAACCTGCTGGATTTCATAAATGTTAATGAGTTGGTGCAGTATAATCGAGTAAAGAATTGTTCGGGCCGTATTTTGGACTTGGTAATGTCCACAATGCCTGCATGTTCAGTAAGCGACTCTATCTGTCCTCTTACCGGTATTGATATACTGCATCCTCCTCTTGAAGTTGCTTTTTCACTGGCGCGGGGTTGTAATTTGCCATACAACACGAACAGCAGACCCAACTTTTATAAAGCAAATTATGCAGAAATTAACAATACAAACAAACCTAAATATATGAACAGAACTGGAATGAGCTTTTTCAACATACACACGATGTAAACGAATTGTATTTTCACAGTTAAGTAAGCTTTACAAGTTTACGAGTAATAGTCGACAAACTTACAGTTGCAGTTGCAATGTACCTATGGGAGAACATGATTTACAGTTGCAGTTGCAATGTACCTATGGGAGAACATGATTTTCAACTGCATAGAATGTTAAGCTTGTTCTTGGGATAAATTCATTCTAACTACGGAGCCCTTTATAGTGCGTGGTCCGACATGCACTTGGCCGGTTTTTTTTATAATGTGTTTGTACAGGAAAAACAATTTATAATTCTTTCTTTTTCCTTTTCTTCTAATTTCTTACAAATAAAAAATTACACTTGTGTGTTTACGGTTTGAGTAGTAAGTACGAGATGAGACGTTACCGCATACCGCACCTATTTATAAATACGAGATGAGACGTTACCGCATACCGCACCTATTTATAAATACCGCCTTTATTTGTTTGGGTTTTCCTGGAGAAACAATGGCTCGTACCTAGGTACGAGTCAGTTGAGCTACTACAATGGTAGTAGCTCAACTGACTCGTACCTAGGTATTACACAGAGTGTAGTTATAATTACGGCATGTCCGGCTGTCCGTCCGTCCATAAATCTAACCTCCACTTCACTCGGAGAATATTGGCACTATATCGATGAAAATTGAAAATAAGTTGAAACAATGACGTAGTGAAATTGCGAAAAAAGTAGTTAGGGGTGGCAATTCCCATACATGTAACAGAGGGATGAAAAATAACTTAGATTTCATAACTTTTTTGAGAAATACTATGAGATACAAACATAATTTAGCGGTTGGTAAAATCAATACTGTGCATTCTAACTAAGTACGGAACCCTTCACTGTTCGTGGTCCGACACGGTCCGTTCTTTTTTCATGAAAACAATTTTGGCCTACTTAATTAATTTTTTGGTTAAATGTGAGTTGACCATAAATTAATCGATTGTTCGAAATTTGATTTGTCAGAAAGTTCAGCGTCTATCTTTCTCAAACTTGAACGAGGATTTTCAGTCAGTATTTCCTTCACTTTTGCGATGTTAACTTCAGTTGAAGACGTTAATGGCCTACCAGAGCGAGGCAAATATTCTATCAAATCCCGACCGCTTTTGAACGTTTTGTACCACTCACAAGCACGTGTTTTTGATAAAGTCGATTCACCGTAAGCCTTCTGTAACATTTTCAGTGAATCTGAACCCGAAATTCGATTAGCGATGCAAAATTTGAGACAAACTCTTTGTTCGATGTTTTTGTCCAATATGAAATTCGCAATACACACTAGATATGATCTAACTAAAAACAGCACTGTACTTAATCTAACTAACAGATGCAACTCAAACTCCGCGCCAAAATGGAAAACAGTTGTGCCAATCTAACAACCAAAAAATAATAATATGGAACCATAAACAAATCATCAAAATCAAAAGTCATTTATTCAAATTAGGCTGAGAATGAGCACTTTTCGAACGTCAAAATTACAAAAGACAGTCCCCCAAAAACGCCCGCCCTTCACCACTTCCTACTTCCTAGTGCTATCGCTGGGAAGAAGAAGTGGCGCAACAAACTCCCCAGCAGCACAGCTGTCTGTTCAGTTAGAAAATACTTGATACTTGAATGTATACAATACTAGGTGTTAAGTAGGTAATTAACATTACTAGGCACAGAACATAAAATTAAATTATTGCCATATGTCAGCTAGCCACGCCAATATACCAACAAATATAATAAAAACTATACGTACTCAAGCTAAAAAATAATTAATTAAAATTAAAATGTAAATAAAAACTTACTACCTACATAAAAGCCTCCAGGCATAAAGGACGTGACAGCTTACATATTTATGCATTGCTGGGTTCTGGTCACATAGCTATCACTTGAAGTCACAGGTGATAAACTAGGACCATCTAAGTAAAATAAATAAATAAGTTATACTAATAACAATAACCTGTGAGTAAGCTAATTCTGGAGAAAGAACATGAACATTGTCTTGAGTTAATTAGGGCGACCAACTATTCTTATCATGTAAGTAGTCGTTGATAGAATAGTAAGCCTTTGAACAAAGGTTGAATTTTACTTGAGCTTTAAACGCATTAAAAAGCAAGTCTAGCAAAGAAGAGGGTATCTTGTTATAAAAGGTTATACCAAGCCCAACAAATGAGTTATGAACCTTATGAAGCCGGTGAAAGGGGGCACGTAGTTTGTCCTTATTTCTAGTGTTAACACTGTGAATATATGAATATCACTGTTTTTAGTGTATAAGTGTAAATTTTGCCTAATATATAAGATGCTGGCGAAGATGAACTGTGATGCAACCGTGAGAATACAAAGAAAGAAAGAAAGCAAATGCATTTACCTATATCTTTAAAAAAATCACTTAGAAAAAATCTGGCACCTAGCTGGTAAATTGCTCGATCAGCTCGTCTTTGAAGGACAAATATTTATTTATTTTATTATTTATGTACACAAAGTAAAATTCATATTGATATGACATAATTATAACATGAGTACAAAGGTACTGCTTATTTCTTAAGAAATTTCTTCCAGCAGACCTGCGAAAGGAGAAGAAAAAAAAGAAATGTAGACAATAGTGTGTGAGAACAAGAAGAGAAAAATATGAATGTGTGAAGTCTAAAATAAAAATATTAAATATACCTACACATATAACGCAAAAAATTATAAACAAGTATACTTAAATAAATACATAATACATAAATATATAAACATATATATATATATATATATATATA
Organism: Apamea epomidion; assembly: GCA_947507525.1. Classification (NCBI taxonomy): domain Eukaryota; kingdom Metazoa; phylum Arthropoda; class Insecta; order Lepidoptera; family Noctuidae; genus Apamea; species Apamea epomidion. The sequence continues at coordinate 195,558 of OX382226.1, forward strand.
CTCGTATATATATACAAATACTCACGGTATAGAGGAAAGGTAATGCTCTTTTAATCGACGTTTAAATAGAGAAATAGTTTTTAAATCACGAATGCTAGGCGGAAGTGAGTTCCACAATCTTACAGCATGGACAGAGAAGAATAAGAATAGTAGCTCGTTTTATGAGGATGAAATTTAAGGATGGATCTTAGGTGTGATCTACACGGTGCGGCGCTACAGCGAGCGTAAGAAAAACGCTCACGCAGGTAGGAAGGATAAGACGGGTTGTGTAAGATGTTGAAGAGTAGACATAAAATCCGAGTGTTCCTGCGAAGGCGGATTGGGAGCCACTTGAGTTCCTTGCGAAGGTGTGAAACATGGTCATACTTTCGAAGACCGAAAACAAAGCGGATGCACAGGTTTTGCAAGCGCTCAAGCTTGTTTAATAGCTCCTCAGTAGCATCTAGGTAGCAGGCGTTGGCATAATCTATAATCGGCTGAATAAGTGTTTGTGCCAAAGAAATTTTAGTCTTCAAAGGCAGAAGTCCCTGAAGGCATTTCAGCAAATGAAAGGAGAAATGTACCTTTCGGCTGACCTCATTGACCTGAGCACGCCACGAAAGATTGGAGTCAATAACTACACCCACATCTTTAGCGGTTTCAGTATAGTCAATGCGAACACCATCGAGATATAAAGGCATGAGAGATGTAACATCAGCCACATTGCGAACGAATCTGCTGCCGATGATCATGGCCTGGGATTTAGTTGGGTTAATTTGCAAACCAAATGACTTAGCCCAAACGCTGACGCAAGCGAGGTCATGATTCATTGCAGCAATTGCAGAACTCGCGTTAGATACAGTAAAATCTCGATAAAGCTGCAAGTCATCTGCGTAGAGATGGAGACTAGAGGAGATTACTCTGGTAACAGACTTTATGAAAAAAGAAGAGGAGAGAGAACGCTACCCTGAGGAACACCCTCAGTGAGACTACACCAATCAGAGAAGGACTCCTCCAGGCGAACACACTGAGAGCGTCCCCGAAGATAAGAACTGAACCAGGGTAAAGTGGAAGAAGAGAAATTGATAGATTTGAGGAAACCTAGTAAAATGTCGAAATCCACTGAGTTGAAGGCGCTACTAAAGTCGAGCAATACTAGAACAGTAAGTAACTTATTCTCCATTGCCCAGCAGATGTCGTCAGTCACCTTCAAGAGCGCGGTTACAGTACTATGACCCGATCGAAAACCGGATTGAAATGGGGATATTATCAAGTTTGACGCCAAGAAATATGATAATTGTTCATAGACAATTATCATTTTTCTATGTGCTCAAAAACTTTAGAGAGAAATGGGAGAATAGAAATAGGTCTAAAGTGGGTTAATAAATTAGGATTGTTAGTTTTAGGTAAAGGTATTATGTGAGCCAGTTTCCAAACTGACGGAAAGGAGCGAGAGGAAAATGAGTGATTGAAGATGTGAGTGAGAACAGGAAGTAATGAGGAAAGGATAAGAGTTATCATTCTCGAACACAACTAAGATAGATTTTATGTGAATAGGAAAACACACCACACTGTACTGACTGTACACAACGTATAGTTGTTGCTTACCTAACATTTTTGTTCTAATAAGTCTTGTATTATGGTTTTAGTAATCGTTTTTACGCATGAATACAGATATATATTTTTCTTTATTTTATTTATATGCACACACTATGTTCAGCTATAATATCGCTTATTTTAGTTCAGCGGAAAGAAAGTTAGACTTACCCGCTTTAGTATGTCACATGGTGGGGCGTCATTACGTCATTCGATAGGTAGTTGCTGAAAATCAGCGCTGTTGACGATGGGTTCGTCCGAAGTCACAGCATTTTTGCTGAGCAACGACCTGTTCTTGCACATATGCGACGCACGGCTTAATTGTTGTTGGTTTTGTTACAAATGTAGTTATACTAGTTATTTCGCCACTCTGTAGTTATTTCGCCACTCTGCAATTGGCATTTTTGTTTTTTTTAAGTTTGTTATTGTTTTGTGGTCATCTGCCAATATCGTATTGTGTCAATGTCAATCAATGTGAGTTGTCATTGGTCCCTGGCCTTGACAAGCAATAGACAAAAGTGGTGAAATTTTTTTTACGTTTGAGTACATAGGAGTCTTTCGACTATGTGTAGGTTATGACTTTTTTTTATTATCATTATTTTTTATTTTTGTTGTGCATTTTGTTTGTGCAGAATAAATTATTTTTCTTTCATTCTTTCTAACTAATGAGAATACACTGTTTACGTCTTCAAAATCTTGTCTCTTCCTGTCTACTTTAAAAATAAGAGAGATACTTTTTTTTGGCTGAATGTATACGACTTGTTCTCGGGGCTAGCTGGCTTGACCCAACGCAAATGTATACGTACATCCGCGGTGGTGCGACTCAAACTGCCGGGCATTCTTCTCTTGCGACCGAGCAGGTGGGCAGGTTGCGGATAGCCCAACTCCGGCTGCGGGACCGGCTGCCTACAGCCGATCCCGCACCCGGAGCATCTCGAAAGAGATCCCGGACAAGAGAAGTGCCCGAACACCAAGTCCCAGGTTTAGGGTATCCAATACACCTCATTCCATGTTCCTCAACGTCCTAAACAAACCCAACCCTTCCGTATCCATAAAATCCTGTCAATCCGCAAAACCCCTAGGCCAAATCCCAGACCTAGGGTGACCCCCCCAAGTAACCTACACCCCACTACCAAACACCCTCCCTCCTATCCCTACATCCTGTCGGTCCTAGAGGACGGGTAACCTCGATTCCAAAAAAACCCACCCCATCAAATGAAAATGCAGGAAGTGAATAACACTACCCAGGTGGGTCCCGGCCAAGCCGGGGTATCTCACACCGCCAAGGCGGTCAGCCCCCAACGTATTCTGGGGGGGGCAACTAACTGCGAATCATTGCCGCGCTGTCTAGCGCGGCCGGCTGCTGACACTACCGACTACACGACTGCATTACACAGGCAGCGACAAACGCGCCCGTGGACACAACCCCGGCAGCGACTAACGCGCCAAAACCCGCTACGACGTGTATGCCTCCCGCGAGCCTCCGGCAACAGAGTATCGTGCGGAACAGCATCACGAACCCAGACACCGAAAGCCACGGACAGACCGAGGCGGTGAAAGTTGACGAGCCCGGCGGCACTACCACTCTCCCGGTAGATGGAGTACGACAGCTGAAGAAGCGCGGAAAAATCACAGGCCGGGGGAGGAAAGTAGGCGACCGAAAGCGCAACACTTGCGGAGGCAACAGCCAGCGCGAAGCGCGATCGGACGCTGAAGAGGTAGTACGCGACCAGCCCCGATTACCCAAGGTTAGACCAAACGTGGGACTACGCGTCCAGCAGCCAGTACGCGAGGGGGCAACCCAGAGCGGAAAGAGGCCGGACGCGGAACCACGCGTGCAGGGACAAGTACGCGAGGGGGCAACCCAGCGCGAAAAGCCCTCGCACACGACAGAGCCTACCGGGGGCGCCAACCTCACACGAACACAGACGAATCCCGCCCCGAACCCAGATCCAGACACCGCAGAGAGAGGCGGGATAGAGTCATGCACGCTAAGGCGGCCACCCTGCCGGGTACCTCCAAGCCGCAGCCTGGACCGAGCGGTACAGGGCCGGCAAAGAGGGAGCGCCCGAATGACTCGGCCTCACCGAGCACGCTTCAGGGGGACGCCAAGCGTGTAAAGGTCCACTCCGCCCAAGGGGAACCGAGAACCTATGCGCGGGCCACCAAGGATATACCTGCGCGGCTCGCCGTAGCAATCTCCTTCCCTCCTCCAGAGACTTGACTAAGGAAGAGGTCGAACAGATTAAGGTAGGCCTGGAACACCTGCTCATGGACGCAGACTCATCGTCACCACTCCCTGCCTTCCGCGGATACCCACGGGTAGCGGAGGGTACCGTGCAGATGTGGTGCGAGGACGACAGCGCCCTGACATGGCTGACCCAAAATGTCCCCCTCCTACAAATCCCAAATACTGAGCTCAAATTGACTGTACTGAGGCAGTCAGACGTGCCCACCCATGTCAGAGCCTCGCTCTTCGTCCCTCGATATAGAGGTGACGTACAGAGGCTCTACAGTATTCTGATCCGTCAGATTATGTGGTATGACATTGCCAGCTGGTCATTGTACAGGGCAACTACCGTCGGTGGTGACAACTATGGGACTTTTTTGACCATGGGTGTGCCACCGGAGGAAGTGCAAAAGGTTTTGGACCGGGAGCGTCGGATATCGTAATTACTGGGTTCGATATACGTGCGCTTCTGGCCCACGATCCAACCCTCTGACTGCAAGACGGACCCGTCAACGACACTGACAAAGACACGGACACACGACACGGACACAGACATCGTCCAACTGGAAGAGGTCATGGCCCGTGCGGCGATGGCTGACGACGAGTCCACAATTCCGCCCACATCTCCCGGCTGGAGCGAGCACCACTGACTAACCCCCCCCCCCCCCCCTTCACCGACGTCACTCACACTCAACATCATCCAATCTAACCTCCAGCATAGCCAGACTGCCACGGCTAGCTTACGCAGGGCGCTAGAGGTTAACCCCCGAACCATCGCACTGATCCAGGAGCCGTGGATCAGGAACAACAGAGTATGCGGCCTCAGTAACATCGGAGGTAAGCTAATCCTCAACACACAGAACCCAGAAAAACCTAGATCCTGTATGTATATACCCAAAGACATCCCTACCACACTGTTCACACAATTCTGTTCCAGAGACTTGGGCTCAGGCTCCGGACCGAGGATGACCTCCCAGACGTACTACTAACCTCGGTGTAGGTACATGCCGGGCGAGGACACAAACTGCCCGCCGCAAGAAATGGCCGATCTAGTGCAGCACTGCGAGGCCACTGGCCTGGACCTGATCATCTGCACCGACTCCAATGCCCATCACCCGCTCTGGGGCAGCGACACATCAAACCCCAGAGGAGAGGTACTATCCACCTATTTATTCTCCACTAACCTTAATATTATTAACCGAGGCTCCGAACCCACTTGGGTCACGGTCCGAGGACAAACGATCATAGACCTAACACTTGCTACAGAAAACGCAAAAAACCTTATCACAAACTGGCACGTGTCGGGCGAACCTTCTTGCTCGGACCACAGAAGGATCCGCTTCACACTAACCACCAACACTAAGAAACCCGCACCGAGAAGAAATCCGCGATGCACCGATGTGCCCGGATACAACCGCCTCCTGGCCGCCCTTCTAGCTAGGCACCTATCACAAATAACGATAAGAGAGCCAGCACAGCTGGAATACACTGTGACAAAGCTATCAGAATACCTTACCGAGGCTTACCATGCATGTTGTAAACTAAGGACGCCACGAGCCAACAGCGAGAGAAATCCCTGGTGGAACGCCGAACTTGGTAAACTCAGACATGCTCTACGGAAACAATTCAACAGAGCTAAAAACACCAGACTCCCGGAAGACTGGGAGATATACACAGAAGCCCGATACACATACAAAAAGCAAATCAGAACCGCCAGAAGGACAGCATGGCGGAAATTCTGCGAATCCATAGAAACCAACAATGAAGCCGCAAGGGTAAGGAAGATCCTATCAACCGACCAGGACCGAACCTTCGGTGCGCTGAAAAAACCCGACGACACATACACACTAACGGACCATGAGACCAGCAAGGTCCTTCTCGAAACCCACTTCCCAGACTGCAAACTCCTAGAGGACAGGACCTGGGAAGACGCACCAGTTTGGACCCCAACGGAACGGGACTGGACCTGTGCCCACAGGCTAGTTTCGGAGGACCGGTTAAAATGGGCTATCAACACCTTCCAGCCATACAAGTCCGCGGGACTGGATGGCATCTTCCCAGCCCTACTACAATGGGGGCTCGACTACGTTACACCATGCCTGATAGAGGTCTACCGGGCCTGCATAGCACTCAGACACGTACCCCTAGCCTGGCGCGAAGTGAAAGTCATCTTCATACCCAAACCCGGTAAAGCCGACTACACGCAACCCAAGGCGTACAGACCCATAAGCAGCCTCACATGCTTTCTACTAAAGACCCTGGAGAGACTATGTGATCGACACATCCGAGACGGTCCCCTTAGGGCAAAACCACTCCACAAACAACAGCATGCGTACTCCACAGGCAAATCAACAGAATCCGCGGTGCATAGCGTGGTATCCAAGATTGAATGCGCAGTGGACCACAAATGCTCAGCACTGGCCGCCTTCATTGACATTGAGGGCGCCTTTGACAAAACCACGTTCAAAAGTATCAGCACGGCTTAGACAGACACGGTATAGATCCGTCTCTGAGCGGCTGGATTAACAATATGCTCGAACAGAGAGCTGTACAAGTGACCGTAAACGACACTACAAGGGCCATTGTGGCAAAGGGCTGCCCGCAGGGGGGCGTCCTTTCGCCACTACTATAGAATCTGGTTGTAGAAAGCCTAATAAAGGCACTAAACGATAAAGGCTACTTTACCGTAGGCTACGCCGATGATCTAACCATAATAATAAATGGCACACACAAAAAAAAACACCCTGTGCAACCTAATGCACCAGGCCCTGAAGATAGTAGAGAACTGGTGCAGTACACACCAACTATCAGTGAACCCAACAAAAACCGAATTGATCCTCATCACAAAAAAGAGGAAACTTCCTACACTAAAGCTTCCACGATTCTTTATTGGCAGTATCCTAAGCCTATCAACTGAAACCAAATAGCTGGGCATCTTTTTGGACAAACAGCTGAACTGGGCAAAACACACCAACTACATCACCACAAAGGCCAGCATATCCCTGTGGCAATGCAAGAAAATGCTTGGGAAAAACTGGGGGATTAGCCCCAAAGTCACCTACTGGCTTTACACTACAGTTATCCAACCAATTATCACATACGGCTCACTAGTCTGGTGGCCCAGAACAGACCTGAGCACAGCCCAAAGAGATCTCGAAAAGCTACAGCGATTTGCTTGCGTGTCCATCACTAGCTGCATGAGAACTGCACCCACCGATGCCCTACAGGCTATGCTTGGGCTGCCCCCCCTACACCTTATCGTGCGGGAGGAGGCGGCCCTGTCTGCCTTCAGACTCCATATATCAGGAACCCTAAGCAAAGACTCGAGGATCAAGCACATACGCTTAAAGGACGAGGCGATCAAACGGCAGCCAATGATGGCATCACCCTGCGACAAAGCCCATAAGCAATACTGCTTCCAAAAGCACTACAATATAGTGCGTAAAGAGGAGCAGTGTGACCACTCAGGCCCGAAGGAGCTGAGAGTTTACACTGACGGATCAAAGACCGACTGCGGAACTGGAGTCGGCGTTTTCTCACACGACCTTATCATAAACATATCCAGCCCGCTAGGAATGCTCAACACGGTCTACCAAGCAGAGTGTGTGGGTATAATACAAGCGGCCCATGCCATAGCAGCCAGGGGAGTTACAGACACTCATGTTCGTATACTCTCTGACAGCGCCTCAGTCCTCCAATCCCTAAAGAAGGGATGCATCACATCAAATCTAATACTAGAATGTCACAAGGCGCTTGAACAGGTAACTGTATCGAACCGCAACACACTGACACTACAATGGATAAAAGGACACAGTGGATCACTAGGTAACGACGCGGCTGACGAGCTGGCCAGAAGGGCATCCAGCACGTCAGTCTATGGACTGGAACCAGTCGTGCCCATCCCCTTCAATCAATTACGCAGGTGGCTATAGAAGCACACCCACACACAAGCAGAGAACTGGTGGTCCTCGTTACCAGGCTGCAGGCAGTCCAAGGAAGCCATGCCATCATTAGATGGCAAGCTAACGAAAAGATTACTACGCCTGGACAGGAAAGGCCTGCGCCTGATTGCGGGGACCATCACGGGACACTGCTCACTAAACAAACACTTCCACACGATAGTCATAACGGACAGCCCCCTATGCAGGGCTTGCATGGAGGCTGATGAGACCGTCGCGCATGTGCTCTGTGAGTGCACAGGCGTCACCCAGATAAGGTCGGAAACCCTCGGAACACCCAAATCTTACACAGATGTTCTCAACTGACCAGGAGACTTAATAAGCTTTTGGTGGGACTTCGGCCCCCACTTCCGGCGGCTGGCGCCCAAGTTGTTGGGCGCGGCTGGGGCACTATCAACGCTGCTTCCCAATCTGGGGGGCCCGAGCGCCGCCTATAGGCGGCTCTACGTGAGGATCGTGCGATTGATGGCCCTGTATGGGGCCCCGGTGTGGACCTCTGACCTGAGGGCCGGCAGTATCGCGGAAACTGCAGAGAGCGATGGCCGGCAAAGACATCAGGGGATATCGCACGATCTCCTACGAGGCGGCCTGCGTACTGGCTGGATCCCCGCCCTGGGACCTCGAGGCGAAACTACTCGCGTCATTGTATCGGTAGCGCGAGGAAGCGAGGGCGCGGGGTCAGTGACCGATGCAGCGACACATAATAATAATAATAATGTACCGCAAACCGGATGCATCACCCACGATCATCGGTGATGAGACTGTATATCCCGCGGAAGTGTGGGGGTCGAGGATTTTTAAATGCGAAGACCCTGCACAACCGCGAGGTGTGCAGTCTCAGGGAATATTTTTTAAAAGCCGAAGTGGGTATGCACCGTGATGTGGTCGCAATGGACAAGGGGCTCACCCCGCTCTCCATGGCGAAAGAGAACTGGCGCAAACCTGTAGTACTTACTACCGATGACCGCAAGAAGGTATGGCAAAGCAAGGAGCTTCACGGGCGCTTCTATCGGGCTCTTCATGAGCCCGGTGTAGATTTCTTAGCGTCCGTATCCTGGCTGCGTTTCAGTGACCTCTTCGGGGAAACTGAAGGTTTTGTCTGTGCAATTATGGACGAAGTTATCTTGACGAATAACTACCGGAGACATATTATGAGGGACGGGACGGCTGACGTGTGTCGGGCATGCCACCGTCCGGGTGAGTCCATCAGACATATTATCTCTGGTTGTTCTCGTCTGGCTAACAGCGAGTACTTGCACAGGCATAACCAAGTAGCCAGGATTATTCACCAGCAACTTGCTTTGAAATATACACTTGTCGACTCTGAGGTACCATATTACAAGTATGTGCCCGACCCAGTTCTCGAAAATGACCATGTCACGTTGTACTGGGATCGGTCTATCATCACTGACAGGACTGTTGTCGCCAACAAACCTGATATAGTGGTGATAGATCGATTAGTGCGCCGCGCAATGATTGTTGATGTTACCATTCCACATGATGGGAACCTCGTGAAAGCTGAGAAAGATAAACAAATCAAATATCTTGACTTAGCACGCGAGGTTGTTGACATGTGGAATGTGAGCTCGACTGTCATTGTGCCGATTGTCGTATCGGCCAATGGGCTGATGGCCGAAAGCCTCGATCAACATCTGTCGAGGCTCTCGTTAGGCGGTTGGATCAAGGGCCTGATTCAGAAGGCAGTACTCCTCGATACGGCTCGCATTGTGAGGAGGTTTCTATCTCTGGAGCCCTAACCACCGGTAGCTTGGACCCTGCTCCCGACACCGGTGGATCACTATTTTTTTATATTTTTAAATGTTTTTTTTTTATTTATTCATACTAATATTTAAAAATGTAATAAAATAAGACTACTAAATAAATAAACGACATAATAATGTCTGTGGCCCGACTGTCAAGCTGACAGTAAAAAAAATTTTTACTCCAATATTTTTTAATATTTTTAATATAAATAAACAAACAATAATCTTTTGATATGTGTTCCTACACCATTTTTATGACCGGAATTTAATACTATCATAATGGATCCAATAATACACAGAAGAAATTTACAATGCTGACACGAAGTCGGGCACGACAACTCGAGACCACACACCCAACATCTTCGGGTTCGTCGCTCAGTTCCGCCTCGCAGTTGCCGGAACCTGCTCCAGACGTGAGTCCAGTGACACCGGCCGCTGCAGTTGCGTCGAGCTCGAGCGACGAATACTTTTCGCCGCCGACGACACCACCACCAGTACGTCGACGCGGAAGAGGCCGACCACCGGCCAGCTTAGGACTCCGAGGCCCACCGGCCTCTGATAGGGTCCCTGCTGCCGGTGGAAGTGTGCAGCGCATGAGATGGACACAAACTGTCAATGAAAATGTCATGCGCGCATACTTTGGGGCTATAGAGGGGGGAAGTAACTTGACTGCGTACCGTGGTCGGATGCTCTCTCTGTTTCAGGTGCTTGAGCCAGCTATCAACGTGTCGACGCTTCGTCATTGGTCGCGGTGCAACTGCAAAATTTACCCAGTTTTTCATCGCGACCCAACCGCGTTGATAAAGAGGAAGATGATGAGGCTATATCCGTGAGTTCCCAGTGCAATGTAAGATTGAGGAGCGCTTTGGAGGATGCTTTCCGTGAGTACCGATCTATTCCACCTGGACTCAGACCATGTTTACCTCGTTTACCCATGTACAAGAAAAACAAGGCGCTGGTGTGTGCTCTAGACTCGCAGCTGTTAAATTACTTTAACGACAGCAAAGACCTCACCGATACCCATTCAATCTTGTACTGCGCGGCTGTTGCGGCATGTCGTGTGGCTCATGTCAAATTCCCGAACAGTGACAGAGCCACACGACCAAAACCAGCTGTACCAGATTGGCAGTGCAGGATTGAGCGTCGTATCGGGGAGACTAGAGCACTCATCGGCAAGCTAATCTGCTTCAGTGAGGGCAATACTCGCCCTAGAGTGATGTGTTTTGTGAGGCGGGCGTTCTCGAGGACTGATATTAGTTCTCGAGATTATTTGTCCCGCGTCACAGAGCGTATCGAATTCCTGAAGCAGAAGATCTGTGCATGGGCAAACCGTATTCCTCGGTACAGGCGGAGAGTGGAGCGGTACACTTAGAATCGCACATTCCAGAGCGATGAAAGGTGGGTTTAAAGAGATTGGGAGCGACCGGACCAATGTGTGACTGACACGCACCTACCAGATGATGACGCCATGTGTTCGTTCTGGAAAAACATCTGGTCGGTGCCTGTCAGTCACACCGAAGGTGATTGGACTGGGAAGATCGAGCGAGCGTGCGAATTAATACCAGAAATGGAGCCACTTATCATCAGCCCCCAAGATATTGCTCGTGCAGTCCGTCCGTTGCCTAACTGGAAATCTCCACGGCCGGACGGGCTGCACAACTTTTGGATAAAGTGGTTCCAAAGATAGCACGCCCCCTTGTATCGCATCCCAGTTCCAGTCAGCCTTAGAGTCAGGGTCGCTGCCCCAGTTCCTAACGACAGGAATAACCCACCTGCTCCATAAATCAGGTAGTACCGCGGATCCCAGAAATTATAGACCGATCACTTGTCTACCGACGTTCTATAAAGTTCTTACATCCATTTTGAGAGCTAAAATTAATAAACATATAGACAGCAACTCCATCATGTCTGTCTCTCAAAATGGACGTAAGAACGGGTCCCGCGGTACTAAGGAGCTACTTCTCATTGATATGGCCATTAGCCAACAGGTTCGTATTTCCCGAAAGGATCTGTCGACATGTTGGATAGATTATAAGAAGGCCAATGACTCGGTGCCACATACATGGCTCATGAGGGTGCTGGAATTGTATAAAGTAGATACAACTCTGCGCACCTTCCTGATGACGTTTATGGGTCAATGGAGGACGGTCCTTCGCTATCCAGGATGTCGAAATATCCAGAGGAATAGCGAGCCGATAAGGATCGAGCGAGGCATATTCCAGGGTGACAGTTTGAGTCCGCTTTGGTTCTGCTTAGCCTTGAATCCTCTAAGCACGCTGATGGAAGATTCAGGTCTAGGCTATCGGCTGAGGAGAGGTGGTCAGGTTATATCTCACCTCCTCTACATGGATGACCTAAAACTCTTTGCCTCCAACAATTTGCAACTGATGGAGCTACTGAAAATTACTGAAACTTTAGCGCCATCAGGATAGAATTTGGTGTGGACAAATGTGCGATCATGCATGTAAAGCGAGGTGAGATCGTGGAATCCGTGGGAACCCAACTCTCGGATTCCACAAATCTTAGAGCCCTCTCCGCATCCGAAACCTATAAGTATTTGGGTATGTCGGAAACGCTGGGCATCAATGTTACTGACATGAAGCTATTGTTTAAAGAGCGCTTCTTTAGCCGCCTGAAAAAATAGTCTTTTATCAGGCGGGAACAAGGTGCGCGCCTTCAACGGTTGGGTCATGCCAGTTTTGATGTACTCTTTCGGCATACTCAAATGGACTCAGACCGAACTCGACGCCCTGGATAGGAGGGTCCGTACGCTGCTAACTGCAAAACGAATGCATCACCCACGGTCATCGGTAATGAGGCTGTATATCCCGCGAAAGTGTGGAGGTCGAGGCTTTTTAAACGCTAAGAACCTCCACAATCGCGAGATATGCAGTCTTAGAGAATATTTCCTAGAAACCGACGTGGGGATGCATTGAGATGTAGTCGCGATGGACAAGGGCCTCACACCGCTCTCCTTGGGTAAAGTGAGCTGGCGCAAACCAGTAGTGCTTGACACTAATGAACGCATGGAGGTATGGCAGAGTAAGGAGCTTCACGGGCGCTTCTTTCGGGCCCTACATGGGCCTGATGTAGATCTACTAGCGTCCGTAGCCTGGCTGCGTTTTAGTGACCTCTTTGGAGAAACCGAAGGTTTTGTCTGTGCAATTATGGACGAAGTTATGATGACGAACAACTACCGGAGATTTATTTTAAAAGACGGCACGGTTGACATCTGTCGGGCATGCCACCGGCCGGGGGAATCAATCAGGCATATTATCTCCGTTAGCTAGACGAGAAAGTCTAGCTAACGGAGAGTACTTGCATAGACACAACCTTGTAGATAGGATAACCCATCAGCAACTTGCTCTGAAATACAACCTTGTGGAAGCGGAGGTGCCGTACTACAGGTATGTGCCCGACCCAGTTCTCGAAAATGGTAATATCACATTGTACTGGGATCGATCCATCATCACTGACAGGCCTATTGTTGCCAATAAGCCTGATATAGTGGTGGTGGATCGATCAGAGCGACGCGCAATTATTGTTGACATAACCGTCCCGCATGATGAGACCCTCGTGAAAGCCGAGAAAGATAAACAAATCAAGTATCTTGACTTGGTTCGCGAGGTTGTTGACATGTGGGATGTGGACTCAGCGATAATTGTGTCGATAGTCGTGACAGCCAATGGCTTAATAGCCAAGAGCCTCGACCAACACCTGAGGAGGCTCTCGTTGGGCTTGCTGGATCAAGGGCTTGATTCAGAAAGCGGTACTTCTGGACACGGCTCGCATTGTCAAGAGGTTCCTCTCTCTGGAGCCCGGACCACCAGTAGCTTGGACCCTGTTCCTTATACCGATGGGCTACTATTTTTTATATTTTTAAATGTTTTTATACTTTTTATAATCTAATATTTAAAAATATTATTTATATGATTACATTAAAATAAAGGAGATAATAATAAATAAATAATAAAAAATCTTTATTTATCTCCACAAATTACATATCAACGTGAACGTGAGTCACAGTCAGACAGACATTTTGGCAAAGTGTGTAATTTGTGGGAGATCTGGAGTCTAAACTAAGCCTAGGCCTGTATTTTAGAACTCCAGGCCCCCCATTAAATTATGTTGCTCAGACTGTCGACGTCGTGAGTAAGCATATCTGCTTACTCACGACGTCGACATGAGTGGATGAATGAGCTAAATGTGCATGCTTGCGCTCATGCGTGCTATGCGTGTGTATGTGTATGAGTGTACGTGTATGTGTGTGTGTATACGTGTGTGTATGTACGTGTGTCAGTTTGAAATACATCACTACATTTTACTTATATATATATAAATGTATGTTTGTATGTATTCAAAAAATTCAATTACTAAAATGCAAAAATCAAGAAATCATATCAATCAATTTTTCAGTGTCAGTGTAGCTTAATTCAAGTAACCTTTTTTTCAGTTTATTCTTGCATTCAGTTTTGCGACAGTCAGATATGTCAATTTCTTTATTGAGTTTATTAAACAATACTCCTCCACGGAATGAGAAGAATCTTTGAGCAAACGAGGTGCGTACAGCCGTTGATTCACAAAGTGCATAACGTCTTCTAGTGAGGGCTTTGCGTTTTCTTAGTTCTTCGGTTAAATAGGAGCGTTGGCGAAGTATAGTTAGCATTATGTACAGCTGACGGACAGTCAAAACTTGAGTTTCCTCATAGAGTTTGGAGGTAGGGAAACCTCGCGGCTTTGGATAGCTCACTTTTAGGATCATCCTCTGGGCTCTCTCAAGCATTTTCATTTTTGTTTTGCATGCTCCTCCCCAAGTGGTTATGCAGTAACTAAGAATGGACTGTACCAAGGCCTCGTACACCATCCTCATGGTCTGTTTCTCTGCAACATTCCGAATATCCTTAAAAATGTAAGTGAGCTTACGGATTCTTTTGGATATAGATAGCAAATGACTTCTAAAAGTTAAGTTAGCGTCAAGTTCAATTCCAAGATACTTAATACAGGTAGTTGAATTAATGTTGGGACAAGTGCAGTTTAGAGTAGGAGGATAGTTGCATTTATGTGCATAAATCTTGTCTAAATGGTTAGGAGGTTTATTTCGTTTTGTCATTGAGAAGACAATGTATTTAGTTTTATCCTCATTCAAGGAGAGAGAGTTTGACAGTAGCCAGTGACATATTGTATTGAACCCGTTTTGTGCGAAGTTATAAAGTTCATCCCATGAGTCTGAAAAAAATGTGAGGGCAGTGTCATCAGCATATGCAGATATGCGGCAGTTTGGACATAGAGCTGCGTCGGTCTCAGCTTCGCGAGGTGCTGGTGGCGGAATGGCGGGACCGGCTTACACGCCCTACCGCTGGCCCCGTCACCATCGAGGTGGTCCGGCCGGTGCTCGAGCGCTGGCTCGGGAGGAGGCAGGGCTTCCTGTCGTTTCGGGTGACGCAGGTGCTCTCGGGGCATGGTTGCTTCGGGAAGTACCTGTGTCGCATAAACAGGGAGCCGGACGCCCGGTGTCACCACTGCGTCGACTGCCGGGAGGACACGGCGCGGCATACGCTGGCAGAGTGTGCCGCCTGGGAGGAGCCACGCCGTGCCCTTATCTCAGAAGTAGGCAGTGACCTGTCGCTGCCGGCCGTGGTCGAGTCGATGGTCGGCAGTGAAGAGTCCCGGGACGCGGTGGTTTCGGGAAGGCGGACAACGCCCTCTTCCAGTCCCCCTAAATGGGTCCAGGGGCGACGGACTCGGGGACGTCCGTTGCCCCCCAAAGATCAGGACCCGAGGTGGCGGCGCGTAGTGTTCAACGCGCGCCCCTGTTAGACGTCGGGGGGGGGAGTCTAACACCTCACGGGGAGTGAGGTTTTAGCCTCCCCCCGCGACGACTCCCCCCCCCTGACCCGAGGAGGTACCAGTCGGGGGTTCCGGAATCATATTAGGTCTCTTAGAGATACAAACAGTGTAGGCAGTGATGGAATATGCACAAAAGTCATAAAAACAGTCTCTGAATACATAGCCCCACATATAAGTTATATAATCAATTTAAGTATTGAGAATGGTATCTTCCCAGATAATTTCAAAACCTCCATAGTTACCCAACTATATAAAAAACAAGACAAATGTCTAATGGAAAATTACAGACCTATTGCTTTGATACCTATATTTGCAAAAATATTTGCAAAAGTAGTACTAAATAGAGCACTTTATACTTACCTAAAGAAATCAAACATTTTACTTGATCAACAGAAAGGATTTCGCAAGAACAGAACAATTAACATGGCTATCCATGATCTGATACGCCCTATCTTATCGAATGTGGATCAAAGAAATGCCATATGTGCTATATATATGGACTTTACAAAAGCTTTTGACTACGTTGATCATAAATTACTATTAAATAAATTAGAGAAATATTGCATAAGAGGCAACATTTTGAATCTTATTGTATCTTACTTACACAACAGAAAGCAGATTTTAGAAATAACACGAATATGCACTGGTTACGAAAGACGATACAGATCTAGTAGTAGGATTATTAAATATGGAGTCCCACAAGGTAGTGTGTTAGGACTTCCACTATTCTTAACTTATATAAATGATCTACCTAGAGAAATAAAGCATCCGATGGTATTATTTGCTGATGACAGCACGATAGTAGTAAAATGTGACGATCCTAATTTATACGAAGCAGAGATAAATTTGACATTGAATAAAATAATTAATACTCAATACTCAATTCTTTATTGCATTCCACAATGTAGGCTTAGGTGGTAAACATTTATTTGGTAGGTAACAATCGTGGACCCTGTCGGGCACAGCAAAAGATATAATGAATAAATTTGGAGAGGACTTATCAATAAATTACTTAATTACTTGGCTAAATAATAATAATATTGTCATAAATCTAGAAAAGACTAAAATAATTCATTTTTATCAAAGGATTTCTAGTATAAACCTTGACATTAACTACTTGGGGACTAAAATAGAGTCGGCAACTATGACTAGATTTCTTGGTGTTATTATAGATAATAACTGGTCCTGGAAACCTCAAACGGAACATATTTGTGAAAAAGTAAATAAATTTGCATATGCCCTCTATAAACTGGCTAAAATTATTAGCCTGGAATCTCTTTTAATAGCTTATCATGGCTATGTTGCATCCACATAAGGTTTGGTATAATATATTGGGGCAATTCAGTAAATAAGGATTATGTCTTCAAAGCCCTAAAAAGATGCATCAGAGCTATGTGTGGTTTACAAAGTACCGACAGCTGTCAACCTCTATTTAAAAGCCTCAAAATTGTAACCTTGCCTTCTCTGTATATTTATGAGGTAAATATATTTGTTAAAACAAACATGAACCTATATGAAATAGCTTTCAAAAGTCAATATAGGCAATTACGTGATAGAAATAAGTTAGAGCTAAAGTACCATATACAGGTACGGCCTTAATGAGGAAAAGCTTTTTTTGTAAGGCCCAAAGAATATTTAATAAGTTACCTTGCTCAATAAAAAATCTAAATTTAGTCAATTTCAAGCGTAAATTATATACTGTTAGGACAGAAGTGAAATCACAATTTAGAAAAACATTATTTATTAACCTAAAAACTAATCACATGAATTTTATAAAAAAATAATTATCAAACTTCACAAAATTACAATCAGAGGAACAAAATCATCATTATCTAATCAAATCAAATAAATCAACAAGAGAATAATGAGATACAGAGATACCAGATTTAGCAGATTGCACCGGACGGCAGACGGACAGCGCTTCCGCACGCAACGTAGTTCAAGCGATAATGTTCCCTGACCTTTTTTTTTTTTTTTTATATATGGCATCTCGTAGTTGACCTTGAGAGGTCGTGACTACTTAACCGGACTATCCTGTGGCTGCCTTAAGAAATCTTAAAGCCTCCAGCCAGGGCTAAAACTAATTAAAACTAGGCGACTGCACGCTAAGGGCACCCCCTGTGGGGTACGAACCTCGGCTTAGGGCGTCGCTGGGAGAGGGCAGCAAAGGGACAGGCTGGATCGAAATTATATTATTAGTGCTTTGATGAGCACGGCGTTTCCTAGGACTATCTCTGAGAAGAAAGGCCGAAACAAACTCAGAGGTCACGGTCGTGAATTTACATTTATAAGCTCAGCTACGACGCGAGCTGGCCCTTCATCAATGAAGGGTCGGGCTGGATTCCCTGACCCGCCGCCAGCGGTGGTTTTATAGTGACCGCGCCCCCCACGTTCCTGGGCCGGGTAAAAGTATCCAACAATACTATATTAATACAAAAATGTTACTATTCTCTCAGCGACTACTTCGATGACAGTTCTTTAACATAACATATTTGTATACTCGTAACTTGACTATAAAAGCATGGCGACTCTCACAGCACTGTGGACAGTATAAATTTTAAGCATTTTTCTTAGCATTAACTTATTGTCATAACTATTTATTATTGACATTAATCTATTTCATTAAAGATTGACATTACCTGAAATTACATAATGCATTTCATTAAAATTGATATTGACATTACTAATTAAACTTTGACCTTATTATAATACTAGTACATACCTATATAGCTAATTTATTCACTTGATTGGCAAAAGCCTCCTTTAAAAGTATATTTGTACACCAAATGGCAAAGCATAGAGACACTATAATATGTATAACATTGACTGTAACATCTGTACTGTTGTAACCTATGTTTACAAATAATAATAATAATATTAAAAGTGTAATTTGTAAGTTTTAAAATGAAATAAAGGAGATAATAATATGTATATATATATATATGCTAGCAACACCAACGTCAACGTCTTTTTTGTCATCTCCTCACAATTTTCTAATACATAATTTTTAGAATCAGTTTTATATTTATATATTACGTGAAACCATAACAGGCAAAATCAAAATTATAAAAACATAATTTTATATAAATAAATGAACGATAACAACTTTCATCAAAAACTGCCGAACCGGAGGTGACATCTGTCATGTCACCTCCGATAAAAACATGAAAATAACAACAAAAATTAAATGATGAAGATGTTGACGAGATCAGCAGCTCGCCGTCCACGTCTACCACCTCCGGATTCGTCACTCAGCCCTACCCCGCCGCCGCCGGAATCCAACCCCATCGAGAGTGCTGTGACACCGGCCGTAGCAGTTGCGTCGAGCTCGAGCGACGAATATTTTTCTCCACCGACGTCGCCAACACCTGTACGTCGGCAGGGGAGAGGCCGGCTACCGAGGAGCTTGGGACTTAGGGGCCATCCGGCCCCGAGCCGGGTCCTCGCTGCCGGTGGTTGTGTGCAGCGCATGAGATGGACTCAGACTATGAACGAGAATGTAATGCGCGCATAGTACGGGTCTACAGAGGGGGGAACTAACCTCACTGCATACCGTGATAGGTTGCTGTCTCTGTTCCAGGAACTGCAACCAACCGTCAACGTCTCGGCCCAACGACTGTCGGATCAGGTGCGGGTCATCCAACGCAATCACAGGTTGGACGACATCGCACTTGATAGGCTGCGCTCAGAGGTACTGAACAACCAAATCGTCTCGACTCTGGCACAAACCGCGGCACAAGCGTCAACTATTGATGCCATCCCGCCGCGGTCCAATCGTGTTGAAGAAGATGATGATAGGGTTGACACAGTAAGTAGCCAGTGCAACGTCCGACTGAGGAGCGCACTGGAAGATGCGTTTCGCGAGTATAGGTCCACTCCAACCGAACTTAGACCCCGAATACCACGGCTACCTATGCACAAAAAAAATAGGGCGCTAGTGTGTGCCTTGGACTCGCAGCTCGAGAATTTCTTCGAGGGCAGCGAGGATCTCGTTGATACACACTCGATCTTGTATTGCGCGGCAGTGGCGGCATGTCGTTTAGCTAACGTCAAGTTTCCAAATTGTGACGCAGCTACTCGACCAAAACCAGCCGTACCAGCCTGGCGATACAGGATCGAGCGTCGTATCGATGGGGCCAGGATACTCATCGGTAAACTATACTGCTTCAGGGAGGGCAATACACGACCACGAGTGATGCGCTTTGTAAGACAGGCATTTTCGGGGACTGGATTCAGCCCTCGGGAATACATGTCCAATATCACAGAGCGCATCGACTTCCTGAAGCAGAAAGTTTGTGCATGGGCGAGTTGTATTCGGCGGTATAAGCGGCGGGTTGATCGGTACACGCAGAATCGCATGTTCCAGAGCGATGAGAGGTGGGTATATAGAACTTGGGACCGACCTGAACAAAACGTGACGGACGTGTGCCGCCCGGATGATGCCACCACGAGTGCATTCTGGCGCAGCATCTGGTCGGTGCCCGTCTGTCACGCTGAGGGTGGCTGGATGCGCGATGTCGAGCGAGTGTGTGGAACTATACCAGAGATGGAACCAGTCATAATTACGCCATTAGACGTAGCCAAAGCAGTCCGTCCGTTACCGAATTGGAAATCACCGGGACCGGACGGACTACAACATTTTTGGTTAAAATGGCTAATTAGTTCACACACTTGCCTGGCATCTCAGTTCCAGTCATCCTTAGAGTCTGGGTCACTACCACAGTTTCTAACAACAGGCGTTACCCACCTGCTCCATAAGTCAGGTAGTCCCGCGGAACCCAAGAATTATAGACCGATCACGTGTTTGTCGACGGTTTATAATTTTCTTACATCCATTTTGAGAGCGAAAATTAACACACACATTGACAGTAACTCGATTATGTCTGCCTCTCAAAATGGATGTAGGAATGGGTCCCGCGGTACTAAGGAGCTACTCCTCATAGACATGGCCATTAGCCAACAGGTTCGCCGATCCCGCAAGGATATGTCGACATGCTGGATAGATTATAAGAAGGCCTACGACTCGGTGCCACATACATGACTCATGAGGGTGCTGGAGTTGTACAAGATAGATGCAACTCTACGCACCTTCCTTGAGTTGTGTATGAGGCAATGGAAGACGGTCCTTCGCTATCCAGGGTGTCGACAGATCCAGGGGAATGATGAGCCTGTATGGATTAAGCGGGGAATATTTCAGGGCGACAGTTTGAGTCCACTTTGGTTCTGCTTAGCCCTGAATCCTCTAAGCACACTGCTGGAGGAATCAGGTCTAGGCTACCGGTTGAAGAGAGGTGGTCAGGTCGTATCTCACCTCCTCTACATGGATGATTTGAAACTCTTTGCCCCTAACAAATTGCATGTGATGGAGCTACTGAAGGTAACTGAAACTTTCAGTAGTGCCATCAGGATGGAATTTGGTGTGGACAAATGTGCAGTCATGCATGTAAAGGGGGGGAAGATTATGGAATCCGAGGGAATTCCACTTTCGGATTCCATACACCTTAGATCCCTCTCCTCATCCGAAAGCTATAAGTATTTGGGTATGTCGGAAGCGTTAGGCATCAACGATGCTGACATGAAGCAATCGTTGAAGGAGCGCTTCTTTTGTCGCCTGAAGAAGGTATTAATTAGTCTTCTTTCAGGCGGAAATAAGGTGCGCGCCTTCAATGGTTGGGTCATGCCGGTTTTGATGTACTCTTTTGGCATACTCAAATGCGACTCAGACTGAACTCGACGCCCTAGATAGAAGTGTCCGTACACTGCTGACCGCAAACCGGATGCATCACCCACGATCATCGGTGAAGAGACTGTATATCCCGCGGAAGTGTGGGGGTCGAGGATTTTTAAATGCGAAAACCCTCCACAACCGCGAGGTGTGCAGTCTCAGGGAATATTTTTTAAAAGCCGAAGTGTGTATGCACCGTGATGTGGTCGCAATGGACAAGGGGCTCACCCCGCTCTCCATGGCGAAAGAGAACTGGCGCAAACCTGTAGTACTTACTACCGATGTACGCAAGAAGGTATGGCAAAGCAAGGAGCTTCACGGGTGCTTCTATCGGGCTCTTCATGAGCCCGGTGTAGATTTCTTAGCGTCCGTATCCTGGCTGCGTTTCAGTGACCTCTTCGGGGAAACTGAAGGTTTTGTCTGTGCAATTATGGACGAAGTTATCTTAACGAATAACTACCGGAGACATATTATGAAGGACGGGACGGCTGACGTGTGTCGGGCATGCCACCGTCCGGGTGAGTCCATCAGACATATTATCTCTGGTTGTTCTCGTCTGGCTAACAGCGAGTACTTGCACAGGCATAACCAAGTAGCCAGGATTATTCACCAGCAACTTGCTTTGAAATATAAACTTGTCGACTCTGAGGTACCGTATTACAAGTATGTGCCCGACCCAGTTCTCGAAAATGACCATGTCACGTTGTACTGGGATCCGTCTATCATCACTGACAGGACTGTTGTCGCCAACTAACCTGATATAGTGGTGATAGATCGATTAGTGCGCCGTGCAATGATTGTTGATGTTACCATTCCATATGACGGGAACCTCGTGAAAGCTGAGAAAGATAAACAAATAAAATATCTTGACTTAGCACGCGAGGTTGTTGACATGTGGAATGTGAGCTCAACTATCATTGTGCCGATTGTCATATCGGCCAATGGCCTGATGGCCGAAAGCCTCGATCAACATCTATCGAGGCTCTCGTTAGGCGGTTGGATCAAGGGCCTGATTCAGAAGGCAGTACTCCTCGATACGGCTCGCATTGTGAGGAGGTTTCTATCTCTGGAGCCCTAACCACCGGTAGCTTGGACCCTGCTCCCGATACCGGTGGATCACTATTTTTTTATATTTTAAATGTTTTTATTTTTTAATTTTTTATTTAATCATACTAATATTTAAAAATGTAATAAAATAAGACGACTAAATAAATAAACGACATAATAATATTTTATTCAGTATTAAATTGGTAAAATATTTACATAAAGTCTTAGAAATAACTTACAAAGGTATAATAATGTTAGCCTGCCTGTACTAGGATAAACCTGTATCACAGGCGGCATGAGCATACTTTATGGTAATTGTAGGACAATAAAATTCTTAACAATATTTAACATTAGAAGTCTTGATATAATGACAAAAATTTATTAATTAGTTATTTTACACCTAGTTTACTTAAATACTATTTAAATAAAGATTGATTGATTGATTGAAGGATCCTACGTTCCCGCGACCCACGGCCTAGGTGTGAGATGAAGCACCAGGGTGGTTTTTATTCAGTAAGAGTCTGACAGACCCCGCCGTCCGCCTCGGGGCGGCGGACATGCATGAGGATTACCCCGGAAAAAAAAAAGAGTCCTAGAGATCATTAAGTGCGGCCAGAGTACGTGGTGTTGAGGACTTAGCACGCGCAAGTGTGCAACATGGAGACACAGTAAACAGCCTGTGCTTTCTGCCGCGGCAGTAGTTATCTGGCACAAAGAAGCATGCTAGCACAGCATGTAGATCAGGCGCGTCTATAGTGCCACGGAGCGTCTTACAGGCTTTGGTGAGCTGGTCTTTTGCTCGCCTTACCTCTAACGGGTTAGAAATTTAGTCGGATAGAGGTAAGGTTAATTAGGTTAATTAATAGCCATGATTATGCTTATAGATAAACCTAAGAAACGCTTTTTGTACCTTTTTCAGTAGTATATAAAAAAAAAACAAAATATAAAAATAATAATAGAATCGAATTATCTAATCATAATCTAATGTAATTATCTATTATTTAATCTAATTATTTTATTGTTACTATTTGTTTGCTCTAATTATTAGCCTAACGTTCTCTTAAAGTTGAAAATAGTAGCGGTCCCCCGACGGGACAACATTTAATCAAAAAATTTCATACGTACTTACGTGGGGTCATAATTTCAAGGTTATTTTTTTCTTTTTATAGGGTTTCACGTTTATACCTTTTTTGTTCTATTTGTGGCTATATTTTCAATAGTTTTTTTTTAAATTGTTTTAGGCTTTTTACATTCTTACTATTTTTATTATTTTGTGTCGCGGATTTTTTAATTTAATTTTTTATTTCATGCTTTTTGTAGGGACTCCTTATTATTTCATTTCTTTTATTTTCTTGCGTTTTAAGATTCAGGTAATTTGGTGTTTAATCAGGTTTTTTGTAATTCGCCATTTTGGGGTGGTGGCCATCTTGGATTTGAAATTTATCATAGCGTATAGTATTCTTCTTGTGAAGCCCTTTCATTTGATATTCACATTGAGGGCGTTGTGAAAAAAAAATGTAATTCGTCATTTTGTGGTGGCGGCCATCTTGGATTTGAAATTTGTCATAGTGTACTACTAGTCAAGCCCTTTCATTTCTACCCATATTGATGGAGTTGTGAAAAAATATGTAATCGGCCATTTTGTGGCGGCGGTCATCTTGGACCGATTTTCACCAAACATAGCTAAGAACACTCCCGACAAATTCACCTTTAAAACAAAAAAAAAAAACAAAATCAAAATCGGTTCATCCGTGCGGGAGCTACTATGCCACAGACAGACATACACACACACACACTCCGGCACGTCAAATTTATAACACCCCGCCGTTTTTGCGTCGGGGGTTAAAAAGGATTGTAATGACGTTATCTGTTCTTACCGACATTCTGACCTCACCGCCGAGGTCTCTCGCGACGCCCCCAAGTAAATTCTCCCCCCCGACCCTTGCTCGTTGAAGTGCCAGCCCGCGGCGTAGCTGAGCTTTAAACTCCTCGACTGTGACCTCTGAGTTTGTTTCGGCCTTTCTTCTCAGAGATAGTCCTAGGAAAAGCCGTGCTCATCAAAGCATTAGAATTAGATCGACCAGATGTCACGTAAGTTAAGTAATTTGATATTATACCTTAATTATTGCTTATTATGACTATGTTGTTCTGTAAGTCATATTATGGCCAATATTCCTAGCTGTTGTCATTATGTTGCTATTATTTTGAATTCTCTTGGACCGACATGCGGAACGAAAATCGCGGCAATTACGCAGAAAAAAACCCAATCTTTGATATTCCTTAGCTACGATGGCGATGTGATCGTGGAATGTGAGCTTTCGGTCGAATGTGACTCCCAGATCTTTCATGGCTGATGTTTTCATGATGGTATTGTTGTTTAAATTATATTCATAATTAACTGGGTGACTAAGACAATCAAAATCATGTGAAACTAAATTTGGAAGTGAATTAATTTTGTCCTCCAATAATGAGGAATACTTTGCCCAATCGGGATTAGAGAAATTATACCTCAAGAGTGGAGGGCTCGATTTTTCTAAGTATGTTTTATCAGCCAAAGATATTACAATTATAGTGGTCACTACCATGTGACAAACTGGTACACTCTCAATGACACGACGCTGCGATATCCGGTATGCAGAATGTGAGGTCAACACAACTCTTATGCTGTCCAGGAAGAGACCTACGAGTTGGGCAACCATTGTTTAAAACCCCTTAGGTTAAGGTCATCTAAGATTTCAACCAAGCCTTCCCCAATAGAGTCGCAACGTTCAGCACCCCACCTAAAATGATGGCAATTGAACTCCCCCATAACAAGTACACGGCCTTCTATGCTTTCCAGGGTACGCTTTAGGATTGGGAGGAAACTTTGGTGAGGATGAGCAATATAGACAGATAAGAGGGTTATACCCTCTACCCTGCCGGCCACAATGCTAATATCGTCTCCTATAGAAGGCAACGATACAGCCACAAGTGGAATACGATTGTTCATGCAGAGAGCCGACCCGCCATAGCCATCAGATCGGTCACATCTGAGAATGTTAAAGGATGATAAACGGAAACTAAGACTCGGAACTAGTCAAGTCTCAGCAAGGGAACAAGCTAAGGGTTTGTATTTGTTCGGAAGGAATGTGAGCTCGTGCTTCATATGCCACACGCTCCTTACATTCCATTGAAGGAACACAAATCGAGGCATTGTTGTGGGATGTAAGAGAGTTAATTAGTGAAGTGGCAACGTTGGACGGTAATTGAGTTTTATTGGATGAAGATATTATTATTATTATGATATAAGATTTCTTAGTTAACAGTAGTTTACTAAGAAGTTCAATTATTGAAGACAAGTTTTCAGGGGATTCTGTTAGTTGACAGCCATTAGGCTGAGAAGATTGAGGAGTGCTAGTGAGCTGCTGATGAGCTGTTTTATCATAGGAAGGAGAAAGGGGAGCTTGGGTCTTTGGCTTAGGAAAAACAGTTTTGCGGTATGACTGGCTTTGTGATTTAGTAATAAGAAATAGGGACAGTTTTACTTGCCTCAGAATATGAAATCACTTTCTCAGCCTTGATTGTTTTAATAGTCCTCTGCCTGCTGTACTCCGGACAGGACCTGCTATTTGCAAAGTGACTTCCAGAGCATAACACGCAGAAAGCTTCGCTCTCAGCAATGCTGCAACCATCACCGGGGTGATCATTGCCACACTTGCTGCAGCGGGGTTTGGAACGACAGAGGGATTCTACATGACCAAATTGGCAACACTCGCGGCATTGAATGGTGGGGTACACATACTGTTCTACAGGTCGATTAAAGATAATCGAATAGATTATCTTTAATCGACCTATTGTGCTGACAACTCCGAAACGATTCAATTTGTTTGATTCTTTTTTGGAAAAGCTGTCAATTGAAGACAATGGCGGGAAAGCGTTTATTTAAAAAAAGAAAGAGATCTATTATGATGGTCGCATCGAGGTCGGAAGCACAATTGGTATTTTTACATTGCTACTCTCCATCTGCATATAAGTTATCAGAGTTGTTATATTGTAAAATCAAAACAGTAAATACCTATACGTGAAGTGAAGTGAGCAGTTTTATTACAATTCAGAAGTGGTAAGTACACGCCTATGTAAACATTATAAGTGCTTCAAAATAGTTTTCTGCACGTGTTTTAACATGGTGGTTATAGATCATGATGATTCTATAAGAATAGTAGGTATTCATCAAATAGCCAAGTTTAAAGTGTTTTAGGACAGAAAAAGGAGATTTAATTTAAAAAAAATTGAGGATTAAGGATTCTTGTCCCTATTGTGGGGTTCATATAGGGTAGAGATTTTTGTTATTTTTGAGCTCAGACGCACCGTTTTTGATTTTTCGAAATACCCTGTGAAACATTTCATAACGTTTTGGTGTAGTTTTGTTAGGAACCAATTCTAGCCCATTTTTCTTATTTCTGTTTTATGGATTTCGAACCATGCCGCGCGATCAAGGGACTAGCTCGCGGCGCTTATCGACGCTGATGCGGGGTCAGTCGCGCCACGCAGCTGACACCAGATCGACAGCGCATCATAGCGGCGGTGCGGGGCATAGCAGTCTCAGGCGCCATCGAAGTGGCAGTCGCCACACACCTGAAGCCAGATCGAGAGCGCGTAGCGGCAGCAGTGCGATGCGTCTTCGAAGTCGCAGTCTTCGCCGGAGCCCTACTTCTTTGAGTCTACGCGAGAAGGAGAAGGAGCTGGAACGAGAGCGAGACCGTCTCAAAGCTATGAAAAACGAGGTGAGCAGAGTACGTAGTCGTTTGTCGCAAAAACTATATGAAGCCAAGTTGTCCTCGTACGCATAGTCGTAACGATAACAGTTATAATAATGTTTTTAATAAGGCGGAACAACCTGAAAGATCAAGTAACGTTTCCTTTGGTACCAAAGATATAGCTCATTAGGTTCATTAAGTTCTATTAATCTACTTGCGTCCCTGCCATCAACAACTGCACCGACGAACCGCAGTAACGATTCTGAAAACATTTTGGCAGAGTTTAACCCTTCGCTGAAAAATCAACGCATTGACGTATGGATAAAACAGGTTAACAAGTGCGCTTCTGTTTATGGATGGGACGAAAGAACCACTATTCATCACGCGATGCAAAAACTCCAGGGGTTGGCCAAAACCTGGTACGAAAGTTTAAATTCTGTTTTGTTTTCGTGGCCTGAGTGGCAAGAAAACTTATTGAGTGCATTTCCATTCAAACAAAATTATGGCCAAACCCTGGAGGAGATGCTAACGCGAAAAACTAGATACTTACAATTAACCCATTGAAAACTATTTTTATGATAAAATAGCTCTTCTATTAGTGTGACATTTATGACAAACGCGCGGTTGACTGCATTATATAAGGAATTAGTCATAAGTCGGTGAATTCCGCGGCCTTGGCGCTAAGGTGCAGTCATCCTGATCAGTTACTGCAGTATCTAATGAGCAGCAAAGATAGTACTAATGTACCCGTACCTAATTCTCAGCTTAAACCAGGATACGATACAGACGAAGCAAATGTTAAGGCAACAACCCAAACCAACAGTTTGTCAAGTTTTCACTGTTATAGTTGCAAGGAAAAAGGACATATTTTTTCTAGGTGCCCAAAGCCCCTCATAACTTGTACGAAGTGTATCTAGTAAAGTTGGTCATACTTCTGACAAATGTTATTCAAGTTCTGAAGAGCACAAAACTTAGGATCCAACCAAAACTGCTGCTTATTTAGGCCTCTAAACCAAATTTTAAATTTATTAAACAATGTAGGTAGTCGCTAACATCACTCGCCGAGTGGTGCGCGACAAAATAATGGAGTGCCAGTCTTATTAGGTCAAACTTTCACAGAACAGCCTCACGTTGTTGTGCATAGAACTGTGATAGATTTGCAATTTATAAACATTGATAATGTGGTTAAAGTCGTGATAAACATTGATAGTGTGCCCAGCACCGTGATCGTGATGTTATGGGGAAGAGCCTTGGTAAACATAGAGCCTAGTTGCGAGGGATACATTAAGTTAAATGGCAAGTTGTTCGGTAAGCTACGTCAGCAATGTGTAGATTGGATAGACTGGTGAATTATACGAGTATGTAGTCAAACATTATAGGACATTTGTCTATTTAATAATTTGCCTTTTTAGGCCTGTTCGTTCACAATTCTCGTCAAATCTAAGCTGGGTAGTAGTCATGAAATTGGATAATTGAGTCCTTGCGCCTCAGTTCTGTCGAACCTCTCTAGTAGCCCTGACACTAGCCAGATTCGTGTTGGAGAGTTAAATGATAAATGATTTTATTTCTGTAACTATAAACAATTAAAAAATAAGTTGTGTTATGTAATTATAACACAACTTATTTTTTAATTGTTTATAGTCCTTACCCTGAAAAGAAAGACCGAGGCCACAGTCTCTCAAAGTCCAGACCTAATCTGAGTCAGATCATATGAAGGCATGTAAATAAGGGTCTGAAATGGTGTTTTGAGGAAAGCACCACACAGATTTGGGAAGGCCGCATTAAGTTCTTAAACTGCCATCACCAAAATTAACTGACACATAACTCATATAGTCCTCATATTCACAATATTTGCAGTAATTTAATACTTTACAAACTAAATATTCACATCATTTTGTAAACATTGTGTAACTGTAACTGAATTGACGCACATTATGACAGTAACTAGTTTGTTCAGAATCGCTTCCTGAATCGATTTCTGTCATTTTGTTAATGCAGGTATTTTTTTATGAATGTAGGTAAATTACAATGACACTACCGCTGTACAGTCTAAACATACCAACATGGACGAAGTACCTGCGACGCGAGGCCCTTATACCTGCGACGCGAGGCCCTTATACCTACTGGTGCGAATGTGTGCGAACGTAGGTTTATAATGTGACCACAATTTTATCCCACAATCAGTATAAATAATTTAAGAAATAAACAATGTTTTAATACATAATAGTAAAAACTCAGTGTATGTATTATGATTATAGGTAACACAATATTCTAATTGGGGTGTTTGGTTAACTCTGGAACATGTCGTATAATATAAATTGTTTTGTGCCTTCATTGCATTGCCTCGGGGAGGACGATTGCTAAAAAAAAAAAAAAAACCTGCTAATTTGTGTTTTTAGTACTGTTACTACCTATCGTCTCTCGTCTGGGTACGTTGTTAATATTATATATACACTATAATGTTTCACTCACCGAGTAAAAGCCAGTCGACTCCGGAACTACATACGGAACAGGATTCTGGTACCGTTGCTAATGTCACGCAAAGAAAACGGAAACAACCTGACTGCGAGCTGACGCTGGCTATTGCTGACTTATCTGCCGAGTTTAAAAAAACTATAGGCGACCTGCGCGTTGTCATAAATACCCAGTTCTCGAATATAAACGTGAATATTAGTAATCTAAGAGATGAGTTTAATACTCTATCAACAACTTCTTCACAAATACAAACTGAACTGAAGGAACTACGAATAGAATATTCTACGGCAAAATTAGAAATATCGAGCCTAAGTGCAAAACACGATGATCTGTCTCAAGTTGTGACGGAGTTAAAGTCAACAGTAAACTATAACTCTGCAAACTGTGTCGACAGTGCGAAGCGTATTGTTGATTTGGAGATGAGTGTCAGGAACTCTGCGGCTACGTCGGTTGCTCTGCTGGAAAGTAAAATAGATGTGCTGGAACAGCAGGCGAGGCAGTGTAACATTGAGCTGGGGAACATTCCTGAAAAACGAGGTGAAAACCTAATTGCTGTGCTAGACTCAATTGCGTCAGCAATTAATATACCGATAGCAAAAAATGATGTAGTGGCGATTCACCGTGTTCCTCATGCACACGCGCAGAATAATCGTCCTAAGAACATCATAGTGAAGTTTGCGTCCCGTTTGCTTCGAGATAATCTACTTAGCGCATACCGTCTATCCAAGGGGCTGACATCCGATCGCATCGGCCTCTCCGGAACGCCATGTCGTATCTACTTAAATGAACACTTAACACTTCGTAATAAGGATTTGTTTCGCAAATGTCGTGAAGCAGCCAAAGCAAATAAATTTAGATACGTATGGATCAGAAATGCTACCGTCTTGGTCAAGGAAGCGGATGATTCGGCCACTTTTGCTATTCGTACGGAAGCCGATATATATAGCAAAATCACATCAAAAAAACCATTCCGAGAATACGAGTATCGCTGATAATTAAACCTCCCTTAGGTACATTGAGTGATATTATTCTGGAAACATTTTCTGTTATTGTCATTAATCTAGATGTACTGTCTTCTGCAGGTTCACCTTTTATTTATTTTATTTGTCTCGTACGTAATTGTGTAAACGTATCACTATCATCAAACAATGAGTCCCATGCTAAAAAAAAAAAATTGTCCACTAATGGTTTTGTGGTGCTGCTGCCGATCCATAAATTGTTGCTGTATTCTTATAATTGTATCTATGCCTTTATTGCCTTTACTGCCGCCCTATTGAATGTAACGCTTTTGATTGTTCTGTTTATAATGTGTCGTTGTTTTATAATCTTACCAATATTGCTTTTATTTAATACTATTGAATTGAGTCATTTAATTAATGGCTAATAATCTTATATCTATATATTACCAAAACTGCCGAGGGATCAGGACAAAGCTGAACACATTGTATGTGAATATTTTGGCGAATGCCTACGACATTATTGTTTTCACCAAGACCTGGCTGACGCCTGATATCTCAGATAACGAATTTATTGACCAACGTTACCTTGTATTTAGATGTGATCGTGATCGTATTGTTACCCAGAAAAAAGACGGTGGTGGTGTCCTTATAGCTGTCTCTCGAGAATTGAAACCGTCTTGCCTCGTATTATCGCCCCCTTTAACTTTACCTGAGCATAAAATAATTAAAATCCCTTCCGGCCGTGATAACTATAATTTAATATGTGCTACTTACATACCGCCGAACACGACGGAAGAAATATATAGACATTTTCTTAATTCTCTCTCGGCTCTGTTTGAAGATCCTCGTGTGGACAATGTTATTTTAACAGGCGACTTCAACATGCCACAATTTAACTGGGTTAAAAGAACTTCATTCATGGAATGTGCTACAGATACTCCCTCTAACGTAACTCGTCAACTCCTAAACATTTCACACCCACATGCAAGCAGAGGAATTTTAATTTTCCCATCTGGTTCACACGTTCACTCATAGGTACTTTCAAAAATAAAACTTATGCATGGGTAAAGTGGAAGAAACGCGGCAATATAAGTGATTATGAAAAGTTTTCTGCTATTAGAACAAAATTCAAAAGGGAAGTTGATAGATGCTATAAAAGATACATGACGTCAGTTGAAGATAATATTGCCACCAATATCAAGGCTTTCTGGTCATACATCTCCAACCGTCAAACTGCAAATAGAATTCCTGGCAAGATACACTACAAACAAAACTTAACCAGTGATCCTATTACAATGTGTAATTTATTCTCTTCCTTTTTCCATTCTGTGTACGAACCCTCCATTTTCAACTCTGATTCGTGGGTGCCCTCCCCTACAAGTGCTGATCATGATGTTAACTTATCTAAATTGTACTTCCCCTTAGAAAATATTCGTAGAGAACTAAAAATGTTGGATTCGACTAAAGGACCTGGTCCAGACGGTATACCTGCGTTATTTTTAAAAAATACCTGCAGTACAATATGCTATCCCGTATTTATCTTATTTAACAAATGTATTTCGTGTGGCGTCTTTCCAGATGTATGGAAACGCGCAAATATTGTACCAGTACACAAAAGTGGTTCTAAAAATGATGTAGAGATGTATCGTCCAATTTCCATATTATCAGCATTGTCTAAACTCTTTGAAAGGCTTGTATATGCTGAGATTTATCCAATTATTCGTCGTGTTCTAATAAAGGAGCAACATGGCTTCGTCAAAGATAGATCTTGCATAAGCAATCTCTTAATATTCACAACACAACTTTTTGAGAATATTGATAACAGACAACAAACAGACGCGGTGTACACTGATTTTCAAAAGGCATTCGATAAAGTGGATCATAGATTACTGCTCAATAAAATTGCGTACAATGGTATCAGAGGGGATCTCCTGCGTTGGTTTGTCTCCTATATAACCAATAGGACCCAAAAGGTTGTGATCAATGGTTTCGAGTCTAGCTACATTCAAGTTACATCAGGAGTCCCTCAAGGCTCAATTTTAGGACCATTATTATTTATACTGTTCATAAATGACATAAAAAATTGCTTTCAAAATTCAAAATTTCTCTTAAACGCTGACGATTTAAAAGTTTTTAAACAAATTTCAAATGAACAAGACTGTGTTGAATTCCAACGTGATCTTGATCGTTTCACAGACTATTGCTCTTATAATAAACTCTACCTTAGCTTGCCTAAGTGTCATAGTATAACGTTCAGTAAGAAGAAAAATATCATACATTTCAATTATCAACTTGCTAATAGTGTTTTTAACAAAGTTAGCAATCTTCGTGATCTTGGTGTTCAGCTGGACTCGAAACTTCATCTTGATATTCATGTAGAAAGCATTGTCAATAAGGCATATCAGATGTTTGGCTTTGTAATGAGAGCATCTAGAGATTTCCATCGACCCTCCACCTTCTTGCACTTATATAAGTCAATAATTAGGCCACAATTAGAATACGCAATTCCGATCTGGAATCCTTACTATGCGAAATATATCGAAATTATAGAATTAGTCCAACGCAAGTACCTTCGTGCTATGCAATTTAGATGTTTTCGTAAGAAAACATCATACCAATCGCTTCTTAAAGAATACGACCTGCTTACATTACAGTCAAGACGCGTCCTCCTTGAGACAATGACGTTATTCAGTGTATGCCGAAACAAGTTTGATTGCCCTGATTTGGTGACTGGTTTGTGTTACCTGGTTCCTCGAACAGTACATGGACGGGAGGTACGCACCAGGCGGCTGTTTGCTACCAGCTTTTGTAGATCCAATGCTGGTATGCGCTCACCGCTATACCGCTTAGTCGACACATACAATACGCGTTTTGGTGCGATAGACATATTATTCCTAAGCAGATATAAATTTAGAAACGATATAATTAAAATTCTAAAGGATCGGCAGTAGGCTCCACAGGTTTCACGCAATATACGTATCATTATTGATAGGCTAGGGAGCTGCATGATAAATCACGCATGATATATATATATATATATATATTTATAAAATATTGTTTATTTTTTTTCTTTTAACTCCTGTTTTTCATTGAGTTAGCCCTGCTACAGTTAAAGTCTGCTAACAGCTTGTTTTTGATTATATAATATAGTAATTTGTGGAAAATGTCGTGGGTAGTATATTTGTTAAGTTTAATTTTAAGACAACACTGTTTATACTTAATATACTACTGTTTGTTTTCCCAAATGTAATAAATAAATAAATAAATAAATAAAAAATACGAATTGCTCCTTCCGGTCGTTATTGCGTAGTTGCGTCACTCGAAGATTATCGATATGAGTTAGCCGCAATTCCCGGATTATTATTAGTACCGCGAAAAACTAGCAATAAGTCAAAACGGTGGTAGTACCTGCTAATAGAATGTTGCCATGGGTTCATGTAGCTGCTTTAGAGCTTAATGAAACTAGTACTGAATGTTCTGATGTTGATTAAGACTTTATGAATTTGCATGATTTTTAACCCCCAACGCAAAAACGACGGGGTGTGTGTTCAAAGATTCGTATTCTGCAAGCGATTTTGAGTCTTTCTATATACTCAATACGAAAAAGTTGTGTGAACCTCGGTTTGATCAAGATTATTCATAATGTTACACATGTTTGTGTATCCACCAGATGGTGCCACTCGCGCCTCATACACAGGCTCTTTACACTCATTTCACGTTTGTTTTATTATCCGAGGACCTATGTGTCAAGTTTAACACAAAAGACCTCGGTTAGGTAGCTTTTCTAGACAATGTGTATTTAAGACCTCGGTTTGCTAGATTTTCCGAACAGTGTGTATCCTAGTCCTTGTTTTGACAGTTTTCCTCGTGTGTAGAAGACGAGTTATGTGCTATCATTTAAATAAAATTATGAAGGAGAAAAGCGAAGGTAGACTGAATCCTTAAACAAATCGTTAGTAGCTACTAGGTGCACGAGGAATAATTAGGCTTCTTCTGCAGTATGTTCTAAGTACCTAGGCCTGCTTAGATTATACAACATTATGATTTGCACCATAAAATATTGTATTGGCAGGAGCGAATACGTGTGCTCTTCATAAGGAACCTAAAGTAAATGCCTTCCGAGGTGAAACGTCGGCCGCAAGAGTTGGAGCAAACACAAAGTACAAAGCAATAAAGAATATGAACGTACTAAAGAAATCATCATCAACTTTACTGAAATAGAAGTAGGTTTATTTTAAAATGAAACAAACGTTTACCGACGATCCACATAAAGAAATAATCATCAAGTTGCAGCAATACCGTTGAGAAGGATGATTAGAAAACTTACAAAACAGTTATTAGAAAACGACTCAAACAAAACGACTTATAGAAACCATGATTATAAGAGATCAACATAATTTGGGCTAAAGACTTAACATAACATTACTTAACAGAATGCTTAGTTAGAAAACAACAAAGAAATATTATCAAGTGAGATCAAAATAATTTGGGAAGCATGAAAACTTAATAACTAGCTATAAAACGATTAAAGATAAATTATTCATGTCAACGGCCTTTCAAATTCAAAAGTTATTGCTTTTTTCGCTAATTAACACATAGCGGGATCATGGAAACTGATAATAAAAAGGATTAATTGTTGTATCATCAGTTTTGATCAACGTATTTATTAGTTGTAAGTTGCGAAAAACGCAAGAAAAGAAAAAAAGGCAGGTGAGTTGACATGTGACAAGTACCTTGAAGAAATAATGATCTTTGTTATAATCAACACTATTAGTTGCCTACATCACATTTAATAAAACAAAATAGCAAAAAATCTTTACAATAATCAATACATCAGCATCTTTGAGATCTAGAATTTAGACTTCAGTTTTCTCTTCTTTAAAGAAACGAAATAAAAACTTGATATTGTATTAAATATCATGAAACTGAAGTTTCTGAATTCTGGTTTATCTACTCATGTTAAACCTGAATTCTAGTTTTATAAAGTAAAACTAGAATTCAGGTAGGGGTTTCGTAAGCTAAATTTGAAGACGATGCTACCAACTATTGAGGAGTTCCCCCTTAAAGAAACGACCCTGGCTGCAGCATCAGCACAAACTGGTTATTATTTTAGTTTTACAACTTAAACCTAACGCGTTTGCTAAATTTGAAGACGATGCTATCAACTGTTGAGGAGTTATCTCATGAAGAAATGGCCCTGGCTGCAGCATCAGCACAAACTGGTAATTATTTTGGTGTTACTAGATAAACATAGCGCGTATGCCAAATTTGAAGATGATGCTATCAATTATTGAGGAGTTGTCTTATGAAGAAACAACCCTGGCTGCAGCATCAACACAAACTGGTAATTATTTTTCTTTTACTAAAACCTAACGCGTATGGCAAATTTGAATACGATGCTAAACTGTTAAGGAGTTCCCTCGTGAAGAAACGATCCTAGCTGCAGCATCAGCACAAACTGGTAATTATTTTAGTGATACTAGATAAACTTAGTGCGTATGTCAATTTTGAAGACGATGCTATCAAGTGGTGAGGAGTTCAGGAGTACCGTCATGAAGAGACGGCCCTGGCTACAGCATCTGATACTATAATAATATACTTATATTAAAGTTGTTTATATAAAATTCAAAACTTACCTTTCCTCCACAGTGATTACACCCTTCTTATTCGCGGTCCGCATCAACGACAAACGTAAAGACATCGACTCGTCCTCGCGTGGTACTTCATTTTAGAAAAAGTGTGTAAGAAATAAATCAGAACATTCTACTTACATTGATATGATTATTATCTTACACGTAAAATGTTTTAGGTATGTAGATTTTCCAGGTCCTCGGTTTG
This sequence comes from Apamea epomidion, assembly GCA_947507525.1. Classification (NCBI taxonomy): domain Eukaryota; kingdom Metazoa; phylum Arthropoda; class Insecta; order Lepidoptera; family Noctuidae; genus Apamea; species Apamea epomidion. Next base: position 231,712 of record OX382226.1, read on the forward strand.
TACAAGTTCTACGCGAAAAACTCCTCGCTTTAGTGATATAAAGTCTAACACAACGTCCGCACTTTATACAAGCTATAAGAAATATTGTGTACAAATACGTCCTCGGAAGGACGTCGCAGGGCTTACGTAAGAGGTCCTCGGTTGGCTTACCCAAAGTCCTCGTATGTGCATCGCTGGTCACATTTAGCTGTGTATTTCAGGTCCTCAGTATGATAGCCGAAATTCATACAGAAACATTTTGAGATAGCATTATCCCAATAAGCTCATCACTATAGATTTACTCACCTGTCACTTTCTATCTTATTCTAAAAGGCCAACGAGGTATTTAAACCAGTTTTTTGGAGAATCCTCGGTTCCGTCTAGGACTAACAAGGTCCTCGTCAGGGTGTCTATACAAACAAGGGTGTGTGTGTGTGTATGTCTGTCTGTGGCATCGTAGCTCCCGAACGGATGAGCCGATCTTAATTTTGTTTTTTTTTTTTTTGTTTGAAACGTGAATTGGTCGGGAGTGTTCTTAGCTATGTTTGATGAAAATCGGTCCAAGATGGGCGCCGCCACAAAATGGCCGATTACATATTTTTTCACAACTACCTCATTATGGGTATCAAATGTAAAGGCTTGACTAGTAGAATATTATACACTATGATAAAATTTCAAATCCAAGATAGCCCCCACCACAAAATAGCGACTTACAAAAAACCTGATTAAACACCAAATTACCTGAATCTTAAAAAGCAAGAAAATAAAAGAAATGAAATAAATGAAATAATAAGGAGTCCCTACAAAAAGCATAAAATAAAAAATTAAATTAAAAAATGAAAAAACCCAAAAAAAAAAAAAACAAAATTCATTTATCCCCCGACACAAAATAATAATAAAAATAGTATGAATGTAAAAAGACTAAAACAATTTTTAAAAAAACCTATTGAAAAAATAGCCAGAAATAGAACAAATAAGGTATAAACGTGAAACCGTATAAAAAGAAAATAATAACCTTGAAATGATGACCCTACGTAAGTACGTATGAAATTTTTTGATTAAATGTTGTCCCGTCGGGGGACCGCTACTATTTTAAACTTTAACAGAACGTTAAGCTAATAATTAGAGCGGTCCCCCAACGGGATAACATTTAATCAAAATATTTCATACGTTAAAAAATTTATACGTGATTTATGAGATTATTTTAAAATAAAAAGGAATTTAAAAAAAATAAGAAGAGAACGATTAACTGTTTACTATACATATTATTTTGATTTGTATTGTATTGATTGAGATATGGGGAGAACTCCAGAAGTTGGAGACGTATGGGGAACTCCAAAAGTTGGAGAAGCTTAGGGAACTCAGAGGAGAACGCCATCAGCGTCCCAGAGGTGACACAGGCAGAGATGGGGGCAGCCGTGATGCGGCTCCGGGCCAAGAACGTAGCTCCGGGGCCCGACGGGATCCACGGCTGTGCGTTAGCCCTCGCTCTGAAGGAGCTTGAGCCTCAACTGAGAGGACTCTACACAGCGTGCTTTGAGCAGGGCCAGTTTCCCTCTTTGTGGAAATCTGCTCATCTGGTCCTGCTCAGGGAGGCGGTACGCGGACTCGTCGTCCACGTACCGGCCCATAGTGCTGCTAGACGAGGTGGGTAAACTGTTTGAGCGAGTAATCGCAGCCCGCCTCGTCGGCCACTTGTGCAGAGGGGCCGGACCTGGACGACGGTCAGTTCGGGTTTCAGCATGGGCGCTCCACCATACACGCAGTGTCGCGAGTGAGATTCCTGGCGGAGGAAGCGGTGTCCCGGGGCGGGGTGATGTTGGCGGTGTCCTTGGACATCTCCTCCGCCGCCCGGCTCACACATCGTGGTCGGGAGGGCTCGGATAGCTGTCGAGTCTACCACGAAGTACCTGGGATTGGTGCTCGACAGCCGGTGGGACTTCGGCCCCCACTTCCGGCGGCTGGCACCCAAGTTGTTGGGCGCGGCTGGGGCGCTATCAACACTGCTTCCCAATCTGGGAGGCCCGAGCGCCACCTGTAGGCGGCTCTATGTGGGGATCGTGCGATCGATGGCCCTGTATGGGGCCCCGGTGTGGGCCTCTGACCTGACGGCCGGCAGTATCGCAATATTGCGGAAACCGCAGAGAGCGATGGCCGTCAGAGTCATCAGGGGATATCGCACGATCTCCAACGAGGCGGCCTGTGTACTGGCTGGATCCCCGCCCTGGGACCTCGAGGCGAAAGTACTCACGTCATTGTATCGGTGGGGCTAGGAAGCGAGGGTGCGGGGTGAGCGACCGATGCAGCGACACATGGAGCTGCGTCGGTCTCAGCTTCGCGAAGTCCTGGTGGCGGAATGGCGGGACAGGCTTACACGCCCTACCGCTGGCCTCGTCACGCCTCGTCGCGCTGGCTCGGGAGGAGGCACGACTCCCTGTCGTTCGAGTGACGCAGGTGCTCTCGGGGCATGGTTGCTTCGGGAAGTACCTGTGTCGCATAAACAGGGAGCCGGACGCCCGGTGTCACCACTGCGTCGACTGCCGGGAGGACACGGCGCGGCATACGCTGGCAGACTGTGCCGCCTGGGAGGAGCCGCGCCGTGCCCTCATCTCAGAAGTAGGCAGTGACCTGTCGCTGCCGGCCGTGGTCGAGTCGATGGTCGGCAGCGAAGAGTCCTGGGACGCGGTGGTTTCCTTCTGCGAAACAGTCGTCTCGCAGAAGGAGGCTGCGGAAAGGGAGAGGGAGATCTCGTCCACTCACCCGGCCCGCAGCAGGCGCACCGGGCGTGGGCGGAGGGCGAACAATGCCCTCTTCCAGCCCCCCTAAATGGGTCCAAGGGCGACGGACTCGGGGACGTTCGTTGCCCCCCACACATCAGGACCCGAGGTGGCGGCGCGTAGTGTTCCACGCGCGCCCCTTTTAGACGTCGCGGGGGTAGTCTAACACCTCACTCCCCCCCCTGACCCGACGAGGCCTGCGGTGGCGGGCCGACACTAGTCGGGGGTTGCGGAAGGATCGTACGTTCCCGTGACCCCCGGCGTAGGTGTGATATGGAACACCGGGGTGGTTTTTAGTCAGTAAGAGTCTGACAGACCCCGTCACCCGCCCCAGGGCGGCGGACATCCATGAGGATTTTCCACCCCGGAAACAAAAAAAAAAAAGCTTAGGGAACTACAAAAGTTGGAGATGCATGGGGGAACTTCAAAAGTTGGAGAAGCTTAGGGAACTTCAAAAGTTGGAGATGAATGGGGGAACTTCAAAAGTTGGAGAAGCTTAGGGAACTCCATATAAATGTCATACAGGGCAATTAGTATCTTGCTTTCTTGATTATGTATCCACAAAGTGCAATTAAATTAGCCGGGTGTTAGGTTATAGTTTGTACCTGATAGCGTGTAGCGAGGACATACACGTTGTCAGGATGGACGAATGTTAGGTTTTTATTTTTTTTAAACTATTTCAAGCAATTTCTTGTAATCTAGTTTTTTTAATTTAATTTCCTTTTGTATTCGATTATCTGTAATCGACTTATTGTGTTGGCAACTCCGAAACGATTCAATTTGTTTGATTCTTTTTTGGAAAAGCTGTCAATGAAAGACAATGGCGGGAAACCGTTTATTAAAAAAAAAGAAAGAGATCTGTTATGATGGTCGCATCGAGGTCGGAAGCACAATTGGTATTTTTACATTGCTACTCTCCATCTGCATATAAGTTACCAGAGTTGTTATATTGTAAAACCTAAACAATAAATACGTGAAGTGAAGTGAGCAGTTTTATTTCACTATACTTTATCCAATATTTAAAAAATGACAATATTAAATCGTCACCTGTTGACGACTGCGGAGCGGTTGCGGTCGGGGCTGATGGGCGCTGCGCATGCAGGGCGCAGCCTTCACACCCGTTGCCTGGGCTGCTGGAGTCGCGTCTTAGTTCTTGGTTTTGAAAGGATATAAAATATAATTGATATTTAGCTAAAGGTAATAAACCCATAATGTTTCCCTTTGCCTTCGTCCAATAATCTGCCATTATGGTAAGATTCTAAGACATCTGTAAATGATTTAAGTTTTTGGATGAATAAGGGCTGATTTTTCCATCGCCAGATAACTTTTATTCGAGGAATAAATTTGACGTTTGTCACTATTTTTATGAAATAACTGTCAAAATTTCGAAATCATTCCTCGACTAATGTTATCAGATGATTGAAAAATCACTCCTTAGTCAGTGACTAAGTTAAACAGTGAATAAAGTTTTTTACAAAAAAAAAAAAAAAACTAACGGCTGCAACAGTGTTTTTTCTAGAAATCGGTTTATTTTTATTTGCAAAAAGCTTCTTTTTTTTTTTTGTTGCATCCCACACAAAATCGTATACCATTAGGTGCTTCCTTTGCAAATAATTGTGACAGGAAGTCATAACTTATTCAACATACAAAAGGTGAATTGATTACTTACGTAAGACAGAAGACTACAAATTATTTTCTTTTGCAGAGTTATTTTCGAAACAAATAGCGTAGTCATCTCAACACCTCTCTCCCTTAGATTTATTTATATATATATTATATTAAATAGTATGTATATTGTATGTGTATATAACCTATTTATGTATTTGTGTAAGTACCTAGTTTTAATAGATTTTTTTATCATTGTTCCTCTCAACCAAAACATCTATTAACCACCCTTAGTTGACTGGTAGAGAATGCCTAAGGTAATTAAGCCCGCCTTTGTACCTTTTTGTGCGAAAAGTTTAAATAAATAAATTCAGACAGAAGTGGAGTTAACTGAAACTGCTCTAGCAAAGTTAATAAAATAAGGTGTGAACAACGTTGTTATCGGCAGCGCCCAACGTAACGCTCGCAAAACATTGTACTTATGGATGCATGTAACGGTACAGGAGTTATGGGGTTATTCAAAGTTAAGTTTTAACATTTAAATATTTTGAAAGCGATAACTAAACTTATTATCGTGAAAAAAAAATGTAATCTATATGTAAGGTTATGTACCTTACATATAAATTACATTTTTTTTTCACGTGACCGTGACCAGTATCAGTGGTCTGATATGATGTAGGGGTGTTCATTAGTAGCTCGAAATGGTTTGTGTAAACTGTAAGGTAACACACGGACGAGTCTTCGTCGAACTTGGCTTTGACACACTGCCATCTAGTTCTTCCGTTTTCTTGACGCCCAGCATACCGAACAAATCTATATAAATAAAAACCAGCCAATTGCATATTGAACCACGCACTGTGAGTGTTCCGCAGGCTGATATCTCAATGGGAAGATCAGCGGTAAACGAGGCATCGGCGCTGAAGAGGCAGCATCGCGGCGGTGGCCGGGGTCAGGCGAGTCGCGACGTCTTCGTTGCGTAAGCGCGCGGGGCGAGGGTGCGGGGCGCAGCGGGGCCGGGGCGCGCGCTCTCCGCCGGACTCGCGCGCCATCGACTGCCGCGCGCACGCGCACCGCGCACCTCGCACTGAGCTCGTTCATCCGCGCCCGCGCCCGCGCGCTCGGTGATGCTGTGCCACGCGCGCCTGCCGCGCTCTGACCGGCTCTGACTGCTCCACACGGACCTGCTCCTGCATTATGGCCACCACTAAGAACGAGTACCACTTTGGTGAGTGCCTCGCCACCCCTCATTTGTTTTAGTGTAGTCTGTGGCGAGTGTCGCGGCTGTCGCCTTCTGCTTAGTGTAACTTCTGCATAGTGTAACTTCTGCATAGCGTAACTACGCCACTCGAAAGGTAACAATTGCAACCATTTATTACCAACTCGTGACATTAAACTCGCTTAAACGATTTTCCATAAGTATTCATATTATTTAACAAATAACTACATACATATCACTAACAAGCAAAAAAACTCACGCCTCTTTCTCAAGGAGGTAGATGACTACAGTTCCTACACACCTACTATCTACTTGTGTATAGATAAGTACTTGGTTTACGTTCACGTCAAAAAAACTTAAAAGAAATAACCTGGTGGTGATCCCGAAAGTTGATCCATTCAAGACATAATACTCCTAAGCATGATTGCTTCGAAGGCATGTACTTCAATCAGAGCCCCTCGGTGGGAAGAGAACCGTGAAGGTGTGTAGGTTCCTGCTACGACTACACAGGGACGTCAGTCGGGCTGATGCAGTCGATGCCGAGCTATGACGATCAGCATGAACTCACCAGGCGATAGGCGAATTTGATTAATCACTAAAATAATTCAGGTATGCAGATTATTTGCATTTCTTATTTTTTAGTTCTACAGACTATTAAAGTTCTCCAAGACTTATGTTGTATTGCGTAGTCAATCATCTATGAGTCTACGAGGCTTACTAAGAACGTTTTCGCATTAATAAATATAATAGAAAGACCACCTCCCTTTACAAAAGAGAAAAAACCGGCAGAGAGAGTCGGCCTCGCCCCAAAAATATTGTTCCATTTTCAAATTTTTACATCCGCATAATACTAAAGTTAACTTCTTATTGTAAAAGGGGTTTTCGAACAATTTTTTTAGTAAGTAGTACTAAAAAAATTGTGCTAGAGAGAGACTACCTTTTATTTTCCTGTAATAATGTTTACATTAACCTCCAGCAACTGGATACATGCATTTCAGGCTTTTTGCTTTGCAAACTGCGAAGATACTCGTATGGAGAGGGGGGTCATTTTTTCTTCTACTTGATCATTACGTTACATTACCACAATACTACTTGGTTTTGTAGTTTTTAATTTAACAGCCATTGGGTGTCACAGCACTTTAATTCGTTTTTGAAACATTCGATTTTTCAGATGAACGTTTATAATTAAGAAGCTTTTACCCGCGGCTTGGGTCCTGTGCGGAAGAGTTGCCGATAGACAATAGCCAGCTTGTCGAAAGCTGTTCTCTCTGTGTACGACTGGTCCCTCCATGACGATGATCGTGAGTACGACTGGTCCCTCCATGACGAGGATCGTGAGTACCGTGACCCATCCCACATGTTGTAGCCTGAAGTGTCTCACTCGGTCCTAGGTCACTCTCGTGGCTTCCTGAAAAGTTGTGAGTAAAGGATGCTATCACGCTAACTAGTGCTTTGCACGATATTTACGACTTAACAAAACATCGCGATTTCTATAATTATTCAGTTTAATATTAATTTATTATACACATAAATCCTCTAAGTACCTAATGTTGAAAACAGAAAACTACACCAAAATCCATTGCGTATAGTTTAGAAGAACAACGCAGTCACATAGACAGACGAGAAAAGACTTCGATTTACAAAACATACGCATAACCTAACGTAAGTATAAACATATTTGGAATTCAACGGAGATGGCGACGTGACGAGTGTGGGAGGTACTGTCCGCGCCGCGAGGCTGAGCCCTGAGCTTGCACGGTGGTTCAAATCCAGACAAGTACCAATCATGGGAACTTGTCAAATTCGTAGTTATGTACTCTCTGCGCTTACCGTAGAAGAAAAAGCCTCCTTGTCAGAACCAGTGCGGCACCGCGCCGGCCGGACCTAACATGCTGCTGCGTCCAGCAATCCCGATGACGCAGCTGTACGTGTCCAGACTGCACCACTCCACAAAGGTTGAGGAGATCGTGGAGTACATGCGTGTGAAGACTAACTGGACTTTGAGGGTCGAGAAGTTGGAGTCGCGTCAGAACACGAACTTCAAGTCGTTCGTGGTGCTTAGCTTTTTCCCAACTATGCAGCCGAATGCAGCTGACTGAATATCAGTATTGTACAGTACTAACTGGGTAGCATGATACGTCCCCTTCGTACCACTGCCATGGTTGCCAGACTGGGTTTCTGACTACCCGTATTGACTGTCGAAAGTGACAGCCGGAAACAAAGTTTAACGTGTTTTCCAAGGTACGGAGGGGTCTCGGTACTTATGTAATGGTCTAATGGACGTCCACGTCATCACCCGTCCACGGACCGACCTCAGCAAGCGTTGCTTAACCTCGGAGATCGACCCATGCGGCTGTAGTTATTTAGCCACGAGCCCCTTTACGAAACTATTGTACTAGTATCTCCTTTATTTGAATGTAAACATATAAATTAAATTTTTAAATATTAGAATATAAAAAGTATAAAAAAATTTAAAAATATATAAAATAGTAGCCCACCGGTATCAGTCAGGGCTCCAGAGAGAGGAACCTCCTGACGATACCAGCCGTGTCCAAAAGTACCGCTTTCTGAATCAAGCCCTTGATCCAGCTGCTCAACGAGAGCCTCCTCAGGTGTTGGTCGAGGCTCTTGGCTATTAAGCCATTGGCTGTAACGACTATCGGCTCAAAGATCGCTGAGTTCACATCCCACATGTCGACAACCTCGCGAGCCAAGTCAAGATACTTGATTTGTTGGGTCGTGGGGCTTTTGGGACCGGGACTGCGGTCCCGGATGCCACCTATGATTTGTTTATCTTTCCCGGCTTTCACGAGGTTGTCATCATGCGGGACGGTTATGTCAACAATCATTGCGCGCCGCTCTGATCGATCCACCACCACTATATCAGGCTTAATGGCAACAATAGTCCTGTCAGTGATGATGGATCGATCCCAGTACAACGTGATATTTCCATTTTCGAGAACTGGGTCGGGCACTTACCTGTAGTACGGCACCTCCGATTCCACAAGTTGTATTTCAGAGCAAGTTGCTGATGGATTATTCTAGCTACAAGGTCGTGTCTATGCAAGTATTCTCCGTTAGCTAGACGAGAACACCCGGAGATAATATGCCTGATTGAGTACTGGTATTATTATTACAAAGCGCGAGGGAAAGTAAAAAAAAGGATTAATTTTGATGATGAGGGATAAAATTCAGATGATATTACGAGTATCAACAGCAACGGAACGAAAACTTTAGCCGCCGCCGCCGATAGATACGAGCTAATCAGATTACCTACTCGTACATGTAACTTGTTGTGCTTGAGCACATTTGTAGGTATATTTTATGGGCAACGTTATCATGAAATCGCAATTCTTTGTTTAGATCTAGCCTAGGTTCATGACGTACGCACTAAGTTGAACGCGCGAGCGGCGCTGCAGCGCTCAGTGCATGCGACGCGGGCGCGCGGGCTTAATGCTGCCTAGTTGCACGGGCGCAGGGTCGCTGTCGCCGTGCGCCCTTGGGCACTTCCTACCTTTCGGCTCTCGCCATTTGTTATCGCTGAACGTCTGCACACCATTTGTATATGGCGTGCACCCGTTGCAGTTCACGAAACCCTCGCAGTGCGGAGGACTTCTGCTCGGAGCAGAGCGGAGAGGAATGGAGCGGAGCGGAGCGGCGCCTCGCGAGACTCGCGGGAGTCGGAACAGTTTATCTTGCAGCGATTAGATAAAGCTGTACGCGCTGCGGCGGCGGCGCGGCGGCAGTAGAGGCGCACGCGGCACGCGCGCTGGCCGCCGGCGCCGGCGCAGGCTGCTTCCTTGTTATTGTTAGCGAGTGTTGACCGCGCCGGCGCCGCTGACCCTCTTTCTGCGGCCGCACCTGCAGGCCGCGCCGTGCAGCCACCTCGGTGCGTTACACCTTCATTTTTATGAGTCTGCGTTAGAGAACACATACAAACTATGTTGTTTTTCGTTACTTTTGTCTTCGTCGCTCAATCGGATTTATTACGATAATATCGTGCAACAAAAACTACCAGCTGTTCAAATGTTCGGTGGTCAGGCTCCTGGCCATGCCACAGGAATAAATAGTAACAAAGTGCCGTAGCGCACAGTGCTGTCACTTCCGGCTGCGCTGCGCGACGACTGCGCGAGGTACGCGGTGCGCACCCGCGTGGGGAGCTTCCGGTGCTAACTGATAACGCGGCGTACACGCACATTTTTTCAACCGTGTCATACTTACATAAATAAGGTTTAAAAATAGTTGCGCCTGAGCCGAATATTCTAACATGTACTTACCTACTTTTTTCAAGAAGCTATCATTACGTACGTACCTACGTAATTAGCCCCAAAAAGTGACTACTGTACAGATTCTTATCGAAATTCCAGGTAAAAGAATGAATTTAATTATTTTATCTTTTTTGATAAACGAATGCTGATATAGGCCAAGGCTTCACAGCTTCGGCTTCCTTAGTGAGTGCTGCAAACGATGAGCGAAGGTTTAGTTGACTATCCTATCTTCATCATGACAATCGTCATGATCGCAATGATGATAAAAAAAGTCTCTAAAACAAGTAGGTACCTATTATAAAACGTGATTGATTGATTGGGAACTTAATTTGTTTGTACACATTTTAAAATACAATCATAAGAAGTGCAATATCGTGCAGTAGACGTGTGCAGGCTGGCGACGGAGCCTCTCTCTCCCTTTGCTTACCAAGTCCACGCAGACTCTAGAGCGGTGAAATGTTAGGTAGCATCACAACTATCATTTAGTGCCCGAGTGACTGCTTGTAGGCACCGGTCAGTCGCCACTGCCTGTTCCCCAGGGAGCAGGCCGCCATGCTAGCTGCCGTAGAGAATGCAACGCAGACACAGCTAGCAGCTCGCGACTTCGTTTAGGTAAGCAGAGGCGTACCTTACACATGAAGTTCACCGATAAACATTCGGCAAATACTTTACAGGCAGCAGGGTTTGCTGGGTTTTTTTTTATGTTTTTATTTGTGGTCGTGACGCGTGATTCCTCTGGGGTCTGGTCCATCACTCTGTCGCAGTGTTGGTGCTGTCCCTGGTGTTATCTATGCATGCTTATACCCGGGCTGCACACCACAGGCTGCCGGTACTTGCAGACCAGGAACTTTAACAACTGCCTAGTTGCTCAGGGATTAGTTTTCTACACCCAATGGTTTAAAGATATTGTTTGTTGGAGATTCTAAATAAAGGCTGATTTACATTGATACATGGAATCTAGTGACACGGGATCGATGTTTGGCCTATGTAATCTAACACTTTGCAACCCAGTCCTGCATTCAATATCTACTACTGTGTTTGAATGGAGCAGCCGCTAAAGATTGATTTATATGTGTATTGATCTAGTATTCCAATCCAGCGTCTGAATCCAGGAACCCGGTATCGAAAGACCAATCATTTACATGGAGCAGCTGTCTACGTGAGCTCCACAATCCAGTTAATGGTAACACGATACTCCTTGGTAGTCTGGCTGGCAGACTTTACCCATGAGGACTGACAAAGATCTACGAATTTCAACCGAGACCGACGTTTTGCGTGCTTTCCTAGGCACGGCCGGTCTTGGTATGTAATAGAAGGTCACCCATCCGCCTTGCCAAGCGTAGCTTAGCTTTATTAGATCGACCCGCGCGTTTGTTATTACTTAGCCCATCGCAACACCAGAGAAGCGACTAATTAGACGCCTGCTCGTGGTTTGCTGAGAAATATTGTCGAGCTTTGGAGATACATTCGGTTAGCTGATGGAGCTATAGGCCGAGCAGATGTTCTGGCAGTTCGAGCTCTGTTCTCTAAGCCCAGAAGTGTCGATCTGTGCGATCCTGATCTAGGTCCGAGTGTCGGCTTTACGACGGGAGAACGACCAAGATAGCTTAGGAAACCTATAACAACAAGACTGTAAGTAACAATATCAGTGGTGAGATGACGTAAACCGCTGCTGTGTTTATCGAGCAAAATTTTAAAAGTTATTATAATAATCTGTACAAAATTTATCGGTGTGATGATATCAGTTTGTGAGTTGTGTCTGTCAATGTAAATATCGTTTTGTCGGAGGCTGACGCGGGCGCGCGGGGCGCGGGCTGCGATAAGCGGCGCCCTCGACGACCCCGGAGCTCCCCGGCGCGCATCCAGCCCGCGCCGCTCGTCGCTCTCGCTCGCCGCTCGCGCGGGCACAGGCGGCGGCAGCAGCGGGAGCTGGCGCGGCGCTAAGTTTCATAAGGGCGAATGCTGCGCGTACCGGTGCGTACGAACGTGCCCATCGCCGGCGGGTGCGCGGCTTTACACACGTTTTTGATTCGCGAACGTGTCGCTACGTGCCGTTCAACTCCGATTGATCGATATGTAGGATTGCAACACGGCGCTGTCTTGTCGTTATATTATATTATGCTTGTTCGCATCCACGTTTGACCTTGCTCACATAAACATAACATCGCGACTGTATTCCCCGGGTGGGCAGAGGTGTCATGATGACATGTCGCCAACTATTATGTTTATGTGCCATGTGATAGAGGGCGAGTCTATTACCACTAGCTGCTACCAAGAAATTCCACCAGGAAAAACTCAAAAACACTGCGAGACCGGGGGCTCGGACCCGGCTCCCTTGTTGCAGCCGCAGTCGGCTCACTGCACGACCAGCGACCAACGAGGCTGTCGAGCAGTGCTGCTTACTTACTACTGCGATCATAATGTTATGGCACCACTCTACATACAATAGGTTTTCTTCGCGATTCTGTTGGATTGAGTACATGGCAAGAGTCGGCTGTGGGTAATGCACAATGTTGTTGTTATGTTGTGTGTTGTTATGCGATTAGTGTTTAGTGTACACGTAACATCAAAAGTAGTTGGCTCACCTAGACAACGTTTTAAGGTGTAAGTAGCGCGATTCGCGATGTAGTGGTCTGCACAAAGCGCCCGCGCAGGCGCCGGCGCCGCGCCGCCAGGATCTGCTGTGCAGAATGAACTAACCAACTAGCTTAACAGATAGGTTGTAGTTTTTCCAGTGCAGAATGGAGACTTATTCCAGACTTGTTCTCGACAAGCTGCAAGTCGAGTCGTATAAAGCAGCAGATTGCCGAGGAGCAGCCGTCCCTCAGTCAGAGAGGTGGGTAACCTGCAGCATTGCCGCTACGTCAAATAAAATGTTTGTAATCGTCATCTGTCGCTGAAGACTGCAATCGTGTGATGTCAAGGATCGTGGAAGCGCTGTGTCTGCTGTGTGGGGTGTGTCGGGTGTGTGTCCGTGGCTGGCCACAACAGCGTAGACGTCACGAGCGAGCAGTGGTTGGTGCCTGCTCCGAAAATACGAAAATGTCCCTACGTGAGCGCACGCCTCTGCTGAGTACCTACTTACCTAACAGCTACAACATTGTCGACACGCTTTAATACGTGTGTAATGAGTGGCCGAGCGGTGCCTATCGCGGGGAACCATTGCGTAAACTTGCAGCTGCTTGTAAATATTTAAAAAAGAAAGAACATATCCCGAGCGCCTCCGGGGCTCCGCGCCTCAGTATCACCGAGCAAATAAGTGGCTGTGGAGTGCGGGCCACATGCTCCTTTGTTGTCAGTAGAAGTAGCTACTAATTTGTTTAACGAGTTACGGTTGTAAGTCAACAAATCAATAGATAGCGACTTGCAGTACTTACTCAGGCTAAATCAGTATTTTTAACATTGCTAAAACCTTACACTTAACACCTTACTTGAATGTAAGTAAGTTGGATAGAGCTCTGTGATGTCCCAATTAAAGTAAACTTTAGTTTGCTGCATAATGTGAAGCGCAAACGTTACGGTGAACGTACGTTAACGTGATGGTGGCTATGTGCATTTGGATTGAGTGATCTTTTTTTATTTCGTGACAAAATCTGATTGTACATTTAGTCAAAAATAGTCAAAACTTATAGCCCAAAGTAAAAAAATTGTCACTCTCAAGGGTCTTCAGTTGTTGCCGAAAATGTGGATCACTCAATTTAGACATTTTGCAAAAACGGCTATGAGCTAAATCTCAACAAAATCTTACTCTACTGACTAAATTTATGTCTCAAAAATTTGTTAAAAATTTGTCACAACATTTTTTAAACCCATCAAGGCATTTAAAGCTTCTTCCAGGTATCTTTGGACAGTATCATTGGATCACTCAGTACAGACACCATTTTGTCTGAGAGATCGTTGTAATAAGGTTTCGGACGACTTTTTCTATAGATCTATTGTTTATCCTAAAATGTACATGTTCCGAATATATTTATACAATAAATATCATAACACAAATACCTTTTGTTAATAATTGATGAGTAACTCAATGTTTTTAAATTTGCTGAACTGAGTGATCCATAAGAATACTTATAGGTAACTACCTGTTTCGTATTGATTTACACAAACTACGATTAATTTTTCTCAGCTCATAAGAATTGGCAAAGTTACGGAAGTCAGAGATGATTGTGAAGGAGGACAGGAGGCTGGCGGAGCTAGCGGCCACGCGCCTCATGCGGCCGGCATGACACCACGTCGTGGACGCTGGAGTGTGTGGCGGCTGTCCGTGGATCATAACATTATTTTTACGGTCGCCAGTATGCTGGCAGCGGGTGAGAGGGCGGGCGCGGGGCGCGGGGCGCGGGGGGGCTGCGCTGATAACGCTGAACCGCCGACCTCCGGCCTCTGCGCTTAAAAAGTATTAATATCACCATTTATTTAAATGTCCACCCCTCTCCCCCTCGCTCCCTCCGCATCGGGCGAGCACAAACATGCTAACGATGACATTCTAGTTAATAACTAGTAAGTAGGTACCTATACAATTACTGGCCAGTCTAATGAACACCTCCAGCCGGTGGTGGAAGCGCCGCCCGCCGGAGCCCAGTGCTCCCGCCGAGCAGCGCTCGCGGGGGACGCACTGACGGACGGAGTAGTCCCGCCTGCAGCTCGCACGATTGATCTCTGTAGCTACAACAAAAAGTGAAAATGTTGACCCCCAGCGCTTAGCTCTAGCGGAGCACTACTTTTTAACTGACGAAAAACAACGGAGGAGGTTCTCAAGTCGACGCGTATATTTTTTTAAATTATTTATTTATGACCACGCATAACTTTTTACAGAGTGGTCCGATTTTGATAATTCTTTTATTATTGGAAAGGGTATACCCCAAAGTTGGTCCCATATAAATTTGGAAAAAAAAACAACCCCAAGGGTGGGAAAATAGGGATGACTTATTGTTCTCTCAGAGATTTGAATGCTGAGTTGTGTATTATTACTCTACTCAGTGCCACATATCCCTGCCCTTTGGCAAACAATTAGTAGATTATAGCCACAAAAAATTATAAAATAAAAACATTTTAACAAAAAAATTAAACCGCCGAAAAAACTGAAAAGCAAAAAATTATAAATCTTGTTTATTTAACCTTATTATAACTAAGTTCATAAACTAGGTAATGTAAGTATACCTAAATAATTTTGAGTCGGCGCCGTTTAAATTTAAGGCAATTTCGTGATCTTTGTTTATTGATTGTTTGGCGCCGACTCAAAATTACTTGGGTACACTTACAATAGTTTAAGAACTTAGTTATTAAGGTTAAATAAAAAAGGTTTATTAGATTTGGCTATTCAGTTTTTTTGGCGCTTTAATTTTTTTGTTAAAACGTTTTTTGTAATCACAAATATGTGAAGTATGAGTACATGTTACAATGTAGTTGGTGTCTCGTACTCGTGTCTCTGAGCAGAGAAACTTTAATTCAGCATTAACTTGAAACAAAAACGGAACGTGAAGGCCAATTCCCGTTAGCAACAATGTTCAAAATCTAGTCAAAATCTCATTTCAGGGACAATCAATTCCGATTGCCAATTTTCAAAAACTTGTAAAAAACGTTGTTTAGGGAAATTAAAGAAAAACTAACAGAACAGAGAGAAAAATAAAAATAAATAAAATGACCCACATAGTCTTCACATTCACAATAATTAAAATAATAGAATACTTTACAAAGTAAGCAAATGTCATTGTATACCCATTATATACAATGACCCCTTCTAAAGATTAAAACGATCAAAATTTTACGGTGTATAAAATTCATTAATGTCAACGTGTATATAAACAACGTGTATATAAACAAAACCGACAAAAGAAAAAAAAAACAATCTATACAAATTGGAAACAGCTCAATCCCAAGCCTTTTTGTCCTCGATATAATCCTTAACGGTATAAAAGGCTTTCTGGCACAACTTACGTTTAATGAATGAGTTGAATTTATTAAGGCTTAGATCTTGAACGGGGCTTGGCAGTTTATTAAGGCTTAGATCTTGAACGGGGCTTGGCAGTTTATTATAAAAGCGTATACATTGGCATCTAACTATTTTCTTGAGCCTTGTTGTAGGTACAACAAATTTGTGTTTGTCCCTAGTATTTATATTATGGATACTTATCACTGTATTTTTTAAACAATTTTATATTTTTATGTGCCTATAAAAGATTTTCATAAATATATTGAGAAGGCGCAGTCATAACATTAATCTCTTTACATTTGTCTCTGAGAGAGTGTCTCGGACTTAATTTATAAATTGATAGAACAGCTCGCTTCTGCAAAACAAAGATCGTCTGAATATTCGGCATTTCCCCACAATAGAATACCGTACGACATTACACTATGAAAATAGCTAAAGTACACTAAACGCCGTCTCTATATCAGTTACATTACGAGAAGTGAGTCTGGTTCATGATACTAAAAATAAAAATATCTCTTGGTGCCTAGCAAAGAGTATTTTCGTGACTATTGAATATACAATAAGGAGAGAAAAAAGGATTAACAATGCATTACTTAAATAACTTATATCCTTATATAAATAGGCTAGGTATATGTACGTTGTGTGAAACTCCTGACACCCAAACTAGGACATGTCCTGTATCTCAGGTGTCAGTAACAATAGGTAATATGTATGTGGACAACAAATACTAAACCAAACTGCGACAAACACGCCAACTAGAAAGGTTCTGCTCACATCACAGACAGACCATACACATAATTATCTTCTGTTTCCATATCGTCGGACCCACACGGAGGTAATCTGTACGATTTATGATTAAACTAGCTTCTGCCCGCGACTTCGTCTGCGTGACATGTCTTGTTCGTCGCATCGCATCGCATCGCCTGCCCGCGATATTACTTCGTTTTCGCATAGCTTTCTTTTGTACTTTTTTACTCTTAGCTCGGCTCCTAAGAACCCTAGCGTGATGCTCAGTAGCCCACAGCCTTCCTCAAGGATTGTGCTGTCAAGGCTCCAAGTCTGCTATTTTTATAAATTCGTCATTCCAACACGATCCCATTGTCATTTTGCTAAAAGTTCATAATCTGATAAATTTTTAATGGTCGATCATTGGTCGGTCAATGGTATCGTAATAGAATTGTGTTATAGGTAATGACACTGACGTATTGCCATTATTATAAAACCCGTTAGTAGAAATGATTTTCGAAAAACGACTACTAAATTTGAACATTTTATTCATGCCAGATTTCATTAATATATATTTTTACATATTATTTATTAGTGTTTTATGCAATCTGAAGTAATAAGAAGTTCGTAAATAGCAAAAAACATTAAATTTATGTGTAACGCGGCTAAATGTGAAACTATACAACTCAATAATATTTCATCTGTTTAGCTGTCAAAGTCAAATGTGACAATACTGCTTACTGACGTTTATTTCTTTTTATTTCTATCGACCGGTGTTTTGTATTTATTTTCATTTGAGTGTTTTAATTAGATTTTTGTTTGTACCTATATTTAAATTATCTTTACTAGAGAAGCCTTTAATTATTTATTTTATACAAAATGGTGCTAATTGAGCAAATTTCGGCTCTAATAGGGGTAAAAAATAATTATTATATTTAGTCCGTCAGTTAGATCTTTTTAATTTATTAGATTTTTTAGAATTAGATTTTTTTAGGAAACTAACCTATTGATTATTTGGAAAACCACCAATACCTGGCGTTTGGCCACAGCAGCCGCACCAATGAAGGGCGAAGTTAATCGAAACAATATTGGACGGAGTGCGCCCAAATTTTAAATTCGGTATCGGTGGACTGCCCCAATAAAACGCCGGCAGAGTGGCGCACAGTAAGTACCTAAATCTATACTTCTATACTGATATTATAAAGAGGAAAGATTTGTATTTTTGTGTGTATGTTTGTAATGAATAAACTCAAAAACTACTGTGCCGATTTCAAAAATTCTTTCACTATTGGAAAGCTACATTCACCCTGAGTGACAGGCTATACTTATTGCTAGAAAAGATTAGGGATCCTTACTAAAACTTAACCACCCGTGCGAAGCCGGGACGGGCCGCTAGTGCAATATAAAATGACAAAATGTATCATTATTGTAATTTTTTCACTTTTTTTTGTTCTACAATGAATAAAAACACAAACACGATACTCGTCGTAACGAATTAAAAGCAATGACTGCACATTGACCAGTGGCGTAACTATACCCTTTGGGGCCCGTAGCAATATCTTGGGATGGGCAGGGCCCTCCCTCAATGTAAATAAGGTCAACCAACGTTATAATTTTTTGAAGTGAAAACTTCTTTAGCGGCGTTGTGCACTTTTTTTGTGATGTATAAAAAATGTTAAACTCGTTACCTACGTTACTCGTTACCTGATCGAAAATTCGTAAGACAGAGGTAGACTTTTTTGTGATGGGTAAAAAATGTTAAACTCGTGTCAGGACACGTGACCTGATCGAAAATTCGTAAGAGGGAGGGAGAGTAGACCGCATTCCAAAATATCAGAAATGCACTACGTTAATATTCAAGTTTTCACTTCTGCCGGCACTCCCGGAGTGCAACCCGTTTTTTTTTTACTGTCACTTCACCCACGAGTTCGGTCGCGTAGATTTCGTAATTTCCCCTACAAAATGGAACCTGACTACTTCTATAGTCTAGTGGTCGAAAAAAATTTTAATTTCTGTACTTAGGTATGTTAGGCTCCTCACGTGCTCATAGTCCTCTCGGGCCGGGGGCCCCCTCCGGCTAGGGGCCCGTGATATTTTGCCACTCCTGCCACCCTATTGTTACGCCACTGATAATGACGTTCTAATGGTAGGTCACTGATCAAAGGAACTGTCAAAATTTTAGCAGATTACCGCCTAAGTCAGTCATTCATTTGTCATTATGTACGAGATTACCATTCTATGCCATTTCTTTCAATGGAGTGTCAGTGGTTGACCACTGGAAAGTCAAAATGACGCCATTATAATAGGGGTTAAAGTATGAAATTGCCGTTTTATTGTAATAGGTACTTCGAATTGACATAGAACCTTCATGATTTGAGATATTTGAGTGAAACTTTTGTCACACGGTACATACCTATGAAGTTCTTCTTTTAAAAAATGTGCAACATTCGATTATCGACTTTCAGTTGTTTTTTTTATTCAGCTTTATTATATAGAAAATTCGAGTTATTTTTTAATACGAGTTCCGACGCGGAACTAACGCGGCAGAAACAGCTCGCAATATCAATGTTGCATTTGGAGAGGGGACTGCTAATGAACGCACCGAATAATGATAGCAAAACTAGCAGTGAAACTTCCCGACTCATGAACCGATCTTCACCATTATTGCTCCATGATAACGCGAGACCTCATACAGCACGAGAAACCGTTTTACCTCTACAGGAACTGCAATTAGAAACCATTCGTCACCCTCCGTATTCGCCAAACCTTGCTCCAACGGACTACCATTTTTTTGGTGATTTGGACAATTTTCTACGTGATAAAAAGTTTTCTTCTCAGGAGGCAGTACAAAATGCTTTCACACAGTTTGTCGAATATAGATCACGAGAGTTCTATCGCAAACGCATAAATGACCGTCCTATTAGATGGCAGCAATGTATAGATAATAATGGTAATTATTTTGATTAAATAAATATGTTAAATTAAAAAAAAAACGAATTTAAATTTTTCAGTACAAATCGGCAATTTCATACTTTAACCCCTAATATTAGTAGATTACCAAACTTGTCAAAATCAACAATTATGAAATCAATGATAGACCATTCTGACACTATTGTAATAGGAGACTTGACTACTGGAGGCCCAGGTCAGGCTTTATTATTACTATAGATATAGATTATGTGTCTACCAAATGAAGAAATATGTGCCAGTGCAGACTATACAGCAAATAATAGCGAAATATAGTGACGATAATTTAAGTACCTATATGGTCACAGATTAGTACCTAGGTAGGTAGGTACTAGTACTACTATGATGGCTGGTGGCTGGTGGCTGGTGGCTGATGGCTGGTGGCTGGTGGCTAGCCGCAGGCACAGAATAGATATTACGTAGTGGCCCTCGCGAGTCGCAGGGCTGCATTCCGGCGCTGTTAGTCACAGTGAGTCGCTGCGCATCCTACCGCCCTGCGCATAGTGCGCACAGCACAGTCACTTACTTGATATTTGTGTATGTTCGTAAGTTAGTAAAGATTATACTACGATTATAGTTGCTCCTAGGTGCCAGGAACAACAAGGCTCCGTAGCGACGACAAGGAACAAGGCCTATAGTTTCGACGAGTTTGTACGTTTGTCACGGGCACTTCATTCATACAGTTTTAGGACAACATCGTTTAGGTTCACGTTTAGATAAGAAATTTAATAATGTGTTGTAAGATATTACTCCAAAGTAAAGGCATTACTGGTTATTAGTGTCGGCTAAGAACATTAACACTTTACAGAAAAAAAAACTGAAATAATGAATAGAATACTAGCACATAGCCCGAAAGAACCTACTTTTAATAGGTAACAACACCAGTCACCACTTTTGCTCTGCCAACCTTGTTACGCATACGCTCGGGCTTTAATCCTTCGCCTTGTACTGCCTTGTAGTTCGCGCTGTGTGGAACTGTCCAGCGAGGGCCGACCGCAACGGGGGACGTGCTCGTGCGCCGTCGCGCTGGAATCTTACCAGTTCAAATAAACGTATTTTCCCTCTTTCTTAAATCGCAGTGGCCAGTCGACTCTTGTGTAAACGATCAATAACTAATTAGTCGATGGGCACAATGTTATTTGGCTCCTGATGAGCTCGATGACATAATTAGTGTCGAAATGTAAAAACAAATTGATAACGGGAGCTGTTTCGACTACTAGTTACAACGTCATTTATAACGGTAATAAGTTCCTAACCATGACAGTGAGCGAACAGCTTCTAGCTAATGATCGGCGAGTGGGGCCAGCCCGTGTGCACTGCGCGCAGTCTGCGGGCCGGGCTGGTGCCGCACGGCCCGCGCGTGAGTCAGCGCCCCGGGAATGTGGCAGACTATCGCAAGCGAGCAGACCGCCTGCCACACAATAGCCACAATGTACATACATACTTACCTGCCATACATACCTGCTGATCCTGTTTCAGCTTCACTATCACTAATGCTAGTAGCTCGTGTTAACATCATTGGAGTGCTTCAGTCGCGTAGCAATAGTCAATCAGTCTATTGCCGTCAGTTCATACTCGAAGCATTTGTTTCAATTAGACCATTTACAGGCACTTGTGAATTTTCAAGAAATAGGTCCTTCAGAAAGACGAAGCTAGATGCCAATATAATTATAATAATCTAATTAAAATAAACCGTGGCAGCAAACGTTTTGAAGGGAACCGAATGATCCAACACTAGCCCCACCGTCAGCGAGACATTTGAGTGAGCATGGCATACTCAAAACTGCGAAGGTAGATTCAATTCAATAAAAGACGTACCCACCTAGTAAATGATAGCTTTATAGCCGGTACAACCACGCACAACTACCGAGCTACTAGCCAGGCTGGAGACGATCCAGGTAGGGCGGGAGGCCGGCACCGGCGGCATCACGATTTGTGATTCCTGAGAGTTTGACGCTCATCGCGATAGTGCGGGTACAGGGGTTTGTAGAGCTAGGTGTTCTTGTAGGCCCAAGCTCTATAAACGTACTGTCGCGACGCGTACCAAAGTATGTATTCTTATAATTATTATCATTCAAATCATCAATCCAACCCTCTAAGGTCATATAATCATATTGAATGATATTTCAAATTCAGTAAAGTCATATTTGTTACGCTCGCGAATCATATTTTATTGAATTTCGCGGGCCACCCTGGCGCCTGCCCCTTAACTCCGCTGATCCAGATCCCCATGTGAAAGATATTTTTTTTCTATAATCAATTGGTATTTCGGTGAGTCAGCAACTTAAGGGAACGCATAGCTTCCATAGAATTAAAAGATAAGCTCCATTTAGCTTGCCGTAATTAGGCTCGGCATGTATTTAGCTAGGCATTACCTAGCTACACAATACAATAGAGTCCGGCGCTGTTCCCACGGTGTTCCGCGAACAAGTCATTAGTGTTACTCGGAGAGCCAAAACGTGGGCTTTGGGTTTGGTTTAGTTTGGTGGTACAATTTACCATTTCCATAGGACGGATGGATACGTGAAATGGTTACCTATTAAACTTCTTCCTTTAACTTTTAAAGTATCAGGTAAGTATCCAATGGAATAGCAATGAAGGCCATTCAATTCGAGAGTTTAGAGAATAGTGATATTTAGTGAAGAATTCTGGGAAATGGTCAAAAATACATAAAACATGGGTTTTCTCCAATCCCATGAATTTTCGCCTAGCCTTTATGTGTTGCTTAATTGTTGCAAATGGGTCACACTATCACGTCCTGGAAGGAATGCGTCAAATTACAAGTCATTCTGTATAAAGTTGTAGAATGCGCTCCCCAAGAGGAATGTTTCTGACAAGATATAGGTACTTATCTATTGTTATAAATGTTAACAAATTTTTTTTTTTTTAATAAGTTGGTACCACCCTAATTATGCTGATAGGCATCGTTAACTGATTTACAGCATCGCTTGTTGTCCGGACACTTTTGTTGGCAACATTAAGTAGTTATCTGCTACAACAACCGCGCTTAATTAATGACGACACATGTTACTGCCTACCTACTTCGTGACCCCGTGTTCAGCTGTTTCGTACGTACCTACTTACGTAGGGCAGGCCGGGCTAAAGGTCCGCAGGTACGCGGACCAGTCAGTAGCCAGCCAGCAAACCAGTTAGTTTCATGAATGTGCCATCCATCACCACTAAGTAGGTAGGCAGTAACATGTGTTGTCATTACTAAGCGCGGTTGTTGTTGTAACAGATGATGTTTGGCAACAATAGTGTCCGCACAACAAGCGATGCTGTAAATCAGTTAACGATGATGGCTCGTTACGACTTGTTTATTTATATGCGAATGAGGCGCGCGGCGGGGCGCACACCCGACCCCGAGCCGCACTCTTCGACAGATCTGTCATAACACTTTTTTATAAGTTTCATGTGTTACGAGTGAGGATACTTGGAATGATGAAAAACTGGCAACTCAGCGATTTACAGCACTTTTACTGTTAATTTAATGCGATACAATTTATAGATTCCCGGGAGTCGATAACGTCTGTCGTGATTTGTAGCCGCGCACATGTGTCAGATGGACATGTTTATGAATGTAACGCGGAACACTAGCACTAAATCTTAATCTACTAATAAAACGACTACCGGCGCGTCGACGGCTAGTCAACCGATACGCTCGTTTACGACTCGTTCGAGAGATTAGGACAAATGTGCAAGCGTAAACAGTGGACTAGACGGGGTCCGACGTGACCGCGGCGTGTGCCGGTGCGAGAGGCGAGGGCCGGTGTGGCGGCGCGCCGGTGCGCCGGTGCGCCGGTAGCGTAGGTCGGGAGATGGTGTGCAGATAACACGCGGAGGCGGCGCGCACGTGCTGATAGCGGCTTATCTCCGGCTGATAGCGCCCCACGCGCCTCCGCCCGGCCTGAACAGCTGATCGGTGTACACAACACGCGCTGCTCGCGCTACCTGCCGACCTGCGTTCGTCTGCACAGCATCAACACTGCAGGCTGCACACCTAATTCATCACTATTATGATACACTTGAATGTTGTTATTCTAACAATACTTACCGACCCTTCTCCTAATAGGGCAGTCGGGGAAAACTAATGTGTTACCCCAATTAGGGATCACCTACCCAAAGCCTTGTTTCATTGTTTCTAGTTGATCCTTTCTATACATAATGATAATTGTCACATTAATGAGCCCCGTTCTGAGAAGTCTTTTGGCGGCTAGTTGTTGTTCACTGATACAAGTAATCAAAGATGATTCGATCGGATTTCACGGATCCAGTAGGGATTCTCTCAATTGGAGCGGACACCCAAAAATAGTGAAAAGAATAATGGGGCGGGTCATGTGGGGGCGCATGGCGGGGGTGATGCGCGCGCGCAGCCCGGCGGCCGCCGCCGCCGCCAGTCAGCGCACAGCACGCGACGCGGACACACGTCACGCCGCGCTCCCGTACGTTTGAATCAGTGAATGAGTGAACAACACCAGCATGCTGCACGATACATGGCCCAATGCGTGGCATAAGACAGAATCCTTCGAGCTGGACGCGCTGTTTGCAGAGGTTAACAACAATTGTTTGAAAGGTGAGCGTGCAGTGAGCGATACAAATCAAGTAAACATTCATGTTGTGATCTACCCTTTTACCACGTTTCCATGTACGGTACGTATGTTTAAGGACCAAAATAAGGGTTGTGACATGTAGGTAGGTTACCGATGCGATATATAACCTCTGTCCTGTCTCCTGTACTCCTTTCTATCATACCTACTCAATTCATTCTGTAAGCTCAGGGTCAGTAGGTAATGTAATGATAGATTAATAAGTTTCAGCAACTTTTGCTGCACTTCTTATGTATTCCTTGTTTTACTAAGGGTTGTGCTACTGACATTAGGTAGGTATACATAAATAAACCTTATCAGTGAATTACAATACTAACAAATGCATAATTAGGTATACAGACTGCTTCATCGTGCATGATTACTTTGATTACAGTTGGTTTTTGTAAATTAACGTTAATGATGTTGATGCTATTAACTAAATATTTCATGTAATGCTTGAAGTCGTTTCAACTTGGTAAACAAAGTAAGTACCTATTAAACCTACTGAATTAATGATAATTTTAAAATGTACCTTTTGACCAAATCTTACAGTGAATGTAGACAATACTTACAATGCATATACATAGTTAAATGATTGAATATCAAGAGTTGTGCGGGCTACGCACTTATGTTTAGCGTAGTGCTGTGCGCAATGTGTTATGTAGTAGCGGTACGCGTCGCGGGGCGGACGAGTGGCGCTGCGCCGCTGTGTATCTATTTGGATGATCACAAATAAAGCGGTGGTGTCGGCGAGCGCCAATCGCATCGCTTTGCGGCGCGCCTGTGTGGCGCAGCGAGTAATGTGTGTGCGTGTGCGCAGAAGGCGAGGCGGAGTGCGGCGCGGAGGGCAGCGGCGGCGACGCGGAGAGCCCGCCCCGCCTGCCGCCGTTCGGCTACGCCCACCCCGCGCTGTCGCCGTCCCACTCGCGCAGCTACCAGGAGCTGCGGCCGGCGGCGGCACACGCGCGCGACATGCAGGCCTACGCGCACCTCGAGGAGGTGTTCAAGCCGGGCACGCCGGGCGCCGCCGGCTCCACGGATGGCGTGTTCCTGCGCCGCAGCAGCCCCGACCTCAGTCCTTCGCCAGAGCGCCGCGACGACTTCCGGCACTACGAGCCGTACGCACCCGCCGCGCCGCCGCCCTACTCGCACGACCACCACCATCACGTCGACGGGTGAGTACTCGCACTCATCAAACCATCTTGTCACCAGAGCGGAACTGTCTTTTTGTATGTATATTTTTCTCACCATGAGCATTTGGCGAGACTAGTACTGCAGAGCTATTAGACACAGCTCGTTAGCACCTACCGTTGTCGTGCGGAGTGTAGAGACGTGCGCGGGCGCGGGCTGTGACGCCGCGAGCGCAGTTAATGGCGCTACACATTACCTGACGTAGCTGTCACTCACCGCCTGCTTGCATTCTATTTTTAGTTCCATTCTAACAAACTGCAATCACAAACCGTTCAGCTTACCCAATACCTGTGTTCTCACGATGCCATTTTAAGTTATGAGGGACTATTGAAGGCCCCGATCATCCGGTTGTTCGCTACAAAGCGCATGCTTTGAATACGCCAATCAGTCTAAGCCTTACACTGTCGGGGGATCAACATGTTTATCGTCAGTACAAGTGCTGCCATAGCCCTGGTGTGGTTTAGTAGGTACCGCGCTGAGAAGGTGTACCCGGTTAGCCCAAAAGACAATGCTTTGCATAAGCATAAGTACCTTCTATGATAGAAACGAAAATACTTGATGCTTTAAGCATTACAATGAGAATCCTTTAATTGTATATAATATTTTTTCACTTGCAATTTCACTTAAATTTTCATAGACCGGTCCTGAAAACCGCCAACTTCATTTCTAAAATTATTTTAACATGAGTTTGTAACAATTAAATAAAAAATTGTTCTTGTGCTAAAATACCTTAGGGTAGGGCAAAGGCCTCTCTTCTACTATACGAGTCCAGTTCAGACCACAATCACACACAAAACTGCTAGTTTTCGCCGAAAGCTCAAGCGGTATATGTATAGACGCGACCACCGAACAGCTCTATTCCGGTGGTTCTTTGCCGCTGTATGGCCTTCGACAGCTAGTTATGTTTTCATAAAACCCTGCCCGCCTTTGGCCTCTGCGCAAACACCCTGCTCTATGAACGCTTGTATTGACCACGCTCCAATATAACAAGGGAAATAATCACATGTCAGTGAGTTTTCTGATTAGCGAAAGTAAGACAGATCCTTTCATCGCCTTCCCAGGTCCAATGTTTGATGTCTTGCCTTTTCACAATCGTAGCTGCACCTGATGCTGTCGGTCGTCACTTTGTGTTTGCCATGTTCATCGCAAGCCTGACTTTGTGGCTTGCTTGGGACAATTGTTTAAACATTAGTCTCGTAGCTCAGCTGCTGAGGGAAACAGCACGATGGCGCCGGCAAATCTAAGATTTTTTCAGTTCATTTCATCGCTTTCTTCAACGACAATACAGAGAGTATTGTCGTGGAAGAAAAGAGATTCCAATTAACATTTAATTGTTGAAACTCTTCTCAAGGCATACTTCCCATACCTCTCTAGTACTTAAGATATATTATATACAGAAGCTGTTGATGTGTATCTTTACAAATCAGTAAATTGTGATATATTTTTAGGAGATGTTCAGTGGAACAAACTATTTGGTACATAGCCAAAAATATTCATATTTCCACAACCAATGTCCATAGATAACAAAGAAATACTCTTTATAAAGTAAGTACCCCATATAAATTCATATTTTATTTTATGCGTGCCTAATAACTTAAGAATTGACAATTCAGCTCGCTCACAACATTGTTTGAAAGTCGCAAGCTTGCCGCCTGTAGCCACAACAGCTCGTTCAACTGTAAGTGCATACTATGTGCGGACTATTTATATTGGCTATTTAGGAATGAGTTTATAAGTGATAGGCTATTTCTCATGTCTAGTCCACTGTATCACTGTGTTAACTGAATAGGTAAAAGAGTCCCGAGCCTAGATGTTCTCGCCACACGCAGTTAGCAGTGCTGCTGCGCTGCCGCCTCCGCGCGGCAAGCGGCAGTGACGTGCTTTGGTAAGTGCTTGTGTAGGTGTGTGAAACCAAACATTTTGAATTTGAATTTCCGTTTACTGAGTTTATCGAAATTTAATAAAATGGGCGGATCAGATCGAAAGAGCCACCGATACCCATATATCATTGATGTCGATAGATAGTCTTATGTAAGATATGTGTGTAAGTGTAAGCCTGGCGCATGAAGTATAGTCGTCGTTGTCGTGTAGCACAAATCAAGCCGGTATAAAAGTAAAACGGCGTCGTCGCGCGTCGGGCCGCAGCCGGACCGTTGCAAGTAGGTGCGGTCCTTTCGTTGGTTACCGTCACATTCTAATAATGATCAGTTATTCATATCATGAATGTTGTTCGTATTCGTCTTCAACCGATTACGAGTTTATCAGCTTCTGTTTCCCATTCTCATGGTTTTTCTATTACTGGTGGTCATTTCAACAGCTGTAGGCATCATTGCCATTCGCAAGCAGGTTAGTTTAAGCAAAATGGTTGAAATAGCTTGGTCCTATCAGTGCCGACTGCTGGTCGGCGGCGATGTGGCCTGGCTTGAGAGTGTCGCGCACATCGGCACGTCCGCGGCACGTGCGCTGCGACACGAGCTAGCATTCCGACATGCTGGCTGCCGCTGGCCGCTGCGAGCACGTGCCAATCATATAGCATAACAGTGATAGCTCCACTCTAAAGTAACCCCTTGCAGTCACGGGCTATTGCGTGAGAGCCCTGCTCGACCGTTGGATGTCTTCTACACTCCATAAACGTTCAAGGACACTGCGCACCTATAGACAGACACTGCTTAGAGGACGGCTAACCAAACTATGATGGCTTTGTAGTCATAACGTTACTTCAGTTTCGGCTCCCAATCGCTAATTTACGTTCGTTGTTCCTAATATTGATATGAGAGTGGCTGTGAGCCGATTCTGGAAACGCACGATGTGTATAACAGGCAGCGAAGACATAAAGTCATTCATCCATTCATAGTCGTCGACTATTACTAAAGTCAAAACATGGGGCCTATTCCTTTGAATTTTGCGTCAGCATTGATTAACTGTATTCCGGGAATTTCATTAAAATATTGTTATACAGAATCGGATAAAGAACAGCTAATAATGTCCACCGCGGCCACGTCTGTGTTTGGCGCACGCGCAACAACGCCGACATTCTTCAGAATGTTGACTGGTTTCAGTGAGCACGTGTGCTATCTCCTCGCTGAACGATAACGTGCAATAGTTTGTAAGTCAAATTTGGTGAGTTCGGTAGCTCGTGCGTCCGATGTGCCTCGGCAACGTTCCGCACCGGTCCTTGGAAATTATTTTAAATGAATAATATGATAATGTCGGTGAGCACACAGCGTGAGGGTGTGTGCGTGTGTGCGTGTCTGTGTGTTGTGCGGCGGTGGCACGTCGCACGGCGCGGCGCGATAAGGCCGCGGCCGCAGAGCGGCGGTCGCGCTAACGGTTGTTAATTTATTTATAACTGTTTAATTTGTTACAATTACACCGCGATGCCTGCGCGTCTCGTTGTTTCATGTACTTACTACACATTACTAATGTAACTAGTTTGCTAAGTACATGTTAGATTAATGTCAGAACTGAAATCCTTTTTAAATGCTATTTGGGTTTTATTTAAAATGATCTATAATATAAACACTCACTACCAAACGCAGACTTAAATACTTAATAAAATGATATCTATACAGGCTGATTTTTTAAAGACCAGCCAAATTTAAGGATGTGGTACAGACCATCAAACTGAACAACTTTCTCCATGGGACCAACATCGTAATCGCGAATAAAAATTCAGCCGTCCCATACATTTAGGTCGAGTAGGTATTGAAGTTTTATATGGGACAGTTGATAAAATTTTCGCGATTACGCTATTTGTCCCATGGAGAAAGTTGTTCAGTTTGATGGTCTGTACAACATCCTTAAATTTGGCTGGTCTTTAAAAAATCAGCCTGTATATATGGATATGATAATAACATGATATGATACCATGCTACCGATTTGGAGCAACCTGTAATGATAGTTGTGTTGGGAATAATAAATAAATAAATACATAAATGTAAAAAACAAAAATATTTGATCGGAAAAATTGAAGCAGTATTTTGCAACTGTGAGCTTTAGTAACATTATGAGATAACTGATAAATAAAATGAATTGTCAGGAGAAAAAGATTTAGTTTGAGGCAGATCAGCAAGATAGACGCGCGTTTTCGATTTTATGATGTTGTTAGATAAACTTAAAGCGGAAGATACGTTATTGGCCACAGCGAACGTTCTTACTTGAACCAAGTCCAATGGACACAGTTGCACTCAGTTACACGCTATCGTCGGCTAAACAGCGCATGCCGATACAGCTCAATAATTTTAGTTTTTGTATATAAATACGCATTAAAATGCCTTGTGTATGTAATGAGTGTTCTAATCACTTGAGAAAGAAAAATAACACTAAATTACTTTTCACACGTCAGTACAGCCAAAAATGTATTATAACTGTATTTATTGTTTGCTTCTTCATTTTTGTGAGAGCGAGATAGATAATACAGAACAGCGTGACAACTCTCGCTAACGATATCTCAATGTCATTTATAATCGTAAACATTCGGCGGCTAACGCGGTTGCGCTCGCACGACTGTGTCGGGTCCTATCTCGGTCCTTGTCTATCGGTAACTGTAAGTATACAACTGTGATCATGTGAGAGTTTCGTTGCATGTAGTTGTGCAGGTGCACCGAGTCGCCGAGCCCATGTTAGTGATTGCGATGTTAGAGCGTACCGTATCTTCTACTTTTAAGTTTATCTAAATGTAGGTATCATATTATTGATACTTTTGGTTAATTATTGGGTTTAAAAATTGCCATTGAGTTTAAAGATTTAAATTACTGTGGGTTTTTTCATAACTTCCTAACATTGTGTACAGTCACGTGCACTAATATGTCAACAATTGTAAACTTTAAATAGCGATTTTTGCGTTAGATAACGAAAACAACAATGAAATACGGCACATTGCAAAAACCTATGAGTTCAAAAATACTATGTTAGTAACAACACAAAATTACGTTAAAAAATAAAGAAGAAAATCGCTTTTGAATAAAGCCAAGTGTATACATATTTATGCTCGTGACTGTACTACATGTATAATTAGTGATATAAAGGTAAAATTATGTAACACCCTGTTTAGTTGGCGAATTGTAGAGAAAAGTAAATTATTCAATAAATCCTACATAGTCCACTGTATGATCTAAAAAAAAAACATTGATTTACATGTCTGTCACCACGTTGCGTAACAACCAGGACCCTAATTGCGTAACACACAATCAATCAGAATCGGTTTCATTTTGATAGTTCAACAACATTCATTGTGTTATTTACGTGTTGAGCAGACTTTATGAAGGTAACCTTTTTCGAACTTATGAAGCAATGGATTAGCAATATCCTTCAAAATGATTCAGATTGAGATTGATTATGTGTTTCGCAATTAGGGTGCTGGTTTCGTAGCGGCGCGTAGCTAGCAATCGCGTTGAGTAGCATACGACATCAAGCGTAGCGTCTGCGCTTAGACATTGTTGCGTAGCGGTTGCGCTACGACCGAATTGTGTAGCGGCTGCGCTACGATTTGTTTACGTAGCGGGTGCGTAGCAAGCGACAGCATTGCGTCGCGGCTACGCGACGACTGCGTTGCGCAGCGCGGCGTCTGCGTGGCGACTTGCCGACGAACCTTAATGAGGTTATGTTTCCTGCAAATGTAATATAATAATTAACATCGAGGCTTTTACACCGCGAAGACCCGTCACAACGGAGAGGTGTGCAATCTCAGAGAATATTTCTTAAAAGCCGGAGTGGGTATGCAACGTGATGTGGTTGCAGTGGACAAGGGGCTCACCCCGCTGTCCATGGCTAAAGAGAACTGGCGCAAACCTGTTATACTTACGATGAACGCAAGGAGGTAGGCAAAGCAAGGAGCTTCACGGGCGCTTCTATCGGGCTCTTCATGAGCCTGGTGTAGACTTCTTAGCGTCCGTATCCAGGCTACGTTTTGGGGACCTTTTCGGAGAAACTGAAGGTTTCGTCTGTGCAATTATGGACGAAGTTATCTTGACGAACAACTACCGGAGACATATTATGAAGGACGGGACGGGTTGACGTTTGTCGGGCATGCCACCGTCCGGGTGAGTCCATCAGGCATATTATCTCTGGTTGTTCTCGTCTGGCTAACGGCGAGTACTTGCACAGGCATAACCAAGTAGCCAGGATGAAATATGATGATTGAAATATAAACTTGTCGATTCTGAGGTACCGTATTACAAGTATGTGCCCGACCCAGTTCTTGAAAATGACAATGTAACGTTGTACTGGGATCGGCCTATCATTACTGACAGGACTATTGTCGCCAATAAGCCTGATATAGTGCTGATAGATACATTAGCGCGCCGCACAATGATTGTCGATGTTACCATTCCGCATGACGGGACCCTCATGAAAGCTGAGAAAGAGAAATAAATTAAATATCTCGACTTACCACACGACGTTGTTGACATGTGGAATGTGAGCTCGGTTGTCTTTGTGCCGATTGTCGTATCGGCCAATGGCCTGATGGCCGAAAGCCTCGATCTACATCTATCGAGGCTCTTGTTAGACGGTTGGATCAAGAATTCAAAAGGCAGTACTCCTCGATACGGCTCGCATTGTGAAGAGGTTCCTGTCTCTGGAGCCCTAACCACCGGTAGCTTGGACCCTATTCCCGATACCGGTGGGCTACTATTTTTTATATATTAAAAATATTTTTTTAAATCTTTTTGTTTACAAAAATATTTAAAAATGTAAATTATATGTATTTAAATGAAATAAAGGAGATCATAATGTTAGTTGGTTAGAGGTTAATGGTTTATAATGTTTTTAGATCTTGAAATGTGCATAATTTCTTTACAAGTTCTTATGGACGTGAACTACGGCATCGGTGACGTTTCCTGGACTATGGTTCGCTGGTTAGGCTAGGTTCGCTGGTTAGGCTAGGGTCGCTGTCATAACAAAAATAATACGGTCCGGTGTATAATTGATTTACATGTGGAACCTATTACAGTAAATTGGTCCCACATACAAAAACCTACACTAATTATAATGAGCGCTTTAATTCCCTGCTGTGGGTCATATAATGTTGATTTTCACTTACAGGCGCATAGTTCCTTCACGAGCTGCCAGTCTCGCGCTGTCTTCGTCAGACGACTCCACTATAGGTCGATATATTTGTAGATGGTTCAATGTGAACATACACGTCGCACATAGTTCGTCACCACTGTCTTGAGGACCCGTACAGTAGCGCCGCGTGTCGGCAATAGTCGCGCTACTTGTTTACACTCAACTGCCAGTTTGTTTTCGTGTTCGATTGTTATTGAGCCGCGTTATCTCTGCTGTGGCCGTTTCACTTAATTAGCCGAATTTTAGTCAGCTTTAATTTCAACTCAGCTACTAACGAGTAGATACTGGGTAGGTATTAAAACAAAGCGAACTATATACATATGTATCTTTCATTTTACGCGTCGATACGTTTACACTGATCCGACCAAGTACCGTAATGTACTGCATAGGTATGGGTACTGTGGGCAGGCGGCCACTACTACGTACGTACATAGGTATGGGTACTGTGGGCAGGCGGCCACTACTACGTACCTACGTATATAACCTTACAACTCACGTGAAGTGTTGGCTCACGAGAATCTGCCGAGCTCGACTATATTATTTAGAAACAGACTTACAAAGGGTTGAGAGAGCCAAAGTTCAATATCTACTGACTTGATTTTAGTACTCACTAACTTACCTAAATTAAGTACTTATTGATTACTTAAATTCATACTTCCTCAATACATCAATACATTGCTGTGATTAGACTAGCTAAACTAGTGTAAAAAAACCCGTGGCTATTTTAGACAAAAAAAAATTGAAAATTAAAATCAAATGTGCTTTTTGATTTTGTCCAATTATTATACTTACCTATAAAATAGTTATAGTGATCATAGATAATAAGATAGTTGCACAACCGCTTCAGATGTTGTGTTCCTTGTAAAACTCGTATCAATGACCGGGTCACACTCGAAAGTTCTCACACGATCAGCATCATCCAAGTGTGAGCCTCATCAGATTGTCATAAGTTTGACGACATTTATTTAAGTTCGGAGATGTTGAGAAAGCTCGAGAGGAGATTTCGAATATGAGTAGGTATGTGAGGCAGTCTATTAATACGTGCATTTAACATTAGTTTCATACGTTTCTGATTGCTATTTATCGTTTAATTTAGTATTGTTAATGCTAATATTTATTATAGGTGCACTCGGCAGGTATGTACCTACCTACATTGATAGAACATTGCCGTAGTTAACCGGATAGCTATTGTTCAACGGTAATTGGAACCTAATACAGAAAATAGTATTGTTTTACTTTCTCCAAAGAAACACTTATAAAGGTTGGTACAAGCAGATTGAGACTAGTGTAGGTATGTGCAGTGGGTGGCTCTGTCCGCGGTGAGGACAGCAGGATGTGGCCGTCCGGCGTGACGTCACGCGCACAATGAATGGCCGCACGGCTGCAAGCCGACTGCTGTACCAGCAGTACATACCTATTATACAGGCAGATTTTTTTTCAAACCAGCGTTTTTTTTTTCTGAACTGTATGATCTCTGCATCTCCTACAGGAATACGCTGAAAGTAACCATGGGAAAAATTTAAATAACATCCAAATTGAAAAGAAAATTAAAGTAACATCATGTTTTCACTTCGAACAGTTCACGATAATAGTCGAGTACATAAGCGACAATACAATAGTCGAGTACATAAGCGACAATACAATAGTCGAGTACATAAGCACTTGGGTACATTGAAATGAATACTTTGGATAACTTCCAGCAACTTAGACCTACGATTGTCACATCATTTCGTTTATTTAAATTAAATACGCGCGAACTAAATTAACAATGTTTTTTTTAAATTTTCTATTTTATTTCGTCGATTACTTTATGTAGTTTCCGTTATTATTTAGCCGTTCTTTTTGTGCATTTCATCAAGGGACTGTCAGTAGTGACTTCTCCATAGAGATCTACGTTTTGGAACGGGCACCTAGCTTCAAGTTTCTGACTAACTGACCCATTCTGTGTCACAAAAGTGCCTGTAAATGGTTTACTTAATTTAAATGAATGATTTGTTTTTTAATGTTAAAAAAAGTTACAAACAGTATGACAAAGCACAGACTAACCAATAGAGTCAATATCAATTTAGATATTTCCGGACCTGATATACCTACATGCCTGATAATTATGTTGCTCGGTTTGAGAACTAAGTATTAAAGACATAGCAATAGACTGTCGTGCGTGGAGCTACTAGTGTTATTGAAGTATTGCGTTATTGCCGACGCTTTGAGTCACTACTTATAGCACTTTGTTATGTACTTCACAAGCTCAATCATCATTAGAGCAAGTTACACTAATGTCTACTCTCTGAGATAAACATCGTATGTATTGTTTGTTACGCTTGTAATGAGTTGGACGGAACGTAATGTGTCGGACGTTGAGTGGCAATACTTTACCGAAAACTGCAACTGCACTCTGTGTAGTATGTAAAACTCAAATATTTGGATAATGTGGAAAATATACGAGAATAGGTACGAAGTTAAAGGTAACAGCGGCACGTCAGAGCAGAATGTTTTAATATTAGAGAGACCTGGCTCGTGTGTTTCGTTGTGTGGTTTCTGCGAATGAGTAACGCTATCGTGCACTTCCTGCGCTGCGCGCGCGCTGGCATTGTGCGCCGCGACACTTAACCTAGTGAGAGCGGGCCCCGCGCCCCGCGCGCCCCGCGCCCTCCCCGCACACCTCTCGCGTTGCGCTAACAATATGGTGTTTGTCGATCCGCACACTTGGATTAATTTATGGCAACCACTCTAAAACCAAAAGCAAGCAAACCCTCCATATGCAGTCAATTGGTTGAGCAAATACGTTCTGAGCCTAACTCTGGGTTCACGACGTTTTTTGTGCGAGTCGGGACCATCGCCGCGCTCGGGCGGATACGCGCGAGGACCCTTGTGTGCAGAACGTTAATAGCATTATTAGCTGTTGCGGCTGTTCTGATACGTCAACAACAGCGTCTCTTTGTTTGTTGTGTCGGTTTTTGTGAGGTTTCACAAACTGTTTTTCAACTCGAAAGAACGCGTGCCTTGCGTATCGCTGAGGAACGCAATAGGCGACTTGCGTTCGGAGGCTGTCGGGCTAGATCCAGCGAGGCATGTGGGCCGTGTTCTAGGTAGCGGCAGGTCTTACGTGAGCTGGCTGGCCCCAGGGTGTCGGGTGTCCCGCGCGTGGGCGCCGCGTGAGAACATCTCCTGCAGCGGCGGCACACTCGAGCCTGTCGTGTGGACACCGCACAGTTACATCGGTTACGTTCACACGCCACACACACAGCTGCGCAGTAGGGACACACGCACACACACACAGCTGCGCAGTAGGTACACAGCGCCGCAGTTTTATTATTGACTTGTTCTGTTTGAAAATAATTAATATCGTTAGGCATGTTTGCGTTTTCCTCTAATATTCGAGTTTGTTTATTGTTACCAATTAGTATAAGGAAAACCCCACTTAAGCGGTCAGCGACAACCGTCTAACTATTAATATTTTGTGTATTTATTATTCAATGATGTAAATTCTTCAGTACAGTTGACTTCAGGAAAATGTTCTGAGCTCAGCTGCAACGCAATACTCGAACGTGTAGCGCATGCGCTATAGTCTACTAGATGTAGGTCTACTCGAGACAAACTAGATCGCGCTTTAAAACAAATGCCAGGTTGTGTATAACTACTTAGTTAATAACATTACGAAAATGTTAGTAAATATGTGTTTTCCTAAAATGTACAATACCGTTATCAATATGTCGTCGTGGGACGCGGACCGCGTGGTGGTTGCGCCGGCGCAGGCCGCAGGTGACCCGCCGCGCGCCGGCCGGCGCTCGCTGGGTTATTTGACAGAGACAGTTTTTGTGCGCGTCCCCCTCTAATGCGCCATTTTACACGTTTTAAGAGTCCTCGGATCGTTTCCAAATTTGTACACATAATTTTTTGTGAGCGTCATGTGACGGTTTAAGTGTCTCGAATGAGTTATTTGTATAGGCCCTTGACGTTCCGGTGCGTGGTTAGCTCGATGATCACAAATAACGAGCGTTGCGTTCAAGAAGAGTAAACCGATCCACGGCGTGTGCGGGCAGGCGGCGTGACCAGCACGTGCGCGCGCTGGCGACGCTAATGCGCCGCGCCGGGGTGGCCGCCTGGAACGGGATGCGGGCTACGAGCTACAGCACTCACTTGTCGTGACCATCCGTACCGACTACATTACACGCTCGTTGTTCAGAAGACGCGCATAAAAAGTATTGGGTTGTGAGACAAGCTACGCTCATGCTAATGTATGGACACAGTAAAGAAACGGAACAGAGACAGCCTCATAGGCACGCGAGTAGGCACATTGTGTATGTAGTTACAATACTAGTATTTGGGGTAATAGTTGTCTTCTTTCATGCGTGAATCAGTGGATATTATTGTAAGAGCCGACTAGCTGCTACGTCACCGCGCGGGGTGCGGGGGCGCGCGGGGCGGTGTGGACGTGCGAGTGCGGGCGCTCCACTTCCGCGTTCTCGTGTTGCTTGTACTACATAGTTACATACATGGCGACGCCGTGTATGTCCCGCTTCGTATCTATCGCTCCGCCTTAGGTTTATCTCTGCGTCGGCGGCGTGTTGTGTCAGCTCTGGCGGGCACCGGTCCAGACTCCAGTGTCCAAGGCTCGGCCTTTCTATGAGCACGTCGGCCTTAGTCTGAATGTGGAACCCGCGTGAATTAGATGAAAGTTAACAAGCGATGCAATTTTGTCATTGATTTGGTGTGCTTGGGTTCGTCTGAAAGTGCCGGTGTCGGGCGAGTGTGAGTCCCGCGTCGTGTAATGAATGCAAGCGGGTCGAGGGCGGCGCGGCGCACGATAACGCACGGGTACCTACCTCTGAGACGTTCCGAGCCATTAGCCTCACTGCGCTCTACTTCACAACTACACGCTCGGTACTCGCTGTTCTTAAACGATGCTAAAACGTTTAATACCAGCGCCGCGTACGTGTCCAAGTCGGCGGCGCGCGCTCTGGCGCACCGGTCACTTCGTCACGTTCCATTCCGCACGTTCTGTCTGTACCCTTGAGTAATGTCTCCATCGCGAAGGTTGTCACATATTACTTGCATCAATTTAGACAGTGTTAAACAATTAATTAATTAATTAGTCACACAAAGATATGCGATTACTATTGAGATAAAAATTTCACAATTTTTTTTGGTCATCTAGGCGCTAGGTAACGCTTAGAACAGAATATATTTATTTGCTTTATAACATTGCACATTAAGGTCTTATAAATAGCATTATGATCTTACATATTTCGCCAAGGACTATATTTAAACACGTTACACGTAAAAAATTAAAAGGATACATTAATGTGTTAAAATTATTATCCTAACATGTCTAATAACTTTAGTGAATTCTTAACAATAATAGGTTACAAAAGTAGGTACTTACTTAATATACTGATAATCAGTAACTATATCTATCTGTTACTTTTTTGTCAATACAAATTCTTTCACGCTTAGGGGACTAACCACACTTGTTCAGCTTTTGTCCATAGAAAACAACGATTTTGTGTGAAGATGCGTACGGGTCCGTAAAGCCGAACGGATGCGAGTACGATCTCTGTACGACAGCGCTGCTGTTCTTTACTGCTGAGGCACCGTACCATATACGGTGCCTCATATAAATTTGATTAACTTTGCTTGGGTACTTTTTGAGTTAAGTAATAATAATATTATCTTTTTATTTCTGAGCATATATGGTACATTAAGGTCTTAATATTACCGTTTCACATACCTACCTACACTACCGTTGCCGGTGTAGTAATATTTAAATTACTTAACTTACAATGTCAAAGTGGCCAAGTATTGACAAAATGTAATGTCATAATTTATATTTAAAAATGAAAAAGATACATCAAAAAACCATAAAGTCAATAGGTAGGTATACATACACACACAAAGTATTGATAAAAAAGTAATGTCAAAATTTATAATTAAAAAATGCATTAACTGAATAGAAACAGTTGTTTATAAGCCAGGCAAATGTTGTTTTCCTGAATTTATTAGTGGGCAACACTCTGATACGTGGGGTTAAATGATTAAAGATTTTGATTGCCATGCAATTGGAATTCCTGCTATACAAATGTAGTCTCTGGCTAGGCGCAAGCAATTTATTTGGGCTTCTGCTTTTTACTCTTTTAGAAATGTGTTCATACAATGGGAACATGTGTGAGTACTTACCTTTTTATAAACATACAAATTTCAAAAATATGTATAGGCAAGGAAGTGGATGAATTTTTAGTGCTTTAAATAATAACTGAATGATGATTTGGAGCATGTGGAAGAATGTGTCAGGGCTGTCCCTGACACATTTTTTTGTGCAATGAATGCTCTGGTCACATCTACTGAATTTCTCCATATCACGAGGCCGTAACGCAGCGCTGATGCAACATAGCCATGATAAGCCAAGAGGGCCGTTTCTTCACTGGCTATTCGTCTCAGTTAGCTTGAATAATACGATTTTTTTCCACTCAGTTTATATTGATGATTTTTAATAACTTCCTGTTACTGATATTTGCATAGCAAGTACTGTCAAATGAATTTGTGTGGGGTAGGTACAACTAAAAAGTGAAAAATAAAAAAACTTTTAGTAAAACGTTTCTTTTTCCTTGTAACTAACGAAATGCTGATATATTAAACATCTAAAGCTTCCAAAGAAATGAAAATAAACCAAAGTCATACTTAGGTATTTAACCCTTCCAGAAGCTTGTTATAAAATGAATGCTGCTTCTTTTCGAATACTCGATCATGGGATAGGTCACTACGAGTAGGTACAATACCTAACGAGCGTCAGTGGGATGAGCCCAAGTTATGGCGAGTGTGATCGTGTGCGGACGAGCTCGTGCGTAAGCGGACAGTCGGCGACGCTCGTGCGCGTGCGCCCACCAGCCTGCGGCCGGCGCTCGGACGGTACTAGCGCCCACTTGCGTGAACATAATTCATTACACATCCTTTGTTCTAAGATACTGTATGAGCTGATGATGCATGTGCTGAAGCTGCTACCTGCCTGTTTTTTACGTCAATATTAATTCCCCGGATAAAAGATACCTGCGGCCATTGGTCGACTCAGCCCTTCAATTACCTACTCAATGTTACGAGACAGTTTATTTATTTATTTATTTATCTACTTACAGTTACCATTACAGGATATTACCCAATACGGTAAATGCGTTTATCCTAACTTAAACTATACTAACACCTATAACTTGGTGAATTATGTTTGTTTCAACAGTTTCTCGTTTCTCCAAGTAATTGTCTTGCTCAAAAGGTTATGTTGTTCGTAGTAGTGGCGGCGGAGGAGGCGGGGCGGTGTATTCGCGCTGCGCGTACGCAGCCGGCTCGCCTTACTTCGGCAACGGCGCCGAGATCACCTCGCAGCCGCAGATCTGGACCTCCAGCGCAGGTACACGCAAAAACTTACTGCTACCTTGAATCGCAAGGACAGGCGCCTGCAGTTATTTCCTCATTGAAATCGAATCTTTGTCGAAACTTGGTATTTACCAATACCTAATGTAGGGGCTCATTTGGTTTGCTTTGTTCCGCAGGCGGTTCCCCGAACTACGGCGGCGGCGGAGTGGTGCTGGGCGAGGAGTACGCGGAGGGCGGCTCGGAGGGCGGGGGCGGTGGCGGCGCGGGCGGCGGCTCGCTGCCAGCCTTCAGCGCGCGCTTCGGCGGCGCCTTCGCCTGCGCCACCTCGCGCCCGAACACCGTGTACGGCTCCAGTGCGCTCGCCGCGCCACCGTACTCGCACCAGGTCAGCCACACACACGCGCGCGCGCTCGCCAAGTAACAACCAGTCTAGTCTATGAAGAAGGCACTGCGTCTCTTGAACCAATCTGTGACCATCTGACACTGACCCGGCAGTCTGCGCCAACTGTGAGACACATACGCATCCTTCCGGGTGTAGGCGAGGAGCCTGCCGAGCTGTTCTCGATGATTCGTCTCGTGTGATTCTGCTTCGCGTCGCTTGTGTCGCCGCTCACCAACACTTTCTTCTCTCTGTTTCCAGGAGGTGTGGAGCTTGGAAAGTAATCGTCGTCCACAAATGTCCGCGGCCGCCAGTCTCTCTGCCAGTAAGTACCGAACTGTTAGAGAACATTAGGTATGTCAAATGAGTATGACTTGTCTTAAAACATTGTAAAGTACTATTCGAGTTAGGTTTTGCCTCGACACAAATAGCAGACAATTATAGTGGCGAATATAAAAACATGATGATTAAAACAAAACAATGATGGATCAAGTCCACTCGGCATGATTCACTAGCGCGCGACAGCTGCCGGCCATGGCAACATACTCCACTTGGTTCCACTGACGTAGGTACCTACAGCACACACAATGTACCTAGTGCGCGTGCGTGTTGTAGCTACACTATTATAATGTGCACTTTGAAAATAAACTTTACTTGAAAGATGAGTGAATCACCTAGAAATAAATAAATGTGAGTTGTACCCAAGGCAAATAGGTTAACAAGGGATTTGGTGCGAGCATGAGTTAGTGAGTGTAGATCATGTGCACCGGGCTGCTTACTGACGAGTTATATGTACCTACCTTGGAATATTGGAAATATTTGTATGTGGATGTCGGGCGCGCTGTAGACGATGATAAAAATATCGTAGTTTTCATGATGGTCCCGATAGCAGATAGCAACAGGCGGTGCGGGCGGGGAGGGGCCGTGTTTTTTGTGGCAGGTCACGTCGCGATAGCCCGCGCGTCGCTCGCTCGTCGCTCGCTCGCCGCGTCGGTCGGGCCGCTCGGGGTGCTCGGCCGGCGCGGGCGCATCTCTGTGACTCCCAAGTTTTTTATTCAGTAACCGAGAGATAAGCTATTTCCAAAAGGCACAGTCGATAAGCGCACAGTTCCGGCATTATTTACGAGCGCTCGTGTTAACTCCGCGCTATGTTTTAAGGAGCCCACTTCAACCTTCATCAGTCTTCACGATGCTATCCTAATTTTATTTCAGTCTGGTGACTCGTAAAGTAAATTAATATCTTTTCTCTGAATCGTCGTCGGTGAGGAGCGACGAAGCGTTTTGAAGCGAAACAAGTCACCAACGTTAACAGAACTAGGTATAGGTAGGTACTCAATACACGAGCTCGAAAGTGTTACATCCGAGCTCAACAACCGAACGAATATTATAAATTTATAATAATTCATTATGAATTTACTATTTTTAGAGAAATAATTTTATTATGTCCTGTTTTCCGTTACTTCGATGTCTAAATGAAGCTCAATGTCACGT
This sequence comes from Apamea epomidion, assembly GCA_947507525.1. NCBI lineage: Eukaryota > Metazoa > Arthropoda > Insecta > Lepidoptera > Noctuidae > Apamea > Apamea epomidion. The sequence goes on from OX382226.1 coordinate 273,262, forward strand.
GGCAAAGACGAAAACAATGCCCCGCGAGCGTGTGTAGGCGCAGCGTGCGTGTGCGGCGTGCGCCTGTAGTGCGACTAGTGCGGGTGTAGTGCGGTGTAGTGCCGCCACACATGGCCGCTTGTTTAATTAGCATCGATCGCGGTTTTCCTCGTCGGTGGCGACGCGGGCGACTCTCTGAATCGCTCGCAACAATAACGTGTCCATTGATATTGTTTACTATTGTAAAGCTGGCCCGAGTCCCGGTGGAGCCGATGGAGTCCGCCTCGTAAAACTAACGACACACGGCGCGCCGCGCCGACTGTTTGCGTAGGCCACTCCAAAAAAACCATGTCTTGTTTTAAAATGAAGTCGTTCCCTTTTAAGCGCATTAAAATCGCATTCCGTAAATGGTATCGGATAAGGCACGTGCCGCGCAAACAGCGCGCGCGTCCGGCCGACTCCGGCCGGCGCAGGCTCGCCTATCGCTATAAACAAAGGTCCAAAAAAACAGTCGACACACGTTAAAGCCGTGTCTCCGCATATTTGCTCACTGACACTCAGTAATGCGACGTTATCACGCGCCGCCGCGCCGCCAGGTGGCGCTTATCGCTGCAGGACGAGCGCCTTCTAATTTACCACCATTAAGGCATAGCTGACCAGTGACGTCACAGGCACGAGCTTCTCTCACTGCACAGCACCTCTATCGAGATAGTGCAATGGCTGGCTGGATCACGCGCCTTCACATAGACGTTGTGAAGCTGTGAACAGAACATGCTTGTAGACACAAGGCATTGATGAAGTCTCACAAATGTTTTATCTGTACGAACAGGCACCTAATAATACCAGCCTCTTACTGTCGCACTGCAGGGCAAAGGCCTCTTCTTCTTCCGTCGTTGGTTGGCGAATTCGGTTTTATGACTTACTATAAATGCAGATTTCCTAACGATGTTTTGCTTCACCGATGTCAGTATTGTCCAAGATGAATTCAAAGAGATATGAATTGAATAAGTCACATTGGTACTTGCCCGGATGTGAACCTACTGCCTCGTTCATGAGAGGCGAGTGTTTAACGTTTAACCACTGGACACCTGCAGAATAATAAATGTGATCAGGGTCGCCAAACTTTATATTTTTAGGACATGGCTTCAAGGCATGGCATAAAATACAACATAAAACATTGTTATGTCATTTAGGTATCTGATCGCTTTTAGCAGTTACTTTTGTTTAGAAGTAATAAGTGTGTAGCGCAACCAGCGAGTGACATGTGTGAGGCGGCCTAGGCGGGTGCATGTGGTCACACATGGCCCCGCTCTCGTTACAAACGCCAATAACGGCCGGCTAATGACATCCATGTTTTATGCTTATTATGAGTAATCGGAAACGCCACCATTCATTTCAGTTAAATCTCTGTCAAGTGTTCTGCGTCGTGTAACTGAATATCTGCACCGTCTGCGCGCCCGGGCAGCGTGGCCTGCCACACGTCATGTTGATGAATCAGTTGTCTCGATTACTTTGATTTACATCATACACATGTGATGATGTGCTGATGTGTCTCATAGGACTCCAGATGACCAGATGGAGTATATCGTATGTCGCAGTGGCATGGAAAATCAATGAAAATATGTCGACATGCTTGAATGTCTCCTAAACGTATGAGTGTGTTCTGTCGAGAAAGCCCCGAAGGCTCTCAGTTGCGCGTATGTGCGGATGTGTAACGGTCGCAGATTCCATTGAAACCGTACGCCCCACGCCGTGCGCGCGTTCTCGGTGCCGGGTATGTATGTACTCGCTAGTACTCGCTGGTAGCGCGCTCTCCGCCAGCCTTTGTTGCGACGCACGTGTCCGAAGCTAATAGTACGCACCCGACCTACACTTAGCACACTCTAGCATAAGAGTTATACCGATATGGTGCCGGGTGCTTTTGGCACCAGCAGGATGTCATCTGAACCAACACAGGCGTAAGGAAGCTGACACAACTCATTTTTGGCTCGCTTCTTGTTCGCCAAAGACAATATCAATTGATTCTCTTGTCATTTCACTAGGTTAGATCGAACATTGATTGTTTCATAGCTATTGTGTTCCACCACCGTGCTCTGTACGGTGAGGTGGCGATGGTCCGTCGAGTTGCTAGGTCTCATCGAAGGTTCTATCACTGAGGAGCTCGTCGAGAATGAGTCGTAGTGTGAGGAGTGCGCGTGTTGCCGTGGGAATAATGGTGGGTCGGATGACCGCGGCCGGGTCGACGCTCGCGCCCGTTAGCGCTTGACCCTCGCCGCCGTGCACCGCGCCGCCAACTGTACCAGTTGTTGCGCGCTGACGTCACGCCGCACCACGGCCTTGCCGCGACGTGCCGCGCGCCGCTCACGTGCGCATCTCTCCGTCAATGAATCACTACAGCTACTTCGGTACTGTCACTGTCAAGGTCGCACACGACCATGTTCAGCTTCTTTGTTGTATTATGCTCTCTTCACTAACTTATGCTTGATTGCACAAAATCCGCTGACAAGTTTACTGCAAATTTCTTATTGAATAATAATGCATTGTGTATGTTGACATAATCTGATTATTCGCCACAATATGTAGATTTTAGAGTTTTACTTTCATTGTATGAAGATGTGTACGTACTCATGGTAATACAAGAACATGTAATGTAGGTTTATGTATGTACTATATTCCGGTGTAAAGTAGAACGCCGGATCTATTTATTTGCGCGTTTGGTCAAGCTAGTTTGCCCAGACGTTGTTTGTACTGTAAGCAGTTAAGTCGGACGCTCGGCAGACGCAGGTGTGAGCTACTTGTAACTAGCGTGTGTTGCGCAGTCGACATGGCGGAGTTTTTCACGGAGGGGCGCGAGTGCGTGAACTGCGGCGCCATCCACACGCCGCTGTGGCGCCGCGACGGCACCGGCCACTACCTGTGCAACGCGTGCGGCCTGTACAACAAGATGAACGGCATGAACCGGCCGCTGAAGCAGCCGCGGCGGCTGGTACGTCAGCGCCTCGCCGCGCCCCACGCGCCCCCGCACGACGTACGCAACTCGCTCACTAACCCCGCGTCCCGCGCCTCCGGCCCCGCGCCCCTCGCCCCCGAGATCCGCGCCCGCCGAGTGTCCTCCTACTGCTCGCTTGCGCTCTCAGCGCTCAGTCGTTTGTTCTGGTTGCAGTGGCCGCGGAGGGGGCCCCGCCGGGCGCGGATTTCTACAAGGGCTTCCTGTTTAACGGCATGGCGGCGTCGCACGCGCACGCGCTGCCCGCGCCCGCGCCGCTCGCGCACCCCGCGCACCAGCCCTCCACCCCCTCTGACTACAAACAGAAGAAAGGGGTACGTGCCCCGCCCCAGCCCCACGCCCAGCCCCACGCCCTCACCTAACGCCCGCCCACTAACATCCATCGCTTCTCTAACTAACATCACCGTTATAATGTTTGTAGTTTTTTCATGCATGCCAACTGAAGTCTCGACCGCTCCTGGTCAGAAACCTTGTATTAGAGATAGTTTAGCGAGCTAACAGAGCAGTGGGTGTAACAGTGTATGATGGTGGCACAGATGGGCACGAAGCGGCCAGGCATGTCGTGCACCAACTGCCAGACCACCACGACGTCGCTGTGGCGCCGCAACTCGCTCGGCGAGACCGTGTGCAACGCGTGCGGCCTCTACTACAAGCTGCACAACATCAACCGCCCGCTGGCCATGAAGAAGGACTCCATACAGGTGCGCCCCGACACGACCCTTAGGGATCATTTGAGAAATTATACCAATTAATTATAAAAATGTTTTTTTATGTAAGGGGATTTTTGGAGATATATATGTGTGTTTTGAGATTTTCATTATATGGAATCTACAGAAATGATTGTATATTCCATATATTAAAAATACCAAAACACACATACATGTTTTCAAAAATCCCCTTATATCAAAAACCATTTTTGGAGATATGGATAATTAATTGCATACAGTCAGAACATTCCACTTTAAATTCCTAACATCAACCGTACTTCGCTAATTTTTCCTTAGCTAAGTTAGAGTGAGTGGTGACCACTAAACGTTTTGTGACGAGCACAAGCATTATTGTATTGATTGACATTTATATTAGTTATTCGGTTATTAGCAAACTGGTTGTCATATCACAAATTACTCTTTTGTTTACATACTGAAAACGGTTTCGGGCGCATAATAGTTTATCTTCAAAAATGTTTTTTGTATATTTCGGCATAAATGGAAACTAAGATATTTCTGTGAAACTAGTGAAGATTTCTAACCACTATTATTTATTTCGCGCAGAACATTTTGCAAACATTCAGAAGACAGTCTTTTTAATGATATATTATATACTAATATTATAAAGAGGTAAAATTTGTTTGTTTGTTTGTATGTATGTAGGGGGTAATCTCCAGAGTTAAGCGGAATTAAACATTACACGCGCAGAGCCGCGGATTTACCCCTACTCATACACTGAATAATATTTCTTATTTCCTTGGCAGAATCAGAATCAGAATCAGAGCTTTATTTGCTATAAATGTAGGTACAGGTATAAGATGTTGTACATAAATTAAAGAGATCAGCTACAGTCTACCTTACGGCGTGCAAATTATTACATAATTAAAAATATTAATACATACAAACAAAATAGACCAGAGACCCTAATAAGATTTTTCGAGGCCTGACCAGCCTCAGCATCGACCACATCAGGAATAGAATAGAATAGATTTATTTTTCTTAGCACAAATTACAGCTTAAAGTTAAAAATTATTCTACCGATACAATTTTGTACTTAGTTTGTGGAAGACTGGTGCCTAAATTAAGTTTCTTACAAAACCTGTAAGACAGGTCACCAGGCACCGGTTCCTGTTTCAACAAAGGTTCCACCAGGAACTGAGTTTTAAATAACTCTGCAATTTTCTTAGGCTCAGAAACCCCTGCCACCTGGGTTGGTCGCCGGGCTTAACATTTTGCTTATTAACATTCTTTCAAAATTGTGAAAAGTTTTTAGAATGACTATTGGTAGCTATAATGTCCATTCTAATTTGGTCGTGGTGGGTTTGACACCATTTCAGTCTACACTTAAAAATCTTACGACTTAAACACATGTAGGTATCGTAAGTGTGACCTTGACGAGGCTTCCCATACCAAGACCACATTTGAAACGTTAATTTGCTACACTGTGCGCTTTGCTTACATGTTTATTCCGCCCGGTGAACACCCTACCTTTATTACCCCCTCTGCCAGGCATCAGCAACGCCCTTTCACTCAGTATATTAACAATGTATCTGTGCATCACACCCAGCCCTGCCCTATGAGTGACTTCACTACATTTTTTATCGGCACACAGAGTATACATCTCGGGAAAATGTAATAATTTAAATTTATCATTACAGAATATGGAATATTCCTGTATATTTCTGTTTTGACGTAATCCCCAAACAACGTTATCATGAACATTAAATGAGTTACTAGTTGTAGTTTGCACCTTGTTACGAACTAGTTTTAAATCACAATAAACTTCCAAAGGCAGATGATCCGACCACATAACCCATAACATACTATAACGTCCTATTAGTATCCCACGCAGACTGCGTGACGACACAATGGTCTAACCATCGTCTCGAGCCATGTGCATCATTCACAAACGTAAACAAAAACTAACTTGAGGTAATACCTAATTTGACTGTATCCGCACACAACCACGATTTATCGGCACAGAAAGACTCCAGTTCACTATAGAAAATTATTTTTTACGTATTAAAGTCGCCCAGGATATAAACGCATTCCACTTCACTACTGTCTATTTTACACTAATTTCACTCAAACACTGAGTGAACTCTGCCATGTTATCAACACATGGAGTTGGCATGTAAACACTAAACAAATTTTTATTGTGTATAATGATAGAATCGCTTTTCTATCTCGAAACGTACGGCCGCTAGACGCACACCCACACAGCTAATTACTGTTACCGAGCTCATTATATTTTTACGCCATAGTGATCGCGACGCCGCCGTAAGGCCTACCGCGCAAGATATCTTGTGAGCAGTCGACTGCCGAATTTCCAGTATATTCGAAGTCAGCATGTAATGATCCGAGGAATGGAATGTCATGAGGCAGCAACCATGTGTCTTGCAGAGCTATAATGTCAGCAGTGTCACATATTTGATTAATGTTAATTACAGATCTTTTAACCGATTACCAATTGAAACTTAATATTTTGCACACATCCATGTTATTATTTGTAATTATTAACTCGTTTTTGTAGTTAAAATCTAGATAGACTAAATACTCCGTCGTGCCAGAAATCATTGTTCATGAACACATTGAGCATTTGTTTAGGCACAAAAGTCTTGTATGATGCTTAATCCTTTGGTTTATACATAAGTATTTTTTAACAGACACGGGTGTTGGTCTTACTTGCAATGTATTTTGAGATATCTCTGACGGCGATACCCTATAGATAGGAACTTTTGTTTCCGCAGCTCTATAATTCAATTCCGGGTCCTTCCCTGTCCTACCTCCAAACAGATTTCCATAACGTTTTTTTTTTGTTTTATAATCCAGTCATCACTTTGTGTGATAGGTTTCCATTCTCCTACCATCACACTCTCCGCCATAGTTTTCCGCTTAGCTTATCTCTCGTCGCTTGTATTTTTGGGCAACGAAGCAGTAACGCTCTGCTGCGTAATCCGCTGTGAATGAGATGGATGACTCAGACTCACGATGCACTAATTGTTGTTGTTACCACAATTATCGTTTGAACTTGAGACAGTGCATTTCTTCACAGCGGTGATTATTTTTCCCGGCGACGGGGTTTATTAATTTGCTTTCAGAGGCGATGGATTTACACTAGACAAGTCGTATTCATCACACTCAGGAAGCAATCCCATCGGATCACTACGGAGTTCAAAACTGATCAACAAGCAGGCACCTCGACTTTTGGTCACGCTACCGTCAGAACAACACTCCTTAGTATTTTCAAATTTTCTTTAAGAGATTGTAGATCACATTTCACAGTATCCAGCTGATCCACTGTTACACAATTTTCTTTAATAGGATTGATATCTTGTTGGATTCTCAGTAAATCTTTTAGCATATGCGTAACGTCGACGTAATCAAACAGAACAGGGGGTAATTTTACAGGGTCCCGTGCAACAAAGACCGGAATATTCACCGGGTCTGTTTCCTTCAGAAGACGAATGATATCATCGATATCCCGTCGTGTCGTTCCATCACCCTTTCCTTGCGTCTTCTTATTCGATTTGGGCATAGACGCAAAGAACAGGTTTTTGGCAGTATCTATATCAGCATCCGAAAAAGCACTAACACATATTCGGCTAATACTTTCCTAGTCCATTACTTGAATTTTGTTATTTACAAACTAAAGCACTTCGTTTATTACAATGTTGCAATTAGAACATTTCACCAAATTAGTAGCCATTGTACAGAGCGCACGTATACATGACCGAACGGGAGCGTGCGCACGCGACTATGCTATAACCAAGCAAAAAAAAAAAAACTAAAAATACTAACAAAACTAAAATTTAACACCTAAATGCCTGCCTCCAGGCATAAAGGGCGTGACAGCTAACATATTTATGTAATGCTGGGTTATGATAACTCACACAAATGATAAACTAGGATCATCGAAGTAAAATAAATAAACAGTTAATTACTAATAACAATAACAAAATCATGGTCAGCAAGACGACCAGTTACTACAAGCAGCACCCGCTCACGAGCATAACGCAAAGATCAGCCATGACCCCCCTCGCCATATTGGAGGGAGGGCCGGTAACCCGAACCCCGCCGCTACCGCAAGCAGTGACATCTAAGGGAGTATGACGACTTGCAGCCGCGCCGGTTGCTCAGGCAAGAATAACAATATTAAGATCGATTGTTGAGGTCACTAGCTAACCAATTATTGCAATACTTCAACTCACTAATAAAACATTCAAGTGAGTAAATTATGTCAATTTTTTTTTGTAAGCCTAGTTTATGTCCCACTCCCACTGCTGGGCAAAGGCCTCCCCTTGTTTCTTCCAAACCTTCCTGTCTTGTGCGATCTCTGGCCACGTTGGCCCTGCAAATGTTAAATTAAAATAAAATTAAACTGAATTGACTTATATTATAATCAAATAAAGTATCAAAATGGCGCGTGTCCCATAGCGAATTAAATTATACCAATTACCAAAAAAAAATTACCTAAAATTCACTATTTTGTATCTAGCTCTAAAAAATCTGTACTTACCTCCTTCAGAACGAAATTATTTCGAAATTAGGGTATACCCGCCATAATGACATCAAGATATCGGGTGTTCTATAATATTTTATGATTAAACAATTACTCATAAATCATAATAATATATAATTACACCTAAAAAGTACCTCAAGTAAAAAAAAGACACTTGATCAGTTGGATAGTTCCTGAGAAGGGAAACAACCGTGTCTCATTTACTTATGTTTATTATTAATATGAATTGTTGATCTAGGTACATACAGTGCAACCTTAATATAATATACCTCAATATAAAGAATTCCTCGATTTAACGAATTCTTCGTAATCCCCTTGAATTGTCCATAAGAGTCAATGTAAAATATACCTTTACATTGCGAAGATTTTTTGCGAACAACCTCTTTATAACGAATTTTCAACTATCAAAAAAAGTGTAAAGCTCTAAATAACGAATTTTGTTAACCCAAAACCTTTATATAACGTTCCCAATAGAATGTGATTCAGTCGCGACAGGTTTCGACACGTTTTTACCTCTTTATAACAAATAGACCAACCTAACCTCAATATAACAAACCGTAGTTTAACGAATTACTTGATATAACGAATATTTACTTGTTCCCTTCCGATTTGTTATATCAAGGTTGCACTGTATTTATATGTATTTTAGGGAAAATCATTAAATTATAAATCATGAATGTTAATAAAGTTCCTTTTTATTTTCGTCCATACATAGTGCAATTAGCGATAAGTGAATTCGGAGTTCTGGTTATAAAATTATTAAGGTCATCAAAACATTTCCATTCAGCATTACGACGACAATGAGCCGCCGGACGGTAAAAACTCAATTATTCCAAAACTTCGTATTTTGTATTATTTAATGTTATTTCCACATGTATGTCTTTAAGATAAATAACATTACTTAGTATAATTTACAGTGCCGTTGTATAAGAATCATGTAAGTACTAATACTGAATGTGTCATTAACGAAGTCCAAAAAAAATTGTATTTGCCACTTCATTTTAACATGCCAATTATATCAATTCTCAATCAATCGGCAGAGTCTATGTTATGTGAAGATATTATATTAATATTGTACAATGTCGACGTAATGACTGCAACGGCATACGAACATGGAAATATGAACGCCCAACAAATAAGTCATGAACCTTATGATGTCTAGCGTTAACATTGTGAATATCGCTGTTTTTAGTGTATATTTTGCATAATATATAAGATGTTGGCTAAGATAAATTGTGGTGCAACCGTGAGAACACTAATGTCTTTAAAAAAATCTCTTGGAAAGGTTTTAGTTGTTGCTATAAGTACACTGTTCATATCTTTCCAGACAAGAAAGAGGAAACCTAAGAATAGTATAAAAGCGGAGCGAAATATCAAGGCAGCAGTCCAGCGCACCGTAACATCGGGCGTCAAGATCGAGAACCTGCGTGAGTACTGCACACCTGTATAGTGCCGGCTGTCGCAGCACGCCTGACCAGTGCGGTAGACTCTCTGCCCACGAGGGCGTTAGACGATCACCGATAGTCACGTGATCGCGCGGCAGTGAGTAATAGTTTCTCGTGTGTCCGCAGTGGAGAGTGGCTCGGCCGCGTCGGGCGGCGCGCGCTCGCCGCTGGCGATCAACTACTATGTGCAGCACGCGCTCAAGGTGGAGGAGCCGCCGCCGGCGCACAACGCACACGCCACGCACGCGTCGCACCACGCGCACGCGCCGCACGCGCACGCAGCGCACGCGCACGCCGCGCACGCACTCTACGACGACGAGTACCGGCGCGCCGCCGACGAGCGGCTGGAACGACCCACCGTCGTGTCCATGGGCAGCTGAGCCGCGCCCGCGCAGCCAGCCGGCCCGGCCGCCGTCATAATGTTATAGAATCTCAGTTGTTTAGATATGTTAGTTAGGACATAGACAGTAAGCGCGCGCGACGAGGCGCTGCTAGTTGACCAAATAGCGTGCTGTACATACATAGGTAGCTGTATACGCTCGCACCGTGACGTCACGGCCCGAGGCCCGCGGCTGCAGACCGCTGCTGTCCGCACAGAATGCCGCAACAAGTTTACCGCACTAGTGCACTCTAGGTCGTAATGTAGTCTCGTACGATTCACCAATTACTGTATGTACTGCAATGTGCTATGTTTTAATCGTGTGTTCCCACTGTTACCAAATAATAATTATGTATAATAAGTGATGAGACTGTATCTGAATCATTCCTAAAGCGTTGCATTCCTAGGTAGATAGCTTAATGTTGACATAGAATATTTTATAGTGAGCTGTTGCTGCCAAGGCTGTTTTGAATGTTTCACAGCAAAATTTTATTTTATGTTGAACGCAAAAATTTATATTTTTATAAAATAATGTTGTTATGCGTAAGTGCGTACGGACATGACGTATGCGCTCGACGCAGGGCACGGGAGGTGCGGCCGTCGTGTCGGTGCGCATCGCACGTACTCTGACATTAGTAATAACTCTGTAATTATTAGAGATATTATCGTTGACTCCATGACTTCAACAATCATTCCACGAATTTATCCGAGTAGGTGAGCGTGAGCGTGCACCACAACGCCGTGTACTCCTTGTACGGGACACTACACACCATACACTGACACCTGGACATCCGTGTCTTCAGAAATATAAACGCTACTGGTCACACAACAAGAAGTGTGTGTTCCGCAGTTCCGCACGAGGAGTGCAGCAGTAGTATGTTGAACTATTAGTAAGTAGCGCGCCGTAGCGGTGCGAGCGTGCGGAGTGTTCGCGAGCGTTTGTCGCTGTCGTGTCGCAGTCGTGTCGCTGTTGTGGTGCTTGCGCGACATGCTACTCGACAATTAGTTGCATTTTGTAAGCTCTATGAACGCATAGATCTGAGGTACCTCTCTAATGCATTAATCCGAATTATAATTATACTAGTTTTATAAAAATCAATTAGTTATATGTAATTATGTTTTTTTTTTATATATAATGTCGACTATTGTTGCATGTTATTGAAAGTAATATATAATAATAATTTTTATTGAGTATAACGTGTGGTGTCCGTCGGTGTAAGTATTGCTCGTTGCCGAGTGGATCTGAAGCATGTCGCCAAATATGTTACTGTTGTAATACATAAATGTAATATATATGTGATGTTATAAATATGTATGTGTTATAGTCGCGTTGCGCGTCGACGGACGCGTTAGCTTAGTGAACATGTATCTGTGTAAATATTACATAAGCGATCAGAAGTACACCTTGAATTAAAGGTCTATTAAAACAGCACCTGTCTTGTTTCATTCGCTCAACTATTCCCAGTAAGTGAGCTGCTCTCAGCTCACCTGTCTGTCGATCACACACTTGTGTCTGTGAACACTCGGGCCTGGTCGAAGCAGTGGCTATTGAGAGTTTATGTGAACCTCAGAAACCGGGCTCTAGTCATGCGGTAGCCCTCTGGCTGTCAACAACCCGTTCCTTTGCTCCTGTGGAACATACACATTGATTATGATACCCTCTAGCCGATTTTGGCCATATCGACTGCATCCGATGACTTTTTAGGGTGGTTGAGAGCTTAGTTATGAACATCCACAATACATTTACAAGTAATAGGTAACTTGGCTGCATCTTCTATTTATTTCTCTTATTTAAATCTCATCTGTGATATAGGCAGCCTATGTCTTGGGTACGGTGAAGAATAGCCACCGCCAACCCTAGGTAAGCGTGTTCCATTCTAATAGTGATCCCTTCGTTTACCATGTCCTTCATAACTTGAACAACAAAGTAGGTATGACGTTCGCCTGCTTCAAGTAGCGCGTGGAGTACCTACGTGATAAAATATATAACGCACACACAAACACTTTCATGTCACACATACCTACCCGTTTACAGAGCACAGGGACTCGACTGCGATGAGTGGTTCAGAGGGGCGAGGGGGGAGTGATACACTGAAACAATATGGCGTCTTATCAGCGAGCATCGCGTCACGTGCGCGTCTTCCCCGCGCACCCCGCGCCGACCCCCTCAGCACCGTTCTTTATTAGCTTTTCACGGAAAATATTCGACGAAAAAAACAACTGATAAGATCGCGATGAGGTCGAGCGGCGCCCATCAATAATCCGTCGATGTATCGCCTATCAGATCCGGAGCGGGGATTACAGCGCGGGAAGGACGCGTGACCTGCACAGCTGGCTGCACTCGGGCGAGGAGTCGCATCCTGCAGGCGCGCCGGCCCGACTGTAATGAGGCGGCGACAGACACGCGCTCTCGTAATCAAATCTGTGGGCCTTCTATCTGATAATTACTCGGTATCGGGGATGGTATCGCGGTATCTCAGCTCCAGATACGGCTCTCCCTGCAGGGCTGCGGCGGGCAGCGGGAGAGCGGGGGCAGGGGAGCGTACAAGGCATCGTTCCCTTCAAATATTTGCCCGTGCTCGTGGCTTGTTTACCGATGTTATCACGTCACTCGAACACACCCAGTCCCCTCGCCGCTCGCTTGCACAACGACGCCACTAGTCGCTCACGTCGACTCGCCCCGCTCACCATGCCTACTTCGACATTGCAAGATTGATCAACCTAGTCATTGCATATTATGAATTACTTACTAGAAATGCTAATGACTCAATATAACATGCTGCTATGTCTTAGGAACGGCTCCTGGACGACTGGACGGCTGCGACCTAGACGCGCGTCCGGCTATACGGACGCGTGCAGCACGGCCGGCCGCATGCACGTGCGTACTATGTAGTAACACCAGCTGTTCAGCTAGATACAGTATCTGTTAGATACGATTATCAAAACTTTAAGATAACCAGTCTCACATTAGCGCCTAGTTAAGATAAACGAGATAACAATTTGCATATCTAAAGAAAGGCGCGATACTAAGTGGTGTATCAATGGGGTCGACGCACTGAACACACACACACACACCCACAGACACCTTGTATCACCTCCCATGGAGGTATTTGTAATTAGATTAGCTCATAGTGAACGCCAGCAAGCCCCTCGGGAAGACGGGGCGCATGGGGCGCCGCACAGTGCCGGCCAGCGCCGAACCTATCGCTTTGTAACACGGAGCACGAGTTTGGGAGATCCTGTTTTGGGAACATGTGGGCAATTCTTTGATAACAATGAGATGTTCGTAGTTTGGAGTGTGGCCGTCGGGGACGCGGCGCGGCTCGTGTGCCGCGCTGATGCAACCGCCCCACTTCGCCGCGCGGTTGTGCAAGGCCACGTAATACCTCGCACACTCGCGCATGTGCAACACACATCAACGTTATGTTGTTGATCAACGGGGTTTTGCTTATTAAGTAACACCGGTCATTACTGCGGCTACTCTTACGTGAACTCCACAGTTGTTACTCATTGAAAACAACTAAAGTATCTTACAACTTAACCACGTTTGAAGTGAACAGCGGTACCTACATTGGATAATGAGCGGCGACTGTTGGAATGGTGACACTATTCACTTACTATCACTGTACAAATGTACCTAGATTTTCCCTTCGAAACAACACGATGTGCCAGGAACCCATCTTCTACCGAAGTAGAAGATGGGTTCCTCACAAGAGCCTGCATAATGACATCTTCACGACAGCTATCCGACGGCGAGCTGGATGACGTTAGTAAAGTATTTATTTATTTTATTTTCAGCTCTTCAGCGGAAAGTGAGCGATTCCTGGCTGTTAGTAGATATTGACCGCGATGATGATTACGAAGGCACATCATGAAAAAAAACAAAAAAAAAACCTATAAAAGTACAGTATAGTATATAAAAGATAAAATACTTAGAGCAGAGTAAAGTACGTGCCTACAGTAAAATGTATTGGCATACAATGTAGGTATGTACCTACTTACTTAAAATATAATAAAAATAAATAATTTAGTTTTATTTTATTTATTCTAATATTGTATGGCCTTATATTCTGGTGGTCAAAATTCTGTAATATGGGGTATATTACAGAATTTTGACCATCTATATATTATGCGATTCTGCCTGTTACAACAATATATTAATAATATTGAATTCTATTCCATTACTGTCCCTGAATTAAGTGAAGGCCTGCCACTGCGTCACTGACTTCCAGCAGTCCCAGCTGCTCACCATCTAAGGCCCAGCCCGCGCCCCGCCGCCGCCATTGCAGACGAATGTAGAGCAATGCTCCACATTATTGGCAGGAGAGCGTGCGTGTGAGAATATCTGTCGCTATCAGCAACATTGACAGGCGTGACAGGTGCGATAAGAGACGAGCTATTTTTATTTTATTAGATGGTAAACAAGTAGACGGCCCAACTGATAGACTGGTGCCGCTTTTGGGCATCCGCAGTGCCAGAGACATTGCAGAAGAGGTGTCCTCGCACTCACAGAGACAGCTGAAATGTGTTGATTACGCTGGCATCTCGTTTTTTTTTTATGTATGGCTTCTCGCAGTTCAACCTATGAGGTGGTCGTCTGGTAACCCACGCTTGCCTGTGGATGCCTCAATAAATTAAGGCTTCCAGCCAGGGCTTAAAAAACTTAGAAACTAAGCGACTACACGCTAAGGGGGGTGCCCTTAGCGTGGGTTAAGGACCTCGGCTTAGGGCGTCGCTGGGAGAGGGCAGCAACGGACAGGCTGGATCGGAATTATTTAGGAACGAATTTAAAACTACAGGCTCATCGGCGCGGGCTGGTTCGAGCGAGAGTCCGGGAATTAAATAGAGTAACGCGTACGAGCTCATCCGCTCTACTACTAATCCTAAAAGTGTACCTAAGTTGTACGTTCGACGTCATACGTAGTAGGAGTCAGTTGTGAGCTATCGGAGATCTGTCAGTGAGGAGCGCGCCTGCTTGCTCGCAGGTTCCACATGAGACGTCTCTGTGGCTCGACCCCCAAGTGGACTGCCCATAAATTAAAACTGGTTGTTCCTGAAAGTTCCTGCTGTAGATACTGAGTAGTGTTTCGTCTCATGGTACGGACACTGCCACTGGTCCTCCGATTCTAAAGTTTCTTGTATTATTTATGTTTAATGAAGTGTAAATATTCCATTAGAATAAATGATAACAAAACATAGCGAGCATGTTATGAAATTGTATTGCCTTTTTGTCATCTTAAAAATTATCCTCTTCAATATGTTTTCGCAACAAGTTGTTACATAAACACATGCTTGTCGTGACAAGATAACGCCATCGACATCGTCTGACACGCCGCATCACCGGCGACAGCTGCCGAGCCGCGAGACAATCTGTTGAGCGGCTGACGGCCCGCCAGCGATGGCTGCTCACATCTATTGAACACTGCACCCAGGGCTCGAGTTCTGTCTTGCCATTTGTCTACAGTAGAAACAACAGCCGGAGTGGTTCATGACGCGGCCACAAACATAGCCGCGACGAACGCAGGCGCACAGATGCTGTGGATCCATAGGACTGAGCGAAGTTAACATAGCGTAGTTGTCATTGTTTTGAGGTACACTTATGTGTGCTTATGTATAACTTACGAAAGGTGATTATCTTCCGGGAGTGATTCTCTAAATGATAGTGAAAACCACATCGAAATCCATTGCATAGGTTAGAAGATCAATGCGGTCACACAGACAGACACGTAAGCGACTTTAATTTATAATATGTGTGTTTCTGTCGCAGCAACTTTTCAGTAAACAGCTTAGCCTTTTTATCAAACGGCGCCGTTCGACTAGCAGCCTGCGTGATGGTCAGCCGATGCTTCTAATACAAAATCTAATAAAACGTTCAACTAGCGGCCTGCGTGATGTTCAGCCAATGCGTCTAATACAACGTTCAACTAGCGGCCTGCGTGATGTTTAGCCAATGCGTCTAATACAAGGTTCAACTAGCGGCCTGCGTGATGTTCAGCCGACGCGTCTAATACAATGCTTACTGAACTTGATGCTGCTTTGGCAAAATATATAGTTACTTTTCGTTTTCTATACGGTGGTCCATAACATTATGGAACAAATACAGTACAATAAAATGGTTCGTTCTCCGTGTATACATCTTTTGGGGCTGACTGTACATGACTGTGTCGTGTTAGTATGTAGTGTTGGCCCAGTGGTTAAGGCCTTGCTTCACATGCACGAGGTTGTGGGTTCAAGTCCGGGCAAGTACGAATGTGACTTTTTCAATTCACAGGTACTGTGGTTTATCTTGGGGATCAGAGACGTCGGTGAAGGTAAACATGAGGCGCGATGTGTTGCCTCTCGAGGGCTAGGTAGAGGTGTATGTATACATGTCTACATTACTACAGCACACCCACACCACACACACACACCCACACCACACCCACAGCACACCCACACCACACATACAGCACACCCACATTTCGCCAGTTATGCCACTTATAATCTATATAATAAAATTCATAGTCCTGACTGACTGGCTGATACATCAACGCACAGCCTAAACCGCTGATCATAGAGACATGAAATATTGAGGGTGTTCGTGAAGATTAGGCATTTACTAAAAAAGGATTTTTCGAAATTCCACCCCTAAGAGGGTGAAATGGGGGGATTTCGTTTGTATGAAAAATCTTATTCCTTGAATTAATAAACTTGAAACTTGGCACGAATACTTATCTAAATAAATTATGAAGATTACCATTTTTTTTTTTCTAAACTACCCCCTAACAAGGGATTGGGGGGTTGCAAAGTTTGTATGGAAGAATTTTAGCGCGCGGTCCGATTTACTCGAAACTCAGTATTTGTACCTAAGATTGAAAGTAAAGAATAATGTGCATCAGGGTTTTTCGAAAATCTACGTATAACGTATAAATTATTTTTGGCGCAGCCGTGAGGCACACTTTCGCTAATTTCTTACATCGGACTTTACACTTTTTATTTAAACTTTTTTTTTTATTGTTTTTTTATCTGATTTTATTTTTAAAAAAATGTTGCCCCACAAAAGGAATTTCTCCCGTATCGTGGGTGCATTTACTCACATACACAAACAGCCAGACCCGGAACAACTACTTGTAGGTCATACAAATATTTGTTCCGTGCGGGAATCGAACCCGCGACACGCAGCGCAGCATGATGATGTATGTATCTAGCGTATTGTGTGTCTTTTAGTTTGTGCCAAATAAATGTATTTTCTTTCTTTCTTTATTAAGACAAATAATGGTAAGGTCACAAAAGACTTTACAAACATTATCGTCTTTGGAGGTGAAAAGGGAGGATACAGTTAATATGAAAAATCTCATTTCATTGATCTAAAAACTTGAAACTTGGCCCAAATGCCTATCTAAATTAATCATAAATTTTCAAAAACTGCCCCTCAAGAATCGTTTAGGGGTTGTCAATGATTCTATGGAAATATTAAACTTAAAACAAAAGATTCATGTGTTTAAGGGATTTTCAAAAATCAACCCTTGGCGGGGTGGACAGGGTTCGGGCCAGATTTCACTGTGAAACTAGGTATAAATAACGTTTTAGGCAAACAATTGAAACGTACCAAACGATTTTTAAAAAGCAGTGAATAGGGAGGATGTAATCTATTATATACGCTACCTACTTATAAAAAAATCATTTTTTACATTTTTGCCTGTCTGTCTATTTGTTCCGGCTAATCTTTGAAACGGCTGGACCGGTTTTGACGGGACTTTCACTAGCAGATGTTATGGAGAACATAATTATATTTAATTATTTCTTATAACTTTTCGCACACAAAAAAGGTACAAAGGCTGCCTTTTAGGCTTTATAGGCTATTTTTTTGTCTCGGTAGCATGTTCTCGTGGAAAGTCATAGTAATAATCCGACATCCACGCGGGCGAAGCCGCGGGCAGAAGCTAGTAAATCAATATAGGTCTGAAATTGCCAACCCGTGATCAAAGCTCGTGCCTTCTCTGTATGAGAATAGGTCTTTGTCCTGCAGTGGGACAGTAAGAGGCTGGTATTTAATATACACACATCAGACAAAAGAAACAACTTTGTTTGAGTTTTAGTTTTCTTTCAGTTACCACAAACGGTTGGCCATGACAATCTAAAGTAAAGGTAGTCGGAATAAATCTGGTATAAGGAACATATTGTTGTGTCAACGAATGACAAGAGACTTTGAACGAGTCCAGTAAGTTTAGTAGTTAACGTGAGCTGTACTATAACATCTAGCATTAGCGTTAGTATTGAACTAATATAACGATCTGGCAATAGTGGCTGAACCATTGAGCATGGAGTGCGACATACCTATCACACGCACACACCGGCTGTTATCAGCGCCGTCAAGTGCGCTGATAAGACAACACGTCGCCGTCACCGCAAGCGCTGCTCCGCACGCCGGAACTTTGTGTCCGCTGGGTCCAGCCACCATCACATCAAGCGCTGCTCGGCACGCCGGAGCTTTGTGTCCGCTGGGTCCAGCCACCATCACATCAAGCGCTGCTCGGCACGCCGGAGCTTTGTGTCCGCTGGGTCTAGCCACCATCACATCAAGCGCTGCTCGGCACGCCGGAGCTTTGTGTCCGCTGGGTCCAGCCACCATCACATCAAGCGCTGCTCCGCACGCCGGAGTTTTGTGTCCGCTGGGTCCAGCCACCATCACATCAACTGCGAGGTCTTCCTCGACCAATACGCGTAGCTAACGTTTCAGATTTCATTTATAGCGGAAGAAAATAACCGCCAAACTTATTGAAATAACTCAGTGTTAGGTTTCTCCCCGACGTGACGGGCCGCTCCCTGCCCAATAAGATATGCTTGTAGCATAAGCGTGTGACTAAGTTTTCCTGACATGAGGAAATCGATAATTCTCGATGTCATCGTTCCTAACACCTACCTACGAGGCCGTAGTTAGGAATTCACTTCAGGGGGTCCAGCCCTGGACCAGAGAATATAATGAACTACTTTATTTACAAATAAATTATATTCAAGTTCTGGGCGATCACCGCCTGGTTTGTTTTACATATAATCCTAGTTGGCCTGTTTGTAAAGGTGTGTCTCTCATTCGGATACAGGATGGCAAGTTATACACCTGAAAGTACGAAGATTTCGACCTCCAACTCAAAGTTTGCACGTTACACACGGCAGCCCGATATAGTTAAACCTATCGTTAGTAACTTGTCGCCGTCAATCTTTAAGTTTGTAGGTACACCGCAGTCAGTCATCACATCACATCACATAGCAGCCCTAAGGACGCGAGCGCGCCTGCCACACACGGGCGAGTGCGGAGCGAGGCCAACGCTGTACAACTCTATAATACGACAATCAAAATAAATTGTATTGATAGCGAATTAAGGGCTCTTATTATAAATGATTTGTGAATTATCATTCGTACGAATAAAATTATCATTTGTTAATGGAAATTATCTTTAAAATCTGTGAATGACAGGCGACTCATGTAGTACCGCACCATACGTACTAACAGTCGCTGTGGCTTGATCTCAAGTCTAAGATCGTTTATCACAACTCTCGGGGTTACAGAACGATGAGACGGCTAAACAGCCGTCTGCGTCAACGAACATCAACTACATAGTTCCGCTACTTAGGGAAAACTGCCTACGGTTACGGAACTATGTAGTTGATGTTCGTACACAGGGTCAGTTTCGCCTGGCCGCGGTGATTCATTCGCTTACCGTGAAGCCTGTATGAGGTGCGTGTGTCAGCCACTCGTGACGTCACCGCATCACTTACATGCCCTTGTTTGCTTACATTACCAAATTATTGTCAACCACACACAGAACTTAGCAACTACTAAGGTATTTAGATAATATTTTTTTTGACCGATGGTACAAACCTATACCTACCTGCAATAAAATTATATGCGTATATTTTCATACTTGTAAGTTACATACTGATGCACGATAATAGCTTATGAATAAGAGTAATTTTAGTTGAATAAAATTGTGAACAGGCACAATTCGTAGCGATTTTCTACGATGTTCGTAGGCGAGCTACGCGCTACTACGAACTGCTACTGCTACGCACAGGGTCAAACATAATACTCTTAAAAAGTTTCTAAACAAATAATAATTTGACAATAAATTTTTAACTTTTTTGTTTATTTTTAGGTTTTGGCTTTGTGTTTTTTCGTTTTACCTGAATTAATGAATTAATGAATGAATATTGTTGTTTTTAACTGTTTTTGTCGCGGCTTTCGCGCAACTCAAATTAAAAAACGTTCAAAATTTTGTCGCAATCTCATCTCAGCGACAATCAATGTCAAAAATGTAGAAAAATTAGAGATATTTTTGACAGATTGAGACTGTGATCAGACTGTGAACGTGGAATTGGCATCAGATGGGCGCGCCATCTGTTGCCAATCTTTTTTGCCTTTACGGTCTTTGAAACCGAATCATTATATTTATTTAGGTACCCAACAGAAATAATTATATTCTATACACACTCGATCAGCGATCGATATGTAATCTTGTTTTCATACAGTAAAATCGAAGCGAAGTCAAAGCTGTACATGATGTACTGTACATGTACATTATGTACTGTACATGTACCTAGGTAGGTACATTGAATATTTCAAGTAATGGAACGATTCTATTGCCGAAATTATAGTTTTTACAATTTTTGTCTGTTTGTCTGAATGTGCGTCAGCTTCACGTAAAAACTATCGGATAGATTCTGAATAGCTGATCAAATTTTGCGTAGATTTCAATATTTTGGATATGTATGGGTTTTTCAATAGGGATCAGGTATCTTTGACAGCCGATGGCGACCATATTAGATTGTCTATATGTTCAGCATTTATCGAGATGAGTCGCTATACAGTTGATCAGCGCGTTGAAATGATTAAAGTGTATTTCCAAACCGGCCAACGGGCTTCTGACCTCAAGATTCGGGGACAAGACATGGCCTCCAAGATCGTGTAATTTATCGCCCCTTGATTATTTTTTGCGGGGGTAAGTGAAATCACTGACCCCCCAAACAACGGAACAAGCCATGAACTGTCGAAGACCCAAAGAGTAACATCACACGCGTCGTCAATGAGATAGAGGTGTCATTATGTCAAAAAGTGATGGAAAAATGGACCTCTCGTATTCACGCTACCATACGAAGCCGAGTTGCTCAATTAAATCATATATATCATTTAATTGAGCACCTCGGCTTCGTATGGTAGCGTGGATCTTCCATACATATGGCAACAATGAGCTTTCAGAAACAGAAAATATAATCTGCTAGCTACTGCCCGCGGCTTCGCCCGCGTGGACGTCAGATATTATCCCACGGGAACGTGCTACCAGAGAGGCAATTCTCGTAAGCTTAAGAACGTTCACAGTCTGATCTCAGTCTCAATCTGTCAAAAATACGTCTAATTTCCCTACATTTTGACAAGTTTTTGACATTTGTTTGTCGCCGAGATGACACTGCGACTAGATTTTGATCGTTTTAAATCACGAGAATTGCCCTTCAGGATACAAAGTATGACCTTCCTCAAGATGCTATCTATCTCTTTGCCAAATCTTATAGAAATCCGTTCAGTGGCTTAGGTGTGAAAATGTAACATACAGACAGAATTTATAATATTAAGTACAGCACTTTGCCTGCGACTTCGTCCGCGTGTACTATATATCGCCTATTGAAAAATCCTGTATTATAAAACGAAGTCCCCCGTCGCGTCTGTCTGTCTGACTAAATCAGACGTCAAAGTCAAATCATTTATTTCAAATGTGCCTTTTGAAATAAATTATTTGACATTGGCTTTTGATTGAAAAGCACTTTTCACGTCAAAATTTACAAAAAATAAAATTGATTCTATCCGCCCCATCCAAAAGGTAGTTTTTTATGGAGAACATGGGCAAGAAACTTCACCGTTACCTACTCTTTTAAATGTTTTACAATATGTTATACACATTAATTATATAATTATATGCGAAGACGATGCAGCTAGAGTAAAATTACTCTGCCACAAAAAGTAAAAAGATTATAAAATAAAGCAACAACAGGTAAATTAATTCTGTAATAGATACTTGCTGTTCACATATTCTGTAATAGATACTTGCTGTTCACATATTCTGTAATAGATACTTGCTGTTCACATATTCTGTAATAGATACTTGCTGTTCACATATTCTGTAATAGATACTTGCTGTTCACATATTCTGTAATAGATACTTGCTGTTCACATATTCTGTAATAGATACTTGCTGTTCACATATTCTGTAATAGATACTTGCTGTTCACATATTCTGTAATAGATACTTGCTGTTCACATATTCTGTAATAGATACTTGCTGTTCACATATTCTGTAATAGATACTTGCTGTTCACATATTCTGTAATAGATACTTGCTGTTCACATATTCTGTAATAGATACTTGCTGTTCACATATTCTGTAATAGATACTTGCTGTTCACATATTCTGTAATAGATACTTGCTGTTCACATATTCTGTAATAGATACTTGCTGTTCACATATTCTGTAATAGATACTTGCTGTTCACATATTCTGTAATAGATACTTGCTGTTCACATATTCTGTAATAGATACTTGCTGTTCACATATTCTGTAATAGATACTTGCTGTTCACATATTCTGTAATAGATACTTGCTGTTCACATATTCTGTAATAGATACTTGCTGTTCACATATTCTGTAATAGATACTTGCTGTTCACATATTCTGTAATAGATACTTGCTGTTCAAATATTCTGTAATAGATACTTGCTGTTCACATATTTACAAACGCGATAAACTCAATAACTACCAAACGGATTTTCATGCGGTTTTCACCAATGGACGATATAATTAATGAGAAAGGTTTAAAGATGTATAATTCGTTAAGGTTTCGTGTAAATTGACTGAAATATGACGATGATTGTCGGAAAAAATAATGTATACTCCGAGCTTTACTGGTGTGCGCCGCGTAAACCCATAGAGTTATATGAAAACTATGTACCTACTACGGCATTATTCCTATTAAAAAGATCCATTAAACTGTAGCAATGCTTTATGCCTATCTTCTAAGATATTGCTATAAAATGCTTTTAAACATAATATATCTTTAAATAAAGCGATTTTTTGGAGTCTACGTCTAAAATTATTTACGCATCCAAGTGTGCAGTGTTCGTAAGTGAGGATATTTGTTACTCAATAACGCAAAAACGGCTGAACGAATTTAAATGAAAGTTGGCACAGAGATATGTAGTTTATAACCTGGATTGACACATAACATACTTTTTTATTCCGGTAGTACGTTCCCGTGGAATAATTTCCGACCTCCACGCGGACGACACCGCGGACAAAATGTAGTTCGCTATAAGTGTGATCAATCTGTATGCTATAAGTTATTAGCTATTTGCTAAGGGGAATGAGCAATATTGCATTATGTTCGTGTTTTTTATGCTCTTACTAGCATCCAAATAAGCTGCAATTTGGCTACTGTCATGACTCTTATATTTTGGCTGCTAAGACCAAAACTACAAACGTAAAATCTGGCTGTTATTTTAGTATATAGTGGTGCCTTACGACTTCCACGCAAACGAAGTCGCGGGCCTTTGCCGACTTCGTTTGCTAGTGCTAGTGCTTTGCGTTGGCTAGTCATGAATGATAAGGAGTGCTATCCAAGTGCATCCCGTGAGCCCACAAGAATAACCCCTACTAGTGCCACATGCCTAGATAGTATTTATACAGATATTATACCAAGCCACAAAGAAATTATAAATTTACTAGATTCTGATCATTGTGGGCAAAGGATTACTATTTAAAATCAAAACAAAATAGTGGTTAAAAAAGATATCACTGTTAACCCCAAAACTGCAAATCGCTTGGAGGCTTTCAAAAGTAAACTCACTGATAAATTACCAGTTTGGTCAATTCATGCGGATCCTAATAATCAATATGATACTTTTTTAATATATAATGTAAACAATTTAATTCAACCTTTATTCCCAAGACTATCTCGGTTAATAGTAACACATGTTTCAGTGATTGGGCTACCATCGGTATTCATAAAAGTAGAACGCGGCTTTATGAACTGTACAATGAAAGGACTTACGGAAACACTGATGAATTTAATTTGTATGTTAGAAATCATTCAAAACTATTTAAAAAAGTTTGTTATATGGCCAAGTCACGTTATTTGGGTTCAAAGATTAAAAACAGTAGTAATGTAATTAAAACGACTTGGAATATTATTATAGAAGAATATTATTTAGAATAGTGAAACGGGAAGGTCTAGTAATCGAAATACTGACTACAGCCTGTCGATTAATGACAACATAATAAAATCAGACTCACAAGTCGCCGAGGCATTTGAAAGTTTATTTTCAGATATTCCCGTTTCAATTACTAAATCCCTAAACTCATCAAATTCTGTTGCTGAGTCTTTGCTTATGGAAAATGTTAATGGTTGCGACTCGGAATTTCATTTTGAACATGTTACCTGTAGAGATATAATTAAAACCTTTCACACTTTGAATGTAAAAAAGACTGCAGATCTGTGGGGAATTCTGTAGAAGTTGCTGAGTCTGTTATTGACATTGTAGCACCTACTCTAGCGGTTATCTTTAATAGTTGTATTGAAGGGAACATGATTTCTCCTCATTTTCATGAGGTCAGGGAACTCCCCCAGAGTTCCCTGACCTCATGAAAAATAGTAAAATAATACCTTTGTTTAAATCGGGTAGTACATCAGATCCTACAAAAAATAGACCTATTTCTGTACCTTTAGTAAAATTTTTGAGAAATTCATTTTAGAACAAATGCAAAGATTTTTTAATAAAAACAAATTATTACATAGCAAACAGTTCGGTTTTACAAGAGGTCGTTCAACTACTGATGCCGTGTTGAACCTAAAGGACATATTTATAATGCATGGGAAGACAAATGCGATGCCTTGGGCATCTTTTGTGATTTTTCCAAGGCATTTAATTGCGTTCTTCACGAAACATTAATCAGGAAACTCCGCCACTACGGGATCCGGAACGCTGCTCTGGATCTTCTTACTTCATACTTGAGTAAGAGGATTCAGAGCGTTGATGTTAATGGAAAAAGATCTCCCAGATCTATAGTAACAATGGGAGTCCCACAGGGCTCAATTCTTGGTCCTTTCTTGTTTCTTATTTATATTAATGACTTGCCGTACCTCATAAAGGATAATCATGATATAGTGTTGTTTGCAGATGACACTTCACTTTTGTTTAAACTTAAACGTCAGCAGCAGGTTACTGACGATGTAAATAGCGCGATCTCTAAAGTAGTCCACTGGTTCAATGTTAATAATTTACTTCTAAACGAGAAAAACACCAAATGCATTAAGTTTACGTTACCTCACGTTAGACAGGTGAAAACTAATGTGTTGATAAAGGGCGAAGAATTGAATCCTGAAGACAGCACAGTATTCTTAGGCATAACTTTGGATGCTAAGCTTCAGTGGGGTTCACATATAGATAAATTGTCAAAAAAGCTAAGTTCCGCAGCATACGTTGTTAGAAAAATTCGTAATTTAACTGATATAGAGACAGACCGTTTAGTGTACTTTAGCTATTTTCATAGAGTAATGTCGTACGATATTCTATTGTGGGGAAATGCCGCTGATATTTAGACTATCTTTGTTTTGCAGCAGCGAGCTGGTCGATCAATTTATAAATTAAGTCCGAGACACTCGCTCAGAGACAAATTTAAAGAAATTAATGTTATGACTGTGCCTTCTCAGTATATTTATGAAAATCTTCTAAATGCCCATAAAAATATAAAATTGTTTAAAAAACAGGTCCTCTCAATCTGTGTGGTTCTTTCCTCAAAAGACCATCTCAGACATCGACCCACAAGGTCTTCATATGATCTGACCAAGATTATGTCTGGACTTTAAAAGAGACTGTGACCTCTGAGTTTGTTTCGACCTTTCTTCTCAGACTAGTCAGATAGGAAACGCCGACCTCATCTAGTTTTAAAATATGATTGACGTGTAAAACTGTTTGTACAAACCTACTTTCAAAAAATAAAATCATCTATCATTTATCATCCAAGGAAAACCCCTTTGTGTACGACTATTGCAGGATATGCAAACAAAGATATTGGAATACGTGTTTAGATGGCTAAAGTGGACTGGTTATCTAGAACTATGGAAGGACTGTGGCGCCTGCAGAAAATGGCACGGGGTGACTTGCACACTCAATAATGGGCCCCGGAAACTGTTGTAGCACTTAGAGACGTAGGGACAAGGAGGAAACATATCCTGAGGTGCTTGAGGAGTGGAGATGTATTCCACGGTTATCAGGACAATCCCAGAGCCTGGAAGATAGTCAAGATCCCTACCAGCACTTCCTTCCTCCGAGCACGTTTGCTTTTGCGAGTCTCCAGTCAATAGAGGTAAGAATGAGGTAGGAGCTCTGTTCCTCGTCAGTGTTTACTCCTGCCGGTCAATAACGGCAGCCCAGAGATGAGGAACAAGACTTCTGTTTGGAGATACGGTGCGTGGGGTCGCTACTGCCTAACAGTTTTCCACATGCGAGTACATGTATCTCTCTTGATCTGGCTCCTCATCCTAGACTTGTTTCGGCAAAGTAAACTCTACCGGCACAGACCTTAAGTTTGGACCGCGCAAGCCCCAACACGACGTCGACGTAGAGATACAGCGCGGGCCGGTCGGGTTAGTTATTTTTACTTATTTGCCCCATTTTTCGGGACCCTGGGGTCCCTGACCTTTGGAAGGTGTACGAGGAACCGAAGCCAACTCGCAGAGGCCCCAGGCTATAAATTTTTAACGAAACGAGGCATATATTTTTACTTGATGTGCACAAGTGCCTTTTATGTGCCTATTTGAAATAAGTTATTTGACTTTATTTTGACTTTGAGCCAAGAAAGAATTTTTTTGGTTTTCAAATTTGTTTATACTTTATTTTTGTTAATTTTTAGTCTTTTATTTGGTTTTGCCTGCACTCTTTGCCTTCGTCTTATTGTATAGTACCTACTCGAATGTAAGAGAATGCCTTGACTTGCATAGACGTTCAGAGTAGTCCAGAAGTCAGGACATTCACAAGCATGACGAATTTAGTGCAATATATGATTTTATCAGATGTGCAGCTCATTACGGGATTTCCACTCAAGTATTGTTTTGTATGCGCTTAAACTAATAAAATAAAGAATGAACAATATGTTGTTGGAGTTTATACACTTTTGTATTTAAGGAAACATTTTTGGTATGTCATGTACAGGTATTTCATGTACGCACTACTACACTAGTTATTTTTATGACTTCAATCTGTTTCGTTCTAATCTAGTGAGACTTGAATCTCTTGTATTAGTAGTATAAGAAGTGCCCCTGCGTGTAAGCTGCGAGTACGCTACGTGCACGGAGAAGTGTAGGTCCGGTGCGGCGCGGCGAGCTCGTTGCGCGTGGCGTGTGGCTTGGGGCGCGTCCCGGGCCGGAGGACGTGAGGCGCTCTCCCGTGATTAGCAGTATCGCAGGTAATTAGACCGATGATCGATGTCTCAAGTAAGCCTCTCGTGATAAGATAGCGCGACGCATTACACTTATCGACTTTTTATTGTTAAGATACCTATCGCAAATACAATAATGATTGTTTAAAGCGCACCTTCATACCTACCTTATATTATATTATATTGACATGAATTCGGGGATAAGTGAGGATTATAGCGCGGTGTCGGTACGCATGCGCACTGCGCAGCCATGCGAAGGTCACGCCGCGCGACTAGTGTCGTTACTACACGAACCACTTGAAGTTGAACCGCATTGGCGTAATCGCAGAAACTGTTTCCTCTCTTCAATAATACTCTCCAGGAGTGTTCCAAGACCGATGCAGCTTCAGCTTTGTGACATGGCTAACTGTAGCTTGTTATTTTAC
The DNA here is from genome assembly GCA_947507525.1 of Apamea epomidion. Lineage (NCBI taxonomy): Eukaryota > Metazoa > Arthropoda > Insecta > Lepidoptera > Noctuidae > Apamea > Apamea epomidion. The sequence continues at coordinate 301,185 of OX382226.1, forward strand.
GAAGCTGATCAAAGTTTTCCAGTTAATTAATATATTATATTCACTGTTGCCACAAACAATCTATGCACGGCTCAATAATTGAGCTAAATCTATACTTGGAAGGAGGAGGCGTGACATTAACTACAAGACTTACGTACTCACAACCACATCGGTTTGGTTAGCGTTCACTTACACGTTTCCTCTGAATTCTGATTTCAGAGAAAGGCTATTTTCCCCGGGGAGAGTATAGTTAGAACATGATTAGATAGTGCAGTGCCTGCTACCTACTGTTCCTGAAACTATCTCAATCGGATGTCATTGAACAACTAACATAAGTGTTAAAACATGAATAGCATATACTTGGATATCTATTGTGATTAGTTAAGTTATCAACATGATAGTCAGATAGTGCAGTTGGTGCCAGAGCCAGGTATCTCATCAGCAGCACCGGCGGGCGCGCGCTGCCCGGCGCTCCTCGCGGGTCGCGCGCTCCGGATGCGCTGAAACATGGAAAGGTTTTCCCCTTACGTGTGGCGAGGCGTCGCGCGCTCGGCCAATAGGCGCGCACCTTGCGCCGCACACATAGGCGCGCACGCACACGCGCGCGGCGTCCGGCCCACTCGGCGCTCTCACCTGGCCACAGCAGACGAGCCGAGCGAGCGCTGCGCGCGCCGGTACACACTCCGCGACCCGCGCCTCACCGACGTGCTGTGATGTGAACACTCCGAGCCAGTGCTACACTTCACGGACTATACCACCCACAGATACCTACTAACCTGCCTTCATCAGCTGCCTACGAGCGGTGAGTACCTAAAGCATTATATACCTACTGTGTACATAACTCCTGAAATACTGAACCAGACCAAGTGACGTTAACCGTGCAAGTGATCGTGGCAGGAGTGGAGGAAGTCCATCTCAGTGAAGAGACAGGTTCTCCCGCGAACACTGTCAGACATAACTCTACCGCGGCTATAACCTGATAAGATTCCCGCTGGTTATAGGAGCGTAGAGTTCGTTGATACTAGTTAGTTAGAAATACCAAGTAAAACTTTAAATCGAAGCGTGTTGAGCCTGTGCAGCTCGAATTTCCCAAACACCGGGAAGTCGTGAGCTAAGCCGACGTTTTCTTGTTCCAATAATTAGTTGTTCGTCAACGTCTGCAACAAAATGGCTGTGGACGAGACGTGATCGAATAAACTGGTCAATGCCACCACCAGCTACCACGCACCACCACGTCTGAACACACTGCCGACTCCTCATCATCAGGATCAGTGTTGATCGGTCTCGAATTGAATCGCAAAAACTGTGAAGATATTAGTTTTAGAGGTGCTATTGAAACAGAGATTGTAATTAAAATTAATACATGGCTCACTGCAGTATACACGCTGGAGACCTTTTCAATTCGTTTAAGAAAACTGGTACCTAGCTTTACTTTGATCATTGATCTCGCGCTTTTTTATTTTGCGATCAAAACCGGTAATTGCGTGGTTATTGAAAGCATTTTCTCTGTATTTCTCTTGTAAAACGTTCTGTGAAGAGAAACTTCCGATTGTTGGATTTTAAAGCGAAAGTGTTGAACTTCCCTACGACGTAGTTATTGTATTGTGACTTCTATACTTAATTATAATACACATATAGGTAGTAGAATAATGCAAGGATACGCTCTGTAATGTACTCCACAAGATAGACGTTCAGTTCATTTATTTTTCAGACAGAGTGCATTACATTAATTTATTTTAAATTGATATTCACAATATAATACTCCAACATGCACATCAAATAAAATTAAAATACATACACTGCACATGTGTTCATGTTTCACATCTTATAGACTAACTGCAGGGAGGTGTTCAAGGTAGAAAGAAGTCCGTTTAATTCATACTGACTATAACTTATAGTACAATAGGACATCCCTAACTTCCATGTATTGATATTCGTCACGACAGAAGGCGGGGCCGCGCGCCGTCGCCCCTGCATGCCGCCGCGCGCCTGCGCCGACGCTCTCACATTCATCTAAGTCAACTCCATGTCCCATGTGCTTTAAATCGCTAATTACTGAAGCTAGTTCTAACGTCACCGGCAGTTGTTGTTACTGAATGACACCTTAGAAAAAATAGCATTGATTTAAATTTTAGAGCAGTGATAAATTTCCAGCCTCTTTATTTTGTAAACTATTTTCACAAAATAAAGAGGCTGGAAATTTTTCACACAGGACGAGGTACACTCGAAACTTGACAAATTATTCTTAATTCTTCATTGAAATGTAGGTACATAGAATAATATGATTCGTATAGTAATTGAGATAGAGATGCGGAGAGGCCTATGTCTTTAGTCAAAGTCGTTTTAAGATCTTAACCCTAACAGCAAATTTTAAAAGAATTCTGAAGCTCTGTGTCTACTTGACACTGTAACACTATGCAATATTATAATGTTCTAATCTAAAGACTCAATGATTGTCACTAAAGACACAACACGCGCAATATGTGCCATCATTACTCCACATTCCTATTAGGTATTTCAACTCACTCTTTCTCCTGACGGACGGAACAAACTACATGTTGTTAGACTACATTAAGTGAACAGAATAGTGACCTGTGACATAGAACTGTTCCTATAACTATGCTTGTGACCAACAATAACTCGCACGCTTGCTTCGACGCAGAATAGGTACCGTAGCGTGTTTAAACTAGCAGGTACCTCTGTAACAACTACGTCTTTGTAGCAAACCCTTAGGTACATGTTTGATTTGATTGGTTTCGGTCAGTTTTTCAATAAATGTTATTGAACACAGAAGTTATTCTTGATTGTATCGATGCTATTGATTCCTTTTTATGCCACTCTCACGCAGAACTCTGTGTATAGTGATGTTTAGGCATAGATAGCATATTGATAACATAAGGTGAGACCCGACGCTGCTGAAATAATATAGTGTAGGTTCCAAAGTTCACTCTCTACAGTCTCTCCTCTACAACAAAATGAAACGTTACTTTATTAAAAGTAGGCAGCTATGCAAGGAGGAACAAGCCTCGCCCTTCACCAAACCGTCCTCTACGCATTCTGTACAACAACCTAAGTAACTTTGTACAAACAATATTGCTGGGAAGCCACCTTTATTTTTGGCTTTATAATTCGCATTTTACGGTACTTAGTGCGCGACGTAACGCACGCAAAACATTGCGCTTTTACGTGCGTTGTGCATCGTGTTAAAGCTAGTTTACGTAAAAACACATCAAAAAAAGATGGCACTTAAAATGTCCGTAACCAGAAGGTTCCTAGATATGGTCCAGTCCATAAACAATATCATGGTAACGAAGAACAAGTGAGTGTCGTCTTTGCTAAGGGTATTTTACACCCGTTTTAAGTAAGTAGATGCCTATACGTACATAATGTTAGGTTAGGTTAGGTAGGTACCGTGAACAGACTTTGAATCAGTTTTGTATGTTAGACGATAGTATTCGGTATCAATCATTGGGAAAGCCTTGTAGTTAGTAGTCGAAACCAATGATCTGCACCTTCTATGTAATTGTTAAAAAAACAATTAAGCAATGGTTATATAAATAAATAATGAAGAGGTCTACTGATCTACTTACCAGCGTCACGCACGAGACACGTTCACGCTCAACTGTTCAAGTGCTCAATGAGAACAGAAACCTGGACTCCCGCCGAGCGATACCCTCGGGATGCTTCAATATGTACCAGCCGCACACATCCCGATACTTACACCTTTAAAATATTTTTGTATATAAATGTAGTATGAAACTTACTACAAAAATACTAGCAATAAGCAGTACCTTTGTATTCATTTTATAATTATGTCATATCAATATGTATTTTTCTGGGTGTACATAAATAATAAAATAAATAAATAAATAAGGTAGTCACTGAACCGTCCACAGCTGACGCAAAGCTCGTGTGGTGGTGGTGGTCCGTGGTGCATGGTGGTGGGCCCAGGACACAACAGCGCTCACTCATAAAAGCGCGTCGTTATCGCGCGCCCGCGGCAAACATGGCGCCGCCACCAAACTCCCCGACCGCGACACGCACTCGACAGAAGGTCAACAGTCTGCGCTGACGTGATTGAATGACCGTCCGTGAAAGAGCATTTGAGCAGTTCAGCCTTTGAGCAGAGTATTAGGTCCGACGCTCACACGCTAGCTTGAAGGTTCTTCGGTGAAAACCAGAAACGTTCCAACGAGCTCCGGCAGCACCGCCCTTTTGAATCAATTTATAATTGCTAACAAAGAAATGCGAGCTTTTAGCTCGCAATGGATGGTCCACAAGCGCGTGAGAGCTCGGTCTAGAACACTCGCTCACGAGTGCCAGAGAGCATGCTCGTCACTAACTATAATACCATGCCCGTGTAACTGAACATGGAACGTCTCCGATGCCTACAGCTGTTCTTCTGTCCAACTTTAAATTCTGTAAATGTGCCTCTAACAACCTACATGCTTTTTAAAGGGGTCACTGATGTGGTACAACTATAGATATAGGAAAGCTATGGGTACAACCATAATAGAACTGTTGCGTAACATTCATTCCCTGTACCGTGTAGTGAATCTTCTGCTATCGCGTGGTGTGGTGGTTTAATTCGGAGCTTTTACATGGCACGTATGTGTTGTGTGGGCACAGGCAGAGTAAACGGAGCTGCGTGTTAGGGGGCGCACGTGTTTACCCGCCGCCGCAATATGCCTCGATATAATAATTAACGTTCTTATCATAAAATACACTTCCTAAACGCTTCAAATATTGCCATGAAAAGGTCCATGCAGCAGGAGTTCATGTAGCTTTTGAGGAAAATTGTATTCCTAAACCTACTGTGGATTTCATTAGCATAATTTGTAATTAACTTACTATATAATTTATTTACTCAGTTATAAATCCTAATAACAATATACAAGCTTATACTAAAATATGTATATTATGCACAAGTACTTATATAATTTAAAAAAAAAGTAGAAGAGCTAATTGGGCATCAAAAGATTTGTCCGCATCGCTCTCACTGGGAAAAGTGCTCAAAGGGCTGCATTGCAACATTTGCAACGTTGCATAGCAATGCTAATTCTTTGGGCTAAAAATAAGTCAGCCTTCTTTTCACGCGAAGACTCCACCAACCTCTTAGCAATCTCCCGAAATACTCGATGAGCAGTCCGAGGCCCCAACACCCCAGTGTTTCAACCCCAAACGGCTCAAACATTATAGTTCGAAATAAGGTTGTTATAAGTATTTGCGCTGTTTGAGGTTTTCTGCTCCTGCAGCAGCCGCCCCAGCACAGCCCGCCGTGTTAGGAAGATGGGATGGCACGAGGGTGTCGACACAGGAATACAATGTGCGTACAATTCCCAAAAAATCTGACGAGCCTGCAAGGTATTTATGGCTTGGCCAATGAAAACACCGAGTTCGGAACGAGATTTGTAATTGATTATTGTGTTATCTACTCGTAAGTCCGTAAGAATGTGAAGTTGTTAACAGTAAGGTGGTCACAAAAGAGCGACGCGCGGGAAGTTCCGCGGTGAGTCGCGAACCTGCGTGATCCGTCGGCAGTGGACTGGCGCTGTCGTGTGGTCCCTGCCGCTAGACAACACAACCCTCACAGGCGAAACGATGTTATGTTTTGTTTGCATTAAAGGATGTTTGTTCACTCAGTAGTACTTTATAGAATATAGGTAAACTAAAGATATATAGGTAAACTGAAAGACTCCGAATGATTCATTATTTTACTTTTACAGTAGAAGAGAGAAGATTACTTAGGTGAGTACTAACAGAACACATTGCTTATGTGTTCTGTTATTATATCCACTACAACAGAATGTTATGTCCGCACTTCCACAGTCGGCGCCGGCGCAGGCGCTTGTTCCCTATTAGTCGTGTACTTCCGCCGCCGCTCTTCCGCTCCAAAAACGATGCCTTCTCGTTTACTTAGACGTCTGCCCTCACGTGACACACACGCTTTATTTGTAACTCGCTAGTTTCTTAGAGACACCATTCTCCCTTTTAGGTAAGCTTATCCTACTTACAAAACGACACATACCTAATGGTGAACATTGTCGCAGGTAAAGTATGGAGAACGTGGCGCAGATAGAGCAAAACGCGCGTCCCGCCGCGGAAGCGCTGGAGCTTGTGAAGAGCGAGACGCGCTCCGAGCAGGAGCAGCAGGGAGGCGAGGCGAGCGCGGACGGAAACGAGCAGCAGCAGCAACACCAGCAGCAACAGGCGGCTACAGGCACTCCGCGCGAGGCGTCGCCCCCCGCGCACTCGCAGTCCGTCATCACGTCGCGCCGCGCCGTGCGCACCATCACCGCTGCCGGACACATCACCACAGACGAGCCCGGCGAGCTCGCGGACGATGGCGTCAAGGACGAGCCGCCCGAGCCGCCGGCGCTGGACGAGGCGCAGCTACAGGTGCAGCACTACGCCGCCAAGCTGGAGGAGGCGGAGGCGCGCGAGCAGCAGCACTACGACGACGAGCGCTTGCGCCTGGCGGAGGCCGAGACATCGCGCTACCTCGCCTTCAAGCCCGAGCTCTACCGAGCGCTGCCCTCGCCCGGAGATAAGCGCGCACCGCCGCAGTACGCGCGCCCACCCCCGCGGGCCGCGTACCCGCGCGGCCTGGCTGTGCGCTACGGCGCGCCGCACCATGTCATCGTAGCGCAGGACGGTGAATGTGAGGAGGCCGCGCACGACGCCTTCCTGCACAAGGACAAGGAGCAGATGCAGTACACGGGGGGTGAGGCGGCGCCAGACACCCGGCAGTACGCTGCCGTGCTGAGCGAGCAGGCCGCATCCTCGCTGGAGATGATCCAGACCACGGCGCTCAACAACCAGCAGGCGGTGGGTGTGGCCTACCAGCAGGTGAAGTACGAGGCGCGTGGGGAGGGTGAGCCGCGGCCGACCACCTACGCGAGCCTGCAGCCTGTGACGTCAGTGCACGGCGGATACGCTTACGCCGGACAGAGCCCGCAGTACGCAGGAGGAGGGTACGGCTCATACGCCGGCGGCAGCAAAGAGCTGCTGACCCTATACGGCGGTGGGGGCGGCGGCACTGGAGGCGCGGGGGGCGCGCGGGGAGACGAGTCGCCCCCCGGACAGCTGCTGTACCGCAGCGACCCTACGCTATCCTCGTCGTCACTGGCGCGTGGCACGCACGTAGTCTACGGCTCAGTGGTGCCGCAGTCACAGGCGGTGTACGAGACACCACCAAGCCCCAACTCACAACAGGTCAGCTTGCACGCTTCTTAATATAATTTTGGATTGTTTGTAAATCAAAATCAAAAATTATTTATTCGCTTTTAAAATTTTGTTTTTTTTTTCGCTATTCGTTTTTTTTTTTTTTCAATTAAAAAAAAAAAAAAATTATCGTGTATAACGTGTTTTTGTATCGTCAGGTGACGCTGTACACGCACGGCAACACGGTGCAGTACAAGGTGGGCGGCGAGCACTACCTGGGGCAGGGTGGCGGTGTGGAGTACGTGCCCGTATCCGGCTACGAGGGCGGGCTGCTGGTGGAGGGCTACCCGGCGCCGGCGCAGGCCTGGCCCGCGCACAACCTGCTGTCCATCGACGAGGGCTTCGACCCCAGTAAGTGGCACGCGAACCTGGAGCGGTATGTCATGAAACGTTATGTGTAGCAAGCAACAGCAAGCTAACGTGCGTGTGTCGCAGGTATGGCGGGCATGGGTGAGGTGAAGGAGTGCGTGAATTGCGCGGCCGCCACCACGCCGCTGTGGCGCCGCGATGGCACCGGCCACTACCTGTGCAACGCGTGCGGCCTATACACGCGCATCAACGGCGTCAACCGGCCACCGCTTAAGGGACAGAAAGCAAAGCCTCAACAGGCATTGGTAAGCATTAAATTGACTTTTGAGTGAGTTTGTCTTTTTACCACAATGCCACCTGTATACGCAATAATATTTATGTCACTGATGTGTCCTGCCCAGCCGACGAACGGCAACCGGCGCGTCGGGGTGACGTGCGCCAACTGCCGGACGTCCAACACCACGCTGTGGCGCCGCAACAACAACGGCGAGCCCGTCTGCAACGCGTGCGGCCTCTACTACAAGCTGCACAACGTAAGTTCACAGGAGCTTGTCAACGATAGACCAGATAGTAGCGTATCGCGTGATTGTGCATCGATTACAGCGGTTATGCTGATTAGACACCGCGCAGGTATCTAATCGCCGCTGCAGCCAGTTATCAGGGAACTCCTCGGCAAATATTGGGTCTGTATAAAAAATCAAAACACAGGGTCTCATCTAATCTCGCGAGATAAAACGCGGGGCTACCGACTGATAGAGAATTATCATCGCGCGACCACGAATATTCATAATGAGATAAATAATCTTTTATCAATTATCTCCTCGCGAGTAGATACGCTTGTTTAAAGGATGATAGGCCCGCGCAGCGACAGATTACGAGGAGTTCCCCCGTCTGAATGTGATGACGTGTGCGCAGGTGAACCGGCCACTCAGCATGAAGAAGGACGGCATCCAGACGCGCAAGCGCAAGCCAAAGAGCATGGGGGGCGGACATGGCGGCGTGGCGCGGCCGGGCGGCGGACCGCTGGCGGGTGAGTACGCGCCCGCGTGGCCGCGCGGCCAGCTGTGACGTCACGACTAACCGTGTGGTGTCCGCAGTGGACGCACACTCCCACAAGGTCCTGCCCCCGCTGTACGCGGCCGTGGAGGGCCCGGGGGGCGCGGGGGGCGCGGCGTCCGCTCCGCTACTGCTGCTGCCCGCCGCGCGCCACTCGGCCGAGATGTGAGTACATGCGTCGAGCCCTCTTCGCAGACGACCTGACTATGCACTGCTTCTCAGTCTTCTTACGCGCCACAGTGCCATCGATGACATCATAAGTCTATGATTTCCTCGCTGGTATGCTCCCGCTCCGTCGTATCCCCTCCCCGCACTCCTCTGTTGCTCACGCCAGTATCCTCAAATCTGGCCGTCGTCGCCCGCCACAGCTCCTTGTTTACACGCTCTGCTCTCAGCTTCACCTTCCGAAGATCTGTCTTATTGTTTCTTGACTATATCTGTAGTACTGCACATCGGCTTCCCGCACTCTGCCGCCTACTACTTTCTATCAAACCTTTAAGATGCTCCTCAGTGTAAGGACAAGTTACTGGTATCTGTGGATACTTTCTAACTGTTTTCATTCGTTTTGTGACACGTAAGGCATTTCAGGCTGTGTCGCATCATGAGGACAGTCAGCAACGACCGTAGTGTGCTCAGGAACTGGTACATTGGTACTGTTAATGACAGTTTCGAACATTTGCAAAGTTTATTTTTTTACGAAGAAACTGTTGTTTGTGTAACGTTATCTCAAGGTTGTGTACAGTGCTTCCACTGACTGATACTGAACTGTATTATACTTATTTACCGGTTACTGTGACTTGTGGGTTTTGGTTTAGTTAGTAATACATAATGTACAGGTATAGAGGTCCAACTCCTTACGCGGCGGGACCATCGACCTGGTAGGTCTGTATGCTCGGTGTCTACCATTGGCAAGCCTGTCGCTTTGACCATGTTCGTCAAAATTAAGTATTACAAGTGGGGTCGGCTACGTTCTGGATCCTGGGTCCATTGTTAGTTAAATCAGGGCCCTGGTTAATCATCAAAAATCGAACGAATCGGTAACAAAATTGAGTGTAATAATTTATTACCATAATGTTCGTCTTCATGTTCTTGTTGTTGCGTTGAAAGGAGTGGAGTCCTCCGTGCCTGGCCGAGAGCCCGAGACGTTGTCGTGACGAACGAATTGTGTTGCAGGGTACCAGCGCTAGACCGTGGCACGCCGCACTACCGCCCGCCGTAACGCGCACCCCGAGCGCCCCAAGCACCCCGAGCGCCCCCAGCGCCTCGAGTGCCCCGAGCGCCCCGAGCGCCCCCTGCAGTGCTCTACAGTGCTCACAGCCTGTTAGCACGACCGGCCGCCGCAACCTTCACGTGCTTCTGATCGCAGCATCACTTGACTTGCAATTACTGTCTCATTAGATGAACTCGGCTCCAATTTGAAAAAAAATCCTTTTCGGGTTCGGTAGCGACGTGCGCACGGGTCTTAATATGTTTCTCCCTCGCAGCTGTATACCTAAGTATCACCGTGCAGTGCCGCTACCATCCACCACGAACAATGCGATAGGGTGCGGCTGGCCCCGCGCCGCTGCATGTAAACATCATATATACGAAGTGTTGAAGCACCGCTTTAGCAAAGTGTTGTATGTGTTCGTTGGTACAACTTTGCTAAACCTATACCGATTTAATGTTTCACTTGTAACTTCAGAGATTGGTCTCGATAACTTAGCTAAATAAAAAAAAAATTGTGTCTATAAGGTTGAGTTGGTGTCGCGGCATATTGGTGGTGTATATATTTATTTTAATGATGCCGCGACATATCACCCGTGCAAGTACCACTAATCACATCGATATTATTAAAAGTGTACAACGATGTAAGCACACGTAGTGCGGTGGTTGCAAGTAAAGTGACGGTCGTGGTGAGTGTCGGAGACCGTTCAGTGGACTGGAGAGTGTAGATGACGTAGCGCTTGTACCATATAGTTATGTAACTAGTAATACTTAGATGTAACAGACGACGAATTTACTATAATAATATATTGTTGTGACTGTGTGCATGTGCGTGTGTCTGTTATGCCCGGGTACGTGTGTGTGTGTCAGTGTGTTCAGCTAATTAGGTTTACATATTTATATTTTGATAACACTGTTTAAACTGTTATAATATAAGAGTTTACAAAATAAGCGACAAATAAAAACGATTGTTGCCTCTACGATTGTTATATTATTATCTTCTCCAATGTCATCCTATGACCTACTACCACAGCTCCTACCTTTCCCGAAGTACACCCGGTTCGACTCAATACTCAAAGTTGCACAAACAGTCTTTGTTTAAATATTTACATAATAGGTCCTTGCGAAAAAGTTTTCTATAATCTCTTCAAAGTCTTTTTTTTAAGTTTCCTGTCGAAGTTCCTTGTATCAATAATTGTTTACCACCTCGCCAGGGCTCTACCTCGCAAGGTGGACTACATGCAGACTACTAATGATTTCATTGAGCCTTTGTTTAAAAAAAGGGTTTGTGTGTACCAACCTATTTTTACCCTTTATCTACCTAATTCTTACAGCAATACTACTCTTCAGGGACCTAATAACTTTAGTCTAATGCATCACACACCATCCGTGTTTGTATTAGAGAGTATCGTTGCTGTGCCACACGATAACGATTTATAGATGAAACAACTGTTGTTTAATCTATGTATATAAATCCATTTTTTATTAAGGAAAACCCCAAAAATCAAATCAGTTTGACCATTAAGTTTGACCACGAGGAAGGAAGGCAAAAATCACTCAATAAACGATATTCATGTCAAAAATGGACTTAGAACCTTTGTTTGTCATTAAAAGCTTTTCTGAATGTTATGTCACAGGCCAACAAATAACAAAAGTAAAAAGCACTGCAACACCCCTGCGGCCGCGGGGCAGGGGTGCATTGCTTTTGTTCATCACATCGATAATGTGTGATAGGAACATTATTTTTTAAATGAAATAAAATCAAAGCCAGTGGTCCTACAGCTTTGGCGCCAATAAACAAATACTTTGACGTATAAGTTCCAACTGAATACAGCAATATATTAAGTTAGATTGACTTTTTATGAAATACTTTAATTTCATATTTGAATTGCTTTTTTTTATCTTTTCATTACGTTCTGCATCGTTCTCACATGCATAATTTTGAACATGAATGATGTAACCAATACTTTGTAACAATATTATTATGATTTAAAAGAGTGTCCATGGAATTTCTTGCCCGTTCTTCTCCATAGGTACCTACTACGCTTTGGAATGGGCAACTAGCTTCATCTTTTTGACTGACCGACCTTGACAATTCAAAAGTACCTGTAATTGGTTTATTTGAAATAAATAGTTTGAGTTTGAGATTGATATAATTTGTATGAAACTGGATGATGTCCATTCTTTCTCCTGGAAAACCTTAACCCAGGTTCAAATAACGTCAGACTTGTAGCAACTAACTACTTGTTTTAATCAAATATTTAGTTTCGGTTTTTCCGTCTCTATAGTTTTTTACCCTCTGTATAAATAAAGAATCAAAATAATTTTGTAGAGTAGAGTCTACCAACTCTACCTACGTCTTGCAGTCCGCATGGCGTATGATTGAGGTTATGTAAAGTATCCCCGGAGCTATATACATAGCTGTGTCACATAACGCCACCACACGATCGGCACTACTGGGGGCACCCTCGCGTGCTGCGTTTCATAGTCTGGTATGGATATCATACTTCTAAGTACGATACAAAGCCGTCTAATATTAGTCGTCAAAGACTACTGTCCGACTGTCTCCCACTAGGTACAATAACATTAGTCGTCAAGGACTACTGTCCAACAGTCTCCTACTAGGTACAATAACATTAGTCGTCAAGGACTACTGTCCGACTGTCTCCCACTAGGTACAATAACATTAGTCGTCAAGGACTACTGTCCAACAGTCTCCTACTAGGTACAATAACATTAGTCGTCAAGGACTACTGTCCAACAGTCTCCTACTAGGTACAATAACATTAGTCGTCAAGGACTACTGTCCAACAGTCTCCTACTAGGTACAATAACATTAGTCGTCAAGGACTACTGTCCAACAGTCTCCTACTAGGTACAATAACATTAGTCGTCAAGGACTACTGTCCGACTGTCTCCCACTAGGTACAATAACATTAGTCGTCAAGGACTACTGTCCAACAGTCTCCTACTAGGTACAATAACATTAGTCGTCAAGGACTACTGTCCGACTGTCTCCCACTAGGTACAATAACATTAGTCATCAAGGACTACTGTCCGACTGTCTCCTACTAGGTACAATAACATTAGTCGTCAAGGACTACTGTCCAACAGTCTCCTACTAGGTACAATAACATTAGTCGTCAAGGACTACTGTCCGACTGTCTCCCACTAGGTACAATAACATTAGTCGTCAAGGACTACTGTCCAACAGTCTCCTACTAGGTACAATAACATTAGTCGTCAAGGACTACTGTCCGACTTTCTCCCACTAGGTACAATAACATTAGTCGTCAAGGACTACTGTCCAACAGTCTCCTACTAGGTACAATAACATTAGTCGTCAAGGACTACTGTCCGACTGTCTCCCACTAGGTACAATAACATTAGTCATCAAGGACTACTGTCCGACTGTCTCCTACTAGGTACAATAACATTAGTCGTCAAGGACTACTGTCCAACAGTCTCCTAGTAGGTACAATAACATTAGTCGTCAAGGACTACTGTCCGACTGTCTCCCACTAGGTACAATAACATTAGTCGTCAAGGACTACTGTCCGACTGTCTCCTACTATGTACAATAACATTAGTCGTCAAGGACTACTGTCCAACAGTCTCCTACTAGGTACAATAACATTAGTCGTCAAGGACTACTGTCCGACTGTCTCCTACTAGGTACAATAACATTAGTCGTCAAGGACTACTGTCCGACTGTCTCCTACTAGGTACAATAACATTAGTCGTCAAGGACTACTGTCCGACTGTCTCCCACTAGGTACAATAACATTAGTCGTCAAGGACTACTGTCCGACTGTCTCCCACTAGGTACAATAACATTAGTCGTCAAGGACTACTGTCCAACAGTCTCCTACTAGGTACAATAACATTAGTCGTCAAGGACTACTGTCCGACTGTCTCATAGTAGGTACAATAAGGACATATAACTGGCGAAATGTAGGTGTAGGTACTGAACTCCAAAGTGTGAAGTTTATGATTTGTACTTTGTACCACAATCGACCTGAAAATACACATATATAAACCTGATTTTATATCGTTTATAAAAACAGTAGGTACGTGAAGACGGCCAACAAAGATTATTCATGTTAAGAAACATTTATCTGAGTATCAAGTCATGATAAAAATAAACTCTACATTGTGAGAGGTATCCATATCTGCAGCGCCATCTATTCAATATTTCTAGAACGAATACAGTCATGTTACCAAAATATCAACTGGATGTAGGTACTTGCCATGTTTAAATACTAATACAGGTAGGAACAGCAGTCTGTTCCTATATGTACTAGTATTTAAACATGGCACGGAACTGTTCAGTAAATAACCAGTAGAGAACAGTTTCTCTACTGGTTATTTACTGAACAGCTCTAATAATTTCAGGTAACTGTTGATTCATGAATATTGTTTATCTACCTAAAGAGTCCGCTCGCGCCTTGCGGCAGTGCGCGGCAACTCTACGGCAGTTCCACGCGCCGCCACCAGACGGCCCATGGTAGCACACGAGCGTGCTGGTAGATGGCGCTAGGAGTCGCACTGAACGGTTTTATGTGCCGAGAAACCCGTGGGGTCGCGGAGAATGGACACCATGCCTAGCAAGAAGTTATTCTATACGATCAACCCAATAACAATTATTATATCAAGGGTAGAGATTGAATGGGGAACAGTTTTAGAGACAAGGGGTTGTCACGCCCCACATTACTGTCTCCCCAACCTGTACTGAGAATTTCGTAACAGAAAAACTGAATCACCTTTTTTGACCTAACTCAATATTCGAGTCCGTGTCTTCCCCACAGCCACATCAATAATTGAGTGAACCTTTGGATATAGACAGGCCCTAAACCTTTCTAGAGACGTTGCGGTCAGTCGCGCGGATTCTATATATATAAATCTCGCCGTAAAAGCTTGAAGTGAGCTGTCATTCCACCCGATGCTGACACTATTGACCGCTCACTTCACATAAGTTTTCACGGTGACATTTATACAGAATTGATCGGCTGTTTTTAAACAATACAAATGACTACCGACCATATTCGGGAAAAATAAAGAAGTGGTGAAATGATTAAAATGTATGTTATTTTAAGATTATTTACACAAAAGTAAAAGGATTCCTCAAGTCTTAAACCATTTCTGTGTGTTTGACGGAACACGTGTTTTATGACTCAATCTATCCCATACCTTTTTTGCAATATTTGGTTCCATACAAAAATGTTCATTTGTTTTAACTATTTTGCGTCCTAATTAGTTGCACTTGAGTCATTGTGGGCGAAAGTTGTGATATTAATATTGAGTGTATTCGAAAGTATTAAACTCACAGTTTCAGATGTTTCTACTGAATATGACAAAACGTAAGCAAATTACGCTACTTCACATAAAGGCTTGGAATTTCTTGCAAAGGCGTGCACTACACCCTTGAAAACAAGAGACTAGAAAAAATTAAGACAAAAAATGATCTGGGGGCCTAAAATGGCCACTTTGGCAGAATCATAATAGGATAACAATATGAATCATATTAAAAAGCGTACAATGGTCACAAACTAACAATTCATAATATGATCTGTGTGCAATTCATATCACAATTAAATAACATTTAAACTGTAAAAATAAAAAACCAATTTGATTAATAAAACTGTAATAAAAAATTTACCGATAAAAATACGGTTTTTATTTTTGTCTTGCGGCAATGTTTACACCAAATATGAAATGAAATTATACGAAAAATAAAGGAATTGCTAATGATCTGCTGGGAATTCAAAAAATTAATAGCTTTTAAAGGTATTCGTTAAAGTGGCCTTTTTAGGCCCCCTGGTCAAGCCAAATCCACAACAAATCAGGAGGATAACTTCATTATTAAGAAAATTCTCCAAAATAAATTGAATCTGATCGGTCCTGGATTTATTTCCTAACAGGACAATAACCCCAAACATTCATCAAAGTTGTGTCGAAAGTTTTTGAACAAGAAACATAATGAGAATATTCTAAAAATCATGAAGAAATTTTTTTCTCCCATACAACTTGTTTGGTATGAACTCGGGGCCTAAAAAGGCCACGTTGGCAGAATCATAATAGAATAACAATATGAATCATATTAAAAATCGTAAAATGGTCACAAACTGACAATTCATAATATGATCTGTGTGCAATTCATATCACAATGAAATAACATTTAGTAAACTGTTGAGATTTGGTTTCACCTTGGATGGAGGACAGCAAATAACCGCGATTGCTGTAATTGTCTGTCTATGTAGGTTGGTACTCGTATTGTTGACGCCACTCAAACTATTAATACCTGTGTATTTCTTACCTCTATTATTCAGTTCTAACCTATGTTTACTTATTATTAAACTACTGTTTGATGTCCCTAAATAAAAAAATAAAATAGAAACATATTTAAACGTGCTTCTTCTGTTCTGTTTCTGGAAACTTTTTTCAGCAGACTTGATATTATGGTTTGTATAATATTTATTGTTGGGTCTCAACACCTTACGTACATCATCATCATCATCGCCTTCCTGCCCTGGCCCCATGGTAATTGTGGTCAGCGCAACACGTTTTCTTCTTCCATTCTCCCCTGTTAACCGTCACGTATCGTTCACTCCCTTCTCTTTCATATCATTCCTTACACAATCCATCTGCTTTTTCATTGGCCTTTCTCTGCTTCAGTTGATACAATATGAATTTCTTGAAATATTACTTTCTGCCGTACCAGGACAAAGTCGGATTCGATTCTTAACGACAGTGAGGTAAATACTAGTCATACGTTAAATGAGACGGTCACGAGTGTACCGGAAATGTCCGGCTACGAAGACGACGAAGCTAATTAACTACGAGAACAAATTTTGACACTTAAACAAGATCTACAAAGCGCTCATTAAAAATTGAAGCACTGTCTTTAGAAAACAGTAATCTCAAGACATTAAATGAAAATTTAAATAAAAATAATGACCTACATAAGAGAGTGACTAGCAGTCCAGTCAAGCTAAAGTCTTCCAGCAAAAAGAACAAGAACAATATATCCAAACAAACACAAACTGACAAGCCGAAACCGGTGGAAAATAATAGTGCTACGCCAATAAAACAAAGCACAGATAATTTGGACAAAAAATACTTGGAACGTAACAAAATATGCATCCTAAGTACAGACAACAAGAATGAATTGCTTCATATAGCAGAAAACACTTTCGAGACCTGTGAAATTTGTCACTACATCACACCTCATGGAATTATGCCACTTCTGTTAAAAGGCATCAGAGAAAAACTGGAAAATTTCACTTTGTAGGACTTCTGCATTATATTACTAGGTGAAGAAGACTTTAAATTCACAAATAGATATTTTGATAATATTTTACAACTTCGACAAGTTTTGCAAGAAATCACAAACACAAACATAATTATCTGCACTCCGACGTACAAATTCTTCACTAATAATTACTTGCATAATTCAAGAGTGGAAACCTTTAACAATTTATTATTTTTAGATACAAATACTCACGACAATAAAAAAAAAATAATTTGTTAAGTTTTCGTTATTGTTGTCTGTTATAGTACTCGTACATTATGTAAGAGGGCAGGTGTGTGGCCGCAGAGGTTGCTGCAGCCCCGGCCGGAACACTTAGCAAGTGGTGAAGAGAGGGTGCCGTTTCATTTTTGTATTACCTTTAATTAGTTGCTGTATTTTAAAGTAAAACCCTTTATTAAAATATTATTAATCGACCACCGATTTTTTTTTAACTCAAAGTGTTGAGCTGGTCATTGGTTTTAAACATGTATTTAAAATAAATTGTAGGTATTTTCACACCACCACCCCGAAAATGTCAAATTATATGTCACACAAACCTAACCTAAGAGTAAATCATTATAGCCCTGGGGTCTAGTCGGGCAATAATATTGTACTGAACTTCATTATAACCTGCTGGGCAATAATGTGATTTGAATTTGGAACCTCAAGTAAACATTCCTATGAAAACTTTCACAAAAAAAATCGAATTGCTTTTTGTTACCTAGCAGGTGTAAAAAGTACGAGGGTGAATCAAACAATTCTTGGAATCAATATAAAAAAATGCAAAGATTTAAACAAAAATATTTTATTTTTCTACATAATCTCCCTCCAATGCAATGCATTTAGAATAACGCGTTTCTAACTTTCTAATTCCTCGTGAAAAAAATTATTTTTCTTGACTCTCGAAAAACTCCTCTACGGCAGCCATAACCGCGTCATTGTCGTAAAATTTTGTTCCACGAATGTCCTCTTTTAATTTTGGGAATAAGTGAAAATCACTTAGGGCTAAGTCCGGAGAATATGGTGGGTGGTCAAGGAGATTGAAGCCAGCACAGCGGATCGCGTTGAGTGCAACTTCCGATCGATGAGCAGGAGCGTTATCTTGAAGAAACAACACGCCCAACGATAGTTTTCCACGACGTTTTTCATTAATCGCTTCACGCACTGTCGGGGTTAAATTTGCATAATAGGGTCCAGTAATCGTCTGGCCTTTTGGCATGTAATCAATAAAAAGGATTCCTTCACTATCCCAGAACACTGAGGCCATAACTTTGCCAGCAGTAGGAGCAACGCAAAATTTCTTAATGGATGGAGAGGATGGTCGTTTCCAAGACATGCTTTATCTCTTAGTTTCAGGATCGAAATGGTGGACCCACGTTTCATCCTTGGTGACAAGGCGACGGCAAAAATTATCCAAATCACGCTGGAACATTTCGAGATTACGCTTAGAAATTTCCAAACGTCGCTTTTTGTTTTCGTCGGTTAACATTCGTGGCACCCATCTTGCCGACACTTTTTTTACTTTTTTGACCCCAGTGAATCAATTAAAATGGATTGAACGCTACCAAATGATATATTTAGGATGTCAGCTATATGTTTTATAGTTATTCTTCTGTCTTCCAAAACCAGATTCTCAACCTTTTTGACATTTTCTTCCGTAACGGAGTTTGAAGGCCGCCCAGAACGCGGGTCATCTTTACAGCTTGATCTAACTCTTTTAAATTCAGCCACCTAGTACGTAGGTAACCGTAGAATAGGGTACAGCATCATCCCCTAATGTCTGCTGAATGTCCGAAACAATTTTCTTCGTAGACATTTATTTCAAACTGAGATATTTTATCACCGCACGTAACTCACTTTTATCCATAATCTTGGGTTTTTAGCAACCCGTTGCACAAAACAATTTATTACGTGCGAACTAACTGACAAAACCAAGTGACAGTTTGCATAAATATTGTGTGATTGACACTCTTTAATTTGAATATCGAACTTCTCCCAAAAAGGTTTTATATAGTATATGCAATTCTAAGAACTTTTTGATTCACCCTCGTAGAGTAGGTAATTATTCTCCTCGAGGTAAAAGGTTTCTTCGTCTTGGGCAAGCTTGAGTCCAAAAAATATCGATCGTGACATACACTTTTATTCCTTCGGTGAATAATGTAAGTATTCTGTTTATCCGGGAAAAGGCTCAAAAAGACGGAGTATGTGATAGCACATATCGACACAGGGAACACCCGAATCATAGTCACACATCAAGTGATGAGTGAACATCGCTGCTGCTACCTGTACAGCCACGCCGCAATCGTTTAATTGGTAAATTGAGGGAGTACTTATGTACTGTCTATCGTCACTCCATTGTCAGTGAAAGTGTTAATTTTCATATTAGGTACATAATGATACATACGCTCCTAATGAAAAGCCTCAATAGATTTGTAGTGAAGGAGCGCAACATAAAACTAAAACATAGTCTGGTGCAAAAAACTATAGATGATAACGTGTACAGATAACAATTGTACTAATTAGCGAAGAGCGCCCGCGCAGCGCCGCCATAATAAAGTGCAGCCGCTATCAGCTTACCTAGTTGTCAATAAGTTATGTGTGGAGGAGGGGGGGGGGGGGGGGGGGCAGTGCGCGCACGCACCGGGACGCAATCAACGGACGAAATTCATTAGCAGAGCAGTCGCGACGGACGGACGGACGGACAGCAGCCGCGCAACCACAATTGATATATTACACTTATACACGTATCGGTTAAATTGTCCGATCGATAAGTGGGCGTGAGACGCGGCCGGCAGCGCTCCGCTTGCGACCTCACACCGGCGACGCAATCTCGACCTTATCTCCTACTATTACAAATCAAAATTCTGGATCCGAAGATTCACTTTAGTCCTTCCGCACAAAGCTCTCCCGGCACTATCGAAATTGTAAAAGGTGATAATATCATAAATGCCAACTGAAAAATGGTCTCTATTCATTAGAGTTTAGAGATCCATTAGGGTCAGCGGCTGCGGGCGAGTTAGGTGGAGCGCGGTGCGTGCGCGCGGCGCGAGGGGCTAATGTGTAACCGTTGTCGCGCGCTCGCCGCACTAATGCGGCCGGCGCCGGCGCCCGGCTCACACAAAAATCTACAACATTCCTGCGTTTAGGTCGCGAGCCTTTATTCCTTTTTTATCGGATCATGAAATAATAGAATAGGTACAAAGCAGCCGCCACGCGCCCCAAACCCCCCCCGCGCCACCGAGAGCGCGCGTCTTATCAGCCCACTTCAAGATATAATGCAGCTAGCTATGTTATACTGGTACTTGTTAGTTTTATTTATTGAAATGCGGCGGACTTCGATCAATTCCGCGTTTGGACACATGTTAATGTTGTGGAGTCGGGAGTGAACCGATGTATTTACAATGTTGTGCTGCACGCTGCACTGGCGTAAGAAAGAAAGAAAGAAAAAGTATTTATTGCGACTCGTACAGGATCAGAAACGAAACTAAACACAGTTAAAAATAAAAATAAAACAAATTATATAAAAAAGTAACAAAAGGAAAAAAAATGAAACAGAAAGTCCTATACGAGGCCAAAAGACTCCTATGTCAGCATGATGCTTCGACATTTAAAAAATAAATGTCGTAGCGCTGGTATTCTGATGATATGATGACTGATGTATGAGGAGTTTTGATCATTTCAGTGATTCCATGTTGCGGGTCCACTCAATCATTATTGTTAGGTATGTAGTATGTGTAAAACAGGGGCGTAGCTCATCCTAATGGGGCCCTGTATCAAATTTATTTGGGGGCCCTTTTTACCCAACTGTGAAGCTACAGAGGGTATTGTTTTTACATAACGTAAACCATGAAACACTTCTGATGAAACTCGATCACTATGGGATTAGGAAAACAGCACTTGACTTGTTAAGATCATACCTGAAAGATAGAAAGGTTAAAGTCCAAGTAAATGGCGTAAACTCATTGGGGTCTGAAATGACAATGGGCGTTCCTCAAGGTGGGTCCATTCCTCTTTTTAGTTTATATTTATGATTTACCCCAATTACTTCAAAATCAACCGAAGATGGTGTTATTTGCAGATGACACATCATTGATTTTTAAAATAGACCGACGGTCACAAAATCTTGACGACGTGAATAACTGTATTCTTCAGGTCCAAGATTGGTTTACGGTAAATAATTTAGTACTTAATGAAAAAAAAACCAAATGCATTAGATGTAAATTACCTGTTAGAAGTAGCGAATGTGACATCGTATTGAATGGCCAAAAATTAGAATTTGTTAATCAGACAGTTTTCCTAGGAATCACGCTAGACGAGAAACTACAATGGGGACCTCATATAACATCTACGAGTATTGCGGGGCGACTAAGCTCGGCCGCATATGCTGTTAGAAAGATAAGACAATTAACAGATGAAGAAACCGCGCGCTTGGTCTATTTTAGTTACTTCCACAGTATTATGTCATATGGCATTTTACTGTGGGGTCGGGCTGCTGACATTGAATCCATTTTTATTTTGCAAAAGAGAGCTGTCAGAGCCATTTACAATCTACGTCGCCGCGAATCTGTAAGGGAACTATTTAAAAGGGGTTTAAGGGGTTAATATTATGAGTATTATGACGGTACCTTGCCAATTCATTTATGAAAATATTATGTATGTAAGAAAAAATCAACATCTTTTTAATAAAATAAGTGATAGACATAATTTTAATACTAGAAATAAACATAAATTAGATCAACCTTTTTTCAGATTATCTAAAGTACATACATCTTTTATGGGGTACTGTGTTAAATGTTACAACAAAATACCTTGTGAAATATTGCAATTAAATGAAAGAAAATTTAAAACTTATATTAAAATTACACTTTGTAAGCAAGGATATTACAAATTAGAGGATTCTATCCAAGATAAGAATGCTTGGAAACATGCTGGTCCTGCTCCATAGGACAATCTCTAGAGTCTAGACAAAATCAAACTGGTTGCTAATGTAATTGTATAATGTATTCTTTTTTTTTTCTTTGACATTGATTTACATTCTGTAATTACTTGGGGTCACACCCGGACTTATTACTCCTTATTTATTTATGAAAATCGTCTACGTTTGGAATGTTTGTGAATATGTGAGCACCATGTATCTATCACAAAGTTAATTTATTTGTCATGGTTTCATTTATCCATTTTAATTCTTTTACCTATTGTGGTATAGTAATTTTATTTTTAGGTGCATCGTCTTCACATATAATTATATAATTAATGTATGCAAAATATTGTAAAACATTTTAAAAGAGTAACGGTGGAGTTTCTTGCCCATTCTTCTCCATACGAAAACTACCTTTTGGAAGGGGCGACTACAATCAATTTTATTTTAATTTTATTTTTGACGTTCAAAAGTGCCTTTTATGTGCCTATTTGAAATAAATGATTTGACTTTGACTTTACAAAATAAAGAATATAGCATACTTACTGACTTAGAAGGTGAGGGGCTCGTGGCTAAGTAATAACAGCCGCACGAGTCGATTGAAGGTTAAGCTACGCTTGCCCGGGGTAGGTCCGTGGATGGGTGACCATCTTAACATACTGAGACCCCTCCGTACCTCGGAAAGCACGTTAAGCCGTTGGTCCCGGCTGTCATTCGTGGATCTTTGACAGTCGTTACGGGTCGTCAGAAGTCCGAAAGTCTGACAACCAATATTACCAAGGGACATCGTATAACCCAGTAACTGGGTTGTGGCGGTCAGATAGCCAGTCGCTCTGGAGGTAAAATACTGGCATTCAGCTGCATCCGGTCAGATTGGAAGCCGAGACCCAATAACACTGCCCGACCCGGGAATCGATCCTAGGGCCTCATGCTCAGCAGTAGCGCTTGTGACCACTAGACCAATGAGGCAGACACAGTTGTCTTCCATACTTCTCTATTAGTCGTCATCTCGGTACTCACCCCCTTTTTAAACATATTTTTGAACCAATTTTGAGAAATAAATATCATTTATCAACAAGAGTTTTAGGTACAGGATTTTATTTTAAAAAATTTTGCTTATACACGTCACGTCGGGGGCCCTTGTAGCTCAGGGGCCCCGTATCGTTGATACGGCTGATACAGCGGTAGCTACGCCCCTAGTGTAAAGGAACTGATATTTCACCGGAAAAAGTAGGTATTTTCTGGCGAAATATCAGTTCGCTACCAAAAAACTCTAACCCATATTCTTGTTCTAAAATTATACAATATTTAATGATTACCTTTTAAAATTACCCATAATAATACACTTCAAACTAGGAACAATCTGAATCTAGAAGGTCCTGTATTATTAACTAACATATTATGACATGTCTGGCCATCCCCGGTCGGTGCTAGCGCTCGTCGGACGCGCGACGTCGCAACACGGCTACGATCTCCGACAGCGCGGAGTTTCGCCTGCTAACTAATATCATCATTTTGCAATTACTAACTTGAGAACAAGAAAATAATGTCTCGTTTATAAAAACATGAGAAGCAGCCATTCAAAACTGTACATTGTATACAGGCTGATTTTTTAAAGACCAGCCAAATTTAAGGATGGATAAGGATTCGTTTAAATTTTTGCGAGGTCTGGCAACGATTCCAAAGCCGAAAATTATTTTTTTAGAATGTCTGTCTGTTTAAGTATCTGTTTGTGTAGTTTGTCTGAATGTGTGTCAGCATCACGCACAACCTATGTACCGGATAGATTTTGTTCAAATTTTGCATAGATATCTCTATAAGTCTGGTCAGTCGCTATTTACTATGGGGGATGAGCAAAATTGAAATTAGTTCGTATTCTTCTATAGTTTACCGTAAATTGTACACAGACGAGCCAAAATATAATAAAAATAATAATAATAAACATTTATTTCAGAATCAAGTTCCATAATTTGTTAGTACCAGTATAAAATGCCTTATATCTAGTGTTAGTAAATAAACTAAGCTAACGAGTAATTATTTAAATTTTACAAGTACACCCGCCTGAGACTTTCCCATCCCAATCTACTTCACTGCATGGAGTCGTATCCAGCGTCCTAAAATCGGAGAGTCCCAGCGGTCAGCCAACGTCCTCAGGATAGTGTTGGGGCTGGCGCGAAACCGATATAATAATGATGCGCATCTCTTGCGCATGACGGTTGAAAAGCTGTCAACATTTGCATCGGCAAACATACCGGACGTGCTGCAAAAACGCGGCAGCCCCAACAACACCCGGAAAGCGTTGTTGTATTGGATGCGCAGGTCGCTATATGCCTTCTGCGTGAAGTTCACCCACAGGCTGCACGTGTAAAAGGATTGGCAGAAGGCTTTAAAAAGCGTTACTTTAACTCGTGCAGTACAACGGGCGAACCTACGGGCCAACATACAGCATCGGACAGCCAGCGACCTGCGCAGGGAGCGCAGGTCGCTGGCTGTCCGATGCTGTCCACATCTAAATTATCTTTCAGGTCTTCACTCACCCAGTGGCCCAAGTACTTAAATTTAGTAACTCTTTTTAATGGTATGCCGTCTAGTGTGATAAGTGGTAATTTAGAGTAGCTTTTATTACCAGCTTTGAAAACCATCAGTTCACTCTTGAGTGCATTGTACTTGAGTCCGTGGGCCCTCGCATAGGATTCGCAAAGACTTAGCATCCTCCGCATTGCTCCAACCGCAGGACTCAGCAGCACCATATCGTCGGCATAACTGATATTATTAATACAAGTGCCATCAATATGACATCCGATCCTGGTGCCGCTGAGCTCCTCGATAAGACTATTCATGTACAGGTTGAAGAGCGCTGGGGAGGTTAAACCCCCTTGTCTCACCCCGCACTCCAACCTATACTCATCCGACAAAGAGTCCACCCACCTCACACGGTTCACTTGGTTTCCATACCAAAATTTAAATATGCCTATCACTTCCGGTGGTACCGAGGTTTCCCTAATTAGTTTGTCCCATACTATATTGTATGACACTAGGTCGAATGCCTTTGATAAGTCTAGGTAACAGGCGTATATTGGTGTCTTTCTTGCTGTGTAGTACTGAACAGTCCGCTTGAGGCATAGGATAGCACTTTCAGTTGACAAGCCAGGCCTAAAGCCGAATTGAGCGTCATTGATTTTTAAGTGCTTGTCCAGCTGGTGTCCAAGCAGACTGTCCAGAACTTTAGTAATTACAATCGCGAGAGAAATTGGTCTATAATTTGACACCTTAGAAGAATCACTGGTTTTGTTTTTAATAATTGGAACAACAATAGTACGCATTAATCTTTCCGTTAGATATGAATGGCATAAACATAAATTAAAAAACATAGACAGTATTCTAGGCAAGTGAACTCCGGCATGCTGCAGGTGCTCGATACTGAGACTATCGTGCCCTGGAGATTTGCCAAATATAGCGGATAGTTACAGATTTAACCTTATAAATGATTATCGATTGATCATCCCGCTATACCTTCAAGGAGATATGCAGTCAATCATGACATAATATAAGAACGGCTATTTTAGTAAACTTTTAACAAAGCTAAAGCTTTTGACAAGCTTAGCGGTTCGGCAGTTGAACTGGATTTCGGCCAAATTATATATTAAACCGAATTTGAAACGAATTTCAGTCCATCCCTAGTTTTTATGGAAATAAAAATGAGACAAATTTTCAAATTCGGGAAAAACTGACGTTCACGATGCCGAATTGTTTCCTTCCTTTTTTCCATGGGATGATTTTTATAAATTACAGTGACAGAACAACGGCTGTCGGGTCTAGTATAATATAAATACAGTCGAATGAATGAATAAATGATCTGTTTATTTGAATGAATAAATGATCTGTTTATTTGCATGAATAAATGATCTGTTTATTTGCTAGAATATATTTACCATGTTTTATAGGTTGATACACGGTAGTGGGAATTTATTGAGTGTCACACTATATCCGAAGTTTCGCTCATGTAAATATTTTGTTTTTAGGGTACCTCAAAAGGAAAAATGGAACCCTTATAAGATCACTTCGTTGTCCGTCTGTCTGTCCGTCAGTCAAGACCGTTTTTCACGGAAACGCGTGGAGTTATCAAGTGCGCCAATCCAACACGCACTTGACCGGTTGTTTTAATATTGATCATACTTAAGTGGATATTAATACGCAATAAAGATTAGTTTAGAATAAAAGCTTGTAACAAGATAAATTTTTCAGCAGTCTGATAAAATTGTTGGTAGTTAGTTTCGTTCAATCTCGTTACCACCACGTCCACCACCTGCATCAGAATGCATGAAAAGTGGTCTTGTGTTGAACTTTTTAGTCTGGACTTTTATTATTTTTACATTTTTGTTCTTTTTAAACCTCTCAGTGTGTTAAATTTTTGCAATCGTCTCCTCAAGCCCTTTCCAATTTCAACCCAACTAGCCATTATGATGCTTCGAGGGTACCTAAGTATAATGCATCCCACAATACATACAAAAATACATAGAATACGAGTGAAAAACATAATCCTGTCTTTGCTGAGACGTAGTCGGGTCTAAAGAAGTCCCCTGCTTACCTAAGTCTTGCCGGATGGTGAGGTGGACGAGGGCTACAACGGACAGGCGCTCCCCGGACATGACCGCTTGCTAACAGGCAATGTGTTATAGGTAGGTAAGTAGCGTGTGTTGCGCATGGTCCGCCGCCTAGTTCACCTAGGCGGACTATGGGAAATAATTTTTCCCATAGTTCATTAGAAAGTCCATATTATGTTTTTATCGTAGTATTACGAAGGAATTATAGTGATATTAAATTGTAAAGCTAAAAGGGCTGATGTTCCAATGCTAGATAATTTTATCGGAATAATTTTGAATTTTTGACAATTCTTCCATACAGCCCTAAGGCTTTTCGAACAGGACATTTAATAGCCTAAGGGCTGATTTCTCAATCGACAAATAATTTATATTCGTGGAATAAAATAGACGTCTGACAGATTTTTTATTGAAGAATTGTCAAAAATTTAAAATTATTCCGCGGATAAAGTTATGTGGCCTTGGAAAAATCAGCCCTTAATGAACAAAAGCACTTTCTGTATGGCCACCAGAATATTTAACAAGCTGCCTGACACGCTAAGTAAGTAAGTTCACTGAAAATGCGATGGAAGGTGTTTGGAAATACAATTATACTAACTGATAATTGTATTTTCCTCTACATGGGACGTTGAGAGATGCTGCCCATCCTGTTGACACCCTTTTTACCACTTCACGGCAACCATACGGTTGCTGCCTCAACTAAGTACTTCCCACACACAACCCAATAACGCCTCGTGATTGCTGAAACTATTGTTAGTACTGCGTCCTAGCAGATCAATCTGTACTTAATTTAGTCCCTACAGAGGATGTGTCGGTGTGTGATGTGATAGTAAATGATAAGAGTGTCGAGCGATAGAATGAGTTTGTAAACGGAGGTCCAACCATAAAGCACGATGTCAATTGTAAATAATAATTAACTTCGTGCGTTATGGATGGACCACCCTTTATATTTAGGGAGTCTGCTTACAAGAGATGGGAAGATTGACGAAGATTTGGAAAGGAG
This sequence comes from Apamea epomidion, assembly GCA_947507525.1. NCBI lineage: Eukaryota > Metazoa > Arthropoda > Insecta > Lepidoptera > Noctuidae > Apamea > Apamea epomidion. The sequence continues at coordinate 328,772 of OX382226.1, forward strand.
AGTGAATGCGGGAAATAAAGTTAATGGTGCTACACATGCGATTATGAGCAACTAATCGATGACCAAAAAGACTCGACTGGCTGTTCACAATGCGCAATGGTATGCTGGTGGCTACCCCTATATGAAAGTGAACGTTGGGTGTGGCCAACAAGGCATGGAAGTAGAATAAATGCTGTGCTCATGCGTCGCTTGCGAAGCATGAGCACAGCATCATTCGTAACTACGAATGATACGAATGGGAGCAGGCAACGCTGCGGTGTAGAAGTAGATGTTGTGACAGACATTTAAAAGATTATGCTTAGATCTTTTGGTCATGTTGAGAAAAAAATTAAAAGCGACTATCAAAAAGTATTTACAAGGCAAATGTGAGTGGAACCGCCAGAAGAGGACAACAAAGGAGATATAGTGACCTTATTGGTGATGATCACCAGGAAGGTAAGGTGCGTAATACTTGTAAACGAAGCAAAAAGAGCATATAAAGATCGTAGCAGGTGGCGTTCTGTAGTCTCTGCGCACCCCATGCGAAGTGACTTTATGTAGGTATGTTATTTCCTGCAATATTGTTGTGTCCCGGGCCGATTGAAACATTCTTTAGACTTTATATCCGTTGAGATAAGAGATCAGGTTATAACTCGGTTTGCTATTACTATGACGTTACTACCTCATGGGTTCAATTGTCAGAAGCGTGACAGCTGCGCATTACAGATTTTTTAAACATAAAACTCAGCAGCTGCCCAAAGTCTGGGTTTGTTGCCAGTGTTGAGCATGGAACTTCAACATAAGTATACAAATGTGAGTATACTCTAGGTAAATTATATAATATCACTCCCGACCCTCTTGAGACATACAGGCGTGATGTTGTAAATGAAATGAAATGTTATGATATTACAAATGCGGTCAACCGGCAATAGTTTTAGTAATAACTGTTTCAATCTTGATAGTTATTTAATTTATAGTAAGTGTTGTGTGTGTCCGTTCAAGCTATCGTGTCGCTAAGTAATTATATCAAACTGAAAGGTTATCTCACTTAGTCGAAGCTAGTTGGTGTGCTATGAGGCAGTAAACAATGACCGTGCTGCCAGTATAAAAACGTTTAGTCCAGCCCATCTGAAGATACACTTACCTTCAGATGGGCCGGACTAAATGTTTTGCGGCGGCAGGGACCGCTGTGTTCGGTGTATGGTGATAAGCTCGTCACTCGCACCGGAGATGAGTCTTGGCTAGTACTAGGATTTGGGAAGTCTCAAAGTCTCGGCACACGAGACAGCCCACGATCAAAGTCCCGGGACTTCAAGACTTCCCAGAATAAAATTAGAATATAGTTCATTTTGGGCCAGATGTATCAATAAAAAAGCCATTGTAGTCATTTTTATTGTCTTTAAAGCTTTGTGAAACAGTTCCAAACAATACATTTTCCCGAATAACTAAATTTACAAAAAGTCTCGGGGCTTCGACACCTAGCTGTTACTTATGACTGGTTCTTTGTACTAATTAATCATTAATGTACCTACCTAATTAATTACTTCCAGTGGTGAATAGAGTCTTCCATTTATAAGTTTGCGCGATTGAAAGATTAGGTAGTATACACGTTGGTTTTCGGGGACGGGGCTATAGGGCCAGGTACCTCAATCGCCGTAGCTGCAGGAAAACGTTTTCAAAAAACTATCCTTGATTTTTTGAGCAATAGCTTACTGCGTTCACAGATTTTGGAGATACATTGCATTTCTCAGCTAGAAAAACGTTTTACTTTATGATGCCAATCGATGCAGTTTCATATAAGGATTAAAAAACTCTTCTAGACCAACTGGGGTTAGAGTAGGTGGTAAAGCCGAAGATAACAAAATAATGAGACATTTCATAGTGATCAATATCACAACAACAATCTTATACAACTTAGTATTGTGAATTTCAATGTTTACCTTGCCCATCACCGCCAACTTTTCAAGGTAGTCTGGTCCCCGACGGGTATTGTGAACAAAATAATCGAGAAACCTTTGGTGACCAACAGCTCATAGATCCTTTGGTGACCAACAGCTCGTGAATTGTATATCTCTTATCCTTATAATAAAGCGTCATTTAATAAAAAAAATAGGACTGTTACCTAAGAACGTTTTCTTGTATCTTGAGCGGTTAAGAAATCTGGCCTTACTGCCTCATCTCAAAATTCTACCCTGTATTATACAGGAAGTCCCAGAAATTAACGTCAAGCCAGAAACGGGTCATAGACCAAGTCGTGACAGTTATCAGAAAGATATTTTAAAAAATATTGGTCATGTACTTTTCAAATCACAAGTTTAAAAAAATATATCGCAAAAACTGACTGTGATGGTCTTTCAAGTCCTGTGACTACAAAGATGAACTTTTCTTAGGTTTTTTTTTCTGTAGTGTAACCCTTCTGTAAATCACAGTTAATTTAGTAAACATAACTACCTCAGTTTTAAATAAAATTATAGATTTTTGCGCAACATTGAATTCAAAATAGTTACTTAACCCAACCAGCTTGTACTGTAAAAAAAAAATTACCTAGGTATTTTATCAAGAGACTTTCAAAATGGCGCGCTTTGTCCGAATTCCAAAACAGTATATCATTTGCAAGATTACTTCTTATTTGAGGAAAAAATAGTTTTTTTTTATGAAAACGGATATCTCATATCATCATAATCACGCCAATTGACCTGACCCGTATACCCGTTTCCGGCTTGACGTTCGGGACAACCTGTACAATAGTAGGTATCCTGAAATTGAAAATATCTAAAGTAAAATAATGTATTCCTTGCATTTGATACTGTTGGCGTAGGAATGCAAATAAACGGGAAAACATTCCACGTGTAGTGTGTTTTTCGGTTGAAGCAACGCTTTAGGTCATTACGTACGTAGATAAGCCGTGCTCTAATAGTTAGTAATGTGCGACCACTACGTGCTCGTACGGCCTACGGTGGCCGGGAGTCGTCACGCGGCTCCCGACGCCCGGAGCGTCTCCCTCGGCGGCTGAGGCGTGAGGATCTCTCCCTCGCCCATCCCGCCACCTCCTTCGCTAGCATGACTGCTTCGCAGAAGGAGGTGACCGCCTCCCACTCCCTCTCGCCCCGGACCATGGCTTGCACCAGGGCCGGACGCGAGAGGTCGCCGCCGCTACCGATCGCCTCTACGAGGACACGGCGGTGCTCTGCCCAAGCGGGGCAGACCTCCACCGTATGCTCCACCGTGTCCTCTGGGCGATCCTCGCAGTGGTGACACCCGGGCGTCTCCTCCCGCCTGATTATGTGCAGGAACCTCCCGAAACATCCGTGTCCGGAGAGGACCTGCGTCAGGCGGTAGGTGAGAGCGCCGTGACGCCTCTCTAGCCACTCCTCAAAGAGGGGTCTTACCGCCGCTATCGTGGCGTGCCCTGCGCTGGGTTGCGATAGTCGCGCCTTCCATTCCGCCATGAGATCGCGCCGGAGGTCCGTCCGCTCCGCCGCGATTTACCGCGGGCGCAGAGTTTCCCCCCGACGTAGTGCCTCCGCGCGCCAGTCATACAGGCGCGCGAGGACTATCGCCTCCAGATCCCATGGCGGCAGTCCGGCAAGGAGGCTTGCTGCCTCGCCCGAGATCGTGCGGTATCCCCGGATAAGCCTTATGGCTACCACCTTTTGGGGCGCGTTCAGGTAGTGTGCGGCTCGAAGCCGCAGTGAACGCGCCCATACCGGGTCCCCATATAGGGCCATGGACCGCACAACCCCCGCGTAAAGCCTCCGGCAGGAGGCGTTTGGCCCCCTCAGGTTGGGCAGGAGCCGCTTTAAGGCGGCCCCGGTCCGTTCCAGTTTGGGGGCCAAACGTCGGAAATGCTCGACGAAGTTCCACCGGCTGTCGAGGACGAGACCCAGGTATTTCGTCGTCTTCTCGACGCCGATGTGAACCCCTCCTACCATCAGTTGGGATCCCGAAGGTGGCCCGTACCGGGGCCCATGAAAGGACATGGCCTCGGACTTGTGCAATGCCACCTCGAGACCCAACTGCCGGATCCTTTCCACGACTATCGCAACCCCGCGTGTCATCGCGTCGGCCGCCGCCTGATGCGACCTCCCCTGCGCCAGGACCAGCGTGTCGTCAGCGTAGCAAACTACGCTGACGCCATCAGGGAGGTCGGCCCGCAGCACCCAGTCGTTACCGATGTCCCACAGGAGCGGCCCCAGAACCGATCCCTGTGGGACACCGCACGACATCTCTCGCCGGTTCCAGTTCCCGTCGCGACCGGGGTAGATGACGGCTCTGTCCGTCAAATACGCTTAATTTTATTTTAAAATGTACATAAAAAACACACACTTCAAACGATACCTAGCCATAGACGGTGTCATGGACAATGAATAGTAGCGAATAAAATTCTAAAATAGCTTTTACTGTCTGAGACAAGTTTTGCTTAATTTGTTTTGTTTTCAATATGTATTTACCTGATTGATTATTAGGTTTTTCAAGCTTAATCCACGGATTGAAAATCGGATCTGGCAACACTGACCACTGGCCACCTACCGAGCGATAGCTGAATATATTTTAATAAATTTAATTCTATTTTACTATTTGATGTTCCCAATTGCCACCCTAATTTTGCTATATTATGCTAGATGGCGTTACTGAGCCATAGGATCACAGTTTTTCTATGACATTTCTTTGCATAGCCTCTCTATTGTACCTATCTTAAATCTCTTTGTATAAATACAATGAACACAAACAAAAACTTGCATCGAAAACTGCCGATCCGGAGGTGACATCTGTCATGTCACCTCCGATAAAAACGTGAAAATGAAATGTTGAAATTGTTGACGAGATCAGCAGCTCGCCGTGCACGCCTACCACCTCCGGAGTCGTCGCTCAGCCCCGCCCTGCCGCCGCCGGAATCCAGCCCCATCGAGAGTGCTGTGACACCGGCCGTAGCAGTTGCGTCGAGCTCGAGCGACGAATATTTTTCCCCGCCGACGTCGCCAACACTAGTACGTCGGCAGGGGAGAGGCCGGCCACCGAGGAGCTTGGGACTTAGGGGCCATCCGGCCCCGAGCCGGGTCCCCGCTGCCGGTGGTTGTGTGCAGCGCATGAGATGGACTCAGTCTATGAACGAGAACGTCATGCGCGCATACTACGGGTCTACAGAGGGGGGAACTAACCTCACTGCGTACCGTGATAGGTTGCTGTCTCTGTTCTAGGAACTGGAACCAACCGTCAACGTCTCGGCCCAACGACTGTCGGATCAGGTGCGGGTCATCCAACGCAATCACAGGTTGGACGACATAGCACTTGATAGGCTGCGCTCAGAGGTACTGAACAACCAAATCGTCTCGACTCTGGCACAAACCGCGGCACAAGCGTCAACTATTGATGCCATCCCGCCGCGGTCCAATCGTGTTGAAGAAGATGATGATAGGGTTGACACAGTAAGTAGCCAGTACAACGTCCGACTGAGGAGCGCACTGGAAGATGCGTTTCGCGAGTATAGGTCCACTCCAACCGAACTTAGACCCCGAATACCACGGCTACCTATGCACAAAAAAAATAGGGCGTTAGTGTGTGCCTTGGACTCGCAGCTCAAGAATTTCTTCGAGAGCAGCGAGGATCTCGTTGATACACACTCGATCTTGTATTGCGCGGCTGTGGCGGCATGTCGTTTAGCTAACGTCAAGTTTCCAAATCGTGACGCAGCTACTCGACTAAAACCAGCCGTACCAGCCTGGCGATACAGGATCGAGCGTCGTATCGATGGGGCCAGGGTACTCATCGGTAAACTATCCTGCTTCAGGGAGGGCAACACACGACCACGAGTGATGCGCTTTGTAAGACAGGCATTTTCGGGGACTGGAATCAGCCCTCGGGAATACATGTCCAATGTCACAGAGCGCATCGACTTCCTGAAGCAGAAAGTTTGTGCATGGGCGAGTCGTATTCGGCGGTATAAGCGGGGGTTGATCGGTACACGCAGAATCGCATGTTCCAGAGCGATGAGAGGTGGGTATATAGAACTTGGGAGCGACCTGAACAAAACGTGACGGACGTGTGCCGCCTGGATCATGCCACCACTAGTGCATTCTGGCGCAGCATCTGGTCGGTGCCCGTCTGTTACGCTGAGGGTGGCTGGATGCGCGATATCGAGCGAGTGTGTGGAACTATACCAGAAATGGAACCAGTCATAATTACGCCATTAGACGTCGCCAAAGCAGTCCGTCCGTTACCGAATTGGAAATCACCGGGACCGGACGGACTGCATAACTTTTGGTTAAAATGGCTAATTAGTTCACACACTTGCCTGGCATCTCAGTTCCAGTCATCCTTAGAGTCTGGGTCACTACCACAGTTTCTAACAACAGGCGTTACCCACCTGCTCCATAAGTCAGGTTGTCCCGCGGAACACAAGAATTATAGACCGATCACGTGTTTGTCGACGGTTTATAAACTTCTTACATCCATTTTGAGAGCGAAAATTAACACACACATTGACAGTTACTCGATTATGTCTGCCTCTCAAAATGGATGTAGGAATGGGTCCCGCGGTACTAAGGAGCTACTCCTCATAGACATGGCCATTAGCCAACAGGTTCGCCGATCCCGCAAGGATATGTCGACATGCTGGATAGATTATAAGCAGGCCTACGACTCGGTGCCACATACATGGCTCATGAGGGTGCTGGAGTTGTATAAGATAGATGCAACTCTACGCACCTTCCTTGAGTCGTGTATAAGACAGTGGAAGACGGTCCTTCGCTATCCAGGGTGTCGACAGATCCAGGGGAATGATGAGCCTGTATGGATTAAGCGGGGAATATTTCAGGGCGACAGTTTGAGTCCACTTTGGTTCTGCTTAGCCCTGAATCCTCTAAGCACACTGCTGGAAGACTCAGGTCTAGGCTACCGGTTGAAGAGAGGTGGTCAGGTCATATCTCACCTCCTCTACATGGATGATTTGAAACTCTTTGCCCCTAACAAATTGCATCTGATGGAGCTACTGAAGGTAACTGAAACTTTCAGTAGTGCCATCTGGATGGAATTTGGTGTGGACAAATGTGCAGTCATGCATGTAAAGGGGGGGGGGGGGGGAGATTATGGAATCCGAGAGAATTCCACTTTCGGATTCCATACACCTTAGATCCCTCTCCTCATTCGAAAGCTATAAGTATTTGGGTATGTCGGAAGCGTTAGGCATCAACGATGCTGACATGAAGCAATCGTTGAAGGAGCGCTTCTTTTGTCGCCTGAAGAAGGTATTAATTAGTCTTCTTTCAGGCGGAAATAAGGTGCGCGCCTTCAATGGCTGGGTTATGCCGGTTTTGATGTACTCTTTCGGCATACTGAAATGGACTCAGACTGAACTCGATGCCCTAGATAGAAGAGTCCGTACACTGCTGACCGCAAACCGGATGCATCACCCACGATCATCGGTGATGAGACTGTATATCCCGCGGAAGTGTGGGGGTCGAGGATTTTTAAATGCGAAGACCCTGCACAACCGCGAGGTGTGCAGTCTCAGGGAATATTTTTTAAAAGCCGAAGTGGGTATGCACCGTTATGTGGTCGCAATGGACAAGGGGCTCACCCCGCTCTCCATGGCGAAAGAGAACTGGCGCAAACCTGTAGTACTTACTACCGATGACCGCAAGAAGGTATGGCAAAGCACGGATCTTCACGGGCGCTTCTATCGGGCTCTTCATGAGCCCGGTGTAGATTTCTTAGCGTCCGTATACTGGCTGCGTTTCAGTGACCTCTTCGGGGAAACTGAAGGTTTTGTCTGTGCAATTATAGACGAAGTTATCTTGACGAATAACTACCGGAGACATATTATGAGGGACGGGACGGCTGACGTGTGTCGGGCATGCCACCGTCCGGGTGAGTCCATCAGACATATTATCTCTGGTTGTTCTCGTCTGGCTAACAGCGAGTACTTGCACAGGCATAACCAAGTAGCCAGGATTATTCACCAGCAACTTGCTTTGAAATATAAACTTGTCGACTCTGAGGTACCATATTACAAGTATGTGCCCGACCCAGTTCTCGAAAATGACCATGTCACGTTGTACTGGGATCGGTCTATCATCACTGACAGGACTGTTGTCGCCAACAAACCTGATATAGTGGTGATAGATCGATTAGTGCGCCGCGCAATGATTGTTGATATTACCATTCCACATGATGGGAACGTCGTGAAAGCTGAGAAAGATAAACAAATCAAATATCTTGACTTAGCACGCGAGGTTGTTGACAAATTTTGTTGTTATACAAATTGTACGAAGGAGGTTCCATTTCCCTCAAGCACTATGAGCTCACAGCTTGGTGATAACATTGAAGTCTTGAGATTAACTCCGGATAATCTTTTAAACTAGTTTGTAAGACAACAGAAGGTACCAGAAATAATATTCTTATAGCTAACAACAACAAGGTATCTTCTTGCTATAAATTAAGTAAATATCAAAAAGGAGATCAGCAGAATGCCTTGAAACTATTTCATCAAAATATTCAAGGTATGTCTTCCAAATTATTAGAATTTCAAATGTTTATGGAAAAAACAAAGTTTGACATTGTTTGTTGTACTGAACATTGGTTAAAAGATTACCAAATGCTAATTAATTATGAGAACTATAGTGTGGGCAGTTGTTTTAATCGTAAATCTATGCTGCGTGGAGGATCTTTAATTTTGATTAAAATTGTTTAAAATCCAAACAACGAAATGACATAGTGGGTTTATCGATTGAACATTGCATTGAACTGTCCTGTGTTGAGCTCGATAAGCATGTTGTAGTGTGCGTTTACAGACCCCCTAATTATCAGAACTTTTCGTTATTTGAGTCAATAATGGAAGATGTCCTAGCGAAACTTGCATCCAACAACAAAGCCGCAATTATTTGTGGTGATTTTAATATTAATATTTTGGAAAATAATTCAAATAGCAGTAGATTATTAAGCCTTTTCAAATCATTCAATTTATCTAATGTTTTTACTGAACCAACTAGAGTAACTCCAACTTCTGCTACTTGTATCGATAATGTCTTTTGCGATTGTGATTATTTAGATAAAGCCATCGTAAATTATCTGCCGTCTGATCATAGTGGACAAACGGTAACTTTTAAGTTTAAAACACCTTTGCAAAAAGTGCAAATACAATTTAGGCCAATAACAACTAGTAAACTAAAAAGATTCAATAGTACCCTAAATAATAAGTTAAATGATCTGGGCCATAATATGGATATGGATGATGCAAATAAATTGTACGAGGATTTCTTTTCGGTTGTGCACACTCAATTCAACAAAACTTTTGAAAAGAAAAGAAAAATTATTTTCCCTAATTTTATATTTAGTGACTGGGCAACTAGAGGTATTAGGATAAGTAGGGAAAGACTGTTCGAGCTGTATGGCCTTAAGCCTTACATAAATACAGAAACTTTCAACAAGTATGTTGCTACATATTCAAAAATTTTTAGAAATACCTGCAAGATAGCCAAAGCCCTGTACATTAGCAACAAAATCAAATCAGCAGAAAACAAAATAAAAACAGTTTGGAAAATTATAAATAACGAAACTAGTAGGAATAAAAAACGAAACACTGATTACACATTGGAGTCTTCACGTGGTGCCATATCCTCTAATTTAGAAGTAGCTCAAGAATTTGTAAATTTCTTTACTAATATACCATCAAAAACGACGGAAGCCTTAAATTCCTCACCGGACGTATCACTTGAGTTACTAAAAGCGAACGTTCCAGGCTGCCCGGTTGAGTTTCAATTTAGACATATAAACCCTATGATAGTTATAAAAACTTATCGACAAATCAAAATCAAATTGACCGAAGATCTATGGGGAATGTCTATCAAAGTTTGTACATACATAATCGAGACTATATCGCCATACTTAGCTTTAGTGTTTAATTTGTGTGTAGATCAAGGAGTCTTCCCAGATTTAATGAAATATAGTAAGGTTATTCCACTTTTTAAATCTGGGGACTGCAAAGACACCAATAATTATAGACCAGTATCCGTGTTGCCGGTTTTCAGCAAAGTATTCGAAAAGGTAATGCTCAATCAAATGCTTAATCATTTTAACAACAACAAAATCTTGCACGATCAGCAATATGGCTTCACCAAAGGACGTTGTACGATTGACGCCGGTGACACTTTATTAAAACACATATTTACAGCGTGGGAGGAAGCCCAAGATGCCATAGGAATCTTTTGTGACCTCTCCAAGGCATTTGATTGCGTTAATCACAAAACCTTACTCTTGAAACTTGAGCATTATGGACTAGGTAAACTTGCGCTCAGTTTAGTAAAATCTTATTTACATGATAGACAGCAAAACGTTCAAATAAATGGTGTCAATTCACTTGGTTTACAAGTAAGAATGGGTGTTCCACAAGGCTCGATATTAGGTCCTTTCCTCTTTTTAGTATACATAAATGACCTGCCGCATTTATTAAAAAACCAACCACAAATGGTGTTATTTGCTGACGATACTTCCATAATTTTTAAGATAAATAGACGTGCATCAAATCTTGACGACGTAAATAACGCCCTACTGCAAGTGCAAAATTGGTTCACTGCTAATAATTTAGTATTAAATGGGAAAAAACTAAATGCATAAGATTTGCTTTACCGAATGTTAAATGTAGTGATTGTGACATTATTGACATGACATTGTGACAGTATTGAATAAAGAGAAACTAGAATTCGTCGATAAAACTGTTTTCCTGGGGATAACGCTCGACTCAAGGATGCAATGGGGTCCTCATATAACATCTCTTGCAAGACAGCTAAGTTCAGCAGCATATGCTGTAAGAACAATCCGTCAATTTACTAATGTAGATACCGCGAGACTGGTCTATTTCAGTTATTTTCACAGTATCATGTCTTACGGTATTTTACTATGGGGACGGGCTGCAGATATTGAGTCCATTTTTATTCTGCAGAAAAGAGCCATCAGAGCAATATATGGCCTACGCAGGCGCGATTCTCTAAGGGAACTGTTTAAAAATATTAATATCATGACGGTACCTTGTCAATATATCTATGAAAACATCATGTACGTAAGGAAAAATTTAAATCTTTTCAGTAAAAGAGGTGACAGACACGCCTATAGAACCAGAAATAGGGACCAATTAGTTCAACCAGGTTTCAGACTGGCTAAAGTAGACTCTTCCTTCATGTTTAAAATGTTATAATAAAATACCTCCCACATACTTCAACTCAATGAAACGAAATTCAAATCTTTCATAAAACGCACACTATGCAGCCAAGCATATTATAAGTTGGGGGATTACATCGCTGACAAAAATGCTTGGCTAAACGCTGGTCCTGCTCCACAGGACGCATAAATAAATTGATTGGCATTTGAAAATACTTCACACAGGCCTACCCAACCTACATACTGTTGGAGCTGCTGAAGATTCTAAAATACTATGTTTGCATTATATAAATTCAATCTCCTAGTATTGCATAATTGCATAGAACGTATGTGAGTACTATGTTACATACTATAAAGCTACCATTTACTGGGTACGTCTTTCATTGACTTGAATGTGCCTTGGCGGATGAGAGTATGTCATGCTCACTCTAATGTCTCGCTGATGGTGGCACATGTGTTGGATCATTTAGCTCCCTTCAAAATGGTTGAGCTGAATGGTGCTAATCTATGCGTCATGTTCGTGAACGGGCGCCGTCAGTAGGGACTGGTCAACTCTTTGCTGCCATGGCTTATTTTGATTTAAATTAATATTTGAATTGTTTTTTTTTATCTTTTCATTACGGACGCTTTTAACGTTCTGCATCGTTCTCACATGCATAATTTTGAACATGAATGATGTAACCAATACTTTGTAACAATATTATTATGATTTAAAAGAGTGTCCATGGAGTTTCTTGCCCGTTCTTCTCCATAGGTACCTACTACGCTTTGGAATGGGCAACTAGCTTCATCTTTTTGACTGACCGACCTTGACAATTCAAAAGTGCCTGTAATTGGTTTATTTGAAATAAATAGTTTGAGTTTGAGTTTGAGTTTGACATGTGGAATGTGAGCTCGACTGTCATTGTGCCGATTGTCGTATCGGCCAATGGGCTGATGGCCGAAAGCCTCGATCAACATCTATCGAGGCTCTCGTTAGGCGGTTGGATCAAGGGCCTGATCCAGAAGGCAGTACTCCTCGATACGGCTCGCATTGTGAGGAGGTTTCTATCTCTGGAACCCTAACCACCGGTAGCTTGGACCCTGCTCCCGACACCGGTGGATCACTATTTTTTTATATTTTTTAATGTTTTTTTTATTTTTTTATTTATACATACTAATATTTAAAAATGTAATAAAATAAGACGACTAAATAAATAAACGACATAATAATATATATATAAATCCCTCTCCTCATCCGAAAGCTATAAGTATTTGGGTATGTCGGAAGCGTTAGGCATCAACGATGCTGACATGAAGCAATCGTTGAAGGAGCGCTTCTTTTGTCGCCTGAAGAAGGTATTTATTAGTCTTCTTTCAGGCGGAAATAAGGTGCGCGCCTTCAATGGTTGGGTAATGCCGGTTTTGATGTACTCTTTTGGCATACTCAAATGGACTCAGACTGAACTCGACGCCCTAGATAGAAGGGTCCGTACACTGCTGACCGCAAACCGGATGCATCACCCACGATCATCGGTGATGAGACTGTATATCCCGCGGAAGTGTGGGGGTCGAGGATTTTTAAATGCGAAGACCCTTCACAACCGCGAGGTGTGCAGTCTCAGGGAATATTTTTTAATTTTTAAAAGCCGAAGTGGGTATGCACCGTGATGTGGTTGCAATGGACAAGGGGCTGACCCCGCTCTCCATGGCGAAAGAGAACTGGCGCAAACCTGTAGTACTTACTACCGATGACCGCAAGAAGGTATGGCAAAGCAAGGAGCTTCACGGGCGCTTCTATCGGGCTCTTCATGAGCCCGGTGTAGATTTCTTAGCGTCCGTATCCTGGCTGCGTTTCAGTGACCTTTTCGGGGAAACTGAAGGTTTTGTCTGTGCAATTATGGACGAAGTTATCTTGACGAATAACTACCGGAGACATATTATGAAGGACGGGACGGCTGACGTGTGTCGGGCATGCCACCGTCCGGGTGAGTCCATCAGACATATTATCTCTGGTTGTTCTCGTCTGGCTAACAGCAGGTACTTGCACAGGCATAACCAAGTAGCCAGGAATATTCACCAGCAACTTGCTTTGAAATATAAACTTGTCGACTCTGAGGTACCATATTACAAGTATGTGCCCGACCCAGTTCCCGAAAATGACCATGTCACGTTGTACTGGGATCGGTCTACCATCACTGACAGGACTGTTGTCGCCAACAAACCTGATATAGTGGTGATAGATCGATTAGTGCGCCGCGCAATGATTGTTGATGTTACCATTCCACATGCCGGGAACCTCGTGAAAGCTGAGAAAGACAAACAAATCAAATATCTTGACTTAGCACGCGAAGTTGTTCACATGTGGAATGTGAGCTCAACTGTCATTGTGCCGATTGTCGTATCGGCCAATGGCCTGATGGCCGACAGCCTCGATCAACATCTATCGAGGCTCTCGTTAGGCGGTTGGATCAAGGGCCTGATTCAGAAGGTAGTACTCCTCGATGCGGCTCGTATTGTGAGGAGGTTTCTATCTCTGGAGCCCTAACCACCGGTAGCTTGGACCCTGCTCCCGACACCGGTGGCTCACTATTTTTTTATATTTTTAATTTTTTTTTTTTGGTTTTTATACTAATATTTAAAAATATAATAAAATAAGACAATTAAACGAATAAACGACATAATAATAAATAAGAAGGCCTATGACTCGGTACTGGCTCATGGCTCATGAGGGAGCTGGATTTGTATAAAGTAGATGCAACTCTGCGTACCTTCCTGATGTCGTGTATAGGGCAATGGAGGACGGTTCTTCGCTATCCAGGATGTCGAAATATTCAGAGGAATAGCGAACCTATAAGGATCGAGCGAGGCATATTTCAGGGCGATAGTTTGAGTCCGCTTTGGTTCTGCTTAGCCTTGAATCCTCTAAGCACACTGCTGGAGGATTCAGGTCTAGGCTATCGGCTGAGGAGAGGTGGTCAGGTTATATCATACGTCCTCTACATGGATGACCTGAAACTTTTTGCTCCAAACAATTTGCAACTGATGGAGCTACTGAAAGTAACTGAAACTTTCAGTAGCGCCATCAGGATGGAATTTGGTGTGGACAAATGTGCGGTCATGCATGTAAAGCGAGGGGAGATTGTGGAATCCGTGGGAACCCAACTCTCGGATTCCACAAACCTTAGAGCCCTCTCCGCATCCGAAACCTATAAGTATTTGGGTATGTCGGAAGCGTTAGGCATCAATGTTACTGACATCAAGCAATCGTTGAAGGAGCGCTTCTTTGGCCGCCTGAAAAAAGTACTTAATAGTCTTCTATCAGGCGGAAACAAGGTGCGTGCCTTCAACAGTTGGGTCTGCCGTTTCTTCAATACTCTTTCGGCATACGCAAATAGACTCAAACCGAACTAGACGCCCTGGATAGGAGGGTCCGGACGCTGCTTACTGAAAATCGAATGCATCACCCGCGGTCATCGGTAATGAGGCTGTATATCCCGCGAAAGTGTGGAGGTCGAGGCTTTTTAAACGCTAAGACCCTCCACAATCGCGAGATATGCAGTCTCAGGGAATATTTCTTAGAAACCGACATGGGGATGCATCGAGATGCAGTCGCGGTGGACAAGGGTCTCACCCCGCTCTCCTTGGCTAAAGAGAACTGGCGCAAGCCAGTAGTGCTTGACACCAATGATCGCATGGAAGTATGGCAGAGTAAGGAGCTTCACGGACGCTTTTACCGGGCCCGACATGGACCCGATGTAGATCTACTAGCATCCGTAGCCTGGCTGCGTTTCGGTGACCTCTTTGGAGAAACCGAAGGGTTTGTCTGTGCAATTATGGACGAAGTTATGATGACGAACTATTACCGGAGATTTATTGTGAAAGACGGCATGGTTGACATCTGTCGGGCATGCCACCGGCCGGGAGAATCAATCAGGCATATTATCTCCGGGTGTTCTCGTCTAGCTAACGGAGAATACTTGCATAGACACAACCTTGTAGCCAGGATAATCCATCAGCAACTTGCTCTGAAATACAGGCTTGTGGAATCTGAGGTGCCGTACCACAGGTATGTGCGCGACCCAGTTCTCGAAAATGGAAATATCACATTGTACTGGGATCGATCCATCATCACTGACAGGACTATTGTTGCCAATAAGCCTGATATAGTGGTTGTGGATCGATCAGAGCGGCGCGCAATGATTGTTGACATAACCGTCCCGCATGATGAGAACCTCGTGAAAGCCGAGAAAGATAAACAAATCAAGTATCTTGACTTGGCTCGCGAGGTTGTCGACGTGTGGGATGTGGACTCAGCGATCATTGTGCGGATAGTCGTCACAGCCAATGGCTTAATAGCCAAGAGCCTCGACAAACACCTGAGAAGGCTCTCGTTGGGCAGCTGGATCAAGGGCTTGATTCAGAGCGGTACTTCTGGACCCGGCTCGCTTTGTCAGGAGGTTCCTCTCTCTGGAGCCCTGAATGTCGGTAGCTTGGACCCTGTTCCCGATACCGGTGGGCTACTATGTTTTATATTGTTTTATGTTTTTTTATCATTTTGTTTATAAAAATATTGAAAAATGTAATTTATAAGTAATTAGATGAAATAAAGGAAAATAATAATAATAAATAATTTATTTCAGATTCATCCTAAGATTACATCCATATTTGTTAGTAAAATTGCGAGCTTACAAACTAATGTTAGTAATAAAATAATGGATATAAAAAAAAGTATATGTAGTTTTATTAAATGACATCCCAACCAGCAATTTTGCCCTATAACCAAACCTTATATCTCAAAAAAGCTGGGTAAACGATGTATAAAGGTTTTGGTGGTGATTGATTGTTGTGTAAAAGCGTTTGACAATACATTTTGGTTCTATACGTTAATACAGCAAAACGACCTATTGGGAATTGATGTAAAGGTTTACTTCGCGACTTTGTATATCTGTTATATATCTGTTATAGTCAGGCGTCATAGCAACCTCCAATGTGACTAGTATACAACGATAGAACTTTATAACAGTGTTTACTGTTGCCCTAATATGCCTAATTTACGCAATAAAGGTTATACTATAATGTGTTGAACGTGGTTGAACTATAATGGGTATTTCCTTATAGTAGAGATGAAAACTCAAGAATAGGGCGATTGTGATATTGTGGGTTTTAAGATCGTCGTTACAGTACATAGTACTATAGTTGCCACAATAAGTCTACAGCAGAGTGATTTGGTGATATAGCTGAGTTTCAAATTACATTTATGTAGCTTAAATTGTCATATAAAGGTTTTTTAATGCTCGTTATAGTCGTAGTGATAAACTTATCACAAATACACTTTTTTAGAACAGAATTGTTTTTTTATAACTGTTATAGTCCCTCTATTACACAATAGTACTATAACGGAAATACTTTCTCTTTTAAAACCTTAATTCCATGTAATGGTGGTTGTAATCTGTTATAACGAGTGCTATAGTAGAGTTCAGAAAGCTGGAAGTATGTTTATGACTTAAAATTCGTAATTGTTTTAGTAAAATCTCAATAATTCAATACTCAATACTCAATACTCAATTCTTTATTGCATTCCATAATGTATACAAGGCTGGTAGGTAAATTATAGAGAAACAATTATGGACCCTGTCGGGCACAGCAAGGGCAATTCAAGGGGGCATTCAAATATTGTCGTAAATCCGTACATAGTTTAACAGTAAAATTACAGTCGCACGTCATTTTCTCCGTAAGAGACGAATAATTTAATTACAAAATAATATCTAACTCAACGATAGATCTTCGTATTCTCTTTTTATTATCTTTTTCTCTTCAAAAACACCGAAACATTGCAGCGGCGTGAACGAATGTAACATGAATGAATGACAAAAAAGGTACTTTAGTAGCGTAGCGGTGGCTTGTATGTCATCAAATAGAGATTGCGTTACTGGTACATCAACTGTATTAGGCCAAAATTGTAATGTCTGATACCGCTACAGATGTACTATAGAACTGAATGGAGATATAATTGTAATGCCTGATACCGCTACAGATGTACTATAGAACTGAATGGAGATATAATTGTAATGCCTGATACCGCTACAGATGTACTATAGAACTGAATGGAGATATAATTGTAATGCCTGATACCGCTACAGATGTACTATAGAACTGAATGGAGATATAATTGTAATGCCTGATACCGCTACAGATGTACTATAGAACTGAATGGAGATATAATTGTAATGCCTGATACCGCTACAGATGTACTATAGAACTGAATGGAGATATAATTGCGCCACTTTCTTGGAGGCGCACCCGTCTTTGGCCTTTTATTTGACCACCGATTAGGTTTTACAAAACGTTCTATGGTCTTTTATACAACTAACTTTTGCTGGTTGGGATACAATAAACAATTTGTATGTCATTCAACTGAACACTAGTGGCAGGTCCGGGTGGACTTCCCGATAACGGTGGCAAATCACTAAACGACTGCGTGCAGCCGTATCCAGCGAGCCAGTATCGGAGAGTCCCACCGGTCCACAAGCGCGCGCAGGATGGTGTTGGAAGGTTGGATTTATGAAGATGCACTTTTGCCATTTTAGTGGAAGTTCGTTGATGGCTCTGCTATAAAATCCTCTTATTGATTATCTTTAGGGGCGTTTTTCGTCGCCTCGTAGGATTTGAATTTTTTCTCTTGTAAAAAGTAATCCAAATTCCGAATAAAAATGGAAATTAGTTGCAGCAAAGTCTGGTGAATATGGTGGGTGACGCAGAATTTCCCGTCGTGACTCCTATGGGTTGAGACGGTCCCGTGCAGTGCTTCGACGCGGTTTGTTGTAGTTGTTCAGTGACTTCATACGGTTCCCATTTTCCGAGCTTTTTTACCTCTCCAATTGGAAGTTAATGAACCAGTTCGATTTATCACTTATGTTGAAGGCTGCTGTAAGTTCCAACGTGGTTCGAGATGAATCTGCTTCCACTATGGCTTGAATAAAAAGAAATTCAATTCATCATTATCGCTTTCGTCTCCGGTCGGCCACGGGGCTCATTGTTGAGATCAAAATTTCCAGAACGGAAGCTATCAAACCAAAAACGGACCGTGCGTTCACATGCGATACCATGTCCATACACGTCATTAACATTGCGTGCTGTCTGTGCAGCGTTGGTGCTACGATGGAACTCGTATTCCAAAAAGCCGCGCAATTACGATTTTCCCATGGTTTCAAAAACTGCGATATGAAAACAAACTCGAACGGAGGGATAAAAAATGAACAACATAATAGATATTGAAAAATAATGTCATTATAAAATTAATTTGAATATTAATTTAAAGACCGATCTTCACAATAGATTAAGGAATGCAAGTCCGTTCTGTTTTAAAATCCGGATTTTTAAGATCGGATTTTTGGTCCAATCCGGAGTATCCGGATTTTACGGACTTTTCATGAAAATAAACAAATTATCTACCCTCATTAGTTTGTTAATATGATGTTTCTTATATTTGTGTGAATGGATTAAAATAAAAGCACATGAAAACCAAATTTAATCATTTTTTAGTTATCTGGAACTATTCAAACTATCATCATTCAATCAACTCAGCCTATCGCAGTCCACTTCCACTGCAGTTTGCTTACTCTGCAAGCTATGTCGGTAACTCCGGTTCTTTTCCGGATAATTTCATTCCTGATTTTATCCTTCAAAGAGACTCCGAGCATAGCTCTCTCCATAGCGCGCTGAGCGACCTTGAATTTGTGGACAAGCCCGACCGTCAGTGTCCACGTTTCGGCGCCGAAATATGTCATATATATGTCATGACGGGGCAGGGGGAGGACGCACTGGTTGAAGACCTTAGTCTTCAAACACTCTGGAATAGGCGACGAGAAGACTTGACGGAATTTTCCAAATGCTGCCCAACCCGACAGAATCGTTCCGTCGGCTTCTTTCTAAAAGTTGTGTTTACCAAGCTGGATTATTTGCCCCAGGTAGACATAATAATTCACAACTTCGAGAAGCGACCCTTCCATGTGGATTGGACTCGGCAAGACGTGCGAATTGTACATGACTTTCGTCTTGTCCAAATTCTTGCCGAGGCCAACCCGCCGAGAGGCTGCATTAAGGCCGTGCAGCATTTGGTCTAGCTGTTCCAGCGTCTCTGCCATTATGACGACATCATCGGCAAATCGAAATGTACTCGCGGTTCACGTTGATACCCTGTCCAGTCTAGTCCAGCGTCTTGAAGACGTCCTACAACGCATTTGTAAACAGTTTGGGGATATTACATCCCCCTGTCTCACCCCTCTGAGCAGTTGGATGGGGCTGGTTTTCTTCTCCTGGATCCTTTTGTGAAATTTGCCGAACAGTATGGATGTGGTCTACGGTGCTGAAGACTTTTCGAAAACTGGCTTGTTCTGGCGGCTGGAACTCGTCAAGTCTCCTGGCGAGACGGTTCGTGATGACCCTCGAGAATAGCTTGTATGCGTGGCTCCGAAGTAAGATGGGTCTATAGTTCTTCAGTAAGGATTTGTCACCTTTATTGAAGAACAGAACCACCGCAGCTCTGCTCCACGCCTCGGGCGTTGTACCCTCTTGGATGACGGAGTTAAAGGGACTCGTTAGCTCTCTCAGGACTTGAGCCCCACCAGCTCTAAGGAGCTCTGTCTGTAAAATATGTAAGTACATTTTTTTCTTATTAAAATAATCAGTCTGTTACTCGCGTGCTGAGTAACACACACTCGCGACATTCGGACGACGCGACGAGCGATTTTTTTGTTACAATTTCTTATTATTCAAAAAATCCGGATTTGGAAGTCTAATAAAAACGTGCGGATATCCGGATTTTTCTGATTACGAATAGTCCATATTGCATTCCCTACTACTAGATAGTATCGAAAATCGGCAATTTCATAGGTAAGGACCGAATATATCGCACACCCGGTTGTACAAGAACGTGCAGTACGCACTACATGTTGTGGTAGTTAAAACACAGGATTCGATATTATTGGCATGTAATTACCTACTGTGTTAAAAACAAATATTGTTCCTTTGGTATCGTTTGTGGCATATCTATGTAAATGCTTCTACACCATTCCACAATGTGTCGCGAGATCGATCTTACGTATTAGTTGGAAGGTGATGCATGAAAATAGTGCTAAATTAAAATACTCGGTAATACGTGTACCTGCGTCCAGTTCAACCGTGCGATGGGTAATCCCGCGCCACCAGCTGGAGATGTGGTGCTCTACATATTAGCTATTTGTTATGACGATCGGTATCCGCAACCAGATGTAAGTAGGCCCACGTGGCTAGACTAGACTACATACTGCTGGAACTGTGTGTTCCCCGTTGTCTTCAACACGCACTAACCTACGTACCGAACAATGACGCAGTTCATTGTTACAAATGGTTGTTTGAAATGCTCGCAACTTTTGCCCCAACAATATCGAAAGCGACGGGCGCCACAGGGAGACCAGGGGTGTCGTAACAGACGACTAACAGATCTTATCAGAGAGCAACTGATAGATTATTGTACGATAACGACACTTAATGTGGTGCGGAAGTCCGACGGTCCTTCCTCGGAGAGATTCCTGACTGAATTTAAATAACTGAGATAGTTAATAGAAATAGTCGCAGACAAAGTAATTAACGACACACAATATTTTGCATTCTCTTAACTCTGATTGCAGTCACAATTTTTTTTCGATTCGATTATTAAAGTATGATCCTTTTTTTATTTTACTTTTACTAAACAAAATCCTATCAGCAATAAAACAAATTTCGTCGTTTTTGTCTTTTAGCCGAAAATAGAATTTGGGCCGAATTTCGTTCGAAAACAAACGTCCATTTTCGGTCACACGCCCCACGTGCGGTATCATCAACCATCACTAACAACGTCATGTTTTAATTGTAAAATATAATTGACCCTATTACTGACATACAAATGAAAGATTTAATTTATATTTTGATCATTCTTATCTTCGAAAATAATTGTATAGTTACCTATGATGACGTCACGGCGTTCCGTCCACGTCCCACGCAGATTACTCAGTTACTGCGTATTCGTTCACTAGCCGGAATCGCTCCAATTGTTTCTCCATTGTGCTGCACTAATGACTCCTTTATCTCAATAGAATTACTTCTATACATTGAAGCACTTTCTAACAGTTGATGTAGACAACTCAAGATTGAATGATAGGAATGTGTTCTAGAAATATTGTAGCCATTTATCATGCGCCACATGACAATGTTCAAACAGCTACGTGATGCTACGCCACGCTACGTAACGCTACGACATGCTACGGAATGCTACGCGACGGTGACAAAAGAGCAATGTGCATATTTAATGAGTTTTACTTTTCTGAAACTTTAGTAATATATCTAACTAGCTCTTCTAGGAATATACACAAGTGTTTATCTAAACACCCACTAGTTTAAATAGTGCTTCAATAAGAAACTTTCTACTATAAAGTCTCGTCGTTTTGGAAGCACGGTGTCGTAGTGGCGTAGTTAATGGTTGCCAGTTAGTGTTGGGACTGGCTACTTGTGTGTGAGATTTGGCAACGTACCGACGACTTGCGGGAACAATTCCTAATTTTTGAAAAACTTTCTCACGATTCCGTAATCAATGAGGAGCCACTGCTCTCATTGTTTACTGTGTTCGGGAAACGACAAGCACATGAGTTCAAGGAAGCCGACAATACCGAACACTGTGTACACTAGTGTAGTAACGATTAGTTATGATTATGACTGAAGTATTGTGTGTATTGTGCGGCTCGCTTTTGTGTCGTTGTGTGTTGCGGCCGACGGCGACGGCACCGCACCGATAGCACTGACCTGCTCGCCGCGCTCGTGGGAACATACTATACCACCGTCGGATTACTTTAGCGTGATGTGGTGGCTAACTACAGCGAGATAATTGCTAACACACGAACAGTAGCAACGGCTTTCATTTTGACAGTTCAACAACATTCATTGCGTTATTTACGTTGTTTACCGACAAATTTTTCAAACATATAAACCAATGGCTTAGCAATATCCTGTATAAATGTTTAATATTCTAATCGTTTTGCCAGACTGTTCTGTAGGCGGCAGCTTTTGAATACGTAAGTAATTAGTTATACTAGTACTATAAGTTCTACTAGTTATTTTAGTTCTACTAGTAATTAGTTCTACTAGTTAGTTTAGTTCTACTAGTAATTAGTTCTACTAGTTAGTTTAGTTCTACTAGTAATTAGTTCTACTAGTTAGTTTAGTTCTACTAGTAATTAGTTCTACTAGTTAGTTTAGTTCTACTAGTAATTAGTTCTACTAGTTAGTTTAGGTCTACTAGTAATTAGTTCTACTAGTTAGTTTAGTTCTACTAGTAATTAGTTCTACTAGTTAGTTTAGTTCTACTAGTAATTAGTTCTACTAGTTACTTTAGTTCTACTAGTAATTAGTTCTACTAGTTCTATTAGTTCTACTAGTACTACTAGTAATTAGTACTACTCTTGATACAGCTTTAAATTTAATTTTACATAGTGGTAATGTAATAAACACTCTTCGTCATATATTCATCATCATCATCATAATATGACGCCAGTTTTTCCCGAACGGTTAGGCAGACGTGTTCCTACAGAATACACCCACCTTTTGCCAGTTATGTTTTGTTTCTATACCTAGTTTTTAATGAAATAATCGTTCTGCCTGTTTCCTTATATCAACAGCAAGTTTTATGTCGTTTGGTATATCACCAGGGCCCGTCAGTCAGTCAGTGGCCTCGTACTGATACCGCAATGACCGTGAGTCGTAACCACTGACTGGCTGATGACTGCACCAGCGAACCTACAGAGAGTGTCACCTTCGACGGTGTTCATAACTGCACATACTCTATTTAGTTAGTTACGAACAATGTAGGTATTTAATTCATAACCTACATTAGTCAGTATGGTACTCAGAAACGGGTAGTCGAAAAAGAAAAGTGTATTATAGGTAACCAGTCTGACCAAGGGCTATTATGTTACTCAGTAACTAGGCTGCGAAGGTCAGATAAGCTGTCGCTCCTTGTAACATACTGGTATTCAGTTGCATCCGGTTAGACTGGAAGCCGACCCCAACATAGTTGGGAAAAAGCTAGGTAGGTAGTTAGGATTAGCCAGTACTCGGAAATCTTAGATCTAAAATGAATGCTATTATAAAAACCGCAGGTAGGTGCCAAGCGGCCGGCCAAAGCATACCAAGTAAAAACTGACTTGGCGTTTTTTGTCAGTTCTCATTGTCTAGTTAACCAGCCGAAGCCACGGCTGAACACAATCCATAGGTAGTAGTCTCTGCAACTGGCCTCGCATCTGCTCTCATTTCTATCATTGCGATGAATATGCCCGGCGTGTCTTAGAACCAAAAATTCGAAGACATGTGACATCTACCAACCCGCACTGAGCCTGCGTGGTAGATTATAACCCCCCCTCCTTATTATAGATTATGACTCCCTCTCGAAGAGTGGTGGGCTGTGTCCTAGCAGTGGGAACAACATAGGCTAATTATAATGAATATGGCACAATATCAAAATGCATACCTAACTCACTATCAATTCCAACTTCTAATAGACAGATTCATAATGTTGGAGAAATAATTGAAGGCTTTCCATTAAAATATTCCTATACTTTGTACTTAGATGTTGTTGACGACCAGTCACAATGTTATTATACTCCTGAGGTGTATGAAGCTGAGCCAACGTTGCAGTCACTCGGATCTACTAAACGAAACAATAAACAACTGTTAAGTAGGCAGCAGTTTCTTACTAAAACTCATATGAGTGAGGATGTGTAGATAGTGCAGCTTGCTGGCTAGGTGCCGCGTTGTAGAGCAGTAGTGGGTAGGAGACGCCGCTCCTCAATTAACATCCGCTGATCAAATGGCGCTGGCGCTGGTGCCGGCGATTAATTAGCGCCGGCCGGAGCACTGGGGCAGGCAGGCGGGGGCAGGCCGGCGGGGGCAGGGGACCAGCGAACACTCGCACGATTGATTGCGACGCCGCGAGTATAAACAAAAACGCAGCACTAATTCCATTAGGGCCCAAAAACGAACCCCTCTATAAATCTCCGCGCGGCGCCCATTACTCGCGATAGCGGCCGCCCACCGCGCCCCCTTCCCGCGCCCTCACGCCCCCGCGCCCCGCGTCATATGACGCGTCACGTGCGACTACATCATGAGCGCTGCAATTTATGGAAAAGCGCATTTCCTCGCGTGTGGGGCGAGCCCCGCCTCTCGCAGGCGGGGGCGGAGGCTTGCGCCGCCTGAGCCGCCTCCCGCGCCAGTGGGCGCGCGCTCGCCGGCAGGACTACACGCGTCGACGTGCTCGTGCTATCGCTCGCATCAGTGATCCCAGTGTTCTATCAGCTCGTGCCAGTGACAGTGATACATTGCAGCTGACTGTCTGACAGCACAGCGTCACCATCACCGCCAGCAGTCCGGAGCCACCGGCCTGCTCTCCGACGCAAGTGAGTGCTGCCACTTTATGTTAACCATAGTCATTGTTTCTGAACAGTCAAGTTCGGTGATCAGGTTCTTTCTTAGTATCATTAGGCTTATTTTGTGTTGACGTGCACTGCATCGGACGACATAGCCTATCTATCCAGTACCTACTTGCCTGTCCTGGTTTCCCTTTGTGTTTGCCAAACTAGAGAATTTTGGAACGTCTTGAGGTGATGCTTTGTATAACGTCGTGTTCTACAAAACAGTAACAACCTTGGGGTAGTTCTACGGATAGGGAATTGGCTTTTAAAGCCCAAAAAAAGTGTATTCGTGCAGTATGCATGATTCAAAGCACTGACAGTTGCAAACTTTTTTTATTAAGTTAAAATTATTAACACTTCCGTCCTAATACATTTTTGAAATTGTCAAGTTTATTAAAAATAACCATAACCTATTTGAAACCCTATCCACTAAACGCCACCCAGGTGCTCTAAAGTCAAAAACCCATCAAACCGCCCTATACTCTCGTAGGCCGTGTGAGGCAGCACATGGTCACACAACATATTTTTTATTTGATCCCATCTTGTGCCACTACATCACACCTATGTGTACAAATAAATAAATTTGAACTTATAGGTTAACATTGTGCTGCCACCCGCAGCCGTCGGGAACTGAAACTTGTAATCCTCCTTAAAAAACGCTTTATTAGTATTGTTTACCACATCCTTGTATTGTTTACCACATCCTTGTATTGTTTACCACATCCTTGTATTGTTTACCACATCCTTGTATTGTTTACCACATCCTTGCCCATTTACTTGAACTTAGATAAAGAAAAGAAGGAACTTTCATTTCGACTTTTGTGCCAATATTAAGTGTCATGGTGTCATTGCGCAATATAAATTAGACTTTAGTTCAGTTCACTTCAAATGTTCCGCAAATTCAGCTTATCTGCTTGTTTTCATAAAGTGCTCCGTTAAACTGAGCCAAACTATTTCATACACATTACCTACACAACAAAGCAAATCTCTATAAAATGAAGTCTCATTTAGTTTAACGTAAACAATAACACTGGCATAACAACTGGCCTCTATTACGACTTGACGTAAACATTCAAGTATGTAACACAACATACACGTGTGATAAGACATTCTACCCACCAGTGTTCTTTGTATCAGTACTGTCAGAATAGTTAGAACACAATGCGAGTGCGTTCACAGCGGCCGCAGCAAAGGCAATAAATCGACTAATTAATTGTAGCTTCGGGATCTTCACGTAAAAACTGTTCCGCTCGGCTACTCGCTAATAGCTGACAGCTCGGCTTCTTATGTCATATATACTCACACACACACACAAACATGCCTACGATACTGCCGATATGTGGATATTGTTATTTTATTTTGAGGAACTTCAATTCTGACATTGCCAAAAACTGTAGATGATTAAAACTTAAATCAGGTCAATTTATTATCATTGGTGAACTTTAGAAGTTCGTAAAATATAATTAAAAAACATCCACAAAGCCTCCTCTCACATGACTATGTTTAATGATTCCTTGCCGTGATTCAATTCTCCGACCATTATAATCTTATAAAAAAGAGTTTCAGGCTTCTAAATACAACAAATACAGGCAGAAAAATCAACCGAAATTGCGTTCATCGGCACAACACGGCCAATTACAATTTGAAAAATTTTCATTTGATAAAAAACAATAAGGTAGGTACTAAAATCTAAAATGTTAAAAGGACCAAATTTGTCGAAAGAAACAAATTTGTTTCTCTGTTCCGGGCGTGACATTAGTTAGTTGGTAGATTTGTCCAATAGTTTTCCCGCATAAATTTGCTATCATTGACGATGTTTACAATATTATTTGTAAATATGACCGTACCTAACTGTAACTAAGACGTAGCATTCATTGTACTACAAGCCACCGAGCGACCATTTTGGTAGTAGCGCCTGGCGAAGTACAGGCGAGTGGCGCCGGCGCAGGCTATTGTGCGGCGCCGACGCTCCGCATTCCGCGCAGTCTCCGCGTTATCTGATACGATAGTGTTCGCAGAGCAATACAGTCGCATGTGAAAGTTTCAGTAGCCGAAAACATTGTCCCCTAGCACATTACATACAACATTGTCCCCTAGCACATTACATATAACTGCACTTGTGCCTATACGAAGTAACGTTACCACAGATAGTTCAATAACAATACACCCTCGATGTGTTTGGTAAATCTCAATATTGACTTCCAAATTCTACGAATCTTTTTTTAGGCATGTTTGCAAATACAACATGGTGATGAATCCAGAAGTTGGGTTCAGAAGTGGACAGAAGGCACGTTTACGTCTTCAATAATGTAAGTCTGACAGTCTGACGAAGGTATAAAAGAGTTGACTGTACTTACATAAATACGTCAATGGTGCCGATTCTCTTGTACACCGAACTAAACTATCACTAAAATTCCTCACTTTTGGCTATGAGAATCTTAAAGCTATTTTGCAAAATAAATCTCTAAAGGAGATGTTTCATTTTTGGCTAGCACTTGTACAATATATCAAAAACGGGGAAAAATACCCTGAATTTAGGAAAAATATTAATCTGTGAATTTGAGAATAACCCTTTGTGTACAAACAAATTAAAGATTTTCAATTATTGCCATTTGTTATCGTTATGGCCAATATGGCGGCGTCCTGACAGCAAACATGCGTCCTGAAACCAAAATGGATCTGAAATGAGTGTGAAACCGTAAATACAAAAACATTAAATATAATTTTTAAGTTAATAATTGTAACGTTGGTTCAATAAATTTATTATTATTATTATAATTATAAAAAGGTATCACTTATTACTAATTTATCTATTACATCTATTTCTAATGTGTTATTAACGTAGTTGTAGTTAATCGAGCTTAACAATGAAGCAAAAACATAAAATATCCCGTTTTAGGTTATAATGACATTAACGTCATTGTCATCAGTCATTGACTCAATAAGTCTCCATTTTACTCACAACAAATGTCAAACATTTTCGATTTTAATTTTGTACTAAATTATTACAAATTAATTTTATAAATCATCGCCTATTATATGTTTATAGATATATTTCACAGATTTTCTGAAATGTACACGTCCTAGCCAAAGCTCCATACAAAAATGAAACGTCTCTTTTAAAAATAATGTTGACCCAACTAAAATCGAATTTGACAATCGCGACTCCACGTGGTACTTGTTTGCCCGACCCCGTGATTTTTTTTTAGAGCAGATGGGCAGCCTCGACGTGTTTTATAAAGAATTTGGCACTTTATGAATGGAATATATGAAACATTTTTACCTACATGCTGAGTTTTAGAGGTTTAGGTGTGTTATAAAGAGGGTCGAAATATTCATTATTTTTGCGATAGGACACACCATTTTCGAGATATAAGCAAAAGAAAAAAAAGATACAGTACTGTTTTTGCACCTCGAGTCGAGGTGTTGGTGTGAATTTTAGTTCATTACAACTAATTTTATTCCACGCCTTTTTAATAGCGATTAAAAATAGTCAGATTTAGTTAGACAATCAAAATTTTAGGTGAAAAACGCCATTATCAGAATATCAGAATATCAATAGATTAATAACTCAGTGCCATTTTAGTGCTGTTAAACTAAAACATACTTAAGTTGTGTCACTTTAGTCAATTTCAGAATGGAAAATCGTCGTTTGAAAGGAATAAACTAAACTTTTAGTCAAGTTTAGAGGCATTTGTGACGAGAAAATCGGCACCAATACCTCATTTAATTTTATCTAGAAACTTCACTTAGGAAAACCTTCACCTGGAAACAGAAATTGTATTTTGTTACAAATAGAATTTTTTTTTTTGGCTTATGATGTAGTTATACAGCTAAGATGGATTTTTTATAAATAAGTATTTTCGATATTTCGTATGTATGTGTGATTGTGTGTATTTCGTATGTATGTGTGATGGTGTATTTCGTATGTATGTGTGATTGTGTGTATTTCGTATGTATGTGTGATTGTGTGTATTTCGTATGTATGTGTGATTGTGTGTATTTCGTATGTATGTGTGATTGTGTGTATTTCGTGGTATTTTTTCGGTTCCTTAGTGGCATTTTTTAGAATATGCAAAATATTTAAATAAAAAATGGCCTAGTGGTTAAAACCGTCGCCTCTCATGCACAGGTTGTGGATTCAAATCCGGGCAAGTACCAATGTGACTTTTTCAATTCTTATGTACTGTCTGAGTTTATGTTGACCAGGACTGACAGCGGTGAAGGGAAAACATCGTTAGGAAACCTGGGAAATCGCCAGCCCGTCTAGAGCAAGCGTGGTGATCAGTGCTCGTGCCTTCTCTGTATGAGAAGAGGCCTTTTCCTTGCAGTGGGACAGTAAGAGGCTGCTATTATTATTTAAAAAATACACATATTTGAGTGATGATGCTTAAATATTACTTTAATTTTCTAAGAATTACAAAATGTTTGTCATTTGTATAAAGCGCTTTGTTAGCACTCCTCCGCTACATACGGACTTGTGTCGCGTACAATAACACTGCTGGTGGCACCAGCTGCAGTCCAGCACACTTACCGTGTGTTGTGCGATACGTTTAATGCGTTCTCCGAGTGATGTGCGCCTGCGCTGGGAGAGCTACCATACGCCTAACTTTAGATACTATTAGCATTGCCGCCGCACCATTGCCCACCACCAATTGAGCACGCACTGACCACCACTTAATGATCTAGCAGTTTCTGAAAGCCTCCAGACACGCAAACAGAGAGTCTGCAGGCATGTTAACGGGAACAGATATTCATTTGAACGCTTTATCCGAATAACCATCAAACATACAGGTATAAGTACCTACCAAGACTAGATTATCGCTAATAATATTGATATTATAGAGTTATCAGAGAAAGTACAGTTTTAGGGAATTAATAGTTGCGCTCCATCCGTAGTCGCTTGCATTTAGTATTTATTCAAGTTAGTTAGGTGATTACTACCGATCCCCGACTGTCCCGATCGATACTCGTTTTAATTGGTGCGTAATCAGCAGCGGGCTGTTATCAGCGAAAAGTCATGACGTCATCGCAGTAGAGTGGCAGCCTGCGCCTGCGCCGGCTACCTGCAACCCTTCTGACCTACTTACAGACGGCAATAAACGCGTCGAGTCGCGGTGACGTGTCGCCGGCGCCGCGTGCGCAGGTAACCGTGCAGAAAAAACGCGAAACATTGGGACTCTCGGACATTGGACAAATTTACGATGTCCGCATAGTTCCGGCGACCCCTCACGGCGCCGGACGTCACCGCACCATACCGGACGGTCGCTGCTGATCACTAACAGATAACGTTAATAGCGCTCCAGTTTCAATCGACTATGGTACTGATACGTCAGCGAGTCCTAATGGTGCTACTCGCAACGATTCACTTTGTCAACTTACATACAGACTATAATCATATAACCTGCCTTGCACGACGCGAAACTTGGGAAAAATTACGTCTTACTTGATACTTTATTGTGGTCAGTTCATATATCGATGGCAGCAAAGTAGGAGAAGTCATCTACAAAATCGCAATTTTACTGTAAGTACCTGGAGCAGATTTAGTAACAAAATAGTGGCCACTCCGAGAGTTACGGATCGATCAACGTGAAGTTTTCGATGATGCATTCAAATAACCTTCTTTGTTGATTGTGTTGAGGTTTTATCGCTATATCGTTGTTTTACTGAAATAATGTATGTATTTTTTACTCCGAAAAAGATCCGACGTTGAAGAAGACATCTGCCTGATATTCGTTTATACTGTTTGCTGTCGTTTGTTTTAACCGCCCATTTGATGTCACGTATCTAATAAACTAAGATAATAATCTCCAGTAATACTTTTAAGGATATTTAAAGAAAATCTAAGCAACATGCAATCATTTGCTTAGATATCCTTTTTTTTCGACCAAATTTTGTAGATGTCTTTATTTACTTTACATTTAACATTTTATACATTATCATAAGTTTGTCAAATCCGAAATCTCATTTATTTCTTTTTGTACGCATTTTTGGGCCAAATTTAGAAGTAATTTATTCCATGAGGCACTTATTTTTAAATAATAACTTATATTTTAAATATTAATTTAAGGTAGAATGCATTATACAATGTCAATTCAATAAAAAGGCACGAAACGTAACCGGGAGACACTACAGTGTGACAAGCATGAAACGTAACCGGGAGACACTACAGTGTGACAAGCACGAAACGTAACCCCGGGAGACACTACAGTGTGACAAGCACGAAACGTAACCGACACTACAGTGTGACAAGCACGAAACGTAACCGACACTACAGTGTGACAAGCACGAAACGTAACCGACACTACAGTGTGACAAGCACGAAACGTAACCGACACTACAGTGTGACAAGCACGAAACGTAACCACCATGAAGAATCCAGATCCTCGGTGTCAGCGACGCACAGTTATGTACTGTCTACTATATTTAAGAGCGGATTTAAGATATCCCTACCAACATCGATACAATTGGATAGTGCTAATCAGTAATGGTTTACACGAGGCGTGGTGTTCTCAACGTAGTCACCTGCCTATACTAATTCCATCCCATATGCTCCAAGGCGTCAGGTACGACACACAAACTAACTTTCTCCGCCTGTATACTAAACCATGCAACTGTCAGTGGCGCCCTCACCGGCAGCGCGGAGGTGTCCATTGCGAGTATCATCGTAGCGCCGGGGACATGATTAGTGTTTGTTTGTTTGTTGGTATGAGGGGCGTGCGTGCGGGGCACGCGGGGGGCCACTGTCATTGATACGTCAGCGCGAACCATTAGTCGTCTTTTTTGCCGTCCCTCGTCATCGGATTAAGCTCTCGTCACCAAACAAAAAACTGTGGAACGACCGGGAACATTTCGCACTTAGTCGCCCAGCCCTCTACCGCGACCCAGCCGTCTTGATAAATGACTCGATTTTGACAAATGAGCACTGACGACAAAATTAAATATCGGCTAATTTGTCGCCGCCGTCGTGGAGTTCGCGTTTGTTAACGTACAGCAGTTCTATCTAGCGGCTATTTACTCGAGCCAATAAACTCCTCGTAAAATGATAACTGCGATGCTCGTAATGCCGTGAGTAGGTATATAAATGTGAGAAGCTCGTTTTGCGCGCGATGAGTACCTGTAGATGAGTATCTGGGCGGACCGGCTCGCGGAATTATTGCTTTACTCCACGCTTAAGATTCTTATAAGCGAATTTAAAAGAAACATTTTTACTGCACAATACGGCTCCAACTTATAGAAAAACTAGCTGCGCCCCGCGGTTTCACACGCATAAGTCTAAACCAGGTTATGGTGTACCTACATATGTGCCAAATTTTATCTAAATCCATTCAGTAGTCTTAGCGTGAAAGCGTAACAAACAAACACTTGGCCAAGCGCTTACCTCCCAAATACTCGCTATAACAAAAACTTTAAATATTTCCAATGATTGTTACCTAAGAGGGCAGGTCAAAAAATGTTTACTCTTAGTTCAAGAGTAAACATTACATTCGTTATGTTTGAGTGCACTATGGTGCAACTTTTAATTTTTAGTTGAATCGTGTCTCTTGAGCGACTAAGTTGCAAGTTTAAAATTGTGTGTTGTAAAAGTTTACGGTTAGCTTATTGAATTATTGTGGTTTTGTGCTTTTATTGATTAACTAAGGAGCTTTAACATCAATAAAAAGGCCATTAACACCAGCACAGGTTGCACTGTGCTGTAGCATTAATCGACCAAGGGTTGAAACAGCGTGAACTTGCTGTTGTGCTTAATGTACCACGTTCGTCGATGCAGTATGCCCTAAAACGATACCCGAAGACAGGCCACTATTCACGTAGATCAGGCAGTGGAGGCGTCAGACGCACATCGGCCCGGGACCACCGTTTTATTGTCCTGGAAATTTTAAGAAACCTCTACCTGACCACTGTTTAGATACGCCAGCGGCTCCAAATTGCAAGAGGCGTGAATGTTAGTGAGCGTACGGTGAGAAGACGAATGGAGGAAGTAAATTTAAATGCCCGTAGACGAGCACGCCGTCTAGAACTCCTCAGACATCACAGAGTAGCTCGAGATCAATTTGCACGTGAACACGCCGAACAATGCACGAGCAATGGGCTCTAGTGCTGTTCACAGATGAGTGTCGAATAGCTTTGCGTGCTCCAAACGGTCGGGAGCGAGTGTGGAAAAGAAGAGGAGAGAGATTTCTACCCATGACCACCACACAAACTGTGAGTTTCCATGGAGGCTCTATAATGGTTTTGGGAGGAATAAGTTCCGATGGACGTACGGAGTTGGTTATCGTCATCATCGATAACCGGCTAACTGCAGCCCGATACATCGAGGAGGTCCCCCAGGGACACGTTTTGGTATATTCGGGATACATTGGGCACGATCATTAGGAAATGATCGTGCATCGTAGTCCGGACTTAAACCCGATTGAGCATATCTGGGACATGCTCAAAATAAAGATAAAGTCCACCTCCGACCGGCCAGAAACTCTTAGACAACTTCGAAACGCAGCAGTGACTGCTTGGGAAAGCATACCGCAAGTTGATGTCAGAAACATCATTTAAAGCATGCCAGATCGAATGCAGGCCGTTATTAGGACTAGAAGAGGAAACACCCGATACTAAAACGTAGAGAAAATAAACCAATTTAGGATTTTTTTAATTCTATAGTGTTTTGAAATTGATAGTGTACAATTATTTTTTTCTGCATAAGTGCCCAATTTAATAAATAAACTTATTGGTGCAGTGATGTTTTCAATTTCACATTCTAAAGGCATAAGAAACACTTACTAAATGCATCTACCCTTATTTCAATGTCAAAAATACATTTAAATGCGAAATATCGTGAAATTTACATGTGGCCAAGTTTCCGTGCCGGTGAGTGTATTATTAGTTTAGATATTGATTCAAAACTAATTTAACTTTAGATTAAATTGAGAAATGCTTACCTACGTAGGTACTTACTTAGTAGAGCACACATCTAAAACGTTCCATTAATATTGAATTGATTCGAATGCTGGCACACAGCAGATAACCGACGGACAATAGCACTGGCCCGCCACGGCCGCCACACATACCTACCTAGTCACCGGCATTCATTGTTTAATCCACTTATCGTTGCGTTATCGGCCACTGAGTGGAGCCCATACTGGACGCAAGTATCGCGTCGGCTCGGTCGCACTCTACATAAAAAAGCGTGGCGCCTCGGCATTAGAAGCCGGGTTATTTATAGGGGGATTAATAGGGTTGTGTTGCGTCTCTGTTACACTCGTGGTTCAGGGGTAAGATGGTCTCTGTCACACAAACAATTAGCCGAGCTCCGCCTGTCAGATAGTTCAATAATAAGTGCGCCGTGGACAATGCACAACGACGCGTAGCCCGCGGGGGCCGGGGGCCGGGGGCGGGGCGCGGGGCCGCGTCACGTTTGCGCAACGTCGACGCTTGGCTCGTGCTGTGTCATCTATATGCTCCCAGCAAATCTTTTTCCTTTCGTGAGCTGTGAACAGTTGGCGTCCTTAGAAGTACCCAATGATGTCGACTAACATTCTCTCGCATTGACTGACAAAAACTAATCGCACAGGTATTTCAAATATGTTTGTTTGCAGATGAATAGTTAGTGAAGTCAGTTTTCATTGTGACCGTTTATTATTCTATTCTCGATTTTAAGAAGCTATTGATTACTTACGCAATTGATTACTTACGCAGTTAAGATCGTACAGGTGCAACTAGAATATCAAGTTACATATTTACATGAAAGTTTTCAGAAGTTATAATCATTATTGTAAGGATTCCGTAACTGTTATAATTACCAAACGAGCTAATCGACGGAACATTGTCAATAAAGCCGTTGATAGCACTGAACATGTATAGTTGCTGACATGGCTCTCCATTGACTATCATCAAAGTATTCAGTGAAGCTAGCAGGCAGTCGTGTCATCATCATGCCCTTGCATAGGTTCCAAAATATACCTAACCATGATTAAGATACCACTGGAAGAGTTAATGGTAGTAGACAACCACTTACTGTGGAGGTACCATGCCAACTTTGTCACAACAAAGATCAATTATTCTGCACGAACTAGTTTCCCACGGACGTCGTAGTGTCCAGGTAGCCTGGCACCAGGATCAGATACTAGGAAGTGTTACCCGCTCATTTTACAAACAAAGCCTGTGTTGTGGTGATACAGATAATCCCCTTCCGAGAAAAATTGGCGTTCACTAAACTACACTATTGGTAATCCGTACTGTGCGGAGCCACTTCTAGGAATTACCTTAATGACACAATTAGTAGCAGGTACATCTATTGTGTCCACGGAAGAGGACGAATCGACTTACAACTCTATTAATTCACATTAAGTTACACTGATTTTAAATTAGATTGGTATAACTCCCAAACACTGATGCTGGAAAAGGTACAGAAAACTTTCCTTAGATGCTTGTTCCATAGGTTATACCATTTCTTTCCCTACATGTACCCTATCAACGATAAAAATTAGGCGTATATGTCTGGTGTTCTGTGAGAGAAAGTATGCAAGGGAGTCCACTGTTGTCCATGTTAGTTTTAAATGATATTATATTATTGTAAACGTAATTATTTTCTCTATGTTAATTAATTTAATTGGTGTTGTACCGTTTTAATTAACTATAAATAAATAACTTCGTTGCGAAAACCTTGAAAGCCAACCACAGATAAATCTGTTTTTACATAACAATCATTTGCATAGAGAAAAACTAATAGAATTTAATGTTTTATCAAGAAAATTAAGTAATGCACGTCTAAAAATAACTGTTACTCTTATCGCATCAACAAAAAGTAAATTAAGTGTATTACTTTTTATCTACTTATTTTGTATGAACGTCAAAACCATCCGTAGGCTATTGCAAATTTCCCCTAGCCCTTCAACGTAATTTTAACTGTACGTCATAATAAATGAATATAAAGTAACAGTTGGTTTAAAACGCAATTTCAAGCTGTATTATACAATAGTAAATCATGAGCTCAGTGTGACGATCATGTTTCCTTAGACCCCGGTTCGTGGCGCGCGTTGATGTCTTTTCAACGTACCGGCTGCAATACGTCACTGTTCGTATTTTATTATTACCCACCCATGAGTTTGAGCGTCAGTTGACGTCATAACAATAACCAACACCTAAACTTCTGCATGTTCCATGTTGACAGATAAGATTACAGATAAGTTTCATTCTAGTTTACCGAACAGTTTAGTCTATAATTAATTCAACGTTTGTTAGCAACTGATATTTATCATAAATATTGCAATGATTTTGAGATATTAAAAGTCAATCCGGCTCAGTTTGTTAACTCTTCAATTCCCAGTGTCATTTGAAGGTGACAGATGCTTAATTTTTTTTTTCTACCACATAGTTTTTTATTTTTAAATTCTAACACTATTATAGCAAAGCCAATTAGTAGTAGTTATTTATTTATTTTTTCTGGCAACACTAACCCAACGTCATTTGTCAAATTCATTTATTTGTTTCGCGCGTAATTGGAGCAGTGTGTGAGTTTGTGTGATTTCGTGCGATATAAAATGAAACAAAAATGGCCAGACCGTGAGTATTGTTTTCTTCTTATTATATGTAATAAATGAATATATACGCTATAATATAAAAGTATTTTACAATAAAAATAACTTATAGCGTAATCATTACAACTTTGGAAATATGCAGTGGGTAACACTGGGCAATATAATAACTGTAATGTTCTAAATTCATTGTAAGTTATAACAAGACTGTTGTGTACACTTGGGCTTATCGCTCTCTGGTGATGTTGTTTGAGAACTTGTTTACGTATTACAGGTTGACGTTAGACGAAATCGCCGCAGAGTTGGAGGCCGGGGAGGACCTAGGCGATATTATTTTATTTCCTCCTGATGATGGTGTGGTTACTGACGAAATAGCGGAGATGAAAATGAAGCTAATATTCTTCATCTTCCCAGTCACATGCTTCGATCTCATGTAGAACTACAAAATAAACCTTCCCTTTCTGATAAAAATTGTTTACATCATCTGGAAGAAGAAGAAGAAGAAATCAACGTATCTGCACCGAAGAAAAAAATAAAAAGACAGTACTATAAGAAAATGGTATAGCGATGTTAGCAATACTTCTTTTACTACTTGCGGTAAAGGAGACTGTGATGAAGAAGTTTTGGCTAACTCTCAGGAGGAGATGACTGTCGTGTAATGTTTCGGATTGCTCTCAAACTCAAACTATTTATTTCAAATAAACCAATTACAGGCACTTTTGAATTGTCAAGGTGAGTCAGTCAAAAAGATGAAGCTAGTTGCCCATTACAAAGCGTAGTAGGTACCTATGGAGAAGAACGGGCAAGAAACTCCATGGACACTCTTTTAAATCATAATAATATTGTTACAAAGTATTGGTTACATCATTCATGTTCAAAACTATGCATGTGAGAACGATGCAGAACGTTAAAAACGTCCGTAATGAAAAGATAAAAAAAACAATTCAAATATTAAATTAAATCAAAATAAGCCTTGGCAGCAAAGAGTTGACCAGTCCCTACTGACGGCGCCCGTTCACATACATGACGCATAGATTAGCACCATTCAGCTCAACCATTTTGAAAGGAGCTAAATGATCCAACACATGCGCCACCATCAGCGAGACATTAGAGTGAGCATGACATACTCTCAGCCGCCAAGGCACATTCAAGTCAATCTAAGACGTACCCAGTTGGGTAGCGGGATCGTCCAAAAGGGTTACCGCTGCCCTGGAACATAAAGGGCTAAGGAAGGAACACGGGTGGGTTTTAGTCAGTAAGATTCTGACACTCCGTTCCGCTCCACCCAGAGTGGGAGGGGTCATTTGATGATTTCCCATCCGCAAAAAAAAAAAGACGTACCCAGTAAATGGTAGCTATATAGTATGTACATAGTACTCACATAGTTCTCTCAATAGCGACGATATAGTAAAGTTCATAGCTGACATGAGCAATTTGTATGCTTTACAGAGAAATCACACTCTAAACGTGACTGGTGATGAAATTAGAGAGTACATTGCAATACTGCTACTTACGGGATACTTGACACAAAAGTACATGCGAATGTTTTGGGAAGTAAAAGTGACACGCACAATGACCTAGTAAGTAGCATCTAGCATATTAAAGCGAAATAGATTTTTCGAAATTCAGCAATACCTTCACCTTTCAGACAGTACGTCTTTGCCGCCAAACGACAAATTTGCTAAAGTTCGAAATTATTTCAAGAAAATAAACGTTAATTTTAAGTTTTTCTAAGGACATTATTGCAACTAAGTGGCAAGACAATAGCATTGTCACCATTGCATCCAACTGCTATGGATTAGATCCTATCACAAAAGTAGATCGGATTGGGCGGTGTAGACCGTTTTGACGAAAACGTTGACTCCATGAGGGTAGCTCTTCGCGGCAAAAAGTGGTGGTTCCCTCTTTTTGCTTTTGGCTTAGATGCAGCTTGCCAAAATGCATGGCTAATCAAAAGACAGTTGGAAAATAACTGGACCTACTGCGATTTCCGGCGAAATGTGGCAACCATCTACCTGCAAAAATATGGCAAGCCCCCGACCCGCAATTCTGCTTGTGGCCTTCCTGTGCAGATAGTGCCTACCGAGGTGAGGAGTGCAGGGAGGGCTGACGATCACGCGGCGGCGACCTCTCGCGTCCGGCCCTCATACAGGCCATGGTACGGAGCGAGAGTGAATGGGAGGCCGTCACCTCCTTCTGCGAAGCAGTAATGCTCGCGAAGGAGGAGGCGTAGCGCGTGAGGGAGAGGCAATCGCTGCACCCTCGCGCGCCTAGCCGCCGCAGGAGACGCCCTGGACGGGAGTCAACAGCCGACTCCCGGCCACCGTAGGCGCGGGCTTGCGGGCGGCGAGCTATGGGCAGCTCGCCGCCCGGTAAGGACCAGGCCCGGGTCGACGGCGCGTTGTGTTCCACGCGCGCCTCAAAGAGCTGTCAGCACGAACTGACGGGGTCCGCTAGGGCCGATGTTCGAAAGAGATACCGTGGCCCCTGGCACAGGCAACTGAAGGAACACGGGTGGGTTTTAGTCAGTAAAAGTCTGACACTCTCTTCTGCTCCGCCCAGAGCGGGAGGAGTCATTTGATGATTTCCCAACCAGAAAAAAAAAAAAAAAAAAAAAGTGCTGACGATCACTCTCAAATTGACTGCTCTCAACGAAGGTGTGGATATTGTCACCAACGCACTAGAAAAATGTGTGCCAAATGTAATATCGGTTTGCATCTTAAGTGTTGGTATAGCTTTCGCAATAAATAAGTATTATATTTTCCATATAAATAAATATTATTATAAAAATTGACGTGTTATTCCTAACAAAGGAATAAAAAAAATCGCCTATCTTTTAGATTATTAACAACTATGCCCAGTTTATTACGGGGGTGTCACCTACAGGTGACACCCCCGTAATAAAAAATGAGGGTAGTTTATATATTTTTTATGTCTTATCCAAACGTATCTAAGCTATTTTATTTAAAGAGAAAAGTTTTTTTTTACTAACTTGGACATGGGAATTGAAGAAAGATTGTTTTTTGAATGACAAAATTCTATATTTTTAAATAGCCATATTTATAGTCATCTCGAAGAATTAGGAATATGATACGGACAAAGCCTTAGGGTTAAGCTAGTAATGAAATACTTATTATTCTTTCAGAGTCAAGTTTGTGTGGTAGACGTTACGTATGTTAGGAGAAAATCTCACTAGGCAGGTATAGTAATAATAAATTATCAGATAAACCACTCGCAGGTAATTCTACGCATGTTTTTAAAAGATTCTAAATTCCACACATCTGTACGTTTCGCAGATTATTATTATTTGATGATAATAATCTGCGTATCTCGTGAGATGATTGCCATCTCATATTTATCATGCGATAGCACGACAACGTGTTGTATAACAACGTGATGAATGTTTGTTACTTGACCAGAACACACCCCCCCGCGCCGCGCCCCCGCGCGCCGCCCCGCCGCTACCTCTCGAACGATTTGAATTGATCATTTAATTAGCATACTTTAGGTTCTAGAAAGTAAACGTTTTTGTTTATTTAGAGCATTCACTCTTGTAGAAACAGTCGGAACCTCTCATATCGTAATTGTATTTGTTTTTAACTGTAACATAAAAGGGCTATAGCCCCATACTTTTCGGATTGTGCCGTCAGCGCCAGGAGCACTTACAACTACGTCGTTGTGTTTTTCGCCTCGCTCTGAACTCTCTCACTCCCTCACTCACTCACTCACTGTGTCTCTGTCAGACACATTTATGACATGAGGTAATATTATGTTAAACTCATCTGTAGTACTCGCGGTAGGGTCATTAGCAAATAAACAACGTCACTAATCATTACGTTACGATCAATCGCTCTTGTACTTGCAGATGTCATTAATAACCGTAATTAAATAACTTGCTCTCGAGAGTTATTCATCTTCAGTTAAACTGTGGGTAGGTATAGATATCGAGACTGACGATAAATGAATCCCATTAGGAGCACAAACATTAGCATTCTATACAATTATCTCAAACTGACGCAAATAAGTCAAAACTACTATTTTTAATTATTTATCATCATAGGCTTCTGTAAAGTTTTGTTCACGCTCATAAGAATTGATAAAACAATCATTATCTTTTTGATAGAAAGTTATACTAAAAGGAATATAAAATAAATAATAGAATACTACGAATTCCACCCACTTACAACGTAAGTTTAGTTATAATAGTAAGTAGTATGTCTGAAGAATGTCAGTAGGATGACGTCACTAGAGCTAAGTCAACGTGTGAACATCGTCGTGAATATGTTTACACTCCACTCTTTATAGTTGTCCCTCCCTGTACTACCTTGAGCCTGCGATATTATTTAGTTTCCAGTTCACAACCTATTTATTTCGCTAGTTAAGCTGCGATATGTTACCCTGTAAGGTTTTTGTATTTGTGGCATCTTAGCCAATTCGAAGCCT
The DNA here is from genome assembly GCA_947507525.1 of Apamea epomidion. NCBI lineage: Eukaryota > Metazoa > Arthropoda > Insecta > Lepidoptera > Noctuidae > Apamea > Apamea epomidion. The sequence goes on from OX382226.1 coordinate 369,330, forward strand.
TCTGTTGTGACTCTCTTAGATGGACCGTTATATTAGCCACTCGCCGGTGTTTGTGGTTTGTGGAACGGCTAGCCTTTCTTTGTTTGAACATATCAAAATTGAGTTGGTTAATGTTTCTGTATCCCTTATTAATTTAATTAATCAATTATAATTTAATCAGTTATCACATGACAATGATTTTTTTTTACATGTTGTGTACGGCATTGAATGTTATGATAATTTTTCTTTATTCATTGTATGTAGAAGTTCTCAGTTCAATAATTTATAAATATGTTATGTGAAGCCGTTTTCTGTGCATGTGGTGTTAACCTGTAATTAATTGTTGCACTTGTAAATGTTACTCTAGTCATTAAATCAAAAATGTATATAGTGTAAACAATTGTTGGTTAACCTAAATAAATAAATAAATTACTCCTACATACTACGCGATCAAAGTAAGCACAAAAATGTATTTCAAAGTCAAAGCATTTATTTCAAATAGGCACATAAAAGGCACTTTTGGACGTCAAAAATTAATACAATAAAATAGAATTGATTCTAGTCGCCCCTTCCAAAAGATAGTTTTCGTATGGAGAAGAATGGGCAAGAAACTCCACCGTTACTCTTTTAAAATGTTTTACAATACTTTGCATACTTTATACATATTACATAATTTATATTTTGCACCTAAAATAAAATTAATATACCACAATAGGTAAAATAATTAAAAATGAAACCATGACATATAAATTAATTATGTTATAAGTAGATATGTTACGGTAAGTGTGATTAATTGAAAATTATTAATAATTATCCATCATTATTAATAACTACCTCATGATTTGGTAAATATGAATATAAAATTGAAATTCATCACTTTTAGCAGTTGTTATTAATAATTCACTACTCTCGTCGATAAAAGCGTGGAGTTAATTCACCTAGGTGCATTAACCATACTTTTTGTAAATATTATTTACCCAGGTGCACTTAGTATACTAAAAGTAAACTTTATTCGCCTAATTCACCTGGGTGCATTAAGTATACTGAAAGTAAACTTTATTCACTTATTTATGTGGTATAAACTTTATAAGGAAAATATTCATATTGAAATTATTAAAATAGCTCCCTATATGACAGGATAATTTTTTGGTGGTTGAGATGCTGTATTATAAAATGCGCTGCCTCTATCACAATATGTGTATACGTAAGTTTAAACAGTCGTTTGCATTTCTAGTCACTTATCTATTATTTGTATGTGGAATATTATTTTGTCATATATAGATATGTTTATTTATTATAGAACAGTGAAATTATATTTTAAATAATTATATATATTTAAATAATAAGATAGATTATTTATTTATTTATTACTGTAATTGCCTGTAAACTATTATTACTAATTTATTACTGTAATTAACTGTAATCAGGATACCAGCGACAAATTAAAGTTGGATTATATATAAAAAATAATCAGGCACTCAAAGTGTCCAAGGTTCTTCATATCATGAAGACGTAGCAGCCATTATAATACCACCTAAATTTGAAGATTTCCTCCAAATTTAGATGGTATTATTAAGACAATGAAGACGATATGACAATCATATTGTTCGCATCACGGGAAGGTATTGAATCGATTAAGAAAAGGCGTCATGTTTTTGGAGATGGAACATTAAAATGTTGTGTTTCTCCCTTTTGCCAAATTTATACAATGCATGGAGATTGTGGCAGTTGCTCGAAGACAACCTATATAAAACCTCCTGTATATGCCTTAATGTCCCATAAAAGTTATAAGGCATACTTAATTTTATTTGAAATGCTGAAATCAAGAATAAATGACTGGAGGCCACAGAAATATACCTGTGATTTTGAACAAAGAGCTATTAAAGCAATTTCCACAGTTTTTCCTAATATAACAATCAAAGGTTGTTATTACCATTTCCAAGAATGAAAAGAACAGCGGTTGGAGTTGCACTCGCTAGTAGTACAATTGCAGTATTGAAAGCCTTGTCTTCCCAGAGTCTGCGGGCACATTCTCGCAGACTGCAACTTGTATTAGGAACCTCGTCAACAGAAACAAACTATTCCTTGCAAATTGTAAACTCATTTCATGAATACAGTTGATTTGAAAGGTCATACTTCGTTCCCAGCTTGTATAAGTTATTATCAGTAACAAACATAATAACACCGGTATGTTTAGGCTATCTGCGTCGGCTCGATCTGCTTCTGGTACCCATACCCTCACACTGGCCCCTATTTTTGCAACTGCAAATTATGTGTGGGATTGTTTTAACATTTTTTCCGCTGGCCTCTGTTTCTCGATCGAGCAGAAAGACGCTTAGAGTATATAAAATTACTAAAACGCAAAATGACGCTAAAACATTCACGAATACAACTTTCATTCATCGCGTGCACATTCTTTATGCAGACGTTTTATTCAATCACCCATAGGTGGCGTTGTGCAAATACGTCATTTTTCTGAATTGCGGTGTTAAGACTTTCCGCGGATGATGCCCTCTCGATTTATCTAAACTGAAGGGTTTGTTTGTTAGTTTGTTTGGTTGAATGCGCTAATCTCAGGAACTAATGGTTCGAATTAAAAAAATATTTTTTGTTGGATAGTCCAGTTATCGAGGAAGGCTTTAGGCTATATAACATCACGCTGCGACTAATAGGAGCGGAGCATCAATGGAAAGTGTTACAAAAACTGGAAAAAATATTCCTTTTTGAGAGCTTCCGTTGCGTGCACTGCGTAAACGGTTTAAGTTACGCAATCATGTATGATGGAATTGTTCCTCTTTAAAAGTTCTAAAAAAAAGTCCATAACAGCATATGTCTATCTTTTAAGATTGACTCACTATAATCTTTTTTCTGGTAATCAAATTTGTTTGAAATTAATTCATTATTTGCGAAGGTGTTTTATCAACATGATATTAATCCTTATCCAAATAAATACGTTATTCATCACAAGTATTTAATTGTGAACCAAATTGCCCTTGACATCACTTGATCTCAATCAACATCTTAGGAGTTCATCATACCATAATTTTATAATAAGTCCGCAACAAAATCTATATCTACCTATCTAATACTAATAATAAAGCTAAGCATAGTGCACTGCGCGTCCAATACAAGAACATTTCAGGATGATGTTAGGACTTCCTCGTTTCTGCAGTGCCACCGAGATGTTCGCGCCGTTTCATACTGAGGGTTTTCATGCCGTCATTCGGAAGAAAATCGTGTCACTTATGAGGAGAGTGCGGGAGAGTCACAACAGCATCCTGAAAAATATAGCTGAAGATGTGCGTGCGCCTGTGTTGAGACGTTTTGTTCGTCTGGTGATCTTTTAGGGAGGTATCTCCCTGTTGGTTATCTTGACGGGGCGGGGTGTCTCAGCACAGGGGCATTTGTGTATATTTAAGTACTAACAATAGTTTTCTAAGTTTTTGTATACTAACCTTTGGATCTAGTAGTCCCAAAAAAATAAATAATTTTAATTTTAATTTGAATAGTTTGTTTGTTTGAACGCGCTTTAATCTCTGGAACTACCAGTCGGATTTGAAAAATTATTTTTACATTTGTTAGCCCAATTCTTTAGGAAGGCTATAGGCTATTTCACATCACGCTAGAACTTTTCGGGGCCGAGCATATAGAGAAAAAAAGTCAGAAAACGAAGTAGGTAATAGCGCGGGCGGGCGATGCGATGCGACGCGGTGGGTCGGACACACGCGGACGAAGTCGCGGGCAGAAGCTAGTAACAAATAAACTAATAAATCGACCTGACCTCCTTGTCCTTGAACATGTTCAGTGATATATTCATTTAAGCGCTGTTTATTACCCGACTACGGCGAAGCAAAAACGAGGGTTATGATTTTGACTTGTACGAGTATATCCTACTTCCTACTATCCTACTAATATTATAACTGTGAAAGTTGGTATGGATGGATGGATGGATGTTTGTTACTCTTTCACGCAAAAACGCCTGAACTGATTTGAATGTTTGGGACACAGATGGTTTATAACCAGGATTTAACCTAAAGGATACTTTTTATCCTAATATTCCCACGGGATCGAAGCTTATGCGGGTGAAACCGCGGGGCGCAATTAGTATTAAATAGTTTAAGAATATTGATTTTAGAAACACAAACATACTTTACTTACATTAAGAAAAAAATTAAGAATTATTTTGCTTGTAGCATAACATAAATAGTAATACCCTTGCGAATTCACTCAAACAACATGTAAACACATCGATCTGAGTTTGAAGGTCGTTGATGGTACGGATAGCTCTGGTAACTAACTAACGAACCTGCTTGCCAAGGCAGCCCGCCTTGGCAAGCAGGTTCGTTCTGGCTGTAGGTACCAGTAGCAGTGGCGGGCTGGGTCGCCTCCACGCGGTCCGGCGCACACAGACTCAATGCTAATCTATAAAAATCTATCTATCCCTATTTCCCTAGGTCACGCCATAACTTGAGAACGACTTTACCGATTTCATCCATTTTTTTAAAAAGTTTTCTAATACTTTGTAGAAGGTTCTTACGGAAAAAAAAATAAGAAAGTTGGTTTACGTGGACGAAGTCGCGGGCTAGTTCATAATAATAATGCAGATTAATGATAATTCTGTCATTTAATATGTTATTTATTGACAAAACACCTGGAACTTGTGAAATCAATGTTAATCCCAACTAATATAGTTAATGTAAAGTCTGCCTGTTTGAGTATTTGTCGTTGATCTTGATCTGTCATGTTCCATGTTCATGGCCATGTGCTACCTGTATGCAACACATACAGGTAGCACATGGCCGGGGATAATGCATACATTTGTAAAGTAGGGATAAAAAGTCGAATCCAGATGGCTCGCTGTTGGTTGGCGGTTTCAATAAATTAGCATACTTAGTTGAATAATGGAAAAATCGGCCCTTAGAGGCTCTTACTTGAGCTTTTCAAATTTTCTATGCAAAAGCTGTCAAATCGCAATTTTTAATCCTCAAATAAAAGTGGTCTGAAGATTTGAAAATAGGCCCTAATACCAGTTAATCCTTTTGGTGGGTTCCACACCAGTGAACTGACAGAGTTCTATTCAAGTTACAAGCACAGCTCCCGCATCCTGGTGATCAGCAAATATGTCAGTATCCTCAAGACGTACCGTGACATTATTATATTAGAGTGTGTGAAATGCGCTTCGCGAGGCGAGAGTCTTAGTGTCAGAAACTTTTTCGATTAGCGCACATAATTTCATTAGAGTGAGTTATTGGCATAAGGGCTACCTTCCAGTCACACTAACAACAAACTAATGACAATCCCCAGGCGATCATGATCTAGAAATTCAGAAAGCAACTTTCACAATGTTTATTTACTTAAATGCCTTAAAACTATCATCACAGGTCTTATCTGGTCGTGTGCCAAAGAGCTAAAGCTATTTATATAAGCAATAAAATAAAATCAGCTGATGATAAAATAAAAACTACCTGGCAAATAATAAATAATGAAACAGGTAGGAAAAAACAGCGAAATAGTGAATTTAATATAGAGACTGCACATGGCCCCATCAATTCAGATGTAGAAATAGCTCAGGAATTTGAAAACTTCTTTGCTAATATTCCCCTTAAAACTACTGAAGCTTTAAATTCTTCCCCCACGCTTTCTGCTGCCTTACTTAAAAGGAATGTCAAGGCATGCCCTTCGGAGCTTAGGTTTCAGCATACAAACCCCCAGGCTGTTATAAGAGCTTTTAAAGATCTTAAAATTAAATCAACAGAAGATCTCTGGGGTATGTCTGTAAAAGTATGTAGATCTCTCATCGAAACCATTGCGCCCTATTTAGCTTTCATATTTAACACCAGTGTTGACCAAGGAGTCTTTCCGGATCTTATGAAACATAGTAAAGTATTACCATTGTTCAAATCCGGTGATAGTAAAGATCCCAACAATTATAGACCTGTGTCAATTCTGCCAGTTCTCAGTAAGGTGTTTGAAAAGTTGATGCTCAATCAAATGTTACGTCAGTTTAATAAAAATTACATCTTTCTTGAACACCAGTACGGCTTCACCAAAGGGCATTGTACCACTGACGCCGGTGTTACCCTAATGAAGAACATTTTTAACGCCTGGGAAGAAGCACAAGATGCTATTGGAATCTTTTGCGATCTCTCTAAGGCGTTCGATTGCGTAAACCATGAAACACTTCTGATGAAACTCGAGCACTATGGGATTAGGAAAACATCACTTGACTTGTTAAGATCATACCTGAAAGATAGAAAGGTTAAAGTCCAAGTAAATGGCGTAAACTCATTGGGTTCTGAAATGACAATGGGCGTTCCTCAAGGTTCGATATTGGGTCCATTCCTCTTTTTAGTTTATATTAATGATTTACCCCAATTACTTCAAAATCAACCGAAGATGGTGTTATTTGCAGATGACACATCATTGATCTTTAAAATAGACCGACGGTCACAAAATCTTGACGACGTGAATAACTCTATTCTTCAGGTCCAAGATTGGTTTACGGTTAATAATTTAGTACTTAATGAAAAAAAAACAAAATGCATTAGATTTAAATTACCTAATGTTAGAAGTAGCGAATGTGACATCGTATTGAATGGCCAAAAAATAGAATTTGTTAATCAGACAGTTTTCCTAGGAATCACGCTAGACGAGAAATTACAATGGGGACCTCATATAACATCTATTGCGGGGCGGCTAAGCTCGGCCGCATATGCTGTTAGAAAGATAAGACAATTAACAGACGAAGAAACCGCGCGCTTGGTCTATTTTAGCTACTTCCACAGTATTATGTCATATGGCATTTTACTGTGGGGTCGGGCTGCTGACATTGAATCCATTTTTATTTTGCAAAAGAGAGCTGTCAGAGCCATTTACAATCTACGTCGCCGCGAATCTCTTAGGGAACTATTTAAAAGGGTTAATATTATGACGGTACATTGCCAATTCATTTATGAAAATATTATGTATGTAAGAAAAAATCAACATCTTTTTAATAAAATAAGTGATAGACATAATTTTAATACTAGAAATAAAGATAAATTAGATCAACCTTTTTTCAGATTATCTAAAGTACATACATCTTTTATGGGGTACTGTGTTAAATGTTACAACAAAATACCTTGTGAAATATTGCAATTAAATGAAAGAAAATTTAAAACTTATATTAAAATTACACTTTGTAAGCAAGGATATTACAAATTAGAGGATTATATCCAAGATAAGAATGCTTGGAAACATGCTGGTCTTGCTCCATAGGACAATCTCTAGAGTCTAGACAAAATCAAACTGGTTGCTAATGCAATTGTATAATTAATTCTTTTTTTTTTTTTTTTCGTTGACATTGATTTACATTCTGTAATTACTTGGGGTCACACCCGGACTTATTACTCCTTATTTATTTATGAAAATCGTCTACGTTTGGAATGTTTGTGAATATGTGAGCACCATGTATCTATCACATAGTTAATCTATATGTCATGGTTACATTTATCCATTTTAATTCTTTTACCTATTGTGGTGTAGTAATTTTATTTTTGGGTGCATCGTCTTCATATATAATTATATAAATAATGTATGCAATATATTGTAAAACATTTTAAAAGAGTAACGGTGGAGTTTCTTGCCCATTCTTCTCCATACGAAAACTATTTACCTGTTGGAAGGGGCGACTAGAATCAATTTTATTTTAATTTTATTTTTGACTTTCAAAAGTGCCTTTTATGTGCCTATTTGAAATAAATGATTTGACTTTGACTTTGACTTTGACTTTAGCCTAATGCGATAGCCAAGTCGAAGCACAAGAACATAAAGATCATTATTTGTAACAGTATAAAAAATAGTAGATACTTTTGCGAATTCCCCCCAGAGACATGTAAATACAGTGTAACTTCGATATAACAAATCGGAAGGGAACAAGTAAATATTCGTTATATCAAGTAATTCGTTAAACTGAGGTTTGTTATATTGAGGTTAGGTTGGTCTAAAATTGGTTATAAAGAGGTACAAACGTGTCGAAACCTGTAGCGACTGAATCACATACTATTGGGAACGTTATATAAAGGTTTTGGATTAACAAAATTCGTTATTTAGAGGTTTACACTTTTTTTTATAGTTGAAAATTCGTTATAAAGAAGTTATTCTGAGAGGTTGGTATATTTTACATTGACTCTTATGGACAATTCAAGGGGATTACGAAGAATTCGTTAAATCGAGGAATTCGTTATATTGAGGTACGTTATATTAAGGTGGCACTGTATATCAATTTCGACCTGAATACAATTGATATACCTATTATTATGTTGAAATTTCACTGTATAGGTACTTACAGAGTACCTTCTGACATGTTGTGACGCAGAACATACGGGTAGACAGTGAGTGGAGTAAAGTGCACTTACACACAGCCGGTAAGTGTGAGTGGTCGGCACCGACTGAGTGCTCACCACTTGAGAGTAGACTGTTGCTCCATGCTGTATGTTCTGTGGACAAGACGCAGGTACCCCAAATGTGTGTAGTGACAAGTAATAGTGAAGTGAAATTGCCACCTAATAGTACACTGATTATAAACGAAACGCATTATAAATAGAATACGTACTTGTAACATGCAAAGATTTTTGCACCTCAACAGAGCATTCTGAAAAACTGAAACAATTGCTATAACGAAAAACATACCCAGTGATTTTGTTAATTTAGTATTGACAATAGAGAGAGCTTTATTCACTCAGTAGCAGACATGCACAAGATGGCATATGATAGTAAGATGCTCCAACTCGTTCGGGGTGATGATAAAAACTCTGATATTGATCACATATCGTAAACACATGATAAGCGTACTATCAGCGGGATCTGTGAGATGTTGTGACATGTGTCGGCTAATATGTGACAAGTGTCGGGTAAAGTTGACGCTCGTTATAGACGTTTGTTTGCTTCCTACTGTCGCGAGGGGTGTGGGGTGTGTGAGGGGAGGTGTCGTGGGAACGGCGCGCACCTACAAGGTCGTCACTGTCTCGCAAGGTTACCGTGTGCTAACGCTGACAGTTCGCGTCATGAATCATTCATGACTAGTAACGTCTAGTTCTGCTGACCGCCGCCGAGGACACGATCCTGCTGACATTTTGATAATGATCTAAACTTGATAGCCATCGCTTCATTATTTAGATCAACCATTTTTCGACAGGTTCGACTAAGCGTGCTCGAATGTAGCCATAGCGCATTTGATTTAAATGTGCTATGGATGCTTTTACAAAAAAAAAACATTTTTTCTATTAATGTTCGTACAGCTCGATCAAAGATTTCTCAATTCATAGGTTTTAGTTGCCTTTGACGACAAAATAATTTAATTTCGCAAACTTAATAGAAATATTATAGTAACAATAATGCATATTAATTGAATAGATAAAACAAAAATAAATACATCAATAAAAACAACTGTTTTGGTTTTCTATATAAGGTCTAGTCCTATCCTTCCTATTACTAATATTTTAATAATTTATTTATTTATTTTATTTATTATTAATATATTAATATTTATCGTATGTTGAAGATCTTGAATGCCGTCCTGTTAAAGAAGACCTAGCTGATCCACCAACCTTTGATGAGTTCATGTCAGACGTCAAAAGATTTAAGAATGCCAAAACACCAGGCACTGATTGTCTACCATCGGAGGTCTACAAATATGGTGGTCCACATATACAAAGCAGGCTGTTCAATTTAATGCTCAAGGTATGGGAAACCGAAGTAGTACCTCAAGATTGGAAGGATGCCTCCATTTGCAAACTTTATAAAGGCAAAGGTGAATTAGCTGTCTGTGGTTCCTACAGAGGCATCTCCCTCCTGTCTTCTGCTGGCAAGGTACTGGCGCATATCATCAATCGCCGCTTGGCAAATCTTGCTGAGCAGATACTTCCAGAGTCGCAGTGTGGTTTTAGACCTGGTAGAGGAACCGTTGAAGGCATTTTCATAGTGAAGCAATTTCAGGAGAAAAGCCTTGAACAAAGCCTCGAACAAGTCTTCTGTACATGTGTTTCGTTGACTTAGAAAAAGCCTTTGAGCGCGTGGCACGCGCTGCTCTTTGAGTAGTGTTGAAAAAGGCTGGATGTCCTGAGAAATTCGTCAACATTGTTCAACATGAGAACGATTTTTCAGACCCAATTCACGTAACCAGTGGTGTGAAGCAAGACTGTGTCATGGCTCCCACGTTGTTTGCTCTCTATTTCTCGGCTGTGTCGAATGACGCACTATAGCATAGTGTTGGACAGATTGAACTAAATGATAAATGATTTTATTTTTGTAAGTAGGTTTGTACAAACACTTTTACACATCAATCATATTTTAAAACTAGATGAGGTCGGCGTTTCCTATCTAATTAGTCTGAGAAGAAAGGCCGAAACAAACTCAGAAGTCACACTAAACGTCCGTACTGATAAAAGTGTCTTCGACATTTCACGCTTCAGAGCGAGGTCTAAAACGTCTAAGGTTCCCGTACTTGACGTACTCTATGCCTATGACGTGTGCCTGTTGGCTGAGTTGTGTGTTTCGCAATTAGGGTGCAGGTCTATGTGAATGATCTTCAAGCCTTGTGTTGTAGATTTGGACTAGTAATTAGCGTGAAAAAGACGCTCCGTCGAATAAGCTCCATTCTGAACCACTGGAGGAGGTATCACGCTTTAAATATCTTGGAAGTCAAGTCTGCAACGACAATAGGCTGGCGTTTGAGATCCCGGCACGGATTGCTAAAGCAGCTGCCACCTTTAGGAAACTTGGCAGGCGTGTGTGGACCTCACACGACCTGAAACAGCAGCTAAAATATATATACAGGGAGTCAGGATTGGTGACGCGGTAGCAAGCGGCGTACAGTTGGAAGGAAGTACGTGTGAGAAGCAGCTGGTCCTGAGGTCGACACCCACAGCCTTGGTAGCAATTTTCAATTGCTTTTTCATTTTGGTGAAACTAAGAACACCTGCGTCCCTGCATACACTATGAGTACCTGGCAGAGCACTAGTACACTGACTGATGCGCTCGTACAGGTTCACTGACGAACGGCAAAACTACAATAATATAACAGTTGTTTGTAAACACACCACGGGTATTTAGTCACCTAATCACAGATATTAATTTCTATTATATATGATGAGGATGACAGGACAGGCTCAAACTTCATGTTTTTCTGTGTACGTTCTACGAAGCGTCATAGTATATCTACTAGTATAACAAAATGTAAAAAAAAGAATAACAATAATATCAATAGTTGGAAATTGAACTTACAGCCACAGATTCTCAAAGCAGTCGAGCGGCTCAACTTACAGCCACAGATTCGCAAAGCAGTCGAGCGGCTCAACTACTTACAGCCACAGATTCGCAAAGCAGTCGAGCGGCTCAACTACTTACAGCCACCGATTCGCAAAGCAGTCGAGCGGCTCAACTACTTTACTTACAGCCACAGATTCGCAAAGCAGTCGAGCGGCTCAACTTACAGCCACAGATTCGCAAAGCAGTCGAGCGGCTCAACTTACAGCCACAGATTCGCAAAGCAGTCGAGCGGCTCAACTACTTACAGCCACAGATTCGCAAAGCAGTCGAGCGGCTCAACTACTTACAGCCACAGATTCGCAAAGCAGTCGAGCGGCTCAACTACTTTACTTACAGCCACAGATTCGCAAAGCAGTCGAGCGGCTCAACTACTTTACTTACAGCCACAGATTCGCAAAGCAGTCGAGCGGCTCAACTACTTTACTTATAGCCACAGATTCGCAAAGCAGTCGAGCGGCTCAACTACTTTACTTACAGCCACAGATTCGCAAAGCAGTCGAGCGGCTCAACTACTTTACTTACAGCCACAGATTCGCAAAGCAGTCGAGCGGCTCAACTACTTTACTTACAGCCACAGATTCGCAAAGCAGTCGAGCGGCTCAACTACTTTACTTACAGCCACAGATTCGCAAAGCAGTCGAGCGGCTCAACTACTTTCTGTGTCGATATTCGACTCTTCTCTCTGCTCAGCGTGTCGATGGCAAATTTAACACGAAAAAAATGAATGTATTTTTTTTTGTGTTGCCCAAAATACAGCAACGCGAATACCGTTTGCTGACGCAGCCATTAGGTCCTCACGTGTGCAGGTGCCCGGGCATGCGGTACAAGATGGGAGGTGAGCCAAGTTGACTAAAATAGCCGTTCTTATACATGTCATGATTGACTGCTCAGCACCTTCTGACTGCTGAGTGGTATGCTTTAGGCTCGCCTTTAAACAATTTGCGGAAAACTAGAAGAATACAAACATAATGCAGTATTGCTCATCCCCCATAGCAAATACAAACATAATGCAGTATTGCTCATCCCCCATAGCAAATACAAACATAATGCAGTATTGCTCATCCCCCATAGCAAATACAAACATAATGCAGTATTGCTCATCCCCCATAGCAAATACAAACATAATGCAGTATTGCTCATCCCCCATAGCAAATACAAACATAATGCAGTATTGCTCATCCCCCATAGCAAATACAAACATAATGCAGTATTGCTCATCCCCCATAGCAAATACAAACATAATGCAGTATTGCTCATCCCCCATAGCAAATACAAACATAATGCAGTATTGCTCATCCCCCATAGCAAATACAAACATAATGCAGTATTGCTCATCCCCCATAGCAAATACAAACATAATGCAGTATTGCTCATCCCCCATAGCAAATACAAACATAATGCAGTATTGCTCATCCCCCATAGCAAATACAAACATAATGCAGTATTGCTCATCCCCCATAGCAAATACAAACATAATGCAGTATTGCTCATCCCCCATAGCAAATACAAACATAATGCAGTATTGCTCATCCCCCATAGCAAATACAAACATAATGCAGTATTGCTCATCCCCCATAGCAAATACAAACATAATGCAGTATTGCTCATCCCCCATAGCAAATACAAACATAATGCAGTATTGCTCATCCCCCATAGCAAATACAAACATAATGCAGTATTGCTCATCCCCCATAGCAAATACAAACATAATGCAGTATTGCTCATCCCCCATAGCAAATACAAACATAATGCAGTATTGCTCATCCCCCATAGCAAATACAAACATAATGCAGTATTGCTCATCCCCCATAGCAAATACAAACATAATGCAGTATTGCTCATCCCCCATAGCAAATACAAACATAATGCAGTATTGCTCATCCCCCATAGCAAATACAAACATAATGCAGTATTGCTCATCCCCCATAGCAAATACAAACATAATGCAGTATTGCTCATCCCCCATAGCAAATACAAACATAATGCAGTATTGCTCATCCCCCATAGCAAATACAAACATAATGCAGTATTGCTCATCCCCCATAGCAAATACAAACATAATGCAGTATTGCTCATCCCCCATAGCAAATACAAACATAATGCAGTATTGCTCATCCCCCATAGCAAATACAAACATAATGCAGTATTGCTCATCCCCCATAGCAAATACAAACATAATGCAGTATTGCTCATACCCCATAGCAAATACAAACATAATGCAGTATTGCTCATCCCCCATAGCAAATACAAACATAATGCAGTATTGCTCATCCCCCATAGCAAATAGTGTGATAATGTATAGCCTTCGTATTGACCAGACCGATAGGAAATAACTATGGAAAATTTGAACAGAATCTATCTGGTAGTATTTGCGTGATGCTGGAACATACGAGTACATTCATACTTCAAACAGACAAAGGAGAATGGACGCCGCACTGTGGGTTTCTGCCCTAGCCATAAGATATATACCAATATAAAGAGCTTTTCAAGTAGAATCTTTACTTATACCGCGACTTATGCCAATTGTTAGTCAGTTCGGAGTTATTATTGACATAAATGGGTGACGACTTGGGCACTGAAGTTAAGAAATTTTTGGTGTCCAATACCCATAATATAATAATAATAATAATTATTATTATTTATTTTCCCATCACAAAAGTTTCATTATGCTATTTTTAATACTTAATAACTAAAAATTTAGAGCTAACTTTGTGAGAGATAATACATACATCAATGGAAAGTACTTTTTAAGGAGAACCTTTGCTACAAACACGACTTGTGCCAATCGCTAGTCAGTTCGAAGTTACTGACCTAATATGTGACTTCTTGGGCAAAGAAGTTTCCGAATATTCTTGGCGTCCAATAGCCATAAGATAAAAAACCAATGAAAAGAGCTTTGAAGGAGAACCATGTGTCTTAACGCTATTGGGCTTCAGGGTGGATTCACAAAATTTTCTTTCTTTATTTTCGGCATTAGAATCGTTCCCACACCTCGTAGCAATTACTTTAAAAAAAATATATATTTATTTATTTGACATAAAAAGGTACACAGAATACACACAGATACAGAATGCCACTTAATGTAAGCCAAACATTGTGTAAAACTAAAAACAATATTCTATGTACACGTACAGGTCTGACTTCGCTACGGTTTTATTATGTGTACCTTCTTAAAACAATATTTAATAACAAATCAAGATTGTGTCACATTAAGATTCCCATTAATTGACCAGTTCGCTACAAAAATTATCATAGTGCCCTCGAAGTGACTATTAACTAAAGCTAGGTACAGGTAGGCACTAGAAACTACTTGTTGATCAGTCTGAATTGTAAACCACAATTGGGTTTAATTTTATCCATTCTGGGAAAACACCACGATGTTCTGATCCGATTGAAGTCCGTTGTTCTTAAATCAAATGTATCACATACCGTTCGCTGAGTGTTTGTTAGCTATGAGGACAACACCACAAGATATGGCTAAGTCCGTCACTGCGGTTGCGGTCGCGCGGCCGGATTTAGTCGGGTTATCACGAGATATGCGCGCGCGCATTGCCTTCGTCCACCACACGCACTATACTGCGTGATAGTGTCATCATCGTTGTTTTGATCATCGGGTCCGAAACGTGAAATAACTACTATTAAGCGCAGGCATTAAGTAAGCAAAGCGATTGCATAATATTCTACGAATCTACAGAATTTCTAAGAAAGAAGTCACGACTGACTTGTGTGGTGTTACGAGACATTGAATAAAGTTAAACTTTGTTTGCGGAGAAATCGTCTAGCACGATTTTCAACAAAAATCTGTGACAGATTTTAAGAACAATTGGTTAAGAACTAAATTGTGTGTAAACACTGTTTTTGATAAGATAAAAACCTATTTATTCTAACAACATAAGAAGTCCACAGCTTAGTGCGCAGTGTGCAGTGCACAGTGCGCAGTATACAGTGCGCAGTGTGCAGTGCGCAGTACGCAGTGTGTATTGCGCAGTGTGCAGTGCGCAGTATGCAAGAAGGCTTTAGAACGCAATTGATCCCAAAGAAGTAGTTAGTTCCTATACAAGATGTATCATATCATATACGTAAAATAATATTTGTCTTGTTTAGGGAAGTTTCTCAAGCGAAACATACAATCTAACACCAACATGTTTGATGTAACAACTCTGAACCACGGGTTAAGGTAAACTCCACACGTTTTCCGCTAATTGTTTACATTGAGCAGAACTTCAATGTAAGTATTCCCGTCGTTTGAATCACCCCTTATCTGCCTAAGTAGGTACTCACTCTGCCTTTCATAGAATTCAATATTTCATGAGGAAAACTTCGTCACATACAATATTTTGTTTATTTCATTAACAGTTAGAACGTAAATTGTAAGTAGTTCGTTTTGGTGGATGATTACATAGATCTTTATTATTACATAGATGATTACATAGATCTTTATTATTACATAGATGATTACATAGATCTTTATTATTACATAAATGATTACATAGATCTTTATTATTACATAGATGATTACATAGATCTTTATTATTACATAGATGATTACATAGATCTTTATTATTACATAGATGATTACATAGATCTTTATTATTACATAAATGATTACATAGATCTTTATTATTACATAGATGATTACATAGATCTTTATTATTACATAGATGATTACATAGATCTTTATTATTACATAGATGATTACATAGATCTTTATTATTACATAGATGATTACATAGATCTTTATTATTACATAGATGATTACATAGATCTTTATTATTACATAGATGATTACATAGATCTTTATTATTACATAGATGATTACATAGATCTTTATTATTACATAGATGATTACATAGATCTTTATTATTACATAGATGATTACATAGATGATTACATAGATCTTTATTATTACATAGATGATTACATAGATCTTTATTATTACATAGATGATTACATAGATCTTTATTATTACATAGATGATTACATAGATCTTTATTATTACATAGATGATTACATAGATCTTTATTATTACATAGATGATTACATAGATCTTTATTATTACATAGATGATTACATAGATCTTTATTATTACATAGATGATTACATAGATCTTTATTATTACATAGATGATTACATAGATCTTTATTATTACATAGATGATTACATAGATCTTTATTATTACATAGATGATTACATAGATCTTTATTATTACATAGATGATTACATAGATGATTACATAGATCTTTATTATTACATAGATGATTACATAGATCTTTATTATTACATAGATGATTACATAGATCTTTATTATTACATAGATGATTACATAGATCTTTAGTATTATCATTGAAGAATAGGGTAATAAGTTATCAGAAATGTATCATAATATAACGAATAATATATAACTAAAAATTGCAAGCAGCTCTGTGTCACATAGATATTACTAACAATTGCCGAATGATTCAAACAAACCTGTCTAAAGTAAACGAGCTTGTGGAACAGTTATCCAACCAGAGGTGAAGATAATACTTGTACACTTGTGGAACAGTTATCCAACCAGAGGTGAAGATAATACTTGTACACTTGTGGAACAGTTATCCAACCAGAGGTGAAGATAATACTTGTACACTTGTGGAACAGTTATCCAACCAGAGGTGAAGATAATACTTGTACACTTGTGGAACAGTTATCCAACCAGAGGTGAAGATAATACTTGTACACTTGTGGAACAGTTATCCAACCAGAGGTGAAGATAATACTTGTACACTTGTGGAACAGTTATCCAACCAGAGGTGAAGATAATACTTGTACACTTGTGGAACAGTTATCCAACCAGAGGTGAAGATAATACTTGTACACTTGTGGAACAGTTATCCAACCAGAGGTGAAGATAATACTTGTACACTTGTGGAACAGTTATCCAACTAGAGGTGAAGATAATACTTGTACACTTGTGGAACAGTTATCCAACTAGAGGTGAAGATAATACTTGTACACTTGTGGAACAGTTATCCAACTAGAGGTGAAGATAATACTTGTACACTTGTGGAACAGTTATCCAACTAGAGGTGAAGATAATACTTGTACACTTGTGGAACAGTTATCCAACTAGAGGTGAAGATAATACTTGTACACTTGTGGAACAGTTATCCAACTAGAGGTGAAGATAATACTTGTACACTTGTGGAACAGTTATCCAACTAGAGGTGAAGATAATACTTGTACACTTGTGGAACAGTTATCCAACTAGAGGTGAAGATAATACTTGTACACTTGTGGAACAGTTATCCAACTAGAGGTGAAGATAATACTTGTACACTTTCAAGTGACTTACGCATCGCTTATGCGCGGTCATTGCTTAATTTTAAATACTTTGTACGTAATGTAGTAATTTTATTTTAGGTACATCGTTTTCACATACAAGTCTGTAAAAAATATTGTAAAACATTTTAATAGAGTAACTAAGGAGTTTCTTGCCCCGTTCTTTTCCATATGAAACTACCTTTCGGAAGGCGTGACAAAGCGACGGAAAAGCACCTTAAATCAATTAAAAAGTGCCTCGTCATGGCCACTTGAAATAAATGATTTGTACTTTGACTGAGACCTCTTCCACGTCTTGAGCTCGGCGACACGCAGAGTGTTCCGACCCTGGTCTGTGTGTTAGTCGCGACTGCAGTCATTTGATTAAGTTTGGAAATTTATCGACGGGTTTAATTGCGGCGGCGGCGGAAGTGAAGGTGCGGGCGAGCGCGGGGCGGGGGCCCGGAGCGCCGGGCGGGGGCGGGCGCGGAACACGGAAAGGCTTTTGAGGCGGCGCGACACAGGCACCGCACTGGCAGGCGAGGGACACACCGGCCGCGAGCGACAGAAAATTCCGGGATATGATACCATTCGTACTTAAGTTATAGATTCTGATATCATTCATCACACATTACTGTTGACGTTTAGGTACTTTAACAACATACCATACAATGCAAATACCTAAATTGATGTTATTTAAGTCTCTTGATATAGATTGCTTTGGTTTAAAACCCCGTAGCTATTCAAGATGATTAATCATACGTATTTTCATATAGGTATGAATGACCATAAACTGGAATGTCCAAAAGTGACAATTGATTGATCAAGTTTACCTACTATAATAGCATCAATCTGTCACGTAGTCAAGTTTGATGTCATGGGCGTGGAATGTTGCGCTCGCTCCCGGTGTGTCCCGTGGCGAGTGTCTCACAACATAGCGCCGGCGCCCGCGCACCCCCGCACCTCCCTCCCCCGCACCGGAGACACACGAAATTGATATTGCTCCTAAATTAGGAGTCGAGATGGTCGCCGATGGGACACGCAGATAGCGCTAATGTACTTGTAGTACAAATGTGTCGGCTCTCACTCTCTCCCACGAGCGCGGCGCGGCCTGCACGTGACGAGCGCGGCACGGCCTGCACGTGACGAGCGCGACGCGGCGACGTGTCGCAGTGAGCTAGTGGCCGCTACTGCACTCACGCAGGTATCGCACAGTACACTGTTACTCTTAAGGGAATGATGATGACTCTTGAAATTCGCAGCAATTTCTTGATTTTTCATTACACTGTGATGATAAACACTCGTTGCCTTACTGATTTGCTCTCGCGCATGCTTCACCATCAAGTCAGGTGAAATAGTAAACTATCATAATATTGGCATTTGGTTTTTCTTTACGTTAGGGAATCATATGTGAACCTGAACATTTTCTTTACGTTAGGGAATCATATGTGAACCTGAACATTTTCTTTACGTTAGGGAATCATATGTGAACCTGAACATTTTCTTTACGTTAGGGGATCATATGTGAACCTGAACATTTTCTTTACGTTAGGGAATCATATGTGAACCTGAACATTTTCTTTACGTTAGGGAATCATATGTGAACCTGAACATTTTCTTTACGTTAGGGAATCATATGTGAACCTGAACATTTTCTTTACGTTAGGGAATCATATGTGAACCTGAACATTTTCTTTACGTTAGGGAATCATATGTGAACCTGAACATTTTCTTTACGTTAGGGAATCATATGTGAACCTGAACATTTTCTTTACGTTAGGGAATCATATGTGAACCTGAACATTTTCTTTACGTTAGGGAATCATATGTGAACCTGAACATTTTCTTTACGTTAGGGAATCATATGTGAACCTGAACATTTTCTTTACGTTAGGGAATCATATGTGAACCTGAACATTTTCTTTACGTTAGGGAATCATATGTGAACCTGAACATTTTTTTTACGTTAGGGAATCATATGTGAACCTGAACATTTTCTTTACGTTAGGGAATCATATGTGAACCTGAACATTTTCTTTACGTTAGGGAATCATATGTGAACCTGAACATTTTCTTTACGTTAGGGAATCATATGTGAACCTGAACATTTTCTTTACGTTAGGGAATCATATGTGAACCTGAACATTTTCTCCTTCATCATAATTATACGACTACTCGCTACTTTATCGGCTATAAAATCTACGCATTTGCGGTTGATGAGAAGAACATTAAAATATTTTGCGGTTCCCTGTTGTAATAATGAGCGGTGTGGTCTGCATCGTTCACTGACGCGAGCGCGTGAGTAGTGACCTGATGACGTCACACAACCCGTTGTTACAAGCTCCATGTGTTAGCTCCTCTACCTGCCTCAGTGACACTCTTGTACTAATACAAGTGATGATCGAATTCCGATCGGAATTCACTTTTATGATGACCGACTTTGGACCGGAGTTTATTTTAGCGAAAATCGAATTGTAAACAAATAACAAAATATATTTAAATGATATCGATAAATATTGATTCATAAAGTGTGGCACAGTAGCAGTAGTGAACTTCTTACCAACAAATACAAACAAGACATGACACGCACTACCCCTAGTGTCTCTTGATAATGAACACATTTTTGTAATGGCTTCTTTTATGAAAACTATATTTACGTTTAACTTTGGTTTTATAGCCGGCACTATAAATAAAGCAATCAATAAGTCTTGAATACTCATGATCATATCAGCATAGGATCATAAATAAAAATCGCCATACATTGAGCTACAGCCAGGCTACGCCATTCGTAGACATTCGTAGCACCGTCGTAGCCGCGTAGGGGCTTTCTACGGCGGGGACGTACAGTGGCCTCCAAAAGTTAGTTGACTTTTTTTTTTTATCCAAATGTTTGAACTGCTATAACGTTATTATTGATTAATTTAACTACCTTTGACTTATATTTATTTAAATAATCAAGTAAACCTGTTTTTTTTTTAATAAGAATTTCGCACAGCTTAAGTGGAAAAATGTCAACTAACTTTTGGAGGCCACTGTATGTAGTAACATATTTATAGCTTACTGATAAGTACCATAATTTTTTTAAGTTTGTATTTTTTATATATATTATTGACATTACTGTTAAGATTCCATTATCCGCTCACCAGTATGTAGTGTGTGCATGTTGCCAATTCACCGCACTTAACATTCCCCAAATATTTGTGGCTCTTACTATAACACCAACACGGCATTCCACACATACAGCCGCTCGACTGAGTTTGAGAATCGAAATACATATATCTTCTCATTACTACAAATGTTAGTTCTCTTCATTTGATATAATTATATTTATTTCACTCTTAATTACACTTATTCCCGAATGCCAGAAGTGAGTGCAGTGATAATATAGCAGGCACTTACTAATTCTAAGGCTTAGTGACACTGACGGAATGGAATTAGTTTTTATATAAAAGGCCGTCAACTGGGTACACGTTTTGTATAATATATACTGAAGTGTACTTCAGTATATGTTATGCTTACCTACTTACTTAGATATACTTTACAGGTCACTTAAAGTATATCTCACTTTAATGTTGATACGTTATTTTTTAAATAAACGCCTGATATAGAGAAGGTCATATTCGCAAATGTGCATATGTGTGTCTCGCGGCCGACTGCTCGCATGACGGCTATCAACGTTAATAGTGTTATCATTATCACGTAGATAAGATTAGATGAATGCGATTAGATCGCGGTCGGTTGTCGCGGAATAAATAACTCGCAGACAACAAGACAAATTGACTGAGGTAGGTATACATAATATTAAACATGTGGCCGTCATGTTTGTAAAAAGAGTATTCTGAATTGTGATAAAAGTTGAATGTTTGCAAAAGAAGGTGGGTAGTGAGATATAAAATAATATTGTAATTAAAGAACGAAATTAAAGTTTCTGTTTCAATTTTAATAAATAAATAATGAAGATAATTACTATTGAGTTATGTATATGGTTAAGGTTAAGGTTTTTATACGCTAATACATATGTACCGCTTAGTTTTTATACGCTAATACATATGTACCGCTTAGTTTTTTTTTGTTTCACCTTTTTTATGTTTTTTTTTTTATTACTTGTATTGTGTCTTTTGTTGCACTGAATAAACGTTTTATCTATCTGGTAGGAACGTTTCCCGGCGTGGTGCATGCAGTCGTGCTCATTTTCCATATGACATGCATGAACGCCTTTATTAATTGGTTATTAAGGTTTTTTGTTAGAATTTGAATGTGTTAGGATGAGGACTATGTACGTATACTACTGGCAAGCGAGATAGGTTCATGTTGCGTTTCTCAGTCAGCTATTGTGGCAGGAGCATTTGATATACATATTATAGTAGATTATTTACTAAGGGGATAAAGCAGTGTCTTAAGTCACGGGCGCTATTTTGAATCCCGAATGCAACGAAGGATTCTAGGGCTCCCGAGCGCAGTGAGGGACCTCTGTTCGCGAGAGAGTTAAGACTAGAATCCTTAGTGCAGCGGGGGATTTTAGCTCGCCCAAGACGAAGACATCTTTATCCCCGAGGAAAATGCACTACTTTTCGCACCTGCTGCGAGGAAAACAAAATCAATTCGATTTCAAATAAGTCTCTTATGAAACTGTTAAATAACCGGGGAATACCTGAGCGGTAATTCTCGTAATTTTAAGAACGTTCACAGTCTGATTTCAGTCTCAATCTGTCACAATTACGTCTAATTTCCCTACATTTTGACAAGTTTTTGATATTTGTTTGTCGCCGAGATGAGACTGAGACTAGATTTTGAACGTTTTAAATTACGAGAATTGGCCTTCTGATTATGTGCAATTTCATACACAATTTTATCTGAACTCATGCACCCAAATTCAACATTCTTATGCGGGGGTACGCGCCACATCAATCAGCTGTTGCGATGACATGACACAATTACCGCCACAGATAATGTAGAAACAGCGGCTGGGCGAGTCTATTATGCACATTATTCAAGACTAGCTGCGCCCCGCGGTTTCACCCGCATAAGTTTCGATCCCGTGGGAATATCGGTATAACAAGTATCCTATATGTTAATCCTGGTTATAAACTACCTATATATGTGTGCCAAATTTAATCCAATTCGATCAGTAGTTTTTGCGTGAAAGAGTAACAAACATCCATCCACCCATCCATCCGACAGGCTTGACAGGCCTGTTGGTCTAGTGGTTAGTGACCCTGACTGCTATGCCGGAGGTCGTGGGTTCGATTCCCACCCAGGACAATGTTTGTGTAATAAGCACGATCATTTGTTCTGTGTCTGGGTGTAATTTATCTATAATATTTATGTATTTAGAAATATATAAGTATGTTTATCAGTTGTCTAGTACCCATAACACAAGCTCTGCTTAGCTTGGGACTAGATGGCGTTGTGTGATAGTTGTGGAATATTTATTTATTTATTTATCCATCCATCCATCCATACAAACTTTCACGTTTATATTAGTAATATAGTCCTCTTCACCGTATCCGGCGACAGCGACCCCGACTACTTCTCTTTCCTTTCGTGAGCTCTCTGATGACTAGCAAAACCAAATTTGGTCTTGAAAACCCGGTCACACCGAATACAGAAGAGCTGATCAGCATCGTTGGTTGTGTATGCATAGGATGGCTTTGGGCGGCTTTTGCGTAATTGGCGCTTATTGTCTAGGTCTTCAAGACGATTTGTTTCAAAGCATTCAGTTGCTTTGTGGATTGAAGTGCGCCACCTCTCTCGGTTTCGAGCAAGCTCCTGCCACAGGTCGTAAGGTGACGTTTGAGGATATCTTTGTAGCGCAGGTATTGCCCGCCCTGTGCACGTTTTCTCTGGGCGAGCTCTGAGTAGAAAGCGGTTTTAGGTAGTCTACTGGTATCCATGCGCTGCACATGACCACACTATCTCAATTGGATCCTTATCAAAATCGCCTCCATGGCCATCATTCCAGTGCGCCTTAGCACCTCCGAGTTGGGAACACGATCCTGCCATTTTATTCGAAGGATAGACCGAAGACACCGCAGGTGAAAAGTGTCAAGTCTTTTAATATCACCTCTATAGAGACACCAGGCGTCCGCGGCGTGGGTGAGTATTGGCAGAACTAAGGCCTTATAAACGCTTATCTTAGTTTGCTGCTAAAACCAAAACTACAAAATAAAAAAATTAAAACATTTAAATAAATAAAAAGTATGGCTGTTATTTGAATATATTGTGGTGTCTTACGACTTGCAGGCGAACGAAGTCGCAGGCAGAAGCTAGATGTTATAATACAAATCCTCCGCAATATATATATACTAGCTACGTCGACGTAGGTGATGCCAATGAAGTTAAAATTAAGCTTGTAGCGGTATCTACAACGTCACATGCGAACAACGCGTCATACTGACGTCACGCAAATCCTGCATCTCGCAAGCAGAGTTTACCGCTCAATTAGCATAGATACAATTTCCCAACATCAATCGTTGGGCAATTGCTCGCCAGACACAACACCCGTCTGGTCGGAGGATCCTCCCTTTTCTATGGAGGATGAGTGAACTTTACACCCTGTTCCTCATACCTCTATAAGCTCATTACCATTGCATACATACCTACGAGGACGTAGTATTTTTCCGCCGTTTTTTTTAAAATTAATAATGTACTTAATTAGAATGACTCAGTAGTCTGAGATAGTGCTGTCTGCTTAAACAATACCTACAATATTATGTAGTCTTGAAAAGTAAGATGTCATAATAAAACAATTATAAGTAGATGATTAAGCAGGTATGAATACAATTATTATTGTAGTGGCGGTGACACACTGCGGTGGCCGGTCGCGGCGCTACTTCGGCTACTAATTGCTGCGGCTGCGTCGCTCTCACACTATGTTTTCTTACCGACACTCGGCGGGAATGCTTTTATTCCTGCGACGCGGGACCTGTTAATGTGTTAATCCACTCAGATCGGCTTGTTTCTCTGTTATTAATAGCCAACAAACAGACGTCGCCCGTCCCGCTCGCTCGCGCCGGCGCCGCGCGCGCCGAACACAAGCGCCCCACACTCACACACGCACACCTCATAATTTTGAATTATTAATAAGAACGGTTCGGAAGGCTCCGTGTGGTCAGCGTAACGCGTCGGGTTATTTCGGAGGCTTATCGGCGCATCTCGAGTAGAAGTGAGTCATTAGTAAGGGATGGTTGCGCAATAGCAGAGGTGTACACAGCGCAGTGGGGCCCCGCCGCCGCGCGCCGCCGTGACACTCGCTAGGTGGACGCAAATACTCGAAACCTTTGCAACAATAGCATTCCTGACGAGGACGTCTGTTGAGTGATAACAAAGCTTTTAGCCAACAGCTTGACTGACGCGACATGAACAACCACTCTAGCTAATAAAGGTCTTTCGATCGAAACAATTTTGTCAAAGCTTTATAGCTTTGACAAAATTGTTTCACTTAAAAATTGTACTCACTTTATAGTGAGTACAATTTTAATCGATGAGATCGATTGATTATGTACAAATAAAAAGCCCTCAGATCTTGACCTCATTACTTCACTTAAAGTTCAGAATAGCCTCAGAAGCAACCAAACTGCCGTTGTCAAGATTTATGGGCGCGGACGTAGCTGGTAGTGAGTAGTAGGTAGGTGAGCAGTGCGCAGTACGCCCTGTTGCCCGTATGCACGCAACAGGCGCGAGTGTCGCTCGCAAATCTGTCGAGTGGTGTCGATGTCGCCGAGTGCCCGCGTCGCTTTCTCACAGAGAGCCCGCGCCCTAATTAATTACCTGTACATCGAGAGCCACAAAAAAACAAAACTTGTCGCGGCTTAAGAGCGGCGGCGCCAGCGAGAGGTCCCGGTGCAGGGGCGCGGGGGCGCGGGGGCGCGGCGAGGGGGCGCGTGCAGGCGCCACTCGCGCGCCTGGGAAACTGTCCCGGCGCACTATGCGACAGTCCCATCGCCTCACATTCGGATATCTGTCCTCTCCTCACTATCCACTCTTATCACAATATGAATAATAAAATACGAGTTATCGGCTCCGTCGGCCGCTCCTCCAGTCACCACTAATACGTGAAGCTTCTAATGAACTTCACTATAAATATCACATTAAAGTTCCGGAGCTGAGATAGCTCCGCTCCGCCGCTCCACCGCTCCGCTCCGCTCCGGACGCACGGGATAAGAATTTTATAACATGTGCTCTCGGTTTACAGCCTGCCATTAATGGCTCCAAATAACACTGGTTAACATTTAACTGAACAACCCATTACTTATAGGAGTACACTAAACTGGTTAAAGTTCCCGTAAGAAGGGAAAGCTATCGCTCAGTACGTGAGCTGCGGTGAGTGGTAGCTCGGGCTCGTAGTTGTCGTTGTATAACTTTACGGCCTAGTGCCCATTAACCGCAGCCGCCGCGCATCCATGTAAGTCATCAAATAAGCAGTATATCGAAGCTCGCGAGGCTCACAGCTGGCTGTAGTTCATATAGTGTAGCCATCGCTAATGACTGCGTGGTGGGGTGGAGGGGGAAAGTCGCTCGCACATAAATGCTAACGTGTGAGCGACAGATGTCGCGATTGTCGGACAACATGTCGGACAACGTGTCGCGATAGTGCGACGCGCGCATTGTCCGCCCGGGCCGACACATCCGTGCGTGCGTCGTCGGACAACTGTGTTGTCTGATCAGGGCCCCAAGTCTGCTAATTTACAAATGCTTCAATTGAATCTCAATTGCATCTCGATTTAATAGTTTGGCACATTTGGTAATCTACTACTTATCTAAGACCAATGGTGTTCCATTGACATATCATCGAACTGCCACTCAATCGCCATTGAACAATTTGCTATTATGCTCTTCAATCGTGTCACAGTTGTATCTCGATCTTACAATTATTGGTAGTCCGCTCGTTATTTGGTGCACGTTTGTTTGACATTTATATGAATCGTCTCTCAATGACAATCTTACCATTGAAGTACAATTCAACAACGATAGATGGTTACGCGTAGCGTTTAAGTTGTTGTATAATTTTAGTCATTTAAAATAAGAATGAGGCCATCACTAAGTTTACATTGGTATATTTTGGATTTAGCCAATTCTAATGATCGCCGTCTACGACAGCGATCATTAGAATTGCCTCGGCAACGTCGCGAATCCCGAGCAACAATGAGGCTCAGTGTAGATCCGTTTCGTGATTTACCCGAGTCAGAATTTATCAAAACGTTCCGACTCGGAAAAGAACAAGCGAAGGCGCTTTGTGAAAAGTTAATTCCACCTCTTCAACAACAAGGGCGTAAGGATGCAATATCACCTAATTTGAAGGTTATTAAAGTGATGCTTAGATATAAATTGTCTAAGTATTGAATAGGTAACTATTCTATTCTAAGTAAATACAATTTTTGTAATATCAAATTTGTATTTTAGGTACTAATTTCACTAGCATTAGTAGCAGCGCCCAAGCGCAAGCTCCGGCTGCGCTTCTGGGAAGTCTAATAGGCCTTCAATTTGTAGAAAACTCATATTACCGATCAGTCCGCCTAAAAGAGTTACACAATAAATATATAACTATATATTGCCTCGTAATAATTGCAGTCAACGAATTTAACTTTTACAAAGATTTTAAGTATTTAATTTATCATTTTGCAAATACTTACTCGTTTTTAACTTTTAAAAACTTTTTACAAGAACTGTAGTATAAGAAAATTGAAAACATAATCAACAGTCACTTGACATTTTGACAAGTTGGTTGAATTGAAAGTGACATTTCGTAAAAGCATCAAATTTTTGACTTTGGCAACACAGTCCCCGTATTATATGTTGTGTTTTACAACATTTGGTCTTATTCTATTGAGAAGGCATTTCATTATAGACAATATATTTATTATGAGTCGTAATTCAATCACAGAAATGAAAAAAAACCTTTATTTAAAATACATTTTAACTCATTCATTCATTCAGTGTCGTGGTCGATTTTAATAGGCAACACCGCTAAATATTCAACTGACACCATTGCAATCCAATTACGATTCTCTATTACAATTCAATGGCCCCAAATTTAAGTTTTAGCAGAATACGCATTTTGTCACAATGATAATTGAATTATAATTGACTCTCGATTGAATCGTAATAGTAGGACATGTCATTGAAATTAGCAGACTTGGGGCCCAGATCACTACACCTAGCTCAGAGCCGCACAGCTCGGTGCCTCGCCTAGTGCTATACCGTGTGCTAGATGACATGCTTTGCATGCTAGGTTCACATCCAACATTTGCTTAAACAACTTTGTTTAGAAAGCCATCGGTGAAATATAACAATTAGTAAAACTGTCATATGTGACCGTTGGCTCTTACCGATTAGGAGCTTTAAATAAAACTTTCGTATCTTTATCAAATGAGTTCCTACTGACTCAGGACTGGATGATTCGCTAACACGAAGTCCCCTGATTCGATGGCCCTTGTTTGCTGCACAAAAAACATCTGAGGGAGAGGTTTAATTCTTATATCCAGTCACTCGTGTTCGGTGACACCACAATCTGTCAAGTTTATTCCTTTCTCTACTCACACAATACTATTATGAGACGTTTGAGTAATATGAGAGGGTATGCAGTGGACGAAGATGAGGCAATAAGCATGAATTTGTGATGTGTACTCTTTGATCTATGTGTGTGTACTTAACACTCCAGTGCTAACGGTGTTGTCACAAGATGACAAGAGAGGTGAAATAAGACACGATTCGTAATGTATGCTTGGAAATATTTAATTTTATTTAATTTTATTTTATTTGGAACAACAAACAGATATACACTATTTTATATATGGAATTACAATAAGACAGTTTTACTAATGTATATCCAACTACGTTATTCACAGAATATCTAGATTGTAATCCTTAAAACTACGTCATGCTGGTTTTGTATCATTATCTACTATACCTATAATTATCAGTTAAAAACAAAATTAACATGTATGGCAATCAAAAAGGAGGAGAAAATACAAGAAAAAAGAAAAAAAAAAAACATACATTGTTAACTTTTGAGTTAAATAAAATATTAATGATGTTAGGTAAATTCAGGGGGATTCTATGGAGACTATTATTTCTATTACATGTTTTCTAAATGTCCTAGCAGAATCAGCAAACAAGTCAAGATTCTTAAAATACGTATTAAAATTACTTGTAAGTCGTCGCAAAGGCGCACGTAGTCCTGCATTTGTCTTACATGACGATACGGCAAATACAGGTCGTTCACGTACACTACGCATCATCGCTTTTCTAGGAACCACATAAAACAACTTATTGGTAATATCTGGACAATCGTAGGAATTATTACAGATATCAAACAAAAACATTGCATCCAGCTGTAAGCGTCTGCTTTTTAATTCCATGAGTTTGTACCTTTCAAGTAGGCTTTCGTAAGGCAAAGTAGATCGAAAGCATCGGTAGTGCATAGTTTTTAAATATTTTCTTTGAACTCTCTCGATAATGTCAGAGTATTTGTTATAATGAGGGCTCCACACTGAAACTGCGTACTCAAGTTGTGATCGAATTAAAGATTTATAAAGATACAGGTAAGTATCCGGACTCTTAAATTCTTTTGCATACTTCATAACAAAGCCATACATTCGGAATGCATTACCCACGATGTTAGCAATATGAGTATCAAGGTGTAACTTCTCATCTAGTAACACGCCAAGATCTCGTACCATTGACACTCTATTGAGGTTTATGTTATTTAGAGGATATTTTACAACATTCATTTTCTTTGTGAAGCTCATATAACAACATTTTGAGATATTTAGCTGGAGTTTATTTTTAACACAATAGTTCGAAAAATTATTAAGGTCATCTTGAAAAAGATAACTGTCCTGGATGCTTTTAGTTTGTCTATATATTTTAAGGTCATCGGCATATAAAAGAATTTTCGAGTTCTTGAAACAGGTGTGTATGTCGTTAATAAATATAATAAAGAGTAGGGGTCCTAGGATAGACCCTTGCGGGACTCCGGAAGTTACATTTATCGTTGGTGATTGGAAACCGTTGGCGACAACCCTCTGAGCCCTGTTAGAAATATATGAGGAAAACCACCTGAGTAGATTTCCACGTATACCATTGTATGCAATTTTCTGTAATAGTAGTATATGATCGACCTTGTCAATTGCCTTTCGGAAATCAGTGTACACGCAGTCAACTTGAGTACGAGAGTCCATGCTATTAAATAGATAATCCACAAAAGTTACTAAATTGGTGGTTGTAGACCTTTTCTTTACAAAACCATGCTGATATTGGGTGATATTATTTTTAAGAATTGGGTATAATTCATTGTGGACTAATCTCTCGAAGAGCTTCGACAAGGCCGACAATATAGATATAGGGCGATAGTTTTCTACATCGTCCCTAGGACCCGACTTATAAACTGGAGTGATATTTTATATTCGAGGCCTATTATCCAGCAGTGGAGTCATGGAGTGCTATAGGCTGATGATGATGATGATGAAGGACTAGAAGGAGTATTGACGGGGGACAGGGACAAGTGAATTCATATTGATAAGGATTTTGTTACTTTAGTCGTTGGATGGAACACCATTTCGTTCCATACAGGTTCACACACATAGGCACATTCCATATAGGTGTATGGAACATCTGCAGACATATTTTCCACCGACTAAGGTAACAATTCGCTCGAAACAAACAAGTGACCGCCATGTTTTTCTGTAGTTCTGAATGTTCTGGGTGTCATCGTGTGGTAGGAGTGTCCCGGTGCTCAGTTAGCCACTCAAACTGAACTACTGCTTGTTAATATGCGCATAATCATGTCGGGCGCGCGGTGCGGTGCCTCGTGAGTCGCGGAACAATGTCTTTGTTTTTATACACTTTATCGAAGGACAAGTTCGTTAAACTGTGAAGATAAGTGAAATAACACTCGTGTTCTAAATTCCGTACTATCGTTTACTTTGAATAAAGCCATCTCCATCCGAATTACATCCGGTCTGCAGCCGGTTTTGATTTTCAAAGTAGGTACCTATATACTTCTGCAAAACTGCTGCAGACATAACTTATTTTCATCTAGCGTCGATAAAAATTCAGTAGGTATAGTATAGGTAGATGAAAGCTATTGAAATAGAACGTGGCGCTGCCGTTCATGCTGTGCCGTGCTCTCGTGATTAGAACGTCGCGTGGTGTCCAATCGCAGGCCAGCTGGATGGTGGTTGCGTAACGCGGGGTTCAGCCGGCGCCGCCATTGGCCGCGGGTCGCAGTCACTGACCACAGCACACGGCACACTCACGAACCGGTCCCCTCGCGCGGCCACCACTAGCAGTACTACTTGCGTAGCTACACGACTGTGCAGAGACAGACAATCATAATTCACTTGAACGTCCCACGACGCTACGAGCTACACTGTTTCAGTTATGGCTCAGATACCTACGTGGAATTATCTGCGGAAATCTGCGTTTGATACAGTTAATTAAGTACAGACTCAAAACATGTTTGTAATCCGTGCTCGGTGTAGGTAATCACTGTAACGATGCTGTCCGACGCAAGTCGTCTGCTATGAACCCCGCGGCACTCCATAATATCTCGCACGTTATCATAATTCTCAGCGTTTTGCCGTCGCAGTGATATAAGTGTAATCGCGAACATGAACCAATAATGAGTTACTTTTGTTTATGAGTATTAGCGTGTAGCCGGCGGACGGTGGTGCCGGTGGTGGTCACCCCGCGGGCCCTAAATATCCCGGTCCGGCGGGTCACGCGCGGCCACCCCGCCCCGCGCCCCGCACCACTCGGGGGCGGGGCGCGGCTGGGTGGGGCGGAGGCTCTACATTTTCCGGAAGGAGGCGCGGGTCCCGCGGTCCCGGGGTCCCGCCTCGCTAACACGTTTTTCCTTTTGCTCGTTTGGGATGCTTTTAGTAGTTGTACGTTTTATTTTGGTCTCGTGACGATTGTATGTAAGCTTGAATGTCGAGCGCGCACAACACCGTCGTTAACCGCGGCCAGCATGTTTTTATGTAAATGTTTTAATTGTTACTTTCAAATTTTTTACTGTAAGCACTTTGAACACGAAACCCCAGATTTTTTTGTACTAAAGCTCTTATGGAAATTAAACTCGCTTGCATTGCAACTAAACTTCTTAAGTGTTAGATGTCATAAAGTCGGCATGTTTGTACCTCATGCTGACTCTATGTCGACTGTGCGTGACGGTGCCGAGTGGCCTGCACTCTAGGTAGCTACTTATTGACATGTTAGACTGTATACTGTTATTTAAAAAAAAGTTGATTATTACAGTTGAAGTTAATGTTTCTGATTCTCTCAAACAGGAAGGAATTAGGAAGGACGAGGGCATGATTACACCGCAGTACTAGATAGAACCAACCAATATAATAGGGAATCAACTACAATATATTTGTCACTGACCGTGCTGAACCGTTCCTAACCGTTACATGATTGAGCTTACGAGCTTGAGTAATGTCTCCGACGTGCTCACGTCACGTTCTCACTTGAATGTGAACCCGCGTCCTTCGTGAGTCCGAGTCCTCTTATCACAGGCACCAGCACGCCTCCACCGCGTGCTGGGAACGCTCGTTAATTAAAATGAGCCTGAATCCGACTATAAATCAAGCCGCTTGTCACGAATAAATCTCACAATTATATAAGTAATTAGTATAAAACAATAGCCCGTGCGCTTCAGGCGCGTTTGTCTGACGCGACGACGTTTTTACGACGGTTTTATGTGCGACCGCCGCCGCCGCGTCGTGTGAACACGCCGGAACATACGTACCACAGTGTAAGTGTTATGATGATCGGTCATAAACCAACCGCTGCGAAACAATTAGATTTTTATGTTAATAAAGTACACAGTATTGTAGTGTTGAAGACACCCTGATCACCGCCCGACGCCGACTAATGTTACCGCTCTCCAAATTATTCGACGTATTGATGTGTCCAGCAAGTCCAGTGTCGGTGTCGGATCTCGAAAAAGTTGTTCAGAATTAATAGACATCATGCTTATTATTTATTTCTAAGAAGTTAAATATTAGTTATTGATTTAAAATCTAGTACTAAAATAACAAAATTATATCCTAACTTAACTAGAACTATTTACAAACTAAAATATAGCGAGGAAAAATTCATCCGCATCGCTGTCGACTGGTAATGTGCCCAAGACACTGGCGGCATTGCCACGTTGTATGGCAATGCTCTGGCCAAGGTAAAAGCCAGCCCTTGGGTTATGGGAAGTGTCAACCAGTCGTTTTAATTAGAATTAAGGTATTTAAACGAAAAAGTCAACATAAATTAAAAACTAAGATATTACATAGAAATTACCCACTTATTGGAGTTAGTGTAGGAACGTAACACATGAACTGACAGGAGTGCAATAAGTATAGAGCTCATTGCACACAGCCGAAGCTACCTTCTACTAGGCCGCTGTGCAATACGTATAGAGCTCATTGCACACAGCCGAAGCTGCCTTCTACTAGGCCGCTGTGCAATAAGTATAGAGCTCATTGCACACAGCCGAAGCTGCCTTCTACTAGGCCGCTGTGCAATAAGTATAGAGCTCATTGCACACAGCCGAAGCTGCCTTCTACTAGGCCGCTGTGCAATAAGTATAGAGCTCATTGCACACAGCCGAAGCTGCCTTCTACTAGGCCGCTGTGCAATAAGTGAGCGTCGCGCATAATATTCAACAATAATATCCACCAACAGAATGTCTTCAATGTCATACAATTGAATTCAATAACAAACCAAACTACTTCAATTGATTTTTAGTGAACATGGTAATGAATAGCATTCAATTCGTTATTATCCTGAATCTATATGAAGCGTTGTCGTCAAAAAATCACGAAGAAAAACGGCACATAGTTTGTCGTTCGGCGTCCTAAGAATTGTTATTTGGAAGAGGGACCGCTGTGGCCACCTTATTTGGCACCAACTTCATATAGCACCACAATCTGCATTAGTAAAATGTTTTTTATTAAACCTATCAGTGTTTGCGGTCGGATTTTTCATTGTTGGTAAAAAATGTACCTAGGTGCAGTTCCCTAAGCGAACATTTGCCTCATACAATAGGTACTCGCATACATTGTGAAAGATAATTTAAGGTGAATCGCGTCGATTTAACAAATACACTAACATTTCCAAAGTAGGTAGGAGGTAGGTAAGGCGAAAGGAAGGTACCTACTTCTACTTACATTGTATCTACATATTTTATCGCGTTTTGTCCAATGCTCATAAATTACTTACCAGATTCTAATGGACCTTCTGAGCCCATCCCAGCTCAAGATTTAGGCTTAACGTTGGTAAGCACTACGTAGGGACAGAATAGTAGTAGGGCGTGCAATTAATATTAGGGGTTAAAGTATGAAATTGCCGATTTGTACTGAAAAATTAAAATTCGTTGTTTTTTAATTTAAAATATTTATTTAATCAAAATAATTACCATTATTATCTATACATTTCTGCCATCTAATAGGAAGGTCATTTATGCCTTTACGATAGAAATCTCGTGATCTAGATTCGACAAACTGTGTGATAGCATTTTGTACTGCCTCCTGAGAAGAAAACTTTTTATCACGTAGAAAATTGTCCAAATCACGAAAAAAATGGTAGTCCGTTGGAGCAAGATGTGGCGAATACGTAGGGTGACGAATGGTTTCTAATTGCAGTACCTGTAGAGTTAAAACGGTTTCTCGTGCTGTATGAGGTCTCGAGTTATCATGGAGCAATAATGGTGAAGATCGATTCATGAGTGGGGCTGTTTCACTGCTAATTTTGCTATCATTGTTCGGAGTTTGGCACTGTAGACATCTGCCGTTATTGCTTGACCAGATCGGAGACAGCTATAGTGAATAACACCATGCTGAGACCACCAAACAGTTACCATTACCTTTTTATTGGTAAGCTTTGCTTTTCCATCACAAAAGCGTTTAAACCAAAATCGCACGGTGCGTTCATTAGCAGTCCCCTCTCCAAACGCAACATTGATATTGCGAGCTGTTTCTGCCGCGTTAGTTCCGCGTCGGAACTCGTATTCAAGAATAACTCGAATTTTCGAAGTATCCATTTTTCTTGTCTAAGCGGAATAAAAAAAACAACTGAAAGTCGATAATAGAATGTTGCACATTTTTTAAAAGAAGAACTTCATAGGTACAATGTGAAAAAGTTTCACTCAAAAATCTCGAACCATGAAGGTTCTATGTCAATTCGAAGTACCAATTACAATAAAACGGCAATTTCATACTTTAACCCCTATTATTAAGCAAGGGCGCTGTTAAAAACAATGTATGAGTAGCTAATGTCCGAAATGTCCAGTGAGGTGAACCATAAAGCTGTTAGTGGCTAAGTGGGTAGGTAAGGTAGTCACAGAAAAAATCTTTTTATAAAAAGAGAAGTGTCTCTTGCCTATCTAAGGTTCTCCGGCGCCATCATTAGGCCCTCACCCATTAAAACAAAGTCGCGATAAAATCAATAACGACAACGATCGTCAATTAAATGAAGCCGCAAGTTGATTTGGAACGGTGTACGTCAGTAGTGACTAGTGAGTAGGCACACGGCACTGCCGCCCGCCGCCGCGCCGCCGCCGCGCCGCCGCCGCCCGCCGCCGCAAGCGGCCGGCCCGCTCGCCTATATTTCAGCACGTTATCTAATCTCGACCTGAGGGATGCTCCCCTCAGCCCCCTGCAAGCCCTGTCGTAACTCCGTCACCGACAGATGTCGATAATGACGGCATCAGTGCGCACGCGCCGCCGCCGCACTTTTTGCCATCAACTATTAATGGGTGTATCACGAGGCCCCGATGTGCAGATAAGCGGGTGTCGATAGGTAATGTTGTCCTAATTATTTGGTGTCCCAATTCCTACAGTTTGATCCTGATGGTGAAAACATGTCTTGAGACCTTATGTCGCCGACTAGTCGATTGTTAATTTCTCCAACGACCTTTTAGTTGTGAATACATTGTCGACCTTTTAAAAATGCCCGTAAAATCATAAATACTGAGGTAGTTTCTTGGCCGACTGTCGAACAGTTCGAACAGTTCGGCTGCAACCCGATCAGTCGCTACTTGTGGACACCGCGGAGCACTCGTAGCGGTCGTAGCAGAACCGGAACTAACTTTGCCTACGTTTTAGGAGTAAAAGAATATATGCCTGTAATGCTTGCGAAGTGTGTGTGTGTGTGTGTTGGTTCCATCGCATTGAAATTGAAATCAAATTGAAATTAGTTTTTTTTTAATATTATCATATTTATTTAATCAAAATAATTACCATTATTATCTATACATTGCTGCCATCTAATAGGAAGGTCATTTATGCCTTTGCGATAGAACTCTCGTGATCTAGATTCGACAAACTATGTGAAAGCATTTTGTACTGCCTCCTGAGAAGAAAACTTTTTATCACGTAGAAAATTGTCCAAATTACGAAAAAAATGGTAGAAATGGTAGTCCGTTGGAGCAAGGTCTGGCGAATACGGAGGGTGACGAATGGTTTCTAGTTGCAGTTCCTGTAGAGTTAAAACGGTTTCTCGTGCTGTATGAGGTCTCGCGTTATCATGGAGCAATAATGGTGAAGATCGATTCATGAGTTGGGGCTGTTTCACTGCTAGTTTTGCTATCATTGTTCGGAGTTCGGCACAGTAGACATCTGCCGTTATTGCTTGACCAGATCGGAGAAAGCTATAGTGAATAACACCATGCTGAGACCACCAAACAGTTACCATTACCTTTTTATTGGTAAGCTTTGCTTTAGGACACTGTTGCAGCGTTTGACCTGGGGTCAGCCATTGCATTTTTCGCTTACGGTTATCGTAAAGAATCCACTTTTCATCACATGTCACAATTCGATCCAATATTCCTTAATTTCTGTATCGATTCAACAAGGCAACACAAGTTTCAACACGCGTTTCTTTCTGCAGATCAGTCAAATCATGAGGCACCCATTTCTCATTTTTATTTTTTTTTTATTTATTTGACGAAAATGAGTCAAACTTGTTGGTAAGGTAACGTTAAACCATGCCGCTAATACTTGGGTAGTTTGGTTCGGATCGGCTTCCACCGTCTCTTTCAATACATTGTTATTCACCTGTGTGGGCGGTCTTCCACGTAGTTCGTTCTTCAAATCAAAGTTTCCATCACCTGTTTCTGCCGCGTTAGTTCCGCGTCGGAACTCGTATTCAAAAATAACTCAAATTTTCGAAGTATCCATCTTTCTTGTCTAAGCTGAATAAAAAAAACAACTGAAAGTCGATAATGCATGCACGAATGTTGCACATTTTTTAAAAGAAGAACTTTATAGGTACCATGTGAAAAAAGTTTTACTCAAAAATCTCAAACCATAAAGGTTCTATGTCAATTCGAAGTACCTATTACAGTAAAACGGCAATTTCATACTTTAACCCTTATTATTAACACACAATACAAGTTTGACACATATTAAAATACACATAGTAGTCACTAGGTTACATAGAAATTAACAAATAGGAATTAGTGTACAAGAGATGAGAAAAGTACAGTCAATACAGAATTTGAGCCCTGACTCCTAACTAACAAGATCCTGTATCTTAGAAGGCAGTGTGTTCGCATAGATAGTGGACGAGCAAATTATGCAAGTAAGCAAATTAAGCAAGTCCAAGAGTTTGTTGCGCCACTTCTTCATAGCTAAGCTTTCTTAGGACTTTTGATTTTGACCCATGTTCCTAAATGCAGCTGACTGCAGAGCGCCGCTAGTTAACTTTACAGACCTAAAATAACATCATACCTGTAATACCCAAAGGGTGAGGCAGTAGGCAGGGCTGTATCTATAGTACACCCATATTTCGGTCGTTCACTTCGCTTCGTTTCATTTACAGGCGTGTGGCGACATTTATTCAGCTAATCACCGACACCAGCATCGTTTAGGTCTACTGCGCACAGTACGTACCGTCGCCGTCGACTCGTAGAACCGTTACACAAAGTTGCAGTATTTTGCACATGTTATTCTCGATGCATTTTTTTTGGTCGATGTAAAAAGCATGGGTATGGCCTGAGTGTGTGCAGGTGCGGCCACTTGCGGCCACTTGAGCCCACATGTCGGTGGGAACCCGCGGCCCCGCGACACTGCCAGGCCTCTCAGAGCTACGCCGTGATATATGGTGATGGCGCTATTTTTGTACACTTGTTCTCTTCTTCAAATACAGTTATATGAACGTGCTTGTGGTCGGTAGTTTCGCATAAAAAAGAAATAAAAAAGACTAATTTTAAAATTGCTGATTTCTTATTAATTTACGTTTTGATAATTGGTACCTACTTAGCTAGTTCCATTTAATTTTGCCATAGACAAGGCTGCTCATTAAATACATGATGCTGCATGAAATGCTCATTAAATTCAATACATTTTCTCGTTCGACCTTCACTATCAATTTTGTAAGTTTTACGAGCTTTATCTGATCTTATGTAGATATTGATCGATATAGTAAGATTATCTATGTTAATGATGATATTACAATTTCTATGAATATCTGTTAGCTCAATCCTCAAGGTTGCGGCAGAGTGGTGTTGCGTCTGTTCCGCGGCCGAGATACATAGAGATCAAAACAATAACGCATTACTCTATAAATTACTTAGCGATACATCAAACGAAAATAGATGAATGCATTCACAGTCACACAAATAAACAAACCAGATGTAACGTGTAATAGAGGAGAGGCTGGGGGAGGGGGGGCGGGGGGGGCAGCTAATAGCACGTAATGAACATTGATTGATTATCGAGTGCGATGGTGCAGCGCGGCTGCGTGGCGGGAGCGTGGCGGCGGCGGCGCGCGCTGGCGCCAGACGACTCAAGTGGATCTATAAGCGCGCAGCAAGCGGCTGTTGGGCTAGGTCGGACATCAAGCAGATCTCTAACTGATCTCCGCGGTGCTCCGCAATGTTGTACTACATGGGTGTAGATAGCCGGCCGATGCTCCTGTATCGCATCATCGGAGATGCAAATAACGGTATCTTAACATCTGGCGCTCGCTGCTGGCTCATTGACAAATTATAACATTACATTACACCTTGAAACGCTTTACAGTTTGATTGTGCTGTGCTGGGCGACTTGCCAACCTCAAATGATATTTAATTCAACAATAACGTAACATGTTAGTTACAGAAACTCGTCAGCTAATCCAGATGGATTAGCTGACGAGGTTCTAAGGTACCTAAGCACCAAGATGAAGATGACCAACAGCATCTGCTGTTGGTCATCTTCATCTTGGTGCTTAGGTACCTATATCTTGAATTTTTGATTACATCTGCGTCTTGGTGAAAGAAAGAAGATCACTGTCAAGAAAGATGCAATTGTTTGAAAAAGGTATTGCAAAGGCAACCGACAATTCAAATTCAAAATTGTTTATTTCTTCAACAAGATTACAACAATTAGTTTCTGATTGGAGCCTTTTTTTAAGCAAACAGTCCTGTATTAGAAGACTCCGCTCTTCTATAACAAAAGTAAGAAAAATATTAATAACATATTTAACATAGGTCAGTAGATAAGATTGGCATAAGTATAGTTTGTGTGTGTGTGTGAGTGAGTGAGTGTGAGTGAGTGAGTGTGAGTGGGGGTGTGTGTGCGTGAGTACAAGTATGTGTGTGTGTTGTGTGTTTGTGTGCCTGTGTGAGAGTATAGGTTATATCGTAGGTTTCAAGAGCTATTCCGTTTCCTTATAAGTAAGTGGTTTGATCCATTTCAGTATATTTTTTTGCATTCATAATATTGGTTTTTATATCATATTTAATAGACTGTTAAAAGGCTACAAATAGCCGTATACCGATATTTATGTAATGTTGTAATCACTTGATGTTTTCAAATAGGTAAGTACGTATTACCATTCTTGCATCTTTAATTTAAAATAATTGCATCTTTTTTGACAGACATCTTTCTTTATTTCAAAATTTGCGTCGTTATATTCAGGATACCTAGTCTGAAACCTAATCTTCCAAAACATTAATTTGACCCGCCCCCCTACAACCCGCACCACGGTGTGTACTGCTGCCACACACACTACTTGATGTTCGGCTGCTGTGTTGCAGCTGACCTATGGCTCTGCGTGCTACAGCCATCTCCGAAACACTCCTCTTATCAGCTCTAGTGCGCGACCTTTGCATGCATCCACTCTTAATGTACAGCGCAGACTTCCCTGCTTGTCTATACATAGATGCAGTGCTTCTGTACAAGCGCGTGTAGCTTCAGATGTAGCATAGCTCATCGGTGCACTTGTGTTTTTGGGAGTGATCTGACTCACAACATTTTGAGCTCAGTGATTTTCGTTATTGTGCACACTACACTACACTTATTTTATAGCATATTCATAGGACCTAATCAGAAATATCTTACTGTAACCAACGATTGTGGGAAGATGCTCTACGATTTAAATGTAGGCAAAACTGAAAATCCTGCCCCTAAGAGATATCCAATGGTATGAATTATATTGTACAGTTCAATGAGACGACTTACGATAAAATAATTTACTTATAGGTACCTAGTGTGATTGGAAATCCTCTCTTGTAAGATTTAAAAACTATGTGTTGTAATATAAACCTTTAGCCCCGACTCCCCGAGATCTAGAGTTGTCATTATATCTGTATCAGTGCCGTCGGATAGCAAGTGACCAATTCTCTTATCTCTACTTATAAAAAACAACTCATCTCTCGTTTCAAGTACAATCCACTAACGAAGAAGACAGTACCTACCGTACAGTTCACATTATGTTATTTCGAGCGAAAGATAGATGTTAAAGAACTAATTGGCATGCGATTGGTGCATTAAGTGGAGTACCTTGTAAAAGTGAACTAGTGTAGGACATTCGTTTTTAGTAACGATACCACTATTCTTACTAAAGTTAATGCAATAATAAACTGCTCTATCAGAATTAAATTACAGTTAATGATTGCTAAACTGATTTAGTGTGGACGTGGACTAGACAACGGGACATTTAGTATACAACCAAGTAATTATGAAGGGGCTGGGCGCGGCCCCGCCCCGCCCGCGCCGGCGCCGGCGCCGCCCTCCGGCCGCGAGCCGGGCCGCGAGCCGGGCAGCGAGAAAATGCAATATAAATTCGATGCATAATTTTTCAGAGTCAGCTATAAATCGACGCGAATATAGCGCACGGCCGTCCGACCGGACGGACGCTAATGTATCGCGTAAATCAGCCGCCGAGCCGACCAACCACGCTCGCACTGCGCTCGTAGCGATATCAAACTTACCGCCGCGGAATAAGGTGGATATCAGGGTGCGGTTAGCAAAATAATTAGTTTAGCGCGGAACATTCGTAGCGTAGTTCAAGGGCAATGGCTCTAGCGGAGGTTGTTCGTATCTATGACGAACATCGCGGGACGATGTTCAGGATAATGACGAACATCGCAGCACGATGTTCAGGATAATGACGAGCTAATGAACATAGGAGCGGCTGATAACGGCCCGCACGACCAGCGGTAAACCTTTAATTAGTTTGTTTGTAAACAGTTACAAGGTATATCTGCTATCCAAATATAAATAATAATAATAAATATTCCACAACTATCACACAACGCCATCTAGTCCCAAGCTAAGCAGAGCTATATGTTATAATCTTTTACAGGAGACATTTTATTTTGTTTACAAAATACCTGCAGATATGCTGCTCCTCCACTGCTGAGTGCGAGTAATTAGTAAAAGTTCGCGAGAAGGTAGTAATTAATGTGTCGGCCACTTATCACTTATCTCGTCACACACAGAGAAGGTCTCCGCGGAAAACGTATCATTATTGTGTCACCGAGTGACACTGACGTTCCTTACTTATGTGTTACAAGTTACTGCAGCGGATATTCCTGCACTATTTGTGGATATTTAATTGCTGACAGGCGTCGAGGACATTATTAATGTAATAGAACGTTTCAGAAACTGTTTTATTCTTTTTTATAAGTTTGTCATCGAAAATATTCTGTCTGTATTATATATATTTTTGAATTCTAACATATACCTAACAGATAAACTAACTGTTATTATTAACTTCTCCGTGCCATATATTATAATTAAGTAAATGTGTGAAGAACTTTGAAAGAGTGGTGATTTAAGACGGAGGTGTTAGTTAACCCCGCATTCCTTCATCTCTGTAAGACGTGTTGAATAATAACGATGAAGAGAAGCTTGTTAGGAGCGAGTTAACTGCACGGAACGCGACACATGCGGCGCGGGCGCGGATCGCCGGGAATGTGCCCCGCGGCGCCGGCGCCGGCGCAGAGCGCGTGCTCGTGATTTACACACTCACCACCTGTATGTTCTTCACCTACTATGCAGCTGATGCCAACGTTCGTCTTCAGACCTCGCACACCCGAGTACAACGCTTTTATAGGGAACTATTTAGACTTCGCGAGTGCATAGGTGGGTACCTCTACCTACCTTACTTCCCCGTTCAAATTCGGTGAAAAAAAACTTCAACTACCTGTTGGACTTGAAGTACCCGCGTAGTGTGTTATTTTATGGCACATGTGGCCACTAAGCGCGCTAGGAATGCTGCGCGCACCGTGGGCGTGAGCACTCCGCCAGCAGCAGCCGGCGCGGGCGCCGCATCGTGTAGGTACGCACAGTTTATGTCCGTGAAGGGCCCGGAGCCGCCCGCTACATGGCAGCTACAACTTCATGGCCCGATTGAGTCATAAATATTGTTTAACACCCAATACTTTGCGAAACCCCTTTACAAGTTTAACACGTATGCTATTCCACTGCTGATCAAAATGCAAACCTATCTATACTGGATGTACATTGTACTCAAGTATCTACTGTAAAATATTCCTGCGAAGCATACTGGCATTCAATGTTTTTTACGAACTCAATGTAGATAAGTACATGAGTTCTGTTCGTTGTAAAGTATGTTGGTATGCACTCGAACACGTAATCTGACGCAAATAGTAATACTTAGCAACACTGAGTTACAGCGGAGTGCTCGTGTGTATGGTGCGCCTAATTGCCGGCGAACGCTATAAATTGCGTAGGAGTGGATCCCGCGCCGCCGCTGCCGCCCGACCGCGCATAAATCTGTGCCGGCGCGGCTAATGCAACCCGAGCCGACACGTGGGCCCCGCGCCGCACATCACACGCGCGTTAATTACCCACAATTTGTCATAATGTCCGCGAGTGGGACAATATGAGACGAGCTCGGGATTCCATGTTGAAAAATATGGCTCTCAATTTTGTACAAAACGGGGTCATTCATCTTCCAACTAGTCAAGTTTCATTAACATTAAATGGTACGAAGATAAGAGTTTCACTTAAATCATATTTAGGTGAAACTGAGTATGTGCAGTATAGAAAACATAGCTGTTAAACGTGTTGCATGTACCAACGGTAAAATGGACTGATCTAAATAATAAACCTTCATATTGAGTGCTACAGAGGACCCGAGAGATGTTCTGACGTCACTGCACAGTGCACGTACTGCACATACTGCGGTCTTACACATCGTAATCGAAATCAAACCCACACACACAGGAGCTATATTTGTATAATACAGTAGCTCGCAGCTCAACACAGGTCGACGTAGGTTCACAGCATGGATGCACTAGCGGACAGTGACGCAACCCCAAAGTTAAGCAGCGTTTGATCCTCTGGGGATCTTTGTCTGGGGAAAGTTTGTTATATGGCCAAGTCGCGTTATTTGGGTTCAAAGATTAAAAACAGCAGTAATGTAATGTAAATGCAGTAATGTAAATGTAAAGGGAAGATCTAGTAACCGAAATACTAACTATAACCTGTCTATTAATGACAACATAATAAAATCAGAGTCACAAGTCGCCGAGGCATTTGAAAATTTATTTTCGGATATTCCCGTTTCAACTACTAAATCCCTAAACTCATCACCTTCTGTTGCTGAGTCTTTGCTTAAGGAAAATGTTAATGGTTGCGATTCGGAATTTCATTTTGAAGATATTATACCTGTAAAGATATAATTAAAACCTTTCACACTTTAAATGTTAAAAAGACTGCAGATCTGTGCGGTGATTCTGTAAAAGTTGCTAAGTCTATTATTGACATTGTAGCACCTACTCTAGCTCTTATCTTTAATAGTTGTATTGACAGTGGGGAATTTCCTGACCTTATGAAAAATAGTAAAATAATACCTTTGTTTAAATCAGGTAGTACATCAGACCCTACAAATTATAGACCTATTTCTGTACTACCTTTAGTAAAATTTTTGAGAAATTAATTTTAGATCAAGTGCAAAGATTTTTTAATAAACACAAATTATTACATAGCAAACAGTTCGGTTTTACAAGGGGTCGTTCAACTACTGATGCCGGGTGTTGAACTTTTAGGACATATTTATAATGCATGGGAAGATAAATGCGATGCCTTGGGCATCTTTTGTAATTTGTCCAAGGCATTCGATTGCGTTCTTCACGAAACGTTAATCAGGAAACTCCGCCACTACGGAATCCGGAACACTGCTCTGGATCTTCTTACTTCATACTTGAGTAAGAAGATTCAGAGCGTTGACGTTAGTGGAAAAAGATCTCCCGGATCTATATTAACAATGGGAGTC
The DNA here is from genome assembly GCA_947507525.1 of Apamea epomidion. Taxonomy (NCBI): domain Eukaryota; kingdom Metazoa; phylum Arthropoda; class Insecta; order Lepidoptera; family Noctuidae; genus Apamea; species Apamea epomidion. The sequence continues at coordinate 413,421 of OX382226.1, forward strand.
CCACAGGGCTCAATTCTTGGTCCTTTCTTGTTTCTTATTTATATAAATGACTTCCCGTACCTCATAAAGGATAATCATGATATAGTGTTGTTTGCAGATGACACTTATTTATTTATTTAAACTTTTCGCAAAAATAGGTACAAAGGCGGACCTAATGCCTTAGGCATTCTCTACCAGTCAACCAAGGGTGGTGAAGAGATTATATGGCAGGTGCTTTGGTTGAGAGGGACATTTCACTTTTTTTTTATTTAAACGTCAGCAGCAGGCTACTGACGATGTAAATAGCGCGATCTCCAAAGTAGTCCACTGGTTCAATGTTAACAATTTACTTTTAAACGAGAAAAAAACCAAATGCATTAAGTTTACGCTGCCTCACGTTAGGCAGGTGAAAACCAATGTGTTGATAAAGGGCGAAGAATTGAATCCTGAAGACAGCACAGTATTCTTGGGCATAACTTTGGATGCTAAGCTTCAGTGGGGTCCACATATAGTTAAATTGTCAAAAAAGCTAAGTTCCGCAGCATACGCTGTTAGTTAATTCGTAATTTAACTGATATATAGACAGCCCGTTTAGTGTACTTTAGCTATTTTCATAGTGTAATGTCGTACGGTATTCTATTGTGGGGAAATGCCGCTGATATTCAGACTATCTTTGTTTTACAGAAGCGAGCTGTTCGATGAATTTATTAATTATGTCCGAGACACTCGCTCAGAGATAAATTTAAAGAGATTAATGTTATGACTGTGCCTTCTCAATATATTAGGGGTTAAAGTATGAAATTGCCGATTTGTACTGAAAAATTGAAATACTTTTTTTTATAATTTAACGTATTTATTTAATCAAAATAATTACCATTATTATCTATACATTGCTGCCATCTAATAGGAAGGTCATTTATGCCTTTGCGATAGAACTCTCGTGATCTAGATTCGACAAACAGTGTGAAAGCATTTTGTACTGCCTCCTGAGAAGAAAACTTTTTATCACGTAGAAAATTGTCCAAATCACGAAAAAAATGGTAGTCCGTTGGAGCAAGGTCTGGCGAATACGGAGGGAGACGAATGGTTTCTAATTGCAGTTCCTGTAAAGTTAAAACGGTTTCTCGTGCTGTATGAGGTGTCGCGTTATCATGGAGCAATAATGGTGAAGATCGATTCATGAGTCGGGGCTGTTTCACTGCTAGTTTTGCTATCATTGTTCGGAGTTCGGCACAGTAGACATCTGCCGTTATTGCTTGACCAGATCGGAGAAAGCTATAGTGAATAACACCATGCTGAGACCACCAAACAGTTACCATAACCTTTTTATTGGTAAGCTTTGCTTTTCCATCACAAAAGCGTTTAAACCAAAATCGCACGGTGCGTTCATTAGCAGTCCCCTCTCCAAACGCAACATTGATATTGCGAGCTGTTTCTACCGCGTTAGTTCCGCGTCGGAACTCGTATTCAGGAATAACTCGAATTTTTGAAGTATCCATCTTTCTTGTCTAAGCGGAATAAAAAAAAACAACTGAAAGTCGATAATAGAATGTTGCACATTTTTTAAAAGAAGAACTTCATAGGTACTATGTGAAAAAAGTCAAAAATCTCAAACCATGAAGGTTCTATGTCAATTCGAAGTACATATTACAATAAAACGGCAATTTCATACTTTAACCCCTATTATTTATGAAAATCTTTTATATGCCCATTAAAATATTAAATTGTTTGAAAAATACAGTGATATCCATGATATAAATACTAGGAACAAACACAAATTTGTTGTACCTACTACAAGGCTCAAGAAAATAGGTGGCTCGTTCAGATGCCAATGTATACGCTTTTATAATAAAATTCCAAGCCCAGTTCAAAATCTAAGTCTTAATAAATTCAACTCATTCATTAAACGTAAGTTGTGCCAGAAAGCCTTTTATACCGTTAAGGATTATATCGAGGACAAAAAGGCTTGGGATTGAGCTGCTTCAACTCACCTATTGTGGTATAGTAATTTTATTTTTAGGTGCATCGTCTTCACATATAATTATATAAATAATGTATGCAAAATATTGTAAAACAGTTTAAAAGAGTAACGGTGGAGTTTCTTGCCCATTCTTCTCCATACGAAAACTACCTTTTGAAAGGGGCGACTAGAATCAATTTTATCTTATTTTATTTTTGACGTTCAAAAGTGCCTTATATGTGCCTATCTGAAATAAATGATTTGACTGAGACTTTTCAAATTTTTTACATATTTAATGTTTTTTTTTTCTCTGTTTTGTTGTTTTTTTTTATATACACTTTGACATTAATGAATTTTATATATACTATGACATTTGCTTACTTTGTAAAGTATTATATTATTTTTCTCTGTGTTCTCTTAGTTTTTATCATGGTCTGGCTGTTTGAGTAATTAATATGGCCTACCCAAATGTCCTTTCTTTGGTATTGTTCGTAGAATCATTGAGCTCCTTAAGTTTTGAGTTGAGCTGCACGATTTCTGACAAATGGGTGCACTGACTGGACAGATCCTCTCAATCTGTGTGGTTCCTTCCTCAAAAGACCATCTCAGACATCGACCTACATGGTCTTCATATGATCTGACCAAGATTATGTCTGGACTTTAAAAGAGACTGTGACCTCTGAGTTTGTTTCGGCCTTTCTTCTCAGACTAGTCAGATAGAAAACGCCGACCTCATCTAGTTTTAAAATATGATTAACGTGTGAAAGTGTTTGTACAAACCTACTTACAAAATAAAATCATTTATCATTTAATAAACACTGCAGCTCATCTTACTCTACTTTCGTTCTTTCGAACATCGAACGAACGAAATCCTAAACCGTGTAGGTTAAGTAAAGAGTAAAGACTTCATGTAGGACATTGGCGTCTTCACACCAGTGCACTACAATCCGATTGTGCTTGTTACGAGGCCCGAAACGCATAAACTGGTAAAATATGATGCATCCGAGATGCGCCCGCGTCGCGGCCACCGCCGCCGATACAAATACATTTAAAGGAAAATGTCACAGAAGGCCAACTCCTGAAATACTGCATTCAAATACCTTCTGGTATTACTTCAGTTGAACAAAATTACTAGACATAAGTAGACCTGGCCCGAAAGAGAATAAGGTTAGAAACCTCACAGAGGGGAGTCCCCAGCCACCAATATCTCCATCTATAGGTGAAGTTAAAGGCAAATTGACTGCTGAACCACGACAAAACCTGCGATCACTGTTCACCAATAAGTCTGCAAGGCATTATGTTCGTATCAGAGCAGTCATTTACGAAGTGATGAGAAATAGTTCACCATCACCAGTGCAGACCTTCGTCCAGCTATAGTTCAAAAACCGCAATGCGAAAACCGCTGCTATAGAAACTACTGCTTGTTCTTCATCTTTACGAGTGGGTGATCATACCCAAACCACTGTTACAAGAAGCACAGCTGCAAAAATCGGCGCTATTAATGTGAAACTATAACCCTGGAAGTGAGGTTGATGTGTACGTGGTCGTGTTGGTCAGTATGGCTATTTATAATTCTTTGTAATTCTGTAGACATACACGAGTACCTATGTTATCGCACAATGAATGCAGATGACCTTCTGTGCGAAGGAGCCGCGTCACAATAAAGTGCGCGACAGACGGCGCGGCCGCCTCGCCCTTAACATGCAAAACGCATCACAACCCTGTGCTTATGATATTAGCGAACACGCTAAAAATGACCGTATGTAGTGCACTTTATGTTACCGACGCGCGACGCTCGCTGCACCCGCGTAGGACGAACGCGTTCTAATAATACGAGCTACGGGAACGCTTGGAACAGACCAACTATTATATTTTATATGACCTAAGTGAGGAGAATTTATTGTTACTGCTCCAGTCACTGGGCCCATTGGTTTTCTATGTTGAGTGCTTTGGTATTTTATTTTTTTATTAACGAAGTGCATAGGTATTTAAATTAATATAATATCAGAACAAGGTTATCTGAAATTCTAAATGGCACCGACTTTAATATTTTTGATAAGAATATTTGATACTTCAACCTACAGGTTCCTTTTCTTGGTACTATAACTATAATACCTATAAATAGATTAGGTAGATTAGGTTCATAAAATATAATCATTTCACAGGATTTTCCAACCTGAAATATGTTTTATCTTTATGGACCAATTAGAGGCCCTGCTCCATATTTTCCGCGTATTCGATGCGATAAGCACGCGCCATGTAAGTAATTCATACATTCACGTTCATTTGTATGTAATCGTTCATTAAAACCATTGTCATTACTGGCACAGGTTTGTCGCAACGATCCCTATCGTTGCGACAATTTGTTCAATAAAACGATGTTAGGTAACGAAGTCACTGTGGCAACACCATCTAACAACGTTATATGTGCCGCTGCACTGAATGCCTCAGCACCCATAGTGCATTGTAATAAGATGTATAATGGCATGATGCGAGTGTTTCTGACAGGTGTTGGTAAGTGTGAGTGACTACGTGTCGTATCAGTGTTGCGCCGCCGCCGCCGCCGCCGCCGCCGCCGCCGCCGGCGCGGGTGCGATAGGGGCGGCAATCGCGCGCCGATGTATCAACTGTATCGACTCACGAAACACTCGATAACGTGACACTTGTTGTAATTCACTGATGTTTGAAAAATCTTCACCACTCGAATAACTCTAGCCCTTCATTCAAGACTATTCTTCATAAAATATATTCCAAAATCAAAATCAAAAGTCATTTATTCAAATTAGGCTGAGAATCAGCACTTTTCGAACGTCAAAATTACATAAGGCAGTCCCCCAAAAACGCCCGCCCGTCGCCACTTCCCAGTGCTATCGCTGGGAAGAAGAAGTGGCGCAACAAACTCCCCAGCAGTACAGCTGTCTGTTCAGTTAGAAAATACTTGATTGTATACAATAATAGGTATGTTAAGTAATTAACATTACAAGACACAGAACATTAAAAATTTAATCATTAGCCACATGTGTGTGATCGCCGCGCCGATGTACCAACTAATATTATAAAAACTATACGAACAGACGCCAGCAGGTCAAGCTACCCGAAACTGTCAAACTTTCCCAATCAACCTTGAATCTTAATGCTTTAGCGATAAAGTCGAAAATCTATGTATTAAAGAAATTTGACAGATTGTAGTAGCTTGATGTGCTGGCGTCTATACCTACTCAAGCTAAAAAATAATTAATTAAAATTAAAATGTAAATAAAAACTTACTCCCTACATAACTTACTCCCTACATAACTTACTCCCTACATACACCCTCCCGGCATAGAGGGCGTGACAGCTTACATATTTATGCATTGCTGGGTTCTGTTCACATAGCTGTCACTTGAAGTCACAAATGATAAACTAGAATCATCGAAGTAACATAAATAATAAGTTAATACTAATAACAACAATAAAACCATGGCCAGCAAGACGACCAGTCACCACAAGCAACACCCGTTCACGAGCATAACGCAAAGATCAGCCATTACCCCCCTCGCCATATTTGAGGGAAGGAGGCAACCCGACCCCAGACGCTACCGCAAGCAGTGACATCTAAGGGAGCATGACGAACTTGCAGCCGGTTGTTCAGCCAAGAATAATATGATCAATCGTCGAGGTCACTAGCTAACCACATATTGCAATCAACTCATTAAAAAACATTAAAACCAGTAGATTTTGTCAAAAATAAAATTAAACTGAATTGACTTATACAGTCAAATATTAAAAATAAAAAATTATACGAACTCATATAACCTGTCAGTAAGCTAATTCTGGAGAAATAACATAAACATTGTCTAACTATTCTTATCGAGTAAGTAGTCGTTGATGGAATAGTATGCCTTTGAACAAAGGTTGCATTTTACTTGAGCTTTAAACGCATTAAAAGGCAAGTCTAGCAAAGAAGGGTAGGAAGGGAGGGTATCTTGTTATAAAAGGCCACCATTGCATTGAACTAAAGGTTTGAAAAAAAGGCTTGAAATTCATAGAAACACACCATTGTCAACTACCAGCTCCCACTCGCGCAAAAAAGGCCTGTGTCCCAGCAGTGGGAACATAACAAATTTCCACCAGGCTATGCTGATACCCGATTTATGTAAATCCTTAGAATACATCCTTAATATAAATGTTTATTGAGGCAAAGTTTTTCATATCAAGCGGTTTAATTAGCTTGGTTGGTAAGTACCTAGGTACAAGCAGTAATCTAAATCAAATAAAAGCGAATAAGCTACTATCTTTGTATGTCCTGTCGACTGGAGCGCCCTGCAAAGAAATGATTCCTTTTTTGCAATTAGGAAATTAAAATCACTTTGTCATGTAATTTTTTAGGTTCCGTGCCTCCGAAGGAAACAACGGAACCCTTATAGGATCAATTCGTTGTCTTTCTGTCCAGACCCTTTTTCTCAGGAACACGTAGAGTTTAAATTAATATTAAATACGTAGGTCTATAGTCCCTTGGAGCTCTAAAAAAATCAAGCTTCTTAGTCAACGCAATAAAAATACTGTCATTTATGCGAAATATTTTGATATGTGCAAATTAATCAAAAATAGAGCACTTCCTGTTGAACTGGAATCATGAAATTTGGCAAGAAGCAAGGTCTCACAGCACAAGTAAAGGAAAAAGTTCGAAATTCGTTCATTTGTGGTTTTTTTTACATATTTTCTTTTTTTGCGATTACAATCTTACATTTGCAGTCGGATAATTGACCGTGATATGACCGTTTTGTTGCCCGGCATGTGTGATGTGTGATGGGACATCATGTTTTCAACTACAATGTTAAGTTAGTTTTTGGAATAAATTCATGCCAACTACGGACCCCTTTAAATTGTGCGTGGTCCGACTTGGACATGGCCGGTTATTTTTTAAAGCTAGTAGTAATCTACCACGATCATGGCCTCTTTGTACACAAACCTCCAACACTAACCGATACAGTTCGGGTTCGGGAACGGCTTTATGTGGGGCGAGAAAAGTACTCGATTGAAGGGAGACGATACGACCTACCTACTTATTCGGAAATCTGAAATTGTTTTTTTTTTTTTTCGTAAAATTCTTAAAGGATCCAGTCTCCACTAGCATAATATCGAGATCTAATTCACAACACGTATGACAATAAGTGGATGGTTGACAGAACCTTGTTACAGCCACTGTTTACCTCATGCATGATAAATCCTCAGCTAACATTATTCTAAGCTCAACAAGTACATAGATCTGCGTCAATCCGCGCGCGATATGATAAGTTGACGTCACACTCATGTTGTTCGATACCTATTTGTTAATTAATTGTTTTCTTCGCGGTCTCGCACAACAAGTGAGATACAAGTTAATTGAGCGTTTACCTCAATTATATTCTCTGTAGAACGTGCTTCATGTAAACTCAATGTTTAGGTTCGAAATGAACTCCGGCCGAACCGTCGTAGTCACCCGAGGGTGGCCAGCGAGGGTGTCCTCAGGGGGGGGGGGGGGGGGGCGGGAGCGATGGTGTCCTCAGGGGGGGAGCGATGGTGTCCTGCTAGGTGTAAGTTAATACTAGGAAAGCTATAGTGGCGTATTGTTAATAATTAATCATTTCTCTAAAAATCTGCTTTACATAAAATGTTTCTAATTCCAACTATTCCTTTGTTAGGTTTTCCTGTTAAATCAGAACAAAATTAAGCGTTTAATTTTAAACCATCATAAATTATAAAAGCCTTAACTACCACTAACATCCTCTTATCAAAACTGCTTAGCGACCTCAACGGTAGCCTCTCGTCAGCTTTATAGAGTGATCCACCTTCCTACACATTAAGTGGTATTTTTATGTTCTTCCTACAGCATCTGCAATAACAGAAGCATCGCAGATGCCTTACCATCCCAGAGACAAAGTTGAAATGTCTCATATGCCAACAATCGCACAGGAACGCTGCTGGTGGCAGACATAGTGTTGTAGTCACTGTAGTAGTCGGTCCCAGGTGAGCTCCTCCACATACAGCTCTACTACTAGCGCACAAAGAATCAAAATTATTTGACATTTGTAAGTTTTACTAACGCCTTTTTCCTTCGCCAGGTGTGCGTGTAATGCGCGGCGGCTGAACGGCTCAGCAGCGAGCGTGCGAGATGTTCGGCGGCGGTGGCGGCGTAGGCGCGGGCTACAGCGGCGGCGGCGGCGACTGCGCCGACGGCTACGGGCTGGGCTACGTGGCGGGCGGCGGGCGCCTGCAGCAGTACGCTGCGCACTTCGCGCCCCACCAGAACGTGTGGCACCACCACCACCCCACGCACCACGAAACCTATGGTGAGTACAACAAACAACCACCCCAAGCATGCATCTATGCCCCGCGCGTCACGGACCTATTGTAACACAGGCTTTGGCTGAATCTGTTGCTGAAAACGGAAAATTGCGCTTGAAACTAGAGAAGTAGAAGTTTTTCAACTTGCTCTCATTTATAATATCAACTTACAATAAGAATTAAGATGGATAAGAAAAAACCAGAAACAGAAATCAGAAACGTGGATAAGAAACAATTGATATGTAGGCTTGTTTCTACGTAACACACCCATCTGTAGTGGTACCTAATTGCTTTGTCTCTACAATAATACAATTAGTGCATAGAGATAAATAAAGTGATGTGTCGATAAACACACGGGTTATAAATAACAAGTAAACTATGATGAGTCAGTCGTTATAGCATCGAACACAGATAAGAGAGGAATTCGCACGACGCTCCAATCACTGCCTTTGTCTCCTCACTGATACAGTATCACGCACCGATACCACGGCTATGATGCTACGGCTATTTTTAATTTGAATGTTCATGTAGTAATACGTATTGCTATAAAATTGATTCGTATAAAATACTATGAATGTAAGCCTCACTAACTTCATGTTTTGTTGTATAATAAATATTTTTTTGTAAACAACAATAAAATTGATCTGAATGAACGAGTGTAGGTGTCGCTAGGTATAAGGTAAATTGTTTGTATTTATGAAACGGGAATTGACTTCACACGCATAAATCTATTAGTGCTGACTGAGCCAATAGAACAAAAAGATTTCAACCGCAACCGTTCTCATGAATGAAATACGGCACGTTATGAATGGGGACTACTACGAAGAAAGCTTCAAGCGAAAAAAGAGTACACAATATCGTAGCACAGTGGCTATCTCGTTCAGATGACACAGCACAATTACCCGTGAAGTTCCAATTCATATAAAACGTTATAGGAAAAAACTGAATAACAAAGTTACCAAGAATTATCCCTATCGGCAGGTTAACAATAACTGAAATTCTATTATTAACGTGAATAATTCCTAACTAGCGGCGATTGACGCGGGCGGGAGGATAATGTCATGAGTGAACTAAGATGGGATTTACCCGACTGCAGAACTGGTAGGAGGCAGCGGAGCCAGGCAGCGACCGGCAGAGTACTTGGACGAGCTGGCACCGAACCAGGTCACTGAATGAATGACCCCCACACTACACTGAACTGTCAATAGAAAGATTTGCTTTGCAATGACGAATATTTGTGGGTAAACATTTAGTAATTTATCGGCAACCACTAACCAGTTTTAAGAAATATTAATCCAATAGCAGTTTTGAAACTAAAAAATACCAAGACATTGGCCCAAAGCCAACAAGACGTTGCCCAAACATCTGTGTTAGAATAACGTAACGAATTAATAAACTAAATACGAGCAGAGTTAAAATGTTAATTACAAAGTACTTGATAACGGCTCATTGTCAGATAGTTTTGTTATCACTAATATATTTAACATAATTGTGGGTATCTTATCGTGGCCCGGCCAGGGTTCTGTGCATTATAATATAAATAATCGGGCGTTCTAGTTATACCTATACAGTATACACGTTCTAGTTATATCGATACAGTCTAAACATTTTAAACTTATGTCGCAATCTTATTTAGTAGTAAATCTGACGGGTGTTACCATTTCGTCGATGATGTGCGATCACGCGCAGTCCCGCGCCCGTGTCCTGGCCGGGGGGGGGGGGGGGGTCCGTTGGAAGGAGCTCGTGCGTCGGTCACTATCAGTATTTACGCGAAGGCTGTAACCACAGAGTGATTCAGTATCGTGAGCCAATTCCCAGCCGATATGATTTTTCCCTTAAGCAGGATAAACGACTTGTTTTTGTTTGATCGAGAGAAGTCGGCTGTGAGTGATGAGCGAAAGCGAGTATTGTGCACACTTACAACATCTACGTACAGTGGGTTGCCAAATTATTAGGGACAGTCACATTTCTTATCAACTTCCTATTTTAGGCGCACTTGACTGCAGTTTCAAGTGGTAAAGCTTTGCAGGAATGTATTATTTACGTTGGCCATGTCTCTATAACTCAAATTTAAAGTGGATGTTAAGAGTTAAAGGGTATATTTATTGTCTAAAAAATTGTAAGTAACGTAAGAGCAGCAGTGTTCTGTAGACACTAAACGGTGAAAGACGAATTTGAATATTTTAAATAAAGTTATTTTCATATTTAAGCTACAATTTTTTTTTATAATGTAAGTATTATTGTTATTATATTATTCAATTATTTTTTTTACTAAATTATTACAATAATAATATTTATACTTATTTTATTTGGCCTCCAGCATGGATAAAGGGTGCGATTTGACTCCAAAAAAAAAAACCGAAACAAAAACCCTTCTCCAACATACCAGTCACTCCCAAAGAAAGATAGCAGATATGGCTGGTGTCTCTAAGTCGGCAGTAAATAAAATAAAAATAAATTTGGACCTCAATCAGCCAATTTTGCAGAATAAAAGAGGTAATAGTGGAAGAAAACGCATGACTACCCCTCGTTCTGACAGGAAAATAAGAAACATCTTTTTACAAAACAGAAAAAAAAGTGCTGGGCTTTTAAATCAGTTAGTCCAGGAGTCAGGAATACCAGTTTCCAAGAGAACTGTGCAGCGCAGGTTGGCAGAAGAAGGCTTGACAGGTCATCGACCAGTAAAAAAACCTCGGTTGACTGATGGAATGAAGAAGAAACGGCTTGCCTGGGCTAGAGAACACCGCCAAAAAACTGTTGAAGACTGGAATAAGGTTACTTTGATTGTTACTGGTGTTATAGATTATTTATAAAATAATATTTTTTTAAATAATAAGCATTTTAATATTTTTTACAGGTGTGTTTCTCAGACGAGTCAACATTTGATATTCTGGCCGACAAGAGCAGCTTCGTCAGGCGACGCCCAGGAGAAAAATACCACCCTGACTGCATCGTGGAGAGGGTAAAACACCCTGTTAAAATAATGGTGTGGTTTGTCATAAGCGCTAAAGGGGTAGGGCGCCTCTACATTGTCCAGGGAACCATGAAACAAGACCATTACAGACAAGTTTTACAAACTCGCCTTTTACCGAAACTTGAAGAATGGTTCCCAGATAGAGAGGAATTCATGTTTATGATGATTCAGCGCCATGTCATAAAGCCAGAAGCGTTACCAAGTTCTTGGCAGACCACAACATTCAAGTTTTACCTTGGCCTGGCAATTCTTCTGACATGAACCCCATAGAAAATTTATGGGAGATTACCAAGGCTGAAATAGCCAAAGAAATGATAACGACCAAGGTCAGCCATAAAGAAAAACTCATTAATGTTTGGCATCACAATCCCAAAATAAAACAAAGTGCCATAAACTGCATAGCGAGCATGCCCAGGCGTATAGAAGCATAAACTGCATAGCGAGCATGCCCAGGCGTATAGAAGCATAAACTGCATAGCGAGCATGCCCAGGCGTATAGAAGCATTAACTGCATAGCGAGCATGCCCAGGCGTATAGAAGCATAAACTGCATAGCGAGCATGCCCAGGCGTATAGAAGCATAAACTGCATAGCGAGCATGCCCAGGCGTATAGAAGCATAAACTGCATAGCGAGCATGCCCAGGCGTATAGAAGCATAAACTGCATAGCGAGCATGCCCAGGCGTATAGAAGCATAAACTGCATAGCGAGCATGCCCAGGCGTATAGAAGCATAAACTGCATAGCGAGCATGCCCAGGCGTATAGAAGCATAAACTGCATAGCGAGCATGCCCAGGCGTATAGAAGCATAAACTGCATAGCGAGCATGCCCAGGCGTATAGAAGCATAAACTGCATAGCGAGCATGCCCAGGCGTATAGAAGCATAAACTGCATAGCGAGCATGCCCAGGCGTATAGAAGCATAAACTGCATAGCGAGCATGCCCAGGCGTATAGAAGCATAAACTGCATAGCGAGCATGCCCAGGCGTATAGAAGCATAAACTGCATAGCGAGCATGCCCAGGCGTATAGAAGCATAAACTGCATAGCGAGCATGCCCAGGCGTATAGAAGCATAAACTGCATAGCGAGCATGCCCAGGCGTATAGAAGCACTAATTGAGGCAAAAGGAAATGTCACTAAGTACTGATTAGTACTAAATAATATGTCGTTTCGCTTATTTATTTACCTATAATTTTTATTGTTTATATTTTTTAATTTTTTTGTTCTTATTTTACTTCATCAGTAACTACTTTATATAAATAAAGCTTTTGTCATTCCCAAAACGGTGTTTTTCTAATTAAACTCGTCCATCCCCACATGTCCACTGTTATATGACCAGATTGCGTAGTGGGCGCTACGTGACCACTTGTGTATCGCGTATTATTTCGACGCCACAAACACTCGTCCGTGTTCGCTGGACTTAAAAGTTTTTCATCTGTAAAGATGACATTACTCCAATCGAACTTTATATGATTCAAAGCGAACTGTAATTTTCCCCTTTTATGGTTTTCCGTGAGCAAGGGTTTTTTTATGCAGAGCACGACGGACAGTGTCATCGCTTATGTCAAATAAAACAGCATAGTGGTGTTTCTGTCGCATTGTCGAGGTCTATCTGACGGACAGGGCCGTCATCTACCCCGGTCACCGGGGAGAGTGGAACCGGCGAGAGTTGTCGTGCGGTGTCCCACAGGGATCGGTCCTGGGTCCGCATCTGTGGGATATCGGGTACGACTGGGTGCTGCGCGCCGACCTCCCTAACGGCGTAAGCGTGGTTTGCTACGCTGAAGACACGCTGGTCCTGGCGCAGGGGAGGTCGCACCAGGCGGCGGCCGAAGCAGCGACACGCGGGGTTGCAACAATCGGCGAGAGGATCCGGCAATTGGGACTCGAGGTGGCATTGCACAAGTCTGAGGCCATGTGTTTTTATGGTCCTCAGGACGCGCCACCGTCGGGTTCACAAATTACGGCGGAAGGGGTTCACATCGGCGTTGAGATGACGATGAAATACCTGGGACTTCCGACGTTTGGCTCCCAGACTGGAGCGGGCCGGGGCTGCCTTGAGGCGGCTGCTGCCCAATCTAGGGGGACCAAATGCCTCCTGCCAGAGGCTCTATGCGGGGGTCGTGCGGTCCATGGCCCTTTACGGGGCACCGGTATGGGCGCGTTCCGTGAGGCGGCGACCAGCCCGCCGGTTGAACGCGTTCCAAAGGGTCATGGCTGTCCGGCTGATCCGAGGATACCGCACGGTCTCCGCTGAGGCGGCGAGCTTCCTTGTCGAATTGCCGCCATGGGATCTGGAGGCCAAAGTCCTCGCCCACATATGAGAGTGGCGAGAGGAGGCAAAATGCCGGGGTGTAACTCCGCTGCCGCGAGAAATCAGGGTACAGCGGACAAAGCTCCGGCGGGATCTCATAGCGGCATGGAGAGTGCGACTGTCGCAACCCAGTGCTGGGCACGCCACAATTGCGGCAATAACTCCCGTCTTTGAGGAGTGGCGGAGGACACGGTAGAGCATACGGTGGAGGTCTGCTCGGCTTGGGCGGGGCACCGCCGTGTCCTCGTGGCGGCGATCGGCGGCGGCGATCTCTCGCGTCCGGCCCTGGTCCAGGCCATCGTACGGAGTGAGAGTGCCTGGCAGGCCGTTACCTCCTTCTGCGAAGCAGTAATGCTCGCGAAGGAGGAGGAAAAGAAGGAGGGAGAGGCAATCTCTGCGCCCTCACGCACCTAGCCGCCGCAGGAGACGCCCTGGACGGGAGTCAACAGCCGACTCCCGGCCACAGTAGGTGTGAGCTTGCGGGCGGCGAGCAATGGGCAGCTCGCCGCTCGGTAAGGACCAGGCCCGGGTCGACGGCGCGTTGTGTTCCACGCGCGCTTCAAAGAGATGTCAGCACGAACTGACGGCGTCCGCTAGGGCCGATGCCTGCAAGGGCTGCGGGTTGTTCGAAAGAGATACCGTGCAACTGAAGGAACACGGGTGGGTTTTAGTCAGTAAAAGTCTGACACTCACTTCCGCTCAGCCCAGAGCGGGATGGTCATTTGATGATTTCCAACCCAAAAAAAAAAGGCTGCAAAGTGTTTATAAGTCGTGGTCTACCAGTTCTTTGATGGTATTGCAAAAAACCCGCCTCTTCAAATCGTCGTACCCATAGAACAACAGCTGTTTTGCTGTGCAACAATAAAACAGAAATATATAACACCCAATAATGATTATTATGTAGTATGTTAACTAAAAAATAATGGAATTTTTTTATATAAAAGTGGAAAAATAAAACTACCTAAGTTTACACCGGTCTCTCTGGCTATTTCTGACAAGTTTTTGCCTTGATTATGCAAAGCAATTATTTGAGCTCTTGTAACGACATCAATATTGTAACGCGTACTCATTTTGGTAAATTAAGTAGGTAAATCACCTGAAAAATAAAAACTGAACAAAAGGCACTCGAACGAGGTAATCGAAATTAACTTAGCGAACGATCAATATTGAGCTTAGTCATAACTCTTTGATCTAAGTATTATTTATAATGCCTACCAATTATTTATAAATCCATATTAGCAACCTACCCTCTCAAGCTTGAAAACTAAATTTAGAAAATCAGATATTCAATTTTAACATATTATTATTAGGTTAATAGTTAGGAACTATTTTCTTTAAAAGAAACTATTAATTATAAATTATTACAAAAATATTTTATATTTAAAGCAAAGCACCGCCATCTAGTAACAGCATAATTAAATTTTGATAGTCTGTAACTGGTTTTACGATAGGTGGCGTCATTTCTCGCTTCACACGATTTTGTGTCTGCACTGTCCATGGACTTTTGCAGCCCACTGTACCTTAGCCCCAGAATTCAGTTACGTAAGTAGTACCACGTACTTTGTTATGAAAATTGAGGCTCAGTTTCTGAATTGCACTGACGCCGTAACAGCAGAAGGCTGTCATGAATCAGCAGCGATAAGCGCGTGTTCGGCGGCCGGGCAGGCCAGCGCGCGCGCAGCCGCGGTCAGTCCTATCGTGACCTCTGACCGCGCGGGTCGCGACATCAACCTCGCATTATAAAATATCACTCATTACTAAGTAATCAAGTGCCATCTTCGAGTAACGACACGGATCTGATCGACTGACAATGGACGCGATGCAACTACCCGCGAATTGGTTGCAAAACATGGCGTTGCTTGCAGGTCCGTGATAATTATCTCGTCGTATCTGTATTTCTTCTTAAAAAAATCTTAATTTTACTTATGGCTGGTAGTCAGTGGGTGTTCACTGGTCAATATTTACTTAGATGGGACCTTGAGACACAAACTAGAGCTAAGATAAGTACACGAGTACACAAATCCACGTGTTTGTTTAATGTTGTTTTGTTGACATTTGTTTTCATTGATGTTCCAAGCAACACTGCTTCTTCTTACCATTTTAAAATAAGTTGCAAGGTTCCAATGTTCAATACAATGCTAACTAGTTATCTCATCTGAATCTTATTGATTGACTGCTTCTCGCCAGTAATCTTCAATAGGTATCTTGAAATGTGGTATTCATAGTTCCTCTAACATGCAGGTTTAAACTGTCCCTTCTGATTGTTGTGTCAGTTTGCCTTTTTCTTTGTATTGTGTACTGAAAGTTGTGTTGTTGTCATGTTGTGTAACGTGCATGTGTTGTCCAGCAGGCGGCGGCGGGGTGAGCGGCGTGGGTGGGGTGGCGGGGGGGCTGTACTCGCAGAACATGGTGATGGGCTCGTGGTGCGCGCCTTACGACGCGCTGCAGAGGCCCAATGCTTACGGTAACAAAACTTTACTACTAAACTACTTATAAAGAACAGAGGTCGAAATCTGTGGAAAAACTGCTACCCAATAGAAAGTCAATATGAATATACATTTATATTACATTAACTTGTAGAATTGTAGAGACAACGTTTTCGACAGGTTCTAAGTCTGACGATGTCTTCATTGCTTTTATTGAAGGCACACTTATACACGTCTTCGTACACTTCACCTGTCGTCAGCCGCCCTACGTTGAGCTCACCCATCATCCTCACTCCGCTTCTTCATAAATATCATCGACATCTTCTATACTTAGAAGATGTCGATGAATAGAGACTTTCGCTAAATAGAGTTTACTAACTCTATTTAGCGACAGTTTTTTATTCCACTTTATCAGAGATTTGTTATTCAGTTAATATTTTCTTAAGTTTACTTTATGTAGGTATTTAGGTACCTACTGCTTTAGTTATTAAGACACCAGACAAGAAACCATTCCTGAATCACACGTTATGATAAATCGTAGCGAAATTAACTAAGACAGTTTCACAGAGTCAGTGGGTAAGAGAAATTGATAAAAGGTCCAACGAAATAGCAAATCGGTACGATTTAGAATAACTAATCATAGCATGTGTCTGTGATGTCTAATGCAGGCACATCGACTCCGTGAAGTCTTGTGATTAAATAGTTAATAATTTTTCCCTAATGAATTTATAGTTGGTAATTTGATTACCTCGACGACGCGTGACGGTGGACCAATACAAGTTTATTAATTGTATAATAATATGGTGTGTTTGGATTTGACCCGGAGTTATCCCATCCTCCAGGATAGTTATTTATAGGGGAATAGGTAATTAGGTATAGATATCAACAGAACCGCTCAAGTAGGTACCATTGAGGAAACTGTAGCTTTTCTGATGAGGAGGACAAACAGTTCTAGCTTACAGCACAAGCAAACACTCTAGATGAGTATATTTCATAAGAAGCTTAATTTTTACAATATTTAAGATGTAGAGCCATCTAGTACACTGAAAGAGGCCTACTTATATATTTTTTTCAAACCTAGTAAACTTTATGTAGGTAAAGACGATGATTACAAAGAGTATTATATTTAGTGAATGCGATCAGTATTGTTCATCGTCGGAGACAATAATAACATGAGTATTGACGTCAGAGGAGCGATAGCGAGCTGATTCACGACTTCACGAGCTCACGAGCCTGCGAGCTCGCGGGAAGCACATGTGATTCACGATTTCATGAGCTCAATATAATTAGCTGCTTTAATCATCGCACGTAACCATACTGTTCGACAGTCGACCTGTGGCGGAGGTAGTCAACACATCGCACGTTACCATACTGTTCGACAGTCGACCTGTAGCGGAGGTAGTCGACACATCCCACGTTACCATACTGTTCAGCAGTCGACCTGTAGCGGAGGTAGTCAACACATCGCACGTTACCATACTGCTCGACAGTCGACCTGTAGCGGAGGTAGTCAACACATCGCACGTTACCATACTGTTCGACAGTCAACCTGTAGCGGAGATAGTCAACACATCGCACGTTACCATACTGTTCGACAGTCGACCTGTAGCGGAGGTAGTCAACACATCGGGGGACGCTTTTCTTGGCGTTAGCAGATATTTTAAGATTTTTAAGCCATCTACTTAATTACTTAGGCATTGCGTCTGGTTGTTAGTCGGTTACTCGGTTCCATATTGTTTTCCTTGTTGTTAGTCGGTTCCATATTGTTTGCTGAGACTATTATTTTATTTGAGGTAGTGACAGGTCTAGCACATGGTTTGGTTTTAACTGGAAACCTCAACCAAACGTGGTAACTACTAAATAACAATAAACTGTATCAACATCATACATAAAAAGAAAGAAGATAAAGTAGGAAACTAGTTACACAAAATAGTTTTTCCTGAATGTGTTTCAGTATATACAGATATACTTAAGTACCTACTGCCCTACCACACCTTCAGCATCCAAAACACTTAGGGAAAATTGTGTAATCGCTATCAGTATCGAAGCTATTCAAAGGAAACTTGACTTCGTTCAGATAGTTCCCTATGTTCATTATCCTCATAATTTTATCTTAATTAACCCCAAACAATGAATATTATTTATTGTTCGATAGGCCAAAATGGATTTTTATGTTAGTTTCCTATCCTGTTTGTATGGTCAGTTATTACAGTAGTGGGCAACTAGGCACTACTGCCTATCAGGCTTGCGCAAGTGACGTCACTTACTGGACTTACTTATCTATAGGTACCGACTGCTATTAGTTAACTATAGTTACTACAGCTGAACAAACCGTTGAGTAACCACAACTTACAAGTGACTAGGTATCGGTAGATAAAAATTATAACGTAAGTAAGTACAACATAAGTAAAAAAATGGAAGACGTTTTTACCTACCAGACAAATTAAGTACTAATCATATTTTCTTAAGATATTTTTAAGGCTGTTGAATGCCATTTTTTAATACTAACCATTTCGGCATCCGCATCGGAACAATTAGCTTGAATTGGATTTATATAAATAACGATGTTGCTAGTTTTTCGGGCAATTACGTGCGTTCAATTAGGGAGCTATAAGCGAATGTATCGGGGTTAGCGCACAGATGTGAGGCGCGCCTTATCACCGGATAGTGATAACGCCGATATTCGCGACCGCGCGGAGCCGCCTAATAACTGTACTTACTCGGGTACTAACAACGTGCGCCGGAGTGGCCGGACTAGCGACGAGCTAGCCTAGGACTGGAAAGGAGGGATAGTTATAGTTAGTTCATTTATAGTTCTTCGTTGAAATACCCACGAGTAATAGATAATAGATTCGATTTAGACACATTTACAACTACTGCATGCCCTGTGTTCGCATAGGTATGGCGGCTCCATATCGCTCACTATCGCTATTGTTATTGTTCGACCTTCTCGGAAGCCGCGCCGTCAACATTGTTGACGCGCCCGCTAAGGCCCGCCGTGTGCCGTGTGTGTGACCCCGGCCGGCTATGAGAGCTGATAGCGTTTGATTAAACGGCTATCATTGTCTTTTCCTGTACCTATAGGATAATAATAAATTCACAGCTTTCATCATCATTCGCAGTTCGTATCCTCACCTCATTGTTCTACTTATCTCTGCTTTTGTTGTGTCCGTTCCCAAGCTTTATGTAGTGCTTTGCACTATTTAGGCATCGTCCTGTCCCGAGCAGGCGCTAGCTATGCCCCACTGACAAGAGCGTGCGAACAGATGGCGTGCTGGAGATGTACGAGGAGGGGCGCGAGTGCGTGAACTGCGGCGCCAACAACACGCCGCTGTGGCGCCGCGACGCCACCGGCCACTACCTGTGCAACGCGTGCGGCCTGTACCACAAGATCAACGGCGTCAACCGCCCGCTCGTGAAGCCGAGCAAGCGGCTGGTGAGTCTCCCCCGACCGATAGTAACGCGCTCTGTTTGCGAACAGGTGCCGACGCAGACCTACTCACCCGCTTCTATAAGGAGGGCACCGTGCAGAGATGGATGAGTGTGGAGGGCATGGCCAGGGGCATGAAGAAGGTGAGTCGGTGGCGTGTAGACTAGTGCATGCATCCTACCGCCCCGCGTCGCCCCCGCGACGTCGCACGCACGCGGTTCCTGTAGATATCCTTACTTTTCGGGCTTTGGCGAGTGTTAGGAAACTACACGCTACCGCTCCCTACTTCGAGTGCGCCGCTTTGTAGCACTCCGCTTGCACCGTTACAAGTTACACCTACCCAATAATATCACCTCCCGAATCAATCACCGCAACCTTCCATTATTGACGATGGAATTACATAAACGTATCGCGCCGAGATAACTAATCGATCGGTAATTGCATGTTAGTGAGCACGGCCGTGCGCGGGCGCAGCCGTGTTACACGGTGACGTCACGCAGTAACGAGACGTCGCGGCAATCAGTTGGCTCGCTCACCAGCAGATAGGTCGCAGATAGCGCGCACAGGGAGCCGCGCCTCGCTGTTAACAACGCCGCGCATATTGGACTTTAGCGATCAGCAACAAGAGTGTTGGCTAGTTATCTCGGCGCGCCGCACACACGCGCACAGATAGGACAGGTCTCGTCCAATAAGCGGCAGCCCCGCCTGCGCACGCACTCCTCGGACAATGCAACTTGTAGCGCATGCGCGTAATTCAATGTGATGCGGACAAGATGGCGGTGCGCGCTGTCACATGTCTCGTGTAGCTGCTCTGAGGTCACTGGTGGTGGATTCTGTAACGATGGTGTGCATGTGAGGTGCTTGGGTTTTGATGGTTCTATTTCCTTGGTTTTGGTGCTCTCCTTATGTAATTTCGTTGATAAGCACGCTTCTTTTCCTTCTTCACTTTCTTATTTATTTGGCATGTTTTACTAGTAACGTGTAAACTTTTACATAGATAGCCTACTATCTAAAAGTTGGCACGTTTACCAGACCTTCAATTCTACAATGATTCGGACTAGAGTATTCAACAACAAACTGTTGAGTTATCAGTAGTGATGTAGGTTCCATACCAATTACATTCAGACTATCTAACTAACCTAATGAGGGTCATAAATTAGTTGAACGTTCGACAGTCACATGTTTGGGAAATTAAACTACTTAACAAGGTCTTGAGTATAGCATCACCTTGATAGGTATGTACATACCTACTTCAGTTGATATGCCTGACTAAAGTGCTCATACTAACGCTGTCTCTATCCAGCCACAATCCTAAACTTCCTTAAGAGAGTTCCCTGAATAGAGATTAGAGTGCTTAGGTATTTGGACATTACAACGGAGATAATGAAATTAAGAACCAATATTGGATATATCCTGCCAACTAGGTCCTACTCACAAATAAACAATTGTTGTTAAATATACATATTTCATTGATGAAGGAAAGAAATGAGCTCATAAACACTCGAGATACCTAAAGAGACCTGGTCCCCGGTCAGTTTGTAGCTAGGCCGACTTTCTTGGTGGTGGTTACTGTAATAGTTGCACGAGTGCTGCCAACACTGCAGTGGGTAGCACTCGTGCACCACATGACACCGTCCCCCCCACAGTCGGCTGCGCGGCGCCACGGGCAGTGCTGCACCAACTGCGGTTCGCGCAACACCACGCTGTGGCGGCGCAACAACGACGGCGAGCCCGTCTGCAACGCGTGCGGCCTTTACTACAAGCTGCACGGGATCAACCGGTACGTACCAGTACAAGCTACACGGGATCAACCGGTACGTATCACTACAAGCTACACGGGATCAACCGGTACATACCACTACAAGCTACACGGGATCAACCGGTACGTACCACTACAAGCTGCACGGGATCAACCGGTACGTACCACTACAAGCTACACGGGATCAACCGGTACGTACCAATACAAGCTACACGGGATCAACCGGTACGTACCACTCGCTGCTGCAACACGCAATGTAACTTTACATTGACCGAATTAATACATGGGTTACCCAGCTGTTTCTGATAGGTTCTTTCACATAAATATCGTTTATCTCTACGATTTGAAGAATTAAAGCAAAATAATAACTACCAAACCAAACCCTCTTGCGTAAAAGAGCAATGTCCATATAATGTAGGTACTCTGCTCGTAAGTCGACGAGCAGAGTAGGTACCTGCGTAGTAGAGAGGCATGGTAGCTACCTACCACCAAGTACGGAAAATGGCCTACTATGTTCAGAATCAGAATGCTTTATTTGTAAACATAGGTCAAATTGCAATAGTGTGCAAGATAAATGTTATAGATAGGTAGATCATCTATGTTTTGCCCAGAGGCGTACAAATATATTTAATTAACTTTATCGAATTTTTACTTTTAACACCAATTTAACTTTTGAGATGTTAGTTTTCACGAATAAAATAAATAAATTATCCAATTTTAACAGGCCTCTAGCAATGAGGAAGGACGGTATCCAGACGCGGAAACGTAAGCCAAAGAAATCTGGCAACGGAACGAAGCCGCCACAAGACGGCAACAAGAAAGATGAGCACAGCTCTCCAGGGATGGACGGTACGAATCACATACATTTACCCACTTCTGTCTACAATAATATCAAATTATTCTTCAGTTCGACTTCTTGAACTAAGCAACCCCAGCACGCTATTAAATTAAACAACTTATCATTACAGACAGCAAACAGAGTCTCCCAGAGGTGCCACTGCCGCTGACGCAGTCAATGTCTAGTCACGGCGCATCTAAGAGCCGTGAGGCGCACGTGACGCCGGACACGTCGCCGCACGGACACGCACACGCGCACGCGCACCCGCTCGGGCACGGGCCGGCGCAGCAGCACGCGCACGCGCAAGCCGGACACCACGCGCACGCGCAGTACCCGCTGGGCCTGCCCGGCGCGCCCTTGCTGCCCAGCCCGTCGCTGTTCAACATCAAGAGCGAGCCCAGCCACGCCGCCGGCTACGACTCGTACGCGCCACACTCCACGCCGCACTACCACTCGCAGCAACACTATCTGCACGCGTTACAGGTTAGTAGCTACTACCGACTTCAAGTATTTGTCCTATAATCTAAAAGTGGTAAGTGCATTGGCAGTACAAGCCATTGCCAGTGCCGTTGCTGTGCCGACAATGGCAAAGCTTATTTATTTACTCACGTACCTACATTTATCTTACCTAAGTACTACACTAAAAAAAAACTAAAAGCGCCCACTAGGCTAGTAGACAGTAAGAAAAATAACTTTAACCTATTGTGCATGCTCTGTTCACTATTTTACGGCATGCAGTGTTATGTGTTTCTTTAAGTTAACAATAAAAAGAAAACAATATAACTTACATAGGTAGGTATACCTATGTAAGTTATATTGTTTTCCCGACTTGTAAACCAATAATAAAAAAAAAAATTGTATTGTAGAATAGTTGTAAGCTAAAACTATATAAAATCAACTTAATTTTGTAAATGAAGCAAATTGATATAAAAATCTTGTTTAAATAGTGTGTATGTTCAAAGAATGTCATGTAGGACACGCGATTTCACTTAATGTGATAACCTCATCGCACCTTGTAGTTATAGGTACAGGTACCTACTTACTGTGATAGTTTTAGAATCAAATGTAACTATTTTTCGTTTCCAGTACGGACTGGGCAACGGCGAGGAGGAGGAGGGCAGCGGCTTCCTGCACCAGCGCAACGTCACGGCGCACGCCAAGCTCATGGCGTCCACGTAGCGGCGCCCGCACGCGCGCTGAGCACGCCACGCCACCGACACGCCACGCGAGACGCACGCCGCGCGACTGACACGCCGCGCGTGGCGAACGCCGCGCGTGGCGAACGCCGCGCCACCGACCAGCCACGCGCGCCTGCGCGGTGCGGCGTCATAGTGAACAGACAATGGATTAACGAACAAACCGTTCGTTTCTCGAATTTGATGACAACGAATCTTAAAGTGCAGTTCCTTACAACTTGCCGAGAGTCAAGACTTCAGGAGCGTGGGCGTCCATGATTTGCGACATTTTTTTTAAATGACATAACGCGAACACGCCACCTCCGAGTCTATTCGTATTTATCGAATCTAATAGCTATTTCAACTTCCATTAGTTAATTGATAATCGACAAAATGTGTAGGTAGATTTTAATTTTGTGTTCTGATCGATCAAGTGTACATAGGTAGGTATTTAGTTGTAACATTTTAATATTAGTGTTGTATTATTATGATGGAGATAGCGATGCATCGTAGGCTGTACCTAGTCGCTCTGAGGGCACCTTGCCATAATGACTGACACAATGGTAACGCAAGTATTAACTATTTAAATATTTTAACGTTCCATGACAATTATAATCTCAATAAAACTAGTCTATGCTATTAGAAATGTTTTAAGAGTTGAGAATGGAATAGGATGACGATAAGTAACAATATTGATAAGATAGCTTTCAGACCGGCGAACCGTCCAGTCAGCGCGGAGATCTGTCCGTTTCTGTGTGTATCCAACATTGTATTCGAGGTGTTCTCGCTGCACCTCGCTTGTCTGGGAGTGATCTTACAAGCTGTCCTACTGTGTAAATGAAGCCACGTAGATATATAATAATATTCAACTAAGTTAAACAGTATTCATTATGCTTCGAACAATACTAACACATTAACGCATCGTTCACTTGATTGCAGGTAGATAAATACTTGTAGCAGGAAAAAGACTAGCGACTTTTTTTGTCTAATAATATTTTTTGATGATGCAGTGATGCAGAGTAAAATGAATAGGTAGGTACTACTTAAGTACAGTATATGTAGGAACCTACTATTTATAAATACAAAAGTGCCTGCTTCATTTTCTTACAAAAGTATTATAGTTACGTTAAAAAAAATCATAAAAGTCATGTAAGTGTGATGTTAGGAGTAACTTGTTAACTTGGCTTCATACATTGTTTAATTTGCTGTCCAACCTTATATACACCTACCTGATCTGATACTAATAGCAATATGAACAAGCATAAATAAGCAAGAGTAAGCAATGCATTACTATGTATTCTTTTGAGGAAATAAATAACAGTGAGCATGGGGGCAACCTGACACAATAATGTGAGTTAGTAAATAAATAAGTTTCAATAAATGGCATTTATTATACTTGTACATATTTAGTTAGAAATTAAATATCCAAATTAATATTAAATCAGTTTATTTTGTATGGTCCAGCACAAATTTTTATCACAGTATGTATGGCATACAGAAAAACTTTAGGCTTATTATCGAAACTTGACGAAAACTTGAATGAAATTAAAACACTTGCAATGAATAAATAACAACTTTCTTACTGAATTTTTTTGATAACAAGTCTCAAGTTTTTAATTAAATATAAACTAGAAATAAATGTACAAAGTGGAGTCTGTTGTATAGTATAGTATTATGAAATATATAAGTGAGCGCACAACACTGTGTTTCTGTCCGTCCCCATCACTCGTCGGCCTCCAAGGAGAGATTCTTCAGTGCGTCTCCAGCGAGCCGATAGTAACACCACTGCTCTTTATTAGTAAGGTTCACGGCACCTTTGTTCTCATAGAAAGTACGTGCTGGGTTCCAGTCTAGAACATGAAAGTCAAGGCGGCTACAACCACTACAGGAAGCTTCCTGAAAAAATATATAATCATGTTATTTTATCAATACAATGAAATAATATTCTTTATCGATGTAAACAGGTCATTCGGTATTGTACCCAATATAAGAATGAACTGCTATTGAATTTACCTTAGCAATCGCTTTGAATAGTCTCTTGCCTACTCCCTTGCGCCTCTCACTGGTGCGTACATACAGGTCCTCCAGCATCATGGAGCAGCCCTCCCACGTGGAGTACGTGGGGAAGTACAGAGCGTAGCCCACCACCAGCTGCGTGCCGGGCCGTGTCACCTCAGCCACCTTACACTGGAATAAAGGAGGCTGCACCTCGAAACCGTCGCGTTGTAGTTCTGAAATGTCATAAAAGATAATAATAATAAAGATAAACAAATCAAATATCTTGACTTAGCACGCGAGGTTGTTGACACGTGGAATGTGAGCTCGACTGTCATTGTGCCGATTGTCGTATCGGCCAATGGGCTGATGGCCGAAAGCCTCGATCAACATCTATCGAGGCTCTCGTTAGGCGGTTGGATCAAGGGCCTGATTCAGAAGGCAGTACTCCTCGATACGGCTCGCATTGTGAGAAGGTTTCTATCTCTGGAGCCCTAACCACCGGTAGCTTGGACCCTGCTCCCGACACCGGTGGATCACTATTTTTTTATATTTTTAAATGTTTTTTTTTTTATTTATTCATACTAATATTTAAAAATGTAATAAAATAAGACTACTAAATAAATAAACGACATAATAATAATAGGAGCTAATAGCTAGCAACACCAACGTCAACGTCAACGTCTCTTTTGTCATCTGTTCACTATTTCCTAATATATAATTTTTAGAAGCAGTTTTTATATTCATATATCCGTAAAACCATATCAGAAAATCCAATATTATCAAAACATAAACGTAATTTTATATAAATACAATGAACAGAAACAAAAACTTGCATCGAAAACTGCCGATCCGGAGGTGACATCTGTCATGTCACCTCCGATAAAAACGTGAAAATGAAATTGTACACACCGGGACTTACAGCTTAGTACGGCCGGTATTCCAAGTGTGTACGATGTGACTACGTTTGAGATAATTGAACCTGGATCAATACTTAAAGCCCAACTGACGCCAAACCTAGCCCTACAGTAACTAACTAGCACCCCAGTTATCCTAGCCCTAGCCTACCATATACAAACCACACCAAACGTAGGTTACGTTGGTTGTACGAGAGGGAAGTCTGTCACAAGGAGACCTACGGTGACAGACGGAATTTGGGTAGGAAGAGGGTTTTGTGTACGTCGTGCAATGTACACAGGAAATGGTTTTCTTACTGCCGATCCCACAGACTCATAGGACCGATGATGGCTAAAGGTGTCTTGGCCACAGTAAGAGGAAGTAAGGAGATAAATCACACTCGACTCCAGCTTGATGACTAACTTTATTACAATAATGAACTTAATTATATACAATTTTTGTGGTAAATACACATTGATGGCTATTTACATGTGTGTCGTGTG
This sequence comes from Apamea epomidion, assembly GCA_947507525.1. Taxonomy (NCBI): domain Eukaryota; kingdom Metazoa; phylum Arthropoda; class Insecta; order Lepidoptera; family Noctuidae; genus Apamea; species Apamea epomidion. The sequence goes on from OX382226.1 coordinate 439,978, forward strand.
TGTATCGAGCCGATGAAGCGAAGATCTCAGTAGGCCACATCTTAGTGCTGACGGTGTGCTGGTGTTGCCGGCGCGTGGACCGTATGTGTGTCGCTGACGCTGTGATGCTATTGTTGGCGCGTGCAACTATAGTATGTTCACGGTTGAACATTCTGGCGCCTCTCAGGACCTAGGCTCCAGTTGGTATAATTCGATAGTTTCGTGTTGACGTGGTAAACTGTACACAGGTTCCGTTGTGATAGTTGGTTGGCCTGTTGTCGGTTTGGTAGTTGTCTTGTTGGCAGCAAGCGAGTTTGGTTCTCTTGCTGGTTGGTTTTCTGGCTCGGGACTTGTTCTTCTGGTCTTGTGCTGCAATGTGACTCCAATCCATCTCAGTATGGCTGGGCCGTAGCAAATTTTAAATGAGTCTTGTTCTCATATCTCTTGGTGTCTAGTAACTGTTGTTGAACGATTCTTAGTTTAGATGGTAATTTTTTGTTTGCTGATGATATTAGGTCAGTGACGTTCTTTGGTGTTACAACACTATATACTGTCGCCTTGGTTAAGTATATCTCTAATAGTCCGTTGTAATAATCCATGATTTCTTCCATGTAATTATATGCTAACTGGTAAGTCTGCATAATACGTATGTTTACACTGTTGCGGTCGACTGTACTGAACCAATGGTTGTTACTCTCGATGTAACCTATGACTTGGTTTAATTTAGTTTGAAATCCTATAAGTTTCTGTTTTATTCTTTCTTCAGTTTTGTTTACTTGTGAGATTGTTGATATCATGAATTTGGTTTGATGGTTGGCAGCTTCAATTAACTTTTTTTGGTTTAAATTTAATGTGTCTATATCTCGGTATGCCTCATCATTCACTCCGAAGATAGCAGTTAGTAACTCTCCCCATATTCCCCTTTTCTTCCTAATCTGGTTCACTTCTGTCAAATACTCTTTAGTTCGCTCTAATTTTGATGCTTCTTCTAACAAATGATGGTGCAATTGTTTGCAAAATCCGGAAGCTGTTATTTGTTCAGCATTTGTACATAGTTGACTGAATTGTGACGTCATTGTTTTTATTTTGACAAGGTCTTGCTCTAGGTGTTGTTTTTCATAGTTTATTTCTATCCTAAACATTCCTCTATCAATGCTTGCCGTTCCTATTTTTTCAACATAAAATCCTGGTGGTACTGTTTTTACAGAGTATGTCGTTGTAGTCGATTTTGCTGATCCCAATATTTGTAACATGATGAACAGCAACGTGAACCATTTAGATATTTTATTACATTGTTTGGGTTGATTAGTTTTGTTTTTTCTTAGGATTGTAATGGTATTTGTTTGTATTGACTGTTTAGGTTCATTGCTATTACTACACGTATTTGTATCAATTGGCAATGGTATTAATGTGTGAATTGATCGTTTTTGAGTTGTTCCTGACGACTTTTGAAGTGTCACTACTCGGGATAGGTCGTCGTTGCCCGTATGTATTTCCTTTATTTTTGCAAGTGGCCATTTGCTAGGCGAAACTTTTTCATCTTTTATAATTACTAGAGTTCCAACCGACAAGTTTCCTTGAATAGTTTTCCATTTGTACCTTTGTTGAAGTTGGTGTAAATAGTCTTTAGTCCAGCTTTTCCAGAAATCTTTTTTCATTTTTTGGATTTGTTTCCATCTGTTTAAATGATCTGTATTAGTTTCCGATAGCGGGTCTGGTACCCCTACCGCTTCTCTGCCTATTAGAAAGTGACTTGGTGTTAACACTATGTTATCGTTTATATCTTCACTTAGTGCACATAATGGTCTTGAGTTTAAACATGCTTCAGTTTGGTGTAAGAACGTGCTCATTTCTTCATAAGTTAGTGTCTGCTCTCCTATCACTCTACGCAAATGGTGTTTCATAGATTTTACTCCTGCTTCCCAAATCCCTCCGAAGTGGGGGGATGATGGAGGAATAAAGTGCCAATGTATTCCAATATTGGTCAACGTGTTTTGAAAGTCGTCAGACTGGGTTATGTCTAACATTTCTTTATACAAGTAATTGGCAGTGCCTACGAAATTCGTCGCGTTATCACTATACATGTGTGATACTGGACCTCTGCGTGCCATAAACCTCCGTAGTGCTGCTATAAACGTTTCTGCTGATAAGTCGCCTACCAGCTCCAAATGTACCGCTTTCGTGGATAGGCAAACAAATATCGCAATGTAGCCTTTGTAAGATTTATGTCCCCTTCCTTTCATTGTTCTCACTGATATTGGTCCAGCATAATCCACACCTGTGTGACTGAATGGGTACGATTCCGTCACTCTTGGTTTTGGTAATGAACCCATTTTTTGTGAGGCGGTAGATGATCTGTATCTAGTACACTTTACACATTTTCTAATGCTACTTTTCACTGCTCGCTTTCCTCCAAGTATCCAATATTTCTGTCTTATATACGCTAAGGTCATACTATTACCTCCATGTAATGTAGTTAAATGAGCATCATGAATTATGATTAATGTTACATGATGGTCATGAGATAACAGAGTTGGGTGTTTTTGATCGTATGGTAGACTGGAGTTTTGAAGTCTTCCTCCTACTCGCAGTAAGCCCTCATTATCAATAAATGGATCTAGGCATGACAACCTGTTTCCTTTCTTCAATGATTGTCCGGCTTTAATTGTTTTGTACTCCTCAGCAAATACTTCTTGTTGCACTAAGCGGAGGAGTTTTTTAGTTGTTGAATTAATTTCCTCACAGCTTAATGGTTTTTTGTATTCTTGTTTATTCACGAGTCTGTAGCAATATGATAGTACTCGTATCATCCTTTTGAAACTTGAAAATCTTATCCAGATTTTGTTTTTTGGTATAATAGTTATGTGATAACATCGTTTAATCTCCTCACATATCTCTGGTACAGTTTTCGTACTAGGCATGTTATCACTTTTTAACCACTCTGGTCCATTCCACCATTGTGATAAGTTTTGTAATTTATTTGGTGCAATGCCTCTTGTAATTAGGTCAGCTGGATTTTGTAATGTATTTACATAATTCCATTTTGCTTCTGGTAATATTCTTTGTATTTCTGATACCCTATTAGCTACGAACGTCTTCCATCGCTCCGCTTCACCCTTGATCCAACCGAGAGTAATCATGGAGTCCGTCCAACAGTAAATATTCGCGATTTGCATTTCCATTCCAGTAATCACTTTTTCCATCAGTTGGGTTAACAATAAAGCTGCACATAACTCCAACTTTGGTAATGTAGTTTTCTGCTTTTTTGGCGCTACCTTTGACTTAGCTTGCAAAAGGGTTACGTTAAATGTGTTGTTATTTTGTATCCGACAGTATATTGCTGCACCGTACGCTTTTTCAGAAGCATCACTGAATCCATGCAGCTCGACCCTCGATTTATCTGAAAAATGACACCATCTTGGTATGGATATCTTCTCAATAGTCTTAAGTTGTTTTTGTAATTCAATCCACCTTGTTTTAATAGTTTCCTCTACGGGCTGATCCCACTCTGTGCCATTTGTCCAAAGTTCCTGAATCATGAGTTTCATATTTATGACGACAGGTGCTAACCATCCCAGAGGATCAAATATCTTAGCTATTTCTGATAAAATAAATCGTTTTGTTGGTTTTTCATTTTGATTAATGGTAATCTGAAAACAGAAACTATCCTCTAATGGTGACCATAACACCCCTAAGGATTTTCTAGTTTCATCTAGCGGTATTTTCATCACTTTGTCGTCTTTGCTTTCGTTAGGTATATTTTCCAACAATTGAGCACTGTTAGACGACCATTTGCGTAGCCTGAATCCGCCTTTTCGTAGCATATCTATTAAGTTTCCTTGTAAATTTTTTGCTGCCTCAACATTCGTATCTCCTGACAAAATATCGTCCACGTAGAAGTCCTGGAGAGTTCTTTGGCTGGCTATTGGGTAGTTCGCTTCTTCATCAGCTGCGAGTTGTTGTAGCGTCTTAATCGCTAAGTATGGGGCAGCTGCAGTTCCATACGTCACAGTAGTTAATTCGTATTCGTCGATCATATGTTTCGGTGAATTCCTCCATACTATTCGTTGGTAGGTATAGTCTTCTTTGTTAATATTTATGTATCGGTACATTTTTTCGATGTCCGCCATAAATGCTATCTTGTGTTTACGCCAACGTAACAGTATTACTGCTAATTCTTGCTGTAGTCTTGGTCCCGTAAACATATTATCGTTTAGACTTATGTTAGTACTTGATTTGCTCGACGCATCAAATACTACTCGTAGCTTAGTAGTTAGTGACTCTTCTCTAATGACTGGTTGATGTGGTATATAGTATTTACCTTGGTAATAGTCAGTACTCGATACTTTCCTCATGTGGCCCATTTCTAAGTACTCATTGAGAAATTCTTGGTATTTTTCCCGTAAGTTTTCATCCTTGTCGAACTTCCGTTCTAATTGTAATAGTCTTGCAATAGCTTTTTTGCGCGAACTCCCATAATCTACGCTTTGATTTTTGAATGGAAGTTTCACTGTGTATGTCCCATCTGGATTTCTTATGGTTGTTTTTTGGTAATAGTTTTCACAAGCCTGATCCTCGTTAGTTACTTGGTATTTTTCAGGAATTTCTTCTAATTCCCAAAACTTGTTTAGTTGCTGAACTTCTGTAGTTCGTGTCATCATACTGATAACTGTATTAGTATTAGTGGTATCGCCGCAAATGCCGGATAAAATCCACCCAAATTCGGTATTTTGAGCGATGATTCCGTCTTGCATCTTGTGTAATCCGTTTAGTAGTAAGTGGCTATATTCCTGAGCCCCCAATATTATATCTATTGGTCCTCTTCTGTAATATGTAGGATCGGCAAATAGTTTGTTTTGTAAACAATCCGATTTTAGTTCTAGTACATTTTTCTCTGGTAAACAGCCAGTTAGTTTTGGTAGTATTATAAGTGTGACTGGTAACCTATATTCGCTCGGAAATCTTGGCTGTAGCATGACATTGATAGAGTTTTTCGATGTTTTAGGTTTTTCGTCAGCAATCCCGATCACTTCAGTATTTATCTGAATACGTGGGTATGCCAATAGTTGGGCAACCTCTTCTGTACAAAATGATGCCTCTGAACCTTGATCACATAGAGCCCTCAGTAAATGCGATGTCCCGTCCAACGAGTGAGCTTTTATTAAGGCCGTCGCTAGTAGTGTGGTTTTTGGTATATTCGTTTTGTTAATAGTAGACATGTTGGACACAGTTTTTTTCATGAATTTACTTGTAGACGGGGTCGGTAAACTTTCCTTGTTTGGCTCTGTTTTTGCGTTTCTGGTAGTAACATTATTGTTATGATGGTGTAAATAGGAATGATGACCTCTTTTTCCACAGTATCCACAACTTTTATCACTGTGACACTTTACCGACGTCTCATGAGTCAAACAGTTTTTGCACTTCTGTTTTTCGTTTACGATGTTATTGCGTTCTTGTACTGATAGCGTTTTAAAACCAGTACATTGGTAAATGCTGTGTTCGCGACTTTGGCAAAACCAGCATACACGTTGATCTACTTGTTTGGTAGTTGAATTTGAAGACTCATGGCGCGATTTGTGAGCAAACGCTTCTTCTCTCAGAGTGCTTGAAGTTTCCAGACACTTAAACCTTTTTTCTAAGAATTGCATCATTGCCGAAAACTCTTGTACTTTGTTAGGCTCTAATAGTTGATGTTCGTATTTTTCATCAGTTTCTGAGTCCCATATTCTACTTAGTATTCTTGTCAAAATAGGGTCCCAAGTTGAAATGTCGATGTTTTGATTTTTTAGTGCTTCTAGGTTTTCGTTTAATGTGTCATGGAGATTTTTTAAGTTCGCGGCATTACTTTTCTTTATTTTCGACATACTTAGAATATTATCAATATGCTTAGTAATGATTAGTCTTTCATTTTTGTATCGTCTTGTCAACAAATTCCATGCAGTTATGTAATTTGCGTCACATACTGTTAAATGCTTGATCAGCTTAGCGGCGTCACCTCGTACATGCGTTTTTAAATACTGCATCTTTTCTGTGTCACTCAACGATTTATCTTCGTGGACTATTTTCAAGAATAAATCATAAAAGGAATTCCATGACTCATAACTTCCACTGAATGTTGGAATTATTATTTGTGGTAACTTAACCGAGGTTTTATGGTTGTATGTTGATTTTTGACCTATCATCTCAAATAATCTTCCCATCACAAGGTCGAATTCCGTTTGCGTTCTCTCAAACATATTCTCGTGAAAATAGCTGTGTTCTAACGTACTATCTTCCATTAGAATGAGTACATGTGTTTCTTCAATTTCTTGCCATTGTTTTTGCAAAGTAGTCATTACAGATTCTAAGTACCAACTTGCTTTCCCTTCAGTAATTAATTGAGTTGCCGACTGTAACTTTTTCTGCATCTGATTAATCCGAAATAGTTGAATAAATAGTTTGGGTGAGCTACCCCCTTCTTCCTCCTCGGGTTGTAAATCTTCTGGCTCATATAGTTGGTTTACTACCTGTAGTCTTTTCTCACACTTTAACAGGTATTCAATTGCCTGCGTATACAGTGCGTTGATAGACCCAAAGTAGTTGGTAGTGACGTATTTGTGATCACACAACACATCTTGGTCTTGTAGTAGTGAATGGTTCTTGGATGTTCTAGTAAATACTTCTGTGAGTCGAGTTTTCCTCTCCGTTATATATTTTAGAGTCTTCCTTGATGCTGAGTCTTTCTTGATGTTGGTGAATATTTGTCTTAGTTCGTTGTTATCTGCTTCTTGGCTTCTTATAATTTCGTTTATCCCTTGTATGTCCATCTTTACTGCCCTTGATACTATGCGTTACTTCTCAAAATATCGGTGAACCCGTTTGTTGGAACCGAATTCCGATCCGCTATCGTTCTAATGGCGTATTAGTATTAATCGTATAAGTCCCTTTACTCGCGCCTGTTGAGTACGCTAGTTCTAAGTACGTCTATACGTTATTCAGCCAATATTGGTGAGGGACAGAAAGAAGAACGTTTTATATTTATTTAATTTTATGTATATAAACGTTACTATATTAAAATACCGATAACACAAACTCCCTGGTTTCCTAAAATTGCTCGAAGGACCAAATGTACACACCGGGACTTACAGCTTAGTACGGCCGGTATTCCAAGTGTGTACGATGTGACTACGTCTGAGATAATTGAACCTGGATCAATACTTAAAGCCCAACTGACGCCAAACCTAGCCCTACAGTAACTAACTAGCACCCCAGTTATCCTAGCCCTAGCCTACCATATACAAACCACACCAAACGTAGGTTACGTTGGTTGTACGAGAGGGAAGTCTGTCACAAGGAGACCTACGGTGACAGACGGAATTTGGGTAGGAAGAGGGTTTTGTGTACGTCGTGCAATGTACACAGGAAATGGTTTTCTTACTGCCGATCCCACAGACTCATAGGACCGATGATGGCTAAAGGTGTCTTGGCCACAGTAAGAGGAAGTAAGGAGATAAATCACACTCGACTCCAGCTTGATGACTAACTTTATTACAATAATGAACTTAATTATATACAATTTTTGTGGTAAATACACATTGATGGCTATTTACATGTGTGTCGTGTGTGTATCGAGCCGATGAAGCGAAGATCTCAGTAGGCCACATCTTAGTGCTGACGGTGTGCTGGTGTTGCCGGCGCGTGGACCGTATGTGTGTCGCTGACGCTGTGATGCTATTGTTGGCGCGTGCAACTATAGTATGTTCACGGTTGAACAGAAATGTTGAAAATGTTGACGAGATCAGCAGCTCGCCGTGCACGCCTACCACCTCCGGAGTCGTCGCTCAGCCCCGCCCTGCCGCCGCCGGAATCCAGCCCCATCGAGAGTGCTGTGACACCGGCCGTAGCAGTTGCGTCGAGCTCGAGCGACGAATATTTTTCCCCGCCGACGTCGCCAACACTTGTACGTCGGCAGGGGAGAGGCCGGCCACCGAGGAGCTTGGGACTTAGGGGCCTTCCGGCCCCGAGCCGGGTCCCCGCTGCCGGTGGTTGTGTGCAGCGCATGAGATGGACTCAGTCTATGAACGAGAACGTCATGCGCGCATACTACGGGTCTACAGAGGGGGGAACTAACCTCACTGCGTACCGTGATAGGTTGCTGTCTCTGTTCCAGGAACTGGAACCAACCGTCAACGTCTCGGCCCAACGACTGTCGGATCAGGTGCGGGTCATCCAACGCAATCACAGGTTGGACGACATAGCACTTGATAGGCTGCGCTCAGAGGTACTGAACAACCAAATCGTCTCGACTCTGGCACAAACCGCGGCACAAGCGTCAACTATTGATGCCATCCCGCCGCGGTCCAATCGTGTTGAAGATGATGATAGGGTTGACACAGTAAGTAGCCAGTACAACGTCCGACTGAGGAGCGCACTGGAAGATGCGTTTCGCGAGTATAGGTCCACTCCAACCGAACTTAGACCCCGAATACCACGGCTACCAATGCACAAAAAAAATAGGGCGCTAGTGTGTGCCTTGGACTCGCAGCTCAAGAATTTCTTTGAGAGCAGCGAGGATCTCGTTGATACACACTCGATCTTGTATTGCGCGGCTGTGGCGGCATGTCGTTTAGCTAACGTCAAGTTTCCAAATTGTGACGCAGCTACTCGACCAAAACCAGCCGTACCAGCCTGGCGATACAGGATCGAGCGTCGTATCGATGGGGCCAGGGTACTCATCGGTAAACTATACTGCTTCAGGGAGGGCAACACACGACCACGAGTGATGCGCTTTGTAAGACAGGCATTTTCGGGGACTGGAATCAGCCCTCGGGAATACATGTCCAATGTCACAGAGCGCATCGACTTCCTGAAGCAGAAAGTTTGTGCATGGGCGAGTCGTATTCGGCGGTATAAGCGGCGGGTTGATCGGTACACGCAGAATCGCATGTTCCAGAGCGACGAGAGGTGGGTATATAGAACTTGGGAGCGACCTGAACAAAACGTGATGGACGTGTGCCGCCCGGATGATGCCACCACTAGTGCATTCTGGCGCAGCATCTGGTCGGTGCCCGTCTGTCACGCTGAGGGTGGCTGGATGCGCGATATCGAGCGAGTGTGTGGAACTATACCAGAAATGGAACCAGTCATAATTACGCCATTAGACGTAGCCAAAGCAGTCCGTCCGTTACCGAATTGGAAATCACCGGGACCGGACGGACTGCATAACTTTTGGTTAAAATGGCTAATTAGTTCACACACTTGCCTGGCATCTCAGTTCCAGTCATCCTTAGAGTCTGGGTCACTACCACAGTTTCTAACAACAGGCGTTACCCACCTGCTCCATAAGTCAGGTAGTCCCGCGGAACCCAAGAATTATAGACCGATCACGTGTTTGTCGACGGTTTATAAACTTCTTACATCCATTTTGAGAGCGAAAATAAACACACACATTGACAGTTACTCGATTATGTCTGCCTCTCAAAATGGATGTAGGAATGGGTCCCGCGGTACTAAGGAGCTACTCCTCATAGACATGGCCATTAGCCAACAGGTTCGCCGATCCCGCAAGGATATGTCGACATGCTGGATAGATTATAAGAAGGCCTACGACTCGGTGCCACATACATGGCTCATGAGGGTGCTGGAGTTGTACAAGATAGATGCAACTCTACGCACCTTCCTTGAGTCGTGTATAAGACAGTGGAAGACGGTCCTTCGCTATCCAGGGTGTCGACAGATCCAGGGGAATGATGAGCCTGTATGGATTAAGCGGGGAATATTTCAGGGCGACAGTTTGAGTCCACTTTGGTTCTGCTTAGCCCTGAATCCTCTAAGCACACTGCTGGAGGACTCAGGTCTAGGCTACCGGTTGAGGAGAGGTGGTCAGGTCATATCTCACCTCCTCTACATGGATGATTTGAAACTCTTTGCCCCTAACAAATTGCATCTGATGGAGCTACTGAAGGTAACTGAAACTTTCAGTAGTGCCATCAGGATGGAATTTGGTGTGGACAAATGTGCAGTCATGCATGTAAAGGGGGGTAAGATTATGGAATCCGAGGGAATTCCACTTTCGGATTCCATACACCTTAGATCCCTCTCCTCATCCGAAAGCTATAAGTATTTGGGTATGTCGGAAGCGTTAGGCATCAACGATGCTGACATGAAGCAATCGTTGAAGGAGCGCTTCTTTTGTCGCCTGAAGAAGGTATTAATTAGTCTTCTTTCGGGCGGAAATAAGGTGCGCGCCTTCAATGGTTGGGTCATGCCGGTTTTGATGTACTCTTTTGGCATACTCAAATGGACTCAGACTGAACTCGACGCCCTAGATAGAAGGGTCCGTACACTGCTGACCGCAAACCGGATGCATCACCCACGATCATCGGTGATGAGACTGTATATCCCGCGGAAGTGTGGGGGTCGAGGATTTTTAAATGCGAAAACCCTCCACAACCGCGAGGTGTGCAGTCTCAGGGAATATTTTTTAAAAGCCGAAGTGGGTATGCACCGTGATGTGGTCGCAATGGACAAGGGGCTCACCCCGCTCTCCATGGCGAAAGAGAACTGGCGCAAACCTGTAGTACTTACTGCCAATGACCGCAAGAAGGTATGGCAAAGCAAGGAGCTTCACGGGCGCTTCTATCGGGCTCTTCATGAGCCCGGTGTAGATTTCTTAGCGTCCGTATCCTGGTTGCGTTTCAGTGACCTCTTCGGGGAAACTGAAGGTTTTGTCTGTGCAATTATGGACGAAGTTATCTTGACGAATAACTACCGGAGACATATTATGAAGGACGGGACGGCTGACGTGTGTCGGGCATGCCACCGTCCGGGTGAGTCCATCAGACATATTATCTCTGGTTGTTCTCGTCTGGCTAACAGCGAGTACTTGCACAGGCATAACCAAGTAGCCAGGATTATTCACCAGCAACTTGCTTTGAAATATAAACTTGTCGACTCTGAGGTACCGTATTACAAGTATGTGCCCGACCCAGTTCTCGAAAATGACCATGTCACGTTGTACTGGGATCGGTCTATCATCACTTACAGGACTGTTGTCGCCAACAAACCTGATATAGTGGTGATAGATCGATTAGTGCGCCGCGCAATGATTGTTGATGTTACCATTCCACATGACGGGAACCTCGTGAAAGCTGAGAAAGATAAACAAATCAAATATCTTGACTTAGCACGCGAGGTTGTTGACATGTGGAATGTGAGCTCAACTGTCATTGTGCCGATTGTCGTATCGGCCAATGGCCTGATGGCCGACAGCCTCGATCAACATCTATCGAGGCTCTCGTTAGGCGGTTGGATCAAGGGCCTGATTCAGAAGGCAGTACTCCTCGATACGGCTCGCATTGTGAGGAGGTTTCTATCTCTGGAGCCTTAACCACCGGTAGCTTGGACCCTGCTCCCGACACCGGTGGATCACTATTTTTTTATATTTTTTAATGTTTTTTTATTTTTTTATTTAATCATACTAATATTTAAAAATGTAACAAAATAAGACGACTAAATAAATAAACGACATAATAATAATAATTTTTTCGTGAGTTCCCAGTGCAATGTAAGATTGAGGAGAATTTAAAATTACTTTAACGACAGCAAAGACCTCACCGATACCCATTCAATCTTGTACTGTGCGGCTGTTGCGGCATGTCGTGTGGCTCATGTCAAATTCCCGAACAGTGACAGAGCCACACGACCAAAACCAGCTGTACCAGCTTGGCAGTGCAGGATTGAGCGTCGTATCGGGGAGACTAGAGCACTCATCGGCAAGCTAATCTGCTTCAGGGAGGGCAATACTCGCCCTAGACTGATGCGTTTTGTGAGGCGGGCGTTCTCGGGGGCTGATATTAGTTCTCGAGATCATTTGTCCCGCGTCACAGAACGTATCGACTACCTGAAGCAGAAGATCTGTGCATGGGCAAACCGTATTCGTCGGTACAGGCGGAGAGTGGAGCGGTACACTCAGAATCGCACATTCCAGAGCGACGAAAGGTGGGTTTACAGGGATTGGGAAAGACAGGACCATTGTGTGACTGACACGCACCTACCAGATGATGACGCCATGTGTTCGTTCTGGCAAAACATCTGGTCGGTGCCAGTCAGTCACACCGAAGGAGATTGGACTGGGAAGATCGAGCGAGCGTGCGAACTAATACCAGAAATGGAACCACTTATCATCAGCCCCCAAGATATTGCTCGTGCAGTCCGTCCGTTGCCTAACTGGAAATCTCCAGGGCCGGACGGGCTGCACAACTTTTGGATAAAGTGGTTCCAAAGATCGCACGCCCCCTTGGCATCCCAGTTCCAGTCAGCCTTAGAGTCAGGGTCGCTGCCCCAGTTCCTAACGACAGGAATAACCCACCTGCTCCATAAATCAGGTAGTACCGCGGATCTCTGAAATTATAGACCGATCACTTGTCTACCGACGTTCTATAAAGTTCTTACATCTATTTTGAGAGCTAAAATTAATAAACATATAGACAGCAACTCCATCATGTCTGTCTCTCAAAATGGATGTAAGAACGGGTCCCGCGGTACTAAGGAGCTACTTCTCATTGATATGGCCATTAGCCAACAGGTTCGTCGTTCCCGAAAGGATCTGTCGACATGTTGGATAGATTATAAGAAGGCCTATGACTCGGTGCCACATACATGGCTCATGAGGAGTGCTGGAATTGTATAAAATAGATACAACTCTGCGCACCTTCCTGATGACGTGTATGGGGCAATGGAGGACGGTCCTTCGTTATCCAGGATGTCGAAATATCCAGAGGAATAGCGAGCCGATAAGGATCGAGCGAGACAGTTTGAGACCGCTTTGGTTCTGCTTAGCCTTGAATCCTCTAAGCACGCTGCTGGAAGATTCAGGTCTAGGCTATCGGCTGAGGAGAGGTGGTCAGGTTATATCTCACCTCCTCTACATGGATGACCTAAAACTCTTTGCCCCCTACAATTTGCAACTGATGGAGCTACTAAAAATTACTGAAATTTTCAGTAGCGCCATCAGGATGGAATTTGGTGTGGCCAAATGTGCGGTCATGCATGTAAAGCGAGGGGAGATTGTGGAAACCGTGAGAACCCAACTCTCGGATTCCACAAATCTTAGAGCCCTCTCCGCATCCGAAACCTATAAGTATTTGGGTATGTCGGAAGCGCTAGGCATCAATGTTACTGACATGAAGCAATCGTTGAAGGAGCGCTTCTTTGGCCGCCTGAAAAAAGTATTTAATAGTCTTTTACCAGGCGGGAACAAGGTGCGCGCCTTCAACGGTTGGGTCATGCCGGTTTTGATGTACTCTTTCGGCATACTCAAATGGACTCAGACCGAACTCGAGACCCTGGATAGGAGGGTCCGTACGCTGCTAACTGCAAATCGAATGCATCACCCACGGTCATCGGTAATGAGGCTGTATATCCCGCGAAAGTGTGGAGGTCGAGGCTTTTTAAACGCTAAGAACCTCCACAATCGCGAGATATGCAGTCTCAGGGAATATTTCCTAAAAACCGACGTGGGGATGCATCGAGATGTAGTCGCGATGGACAAGGGCCTCACACCGCTCTCCTTGGGTAAAGAGAACTGGCGCAAGCCAGTAGTGCTTGACACTCATTAACGCATGGAGGTATGGCAGAGTAAGGAGCTTCACGGGCGCTTCTTTCGGGCCCTACATGGGCCCGATGTAGATCTACTAGCGTCCGTAGCCTGGCTACGTTGTGGTGACCTCTTTGGAGAAACCGAAGGTTTTGTCTGTGCAATTATGGACGAAGTTATGATGACGTACGACTACCGGAGATTTATTGTGAAAGACGGCACGGTTGACATCTGTCGGGCATGCCACCGGCCGGGGGAATCAATCAGGCATATTATCTCTGGGTGTTCTCGTCTAACTAATGGAGAGTACTTGCATAGACACAACCTTGTAGCTAAGATAATCCATCAACAACTTGCTCTGAAATACAACCTTGTGGAATCGGAGGTGCCGTACTACAGGTATGTGCCCGACCCAGTTCTCGAAAATGGTAATATCACATTGTACTGGGATCGATCCATCATCACTGACAGGACTATTGTTGCCAATAAGCCTGATATAGTGGTGGTGGATCGATCAGAGCGACGTGCAATGATTGTTGACATAACCGTTCCGCATGATGAGAACCTCGTAAAAGCCGAGAAAGATAAACAAATCAAATATCTTGACTTGGCTCGCGAGGTTGTTGACATGTGGGATGTGGACTCAGCGATCATTGTGCCGATAGTCGTGACAGCCAATGGCATTAAGCCAAGAGCCTCGACCAACACCTGAGGAGGCTCTCGTTGGGCAGCTGGATCAAGGGCTTGATTCAGAAAGCGGTACTTCTGGACACGGCTAGCATTGTCAGGAGGTTCCTCTCTCTGGAGCCCTGACCACCGGTAGCTTGGACCCTGTTCCTGATACCGATGGGCTACTATTTTTTATATTTTTAAATGTTTTTATACTTTTTATATTCTAATATTTAAAAATATAATTTATATGATTACATTAAAATAAAGGAGATAATAATAATAATAATTTATTTAATTCAGACCATTGATCCATGTAGTGTTAGTAAAATCTTAACCTATTGTTAGTACATAAAAAGCTTAAATTAATTGGCCACATGTACGCCAGTACGCACATGCCTAGCTGCCCAGTGCCTAATGAAAGGCACATCAATTTTGTCCGCCAGTGTAGCCAGTATGTTGTTGGGGCTACCCCTGAATCGCTTCAGCATACTCGCACATCACTTGCGCATAACGGCATAAAAATCATCTAATCTCGCTTCAGCGAACATGCCAGACGCGCTACAAAACCGAGGTAGCCCCAACAATATCCTCAACGTATTGTCGCAGATAAGTCAGTTGATTTATCTTATGCAGCATCACAGCTAATTGTGGCTTGTAAGTATTTGATCAGCACTACATTATTAGTGTTTGCCTGATTTTTGTCAGTAGGTCATCTTAGGGGCCAAAATAAAACAGATTTTTCTGAGGAGGGAATAATAAAATTAACGGATAGCAAGTAATGGTGTAGGTATTCAAGACTGAACCAAAAAAAAACAATGTAGGTATACTCAAAAAAAAATTCATACCTATAACTGACATTTTAGGCCCTTTAGGCATGTTCTCGAAATCAGCAAGCTCCTGTTAGACAATGTATTTTAACTTAGAAAATCGAATTATAAGTATTGTTTAAATATGCATAAAATAAGTGAGTGAAAAATAAGTTTGTAAGACCTGTATCATTTCAGACACTGCCAACATGTCCTCTCTCTTTGCAGCACGGATTTGTACTTCATCATCACCGAATTTTTGAGCCATTCTTAATAATAAACTTGTAGTCCTAAAAGTTTATAAATTTCATAAATGTTCACGATTATACTTTGAAAATTCTGTCAAATGATTTGATCATCTGATCAGTCAGCTGTCATTCTGTCAAACAGTTTATTCTGCTACTTTTTGTAATACTTCTAACAAGGTCAACGTTTTTTTAAACATATTTTTATGTAGACTTTGGCTTTTGACTTCGATCTTGCCTGATCGGAAGTTAGGAAAATGAAATAAACCAGTACTAAAAGGTACCTATAACTATGCTAGTTTTCTGCCCAGACGCTCTTTACTATTTATCTAAATCAATCGCATTTTTTGCAGAATTAAGGTTATTATCGTATGACTACCTTGATGACTACAGAGAGAGATAAGACTTAGGGTCTATCCCACAGATTACTAATATGTAGCAAGTCTATCCACTGGACAAATATAGCTGGGCTGAAGTTGAACTGTGCTTTTTTGAACTAAGTAACTAAGTCATAGAACAAAAAGCAGTGCAGTTCAACTTCTGCCTTGCTACAAGAGCTGGTGGTAAGTGGGACGTAACACGGCCGAGGCACACACAAGGCAGAAACTGAAGCTCCGTCGCCGTCCCGGACACGGACGTATTTGAACGAGTTCATTTATAAAATGTATACACCAATATTTTTTTGAGCCCCTGAAGGAGCACGGACCGTCCAGCGTCCACGTCCCTGATATGTGTGGATAGATCTTAAAAGCGCAGACGCATGGAGATCTGCTGGAGTAGTGGCTAACGCACTATAATAGGTTTATGAATTGATGACTTTATTTTCTCGGTAAAGAGCCTTATTATGGTTATAAAAAGATGGACATCACAGGAAATAAATTAGGAACCCTTCTGAATTACAGCTATATGTGTATATGTGGATGTGTGCGTGTGTGTTATATTAGTTGCGAAAAACCAATAAATTAAAGACATGCATTTAATTAACTGTATATTTATTAAATATAATACAAATGCTTAAAGAAATAACATAAATCAGGTGATCGTACAATGTACGGCCTTGCTAATATAAAGTTAATCCACGGTTGAGTTTAGTATAAAAATATTATTATATCAATAACACTATAGTACATTATACCTAAACAGTAGGCTTTTATTATATTTTTTACAATATCTGTGAAAGTAAATATATTTATCTAATCTAATTTCCTTATTTTAGCTTTTCTATACTTAATATTTACATTTGGATATATTTTATGCAAGACAAGAGTTGTTAACTGGAAGAATTAGTTTATTAACTTGGATTTGTTCTATTGAATTATGTAAATATCTTATGTTTAGAACACATAATTAATGGAGATTCTATCAGTCAGCTTAAAATGAACCCTCTTTACTGGCGACCTCTCTCTGAACATACATGAGAGTCGCACAATAATTGATACTATTTACATGATTGCTATAGGTTCTCTATTTCGTATTAGTCTACATGACAGCTGTCCTGAATACCGTGGCACTCTTCTATAATCACAATAGTCGGTGATCCGTTGCATGGCGTTATTCCAAATGGATGTCGTAGTCGAACAACGAACTTTCACTACACACTGTTGTTGTTTTGTAATGTTTCTTTCTGGTTGCTAAGCTCAAGTTTTTGGGTACAACATGTTCGACTCGCGAATGGTATCGTGTCCACAGTACGCAGGCTGTGGGCCGAGCGCCCGCCGCGGCGAGTGCGGCGCGCGTCAGTGCGGGTACTCGTGGCGCAGGAACTCGGCCGCGTACGAGCTGCCCCACGCGCTCTGCGCGATGGAACTTGAAGATGCTGCAATCAATGGAGCCCACATGATTAAAAGGTTTTTTATCAAAAACATCTATGTACCAAGTACCCTTGCAAAGTAGTAAAGGATTTGATTTGCTTTATTTATACGCAAGAGGACAATAAATATAGGATTTTTTTTTTATAGAATGTAAGGGTTGTGGTTAGACAGAGTATGTTTACTTACATAATTGCGCAATTAGTTTCTGTGGTGTGGTTGGCGTGGTGCGTGAGTCTGAACTTCGGTCGTCTTTCGCGTCGACATCTAAACAAACAATGATAGTAGGTATTATGTCAAAATAATTATGTCGGGTACAGATTAGTGGAACGTAACACGGGCCGCAGGTCGCGGCGCTGCGCCTGCGCCTTGAGCAGCTTGCTCATGGTGTTGCGCGGCGTGGGAACCGCTCCAGCGTGTGAGTGTACGTACCGGCACCGGCGGGCAGGTCGCGGCGCTGCGCCTGCGCCTTGAGCAGCTTGCTCATGGTGTTGCGCGGCGTGGGAACCGCTCCAGCGTGTGAGTGTACGTACCGGCACCGGCGGGCAGGTCGCGGCGCTGCGCCTGCGCCTTGAGCAGCTTGCTCATGGTGTTGCGCGGCGTGGGAACCGCTCCAGCGTGTGAGTGTACGTACCGGCACCGGCGGGCAGGTCGCGGCGCTGCGCCTGCGCCTTGAGCAGCTTGCTCATGGTGTTGCGCGGCGTGGGCGGCGGCCGCTCCAGCGTGCGCCCGTGCACCACCGACATGTGACGCTCCAGCATGTACCTGCGGGGACAGACATCGTGAAATCTTTCATAGAGGCATTAATTATTTAACCGTATAGTTCGGAAGCACACCTGATTGGACCAGAACACACGAACCTACGCCAGCTCCGTAGTGTGTCTCGTTGTAACCCAGAATGACAACGTACGACATCCTACATCAATTATGCAATTTTTTATTATGATACCCAAAAATCTCATATGTCAACGCCATTAAATTTTTCAAATTTAGCGCGCATGTTTATTAATTTACTGTTGCTGCTAGCCTGCATCATCCCACTGCTGGACAAAAGCGTGTCCCCATGACTTCTAGCTCTTCTTCTACTTACGATTACGACTTCGATCCAGGGCTAAAGTGGACCACTGGTCGTTTGTTTTGTCCAGCTCATCCCGCCATCTTCTACGGTGTCTGCCGCGACGTCTTCTATCTGTGTCAGGGCTCCATGTAGTGGTTATTTTGGCCCACAGCTCATTGGACATATGGCGGAAGTGGCCAGCTCAGTCCCACTTCAGCTTAGCAGCTTTTTGAGCAACGTCAGTCTGTGTTTTGGAGCGCAGTGTGGTCTATCAATTTGATGTTTAGAATATTGCGCTCCATTGCACGTTTGGACTTTTGAATGTTTGTTAAAGACCAAGTCTGAGATCATAGGTCAGAACGGGAGGGATGCACACGTCCACAAATTTTTGCTTTAGGGCTGATTTTACGAAAGTCAGAAATCTTTTATCCGTGGAATAAAATTGCCGGTTTATTTTAAGTTGCTTGACTTGTCTGGACTGAAGGAGACTAACTGGCCCAATAGATGTATTCATGGACATACGTATTGCAATTCCTCACCATTCACTCTGATCCTATATTTAGTGGTGTTTGACATCAGCTTGGTCTTCGACATGTTCTTCGCCAGTCCAACCTCAAGGCTTGCATTACTGAGTTGGTTTAACATGTTCTGCCGCCGTGGAGGAAAGCAAAGCGGAGGTTTGTTAACCGAACCCCGCCGACTTCAATGCCGCATCTCTCCCAATTTGCCGTTAACTTTTTAAACACTTCTTCAAGAGCAGTGTTAAAAAGTTTGGCTGAAAGCGGGCCTCCTTGATTTACGCCTTTTTCGATACAGAATGATGGTCCGCCTGGTTGTAATCTAATTGAAGCAGTACTGTGTAGATATAAGTTACGAAGTAGGTTGATGTAGGTGGGATCAATTTCTTGGTTGTTCAGAACGTCGAATATAGCATCGTGTGTCAGACTAATATTATAATTATTAGTATTCATTTACCTTGTGTTTTTTTTTTTTACATTGATTGACATTCTGTAATTACTTAAACTCTACCTACACCCGGACTTATTACTTTTTATTATGTGTGATGCAAATCGTCTACATTTAGAATGTTCATAAATATGTGAGTACCATGTATCTATCACATACCTACTTAGTTAATTTATGTAGGATAAGATAAGATATATTTGTTTTTTTTTTTGTAAAACATGAGTATGTGTGTATGTCATGGTTTTTATTTTATTTATTTTATTTTTATTTTTTCAGGACAACAAACAATTGCGTAATAATGCTTAATACTAATACAGATTGATTTTAGAACATTTAGGTAATAACGCAACCAGCACCATTATCCACATAATAATACAGTAGAAACTTAGACATTAGGGGAATGGAGGCAGGCTCACATACACAAACATCATTTGAAATCAATAAATCCAAAGTGCGGTTTAACTGATTTTTTGTGTTATTATATTGTTTACAGCCTATATTCGATAAAAAATTAAGAAGCAGGATTTCCAGTGAGCCGTTTTTATTGTCTATACAAGGCATGAGTGCAGGTGTGTCATATCCGACCCATTCGATGTGCGGTAAGTTAAAATATACATATTACTGATAGTAAGGGTAGAAATTTCTCTTTCAAGCAAATAAAATAACGATTGTTAGGTATTTAGCGTTTGGTTTGGTGGAACATATACGTTTGGTTTGGTGGAACATATACGTTTGGTTTGGTGGAACATATACGTTTGGTTTGGTGGAACATATACGTTTGGTTTGGTGGAACATATACGTTTGGTTTGGTGGAACATATACGTTTGGTTTGGTGGAACATATACGTTTGGTTTGGTGGAACATATACGTTTGGTTTGGTGGAACATATACGTTTGGTTTGGTGGAACATATACGCCGCACAGTGTGATACTTATTAGCAGTTTTAGAGTAAAACTTTAAAAGTACATACTCAATGTTATGAGGCATAGTGTGATAACAATCATCTTGACAAAGCGCCGCCGTTAACTCACAGCGTGTTGCACTTAAACCACGGCGAACCGCTATCAAAACGCCTCCTCCATCAGACTTACCACTCAACACACGGTTTCTATCGCAACGATACACGACATACCTTGAGTCGATGAATTCGCCATCGTCAATATCGGGAACCAACCATGTCTCTGATAAAATAATGATATCGTGGGAGTCCGCCAGTATATTGTTGTATAGAGTATTTAATTGACAGGCCTGTTGGTCAAGTGGTTAGTGACCCTGACTGCTATGCCGGAGGTCGGGGGTTCGATTCCCACCCAGGACAAATGTTTGTGTAATGAGCACGATCATTTGTTCTGTGTCTGGGTGTAATTTATCTATAATATTTATGTATTTAGAAATATATAAGTATGCTTATCAGTTGTCTAGTACCCATAACACAAGCTCTGCTTACCTTGGGACTAGATGGCGTTGTGTGATAGTTGTGGAATATTTATATTTATATTTATTTATTAATTTTGCTCTTAACCCTCGGCAGTTTTGATAACAGATTAAGATGTTACTGGACAGACAGATTACCCCCTAAGTCAGTCATTCATTTGTCATTGTGTAAGAGATTACCATTCTATGCCATTTCTTTCAATGGAGTGTCAGTGGTTGACCACTGGGAAGTCATTATGACGCCATTATATTAGTAGATTACCAAACTTGTCAAAATCAACAATTATGAAATCAATGATAGACCATTCTGACACTATTGTAATGGCAGACTTGAGGCCCTGGAACAACTGATGGCGCCCGTTCACGAACATGAACTAAATCCAACACAGACGCCACCGTCAGGGATACATTAGAGTGAGCATGACATGCTCTCAGCCGCCAGGGCACATTCAAGTCATTGAAAGACGTATCCAGCAAAAGTTAGCTAATAGTACTCACACATGTGTTATGCAATACTTAGAGACTGCAAACATGCTCTATTATAGAGATGTAGTGGTGGCTCAGTTATACCGGCCGCGACTTACGAGGTCGTAGGTTCAAACCCCGACAGGCGCTTTAGTTTGTGTAAATTATTTCATCACCACTCTGCTCACAAAACGGTGAAGGAAAACATCATCAAAACACATGAGGAAACCGACATGTCCTAGAACCAAAAAATCGAAGATATGTGACATCTACCAACCCGCACTGGGCCCGCATGGTGGATTACCCACTCCCTAACACTGAGAGGAGGCCTGTGTCCCAGCAGTGGGAACATCATAGTCTGCATACATGCTGCTGAACTTATCGCGCATCACGCGCGTAATATCAGTTTTATCGACGAATTCTAGTGTCACTAGATTCAATACTATATTATCAGAATGATTACTTATGCTTTTGACATTTGGTAAAGAAAATTTTATGCATTTCTTTTTTTTTCCATTTTATAAGTATTAGCAGCGAACCAAATTTGTACCTACAGAAGAGGCGTTACACATTGCGTAAATATAAATAGTTACACTGGTATGACTACAGTGCTACAAAGGATCTTTTGGCGCTTGAATGACATTTAAGGAGCATTTTTGTTTAACTTGATGAAATTGTCAAGAAAAACCAGGTGGCCCTCGAACAGTGCTATGTAGTGAAGGTTGCGCCTGTGCATGCGAGTCATACTCACCGGCGCTCGAAGCGCTCGGGACAGAAGGTGCAGCGGAACAGGCGCCGGCGCGGCGGCTCGCGCGCCGGCGCCGCCTCGCCGGCCTCGTGCGACTTGCTGTGCGCCGCCAGGTTGTACCTGCGCAGTGCGGCCGGGTTAGCGCGGGAGCACAGAACGTACAATACTACGAGCACACAAGATTCACCAAAATCATTTAAATAAATAGCGACTCTTGCTACGACACAATAGAGTGCGATTGCCCTTTCCCTTGCCTCTCTTCCTATCTCGTAATTCTTATCTCTTCTGACTACTATAGGGTTATCTTCTTTTAAAGAATAATCAATCTGTATATTTAATTACGGTTACTTACTACTCTACTACTAAGTCTATTACTCTACTTTTGTGAACAAATGACGTTTCAAATAAATCTAGGCAAGGTACTGAAGTAACTATGTAGGTGAAACCGCGGGGCGCACCTAGTATAATATAAAATAATTATAAAATACTACCCACCTAAGACCCTTACCGAGCTTCCGAAAAGCGATTATCGCTGAGCATCTAAAAAATGATTAAATCGCTAATCGCAAACATTAACAGGCCTTTATTTAAGTTAGGCTCATTGTTCAATCGTCGTTTTGAAATTTTGAGAGTTTTTCACACAAAATCAATTTTTTTTCTTTGGTTAAATTGATGATTGCAAAATCAGTCCTTAATCAAATTATTTTAACAAATCTACGAAAAACGACAGGTCTAAGCAAATAATGTCTTTTACAAGCTTTTATTTAGTTTCACCTGTCCCGATGTTTGTCTGTAATCAAATCTTGCAAGTTAAATTTGATCCATTTCCCGGTTACTAATTGAGCTGAAATTTTGCAAGCAGATGTAAATCGGACAACAATGCAAAATTATTATGACATGGAGCTGATCTGATGATGGAACCGGAAGGTGGCCATAGGCACTCGGTAGTTAAACGACACAACCCTATCGAATTTGGGCTCGTATGATTCGTCTTGACGAGTACTTTGGTGCTAGATGGTAACTAGGGTCTAATGATGGAGCTGGAAGATGGCCATACGAACTCGGTAATTAAACGACACAACCCCATCGAGTTTGGGCTCGTATGATTCGTCTTGACGAGTACTTTGGTGCTAGATGGTAACCAGGGTCTGATTATGGAGCTGGAAGATGGACATAGGAGCTCGGTAATTAAACGACACAACCCCATCGAGTTTGGGCTCGTTTGATTGGTCTTGAAGAGTACTTTGGTGCTAGATGGTAACCAGGGTCTGGTGATGTACAGGTAGCTTAAGTGTAGTAAACGCATATATCGGAAAAACACTGCTACGCGCTACGTCGTAGTCAATCTCGCATCAAAAATACTAAAAAGTAAAAAAAAAAGTTTTTAAAAACAAGCTTTTATTACTTGTTTATAAAAAGATCTAAAAACTTAAAAATAATTTAAACCTGATAAGAAATAAATAAAAGCGTGTTACATTTTGATGGAACATTAAAGAACATTTAGCATATTACACCTTCATTATTTTTCTTTTGCCATCACAGTGTAACACGCTTTTATTTATTTTTCATCAAGTTTAAATTATTTTTAAGTTTTTAGTTCTTTTTAGTAACAATTAATAAACCTTGTTTTTAAAAAGTTTTTTTTTAATTTTAACGAACTAACTTTTTCGTAACTTCATAAATTTCGGGTTACGGAGGATACGTTCTGGTTTCGATTTCGGCTGATTTCGTGTTTCGGTCGGACACTAATATTTATCTAAGTCCTGCTTAGTTTAAGTTTTTCTAATACATACTTTTCATAGAAAAGTGCAATACCTACGCGGTCTAAATGTATGGAACAGCAATTTTTTCTTTTATTGTCGACGAAAAATTTCGACGCTATGGGGTCTAAACTCATGTGCTGAGTCCATGGTTACAGTTTGCGCGTCGATGTCCCTGCCATACTGTATATACATTTCTTATTGAGAATTTAATATCTTTAATCATAAGTGTAAATAACATTAATAATTGGAATCAAGTTTAGAACATAACAACAATAATTGGAGTGCGTACCTCTCGGAGAACCTCTTCCCGCACACGGCGCACTCGTGGCGCTTCTCGCCCGAGTGCACGCGCTTGTGCCGCTTGAGGTGCGAGCGCGTCATGAGCGCCAGCCCGCACACGTCGCACGCGTGCGGCTTCACGCCCGAGTGCGACAGCTTGTGCATCTTGAACGACGACGTGTGGATGAACGACTTGCCGCACAAGTCGCACTACAACAGGTAACCAAAACACTCATAAGCCGCAATTTATCCACTTTTGAGGAAGAGTGACGGAACGAAAATGTTCAGCAATTTTCCAACCACAGAAATTATATAATTCCTTTCCACATATCGCGCGCGTGTCACTCATTTTCACTCAAATACGGAAAATTAATAAGGTGCAATTCTTAGGGTCCTTAGCATATTTATTCCTTAACTGTAGCTAATTGAAAACTTCGTTCAGATTGAATGAGTGTAATCATTTTATAAAATAAAGAAAAAAGGTTCCGTCTCGCAAGACCACCGCGAACACACAGTAACACAACATACCTGGTAGTTCAGCTTGCCCGTATGTATGTTGTTGTGCCTCTGTAGAGCATTCTTAGATGGGAATAACTTATTGCATTCTTCACATTTCCAGTCACTTATACCTGAAATTATAGTTTGGTACTGCTTTGAAAAAGTCTACAGTCATCCATACGCAACATCACGGCTGTCTACCCCGAAGGGTTAGGCAGAGCCGTACACCCACATGTCGTTGGATAAGTTCAAGTCCCATTTAATAGGGCGCGAGCCTAATGCCAACGACCAGCCACAAATCCAGAACTGATGCAAAAACCCAATAACAGTGCTGAACCTGGGGAGCACACCCAGGAGCTCTTGCTCAGCAGTAGTGCTCGCGACCACTGGACCAACTAGGCTAAGAATATTTGTTAGAATAAATACAATCCAGCCAGTAATGCGCACTGCCCCGGACCTAGAGCTAGCGCGGCCCGCGCCCGCCTGGCGCCGCACTCGTGTCCGCGGGCGCCGAGGACGTCACTACGTAATTAGCGGAGGCATCCACATCGGTCGGCAAACGGTGTGAGCGGGTTGCGGGCGGGCGCACTAGAATTCTGCCAGGAACATTCCGTTTCTAAAGCACATGCTCCATTTTATTTGGCGATATATAAAAGGCGAGCTTTCTATGTCTTCCAACATGCCGCGGCGAACCAAAGGCTGGTGCGCCTCTGTGGTCAAAAATTTTAAGAAAACATCGTTTATTTTAGAAACATTACTTTCCGTAGCGGGGGCCGTAAGTGCAAAGGCGACACTATTTCCTTAAAATTTTTACAACAGTGCTGGCGCCCCTTGTGCCTAGGAGAATTATTGATCGATAAAATTTGACTAATGTGTTGCTGGCAAAATATTCGAATTCGGTTCGCTGACTTTTGTAGCCTACTGATTAACTCAGCCTATCGCAGTCCACTACCTAGCCTAGTGACAGCGACTCTTAATTCTTAAAACCTGTCTGTCTAAGTCGATTAACCCATTGAAGAATACTGAACGAGACACAGTAGAAATTTTATTGGTATCACGTGTGGGCGAGTTTAATAGCGTACGTCGTGTAGTACTCAAAAATCGTAATAATCTGACGCTCAGTGCAAATATGTTCGCGCTCACTTCGCTCGGTCGTGCATTTTAGATTGTCTTAATCGGCGTTAAGCTTTTCTGCATAAGCCGAGTCTCGTGATCTTAGCAGTCTGAAATCATGATAAGACAATCAGATTAATATTATGACACAGCCATCGATTTTTATTACAAAAATAAATGTTCGACATGTTCGTGTAAATATTAAGAAACAATGGCTCCATGGAAAAGGTTAAAGGAATGGCGGGGCGGAGTGCAGCAGAAAGCAGTTTATGCCCCACCTTGAAAAATCTAGATCCGAGGCTGAACGCTTATGAATAATAGCTATGTACCGGGAAACTAGAAGAGGTATGTACTACCTACGGTAGTTGTGTTAACGCCCCACCACGAGCTATCGTCATATCGCAATGCTGTACCTTTGTGTAGCGCGATGTGTATGTCGCAGGCGCGCTTGTGCTTGTAGTGCGCGCCGCACACCTCGCAGATGTAGGGCGGCTTGGAGCCGTCGTGCTTCTGTTTGTGCTGCTCCAGGCGAGCTGGAATATTACACATTCATTGATGTCTGATGTCATCTAAACATACCAACATCCAACAGTGGTAGCACTTGAACTACGAAAACCACTCTTACTGATATGACATAAAAGCGCATCACCAAAACATCTGTTATAGTACCAAACCATTTCATGTTACTTTTTAACACTCCAAAAACTCAAAATCTATTCAGACACACCATCATTGCTTGTGATAGTTTATTTAATAGACTAGTCTAATGGAAACTTGATCAGAGTATTAGTTTCATATACAAGTATCAATTTACCTAGATTAATTTTACCACTCACATAAAGAAGTATATTTAGCATCGCACTGGTCACACTGATGCACTACTTTGGCCTTCTTGTTCCTGGGTTGTGCCGGTATTATCTTACTCTTTAATGGTCTGCCTATTTTTTTCTTGATAGGTTGCATGTCATTGCTAAGGTCGTCAACACCCAAACTGTCTTCGTCTTCATCATAGTTTTCTAATTCCACTTTTAGACAGTTACCAAAGCCATTGTTGTATAGGGGACTTTGTGATCTGAAAACAAGGTACATGATGAAGGATTAAAATAGAAACTAAATATAGTAATTAATATTTTGTGATATCAGCTGACCAGTTTTAACCAAGTTTGCAAACATGATTGTGAATATAATATAGAGATTATGATCAGCAAGTTGGTCATCTAAATGAGTCATGAGACTTGTCAGACTCCTAGCTGATTATAGCATCATCTAACATCCACTGTACACACTCGGCCACACACCTACAAGTTAATAATACAGAAGTGTACATACCCTTCAGCAGAGTTCTCGATCTTGACCTCTGGTAGCAAATCAGAAGGGTCGTCCATTGTGTGCACAGCCAGCTTGTGAGCCGTCAGGCCAATGGCCCCCCCTGTCGTACCCTTTGCTCCACACTCCTCACATTTCCAACTTAAACAATCACATAAAACTTTCTGACTCATTTGTTTAAACTATTTTCTAATATATTTATCACCCATTTGTTTTAGAATGACAGATAGATATAGCTGTCACTAATAGTTTCCAGAACTTATTATACATATTATTAAACTATCTGTTGCTCAACACAGGTAGAGGGCCAGTAGGTACCTATTGTCGTATTAACTTGTGTGTCAGTTCAGTCACCTCTCAACTTGCTTTTAAACCATACCAGTAGGCTATTAGTTATGAATTAACTTTAAAGGTGCAATATTTTTACATAACATTACTGTGCTGTGCGATGATATTGTTATTAAGTTACCTGTCACTGTTGGTTTTACTTCTCACTTTACGTTTGCTTGTGGATATTTTTTTCTTTTTCTTCTCAACTTTGTATCTCTTTCGTTTGCTCTGAGTGGCCAGTGGTTCGTCATCCGAGTCATCATCATCCACATTGTCACACACATAGTCGTCATCATCATCATCAGCATCAAACTCTGCCTTCACGTCTGACAACCGGATGGGCTGGACTGTTTGAGAATCAAATAGAGGGTTCTTGCTGAGGATGGCTTCGAAAGTCTCCTTCAACTTGACGTACTCTATCTCGGCCTGCTCTAGCACGTTGATGAGGTCGTAGCAGCTCTTGCACATGAACTTGCAGGCGGTGTGGCCAGCCAGGTCCATCTGCGTGAACTTGTGCAAGAAGGTGCTGAGCTTGGCGCCAGACACACGCGTCGTGGTGCAGTAGATATCTACGCACTCTAGGCTGCGCGTCGTGCACGCCACGCACTCCAGCTGCTCATGCTTCACCAGCACCTCCACCTCAGTCTTGATGCCCTCCATGTCTTCCTTCTTCTCGATCTGCTCCATTTTATTATCGGAGTTCATTGTACTCGTTTCGGCCATTTCTAATAACACGTCCAAATTCGACCCTCGTCGATTATCAACTCTTTATACATGAAGTAAAACTAAAGAAAATTAGGGACATGGAGGAATGATCAATTTATTCGACATCACTTGTTACTATCAAGCCAATTATTATTTTTTACAAAAGAATAACAAAATGCATACGAGGCGAATGACATTTTCAAGCAAAGCTGTGTTTATTTTCCCGTTAAATATTTTGACAATTTGACGTTGACGTGATAGCATTGTGACTGTTTGATAGCATTCACGGTAAAATAAGAATATTTATTTCTAACTACGCAGTAAAAAGCAAACTCTCAATAAAATTAAAGTGCAGAAAAAAACAAACCAATACTACTTTATACAATGTATTTTTTAAACCGCACCTACTTACAAATAGAAATATGTTTCTGGAATCTATAATTCGATCAAATGCTGTATTCCCGAAAAGTTGTTAGAGGTGAGGTAGGTGTAGGTATACTTACCGAGTAGGTATACCTACCATAATCTGTGTCCATATTATTATGGTAGTCGCAATAACTAAAATCAGAGCAGTAAACTAAATAAAAAACCGGCCCTATAAATTAATTAGGTATATTGGCAGTTGAAAGTGTTATGGAAAGACGAATATAATTTTTTGCCTGTATACAAAGAGATTTAAGATAGGTACCTACAGAAAATAATTTAATGTCTTTGCCTGTATACCTAACTAGCTTGTTCGGCTAATAAGTATACAACTTCTACTACCGTGAATTTATTCACATAACCGAAAACAACCATTTATGTATGTAATAAGATAAACCTTTAGAACAACGGTTTTAATCAACAAAATAGAAGATACATAATATGATAAAATAAGTTATGACATAAGTGACATTACAATACAAAGTAGCCATAATTATGCATCACAGCACTAAGGAGTTTAGTTGGTATTACTACATTCTTCCGACCTTCTTATGAAACAACGTAATCTCCAAAACGTACAGGCAGTCTGCGTTACCTGGTTGAACGCCGGGGCTCTGAGTGTGGCGTATTATCCTGTGTATTGTCTTGTCCTCGGGATGGCACGACAGTTATGGGTGGCTCCTCGATATCTTGTGCAGGTAGCTCATTTTGTGGAATGGAATCAATGACTTCGCCATCAGCTGTTTCGCTTTCGATTGTTTTTCCGTCTTGCCCTAATGGTGCTAAATATCAATTTGATACAGTCGTTTCACGTCCATTCGGTAAACGTACATATGAATAATCCGGGTTAAGTTCAATCAGATCAACTTCTTCTACTATAGGTTGATACTTATTAGTACCTACGATCAAATCTCCGCATCAGTACTTGGTCTGAGTTCGTTAACCAAGTAGGTATAGAGTCACCATTTGGTGACCTCCTCGTGTGTGTAAACATCCTCTCGTGCGACGTACAGTTAGTAGCTGTGCAGAGTAGGGAGCGGATAGAGTGTAGTGCCTGGTTCAAAGCCCTTTCCCAGTTTTCTATAGGCAGCTTTCGGGATCGTAAGGCCAATTGGATAGTTTTCCAAAGAGTGGACTTAACGCGCTCTACTTGTCCGTTCCCTTGGGCGTTATACGGCGTTGTTCAGCTTGTTGCAATACTGCGAGAGTGTAGAAACTGCTTGACTTCAGATGATAAGAACGTTGTCCCACGATCAGAATGTAGGAATGCAGGCATTCCGAATAGCATAAACAATTCATTGAGATTCTTGATAACCGTTGTCGAGTTCATGTCTGAGCATGGAAATGCAAAGGGAAAGCGAGAGTATTCATCGATCACTGTCAGGATGTATTTATTTCTTGTGTGACTAGGTATAGGACCTTTGAAGTCAATACTTAGTCTTTCGAATGGAGATGTCGCCTTAATTAGATTGGGACCAGGCTCAGTTGATTTGTTCCGGGCTTAGGCTTTAATTCCGAGCAAATACGACAGGAGTTTGTCATATTTCTGATTTCTTCATTATGGGTAGATTCTTAGATCTCATCCAGTGTACCATCCTTGTTACGCCGGGGTGACAAAGGATTTCATGCAGGGAAACAAGTTTTGTTGAACGAGATTCGATAGCACCGCATTCGCATACACGCGACAATGTGTCGGACGGTAAACGATATCGTATTTAAACGGAGCTAGTTCTAAACGCCATCTTTGTATTTTCTCGTTTCTGACTTTGCTATTTAGCTTGTTATTGAACATAAAGGCTACCGATCTTTGGTCTGTAATTAAACGAAACTGTTTTCCGATAAGAAAGTATCGCCATATCTTTAACGATTCGACTATGGCGTACGCTTCTTTCTCAACAGCGGAGTGGTTTTGTTCACTTTGATTCAAGGTTCGAGAGAAAAATGCTACGGATCGATTAGCTTGCGATAAGGTTGCAGCGATTGAACGTTGAGATGCATCCGTTTCAACGAGAAAAGGTATGTCGTTACTGATAGCGTGAACAGAAGATTTTACTATATAGGCTTTCAATGCTTGGACATTTTCGACAAGTTGTTTATTTAATGGGAATATTCTTGTATTTGCTAAAGCGTGGATTCTTTCCGAGAAGTTTGGAATCCATTTGCTATAATGTGCAAACATTTCTAACACTCTTCGTAATGACTGTGTGTCATTTGGCGGTGGAAGATTGAGAAGCGAGCGCAGCCGTTCAGCATCTGGCTTTACGACATGTTCTTTGATGGTATAGCCTAAGATATCGATGCTATTCAGCGAGAACTTGCTTTTCTCTTTATTGATAGTAAGACCATATTTTTTTAGCGGCTGCTAAAAATTTCTGCAAATTTGCATCGTGTTCAGATTGAGATCGCCCACAAACTGTTATATCATCGAGATATGTGAAAGTACCTTCTATGTTTTTTTTTCGAATAACCCAATCAATGGTTCTTTCAAAACTTGACACTCCGTTTGTTACGCCAAATGGTATGCGACGAAACTGGTACAGATTTCCAGTAGCTTCGAAAGCAGTATATGGTTTTCCTTTTTGTAGGATCGGTACTTGATGGTAAGCACTCTGTAAATCGATCGCGCTGAAGATTGAATATTTCGAAATATTGGAAACTTGGTCCTCCATATTGGGAAGTGGATAAGCGTCAAGCTGTGTATACCTGTTTATCGTAAGTGAATAATCAATGACAAGGCGCTTCTTGTGATTAGCGTTCTTTGTAATTAGTACTTGAGCTCGCCAGGGTGACGTGCTTTCTTCAATAATGCCAGCAGCTAGGAGTTTTGTGATCTCTCCTTCAATAAACTTTTTATCGTCTTCACTGTGGCGGCGAGATTTAATCGCAATAGGCTTGCAATTTGGACTAATATTCGTAAAAAGAGGAACAGCAGGTACAGACGCTTCTGCAACACTACATACTTTTAGTGGTTCTTTAGGTCCACCGAATGAAAATTCGAGAAAGGAATGCTCGTCTAATATTTCATGACCGATTATTAAGTCAGCACAGAGATTTTTCACAATTCGCAAATTCGCGTTTCTATACTCATGGTCTCCGATACGAGCTGACACACATGTTTGACCTTCGACTTGTGACATATGACTGGTTGAAGCCATTGATATAGCTTGCTTGCAGGGTGTTTTCTTTAATTGACATAATTTAAAAAATTGCTCATTGATGAAGCTTATAGAACTACCAGTATCTATTAAGGCTTAAGCTTTTATCCCTTTTATGTAAGCTGAAACTGTAGCTTTCTTCAAGGAAGTTGGCGATGCAGCTAAAATACAACCACAAACGTTATCATCTATGCGTCGCGTATATTGTCGTTCTTATTTGTTTCAACATCTACAGTTTTGAAGTCGCAGTCTTTGGCTAACTGTTTTAATCCTTGTAAATAGATATCTATTGTTTCGTCGCCCAGTTGTTTCCAGATGCGAGGGCATTTCGGGCATAAATTATATTTTTGGGCTTTGTGAATAATTTTCCCAAAGTAATGATTGCGGATGGAAAAGTAGTACACTCGCTGATGTACGTGAAAACGTTTGATGAAAGGTGGTTTATGAGAAGATCTAGTTTCCAGGAAGTTGGTAAGGCTTGTACCCGCTCTCCTGGCAAGGCGCTTTCCGTAGCCTTAAGAAAGCTTTCAAATGTTTTCTTCCAATGTTCCCATTTCATTGATGCAGAACTATCAACGGGAACAATATCCAAACGTTCGGGTTTTAAGTATTTTTCCATGGTGGCAAAAGTTTTAAAACATTTTGTTGATTAAATTGTAATAAGTTAAACCTTTAGAATAACGGTTTTAATAAACAAAATAGAAGATAGGTACGTAATATGATAAAATAAGTTATGACATAAGTGACATTACAATACAAAGTAGCCATATGCATCACAGCACTAAGGAGTTTAGTTGGTATTACTACAATGTAGCTGGCAGGGGAGGGGGGAGGACTCTAACAAAAATTTGCACTATAAAGCTTAATATTTCACAAACGGATCCTAAAATCGAAAAAAAAGGCGAAGCTACATATTATAAGGATTCCTTGTTGACTACGGAACGCTAAAATGAGTCATAATAAATATTAAAATGCGTATGTAATAAGTCACGTTATTTAATTCAAAAATTAAAAATAGTAGTAACGTTATTAAAATGACTTGGAATGTCATTAATAGCGAAACGGGAAGGTCATGCAACCTAAGTAGTGACTACAGCCTTGCTATTGGTGACAATATAATTAAATCAGATTCTCAGGTGGCCGCAGCCTTTGAAAATTTATTTGCAGAGATTCCCGTGTCAACTACTAAATCTCTAAACTCATCAGCCACTGCTGCTGAGTCTTTACTTAAGGAAAACGTTCCAGTTTGTGATTCTGAATTTCACTTCCAATTTGTCACCAGTAATGAAATGAAAACCTTTCACACGTTAGATGTTAAAAAAGACCGCAGATTTATGGGGTAATTCTGTGGACGTTGCTAAGTCAGTTGTACACATTTTAGCACCTACTTTAGCTGATATATTTAATAATTGTATTGACCGTGGTGAGTTTCCTGATCATAAGATCAGGATCATAAGAAAAAACAGTAAAATAATACCGTTGTTTAAATCGGGTAGTACACCAGATCCTACTAATTATAGACCTATTTCAGCAATACCTACCTTTAGTAAAATTTTTGAAAAACTTATTTTAAATCAAATGCAAAGATTTTTTATTACAAATAAATTACTTCATACTAACAAACAGTTCGGTTTTACAAGAGGTCGTTCAACTACGGATGCCGGAGTTGAAGTCTTAGGACATATTTATAATGCATGGGAGGACAAATGCAATGTTTTGGGCATCTTTTGCGATTTGTCCAAGGCATTCGATTGTGTTCTTCATGAAACAATAATCAGGAAACTGCACCACTACGGAATCCGGAACGCTTCTCTGGATCTTCTTACGTCTTACCTAAGTGATACGATTCAGAGAGTTGATGTGAACGGAAAAAGGTCACCCGGATCTGTAGTAAGAATGGGTGTCCCCCAGGGCTCAATTCTTGGCCCATTTTTATTTATTATAGTATATATAAATGACTTGCCTTACCTCATAAGGGATAAACATGATATAGTGTTGTTTGCAGATGACACTTTACTTTTATTTAAACTTAAACGTCAGCAGCTGGTTACTGACAATGTAAATAGCGCCCTTGCAAAAGCAGTTAACTGGTTTAATGTAAATAACCTACTTCTTAACGAGAAAAAAACTAAATGTATTAAGCTTACGATACCCCATGTTAGACAAGTAGAAACTATAGTGTTCTCATAAACAAATTTAAAGAGATAATGACTGTGCCTTCTCAGTACATTTATGATAATCTTTTGTATGCACATAAAAATATTAATTGGTTAAAAAAATACAGTGATTGATATCCATAACATAAATACTAGGAACAAACACTTTGTTGTTCCTACAACCAGGCTCAAGAAAATAGGTGGCTCGTTTAGATGCCAATGTATACGTTTTTATAATAAACTTCCTAGCCACATTCAAGAACTAAGCCTTAGTAAATTCAAATATTTTATAAAGCGAAAATTATGCCAGAAAGCCTATTCTACTGTAAAAGACTATGTTGAGGACAAATAAAGCCTTGGGATTGAGCTGCTCCAATAGGTTTAGAAAGTGAATGTTGTTGCTTTTTACACTTTTATTTTTATTATTCCTAGATATTTATTTACATATACAATCACATGAACATTTACTGTATAAAGTATTATATTATTATAATTATTGTGAATGTGAGGAATATGTGGGTCATTGTTTTCGTTTTAATTATGGTCTGACAGTTTGAGTACCTAGTTTATGCGACCTACCCAAATGTCCTGTCTTTGGTATTGTTCGTCGAATCGTTGATCTGCCGATCGATTCTGTAAAAATCTCTCCGTGAAAAGTTAGGTGAAGTTTAAAGTGAGCTGTCAATAGTGTCAATCCCTAGCATTAGTTGGAATGACAGCTCACTCCACGCTCACCTAAGTTTTCACGGTGAGATGGTTACAGAATCGCACTGCTGCTTATGTTCTGAGTTGAGCTGCACGATTTTTGACATATGCGTGCACTGACCCGACAGGTCCACTCAACCAGTGTGGTTCTTTCCTCAAAAGACCATTTCAGACACTAATCTACATGGTCCTCAAAGATTATGTCCCGATTTTTATTTTATATTCACATTGACATTGATGAATTTTATATAACCAATGACATGACATTTACTTTGTAAAGTATTATATATTTTTATTATTTTTGAGAATGTGAGGACTATGGGGTCATTTAGTTTTTCCTTTTTTTTTCTTAGTTAGTTTTAATCATGATCTGGCAGTTTGAGTAATTTACGCGGCCTACCCAAATGTCCTTTCTTTGGTATTGTTCGTCGAATCGTTGAGCTCCTCAAGTTCTGAGTTGAGCTGCACGATTTTTGACAAATGCGTACACTGACTGGACAGGTTCACTCAATCTGTGTGGTTCTTTCCTCAAAAGACCATTTCAGACACCAATCTACATGTTTTTCACAAGATCTGACCAAGATTATGTCTGGACTTTAAAAGAGACTGACCTCTGAGTTTGTTTCGGCCTTTCTTCTCAGAGTAGTCAGAGAGGAAACGCCGAACTCATCTAGTTTAAAAAAAATATGATTGACGTGTAAAAATCAATAAATCAATACTCTTATGCACTTCATGTCTTGAGAAAAATTGTAAATGAGTCCATCGTTCTAGTGGCGTACAATGCCTACGTAACATCTACTTTACGCTATGGAATTATAAACTGGGGAAATTGTACAGATAAGCTCATCTCATTCCAGGCACAGAAAAAATGTTAACGATCTGTCTTCAAGCTAAAATCAACTGACATTTGCTTGCCATTTTTTTATTTAAAACATTGAAATCGAAACGTCGCAACAGACACAACACAGCTTTTCCATAAAAAAAATTCTAGGCATGGCACCCAGATTGTACAATAAAATACCGGTGCAAAAACAAAAAAAAAAAAAACACGTGCTAAATGATTTAAAAAAATATTTAAATAATAAATTTCTTAACTCAAAAGGCACATTATTATATTAATTACCTAGAAGATAATGCAAGATTTGTGGATAAATATGTGCGGTAATAATTAGTTATTTAATTTACAAAATATCTGCGCACTACTCTTATCCCTATCCTCTGGGTCGACGAAGGCTTTTATTTGTGATTATGTTTGTCAGTTGTAAATATATTTAAAATTTAATAGTAGGTACCTAATACCTACTATAAGAAAGATTATTATGTTTCTAACATTTTAAATGTTCTAAAAAAATTTTGTATGCAATATTGTTATTGTAGAGGATAGTTATCTCTGTTACTCGTAGCTTGACATTTAATTTTAACAAAAAATTTAATATTTAATTGTAACTTCGCACCACATTCCGGCTCGCTACATGTTTGCGTCTGGGAGCTCCACATCGCTGTCAATGCGGTGAAGCAGTCGACTGCCTCGGACACCATGGCCTATCCTGCAGCAAGAGCGCTGGACGGATGGCAATTCACGCCAGCAGTAACGTCATCATCCGTCGGGCTCTTGTCTCCGCCGGGGTGCCGGCTGTTTTAGAACCCAATGGCTTGGCACGCGACGATGGAAAGAGGCCCGATGGAATGACCATAATGCCTTGCAAGTTGGGTAGGCCTTTGGGGTGGGATGCAACCTGTGTTGACACCCTCGCCCCATCCCATCTTCATAGCACGGTGGGCTGTGCTGGGGCGGCTGCTACAGGAGCAGAAAACCTCAAACGGCGCAAATATAACAACCTTATTGGGAGCTATATGTTTGAGCCGTTTGGGGTTGAAACACTAGGGCCTTGGGGTCCGAGTGCTCATCGAATTTTTCGGGACATCGCCAAGCGGTTGGTGGACTCTTACGTGACCAGAAGGCTGGCCTATTTTTAGCCCAAAGAATCAGCATTGCCATCCAACGTGGTAATGCTGCCAGCCTTTTGGGCACTTATCCCATTGACAGTGATGCAGACGAATTTTTTGATGCCCAATGAGCTCCTGCTTTTTTCTATATTTTTTCGTATTGTATACTTGTATATAATTGTATATAGTAGGTATATATAGTGTTAGCTTGTAAAAATAGTAATTAATATGTGCATGTTAAATAAAATTTTAAAACTTCGCATGCTTTTGCGTAATTTCCCTACTTGATATTTGTACGCCGTTAACGGCAAAACATAGAGATCTCTGCACCTATTTCAAACACCTATTTTTACACCTATGTTTTACAAATAAAAACTTTGACTTTGAAAAGTGTTTGAAACCTACTTACATAAAATAAATCATTTATCAATTATTTAGCAGTAAAATGTCTTAACGGGCAGTTACGTGTAAGCAGTTAACAAATCGGATTAGTTAGTGAGAAATCTAATTTGGAAGTGGAGCTCGTCGGCCGGCGCTGCCGCGGCACCGCTGGGTTCGCGGGTTGTTGATCACAGTTCCAACCTAACCCTGCCGAACCATTAACCTAACTGCCCATTCCAATATTTTCACTGACCATTCATTTATTATACCCTACTTAGGTAATTGATTATTTTTATATAAGCTTTTATTTAACTTGCAATGTATGTATGTTTGTTCGGGTGGAATCTTGCAACTCAATTTTGTAGCAGATATCTTCAACCGATTGAGCTGAAATTTTGCATACACATTCAGTTTGGGTGACAATACATGGTTAGCTGTGTGACGTTATTGTAAATCCAACATGGTGGAACACCTAAAATGGCGGACTAATAATTATTTTTAATGCATTCTACATTAAGGGTATCAAATGAAAGGGCTTGCTGAAAATAAGTCGAAAAATAAAGTAACGTCACTCTAAATCCAATAGGGCGGACTAAGTTTTTAATACTTGCCTATAATATGTATCAAATGAAAGGAGTAACTGAGAATACGAAAACTAAAAAGTAAAAAATAAATTAATAGTAAAAAACCTTTTTAAAAAACAAGCTTTTATTTAAATGCGCTGAAAAGAAAAAAATAAACTTTTACTTTAAAACATATAACGTCATTACACAATTTAAAATATGATATAAAAGCTTGTCGCGAGATTTTAGTACCTACTCGTATTTACTTAGTTTGAAAATGTTAATAGTTGAAATCAATCACTTCAAGTTAATTAAGTTACTTGAATTATAAAATAGTAAACTAAAATTAGCAAATGATGATTTGAGTAACAAAAATCAGGTATACAAAAAAATCACGACAGGTAGAAGCAAAGCAAAGATTGTGAGAAATCAAAGTACCTACCCCAAAGAAAAAAAATCCAACAAACAGCAAAACAAAGGGAACACAAACTGATACTTCCGATATTACGAACTTCAGTATTGAAATGGGTAGCCATATAAACAAGTCGCAAAGTATGAACACAATAATTGATCTTAAGAAAATCTAACAACCTCCCAAAAAGAAGAAGATATGTGTTCTCAGCACAGATTTATTTATTTTTTATTTATTTATTAAATTAGAAGTTCCTTAACATAAACAAAGCACACAATTAGACCTCTGGGGTCTGTCTTAGCATGCCATGGCCTGAGGTTTGATCAACGCGCTATTAACAGCTAAGTTATAATCGAATTGATGTAATGTTCTTTCAGCTTACGCTTTATGTTTTTACTATTCATTGACTCTCCTTGGTTTAGTAAATTGGGTATTGTGAAGGAAGCGGTACGCCTGCCATAAAAGTTATTTTTGCGTTGCACTTGAAATGATTTTGATTTGGCTTATCGAGTATTGACGTCATATTTGACTGGAATTTGAATATCACTGTTATCAAAATGTTCTATGAGGAACATATGTTCCTCGCGCGTGCCGAGTATATACTCGGCACGCGCTAGAACAGGTAATACTTTGCAGTGTTTAAATAGCCCTGTGTAATTGTCTAGGTATTTATTTTTGACATAGTTTGGTACTACAAGTTTCAACAAACGTGTTTGCAAGTTATGTATTTTATTTAGGTGAGTTTTAAATGTGCGGCCATAACTGGTTAGTCCATAGGATATTATCGATTCAGCAAGAGCTGTGTACATTTGAAGGAGGGTTCTGTATGGTATATTGCGCTTTTTAATGGAAAATTCGGTAAGTAGGTATCGCACGCAACCTGCCGCAAACCGATTCCACCTGATAACTCCAGTTGAATCGGTTATCAATTATTAATCCCAAATAGGTATGATATGGGACTTGCTCTATAGGCGAGCATTGGCAGTCTGGCACG
This sequence comes from Apamea epomidion, assembly GCA_947507525.1. Taxonomy (NCBI): domain Eukaryota; kingdom Metazoa; phylum Arthropoda; class Insecta; order Lepidoptera; family Noctuidae; genus Apamea; species Apamea epomidion. The sequence goes on from OX382226.1 coordinate 478,484, forward strand.
TTTTTATGCAGACAATCATGACTATGAGCTATGATTTGAAAGGGATGGGAGGCACTTATGTGACTTGAATGTACGTGTATAACTTTAGTTTTTTGTGGATTCAGTACAAGTCCCATATCATAAGCCCACTTAGCCATGGAAGTAAAATCTTTTTGCAAACATTCTGCGGCCAAGTTAAGGTATAAGTTAGCAGATAGTATACAGATGTCATCAGCGTATTTATAAAGGGAACAGTGTGTTATAATATTTTCTAGGTCATTAATGTATGCCAGATAGTGAAGTGGACCAGACACTGAACCTTGGGCTGTGCCTTTCGTCATGTTTACAGGTCTGCTAAGGCTAGGACCAACTTTGACGCGATAACTTCGGCCACGAAGGTATTCTTTGCAACAGTCGAGTAATTTCCCTCTTATACCCGAGTTTTCGAGTGTTTTTAATAGTGTATTGTGCCCGAGTGTGTCAAATGCCTTGCTGAAATCAATGAATATGAGTATCACATGCTGCTTGTCATCTAGGTAGTTGTTAACTTCATCAGTAAAATTGGAAAATAGCTGAGATGTAGATGTACTTTGGAAGCCATACTGTGATTTGGAAATTATGTCATTGTCCCGATAAAAAGTGTGTATTTGGTCGCATATAAATTTTTCAACTATTTTATTTATGGCAGGCAATATCGTTATGGGTCTGTAATTTGCCAACTCATTGAATTTACCTTTTTTATGAATGGGCCTAACTATACCTGTTTTTAATTCTGAATTTCTGACAGATATTTGCCATGTTGAATACTCGCATTAATTAACTTTACTATTGCATTCACAATTTTATATCCTATCATTTTGATGTCCATGATTGTTGGCGACTGGCTGTGGTGCGACCTTTTTTGTACTATAAATGTCATGTTTTTTAAATATAGTTGCTAGCTATCAATGATTATTATTGAGTCGTATCCAGCTGATTTATTAGTATTTAAGTTTTTAATGATTCCTTAATTTTTTAAGAGGTGTAGCTTTTTTAAAAATATTGATTTATCTTGGGATTTCATAAATTCGCATTCACTTAAAAAGGGTCTGTCACATCTGGGCACAATATCAGACAGACTGGTTTTCAATTTCATTGCAAAGTCATTAGCGATACTCAACTCATTATTTGATTCATTAAAAAAAACGTTCTTTATCACCTTATCTACAGACTTCACTATTTTAACAATAAGTTTATTTAATATTTCCCACAGTTTTTTGGGATTATTTTTGTTTCCTGCTATTTCTTCTCTGTAATAATTATTTCTAGTGTTTAAACTTGTTTTATTAACTTTATTTCTAGTTTTAATGTATTCTAACTTAAGTGTTTTATTATCTGGGTCATTTTTCCATTTGATAAATAGTTTAACTCTTTTGGTACAACTAGTTCTTATTTTATTGTAAACCCATTATTCACAATTTCTTTTGCTCGAGTTATTTATCTTTTTAGTGTAAGTATTTGCATTCATTGTAGCACTTTATAAAGTTTTCTTTTATGTACTTATATATATATATATCATTGGCGCAGTTTAAATCATCTATCATTTCCCAGTCAGTGCAAGCTAAGAGTGTTTTTATTTTTTTATTATCACTACAATCAATGAACCTTGGATCCCTACCTTTAGGTATAAACGCAAGTGTGACAATCGTCATTCGATGGTCTGCCAAGTCCCCAGAGCAGCTGAGTAAAGGTCATCAAGGCGAGATCTCATGAAAATGTGGTCAATACTAGTTTTTGTGACTATAATATTACCTTTGGTTTTAACTCGCGTGAAGTCTGAGATCGCACATTCAAGTCCTAACTCAGCAAGTTTACTTAGATAATAACTGTTTACATTATTGGTAGTTTTAAGGTCCATATAAAATAAGATCGTTTCTGTTTACATAATTAACATGAACCACACTGGACAGTTAATTAACTAACAGGTGCTTGCTTTCTTTTGGAGGTCTATACAGGGTGAGTAGGAATATCTTGGAAAGGGTTAAGTAAGGACGGTAGGTCTCATAGTGATATCTGTCGGAATAACCCTAGACTACCTCCCCTTAACGGCTCCGCCACTATTTTCCAGTCACCCTGTATACTGCACAGATATAAATATTAAGATTTTGCTGCGCTGTTAATTTACCTAGCAAACATTCACAATGTCTAGTTTGAGCCTTCATCGGTTGAAACTTATGCTTATTGTTAACATAGATAATAATCCCACCACCTCTCCTGCGTTTACGCAAGATACTATACAGTTTAAATCCATCCAGTTGATACATACAATCATACATACAATTTGTTCAGATATCCCCACTTCCGTGAGCACTACAATGTCAATTCGTGATTTAAAACTATCATGTTTTAACTACTGCCCAAAGAGTATTAATAAACGATAACGATGAAATATGTCACTATCTAATACCCGAGGTGGGAATAGAACATCTTCTTGCAACCTGTGTTGACACCCTCGCGCTATCCCGTCTTCCTAGCACGGCGGGCTGTGCTGGGGCGGCTGCTACAGGAGCAGAAAACCTCAAACGGCGCAAATATAACAACCTTATTGGTAGCCCAAAGAATCAGCATTGCCATCCAACGTGGTAATGCTGCCACCCTTTTGGGCACTTATCCCATTGACAGCGATGCGGACGAACTTTTTGATGCCCAATGAGCTCCTGCCTTTTTCTATATTTTTTCGTATTCTATACTTGTATATAATTGTATATAGTATATATTAGTCTTAATTTGTTTTTGTACAATATTCTAAATAAATTCTTCTAAGAGGAATTGAATCGAAGTTAGCAGATTTTACAATAGAAGACTATTGCATAGTATTTATAGGACAAGAAGACTTTAAAATAACGAAAGATTATCACAAGATGATTATTTACATTCGAGATGTTCTAAAAAAAATTAAGCACACTAATATAATATTGTACTTTCCTACATACATATTTAGTTATAATAGCCTTTTAGTCACAATAGCCTTTACAACGCGAGGATCGAAGCATTTAACAACTTACTCCACTTAGACTTACTAGTCCACGAACACGCTTACCATCTGGACTCCAATAAGAATCTAACGGCGGATTTAAGTATGTTTCACAAAAAAACTGGATTTATAAATGATACTGCATTAAAGACAGTCTTTGAAGATCTGAAAGCATTAATCGATGACATAGACTATACAAACATAAAATACTTTAATGAACGCTATGAAAATATAGATATTCAAGCTATAACAGATGAAAATGAAAATAAAAGTTGTATTGAAAATATGACAGGGTTTTTTCATAACTAAACACCTACACCTAATGCATTAAAACATTAATTAACATTATTAGGATTATTAACAAAACATCGCGGGATTATTAACAAAATCTGATGCAATGGCAGTGTGCTTAGAAGAGTTGGCAGAAAAAGGAGATCCTGTGGACATCCTATGCGTTACAGACCATTTTATTATGGAGGGCTACGAAAAGTATTTAATTATTCCTAACTACCAGCTCGCAGCATGTTACAGCCGTAAAGAAAGCAAAAAAGGTGGAGCGTGCATACTAACAAGAAGAGGACACCAATTTAAGGAACTAAAGCAAATCGCTAGAATATCTGCTGCTGGTGTTTTTGAGTGTTGCGCCATATAGTTAATTAACTACAAGATAGCTAGTTAGCTATTGTTTGTGTTTATAGAGTTCCAAAAATTAAATTAGTAAAGTTACCTGTGCATAATTGTACCTATTAAATATTGGCGTATAAAGAAGCGTAATTATAGTGAAGAACATACAATAACATACAATAACATACATTACATAACATATAACATACAATACATACATACAATATATACATACATTACATTACATAACATATAATAACTGTGATAATCAAGTAATCCAGTAAACACTACACAAGTATTTAATAAGTTTAAAATTTCAAAATCTTTCTTTCTGTCGGTTTCAAAAGCAAGTCAATTAAGATGTGGGTACTTACCACCTTATAATATACGCGCCGCACTATGTAGGTACCATTTTGTTGAAACTCAGATGTGTCTTCTCGACATCCGTGTGTCGCTAACGGGATGCAGCAGAATACCAGCGTCAGGTATTGTACCTGGCATATGCTGAGCTGGACTCCCATTTGGTGCAACCATGAGACACACACCGCCCAGTAGTGATAACCGTTATAGACTACCGTTATTTACTTGTACGAGGTGTCTATGGGTCAATTTAGCTTTTTAATCTTTGTTTTTTTGTTATGTTTCACCTTTTTTTGATGTTTTTTTTATTACTTGTTTTGTGTCTTTTGTTGCACTAAATAAAAGTTTTATCTATCTATCTATCTAAAATATTATAAAATTTAAAGATTGTCTACGTCATTTATCCTTTTCTGTTATACATGAAACGAGTGACCCTAACGTAGCCTGTAACGCATTCATAGAAACACTCTTACTGTTCTCCTGTTTGTGCTTTGCTAATGAAACTGTAACCATACACGCAACAAAACAGTCATCGTGGATATCACGTGGGATCAAAATATGCAGTAAAAAGAAACGGCAACTTTTGTGGATATACAGACGATTTCCTGACGAAACAAATAGAATAAAGTTGACCAAGTACTCTAAACTATTTAAAAAAATTACAAAGCTGACACAATTTGCCCAAAATGGTTTTAAATTAAAAACATCAGACAGCAAATCCAAGACCAGTTGGAAAAAAATTAATGATTCAAAGCAAAACGTCCCTAGAAATCCTATATCAAAAGTAAAATATGGTAGTGACATTATAACAAATCCTCAAAAAATAGCGAATGCTTTTAATAGTTATTTTATTGACAAAGTTATCCCAATATCAGAATCAGGACATAACGTTACCTCGCAAATTTTAAATAGCAATAAATCGTTTTTCTTGCCACCCTGTCTACCACAGGACGGATTTAAAATAATCAACTCATTGAAAAATACTAATAGCGTCGGTCATGACGGAATATCAACAAAAAATCTTAAATCAGTCTCTGCAGAAATATGTATGCATCTAAGTCATCTCATTAATTTGACCATAAGCACGGGCATCTTTCCAAATGCTTTAAAAAAATCTATAGTTAAACCATTGTTTAAAAAGGGAAATAAAGACAACATAGAAAATTACAGACCGATCTCGATTGTAAATGTTTTCTACAAAATTTATGAAAAATTTATATACAAAGCAAAGAATTAAGCAAATATTTGGAAAAACATAATCTATTAGTGAACGAACAAAAAGGGTTTTGAGAAAATCAAACTATTAATATGGCATTTTATGATTTTTTGTATAGAGTTATGCTAAATGTTGATAAAAATCTTTTTTTCAGCTGATTATAATATAACAGGTACCCATTACTTCCCATTATTTAAATAATAGTTGTTAAAATGAATTCAGTTCCATTTTTTCGTCACATGTTCTCCCTATACGTATGTTAGTTTAAATGTTTGTAAACGCACCCGCGATACAGGAGAAATTCCTAGTATGGGGCAAAATAAAAAAATAAAAAAATGTTGCTTCGCAGCGTAAGGACGCTTTTATGTTGTGCGCGGGACGCCCTACGCGTCTCGGAAAATCCAAGAGTCACTAGAACGCCCTCTATATGAATAATATGTAGCACAAGCATTAGCCAGCCAGTTCACTAAATGTTGTATTAGACGCATCGGCTAAATATTATTCAGGCCGTTAGTATAACGGCACCATTTAGTACGAACGCTAGGCTGTTAACTGAAAGGCTAAATTATAAGCTAGTTGGCGGTTACATACATATAACGTTTGGTAGGCAGGTGGACTCACGTAGAGCGCCAGTTATTTTAATAGCGGACAAGGGGCGAGCTTATTGAAAAGAACACTCCTGGCTGCTACTGAAAATAGTACGACTTCTGTCTCATGGCAAGACTCAATAAAACTGCCCAACCTGGAAATCGAACCGAAGACCGCAGTCGCATTTTCGACATGCTTGCGACCAATGGCGCAGTCAGTGTATGGTATAGGCTGATAACATTAGTGCTAAACATTTTCATGAAATCAATAAATTAGTCTAAGTGCACATGCCAGTCCATTTACAAAATAAATAGATAAGTACATTATTTTATCAATTAATTTCTAAAACACCTAGCATTTCCGGATCGCAGTCGTATCACACCTAACGTTAGCGTTTAAAACTTATAGGTACTTATACCTGAGGCAATTCTTGTAATTTTAAGAACGTTCACGGTCTGATCTCGCAGTCTCAATCTGTCAAAAATATCTCAAAACTCAAAATTCCCTACATTTTTGAGAAGTTTTTGACATTTATTTGTCGCCGAGATGAGACTGCGACTAGATTTTGAACGTTTTAAATTACGAGAATTGGCCTTCTGCTTTGCGAATCACTAATCACATGACATAAACCTAAAATTTTAGTATTCGAGCACCGTAGAAAAGGCACGGTGTTGCGCATTTAGACACAGCAAGTCCGCGAGGGCACTGGGCCGTGGCGGGTCCCCACCCCCACGTCGTCCGCCCTCGCTGGCCGCGCCGCGGCCGCAGCGCGGGCCCCAGTCCCCCAGTCTCCTGACGGGCTCACCGGCGTCACCCGCGCAGACACGCCAACGACCTGCGAACTCACGCGTAACGCAACTTCTTGCGTTCTCGATGTGTATAATCTATTTTGAAAAGGAACTCTGTGGTAGTGTATATAATACTGGTTCATGCTGTGAATCGGCCCCTTTCTAAGTGAAATTAAAAAAGTGACTCATTGAATTTTGAAGAGGTTCGGAAATTGGAATTCGGAAAACTTTCCAGTTTTCAAGGAACGGGTAGGTGAATACAATTTATTAATTTTGAAAATAAATAATTCTCTAGGTAAATACATTTTTGAAGAGTCGGTTTAATTTCACCGATGTGTTGTGCCGAGGTTCAGTTAAATCATGCCCGGTATATTTACGACGTGACAGCAGAATGGGTGTATTGCAAACAAGAGCTATTGTGTGAAGACGCAATACTGCGGCCCGTAAGCGGAACTAGCAACTGTGTCTGCTAGTAGATTAGATTTAATAACTAGATAAAGCTAACAGTGCTAGTGTGTACCAACTTCCAAGGGTGGAACCCTTGGAGTCCGTTACGGCGTCCACAGGAGAGACACGGTCGAGTGGTGACAGGGAGCGCGGCGCGGGCGCAGCGCATCCATGCTTCCGCAATATATCGCTATGGAGTAGGTATGCTTGCACCTTGCAACCATTGACAATATTATCATTATTATTATATGATGAAAGATGAGAATGATCACCAAAGTAAGAGTTATTATTGATTGCATTGTTATTCCTGTCTGGTCTATCGTAGTGTCTTGTCAATCGTAGGTAATTCTTGATAGGATTTTTCCATAATTGGGTATACGATACAATTTCGGGTGTTTTCAGTCGTCTTAAAATTAAGATTTTCTTCTGCACTTGACACTTTAGCCTATCTAATGACTAAGACAGGCAGATTAACTTCATCGTAACACCACATAGGTATTCCAAGTTGACAATACTCAATCATTTATTGCATTTTTTCAATCTGTCTTCACTGCATACAAGCTGACAGACTGTACAGATATAGGCCCGAGGAACTGATTTGACGTAAATGAGATAATATTATATTATAGTGTAATACTCAGTACCTACCTTGTGTTAGCATGCAATAGGTACTGTTAGGTACACAGCGCCTCAAGCTCTTATCGCATATCAAACACAGCATTTTCGCTGTCTGGTTGTAGTGGGTGGTGTAGTAGTAAAAAGCTGCGGCACCGTGACGTTGCGCAGGCGCCGAACAACGGGCAGGCCCAGTTCCAGCACGCGCCATGCATGCGCATCTCTAAACACGTGATCAGTTAAACTGAATTATTTATCAGGGGAACAGTCATTTAAATCAGACTCGATGGTCCTCATTTAGTTGTCCGAGGTGATGGCAACAGGCATTACCATTATTTGGGATCGTTTTGAGGAGAAACAAACAAACGAACTAAAACTGTAATTTTTTCACAAGTACAATTTGGGCTTGTATGAAATCCGAAATTCGGTGCACTTTCTCGTCCGACCTGGCTGATGTGGCTGACCGATGGCTGACGTGCATTGTATGCAACACCTCATCCAAACATATCGTATTTCGTCAGGGAACAATTGTTTACATTCACTTTTACGTGTCGAATAAAAACAGCGTGGGAGACTACGTATTGGCGGTCAAAGCGCCGGATTCGCCTCTGATAGGTACATACAGATACACATACCATGACTATAGAAGATTGCCGTCACAGAATGGATGATAGTACTGTGCTGTACTATTGGTACTGACAGTAGGTTCTTAAGTTAATAACTAGAATCATCCGAGGCTGTGGCGGCCGCGTTGCGCATCGATGCCGCGTGCCGCCATCTGGCAGCTCGCGCGGAAACACTGTTACGTTAACTGACATGCGTTAATGTCATACACCACGTCGTAAATTGAAACTAACTTCCCCTCAAAATACTTGAAGTGGGATAGACTGGGCCATATTTAACAAGAATTCCGTTCGTTTCGGAATTTTCAGGATTTCGAGAGTCTATGTGAAAAATCCTCCTTCGCTCCTATTAGTTTAGCTTCATACCTGAAAGGCCACCACTTTCAGGTTTGAAGCTAAACTAATAGGAGCGAAGGAAGATTTTAGTTTATGTTACTCGTTTTGCATTAAAAAAATACATAAATATCTGCTTTATGTTTACTCAGCACTAATCTGAAACGTGTAGATTAGGTAATGAGTTCAAATTATGTACATTCTTATTGGTAGTTCAAATTTAATTTTGCTCTACTCTTGTGTTCAGCGTGCCAACCTCTGCTGCTCAAGGTATTCGTTTGATGAAGTTGTAAGTCCGTGACGCCCCTCGGCACTCGATCGCCGATCGCCTGCGCATGCGCACTCATGTGTGCTAACAGGTTTTATTATCCTTCGTTTGTGCTACACTTTACGCGTAATTCGATCCCGGAACCCTTGACATACATCACTTGGTAATCATAATTGTCCCACACAATGATCGGTGGTTAGAGGACGTCCTGATTGTAAGTCCACCTGACATTGCTACAAAAGAGGATTTCTGGGTCCAGTTATTTCATAGCTTGTGTATAGCTACATTACCTAGTTAGCTAAGGCTAAGGATTGAGGTTGCTACCTGCTGGAGTATTTAAATCGGTAACCAAAGTCAACGAGTCTCAGTAAAAGTTTCATAGAGGGGGCCTGTTATGTTAGAGCTACGATATTCTATTACCAACTAGCAGCATTCAATACTGCTACACACTTATCATTTGGCCCAGTGACACAGCTCGCGTAGATCCCGTAACGATAGCATAATAGACAATGACCCCGTGCTCCCAGTTCCCATGGCTGCGCTTACGCCGGCGACAGATTGAATAATATCATTATGCCTCTCCGATAATACGTCGCTATCGTGTCTCAGCAGCTCTCCAACATTGCTCAGACAATCCGATATTACGATATTACATTGCCATTTAGATGTTAACGAGCATCGCGAATTGGCAGTTAACATTGATGTGAACCAATAACTTTTTCTTTTGATCTTAGTTCTTTCTACGGATGTATCTAATCTAAATTAGTTTCTACTTGATACACTGTCTATGAGATGATTACCAAATCATACCAATCTTTTATGGTCCAGACCAAGTCCTAATCAATCATGATAAAAATCAAAAGTTTTGTTCCACTGGCTTTCACCGAATTCATCGGAATTGCAGTTGAAAGATCGAAGCTTGTAATCAAAGAAAGTTAGTTTAGTCAACTCCATTGTTTCTGCTTTATCATGTTCATTATTTTGTTCAGCTGTGCTCGAGAGGAATGCTACACTTGATTTTAGTAATACGTAACCGTATACTATAAGAGCGCTCCAAAACAATGCGCACATGTAAATGTGGCAACTGTTGAAGAAAGCGAAATGAGCCAGCGATGGCTGCGCTGATGCTGATGTTTTTTTCCGCTTTCTAAATTCAGCCCCGAGAGGTTCGGCTTGCGAACTGTATACATAAATATTTTATTATAAGTAGGTAGGCACCTACGTACCAGATGTTGTAAGGGCTTCATTGTAGGCAACACACTAACGAAATAGGATGAATGCTATCAGAGACAGTTTGGAAAACTCGCCACTCAGTGACAGACAAGTAGAAAGGGAATCGTTTGTATGTTGTATCTTTATCGGCATGTGATGAAGGATAAAATGCATATGAATGATAAAAGACTGATGAATATAAATGTTAAAAAAGGAAAGACCAAAGAAAAAGTAGGTGCATAGTGTCAGTAGGTATGTATTAGTAAATGAACAGGGATTGATTTGGTAACGTGACGGGTCGCGTTTGAACATGAACAGATGCAAGATTTTATATTAAAAGAAGAAGACTAACAAAGTGGGATGAGGTTGGTGAATACGAGAAGTACCTACCTATACAGTAGTTCCGTAGCAAAATAAAGTCGTTCGATTTACTATCATGAAGACAGATATTTTCATTTCGTTGTCATTTTATAGAAAGGCTGCGTATTGTCACGCGTAAGCTCGGACATCAACGCGAAAGTCACCACAAATTACCTATTTGATCTTGTCACTTGTCAGTAATTGTGCATTGTCTCAATCGTCGCCAGGTAGATTTATACCAAGTTTATTTTGTTAATTTCACATTACTTATCATTTTGCTTTTTTCTGTTCTTTTTTAACATTATACACATATACTTAGTGACATGTAATAAAACTGGATTGGAATGATAATCGATGAGCAAGAAATGAACAAACACCCATATAATAACCAAACGTAAGCATTGTATAGGTAGGTAAGGCACCTACACCGTTTTCATTTTAGTGACATGAATTAAAATTCTGGACTTCCTTTATCCGCTGTAGGCCTAATCGGCTAATCTTCATATCCATAATCTGTCCGGTTCTAACCCAAACACGTTTTCAGCAGTTCATTTACTACATTACCTACTGGATAGACAATTATTTGTAAGTTATAGCGGCTGGCAAGTCATGGTGGTGACAGTGGGTGGAGTAGGTAAGGCTTTAGACGGATGGTGTTCAAGGACTATAAGTAGAAGTGTGAGTCGTCCTCGTCAGGCGGTGAGATGGGTAGACAACAATGTTGCCAATGGGCACAACACAACCAAAGGGAGCAGCAGTGGGTGAATTAGGGCTATTGATGCTGATGATAAGAGGCTCCTCGCAGCTCCGCAATTAGTAACTTGTACTTGTTGTTGCAGTGACCGTGGTGCGAGGGAGTGGCGCGCGCCGCGGGCATGCGTCCGAAGCGGTAGCGGCAGCATGCGCGCGCTCAAGCTGTGCCTCGCGCTGCTCGTGCTGGCGCCAGACATCGATGCACAAGGTTTTTACATAACTTGACGCCGTATAATAAGTTGTGGAACAAGTCTCGAGACACGTCTCCTACATACTGCTGGTATATGCTCGCTTTTTACTGAATGCATATTAAAGTATATAGGGTCCTGTTTATAACAAAAAGCTATTTTTTTTTTAATTTGTCTGTCTGTTTGTTCCGGCTAATCGACTGGATGGATGCTGGATAGTTGATGTTATAAGGAAATAAGGTTTCGTAAAAAAACTGAACTTTAAAAAAAAAAACTTGTAATCCAATATATGACCTATATTTTCACGCATAAACTCTCGATTTGGCAAGAACATCTGGCAAGGAGATGATGGCATCCTGGGAAAGGACATAGGGTACTTACTTTTTGTCCCACGTTTGTACTTACGTTTTGTTCACGTGGGAGAATTTGCGACATCTACGCGGGCGAAGTCGCGGACAGAAGCTTACTTACATAAACGTATAACGGGTATTATCTACTTAGTGAGTTCATATTCAACAATCATAACCATAATATCCGTAGAGTTCTGAATTGAAAAACAAAATGATATTGTGGTACAAAGCTGCGTGAAATTATTTTCTTGGACTTCCTGCAGCTCTAAGCTTCCTATTTGCAGGCATTGATGGTTAATAGTTAAAGACGACTAGCGGTAGGTATGCACCTGACCCACACTACCGTCCATAAACACTAGAACGATAGATATTCAACAAGATGCTTAACTTTTTTCAGTCGAGTTGGAATAATAAAAAAATTTCATGCCAGAATTGAATGCGATTTTATTGTGCATGCTGTTTGTAACACCTATACCGGTGCCAGTCAAGTGTTGCTTCGATTTGATGGAATACCACAGGCAATAAACTTGCACAGTGTATGGAGCTTTAGACTCATTCCACAGTTGCGCTATTGTTTTTCACAATTTTGCACATTTGCAATAATTTTGGAACAATTGACATTATTGTTCTAAATGTAAGTAACAGTAATTTATATATTTCAAATGATCGTACAATTGGCACGTTGATAGCCATAACAAAAGTATCGGCGCGTGCGACTAATACGGGCCGCCCGCGTCGTCGGCGTCGTTTCGCAAGCGCAGCACAACATTGATGAATGCACAGGAGACCGTGCGCCACATGGCGGCGAAGTGGCAGTGGCGTGGCGGCATCGGCAGCGTGGCGGTCGCACATTACGGCTCCATTGTAGGCTAACTCGGACCGTTTTCATGCTGTTGTTGCATTAGCCGTTATTATTGACGCCGATTTCATTTCAATGCTTTTTGTAATTGGGCGGAAAGTCAGAAAATGACACTGGTGCCGCCAAACGCATAGTTAGTTAGTTAGCCAACGTTTAGTTCTACATAATTACTCAAAGCTCGTGTGACGAACTGAATGGATTATGTTATGATAGGTCAGGGAATGTGATCCTTCTCAAACCGGTAACTATATAGCAGACTTTTCGCCTAGGTTCAGACTTCCATTTAAATAGGTTCTCCAATATTATTTTGCCATTGTCAATGCAAACCTAGAAGAGGCTAAGATTTTGATGCCTAGCAAGTGTTGTTCTCGGTTCAGAGTACAATATGCTCGTTGTTATTTCACAACATTGCACGGTACGTTCGTACTGCATCCATTCTTTAGCGTACGCTCACCGCGGCCAAATTATCCTGCCTTAGGAAACTCGAGCCGTTTGATACCTCGCTGAATACTTTCGCAATCACATTCTAGTTTAACTCGTGGATTAAGTGTCTGATTGCAATGCAAGTTTCTTTTTTATGAAAGCGAAGTTCTTAGATTACAGTAAAAATAATGTAGGTAGTTGTATTCCATTTAAAAAATTTCATTTATAAGAGAAGAAGGCACAGCCCAAGGAAAGGTGAAAGAATATGGGGGAGGCTTTGGCCAGCAGAGGGATAATAATATAGGCTAATGGGAAAAAAAAGAGATCGCAAGCACTTACAGGGTGCAAGTGCCTGCGACCTCTTAGAAATGAGAAACTACGATTAGTTGAGGTTAAGAAATTCTCGTTGATAGTGGCACTTACAACCATCGTTCCAATCGTTGCATTTCGCATTTTACCATCCGGAACTCGGGACACTCAGAAAAATACATTTTCTAAATGAATCGTAACTGACCATTCCCCAGTCTATATTTTTTATCAGTCTAAGAAATGCTACCCTATATTAAATTCTGGAACAATTCCAACAAATCTAAGTTTTAGTTTAAACATGTAGATAACTAGTGTGTCAAACAAAGGAAATCGCAGTACAAACGAGGCTCGATCAAACAAGTGAAGGGTAGTTGTTTCATTCGGAGGGGTGGTTCGCTGACCGAACCCCCGCACCCTTTTACCCCCGGGCCGGCCACTACGGCTACGGGGTCATTCTTGACACATTTTCACATATACCTAGTATAGTAACTTTTATAGCAGTGATTTTGTTGTCAGATGTTTTTGCCATTTAATTTGTGTTAATAACCTCTAGGTTTTACAAGTTTTTCACTCATATTGCCTGTGGCTTCAACTGCCAACATCAAACTGGGTGAATCCATCACAATCATATGCCCCAAAATGAACTGATACTATTTGCTTGTATAGTATGAGATGACCTGGATCGAGTTCTCCCTCCCCATTTCGTCCATCAAACACTCATCGTCGTTCCATTCAAAATCGAAGTCTTTACTCAAATTAGGCTGAGTATCAGCACTTTTCGAACGTCAAAATTACAAAACATAGTCCCCAGAAACGCCCGCCCTTCACCACTTCCTAGTGCTATCGCTGGCGAAAAAGTGGCGCAACAAACTCCCCAGCAGCACAGCTGTCTGTTCAGTTAGAAAATACTTGATTGTATACAATATTATTTTGATTGCATCAATCTGTTTAGCTATTAGCTAGCACTGTCTTCATGTATTACTACTGATTATGTTATCAGTGTGCAAGTGGATGGTTTCCTCGGTAGCGTGGTGTAATGTCGCGTGCCACAGGCCAGTGGCGACACTGGCGACTGGCGGGCACTTGCGAAGTGGCGAAGAGGACGGGTCGCCGACCGCTAGCGAAGTGCGCCCGGTGAACTACCTTGTTAATTATAATTAATATGTGCTGCTCTGCACTGACTTGCACTAACACAATCCATATTCTTTGAAGATTATGTTAAAATTACTAAAATCATCATGACCCTCTTATTTCAACTAGCTTGTCAGCCGTCACCTCAGTATTTACCCCCTTCAAGCTAACATCGTACGCACGATCTACCCATCGCTGGTCTTGCCTTATTCCATATGCATAGTACAAACTTTCCATCATCCATGACAGACCATGACCTGACCACAGATGTCCGCTCGTCTTTTGTCACCGGCGGCGCGGCGCTGCTTGGAGCTTTTTAGGTTTTACCTTACTTATGTATTTCTATCTATCTTCATGATAAAATAAATGAAATGTCCCTCTAACCATTTTCATCACAGCTGCGTGCAATCAATCCTTTCGAATCCAATGCTTCTAGTGGCCGCCAATCTAAATGTAGTTATTTAGGCAACGGTAATTGCCCTTTTGCCAAGTGTGCATGGTGTGTAAAGAAATAAAAGAAAACTACTATACGTGCCTTACATGGTTCTATCTAACTGCCCACTAGTAACGCCAAGAGTATAATTGAGCTCGTCGAGGAGAAAAGCGTGAACCTTGAACACGACACACGCGACACGAAACTGATCCAGTTGAGATAGTGTGGAGCAATCAACAGCTGTGATCTATCGGAGCAATTAGCAGCTGTTGTTGCGCCAATCATAAGCATGACAGTTACAGAAACCGCTAAATTGTACTGTAACACCGACAACTGAGTCCCGCTGTGAGCCAACACCGGATAGCGAACATTTCGTTTACGTGAATTAAAGGGTTTAACTTAATTGTTCCCTCGGCGAAGTTTACGAACGCCTTCGCTCATTATAGGCCATAATAATGTAGCATTTCTAATGATATAGCTCATGAAGGCATACGCAGGCAGTCTCGTTTCGGTCTGCTTGCGATTTAGGCAAGGGTTTTATTTGTCAGTCTTCAGCCAAAATATTATCATAAAAAATTAACCGAAAGAAAAAAAAAAACGTTTTAAAAACAAGCTTTTATTTAAAACAAGATTTTTGATGCGAGATTGACTACGGCGTAGTTCGTAGCGCGTAGCAGTGTTTTTCCGTTATATGCGTTTACTGTACTTAAGCTACCTGTTCATGTTTAGTCCCTGGTTACCATCTAGCACCAAAGTACCCTTCAAGACGAATCATACGAGCCCAAACTCGATGGGGTGAGTCGATTAATCACCGAGTTCCTATGGCCATTTTCCAGCACCATCATCAGACTCTGGTTACCATCTAGCACCAAAGTTCTCGTCAAGACGGATCAAACGAGTCCAAACTCGATGGGGTTGTGTCGTTTAACTACCGAGTTCCTATGGCCACCTTCCGGTTCCATCATCAGATCAGCTCCATGTCATAATAATTTTGCATTGTCATCCGATTTACACATGCATGCAAAATTTCAGCTCAATCGGTTGAAGATGTCTGCTAAATTGAGTTGCAAGAGTCAACCCGAACAAACATACCTACATACATACATCGCAAGTTTAAAGAAAAAAGCTTGTAATTAGTGATCTACTTCAATCCAACCTTTGTTCAAAGACTTACTATTCCATCAACGACTACTTACACCATAAGAATAGTTGGTCGCCCTAATTAACTCAAGACAATGTTCATGTTCTTTCTCCAGAATTAGCTTACTCACAGGTTATTGTTATTAGTATAACTTATTTATTTATTTTACTTCGATGGTCCTAGTTTATAATCTGTGACTTCAAGTGACAGCTATGTGACCAGAACCCAGTAATGCATAAATAAATATGTAAGCTGTCACGCCCTTTATGCCTGGAGGTTTTTATTTAGGTAGTAAGTTTTTATTTACATTTTAATTTTAATTAATTATTTTTTAGCTTGAGTACGTATAGAAACATATTTGTTGCTATATTGGCGTGGCTAGCTGACATATGGCAAATAATTTAATTTTATGTTCTGTGCCTTGTAATGTTAATACTTAACACCTAGTATTGTATATTACAATCAAGTATCAAGTATTTTCTAACTGAACAGACAGCTGTGCTGCTGGGGAGTTTGTTGTGCCTCTTCTTCTTCCCAGCGATAGCACTAGGAAGTAGGAAGTGGTGAAGGGCGGGCGTTTTTGGGGGACTGTCTTTTGTAATTTTGACGTTCGAAAAGTGCTGATTCTCAGCCTAATTTAAATAAATGACTTTTGATTTTGATAATATAGAACAAAATATTGTTAAAGGCTTAGTGTCTGTACAGTATTATTGAACACATAGTACCTAATCGTCTAGCCGTCTCACTCAAGTCACAACATTGCGACAGCGCAGCTAGCGGCTAGTAGGCGATCGTCCGATCAGTCTCGGTGGTCTATTGTTCATAGTTCGGGTCGCGACTTCCTCCTGATTCATACTGCGAGCCAGTGAGGTGGTGACAAGACAAGCACCGGCCACGGGAAATATCGCAACTCATTTTATGCTCGGAATTTGGTGAAACATTACAAACGCATAATGAATCATTTGTTCTACGGACATTCAAATTATAGTTGTAGCTGTCGATTTTGTTATTCGTTTTGCAAGTTGACTTTGTGTATGTAGATAAAATTTAAATTAGATACGATACAAAGTGTTCTTGCAATCTTATATCGTCGATTTAATATGAAATTGTAATCGATCTAAGCCGGGTGTTCTACTTTCTTGAGCATACAGTAAGGGCATGCAAAGTCTATTACTTACTGGGCTCAATTTTAGCTCACGGAAAGTTCGTGCGAACATGGTTGGACGTTAACACTTAAAAATTAAATAAGAGTTAAGATTTAAATCGTGTAATATATTCTCGAGAAGCACGCAAGAAAGGTATGAAATATGGATATTAAGGTAAAATTGGAGCAACGTGTCGTGGTCTACATACAAATGTTTTTGAAACTTACGTTTATTCTTGTGTGGCGTGAGCGTGATGCAGGCACGACACGTGCAGCTAATTGTAGACTTTACATAATTAAATTTATCCACTGGCTCATATTTTTAAAACCGTTGGTAAAAAGTAGCAACTTATTTCCCGCGTATCTTTCCTGGCTCAAGGCATAACGATTCTTCATGTCGACAACGCTAGACCAGGAACTCTATTTACATTGTAAAAGGATTTTTGCATATGGAGTACATAATACTTTCATAAGTTACCTGCAGCACCTGCACATATGAATATGTGCTGTCAGGTGCTCGTAGATTGCGATTACGGATAAGCTCTCCAGTTAACACTTACATAAGTAGGTACTTGATAAAGTAAGTAGGCTGCACTTTCAGTAACACTACCAGAGTGGTTAATTAATTATTTCAATAACAGATGCATGTAGAATGTACTGAATAGGGAACATACCTACAAACATATGAACTTGAAAACATATTGGTGAATCAAGATAATAACGTAACGCTGTCGGAAATTCATTGTTCTCCAAATCGTCGTTAATAATCCGCGGCTAACAAAACGGACTCTTCCTTTTGTTTCTAAAGTCTTTAAATTAATGACCACAACTCATGAAGCTGTTCGAGGCTATAGGAATACAGTACTTATCCACCAATTGGCGGAGGAAATCCTTCACATTTATGTAATAATGTAAAGTTGTAAAACGTAAGGTACATACCTTTACGTTTTTCTCATGACATACCCATTGTACCCGTAATTAAACAGAGCTTGAAGTATTCATTCTTTCTCTTACCCAACATTGAAAGTCGAAACTCAAATTGATTTTGCTCGACGGTAAAATGAATGTCGAATCAAAATTAATTTGTCAATCTGTTCTGAATTTAATTTGAATAGTTATTACCGTTACATAATAAACGCGGTGCGCCTGCGCAACTCTCTGGCTCTTCGCGAAGAAGATTCATGTTCATGGTGTAAATGTGACGGCTATTTGCAGTTAATTGACATTTCATTACTCAAATATAGAGCGGATAATCTTTTGTAATAGGTTCTGTTGTGGGCAGTTAACTATCGCGGTTATGAGTTCTCACAGATTACAAATAGACAGCGGGGAAAATTGTTTGTAATACGTTAAATTAAAGTAAATCATGTCACAGATTGCCATGACAACGATGCTATTCTAAAAAATACCTAAACAATTAAATCAGTCGGAAACACACAAAGCACTACAAAGTTGGATCACTGGCTCCACAGAAGTAAGACTGGCTATAGAAGTACATATATACAAAGTTGGATCACTGGCTCCACAGAAGTAAGACTGGCTATAGAAGTACATATATACAAAGTTGGATCACTGGCTCCACAGAAGTAAGACTGGCTATAGAAGTACATATATACAAAGTTGGATCACTGGCTCCACAGAAGTAAGACTGGCTATAGAAGTACATATATACAAAGTTGGATCACTGGCTCCACAGAAGTAAGACTGGCTATAGAAGTACATATATACAAAGTTGGATCACTGGCTCCACAGAAGTAAGACTGGCTATAGAAGTACATATATACAAAGTTGGATCACTGGCTCCACAGAAGTAAGACTGGCTATAGAAGTACATATATACAAAGTTGGATCACTGGCTCCACAGAAATAAGACTGGCTATAGAAGTACATATATACAAAGTTGGATCACTGGCTCCACAGAAATAAGACTGGCTATAGAAGTACATATATACAAAGTTGGATCACTGGCTCCACAGAAATAAGACTGGCTATAGAAGTACATATATACAAACTATTGAGTCTTACTGATTGAAGTAACTTTAAGTAAAGAGTAATTATTATAAGTACTACAAAATTGGTTAGGTACTCGTAGGTACTTACTGCATATTAGAAAGAAAGCAAAATTGTTTATCAATATGCTCTCATTTGAAACGAACCTTGGAAAATGATTTTCTTAAAGTAATGTCTGTAAATGGATACTGTTTGAATTGGTGGTCAGTTCGGTGGCATGTCACAATGCACTTGTGGACTGTGCTCGCGGAGCAGCGCGGGCGTGGGGTCGCGCGCCGCCATGCGTGCTTCCGCCCTGCACCGCCACTTGCCACGCACACATCTACCAAGATAGAACGACATTTTTTTAACACTTCTTCCTCCTGTGGTCTTCCTGCGTTATTAATAATTTTGACAAATACGGAATAAGGAAGACATCCATAACAGAAACTGAGTTAAGGAAATGCTATCTGCTGCCAAACAGAAAAATTGGTGATCGAAATTGTTAAGCTGTTCTTAGCGAACATTTCTTAGTTGTAGATTTCGAAAGTTTATAATATAAGAATGTGTAGAGATATCCACCCACGTAAGTCTCTTACGATATCCAACAATAATGGAAACAACAAGTCAATACATAATTACGAGCTGACAATGAGAACGGCGTATATTTAAGATGAAAGTAAAGATAAATCGTTTAAGTGTCCATTATCTCGTAATAAGGCGCTTAATGCAATAATGACGGAGATGACGAATCAGATCGGAAACTATCGTCAGCTCGTAATTCGACAGATAGTCATCTCGATGAGATCGCGTCCGCCTTTCCCCGGCCGCACGTAACCGTCGTTTATAGAATAAATTGTCCTTGAAATTATTGGAAACTAACTGCAAGTAGATACTTTCCCTCTCTGGTCTCGGAGAAACAACAGGTCTTCAGAATTTATTAGGTATTTGATGTATCTATGTACATATTTATTCGCTCGAGAAAATCTCAAAATCATTGAGTATTAGAAAACTTTCATGAAGAGTTATTGTTTATAGGCCGTGCACCCGTGGGATTACCCATCGGTGAAAATTACAATCTTACATACAAAATTTCATACCCTTTTGGGGTATGAAACTTTGAAAGCCCCCAAAAGGCTGTGCGTTGCGTTGTCTGTCGATCTGTGTACTTGAAACTTCTTGTAACTGAACTATTCTATTACCGTTGAAGTATGTTTTTCAGCTGAAAAACAATCAAACAAATTGTGTGATACAGTGCAAGCATGTTTGCGTGCTCAAGCTTTAAGATTGCACGCTAATGGTCGGGTCACGTGCAATTACCGCAAGTGCAATAATAATATTTGAAACCCCAAGCCTTCATATTTGTTAGGGGATGCCATAGTAAATTAAAACCTACATGTGGAGCGGTAATTATACGTGAAGAAGCACACTTTCTTTATAAATTATGTTATTGTTTCTCAGGACTCTAGGTTAAAGAACCCTAGCATTATCAAGACTAAGAATAAACTAAGTTAGGAAAGTCTAATTTAAGTAACTATCAATGAACCGTGACGTCAGTAACAGGGAATTACAGGTAACATCTTCCAGTATCCCATCCATGGATCAATATTGCTAATGTGTGCTGTGATCAAAATATTAATGATGATCTGGGCCCCAAGTCTGCTAATTTACAAATGCTTCAATTGAATATCAATTGCATCTCGATTGAATAGTTTGGCACATTTGGTATTCTACTACTTATTTAAGACCAATGGTGTTCCATTGACATATCATCGAACTGCCACTCAATCGCCATTGAACAATTTGCTATTCTGCTCCTCAATCGTGTTCCAGTTGTGTCTCGATCTTACAATTATTGGTAGTCCGCTCGTTATTTGACGTCTGTTTGACATTTATGTGAATCGTCTCTCTTACCATTGAAGCACAATTCAACAACGATAGATCGTTACGCGTAGCGTTTAAATTGTTGTATGATTTTAGTAATTTAAAATAAAAATGAGGCCATCACCAAGCTTACGTTGGCGTGTCTTGTGGCTTTAGCTAATTCTAATGATCGCCGTCTACGACAGCGATCATTAGAATTGGCTCGGCAACGTCGCAAATCCCGAGCAACAATGAGGCTCAGTGTAGATCCGTTTCGTGATTTACCTCAGTCAGAATTTATCAAAACGTTCCGACTCGGAAAAGAACAAGCGAAGGCGCTTTGTGAAAAATTAACACTTCTTCAACAACAAGAGCGTAAGGATGCAATATCACCTAATTTGTAGGTTAGTAAAGTGGTGCTTAGATATAAATTGTCTAAGTATTGAATAGGTAACTATTATATTCTAAGTAAATACAATTTTTGTAATATCAAATTGAAATATTAAATAGTTGCAGTCAACGAATTTGAATGAACTTTTACAAAGATTTTAAATATTTAATTTGTCATTTTGCAAATACTTACTCGTTTTTAACTTTTTAAAACTTTTACAAGTAGGTACTGTATAGGAAAATTGAAAATACAATCAACAGTCACTTGACATTTTGACAAGTTGGTGGAATTGAAAGTGACATTTCCGTGACAGCATCAAATTTTTGACTTTGGCAACACAGTCCCCGTATTATAAGTAGTGTTTTTTACAACATTTAGTCTTATTCTATCGAGAAGGCATTTCATTATAGACAATATATTTATTATGAGTCTTAATTCAATCACAGAAATGAAAAAAACCTTTATTTAAAATAAATTATAACTCATTCATTCATTCAGTGTCGTGGTAGATTTTAATAGGCAACACCGCGAAATATTCAACTGACACCATTGCAATTAAATTACGATTCTCTATTACAATTCAATTGACACCACATTTAAGTTTTAGCAGAATACGCATTTTGTCACAATGATAATTGAATTATAATTGACTCTCGATTGAATCGTAATAGTGGGACATGTCATTGAAATTAGCAGACTTGGGGCCCTGTAGCAGAATAGCAAGTAGTGAACTTAAACTGAAAACATCAAAATGATGATAACCGTTTGATATCGAATCAAAAAGGATCAGTTAGGACTGCGATCATGTTTGTTAGTATCCAGTAGCAGTAGCCCGCTACAATGAAACCGAAAGTGTCGGTGATGAAGGGAAGACTGCGGGTCACCCCGTTGTAACGGGACTGTCCGACCCACATTCGCTGACTATGAACCCGAGCCACACGCGCCATGTTGGTCGAACCCACCGGAAGTGGCGAGGAGGATTTATAGCGCGACCGCCTTCCGGTGCCCCACCGTATATTAAAAGTACTTTGTGTGCCCCACTTGTCTCTGCCTCTGCGCACCTGCCATGAAAATGTTTCATTAACTTTACTAACTTTATCACAGATTGTTTTGTTTCACTATTTATAAGGACGGGGATAGCGTGGGAATTACGGTAATTGACTGCTAGAGAGAGAGATTGGTGTTTACAATATTTCGGTACAATGTTAATGTAAAAGATCAAGTTGTAGCGTCTGAGAAAGGGCCAACCTTCTTCAAAAACTTTAATACTGGTTGGTGTTTATTAAAAAAATGTGTTGTTCAACTGTGAAAGTACTGTCTCCTCCAAACATTTAAGGGTCATTTTAAAACTGATGTGTGGTGCAGGGCGGCTATCGTGGCGCGTGGGCGAGGGTGAGGGCGCACCAAGCGCTGCGCCAGTGTCGCCCGCCACCGTGGCCGCCATAGCGCTGTCGATCAAGTCCCGCGGTGAGTGAGCACAGACGGACCAACAGTGCGCACTCCACCACTTGTGTAATTGTTCAGTAGTCACTAGTATTTGTGCATGTCTTGTAGTTTTGTTGGAGCAAGGTATTTTGAGAGCACGGAAGATGTTGACTGTATAATATATCTGCACTGGTTCATCATCATCATCATTCAGCTGGCAGACGTCCATTGGTGGACAGGTGTCTGACAGCATCATCACAACGATCGTTTGTGTGCTTCCCGCATCCAGAGAAACCCTAAAATATCTAAAAACACACCAAGTCATCGTTCCTCGTTGTGCGGCCTTACTCTGATTCATGTAGTATACCTATTTACTATTTATGTACACACATATATAAACAGAAAATGAAAAACAGAACAGAAAAAATAGGTACAGAGGTGATGCTTATTTCATAAGAAATCTCTTCCAGCATACCTGAGATAGGACAATAGATACAGAGATGTAGACAGCGTGTGATAGAGCAAAGGAGACAAAAAATAATACATAGAATCAAAAAACAATTCACTTAAAAACTAAACAAAAATTACGAGAATATACTTACTAACATACATACAAATAAACATACATAAATACTTCTAAAATAAATATTACTAGCATGATAATAATTATATCATACTCAAAATAATAAATACATATACAGGGTTATTTTTTAAAGACCAGCCAAATTTAAGGATGTGGTACAGACCATCAAACTGAACAACTTTCTCCATGGGACAAATAGCGTAATCGCGAAAATTTTATCCACTGTCCCATAGAAAACTTCAATACCTACTCGACCTAAATGTATGGGACAGCTGAATTTTTATTCGCGATTACGATGTTGGTCCCATGGAGAAAGTTGTTCAGTTTGATGGTCTGTACCACATCCTTAAATTTGGCTGGTCTTTAAAAAATCACCTTGTATAACTATGATGAAGTGGACAGATAGTGTTCTTTCACTCTTCTCTTAAAAACTGCAACAGTTTGGCAGTCCCTAATGTCAGGCGGTAGTGAATTCCACAATCGCACCGCGTGCACTGTGAAGGAGTAGGAGTAGAAGTCGGTGGAGTGGGGAGGGGACTTGAGTTGAGAAGGTTTTTAAGATGCGACCTGCAAGGTGCATCTGAGGGACGGGCTTAGGAAAAACGCTCCCGCAGATAGGGTGGTGTTTTAGGATTGTGAAGAAGATTGAATAGCAGACACAATATCCGAGAGTTCCTGCGAAGTCGAATGGGGAGCCATTTGAGTATCTTGCGAAAGTTGGAGACATGATCAAACTTTTTAAGGTTAAAAACAAAACGAATACAGATATTTTGCAAACGCTTAAGTTTATTTAAAAGCTCCTCCGTGGTATCCAAGTAACAGGGATCGGCGTAATCAATAATGGGCTGAATGAGGGTTTGAGCAAGAGAGATTTTGGTGTTCAAGGGCAAGAAGCCCTGAAGACATTTCAAGGAACGGAAAATATAGTGCACTTTGCGACTGACTTGAGCAACATGAGCAGACCACTACAGGTAGGAGTCCATGGTCACCCCCAGGTATTTGATCGTTTGTGCGTATTCAATCTGAACACGCACACCATGCCCATTCAGACAGAGTGGGGACAGCGACGCTACGGCGAGCCTATTCCGCATATACCTGCCGCCGATAATTATGACCTGGGATTTCCTAGGGTTATTTGCAGTCCAAAAGACCGCGACCACTCCCTAATCAAATCCAGGTCACTGTTCATAGCTGAAACAGCAGCTTCCGCATCTTCCCTTAGGAAATTATTGTAAAGCTGCAGGTCATCAGCATAGAGATGGAAGTAAGAAGAGATGACTCTGGTGACAGAGTTAATAAAAATAGAAAGGAGAGAAGCTCTCCTCTTCTCCTTTCTATTTTTATTAACTAACTAAGAACGCCACCCTGAGGCACACCTATTTACTTTTGATTTTTCTGCCGATTTAACAATGTACCTTTAGATTTGCGAAAAAAGGAGTAAGATGGGGTAACAGATCATAACCGCCTCACTTCTTCAACAGGTATTTCGATTAGCCAACGCCTCAACGCTCAGTACTTACTGAGCTTACAAGTTACAACGCCTCAACGCTCAGTGCTTACTGAGCTTACAAATTACAACGCCAAAGAACTTGGCGAGCTTTGGCTAATTAAGCTCAAGGAATTCGCTATAAGAAGACACTCCTGAAAAAAGCACCTAGGTATAACCAAGAATAGCCTGACTTGGAGCCTGTTGGAGCTGATGGAATGATGGAATTTAATTGAATGTGCAACAAGTACAAAACAACCCTCCCCCACAGGGCGTCGACCCTTGCGGCTTCGAATTGCGTGACTGTAGACTGTAGGTGGAACTTACAACAAAAACATAAAAATAAGTTTCCTTGACCGTGTATGTTACCTATTAAAAGTAACTTTTCTTTGCGCACTATTATTTCGCTGAAATTATTATTGTTTATGGCGAAGATTGGATTTCTTTTTAGTTGGATTTTGCGGACGTAGTTTGCACTATCTTAACAGTGAACAAAGTGACGTTTGGAATGTAACCATGCAGCAGAGAGTGCATCACCCTTTTATTTGCTAACGTAGTGTAAAAATTAACAATTTAAAATCGCTTGTTAGTCCGCCGGATGGTCTCGAGTCTCGAGACACTTTCACTGGACGGTCATTATTTGCGATGAAACTGCGATCACGTCCACTTATAGTATTTTATTGTTACTTATAATATAATAGGTTGGTGTTCCGAGATGAGGTAAGATGTGGTTTATGGTCACTTTTGGGTATGTGCGGTTGCAGGTTGCCTTCGTGATAGGTCGCGCAGAAAATAGCTGTGATGATGATAATGACTGACGAAAGTGGACAGCTATCGTAATTCTAACGAGATTATAGTTCTACAAACAAAAAAGAAAAGTGCTTCTGTAGGAAGGAAACAATAGCTTAGATACAGTGAGGGTCGCGTAATAGAGTCAAATCTCTGCGTAGTCTAACAAAACATTATCTGCGTAGTAAAACAGGACAGATAAAACGTTGCAAATAATACAGTGAGTGATGTCTAGTCTAGTTACGATCGTGACCCGCCGTGGCGCCCGCGCACCGTCTTGGTCTGCGCAATGACTCACATCGCAGCGCATACACCACACGTCACGCACCGTCGCGCGGCGCCTCTTTATATAAATCCTACTTTTTGTGCCATCCGTGCTTTTTTCGCATACACCTGCCGCCTAATGAACTTCTTGAATACTGTGCTTACATGACACATATGAAAGGAAGTTCCGAAACTATCCTGAAATATCCTTTGCGAGCGTTTGGAATTGATTATGAACATAAGTATATCAATCATATGCTTCGCTGGACACTAAATTCAACGCGTGTATCTGTTGACCAATACTTACTGCAGGCTCATGACGTTCATGCAGTTGATTGTGGGAGGTTTTCATTCGTATTCATAGCAGGACCTGCTTGGGGTCACGTTTAAAGGACAATTTCCAAAAAGAAACACTAGCGCTTCGACGCAAATCTACAAGTAGCCCAAACGAAGACTTCAGAATATTTAAACATGCGATTCCGGAAGTCCGTTTCCAAAGGAAAAAGTCATTTGCATACCCATTTATTCAAGTTAGTAATCTATAAAAGTGGGTAAACGTTCCATTACAAGGAGGAAATTACCTCCCACCCCCCGCCTCCGCCCCGTGTCCTGGATAGATAAGTGGACGTGGTAATGCCGCGACCTGAAAAGCCTGAAAAGATTACAATATCGATGTATCTACAACAAAACTTGATTGACAAAGACCTTACTGTACTACTGACCCACATTTGGGTCATTATCAAATATGAATAAATGGATTTTCCATTGATTGATATTTTGATATTTCAGGATACAAAAGTAATTGGTCACTATCAGTTTATTGAGATCCTCATTATTTGTGGTAGATGGTTCATTGTAGAAAGGTTTTGATATGATCAAGTGTTGAGCATAGTTTAATGAGTCTCTCGTAAGTCGATTTGTCGTTTCGGTAATATCCTGACGAGTTCCGATCATTTAATATCACTAATGAACATGATGTACTTTCTGTTTGTGCAGCGCAGACAGAGAGGCTCGGAGGTAAACCAGTACGTACAGTACCCAAGCGTAAATGACACATGGACCTTTAGAAAGAGACTATCACACAAGTACCTATGACTAAAAGATGCGACGCTGTACAAATCCAAACTTTTTCTAAAACTCGATGTGGCATATGTACGGGCGGCGGGGTACTGCTCAGTTACTCCACCCGGGCCTTACGATGAGATGTTCTAATGATAGACGATCGCTTGTGTTGCAGCCATCCAGGACAGTCGCTGCTACCTGATGAACGGCGGCGCTGTCGAGAGTTTCTTCATCAGCGAGGATACGCCCGTCGGAAGTGTTATTGGTAAGTTCATATCGCTAAACACTACAGTCCCTATGACACCACAGTCATTTAGATCGCTTCAACAGAAGACCAAATAATAACTGGGTCCAATATTGAATTCGTCGAAAACTTGCTGATTTCCATTTCATTGTATGAACTGATTTTGTGGCCATACATAGAATAGATTGCTATATAGAGGATGCAATAAAAAAAAATTACGTAACAAGGTAATATAATAAATTTCTAAACAATTTATCATATAAAGTTATAAACTATCGCATTGCAGCAAATACCTCGTTAAGTTAATTAATATTATTACGATTTGATTTATTAACATCAGATATCAGTTCGGTCAGATCAGTTATATGCTCTAGAATTTCTTGTAACGTTACAGGTACTTTAAGCGTAAATGGCGACCCTTCAGAGGAGCTGGGCGACATCACCTTGAGGCTGCAGGAGAAGGGTGCAGCCGTGGGCATCGCGCCCGGCACTAAGAACTTAACCCTGCTGCGTGCGCTGGATCGCGAGGAGAAGCGGGGACCTTCCAACGTGTATGTCAACGTGCGCTGCGATCGGAGACGCACCACTGACCCGGTTAGTAACGTTAAATTGCTCTGTTATAGAAACCTACTTCGTAACTGAGTATGGTATGATTATGCGGCAGGCATTGCATTGTGGTTAGTGTAACGTTTGGTAAAGACTATATAAGAAACTGACTACTTCAAGGCTTCACGTGCTCTATTTTTGGTCCCTATCGCAAGCCAGATTCCAATGACCAGGAGGATTTCAGTATGAATTTGATACATTTACATATTTTTAGTAAAAGAGATGAAAAACATAATTTTATTAATAGAAATAGAGACCTATTAGTTCAACCAGATTTCAGACAGGCTACAGTAGAATCATCTTTCATGGGATACTTACAATAAAATACCTCCCTACATACTTCAACTGAATGAGAGGAAATTCAAATATTGCATAAAACGCACACCATGCAGGCAGGCATTTATTATAAATTGGGGGATTACATTGCTGATGAAAAACCACAACTAATAATAATTGATTCACAATTGAACATACTGTTGGAGCTGAATGCTGAAGATTGTAAGACGTATCTTTTCATTGTATAAACTCAATCTCCGTTCGTGAACGGCCGCTGTCAGTTGGGACTGGTATTCTGTTCGCTTTCGCGGCTTATTTGTTTTTGTTTATATTTGCTGTACTCTGGACGCTTATAACGTGACCTTCTTTTTTTTTTAAATCGTTCTTACATAATTATATTAGTAAGAAATATTTTTGTAACTATATAATTTAAAAGACTGTCCGTTGTATTTCTTGCCCGTTCTTCTCCATAGATACCTACTAGTAATTTTATTCTACATTCAAATTTTATTTATGTTTTTAATATTTATTTATAAGTTAAAAATTGGTTATTGATTTAAAATCTAGTACTAAAATAACAAAATTATATCCTAACTTAACTAGAACTATTTACAAACTAAAATATAGCGTCGAAAAACTATCCGCATCGCTGTCGACTGGTAATGTACCCAATACACTGGCGGCATTGCCACGTTGTATTGTATGGCAATGCTTAACCTCTGGCCAAGGTAAAATCCAGCCCTTGGGTCATGGGAAGTGTCAACCAGTCGTTTTGAAATTTCCATAAAAAGACCATGAGCACTCGTACCCCACGGCCCGAGGTCTTCAACCCCAAACGGCTCGAAAATATAATATTATCAATAAAGTATTGATAATGTTATATTTTCAAATTGGTATTGTTTCAAATTGACGTTATTTCAAGTTAAACAAATAACAACTTTATGTTAATGAAAATTAAGTTTATTTCAGAGTGACTAGTGCACTATTGAAAAAGTTTAAAAAAATGTTTAAAGCTGTAGCGTAAACTGAACTTTATTGTGTAGGAATTAAAGTTATTTTTCCATAAACTCATATTTGTTTACATTTTTGGCGAATATGTCGCAATTTTATTTTAGGTGCATTGTCTTCACATATATAAGTAATTAATATATATAAAGTATTGTCAAACATATAAAAAGAATAACGGTGGAGTTTCTTACCCATTCTTCTTCATAAAAACTACCTTTTGGAAAGGGCGACTAGAATATATATTTTTTTGAATCTTGACGTTCAAAAGTGCCTGTTTGAAATAAATGCTTTTACTTTAACTATGAAATGGGCGTAGCTTCATATTTCTGAATGGTTTAATTGGAATAAATAGTTATAGTTTGAGATACAGATTTTCGAATTTATTTCCATTGTAAGACTAACAGCTGGTTTTGTGTTGCAGAGCTTCATAATCCCGGTGTCGGTGCGCGTGTGGGACGTCAACGACAACGCGCCGGCGTGGCTGGGCGCGCCCTACCGCGTGCGCCTGTCGGAGCTCACAGCGGTGGGCACGCGCGTGGCCGTCGGCGCACGCGCTGCAGACGCCGACCAGCCCGGCCCGCACGCTACCATACACTACTCCGTGCTGCCGGGACCCAACCATGTGAGGCCGCTGCGTCAGTCAACTCAGCCTATCGCCGTTCAATATTGGAGATAGGCCTCCCTAAAACTGTGCCATAACACCCTGTCCTCCGCACCACCACAATCACTACCAAAAATAAACTTACAAATGTTGACGGTCACTCATTGAGTTACAGTTAAATTTTAAGAACCCTTAATCTCCAGTGAAAATATACTGAAACCAATTTCCATAAAAATCTTAAAAAATAAACGTACAAAATGTGCAACTTCCATACTTAGCTTATGTTTTCGACCGCCAGGAGTACCTCGGCTTTCCGAACGAGTTGGACAGTGTATTGGTGGTGAAGAAGCCTCTGGACTACGAGACACTGAGCAACTTCACCGTGACCCTGCGAGCACAGGACGCGGGGACCCCACCCCTGCACAACGACACGGTGCTGCAGGTGCAAGTGCTTGATGCCGATGATCAGAACCCCAAGTTCACGCACGAGCATTATACTGCGACGCTACCAGATAATGCCAAAGAGGTAACGACATCTTAAAAAAACATGTTCTCTAAATGACTACCAGAAATGAGATTTGCCCTTGAAAGATATTACTAAGTAAGTAGGTACTCTAAATCCCAAATATATTGATGATCGTAGATAACAAAACATCACTTTTGAGGTGTAAAAGGTAATCGCAGATCCTAGCGGTATTAATACATCCGAAGATGCTTACTGGTGAAGCTCATAAAAAACACTCACAGGTCATACAATGTATGGTAGATTTCTTTATGGTCGTCATGTGAAAATAAACATTTTCCTTGTACTCCAGGATACAATACTGGCCACATCGCCGGGTCCGGTCTCCGCTGCGGACCAGGACGTGGGCATCAATGCGCCGCTCACGTACTCCACCACCGGTGACAACGGCCGCCTCCTGGTCGTGGACAAGGACACCGGACAGGTTGCTGCTACCAAGCAACTCATCGATGAGCTTAGTCAACCTATCACTATCGTAATAAAGGTAAGCTACTGGTAATCTAACTGCAACTGTATGTATAGTGTTCATATATCGGCTGTACAGCAGACTTTACTACAGTTAAATTATTGAAAAAATGTTCCTACTTGACGGAAATGTTAGAAGATGTATCTAAAAAGACACGACTTTGGATAAGAAAATGGATAGACGACTGAAATGAAACGAGAGGTTTTGCTTTGTTGTTGTCTTCATTGCGGTAATTTTTGGATTTAATATCCCATAGACATTAATTTTCGCGATCAAAATTGAATCAATCTTGTTCTCGTTGTCATTCAATTTTGTCGTCACGACTGCGATGCAGTGTTAACGACTGACTAACTTCTGACTTCGTCGTTTAGAGCGGACTGACTTGAAATCAATCAAGCGGGAACATAGAAGTCAGCACTGACGACAGCGCTGTCCGTCCTGACCCTTGATCGAACCTGTCCGCGCCGCTGAACCTGTAGCTTTAAATTCGTCCTTAAATAATTTCAATCGAGCCTGTCCCTTGCAGCTCTCCTACAGGGACGCCCTAAGCCCAGCTCCGTACACCACAGGAGACACGACCCTTAGCGTGTAGTCACTTAGTTTTTAAGTTTTTTAAGGCCTTTTTTTTTTTTTTTTTTTTTTTCTGGGTGGGAAAAAATCAAATGACTCCTCCCGCTCTGGGCGGAGCAGAAGGGAGTGTCAGACTTTTACTGACTAAAACCCACCCGTGTTCCTTCCTTAGCCCTTTATGTACCAGGGCAGCGGTAACCCTTTCGGACGATCCCGCTACCCCGGCAGGCTTCGGCCCTGTCAGGCCCCGTCAACTATGCCTACATCTCTTTGAGGCGCACGTGGAACACATACGCGCCGTCCGGCACGGGCCTGGTCCTGATCGGACGGAGAGCTACCCATTGCTCTCCGCCCGCAGGCCCGCGCCTACGGTGGCCGGGAGTCGTCACGCGGCTCCCGACGCCCGGAGCGTCTCTCTCGGCGGCTGAGGCGTGAGGATCTCTCCCTCACCCATCCCGCCACCTCCTTCGCTAGCATGACTACTTCGCAGAAGGAGGTGACCGCCTCCCACTCCCTCTCGCCCCGGACCATGGCTTGCACCAGGGCCGGACGCGAGAGGTCGCCGCCGAGTTTTTTAAGGCCTGGCTGGATGCCTTATTTTATTGAGGCACCCACAGGCAAGTCCGGTTGACGACAACCTCCTAGGTTGACCTGCGAGATGAGATTCCCAAAAAAAAAGGCAGCTCTGTACAGACTTCAAATCAATTTACATTAAGACGTAGAAACGCGCGAAGTAACGGGTCAGCGCTGACTAGGTTTGAGTTTGGAGTCAGCTACTGACCCTGTGTAAATCTGCGTTAACAATCCATTTTGGGTTTTAAAATTTGAAATTAGTTTTTTTTATAGAATCCCGTTTCTAATCATGATTTTGAACCGACCATATACACGTGTCTTGCTTGACCCGTGCTTGTCCGTTGGTTACAGGCGACTCAGGTGGACAACTCGGACCGGTATGCGCTGGCCACGCTGAGCATCAGCCGCGGCTCCGGACAGGCGGGCGGCGTCCGGTTCCGACGCCGGCAGTACTCCGCCGCCGTCAGCGAGGGCGCCGCGCCCGGCGCCACGCTGCTCACGCTGCACACCACGCCGCCGCCCGTGCACATGCAACACGTATGTAACAGACAGTCACAAGATCACAGGCACTCGCGTGACCATAGTTACACGCGGCTTCTGAATTGAGCATTGGGGTGTTTTTTTCAATGTAGATCGCGAAATTTAAAAATTTCTTATGGTTTTTCTGATTTTGAATTTCATATAGAGTTTTAAAAGATCTCAACTTCAAATTCTCAATTCAGAAACCGTGTGTTAGTCACTCACGTATCCTTTTGCCAAATCAATGTAGTAAAAAAAACAAACATGTAAAACACTTTTCTTATTTACTTTACAAAATGATCCTTCATTGTATGGTTTCCAGAACAACCTGCAGTTTTACGTGTCGGACCGCTCGTTCCTGGACAAGTTCGCAATTAACAGCGCCGGCGAGGTGGTGCTGCGCCGACCGCTGGACTACGAGACCAGCGAACAGTACCAATACCAGGTCATGGTCACCGACGGCGTCTCGGTAAAACACTCTATTACTAACTGAAATTATTTTTTAATGAGCATATCATACCAAATTATCTTCATCTATTACCCATGAAGTTTTGTGCAATGTTTATTTTTATTTACCATTTATGTACACATATAGTAGAAACAGACAATGAAAAAGAGAACAGAAAAAATAGGTACAGAGGTGATGCTTATTTCATCAGAAATCTCTTCCAGCGTACTTGAGATAGGACAATAGATACAGAGATGTACATAGACAGCGTGTGATAGAGCAAAGGAGACACTTAAAAACTAAACAAAAATTACGAGAATATACTAACATAAATATAAATAAACATACATAAATACTTCCAAAATAAATATTACTAGAATGATAATAATTATATCATACTCAAAATAATAAATACATACACAACTATGATGAAGTGGACAGATTGTGTACTTTCACTCTTCTTTTTTAAATGTTCTATCATCTTCAGTGCCCATATCACGGTCGTTTCTTGCATTCTCTCATGTCAACTCCGTTATTCAGTTTTTTTTAAATTTTATTTTATTAGTACGAATTAACCACTTGAAGGACTAAGTGCAGAAACCAAACCTAAAAGATAGAACATTATTTACCCCGCCAAAGTAGCAAAAAAAAACGGATAATTAGGTAGGTACTAATATTATGTAATGTTTCCCATTTGATGTCAGAACGACACGGCATCAATAAACATCACGGTGCTGAACGTGAACGAGTGGGAGCCGCGGTTCCGCTACCCGCAGTACGAGTTCCGATTGGACGAGGACCCTCACGACGACGCCGAGCTGCTGCCCGTCGGCAGGCTCGACGTGTTCGACGGAGACAAGCGCGACACCGTCACGCTCACTCTGAGAGGCTCCGGAGCTGAGTGAGTCCATAGTAACCACATTGAAAAAAATACCAGGCTATTATGGTCCCACTGCAGGGCAAAGGCCTCTGCTCATACAGAGAAGGCACGAGCATTGATCACTAAGCTTGCTCGAGACGGTAATTTGGCGATTTCAGACGTAACTACAGGTTTCTTCACGATGGGTTTCCTTCACCGATTTCAGTAATGTCCAATAACTTAGAAAGAACATATTAATTGAAAAGCACACCTTGATATTGGGATTTAAACCCACAGGGCCATAACCTCGTGAGCGAGGCCTTAACCACTTGCTCATCACGAGTTTTCTAACCACTCCATAGAATTTTAGGCTATCATATAGCCTGAGAATGATGGTAAAGATCGTAATTGTGTTGCAGCATGCTGTACATCAACTCGACGGGCGACATGTTCCTGCGCGGAGGGGCGCTGCGCTCGCTCAACTCGTCCGTGCTGCACGTCGTCGCTACTGCCGTCGACTCCGGCGCACCGCCCCGACAGGTACATACACTACTCATCTCCAGCCAAGTCATTACCACTGTGGCACCACAAGTAGCCAAAGCATTATTGCTATCATCGTTTTTTTAGAATAAGTAAAGCTTTCGATTTTGTTAACCGCAAAATGAGACTTCCGGTGAGCCCTACGGCATCAGAGGTCCTGCTTTAGAATTCAGCCTTTCAGAATTTCAGCCATTTATGTAAACCGCTCAGTCTAGAAGCATGAACTTTTGCACAAGAGTTCTTAATAGTATATCGTTTACGGTGATGAGCACTATAAAAGGGTTATTGAAAAGTTTCCCCTAAAATAGGGGTTGAAAGATTTTTTGGAAGTTCGAAATTTTTCCCGTCCCATCGGGCACACGGTTTGTTTAAAGGATAAACTTGTCGCCACGTTCTACAGATCATCAGTTAGACTCAACGGATCAGGGGTGCCTCAAGGAAGTATCCTTGGTCCCCTTCTCTCTGTTTTATAATAACGAATTGTCAAATGTAATATAGTAACTACACGTGTCAGTGGTACTATCTAAAATAATAAAATATTAAGTACACAATTATTATTAACAAGTATTTGATTTACTTATTCTTGGTGTGTATTTTTTTTTATAAAGCTATTTGATTTCTTTTCTCAGACTTCAGTACCGGTGACCGTGCACCTGAGCGAGCGGCTGCTGCAGCCCGCGCAGGCCGGCGGCGCGG
This sequence comes from Apamea epomidion, assembly GCA_947507525.1. Classification (NCBI taxonomy): domain Eukaryota; kingdom Metazoa; phylum Arthropoda; class Insecta; order Lepidoptera; family Noctuidae; genus Apamea; species Apamea epomidion. Next base: position 513,422 of record OX382226.1, read on the forward strand.
GCGGCGCGCGCGGCGTGCTGCTGCTGTTCGCGGCCGCGCTGGCGGCGCTCGCGCTGCTTGTGTGCGCGCTACTTGGATACATATACAGAGTGTGAGACGCACATTCTTCTAAATTCTTATAAGATAGACGGGATCAAAGGAAATAATTTCGCTCTGAACCTTGGTATCCACGATCATAACGACATATTGTTAGAATCATTGTCTTCGACTGCTAATTAACACTTATGGGATCTAAATCAAACACTCTAGTACTTACGGTGCTTTTTCACACCATAATGTCGTATTACGCAAATTTACTTCGCTGAATAACATTCACAAACTTATTCATTTGGTCTATTCATAAAAAACTTAGATGCTCCAAGTATGTAATTTTAGTTCAATACCTAACTTTGCTCACTTCGTAACCCTAACAAGGCCATGTCTTCCCGCAGTCGCCGTCGGTCGAAGCGCAGCGCGGGCGGATCAGGCACTGGCTATGTAACACATGAGAAGCCCCCGGCGGAACCCATCGCCCCCACGCCGCACCACACCGCCAGCAGCCCCCCCGTCCCGCACGTGGCCCCCGGGGGGCCCGGGGTGCCCGGGGGGCCCGGGGGCCCCGCCGGTAGCGGCGTGGGGGTGCTGCGACCTGCAGGCTCGTCGGGTTCACTGCTAAGCGTCAGTGCAGGCGCCAGCACTATCCTGGCTAACTCTACGTCTAGCTTAGATCTGCAGCAGGATGCGGCACACGGAGGACAACATCATAGTAAGTTATTACTTACCGCCTGTATTTTGTAATCAATTAATATAATTGTAATCAATTTCTTAACCCTAGACTAGAGCACAGTAATAGTAATAGAACTAGGGTTCAATATAATTTTGACATCGCTTGTGGCTGCGTCATAGCTAGCAAGCCGCCTGCTTGCCATCGTTGACTATGGCTAGTAACTAAGTTTTTTCATTTAGGTAGGTGTAGGTATGGATGCCTTGTTCATTTTGAAGCCAAGTTACATATAAGTTTCATATGCCAAAGAAGGGATACCAAAGAAAACTGTCTACTTAAGACAGTTTTCTTTTTTATCCATAATCTACGAAGTAGGATTAGGGATATGAGGGAATCAATCAATCAAAAGAAATACACACAGAAATTACATATAAAAGGAACAATGAAGTGCAAACACGACCAACGGCAAATGACTTAGTACTGTTACACACACCTAGAACAAATCACGGAAAGAAAAATATTAAATACGAATGAGTACAACTATATAATTCACTACCAAAAAACATTAAAGAATCTAAAATTAATTTATATATATTTTTTTAATGTTAAAGAAACACATCTTCGACAGCTTCAACATAAATAATTAAAGTATTATATTATCTGGTATTGCATAGTGTGCACGGTCAACGGTGCTTTACAACAGTTATGATAATAACAGTTTCGAGTTATTTATTATGATGTACCCACTCACTAAATTTGTTAAAATAACTAATATAAGTACTTCCTAACTGCACGACGAGCGCTCTGGAAATTTTTAACAATTACCTGCAAGTTAAAACTTTGTTTCTCATTAAGTGATTATGTAAATCTTTGAGAAATAAGTGATATTTAAACCGTAATCATTTTATTAAACAAAATAAACACCTAATGCCTATAATACAAGCAAGCCTGCCGTGCTCTATTGACCATACAATCTAAAGTCCATTTGGCACAAAACTACTTGTAGTAGATCAGATACCTAACTTGCTGAAATTGTTCAGCAGGCGCATCATCAGGTCGTCAGTCGCAGCGCTTCCCGCGCAGCAAGGTGGCGCCCCTGCCACCCAGCGCGTCGCCGGGCGCGGGCGGCGCGTCTCTCATGAGCGACCACCTGGGCGCGCGCTCAGCGGGCCGCTCCGGTGTGGCGTGGCCCTCCGCCACCATCCCCGCGCGCGTCAAGAAGCTCAGCTGGGACGACGCCGCACCCGATGGACTTCACAAGGTGCGCTCTATTATAATACTTCCAATAGACTCACGCCATTCACATATGAGTACAAGTAGTCATCTTTCAACACATTTGTAGTTTAGAGAGATAGGTCTGATGGGTCTCATGGAACACGACTACGACCTTCTCCTTTTTATTGACGTCAATAAGACTAATTTCGCATCTGTACCTAGCTACTAACCCTTCCTTAACCTAAAAATGATCGTAAAGTGTGTATAACAGAAATACATTTCCAGGACAGAGGGGAGGAGGTGACGGACGCGACCAACCCAGCCGTGGCCGAGCACATGAACCTCACCGTCTACTTCTGACCGACGGGGAGCAGGCGCAACGTGCTAACTTACCACACGTAGGGAACAGGCAACACGCTAGTGTTACAAAAGAACATACACATAAACATCGCGGAGAAACTAACGATAAAAAGGCTACAAATGATCGTTTTAAAAATAACACATCTGATATTGATTCTACGGTAAACAGGGGCTTAAGTGGCAAAAATATGTCTAGGCAAGATGCAGGTAACCCATCTGATAGTAAATATTCTTTGCAAGTCAAGACTGCAGCAAATAATAATGATCTACAACCTGCACATGGCTTCCACAAAGGTGAGAACATTGAAGCTAAAAATGATGTTCCATTACCAGGGTCCGCTATAAAGAGCCATCCCGCAGCAAATTACACCTTACCAGCAAACAGTTATCAACCCACAGATGCTCTGAACACTGTTGGAATACCAGTCTATAACAATTCTTTATCACACAATTATTTATACACCAACCACCCTGTTCCGGCTACCGAGTACTACATCCCTGGTTTAAGCGAACCATCTTCACCGTCCAACAATCCTACTATGATTATGGGCCATCCCGGTCATCCCAGTCATGCCATTGTATTTGAAAATGATTCGAGATCAACAAGAAACCGTCCCCTTCCGACTCACATCTTACTCACGAGTAACACGAAACGTACAAAACACCTCAAACCTCCTGCTAACAGTAAGCTCAAAAGTAAACCTGTGACGATTCATCACATAACACCCATAGCTTATCCTGTACACTCTTCAAGTCAATCGGCTTTGTTCCATGCTCCATCCAACTATGCTTTACCAGCCAGTCATCCTAGCCAACAATTAGTAAATCATCCAAATACGAACCAGCAGCAACCAATATCCATCATAGCCGGAGGCCAGTACTCTCAGAGGGACCAAAGATACATGACACCTCCAACTGCCCCGGTGCTGTATGAAGAGGAACCTTCTCCTCTAAGTTCCAATGGTCTTCCACCAGCGTACGCTACGATAGACCCTAAGAAGTTGCGCACTAGGCACATCAGACCTGCGGTGTTTAAGAGAAGAGGGATGGCCAACAGCCGACAGTACCAACTGTTGTGAGAGACAGAACTGGATGGATGATGAATATTTATGGTGTCTCAGTTATGAGGCATTATTTTAGACAGTTGCTATTTTCTAGGAAACTTTTAATCGTGTAGTTCCTATGATCCTTTAGGCACTTACCTATCTGCAGTACGTCTTCCGTGCAACGAATTTCCAAAATCTCTAGTTACCCAGATCAGATTTAAATTATACTTCCTATATACTAACTACATAACACTCGTCTTGACTAATTTCATAACCCCTGTCATGATCAGTAGAGATAGTTTGTAACCTAAAAATTCATAAGTGGAGGCTGTGGTAAGGTTTGTATCTACCATTTACCAAATATGTGTATAATACAAGTAATTTACTAATGTTGTAAGTGTTGAGATTATTATAGCAGATAAAAGTTTTGTATTTACTATTACAATGAAGAAACGAATGTGAAAAACTAATCATTGAAACGTTGTCAAATTAAGTAATTGATATTATTCGTGACATTAACTGTAAATAGTTTATATTATTAGAAGACTTAGTACCATTTTGTTTTTTAGCAATTTTAGAAATTTTATAACAGGCGATCCTTCAAACTGTGCTGCGACTTTATAAAGATTTAGGCTGCGGACACGAAGTCAGCGAGCGCGGGGAGCGGTGAGGCAACGCAGACCCCGGTCTCGAAGCCAGCGGCAGATCGCGCGGCGCTAGAGCGACTTAGTGTTGTGTTATGAGAAATTAGTGTCTTTGTTCGCGAACGAAATGTCTATCAAAAATCATTAAAAGAATTTGCTCCACCACGTCGGCGGGCATTTTGAAACGTCAGTCGTTAAAAAGCAACAAATAAAATGCACAACACTACATCAATGCAGACGCGCGGGCACCGCTAGACTCGTGCGCATCGCTCGTAAGCCGCTGCCTTCGAGGCCAGTTCCATATACCATATACCGCGGCGCTCGCTGCGCCGCCGCCGCTGCCGCCGCCCCGCGCCCGCTGACTTCGTGTCTGCAGCCTTATGGTCGCAACTTTCTTACATTTCTATGGTCGCAACACTAGTTATCGAATCTTGTGTACAAGTAATTTCGTTGTAAGAACATTTTGAGTTACAATATTTATATTATTTAGATAAGTATGTACGAACTGTTATAATGTTTTGTTTATTTGTGTTGTTTTATTTTGGTCACCTGCGTAAAGCAATCAACAACATAATCCTGTAGCAATATAGGTTTAGCAGGCCCTTGTTTAAAAGAAATATCTCTGTTTTTCTTTTTTGTAGAGGATACGATGGAGCGGCACTACCCTTTGTGGAGTAATAAAGTAAAATTGGGATGGTTAAATCTATACTTACTAATAATAAAGCTGAAGAGTTTGTTTGTTTAAACGCGCTAATCTCTGGAACTACCAGTCGGATTTCAAAAAATCTTTTTGCATTTGATAGTTCAATCCTGAGAAAGGAACCAATACTTTTTCCATGGGATTTTTGTGTGAATTGGGGTTTGGACAGGACGTCTGTCGGATCAGCTAGTTCCTCATGAAAATACCTAGTCTTGCCATATATATTGTCACGAAGAAATATTTTTTTTTTATTGCAAATAATATTTATTACTTTTACAGTGTGTTAGTTTAATACATAAATATAAAACAATTTAAAACATAAAAAGCTTATTCGAAGTGGTCTCCATTGGCTGCAATACAGTCCTTTAAACGTTGAGGCCAGTTATCAATAATAGCACGCACTCTTTCCATGGGAAAATTCTTCACTGCCAATCGTATGGATTGTTTTAGGGAATCCAAATTATCATGGCGTTTAGAGCAAGCCGTACTCTCTAAAACTGACAACAAATCATAATCCAGCGGATTAAGATCGGGACTAGACGACGGCCAGTCTTCAACTCTGATGAAGTCCGAAACGTTCACTTCCAACCAAGACTGCATGGACCAAGCTTTATGACCCGGCGCCGAGTCTTGTTGGAAGGACCATACTTGGTTATTGAACATGGTGTTGTTAAGGGGCTTAACTACCTTCTCAAGAATGGTATCTTGATACACTTGTGCCGATGTTTTGATACCTTTTTCACAAAAATATGGCTCAGTCACTCCTTCATAGCTAACACCCCACCAAACCATCACTGAAGTCAGATAATGCCCACGTTGCACTCTGTCGACTAATTGGGAAGCTTCCTTAGAGCTTTGAGCATAAATACGGTCATTTTGTTTGTTAAAATGTTGCTCAATTGTAAAGATTTTCTCATCCGCAAACAAAATTTTTCTGTGACCTCCTTTTGCGTACCGCTTCAGTAGTTGTTTCGATTTTACCACCCTATTCTTTTTTAAATTATCAGTTAAAAAATGACCAGCGTGTCTCTTATAGCCTGCAAGTCCTAAGTCATCTTTTAAAATACGCGACATGGTTCTGGGTGCTATCTTCATCTCGCGAGATAAAATCTTTTGCTTTCGGACAGGATTTCTTCGAATTCTTTCCCTTACTACTTTGATCACCTTTTTCGTACGAACACTACGTGGCCGGCCAGATCTTTTTCTGTCACAAACAGAGAAGGTCTCATTGTACCTATTAATAGCCCGGTACACAAACATTTGACTAATACCAAGCGTATGGAGAGTTTTAAAAATTGCATTTGGCTCCACACCAACTTTGTGTAATGCAATCACAGCGATTCGGTTCTCTTTATCACCCCACTCCATTTTAATATCGCAAAATATTGTACAATGTATTGGCGCCAAAATTAGAAAACTCAATGAACAATCGTATAAAAATGACAGATTCCAAATTCAAATGTAATATCTTTCTTATTTTTAATTGTAACCGTATTTATGGCCAGACTGTGCATACAGGATGAAATTGAATAGGTGCAACAAATTAAAATATCTAATACAACGTAAAGTAAATTTAGAGCATGTCAATAAGTATAAAGTGTACTCAGATTATAATTATGTCATATCCCTATATATTTTACTGTGTGTACATAAATACTAAAAATAAATAAGGAAAATTATGCCCGACGTGCTTGTATGCGAACGATTCGGCAACGGTCGGGAACGGTCGAAAATTTATTGGTTTGTAAATATTTATCTAGTTGGCAACGCGTTGAACTAGCGGTATTTTCCTAATTTTGACTCAAAATTAGGAAAATACTGCTAGTTCAACGCGTTGCCAACTAGCTTCATGTTATGTACTGTGATGAATGGATTCCTTATCGGGGTGTCACTGACTCTGGCAGGGCCACCATCAGGGATTTTAATTTTGATAACACAAAAAATTAGTCGCTAATTAGTCGAAATTTGTCGCCAAATATCAGAATTTGTCGGTCACTGGTTCAAAAGATATAAGGGTTTATAGGTGGCCGATCTGGAGAGAGTCTCCCCAGCAGGGCCACATTTATATCTCAAAAACTAGGGCACCTAGCGAAGATCTGTTTTCTCCAATATTTTGTCGCTAATTAGTTGCAATTTGTCACCAAGTTGCAGATTCAGTCGGTGAGTAATTAAAAAGATATTAAAGAATTCAATTTCCCCATACAGTGGTACAAGATGGTTCGATCTAGCTCTTGAACTATACCTTACTAATTGAACTCATTATATTTGCTAAACTAAGACCCGATTAAATCTGTGTCTTGGTGATAAATTGCGACTAATTAGCGACAAAATATGGTAGAAAACAGATCTTCGCTAGATGCCCTAGTTTTTGAGATATAAATGTGGCCTTTATATCTTTTGAACCAATGACCGACAAATTCTGATATTTAGCGACAAATTTCGACTAATTAGCGACTAATTTTTTGTGTTATCAAAATTTAATTCCCTGATGGTGGTCCTGCCAGAGTCAGTGACACCTTATCGGGCGCGCGCTAAAATTTATACTTACTTCAATTTTCGTACATTTGTTTTTTTAATTTTGAAAAAACATTGTTTTTCCTGAAACCAGGATAATTCGTGTCTACTTGAAGGCAATAACTTAGTTTGCATTATTTAAGGCAAAGATTACCCTTTTTTTTTCAAGAATTTAGATTTGGGAAATGACAATTTATAATGAGTATATAACAGTTCCTTCACCTCCTATTTCGATTTATCGCCACCACTCACCTCCTAGCCCCACGATCAGACCCTCGGCACCAAGTGCATTCTATTGGACTCGTCAAAACAATTCGTATGAGCCCAATCTCGAAGGGTTTACTAGTAGCCACTGAAGAGTTCCACTATCCATCTCCTGGCTCCATCATCAGATCAGCTCCAAGATACCAAATTATAGTTTTGTCTTCCAAACTACATATACATACAAAGTTTTATTTCTGGATGACATTTAGAAGAAGGTTACAATTGACTTCTAAGATTTTTTTACATTGCTAATTAGTTACAAGTGAAGCTACTAAAAGCGTGTTAAAAAGGACCCTTTCAGCCGATCGATTCTGTAAAAATCTCACCGTGAAAAGTTAGGTGAAGTGAGCTGTCAATAGTGTCAATCCCTAGTATTAGTTGGAATGACAGCTCACTCCACGCTCACTTCACCTAAGTTTTCACGATCAGATGGTTACAGAATCGCACTGCAGGACTAGCTACGCCACTGGTCAAATATCGAATTCAGAAACTCGGATGACAGATTGTGAGGTATGTCATGGTTACAGAAAGAGGGAATCGATCTTCAATGAACGGAAAGCTTCAACAGATGAAGTGTACTTTTTATTGAGCACTGTGTAACGCGATCGATTGATTTATTAGAAAAATAATTAATCGTCGAGTTTGCCTCAATGAAAGCAAGGAAAATATTTTAGTAAGTAAGTGTGAAATCAAACTTTTGATTTAGTACTTTTTCTGTTAATTTCACTTATACCATAATGCGTCATTTTTGTAAGTAATTCGCGGTCTATGGTGTCAAACGCGGAACTTAGGTCAAGAAAAATTCCGGCTACTCTCGTTTTATTATTGATTTTCAGAAGTACCAACACCTTTTTGATAGCCGAACTGTCTTTGGTTTAACACTCTATTTATACGCAAGTGAGCTAATAGTCGTTTTTTTTATGATCTTTTCAAATATCTTTGACAGGACTGGTAGCAGGGAGATAGGCCTGTGATTTTTAGGATCAGTTCTACTACCTTATTTGTAGACCGCTATTACTTTGGCTATTCTGGGTACATAGATTCCTCAATACATTTATTATAAAATTCACATAGAGGCTCGGTTAGTAAATATATTTAACCTCGGTTAGGAAATATGTTTCTTAATTACGGATATTGGGATCTCGTTATCACCACAAGAATACTTGTTCTCCATACTTTTGACTATGATTAAGACCTCATTTGGTGTGACAGAAGCAATTGTCATTTCATCAATTATTACATTTTTTTCAATTGCATACTTTTGTAAGAATGCTGTGTTTTGGTCTGTTTCTACTACCCTAGAGATAAATTTATAGTTAAACTGTTTTGCTAAAATGTCAGATATTTCCTCTGGATCCACTACAACTTGGTCATTGTCTTCGAGACGAATTTCTGGTTTTATCGTTTTCTCCTTATTTGTACATTTTCTCACTACTTTCCACACCTCTTTACTCAGATTTTTGGAACTATTTATTTGCTCCATTATTGCATGTTTTTTAGCCTTAACCACAACCTGTCTATACAGTTTGACATACTAATTTTTATACATTACGCGAGACGCGGGCGTCGCGCGTCGCTTGCGGCGTGGCGCCTCGCGGCGCGTCGTACGATTTTTCTGTTTACGGAGCGGCGGCGCGTCAAGCGGCACTTATCATCGCACGCGTAAACACAAACGTATGGCAATATAAGACGTTGTTCATAGAGATGCGGGGCGGGAAGCGTGGCGGTGCCCGCCGCTGCGCCCGCGGCGAATCCTCAAGCGTGTAGCAAAGCACGCGGCGGGCAACGCTGCTGCGCACGCGGGATACTCAATCAAACCAACCAGTTTTCTAAAAATCGATCATATCGTACTCCATTGTGACGGTGACTATGTCTGCGTTCCGCAATTTCCAAATATGACTGGCAGAAGATTCCGCCACGGGCATCGCTTTTTTTTTTTGGGTGGGAAATCATCAAATGGCCTCTCCCGCTCTGGGCTGAGCGGAAGGGCGTGTCAGACTTTTATTGACTAAAACCCACCCGTGTTCCTTCAGTTGCCTATGCCAGGGGCCACGGTATCGAGACACACGCTGTCAACCGACCCACCGCGCTCGCAGTTCTCGCTACATGAACATTACATAATACGGTGAAATTGGCGGTCTTATTTTGCTGGCGCAAAAAATTTAAATTATGAACCGTTACACTTGTTGACTGACAGCCGTTAGACTGGAAGCCGACCCCAACATAGTTGGGAAAAGGCTAGGCAGATGATGCCACTTGTTGACTGACATTCCACAGATTTTTGCACAATTTTTTTTTAACACTGTTTATTGTTTTCACTGGGTTTGCTTTCGCGCTGAATAAATTTATGATTCACTGTTAGAATTATGGGTCCCTGCACTTTAAATTTTTGGTTTCACTTGAGTTTTTTGGACACAATAGACATAATATTGATTTTAATTTTTTAACTGTATTACTCCACTAAAGTTTTGGATAACGCTTTCACTTCGTTATTGTCCTTATAGCTTCACTTTTATCGCGGATATAATGTAGTATCTCGTGGTAATTATATTTTTTTATCAACTTTAACACGGATCAATAATTGTAAGGTAAGTGTTCAACCTCTCAATATGTCCTCAATTTGTCCTCATTTTATACTTGTTTGCCGCGAAAGCTGAATAGACGCGGAACGCTGAACGGATACGTACGCGTCTCCATACAAAATCGTTGTTTTCTATGGGCATAAGCTCAATAGAGCTGAATAAGTGTGAGTAGTCCCTTATCAATACTTCGTAGGGAAATAACATTCTGTTCGAGTTAGAAAGTCTAAATAATTCGAGATACCGCGTATTTAGGGGTTCAGTGTAAGGGAATGACATTTTTTTTCGACTTACTGAGGATTTCGACTTAACGAGGTTCGAGTTATAGAGATTCCACTGGTGTACCTTGTTGATTGGGGAACCATAAAAATCGTAGTGTCCAAAAAATCATCTCGTGTTGGAGTGGGCACAGTTTTATATTTGCACGGCTCTGCTAGACCTTAGGCTCGAGCGGAACCAATAATTCTCGTGACAACTTTCGCTGCTGAACAAGGGCCTCGCAATATCCACTTAACCTTTGTATTTCCTTAGTCTTAATATAGCAGTATGTTCGGAATGTATACTTAAACAGTGTTAAAAGCGTAGAGGTCAAATTAATCCGATCAAGCCTATCCAGCCCAAAGCCGAGGCCTGTACCCCACAGGAGGTGTGCTTGCGTGTACCTAGTCGCTTAGTTTTCAAGATTTTAAGCCCTGGTTGGAGACCTTAATGTATTGAGGCACCCACAGGCAAGCCCCCTGGTTGGAGACCTTAATGTATTGAGGCACCCACAGGCAAGCCCCTGGTTAGAGACCTTAATGTATTGAGGCACCCACAGGCAAGCCCCGTGGTTGGAGACCTTATTGTATTGAGGCACCCACAGGCAAGCCCCCTGGTTGGAGACCTTAATGTATTGAGGCACCCACAGGCAAGCCCCCTGGTTGGAGACCTTAATGTATTGAGGCACCCACAGGCAAGCCCCCTGGTTGGAGACCTTAATGTATTGAGGCACCCACAGGCAAGCCCCCTGGTTGGAGACCTTAATGTATTGAGGCACCCACAGGCAAGCCCGGGTAAGCAGCCGGCATCCATCTAGACATGCAAGATGCTATTTATATAAAAAGTAGAGGCAAAAGCCTTGCAAATTGGAAATATCACATTGCTCAGTTGGAACTGGAACGTTACAGATAGGTAGGTATTAGACACTGTAAACAATCATTTTATTGGTAAAAAGTGTAAAAACACAAACAATTGTAGGAAACTTAACTTCTCGTAATCTCGAAACTTTCATTTTATGAGGAGAAACCTCGTCGGGTAGGTTGCCTACATAGTGTGTAAGCGAATTAAAGTACAGGATCTAAAGCGTTATGATGTTATGATGTCGTGAATGTCTCAACGTGGAGGTGACCTTGTAACGAAAGTTGTTCGCTGATGTTGCACAACACTGCGCGCGCAACTCAACTTCATTGAGATGCGCGGGAGCAACCATTACACTTCATGTGATGCAACATATTAAGTTGTATTATATACACGGACATTACAATGTGGATCCTCATATTGAAAGCGAGACTTTTAGCTAGTTTTAGTAAACTTATTTTCGAGATGGTGAGATTATTGATATAAGGGATTTTTCTTTAGAACCCTGTAGGACTATAGATATAATAAAATGTCTATGAGTAGAACTATTATAGTAGGATTCTTCTAATCAATCAAGATTCAAGCGTCAACTGGGATATAGGTAAGTAATTAATTGCTTTGTGCACGGTTGCAATCGAATCTTACCTACCTACATAGGTATGGTCGTGGGACATTTCACTATTTACGTTCATTTTGCGACTTTCTGAGAAACAATGACCAACACTCGTGAATGTGTGTACCTATTTGGGTCAAAACATTATGGCTACAGAGCATGCAATAATAAAACTGAAATGTTAAAGAAATTAATAATGTCAGGGTTTATTCAATTTAAACATAGATAACCTACACCCATATTGCTCCATGTATCTAATAGGGGTCGAGCCTATTGTCATCAACCAGCCACAAATATAGACTGCGAGCTATACTGATACAGACCAGATGGAAAAACCCACTAACACTTTGCCCGACCCGGGAATCGAACGTCATGCTCAGCTGTAGCGCTTGCGGTCACTAGATCAAGAGGCAGTCGAGTTTGTTCAATTTAATTATTTAAATTTTTTTAATGTTGCAATGTTGAAAATGTTGGCAAGAGGCAAAATGCTGTGATCTAAATAAATAATCCCAGAATTCATTTGCAGTGGTTACATAATAGTCATTTTCCTCATGCGGAGATCATCGCGAATTCGCGATCTACAGCCTTATAGATACCTAATAGTTCTATTGCTCAATCTTACGTAGGTACCTACAATACTTGTCGTTTCTTAAAGATTGCCAATGCCAAGTGCAATAAGATCGTCGACACCGGTCATCAATGGCGATTGTCGACAAATACACGAGATCGCTAAACATAAGCATACGTCACGTCTGTATGTACATGCAATATGCCCCACCTCCTCTCAGTCGCGTCCGGGGTACCACCACACACGCGGTAATTTCTCCTCGTGTACCAACAGTGCGCCGCTAACAGACCAGCGATCAATACTCTCGGATAGCTCTCGGAGTCTCCGGCAGAACTGTTGCGTCTCGCGTCGCCGACCCACACAGTAAAAGTGATATTATTTGCCAAATAATAAAGTGCTCACTCACCAGCTTTAGGAGACAAGGTATGTAACTTTCCAATTCTGGACGTTTCTGCGAGTCGCGATTTTTAATTAAGTATGCATATCGTAAAGAAAGTTATTGTCTATGTAGTTGTAGAATAGGTAGCTATATTAATATTTCGCATATTTCTGCTTAATTTAGCAAACTTAATTAGGAATAATTTCAGGACTAGAGTTAAATTCTGCATCGTTTAAGTACGAGTAGCAAATATAATAGCGCTCTTTGTTTGATATTTTCAATCCTCGTCTTCGCCCTGGCGAACCCGGTAGCGTCAGCAAGTCGTGGTTTAAGATAAAAGGGGTGTATTTATTACCTATGTATATAAAAGTAAACAAGCCAACACTTTTAGGACAGATTCCGGACGTCTTTTTTGTGTTTGCGTTGTTGTTGTTTAGATAAGTACCGCAAATAAATGTATTTTCTTTATTTTTTATTTACCTTGAGACTCACGGAATAGATAACTCTTTTATTATACTTTTCGTTTCGAGCCTCAATAATAATATCATCAATAAAAGGCGAAACGCTTACAAACACAACAAAACACTCATGTTGTTATTTTAATAGGTAGAGCTCGTATTAATTCATTTATTTTACCATTACTTACCATACTTCCCATACTTACTTAATAACGGAGGCAACCCCAGTACCTAAGTTACAATGTAATTATTATATTGTAAGTTACTGGGGCTGCCTCCTCCGTTTATGTATCTCCGTTTATGACACGTTTGAGAAGTATTTTTTTTTTGTATAATAACAAGGATTTTACGATTTTGATCCCAATTCCTAAAACCAATTTACATTTATTTTTATCACTTCCTGTGTTCTAAAAGTGCAAAGCTTATCATATAAGTATTTCGGGGGGCCTAAAAAAGCCACTTTAAGCAATACCTCTAAAAGCTATTAATTTCCTGAATTCCCAGCAGATCATTCCTCTAATTTTCGTAAAATTTCATTTCAATGTGCTGTAAACATTGCCGCATGAAAAAAATAAAAACCATAATTTTATCGGCAAATTTTTCATTACAGTTTTTATTAATCAATTTGGTCTTTTATTTTTTATTTCTATAGTTTAAATGTTATTTCATTGTGATATGAATTGCACACAGATCATATTACGAATCGTCAGTTTGTGACCATTTTACGATTTTTAATATGATTCATATTGTTATCCTATTATGATTATGCCAAAGTAGCCTTATTACGCCCCCAGGAATCGAAGTAAAAATTACTTTGTGCTCAGTCGAAGGTAGGATAAAGATAGGTAAATATTTATGGCACATGGTCATGCTCTTGTTGGCCTTCCTCCCTTCTGTCGAAATCCAAACCAGTTTCAGGTTTATGCCCTTATGCATTCTCGCAAATTTAATCCAACTACTCGGTTGCACACTTCCATCGAGGAACTACTAATACCTACTTATAGGTACTTAGATAGGTAGTGCATTAACATCCTGGTCGTGATTGGCTGTATTGGAATTCCCCTACGATCGATGTAATCCTTGTGTTTACTGGTTTACGGGCCGCGCGGCGTCCGCCGCGCTGCGCTTTCACCTGCGCTTGCGTAATACCCGCGTGAACCGGCCTGACCCTGCACCGGCCATCGCACGTAATAGATAACAACGCCCCGAGAGGCCGCGTGCGGTGTGACCATAGAAATGTAGTGACTCACACTGTTTGGAAAGAAACGACTACACTATCGGGGAAAAGGATGTGGGTAGGTCATGCGTAATTTCTGGCAGTTCGGTTTCGTAAGAAAGTGGCGGGAATTAATAGGAAGTACCATAGTAGCGATGTCGTGATGGGTCAGTGGTTAAGACCTCGCCTCTCATGCATGAGGTTGTGGGTTCAAATCCGGGCCAGTACCAATGTGACTTTTAAATACATACCTAATGTACTTTCGGAGTTTATCTTGAACATATCTACATGAAGGAAAAACATCGTGAGGTACCTAGATTTTATAGAAATCTGAAATCGCCAACCCGTCTTGAGCAAGCGTGGTTGGCAATAATCATGCCTTCTCTGTGTGAGAAGAGGCCTTTGCCCTGCAGTGGTACATTAAAGGGCTGGTATTATTATTTATAGTAGAGCGATATGTGTAGCTCTTGCTCCTTGTGCTCGGTTAGAGACTCAGGGAGGCAGGTACTTAGTTGAGTCCAGCTTTGTTTCAAGGACCGTACATAACCACGCTCGCTTGTCCCTCGTGTTCCAGATGTGGCGTCTTCCACTCGCGGCAGTCCTGCTGTTCCTGGCAGGGTCTGCGTCCACAACGGAACAGAACAGCTCAATGGTTCACGAGAATTGGTGTGGCGAACAGCAGAACACGTGTGGACTACACGATGACGACGGGCCGTGGATGTCCGTGCTGCAACAGTGGGCACTCAGCGCCCCCGAACACGGAGAGAGACAAGGTGAGACCCTATCCAGCTACCTAGTTTGATGCGAAATATCGAACTGGATGACGGCCGACCTTTGCTTACCTATATACCATATTTTATGCAAAATCGAGATTTCCATTCTATTGTATTGTAAATTAATAATCAAGGAATTAACCAACGTTTCCAGGTCGCATAATGGCGCTGCCCCCGGCGCAAGGTTACTACGTGACGGACCGCTTGGACGGGCCGCTGCTGAGCCCGCCACCGCCACCATCCCACGCGCCGCAGCACGGCAAGCCCAACCACCCCAACCACCCGCTGCCGCCCGGCGCGGGGCCCTATGACGAGTGGCAGCACTCACCGCTACAACACAGCACCGGCAAGATCGTCAACAGACCTCCCAACCCGTACAAGGATAAGTTCAAGCCGAGCCCAAGCTATGTGAGTCCGAGTACCATATTATACTATATCTACTTAGGTATTTAACTTAATCTACCTGTGTGTACAATAATGTTAATGGTTTATTTTCTCTACCGGTAGGAGCAACCTATTACCTAGACCTTCCGCAGCTAGATATTAAAAAGATAATCGCAAGGATGAATACAATAATGTTGCCTCAAAGCAATTCATTTGATTGACCACTATAATTATTATAAGTAGGTACCTACAGTCAGCAACAAAACTCAGTCAACACTTTACAACTTTTACACGAGTAATACCTATAGCCTCATAAATGTTTACCTATACAAAATAATTCACATACTCGTACACTGCTGTTCAACATTTCATGTCATAAGTAGCTAAGAGTTTTTAGTGTCATAATTAAATATTTTGCCCAATATTTTTTTTATTCCAAGTGGTAATGGGCTTTACCAGCGGACC
Source organism: Apamea epomidion (assembly GCA_947507525.1). NCBI lineage: Eukaryota > Metazoa > Arthropoda > Insecta > Lepidoptera > Noctuidae > Apamea > Apamea epomidion. Next base: position 529,419 of record OX382226.1, read on the forward strand.
AGGCAGCGTGTAGGCTAGAAATAACAATGCCCGACTCACATTGACTCCCCACTCTCCTTAGCCGGCACCAGTCCAGAACCAGCCGATCCCTGTGCACAGTCATGCAGTGGACCGCGTGGACGAGAACCGCCAGCCGCCGCAGAAACAGGTGTCCGAGACCGACCTGTACCTGCTGGGCGCCATCGAGAAGCTGGTGTGGCGCGCCGACCTGTTCGAGAAGCGGCTGAGGAAGCTGGAGGAGAACGTGCATCTTATGGTAGCTGGAGATGACTTTGATGAGGGTGAGGACACAAGGTTAAATTAAATTAGCTAGCGAACTTTATAGACGTGATCGGTATCGATATCTAATTACGATAAAGCAATAAAAAATGAACTATGAATTTCATGTAAGTAATTACAGCGGGACTACGGGTCAACAAGCGCTGGTAGTGTAGATATATTGAAATTATGAGTTTAGATTTTTTTTTTGTTTTATCATGACGCGATATCGATATCGTAGATGCACAAATTGAATGTACCTATGTTTTACCTCAGTATTGTGACTTGTGAAGTAGTCATAGATATTTAGCGACATGTGTAGTGGTCGCATGTGTGTTGTTGAGTAAGTATAAACTACTAGGTTCAAATCCCAGGCGGATATTTTAAAGGCGATCGGATAAAATTCAGTCGATGTAGCCGCAAATGTCATGCAGGCGTCTTTCAAACACACACACGGCTACGGTAAAAAGCTCGGGCTGTTACCTATGATTGCAACACATTTATGCAAACAAGTTTTATTATCCTAAATCAATCATGATTCAGATACAAAACACTTTCGCCATTCATTCAAGAGAAAGTCCAGTGAGGTAAATGTCACATGTTATCAGATCCGTGCGCGGAGAACTTCACGCGCGTGGGCTCCACCTGCTACTACGTGTCGTCCGACGCCGTCAACTGGAAGGGCGCCAGCTTCGGGTGCCGCCGCCTCAAGAGCAACATGCTGGAGATCGACTCCGACCGGGAGAAGGAACAGCTCACTGCGCGCATCTTCAGCGACAAGAAACTTAAAGGTGAGCTTAACACTACTGAATATTGTTGTTGACTTGGGTCTTGGATAGTATGGACTGGGTTTTAACTCATAGAGATTTTTCAAATATAAATAAATGATTCATCTGTGGCCAGCTATACTTGCCCACCCCCGCCCCACTTGTACTTTGTACCTACCGAATTATTGAAAAATTAATGATATCTTGTTCTATTTCCTGCTGCGAATGGAGACCTTAATACAAACCGTGGGTTCATTCTTATAAACCCCGGTGAAGTTCCCTACAATCGTGGTAGCGGACATACCAACGGAAATGTACCGAAAATGTGCTCGCTTGTTAAATGTGTCTGGTTGTTCAAGCACATCAGAGCCTTGGTGTGCGTGCTGTCGGGGTCGATCGTGTACGCTCTGCTACACTTTATAGCTAGACGAATTATTCCCAATATCGTATTGACCGGCAGATTCGCTGAAGCTTCGCTCAAGGTTGCCAACACTGTGCAACTATCACCACTTTTTCCAATGCATAAAATGAATAAAAACAAGTAATTTATTCACAACTTTTTCAACAAATACACATTCAAATATTCATATCTTCACTCCAGATAATATTTAATTGACAAGTAGACCAACAATAAAAAATTGTTTGGTAAACTCTAATATACATAATACTACAATAGTTTCTGCCCTATATGTGTCTGTAACGATTTTCAAGAATTACAGCAGTTAGTACCTACTTGTGGTTAGCACATTCCTTAGTCAGTCACGGTTGTTTGCTACATTCGCCGGGAAGGTTAGCTCAGGGGGCCTGAAAAGGCCACTTTGGCAGAATCATAATAGGATAACAATATGAATCATAATAAAAATCGTACAATGGTCACAAACTGATAATTCATAATAATATATGATCTGTGTGCAATTCATATCACAATGAAATAACATTTAAACTGTAGAAATAAAAAATAAAAAACCAATTTGATTAATAAAAACTGTAATGAAAAATTTACCGATAAAATTACGGTTTTTATTTTTTTTCGTGCGGCAATGTTTACACCAAATATGAAATGAAGTTTTACGAAAATTAGAGGAATAGCTAATGATCTGCTGGGAATTCAGGAAATGAATAGCTTTTAGAGGTATTGCTTAGTGGGCTTTTTAGGCCCCCAGGTCTCAGGCATATTTAACAAACAAGCGCGGGTGCAGTCAGTTTGAACTATCATCACTGGAGTTCTTGGTACGTATCTACGTTTTAATAGCTTAGCATAGAGTCCAGTTGTAGTAAGGTCAGCAACGAAAGCCTAACCTTTAAGCCTGTAACCTTTTTAGCATTTTATGTGATAGATGTTTGTTGTGTCTCAATAATTAAGACTTTCGTTGCTGACCGTGCAAGTACTGAAGTGATTAGATCGCATTTTATGTTTAAACCCAACTTTTTCTATACATAGTAAATAAGAAGTGAAGCGAAGTGCCTTTACAGATGTGGGTAATTCATAAGATTGAAGCGATGCTGTAGACTATGCATAAAAAAGTGTTATTTAATATTGGTTCTCGCGTCTAACCGTGCAAGTAACTCAGCATGGTTACCGACTGTTGTGTAATATTGTTTTGTCCATGTGTAGGAGGAGACTTCTGGACGGGCGGTCTGAACCCGGGCCTGCTGTGGATCTGGTCGCACTCGGCGCGCCCGGTCGCCAACAACTCGACGAGCTCGCAGAGCATCGCGGGCGAGGGGCGCTGCCTCGCCTGGGTCAGTGACCCCGCCCGCAACGCGCTCGTGTACCGCGGACAGGACTGCGCGCTGCGACACCGGTACATTTGTGAGAAGGAAGAGGACAAGACCAAGCTCAGCAATGAGATCGAGAGGGTCGCTAGGAAACTCAGGGAGGGAAGGAAACCAAAGATTTTATGGACTGACGACGAGCCGTGAAACGCGCTTCGATTTTAGAGTACCGTATAGGATATTTTGTGTCTATTTACCTTGTATTCATAGGATTTAATATTTATTGTAATCTTAATCTTACCTTATACTCGAATATTTTCGCGTTTATTTACTATTGATAATAAAGTAATCAAAATTTTAAATGTCTGATGAAAGCGGGGATATTTGTGAACAAATTTAAATGTTTGGATAAAATAAATAAATAAACATGAACGTTTTACACTATCTTATGTTCCTACCATAATATTTACAAAGTTTAAGAAATCACAACAAAATAACTTATTAATTAATAAATATTTATTTATTCATCGACTGCAAGTACCTCGTAATGCAAAAAAAAAAACTTACATTTCAAGTATTTGAATATTTTCTTCATATTTGAGTCAACATCTGGCAAACAATTTGGTCCTTGTCTGAACCAACTTTGGACAAAACATTGGTAGCAGATAACTGACCACAGCTAAGTGATATATTTATTTACAGGTTCGCTTTGCATAGGTACCAGCGACAAAATGAGGTGGAATAGAACATCATCTTGTCGCTACAGCACTACTAAATGTTTCAAGTGACTTCAACGTTCCAACAATAAAGCAAATATAATGTAATACCACAAGTATACAATTTAATTAATATTGAAAATATAGACGGTACATAGAAGGACACTTCGTAATTTGGCGCATGGCGGGGTGTGCGATACTCAATCTTACTAACAATATCAATAAGGACCACTCCCTATACGCACGCAAAAACCTTGGCTGATTATTGATTGTCAACGTGTAAATTATATACAAGTTATTGACTCGATGAGGTTTATTTAACAAATGCCCTTTTGTACTTGGTAAGTGTTAATAGTTATTAGTACGAAAACATTCCTATTTTTTACGTAGAGTTATTAAGCATTTCGATAACAGTATACCGATTGTGATCATTCATCAGTTTCATAATATAGCAAGTTATCTAGCATGAAAAAAATAATTTATTTTAAACAATATTCAAATAATTTTGGAGATCAAAGTATAAGAATAACAATGGTCGCTCCCAACTTATTAGAAGACAAATATAATCCTTATATTATTTCTCGTAAAAACCTTAATTTCGTGGAGTATCCTCGTCGTCATTACAACGTGTAAAGTGTAACACTGCAAGACGAAACTCGTTCAGTTAACATGTCAAGTTGCAGTAACTTTACACCTTATAATGATGAAAAGCCTCTTCCTATGAAAACTCACAATTTATTAGATAGCTACAATCGCATTACAAAGTAACTATACAATATTTACAATTCGGTGGACGATAGAACTTCAAGCGATAATCTGAACAAGACGTTTGATATTATTGTATTACAATATCACAGGTATTAGTAGTTTGTTGAACTATTGTAGCAGTCAACTACGTCCGACGCACACTTGTATAGTAGAGAAGAATTAACTGAAGTATGGCATATGACGTACATAAATAGGTATATAAACAGCAATGCGTGATCGCTGTTTGACACTTGAAAATAACTTGCTTTCGGTTTGTACACTGAATAAGTATCTTCGTACGTTATACTGGGTCTTTAGTAGTTATTTGGTGACACTTTACAGACATGGTAGCTATCTGGTTGTTAGTCATAAAGAGTTAAAAAGAAGTCGTGTAATGAAATCGTATTTTGGCGCGACACGCGGGCGATTCGAGCCGCGATGAACGGTTTACTGAAAACGATTACTTTAAGAAACCGTCGTCTGTGAAGTTTCGCCAACTAATCAAAGAAGGCCTCGCATACACGCCAAAAGTCTCGCGTAACATAACGTCCGTCCGTCGAGCCGTCCACCGTCAGCGCAGAGGGCCGAGGGCCGCGCCTAGTTGAAGTGGAACTTGAACTGGAAGGGCGAGCCGTGCTGGAAGTGGTGGAAGGGGTTGTTGAAGGGCGCCCCGCCGCGCGCCGCCTCGGGGTCCAGCGGGTCGGCGCCCGCGTCGAACGTGGCGCGCTTGTCCGGGTCCGTCAGCACCTGCGCCAGCGGGACGTGGTGGGTAGTAACCAACGTTCATAATTTCTTGCCCGCGTTTAAACCAACCGACACGGTTATAATTTCATACACTAAAATATTGATTTTAAGTTGAACGAAATCGAGTTACTATTTTTCCCTCTCCTACTAAATAACTAAAATAATAAATAATCAACACTATCCGTATCGACTACTTTGATTTTAAATCCAAAACACAAATGCTTTGCATTTCTAACTTTTCACAATACGACACAATAACGATAAATCTTATTTATTCGATAAACCAAAACTAATTACAGCAATAACTCATTTATGTTCTAGTTAAACGTTCTTGAGCCTCGTAATTCCTGCTCGAGTTCTATTCAACTAAAATTAGAATATTATGTTTCACGAATATCCCTAATAGTACATTCTGTATTATGCCGTACTGTAACCGTACGTAGGTCAATTTAATAATAATTAAAAGTGTATTACCTCCTTGGCGGCGGCGATGTCGATGAACTTCTTCTCGGCGAGCTTCTTGTCATCTCCCTGGAAGTTATCGGGGTGCCACTTCTGCGCCGCCTTGCGGTACGCTTTGATCACCTCCTGCTTAGTTGCTGACCTGTTCACGTATCATTATTGTTCAAATATACTAGTATTATAAAGAGGTAACATTTGTTTGTTTGTATGTATGTAGGGGGTCGGATTTGAAAAATACTTTTTGCATTTGATAGCCCAATTCTTGAGAAAGGTTATAAGGCTACATAACATCACGCTGATACCATAGTTATTAATTAGACTTCTTTTAAAACTGTATTCTGCTAGAAATCATATTGAGACGTGTTCAAAAAAATGCAAAATGAATAGATTTGAATGGTATGTATACACGGCTAGATATCTAGTTATACATTTCCAGTATAAGCTGACCTCTCATTGTACGGAAATCAGCTTATACTGAAAATCTATAGCTGGATAAATATCAATTTTTTTATTTCATAAATTGTATCAATTTCAATGTCTAAAATATATTATTCTAGTGAAAAATCGTCCATCATCATCAGTTGGAAATTCGAGCTACTATTTGGAGATTTATGGTAAATGACATTTTGAAATGAATGGGAAATATTATTCGCCCAAAGTAACTTATATACTAAGTAAAGTTATTTTTCTTTGTCTTGTAGCAGTGGACAAGAAGACTCACGGCAGATGGTGAAATAATTTTTGTCAAATGATTTTTGTTATCATTTTATTTCTGTAGTCGTTTTAATTTTATTATCATTGTATATTACTTTTTATTTGTATTTACTTTTATTGTTTTCTTGTCTGTCATGTGTAATGTCTGTAATTATTGTAATAATTGGTTATGCTAGAACAGTGGTGGCCAAGTGGAGCCCCCCAAGTAGTTACCCCTTCAAATAACCAATTATTAATACAGAATAATAAAAAGGTATCTTCTGGCAATATGATTAATAATACTAAGAAAGTAAAGGGTGTGCAACATATTTTAAAATTATTTAATCAAAATATCCAAGGTTGCGCTTCTAAATTACTGGAAATAGAATTGTTTTTGGAAGACACCAAGTTTGATGTCATTTGTTTAACAGAGCATTGGTTGAAAGATTATCAAGTAATGTCAATTAATTATGAAAATTATCGTGTAGTTAGCCATTTCAGCCGAAAACGTATGATACATGGCGGGTCATTAATATTACTTAAAAATTCTATTAAATCTAAAGAACGTAAAGATATCATCGGGCTGTCTGTTGAACACATGATTGAATTGTCCTGTGTTGAGCTCGATAAGCATGTTATAGTATGCGTATACAGACCTAGTTACCAGAATCTATCGGTGTTTGATTCTGTAATGGAAGATGTTTTAAAGAAGCTTAGTACTAGTAGTAAGTCAATAATCGTATGTGGCGATTTTAATATTAATTTATTGGAACAAAACCCGAATACTGTCAGATTATTGAGTCTTTTTGGGTCATTTGATTTGTCCAATGTGTTTATGGAACCAACCCGAGTGACAGCTTCTTCTGCCACTTGTATAGATAATATTTTTTGTAATTGCGATTACATACACAAACGAATTGTAGATAAGTTGCCATCTTATCACAGTGGACAAATAATAACATTTAGCTCCTATATGCCTTTACAAAAAATTGAAATAAGGTTTAAGCCAATTACATGTAAAAATTTAGAGAAATTAAATAATTCTTTGGCCAGTAAATTATGTGATCAGAGTTTTAATAATATAGATGACCCCAATGAGTTCTACGCCGAGTTCTTTTCACTATTAAACTCGCAATTTTATGACACTTTTCCACTGAAAACTAAAAGTATTTACACAAAGTTTTTATTCAGTGACTGGGCTACTCCAGGTATTCGTAAAAGCAGGGAAAAACTTTTTGAACTGTATGGCTTAAAGCAACATATGAAAAATACAAACTTTCATCAGTATGTTGCAAAATATTCAAAAACTTTTAAAAGGGTGTGCCAAAGAGCTACAGCTCTTTATATAAAAAATAAAATAAAATCAGCTGATGATAAAATAAAAACTACCTGGCAAATAATAAATAATGAAACAGGTAGGAAAAAACAGCGAAATAGTGAACTTAATTTAGAGACTGCACATGCCCCCATCAATTCAGATGTAGAAATAGCTCAGGAATTTGAAAAATCTTTGCTAATATTCCCCTTAAAACTACTGAAGCTTTAAATTCTTCCCCCACGCTTTCTGCTGCCTTACTTAAAAGGAATGTAAAGGCATGCCCTTCGGAGCTTAGGTTTCAGCATACAAACCCCCAGGCTGTTATAAGAGCTTTTAAAGATCTTAAAATTAAATCAACAGAAGATCTCTGGGGTATGTCTGTAAAAGTATGTAGATCTCTCATCGAAACCATTGCGGCCTATTTAGCTTTCATATTTAACACCAGTGTTGACCAAGGAGTCTTTCCGGATCTTATGAAACATAGTAAAGTAGTACCATTGTTCAAATCCGGTGATAGTAAAGATCCCAACAATTATAGACCTGTGTCAATTCTGCCAGTTCTCAGTAAGGTGTTTGAAAAGTTGATGTTCAATCAAATGTTACGTCACTTTAATAAAAATTACATCTTTCATGAACACCAGTACGGCTTCACCAAAGGGCGTTGTACCACTGACGCCGGTGTTACCCTAATGAAGAACATTTTTAACGCCTGGGAAGAAGCACAAGATGCTATTGGAATCTTTTGCGATCTCTCTAAGGCGTTCGATTGCGTAAACCATGAAACAATTCTGATGAAACTCGAGCACTATGGGATTAGGAAAACAGCACTTGACTTGTTAAGATCATACCTGAAAGATAGAAAGGTTAAAGTCCAAGTAAATGGCGTAAACTCATTGGGTTCTGAAATGACAATGGGCGTTCCTCAAGGTTCGATATTGGGTCCATTCCTCTTTTTAGTTTATATTAATGATTTACCCCAATTACTTCAAAATCAACCGAAGATGGTGTTATTTGCAGATGACACATCATTGATCTTTAAAATAGACCGACGGTCACAAAATCTTGACGACGTGAATAACTCTATTCTTCAGGTCCAAGATTGGTTTACGGTTAATAATTTAGTACTTAATGAAAAAAAAACAAAATGCATTAGATTTAAATTACCTAATGTTAGAAGTAGCGAATGTGACATCGTATTGAATGGCCAAAAAATAGAATTTGTTAATCAGACAGTTTTCCTAGGAATCACGCTAGACGAGAAATTACAATGGGGACCTCATATAACATCTATTGCGGGGCGGCTAAGCTCGGCCGCATATGCTGTTAGAAAGATAAGACAATTAACAGACGAAGAAACCGCGCGCTTGGTCTATTTTAGTTACTTCCACAGTATTATGTCATATGGCATTTTACTGTGGGGTCGGGCTGCTGACATTGAATCCATTTTTATTTTGCAAAAGAGAGCTGTCAGAGCCATTTACAATCTACGTCGCCGCGAATCTCTTAGGGAACTATTTAAAAGGGTTAATATTATGACGGTACCTTGCCAATTCATTTATGAAAATATTATGTATGTAAGAAAAAATCAACATCTTTTTAATAAAATAAGTGATAGACATAATTTTAATACTAGAAATAAAGATAAATTAGATCAACCTTTTTTCAGATTATCTAAAGTTCATACATCTTTTATGGGGTACTGTGTTAAATGTTACAACAAAATACCTTGTGAAATATTGCAATTAAATGAAAGAAAATTTAAAACTTATATTAAAATTACACTTTGTAAGCAAGGATATTACAAATTAGAGGATTATATCCAAGATAAGAATGCTTGGAAACATGCTGGTCTTGCTCCATAGGACAATCTCTAGAGTCTAGACAAAATCAAACTGGTTGCTAATGTAATTGTATAATTTATTCTTTTTTTTTTTCTTTGACATTGATTTACATTCTGTAATTACTTGGGGTCACACCCGGACTTATTACTCCTTATTTATTTATGAAAACCGTCTACGTTTGGAATGTTTGTGAATATGTGAGCACCATGTATCTATCACATAGTTGGTCTATATGTCATGGTTACATTTATCCATTTTAATTCTTTTACCTATTGTGGTATAGTAAGTTTATTTTTGGGTGCATCGTCTTCACATATAATTATATAAATAATGTATGCAATATATTGTAAAACATTTTAAAAGAGTAACAGTGGAGTTTCTTGCCCATTCTTCTCCATACGAAAACTACCTTTTGGAAGGGGCGACTAGAATCAATTTTATTTTAATTTTATTTTTGACGTTCAAAAGTGCCTTTTATGTGCCTATTTGAAATAAATGATTTGACTTTGACTTTGACTTTGAGCAGTATCCCCTGGATTGGCAACATCTGCCAATCCACTGGGCCCCCGTGGTGGATTACGGCCAACTCCCTCTCACCGAGAGGAGGCCTGTGTCCCAGCAGTGGGAACATTATAGGCTGATTATGTTATTATGTTATATTATGGTTATGTTATAAATTGAATCATGTATCAGGCATCATTTGTGTCACTTCAAATACTTTTATTTGATAAAATGAATTAGTGTAAGGTAATAAAATAAAACTATCTTATCGTTTTGGGGGACTGTCTTATTGTAATTTTGACATTCGAAAAGTGCTGATTCTCAGCCTAGTTTAAATTAATGACATGATTTTATATAAATATAACTTTTATTATCCTATCATCATACTCACGCCTTCCTCCCATGGGGTAGGCAGAAACTACGGAACGCCACTTGCTACGATCCTTACATACTCCTTGTCTCGTTTACGTTCATAAATCTGGCCATACACGCACGCTGGTTGCGAGTACTACGCACAGTACTCACAGCACACATGCTACGAAAGGAACGCATTTCATTTTTCATTTTTTTCCTATCATAATCGTAATTAACGTAGCAGGCGGCGCATTTTTTTAAATACACGCCACCTAGTGGTCATTCTTGTAAACTTTTGGCTTACGCTGTATATGTAAACGACCTGTATTCAATGGCAGATTTTATTTCAGGATTATGTGTCGAATTGGGTGGATTTTGAGGCAATGTTATGACCAAATTCAATAAAGTGTAATGTCCGATAACCGCGTCCACTACTCTTCCGACTTACTAATGTGCCAATTACACATAAAACAAAAAAAAAACTAAAATTGTTGACTTCAGCGCCATAGCGGGAAAACGGCCAAGAGCTCATCGTATGATCCACCTTAAGTAATAAAGTCAACGAAGTTACGACGATTAGGGGCTATTCGCAAACTCGAGGACCCAACGACACAACACAAAACACAAGTAAAGAGTTCCACTATCCGTCTCCTGGCTCCATCATCGGACCCTCGACACCAAGCGCAAACTATTGGACTCGTCAAAAAAAAAATCATATTGTGAGTGAACTCACCTCTTAACTCCTAATATTTTGTAGTAGTCCCTCTGCTCAGACTGTTTCTGCAGTTTCTGCGCGCGACTGAGTCCGTCCTTTGCGCGTTGCAGACCTTCTTCTAATTCTAACGCCTCTTTGAATGACTGGATGGCTGTAGAAGAGAAATAGAATTAGGTATTAACAGTGGCGTAGCGTAGTGGTTGGGCGCCCCGAGCGGCAAAATTTCACAGTAAATAATAAAATATATTTTGTAAATATTTGAACCATTTCATATTATTAACGCAACTATAAATTCGGACCGATTGAAAAGAGCACGGAATTTTTCATTACTTAATCTGTGACGAATTCGGGGAATCCCCTTAATGATACCTATGTACCTGTCATATAAATGGTTGAAGTAAGAATTTTTGTATTAATAAACGTGATTGTAAAACAAATAAACTTTTTTATTTAAAATCTAACCTGTATAATGCAAAATAATGATGACTGTTCTTGCCGAAAAGTTTTTTACAGTTAATGTATATAATGTAGGTAGTATACATTACATTGAAATACCTATTTAAGAGGGCGGCAAAATTGTCTTCCGCCCCGGGCAGCCGATACCCACGCTACGCCACTGGGTATTAATTGATATCAGTTAAATATGCATTTTTAATTAATTCATATCTTTTGAACGGGCACATTTGGAGTCACTACAAAATGGCTGTTTGCATTAAAAAACAAATTCCATTTACATGCAATCGGGGTGAACTAGTATTTGACTATAATAGATAACTTAAGGTCATGAAGAGAGGTACCTAATATTAGTTTTAAGATACATGTTTGTTTTTGTTTTTATCTACGCTTACTGGCAAATAACATTGTTCTTCAAGAAATCAGAAAATCAAATCTTATCTTTAACCGTAAGATTCCGACGTAACTCAATATCTAAAACAACCAGAATACATATTTCAATCTTCAAAAATCATAATTATGAATGAGAAGATAGTATTTAAGCCCATAGTGCGGCGGTTTATTTGCCATCCACCATTCGGTACGGACTGACGCGCTCAGTAGAACCGTGTCGTCCGCGTCACTTAACTGATGGCACACACTCCGACATGACGCCGCCCGGCGCCTGCCTCACGCAGTCTGCACAAGTGAAGCAGGAGCTCCCCCTGCCTCTCTCCGCACTACAATGGATATGGCTCCGACACCACACTCGTCCACCGAACATTGTTGGCTTGATCATGGTGACTAAGCCAACAGTGTTTGGTCGGTAGGCTAATAAGTATCTTCAAGCAATTGTATGGTAACCAGGTCACCATACAATTGCTTGAAGATACTTATAAGCTCCATTCGTAGGAAACCTGATAAGAAACCCTAAACACAATCGAAGAAGCTAGCAAAATCAATTATTTTTCTTTTTGTGTCTTTGGCACTGCAACAATAGTAGGTAGCACGTACCGTCATCGAACATATCCAGCCCCAGCAGCGCGTCCCCGCGCTCGCACAGCACGCGCGCGTCGCGCTGCAGCTCCAGCGCACTGCCGCACGCCGCCAGCGCCTCGCTGTGCTGCTCGTCCTGTACACACGGGCTTACTGTACAGGGCGGCCAAGTTTCATAAAGTAAAAACATTTAAATAGTACAGGGCGTTTCAATAATTCGCGAAACTTTACAGACGAAATATATACCTTAATATTTATTACCTTATTGATAAAATCTTTTACTTTATTTTACTGCTATTGGATATGCGCGATACCTCGGTTTAAAGAATTTACTTCTCTAAAAGAACAAACTTAGTTCACTTATCTGGAAGTCTGCCTTTATAACTCCGGTGCATAAAAAAGGGCACAAAAACGAAATATGTATTTAATTACAGACCTACATATTTCAAATTTTCAAAATGTGCATATTATCAAAAGTTTTGGAGGTTTGTCTACAATCAAGTTTACGCAGCACTGAGTCAGTCTCTTAGCCCTTCTCAGCACGAATTTTTTTAAGGGCCGTTCAACTGTGTCTAACGTGGCTCTACTCAATGACTTTCTAACTGACCAAAGGAGCAATGGGGCTCAGGTCGACGTCGTTTACATGGATTACAGTAAGGCTTTTGATAGAACTGACCACAATATCCTTAAAACAAAACTTTTTAACAATGGTATCAGAGGAGATCTGTGTACTTCGTTGGTTTAGTTCATACCTTGAAAACAGATCTCAAGCTGTCGTTATCAGTAACTACATGTCGAGCTGGGTTTCAGCTCCTAATGGTGTTCCTCAAGGCTCCTTAATGGGTCCGTTACTTTATATAATTTATGTGGGCGACATCGACTCGTATTTCTACAAGTGAAATTTAATTTGTTTTGCTGATGCAATGAAGATATTTTCTGCAATATCGCCGTATGAGACTCGCGGGGTGTTTCAAGAAAGCTAAAAGCCTTAAGATTCTTTATTGCTATTTTATGAGAAGTCATCTTGGATATGCGTCACAAATTTAGAACCCGTGCTATGGCAAATACATTGATCGTATTGAGAATATACAAAAAATATTTATGCGGTTTCTATGTTTTCGGCTACGAAAAAAAAGATTTATGTAATCATCAGAATGGTATGGTATACATACCATTCTGATGATTACATAAATCTTACAAGACATTTCACATGCAGCACTTATAAATCGTCGTCGACTAGCAGATTGCACTTTTCTTTTAAAAATTATATCTAATGAGATTGACTGTCCTGATCTCCTGCATAAACTGCGGTTCAATGTCCCCCAGAGATCAGTTAGATTTAATCCGCCGATCTCCATTCCTTATTCCTCTTCTAACTACAGGCAAAACTCATACATGGTTCGAGCGAGTAAGGACTTTAATATTTTTTGCAAACAGTTCTCATTTGACCCATTTACCACCAAAACCTATTCTGCACGCACTCGGCTGAACGCTGACATTTTTAAATGTGCATAGTGCTAATACCTTATATATGTATTAATTTCTATCGTGCTTGTTAGTGATCCTAAGATTTCTACTACATTTTCTGTTTGTACCCGTGAGAACCTGTAACTGGCTTTATGTCTCATATGCAATTGTTATCTTTCTGTTATAGCTGTTGGTTCTCCTATAAATAAATAAATTAAATATGAGAAACTTAAAAAAATCATAACATTCTTAAGTATTACTAATTGTCGTTCGATCTATTGAATTATACACTTACTATTATTATCGTTGGTTAGCCAAATAGGTATGTACAACATCTACCTATTTTAGACGCGAAACTTCATGCATTTTGCGTATTTGAGTTTTCTTTTTTGGAACGGATTTCTTTAACGCAGTTACCGCAAGCTGCGTTAAAAAAGTCCGTTCCAAAAAAGATTAAACTGGTAGAAATCTTCACGTACCGTGCGACTTTCTCTCTATATAATAGAAAGAGCCCGAGAGAGAGAGAAATAATTTTCGGTTTGCATGGTTTTCGCGGGTGCAAGCTAAAACGGATAGCGAGATAAAAATGAAACCCAAGATAGCGGCTCCGAAACTTTCAATCGAATTTTCGTCATGGGTGTAGTTTTAAAAACGAGTATATAATTCACACTCTCTCTCAGTCCCTTTTTATAATACAGGGTGGATTTTTGAGACAGAGCCGTAAGGACAAAAGAAAAAGTAGTAAAACCTGTGCGGTAAACTAAATAAAAATGAGTCATAAGTCATAACAAATATTGAAATGCTTAAGTAAATAAATATTTAACAGTAAAAAGACTTAACGGGCGGTTACGTGTAGTAGGCAGTTGACAAATCGGAAGTAGTCAGTGAGAAATCTAATTGGCTTAAGATCATAGTAATCTATATTAATAAATATTATAGAGGTAAAATTTGTTTTTATGTAGGGGCTAATCTCCGGAGTTAATGATCCAATTCTAAAAATGTTTTCACTGGTAGAAAGCTACATTATGTGTGAGTGTTATAGGATATAAATTATGTTTAAGTACATCATGCATTTTAGCTGAGCTTTCACAACGTTTGTCTAGGAAGTCGGAAAGAAATACCTCTTAAAACAAAATTATTTGCATGCGCTGCCTAAACATATAACTAAAAACAATGTATGGCAATCTGGTCCGCCTTAAATAGTTCTACAAAAAAGTCCGCGACACCATATTTCTATCTTTTATATTTTATCTTTTAATATCACTTTTATGTTTTAAAAAAGTATCTTTTTGATATGCTTACGTTTAGATAAAAATATAACTTTTAAATATGAATCCTTATTAAAATTAATTATTGTATGATCACTAGAGATTATAGAGATAAGATTTGCCCTTTACAGTATGTCAATTGGTCATATAGTTTCGGAGATAATCGGAAATTACTAAAACGCAAAATGACGCTAAAACATTTACGAATACAACTACACATGCTTTGTGCAGACGTTTTATTCATTTACCCATAGCTGGCGTTGTACAAATAATATGTCATTCTTCTGACTCGCGGTGTTCATACTTTACGCGGATTGATGACATTGTCGGTATTGCCATTGGGTGATGTAAATTGGTTGGATGTCGTTCTATTGATTGATTTCTATTGGTTATTGTTGTTTTAAATACATTTAACTTAATTCTGGTTTAAGATTGTTTCTATCTCAAGTTGAAGTAATAATTATAATAAAGGTGAAGAGTTTGTTTGAACGCGCTAATCTCTGGAACTACCAGTCTGATATGAAAAAATATTTTTGAAACGCAGCAAACATTCCTCGCGGACGACGTCGCGGACAGAAGCTAGCTACTATATTCTGACAAATAAATGATTATGATTAATTAATTTTTACTTATTCATTTATTACCCTACTTAAGTATTTTTGTACTGACATTTTATCTGATACAGGATTACATAACCGACAAATTTTCTTTGTATTACTGTTTGTGTTTTAATTTAACAACCGCCGAAAAATAAAACTAAGACAGCCCGTTATTTTTGTCAATTGATTGTAACCTCCCTAATTTTTAAATAACAATTATTAAAATGATTACCCATTTAGTTCCATTTTTTTTCCTCACAGTTTCACCCTATTATATAAATGGCTTACGCATCAGCCACCCAGTTCATTAAATATTAGACGCATTGGCTGAATATTATTGTTAAAAAAAATATATATACAACGTGTAACTGAATTAATGCACATTATGAAAGTAGTTTGTTCAGAATCGTTTACTGAATCGATTTCTGTACTTTTTAATATAGGTAATATTTTATCCCTAAAATCATTAAAACTACGTAAATTACTGTCACACTTCCGCTGTACGGTCAAAACAAACCAACCTGGATGGAATACCCCTTATACGAGTGCGACTGTGTGTATGCGTAGATTTGTAATGTGACCATAATTTTCTCCCACAATCAGTATAAGTAATTTATTAAAAAATCAATGTTTGTTACATAATAATAAAAATTCAGTGTATGTATTATGATTATAACATAATATTCTAATTGGGGTGTCTGGTGGTGGGCGTTAATTCCGGGACATGTTGTATATATTCAGACCGCTAGTTGAACGACGCCATTTAGGTAAAAGGCTAGGCAGTTAACTGAAAGGCTATCTAAGCTAGTTGGCTGCGACGGATAAGACTGTCTGCTACAACGATAACTGGCCGAAAATAAACAAATGAAAATTAAACTTCGAATTTCGAACGAATACGAGTCGTTTTTTTTATATATATATTTTTTTTTTAAACGTTGCCCCACACTAGGAATTTCTCCTGTATCGTGGGTGCGTTTACAAACATTTAAACTCACATACACAAACAGCCAGACCCGGAACAACTACTTGTAGGTCATACAAATATTTGTTCCGTGCGGGAATCGAACCCTCGACACGCAGCGCAGCAGTCAATCACTTAACCACTGCACCAACCGTGCCGTCAAAGTAATTATTTTATTTGCTTTGAAAACGAAATCTTGATAGAAATAAAAAAATCTTAGAAATCTTTATATTATGTTGTACATATTAAAGAGTATATTCTATTCTATACAAACTTTTAACAAGTTTAATCGTTCTAAGTTATTTGAGGTCATTTTTTGTGACAAAATAAAGAAGTTAAGTTTCGCCAATTAATAAAGCATGTTTCACTTTGTAACATAATATATGTAGCAGCTTGCACGTCTCTCGGCTGACTGACGACGCCGTCACGGCACTCACCTTAGTGAGACAGCTGCACAGCCACTTGCGCGCCTCGAACACGACCAGCGTGACCTCGTCCTCAGTCTTCAGCACCTTGTTAGCGGCCGCGGCACAGCCAGCGAAGTCTCTCGCCTCACTTAACTCCTCACACTCCAACAGTAACTTGTCGATTTTCTTCACCTTCTTGTAGAACGGGAAGCATTTCTTGTGTTCAGGGTCTAGTCTTAGACATTCTCGGATTTCCTGTAAAGAAGAAGGTATTTATTGTTTTCTTTGGGCTACGGTTTTGGAGATTTTGCAACAAACATTCATCAGGATACCCATGCCAGAAGGTTTATAAGTGGATTAACAGAAAACACACACACATACACATGAAAACTACTAGATATACTGAATTAATACTCTGAATGTTGTAGGAACCGGTTGTTATATTAGATAAGGTAAATAAAGGATATGTTCTCGTTGTAGTAACAATAATATTTACCAAGTGAAAAGCTGTGCAAGTACGACAGTACAAGGAACTTTTGGCGCGTGGCCAAAATCGGAACTAACGCCGCCATGTTGTTTTTTAAATAAAACTTCTGTGACACAAATGTTTAACAGCGGCCTAGCAGTGAAGGATGTGTTACCTTGAGCGCATCGCTGACGTGTCCTAGCCGGTACAGCAGCGTGGCGAGGCGGTAGTAGCCGTCCGTTGAGTCTTGTTGCAGCCGGTTCACGGACCTGATGTCCGACACCGCGGAGAATAGGTCGTTCTGCAAGGAAATGGATAGGTTACTACTCTGGCAAGAACAGTGAAAATGAAGACGACTCGTCAGATTGGCAAAGTAGGAGAATTACCAGCGCGATGTAGCACTCGGCGCGGAGCTGGCGCAGCTGCGCGGCCCAGGGCGACGCGTCCAGCAGGCGCGTGGCCAGCTCCGCGCATGCGCGGTAGTCTCCGCCGCGGTAGTACGCCTCCACCAGGCGCAGGTCGTCGATGTACTCGTCGATCTTGTGGTACTGACTGAGCGCTTCCTCATTGTACGGCTCCGCGTACGTCTGGGGACAACGAAGTACGCAATTAAGAAAGTCATCAGGAACAAACAGTTTGTAAAAGTTGAGTTTAACGAGAGTCACTACCATTATAGCTGCCCATTATTTAGAGGCAAGGGAAATGGTAGACTTGTGCTATGAAATCTGTGCGTCATTTCATCGTTTATCAGCCTACAAACAATTCGCGCCGGAGTTTATTTATTATTTTACTCAGGGCGCACGGAACCGGGGAGTATAGCAAGAAAAAAGGGAGATCTATAATTCTATACCCAGAAGTGGGCGATTTTAGGCTGAAATTATGATGAACAAAGAATGCAGACCTTCAAACTTCGCCAGGCCGCAGACTCGATCACATAAAAACTCTGTCGTCTGCATTTATATTTAGGTAAAAGCTGCGATGTTTCCTTATAGATCTATAAGCAAACACCGCAGGTTTTACCTAAATATTTAATTCTTATCTACGTGTACACAACACGTAGACTTGGTAGTAACAAATGCACCGATATCAGTATCAATCGGGTGGATGGAATCTTGATAACAAGAAAAAGTAAGTAGTTTAATTGTGTAGATAATAGGTACATTATGTGTGTGTACTATGTGTTCATAATTATTATATCACTATTGAGTGACTTCCTTACTTCCTGTACATAATATGCTGTTGTTATCTAAACTAGTGTTTCTTGATGTCTGTTCATTTCTACATTGCATTGAAAATCCAATCCACGTTTTCAGAAACAATACATAAACACATTTGATTTAGTGCTAAATATCGGCTGTTTATTTACACGATCATAAATTCATATTTTAACGTTTATCATGGATATTATGACCATTATAAAAAAGTTAGCGTTGAAATGAGCGTACAATCGGTGCGTCCATCGAAGCGATGCGAGCGATAACACGCGTTCTATCAAGTTAATACGTATACCTAATTACTTATGACATGTTTTAGGATAAATTAATATCACTAAAATTGTACTTAGCAGGCCCATAAGTAGGTACTGGTGCGATAGGCGCTAGGAAACAATTTATGCAACTGCTTGTGATTATGAAGCATGAGGCAATGCCTGTTACGAAATAATAAATTGTGAACACATGGAACTCATTTTTTTTTTGTACTTATATTTTATTCAAACAAAACTGCGAGTATGACATACTTAATGCATTATGTAACTTATATTAATATTGTCGTTCAGTACCCACTTTCTCAATAAATCTGTATTTTTTTTGTTCAGTTTAAAGGGCAATAAGAAACTAATATTGCCACATTCTGTTTCTTGTATAAAATCTTAATAGAAATAAAAAGTTTCAATACGATTCTAGCATAAGTTTAATGTACGTGATGTGGCTGTGCTTTTCTTAAATAAATAAATACGATCGGTAAACTGAAGCGCGAAGTAATGACAACAAAAGAAGGCAATGTCAAGGTCGTCGCGTTCACCGATCAGCTGACCGCACAGAAGTAGTACTCGAGCGCGAACAATAGCGAAGCGCATCGTCAACTATAAACTGATGCAACTAAAAAAAAACTAAGTAAATATACGGAGTAAAAGTATTTACTTAGTTACTTTAGGTTGATCAGATGTAAAAAAAAATGCTATCTGAAATAAGGTAATTCCATAGATATCCATGGGTAATTCGAACAGTTTTTTAACGACGTTGCCCCACACTAGGAATTACTTCTGTATCGTGGGTGCGTTTACAAACATTTAAACTCACTTACACTAACAGCCAGACCCGGAACAACTACCTGTAGGCAATACAAATATTTGTTCCGTGCGGGAATCGAACCCGCGCCACGCAGCGCAGCAGTCGATCGCTCAGCAACTGTGCCAACCGTGTCGTCAATATTGATTAATTAAATCTATGTGTGTATTAGTAACACGCAACACAAAGCTAAATTTTAAGTAAATTCTCTTATGTGGGTGTTATGAAACGCGCCGTGAGGACATGGTGTGGCAACATGAATAATTGAGCAACAATATACATTCGCCACACCACGTGGGGGTTGCAACATTACGTGGCCACTGTATGACCACGTAATGTTGCAACCACTGTTACAATCTTATTGTTTAACGTTTTTAATTCAGCGTCAATGCAACAGATTGATAAAACCTCCTTACTTCGCATTGGAATTACCTTTTTGTCGTGAAGTCAGTGATGCGAGAGTTACGACTACTTGAAATGAGTACCTATTTAATGTCATGGTCAAATTAAAAACAGATTGTATAACAGTCGATCTATTCTTTAAAAATCTCAGCATGACAACTAAGGTGAAGTGAGCTGTCAATCCACCTAATGCTAGGGATATTGACAGCTCTCTTCTAGCACACTTCACCCAAGATTTCATGGTGAGATTTTTACAGAATCGACTGCAATTCAAAAAAGTAGAATATATTCATAATTTGAATCAAATATCAAAATGAAATCACAAAATGATCAATTTTCTTGTATCAGAGAGATACCAGAAAATCGAACATTTTCTGATTTTCGTCAAACAGACTACACTACCTACATTGATGAAATATTTATAACATTAATGTTTTAAAGAAGTTATAAATAAAATTTAAATGACAATAACATATTTATGACGAAATACTGTAAAGAACCTTATCTTATCACTGTTATTTCCGCCCACAACAAATTAACAATAAATAACTCAATTTAAAAACTTGTATTCAGTATACTATAACTTTCTTATTAATAAAAGAATGGATTGGAATTTCTAGCAATCTTATACTTCAGTGGGTTTTGTGTTGTTATCAGAACTTAGATTAAATGAAGTCTGAACATACCTACAGAGCTCTGTAGGTATGTTCACACTTTATAATAATATTCATATTAAATTATGAACAGAGATCCTTAAGAAAACAAAAATCATAGTTCTGAAACTGAAATAGAATAATTTATTCCATTTGTAAAACTCTTTGTAAAAGATTTGTTATTTAGCCTGTATGACCCCTAGATAAGATACTCACAACTTGTAGGTAGTCTTCTTTGGCATCTACGTACTGTGCCAGTTTCAGGTACACATTGGCTCGGTGCAGACGTGCCGCTGTGAAGTCAGACTTTATCTCCAATACCTGGAAATTACCCAAACATTATTCATGGTCAAATTTTACCAATACACAGGAAACAGCAAATATTCATAGATAGGTATTTAATGTGTTACCTATTCATTCTTTATTTAAAAATTAAACATGGTCGAAAGCTAACTGAGGATAATGTAAGCTGGCAATGATGAATTTACACGATCATGATCACGGTCACTACATTTTGTTTTCCTTACTCATAGCAAAAGGAAATGTAAATTACAACATTCACTTGGCAATTAAAATATAGTCCCACACCTGATGACAAGTGTCTTACCTTAGTGAAGTCTTGTAGAGCAAACTTGGCTTTCCCAAGTGCATAGTATACTGTGCCACGTTTGAAGTATGTGAGGTAGTTGTGTGGGTCTCCCTCTGCAGACAATTGAACATGTACATTACAAACTGTTATTAATTGATATCAGACACATTGCCAAAATGTCAGATACAAGAGTAGACACAGAACAGGTGTTGTAGCTCATTGGTCACGTTTACTTTTATAGAAATTGATCTATAAAACATGCTGAATGCCAGTGTAATCTTTATTAGTCCTTTATTTAAATGTTGAACCATTTGAAGTACTAATTACTTGAATTTTATCTGATTAGATTTCTACAAGTTTCCATATCTAATATAGGAAGTAGTACATAGCATGATTTATTGTTGTTTTTACTTTATTTATTAATGGGTCAGCAGAGCCTGCAGTGATTTATCAAAAAAATTGTGGGTACAGTGACTGTGGTCCACTGTAAATCTGTGCATAGAACTGACCACATCAGTATACTCTCACTATTCACAACCTTGGCACGCAGTACGAGCGGCACGGGACACGTACGTAGTGGGTGCAGGCACTTACCCACGGCTGCGTGGTAGTGTGTCAGGGCATCCGAGAGCTGCCCCCGCGCCAGGAAGTCGCGCCCCAGCTCCAGGTGTTTGTTAACCTCCGCCGGCGTCGCACACTCTGAAACTACACACCAACTACTCAAAACACGTACTTTCACACAAAAATCAACAAGAAAACCCACAAATGTACAGGTTATTCGTAAAAAAATACACACATTCTAACATTACTTCTAGCACTAATAAGACAAGGCATGGTGTGACTTTGTTCCAGTTGATATTCACTAAGTAGTCCATTATTAAACTATAATTTAATTAGAGCAGTCTTTATAGCTAATTCACAACAAATCAATTTCAATACAAATTACAAAATAATTATTTGACAGAGCCACAATCCATCTTTCGTTCGTCTCTTTTCGTGGTTTTTTCTGATTGGTCCAAATCAGACAACAAGGTTAGCAGTGTTGCCAACTTTTCCAAACATAAAAAACAGTAAATCAACAATAAAAAAACAGTAATTTCAGAACACTAATTCTACTATATAGTATAAAATAAAAAATAAATAAGTTAAGCACGTGTGTGAGTAATAGGTAATAATAAAAAGCTACCATTACCTGGGTACGTGTTTCATTGACTTGAATTTGCCCTGGCGGCTGAGTGTATGTCAGGTCAGTATAAAAATGTACTCTGTGGTCTCGCTCGCTGATGGTGGCGCGCGCGATACATATTGTAGTCTTTGGTGGCGCGTGTGTTGGTTGTGCTCGTGACGTCGTGTTGGATCATTTAGGTCCGGGTTAGTGAACGGGCGCTGTCAGTAGGGACTGGACTGTCTCAATGACCACGCTGACATGCAGATGTCTTGGCTGCCACGGCTTATTTTAATTTAATTTAATAATTGACGTTTTTTTTAAAATCTTTTTCATCAGCATCCACCTTAACGGTCTGCGTCGTTCTCACGTGTAAAATTTCAACATGAGTGATGTTGTAACCAATATTTTGTAACTGTCAGCGCATCACAATTATGCCGTGTGATGCGCGTGATTGATCGAGGGGAGGGCGCGGGATGTTAGGGTACCGAACCCGATACGTGACGGACGCTACGCCTTCTTTTATAAAACAAAACAAGACAAACAAGACATTCATTCACGACAAATCTAAATAAGTTTCTGTTTTTTCAAGCGACCAGCTCGCTCCCCAGCGAAGAAACGCCAGCAAGCGATGACAATACACAGTGCAATACAGAATAGTGGACTGCTGGCGGGCAGCACGTTGCCTGCCAGCCGTTACACGTCGCGCCGACAACCACCCACCCACCACCACCTGCCACTCAAGTTCCACAACCACCACCACTGCCACTTAAGTTTGGCAATTCTTCGGGCTATGTCGGTTACCTTGCCTCTCCTGCGGATCTTTTCATTTCTGATTCGATCAGGCAGGGAAACTCTAAGCATAGCCCTCTCCATTACCCTTTGGGTGATTTTAAGCCTTCTAATAAGGCCCATTGTGAGCGACCACGTTTTCAGTGCCTTATGTCATCACTGGCAACACGCACTGGTCAAAGATTCAAAGACTTTCGTCGTCTTGAGACACTGCGGTATACTGTGGGACGAGAAGATATGCGTAGCATCCCGAACGTTGCCCTGCTGAAGTTTAGCTACGAAAATGGCGCCTAAAGTACAAAAAACAGTAGGAACTAAAACAGAAAACAGGGATACCATTGATACAACAGTAGATTTACCGTTAAAACAGCACCCTGATTGCGTAACACACGATCAATCACAATCTGAATGATTTTGAAGGATATTGCTAATCCATTGCGTCATATGCTCGAAAAAGTTGTCTTCCATAAATAACGCAATGAATGCATAGTTGTCAAAATGAAAGCCATTGCTTATGACAGTGTGTTACGCAATTACCCCGCACTAGTAAAAACCATTGAAGGTTAGACATACGAGCAGTTGCCATTACGAGAAAATATGATATTGAAACTTTGCTATGATAAGCTTTTTCTATATAGGCTATCGATGTCAAAAAGTTTATTGGGGTGCATGAAAGGAGTCTCCCCGAGTGACGTACCCTCCGATCTTCTGTTACGTCCGGCGCACGCTGGGCAATCGACTTCTGTCGATAATGAAGCTTGTATTTCAAATTCATAACTAAGGCGCATCACACACTACAACGCGCCATGCAACGGGGCGCGGGAAACGGAGGCCAATTCCACACGCGAAAGCGCGTTTTTGTTGAATTTGTATGTAAAAAATCACGCGCGGGGGCGCGTTATCTGCGTCCCGTCGCGTGGCGCGTTGTAGTGGGTGTTGCGCCTTATTATAAAATAAACTTTATTCAAAAATGCATCGTAAAACTAACTGAGATTTTAAAAGACATTATTTTAGTTGTTCCAGAGTTTTGTATGTGTACTTCGATTCCTTCCTTGTTTCCGAACGAAAAATGACAGAGTTCCCATAATTAAAAAAAAACTAAATGATTGAGATAATCACTATCGAGTTTCTAAAACAATAACTAAATTCATTGAATTTGAACGAACTTGCATATTTTTAATCGTATTAAAAGTTCACTTTTATGCACAGAAACAGAAATAATAAAAACAAAAGACGTTCTGTCAAATTTTCTGTAACTGTAACTTTTTTGATTTAGTTCCTGGCAACCCCGTTGCCCCTTCTTTCATTTCCAAAGGAAAATAACAAACGGTTAGTGTGCTAGATTTTGTTAAAAATTTCTAAATATTTACGGCATAAACGAGAAATAAGTGATAAACTAAGTAGTATAATGCTGGATAAATCTTCTGGAGTACTCAAAAACGTTAGATTTATTTTAGTCACGAAGATACATCTAGATTAGTGTCGGTTGTCAACATAACCTATCTTCCTAAGTTCGTGGTTAACTTTTGGTTACTTTGGTGTTTTAGAAATGGCTGACGCAGTGCCATCGACAGCGCCCAAGGCGAAAGTGCCTAAGACTAAGGCACCCAAAGAGAAGGCACCTAAGGCTGCTCCTGCGGCGCCCGCGGAGCCCCCGAAGGCGGTGCGTAAAGTGTCATCGAAGCCCCGCCACGGCAGGCTGTACGCCAAGGCCGTGTTCACAGGATACAAGCGTGGTCTGCGCAACCAGCACGAGAACACAGCCCTCCTGAAGGTGAGCTTGAACGATTTACTTAGTCAGTGTTGAAGTCTCCATGAGGTAGTAGTAGCATGCTGTAGTACATCAGAAACTGTCTTGGACCAGCGAAAGTGTGCAAGTCCAGTCCATTCCTAGCATGTTGCACTTGTCATTGTTGATATGAATTGTGAAGGAACTTCAAACAAAGTTGTTCTTGTTATTCAAGCTTTTCAAATCGTCCTTTTTGTTTTATTCAATAATAATGTGTCATTCATAACATTATTCTATATCCAAGACACAGATGATAAGGTCTGTGAGTTGAGAGAATACTGATCCATGTCCAATAGTAGTGCTTTCCGTCTCATTTGAACCATCAATCAACCTTTGAGTATTGTCAGCTGTTTGTTGTGTCTATTGACTATTATACCAATCTAAGACATTGTTAGTAGTAGTATTGTTAGTATATCTTGTAGGAAAATACCTACTGTGTTGTGTTAAATGAAGTTAAATATCAATTCTGCATATTCTAAAAAAATCTATTCTAAATGATGCTTATGACATTTGAAACCTGAATCACCATGTGGACAAAATTCCAACTGATTACAACTCCCTAATACTTGAGTTGTTTTTGGTTTCTTTTAAATCTAAATAT
Source organism: Apamea epomidion (assembly GCA_947507525.1). NCBI lineage: Eukaryota > Metazoa > Arthropoda > Insecta > Lepidoptera > Noctuidae > Apamea > Apamea epomidion. The sequence goes on from OX382226.1 coordinate 555,126, forward strand.
TATCTATTACATTTCCAGATTGAAGGTGCAAGGAGCCGTGATGACGCAGACTTCTACGCTGGGAAGCGTTGTGTGTATGTATACCGTGCCAAGAAGAGGACACCTATTGCTGGTGGTCCCCGTGGCAAGAAGACCAAGCTGCGCGCCATCTGGGGCAAGGTGACCAGACCGCATGGAAACTCCGGCGGCGTGCGCGCGCGCTTCCGCTCCAACCTGCCCGCGCAGGCCATGGGACACAGAATACGCGTGGTCAGTACACATTTGCTAGTTTCAATTACTTTTCCAAACAGTATTTATATAAATTAATGATTTCTCAGTGACTTCTGCATAGAAATTATCCATTGTTTTGAGATTGCTGCACTTTCTAATTACTGGGTATTCAGATCATTACGACTGGCTGTAACATAGGTATTTGGATTTGTGTATAATACTGCAGCCACAAAAAAATCTGGGTGTTGATCCGTGTACATTTATTTCATGTTAGCTTGAATACTTTTCTATCAGAATTCTGAATTTCTGTTTACTGCTTACCTTCTTATATTCAATGATTAATGTTATTTTGATGTCCTTTCTGCCAGTTCCTAAATGATGTTTAGACATTTGAAACCTGAACTAAATGTGGTCAAAATTTCACTGATAGCACGAGCATACTGCAAATGATCCTAACAGTACAGTAACTAGTAATTATCACATATTTTATCTTTGTTTCAGATGATGTATCCCTCCAGGATCTAACAACCTCCTGTTAAGTAATATAAGCGTAAAATAAAAACCCAAAAAAATTATAATTTGTTTCCTTTTCGAAATACAGTATTTTGACAAGTACTTCGAAAAACCGCCTGAACTGCTTCAACATAAAGCTGCTATCATTGTCAAATTGTTACCACTGATGTGGACCAAGTATACATGCCCAACAGATTTAGAAGTTACAGCAAATCATGGATTAAATCCTCTACCCACTAGTTCCAATAGTGAGAATGACAGCCTACCACCGACATTGAATAATACTCAGTTTTTTCTATTATAATCAAATGACCATTTTACACCAGAACGTAGCTGGACTTTTAAACAAAACAGACGCATTGCTTATCCATATCCAGGAATTGATAAAGAAAAAAGTGGAAATTGACATAATCTGCATCGGAACATTTTGTTATTTCTGGCCAAGAGGATCAGATATACATTCCTAAATTTAAACTCTCCGCAATATACTCAAGAAAGGAACAAAGACGAGGAGGCGCCTGTATATTAATACGAAAATGCTATGAATTCAGGGTTCTAACAGAGATAGCAAGATTTTGTCACCGTCAGGTTGGCTGGACCAAACGAGATATATACATGGGACCACGTGCACTATTTACTACCTATTTGCTACTATTTACTACCTATAATGAAATATTTGCTACCTTTGCGTTACGAAATATATGAAAGGAATACAAGTGGCCAGCCATTCTGACGTCAGGTTGGGTGACCACTTCCAAGTTCTCATAGTTATAGCGTTGTATTAACCGCATTGTTAATGTAAATATTTACTACCTTAACATATTTTTTACACAACTATAAGAAGCTCCTATAAAAAGTTATTAATAAAAGCCATTAAAGCGCCTGTACATCAATTATTTACGTCTTTTCTCCTCAGAATAATTGCTAACAATATTTTTGCAGGCGCTTAGAGCCTTATGAACAACTTGATTCTGGATATGTAATCACACTATTATATTAAGACTTAATAAATCTCCTTTATTTCATTTAAATACTTACAAATTACATTTTTAAATATTTTTATAAACAAAAGGATAAAAAAAACGTTAATAAAAACTTTTTTACAAAAAAAAAAACAACCGACTTCCAAAAAAAACACTGAAAAGAGAAAAATAACTTTAATTTCGGAAGTCGGTGTCGCTGGTTCCGCATTTTCGTTTTTTGACACCGACTTCCGAAATTAAAGTTATTTTTCTCTTTTCAGTGTTTTTTTTGGAAGTCGGTAGTTTTTTTTTTTGTAAAAAAGCTTTTATTTTTCACATTTTAGTTGTACCTACCCCACACAAATTCGTATATACTTACAAGATTAGAGGTACCCCAATAACAACTTTGACAGAAATGAAGGTGTACCGTCGTATACTGAACACATCTGTGTACCCCTTTATAGGGTACAGGCGTGACGTTATGTTGTGTGATGGCATAAACAATACATACATAAGCGATAACAGCAATAGCCGTTGATTTGCTGGCATTTATTGAAGAGTTCCGTTGTCTGTCTCCGAAACTCACCATCAGATCTTGTCGAAATTTCAACAAAAACATTTTTTTTCATATCGGTTGGTAAGCGACAGAGTTATGCGCGAACAAACATAAAAAAAGAAAACATACAGCAGAACCTCCTTTTTTTAGAAGTCGGTTAAAAATACCGCTGAAAAAAATGTAGATGTAACAATGATAAATTACAGTACAATTGTAACAATAATACTTTACTGTATTATTGTTACAATTTAAAAGCGCCCTTAAAAGCGAACTGGCGTAATGTTATGTTATGGTATGGCGTAAACTATGCATACACAAACAATCGCAGCAATTGCGACACATGTGCTGTCATTTTTTGAAGATTTCTATTGTCTGTGGTTAGTCCATCACCTCCTAACCTGATGATCACGAGACCAAAATGGCAAACGCCCTTTCAAACACCAACAAAATAATTTACTAAATCAGTCGATGCCTACTCCTTACTGTTAAGGAGTTGTAACTTCCATCATCAGCTCAGCTACATGAGATGATGATTACCATACGCAAGTACTTATATGACTTCATAAGATTTGCGAAAAACGATGTGAAGGCCCATAAAATTTGAGGGTTGCCCTCGATTTCTCCAGGATCCAATCATCAGATCCTGTCTTGGTGACTATGGGACCACTTCAGAAGTATCACCTTTCGAACAAAAGAATTTTGAAAATTGGTCCACAATTGGCGGAGTAATCGCGTAACAAACACAAAAAAAAAAACACCGTCGAATTGAGAACCTCCTCCTTTTTTGAAGTCGGTTAAAATATCAATTATTATTAACGTGTGCACGTAACACAAAAAAAAACAAAAGTAAACTTGAACACAATAATTTATCATCACAGTTGTGAATATTGTGGGTAGTTTTAAATAAAAATAATCTAAGATGTCAATGAATGATTATCAAATATTGTAACATAATTTGATAAAGACCAATTTAATAAATCCCCAAGCACATACATACTTATATTCCCAAGAATAAATGCGATAAGTCTAACATGGAAATGGTAATTTTTTTTTATTAGGTTACGTGTTATGGCAGAAAAAAAAAATAAAAAAATAAAATATAAATTAAATAAGAATAATAATAAAAAAATAATAATAAAAAAAATAAATAATATAAAATATAATTAAAATTTGACATACTTTTTGAATCAACATTAAAATTGGACAGAAGTTTTTGATATTTATTTTGAATCATGTACCTACTTGATGAACGTAATTAAATAATTTCGAATATCTTGTTGTTTTCTATTTTTGATAGTATTCCAAATACACATGAGTGACTAAACATTTTAGTCCCAGTAGTTTCAATGATAAAGTTGAGGGCGGGGGAGAGGGGTGGAGATATTTTACATTTTCGTAAGATAATTGCTAATAATGGTTTTGCAGGCACTTTCTAAATTAACGTTAATTAATAACTTTATTCAGGAACTTCTTAAAGTTGTGTAAAAAATATATGTTATGGTAGGTAGGTAAGGTATGGTAGGTAGGTACTTATATTCCTAATAATAAATGCGATATGTAAATAATTATACAATTTTATAAATGGATAAAACTTTACAATGCCTCAATTATGAAAAAATCTAAATTTGGTTTATAACAATAGAAAAGTAACTGTGGCTCATTAGCTCATATCCAGAAACGAGTTGTTCATACGGCACCAACCGCCTGCAAAAATATTATTAGAAATTATTCTGAGGAGAAAAGACGTAAATAATTGATATACAGGCGCTTTAATGGCTTTTATTAATAACTTTTTATAGGAGCTTCTTAAAGTTGTGTAAAAAATATATGTTAAGGTTACTACTTTAACATATATTTTTTACACAACTTTAACCGCTTTGTTAATGTAAATATTTACTACCTATTTACTAATAGGTAGTAAATATTTACATTAACAATGCGGTTAATACAACGCTATAACTATGAGAATTTGGAAGTGGTCAGCCAACCTGACGTCAGAATGGCTGGCCACTTTATTTCTTTGATATATTTCTTAACGCAAAGGTAGCAAATATTTCATTATAGGTAGTAAATAGTAGCAAATAGGTAGTAAATAGTGCACATGGTCCCATGTATATGTCGGAGATGGTATGTCTGTCCCTCGTTAGCATCAGGCATATTTTAATTACTGTGGGCGTACTATGGGTAGTGTTGGTTATAACACAATAGAAAAACGGTTTACAGTTCAAATCAGATTATAATTTACGAACAAGTTAGTCACACTAGCGAATCACACACTCACACAACTCAACGATACGGAACTCAATTGACAGTTTCTAACACATGTTGTCCGTATGATGTCCAATATCTCGATGATCCCGAGAGCTCTGCTCACACCGTTCTTGTAGCTGTAGGTCTCGTACCCCACCACGAACTCAGGCAAGACTCTGTTTAGCGCCACGAGATGGCACTGGCGTTCCGAATAAACGAATAACTCCGACATATATATCTCGTTTGGTCCAGACAACCTGACGGTGACAAGATTTTCCACGTCCGGAGTTATAGAATGTTGCGCAATAGAATTAGTAAAACAGAACTTAGTAATTATATGTATGTATAGGGTGCCAAAGACGTCTAATTTCAATGTATTCTGCGAGAGATTAGAATCTGTGCTTATAAAATTGTGTTCTAAGAAGGATTGGAAGGTGTTATGTGGGGATTTCAACATAGATATTCTGAAACAAAATCTGTACACTTTGGACTTTGAACTACTGCTTCTCAATCACAATCTGATGTTAGAAATAAGGCAACCGACTAGACCAAGAAGCAAATCTTGTCTGGATAATTTTGCGTATAACGTTCAGAAAAAATGTTATAGTGAGGTAATCGACTTATCCTACCTATCGGACCATTCTGCTCAATTATTGAAAATACATGTGAAAAAAACATGTATAGTCAACTCGCGGCGCGTCATAAAACCAGATTTATCTAAAGTTAACTTAATTAAGTTTAAAAAATACTTAAATAATTTATCATTTTCGGAAGTACTTGTAACTACTAATCTTAATGAGGCTTATGATAATTTTATAGAGCTATTTCTTCTTTTATACAACCTATGTTTTCCAATTAAATTAATTAACATAACATCGGACAAGAAAATCAAGTGGATTTCTGGAGGGATTAGAATTTGTAGTCGGAAACAAAGACAAAATTGTTATGGAAATATATAAAATCGCCTTCAATAGAAAACAAAAACAATTTCAAAATGTAATCCCAAAGATTCAAAAAAATTGTAAAACTCACACAAAAAGCACAAAATAACCACATTATAAAAAAAAGCACCGAATAAGTCTAAAGCCTCTTGGCAAATAATAAACGGTACCTAGTAACCAGTCTAAAGATCTCATCATGCAAATCTAGATAGGCAACTCTAGGTACCTACTATTATGGATGCGAAGGAAATTGCAGACTCATTCAATAATTTCTTTGTCGATCAAGTCCAAAACTCTGCAACTAATAATAATAACGAGGTCATTGGGATCGAAAATAATCCAAACTCAATATTTATGTGTCCGATAATACCGGCTGATATAATAAAAGAATAATTAAAATTTTGAAAAACAAAAAAAGTTTCGGGTATGACGGAATAGCAATTTCTGTTGTGAATTTTGTTTCTGAGGTTATAGCTCTTCCCTTGTGTCATATAATTAATCTCTGTATAAACTCGGCATTTTTCCAAACAGCCTAAAAACAGTCATAATAATACCATTACATAAAAAAGAAAGCAAAGAAGACATGTCAAACTATAGACCAGTTGCCCTTGTCTCTGTATTCTCCAAGATCTTCGAAAAACTAATATATGAATCAATTTTAGATAACTATAACATTCTCAGCAATCAGCATATGGGATTCAGAAAGAATAAAAATACTAACATGGCGATATATGACTTAATACATAATATAATGACGAATGTTGACAAAAAAATACCAGTTTGTGCTATATTTACGGACATGACCAAAGCCTTAGACTACGTTAATCATAATATCCTGCTAAAAAAACATGACATCTACGGCATTAGAGGAAATGTGTTTAGCCTTATAAAATCGTACATACCTTAGTAATCGTAAGCAACATACAGAAATCTCAAGAGTATGTTCTAGATGTAAATTGGAATTTAAATAGGTATCTATCTGATAGTAGAGAAGTCAAATTCGGAGTTCCACAGGGGAGTGTCATCGCGGCTCCATTATTTCTGATGTAAGGTGCATTCGGCTAACTCCGAAAATCGGGATATTCCAATAATTACAAATTTCTCGAAATCTCGGCAATATTTTTTGGTCTAGCATCATTCACCTAGCAGCCACCTTAATCCACCCCTGCGCTTCAGTTGGCTCAAGGCGCTGTGAGCGAATTTTGGTGTTTTAACGACATTTTTCTGAACAAGTGATATTTCGCGCACTTTTTTGGTTTATCGGATCAACTCAACTCAAACTATTTATTTCAAATAAACCAATTACAGGCACTTTTGAATTGTCAAGGTCGGTCAGTCAAAAAGATGAAGCTAGTTGCTCATTCCAAAGCGTAGTAGGTACCTATGGAGAAGAACGGGCAAGAAACTCCATGGACACTCTTTTATATCATAATCATATTTTTACAAAGTATTGGTTACATCATTCATGTTCAAAATTATGCATGTGAGAACGATGCAGAACGTTAAAAGCGTCCGTAATGAAAAGATAAAAAAAAAACAATTCAAATATTAATTTAAATCAAAATAAGCCATGGCAGCAAAGAGTTGACCAGTCCCTACTGACGGCGCCCGTTCACGAACATGACGCATAGATTAGCACCATTCAGCTCAACCATTTTGAAGGGAGCTAAATGATCCAACACATGTGCCACCATCAGCGAGACATTAGAGTGAGCATGACATACTCTCATCCGCCAAGGCACATTCAAGTCAATGAAAGACGTACCCAGTAAATGGTAGCTTTATAGTATGTAATATAGTACTCACATACGTTCTATGCAATTATACAATACTAGGAGATTGAATTTATATAATGCAAACATAGTATTTTAGAATCTTCAGCAGCTCCAACAGTATGTAGGTTGGGTAGGCGTGTGTGAAGTATTTTCAAATGCCAATCAATTTATTTATGCGTCCTGTGGAGCAGGACCAGCGTTTAGCCAAGCATTTTTGTCAGCGATGTAATTCCCCAACTTATAATATGCTTGGCTGCATAGTGTGCGTTTTATGCAAGATTTGAATTTCGTTTCATTGAGTTGGAGTATGTGGGGAGGTATTTTATTATAACATTTTAAACAGTACCCCATGAAGGAAGAGTCTACTTTAGCCAGTCTGAAACCTGGTTGAACTAATTGGTCCCTATTTCTGGTTCTATAGGCGTGTCTGTCACCTCTTTTACTGAAAAGATTTAAATTTTTCCTTACGTACATGATGGTTTCATAGATATATTGACAAGGTACCGTCATGATATTAATAGTTTTAAACAGTTCCCTTAGAGAATCGCGCCTGCGTAGGCCATATATTGCTCTGATGGCTCTTTTCTGCAGAATAAAAATGGACCCAATATCTGCAGCCCGTCCCCATAGTAGAATACCGTAAGACATGAAGATTTACCCGAAGATCTATAATTAAGAAATCTGGTAAGTTATTTAACTGGGTGTTATTTAATTCGATAGATTTTCGTTTTAGTGCACTGTTGAGTAGATTTAGGACACCCTAGCTCAAGGTTTTTTGTTTTTATCGGAATTAGTCCACTCGGGTAATTCTGAATCATAAACCATTCGGAATTGCCCGACATTGATTTTACAAAGAAATGGTCAGTGATTCTCAATCTAGAAGTTCATTTTTTATGAATAGTGTAATTTTTTGTTTTTAATTGGCTTTTCAGTTACAATTTTTCAATGTGCTCTAACGTATTTTAAGCTGTCTACTTGTTAAATGAAAGGATTTGTTTGATGTGATAGGCAATTTCTTTTTTCAACCGACGAAAAAAAAGGAGGAGGTTTACAATTCATAGGTAGGTATATTTTTTTGTTTGACCACGCATAACTTTTAAATAAAAAGATAAATTAACATAAATTTTGTTTCAGGATCAAGCCTAATAAATACATAAAAAAGAAAACACAACAACTGCATTAGTTATATCTTCTCATGTGTGCCGGGGGGTTGTGTGCCGGGGGGTTGTGTACCGGGGGGTTGTGTACCGGGGGGTACACGTAAGAAGATATAACTAATGCAGTTCGAGAAGTTAACGATGGATTGTACAGGCTGATTTTTTAAAGACCAGCCAAATTTAAGGATGTGGTACAGACCATCAAACTGAACAACTTTCTCCATGGGACCAACATCGTAATCGCGAATAAAAATTCAGCCGTCCCATACATTTAGGTAGAGTAGGTATTGAAGTTTTCTATGGGACAGTTGATAAAATTTTCGCGATTACGCTATTTGTCCCATGGAGAAAGTTGTTCAGTTTGATGGTCTGTACCACATCTTTAAATTTGGCTGGTCTTTAAAAAATCAGCCTGTATAATACGATAGGTATTTCACTTTAAATTATAAAAAATCCTCTTTTTTTAATTAAAGTGGAATATCGTATTTTTTAGCTTAAAAATTACTTAAGTCTGCTATGAATATCATAAAAAGTATTTTATTTTGCTTACGTGAATGTATCTCTTACTTGTGTATATTTTACGTTGAATGTTAATGATTCCATTATCATTTCATTCTGATTAAACTTTATTATTTTTAAGTTTTACTTTTATTTCATTCTTCTTTATATATGTACAAATGGTTTACCTACTTACTAAAAGTTTGACTACCGTAGACAACTTGTAGGGTAATTCCGAAATACAAATTACGCATATTTATGATTAGGCTACTGAGAGGTCAAAATCGAGAAATATTTCATTGACGCTAAATCTGAACGAAAAAGAAATATGTTTTCTATGCACAAACTAAATAAAACCCACTTTTAACTGTCATTCAGAATTACCCGAACATACTTCGGAATTGTACTGGCACAAAGTAAAAAGAATTAGGATTTTTAAACTCTTGTATCTATAAATATCAATGATATTTATAAAAGTTTTTGAAATAGAGCTTTAGGCTGTATATTCAAGTAAATAAAGCGACGTAAATTGAGACCATTAGCTCCACCAATTCTGAGTGTTAGATAAAATATAAACATGCCGCCAACTCTTCAAAAATCCTTTCGTAATTACCCGAATCCACCTTATATCAATGATCTTCCGAGAAAAGTGCAACAGCCGATGGTGTTATTCGCTGATGATAGCACAGCGATAGTAAAATACGAGGAAAAAGTAAATTATGAAAAAGACATTAAAGACACTTTAAAAACAATAATTAATTGGCTAAACACTAACAATCTGGTTATCAATTTACAAAAAACAAAAATAATGCATTTCTTTCAACGTTTGCACCCAGATCCTTTAAAAATTGAATACAATGGACAAAATATTGACAAGACAAATGTTGCTAAATTCTTAGGCATAGTAATTGACAGCCAATTATCTTGGAAACAGCAGGCAGAAGAAGTCTGCAAAAAGTTAAGTAGAGGAGCTTATCTATATTCTCTATAACTTGTCGAATAAAGTTAATATAAACAACATCATTATAGCTTACCATGGTCTGGTTGCCTCCGTCTTGAGATACGGAGTAGTATTCTGGGGGAATTGCAGCGAACGAGAAAGGATATTCAGAGCCCAAAAATATTGCATTAGATCAATGACGGCATTCATTCAACAGACAGCTGTAAAATTATTAACCTTTCCTGCACTTTATATTCTGGAGGTAGCATTATTTGTTAAAAAGAACCAAAATCTTTTTGAAACAACGATAAATCATTCTTCAAGATTCATTCGGATCATTACAGAGGTCCCAATACAAAGGGCTACTACATACAGGGAGTTTCAGAACGCATTATTAAGAAAGAATATTATGCACATGGGACCAGTTATTTACAATAAAATACCTAACGACATTAAAAATGATACAACTCATTTTTTCAAAAGGAAATTTACGAAACTACTAGTTGAAAAATGCTATTACGCTGTCAGCGAATTTTTAAATGATATCACCCTATGACATTGCTCAATATTATTTAAATTTATTAAATTTACTATATTTTTATTTTGTATTAACGCATGACTATTATTTATCCGGTGAATTTGATTTTCAAGAATATGACATTAATAACTGATTACCTGACAATATTAATAATAATAATAAATTGTTTTATTGGGAACAACATAGGTACCACTTTTTGTTAGTACACACCTTAGAAACTACAGCTTAAAACACTAGGGTTAGTAACAAATTTAAACATATTATATTACCTAAAATTAATGAGTCATGTACTTACGAGGCACTTCATGCGGACAATGAAGCCGCATGAGATGCCTCAGCACAGGAGCTTCCGGGTCCTCAGCCACGACTTTCAGGATGCTATTGCTACTCCCCCGAATCCTCCTCACAAGCGATGCCACCTTTTTCCTGACGATGGCCTGGAAACCATCTGTACTCGATCTGGCAAACATCCCCGAGGCACTACAGAAACGGGGGAGTTTCAATATCATCCTGAAAACATTATTATATTGGACGCGCAGGGCATCTAGTGTCCCCCGTGAACAGCTGAACCACAGACTTCCCGTGTACAGGCCCTGACAGTACGCTTTAAACAAGGTTATTTTGACCTGATCTGTACAACGAGAAAATCTGCGCGCCAACATGTTTCCGCGGACCGCCAACGCCCTGCGCTCCCTCTCCACGTCATCATCGTCTTTAAGGTCGCTGACAAGTATATGGCCCAGATATTTAAACTTGTTCACCTGCTTTATATCACTGCCGTTCAAACTAATTGAAGGAATGGTGTCTGGGCACTTGCCAGCGGCCCTGAAGACCATGAACTCAGTTTTCCCAACATTATAAATAAGACCATGTGATGCGGCGTACTTCTCACAGACCTTCAGCATCTCCCTGATTGACCTCGCAGTCGGGCCCAGCAACACCATATCATCCGCGTAACTGATGTTGTTTACATAAACACCCCCCACCCGGCAACCGACACGCATGTCGCTGAGCTCGACTATGAGGTCATTTACATACAGGTTAAAGAGCTTAGGCGAAGACAACCCCCCCTGTCTCACCCCGCACTCCAACCTGTATGGCTCCGAGAGGCAGTTTGACCACCTAACACAATTGGTCTAATTCGCTTACCAATATTGAAATATTTTCAATACTTCCGCCGGTATACCCCTGTCCTCCATCTTTCTCCAAAGCACCTCATACGAAACGAGATCGAAGGCCTTGGAGAGATCCAAAAAACAGGCGTATACCGGGGTCTTCCGTTCAGTGTAGTATTGGACAGTGTGCTTAAAAGCCAGAATCGCGCTTTCAGTTGACAGTCCAGGTCTAAACCCGAACTGTGCGTCATGTATGACGCACAAATGCAACGCAACGCATGAATATTGATTAAGTTAGATTTGCAATACAAATGATTACTATAGTGCTTAATGTTGCATGCACTGAACTGCACTGTAGAATGTACTGGATCCAATTGTTTTTCTTTTTTACATATTCTAAACTATGTTTTGTTACCTACATTCTGTGCAAATAAAGTGATTTGATTTAATTTGATTTAGATATTTTTTCTTGAAATTGTGCCAAATGAAGTAATACCTACTCAGTAATAAGTCCTGTACGTAAAGGCCAGAATAATATTCACTTAGGGCTGATTTTTCCATCGCCAGATAACTTTTATTCGAGGAATAAAATTGACGTTTGACAGTTTTTGTATAAAATAAATGTCAAAATTTCTAAATTATTATTAAACGAATGAATGAATGAATTGCACCGATCCCAGTGTGGTTTGACCAGACTCGATTAATCGAATGAACCCCAAGATTCGCACTAGCTCCTGTAGCCTCATGTTCATGGTGCTACAGTGACCATTCCATAATTATCTAGAAGTAGACCGGGGGGCGCGGTTTTTGTAAGAAAGAGGTGCCCGTAGGAAAGGGTAGGATTTAAGAGCCTACCGGATATGCATCCTAGAGTAAGCCTTGGATTAGTGGAGAGATGGGTGATATTTGTCTATGGATGGGCATCTTTTAAAGACTACGCGGCCAGGTGCTTCAGGTCGAGCTTTATCCGTGAATCTTTCGGCGAGGTTCTACTGCTTTCTTGGTTCTTTTGTATGTCCTTGCTCTGTTGTGTTATGTTGTGTTAGATGTTTCTGTTTTCGATGTCATCGTCGGAGTTCTCGCTACTATCCGTTTCCGGTTTTTTGTATATTTCACTAGCAGCAATCTTGATCTTGTTTTTGTCTTCAGTCGTATCCATCCAGAAATCGATTCCCTTGTCGAAGTACTTCATATCCTGTTTTAGATTGTCGTTCCACGTGTAGATAGGTCGACAGACCTTCTTGGTTTTGGCCTTGTACTCCATTGCTGCATGCAGCAGATGTGGTGCGCGGTGCCTGTAGACATGTGCGAGGTAGCACATCCTGTGATTCTTGATGCGTTTGGTTACTGTTTTTTCGTCTAAGATTTCATGCATTTTCTTTTGTCTCGGTTTATTCGTGGAGTGGTTTATCAAATCTCTCATGATAACTCGCTCATATTTTCTGAGTCTTGACCTGTTAGCTTTTGTAAGTGCCGATACTTTCAAACCATGTATCACAGTAAATAATGCCTAAAACAATTTACTCGCCGCCGTCAACTCCAACAAAACTCCAACAATAGAAATACAGCGGGCGTTGTCTAACCCTAACATCACTAGTACTCCAATGGAATCTGAGTTTGTTAATATACAACAACGATCAAAGCGACCTCGTTCAGAATCCAGCCCCACAAATGAACTCGGAGAATTTAAGGAGGAAATAAGAGCAATGCTCACAAAGTGGAGTACAGACCAGGAAGCCATTTTACAAAACTTTACGTCCAAAATAACAACAGAGCTGGCGGAACTAAAATTACAAAATGAAAAGTTACAAAATATTAGGTCAGAAATCGAGGAATCTGCGAGTCTTATAAATGAAAAATATGAAGAAATTAAGTCAAAAATGGGAAAGTTAGAAAATGAGCGGTATGAACAGCGTAAACACATAAATAAATTGGAAAAACAAGTTCAAGATCTGCAGGAATGTCGTCGGCCCGCCGTTATTGAACTAAGAAATATTCAACCCAGGGAAAAAGAAGATGACAATGACTTAATTAAAATGTTTGTCGATGTCTGTAAACCATTACAAGTAAACGTGGAACCGACAGAGATACGTGACATATATCGAGTGCAAAATAAGCAAGGCCCCTCAAAACAAATTGTCGCAGAACTACACTCAGTAACGAAGAAAAATAATATTCTCAGAGCACTACGTGACTTCAATAAAGGGAAGGCCACCATGGAAAAACTAAATAGTGAACACATAGGCTTCATAGGTGAGCGCATTCCTATCTATATCGCTGACCGTCTCCCACCTAGCTCAAGACAACTTTTTTATAAAGCACGAAATTTTGCTACAAATAACGAGTTTCAATACTGCTGGTCGTCTAATGGGAAAATTTTTCTGCGCAAAAGAGAAGGAGAAAAGTCTATACGTATTCAATCAGAAAATTGTTTTCACAAAATATTGCATGTACCAGAGTAATCTTTTCTCTAGACTATTGTTTGTTTTTCTAGTTATATCTCACAATTATTTCTATAGTTTTTATATAATTTTTTACAGTATTTGTAGCGCCTTAGTCTTCTTACATAGCAACAAACACACAACAAACAGATTATCCTACAGACAAATAACACACAACGAATTCTACAAATACATAACACACAAATCACTGCGCTTATCGACAATCATCCACCAATACTTATGTCTATTATATTACGCGGGAATGAAGTACCATTCTTTTTCTCATTTACTTGATGGTAATAGTTACTTCTGGTTTTATATTTATGTACAATGTCCGAACGTGACTTATTGCTTCTTATTATTAAGGTTCTTATTATTTATATTAAGTTATAAAAATGAATAACACTCATGAAATTATCAGAAATCTAGATTCTTACGGATCCAATGAACTTTATAACTGCCCGCCTGACAAATGCGGTCAGTTATTAAGTAACTACGATAAAACTCTTAAATTGCTGCATTTTAATATACGTACTATCAACAAAAATTTCAATAATGTATTAGTGCTATTAACTCAAATACAAATTAGGTGTGATGTTATAGTTTTCTCAGAATGTTGTTTAAACAAAAATTTAACTATTCCACTACTTCAAGGCTATTCGGATTATTCTACAAGAAACACTTTCAACCAAAATGATGGTTTAGTTGCTTACGTACGCTCAGATCTACAACATAAAGTCTCAGAGCCACAATTCGCGGACGCAAACTGTCTTGTTTGTAGACTTAGTTCCGATGTAGTCATAATAGCTGTGTATCGACCGCCATCCTTTAGACATACTGATAACTTTTTAACTAGCCTTAATAACATATTAGCCTCAGTATCTGAGTATAAAACTATATTTCTGGTAGGCGACATTAACATTAATATAAGCCCAACAAACAATGATCCACATTACAATGAGTATATGAACTTAACAGCATCACATGGACTATTACCTGCTTACACATCCCCTACTAGAGAAAAAAACTGTTTAGACCACACCATGATCAAAGGTAAAAATCTAGTAGTCTCCATTATATTAGAAACTCACATTACCGATCATGCACCAATACTTGCTTGTGTTAACCATTACTCGAGTTCACAAACTATCCCAAAGGTAGTCACAAAAATGGATCATTGTAAAATAGCCACAGATATAGCCAACGCGGATTTTAGTCCCGTCATGTTAACTGATAATCCAAACGAGGCGACAGAACGGTTAATAAATACAATTACCTCTATTATCCAAAGCAACACTAAAATTACTCGTGTTCCCTCTAAGTCAAGAATTATTAAACCCTGGATCACACAGGGTCTACTGAGATGTATCCGAAACAGGGATAATATGCATAGGGAACATAATACATCACCGGATAATTATAATCTTAAAATCACATACCTCCGGTACCGTAATTTCTGTAATAAACTCCTAAACAGACTTAAAACCGATTATGAGAAAAATGAATTAATCAAAGCAAAAAATAATCCCAAAGCGACTTGGAAAGTCATAAATAATATACTGAGTAGACAGAATTCTAAAACTCCTCCCACAGACCTGTTATCCAATTCTGGTGTCGACGAAAACAGCTCAGTTAATTTGGTAAATGAATTTTTCGCGAATATTGGCAAAAATCTCGCAGCCAAACACACAAGTACACCCACTAAACATGTTCCACACCTCCAAGACGGAACACAATCAAACTCTCTCGTGCTCCTGACACCTGATGAAGCTGAAGTAGAAAGAACCATAATAAATCTTCGTACTGATTCTGCCGCGGGTTGGGGTGGAATTACAAACAGGATGTTAAAGATGAGCAAACATACCCTAGTCCCTCCCATCACATACATATGTGAACTATGTTTCTCGAAAGGTGTCTTTCCAAAGGTTTTAAAGAGAGCGATTGTGCATCCAATACACAAGGGTGGAGACAGAGACAGTGTAAATAATTACAGACCAATATCGGTACTTCCGGCTCTGTCAAAAATTTTAGAAAAGGTCCTTAACAATCGCCTCATCAACTTCATGGAAACACATAATATTTTATCGGAAAATCAATATGGCTTCCGTAGAGGGAAATCTTGTGAGGATGCTGTTGCCGCCTTTGTTGACAAAGCCGTTAGGATGCTTGATATAAAATCTAAATGTCTGGGTATATTCTTCGGACTTGTCTAAAGCATTTGACACTGTCTCTGTCCCTACTCTAATATTAAAATTGGAGAGGATAGGAGTGAGGGGTTCTGCACTTGCAATCTTTGAAAGCTACCTTTCTGAGGGGACACAATGTGTCAAAATTGGCTCACGTGTTAGTGACGAACACATATTATCTTTTGGAGTTCCCCAGAGCTCCATTTTAGGACCCACTCTCTTTTTAATTTATGTAAACAGTCTTTGTAATCTGTCCATCCCAAATAATACACATACGCTGACGACACGGCTCTACTCGTATATGGCCAAGACTGGAAGGAAGTCCATGAGCGAGCTGAATCAGCACTAGGCATCGTCATGGCATGGCTATCTGCAAACACCCTAACTTTAAATTTGGACAAGACAAACTTTATCCCCTTCTCAATTAAACTATCCTCGCAACCCGATGAGTCATTTGCCATCAGGGCTCATATCTGTAGTCAACAAGTAGACCAATGCTCCTGCCTTCCCCTGACCAGAGCAAGCAACGTCAGATATCTAGGCATCGTGATAGACTATCTTATATCGTGGAGTATGCAGATGAAGGCGTTGTCTGGCAGAGTGAGGAAGCTTATCTGAATCTTTAAAAATCTACGATGCAGTGCAGGTTCTGATACCCTGCGAATGCTATATTTCTTACTGTGCCAGTCAGTGCTATCGTTTGGTGTGACGGTTTGGGGTGGCGCTCCAAAAACAAACATTTTACAATTGGAAAGAGCGCAACGAGCTGTCCTTAAAGTTATGACGTTTAAACCTTTTCGGTATAGCACTAAACAATTGTATAAAGACTGTCAAGTCATGACCGTTAGACAGCTCTTTGTGCTCAATACCATTTTGCGCAAACATGCATCTGTGGAATATAATACCGGTCATCTGGCAAAACGAAGATCGACTGATGTCTGTCCTATAGAAAGTCATAGAACCAAATTTGCTGAAAGAAATTTCCGAATTCTGGGAAGTCGCTTGTACAATGCAGTAAATAAACACTGTGGCATCTATACTAGGAATAAATTTGAGTGTAAAAAGTTAGCGAGTAAATGGATCATGACTCTTATGTATGAGGAGACAGAAAAACTATGACCTATTTAATTTATTCGTGCACTCCACAATATAATTCACATAAATAGCGCAAACATATACAGTGGATCCGCGCATACACACATACGCACACATTCACACACTCACATGCATACATTCACACACATACATTCACACCCTCACACGCACATGCACACATACAAATACACACACATATACACACTCAGAGAATGGCTACAGTTTACAGTTTTAAGTAGTATTATTATGGTTTTTTTTGTTTGTTTTGTTTTTTATTTTCTATTCTTTTGTATTAAACTAACCATACTGCTTACTCCGGCAATTGCTAGTGACACTAATAACTATGTAACTCCGAATCTCGTTTATATTATCTTGGTTAATGTATAAAGAGAGAGCCTTGACACCCATAACACAAGCTTAATCTTAGCTGGGGTGCCAGAGGTTTGAACTCAGTGGTATTCTTACAATTTTAGGTTTATATAGTCTGTTCTACATACTGCTATTTTTGTTAAATTGTAAACTTGGAAATAAAGCATTATTATTATTATTATTATCATGCACGGGACGATCACCATTCGATACATGAGTCTGGCTAATTTCCAGTCCATATTTGAGTGTTTTATGAATGGAGGGGCCCGTGGCTAAATAATAACAGCCGCACAGGTCGATTGGTCAGGTTAAGCAACGCTTGCCGCGGTTGGTCTGTGGATGGGTGACCATCTTTACATACCGAGACCCCTCCGTGCCTTGGAAAGCACGTTAAGCCGTTGGTCCCGGCTGTCATTCATGAATCTTTGGCAGTCGTTACGGGTAGTCAGAAGCCCGAAAGTCTGACAACCAGTCTTACCAAGGGGTATCGTAGTACCTAGTAACTGGGTTATGGAGGTCAGATAGGCAGTCGCTCCATGTAAAATACTGGTATTCAGCTGCATCCGGTTAGACTGGAAGCCGACCCCAACGTAGTTGGGAAAAGGCTAGGCATATGATGATGAATGGTAGTAACGAATTGGCGTTTCTTATGGCCTGTTTGCAACGTTTTTAAATAGTGCATTGTCTGCTTAATGTAGATGTTATAAGTGTACCTAGGTATTTAATCTCATCACATGTCGGTAAGCTTATTCCATTAAGGGTCACGTATGTCGTTTTCTGTGTAGCTATGGGGTCCCTAATTAGTATTTTTATTTTGGTTTCGTTTACTTGGAGGCCTACACTATCTAGTAGGGGTTTAATATGGTATAAGATACCTTCTAGCCCTTCTAGGTCATCTGTAATGAAGATAAGGTCGTCCGCAAATGATAGTACCAGGGGGAGTGAGATTTCACGATCCTGGTCAAGTTTTATTAATTGGGTTTCCTCCTCGAGGGTTCTAAGGACTTCGTCGATGACCAGTGTAAACAGACGAGGGGACAGAGGGCAACCTTGTTTGACTCCCTTTCCTTTAATAATCCAACTGCTTTGCTGGCCACACCAGTTGATGCATGTTCGTTCATTCAAGCATACCTTGATTATCCTGTTAGTTAGCGATTTGTTGGTACGTTGTAGTAGGATATCTCTTAGTGCATTGAGGTCTACGTTGTCAAAGGCCTTTTCTATGTCGAGGCCGAGTACATAAATTCTTTTACCTGCACGCCATTCCTCATCTAAGACCCTTTTGAGTGTAAAGGTGTGGTCATCTGTTGGTCTATTGTTTAAAAAGAGCGCTTGGTAGTTGCCCAATTCCGTTATTTTATTATCTAGTTTTTTTAGGACGTATGAGGCGTAGATTCTGTAACCCGTATTGCAAACCGATATGCGGCGATAGTCATTCGCATCTTTAGGGTTATTGTTTTTTGGGATTGGCACCTGCACGGTCTCCAGCCATGTCTCAGGTGCTTCGTTCTGTGTCCAGGCTTTATTCATGTGTTTGGTGACGGCTTCCTGTAGTATTAGGGGCATCGCTTTGTAGAGCTCGATTACTACTTGGTCAGTCCCGGGAGCTGTCCCATTCCGCATTTTCTTGATGATTTCCATTACGTCATCTGTAGTGGGTCCATCACCTTGTACTTCGGTTATCAGCTTTTTTATATTAACTGCTTAATTAAAATATATATATTAAAATAAATATATATATAATAAAACTTTAATTGTTGCCTCCTTCGCGGGTAGCTGTTGCCATTGTGTATTATTGTGCTTTGCGTTTTCTTTTTTGTTTGAAATTCGGTTTGTCCTTAGCAAACCCCAGATTATTTTATGGTCGGATATGCACCTAGCGGCCCATTCACCTTTAATAAATTCGAAGAGTTTTTCTGTAGCGTGTGGCGTTATAATGTGATCCATTTGGGACTTTTGAGTGCCCTTTGACCATGTTAGCCTGCATGATGGTCTCGCTTTTGTCGTTTCTATTTGCAGTTTTTCCCTGTTGGCTATACCCATTAACAGTTCCCCGTTGCAGTTGGAGAAGTCATGGAGAAGATTTTGTTGAATCAGCCCTTTGCGTTGGTAATTTTGTGTATCATGGCGACCAATATGTGATAGTTCGCTCATATAGCGAGTACATAAATTCTTTTACCTGAAAGCCGTTCTTCATCTAAGACCCTTTTAAGCGTAAATGTGGTCCTGCCGGGGTAGCGGGATCGTCCGAAAGGGTTACCGCTGCCCTGGTACATAAAGGGCTAAGGAAGGAACACGGGTGGGTTTTAGTCAGTAAGAGTCTGACACTCCCTTCTGCTCCACCCAGAGCGGGAGGGGTCATTTGATGATTTCCCATCCTCAAAAAAAAAAAAAAAAAAAGCGTAAATGTGGTCGTCTATTGTTTAAAAAGGCAGCTTGATAGTTGCGCAACTCCGTTATTCATTCGCATCTTTAGGATTGTTGTTTTAGGTACCTGCTCCAGCCACATGTCGGGCGTTTCGTTCTGTGACCAGGCTTTGTCCCTGTAGGTATTTCGTGACGCACGTGACGGTTTCCTGTAATAAATGGGGTATCGCTTTGTAAAGCTCAATTATCACTTGACTAGTTCCTGGAGTTTTTGTTGTTCATAGTGTGTTAATGAGCTAGCCAATTGTTCATAGTGTGTTAATGAGCTAGCCAATTGTTCATAGTGTGTTAATGAGCTAGCCAATTGTTCATAGTGTGTTAATGAGCTAGCCAATTGTTCATAGTGTGTTAATGAGCTAGCCAATTGGGGTTGTTTGTTTGAGACTTGGGTTTGGTTTGGGTTTGGGTTGACTTGTTCAAGGCAGCTTTGGTAATTTAGTACAATGTTACAATAAGAAAAGCGTGGAGTACGAAATCTAGAACGATTCCGTATTTTGTGAGAGTCGTAGAATAATAGAGTGTATTAGTTTATGCCGCCCTACCAAACATAATATGAAAACATTGTCCGCAAGCCCAGCTATAGCTTAAAATGATGTTAATTCGCGCGTGGCTTCAAAAGTTCAAACAAACTGAAACCCAGCCGGACACAGCTTCCAATGAAATAAACGGAAAGATCTCACCAGATTGGCCCGCAAAGAGCCCTCAGAGTCACTCGATGTCACCAGGATCCTCGGCCGGACAGCCCAGGCCTCTGGCTGTAGATCAGGAACGCACGTATGTCACATTTCCACCGTTTAAAGGTGTTATAATTTGCACCCACGAAAACAACACGCAAAACACCATTTAAATTTACAAATACGAGGTTCACACTCAAATTCAACCACTTGTTTCGCACGTGGGAACGCGATGGGACACGTCTGTCTCTTCGACGGTCAGTATTCGAATCTCTTCAAAATTATTATTAAATGATTGAAAAATCAGCCCTTAGTCTGGGAAATTTATTGTTAGATAAATTGACAGCATAATTCAATTTGCCATGTTATAACCATTTGATACAATTATCAATGAATTACAGCTGTGATTAGAATACATGCACAGTTTAAGGTAGTCAATTCGCTTACCGATTAATTTTCCTGACCACATATAGCTGATTATCATAGTTCAACGTACTTGTGTAGAGTTGTGTCATAGTATTAGTTATCTCACTTATTTCCTCAGTTTTGAGAAGGCTTCCTTGATAATAACATACTTGACAAATTAATTTAGAAAGGCTGGTAAGTACTTATATCATGTAACTTGTGCTAGCTACACAAATCGCAGATTACGGCAAACCGCAGCGCGCAACTAGTTAGAGCAATAAAAAAGCCGCGCTCACTATAAATAACTAGATATTTTGCACAAATTACTAACAAATATAGTTCTATTTAGGGCTGATTTATCCATCGCCAGATATTTTTTATTCGAGGAATAAAATTGATGTTTGATAGTTTATGTATGAAATAACTGTCAAAATGTCAAAATTGTTCCTCGGATAAAATGATCTGGCGATGGAAACATCAGCCCTTAGAATGAAACGCTTTCTTATCATAGTGTTATTGAATCCTACTAATTTTATAAACGTGAAAGTTTGTATGGATGGATGTTTGTTACTCTTTGACGCAAAAACAACTGAACGGATTTGGATGAAATTTCGCACGCACAGTTTATGCACAGTTTATAACCAGGGTTAACACATGGGATAGTTTTTATCCCGATATTCCCACGGGATGGTAACTTATGCGGGTGAAACCGCGGGGCTCTGCAGCAAGTATAATATAATTGTAAGTACCCCAGTTTACGTGTGAATAATTCGGAATCTTCGAGGCGTTAAGCAGACTTAACGTGGGTCTGACAGCGCAGGCGGCGGCAATTTAGGTACTCATGCCATCTCCATTACATGACCAGACGAAAACATCACGATAACGTATTCCGTGGATGTAAAAATTGGCTTTATTTTGCTGCCTGAGCAGTTATTTTGCTCATAGATTTGTATGTAAATATCTAAACAATTGATTTGTATTGTACGCTTATTTGTTCTTGCTTTTGTTCAGCAATTTAGTTACATTAGTCTACCACACAGTAACAATACAATAATGACTAGACTAGACTAGATCGTTTGGGAACATATTCATAGTTATTTGTGTCCGACACATTCGGGGAATTCTTTAGTATTGTCATTGCGAATAATGATCTCTTACTTATCTACGTTCTTTTCAAGTAGTTGTAGGTAAAATTTAGAAGTAGGTATAATGTGAATAATATTTCAGATGTGATTGTTTTTAAGACATTGTTTGGTAACGCAGGGTAGGTCTTCCGCAGTGGTATATCACACAGGCGGACTGCAGGCTATTCTACTAAACTGTCACTTATTTGCCGTAGGGAAAAAAGAGAAATTACTGTAGTGTCAACAAGTCACCTATTACAGACTGTGTAGTCTAGAGTAGTCACAGACTACACCAATCGTTCTACTTTTAAATAAACCAACAGCTTCTCCCAAGTGCGTCAGACTGACCCGCTAGCTGAGCCCTGAGGTCTACTTCGCAAATCAAAAGAATTAATCAAGAATGTAAAGTTCCTATAATTGAATTGAACACCAGTCAGCCGGTATAAGGGCCACCACAAACCGCAGCGGTGCGGCACGTTGCGGCTGCGCGGTGGCCGGCACGTGTGCGACCGCGTGTTCCGAGCGCCGCGCCGCCGGCGCAGCTGATCATTACGGCACGCTTTTATGAGCTGCGGCACGTTTATGAGCTGTGTTGGGGCTGATCTTTAGTCAGACGTCCACCAACTCTGGGGACTTCATGGCATGGCGGCACTGCTCGCAAACTACGATAATTAAGCAAATTCAATAGATTAAAATCTAGATTTCATCTGCACCGTGCATATAGTTAGGTATACCTAGTTAGTGTACTGGTCACTCCATAACAAAACAGAAACATGTATACAATGACGATATCACGTCAGTTCTGAATGTCAATGAGAAGCGACAAAAGACAGAGGATGGCATTTGCGAAAAATTCAAGAAAAATTGCTGGACAATACGGAGATGAGAGAATGTTTATACATAGGTAGTGTAGGGTACCTACTCTATGGAATTAGGGAATACCTACTATGGATTTTGTACACTTTAATGAGATAGGCTGATTTATGTAGGTGCCTATAGCAGTAAATCTATAATTAATGGTTGCATGAATTTTTTTTAGTTATTTTTATGTTGTTGGCTTACTGCACGCATCGGTTTAAACTGTAATCAATCAACCAACTAGGCATATCGCAGTCCACTGCTGGACATATGCTCAGGCCGCATCACAACCTTCGCCTTCCGCATCCAGTCTGTTCCAGCTACTTTACACAGGTCGCGGTTCATCTAACTGGGCGTTACAGACGAACTACCTGTCGAAACTGTTGAGCGCCGTGTCAGGTACCTACTTACTACATTCGTGATTTTGTATCGTTTTCTATGAATTTATTAGCTCAACCTACCTACTGCCTAACACAAGGTAGATAATAACAAATTCTTACTAGAGGAATAATCCTTTAATTAACAAAGAGATGGCGCGGTTTCTTAATTAGAACTGTTATTAGAACACACTTGTTGGTTCATTATTTCTTAATTAAAACGTATGTGTTAATTCAATTAGCAGCTATGACATGATAATTGTGAGTAGTCACTGTTGATTTTAATAATTGGGGTAGGTAATAGAAAAGAGTTCTTCCGTGTCGTCAACTTGTTACTCAGTGCACATAATTATGTATGTAGGTGCCTATATGGCTGGACCACCCGAATAATCCTACCGATAATTTGTTTACAACAAATGAATCGTGTTACTCATAACGACCGTTTTACCTTCATTTTACAAGCATATTGTTGCATCCGCTCATAAAACTGCAGAGTGCCTGTGCGCAACAAACTATCCGCTGCTGTAAACACATAGTTCATGTTGTTGTTTCACCACAATAAGCCGCCATTGTTACTTTCTGCAATCATATGTATGTAACGTGCTATCATCGCGTGATGTCAGCTGCCCATGTATTCATGGAATATTCCACGTTACTGGACAATACGCTGCATCTTGGATATCGTTTATTTTTAGAATTGTCTCCACTTTGTGGTCGTCCAAGCATGGCGGCAGGTCGCGGGGGCAGTGGAAAGTGGTTGGGTAGCTGAGACGAATGCAGCTAAAGTAGTGATAAAAGAAAAAAATAACTATTTAGATATTATTTTGTTGACTTACTTGGTTTTAGACTTATTCTCGAACCGCAGTTCTATTGTCGCAGTGGCTTAAACATTTGCGGTCGCAAGTTCGAATCGCGCACAGAACATTTTAGATATAACTATGGCATGGTTTTGTGTTTCAAGCACAGTGAAGTTTCAAGTCTTCAGGTGTTATGGACTGAAATTAAGAAATTCAAGGATCCTCTATCAAGTGGTTCTAACTAACTAATAACTATATCATTGATATCATCGGTGTGACGTCTCTATCTCACCACAACACCATGTTGTAAAACATTTTAAAATGGTAACGGTGGAGTTTCTTGCCCATTCTTCTCCATACGAAAACGACCTTTTGGAAGGGCGACTAGAATCGATTTTATTTTAATTTAATTTTTGACGTTCAAAAGTGCCATACATGTGCCTATTTGAAATAAATGATTTGACTTTGACTTTGACTCTTTGGCAACTTTCTGCGGTTCAGTCTAAGTAAAATGATAAAAAAAACATTTATTTGGCAAAACTTGAGTGTACACACATGTCGTGCAAACTGTTATATTAAATGAAATCACGGCCATGTTCATGTATAAATAGGTAAACATCAAATAATTATAAATGTATCTATTATTCAAAGCAATTAACAAATACTAGGTACCGCATAATGTCATCAACTCATTGTTGACAATGTACTGTTGTAGCTCGATTTGTCATCGGTAGTCGGTAGGTAACTGCTAGAGCAGTACATCCGTCGACCTACGTGACTACGTGTGCCCGAGTACATAGTAGCAGTAGGTCCAATACCTTACCTACTGCTGCAAAAAAGAAACTGCCTACTGAATCGCGAAGCTCCTCTGCTATGGCATGACCTATCAACTTACCACACCTTGATTTGTTGCTAGTAGCAGGGCCCGATCGAGCTATTTAGCCGCTCCGGGCAAAAATAATATTCGCCGCTGTTTACACTAACACCATTTATAAGTCCCGAGGTTGCTATTCCAAAGATGGGATGTTATATAATATGAAATTGTTGGAATTGTATAATATTAACATATGTTAGTGTACAAAAGACAGAAATTGGGGCTTCTGAACAAGTATACAAAAGTTCAGAATTTCTCAGAAACTACTGAATGAATTGAAATATTTTTTTACCGACGATATGTACTTATCTTTCAACTTCATCATCAACATGTTCCAGCTTACTGCTGGGTATAGGCCTCTTGTCCCTTGTGCCATTTTTCCCTATTTCCCTAGTGAGAAAATGACCCTTGAGCTTATAGTAACAATAAACATTTTTCATCAAAATCGTTACCAAACTGTTAAAATTACGAAGGTTCAACATATCGAAATAGTTGGTTCCTTCTTTCCTATTTAGGTATTTCTTCGTCTTTCTTTCGGCTTGGTTTGTTTATAGGTAAGTGCCGTCTTATCATTTTCTTAAGAGACAGCATTAAGAAAATTATAAGATAACACAGCACTTCAAAATATGTTGGTCCGCCTATGGATTTACAGCCCCAAAAGTAGCTTTTTTTAAAAACAAACCTTTTAAAATACTTTTTTGCCGGGCTTGCTAAGCATGGTAATTTTTATAAGATTTTTGTGCACCCGGAGCCCTCAATTTTGCCTCTGTGGGCATTTGCTCGGCATGCTCCCCCTTAAAACCTACTTCGTTCGCGTAAAATTGGTCTTATTCCCCCGACCATTGCATCGCTTCGCCTGTCCGCGCTACCTGTTACTTACTTCGTTTTCGCTATGCGCATACTTTCTGACTTTTTTTCTTTTTGGTCGGTTTCTAAGGGTCCTAGCGTGATGTTAAATAACCTTCTTCAAAAATTGGGTTATAAAATGCAAAACTACCTTTTCAAAGCCGACTGGTAGTTCCAAAGATTAGCGCGACAAACACTTCAGCTTTGTTATTAGTATATAGATACATAATTATAATAGATTGTGCAGTCATTTCGTTTCACACCATGAACTTTAAGACGAAAATGACAGCGAAGGCATATAAACACAAAGGGTAATTGACTTCAGAGATAATTACGTGAATCGTGCGAATAATAGCCAGCTTTACTAACTATCTAATGTAAAATACTTGTTCAATGGTAATTTTACAAATTATAACCGTCACACGAAAGCTATAACAATGGCGTTCGGCAAAATGAATGTGAGTTTGTTGATTAGTCGAGATAAGCAGCATCATGGGCCCACACATTATGGTACTTATCTACGTAACACATGGGGCGTGTGTGTGTGACTGAAACGTGCGCACGCGCTTCGCCACGTGATTGTTTGTTTCTGTGTGTTTACGTACAACCTTTGATGTGTTTTTAACAACATTGACGCAGAGATAAGTCGTTGACATAGCTTGATCTTAGTTCAAAGATGATGATATGGTGAGTCATACATCTAATCTGTTCAGTATTTTAATGACTTATAATATATGATAGTTACGTGAACTGACTGCCATCACTTACCATGTATATCAGTCCTGAAGCAGCCGCATATTATTGTTTGACTCCCGAGTCCTCCGCGAACTTCAACTTTGTCTTTCTATATTGATGCATGCTACAATAAAGGGCCAAATAGAGGAAAATTGATAATAATCACGTTCGGTGATCATAGTTTGTGGGAGTCTTTGAGTAAAACAAAAAAAGTCCTGTTATCTCGAGTTCACCATCACAGAAAAGTTTTTATGCAACGATCTTAAAGAAAGCAGAACAATGTGATGTAATAAATCGATTTGTCGCAGTCGTCAACTTCAAAAGAAAATCGAATAAAAATAACGTTAAATATGATTCACGAAAATTGGATGGAAATACTCTTTTAAGCTGTAAACAAGACGTTTTTGCGCTAAAAGAGCGAGTGGTCGCGTCATGGTTATACTGAATTTTGATATGGTTTTATTTACGATGAAAATCTTATGTTGGCCAAGAAGGCATTTTTTATAATTAGTTTTAATTCAATACGTATTTTTTTTACTTATTTAAGGAAAGATTATAAGTGGTCTTCAAACAACTATATTGTGTGCGGAAACCCAAACGAACAGATTAGCGTCTTAAAAAAATATCTTATTCTAATTGGCATGGTGCCCTCCAACTTAAAATGCAGTATTTCTGTACCCACCTTGATAAGATGTTGTGAAACAGGATACAAGCTAGTAGGCTACTTTCCCTTCTATAATTCACGAACACAGCATATTGTGCATAAGTAGATGTGAGCACATTTCATGATGCTGAAGCTGTTGGAAAGTGCGTCTGAGTGGTCTCGCGTCATCCGGAGCGTGACGCTGCAGTGTTCACGATCATCGGAGTAGCATGCATGGACGTGACGGACGCGTCCATACGGCCCTTTCAAATCGTCGTAGGTATAGGCCACTAATGTGTAACGTATCAGGAAATTGCGTAAAGAGAGGTTTTAAAACTAAAATGGGAAATAAAAAAAAAAAGTAGCAGCAGGTATTTCGTTGGCATTCAATTATGAAACGGTTTGAGCTAGTGCTACCACCTATGCTGTGCTGTGTTCCACTGCAACCAGGCACAAAACCTGTTTTTTTTTAATCGTTCTCAAAAGTACAAAAAAGATATACATTCCTAGTCAAATCTCTCGACTTTCTTTAACAACAGTGTGTAATAGACTTTTTTTCCATTCTCTAAATAAATGATATTTCTATCAGAAAAATATGTTACCTACAGATAATGTTTGTGCCCATATTGTACCTAGGTATACGTTATATTCGTACTACGTTATCACATTTTCCATTCATAAAGGACGATAGATACGTCATACGAGATAAGTCATGTCAATGTGGACTCCTGTGACAGTTTTCTGATATGGGTTGTGCGACAAACTTAACGTGATGGAATTCTTTTGAAAGTAGACACATTTACCAAATCAAAGTTAATGTTGACAATTGCCAATTCTTGTTCATCAAGAATTGGCTCTTTACGTCAGTCATGAGTTTGATGTCACTGAAACATAATGATTTCAAAGACTAACAACGAACGATTGACTGCCTCCTTGGTCTATTCGTCGCAGGGACGACTGCTGAACCTTGTCCTGGGTGCGATTCCCAGGTAAGGCTGAAAACGTTACGAGGTGTTTTCGTGTCCATCCAACTATTTCCAGTAACAGCTCAGAATCTGAATTTGGGCCCGGTTGATGGTCACAGGTTCATTTCCTCTCCTATTGCTGGGACTTAAACATAACTAGTCACATGTGGGTGTACTTTGATACGCCTCTGCATATGTCTTCGGCGAATGTAATTTTAGGCGTGTTTTATTAGTTAATTAATTTCAAATGTGTTGCTGCCTGCCACCCGCACCATA
Source organism: Apamea epomidion (assembly GCA_947507525.1). Lineage (NCBI taxonomy): Eukaryota > Metazoa > Arthropoda > Insecta > Lepidoptera > Noctuidae > Apamea > Apamea epomidion. The sequence continues at coordinate 583,673 of OX382226.1, forward strand.
TAATATTTATACCTGTGCGGTGCGCAATCGATAGATACTGTTCCAGTAGGTATTTGTGTCACGGCTGGTGCTCCAGTTTGCGCTGTCGACCACTGGGTCAGCCCGTTTGTATGGACCCTTATCTTCGCGCGCTGTTGCCAAACGGGGTAAGTAGAGCTGGTAGATAATAGATACCATATACTGTATAGTCTATCTGTTGGGAGGGACGTCTGTCGCATGTCGTGTTGCTAAGTGAATTGATTATGAATGATGATCAGGGTTCTCTGGTATATATCACGATATACATCAATTGATATTTATGTGGATATACATTACTTACAGGGTATCAGGATCATCGCCGCGCAGATTCCGCAACCGTTCTCCGCAAACTGTTGCCAATGTTACCATGAACATCATTGTACACGACAAGCGCGTTCAAGTTTTTCGTCGGTTATTGAAAAAATACCTGCTGATTCCTACAACAGTGCGACACCTACGCGGCCATCTTAATTATAAGTTGCGGGGGTTCACTCAACAAACGAATCTACCACATTTTTATTGAAAGTCAAACCATGTCATATGTGTGTTTATAGTAGGTTAGGTTAATATAAGGTATTCCCCTATACTTCGTTTTTTTTTAATTTTATGCGAATCCCCTCATGCATTCATGAACACTTCGTTAGAAAAGCACATTCAGATACAGTATACATACAATATCAATTATCGGATATTTTGATATTTATTATAAACTAGCTTCTACCTGCGGTGTCGCCCGCGTGGATGTCGGACCAAAAGTAGCCTATTTCCTTCTCCAGGATGACATCTATCTCATTGCCACATTTTATCGAAATCCGTTCAGCGGTTAAGGCGTGAAAAGCTAACACACGGACGGAATAACTTTGGAATTTACAATATTATACATATATGTATTATAGTGTGGAAGTATGGATATCGGGTTTTTACGAATCCTGGGTTAATTATTTATTTAAATGCCTTAAAACTATCATTCAATATCATATCAAGAAAAAAAAATTAAAGCCCAAAATACATCTCAAGATCATTGTTTGTAACATAGTGTAAACAATAGTACTTTTGCGAATTCACCCCAGTGGCATGTAAATATATCAATTTCGACCTGAATATAATTGACGGTGCGAATTGCTCGAGTCAGAGGGGTTTCGGCCAGCAAGTTGGTCCTCGTTATAGTTATAAGCAGTGGCGGATTTACCAACAGGCTGAGTAGGCTGGAGCCTAGGGCGGCAGATTTTAGGGGCGGTAAATTTAAGGCCAACATTTTTTAAAATGTCTTACTGCATTTAAAAAGATCAATATTTATATACCTACCATGTTTTTTGGAAAGAATGATAAAAGTGAATGCTCAAATTCACGCTTCTTCCGCAGATTTGATCACTGTTTTTCGTAGCTGAATGAGACATTTTAATTATTTTGAAGATAAAAACTTTTTTGCAAAATAAAAATAACCGGCTTCCAAAAATGACACTACAAAATGAAAAATAAGTTGAAAAAAAAATACTTTCGGAAGTCGGTGTCGTGGGGTTCATATCTTCGTTGTTTGCCACCGAGTTCCGAAATTAAAGTAATTTTACACGTCGTAGTGTTTTTTTTTTTTGGAAATTGTTTTGTTTTTTTTTTTATTACCTTAGATTTTTACATGTGACGCAGCGAAACATATAGCTCGTCCCGCTCCTTGTCACAAGATGGCAAACTTTGTTGACCCCTTTGGTTCCGCATTAACGTGTGTATGGCCAAGGCTGTCAACGGTGATGATGATAGTAAATAAGCTCGACAGATTGCTCAACAATGGTATCCGGTTCATATTCAATCTCAGGAAATATGACCATGTGTCGAGCTATAGGTCTGAGCTCAAATGGATGTCCATTCGCCAAAGAAGAAGTTTGCGCGCTTTGACCACGCTTTTCTCCCTTCTCAACTCTCCCAATCCTCCTTCTTATCTCGTATCTCACTTCCAATATCTTTGTTCTTCACACGCTAAGAATCTGCGTTCTTCTAACAATCTTCTCTTACTCTGTCCGTCTCATACGTCTGATTTGGTTCATTCTTCTTTTCATATTCAGTCCATTCTTCTTTGGAATGCGCTTCCTCTTGATATCAGGCCGGCGAGCAGTCGGTATGCATTTAAGCGGAAATTGCAGAGTTATTTTCAAAATAAATCTTCAAAAAAATAGCGTAGAGTCATCTCAACACTTCTCTCCCTTGATTTTGTATATATACAGGGTGATTTTTTAAAGACCAGCCAAATTTAAGGATGTGGTACAGACCATCAAACTGAACAACTTTCTCCATGGGACCAACATCGTAATCGCGAATAAAAATTCAGCCGTCCCATACATTTAGGTCGAGTAGGTATTGAAGTTTTCTATGGGACAGTTGATAAAATTTTCGCGATTACGCTATTTGTCCCATGGAGAAAGTTGTTCAGTTTGATGGTCTGTACCACATCCTTAAATTGGGCTGGTCTGTAAAAAATAACCCTGTATATATATGTCGGAGTTCGTTGTTAATTATAATTGTGGGTAGTCAACAGAATTTGGCATAATATGTGTTTATTATTAATTTAAGTGTTTTTTTTTTACTATCAATTATAGTCTAATAAATCGAAACATGATTTATTGAGTACTCGGTGTACGCCCTAATTGATTTTTGGCAACTTATTTCGATAAATTGTACCCGTTGGTTTTATTCAAAACAACGGATGACATGTTACTTTGTTTTTAAAATGATTTACTTTGTGAAATCACCATTGTTTATTTATGACAATTATTATTGTATTATTTGATTACTTTATAATTTAAGTCTTAGATTTAGCGTATTTTAGTGTTTTGTATCAAGTAAACACTTGACGTGCGTCATTGGACAGAGTTGTCGTGGAGGGATAGCAAGGTCGCATCATCCTATAAAAGAGCGTGCACTCGTTTTGCTAGTCACAAAGCACTAAAAATATAATTTCGATCCAGCCTGTCCCTTTGCTGCCCTCTCCCAGCGACGCCCTAAGCCGTGGTTCGTACCCCACAGGGGGTGCCCTTAGCCTGCAGTCGCCTAGTTTTAATTAGTTTTAGCCCTGGCTGGAGGCTTTAAGATTTCTTAAGGCAACCACAGGATAGTCCGGTTAAGTAGTCACGACCTCTCAAGGTCAACTACGAGATGCCGATGATGTTGATGTGTGATGTGATGTATGTGTATATAACCTATTTATGTATTTGTGTACCCAGTTTTAAGAGTTTTTTTTTATCATTGCCTCTCAATTAAAGCACCTGCCATCTAATCTCTTCACCACCCTTGGTTGACTGGTAGAGAATGCCTAAGGCATTAAGTCCGCCTTTGTACCTTTTTGTGCGAAAAGTTTAAATAAATAAATAACCGACTTCCAAAAAAGACACTACAAAGTGAAAAATAAGTAAAAAAAAAATACTTTCGGAAGTCGGTGTCGTGGGGTTCGTATCTTCGTTGTTTGCCACCGAGTTCCGAAATTAAAGTAATTTTTCACGTCGTAGTGTTTTTTTTTGGAAGTTGTTTTGTTTTTTTTTTATTACCTTAGATTTTTACATGTGACGCAGCGAAACATATAGCTCGTCCCGCTCCTTGTCACAAGATGGCAAACTTTGTTGACCCCTTTGGTTCCGCATTAACGTGTGTATGGCCAAGGCTGCCAACGGTGATGATGAAGGTAAATGATGAGATTAACTTTCATGTGCCCAAAATTTTTGCACCCACGCAACAAGATAAGGTTTATACACACGTATACGTATACAACTTACCAATCTTCCTCTATAGACACAAGTCCCTCATGTTCGCCAGAATGCGCCACTTGTCACTTCGCCGGCAGGACGAGGGTCCAGCAGATCGCAGATAGCGACACAATGCGCTTCCTTTGATGAGGTGCTGGGCAGTAAACATCGTAGACAATAGAACCTTTGTCACTTGCGTCTTCTATGTAGGTTTACCGCCGAACTCACAGTCGTTGATCAACTAATCATAAATATTCGTTACACTGCACTTGGTGGATAGCCACCTTGTAGGAAGTAATTACTTACTCCTACAAGTTGGCTCTACTACTGTTAAGTGAAATCAGTAACTTCTTCCTGAAAACAGCTCTTTCTCATAACGTCCGAGCTTGAGTTCAACCTTTTCTTGCAGTTTTTGTTTTCTTCCGTCCCTGTCTTATTTTATACTATGAGTAACATACATTATTAGCTTAAGTTTAGTGACGTATGTATATCTTGGATTGAGGGTCATGGAAATTGACCCATTTGTGATTTAGTACAGCCTAACGACATGTCAAAATCTTTATAATATACAAATAAAAAACCCAAAGCTCAAAGCATTTATTTGAATGAAACGTACTGGCACTTGTGAATGAAACGTACTGGCACTTGTGAATGAAACGTACTGGCACTTGGGAATGAAACGTACTGGCACTTGGGAATGAAACGTACTGGCACTTGTGAATGAAACGTACTGGCACTTGTGAATGAAACGTACTGGCACTTGTGAACTCTTAAGAAAAAGAAAATAGTCCAAGTAAGAAATGTACATGCTTTTTAGTAAGATAAGTCAAGTCAGGCTCCATGTACTAGATCATCCATATAAAATGATTTTTCGACTTGTGAAACTGCATCTTCTGAGCCCCAGATAATGACGGGTTGCCATGAACTGCTTCTGTGAAGAGATCCTTAAAGGATGTCCCCTGATGGTAGCTGCCGCTGAATGTAGGTATTTCTATTTTTGGCGTAGTACTTCTTATTGATTGCTTTGATAGCATCGTTGTATGTGCTTTCGTATTTGAGGTACATATGATGATACTCTTGATTTCGGTCTCGCAGCTCACTGTCTAATTCCCAATGCTGAGCGTCAATTTTAGCCCAGCGAAACCTTACCGTACTCAACAGATGATCGAATTCCCATTTCTCCGCTACCGCATCCATGTTGATGTTTGAAACAGTATGTTCAAAGGCCTTGAAGTTGCTTATCTGTTTCCTCATCATCTCATCCATCTTGCTGTTTGATCCTTGACTCTTTAAAGATTGTCTTGAAAGTTGCTGTACAGTGCTTGAGGTAGCTACAGGAGTAGCAGGCTTTAGAAGCGGTGTTGATGGTCTTTCCTCTGTTGGCTGATGATTCTGAATAACTGCTCTGATTTTCTCATATCTCTCCTTCACAGTGTCAAATTGATTCGAAGTAAAATAAGTATGCGATCTGGCATATTCAATGCTAGACAGTCTTATATGATTTGATTGAAACTCTTGCCAGCATGCATCCAACTTCTCTAACCTTCGGCGTAAATAGTCCGAGGTTTTGCGGTCTGAGCTATCTTTTTTGAAGTTAGAGTAATTTTGCTCTATCTGATTGAGTAGTTGCTGTTGTTGGGCGTGTACGTCTTCAAAAGACGACATGTTGTTGAAATAATAGTAATGGATCTTAATTGACTGTCCAAGCGGGAGCTTTGTTGCTCACCAAAGGCGATCCCAGTTGATCCCTGCTGATTGTTGCTGCTGTTGCTGCTGCTGTGTACTGCACTATTGCTGGCAGTACAAATACCTTCACTGATAGGTCACTTGATATCACTAGTGAAAACTTTACAGTACTTGATTGCTACACTGTAACGAACACACGTGAATCCAGCTCGAAGGACCAAAAATGTACGGGTAGGGTACATTGAAATAACACCCGAAACTGATAACTGATCGACTCGCGGCGAATGAGTCTTTTGTGGTTAGCCCAACCGGTGATATACGACTACTGATCGTTGACCTAGAATTGTATATTTTATTCATTCGCTGCGCGTCGATGTCAGCATAAAATTGATACATATGCTATAGTACGGGTTTGCTCGTACAGACAGGCATAATTTTAACTATAGAAATAGGCACAAATTAGATCATCCATGGTTTAGATAAAGTACCTACACACTTTATGGGGTACCTACTGTGTAAAATGTTATAATAAAATATCACTCGATATTTTTCACCTACATAAATGAGAAAAATCATGCATTAAACGCTCACAATGTAGACAACCATATTATAAGTTGGACGATTATTTCGTAGATAAAAATGCTGGTTCTGCTCCACAGCCACTTAGGCTCACTAGTTAAAATATATTTCGAAGAGATGCTTTTTTATTTTTTCTGACATTACGAACATAATGTTTATTTTTAATTTTTATTTAAGCAAGTTTTTAATTGTTTAATACTACAATAGATAATTAGTTTTTTCATGTTTTTTTTTCTTTTGGTAGTAAAATTTTATTTACTGTCAAGTACATTGCAGACTAGGTATAGTTTTGTATAATGTAGATTAGATAGATAGCAGCTTTTAAATTTTATAAATGTGAGTGTCAGTACCATGGATCTGTTTATAATGTTATTATGATGTACTCGTATGTTGAGTTGAAAGAGCATGGCAAGGCAGAGTATCACTAACTTCAATGTCTTACTTTTGATGGTGGCGCGTGTGTTGGATCATTCGGTTCCCTACAAGGTGATTGAGCGGTCAGGGTTTATTTTTTAGTTTTATATTTGGTTTTGTTTTTAAATATTTTACGAGTTTTCCACTCTTCTATTATATTTATAGCAACGAGTATAATGTATCCAGGATTGTGTATCATAACCTTGATTTAAAAGAGCGTCCTTGGAATTTCTTGTTCGTTCTATTCATAGAGATCTACGTTTTGGAATGGGCAGCTTCAAGTTTCTGACTAACTGACCCACTCTTTGACAGTTTAAAGGTGCTTGTAAATGGTTTTATTGAAAGAAAATAGTTCCGTAGAGTCTCTGGGTGCGGTGGTTATAAGCTGTATCTTATTTGATGTTGTCCTTATTGTTCTGCTTATATCATTTGAGGACAGCACCGTTCGGGCTATGTTGTTGAGTATGTTACATAACATCTCGCACCTAAACCTATCTGTATTATTATTATTTATTTTTATATTTTAACATATCTCGGGACCACGGGGTCCCGGTCCTTTGGAAGGCGTACGAGGGGCCGAAGCCAACTCGCAGAGGCCCCTTAGGAAATTTCATTGAAATGTGGCACCACTCGACGATTATTCCTGTATGGACTATGCAAGTGCACCCAAGGATAACCCCCGGTTAATGTAGGACTTTGCAGGATATGAAAAAAAAAAACAACTAATTTGGACTATAGGTTTGGGTGGCTAAAGTGGACTGGTTACCAATAACTATGGGAGAACTATGACCCCTGCCTGATCAATGTATTATATGTACACGGATAAAATGGCAGGGGGTGACTTGCACACTCAATAATGGGCCCCCGGAAACTGTCGCTAGCACATAATGACGTAGCAACAAGGGGGCAACATGTCCTGAGGTGCTTATGAGGAGTGGAGAGGTATTCCACGGCTTTCAGAACAATCCTAGAGCCCGCAAGATGGTCAAGATCCTACGAGCACTTACTGGAATACTTCCTTCCCCGAGCACGTTTGCTCTTGCGAGTCTCCACTCAAGCCGGCCAGTAAAGGCAAGAATGAGGTGGGAGCTCTGTTCCTCGTCATTGTTCACTCCGTCCGGCCAATAAAGGCAAGCCAGAGGTGAGGAACATCTCCCGGGAGATAGGGTCCGTGGGGTCGCTACTACCCAACAGCTCGCCACATGCTGCCCTGCGGGTTTCTGTATCTCTCTTGGTCTGGCTTCTCACCCTAGACTTGTTTCGGAAAAGTAAACTCTTCCGGCACAGACCTAGAGTTCGGAGCGCGCAAGCCCCACCACGACGTCAACGTAGATATACGGCGGTGGGGTTAATATTATTATATATTTTTTTTACTTGTTTTTTAAAACCCTTACACTATCATCACAGGCGACCTAATACAATACTACTACTACTATCATCACAGGCGACCTAATACAATACTACTACTACTATCATCACAGGCGACCTAATACAATACTACTACTACTATCATCACAGGCGACCTAATACAATACTACTACTACTATCATCACAGGCGACCTAATACAATACTACTACTACTATCATCACAGGCGACCTAATACAATACTACTACTACTATCATCACAGGCGACCTAATACAATACTACTACTACTATCATCACAGGCGACCTAATACAATACTACTACTACTATCATCACAGGCGACCTAATACAATACTACTACTACTATCATCACAGGCGACCTAATACAATACTACTACTACTATCATCACAGGCGACCTAATACAATACTACTACTACTATCATCACAGGCGACCTAATACAATACTACTACTACTATCATCACAGGCGACCTAATACAATACTACTACTACTATCATCACAGGCGACCTAATACAATACTACTACTACTATCATCACAGGCGACCTAATACAATACTACTACTACTATCATCACAGGCGACCTAATACAATACTACTACTACTATCATCACAGGCGACCTAATACAATACTACTACTACTATGTTTCCTTCGCCGTATGTAATTCGGTGTTGTATTTTCAGGAATTTCTCTTATACTCAATATGTAAATAAACTTTGAGACACATTGACATGAGTTAAAATAATCAAATCAAATTCTTTATTGCATTCATGTGTACATTTAGTTGTTACAATATAAGTAAGTTCCAACATACCCGTTTTTTTTTTTTTTTTTTGAGGATCGGTAATCGTCAAATGACCCCTCCCGCTCTGGGTGGAGCAGAAGGGAGTGTCAGACTCTTACTGACTAAAACCCACCCGTGTTCCTTCCTTAGCCCTTTATGTAGCAGGGCAACGGTAACCCTTTCGGACGATCCCGCTACAACATAACCCGGTTAGGGCACGGCGACGTAATAATAATAATAATGTTAACATAGTAGTAAGAGTATTTGTATGTGTGCATGTTTTTGTGTATTATTACATGACTATAATATAATATGTAATAATAAATAATAATAATAATCCCCCTGACCGATTTCGGTCACGGTGGCCAATCTCAACGAAGATTTGCCAGGTTCGCAGGGAATAATATAGTGCACGAGTGTGTGCGCATACACAGATGCACTTTTTGTTCGTTTACTCTCATAGTCCGATGGGACGGCAATCCGACACGACCGGGGAGAGATCTGCCGCAGGACCAACGGCTTTACGCGCTTTCCAAGGCACGCGGGTGTCACACCACCGACTTCCAAGCTCCGGGCTGTTACTAAAAAATTCCTTATGGAATAACCCAATAACACTTTGCCCGACCTGGGAATCGAACCCTGCACCCCATGCGCAGCAGTCGCGCTTGCGACCACGGGACCACAGGGGCAACAGGGTGGGGTAGTTGGGGGGGGAGGGGGAAAATATGTAACTATTTATCATTTAGATACTAAATATTTTATTCTAGGTATTCTGCGACCGAGTAAAAGCATTTTTGTGTTAAATACTCCCTTAATTTTCTTTTAAATTGATTGAAAACTAGCTTCTGCCCGCGGCTTCGCCCGCGTGGATGTCAGAAATTATCCTACGGGAACGTGTTACCAGGATAAAAAGTATGTCCTTCACCAGGATGCCATCTATCTCTTTGCCAAATCAGAAGTTCAGTGGTTTAGGTGTGAAAATGTAACATATAGTTTCAAGTTCCAATCCTCCCCTTAAAAATCGAATTATGCCTTTTTGCCCCTTCAGAGGTCAATTACGACAACGTTACATACTTATTATTAATTATTTTCTGTCAAAAGTAATAATACTGAGTTTCGAGTTAATTGGACCGCGCATTCAATTACTTCCACACAAACTTCAACACCCCTATATCCCCCTTTGAGGGGTAGTTTTGAAAAGCTTATAATGATAAACTTTATTACTTACTTAGGCAAGTATTCTTGCCAAGTTTCAAGTTTATATCCCCGCTTTTCATCCCCACAAGGGTGGAATTTGAAAAATTGTTTGGGATGTATTCATAACTTGATTCAAAGAATATTTATACCAATTTTCGAGTTAATCAAGCCACGCATTATAATCCTCCCCTGTAAACTTAACTACCCCTTTTCAAAGTCAAAGTCAAAGTCAAAGTCAAATCATTTATTTCAAATAGGCACATAAAAGGCACTTTTACTGGTAAAGGTACTTTTTCAACCCGTTAGGGTTAGATTTTTGAAAAACCCTGATACATGTTATTCTTTATTTTTGGTCTTAAGTATAAACACTGAGTTTCGAGTTAATCGGACCGCGCATTCAATTTTTTCCACACAAACTTCAACACCCCTATATCCCCCTTTGAGGGGTAGTTTTGAAAAACTTATAATGATAAACTTTATTACTTACATAGGCGAGTATTATTGAAAAGTTTCAAGTTTTTTAACCTAATGAAGAAGATTATTCATATAAGCTGTATCTCCCGCTTTTGATTTTATTAAATTCCACCCCTGTGGGGGCACAGGGGTGGAATTTAATAAAATCGTTTGGGGTGTATTCATTACTTGACTCGAAGATTATTATTATTTTTTTTATTTTTTTATACTAATTTTCCTGTTATTCAAGCCATGCAGAAAAATCTTCTCCTGTCAATTGACTACCCCTTATTTACGAAAAACCCTGATACGCATTCTTCTTTACTTTCGATCCTAGGTGTAAATACTGAGTTTCGAGTTAATCGGACCGCGCGTTAAAATTCTTCCATACAAAATTTGAAACCTTCAATCCCCTTTTAGGGGGTAGTTTAGAAAAACATAAAATGTATTTATTTATTTATTTAATCACTTACAACTATTATTACAGGTGCAACCCAATGCAATAGTGAAGCAAACCTAATAATATTAACTTACTTTCTAAAACTTATTACATATAATGTTATCCTTGTCAATTCACTCGGTGCACAGGCAAAAATGTCCATCTCCTCTGCTACAAGGTTAAGAGTGCGAAGCGCCCGCGTCAACGGCGCCTCATTCAATAGATTAGTGTGGCCACGAGGTACAGCCAGCAGCTGAGGCCGCCGTCGCCGCCACACATATCTATCGGGCACACTCAAACACACCAACTCTAATATGTTGGCGTTATGTGTCTTGACTCTTGCCTCTAATTAATTTAAATAAATACGAGACAAGCGCGAACTCACGCCTAACTCTCAGCTCGTTGTATCCAACCATGCCTAATATAAACAGGGTTGGATAAATGAGCGGGTAAAAAGGACATACTCCATAGAGCCTCAAATAGAAAAATCTAACAAATTTATTTTGTATTCGCTCCAACATGTGACTATATTTAGTCTCTTGTGGGGCCCAGATGACTGCGTTGCATTCTAATTGGCTTCTCACCAAAGTGTTGTATAAAGCGATAATCGCCCTAATATTTGTGAAACCACGGACAGTACGTAAGATAAACCCTAAATTTCTGTAGGCCTTTTAACAGCACTTGACTGTTTGATCACGAAACGCAAGCCCCGCGTTAAGGCTAACTCCTAAATCCCTAACCTCTGTGACCCGGATCATCGGCATCCCGTCAATGTTGTAATCATGTACAATAGGACTACGTGCACGCGAGAATGTGATGGTGACACATTTTTGGTCATTGAATTGCAGAAGGTTTTCCTTGCTCCAAGTAACTACTTAACCTTCCTAGCCTTCTGTAAGCGTTCACAGTCATCGATCATTGCAATTAACGATAGTGTTGCACTGAGTAAATCCACAATATGATAAAAAGTATTCGAAATAATTACCTCCGTTTATCGAACAGGAATGCATATTGAAGTCACCAATTACGACGACATCACTATATTTACTACACAGCTGTTCTATTATCCTAAACAATATTATATACTCATTCTCACAACTGTTTGGCGGAATGTAAGTAACGCACAATAAAAATAAAAGTCTACTCTGTAAATAAACGGTAGCACAAACCAGTTCGACAACCCTACCGTCAATGTTGACATCGCTCGGAACGGACACTCGCCGCAGTTCTAAACGCGGTGTGGCCACGAGACACGTGCCACCCTGCTTTCGTCCGTCCGCGCGATCGCAGCGCAGTTATTGTACATCCAGGTGGCACTATTTCTGCGTCATAAATGTATTTGTTGCAGCCTGTTTCAGTAATGGCGAACAAATCTGCTAATGAAGATGACACACCTGCATAGAACTCTTCCAATTTTGTACGCAAACCTCTCACGTTTTGGTAGTAAATCTTAATAGATGTGCTAGTTATTTTATGATTTTTTGGTTATTTTACGAAACCACACCCATTGACAGAATTCTATGTTCACTGCCCAAGTTTCCGATTGGCATAAGGTATCATAACTGCTTTCAGGTACACCAATGATAAAAGAAGCATAATCTCTTTCAGTCTTATGTTTTATTACTTCCACCGTGACTGGTACTAACGATCCACATATATTCTTCACGTATTTTTTTAAGTTTTCTACTGTAGTTTCCTTACAAAGGCGCCATACATGCAAAACCTTTTTACGTGCAGTTCCCATTATGTCTACTGCACTCGTGCTTCCACCTTTTTTAACTTCAGTGTTTGGATATCTACTTTTTTTCTCATTTACTGTTATCCAGTTTCCTTCCTTTTGAGATGCTAACTCCTCCGTTTCTGCAATTTTTCGAGACTGATTCCCTCCATTTTCTGGGCCAATTATCTCCTTTATAACTGTACTTTTTTCGATTCTTTCTTTGTTAAGTGGTTTCGCGGCCACACACTCTTTTGTCGGAACTTTATTTCCGATTACCCGATTTTGGTTATGTTTAGTTTCCGCTGCAAATGTTCGAGTAGGTCCTTTTTGCGCTTTGATTTCGGCATTTTATCTATTGAAGGACCGTAACAATGCTGCTTTCCAACATTTCATCCTTGTGTTCTATATTTCTGAGTTTTGTTTCCAATACTTGTACTTCATCTACCTTATCTAGAAGTACCTTAATTTGTCTTCTTAGTTCGTTTAGCTCTGATTCGGTGTTTTTAAACCTATTAAGTAGTATTTTATACTCCTTAATTTGGTGATCCATAAGAGTTTTCATTTCCAAGCGAAACTCGCTAATCTCTTCCATAATCCTGTCTTCTATAAAAGTCCTAATATTTGGGTTTCGACTACCGCGCTCGGTGTTCACATAATCACTGGGGGTTGGTGATTTATCCATATTGAATTATCTTCAAACCGGTGTTTCCTAATGTTTCCTTTAGGTACACACTTATTCAGGGCGACTTCACTGACTTATACGGCCAATAACTACGACCGACCAATAAACACGTCCGTACGCTCGCGCAGGCACGTATGATAATATGGCAAACTTCATAATTTACTTAGATTAGTATTAGTGTCAAGTTTCAAGTTTATTAACTCAAGGAATAAGATTTTCCATACAAATAAAATCCCCCCATTTCACCCTCTTAGGGGTGAAATTTCGAAAAACCCTTTCTTAGTGGATACCTACTCTTCACGAAGAACACACCCTCCAAATTTCATGTCTCTAGGACCAGCGGTTTAGGCTGTGCGTTGATGTATCAGTCAGTCAGGACTTTGAATTTTATATATATACACATACATATATATATACACATACATAGATAGATAGATGGGTTCTTCTTTTATTTGTTCCGGTAATTTGTTGAAAATTTTAGCTGCTATGTAATATGGGCTATGATAAAGTATTTTGATCAGAGAGGGTGGAAGATGTAATCTATTTTTATGGCGCGTGTGTAAATACAATGTGTTACAAGAAATTGTGTGAGAGACAGTCTGTCTAGTCTGTCTTCGTGCCATTGTCTTAGCTATAATCACGTGACACGCAAAATTATTATACATTTTCTAAAACGACGGCGAGTAAATTAGAAGAATTATTTTTGTTTACAGTTATTAGAAGATCTTGTAGTCGATTGCCCATCCAGGTAGCATCAATTTTGCAATTTAAGATGTTCGCTAATTAACTCTATTTTCCAGCGCCTATGATTATCCCCCAATCTACTTCATTGCCGTGTCCAGCTCAAAGACGTCAGCGGCCTATTAGTTACTCTGGTCTGATCCATTATCCAGGTTCGTTGTGTTCGGCCTAGACTTAGACTCAATGATAGCCAAGGTGATTATCAAAGAATTACGCCAGTCTTACCGGAAGCTCCCTTTTCAAGAGCCGTGAGATTAACTCATCAGAATCAAGCGGTAACCCCATTGCTGATGAAAGGCTTGGTGCAAACGACGGCAGGTAGATACTGGACATAACTAAAGTGATAATGATATAATGTTTCTGGATGTTTCAACAGTTCGCTGTAATGATATAATGTTTCTGGATGTTTCAACAGTTCCATGTTTCAGTTCGCTGTAATGTGTCTTGGATTTTAGATACCCTAAAAATCCAAGGACACATTACAGTGAACTGTTGCACACATTACAGAGTTACAAAGACACATTACAGTGAACTGTTGCGCACATTACAGAGTTACAAAGACACATTACAGTGAACTGTTGCACACATTACAGAGTTACAAAGACACATTACAGTGAACTGTTGCACACATTACAGAGTTACAAAGACACATTACAGTGAACTGTTGCACACATTACAGAGTTAAAAAGACACATTACAGTGAACTGTTGCACACATTACAGAGTTAGAAAGAGATACCGATTAATCAAGAGTTTAAAATTTATTTCCTGAAGTTGTTATTAAATAGCGGCGACAACAGTACCAACGAGGTAGGAGGACACCGTAAGAATAAAATGTCTTTATGTATAATTCTAAATCCCGTGTACGTAATACTTGTAAATAATAGTTTGATTATTCACCCATAGCACATAAGTCGGGTGCCTGCATCCACCTGCTGTGTCGTGTGTCGTATGCAGCGAGCCTTAGAGAATGTTCCCGAGGGAGCGCAAACAGACCATTTACGACTTTTTGCGTAGTTGGTGAGCGGTAAAATGACGCTTATTATTTTATTTGAATGGTTACCCTGTTTTTGTTTTACGAGTATTTATGTCCCAACAGAACCAAGAAGAACTAAGAGGCTATAACTGTCATTTGTTGGGTGAACATTTGGATAAACGCATTTTAGTATCTCTGCGTATTTTGTTTCTTCCTTTACCTACATAATTTTGCAATAATTTAGATTATAATTGATTATATTTATTTAAAAGATTTTTATAAATCGGATTATAATATGCATGGCTTTTGCTTGTATCAAAATTATTTTTTAAATGTTATGCTAATGTTACTGTTCGTCTAGTGGCACCCACTGATTATTTTTCATGTTTAATCTGCAGATAATGTAATGTGCTGCAACATCGCTTTTTCATTGTTTAACCCTATGTTTTGTCTAGTATGTTGTAGCTGTTTATTACCCCGTAATAAATAAAATAACATAATTCTCGGCCTCTCGGGTAACTTCATCCAGAGTTCGGGGGATTAGTGTCGTACCTTTTTTTGAGTGTCGCAATAAGTCAAATTTCAGCAGCTGTTTAAATACTTAACCTCTGCAAACATGCAGCATTTTATGAGCCCAGCTCTCGAGATTGGATAATGAAGGGAAGGATGTCAGTGTGCTAAGAATAGCTGCGTGGACGCACGCCGACGGCCGAATTGACAGGATCCTGCCACCGCGGTATTCCTGACCGCGTGGGACGGGTACTTCGCTACTTGTGGCACTATTTATTTTTATTTACCAACAAATTCGGCCATGGACTGCACGCTGACTAGGTGCAATGGAATAAATTGCTACTGAACTGTCGACAAGCAATTACATTTTATTTTTATTGCTGAATGTGCCTGCTCTTGACCTCGATCACGCCTGATGGAAACCGATGGATGAGGTTTATGATGGAACGCGCGTGCCCAGAAGCTTCTGGGCAAGGGTGAACACCCTTGCGAACACAGACGCTGGCAGAGGGTTCCGCACTTTTGCTTTGCGCATAATAAATGTGGAGGAGAAGCGTTGAGTACGACTGGGACAGTACGTTTGGTGGTGCGGTAGTAAAATGGCGATGGTGGGATCAGGCATAGCTATTCACAAAGGTACGATTCGGTACCGTATCGACAATGACCCTTATTCGATAACCTCATTTCTAAACCGAGGGACTGTCAAAACGCTATTCACAGATCCGTGCGAAAGGGTTTTGTTTTAACCGATTGAAGTAATTTAATCTCCAGGCACGGCAAAGGATGATTGGTTATAGTGATAGGCACCCTAATTGTGTAATATACTATCAATCACAATCTGAATCATTTTGAAGGATATTGCTAATCCATTGCTTCATATGTTCGAAAAATGTGTCTGCTCAACAACGTAAATAATGCAATGAATGATTGTTGTTGTTGTGTTACACAATTGTCCCGCGGGTTGCAGTAATGACTTAAAGCATACTTTTTATTGCTGGAATATTTAATTGAAGAGTCTCGTAGTAAAATACCTACACACAATATGTAGGGACTTTAAACATTTTGATATTTGAAACGCTTATGTGGGAAGAAATTGTCTCTCGTTTTCAACCACACGATGGTACCTGCTTGTTATAAGCCTCTTTTCGTCTTATTACATGGCCTGGTTCGGTTGAAGGATTTTCCATGTTACTTGGAAGTAACTTTGTAACTTTAATGTCACTTGCCAAGTTAGTAGTGCCTCGTTTCTGACTGCTGGTTCTCAGAATCTTGCTAATTCAAGTTTGAATATGAAACTCAAACAGATTTTATACCCCTTCACGTTTTGACTAGGTCTTGAGTTTCTTACTTAAAGTGAGTGAGAGATTTAATTTTTAATTAGTACCTGAATGTAATTGAAGTTCTTCATAAACACAACGCTATAATAATATTTTTATTTGTGATTATATACCCTTTTTAAATAATTGTTATCAGGCGTCCTATTTTCATAGATCCACTGTATGAAAATAGCTAAAACATGCTTTGATAAATTTATTAGCCATTCAGCAAGGTGGTGGCAGGGCTCATTTTCCAGAGGGCCTTGCCAACTGGCAATTGCTTTCAAAGCGTTGGGTATGTCTACAACTTCTTTCAACACGATTAACATAAGCTTTTTGGTGACTCGTTGACTAATTATTTTTTTAAAATTTTTTGTCTAATTCAGCATCGTTATCGCTGATAGAATGTCACTTTGTCTAGACCCTCAGGATGCGCTAGCTAGACGTATATTCATGTATCGCCACTCGTGGAGGCTACTTCGATTCATGTGACGGCTGAAATACTAAGTTATTATCTTAAGTGGCTTCTGTTGAAGCCAGTCATTACATCTCGAGACATTAGCCGCTGATCAGTTGTTGTTGTTCACGTGTGTCGCCGCCCGTCGTCGCCCGTGCGTGCACTTCACGCGCAGTAGCGCGCAAATGACCGCCTGTTGAACAAATTACTGTCATTTTGTGAACATTATGTGATCTTCCGGCACTTGAGTTGTTTAGATGAAAACAAGAGGTTGAGGAAGTTCCTAAAAGTACATCGGTATTTACAGGGTGAGATAGCAATCTCACTCCATGTCAAAAAAGATTAAAGCAATTCTACTCAACATTTTGGTCCGACTGCCGATCCTTACTTATAGGAGAAAATGCTACAACGATGGCAGAAGAACGTAGATGAAAATAACAATATGTCCACAATGATGTCAGTCTCCAGAACTTTCCAAAGTGGAGCGACAAACAGTTTTGTTCAATTGAGTCAAGTGCTAGTGGCCGGAGTTGGGCCGGCCCCCTGCACCGGGGTCCTGATGGTCCAGCCCACTTATCCGTGGCATTGCTTTATTACTACACACATGTCGCAAATAGGTTTGGATTTAGATGGGATGTCCCATGTAAATCCAAACCAATTTGCGAATTACTTTCAATTAATAAATTTCTTTCCAAGAACTTATAAAAGGTATGATGCAATCTTAGGAACTTAAAAAAACCAATTTGCTAATTACCAGTCCTACTACTAAGTAGGTTTTTTGCACGAAATTCTGTTTGTTTTAATGTTTGATTGTCTTATGTTTGGTCATGCCTTTGATGGCTGTGATTATGGAGATTAGGTGTCACTTTGAAGATATCAATGCAATTGGTATCAGCAGGGACTACGCAGCCATGATTTCAAATCAAATCAAATTTGTTTATTTCATTCATGTGTACATGTAGTTGTTACAATATAAGTAAGTTCCAACATGAAACCCGGTTAGGGCACGGCGACGTAATAATAATAATAATTTTAACATAATAATAACAATAACATAATAGTATTTGTATTTGTATGAGTATTTCATTTATCACTAGTTAGCGCCAACGGGACCAACGGGATGCGGTTTGACCTCCGTAACCTTAACATTACTCGTCGATCTTTATTCTAGATCAGCTGAAAACTATAAAACCCACAGTATTACATTAAAATCAATATCAACGACTTTTTACGATTAAATACTTGAACTGTATCCAACGCGTAAAACTGACAGATCACAGGAGTCGCGGCGCAACGGACATAACAGTGACGTATGATACTAAGTATAGCTGTTTTATTGTAGTCCCGCGCACGTCGCGGCGAGCTTGGGTTCTGACACTAGAGCAGGAACTGGGCGACTGTTTGACAAAGAGAATGAATTATTATCAATGAGCTTTTGCCTGCTGGATGTCGGAAAATATCCCACGGGAACGTAGGTACTACCGGGATTAGAAGTACCCTGTGTATTCATCCAGGAAAACACTGAATTAATTCCGTAATGCATTGTTTTCATAACACTATGGGTTTGCGCGGCGCACGCCAGTATAACTAGGAGTGGACATGACTTTTTCCGACATCTTCAACAATCATCGTCATATTTCAGTCAATTTACACAAAACCTTAATGAATTATACACATAAACCTTCCTCATGAAAATCCGTTCGGTAGTTTTTGAGTTTATCGGTCTAGGATTTAGGGGACTTTGTTTTATATACGAGTATGTAGAAAGTATTGTGTTTTTCCGCAAGGAATTTTTTGAGGAGTCTGGAATTGTGCCCGGTTGATGGCAATGGGCTCGCCCTGCATTACATGGGACTTAAACATAACTGGCGAAATTTGGCCTCTGACTAACCCTTAAGGGAAAGGGTTATGGAGAATTCAACACGTAAACTACATTTTCTGGAATATCTAAAGGAACTGTTGAGAGTGTCCCACTGCAACACAATTCTCATACAAAACGAACGAGCACTAACTGCGCCGCTTGATCAGTGCTAGTGTGTGCTGGCGATTTCAGTCTATTAGACCTGGCTTCCATACGTTGTTATTCTTCACTGACAGTCAGTGATGTCTACAATTAACCCATTCCCTGTCCCATGAACCTCATATGGTTCAGGTTGGTTGTTTAACTATTGTGTCTACTTTGTGGACAGTGAACGTATTAAAGTGCAAAGAAATTATACTGATAACGAAATTAATCCTATCTTCGAATGGTCTAGAAGAAAAATATGATTGTTTAGTTCCTGCAAATAAACATGTTTCAGAAGGAAGGAAGACGCTCATAATAATATTAGATATAAATAATAGTAGAAGAATTATTAATTTCTGTTAATAGTTGAACAGACGAGGATAAATAACTATTTGCAGTACATTAGCAGGATCGTAAAGAAGCTTGTTAGCAGTAATATAATACACACATAATTGTAAATGTACCATCAACTGCAGACTCTTGTGTTTATAGAGAATATGTACTTAGTGTTATTTTTCTCTGTTAACGTGTTATAAATAATTAAAATATTTTAATTAGTTCTACCCCATAACTTTGAAGGTATGGATTAGATACCAGGATATTATGTATTAGAATTCTGTCACTGTCAACAACCAATCAGTTTATGGCATTAATGGTAGATGATGCTGATTGAAGAATGGACAAGGATTGTGTTCGGAAGGTGATATAGCCAAGAAAGGATGAGGAAACCATCAGATGTCGGCTGAATATGGAGCAAAAGTAATAATTGCGACCAGTCCTCACGCCACGGGATAAGGGCTGGAGGAGGAAAATGTTGACCTTCTCTACAGATCTAATAGATCTACAGCTTAGCTTCTCAACTACATCGCCAGGTCAACTCCGCCATATTGAATGTCAAGGAGCACAGGTGGAGTTGCGGTCGCACCGCACGTGATGACACAAACGCACACAAATGTACACATACCCTTACATATACACACGTGTGTGAGGGTGTGTGTGTGAGTGTTGCGATCACCTTAACCCTGTTACTAGATGAACGAATGAGTTCATCGCATTTAAAATAGTTCGCGAATTGATGATTGGAGTTGACATAGCGTGTGAGTGTTAAGTCATTGCCCAGATTTGTTTGTTGTTGTTTATTTATTGTTGTTGTGAGGTCAATAGTGTGTCGTTGAGGTTTCCTGCGCCTTGATTTGGAAGAATCTGACTTGTCGTAGTTGAAATTCCGCAGGTTGTTTCCAATTTGCCTGGTAATAGCAGCCGTCTCAAAAGGTGCAAAAGGAAAAGTGAGTTAGAAGGTATACATGGAATTATCTACTTAACTTGCTAGCTTTCTTTTAAAATTCAACGAATGGTACATGCATGACGCATTTCATAGTTTTAAACTTAAACATTGATTTATTCCAATAAATCATGCGCCATCACATAAAAATAAAAGCGTTTTCACTTCAAATAAACGTCAGGGATGTTTCTCTCAAAATATTTTGATTTATTCATTGAACAATTCAACAAATGCGCTGATCTCCCATGACCTTTAGAGTATCATCAAATTCGAAGAAAACGCAATATGTTTTATCACCTATTACATCACATTGATTGATGATTTCATGCTATTTTAACGGCTATAAAAGAACATGGAAATTACAATATAATTACAATATTGATTTAATAGTACCTTCTATCTGTGGACTGGACTTTGAACGAAAGTTTTAATCGTTTGAACAAAAACTCTTCCAAATTGATGAGTAGCCAACATTTTAAACTTAAATAAAAGCTGGGGATCAATACCCGAATGATAAAAGAAAATTAAAGAGTCTTCCTTTCAGATCGTGTTTGAACAATTCGAACAATATTAGTTTAGGCAGTAACAATTTGATGGTACTGATTGAACCCAGACCACCTACGGACCAGGTAACAATGGAAGAGCCTCCACATATGTTGCTGCTATGCATTCGTCCGACTTAAACAAACACAAAATCAGCTTCATACAGATTTTAATATTACGTAAGTAGACAGAGATGATCTAAAGTGAGACACCAGCAGGGCTTAGAACCGGTACCAAAAGCACGGGTTCTGTATCGGTACTTAGCGGTTCTGTACTCCACCTAACAAGTACTGGTACCAAATTCACAAATTCAGGTGCCGGCGCGTACCACACATCTCATATTTGTAACCTTGAAGTTATTTTTCTAATGCCTATTAACTATCCATTGTACTTACTAGGTACTTACCTGTTTTCTAATTAAACTTACGGAAATATTTATTTAGTATCGGTTTTGGTACCGGGACAGTACCGATACTGATTAGAAAACTCTCAAAAGTACAGCTCCTACGTTGTACCGGTGCCACACCGAGGCCAATGGTGCCGTGACACAAGAGTCGCTAAATAATTTTATTTCTGTAAGTAGGTTTTCAAACATAAACACGTCATTAAATGCTAATCTGATGCATACCTACAACAATAGAAGCATTAGATGTAACGAACGAAGAAATTATCTTCTAAAATGAACGTTGTCAGTGTGAATTCATTTTAAACTAAGTAATCTGGCAATGTCAGGGATTGTAATCTAGGGAGTGAGTAGCATCATTCATTGAATGCACCATTGTGAAAACACATTTGATAATAATTAAGAGACACAAATGTACCTATTGTGGTACAAGTCACTTCGGTTATTCATTTTGGCGGCCAATATTATCAAAATCACAATGTTTACTTATATCTGAATTTAAGTTTCTCAATTTATAATTTCACAATTACCGGCTGACTGACTATTCATCACGCTGTAAGCTGCTATGAAGACGACACAAAATAAGTAGACTAACATACTTACGTGCTTCATCTTGGAGAAGAAAATCCAGTGAAACCGTGTGACACAATCTTTTGTCCAATAGGTATACACTAGCTAGGAACACTCCTAGCTACCTATTGGACAAAAGATTGTGTCTGTAGTGACACTAATGATGTAGGTGGAACACGGGGCTCGCCGCGTGATGCCGACGTCATGCCGACCGACGCCCGTGCACCGCCGTGCATCGCTCTAACGCTGACAAGCGAAAAATTGATAATCACTGTGCATTACCGTGCAGACGTTTTATATGGTCGTAGAGACAATGTAGGTGAGATACGGTTTTTATGTGTTGTAGTTAGATGGTATGTTCCTTGTGCATCTAGCAAGGAATAGGTTACTGGATCACAAGGCCAAATCTGTAAAGAAATTAGCGTTTCACAAAAAGTGATTGAAATTGTAATTCAAAGCATAAAATTCGATACAAAAACTACATTAACTGCCATAATCCAACAAATTACCGAGTAAAAGCTAATTCCACGAACGATGTTAATGGCTCCATTATTTAGCAAGGGCAATTGGTAATCGGAACACGTCTGACTTCGATCTAAAGGCAGAAAATGTACAGAAAAATAACTGAAAAAATGTTTTACGCGTCCATGATTGATTGAAGAATCGTCTTGTCATCGCTAGTAAAACATGTGGTTTTATTTAGTGGTTGTAGTTGAAAGGTTATTTTTAAGAATTAAAAGGCAATTTATGAAACTTCACGAATCTGAGTAAATTAAATTTAGATTAAATGTTTGCATAGTACCTACATATCTTTGGAATCTCTGATGACTGCCAAATATGTATGTACACATCGAATACAAAGTGAAGGCTAAAAATATGCTATCATTATATTTTCTTAAACTTGTTAAAATATTTTCGTGTCGGGCAATCTTGCTGTTAAATTGATCGAGAATGTTGTGGTACACAAAGTTACTAAGCCTTTGTTTAGTATTTTCGAACAAAGTCGATTAGTTTTCCTTAAGTTTCGTCTGCATAGATAAACATAGTTTGTAGAGAGTGCTATGATGATACTTTATGTTAATTATTGACTGAAGTTCGTTTAGTTTTGAAGCCCAACAAAGGGTATCAGATTCTTTGTTTAGTCAAGTTTTTGAAAAGTTCTTGATTGTGATGAAATAAACTTATTACTAATTTGGGTATTTTTTTTTTTAAACGTTGCCCCACACTAGGAATTTCTCCTGTATCGTGGGTGCGTTTACAAACATTTAAACTCACATACACAAACAGCCAGACCCGGAACAACTACTTGCAGGTCATAAAAATATTTGTTCCGTGCGGGAATCGAACCCGCGACACGCAGCGCAGCTGTGAATCGCTTAACCACTGCGCCAACTGTGCCGTCAAATGTAATGAAACTTGTTAGAACATTTAACCTTATTTTTCATAATTCTTTCTTTGTCCCGAAAATCCGATAATTCGGGATCTTTTTGATAACTTTTGTTTTCGAGCTTCGTCTCTCAGTTCATTGACCTCTAGAGGGTAGTGACGCGTACCGGTCAAGAGGCCGACCCCGGGATAATCTGGAAAAATATCGAGATGAAAATGTTGTTTTCATAATTATTTGATCTTGATTGTGCTAATGGGAGCTATTTTACGATAATACAATGTAATATGAGCCATTACTCGTAAACACGTCCGTTTTCATTGACGGAATAGTACTAAAAAGTAAGGCTAGTCCTTTCTGGAAATAACATAACTAGACCAATTTAAATATATATTTTCATAGGTTATGTCAGAACTATACTATGGACACTATGGTCTTCTTCCAAAAACCCAAGTCATATTGAGTTAGTTATGGCATTAACTGTTCTATCAGTTATACGCAAGTGAAGTGAAGGATATCCCTTAAATTTCAACAAAGTGACGAAAGCGCCAATCTAAGAAAGGAGGGTCGTTAAGTGCTCCGTATTACCTTTTTTACCGATTCGATTTATCTGAATAATTTGTTCTTTTTCTCACGCTATATTTTTGGCCGGTCCTTCAGTGAGGGATAATGTGGATGGGAGGGGGCTACCCTTCCACCCGCTAGTCCCGCTAGTCTGAAGCTGCCTCCATTACCTTAAGTACCTCGATAATGTCTGTATCTGATGGTTATTTACATGTAGAGCTCTGAGAACAAACATGCTTAACGAAAAAACTAAAATTAGCCACGGTCACTATAAAGAAAAAATAAAATAAATTATAACCATTCTCAATTAAAGAAAACATACATAAAATACACTTTTTACCAAAAATAATTCACCCTTCCTTTTTGACAATTTATATTCGGGTATTCAGCGTTCGTGTTAACGTTTGATCTTGATCCTATGAATGCGAGGTGCGTTTTTGAGGCCAAGGATCTATAGTACGTGTTACTACTTACAACTGTTACAACTTACCCACTACTGCATAACTTATGTGTTTCCTTCGAAGAGTATTGACCTATTTGTTTATTTATAAGTACTTAAGAACAAGTTGTATGTTTATATTTGTCAAGCAAATATGTATTCATGTTCAAAACAATTTGCGGAACATTTATGTACATAAGGCTTTCACTGCAAGGTAAAGAATGCTGGTTCCTTGTGAATACAATGGAGTATCATATTGTTGTCGCCCGGGGCAATGTACTCTAAGTGTAATGGATTTCAAGATACATAATCAATAATGTGCCTTGAACACAAAGAACATTATTTACAACCTACCTAACGTACGTACACGTACACGTACGTACACGTACACGTACGTACACGTACACGTACGTACACGTACACGTACGTACACGTACACGTACGTACGTTACGTATTGCGCCAGTAAAAGCCTTAGTAGCTTTTTCTCTAAAAGCGTATGTATTAAATTGTATTACAGTCAACCCATTTCATTAATTCGCAGAGGCACCGGGAGCGGATTTCTAGAAAAAAAGGGAGCAGCTTAGCGTTCATGGTGAGATAGGGAAAACTATTAAATTTCACGCTCTGTTTTTGTTTTAAACGGTGCCTCACGTACCGATAGTGAAGTAGACCGAACCTTATACATGAAAATGGCAACTCTTAACACCTGTCTTACAAACTGACATGTTTTGTTACCGTATGAGATGAGATGAGACATTGTTCACGATACATGTCACAGCATGTGGTAGGCCGAAAATCGAAATAACACCAACACGTCCTGAATTCCGGCGTTTCCCGGCATGTCACTACACTACTATGTACACGTCTCTAGCTCTAAATTGTAGGTAGCAGCAGCTGGTCAGTTCGCACAACGACCTGTCGACCACCAAAGTCCCGCTGGGAACAACAAGCTAGCGTCTTTGTTAACTTTCCAACCGAAGTTATAATATTTCATTTGGGTCCTCTAACTTGTTATGTCCACACAAAGCCATATTTCTTCTTCAGATATAACCGGGATCCTCTTTTATGGGTAGTAGTGTTACTAACGTACAGTGAAAGTCTATTTCCTAGAGATTCTGTGTTTACTGGTGTACAGCCACAGCCTAAATATTTAATGCCAGAACAACTGTTTACGGAACAAATTGGATAAAAGGTAGAGTGCAGGTCTCGAACTACATTTGTATGTATTATGTTGATGAAGTTATGTGGTGTTGTTCTAGTAGGAGTATATTCGCTTGTTTGACGTGTATTTTTGCCTTTTCAATAAATAATCTAATATTCGAGCATAAAATTCTAGTTTTTGTATTCGTTGTAAGATAACATATGTAATAGTATAAAAGAGAAAAATATTCAATATGATTCTCGAATATGAATTCCTATATTTATTAATTCATACCTATACATATTGGCTCGTCGGGACAAAAGATACACCGCTCGATATAGATTCTCAAAGTCACGGCGAACACTCTCTATTCACGACGGATGTTATTACTTTCCGTCCGATATTGTTTAAAAACAATATAATTTACTAGCACTTGATGCATAAATTATTGGAATCGACATGTTTGTTTGTACAGCCCGTGAAAATACATCCGAACACGCCATCGCGTCACTCTTGATAAAATTGAACTTTAAAATAACTTGAATCGATATCATTACGTTATTTTTTAATGTTATGGGAAAACAGAAAAGTAAAATATATTGAAAGTTCAAGGAGAATTTTGGATAATCAGATTAGGTCGTTCTTTGACTCAAAAGAATTGGATTGTACAAATGAATGAATGCAGGCATGGGAGGAATGAATTAAGATGTCTCAACCGGGTTTATTCGCACTTTGTTTTTCAGGTAATTTAACATTTGGCGCTGGTTTGTTTGTCTTGAGTTAATGGAATAACAAGAGATATATTATACTGTTTTGTTTCACCCGGGACTGATTAAGAAACGCGTTTTTCTTCTATAGGGGATATATAGCAGCAGTTTCCCGCACGCTGAATCACGAGTCTTACTAACCACAAAAGTAGGTCCAGAATTCACAAGGTTATTGACTGAAGTGGTAACACTGCGAATGTTATTAATATCAATTATTTCTGCATTTAGACAAAGGTGAAAAAAAACTTTTTACAAAAAATTGTAAATTTATGTTTTTTTTTATCTAGCTAAAGATAAAAAAGATATGAATCTACGAAAGTAATAAAAAAAAAAAGGCTGGTTGTCCCTATGCGGCTGAATCAGTAAAAATATAACCCCGAGTGAGTGTTATCTGATCTTCACAATAATCCAGCTATCGAACAAAGAATCTATGGTCTTACACTTTCGCCTAACTTCTAGGTAGTTAGTTGACTATCAGACGCATCTACCCTTGGAAAGGCTCAGGACACGAAAAATCTAGGTCAGAAATGGTCGAACTGACCCATATCTAACTCTATAAATTTTATTAACCGAAGATTAGGGCCTGACATTGACCCGACCATGTTTCACGAACATAATTCTAATTGCTCCGTATAAAAGTAATTATGACGACATAAATTATATGATAAAATGGCGCCTGGTTTGTGTAACTGAAAAAAAAAATGTAGATTAATAAAGGGACGAGGATATCATTATTATAAGTAATTATGATATTCGTTGAAGGATTAGGTTCATATAGAGCTAAGTAGGCATGGTGTGCCCCGAGTACATTGAACAATTTTCATATTTCACTATTTTTTTATTAGATTATCTATAGAGCTTTGGTGACCCAGTGGTAACGGCACCGACATCGTGACGGAGGTCGTGGGTTCGATCCCAGGTACACACTGAAAACGATGAAGGAAAACATCGTGAAGAAACTGGCATGCCCTAGAAATTTCAAGACATGTGACATACACCAACCCGCACTGGGCCTGCGTGGTGGATTACGGCCCACTCTCTCTCACAAAAGAGGCTTGTGTCCCAGCAGTGGGAACGTATGCTGATTATGCTTATGCACTATTTCTTGTTCCTGTGACAAGAAACGTAATTCAGAATTAGTATTTATATTCCTATCGCTTAGCCAATAAGCCTCTGAGGCACTCTTCTGTTTAAAATAGAGTTGATAAAAATTCAAAACGCTCGAAGTCAAATACACGTTTTAAATAAAAAGAAATGGAATTATGAATGCCTTGAGAGCGCAGCTATTAAGTAAAGAGGAATAATTTATATTCTTGTACGCCGATATGTATTTTTTTGGCAAATATTTGTTCCATACAAATTACGTCGACAGTAGAGAGTGCCGTGCTACTGAACTCTGAACTTTACTCTATGTGTTGGTATGTCATTGACAAAGGCAATAAAAAGCTTTATTGTTAAAAAAGCTGTATTTTTATAAAGAGGTAAAAGAAATTTCTTTGTGCTCTATCTTTTTTATAGCAATTGCTTAATAATTATAATTATTCCCGATATAGTAGTGATGGCTATTTATAGGCCTCCTTCTCTAAATATGGACAGATTTTTAGAAACACTTGACACAAACTTAAAAAACTTATCATCTTTTAAGAACATAATACTTTTGGGTGATATTAACATTAATATTGCTTCCGGGAAATTCGATACCCATGTACATAATTATCTGAATATTTGCTCTTTTCATAGACTATTACCAGCTCACTATCACCCCACGCATCAGAGCGGCTCATGCTTAGACCATATTATTCTAAAATCGAATAATCCACCCAAGACATTGGTTACGAATTCTTCGCTTACCGATCATCAAGCTGTTTTAGTAACATTAAAAATAAGTTCACGTAGCATAAACTGCATGCGTAGGTAGCTACACTAAAGTGAATATGACAAACCTCGACAATGACATACGCGGTATTAATTTTGACCCTGTTTATAATTCAAACGATGCAAATATTTCTTTAAAGTATTTCATAATCTCGCTGCAATATGCAATAAGGAAAAACACATTTACTAAAACAATGCCCAGAAAGTTTAGTTGTATTAAGCCCTGGATCACACCCGGCCTCGTACGTTGTATTAGACATAGAGACAAACTTCACCTAAAATTGAAACGCGCACCTGATAACGACATTTTTTCTGTTACATATAAAAGGTATCGTAACTTCTGTAATAATCTATTGAAAAAACTTAAAAATCAGTATGACAAAAATGAATTACAGAAGGCGGGAAAAAATAGTAAACTTGTTTGGAAATTTATAAAAACTAATACATTTAGATCGAAAAATTCCGAACCTCCGCCAGAGATAAACCCATCCGAAGCAGTGAATAAAGCAAACAATTTTTTTGCTAATGTTGGTAAAACATTGGCTGAAAAATCTTTACATTCTAGTAATTTTTCCCCTCAAAACCCGACTACGACATCCTGTACAGTAAAATATTTTGTTTTATTAGATAACGACGTTAACGAAGTAGTAAGATTAATACACGGGTTAGAGGAAATATGTGCTACTGGGTGGGATGACATACCTATACCTACCTACCTATACTTAAGAAATGTAGGTACCTACTAGCCCCTCCACTAACCCACATTTTTTAGCTATGTTTATCTCAAGGAGTATTCCCCAAATTGCTAAAAAATTCTGTGGTCACACCTGTATTCAAGTCTGGAGACAAAAACTGTGTGAATAACTAAAGACCCATTTCAGTATTATCACAACTCTCAAAAATTTTTGAAAAAATCATTAACAGTAGATTGATAATATATCTGGAAGATAACAGACTACTTTCAGATAATCAATTTGGTTTTAGGCCCAATAGATCAACTAGCCAAGCAGTACACAAATTAACTAATTATATTACTACCAATCTAGATTATGGTATGCATGAATATGCTCAAAATGGTTTTAACATTGTCACTAATTGGGTCCATAATAATATCCTAATATTAAATGCAGACAAAACAAAATACATTTTATTTACAATGAGAAATATTAACATACCGCTTACTAATATAAACATTTACATTCACAATTGTAGCACGTACGCTTCCGCTGACACTGCATGTTCTTGCCCCACTTTAGCTAAAGCTGACCATTTGATATACCTAGGTGTCACAATTGACTCCAATCTAAATTTCCGTAAACATATCGATTTACTCTGTACCAGAGTGCGCAAATTAATATATGTTTTTAAGAACTTACGGAACATAGCCGATTATAAATTAATTAAACAGGTTTATTTAGCTCTGTGTCAATCCATACTTACCTACTGCATAACTTCCTGGAGGGGTGCTGCAAAAACTATTTTACTCCCTCTAGAGCGCGCTCAAAGAGCAATCCTAAACGCTGCTACCTTTCGCCCTTTTAAATATCCTACGCACCAACTCAACATAGCATGTAATGTACTAACAGTAAGGCAATTATTTATTCTAAGCATAGTACTGCACTAGCACACTGCACTTCCTTTTGACCCGGTACCTTCCGACAAGAAAAGAAAGGACTTGGTTTGTATAAAGCCTCAAACTAAACATGCATTTGCTAATCGATTTTATGTGTTTTTAGGACCTGTATAATAGATGTCTGTATAATAGACGCAACAAGTTACTAAGCTTCTATAGTGTAAGCTATAAAAAATGTAGTACAATGTTATCAGATTACTTAGCGATACTCAATTACACAGACACAGAAAAACTTCTAGAAATTTTGTCACGATTGAATTTATTCCCTTGTAAGTATTTACTTTTGTATGTTTACATAGGCTTAGTATTAGGTATTAATGTACTATTGTGCTTTTTCGCAGAGTTGTTAAATAATTATTTTTATATACCAGTTTTATTTAAAAATTTAATTCGCAAATTTAATTGAAATGCAAAGTGATGACCTGAAACACAGGTTTGAATTAACCCTAGTTCGGGTGGGTCACTACCTAACACTCGAATTCCGAACCATCATTACTTGCACCGGTAATAAAAAAATATATTTTAGTTGTAGTTTATTTTTAGGTACTATAATTGTATGGGAAATTTGCTACTCTTGGCTGAATGTATACCTTTTGTAAACGTTTTTATTAAATAAATGATTAAATTAAAATTATTAAAAAAAAATATTTGTTTTATGCCGTTACACATTTCCAAATACCTACACCAACCGGGGAACAAATACTTGTAGATAATTTACAAAAATCAGTTGGGAAGTCATGTTCTTGCCCAAGTTACAACTAAGGCCACGTTCACACGTTTAGTCAGCCGCTGACTGTGAGCGAGCTTTACGCAATGTTTTTACATGCATTTTCAACTTTTCGTTCATGCCGAACTGACGTTACGCTATTATGACTACATGTCCACACTAGGGCTCATAGTAAGCTGGCTCACAATTGGCGGCTGACTATATATCTGGGCCCGTATTCCCATAATTTAAAACGTTCAAAATCTAGTCGCAATCTCATCTCGGCGACAAACAAATGTCAAAAACTTGTCAAAATGTAGGGAAATTAGAGGAATTTTTGACAGATTGAGACTGAGATCACACTGTGAACGTTCTTAAAATTACGAGAATCACCTTTTTTTTTTTTTTTTGGGTGGGAAATCATCAAATGACCCCTCCCGCTCTGGGCGGTGCAGAAGGGAGTGTCAGACTTTTACTGACTAAAACCCACCCGTGTTCCTTCAGTTGCCTGTGCCAGGGGCTACGGAAACTCTTTCGAACAACCCGCAGCCCCGGCGGCATCGGCCCTAGCGGACCCCGTCAGTTCGTGCTGACATCTCTTTGAGGCGCGCGTGGAACACAACGCGCCGTCGACCCGGGCCTGGTCCTTACCGGGCGGCGAGCTGCCCAAAGCTCGCCGCCCGCAAGCCCGCGCCTACAGTGGCCGGGAGTCGGCTGTTGACTCCCGTCCAGGGCGTCTCCTGCGGCGGCTAGGCGCGCGAGGGTGCAGCGATTGCCTCTCCCTCACGCGCTCCGCCTATTTCTTCGCGAGCATTACTGCTTCGCAGAAGGAGGTGACGGCCTCCCATTCACTCTCGCTCCGTACCATGGCCTGGATGAGGGCCGGACGCGAGAGGTCGCCGCCGCCGATCGCCGCCACGAGGACACGGCGGGGTCCTCCACCGTGTCCTCCCGGCGATCCCCACAGTGGTGACACCCTGGCGTTTCATCCCGCTTTATCCTGAACAGGAACCTCCCGAAACAACCGCGTCCGGTGAGGACCTGGAGAATTACCCCTCTGGTGTAAACGTGGCCTAAGAGTTCTGTTCACCCACTTACATCTACAAGACGCACTTATGACAGGTTAAGTTCCACTTACCGTCGAAATGGCTCCTCTAAGTACCCGACATTATTTCAACTAAATGTCACGTAAGACTCTCGTGACTCTTTTAAAGTTAATCTAAGCCATGAAGAATATTAAAATAAAATATAAAATAAAAATATTCCACAACTATCACACAACGCCATCTAGTCCCAAGCTAAGCAGAGCTTGTGTTATGGGTACTAGACAACTGATAAACATACTTATATATTTCTAAATACATAAATATTATAGATAAATTACACCCAGACACAGAACAAATGATCGTGCTCATTACACAAACATTTGTCCTGGGTGGGATTCGAACCCACGACCTCCGGCATAGCAGTCAGGGTCACTAACCACTAGACCAACAGGCCTGTCAAAATGAACCTTTACCTCTTTAATTATTTAACAGTATGTTTTCAGATAAGAACAAGACACATTAATAGCAACATTTGAATTAAATTCTATGAATTCTACAGAGTTTTCGTTAATTGAAAGATATTGAAATATTTTTTATTATACCAGATCAAACAGAGTTCTTACAAAAAATAAACAACACTTCATAATTTCTTCAAAAATTCTGTAAAATCTGTACTGAAAATAATAGTTACAAATTGGGGACGATGGCATTGACCCAAATACACAGTATAGGTACAATTCGAAATGTAATTATAGCTTAATTTCGACCAGTAAAATAATAAGAACCGCATGTATTTCAACACTTGGGCCACGCATGAAAGCTGTTCGTAACGGCAACTCCAGTCTGTCGTAGGCCCGCGCGCCGCCCGCCCGTGCTACGCCGCTACGAAGCTACGCCGTAGAGGCGCGTGATTACACTTAGTGTAGCAAACTTCTCAAGTTTTCTTGGAGAAGGGTAAGTTATATTCTTTGATTGAAAAGTAATATATTGATTAATAATTAATATTATTTATTGATAATTAAGTGTTTATGTTTCATTTCGGTAATAATAATTTTTTAATTAAGATTAGTACTAAGACTTAATCTTCATTTCATTCGTTCTGTTCATAAATACTCGTTTAGCAGGCATTATCTATGAATTGTAAACATAACGTTTGTTGAGATTTCACGGTAATGAGTCGGAATATTACCGCGAAATTATTTATTAGCTATTCTAATGTAACATGTTCACATAATCTCACGGAATTTCGATAAATATTGACCAATACTTGCCTCTATATTTTATTGAAAGGAGTAAACTGTACAGTAAAATCCTCCACTTCCAATCCGATTGTGTTCAGTTTTGTTCGCAGTTATTTCATTATCTTAAAATACGAGGGCGGTGTAATAAGTCTGGTAAAAATCTATTTTGGAATAAAATGATCGCAAATTGCATGG
Organism: Apamea epomidion; assembly: GCA_947507525.1. Taxonomy (NCBI): domain Eukaryota; kingdom Metazoa; phylum Arthropoda; class Insecta; order Lepidoptera; family Noctuidae; genus Apamea; species Apamea epomidion. The sequence continues at coordinate 616,551 of OX382226.1, forward strand.
AACCTCCTTGTTCACAACTCTTTTGAAGGACGAAATTAATATTTTCAGCCAGTACTGCCGGTTAGTTTTTTTTTGACAGCAATTAAAGAAAAACAACTGAACACGTTTTTGCAAAGATGAAGAAAAGTGAATTTCGTGTTGTGATTAAACATAATTTTTTGCGCAAAAAAACTATAACGGAAACGAAACAAAAACTTGATAAATATTATGGGGACTCTGCTCCGTCGATTAAAATGATTCATAAGTAGTTCAACGATTTCCGGTGTGGTCGTACAAGCACAAGTGATGCTGTGCATCCTTGTGCCGTGCTTCCATCCTTTATTGTCCTTACTCTAATTGAGAACGAAAATCGCATGAAAATCCGTTTCGTAGTTAAGAAGAACAATGCAGTCACACGATTTTGTCTTACAAGTAGGTGGGTACTTTCTATTTCTAGATTTATTTATTTCATTTTTTTTGTGTAGGTAATACGCACATATTGGGTATTTATTTTAGTTCTTTTTCTCTCAATTATTATAACGGACACACACTTCCCTATGTATTTGTTATTCCAGCGTATGGCACTCGTGGGTTGCAGCTGAAAATCAGCGTCAGGTGGTACACTTGTGTTGTCATCTGATATTATGCTGATCTGAGGCCCTTTTGGCATTATAATCTTTGTTTTCTTTTATAGTTTTAAGGTGTATTCGTTTTGTGTAATGCCAATAAACGCATTTTTCTTTCATTCTTTCTTTCATCCAGGACGCCAAGTTGAGGTCACTACTCCAGAGATGATCGCTAAAATTCACGATATAGTGTTGAACGACCGAAGAGTAAAAGTGAGGGAGATAATCGTGTAGTAGGCATCTCAGACGAACGTGTTCGCAATATCTTACACCAACATTTAGATATGAAAAAGCGATCCGCGCGATGGGTGCCGCGTTTACTAACTGTTGATCAAAAACGCATACGTGTTACCACTTCGGAGGCAGGTTTGGCGTTGTTTCAACGGGATAAAACCGAATTTTTGCGTTGTTTTATAACAATAGACGAAACATGGATCCACCACCATACCCCAGAAACCAAGCTACAATCGAAACAGTGGATGGCTACCGGCGAATCAGCTCCAAAGAAGGCCAAAGCAGTTTTATCGGCCAATAAAGTGATGGCTACAGTTTTTTGGGATGCACGTGGGGTAATCTATATATTGACTACCTAGAGAAGGGTAAAACGATTAATGGCATATATTATGCCAATTTATTGGACCAATTTGACAACATTTCACGTGAAAAACGACCGCATTTGGCTAAGAAGAAAATCCTCTTTCACCAAGACAACGCACGAGTGCACACCTGCGCGATTGCCATGGCCAAACTTCATGAGTTGTGCTATGAGTTGCTTTCTCACCCACCGTAATCGCCAGATATAGCCTCTTGCGACTTATTGCTGTTTCCGAATTTAAAAAAATGGCTTGGTGGGAAAAGATTTGGCTCCAACGAAGATATCATGCACGAAACCAATGTCTATTTCGAAAGGTTATCTAAGTCGTACTTTATGGAAGGGATCGAAAAGCTAGAGAAACGCTGGATGAAGTACATTGAGTTACAAGAAAACTACGTTGAATAATAAATATAATAATTAAATAAAATTGACTCCAGGTTTAATTTTTACCAGATTTATCACTCCGCCCTCGTATTAAGTAGAATTTTACCTTGTTTAACTTTTGTTAGGTAGTATTTTACTTTAGTTTTAATTTGTGCTTTTTGAATTGTTAATTTTTTGTGGTTTTCTGGTACTTATCATATGGCGTTTTCCTCCTTCTTTGTTCACGATCGGCATAATGCATGGTCGAGGTGCTAGAGGGTGCTCTTTAAGTTAACCTCTTTGACGAAGGAGTGGGAGCTCTATTGTTTTCCGAGAACCAAACAATATGCGTGCAGCAAAAATGACACTAATGTATGTAGTTGTTGAATAATAGCAGTTTTTACTACTTAGATTAAATAACCTAAATATATCATTTTAGTATTCTATTTACCATAGTAGTTCAATCGAACCTAACGAAGTTTTCACGGCGAGGTGCGTCCAACTGTATGTCGCGTCACGTACCGCAATAACGTGTACATTTTAATACCATGTTATTATGTAGCCGGGTTACTGACCTACATGTACAGCAGCCATTAATTAAGGTACTCGTATTCATATAAGTGGAATAGGACATGTAAAACTTTATCAAAAAACTACATAAAAGCCGTCAGGGAAGGGAGTGGATCACTGTTTGGGAGGAGTCGTATAAAACTAAGTCACTCGTTTGCCATCTTTTAGTAACTATTTAATTGTACGAAGTTTTGATTTTGCGGACTGAACTGTATGTTTCGCTAATTATATTGATTGATAGTTTGTTCTTCTAAGTTATTCTTCCAAATCATTGACTTAATGGTGAATGAAAACTTGATGATTTAAAATAGCTAACCTGTTATCCAGCTTGACGACTAATGTTCCTTCTTTTTCTTTGTGGACAAGGGCGTTGGTCCAGCAGTGGGACAACTACAAGCTACTGTAGCGACACTATTACTTGAATAGGTTTTGTCGCTCATAACGCTGGTGGCTCGATCTATCCCTGTCGAGCTGAAAGTTTATTCCCAGCGCGACAAACCATTACCTGTCGCCGTAGTCGGGGCAATAAACCCATTGCTTTTTATTATACATATATGGGCTTTATGTCTGACACTCTGTGAGTTGTGGATGACTAACATGCAGACTGCTTGCTCGTACATGTGTGTGATTGTCGGGTATTATACCTAGGGGCTGATTCCAATATGTTGCTGGTCTTTATTTTGTCTTACTGGCACATCTGATGAAAAATTGACATGCAATTTAAACCCTCACATTGACGGAAAGCATGGAAATTTACTGGATCCGAGAACCACAGGACCGGTTTACATGATATCTACTCTCTATAGATTATTGTAGACCCTTAACACTTTCCCAGACTTAACAGATTCCCTTTAGGGAACCGTCTCTGAGTTATGAGTAATTGATGAATACTATCATCAACATGATACTTTAGTTCCCAATATCAGTGCTTGTAACTTATACCTCACACATAACTATGCTTTACTTCAGCGGTAATATCCCAGCACTGAAACCACATAGCATGTAATATGTGAGAGGTTCCATTGTAACGTCCAACGGGTGCGAGGTAACTCGGCGTCAAAGTGTAGTGAATGAAGTAACTTAGCCTTGCTCTGGGCTCTCTGGGTATGACTGGGTTGTCATTACTTGACTCAGTTCAGTGAAGATGGCAGAGAATTGTAATGAACTTCTGAGTTCTACAATTAAACTGAGATTGTCTAAACTATTATTTTATTTATTTTCACGTCATCATTCAGCTGAAAGACGTCCACTTCTGGAAATAGGCCTCCCCCAAGCATGGCTATTTCAACAGCTTTTGCGCTTCCTATCTGAGCGACTGCCTATTTGACCTCAATAATCCAGTTACTTTACTGGGTAACACGATACTCCTTGGTAAGATTAGTTGTCAGACTTTCGGGTTTCTGACAACCCGTTACGACTGTCAAATATGCAAGAATGACGGCTTCACATGCTTTCCGAGGCACGGAAGGGTGCGAAGATGGTCACCCATCTACAGACCGACCGCGCCAAGCATACCTTAACCAGATCGATAGAGCCGTGCGGTTGTTATTATTTTGTCACGAGCTTCTCAGCCTCAGAAAATATATGATAGTAAAAAGAGAACGTTCAGAGGCCTTTGAATATCCAAAACTCTCAACAAAAGCATTAGGCACCAGTCGTTGGTGAATCACAATAATGTTATTTAACAACTAAACCAAAACAAAGGCTCTGGAAAACTATCTCATGATGCAATCTCACCAAACGTACGTTACGACGCCATAACAAAAGGCACCGCAAATAAAAACGTTATGATCGGTATATAACGTTAGTTTGTATCAACTCGTAAATGTAATGCCTTGTCTGCACTGATGTACGGATGTGTGGTGTCATTCATGAAGGTCATGACTACAGGACCAAGAGATATTCGATCGTGAATACAAGGCTTTATCCCATCAGAGATGACGCGACCATACGTGAGGATCTAACGCACTGTTAATAACTAGACACTGTACACACATGCATGCATGATAGCATATAAACTAAGAACAGCCCTACAGCTCCTGGTTGCTGGGAGAAAATCAAAAACTAAGTAGGCATTTTAATACCAAAATATGTGATTTAAACCCTGACCTTTTAAAACCGGTCTGAGGGTGAAATTCAACAACTACGGGTTTCTGCCTAATTTTGATGGAAATTGTTTGCAGATTTTATTTTATAATATGATAAGCAGAAAACCTTTATTCTGTTACATAAAATATACCTAATAGGAAAGAATGGAAATGGATTACATTACTTTTTGATATACAGTTTTATCATAAAAGTTTACAACTAGAGTTTTTCTAGAAGGAATTTCTTAGAACTATTATAGGTATTACCATTGAAACTCTCATAATACTTTGTCCAGTAACTATAAATAAAAAATAAAAATAATTTATTTCAGACAAAAAAGTCCATAGGCAAGGCAAGGTTGTTAGTAACAAGACTATGTCAATGATAATTTACCCGTTATTTTATGTAATGTCTGTAAGTACCCAATAACATTGCAAGTGGACGTCTTTCAGCAGAAATTCGCTGGCAGCAGTGAAACCTAACCAAAATGGCTGACCGCAGCGACACTATTGGTTTCTATGTTTCTGTGAAAATTCTTTAAATACTGTTGCATCTGCTTCTGCGGTCGGGCGGTGACTGCAGACAAAACATCAGCGATAGCACTAGGAACTGGTGAAGGTCGGGCGGTTTTGGGTGACTGTCTTTTGTAATTTTGACGTTCGAAAAATGCTGATCCTCAGCCTAATTTGAATAAATGACTTTTGATTGATTGATTGATACGGACATGATTGGATGAACTGAATAAAAGAACAGACAACAACCACGACTGAAACAATGAGCCTCGCTTTTCAGACCGATTTGTGATTGTTAGTATCAGCAAAACCACAGAACGATACTAGCTAGGCCTTTCACATAATCCCTTAGTGGCCCTATAAGGATACTTTCGGGTACAAAAAGGTCTAATCTCCGCCTGTTTATGTCCGGTAATAACCTATATAGCAATGTTGTTAACAATTCCCAGTTACTGATAGTGGGTATAACATAAAAATAGGCAGCGGATTACGTCATGTGGGACTTAAATCTCATAATTTCTTTCTGATTTTTCCTTGTAACCACTTCTGTATCTAAATGACTGGAGCTTGCTCATTTATTGGTGCTAGTTAAACAACTCATTGATTGTGATTATTTATGGAACAACTTCTTCGAAGGGGCGATTTTAACAGATCAATCACACTTATATTTTATTATCATCTTTATCGTAAAATTAATTGAGGAGTATAATTTGCTGCCAGCAAAAAAAGCTTGAAAAAGAAATAATTTTGTCGTATTATGATTTGATGATTAAATCAAACAGAGTTGATTATTGCGGTTATGGGGATTATAGTCCTTATCCATCAATCAAGTCAAGTTCATTTGTTAGAGGGGAGTCCCATGCCATGTTGGTGACGTCACAGTTCGCGGTCAGCATCCAAGGTCCTGTCACCACTACGTCACACGTCCGCGCTCTCTGATGAAGGTCTCGTCTCTTTATGTAGACATGGGTCCTTGGAAATGTATAATGATTTTTATGATACGTTGGTTTGTTTATTTTTCTAGCTACGCGTATATCGGTTGTTTGCGGTCTCAGACAACATCATATTCAAATATCCTTCCGAAATATTTTTATGAACTTAGTCAGTGTTTTTTGTTTAAAAACATTGTTGAATATGTTTATAGCGTAAAGTCAAACCTATCGAGAATGTCAGATGTTATTGTCTGTGGTAACATAAAATAACTCAGACTCTACTGATTTTTTTTTTTTTTACTCTGGAATGCCATACGGCAATTACATCAATGGAGCAAAAACCACTTCATGTGCTGCTTTCCATCTATCCTAACCGCGGTGGACATCGACCAAGTGGCGATGGACCAGGCACGCTCACGCAGCGTGCAAGTGCAGCATTTCTCAATAGCCCCATCACTCCTTCCATATTGCGCAAATACATTGCGAATTTTTGAAACTCAATTATTTTTCAAAGTAAATATGTACATTAAAATTGAAAAACATGGAAAATTTATGATGTATCCGGTTGTCTATTTTAGCCTGACCATGCAAGTTATCCCTTGTGAGAATAAATATCTCGTTAGCTAACGATTGCCTTATTATTAACATATAAACCCAACAGTGTTCTCAAATTATAGGATTTCATCGTAGCCATCAATAATCCTACTAATATTATAAACGTGAAAGTTTGTATGGATGGATAGATGGATGTTTGTTACTCTTTCACGCAATAACTGCTGCACGGATTTGGATAAAATTTGGAACACTGATAGTTTATAATCAGGATTAACACATAGGATACTTTTTATCCCGATATCCCCACGGGATGGAAATTGATGCGGGTAAAACCGCGGGGCGCTGCTAGTATAATCTAACTTAACAGCGAGTGGGCCAAAGGGCAATTGTTATATGCTTCATATGGTATGGTATGGTATTGGTAAATATCAATGACTAGCGTGACCGCTAGTCGTCGATATTTTAGTTGATTCATCATGTAGTAACGAGAGACGTGCTATTATACATAAAGGTATACCGTGATGAATAGTGATGATCTAGATAACGTTGACCGTAGTTAATACCTGAATGACATGCGTCACGAATTGCGCGTTGTAAGCATTGTGTCAGCGGCCATATAAGGTCATTCATGTGGCGATCTCTTCGGACATCCATTTATTATGTAGGTACTAGCGACCCGCCTCTGCTTCGCACGGTTTTTAGGATTTGGAAAAATATGAAGATTTCTCTATTATATTATGTAAGTTTAAAATTATTGTTTTATATAGTAAATGCTCTAAATGATGGTGAAAATGAGATCCGACATTGTGTTTACAAGGTCTAAGTGGCTGACAAACAGAAACGAAAAGCGACTTCGTTTTAGATATTATATAACAGAGATATTTGACAGGCTTGTCCTATTTTCTGTTCTGTTTTTATTTTATTTATTATGGGACAATAAACAGCTACAATATAAAATGTTACCAATAATAATAATATTGGCTCATAAGTAGTATTACATAAGTAGTATTACATAAGTAGTATTACATAAGTAGTATTACATAAGTAGTATTACATAAGTAGTATTACATAAGTAGTATTACATAAGTAGTATTACATAAGTAGTATTACATAAGTAGTATTACATAAGTAGTATTACATAAGTAGTATTACATAAGTAGTATTACATAAGTAGTATTACATAAGTAGTATTACATAAGTAGTATTACAATTTATAATTCTCCTTTTATATACTTGAAATTGCTGATTGCGATGAAATGACCAATTACGTTACCATTTTTGTCAAATTCGTTGTTTTTCCGGTACAATGAAGAGTATTCTATTTATCTATATAAAAGTAGCTGTCCGTCCCCAAGTCACAGATAATCCTTATTCCAATTGCCTACGATGTGCGTGGGAGTCGTGGGAGTAGAACAAATAAACATGTAAACAAACTCACTGCTCCATTTAAATACATTCGTATGGATAGGGATTGAGGCTTCCTTAACATTTGGGTAGGTATTGACTTTATTACTTCTGTGACGACTGTGTGGCGTCAACTGTTACTGGGCAATACATACGCTTTGACCTATCACGGGATCGAATTCTAAGCCAGCCACCAACAGACGCTTGCATGCGTTTACAACCGGTTAAGCTTTGTCATCTCAAACTATACATAAACTTTTAAGCGTTACATCGTTTGCTCGCGAGTTCATCCGCTTACAGACTTTAATTCCCTATTGACTCGTTTAGTGGTGGAGTTTCTAATAATCCTTCTTCAGCACATTCACTATGGGGTCGGCTTCTTTATGCACCAGCCACGAATCTGTTTTATGTAAATAGATGGATTCTATTTGTAATCGCACCGCATTGTCTGTCAGTCTGTGAGTCAGTCACGAAACGATTGATATAAATAGACTTGCAGCAGCGGCGCAGTTCACGCTACTCTACCACCGCACAAGGTCAGTGTCAATGGATCGCGTGCTGGTTCAGATACGACACCCCGTGTCAGACCATGTGGGTAATTTGAGAAGATTTATAGCGTTCTATTCGTAGTTATCATAAAGTAGGATAATGTGTCCTCTACTGACTGACTCGGTGGTCTAGTGGTCGCAAGCGCTACTGCTGAGCATGACGTCCTGGGTTCGATGTCCAGGACTTAAAAATAATGATATACGTACACCTCTGTCTAACTCTACGGGGGAAACATACGTGATCTTATATTGCCACGACAACTGTATTGATCACAATCCTCACAAATGTTCTATTCAAGTCGTACAGACCTGCTAGATGTATAGATCGTAATAATAGCCCACATCAGTATAAACTGGGATACATCGATGTAAATTCATCATCAGTCACAGCCTTTCGTCCCATAACACCACCCCCCCATTAAGTCATTCTTCCCTGTTCTCTGCCAATCAGGCCTTCCCGACAATCCTAACTACGAGTACATATGTCGTCGACACATCTTGCCATCGTCTTTCCTTAACGTTGTTATTGCGGCTTGTTAAACCATATTGAATATAATTTAATAAGTGGAGGCAAAATTATAAGCATTATTCTTTCTATCACAAAAAGCGTTAATATAAAGGGTTAGTATATATTACATGTTATATACAATAGTACCCTCGTTTGTCCAGATTGTACATAGTATCGCGCTCACTAACGAGCTGCAATTGTGTTGGCTGCACAAACATGTTTGTTCCTCCGGTGACGAACGTGTGTAAGTGATCAAATCATCAGTCCAACATAATTCAGTAATAGCACTACAATTTGCCTCTATGACGGTCGTGGTAGTAGTCATTGAGAGGCTCGTGTATGGTGGTGGAAGTTTTCAGGCATTGTAGCTATATCATCAGTATTTTTTTATTTTATTTATTTATTCATTAGGGACAAAAAACAGTTACATGCAAGTTATACAATAAATCCTTATCTTAAGATTATAAACATGTAACCCACAACATTGTCCACATATTAATAAAAAACAATAAAAGAAGTAAAAGACAAAACGTATACAAAAACAAATATGTGTGTGCTTGTGTGGTCAAAACATAATTAAATTTAAATAGCTTCCTTTAACAATACTCCATTTTAGACAGTATATCTATAGCCCTTTTCTTAAACAGTTGGCTTGAAAGTGTGAATATGTCCAATTCCATGAAATAATTGTTGTATGTCTCTACAAGGCGACGAAGGGGTGCACGTTTCCCGGCGTTGGTTTTGCACATATCTGTATGGAACAGTCGAGGCACACGCGCACCCCGTTGGATAACAGTTCTAGGCACTATGTAGCGTAGTTTATTCACTAAGTGAGGACAGTCAAAACTATTGTTACATAAGCCATGCAGTGTCATTACGCCCAGAAGAAATCGCCTGGACTTCAAACTCAGAATGCCGTAACGATCAAGTAACTGAACATAACCAACCTTCGAGTGACGGCATTTATAGTTCAAGGAACGCAGGAACTTTTTCTGTACCATTTCTATTTGAAAGCTGTATTTATCATAGAAAGGGTTCCAAATCTGGACAGCGTACTCCAATTGGGACCGTATCAATGTTTTGTATAACAATAAGAACGTAGAGGGCCGCACAAAGTCACTCGATGATCTCATAACGAAACCGTACATCCGAAATGCTTTGTTTACTACATTATCGACGTGTGTGTCGAAGTGTAAACGTGAATCTAGTATGACACCCAAGTCACGAACCGATATTACATTATCTAACCGTGTGTTATGAATACAATAATTGAATGTAATTTTATTCCTATTTTTGGTGAATGAGATGGTATGACATTTGGGAAGACTTAAAAAAAGTTTGTTTTTTGCACAATATGCATGAAGCCTGTCGAGGTCGTCTTGTAGGAGTTTGCATTCTTGAATATTTTTACAGGTTCTATAGATTTTAATATCATCTGCGTACATTAAGAAGTTAGAGTTTAAAAAACAATTACTAATATCATTAATAAATATGACAAAAAGGAGAGGGCCCAAAATGGATCCCTGTGGGACACCAGACTTGACCACAACCGGGTCTGACTCGTAACCATTAATCACAACTTTTTGCGTCCGATTATGAATATATGAGACAAACCATCTAAGCAAATTACCACGTATCCCGTTATAAGCAATTTTTTCCAGAAGCAATACATGATCCACCTTATCAAAAGCCTTCTGAAAGTCGGTATACACAGCATCCACTTGAGTTCTATGGTCCATGTTTTCAAATAAATAGTTTGTAAATGCTAGTAAATTAGTCGTGGTCGAGCGTCGTTTGACAAAACCATGTTGTTCGGGTAAAATAAGCTGATGAATGTGGGGATATATGGCACCGTGTACAAGACTCTCAAAAACTTTAGTCAATGTAGAAAGGATTGAGATGGGGCGGTAATTCTCGACATTGTTCTTGTCGCCAGACTTATAAACAGGAGTTATGAATGCACGCTTCCAAATTGCGGGGAAAAAGCCCTCATGCAAACATTTATTAAAAAGTATATGTAATGGGGCACACAAGCTTTCACAAGTCCTTATAAAGAAGCTGGGTGGTAAGCCGTCAGGTCCCGCCCCCTTAGAGGAATCTAAAGACTTGAGTGTCGTGCGTACAACTTCTGTGGATAGATAGATGTCGGATATGCAAGGGGAATTATTTGAATAGTTATTAGATGGTTGCCACTTGATAGGATCCAAAGTAGAAGGTTCATAGACGGAAGAAAAGAAGGAAGAAAATAAATTACTAATGTCTATAGGATCATCTTTAGAAACATTACCGAGATTCATGATGGCCGGGTAATTAGCTTTTCCTTTTTTAGAAGAGACATAAGACCAGAAATGCTTTATATTCTTAGGAATGCTATCTTCAACCGATTTTATGTAATTCCTAAAGCATTGCAATGAGTCTCTGTGGAAAAGTTTACGATAGTTAGAGAATCTCAGATAGTCCGACTGATTGTTGTACTTCTTCCACTTTATCCAAGCACGCTCCTTTGCTTTGAAGACTCGTATAAGAGAGGGTGTAAACCAGGTAGGGAAACCAGACTTTCTCGTTCTTGTCAACGGTACATTTGACTTAATAATACAATACAAAGTCTCGTAGAAAATGTTGACAGCTTGATCAGAATCAAGATGAGAAAGCACCGAATCCCATTTGATGTTACCCAGTTCACAATTTATGCTCTCGTAATTAGCTTTATAGAAGTTATGTCTACGGACCGCGTGGTATTTTAATGGAGTATACTGAGAATTCAGACAAGTCAAGACAGAAAATACCGGATGATGACTATCGGGGTCAAGTAAAGCATTACATGGTATAGATTGACAGCTGACATTTGAGATAAACAGATCTAGTATTCGGCCTAATTTATTCTTCGTAATATTAAACTGAGATCCATCAATTATATTGATGAAATTCAATAACATTCGTCCGATTGAGTTCGTAGCTTGTGTGATTGCGTGATTCCCTTGGTTAATCCAGTCGACGTCAGGTAGGTTAAAATCACCAGTAATAAAGTAAGAGTCGGTGGCAGGATCGTTAACCAAACTTTGTAGCATGCCTAGGTAATGTGTGTATGAGTCTTCACTCGTACGAGGTGGTATGTACGAGGCACTGATGATGTGGCGTTTATTATGTTGGGAAGCAGGTAGCTGGACGATAATTTGCTCAACTTCTGTAGAGACGAATTGTAACAGTAACTGGCTAGGGCGTAAATCCCTAAGAACAGCTATTAAAACTCCCCCTCCGTCACCTTTATTCGTTGCAGAACGATCACGATCGCGTCTGAAGACCACGTAGCGATCGTCAATAAATTCGCTATCCTGGATGCTGGGAATCAGCCACGTTTCCGTCAGTATGATGACGTCATATGAACATGCCAATATATTCATGTATAATGTGTGCAACTTTGTGCGGACCCCTCTACAGTTCTGGTAATAAATTGCAATGTTATTAATAGCCATCGATGCTTATAATTTTACGGTAATAGTGGTATTGAATTAAAATAAATAGTGTTATTGAAAAGGCAACTCTAAGTCTGAAGTACAGTGCATTAAAACTATAATATAAAAGTTTATGAATACACTTAGGCAACAAAATATAAATTTGCAATGACACGCAATTACGAAATTGGAGGAAAAGCGACATTAAAAATATAATAAACAGCACACAGCAAGAAAACAAGCAAATATAACAAGTTGGAAAAGGACAACAACAGCCACATATCTCTGAGAAAACATAGATTACATAGACCAAAACACGTTCCACACACAGAAGCAAAGAGCAAAAATATGACTCAGTTCTAAAAAATAAAATAACAGTGCATTTCAAGTCGTTACATTGTGTTCTTGGCCATATCACTAGCCGCGGTACCGGACTTATTGCTAGCGATGATCCTTTTAAGATCTTCTGTGGATCGAATCGCAAACGACTTATCTCCATCCCGCTCACGCACAAGTATCGTCGAGTTTCTGACCCATACATACTTGAAACCATTCTTCTTGGCAAGTACTTTGGCCTCCCGAAACAAAGCCTTATTTTTAAGAGTCAAATGTTCATTAACGTAGATGGGAATAGTATTAGCGCCTGCAATTCCTATTTGGTCCGACTTGAGACTCTTCGCATTCCGGTAGGCGCTTAGCAAGTTGTCCCGAATATTCCGCGATCCGAATTTAACAATAATGTTCTTCGGTGTGTTATCCTGTTGCTGCGCATGTGGAACACGATGGATGGAAATAATTTCATTTTGTGGCACAGGTGACTTAATGGCTTTACCTATAGACTCCATAATAGTAACTAGGTTTTCATTGCGTTTTTCGGGTACATTGCAAATCTCAATGTTTAACTGACGCGCCTGCTGTTCCATGGCATCAATTTTGGCTTCAAGGATAGCTACCTTGTGTTCGCAATTATTGTTGTCCAATTCATGAAAGCGCTTCATACAATCCTTATGTTCCGACTCCATGGTGCTCAAGCGAGACTTCATATCCTCAAACTCGGCATTGAAAAATTTAATTGATTTTTCGATCTCGGCATTCGATTTTTGGATGGAAAGATTCTGTTGTCGTAATTCCGAAACATCTGCGACTAACTTACCAAGTACTTTATCCTGGTCGGCCTTCCAAGACTGCAGCATACTCTTCAACTCCTCGAATCCGTCCAATTGCGAAACCATGCAGCTATCGTCGGTACGAAATCTTTTGTTACTTTGTCTTATGGTAATATTTGCCGGATCACAGATGTTACTATCCGGGGCCGCAATGGAGGAAGGAGAAGAAAGGTCAGGCTCCGAACGCGTTTCCTGTAGAACGCGGGCATTTGGGGAGCCCTGTGGGGGTGATCGAATCATGCGAGGCATGGTTTACTAAACGTTTTGCAATCCGTGAGATAGCAACAATGAAGGCATAAAAACAAAAACAATAATAACAATAGAGGTCAGTCGGCTGGGCAGCTGATAGAGTACACCCAATTTGCTTCAATCCGTAACTGATGAGTTGGTCCGGGGCGCACAGGCGCTAGTCCAAAGCTCCGTGCGTCGAGAAGTCGCGGGTTCGCACCTCGCCAACTGCAGAACTTTTTGTATGTTTTTCGATGAAGATTTCGAGTTAGACTCACGAAGTAGGAGCTGTCTGAGATCTTCTATCCCACTCGAGCTCCGCCCACTGGGCGTAGACCACTCGTATAAACACTTCAAGAGCGACAAGGAATTGCAAAATAGAGCAACAGCCAATGAGAGCACATAAAGTCACACACAAAATTAAAAATCACAGCACGGTGCGCACACGTTCGTCCGCTTCTGAGTACGAAAGCTAACTGAAACTGAACAGTATGTCATGAGTATTATGATTGCATATTTGTTGTATTCTCGTTTGGTGTTCATGATTGGTATTAACTTGTTACATTACGAGGTGTCTAATGCATAATATGATTGCAGTATTATAATAAAACTGCTCCCGATAAAAATGTTTACACTTTACGCGTTTTATTTATGCCAGCTTCAAGCGTTTTCGTTTTGTTAAAATTCGTAAAACAGAAAGCAGAACACGTTCTGGTCGACATTTTATAAAATAATCGTATGAAATCGAGTTAAACATATATCTGACGCAAATAACCAAAAGCCTGTGGAAGGTTTCATGAAATATCGGGTCACGCCGTAACATTGCAAAATGGGGAGTTTTTGTATTGGCACGCGATGCATGGCTGGATGCTGTGCATGGAGGGGTACAGTCTGCGGAAGTGACCATTTACAATCGTAGTTGAATATAAATCTTCCCTCAAGCCACATAAATTGCCGATAGGTAACATAGTTTTAATTATTATAATCGCAATATTTGGCAGATGAAGACTTGTCTATTGTATGCAGTTGAACTCGCAAGACTTTACGTCTCATACCATTAACGTAATTCCTTAGCTTTCTCTAACTTCTAGACTTACTATTTTCGGTTAGCACACGACTCGTTCAAAATACAATTATGTCGCTTCCACGTTTCTCACTCCTTGGAACTCTGTGTGACTACAATTTAATTGGAAGCGGCTACACAGCGCGGCGTGCGCTCACTTAGTCCCGCCCGCTCCCGAGTCCCGACATGCGGTACTCCTGGTGTACGCGTGCTGTTAACTGTTATGAGATGGCACCGCCGGCGCCGCCGCCGCCAGTCGCGACAATTACTTTGTACTAAACTTTGTCTTTAGTTCTTCTTTTGGAAACTAAGATTTTAAGTAATATTATGGCGAGATAAGTTGGGAAGTTTTGCACATTCCGGGGCTAATTGGAATCCTAAGTACCTATCTTAAGATAGTACAATGTTTTGCCGCGGTCTTGTTCAGCTCAACGCGACAACGGCTACTTGATGAACTAGAAGTTATAACTTTATGGTAAAGGTCTTTAACCAGAGGGGCAATTCTCGTAATATTCAGAACGTCTGATCTCAATCGCAATCTGTCATAAATTACCTCTAATTTCCCTACATTTTTGACAAGTTTTTGACATTGATGTCGAAGAGTTGAGATTGCGAGTAGATTCTTATTACGGGCATTGGCCTTCTGGTCTTCAGGCAAATAAAAAAAACCGACCACGTGCGTGTCGACCACCCACGATGAAAGGTTCCATTCCGTTCAGTTGGGATGAATTTAGCCCAAAAACAAACTTAACATTGTAGTTGAAAAACATATTCTCCGATACATCGATTTGCCGTTGGAGTTGGAACATTTGCAGTTGGTAAGTTTGAAATCACAAAGAAAATTTTTTAATGTGATAAAATTACAAATTAACGATTTTGGGACTTTTTCCTTTACTTGTGCTAGGAGAACTTACTTCTTGCCAAACATGATTCTAGGTCAACGGTAAGTACCCCATATAGGTTTTGATTTATTTGCGAGTTTCAAAATATGTCACATAAATGGCCGTATTTTTTAATGCGTTCATTTAGAAGCTTGATGTTTTTAGAGCTCCAATGGACCATAGATCTACGTATTTGATATTAATTTCAACTTGATACCTTCACGTGTTCCTAAGAAAAAGGGATTCTTGACAGACTGACAGGCAGACACGCGGAAAACGAGGTAATCCTATAAGGGTTACGTTTTTTTTTCTTTTGAGGCACGAAACCTTAGAAATAGGTATGTCCAACAGTATAAACTATTCAGGTAAACACTGAAGCAGTGAAATCTGCTCAAAATTTTCATAAAGAGATTTTAAGCCTCTCGGTCAACTTGATCTAGTTGAATTCAAATCACAATCAACCTAAACATGCAACGAGAAAAGTTGTACCGGAGACCATAAATTAGTTGTTTCGGTCTGGAGCGAATCTCAGCAGTTTGCGGGTGGTCGTGAACAGTAATGGATGTGGCCAACTTTGCCAATATCTTCAGTCCGGCCGACACTTCGCGCTGACGTAACTCCTGTTCAAGGCTTAATTACTCGTCTCGAGTCTCACGTACACTCACCAAACTAAAAAGTTAAGCACTTTTTGTCAATCAATTCAAATTATAATGTTTATCGCTCCGCAGTGAAAGTTCTTAAGACTGAAAAGCATTTATTTATTTATTTATTTTTATTGGTTCACCAACAATTGTTTGCACAGGTTGTATGCTAAAAAGTAACATGCAGAAATGTAAATGCAACAGTGCAACAATCACTTATAGGTAAACTCCGCATGCATAAAGAAGTTGTACAATTTTAGAATATTAATCTAGATTAAAAAACGAAATATACTAATCTAAAGGACTAAATAATATAACAACTTGCAAAAAGCATGATAGTGATACTGATGTAAATCTGAATGATGCTTTCAATTGGGTTAATCAGTGAGATGATCATACCTACTTATATTAAACTACAATTTAGTTTTCCGCGTCGCGCACATGGTCACCTTTTCTACGTATTATTCTCATTAAATAATGTCAGCAATTTTTCAATTTATCTGAGTTTTGAGATGATGTATAAAAGGGAGATAATATTTCTCAGAAAATCTAGTCGTTTTAAGCGTGAATCAGGTGATGATGGCGGGAAGCGAGTCATCTGAATATTTCAGTGAAAACTTCGAGGAAGCGCGCAGAGCGACGGGTAATGAATTATTTAACTGTTATAATGTATTTGTTACAGTAATCAGTTCCATTGTTTATGTTCTATCATCCCCAGTGTTGCTACTGTAATATATTTGAGAGAGTTGTAAGCTTCGCGAGAGATTTAAAAGCTATTTGTAGAGGTTACGGATGCCTTTACAGGTTACCGACCCTGATTACTTAATACTGCGATAGTTTGTAAAGGATAGTTTCTCTCACAAAATCAACTATTTTTATCCGTTAGTAATTTGAATGCTTTTATTCAACGAGTGTTGTATACCACGGCAGCCGTCGCGCGTCGTTTGGTACAGTTTTGGCACAAAAAAAATTGTTCAATAAACTTCGTTCGTATTCAGAAAACAGTCTGAAACGACGCTGTGTGTTTTCCTGTGACGCAAATCACGTCCCCGCCGTCCGCCTGTCGAGTCCTTGATGAATATCTAGAGAACTACTTCACGTTTGTTGGACGTAGCTGTGGGGTACTTGATTATGGACTAGGTCCGTTTTTGTTCTGGTCGGGTGTATAAAGTACAAGGTCAAGCTTTTGTGGGAAGGCTGAAAAACCGTGAAGGAATTTACTCATAGTGGTATGAGAAAATTCCTTCACGGTTTTTACTACAGCGATATTTCAGTAATCCGAGATTAACACCTACGGCCTTATATAAATTTAGATGAATTTGTAAAGAGCACTCTTTAGAATTCTCGAGCAACAAAATAGTACCTACGATTGTCATCAAGATAGTATAATATTCAGCATGACACGTGGATGCCTCTCTACTTGTTAACACTGAACATTTTCTTTACAGCGAATTTTATTTTTATTCAATCTTTTTCAGTTTCCAAGGAGCGCCAATTAATTACTTTCCAGGCGAGTCTATTCATTAAATCTATTCGCTATCTGCTCGTAATTAAGAGTTTGACTCTTCAAACAATTTTAACGAGCACCTAATGATTGTTAAACATTGTTTAGAAGCTATGAAGTTGTTCGGAAGCAATCAGAGTGATTGGCTTGACTTGGGTAAGTTTGTTATGATTGATATTGATTGGCCTGTCGTTGACTTCCGGACTGTTTGAAGAGGAGGCTAATTTATTTTTTGGGTCAGGTTAATTATGTTCACGTTCATGTTCGAAACACGACCCACGATCAAAAGGGATAAAATTTACAGCAACAAAAATCACCATGCTTGGTAGAAGGGTGTGATAAGAAATTTTTGGCAGTAAAAACCTAATAAAATTGATACCAAAGAAAAAATATAGGCAATTTAAGCTACCTAATTAGTTTTTGTTGTTATGAGAGAGATAATCAGGATGCTTTCGAAGTTATCCCCTTCACCCTTATCACAAGCCTGTCGGCGGACACCCGGCTTTTATTTTCAGAAAATTGTGGGTTGTGTGTGGTTTTCTGGAAATAAAAGTCGGGTGTCGGTTGTGTACCTAAAATTATTTTCAATAGGTATCATAAATATTAAATTAAGAAATAGTTTATTTGGTTGATGTAATTGGTATATGACGTTCCAGTTCGGGGATAAATGAAATAAATAATGTCCAGTACAATAAAGACATAGAGTGCCTATTCTCTTTTGTTTCTCCACTTCTGTACAGTATGAAAGTCGTGAACCTCGTAGGTGTGATAAGTAAGTCGATACTCGTCTGATCCGTCGCCGGAGCCGCTTGCTTCAAGTTGATGCTCCACGAAACTTGACCTTCACCGCGGACCAGCACGTATTTATAGAACTAGTTTCAGCTATGTAGGAGGTGTGAAGTGGGTGGGCTTTTGGATTATCTGTAGAAGTGAAAAGGTATTAGCGAACGCTTGTATAGGACCTCAGCGGTGTGTAGTTGCCTATTTAAGGAAAATACCAAGTAAATTGTACCAGAGGGGCTTACAGAGGTAAATTGTACCACGTGACTTTTAGTGAGTTCTTAATATTATCTTCAATGTCACATTAAGATTCCTAGTAGGTTAGGTACGTAGGTTCCACATAGGTTAAGTACTAGGAAAAGTAATTTGATGGTCAATGTTTCAAACAAATCAATAAAAATTAATACCAACGTTTTACATACGTTAGTAGGTAAGTTTTCATCCACAGAAGTCAGTTTCGATGCGGGCACGACCAGTTATAGTCTGTCAAATCGTAACCAGCCCGTAAACCTTCAATGAAGATGCATGGTGAAGCAAAAGTAGGTTACCTAAGAGTCAGGGCAGGGGGCAGAGGGCAGGTC
Source organism: Apamea epomidion (assembly GCA_947507525.1). Taxonomy (NCBI): domain Eukaryota; kingdom Metazoa; phylum Arthropoda; class Insecta; order Lepidoptera; family Noctuidae; genus Apamea; species Apamea epomidion. The sequence goes on from OX382226.1 coordinate 635,527, forward strand.
CTTGATAAATACTCTTTGAAAACTCACCTAGACTTCACGTCTAGGAGAATTTCAATACAAATAAAATGAAAAGTAGAATCTTAGGAGAATTTCAATACAAATAAAATGAAAAGTAGAATCTTTAAACTAAGGCAAATAATACCTACCTCAGGTACTTGAGTAACCAAAACTTTCCAGAATTATCCAGTTAAAAGGGGTTTTTCGTTTCCTTGTAGAATGCTTAGTTCCTCATAATAGTTGCTAGACTCACATTTGTATGCATTAGGGGAGCGCCGCCGTTTGCACGGACTGCGGGGCACGTCGGCAGTGGGGGGGGGGGGGCGGGGGGGGGCAGGGGGGGCAGGGGGGGGGGGTACCGAAGGAACCCTTTCACTAATGTAGTGTTTTTGTATAATGTCGGTATGATAATTTAATTTGCGTTTGTAGTTTATTTTTCTTGTTTTTAGATGGAGTATTCCGGAGGGAGCTTGTAATGAATTTCATGAATTTATGTCGCTAAAATTAAATATGACTGAGTGTAAATATTATTCATAAAATATATTATTAGAATACCTATATTTATTAAGGTACACCAACAGCTATTAGATCACAATAGTCTCGGTCTTACAAAATCGCCTGTTATAGGTTTACCAATAATCTCAGAAATAAGGGATCACACATCATAATAACAAAACTAAAGGCTAGAACTTAAAAATTATTGCAAAATACTTCAGTAACAAAAAGTAAAATAAAATAAATATATAATTTGTATAACAGCGCTCTTGGAGACTGTCTCATTTCTCAATTCGTGTTTCGAAAGCAATGCTAAAATGCAAAAAAAAAGAAAATCACGGCACTGAAATCAATTAGAACAAAAGTTTAATTTAGTTACAAAATATTATGAACTAGACAGATTCAGCGAATACTTTGGCAAGCTTCGTCATTCCGGCGAACAATTTCGTTTCACTCCCAAAAAAAAAAAATACCATAGTGAAACCTGAAATGCCTGAAACCTCGTGAGACTATATTTATGTAGTGGCGCATGTGTAGCCCTCATCGAATGTGTGGCCCTCATCGAATGTGTGGCCCTCATGGAATGTGTGGCCCTCATCGAATGTGTGGCCCTCATCGAATGTGTGGCCCTCATGGAATGTGTGGCCCTCATCGAATGTGTGGCCCTCATGGAATGTGTGGCCTTCATCGAATGTGTGGCCCTCATGGAATGTGTGGCCCTCATCGAATGTGTGGCCCTCTTGGAATGTGTGGCCTTCATCGAATGTGTGGCCCTCATCGAATGTGTGGCCCTCATGGAATGTGTGGCCTTCACCGAATGTGTGGCCCTCATCGAATGAGTGGCCCTCATCGAATGTGTGGCCTTCATCGAATGTGTGGCCCTCATGGAATGTGTGGCCTTCATCGAATGTGTGGCCCTCATCGAATGAGTGGCCCTCATCGAATGTGTGGCCCTCATCGAATGTGTGGCCCTCATCGAATGTGTGGCCCTCATCGAATGTGTGGCCCTCATGGAACGTGTGGCCCTCATCGAATGTGTGGCCCTCATCGAATGTGTGGCCCTCATCGAATGTGTGGCCCTCATGGAACGTGTGGCCTTCATCGAATGTGTGGCCCTCATCGAATGTGTGGCCTTCATCGAATGTGTGGCTCTCATCGAATGTGTGGCCCTCATCGAATGTGTGGCCCTCATCGAATGTGTGGCCTTCATCGAATGTGTGGCCTTCATCGAATGTGTGGCCCTCATGGAATGTGTGGCCTTCATCGAATGTGTGGCCCTCATCGAATGTGTGGCCCTCATCGAATGTGTGACCCTCATCGAATGTGTGGCCCTCATGGAATGTGTGTCCTTCATCGAATGTGTGGCCCTCATCAGTGTCGGGAGAGCAATCCCACTCAAAGCACGTACTTGACCCAAAAACAAAGGTATCAGGAACTTTATCGCTTGATTCTTTTCGTCTTTACCACTATTAGACAAAGTATATTAATAGTTTATCTAGTTTTTATATTATATATGTTATTATTGTAGCCTGTTTTTGTCATAAAATACTGTGTTTTTAGACTTTTTGATCGGTTTATAAGTACCATTAAAGACAGCGAGGTTGTTCGTCAATTATTGTTTTTGTCATTTTGTTGCCATGCCAAGCACAAATACCACAGTAGGTAGTTATAGTACTAAATTAATACGAACCTATTTGTAAACATTTTGTACACTAAAATAATTAACATGAATAATGGTAACATTATGAATGTATTAAACTGTAATATGATACAATATGAGGAGAATGGCGTGTGTAATTGTATATCAGATTCAGCCCACGTCTCGCAAACTATGTACAACACATAATAATTCTGTATGTACACAATATTAATTTAATGATGTACGAAATTGACTAACTGCGATTGGCTCATGTTCGTATAGACTGCTTTTTCAAGTTAAAGGTAAATGTGCGGACAGCTTGGTGATCTCTTTATATGAAGTAGCCTTTGATCAATTAGGTAGAAAAAGTCCCTAATACTGAGAACTACCCTGCCCTTACCTACCCTTACCTGCGAATATGATTAACATTGGAAAGTAATGTTATAAATAGACGATTTGTCATCTCTAAGGAAAATCCTTCAAGGAAATTCACAGATAAATAAAACGAATACGCGATTCTGAGCACATCTTTTAGCAGAAAAGGTTGGCGGAATCTCGGCGCCATCACATTAGAATGAATAATTATTAGCTGTGCCCACAGATATGTAAACAAATGAAGTAATCAATTGAAAACAAAGGAGCGCGTTCGTAAAATTGTGACTGTTGACAGATTTGACTAACGCACTTCTGTGTTTGGTGCAACTTATACATATAGTTGCTTCAACTTATTGACGTCACTGTCATTGGCACATCGTTTAATATCGTCTGGAAACGATGGCGGTCCTCCTTATGGTATGCACAGGTAATTAAAACGCACCGTGTAAATCAGGCTTTAGAAGGAGTTTACGTTTGTAACCCGCGTTGTCTGCCAATCAAATAAAATTCAAATCAAATCAAATTTGGCAGTCTCTTTCTAAGACTCTATGTTACTGCTACCATAATCACCTTTCTTCTTTCGTACGTCAATGCGGGTCAATTTATGGAAACACTTTTTTATATTTTCATCTCCCTGTGATATGATTCTTTGTTCATATCCATGGTTCTTAGCTCGCCTCCACATGTTGTGGGCATTAGTACCGACTGGTGACTTCTCTGCTCTTCATTGGATTCGTGACGTCACCGTCAGTGCCACATCGTTTAATATCGTCTGGTAACGATGGCGGTCCTCCATATTCCCCCAAGTACGCTATATCCTTGTCCTATATTAAGCGGTAATTGTGCAACGGTCAAGGTAAGGGAATAATTGGGATGAGTGCAGAGGTCGCGAGTTTTAATGAGACCTGACAATTTAAGATTTCATTGTCGTCTGACATATATTAGATCCTTGCTCCTTTGGTTCTTCCTCTTAATCGCGCTGTTGGATGTTTAACTCTCGGCTTTCCAATGAAAGATGAAAATCCAACAGCGCATAGGCATTGATTTTGGTGTTAGGCAGTGTTAGTGAAAAACGGGCATTAGTGCACTTACTCGTACAATAAAGAACATCTACCTAATCGTTGAAGGGACAATCTGCTTGTACGAACAATCAATGTACTAAGCTTTTCAGTATACGTTTCTTTCGTAAATTAGGTACACTTTAGTAATGGTTGGTATCGGCTTCCAATCGAACCATATGCGGAGGAGTATTATAAATCATATAATACCCACAGCGATTGCAATCCGACCTCCGCAAGCCAATTACTGGAATTGCGACATATTCCATATTTATGAAACCACCAAAAAAAATTATTAAATCATGGCGAGTGGACTAGTATCATTTGTATTGAATATTAAACTTCTAATATCCAATTCTAAGTCCATAAGAATGAAGTACGTATTATTCTAGAACTCAACACTAAAGCCCCTCATGTCCACGTTTATCGTAATTTTACCATTAACTAAATTAGATCATGAGTACCTACTACATATTCTCTAACATTATATACCTCGCATCAAGCCTAAGTAATAATAACCCTTATTAGTCCCAAGTACTAATACTAATAACCTATATTAGTCAGCATTCGTCTACAATAGTCTACGATAGTCTACGATAGTCTACGATAGTCTACGATAGTCTACAATAGTCTACAATAGTCTACAATAGACCGTTAGTAGTAATGACAGTCTATGTCAACAGTTCATTGGCCTCTTACCTGTTGTTTGACGCGGCTAGTGTGGGCGGACTTGTGGTGATTATGACTCTATGACATTTCTGATGTAATTGTACGAAGCACGAATTTGTATAAAAGCTAGGTACCTAACCAGAGATGGGACATGAACATAACTGGCGAAATGTGGGCGTACTGTAGGTAGCCTGACGAAATGTTGGAGTATTGTAGCTAGCCTGAGCCTGCGGGGAATACAGATGTAATATTATGTTATGTAATCAAAGAGATACGACCTCACCTACCTACCTACCTACTGGCTGATTAGGCAGTCAGATAATATACGTAGGTAGGTGCTGGATGGTGTGTACCACCAGGGCTGATTAGCCATGATGGTACACAGCATGACGTATGAGACGTGTCATTATTAAACATGATGTGTTATACGTGTCATTATCAAAGTTGGGCAAAATCATAAGAGATCGCTGTCCCGTGGAAGATAAGTCAAGCGATACCCGTGGGCATTGCTACTCATAGTGTGTTACGCAATTACCCTTGCTTTCATTTTGACAGTTCAACAACATTCATTGCGTTATTTACGTTGTTGCGCAGACAAATTTTTCGAACATAAGACGCAATGGATTAGCAATTTCCTTCAAAATGATTCTGATTGAGATTGATAGTGTGTCACGCAGGCAGGGTGCCGTGTCGTGCTGCAGTGGCGGTACAATTAGGGCTGATTTTTAAATCATCTGATAACTTTATTCGAGGAATAATTATGACATTTTGACAGTTATTTCATACAAAAACTGTCAAACGTCAATTTAAATCCTCGAATAAAAGTTATCTGGCGATGGAAAAATTAGCTCATAATAAAGAAAAACCGAATTTAAAAAACAATTCCTCTCTGTAATCATTCGTCATCATAATCCTCTCTCTAATTTGGTTATGCTTATGCATGATACAAAAAAAAAACATAAGGAAGTTGCACTCGTAACAATTATGAACATCGTTAAATAAGACAACTTGCTTCTAGCTTCAATTTCATAATGTCCAACTGCTTTCACCTAAGCAAAGTATACCCTATACTGTTCTATTTCAAGATCAAAATACGCAAAACTGGAGTTTAAGTTATAAACAAGAAAACACAAGCATTAGAGTAATTCTAATGTCAACAGAAGTTCTAAAACTACCCAGTACTATAAATAGGTATAAACATTGTTCACTCAATTCAAAAGTTATAATTACAAAACCAGAGTTTTGTGGTACGAAGTAATATTGTCGGGAGCTTAACATCCCATTCATCTCATCGCCGGCTTCACGCACGCGGGATATTACTTGTTGAAGAAAATTTCATTAAGTTACGTCCTCCTCTGTGTTTCAAACCGCCATCAAAATGTAATCAAACTCGGATCAGTAGTTTACGCGTGAAGACATACGAAAGAGACGGACAAGTTGCTAGCGGCTAGGATTTACCAAAATTGTTTTTTTATCTTCAAATATCAAGTTGGAAGACAGTACTTAAGGGGTATTACGTGTGTGGGAAGATACTTACTGAAGTTATAAAATTGTTTTCTAAAAGAAACCAGGATTTCATTTAAAAGTGTTTAGTAGATTAGGTATTCAAAAAGATTACGTCAAAATGTTATCGTGATTTGATGTAAGTATATTAAAAATTTTCGTAATTTTTTCGGGAGCTTGCCAGATACTCAGTGCCATTCTGAATAGAAATCTAGAGAGAAAGCCGTAGTCTAGTGGTGGACCTAATGGTTTATCGATTAAATGATGAGAATTTGTAGCTGTAGGTACTCGCACAGATATCAGTCAGTCGTTGTCAACTCCATTTCTTGATAACATTCATCTCACCTAGGGCTCGGTATCGTAATTAATACCGATCGGCATCGGTTGTCGATTATTGGATAACAGAAGCACAACCAACGTTACAATAGAGATGATTCCCACATAAGTGGGCAAGTCCACAATGCCACTTGTTGGCCGCTTATTTTGACCAAAGTTCAAAATTGTATCTTAACTTTTCATCTTACTCCCTTTGATGATTAAGAAACTTTGTAATCTTTGACCTTACATTATTTTTAAGGTGTAAACTTCATAAAGAAAGTAATTCCCCGGGTCCTCGCCGCCGCGCGCCGCCGCCGGCGCCGAGGGCGCAACATCACGGCTCACGCGTTCCTTTATGAAACAAATTGTAAGTAACAGAACTGTTCACGACTAAATTGCTGTTTATGATAGGTCGTTACATCTTGTAGAAAGGTTTTTTTTGTAGTCAAAGACGCGTTTATTTTACTTACAAGCACGCCCGTCTCAGTTACCTAGTGGATGCGTATGGGTTGGTATATTAGGCACCGTACTCAGCAAGACGACACACGGCTGGTTCGTCAACAATGTGAGTATCATTACTGACAAATATGTTGTTTAATGAGCTAAAGGTACACTAAACTCACTAATATGTGATGACTGAAGAGACTAAAAACGTATGCGGTCGGTAAGACACGCAGTTCTTTCAGCGGTACTTGTACGCACACACACTCGTATATAAAAGAAAGAGAGAGAGGGAGAAAGTCGCATGGAGGAGCATAACGCTTTTTGCTTACGTGATGAATTCCAGTCAATTACTATTTGAAATTTGATCCAAGAACTACGATAAAAGTTCATTTCTATGTCAATAAGGCGAGGTCAGGAGACATTTCTAACTTTTGAGTCTATAAAAGTAATAAGTTCCGCCAATAAACGGTTCTATATCTAGACTGTTCGATTCGTATGCGATCGCTTCGTTTCGGACATCGCAACCTGTCATTACACTCGCTGATACTTGTTTAATTTCCCAGTTTTCTATTCATAGTGTAAATATTCCCCAATCCATTGAAGCAACCTCCCTAATCGCATCTCTATTAAAATTCAGGATCAGTTTATAAGTTGTTACAGTCGGGGCACGTGCCTCCCCGGGGATATCACAACCTCCCGGAGTTCACACATACATTTTTATTAAAGATCGGCTCGTAGTAAACTTTTATGTTGGTTGTATCGTCAATTGAGCTTTAAGTAGCGATAAATAACCCATTGTCTTTTATATGGAATCGCAAAACTTTACTTAGGTAAATTGCCAGAGTACTATCTGCCAGCTTTCTTAATTAAACTCATAAATAACATAACATGTTATAAATTAGCATTACAAGACACAGAACATTAAATTAAATTATTTGCCATTATGTCAGCTAGCCACGCCAATATACCAACAAATATAATAAAAACTATAGGTAATCAAACAAAAAAAAAAAATTAAAATTAAAATGTAAATTTAAACTTACTACCCAAATAAAAGCCCCCAGGCATAAAGGGCGTGACAGCTTACATATTTATGCATTGCTGGGTTCTGATCACATAGCTGTCACTTGAAGTCACAAATGATAAACTAGGACCATCGAAGTAAAATAAATAAATGAGTTAATACTCATAACAACAATAAAACCATGGTCAGCAAGACGACCAGTCACCACCAGTCAGCAGTGTACTCTCACTTACTTTAAGTGAGTACCACACACGTGACAAACCCTATTCAGGAGCCGTATAGCCTAGCTTTATGCCAGACCGCAAGCTCAAGCATTCCTTAATGCTAATTGCTTTGACATCTCTGCGAGACACGTGTCGGTTTGACCTCAAGCCGTGCTTCAGTGACTACTGCAGAAAGGGTCAGCAGTGCAGGTTGAGCTTGGCATCGGTGCCTAATGCCACAATGTGGGATGAAATTATAGAAGTGGCTGGATATTCTAACAAAATAACTGTATATATTTGTATACACACTATTCGTCCTATTATAAAACAAGTTCTAACTTTGGTCCAAGCTTAAACCTTTCAGTCAGTTTTCGTATTTCGAACCTTATTTCAACTTAAGATGAAATATTTTAATAGAAAATTGACAACTTAAGATTCGGGTTTTTGTATTTAGAACTTAAACACATTCGGAATGAAGTATGATAAATTGTTGACTGAACTAGAAGCTCGTCCAAATATTTGAAGACGTGACATCCACCACCCTCCACTGAGCCGCGTGGTGTGTAAGATGCGCCCCACTTCTTCTCTGTTGAGGAGGCATGAGACGCAGCAATGGGAATGGAATGCAAATTTATAGTGAAATTGCAAGACCCGCAGTAGCCTGTTCCGAGTTAGCGTATGGGCATCAATATAATAACATTAGTTACTTACGTTGCAGTGGTTTTTTCTTTAGATTAATAAACCTTCAGTAAATACTTATTTACATAAGGGTTATTAGTAGTATTAGTTAAAGGTCAGTAGTAGTATTAATTAAAGGTCAGAGTTATTCTGAAGGCCATTAATTTTTGTTCTTAAAAACGCTCAAATTCAAGTCGCAATCTCATTTCAACGCCCTTTTCATAAATAGTTAAATTTATTTCTGACAGATTGAGACTGATTAGAATGCGAACGTTCTTAAAAATACTGGAAGTGCCCCTCTGAATATTGGAATATTCCATAAACACGTACCGATTCACTAAGCCTACCTTCCATAATACAACGAGACCACACCAACCATACCAATTAACCGGTCACTCACAAAGCTCTAAACACTAAGTAGGCTGTCCACGCTCGACTACCCCCCCCCCCCCCCGCCCTAGGGGAAAGCAGGGAAATTTTTGATGGAAAACTGGAAGCGATGCGTGCAGGGTTACCCAGTGGTTATGAGTGGTCGCGGTCGAACGGACCCCGGGAGAAATTATGATTGTACGCTGTCGAGCAGCGAGCCGTGAGGGGTTGAGGTATAGAGGCACTGTGGCAGGACAGAGGAGTTGCAGTGATGATTGTGTGATGTGTAGGTAGGATTACCGTTTTGAATTTGGAAAGTCCTGACAAATGACAAGGGCGGACAGACTCCGAACGGAGCGCTAAAAAGCCGTACATGACCGGACGAATTCGGACGGATGGTAACACTGTGTAGGACAATATTAGCATATTAGCAGTAAATAAAATATGTCAGTTACGAAAAGAGTTAAGCTTACTTCAACTGTTTTCTTTAACCCATGTTGGGCGTCACCAAGAGTGGTCAAGCTTGTCACGTCTCCATGACTAAAATTAAAACACGCAATAACATACACAATACATATATAACAAATCGTATGTTTTCTGCCCACATAGGTAGCTGTTCCATGACCGTACAACAGCTGAAGTACATTCTGTAAAATCACGCGGCCGCAGTTCGCCTTCCACGGAAAAGTTATTAATTTTCTAAAATAAAACGCTCTGACGCGACGGCGAGTTCAGTCAGTTCTAAATTTCCCTGAAACACTAAGCAAAAAAATTAATTACACATTCGCACTAGGAGTTTATACACGAAACACCACGTTTCTGTAAATATTAAAACAGAAATGGTTTAATTTTCAGACTATTCCGTTTTTTGGATGTATGTTCACAAAACGATTTGTGTAATCCCGCATACCGGTTTTAGGAACCTGGATGCATCCATTTGTTAATCCAGCAACAAATACCACACATAATATCTCTGATTCATGGAAAACTACACAAACAAAACAGGACATGATTTAGTTCACAATCGTCCGGCATGAGTTCTAAAGCTACTCGTCCCCTGCTCCCCAGCCTCCCCCACCTGACCGCGCTGAACAGAACGTAATTATATTAGTCAGAATGAAACAATTAGCTTTACCTTCCATAAGGTGAAAGTGAATACCTTTTAAAATTGCTTTTTAAATGAAATAACAAATACAAGACTGTATTGCCGCCGCAAATGTAAGCTGAGAGATTTCGGTATTTTAATCAACATAATCACAACAAACTCTAATCTGCAATAGGCTCGCCCCCTATAACGTGGGATTTAAACATAACTGGCAAAATGTGGGTGTTTATAGGCACAGTTCTGCCTATTCAGTCAGTCCTAACTGGAAACGTTATATTATATCTACTTTGTCCGAACCGCGAATTGAAAGATGACCAGCGGAGCTCAGTAGCATTTATGAACTGTGGGCCATTAGAACTTTTTCCTATGCTTCTTGTACTATTATGAATTCGGTGCCTATACTTAATTAATTCAATGAGTCTGGAGTGGCAGTTCCACTGCACCCGAGTTTCCCGTACGTTTGTTGAGGCATTCTTTAATGCCTCAAAAAGTATTTGAATACACGATTGTTACATTTAATTTAATAACATTTTCTTTTTAACCCCCGACGCAAAAACGACGGGGTGTTATAAGTTTGACGTGTCTCTCTGTGTGTATGTCTGTCTGTGGCATCGTAGCTCCCGAACGGATTAACTGATTTTGATTTTGTTTTTTTTGTTTGAAAGGTGAATTAGTCGGGAGTGTTTTTTTTTTTAAATTATTTGTGAACATAAGTACAAAAAGGTGTTATTTATACATTTTAGCTGATCTGTATGTTCGGCCAATAATCGGCATACAAATATAATATTAATGTTCTTAGCTATGTTTGATGAAAATCGGTCCAAGATGGCCACCGCCACAAAATGGCGGATTACATATTTTTTCACAACTCCCTCAATATGGGTATCAATTGAAAGGGCTTGACTAGTAGAATACTATACACTATGATACATTTCAAATCCAAGATGGCCACCACCACGAAATGGCGAATTACAAAAAACCTGATTAAACACCAAATTACATTACAATTAAAACGCATGAAAATAAAAGAAATTAAATGATAAGGAGTCCCTTCAAAAAGCATGAAATAAAAAATTTGAAAAACAATAAAATAATAATAAAAAACTAGTATGAATATAAAAAGCCTAAAACAATAAAAAAAAACTATTGAAAAAATAGCCACAAATAGAACTAAAGAGGTATAAACGTGAAACCCTATAAAAAGAAAAAAATAACCTTGAAATTATGACCCTGCGTAAGTACGTGTAAAATTTGATTAAATATTGTCCCGTCGGGGGACCCTTTTTATACATAGCTTACTATCACAGTATAAATACTTATATTGTGTTATCTCCAGAAAACGGAGATAATCATGTAGAGAAAGGAAACTGATAGAGAATGTGTAGATAGGTGACAAATAATTAAATATATGCTTTATTATTTCCAACAGTAACAGTATATGCAAAGTGAAGTGTGTGTGTGTGTTTAGTTTTTTACTCTCGTTTCGAGCTACATTTTCTCTGTGTCATAGCCAGTATTGACACTGACGTGATTTAGAGCTAAACTGGTACACACACACAACGTGGTAACATGTTGGACAGAACTGACAGAATGTACCTGCTACCCGTTCTTTGTTAAGTAGGATAGTAGACGCACTTATTACATAAAAAACTTAGCAGTTTGCAAAGTATATAAAATGGGTAAAACCTACTGAAGATCGCAGGCAGGACCCGGATCAGACTCGCACGGACCAGGGAAGCATGGCACAACACAGAGGAGGCCTATACTTAGCAGTGGTAGACTAGGTGCCAATGTTTAGTAACATGATGTTGATGTAGGTAGATTAATTTAATTTCTGTTTTAGTCTCCTCTCCTTACACTTTCACTAGGATAAGGAAACGATACCTCTCTTCTGTCCCTCTCGATGTGCAGTAACTGCACTTTACATTACGAATGGGACCAAAAAATAATGAGAATGAGAATGCGTTTCTGACTCCTGTTAGATACAGTCCTTTCACAAATATTTTACATCTGACAGCAACCTTATAGCAACGAAAATACTATGATGCAAAACAAGACGGAAAATAACTTTGAAAGGACTGCAAACGCTAAGTACAAAAGAATAAAATGACATATTTTACGAATTTAAACTTTATTAGATCCCAATCGTGTCCAACTGACAGGTGTCAGGAAAAATCTCATAAACAATACTGTTGACGTCAGCTGAAAGTTCAGCAGGGACTGAAGCACACCCTATTTTCTTTTTCCTTTTTTGAGTTAATATAGCAATGCTTTCTGGTTTACCAAAAGTGATAACTACAACAAAATCATTGTTGAGTGACAATATCGTGTCTGTGAACATAAATACATGGCCTTGTGCGCTGTGATTAAGGAAAATTGTGGTTTATTGTAATTAAGTTAGTTACTAATTAATTTAATGTTTATGTACCAATATGCTCACTATTGAACTCATCGGCAGAAAGGAGGGCTACACAAAAATGATAGGGTAGGTTATTGTGATATCAGCGTGTGCTGTCCCTCTACACGGGAAAGGTCTTTTCTCATGCAAATATTAGATAGTTGTAGGCGGGTGAAAGTTTGCGATATATCAATATTATAACAAGGCTCACCATCGTTTTATAGTCCTTTTTTCATTTTCTCATATCTCGTATGACCGCCATATTTCTTTCAGTTTTATGGTAGGTTATCAGCGATGAGACAAACTGACATCACGGGTTTATTTTAAGCCCATAACTTCGGTAAAAATCCCTCTAAAAACCGCAAGCGACAGAAAATGATATGTTTGTCTTTCTAGTATCAACATTGGATATAATAATACGAATAGGAATAAATTTCTGGCCTATAATTATCTAGGTCAGCTTAGAATACTCTATGATTAATTGTTATTAGTGTATTGACACAGGTGCGCCACCTATAATATACACACCTAATGTTTCTCACGACCTGGAACTGTGCACTTATCTATTTCTATTTATTTAATTGTCTCTATGTTTGGATTATGTTTCCTTCAGTTGGGAAGCGATTTATTAAAAGGTGTAGAAAGAAGTAAGTCTGATACAGTTGACAAGAGGATTGTCTATAGGTACTGACTAAGTTTGGCATTTTTTTGGCATTTCGACTTCTTGCACATTTCCTATTTATTATTAAGTAGACTTTTCAATCGAACTACTCCTGTAAGAATAAATGTTTTTGCGCTGATACTGAACATTATGTTTTAGTATGGAAAAGAAAGTTACTACAATATAAAGTTGTAATATAATGTTCTTAATAAGTAGGTAGGTAAGTAATCCTCTAACAAAAATATTGATTTCCCTTAACAATTTCAAGGTGTAAGATACATAAACTTAGCTTACAAGAACTCACACAAGGAATGAAATCTCCATCCTGTATGAGGAGGAAAGGTTGATACTTTTGAACTTGTGCGTTATTTAAAAGTTTTCTGACATCGAGTCGGATCCAATCGAGTTTTCATAAGTTTAGGATCGAACGGGATATTAACGTTGTTCGTCGACTGTACTTTACAGGATACTAATAATATTAGGGGTTAAAGTATGAAATTGCCAATTTGTACTGAATAATTGAAATTAGTTTTTTTTTTTTAATTAAACATATTTATTTAATCAAAACAATTACCATTGTTATCTATATATTGCTGCCATCTAATAGGAAGGTAATTTATGCCTTTGCGATAGAACTCTTGTGATCTAGATTCGACAAACTGTGTGAAAGCATTTTGTACTGCCTCCTGAGAAGAAAACTTTTATCACGTCGAAAATTGTCCAAATCACGAATAAAATGGTAGTCCGTTGGAGCAAGGTCTGGCGAATATGGAGGGTGACGAATGGTTTCTAATTGCAGTTCCTATAGAATTAAAACGGTTTCTCGTGCTGTATGAGGTCTCGCGTTATCATGGAGCAATAATGGTGAAGATCGATTCATGAGTCGGGGCTGTTTCAAAGCTAGTTTTGCTATCATTGTTCGGTGCGTTCATTAGCAGTCCCGTCTCCAAACGCAACATTGATATTGCGAGCTGTTTCTGCCGCGTTAGTTCCGCGTCGGAACTCGTATTAAAAAATAACTCGAATATTCGAAGTATCCGTCTTTCTTGTCTAAGGTGAATAAAAAAAACAACTGAAAGTCGATAATCGAATGTTGCACATTTTTAAAAGAAGAACTTCATAGGTACTATGGGAAAAAAGTTTCACTCAAAAATCTCAAACCATGAAGGTTCTATGTCAATTCGAAGTACTTATTACAATAAAACGGCAATTTCATACTTTAACCCCTATTATTATCTTTACGATTCCGTAAATATGTCTAAAGTACGATTAAATGCTAAAAAATCTGTTATTGTTTATAAATATTTTTTTTAAAATAAATCGTGCCCATCACTTGTGTGTCCCCAGTATCGTCAGTGTGCACTAATCTCACATGAACACATATTTTTTTCCGTTATTATGTTAATCGAACCAATTAATTAGCCACAGATCCGATTTATTGTAATGAGCTTAAGATTATCCTATTAGCATTTACTTGTCGACTTTGTTGTAGCAGTTTATCATAATAATATCATATCAATATCTTATGTCGTGAACTTTAAGAGTGAGAACATCTCCTTCCATGCCCGTCAGTCAAATCTCAATAAATAGCCACCAATAGCCACTGTAATGTCGTGTAATTTCTGCCCAATAGAATACTATTATGTGATAATTATGTAAATTCTGTATTAAGTAAAACGAGCAACTATATTCACTAAAGGTGACCTCTTTGACCTTAGGAAGAACTAGATGTCGCTAATGCAGGTAATATTATCAACACAATTTACAAAATAATGCCAAAAGGAAATGTAGGCAAGGTACTAGTGTGACTACTTACGTAAGTACTTCATCATCTACTTGTGATAGTTACATAACGACCGGCTCGTCGGCGCTACTACTGAGCGTTGGGTCCTGGGTTCGAGTCCCGGTCGGGCCGTGTGGTTGTGTTTTCCATTATGAAGTTCCCAGTAGCACCTACGAGTCTGGATTTGTGCCCAGTTAGTGGCAACCGCCCCCATCACATGGGGCTTTGACGTAATGTGGGTGCCCAACAGAGGTGCATTAACCTTTCGGGAAAATCATGATGTTACGAGTATGTATGTATTTACATACTGCTGTGTCTATTATTTTACTTTCTAAGCCAGGAATTGCAATTAGAAGGAGTTAGACACCCTTCAATGAGATAGTATTGCACATTGTACAGTCGACGTCAACTTGTTCCTGCAGGTTTTCATTCTCACAATAGTTCACGTTTCGCAATGTTTCACCGATCAATACAAATTGCAAACAACTATGAATTATGGGAATTCCAATGAAAATGGGAAATCACGAGAATATTGCTTTGTCTCGTTTTTTGCTTTACCTTTGCTTTTAATTGACGATCAGAATAAAAACTGGTTAGCTATGTTACAATCGTATTGATGTTTGATGTGAAAAAAGAAACATTAAATTAAAATGACTGGTTATGTTTTTCTTAATTTTCGGAGTTTTTTTGTTGATGACTGTGTAACGTGAAACAGCTAAGCCTCTTGGTTTTGAAGGTCCTGAGATTAATGGATCTTAAAACTATGTGATCTTTTTAGGGATCCTTAAGAGACGATTTCTGGTCGAAGCTTATTTAGGATAAGTGGAATTACCGATACGACCAAGATGAAGAAGGGACAAAGGTATTTTTGTGACGCTTTGTCTTGACAAATATCACAATGACCAATCTTAATTAATAAGTAGACATGAGATTAAAGATTCGGACACCAAAAATATATATGCACTAATGGAGCTGTCTCAATACCCGCATGTATATAATATACATGTTCACCTATATTATTATACAACCTACAAAAAATTGCAGTGCATATAGTTGTAGCAGTCGTTTTTCCTCAACGACCGAGTGTTATATAAAAGGACATTAGTTATGCAACTGTTGCTTGGAACATGTGCATCTTAATGATCTAGTGTCATCATAAGTTAAGACAACAGATGGTGATCTTTGTTACCTGTGTATTTTATAATTATGTGCCTAGAGATTACTTGTATCCGGATAGATACATAACATTAGGTTTTTATACAGTTTATTGTTTAAGCAGAATAAGTTAAGTATGATGGGTTTGTTTTGATGCGACTTTGAATTTATGAACGTTTAGGGAAAACCAGAAAAAAACCACTTCGCTACAACTTAATTTGTGAATAGATGCACTTTACTGATTCTTTGACTTCGATTGTTTCATATCGACCTCAGAATAAATCATTAATGCTAGCTGAAACTTTTTTCGAAATAGTAAAATTAAATGTACTTACGAGTACATAATGGTGCCTTTTGACGTGGCGTGGACGTGGCGTTGGTTGACGCCGTATTAACGCCGCGGAGACGTTGCGTTAACTTCACTTATGCCCAATAAGTTTTCACCAATATCTAACCGACACCTAAATTAATGCTTAAATAAAAGCGCGCTGTTGGATTTTCAACTTTCGGCGCTAAGCCGGGCGTTGAAAATCCTACAGCGCGCATTTATCCGCGTGTGTCGTCTAGTGTTAGTGAAAACGAGCATTAAATGTCATCATCATCATAATCAGCCTATAATGTTCCCACTGCTGGGACACAGGCCTCCTCTCATTATTATCATTAGCATTAAATGTAATTGTAACAAAACCTATGTTACGTTTCGTTGCGAAAAAAAAAACAGTGAGTCATTAAAAAGTAGTCATAGGTTCCATCATTAAACTGCTAATCATAATTCAAAACTAATACCTACCGTTACTGTTATATATAGCAAACCGCAGATATCGCAAACAGTTGGAATAATAGGTTAATAAAAGTGACCAAGAGGCTGTTAGGCGGCACGGGCGGCTCGGGCGGCACGGGCGGCACGCGATCAGGAGCACTTTCCTCATCAACTAAATAAACATACTATAGGACAGTACCGTTTTATAAACATGCTGAATCGGTGAAATAGTTAGGTTCGTGAATGGAAATGGCGAAGGAAACTTCGGTTTTAATTACTGTGGGAATAGTATTTACAGGGGAAAATGGAAAGGAAATTGTTACATATATTTATTATTTTTATTGAGTATATCCTCCTGTGGTAGGTAGTATTGTCAACAATATTGGTGTACGAAGTAGGTTTTTATAACAACCTCTACAGTCTACGGTGTTTAACTATAATTGATGACAAGTTTAAGAAGATGTCGAAGTCATTCGTCTCTGAAACTCCGCTAAAATTGATAAAGAAATGCGATACGTCTTTTTGTGCAGAATAAACATTTTTCTTTCTTTTCTTTCTTGATCACAGCGAACAGTACCTACTTAGGTAGGCAGCCTTGACTCTTGAAGGGCGAGCTTTACTATAAAAATCACTTCGAACTTGAACGTGTTTAATAAAGGATCGGTCGGGAGGCAGACGGGCTCGACTCGGTGACGTCAGCCCCATAGTCCCACATCGATATTGGAATGGAAATAGATACATTTTATGATTTTTGTAACATAGATAAAGCGAAATTCATTTCGAAAAGATAGTGTTCTATTAATCAACATACTCTAGTTTTTATTTCGGCGAGGATGTCCGTCGCTTTTACGTGGAATCTTTTTTCTTAATGAGTAGTGGTTATCCTAGAACGAATGTACAGTTTTAAGGCGCTTTGTTGATCTACGAGTATAATGGCATCATATAGCCACAGAGCTCAACGCACATGGAAGATAATGGCAGATTGTGGGTTGCTAAAAAGAAGTCTACTCAAAGCTGAACACCTTTCTAAACCACCCATAGAAATCCCTTTTTTTCTCGTGTCATGCATGCTGAACAAGAGTACAAACCATTTTAAGAAAATTATCGATAGGAGGCCAATTATCGTAATAAAAAAAAAAACAAAATCAATCGTAATCTCATCTCAGCGACAATCAATGTCAAACACCAACGTGTTTGACATTGATTGTCGCTACCTACCTAACTAACCTTAACTAATTAACCTCAAGCTTAATCTATCAGAAATACCTTTTTACCAACGTAAAAAGGTATTTCTGAGAGATTAAGCTTAAGGTTAGAATTCGAAAGTTCTTAAAAATACAGGAATTGCCCCTCTGTTTAAGCTACGTGATTTGTGGAACCTCTTATTCTGGTTTAATGATCTACTTTGATGAATTAAAGATTGAAGGAACCTTATCATGAATTAACAGTAAAGGCCACAAATACTTTGTGTTGCAAATATTCGTAAAGCTCTGTGCCCTGCGCGGAATAGTAACCGAGTTCGACTTAACGACTTAAATCGACTGACTAATTACATTGTTCAGTACTTGACCTTGTAACTACATTGTTCAGTACTTGAGATATGCTGCTATTCAGGAGTGCACCCACAATCACAGATATTGATGACGTTGCTTTTGTTAGGTCAATCGATGTTATTATAATTATAGACTTTAATAGCGATCAGTAAGGATGTCCGATTAGTACAATGCCTCGAACTTTTTTTCACCCTGTAAAAATCCTTATGATAAAACCTTATGACGGTGCCTGGCCGGGGGATCGAACCCAGGACTACATGCTCTACAGTCGTACTTTTAACTACTATAGTAAAAAAAAACTCAAGATTGGTTATGTTTTCGCAAATCTGGCTCATTGCATTGGTCATTAGTCCAGTGTGTGTACTCTCTAAGGCTTAGGATATTCAGTATACGTCCAGTTCGCCGTAGAGCTCGCTTGTGGTTGCTTAACTTGTTGTATCCGATGTAAGTGCATTCATATTTGGCGACTGCGCCTCACGTCCGTTGTTCTAAACATCGTAGTTGCTCTGATTATTTACTGTAGGTACCTACACTAGTTTCATCACGTGATTTATTCGCTTAAATGAATAATATGTAAACATTCTGTTACTTTAGGCACTTGTCTATTTAAAAGTTGAATTATTAAATTAAATTCCTTTGGTTGTTTTCGCTTTTGTGGTGCTTCTAAAATTTTTTATTTGATGGCAGCTAAAAACTATTAAATAAACAAGTAAAAAGGCTTTCTAAGAGCAGATGTCGTCATCATTATCAAAGCTTTAGTTTTTCACTGATAAGATTGTAATGCAGCAATGGGCAACAGCAATGACCTAATGGGAAACCGTAGACATTGATTGCTGAAGACGGGTCGGCCCACACTAGGGCCCACATACACGGACACTAGGAACAATCAAGGAAAAAAATACGAGCAGAATGTTATTTTATCGGGTTACTTGAAGGAGCGACAAACATCAGCCTCCCGAACAGGCCGTATTTCGTCGCGGTCTCTCTACCACTGACCACCTCCACTCCATCAACCAGGTTGTCGAGAAGCACACAGAGTTCCGGCTTCCACTATATATTGCATTCGTAGATTACTCAAAAACTTTTGATAGCATCAGCCATACCTCAATTTTCAACGCTTTACAGAACCAAGAAATAGACATCACGTACATAAACCTTTTGCAAAATATTTATAAAAACAGCACCGCAGCCGTTAAAATCTGTTCTAAAACAGGACCATCTTTCCAAATTAATAAAGGCGTTAAACAAGGAGACCCGCTGTCTCCAAAATTATTCACGGCCGTACTGGAGGAAGTCTTCAGAAAGCTGGCAGAAGGCTGGACAGGAAGGGGCATTATGGTTGGACAAAAGAGATTATCCAATCTCCATTTGGCTGTCAATATTGTCCTTTTTTCGTCTTCAGTCTCCGAGCTGACACATATGCTAGAAGATCTTAGTACGGCAAGCCTAGAGGTCGGACTTCAAATGAACATGTCAAAGACCAAGTTGATGACGAACAGCGTGCATCACAGGATCACCGTGGCGGGTGGGGAGATTGAATATGTCGATGAGTATCTCTATTTTGGCCAAATGGTCTCTTTCCAGGCAAGACAAAACAAAGAAGTTGCAAGACACACCGAAAATGCCTGGAAGAGCTATTGGGCCATGAAAGATCTAATGAAGGGCGACCTTCCTCTATCCCTCAAGACTCAATCGACATGTGTATTCTTCCCATCCTCACATATGGTTCTCAAACATGGTCTTTGACAATTTAACAAAGGTCCACCCTCGAGGTTTGCCAGAGAGCTATGGAACGGAGTATTCTGGGTATTAAACTTGTGAAGCGGGTTAAGAATACAACAATCCGTTCCATCACTAAAATAACTGATTTCACTCGGAAAGCTGCCGCGCTTAAATGGAATTGGGCTGGACACATCTGCTGCATGTCAGACGATCAGTGAGACCCAGTAGGTCCCATCGCGGCAGGCCCAGACGGAGATGGCGGGATGAGCTGGACTCCTTTCATAAAGATTGGTCCTTGGCAGCTCTGGACAGAGAGAGGTGGAAAGAGAGTAGGGAGGCCTTTGCCCAGCAGTGGGACATTAACGGGTAATAAAAAAAACTTGAAGGAGCGCAATCAAAGTAAAACAATCTTTTAGTTAGTTGGTCATTTAATTAAGTACCTTCCTATTTTTTGTTTTTCTTTTTTGGATGGAAAGTGTCAAATGACCCCTCCCGCTTTGGGTGGAGCGGAAGAGAGTGTCAAACTCAAACTCAAACTCAAACTATTTATTTCAAATAAACCAATTACAGGCACTTTTGAATTGTCAAGGTCGGTCAGTCAAAAAGATGAAGCTAGTTGCCCATTCCAAAGCGTAGTAGGTACCTATGGAGAAGAACGGGCAAGAAACTCCATGGACACTCTTTTAAATCACAATAATATTCTTACAAAGTATTGGTTACATCATTCATGTTCAAAATTATGCATGTGAGAACGATGCAGAACGTTTAAAGCGTCCGTAATGAAAAGCTAAAAAAAAAAAACAATTCAAATATTAATTTAAATCAAAATAAGCCATGGCAGCAAAGAGTTGACCAGTCCCTACTGACGGCGCCCGTTCATGAACATGACGCATAGATTAGCACCATTCAGCTCAACCATTTTGAAGGGAGCTAAATGATCCAACACATGTGCCACCATCAGCGAGACATTAGAGTGAGCATGACATACTCTCATCCGCCAAGGCATATTCAAGTCAATGAAAGACGTACCCAGTAAATGGTAGCTTTGTAGTATGTAACATAGTACTCACATACGTTCTATGCAATTATACAATACTAGGAGATTGAATTTATATAATGCAAACATAGTATTTTAGAATCTTCAGCAGCTCCAACAGTATGTAGGTTGGGTAGGCGTGTGTGAAGTATTTTCAAATGCCAATCAATTTATTTATGCGTCCTGTGGAGCAGGACCAGCGTTTAGCCAAGCATTTTTGTCAGCGATGTAATCCCCCAACTTATAATATGCTTGGCTGCATAGTGTGCGTTTTATGCAAGATTTGAATTTCGTTTCATTGAGTTGGAGTATGTGGGGAGGTATTTTATTATAACATTTTAAACAGTACCCCATGAAGGAAGAGTCTACTTTAGCCAGTCTGAAACCTGATTGAACTAATTGGTCCCTATTTCTGGTTCTATAGGCGTGTCTGTCACCTCTTTTACTGAAAAGATTTAAATTTTTCCTTACGTACATGATGTTTTCATAGATATATTGACAAGGTACCGTCATGATATTAATATTTTTAAACAGTTCCCTTAGAGAATCGCGCCTGCGTAGGCTATATATTGCTCTGATGGCCCTTTTCTGCAGAATAAAAATGGACTCAATATCTGCAGCCCGTCCCCATAGTAAAATACCGTAAGACATGATACTATGAAAATAACTGAAATAGACCAGTCTCGCGGTATCTACATTAGTAAATTGACGGATTGTTCTTACAGCATATGCTGCTGAACTTAGCCGTCTTGCAAGAGATGTTATATGAGGACCCCATTGCATCATTGAGTCGAGCGTTATCCCCAGGAAAACAGTTTTATCGACGAATTCTAGTTTCTCTTTATTCAATACTATGTCACAATCACTACTTTAACATTCGGTAAAGCAAATCTTATGCATTTAGTTTTTTTCCCATTTAATACTAAATTATTAGCAGTGAACCAATTTTGCACTTGCAGTAGGTCAGACAGGTAGTGTCAGACTCTTACTGACTAAAACCCACCCGTGTTCCTTCCTTAGCCCTTTATGTTCCAGGGCAGCGGTAACCCTTTCGGACGATCCCGCTACCCCGAAGTACCTTCCTATTAAGTATAAATATTTGTGTTGTGTAATTATTGTTTATAGGTGAGCAATTTAATGATAATAATAAAGCGATCCTCTTATCTATATTAGATATCTAGGCAGGGCTCTAGTTGAAACGTAGAATAAAAAACTGGGTGTGTGCGTATGGCTAAACGATAGAAGTGAACTGACTGACTACTGATTAGACTGGAGCTGAGTATACGCGATTCAGCGCCGAGTAGGTATACCCGATTCGGGGTCACCGACCCGAGCGTGACGGTTCAGTTTCTATGTTCTATGTTCAGAAAGAGCGCAAAGTGCACCTAAATAAGTTTTCACATCAAAAATTATCTTTTAAGTAGTTACTTTCTATTCTATGACTCCTACAATCTTGTCACACGTAACACTCATGGGCGGAGGCGTCCATGATTCTTCCCATTCTATAATCTATCTCCATGTTAATAATAGTCGTAAGGACATTGATTATAAACTTTGTCTACCAAAGAAAGAAGCCCTTTTAGATTTGTAAAAACTTTTTCGTTCTACGAAAATCACTAAAGGACCATAAGTACCAGAAAATAAGTAGCTCAAACTTATTCTTACGTCGTCTTCGCTTTCATGGATGACGTCACAGATTCAAGCTGCCAGCAATAAAATGTTAATATGTATCAATCGCGTTGTCGCAACGCAAGCACACGTCATGGTCATTCTCATCACGTAGACGAGCACAAACAACTTGCGTAATTCGGCTGTCAAGCTGTGTTGCCAGAAGACGTTGAAAGAAAATAAATGAACTTCTTGGCAATTTGTATGTAAACGTTTGATGCAGCTTGGAAAATTTTGATTTTCTAATTTTCAGGGAACTCTTGTTGGGCTGAAAGCCGAACCCGACTTGTCATTAATAAATGTCTAGCAAGATAAAGAGACTAATGAATAAAGTCTAGATTAGATTCTTAAACATAACTGTGCCTAATATATCGCCCAAGGGAACACGTTAATCGTTCCAGAGCTTGACATATTATTTATAGCGTACAACAAAAAAGTCTATTCGATCTAATGATTTAAAACACATGCCACAATTTTTTTAATAAAATAACTTATCAAAGAAATATAGATATAGTAAAATCCAATCTACAAATCGTACCAATTTGTTTTTACTCTATACATATACATATAAGGTATTTAAGGGAAATGCTGATAAATTATCAAGCACCGGTTATTTCATCTCTTTGAAGCTTAAAACTCGATAAATTAGTTTATCGTCGGAGCTAATTATTTTAGCGGTCATAACATTTTGACGCTTTTTTCAAGCGTTTTCTTCATTAAAATTACTATGGTAATGTTCCAAAACATCATCATTATCGTTAATATCAATCTTAACTTCAAAGATAATCAAGATCACTATGACGACATAATTTTTTTATCTAAATAGCTATTCTAGACTTGACTTGTGTTGTAGTTGAAGTTTTGTAAAAAACCGATGGATGTTTTCGAATAAAATTTAATTAAATTAATAGAAAACAAACATTTCATTTACTAAATTAAACTTCATTGAAAAACATCCCTCGGTTTCTTAGTAAACTTCAACTATATCGGACGACCCTGGTTACTTATCTCCTTTAGCGACTGTACAGTAGGGGTCATTAATCCATTATCACCTTAAGGACTGTATTGCTGTGAACGTGCGGTAAAGGCCTTACCTACGTCCGTGTGCATAAGTGATGTATCAACACAGAACGCTCACCTCATAATTTGCACACTGGCTGGCGTCTAACGAAACAAACAACATACCGTCGCTTTTGCACACAGGCTACGTAATTACGTATGACCTTGATTGGTTCATACCATTGCTAAAATTGAATCGTTACATCAAGTACCGATAGCTGGCAGTCTTACGTATTGGATTATTGAACGCATAGGTCTGGGTTCCAATCTCGAGTTGGGACTTTTAGTTTTCTTTTCCAACAATAATTTTTATCGGTTATTTTGTTATTCCTTTTTTATAGATTAATAAACAAGAATAATAATGTAATAATTATTTTATTTTCATTATTATATTGTTATTGTAATACGGGCTTAAAAATAAAAATGTTTTGTGATATCAAAATGTTTATTTGTTATAATTTTATAAACTATAAATGAATAAACTTGTAGTCAAAACAGTTTATTTTCTCTTAGATAACAATTTATTGAAGTAAAGCAGGTAATCAGTGAACTACGACCCTTAGACTTAAAATATTGTATCTTAGTAATATAATAATATAGTGCTTTAACTACTAATGTGTGTGGGTACTCTAAGAAATCACAACTAGCAAATCTACCCACGTAAATAAAAAAAGTGTGAACTCCTTGTCACAATACAATTAAATTACTCAGTAGTACTACTTTTTTTTTACTGCCAGTGCGTTCATTTTAACTTTAGTTGCCTATCTCAAACGTCAAAGTTAACAAATCGTATTTAATAGGACGTATTGCGGTTATAGCTTAAGAATTCATTTTCATTATAAAAAGAAGATTGAAGCTAAACCTAAAAATAATCCTTATTACGGACATGACACAATACTATTTTAATATTACTAAAAACAATTTTTAATATATAACTTAATACTTTGTATAACCCCCATTATTATCAATGCTATCAAGTAAACGCTGGCGCATGAATCCAACAATATTGAAACATATATCTGTTCCTCTTAAATGTTCCCATTTTTCCATGCAATGCAACTTCAACTGCTCATCAAATCTCTCATTCCGTGCTTCCCATCGCTGTATCGCAAAATGTAAACGTTCTTGTTTATGTTTTTCAATCAAATATGGGCGAAAGGAAAACCAGCTCAAAAAGCTGGTTTTCGTTTGCACGGCGAACGGTTCGTAAAGATGTGTTGAATAATTCGGCAAAATATCTCGTTGGTATGAAACCACTTGTTTCATATTCACTGGCTAGCTGGGGCCTTCCACTTCGCTTTCGACTGGCAAGGCTTTACCTGATATCTTTTGAGCCTCCGACTCACAGTAGGTATTTCTCTAAAACAAAAAAGAGTACTGTTAGGCTACTAGCAAAATACGAATATTACCAATTTGAAACAGAATTATTTTGAAAATAGAAATGTTACATATTATATTATTTTTATACTTAATGTTATATTTTATATTCATTCACTTTTGCGCAGCGCGATAATATCTGCTTTCATAATATTTGCTCAATATTTAAATTTCCTTGCATTTCAAAATGAACTACAACATCGCTAATAGATTAAACACGCGTCACTTATCTACAATAACAACCAACCAAAAACAAATAACGTTCTATTTAGTCGCGGTGAATGAGTCGTAAGTTAACTGCACCTGTCTACCTTATTATTTATTTAGATTTCTATGGGTATAATCATAAAGTTTAACGAATTATGTGAACAAGGCGAACACGATACGGAACTATATTCAATAGCGTGATAATTCGAGTAGGTAATTATAAAAACCTTTAAAAAAATGATCACCGCGCGTGAGATTCAAACCCACACGGCTCGCTACGCATGAACGTGCTTACCGACGTATGATAACCGCTAAGCTATCATGCCTTATAACCTAATGGTTGAATTTATGAACTAAAATCAGTTGCAAATGAATAAGAGAGTGTGTGTCTATAGTATAGAAATTACTCATTCGAAGAAGGTCGTAAGTTAAACAGAAGTGTCAATCTATTGCTTCGTGACACTGTCACTCCACTTTTGACCCTTACTGTACATATCGACTTACAGTTATTAAATAAATAGATTTATTAATTTGATTTTATGCTACCTACATAAATAGTTGAGGCCAATTTATGGCACGTACTTTACACTCTAGAACTTGTTATTCTTTTTCTTTTTAGACACTTAAATGACATAAACATGAGCCTGCTATACATTAAATAACCATCATCTACTCCCAACCTGGCAACACTATCACAGCGACAGCATATACTCAGTCGGAACACTTGTCCCCGTCTGTCACGTATTGGCACACTCCGGGACTACACTGTGATTCTCTCCGGTGTTTCCTGTCATGACGACAATGCCTCGCGAAGTGCAGGTGTGAAGCATTGTCAATTAATTCTTTTGTTAAACTGTGAATCAAAGTGGTTTGTCCCGTAAGCAGGTAGATCGATATTTTTGGGAGGTGAATTAAAAGTAGCAAGATAAATTAAATTCAATCTTCTAAAACGTTTTTGATACGATTGAATTTAACTTAGTTGTTTTGTATGCCCTAGAAAGTGGTAAAGTAATGTTATAGCTAATTAGACATAATTATGTATTGAGTTTGTTTGTTATGCCATCACCTTTCAATTGTTGAAGAATTAGCCAACTTGATCGAGCTTACCTATGATGTTGTTTTTTATTTTTCTTGAAAGGTGAAGGCCATCCAAGCCTTAGTTTTAACTTGACATAGCAGGTATTAAGGATTTTTGTAAAATTGATACTAAAATAATTCAAGCGATGATTAGTAACTTTTTTTGTACATCCTTATTTACTAATATCGGAAAAAAATGTTATCTTGATTACTTTTAAAACTGCTCATTTGTAAAGTTTTTGTTCACAATTATTTTAAGACTAATTTGAAAATAACCTCTGGGACCTGCGCAAAAACCATTACATTACTCTGAAGAAAAAACTCGTTAAAATGTATGTACTGTCAACTGCAAGAATACAATTTGATTTTGACAGCGCCTTCTTAGGTTTCAGTAAGGGCGAGTTTCGTAGTTCAAGGGTACGAGTAAAGTACTCACGTACGGTTGACTGTCTCTACATATTACTAATACTTACTATGTTTACATAATATTTTCTCTAAAATGCCTTGTGAATTCCTGTGAGAATTTGTTAACACACCTACATCATTCATGTTAATCCGTGTATGACTTATAATGTTTATTGCTTATAATTACGGGTAATTAGAAGAATGGTTATAAATTCGCCGTTTCAAATGGTTATTTAGTTTTTTACTATACGCTAATTGCGTACCACACTGTCAATCACAATCTGAATAATTTTACGGTTCGTATGTTCGAAAAATGTATCTGCTCAACAACGTAAATAACGCAATGAATATAGTTGTTGTCTGTCAAAGTGAAAGCCGTTGATACTGTTAACGTGTGTTAGGCAATTACCCCGTTGTTTACATTTATCTAAATTGAAATCTATTTCAAAAAACTTTTGATGTCTGCAAATTTATTTCCACCTAACATTTCTGGGCACTAGTGGAATTTATGCTGTGAAAATGGGAGCCGCTATGTATATATTGATTTTGACTTATTTGTAGGTTTGAATGAAGTGAAACAGAGCGATATTAGTATTTTACTTATCTTGCAGCCACCTAACAAACAGACCTTTGTGTTGTTCGGTAGTTGGAGATTTAGCTGATTTAGTGGTCGTTAGAGGCATGACACTAACTACTTTTCTAGACAATAGTAACAATAGCCATCTCTATATTTATGATAATCTTTATATCTGAGCTCTTGTATCTCAAACAATAACTCGTAAAATGTTTTCTTCACAATTAGATATACCTTCAGTTTCAAATGTTGACAACATTACAACAACATCTATTATAGTTTTTATTTCTCATCATTGTCAAGTTTCATTGTCATTGTCGATTCAATATTTTCCTTCATTCACATATCGCGAGACAATGATTTATATGAAAACATCTTATAAGAACTGTCGTTCATTCGTTATTCTTTGAAGGAGTCTTGATTGGAACTCTGTAAGAACCTTAGTGTTTATCAATGAGTAGTAGTGTTAACTATCTCTTGGCCAACAACAAGGTGTTTATTTTTTTAATTTTAGCCAGTTTTTGCGTCTCCTTTGTCTTCAGCATCATTTCTATCTTTCTAAAATAAGTTCTGCTGCTGTTATTTTATATGGTCTATCCATAACTACCTCATGCAAGGCAGTCAATATAAAACGTTATCTCAGAAGATGTAATACAAACAATTTTCAATACCATTACCAATACCGTTACTACGGTGCTTATTGTGCTTATAATATAACTCTTCAAAAAAAACTCTATATAAAGGGAACTTAAATCACAGAACATCCTTAGTCGTATCGCAATCAGAGAGCAAGACAAACAGACTTACAAACATCTCGAATGCTCCGGCACGATGTCTCGATTGTCTAGTCTTATAATAAACATAGATCTATTATTAGCAGGACATGGTAATGACATGCAGTACAAGTGTTTGCCTAGCAACGGTCGCTCGGAGGTCAGGGTCGGAATGACGATCGTATTTGCTAAACTAATTGAAACTTGTGACGCGTGCACATGTAGTAGTCTAG
The DNA here is from genome assembly GCA_947507525.1 of Apamea epomidion. Taxonomy (NCBI): domain Eukaryota; kingdom Metazoa; phylum Arthropoda; class Insecta; order Lepidoptera; family Noctuidae; genus Apamea; species Apamea epomidion. The sequence goes on from OX382226.1 coordinate 663,845, forward strand.
AACATTAGAAAAATGAAATTAATTAGAACTAAGATGACGGAAAAAGGGCGACGTAGATAGAAATTACGCTCCATGGAAGACTACAATGAGATGTGCGGAAAATAAATGATCATAACTCTATACTACTAAAACCTTTTTAGAAAATACTCAGAGCGACGAAGTTTATCGGCTGGCATTGCCCAAACCGAAGATTGATAGCATCATCGTCACCCGGCACAGTGTCAACATCATTTCCATCTTTTTCAGCTTGAAACATTACTGATTCCCCTATTTTCCTTGCTAAGTCGGTACTATTCTCATCCACATAAGCGCCGATGTCGAATATCTTTATTGTCCCATGTCTAATAAAGGACCACGCTAGACTAAGTAGTAGGAAGCGATACCTACTAGTAGTATATAAGGAATGAAGTGTGCTAGTTGTTTTCTAAACAGCTGAGGTCAAGGTCAGTGTCACAATTTATTGTACGACCGAGTCGAGGCAGGCGACGCGTGTAGTCTAGATATATCACGTACACTTGTACACCTACTGATATTTATTAGCGAGCATTTAAAATGAAAGCCGCTTTTTAGGATGATGATAAATAATTAGTGATGAATTTGTTAGGTTATTACTTGCTTTCTGTTTAAGTATCTCGGGGTGTGTGCGCGACGTCTCGTCATCATAATCAGCCACAGTCCCACTTCACCCACTCCTGCGCCAGCCTCATCCAGGCTCCACCCGCGATGGCAACAATATCGTTCGCCCATCTCGCTGCCGGAAGACCGACACTTCGTCTTCCAGTCCTAAATGACTACGATGATAGACTTTTATACTATAGGTAAATGACAGTAGTGGTTCCCTTTTTACTTTCAGGAGGATGGGTAATAGGGTATCCAATTGTACACTTCCGCCTTCGCCTACAAACATTGTGGTTGTTTCAACATCTTCATTCAACATCTAAACAAAGACGGTTCCGACGAAGCAAGACTATGTTCTAGATGTCTTTAATCAACGTAATTGGCCTGTGGCTGCTCTAGTTAAGGTCAAAGAATTGAAAGTTTTTTTTTTAATAACCTAGATTTTGACAATTTCTTCTATTTCTATCGTTTGAGTAGGCCTTTTCGATGTCACTAACACATAAAAGGTTTTTATAGTAGGCGCAAAGTGTTTAAAAGAGTGAACTAAAACGAACGATTGCTCAGAAAACGTACTATAACATCGAATGCAAATGATCCATTGCCAAACACTGCTAAGAGAAACGTGTTCTATACATTAGACATACCTACAATTCTTTCTAAAGCGATATAAAGAGATGACGACGTGTTGCGACAGACTTGCTCCGCGACTCGAATTAAAGAAATCGTATCGCATGAGATGTACCAGCCCTTGAGGATTGCGATACAGACAGGTTTGAAGATAGTGATGCTGAAGACTCGTTGCGAAAGTACCTAGTTACGTGTCGAGATTTCGAGATATTATTTATTGTTAAGGAGGTACCATACGCTACAGTTGAATAAATTGAATTCATCATAGTAAAGGAAATTCATAAAGTTTAATTAAAAGGAGAAGAAAACCGGAGTACTAGTGACTTTTCCGTTATTTTTCCGGATCATTGATCATTTTCATCAAAGTCAACTTCTCACTTTTCGTTAGTGTTCATAAGAGATTTTCAAACATACTTACAATCTATCAAAGAACGTTTCATTTCGAACCACACACAAATAAATAACAGTTGTAGTAATTAGTATAGTAACAAGTGATAGTATAGGTAAGATCGTCTGTGATATGTCTAAAACCCGGATTGTGTAAGGTCTAATTAGCATAATCAGCCTGTAATGTTCCCAGCTGCAGGCCAACTATCTTCGAAAAGGAGTGGGCTGTAATCTACCACACGGGCCCAGTGCGGGTTGGTAGATCTCACATGTCTTCGAATTTTTTCTTCACATGCCAGTTCCCTCACGATGTTTTTGTTCACCGTTTTGAGAGCAGTTGTGATAAAATTATTTACACAAAGTAGAGCGCCTGCCTGGGTTCGAACCCATGACCTACAACTCGGAAGTCAGGGCTATTACCACCACTGCTCTTAGAATATCTAATTCTGTATTATAAGTAATAGGTGCATCTCCTAAAACTGATAATTAAAAAAGTTATAGAACATTCGCAACAGTTACAGAACAGTTGCCAAGCAAAATTATCTCCTAAATACCTACGTAACTACTCACTCATTCTCCTCGATTAACTTTTATTACTTCGCTCAACAAATTAAGAAATATTTTGAGTCTTTTGTTTCTCGCGCTAACTTTATTAAATTATGTATGTTCACTGAATAATGAATGAACGACTTAGCAACATATAATAAAAAGTTTACAAATGTCTGTTACATCCTAACTGACTTATGTACGTTTTGTTAGCACGACCTTTGGGTTCGTTATAAGGTATTTAATTGAGTTGTCTAGTATATAGTGCTTAGCAATTTTTTTTTCATCAGGTATTTCTCATTCGCTGCCCGGAGTCTGGACACGTGCCCGGTTGACGGGTTTAGGCTACGCCATTACATGGGACTTAAATATAATTGGTACCTGGTGGTGGTGGTCCTAAACCTCTGCCTTACCCTTCGGGGTAAACAGGATTGATATGTTATTAAATCCGATTAAAAGTTTATCATTATAATCTTTATTTATATAATCAAAAAAGAACACAGATTGTACCTAGTACATGTAACAGTTTTCAGAAAGTGGGTAGTATTAAATATCTGACAATCAAATGGGTGACGTGCTGCTCTCCTTACTAGCCTGAAATAGCCTGTATTAAGGAATAACAGTGCCAATGCCCTCTAATTGTATTAATACAATTTTATTAAAAGTTTCAACCTTAGTTTAGTCGTCAGTGCAGTCTAGTCAGAGAAGATTGGCTATAATAGTATCCAGGTACCGGATATTTAGTGAATGGTAGGTAGGAAATCACCCAGGGTTATTTTATTAGGTATAATTTAAACACTGAAAACAATTTAAATAAAACAGGTTTTCAATTCAAGACTCTTCTTTTTTAGGGTAATTGAGTGTGTGGAAAAAGGTTCAGGCCCGTTCTGACAAAATAATGACCGATTTATTTTCCCTGCCATATTTGTTTTTTTCACGAGTCGAAAGGACCACTTATAATGTTGTATCCAGTAATCACAAAACATAAAGTAATGTATTTTATGTATATTATTCTTCTTTTGTAAAAAGGAAATATGCTTTTAAGTGAGCAGGGTCAGGTGGGTCAGGTGGGTCAGGTGGTGGATCTTGTGCTAAAAAAAACGTCGTACTTATAATGATCGCAAAAAATAATCGAATGAAAAAAGGTTTATGTTACTTTTTGTTCGTTTGGAATTTAGAATTTGATGGCTGGTGCTGATTTTATCGAGTCTCGGCTTTAAAGTAAAAACAACTTGTGATTATGGTCGACAACAAATTAGTTAATAAAGTAGCTGATGTAGCTGAGGCATTTAATGAGTTTTTTGCCAACATACCGATAACTACGACTCGCTTCCTAAATTCGTCCTCGTCTAAAGCTGAAAACCTTTTGCATAGTAGTGTACCTAAATGTAGTCCTTTATTTAGTTTCGAACATGTGACCCCGCGTGATGTAGTTAATGTTTTTAATACATACGCTTAACTCTAAAAATACCGGTGATTATTGGGGCATCTCCATTAAACTTTTAAGTAATATAATAGATATAGTAGCCATCTATCTAGCGGTTACTTTTAATAAATGTGTTGAATTAAGAGCTTTTCCTGACCTCATGAAGAGTAGTAAAGTCATATCATTATTTAAATCAGGTAATAAGTATGACGTTGGCAATTTCAGGCCTATTTTTATCTTACCTGCATTTAGCAAAATATTTGAAAAGTTAATACTCAAGCAGTTGCTAAGACATTTTAATTTAAATAGCCTCCTCCATAATGAGCAATATGGCTTTACAAAAGGTAGTTCAACTAGAGATGCGGGTGTTGCTCTGCTGAGACACATATTTGACGCATGGGAGAAATCGCAAAATGCTATTGGAGTTTTCTGTGATCTCTCCAAAACCTTTGATTGCGTGCAACATGACATGGTTTTGCGTAAGTTACGTCATTACGGTGTCCAAAACGAAGCTCTCAACGTAATAATTTCTTATTTACATAATAGGGTCCAATGTGTAGATGTTAATGGTATGAAATCTTCCGGGCTACCAGTTCAGTGAGGTGTTCTGCAAGGCTTAATACTGGGTCCATTCTTGTTCTTAGTATATATCAATGTTTTACCATTCCATTTGAAGGGCATCTATGACGTTGTACTGTTTGCAGATGATACCTCTCTTATTTTTAAAGTAGACAGGAATAGACAAGATTTTGACGACGTAAACAGTGCACTCTCAATAGTTACAGATTGGTTTTCGTCAAATAACCTAGTTCTCAACGCCAAGAAAACGAAATGTGTAAAGTTCGCCTTACCGAATGTTAAAAATCTAGGACCCAACATCGTCTTAGATAAAGAGATGCTTGAAACAGTAGGCTCGGCAATTTTTCTAGGACTAACAGTAGATGCCAAACTTCAGTGTGGACCTCATATATCAAGTGTAGCAGGAAGGCTCAGTTCGGCTGCCTACGCCGTCAAAAAAGTAAGACAATACACTGACGTTGATACAGCTCGTTTAGTCTATTTTAGTTATTTTCATAGCGTTATGTCCTACGGTATTCTGTTGTGGGGCAAAGCCGCTGATGTACAAAATATATTTGTCCTTCAAAAACAAGCTGTTCAAGCAATTTACCAGCTAGGTGCCAGAGTTTCTATAAGAGATTTTTTAAAAAGATATTGGTACCTATTCTCACGGTTGCATCACAATTCATCTTTGCCAACATCTTATATATTAGGCAAAATTTACACTTGTACACTAAAAACAGTGATATTCATAGTGTTAACACTAGAAATAGGACAAATTCCTTTCCCCCTTTCACCGGCTTCATAAGGTTCATAACTCATATTTTGTTGGGCTTGGTATAACCTTTTATAACAAGATACCCTCTTCTTTGCTAGACTTGCCTTTTAATGCGTTTAAAGCTCAAGTAAAATCCAACCTTTGTTCAAAGGCATACTATTCCATCAACGACTACTTACTCGATAAGAATAGTTGGTCGCCATAATTTAACGCAAGACAATGTTTATGTTCTTTCTCCAGAATTAGCTTACTGACAGGTTATTGTTATTAACTTATTTTACTTCGATGGTCTTAGTTTATCATTTGTGACTTTAAGTGACAGCTATGTGAACAGAACCCAGCAATGCATAAATATGTAAGCTGTCACCTTTATGCCTGGAGGTTTTTATTTGGGTAGTAAGTTTTTATTTACATTTTAATTCTAATTAATATTTTTTTAGGTTGAGTACGTATAGTTTTTATTATATGTATTTGTTGGTATATTGGCGTGGCTAGCTGACATATGGCAAATAATTTAATTTTATGTTCTGGTCTTGTAATGTTAATTACTGAACATAGGTACCTAGTATTGTATACAATCAAGTATTTTCTAACTGAACAGACAGCTGTGCTGCTGGGGAATTTATTGCGCCACTTCTTCTTCCCAGCGATAGCACTAGGAAGTGGTGAAGGGCGGGTGTTTTTGGGGGACTGTCTTTTGTAATTTTGACGTTCGAAAAGTGCTGATTCTCAGCCTAATTTGAATAAATGACTTTTGATTTTGATTTAAAGTGAAAATCTTACTAATACACATTTTTTTTTGTTAATAATAATATACAAATTGTTTTTTTTTGTTTATGATCAATCAAGCCTGGGTCGTACCTAGGTAGGTAAGTACCTCAGGTTTTCCAGGCGCTTTAAATCTCGGCCCGTGTAACGCAGCGACGGCAATGCCAACTATTGTGCAAGAGGGTAAACCTGTTCACTGGGACATTCATGCCTAACTTATTTTTATTCGTTATGAGTCGCACAATGGATACAACAGGATACTCCACATAACGATGTCTTTTGGAAACCTGACAACTGCAAAAGTTACGTAGGTTTTTAATTTTTTTCTGAAACCGTAAAAAATCTTTATCTTTCACAAGATACTCGTAATCTTGTGAAAGTTATGATATCATGTCTGTTTTAGTACGTAACTATGACAGTTTTAGAAACACTGTTTTTCTACAAGATAAAAACAAAATTATCTAAGGAAAATATACACTAATATCGACAAACTGACTAACAGACAAACATTTCTAACAGAATAATTTGGGATTTACAAGCACAAACTGTTTTATTGTATACCAATTTAATGATGGCTTTCACTTGTCTTTTTTTAAAAACCCATATTCGGGTTTTTTTAAAAAGACAAGTGAAAGCTCGAAATATCGAACATTATTGCAATAGATGACACTCTCATGGAGCACCTTTGTGTTCCTCATTAAATACTGTTGTCCATTATGGCGGAAAATTAATTACACCGCAATTTGTTTGCCATCTGGTGAGGCCTTACTGTTTTGCAAAGTCCTACCTACGTCTAGGACACGAGTAAACATCGTTTACAAACTCACTAAGTACTATGCAGTATAAAGATTGATTATCCAACGAGTAGTGTTTGTCAAATGATTTCACTGAAGTAGTAATGAGTGGGGTCAAGGCGCCTACCTTACTTGCACAAATATGCTTCACAAACATTCTACTTGTACTAACATCATAGACACATCTTTCGGTAGTGCGTTATATAAAATCCTAAGAAGGTTTTGCTCGTTAAAAGCTTCCTCCATCCAGTGAAAAAACCATTAAATATAACTATTTGCACACACTGCAGCTGATATATTCTATAAAAATCTCATTGTGAATACGAGCTGTCAATAGTGTCAATCCCTAGCATCGGGTGGAAGGACAGATCACTTCAAGTTTACTTCACCGAACTGTTCATGGTGAGATTTTAACTTTTTGTTCTTGTCCTTTCTTTGACTTTATTTTATCGGATCTATAAGTAAGTTTTCCAACTGATGCGTGGTCGTTTGGGGAATCACTTGACACTCCCACAGCGGCGCCAATTGTTATTGGCGCCACACATATGCAACAAAAAAAAAAACAGAAATGGCTGTTAAAAGCATTTGAGACACTAACCACAATTCAAATGGGTAAATTTCAGTATTTACTTTAGGAGCCAAAAAGGATTATTGTAATTTTCTGTAGAAAGTTTTTTTTTTATATTCCCATGAGAAAGGCGGCTTATTTCATTAAGAACTTTAAACTTTTATACCGTTAAGGCTTATATCGAGGATAAAAAGGCTTGGGATTAAGCTGCTTCCAATTTTTACATATTGAATGTTTTTTTTTTATTTTTATATACACTTTGACATTAATGAATTTGATATATATACTATGACATTTGCTTACTTTGTAAGGTATTCTATTATGTTAATTATTGTGAATGTGCAGACTATGTGGGTCATTTTATTTTTATTTTTCTCTCTGTTCTGTTAGTTTTTGTCATGGTCTGGTAGTTTCAGTAATTAATGTGGCCTACCCAAATGTCCTTTCTTTGGTATTGTTCGTCGAATCGTCGAGCTCTTTAAGTGTTGTGTTAAGCTGCACGATTTCTGACAAATGCGTGCACTGACTGTAGAGGTCTTCTCAAACTGTTTGGTTCTTTCTTCAAAAGACCATCTCAGACATCAATCTACATGGTCTTCATATGATCTGACCAAGATTACGTCTGGACTTTAAAAGAGACTGTGACCTCTGAGTTTGTTTCGGCCTTTCTTCTCAGACTAGTCAGATAGGAAACGCCGACCTCATCTAGTTTTAAATTATGATTGACGTGTAAAAGTGTTTGTACAACCTACTTACAAAAATAAAATAATTTATCATTTAAACAGTTGCCTAACACACTGTACATAATAATTTATAGCTTAACTCGTAATAGCTATAGACTACCCTCTGCCATCCCCAGGGGAAATCTGAAGGCCAATTCTCGTAATTTAAAACGTTCAAAATCTAGTCGCAGTCTCATCTCGGCGACAAACAAATGTCAAAAACTTGTCAAATTGTAGGGAAAATAGAAGTATTGTTTGACAGATTGAGACTGAGATCAGACTGTGAACGTTCTTAAAATTACGAGAATTGCCCCTCTGATCTTTGCCGTTCTTATAACCCTGGGGGCCGACCTTTTTGATACATATTTTATTTAATGGGAAAACTAGAGTTTCGTTCTAAAGTCTGACAATATGTGTAGATGTGTTGCACATGATGACTGATGATGACTTGAAAAGTTTGCCATTAGGTATGTTTTTCAATCAACCTTTGTGTTCAATTAAAACGCTTTTTAATATCAAGAGCTCTATCCCTGGTACACACTGAAACATTCTTGTAGCAATTCTATGTACGATAATATTAAACCGCATTTATGTAGGTATATTTAGATTTGAATACTTGAAAACCTTAACTGATGATCAATTGTTATAAGCTGTTTACGACATCTGAGAAAGATCAATTAGTTCGTTCTTCAAAGTGATCAGGCGGTTGAATACAAATCTCCCACACTTCACTTCGTTCAAAATAACTTTTAAACAATTCTAAGGAAAAACATTACAAACGAAGTAAATTGTTTTAAAATTGCTACATACATACTTTTTGCAGCAACTCTAATAGTCTGTAAGTACATACTGGCGTCCATTTTACTATTTTTTGTTTCACGGGAAAAATGCGCACGAAAAAAACTTTTAGATCTCTTCTGAATAGTTCATGATTAGCTGTTTTTGTTTGTGTGAACTCGTTAACTTTTCGTGGTTGCTATGTAAATGAAAAACTTTAATATAAAGATTTATTTATTGTACATTAAACTTTAATTGATTAAAAAAAACTACCGTTCGCATTAATTTAAATCGACATTAAATGTCGAAACAAAATCTTTTCCATAATGCTCGAGTTTCATCAGAAGTGTTTCATGGTTTACGCAATGGAACGCCTTAGAGAGGTCGCAAAAGATTCCAATAGGATCTTGTGCTTCTTCCCGGGCGTTAAAAATGTTCTTCATTAGGGTAACACCGGCGTCAGTGGTACAACGCCCTTTTGTGAAGCCGTACACAGATTTGACTAACCGTCGTAAAAATAAAATTAAAATACCTGAGTGTAAATAAAATACAATATTATCTGCCTAGCCTTTTCCCAACTCACCGGATGCAGCTAACACCAATATGTTCCATGAAGCGATTGCCTATCTGACCTCCACAACCCAATTAATGGGTAATACGATATCTCTTGGTAAGACTGGTTGTCAGACTCTTGGGCTTCTGACTACCCGTAACTACTGCCAAATATCCACAAATGACAGCCGGGACCAACGGCTTAACGTGCTTTCCGAGGCACGGAGACGTGATATTTAAAGATGGTCACCCATCCATGGACAAACCGCGGCAAGCGTAGCTTAACCTGATCGAGCGGCCCGTGCGGTTGTTATTACTTAGCCACAATCCCCTAAAACACCTAATTAAATAGATACATTGATATAACAATGACAATATTGTATTTCCTGAAGTCTTCAGAAATAATCTCATACCGGATAATAATAGTAAAGTAGTGGATAAGGTACGTCAATCTAAACAAATAAATAAATTTTCGTGAAGGGACGACTATTATACTAGTGACTTGTGAGACAATAGTAAGTACAAGTCAATAGTATTTCCAGTCTTTGTTTTACGTACTTGCAAGAGTACAAAATTCAATGAAAAGGTCTTTTGTAGACTCAGAGATTAATTCATCATAAAACACAATATTTATTCTGAAAAGTGGTTGTATGTTATTCATTGTTAGTTCAAGAAGATACATTAAAACATACCCATGATATCATTGCATTCATTTATTATTATCATTGCATTCATTTATTATTATCATTGCATTAGCGTGTAATATTTCAGCATGAAAGGATTTCTCTTCTTCCTTTTTGTCCAGCTTACAATCTCGCATGGGCACTAACTGTGATAGATACAAAGAAGGAAACTTCAAGTGTGGTGCGGTAGACGATCTCTCAAGCCAAGTGTTGTTTTGTTTTTTTAGCAACGGGTTAATTGCGTAAAACACTAACAGTAGCAATGGCTTTCATTTTGACAGTTCAACAATATTCATTGCGCTATTTACCTTGTTGCACGGACAAATTTTTCAGACATTTGAAGCAATGGACTAATCCATTGCTTTTGAAGAAGAAGATTGAAGGATATTCATTGAGATTGTGATTGATCGTGTGTTACGCAATTAAGGTGCAGGATTTTCATAGCAGCCTCGAGTCCCTTTTTGTGTTCGATTGTGACATTAGGGTAGCTCCCTATTACATGGTACTTGTAAGGTAACTGGCAAAATGGTTTGACACGTTTGCCCTTCAGGCCTTCCGTGATCAGACGTTGATACATATTTGTCTTTCCATTGAAATTGATGCATTCGATGTGGAATTCTAGAACTTGTGCAGACGGAAAACACTTTTTACACTCGTTTGGAAAAGTTTAACTTCATTTGCTTAGCCAGGAACTAGCCTGAACATTTAGTTACCAACAGAAAGAAAACTTATTTAAAAAGCCGGTAGCAAAAAGTATTTCTTTAAAGAGATTCAATTAGTTATTGTTGTGTTTTTATTGCAAGCTAAGAAAATGTACAAAAAGTTTTCACAAGCAGAGGCAAAGTAGCAAACCAGTTGATTGAAGGTGAACAATTATGTAAGATCTTGACACTTCAAGTGAGTGATGTAATAAAGAAAGAGGTCTTTTTATGTTCGTTCTAGAACTGTCCAGATGGGAGTTTATAATATCTAAAGTTTCAGATAACTTAAATGCCATCATCATCCTACCCTCATCCTATTCACTTCGAGTCTTTTCCTCTCACACGTGTCTGATAGCCGTTTTTTCAGACTTGACCTCCTTAGCCATATTATCTTACACACATTCCGTCCATCTTTTCTTTGGTCTCCTTCTCTCCATATGCTCCTGTTTCTCTTTTCAGCTTTTCTGTCTCAAGCTATTTCCGTACTTTTTTCTACTTATTTCAAAGTCTGTGTTCATATTCAATTTGATCAACAGTTTCATTCTACAGAGCGGTATATAATGTACTAGCTCCTGCCCGCGACTTCGTCCGCGAGGAATGTTTGCTACCCGTGAATGCTTTAGCGGCATTTTGCATTTTAGTAATTTTCTATTATCTCCGAAACTATATGACCGATTGACATACTTCAAATCTTATCTCTATAATGTCCTTGTGATCATAAAATAATTTATTTTGATAAGGATACATAACTAAAAATTATATTTTCATCCAAACGTAATCGTGTGAAAAAAATACTTTTTTTAAAACATAAAACTGATATTAAAAGATAAAATATAAAAGATAGAAATATGGTGTCGACTTTTTTGTTGAACTATTTAAGGCGGACCAGATTGCCATACATTGTTTTTAGTTATATACAACTGTTGAGGCCACGCATGCAAATAATTCTGTTTTAAGAGGTATTTCTTTCCGACTTACTAGACAAAATGCATGATGCATGATGCATCATCATCAGCACTCACACATAATGTAGCTTTCTACCAGTGAAAACCTTTTTAAAATTGGATCATTAATTCCGGAGATTACCCCCTACATACAAACAAACAAATTTTACCTCTTTATAATATTAGTATAGACTATTTATAATATACCTACTACAGTCAATAAAACACCTGTTCCACAACTTGTTAAGCACGTCTCTTTGATGCCTATTACTTATGTTGAGACTTCGATGTCAATGCCATTCTTTTCATCAATATCATGTCATCCATTTGACAAAAACTGTAACTGGAAAACTCATATTGATGAATTATGTACGAAGGTAGATGTGCTTGTATTTGTTTTATATAGACTAACACGTGTGGCTAGTCTTAATGCCGCAGTTTGTGCCTACCATGGCTATATCGCATCAATTTTGCGCTATGGTATTATAATATGGGGCAATTCTGTGGATCTTACTAGAGTATTTCGAGCTCAGAAGAAACGTGTTCGCTCAATATGTGGAGCCCACCCACTGGACAGTTGTATTCCACTATTTATAAAACTTAAAATACTTCCAATTCCGGCATTATACATCTTTGAATTTTGTATTTTTGTGCACTAAAATAGACAGGAATTTGACTTGTATAATGACGTTGTATTCAGACCCAGCCGCAAAGTGCATTATGTTGAACGTTCCAAGGCGTAGAATCAAATCATTTTCCAATAATGTACGAGTATATTGCATGACTATCACTATATATAACAAATTACCTGATGGCTTCAAAACTCTCAACCCTTAAAGATGTTTTAACCTAAGCTATTCAACTTTCTGATCAGCAAATGTTACTACTCGACTAAAGATTTATGAATGAAAAATTGACCTCAAAATTTGACATTATCGCCTAATCATCATAATTGGTTTGACTTTATTGAATTTTGACTTAGACAATAATTAATCTCTGTGACCACTCTTCATTCCACTTATTTGTAAGTAAAACTCTGTAATCCTAATGATAAATAACTTAATTTTGTTATAATAATGACCCATCATTTTACAAACAATATTTTGTACGCCGCAAACGGCAGAATATTATGATCTAAACACATTTACCTAAGAACTTTGTAACAATATTCTGTCAAATAAATGCATTTTATTCCATTCCAATTTTCAGTAATGATTTGATTCGAATCTTTATCTTGACTTTTTATCAAGTGTAGATGCCTTTCTGATCTGACCCAGCAGTATATCATGTTTTGTAATAGGTACCTCCTTTGTAACTACCACAATTATTCGAACAAGTGTTACACTTATACCTTTTTACTCCATCTTGCCAGATACTTAGCCAGAAAGCCGTATTTAGCACGAAAGTGACTGAACATGGAAGCAATCCTGCTTTTCTGTGTATACAATAAAATCGATTTCAAATGCCAAATCCGTTTAATTGAGCACCCTCTTCGACTACATTAAAGTTACTTTTGTTATTTGTTCCAGGTTGACGGTGCAGACAGCGATGCGTTAACGCGACGATACAAGTAGTCGGATCATTAAAATCAAAGCCGGGATCAAGTGACCGCTGCGCCCGCGCGTCGCCCTCGCCGCCCGCCGCCGCGCCACTCCATCGCCGCGAGTCACCGCACGCGCACGCGCCGCGCTCCTGCGATATTTACTCCGATACAGTATCCCAAAGTGACTGATTAGTGTAATAAACGTAATCACTTACTGATTGCAGAAGTCGCTTCATTAAGTCAATTGACTGGTATTTTAATTGATACGCCTTTTGCTTAACATTTTCTCCTACAGACGGACAAGTGCATTGAGTAAGTGGAGAAGGCTACATTCCAAACCGGTGTCGTTCTGTAATGGACGAGGTGTGTACTACTCTGTGTGTGTTTTAGTAGTTATCGGGAGGTGACTGGTTCAGTTTTCGGAGTGTACAGCTTTTCCTTTACAGTAAATAGTGATATACAGTAAGAAACGTTATCTAAAAACTGATGAACTCACCTCAGCGTAGAGCTCGCTAGCCATAATGTAATAGTACCGACAAAAAGTGAGAAGCATTCAAGAGAAAAATGGCTCGCGGAACGCTGAGTGAAAACGAGCGCCAATGTTTAGACGCAGGCGCAAAAAATCAATCAGAACGTCTTCAAGAGTCGGAAAAAACACTTAGTGATTGCAAATCGAATGGACTTAGAGTGCGCTTCTTGGACGAGGAAGGAAAAACGGAAAGGATGGTCAGCACCGACGAGGTCGACTGCAACGTCTCGCGAGTCAAGAAGATACACATTCTTAAGAACAGAAGCTCCAGCGAAACGAGCATACTGCTGAGGAACCCGTCTCTCATGAAGAGGCGCTCCAGTTCCGAACGCCGCTTCAGTGACGGACTCACCGACAGTCTAAACAACAACAACCTGAACGAAAACCTGAACGGTAGAATAAAAACGACAGAGTTTGACAAATCCGATAAGACTGATGAAGCTGATCAAACCAAAGAAGTAAACGGCCAGAGCTTTAAGAAGAACTGCAACGTTTACAGTGTGAACCAGGCGAAAACCTTGACTCCGGAAAGGAAGAAGTCGTTACCGCTGACGATGCCGAGGCTGATCGGTCACAAGATTCAGGAGAACGGACAAAACAAGTCGATCTTGCCGGCTGAAGTATGTTTGGCGGATGGTGCTTCTGGTAAGGACTTCACCACTCGAGCGATCGGGCGACTCTCCAGAGGAATTGGGAAGTTGCTCCGTCGCACAAACAGCGTGCGCATTAGTGATCCCGATCCGGTGTACAAAGTGGCGTATCTCGGGAATGTACTCACCGGCTGGGCTAGAGGTGAGTTTCACTTAGTCATTATCATTACTTAATAATATATTATAGAAAGAAGAAAAAGGGTGTGAGCTTATGTAAGTATAAATATGTAGAAAGATGGGCGGAATATAAACAACGTGGATAAACATATGAAATGTAATAGCCTTCATAAAAAGTGAATTTTGGCAATTTTACAACCGAGACGGTTACCCTGCGTTCGGTTAACAGACGAATCTCGTCACGGTCTGTCTCTCGCCAGCCGGCACAACGGCCTGTTAGATAATATTATCACTTGCGGTATCTCCTAATAAAAGTGTTTGTTGCTCAATCTTACAGTTATCAGATGATGTATTTGGGTCAGCGTATTGATAGGTCATTTCGCAAAACACAGAAAAAGTGGCGGTCCCAAGCAGGTTCCTCGCGAAACACCGGGCCTTTGCTACATTCCAATGAGCATAATGATTATGTATTGGGTTGCTTTCAACACTGCACGAAGAAATTACTATAATGTACCTGTATTTACTAACATAATTACGGTTGTCGTAAAAAGATTAGTTTAAATAGGAAGTGATCAAGCAAACGCTCAGGTTAATCTCAGAAGGAATGATTATGAATACTACATTAACGCCTAAGTAAACGTAAGAAGTAAATAATAAGATAAAGGTAGCGTTAGAGAACGTATCTATTTAGGTCTCAGCACGTAATGGTGTATAGTTTTTTATAGTCATGTCAATAGAATCGTCGGTAACTGAGGTTGCGTAAGTGGTCCAAGGCGAATCGGCCGAGCAAAACGGTCGGATCTCCAAATTAGTAAATTAACTCCAAATAGTGAATATTAAACATTCATAATGTGCCATTTAAAGCGATATCCGAAATTTTAAGATCCATTAAAAGCACGAAGCAACACGATGATTGATGTATTGATTCTATGTATTTAGGTATGTTATTGCTGTTTAAAAATACAAATGATTTCGGCCGCTGAAATGCTGTATAGTGTTTTATTACTGATTAATATTGTTGCATTACTAATAAACTGCTGAATGATTGTTCTTTCCATTCTAGACATGTCTCTCATCTATTCTATTATGAATTTGCGTCAATCTTAGAAGCTTTAGAACTCGTGCCAACGAACGACTAACTGCTTTGTTGACAAAACTATGCTTCGAATCGAATATCTGAATATCTGCAATATACGAAGCGCAAACGTACCACTCAATTTCTATGATAACCAATCTGTATTCTGAACATATAACTTTTATAACAATACCTCTAGATATAACAATGGAATCTTACAAGAGAAATGAAAATATTTGAAAAAATTTAGCATCATTTATCTTCGCTGAATAACAATGAAAATTTGAAATGCAGGAGCAGTATGCAAACACAAGACGTAAAAGTTTCAATTTAAATAAATACATCGAACAAAGCGAAAGGAATGTCGATGTTAATCAGTAAGAGACTTTCGTTTTAGACGCATCTGTCATGCGTCGCTGTGTGCGGTAATTGGCGAGATATCCGAAACGTTCTGAGAGAAACTGAACATTTGAACAAGCCTTATCACGTGATGATGCAGCAGGTGGCTGTTGTTGCTGTAAAAACTGTTTATACAATGATAAATAGTATAGTTGAAAAAAGTAGGTGAAGATCGCGTACTATTTGGTTGGACAAGTGTTGATATTTGCATTTGAAGATTTAAATGCGACCAAATATTGGGAATTGTCTCAAGTTTGTGATAAATTATTGTGAAGCTTTACAAAATATGAAGCTTTGCGTAGTCTTAGTCGCGATTTGGTAATATTCTCTATCCACAACAATCACATCATCCTTATTTTCCGATAAACTGCGTTTCATAATGGCAATGTTTTAGTAATTCATTATTCTGTTTAATCTATATTAGCTTCGAATATTTGTAGATAGTTTATTCTTTCGAGTGAATGAGATTTTCTATACTTTTAATTCTGTGTTCCAAAATTAAGACTAAACCAATGTTCGAAAATAGGTTGACGATACACGTGAAGAAAGTAAACATTAAAATCGGCAAGATTCAAAGAAAGTTGTAGTAGTCAATGAAGTGGACATAAAAGATTGTGATCAGAATTCGTGTCAACCTGGACGCGGACTTTATTCACGAGTGAAAGTCCGCAGCATCCGCACAGTGCATCCTAATGTACTTTTACTTGATCTAAGCACTGGATCATTAACATTCTTATCATACGTGACGGTATGAGATAAGCTTAACTGCGCAGAATGTTAAGATCATGGCTAAACCTATTATGGTCCTTAGTCACACACTTGCCGAGTCTCTTGTGATTTATGGTGTTAATTGCTCTTTTTTCACGTGAACTTGGCGTGAGGATGTTTTTGTTAATTTTACCTTTGACACAAACATGAATTCAAGCTCGATGTGAATTGTTTGATTAATGTTAAGTAAATATAATTATAATGTTTGACGTACTATGTTGCTAAACTAAACTGGTTTTTTTATGTTTAAATTACATATAGCGAGTATTATTTATATTATTTCCTATAGTAGGACTACTATAGGAAATAATATAAATAATACTCGCAAAAAGCAAAATGCATTGTGCTACCTATTCTAGCTAGAGGAGGACTCCTCTAGCTAGAATAGGTAGCACAATGCATTTTGCTTTGGAATTGATAGTAATTTGGATGCTGACTCGATAATAAACGGCATTACAGAATGTATTAACTATAATTTCTGTTTTCTAATTCTAGCAAAAGTTATAAGCGTGTACCGAGGGAAATGCTCGAAAGCCACCATGAGCATGGGCCAGCCTTTCACTGCCATTACAATCTTTGCACTGGCCAGGTTATTGTCGGACACAGCCGCAACGAACTCTCTATAAACAAGAACATAATATTTTACTTTTGTTTACACCTCTATCACCAATATTTATCGGAATTCTATGTTATCCGGCTTTTTATAAAACATTGAACTTCTTCAATGTTAAATTCAAGGTCATGTATAGAGATGCAGTAAAAACAACGCAACGTGGGTTAACAAATTATCATCCATTGTTCACAATCTTATTGTTTCTTGTCGCTTAAGAAAATTATATAAGTTGTTTATGAGCAAGAATCACTTGACCCGAGATTTATTTTTATTTGCTATCAAATTAGTGTTATCTCAATTCGTAAATTTATTTCTGCTCGTCCGTGAGAACTGTTTCTATCTGGTTTTTTCTTTTTTATCTTATCAATTACTTTAACCTACGAAATGCATACTACACCCGTTAATTGCTACTAGCATAATATAAATGATTATTCGATACACCTATTTACACGATGCGTCTCTAAGAAAACACGAAACAATATTGGAATAAAATACAACCGTCTCTATGTATATTTCTAGTTACCTCTTTGGAAATATGGGGAATGTGAAATATTGCTGTTATTTCAACATGTCTTTAAGAAACTTGTATAATTTATAGTTCAGTGTTTGCTTCCAAAAGTTTGGCAATGATCGTCAAGGCTAAATCTGAATGATGATATTGTTTCTACAAATGTATGCCCACCGGTCGGAATCCGACTAACTTTATCTTTATTATTGCTGTAATGTGATATTTATTTATAATCATTATAGTCGCATTTAAACTAATGGTTCTATTGTTCTCAGATAATATTTCTTGTCTTCATTATTGTAGTGTAATCATAATCAGTTAAACCAGATGTCCAATGAGAATAAAAAAGATAACAAACATTTTATGAGCGCCGGAGGTGTTGATACGGGGAAATGAAGCCATTGCCTCAGTCCTCTTCGGCGACAAATTAATAGTGGGAACTTAAGCTTTTTATATTATACAACAATCCTATATGACATGTATACGCTTAAGGCTACAAGTTTCATCCACTTCCGCTACGTTTCAACTTTCTGGATATATTTTAGCTTTATAACGATGATCATTATCTGTAATTACTCTGAACTGTTACGTATGTAGCTTGGTTTAAAATTTATTGGCATGGGAACGTTTTGATGTAGGTATTACGTATTCAAGAGACGTTTGCTTTCTACGCAAGTTACATCTAATTCCTTATCAACGTATTTTGTGTACCACAAGTTCATGTAGATTGTTGATATCTCTCCTCTGCACACCTGACACACTATGGGTTCCACTTCCACCTGAGACTGTCACTGGACCCCATGCTACAGCGGAAGCGCACGATTGCTTTCTGTCTCATTTGCACCCAACCTCTCGCTCGCACTCTTTTTTCGTATCGCATTCCAAGCATCATTGTTTGGTCGGTCGCTCCCACAGACACGCTCGGCGGCGTCTACTGAGCCAACGGACGCTTTATCTACCATCCATATAAGCTCTATCAATTAGGGATTAAAGTCTAATTTCCTTTGTATCATTACTCTTGTGTTTGGTCCCTAGTCTACTGGTTTTGTAGCATTTGTTAACGCTATTCTTCATTATGAATGTACTAGTAAATTGTAATCAAACGTTCACAGTTCCTTTGCTTTGATGTTCTAATAGGAATTCTAACGTTGGTGCGATCAATCTTCTGAGTTTTATGAGTAATTTTGATATAATTCATGAACTTAATTTCTTGTTATATTTATTGTAATTATTTTCAATTGTCTTAATTTGCTGATTAGTATTCCTTACAACAAACTTTTCTTAAGTTGTTGAACAAACTTTCGTCTTAAGAAGTGAATTTAATTTTCTTAGTAGGTAATGGAAAAGGGTATATAAGCACCGTAACTTTATGTTATGGTCATTTCATGGTTTTTCATATGCTTCGCATCGTACCCATTTTTTCTAAAATAATGTAATTGTTACTTTTTACCGTGTTGCAAAAAAACATAAGTTTGACAGGAAAATACGCTATAAAACACTTTATTAACGTTTTACACGTTATTGACGTTTTTGTCTCAAATGATTTGGCAGTCGTTACTATTATAGTGTCGATTATCATTTTTTTTATTTTGGTGTTGATTAATTTAATTACTTTGCAAAATGGCAGTTAGAGTGTGACATAACGAACTTTAACCCCAGATTATATTAGCTATCATGTTATTGATGGTGGCACGTATTTAGAAAAGCCTTGGATTCATTACAATTAGTTTTGAATATTCGCCTATTTTATACTACTACATATTATTATAGTTCATGCATGATATCTCATTAAATCTCAACCCTTTGTACCCGAAACCGACCCGTCTATCAAATCTAATTTAAAAAGTCGTTAGTGAGCGGAACACGAGTAACTCTAAGCTCGGGCACATTCGAGCAGGTTTTATGTGAAAAGAAACAAAACGACACGAATGAACTATCATTTTAGTAATCAAACCGTGACTGACGTCACGTATTTATGTTCGCCTTTAAGATTTTTGGTCGTAGGTACTTTCGGAGTGCCATGGCGTAGGTACTTTCGGAGTGCCATGGCGTTGCGCGTACCCTTGGCCAAAATGTTCGCGTTTTGTATCTCGGACTTTTTATAATTCAACCTTGAATTATGCGTTTAAATATGCAAAGTATTAATGGTCACTTATAAGAACAATTGATACTGTAACTGGGACAAAAAAATAATGGCATTCATAGGACTTTAGAATTCAACTTTAATATATAATTGTTCTCATCGAGCTAAGTTATGTTAATTATTATAATATTGATGTTATTATTCTTCATGACGATGATGGTATATTTACTATTATTAATTGACCCTTGACTACGATAAAACATAAGTCCAACCATAGAAATCTAAATAAAGCCTGTTGTGTACGTCAATCGCTTCTTAATTGACGCAAAATAATTTAACATCTCGCTGTTTATCAGAATTAAATCGCGTGAATTATTTAAAAAAATGTTTTTACACTAACAAAACCCGTTGGTTGACTTAACCCGCAACTTTTTTGGCCAGTTTACCTTCACAATGTTCATAAGGTTGGTATTTTTTTACTGTCTTACAATTAAGGATCAAGTTTCGAAAGCCATATCTGTCTTCAGTTCTTCATATTTAATTGAATATTTTCATTATATTATGCTCGTAAGTACATAGTGTACACTATTCATTCAGTATAAACAAATGGCGGGTAGCTAGAGCTACATGTCACTAGGTACATAGGGCAATCTGATTAGCATTCATACCATAATTAATATGCTAAACATTGTTCAATTACTTCATAATTGTTACTCGAATGTGTGTTAGTAGTACTTATACCTACCATAGGTAATGAGCTGATCATTCATACAGAACAAATGAATTGAATGATGAAGTGATTGAATTATGTGAGTCAGACAGAGTCAGCTTTGTTTGGTGTAGGTGTTTATAATTTGTATTGTTACATCGACCATCTAACAGAAGTCGCGATAGAATTCACTTTAAATTATATTATTTTATTTTCATTGATACAGATATAAGTTTCAAGGAGATTGGTTTATAAGAATTAAGATACTGTGCAAGGTAGTTTCGAGCTGCCAAAATTATAGCCATTTGATTGCAAACATAACTATGCATTCAGAACGAAATAACTCCTAACTTCTTTACATTCCTAAGCCCGTAATATAACAACTAACTAAGAGATACCTGGCCCCGATGTTTGCATGCAAGCGAGTCGATTACCGTTGATAACCGAGCGGTTATCGTAACCCGCCGGTAACCCACTTCGCAACAGGTGCAACCGACACTCGCTTAGATCTTTTATTTTATTTCTTTCCAACATAACTGGCCGGAAGAATTTCACTTTATTTCAATTGCTGCAGCTTTCTTCTGCAATTATGTATTCTACATTTTTTCTTTTGTTTATGAGAATGTAAATAATAATGTATTAAATGTATGTATGTGTGCATCTATTTGCACATTGGTTACAAATTTTGGCTCTCGTGCGTGAAATTACAAAATGTTTATGCGTTAGCGATAAACTACAAACATTATCAGCAAGTACAGTGTTCAGTATTGGCTAGTAAAGTAGCAGCCCATTACTTGGCAGCCCATTAAAATGCCCTCCCTGGACAATTACATACGTACTGGCAGCTCCTCATAAAATGGTGTAATCCACACTTCCTATAATAAGCGATTACGGTTATATTGCAGTATCATGTCAGCGTTTATCGCTTTTGCGATTTCAAAATTATTGGTCTCCTATAAACATGTATGTTCGATCATCGCTTCACAGTTATGCCGTAAACCGGAGTTAATTTAAATAACTCCCTATTTTATTACACATGGGTGCATAGTGCATGGGTCGTTCCGCTTTAGGAACAACTTCCTTCTACAGTTCAGTGAATTTGAACAAGAAACCCTTTCTAATGTTTCTGTTCCCGTGAATCCCCCTGAAGTGTGACTAAGAATCTACTATCAACTGTTTTAGTATAGCAATAGCTTCCACCTGTACTTTTTGTGTAAATATCTGCAATAACTTGACATTCTTAATCAAATGTCAAATATCTGGAATCTCGAAAGTGTGGCTCTATATTCCGATATACATATGTATGATATACATATTCCGATCAAACCACTTTATTCTGGCCAAACTGAAAGTAGCTGTATATTTTAGCCGGCCAGCAGTTTTCCTACTGAGCTGGGGTCGGTATTTCGTCTAGAAAGATAGGCTGAAAATGTAACTTACCTGCAACAGCTGCAACTTAAATGATGTCGAAAGACACTTGCATCCAAGATGTCTGCTCCACATAGTATAGCACATGCTCATCGTATTTTCTTACACATGCTAAACGGCCTCTCGTACGCATTGTCACGGCTGGCTGCCCCTAGAAAGTACAGCGTGAAGGTCGCTACATACTGGACTGACTGAGGTAACCATAATGTAATGCAGCTTCGAAACAGCACGTGCCTAGAATACTGAGCATGGAGCGTTTGTGGAGGTGCCTGTCTGAGTTTTGGGACGAAACAGTTCGGTTGCTAGTAGTGGCGTCAGTAGTATTATCTATTCTATGGTAGAGGTGTGTCGCCATAAAGATGGTCGTAAAATACTTGATGTAGAAACACACAAGGTTGCGGGTGCGAAACTGGGCATTTACCAATGTGCGTGTTCAATGTTAAGTAGGTATACTTTTTGAAAATTAAGACGTCATCTGGCTTGATGGAAGAAAAGTCGTAAGGAAAATCTGAGCAAACGGCTACATGTCCCGGCGTGGTGATATAATTACTGCCTGTTACTTATCTTCGTGAGAACAGAGAAGCAATGGTCTTGTTGGGCACTTGCAGACCACTAGGTATCATTAGGTGGCCTGAAATTCATAGAATGTCATAAAGTTCTAGGAATTATCAACGATTTATGTTGCCTCCACTGATACGAGTGTTAATAGCGATACCTATGAAAATCTGTGCCTACATATACTTTTGCAGTTGTAGGTGACGAATGCAACTTTACCTCTGTAGGCATGGGTCATTTAAGGACTCGGTAAAATTTTTATGTCCTTCGGTTATTAAACATTTCCATTGTTTTCTAAAGTGCTCCCTTCAAGCTGCCTTTGTTTTTGTAAATCTTGCAACAATGGGCTCATAAAAATTTGAGCCCTAATGCACGCTTTACGTGACATGTGTCACAGTTGTCGTGGAATTTTTGTATGAGGGATTCGACAAACTTTTCGACACCACATATCACGGTGTTGTGTACTTAGCTATGTTTATCCTTGGACTTGCTTGTGGTCGTTTAATTCGATAAACAAACACGTACAAACTGTCACGCACAAAGTAGGTATTAAAATCAAGTGGTTTTTCATTGTTTGTAACTTGGTTAAATTATTTTCTTTATGGTTTGAGTTAAGGGTAATTTTTAAAATAATCTTTTTAAACATCATAAATAATCATTGGGTTATTTTGTAAAGGAAAAATTTAAAAACTTAATTGCTTATCATTAGGTATATTTTGAAATTTTTAAGCTGTTTTTATTTTTACCAATAAGTTTTTATCTATATTATTCACTATGACAACACATGTTTTGCTGATAATCATAAAACACATTCCTTAGAGTAGTCTCTTTTATTTAAAATATTGAAATATTTAACGTTGTTTTTCACTAGAAAAACAACGTTAAATATTTTAAATAAAACGCACACGCAATATTGCATTCTATGCAAAAAATACTGACACAGATTCCCAATACTTTGTAATGCAAATTCTGTCATAATCTGCATGATTTAAGTTTTTATTTGCGTCATAATTGTTATTCATTTGATGAGCATTGGTCGATATTTTCAACTATTGAGAAAGTGCCAGCAGGCCACCTGCCACTACTCAAACTCACGGCATTTATTTTAATTAAACCATTTACAGGCACCTGAACTGTCAAGGAGTCGGCCAGTCAGAAATATGAAGCTAGTTGCCCATTCTAAAGTGTAGGAGGTACCCATGGAGAAGAACGGGGAAGAAACTCCATGGACACTCTTTTAAATTATATTTTTACAAAACTATTAATGTTGAACACGTTAATGGCGTCCAGGAAGACAAAATCGACAGTCCAAAATTAAAATAAGCTAGAAGATGACCAGTCCCAAGTGACGGCGGCCCTTCACGAATATGACGTATAGATCAGCACCATTCTGCTCACTCAGTTTGAAGGGAGCTATGTAAATGATCCAAAACATGCGCCACCGTCAGCGAGACATTAGAGTGAGCATGACTCTCAGCCGCCAGGCACATTCAATTCAATGAAAGACATATGACCCGGTAAATGGTAGCTTTATAGTATATAGTACTCACATCTGTGCAATTATATAATAATAGTAGTGTATTGATTGTGTCTGAAAATCGTTCTCAATAATAGTATCTACCTAGTTCAACGGAAGGCGAAAAGTACTTAGAGAGCGGTTTCTTCTCAGTTAGTAACTCCAAACTGTAAATACCATTCACCAGTAGTTGGATACCTACATATTTGCACCAAGCGTGATTACGGCAATCATTATAATATTAATAATAATCTTTTTGACCACCAGCAGCCACAGTAGTTTTCACTGGAAGGCTCATGTAAAGTTAAACGGTGATGCAAACTACTATTTCTAACCGACTTCCAAATAGGAGGCAGTTCTCACTTTGCCTTTAATTTTCACATGCAATAGTTACTTATTTCGTCGTATTAGAACCGGCCGGCAACTCCGGCAAGCGTGAAATATTCCGGCATTCCGAGTCTGAGCAATTAATTCAATCGTTGACAAATACGAATGCTTGCGATAACATTGCAATGACACGAAAGGAATCTTCGATGTTTTAACGTTCGATTTCTAGAACAGAGAAGAAATTGTTATTTGATTCAACATTTCTCTGTGTTGGTTGTAGGTGCATTTTGATTTAAAACTACTAAAACGTACTGATTCACGCTTGTATTCTCCGAAGGGTTGAGCACAGCGGTATAGTAGGACACCAAAATTGCCATTTCATTTATAGTGACAGCAATTAAATAGAGTCATACAGATTAGTTGTTTGAATTTCGAAAATGTTAGGTATACACACAGTTAGGTACAATTGCATTAAGAGTAAGTAAAAGAGTAAGATGAATGTTATAAGAGTTTGATTAAGGTGGTATTTATAGTCGCGTTGATGAGATGCATAGTCACGGAAATGCCGCACGGACTCGAGCCAAACAGTTGACTAAACGATTGTTGTGTCTGGCGCCAGTTTGTAGGTAAAGGAATACGGCAGCCCGATAACTACACTAAAGTTTTTATTTAACTACAAGCCATGCGCCCTATGGGATGTCCCATCAGCATAAATGACGAACATACATACAAACTTTCATTCCCTATTTTACCCCTTTAAGGAATGAATTCAAAAATCCTTTCGTATTGCTTACTTCCATGTATAAAGTTTCATGCCTATAGACCTAGCGGTTTAGTCTATGCGTGGATTATCAGTGAATGTATTTAAAAATTGTATTACATAGAAGATGTGTAAGGTTCCTAAAATAGTTCTTATGATAATAACTATATCGACCAATAGTTGTGAAAAAACTAATTTGAGTCATTCTAACACGAAAAATACAGGTGTGACATAAACACCAGTAATATTGTAACCACGAGACTTCCATAACTAGATTCAGTTAATGTGGTTCATGGTTCTAATGTGTCAATAGCCTGCTTTAGCAACTATGGACAATGTCGTACACCGCGCCACTCAGGTGCAACAATAAGTGCAAGCAGACATATCGCAACTGGTGACACAACTGATTCGCACGATTGTTCAATGTGAATAAAGTGATGCAGGAAAAATCATGGCAGCTGTGAATTAAAATAGTTTGTAATTGTTCAAATTACGCGGATATTGTTTTTCCTTATCGATATATTGTTCTTAGTATTATGTTATTGTTTTATGGAGTACATAGGAATTCTGATCCAGTTGGTTTAGAATTTTAGATGTTTAAGAGTTTTTTGTGGAAATTAAGTTATTATTGTGTGTCGTTCTGGTGATTCTTCTTCTATGTCGGTTCAAACGCCCAATGTATGAGGAATTGCGTAATTTGAATTCCATTTAGTACATACCTATACTACTCGTATGTATGTACGCAAGACAAGAGTAATTATCATGATATTCTGGCCAATTCAATGTTATCGTGAACATTCACAAAGGCTCACCGGCTCTAGAAATAATAATATTTTACAAGCATTGCCACCTGTTCAAATGTTTTTCTTTTCTCAAACAGAACAACTAGATATTATTAAAGTTTATTTTTTGTAAAGAGATAAAGCTACTACAGTAGTATTAGCTAGAAAATGAGGTCTTTATTATTTCTATGGACCTTTTAATTAAATACATCAAAAAGCATTACAAGAAAAGCCCACGTAGTTACGCTAACCATTTTCAATAAGTATACATACTTCCCACCAATTAAATAATTTGAGTGCAGCAATTAAAGAAATATTAATCGATGATGCTAAGTAATTATTTATTTTCGTGCATGCAGCAAGTCTGAGTTTCGTAATGTTATACACAAGTACGATCAGTTTCGTAACCTGGATAATTTGTAATTAAATTAACATAGTTCATTGTCTGTACGCATACGTATTTATGCAATGATCGTTCAAAGGTATGATTATGAACTAGTTTACGATGTTCTATAACTTTTGCACGCGATTCACTCAAATGTAGAGATTGTAAAAGTTGTAACTGTTTTGGACTAAACTTTAGGGTAGGGACACACAGCACATCAATCAATCAATCTGAGTAGTCTTTACACGTATCAGCTTTATACTAGAACAGCTCATTTTATAGTGAAAAGATTAAATAGTAAATTAGTTTGTTAATGGAACTGAATTTCTCATGTTCGGCTTCCTGAATTATAGTCATAGTAGAGGGTGTTTACATAAACATTTAATAGTAGCTAAATGAAAACAAGAAGTAAATCTCACAAGTAGCTGTCAAAAACTTTGGTAGTCTGGAAAAACGTGTTTCTATTGAAACACGTTTTTCTTTTCGAATCACGTTTTTCTGTTTTTCTGTTCGAAACGCGTTTTTTCTGTTTTTTGGTTGCCAACACTATTGTGTTGGTAACTAAAAAACAGTTGAAACATAAACAAACATACGACCCGGTCGTGAACACGCCCAAGAAGGCATTACTTCTCAACGATTTATAAGCGCACAGATACAATCTGTGCAAACTGGCCCGGGCTGCAGTGTGCATAGCCATCGCGCCATCTGGTGTTAAATACGAGTAACATTGCCGCGATAATTGTACGACTCGGTACGAGTTTAAACAAGCTTACTATCTTACAAATAATAATGTATGAGGATTACTGATAGGATTACGGATCGTTGATAGGAATTAAATCTGCTTGAGTGGCTGAGACCTACGCTGTATTAATGAACCGGGCTTTTTCGAGAACACTTAGCTTAAATCCGAAACATTCGATTGATTCATTCTTTGTATTTATTTCACGAAGTAAGGTAATTCGTATTTCGTTGTAAAACTCACTCACTTCTCTTTTTATAAGATTTAACCAAAATGAAATAAAACTGAATTTTATAACTTCATTGCTATAATGATTTAAAAAAATGTCTTTTCCACGATTCGTTGATAAAGGTTAATATTATTAGTTTATGTATCAGTGTTCACACAATCGTTCCTACTTACTACCGTAATTACTTTAGTTATAATGACTTGAGTGCACAGCAACAATTAAGTGGCGAGTTGCTCGGGTGAGAGGTTGAATTAGATAAGATAATGAAACGTGGCTCTGGCTCTGTAGCGACTGCGTTCACCTTAAGATATTTAATTATATTGTGGGTTTCTGGAGAAAATTAAATTAATGTGGCGATTACACATGTTGATTAAATTGCAATAAAACAACGTGAAGGTGAGTAAGGCTAGTTAGGGGCCAGAAAAGGGAGAGGCAGGGTCCTAAGCCTAGGGTCCTAAGTAAGTAGTGAACTTGCGACTTTTAATTATGTACGAAAACAAGAACCACAAATTAATGATAAACCAATCGTACCTATACTTTCAGCACGAGTAAAATGTTTTTTTTACTTCAATATTGTATTTCAAAAAGTGCTCACAGAAGATGATTACAAGATAAGCTATCACATAGTAAAGATACTAATAAAAATCCATTTCACTCAGTCTGTGAAAACCAGTATACATATAAATATTTTATTGTAATGAACATCCGGCAATCCAGCCTTACGACCTTACAGCCCTTACGACCTTACAGCCCTTACGACCTTACAGCCCTTACGACCTTACAGCCCTTACGACCGTACTCCGTTACATAATAATTAACACTTAGTTAAAGTAATCTATGCACCGGTACTTACGACCATACTCCGTTACATAATAATTAACACTTAGTTAAAGTAATCTATGCACCGGTACTTACGACCATACTCCGTTACATAATAATTAACACTTAGTTAAAGTAATCTATGCACCGGTACTTACGACCATACTCCGTTACATAATAATTAACACTTAGTTAAAGTAATCTATGCACCGGTACTTACGACCATACTCCGTTACATAATAATTAACACTTAGTTAAAGTAATCTATGCACCGGTACTTACGACCGTACTCCATTACATAATAATTAACACTTAGTTAAAGTAATCTATGCACCGGTACTTACGACCATACTCCGTTACATAATAATTAACACTTAGTTAAAGTAATCTATGCACCGGTACTTACGACCGTACTCCGTTACATAATAATTAACACTTAGTTAAAGTAATCTATGCACCGGTACTTACGACCATACTCCGTTACATAATAATTAACACTTAGTTAAAGTAATCTATGCACCGGTACTTACGACCATACTCCGTTACATAATAATTAACACTTAGTTAAAGTAATCTATGCACCGGTACTTACGACCATACTCCGTTACATAATAATTAACACTTAGTTAAAGTAATCTATGCACCGGTACTTACGACCATACTCCGTTACATAATAATTAACACTTAGTTAAAGTAATCTATGCACCGGTACTTACGACCATACTCCGTTACATAATAATTAACACTTAGTTAAAGTAATCTATGCACCGGTACTTACGACCATACTCCGTTACATAATAATTAACACTTAGTTAAAGTAATCTATGCACCGGTACTTACGACCATACTCCGTTACATAATAATTAACACTTAGTTAAAGTAATCTATGCACCGGTACTTACGACCATACTCCGTTACATAATAATTAACACTTAGTTAAAGTAATCTATGCACCGGTACTTACGACCATACTCCGTTACATAATAATTAACACTTAGTTAAAGTAATCTATGCACCGGTACTTACGACCATACTCCGTTACATAATAATTAACACTTAGTTAAAGTAATCTATGCACCGGTACTTACGACCGTACTCCGTTACATAATAATTAACACTTAGTTAAAGTAATCTATGCACCGGTACTTACGACCATACTCCGTTACATAATAATTAACACTTAGTTAAAGTAATCTATGCACCGGTACTTACGACCATACTCCGTTACATAATAATTAACACTTAGTTAAAGTAATCTATGCACCGGTACTTACGACCATACTCCGTTACATAATAATTAACACTTAGTTAAAGTAATCTATGCACCGGTACTTACGACCATACTCCGTTACATAATAATTAACACTTAGTTAAAGTAATCTATGCACCGGTACTTACGACCATACTCCGTTACATAATAATTAACACTTAGTTAAAGTAATCTATGCACCGGTACTTACGACCATACTCCGTTACATAATAATTAACACTTAGTTAAAGTAATCTATGCACCGGTACTTACGACCATACTCCGTTACATAATAATTAACACTTAGTTAAAGTAATCTATGCACCGGTACTTACGCCATTGTGCGCCTGCGCAGTATGTTCACACTTAATCGATGTTACGCCGGACTGCAGAGCCTGATGCACTCAATTTTTATTAACTGATAAGCTTCGGAATGTCGGAGTAAAGTGCGTAGAAATTGTGTTTCAAGGTAAAACTGTTTTGTTTAGGATCAAAATACTACCTAGTAGAGAAGAGTAAAGTACCTCTACTTCTGGCTGCCCTTGTTCTGTTATTTGTGTTTGCGCGGGCGTAAAATGTTTTTCCTTTACGTTCGCTCTGAGCCAACACGTTATCATTTCATTTTCATTCATAGTATTAACTATCCAGTCATCTTTTCCATGTTTTCCCTCTGTTCCTATGGTCCGTAAAATGTCCTACCATATGAACGCTAATCAACAACGCTACCACAAATTAATGTATCTCTTTCGGATAAAAAGGGTGTTAATAAACAGACACATAACACATCTGATCACCTTTGTCCTTGAGAGCCCAAGGACATGTAGGGCAAACCTAAACAACTTCCTTGATCATAAAATCTTTATTGATGATCATTAGGTATTACCTGAACAGGTAAATAACAAAAACGATAAAAAGAAACTTTGATATTTTCCCCTTCATTCTGTACAAACTTGTGGCGTTTTTATTACACTGGGGATCAACTAATTGAACACAAAGAAACGAGATGAATTTAAAAACCTTGATTAATTTTATAATTTTTTTATTATTTAATTTTTTATTTGGCAAAAAGAAGAAATACAATGCATGTTACATTTTCATGTTATTACAATTGTGCTCAATTTTTGTGAATAATGACCCCGATGCTAGGAAAATCCTGTGTTATAGGGGGGGCCATCCATTCATCCGTTAGATTATTTTACAAAATTCGGGAAGCTAAAACGTGTAACAGCAGCAATAGTGTGTGAGTAAGTGCGTGTGATGTGTTGTAATTGGGGAAGTGCGTGTGGTGTGTGTATGAGTGTCTGTGGGTGTGTAAGTGTTCGTGATAATAATAATAATTTATTTGTATAGGGGTTTCATCAGTGCTTTTGTTTCATCATAATCTAGGGTGAGGAGGAATTATTTAGTTATTTTGTACATATGTGTGAGTTTAGTGTATATATGTTAAGTTTTTTATGTATTTTATTGTATACAAGGGCACAGGGTAGGGGTAGTGACGTCTAGCAAATGTAGTTTTTGTATGTTGTGTGTATGTTGTGGGACAAGCCGGTTTGTGTGTGTTGTGGGACAAGCCGGTTTGTGTATGTTGTGGGACAAGCCGGTTTGTGTATGTTGTGGGACAAGCCGGTTTGTGTATGTTGTGGGACAAGCCGGTTTGTG
This sequence comes from Apamea epomidion, assembly GCA_947507525.1. Taxonomy (NCBI): domain Eukaryota; kingdom Metazoa; phylum Arthropoda; class Insecta; order Lepidoptera; family Noctuidae; genus Apamea; species Apamea epomidion. Next base: position 694,736 of record OX382226.1, read on the forward strand.
TATGTTGTGGGACAAGCCGGTTTGTGTATGTTGTGGGACAAGCCGGTTTGTGTATGTTGTGGGACAAGCCGGTTTGTGTATGTTGTGGGACAAGCCGGTTTGTGTATGTTGTGGGACAAGCCGGTTTGTGTATGTTGTGGGACAAGCCGGTTTGTGTATGTTGTGGGACAAGCCGGTTTGTGTCTTCTTCTTACTGTCGGGCTGTTATTTACGCTGTATGGAAGAGTCGCGTGTTATCGCATGACTGTGCGTAGTATGTGTAGTTGTCGAACCGTTGGTGTTTTAAAGTCCCTGTAGAGTTGTCGCGTTGGGAATAACACAACATCACATCACCATTACGCCCGAATTACCTGAAGTTTTAGGCTGATAGAAGTCAGGGAATTTCGCTAAACATAATATACTTTCAGTTAAGTTGAACTAAAAATCCTTGTGTTTTGCCACGTTTTTTTTTACTAAGGTAAACTTATTTTAATTATAACTTACATCACCCATAATTTCAATTTAATTGTTTAATCAATTAAATTTAAAAAAATATATAAAAAGATCTCGCGATTGTGAAGTAATTTGGCAATTTTAGATAGTTATAATCACGGGTTGTTTGAATAAATTCCACATAATAAATTGAAGACAATGACAGATATTAATTTTTGAGTAAAAACATACATAATAACTTTAGCGAGTCACTAAAAAAAGTAAGACGATTATTTTCTCAAAATATGCAAATAAAACTGGTTTGTACTCGTATTGTTCGGAAAATTCATGGGAAACAGTCAAATTAAAACGTGGTTTCATGTTTTTATTATAATGTAACGCTTTTATTATTTCTATAAATCTATTATTATTATTATTTTTAGCTACTAGTCTGGGAAAATCGAAAATTTATATTTTCTTGGTGTATTATTCCGTTGAAATAAGTTTATGTCTAACACAATGAAGTATTTAAGTAAGATGGGTGATAAGAATTTAACATTCGTTTTCTTATATTAGTTAGTTTAGACTTCAGGTATATGTAGAGATCATTCCCAATGATTAAAAATCGACTGGCTCACTATGTGATACATTTTACAGAAAAACCGTTATGTACAACTTTAAGTCTACATAATTTATAGCCTTTAAACAATACATGGGGCTCAGGTAACAATGAAGTAAAATTATACGGAAGGACGATGTATTGATAAGATCATAGAAAATTGCTTAGCAATTTTATATAAGTAACATAAACAAACAGTTCAACAAATAAATATCAATACAAAATCTGTTCTGGTTTGTGGTTTCCTTCACCTTGCCTTCAATAAATTTTAAATCAGAAATGCAAACTGATTTATTCGAAAGCGGACTCTACCATTTTAACATAAGGTTTTTTCTCCAGTGGCAGAAAACAGGCCCAGATGGAACAGGCTAAACTAGTTATACAACGATGTATCTAAACAAGTCTAACATTCAGATTTGGACACGTTTTTAGGCAGGACATGAACTCATGTATTTTTAGCGCTCAAATTATTAGAAACAAAATAAAAAATGCTTCGTTAATGTCTTTTTTTTGGAGAGGAAAAAGCATCTACAGCATATTATAAGTACTTTGGTTAAGATAAATAATTTAAGCGTTTGCAGTAGTAATTCTCGAGTGGTTTGATAATCTTATCAGAATTTCCCACGAAAATCGAAGAGCAGAAATTATTTCATGGCCACTGCTCTCAAAACGGTGAAGGAAAACATCGTGAGGAAACCGGCATAACCTAGAACCAAAAATTCGAAGACATGTGATATCCGTCAACCCGCACTGCGTGGTGGATTATAGCTCAATCTCTCTTATAGAGAGGAGGCCTGTGTCCCAGCAGTGGCAACATTAAAGACTGAGATTATGCTAATCAAAGAGCTTCTTACAATTCTGTAACCGTTCTGTAACAAAATGTGCCAAAGTGGACTTTTTAGGCCCCCGCCTAAAAAGGCTAGAATCATAATAGGATAACAATATGAATCACATTAAAAATCGTAAAATGGTCACAAACTGACAATTCATAATATGATCTGTGTGTAATTAAATATGGGAGGTTTTGTGAAGAAATATTGTTATAATGGCAGATTTAGGCCTTTATAAAAAAATGGCAATACTTACACCAAATATGATTATGATATGAAATTAATTGTAGGTGATTATGCTATTGTGTAACCATGCTACGAAAATTAAGGGAATTGCTAATGATCTGCTGGGAATTCAGGAAATAAATAGCTTTTAGAGGTGTTGTTTAAAGTGGCCTTTCTAGGCCCCCAGATATGAAAAGGGGAGAATTTGTAATGTGTAGTTAAAAATAAATACCAATAGTAAAATAACTGATTATACCAGTTCTAAAAAAATTGCAATCTTTTGATTGACGTGTTTTTAGAACGAGTATAATACGACGCACTTAAATTTACTTATGTCAATTTAAATTCCGCGTATCTACGAAGAGACACGTTTCCACTTCGAACGAATTGTCAATATTGAAATGCGGCACCTACACTTGTTTATTTACTAAGAATATAGCAATAGAACGTACGTCTTTCAAATCGAAACGTTTACAAACGATTGAAAAACAATGTTTCCAGCGTAAACATAAGTTCAACCGAGGTAGAGATCGTCTAATTTAAAATTGCACGCCCCTCCACTAAAATTTCTATACAAACATTTAAAATGTGTATGCAACAAGCAGTGGAGGGGTGTGCAATTTTAAATTACACGATCTCTAATAAGTTATTACACGCGAAGGACGACGCTGATATTGTTTATTTGCATAACATTATGCCGGGGGTGTACTGTGACGTGGCGCTTGACGAACTTTGCGAAGATGTTAATCCTATAACATTCAATGAAGTTATAACTCTTAAAGTAAATGAAGATGTATTTGTGACGTTGTACTTTAAAAAAATGCAATGCCAAAGTCGATTTCATCGTATCATTATACAAATATTTTGAAAATAAAAGCTAATAATGAGTCGAAAGAGTATCTGTTGAAATGGTTGAAACAGTACCAATGTACCATCAAATACTTCACTTTCGGTAAATGACAAATCATCATGATGAAGTGCTTCTCATTACTTACTACATATAAGTACAATTTTGGTAATCAGTAAATCTGATACTGATAATGTATTACTTAGTGAACTTATTTATTGTGTGACGCAACATTTTTATTTTCAAGCTTAGTAATAAACTGAGCTGATCAAATGTATATGCTGCATGTAGTCAACATCATCCGTAACATGATGGAAGATTCCTACACCTGAACGTTAGGTCATCATACTAAATCTCCTCTGTTTGTATTTCAACTGGTGTGCGACCGACAAGCCGCTATACGCACTTTAATCCTCGGATGACATAACATCATCAGGCACTCGCACTCGTTACACATTCATGATATAACGCGTAGCCGATGTACCAGGAGTCAATACGTTACATATTTTTACATATTTTACGTGCATTTAGTCGCACGTGATAGTCGCAGCGGAGTTCACGCGATCGCATCCAATCAATCGCAGGTTTGAACCAGACGATTGCGTTACGTGCGAAATGGATTCCCATGTGACGCGTGACTGGAGGCTGTACATGAGTTGTCGAGTAACGCAATAAGTTATAACTGGACTGGCAGTCGACAGCGAGTGGACCATTGTGTTTTACGTAGCTAAGTTAAGGTAGCCACTTTGCCAGTCAAACAAAAAATATGAATCGAGATAATAATCAAAATTGAAATCCCCGGCCAATCTCATTCTATGACAGTTGTTCAACTAATGTTGTTCAACAACTCCATTTTTTTTCAAGAGGCTGAATTACTTTTTTTATTTTTGACAGGCATTTTTGCAAAGAAAATAAAATAAAGCACACCGTCTCGTTAACCTTCTTTCAAGTTGAACAATAAGTTGGAGTCTCACAAAACGTTGGGAAAAACACGTTTTTCGAATACTATTGTCACGTACATATTCTAGAAGTGTAATTAAGTAGGCTATGTTGAACTGGCTCACCTTTCAGAGGGCACGTTGATAATACTCCCTCGTGACAGGGCAACGCGCCGGATCCATGAGGCCATGTGTGTGATAATGATAACAATGATAGTGAGGATATCCTCACTATCACTGATCGTTTTGTTTGATGAAAACAGGAATATAATCTGATTTGGCCTAATAGTAATATTGTAAAGATTAAAAGAATTTGATTATAAAGCAAACGCCACTGAGAACCAAAACGGGCGCATTTTCTCAAAATTAAAAGAAACTTGACATAGGAATTCAAGCGCCAAACTAGGTATACTGAGTGTCTGGTACATTTTCGCTCTGCTCTGTGATTGGCTACTAGGATATTCCAAATGCTTAAAACGAAAGGTTAAAACATCATAGTTCGTTTTTCTAACTTTATCTTTCATCTTTAATAAAGGTTACGTAAAGGCCACCGCACTAAATTAACAAACAAGTCCTTTCGCTGAAGCGGAGGTAGTTAAAGTAAACACAAGCACAAGAAACTTCAACAGGTACAATTTGTGCTGAAACAAAAACTAAGTTAAAATTTCGGGTAGAAATACAACGGCTGAGAACAGCAGCCTTTGTTCCGAAGTACTTTATAATTTGATAAGTTTAAGGATGGTACTTGAAGACCAATATAAACCTAAATAAGAATTTATGGGATATTAATTTATTGATTGCCAGAATACCTGTTGACCTCTCAGGTAAAGTTGAATTGCTTAGGAAATTAATATTACAAATTATCGTGTATTTCTTGAAGGGACTCTTCTATTTAAAAAAAATAAATTTTAACAGCTATCCAATCGGCTCTATTTCTTATTTACTTATGATAAGTAAATATGAAAAAAAAAAAAAATAAAGTACCTAAATATAATCCTTGTGAACCCTAAATACACACATTAGCATTATCTAAACCATTGCTTGTATATTTATCATTCTCAATCGTAGTTTTATTTGTCTGTGATCACTGTAACCTGAAGCCTTGCTATTTGGTACACGATATCTACATATGCTAATATACATATTTTTGTACTGCCTTCATGCGATTGGTCATTTCATGGGTAACCTCCACCTATTTTCATATGCTCACACTTGCTCATACTTTATTGCGTCTTTCTTTCTTCGTTATTTCGTCTTGTTATGATTTCGTATATTCATCATCTTCACCCACAGCCAAACTTCACCCACTGTTGGCCATAGGCCTCTCTTCACTTGTGCCAATTTATAAATTACCTTCAGTTTATTTATTCATTTCAATGAACTGTATACATTGGCATAATTAAAGGGAACCTATGTAACATTCTGAGAGGCCCCTCGACACCGCGGGGCAATGTCTTCGTCTCAGTTACGCGATTAATGATAATAAAGGTACTAGTGAATTTATGTTCAGCTCTAAATATGCAAAAGTTTTCAAAAACATAAGTGTGAAGAATTATCTAGAGTTCAAACATTATTTTAGCATGAGAGACCAACAGCTATTGCTATGCTTTACGATTTGGAAAATTGAAATAGGATATAATAGGTAGCTAAAAATAATGATGAAAAGAGCAAAGTTCTGAAAGTTAATCATCATGTGGGTAACGATGAAATAATTAGTTCGCTGCAAAAAATGTAACATGAGAATGATGCGTGTGATCGTATTGACGGTCACAATGATAAACTTAAATAAAAAAGATATGACAAATGCTCACCCATTGTCTTAAGTATTTACACATACATTATAACAAGAGGGCTTATTGCACTCGTTGCTTCGCAGGAAACACATCTCTTTTTCTTAAAATAATTTTAAAACTTTTTACATGCATTATTTTATTTAGAGATGCCTGCGTCTTGTTTAAACATTTTAAAGATACAACGATATATTCGCTACTTGAGCTTAAAATATTTCATATAGATATAGCTCTTACAGAATTTTAAGAGGTATTATTTACATGAACCTTGATGTGTTGATTTATACTTACAGTGTTAGTGTTTTTACATGTAAAGATGTATGTCAAGTTTAGATGACATTGGTCTCAAAGTATTAAGAATGAAGGAGTAATAAAGAATACAGCTCTAAAAAATGTAGCCATTGTTCTATGGCAAATATGTGTATGGGATGTTTAAATAATTATAGCTCTTACACAATTCGCTACAGTCTGTCATTACTTTAATGTTGGCATTCTGTTCGCAAGTCATCTAAAAAGCTTGATTTATTACCTATTTGTTGGATTTCCTGTTGCCAATTTTTTTTGAGAATAATTATGTTCGTATTTAAGGTCTATAATAACATGGTATTTATGACCCATGGGTATAATATACAGAATTCCAACTTAGCAACAGATTTTGTAAAATAATGTTTTGAATACAACGCTGATGATGTGATGTGACGCAAAAATTCCTGGAAATTCCATAGTCAAAGTTTAGTATTGTGAGTCAATATTTTGGAAACAGTGAATTAACTAAGTAATTAGCCTGCTATCTTAGTTTATATATAAAGAGCTTACGATGAGAGTTTTACGTCAACGGCTATAAACACTCACATTCAAACTGCACTGTAATCTTGTGTTAGGATTTGTTGCAAAGCTGTTATATTATCCTTTAACTCCATATCGGTGTAAAGATTACTGATGTCACTGACGTCACCGTCTGGACATCATGGGACTATCTGTGTCGACTGAGTAAACTGTGGCGTCATCCAACATGACCACCCGGTGACTTTGGGACCATTATCGTGTTGCATCGGGCTGTTGTACATAAGTACAACAGCACGATGCAACACAGTCTAGACCATTAGGTCGCACCATCAGGTCTCAACCAGATGGCCGTTACATGATTATAAAAATATAAAACAGAGATGAACGGCATTGTTGAAATCATCAAAACCATTGTTAAGAATAAAAGTCTTTATATCGAAATCAACAAGTTTAATTAGAGGTACGAGTATGTTCTACCCATCAAAACACATTGAATACATTCGTCACTAATAGAGAAGGGGGCTCGACTGCCGGGTCGCCGGCACACACCGCAGCCAGCTTTGAGTGACGTCACGAGGCTGCCTGCTCAGACGAGCCCATGCTGCTAAGGTTTTGATGATTTTAACAATGCCGTTCATCTCCGTTTTATATTTTTATGAATACTATTAGTTAGTTGCTAGTATTAGTTAATCATTTTTATTTTTCTGCGTAAGCAATTATTTTTGAAGGGTTCTGGTTAACATACAATGGGTGAATGTAATACCAAGGTTAATTTTAGTTTTACTTATATAAGATTAACTATACACGGAAGCTGTTGGTAAATATTTATTATTGATAAATTTTCTGCTGATTCGAATGTCTTACGTTAAAAGTGGTGATTGTAAAATTATTCCTATGTCGTCCAATGCTCTGGTCAGAATGTTACTGTAGCAAAAGCAGTTACCTAACTAATCTCAAACGAGCCAAAGTTTTATAAAATAATGTCATTGTTTCTAGCTCTAAACAATCGTCTTAAGAATATTTTCCCGTTCAACCGGGCTGATTTTTGTACTCAAACCAAACATTGGCAAAACATGTTTTAATGTTCTATCTTTTTCTAAAAATAGGAATAGGATATAATTTTGAAACTCTTTTGGATAAAAAACTTGGCACGAATCTTTTAGCACTTATTTTAAATGAACTTTGCATGCCTTGGTTAATTGTAATGATACTGTTTCCTTATGACGTTACCGATTTGTTATTTTTTCTTCGTTCTTTACAAAAAATCTCATTGCTTTCATACAACTTTACTATAGTTATCTAGCTGTAAATAAAGTATGTCACTATCCTAAACTATTTATTTCAGGAAAAAAATATCATCTTAGATTTTTACGCAGCTAAGCTATTATTTATATACGACAGCTGAACCATTGATACATCTAACAATCATCTACTCGATTCATAAAACCGATGAGACAAGTCAATATATCGAACCAGGCAATAAGTATGATGCTCCGCAGACAATGATGTAACCAACCAAAGTAATATTCGATTGACTTTTTTCTTCTTAATTTATTTGCAATCCGTATAGTCCTTTGGAATTTCCGCTCAAGGAAAAGGCACACAAAAACCAAACCAATGAAATAAGGAAATGGTTGAAGGAATAATTAATCTTAAAACGTAAGTGATGCCCTTTTCGCCGGCAGAAATGTCGATGATTTTTTTTTCTGTTCACGGCAAACGACGCCGATCGAGTGAAAGTAGACGAACTTGACAGGAGTCGTCGCATTCCGTGGTACCACGGAGATGTGATACCTGTTGGGGAAAGGCTTCGTGGTCAAAAGTGTTTTGCCTTGCGGTTTGAGAGTCAAGAGACAGGATTTGTCGGAAGATAGGGCGAGGTAAAGGGCAAGGATGTATTTCTTAAAATCCTATTGATAGTATTCGCTGGGTTTGTAGTCGGTATCATCAATCATTAATATGGTAAAATTTTCGTTTGACAAAGTAATTGGTTGCTGACCTCATTTCACTGATAAAACTTATTGATAAAATGCTTTCAAGGCGAAATTAAACATGTGTAATATTTCGCTTGAGCTGACAAAATCAATGTACCTAATGAAAGTAATCACAGATCATAGAATAAAAACTGCTAACTTAAGTTTAAAACATATTGATAGCTACATTTTATATGCCAAAAATAAAACTTGTCGTGTGATGAATCGCTAATAACAGCTGCTAAATTAAAATAAGTTGATTGATTTTTTCGTCACTTCAATCAGTATTAATTTAATTGTTTTTAAAAGCGACCAATCATTTCAAGGAATTTTTTGAATGATTTATCTTTAATTTATTGCCATTCAATGATGGTTAGATAATAGTGCTGTAATAATTGGTTTGTATAGGTAACAATTTATTATTTCTAACATTTTTTTTGCTATATAGCGAATAACATCTATTTTTTTCTAATTTTGTCCTTTGTTAAGCGGTTTATCAAATTAATGCTAATTATTAAGATATTTGCAATACGTCAAGACGTATCCATTACAGTATGTAGGAACCTTTTAGGTGTATGAAATACATGTTTTAAAACTCAAAACTATTCCGAGGGCGAAAGCTTTCACATCAATATGCCACTCACGGGACAAGCCACATGCATCATATCAGATTTAATTTCTGTAATGGACTCAATATCGTTGATGACTGAGACAATAGATTCGTCGAATAGGCGCATATGATACCACTATGGAGCCATTATTATAAAATTGTTCATAAAAGTTATTGGAGTTATGTATCTATTAAATATATTTGTGTTTACCCTTGTGGTGCCCTAAATTGACCTTGCCTATGCGTACAGATGCAAACTGCTTTTTTTATCAATTGACGAGTTCCATCTCTGTTATTATTGGAAATGTTTCCATTTTTAGTATATAAACAGCTTTATACAGCATCATTTTGTCTATCGATAGAATGTCTTTATCGGTCTTCATAAATCCAAGAAATTTATTATTATTATTAATATTAGTTTAGTTCTGTCAAATTAAGATACTCAATAGATAAATTAGACGTGAATAAAAACATAGCTACTAAAAATACGTAAATTTACGTCAAGCGCTGACTAATTTGGCAGGACTAAACTAATATTTATCTTCTGTCCTTTTTTTAATGAAATAGAAAGAAAAAGATGCACTGAACTTAAAGTTAGTTTAGTTTGTGAACAAGGGAATCGGCGCCATTATGTAGTACTTTTAGAAATTCGTTGGCAAATTTGCGGCTCAAGAATTGCTTAATATTATCTTCTTCTTCTATCGTTCCGATGGCACGTCCCAAAGCTTAAGAAAAGTAAACATAATTCGATACAAAAGCAATAAATGCACGAATTTCGGTCATAAATCAATTTTGTCATAGGATTCAATCGTTGAAACGTTTATCAAGGAACTAAAATCATTTCTAAATACATCGGGGATAAGCTTACATTCACACTCATCTAGTACTATCTGTAGTAATAATAGTTAGCTGTGATAGTATAATAGGTAGGTGTGCACTGTGCATGAGCGGGCACTCGAACCCGTTACGTTTAACGGCCGGGAGAGCCGCCCACTGCGCACCGCTTAATCGTTTGAATAGCGATCTATAATATGGTCGAGTTAAGTGATTTTATGTTTTAATTATTTACTGATTATTTTGTAATATCTGGTGCTAGATAATTTTTAACTGTAGTTATTTTTATCACAAATCGCTATCTAAATATTTCTTACTTTTCAAATTCACAACCATAGTATTATTTTTCAAAAAATATTTTTAGATCTGAGAAATGTGTCTTGTACGATGCCAATAAATTGATTAGGTACATTTTTCTCCGAACTCTCTTATATTTTGACTCACAAACTTACAACAAAATAAAGCTCTACATATTTTCCAATTATTTACTAAATAGCACTCCTGTATTTACTTCGTTGCCAATTGTAGACCAACTTTCCTTTAGCATCCTTTCCACAAAGTTGGTTGCCAACAGTTTTCCATCATAAACAGATGCCAAAGCGTTCAGATTTCTTCCCCACATTCTGTTCACGTATAAGTTTACCTGATTGTTTTTCACTTCGCCAAGAACGTAAACAGAGAGCTCTTTAAGATGTTTTACATATCCTATTAACTTTATTAAATCAACTCTAATCTTGTAGTAGTTAGTGTTTATTATTGCCTGTGTATCGCCTGTTAGTACTATACGAGTATTAGCAGTTATTTTATTGCAATTTATCTACTAGACATTATCCTGTTTCCAATTGCTCTTCAACATTCGTCTGTTTTCGGAATCCAATATATCCACTGACACCTTCATTGAACGTTTGCCATTTCCAATATTCTTGACTTGATGAAAGGAATGTCATGTACCTACAATGATCTATGGTAACAGTTGCCAATATCAGGAGTTCCTGGGAGAGCCGTCGACTGCAGGTGGCTCCGTGACGTCACTCGTCAATATTCAGGTCATTAGGGGTTGTAGCAACTAGCTCATGGACGCTTCATATCGACTGTTATTATGAAACCAATAATTGGTTGGTATATGAGTACATACATATAATGTAAGCCGATATTTTACTGTTCACCAAATTAAGTCTCAATAGGGTAGTTGCCTGGGTAACAAAATAATTATATATTTAGTCCGTCAGTTAGATTATCGAAAAATAATGGACACGTTATGTTTTCTTTTGTCAATTAAACAAAAAATGACAAAGATAAAGCGCGTCAAAATTTGGGAGTGGGGGGTCGTGACGTCACTTGCTTGCAAAAGTGTCGCAAGCAAGTGACGTCACGCGGAACTTTAACGGGCGATATCTTCATCATTTTTTATATAATTGACTAAAGACAAAATACGGGTTCAATATTTTTTGATTATTAATCTTTTTTGTTATTAACCTAACTGACGGACTAATTAGATTTTTTTAGGAAAATAGCCTATTTAGTGATTTTTAGGTGCAATTAATTATGCGTTTAGGCACTTAATGGTCCTTTTTTATGCAAAAAACCTAATAAGTTTGCGAACTTTGGATCCGAAACAACCTTTGTATTCGGGACCATAAAAAACGAAACCGAACCCTAAAGCACCTTTTCTCAACATTTGGGTCCCAGTCCGGGACGGTGACGTGAAGGTCATATTACATCTGCAGTTCGATGACTTGTGTCGTGTTGGCTGCATATTAGTAAACATTGCATCGTGATTAGTTTACATATTTGCAAATATTTGAGAAAGCATATAATTGCCAATCTATTGCTGTCTACTCTGATTCAACTTCGTCATTAATTGACAAAACTATGTCTAGTTTCGTCTTGATATATTACCAGTTTTGGCTTTTACATATTTTAAGATTTTGATTGGTTCTGCTCATTTGTACTAACACTATACTTATTTAAACTATTTTAAACATCAAAATAATTTATCAGTTGAGATGAGACATTGACTTCACTGGTGAGTCACTTTGATAAAGTAAATCATTTATCGCATTTTTTTAATGATTATTTTAAGTTTTTAATCAATAGGGTTTAGTAAGGGTCTATAGCTTACCAAATAATAATATAGTTAAAATCCATGGTGAGCCTGACCCTATTCATAACCGTAAACAAAGCTACACATAAGTCATGATTGCGCAAATATTATAGTAATAGAATGGTAGGTAAACAGGAATACATAACTATACTGGAATTCCGAATAGTTAAAACAGATAGAGCACATAAGTAATGTGCTCTATCTGTGCTCTACATACAAAAAGGCACTATATTACAATACGAATTATTCGAAGGTTTAGGCACTAATTCCTTATGTTAATACATCTGATTTAGACGTAAGGGTTTGTAACAAGCTACTTCTGCGTAGCTTCGAGGACGATGGACCCAGTTTACAGAACTTAGTGCAATAGCTAACCCCTCGGTGATGCATTTGACTTTAAGAAAACGGTGGTCACGTTCCATTAGATCAGTCTTCGGTCTGATTATCAACAATGGAAAAGCAATCTTGAGCATTATAGATTTACGTATTACGAAATTGAACGTTACAAAGCGTTATACAATGTTGTTACTTCAATTTGTTGTACCGTTCCAATTAAAATCCGAATGGTAGATAGGTAGGTAGGGGCGTCAAAAATAGACCTTACCTGGCGGACTTCAAGAACTGGTCCGCGGACGTAATTGTCAAACCTGTTCCACGCTTAAATAAATTACTTGCCGCTAAAATAGTTGTTTGCTTTGCTTTGACGAAGGCTTGGGAGCACGACACCCGCAGCTTGAGGCGCCGATTGTTTTTGACAATAACTAGCTCATTCTATCATATCTATGGTGGTAGAAGAAAATGTGATTTCTCCAGAAATGAGTACCCATTGCAAGTAACCGTCTCATCCGATTGAGTACACTATTATTATAACCTTCATTGATTGCACCTTTTTAAAACTTCTAGAAAGAGGTTCTAATGAGAAGGTTATTAAAATACGTACATAATATACGTAATGATCATCATTACGTACCTACTTAAGACAATAAAAAAATAGTCTATTTCGGTGTAGATTTACAATAATGGGGGAATATTTGTGCTTAACTTAATTGTACCGCAGATTGTACCTCCTGTTAATAACCGCTTTCTATGATGAAATGCGATTACTGATCAGTCTGACATAACACCGATGCACGATGGCATCAACTGCCAATATCCTGCTTGTAGGGAGCTAACTGGCCATCGCGCTACTTATGCGAGCTTCTACACTCTCAAAGCTAAGGTCTTGTCCAGACGAAACGTCCCGCACCATTCTAGCGTACTGTCGTCGGTCGTGTTAATTTGTCGAAGCAAGCACTAGGCGCCAATGCATTCTGTCATGCGACTGCGAAATCAAAACATAGGCGTGAATACGTGTGTAGCATGTTGATGCTGTATGACGGCATAATGATTTGACAATAAATGTAATCAGAGCGAAGCTATTACATCAGCGGATCAAAAGCTCATCAGCAGTAGCACCGATTACCACCATATTTATCCATTATTAATTGCGATTTTTGTATATGCTTCGACATAAACGATAGCTTAGTTTGAAATTGGGAAGTACCCAAGACGTATCGATGCCAATTGCAAGCACGTGTAGCGAGTCATATGAACCAGCTTTACAGACTAATGTGGTGTACCAGGTCCAAGTACCTCGTAACTTTACAGACTAATGTGGTGTACCAGGTCCAAGTACCTCGTAACTTTACAGACTAATGTGGTGTACCAGGTCCAAGTACCTCGTAACTTTACAGACTAATGTGGTGTACCAGGTCCAAGTACCTCGTAACTTTACAGACTAATGTGGTGTACCAGGTCCAAGTACCTCGTAACTTTACAGACTAATGTGGTGTACCAGGTCCAAGTACCTCGTAACTTTACAGACTAATGTGGTGTACCAGGTCCAAGTACCTCGTAACTTTACAGACTAATGTGGTGTACCAGGTCCAAGTACCTCGTAACTTTACAGACTAATGTGGTGTACCAGGTCCAAGTACCTCGTAACTTTACAGACTAATGTGGTGTACCAGGTCCAAGTACCTCGTAACTTTACAGACTAATGTGGTGTACCAGGTCCAAGTACCTCGTAACTTTACAGACTAATGTGGTGTACCAGGTCCAAGTACCTCGTAACTTTACAGACTAATGTGGTGTACCAGGTCCAAGTACCTCGTAACTTTACAGACTAATGTGGTGTACCAGGTCCAAGTACCTCGTAACTTGTACAAGGGTAGTGTGCGGCCGCTTCAGATTTATTATAGTGTTCTCCTTCGATAAGGTATGCGATAGAATGCAGTTATTTGCTGTTCAGGTGATCATTAAAGAGAAAAGCTTGCTTCGTGCATTAAATATCGTATTTCTTTTTAAAACTCTGTACCTAAACGCAAATTCTACTTATGAACTAAAATATTTATTGTTTTTAGTTTGAAGTTACAAATAATATTAACGAATATAAGGAAATTTGTGTCATATTAACATTAAATTCAAATATTTTACTCTAGGTATACTGCGTCAGTGCCATGGTTTCGACTCTTCATATGTATTGTGGGTATATCTATCTATGCATATCTAGGTTACAACATAATAATATTGTAAAGGTTGTCTTTAAAAGATCGCTCTTAGCGATAAGACCGCCCATTGTGTCCACCCTTTGTAAAATTTTATATATTTATGTTCTGTCATTTGTATGGTGTACAATAAAGAATATTCTATTCTATTGTGAAGACGCTGCAAAGAAAAATATGCTAGAGAATAAAAATAATGTGATAGCATTTTTTTTGCAATTTAATTAAGACGTAGCTTTTTCTATGCGATGTTGGCATTTCTTATAAAATTGCTTAGATTTACCATGAAAATTCTTCTTCACACGTTATTATTGCAAAAATTCAAATTAGCCGTTACAGTGGGGATATTAATTTAACAAACGGTAGGGCTAATGGCCAGTAATCATAAAAAAATATAACAACATAAAATCCTTCAATTCGCCTACTCGTTTCATTTGATTCATTGATGCGATGTTATGATCCTTGACCCCGGCAAATGACCCTGCTGTTCTTTAAGTACAGGTTGCTTGCTCATAAAACGCAAACCGTAAACGGCACGCTGTATAGTCTCACATTTTCACAATAAAGAATGTTCAATAGAATAAAACTATGATCACAGCTGTATCACCTTATTACACGCAGCCTGATTTCTCCTGGCAAGCGATAAAATAAATCGCGCTCCGATTTCTACGCCACGTGCGCCTCAGGAAACTTGTAACTCAGTAAAAAGCGGGTGCATTACAATGCCACTACATATACCTCGATGGTCACTACAGTGCTACCAGATGCCACTAGATGGGATCAGAATGCCACTTCATGCCACAGTTATGATGCGGGGAACCTTTAAATTGAATCAATTCCTAGTGTTGAGGAACACTATCCGCTTTGCTCTCGCAACGGAAGACGCAGCGGAACTGTGGACGAGTTAATTGAAATATTTTAGTGAGAAAAGAAATTGCTACACAAGGCTTGCTTTTAGGACGTAGGTTAGGTATCAAGTGTTCTCGTTAAATGAGAGTTTTGGTAAAACTAGCTTTAATTGTCTATTAATATTGTGGCAGATAGAGTTATGAAATTGTCTCAATTTGCTCGTAGTGCCCTGAAAATAGTTAGTTCACCAAGCAACGCTCAGTCTACGAATTTCGTTTATTATGTTTCATTAAACTCATAAATTACATGGATGTAGCAAATAAACAAACGTGAACTACGCATGCGTTAACAAACCGCCACCGCTGAATTAATGTTATGTTTCTATTAGTGTCTTTTTCGAAACACGTGTTTCGAGAAACTAGTCTAGTAGTAGTCGTCAGATTCTAGTCCTATTGGACTAGATATACATACTGAAGAATGATTAATAGTTTAGTTTAGTTTTTAAGATACTAGCTTATTCCGTGGTTAGTAATAACTTAGAAATATCCAGTGAAAAGTGAAGCCACCGAGCGGGATGGCACCGCAACGCTCACGCCGGAGTGACTCGCTCGTGAACCGGACTACGCAAATAAACGCTACTACTATTATATCATCGCAATTACAAACATACGACTTCCATCATTCATAGAACATTCACATTTATATCCCAT
Organism: Apamea epomidion; assembly: GCA_947507525.1. NCBI lineage: Eukaryota > Metazoa > Arthropoda > Insecta > Lepidoptera > Noctuidae > Apamea > Apamea epomidion. The sequence goes on from OX382226.1 coordinate 710,805, forward strand.
AAACATTGCTCGAGATGTATGGAGACCTTGGATGGGTCATACACAGATCATGCATCTGTAGTAAATAGTTGAATCGTGGCCAAATTATAAGCATCTATTGCAGATTGCAACCACTTGGGTGGTAAGCTTTGTTAAAAACGGGGCTTTAAATTAGTTGGTGAATGTACACACACACATAACATCACGCCTGTAGTCTCCGAAAGGTTCGCCAGAGGTGTAGATAGTTCACCCACATTTCGCCGGGCGCGCCTATTGCCGACAACCGGACACAAATCCAGACACCGGGTTGCTACTGAGAAATTCCTGATGCAAAAAAACCCAATCAAAGTTCGCCTGACCTGGGAATCGAACCCAGGACCTCATGCTCAGCAGTAGCGCTTGCGACCGCTGCACCAACGAGGCAGTGGTTGGTGAATGTATTGGAAATTAATTTGAGTTGGAAAATCATAATCATTTAGCTAATCTATTATGGGTAATATTGTCGTTTTGTCAGAATACCTATAGAAATTACCTATCAGCTATATGAACCGGCTGTTTACAGTCAAAGGCCAATTAAAATGTATCTGCTGTCAATATTTGATGAGACATACCCTACCTAAATGACATATTATTCATAACAAGTTATTAATACATGTTAAATACCATCACCTACCTATACCTGTTCTAATAAATGTATTTCATTTGTTTCAGGTAAGCATATTACCTATATTTTGGAGCATCCTGATTTTTCCTGAAATTATGGTAGGATAGTTTTAGTAGATAGAAGGCCCTTTCAATAATGTTATATTATAATATTCTTTATTTTTAGGGAAGTGAATAAAAGTATGGATTTCGGAGGATTCTACCTATTTAGAAGGAAATGTAGGACTGATTAAACGTCACGAGTTTTCGAACTTTGAAGCTAAGAAACTTTTTGAAGAGTTTCGTTTTTTAAGACAGTCTTGTTACTATGTAGAGCTTATTGACACTAATAAAAACGAATTAAAGTCCTTATTACAGAGTTCAAGTTTTTTTAATATAAATTAAAAAGCTGTTTTGCTGTCAAGTCGATGAGGCATTCAGTAATTTGTATGTCAAAATATATTACTTATACTTAATTTTGAATCTGAACTAGTTTGAATACTATATACAATAATAATTCCTTCTCGGATCGTTTCCTGATGAAATATTATTGTTTGTCTCACAAGAGACTTTCTGTCTCAGCTTTTTAGCTCCATTGCAAGGAACAAAGATTACTTATTCAAAACATGCTTTTGCGTACAGTACTCACCGCTAGCATGCTTCGCAAATTCATTTTTTAAACAATACAATATATTTTAACAAACTGTTTGTTTCACGACTGAATCTTCGTTGATAAAAGCTCAAGCAACGAACATTCAATCGCGAAAGTGACAGTGTGGTGACTAGATGAATCCAAGCAGGAAAAACAAATTTTAATACAGTCCTTTCACTGTTATTTTACCTCTGACAACAGCAAACCAACAGGGACCTTATCGAAACGATAATAAAGATCAATGTGATTTTGACAATCTTGTCAGTGGCAGCCACCCAACTACAACGTTATTGTAACGAGAACAAAGATCACTGCCTCTGTGATGTTGAGAGTGATGCAAACCTATTGCTGTGCTCGCGAGAGCATCTTCATTTCACGAAGGAATGTTTTTGTGTAACAAAAGTTCGCTCAACGAATGTTTACAAAATAAATACAAGAAGGCAATGCTCGCGGCGAGTACCGTCCATAAAATCAATCAAAGTAACTTATCTCCCGGTAATGTGCTGACTAATATACCAGTCTGCACTATTTTGACTAATCACCGACACGCCCAATAATACCTGAATAACTAGTTCTATAGGACGCGTTCATTATTTAATATTACTCTCGTTTTGTTACTAAAATACTTAGTCATTGTAATTACATAATGAACTTGAGCGTGAAAAAGTCTAACTGCTGTATAAAAAAATATTCCTTGACCTAACTAATGTACCTACTAGGAGAACAATAGCTTTGAGATGGTGAACAATACACATACATATTTTTCTCTTTGGGTTGGTAAAATCTAAGTCTGATGATGGTTGGTAGAAATCTACTACATTAAGCAACTGTTGTGAGAATTAACACTTAGGTGACAAATTCACTAAGATCAGGTGAAAGGCAATGTTTTCTGACATAGTTAAGTTTATTCAGTTTTAAGAATATCTGTATACTGTTAAAACTTAAGATAAAGCAATTTCAACAACAGACTTTGATACAAACTCAAGCCTTTAGTCCAAGTCTTATACTAAACTAAAACGATTAAATATTCTAATACAGTCATACTCAATGAACTTTATGATTGAATTAAAATCAAACTATTTTTAACTTTACAATTTACATAACTGGTGATCAGCGTCTGACGTCAGAGAACTGGCCCCATCTGGTTTGTTATTTATTATCTATGCAAATAAAATACCAAAATATTCCGGAGTGTGGAATTTAACAGTAAACAGTCCCACGTACTTCTTGATTTATTTGTTTTGTCTTAACGTTTAAGTTTGAGACAAGTAATGAACCAACTAACACGGAGTGCGCATGTACTCATAAATACGTAATTACGTACTTACGACACAAGCTAGACTGCTGGTCATATTGTCAAATATTGAATATGTTGTAAATAGAGATTCTGTGCCAACTACTGAGAACATTATATTGATTTAGGTAAATGGATCTGCTATTTAAATATCAGTCACTCACGTGATTTTTTTGCTAAGGTGAGTAGCGGGGGTTTACACAAGTTTATAACGAAAAGCTTCTTAATAAAAACACACGTAATGTACCTATCAAAATAATAAAATATAATATTTTTAAGTTTTATAAAATACGTACCAAAATAACGTAAAAGATCAGTTGCAAAACCTTAATGTCACACTCGATCTCGATCGAAAAGGCCAAACATCCAAAAATGGATGTAATAATGAATGCCATTGATTTCCGTAAAAGCGAGGTGCGAACCCAATCACTTCCTTGGTACTTTTTTATATTTTGGCACCAACATAAGCTTCATTTTATTTTTATATTTTGGCACCAACATAAGCTTCATTTTATTTTTATATTTTGGCACCAACATAAGCTTCATTTTATTTTTATATTTTGGCACCAACATAAGCTTCATTTTATTTTTATATTTTGGCACCAACATAAGCTTCATTTTATTTTTATATTTTGGCACCAACATAAGCTTCATTTTATTTTTATATTTTGGCACCAACATAAGCTTCATTTTATTTTTATATTTTGGCACCAACATAAGCTTCATTTTATTTTTATATTTTGGCACCAACATAAGCTTCATTTTATTTTTATATTTTGGCACCAACATAAGCTTCATTTTATTTTTATATTTTGGCACCAACATAAGCTTCATTTTATTTTTATATTTTGGCACCAACATAAGCTTCATTTTATTTTTATATTTTGGCACCAACATAAGCTTCATTTTATTTTTATATTTTGGCACCAACATAAGCTTCATTTTATTTTTATATTTTGGCACCAACATAAGCTTCATTTTATTTTTATATTTTGGCACCAACATAAGCTTCATTTTATTTTTATATTTTGGCACCAACGTAAGCTTCATTTTATTTTTTTATTTTGGCACCAACATAAGCTTCATTTTATTTTTATATTTTGGTACCAACGTAAGCTTCATTTTATTTTTATATTTTGGCACCAACATAAGCTTCATTTTATTTTTATATTTTGGCACCAACATAAGCTTCATTTTATTTTTATATTTTGGCACCAACATAAGCTTCATTTTATTTTTATATTTTGGCACCAACGTAAGCTTCATTTTATTTTTATATTTTGGTACCAACGTAAGCTTCATTTTATTTTTATATTTTGGCACCAACGTAAGCTTCATTTTATTTTTATATTTTGGCACCAACGTAAGCTTCATTTTATTTTTTTATTTTGGCACCAACATAAGCTTCATTTTATTTTTATATTTTGGCACCAACGTAAGCTTCATTTTATTTTTTTATTTTGGCACCAACATAAGCTTCATTTTATTATCTTACAAGTTTCATCCGCAAGTTTTTCCGGTGTAAAAAATTCTGATTAAAAACACAGTCAAACTAATACAGCATTAAATTGGTTAGTATTGTTATTGCTTACTACGTGATAATTAGTACCCGCTTAGTCAAACATTAATTTGTCTTCCTTCAGTACCCGTTCAAAAAGAATCCCACAGTAATTTCTTCCTTATGCAATACTGTATGCCAATACCGCCTCTTCAATAGATGTCACTTTCTACAAAATAAATAGAACATGACATAGGTATCTAATTAGCAGGCACATCATCGAAACATAGTGTTTTCAAACCTATCATTTGTTATGCTAACACTCGCCTTTACACAACACTTACACAATGCTTACATAACGACCACACTCTCAAGTCTCAGAACATAGCGTGCTCATACAACACGTCTTCTAAATGTTTGTTTATTCTGCAAAATCTTGAAAAGCATGTGTTGACCATAGTTTTTACTAACATATGAAAAGATTTACTGTATTTTAAATAAGTGATTTATTAAAACAAAAAAAGCTAAAGACGATCCGGGTTCGAATGAAGTTCAAAATAGTTTTGTGGTCATTTTTTGGTCGATTGTTTTTTTTTGATGATTGGAGTGCGTTGTGTTTTGATTTATAACTTATTAATTACAAAAACTACTCAAATATAGCAAGGTCGCTGCTATGGACAGTGGGCAAAAAAAGTTAACAGAGTGAAATAAATGAATGATTTCAGCCCAACGCAAGGGAAACAATTAAACACGACGCCGCTGTGACATTTTATATATCATTGGATAAGTTGTGCTATTATTATGCCTAACACAACATTTTTGCTTTTATTCAAACCACATACTATTATAGGTAGGTACCTATTGTTTCAATTTCTGTGGTTGAATTCACAAATGGTATTAATCAAATGAGTAAGCACAACTATTAAGCAAGTGTCATCCTTGGGCAAGTTGCTTACAACATACTTATTAGTTTTGGTTGCCCTTGCCAATTACGGTCAAAAATACAAATTAATTTACTTGAATTTAAAGTCAAACGTAGAACGTAACACTAATTAAATAGTTGTAGCAAATTAGCAACGACAAACTATAACCAAAAATATGTACTTATTTGAATTTCTGAAAAAAGACGCTTGTTTGTATTCATTAAATGAATAAATTGAGCCAGGATTTAAGTTATCATTTGCCCATAGTAATATTTCCTGGACAAAGTCATTATGTTATCAAAAATTCTAATCAAGATGTTACATCCGTATAATTATTCTAATTATTCCCATCCTTTCATTAAACATGTGTGTAATAGTGGACGGCATCGTGAATCCTCCTGTTGAAGTGCGGCGTGTGCCCGGAATGTCCCGGAAGACGCGGCGCCTAGTCCCGCCACGTGACTTCCTTTCCCATCGTGCGTGGTCGGACGACTTGCACGTGTCTGTGTTATGTCCGATATTTGGTGACGTTGACCGATTTTGAGAAACATTACGATAATTTGATTCCTCCTTAAAGTCCTATCATGATCATCTTCAGTCGATGATAGTCCACTACTGTACATAGGTTTCTCTTATCGCACACCATTTAACTCAAAAATATGAATAGCTGAAATTATCCTTTTACTTTATAATTTACAAAAATATAGAGAAACGGCTATGTGAAATCATTGTTGCATATAATTGGCAAATTATGCCTATATGGTATATTACACGAGAATCTAAATAAATACTACACAGACACTTTCGTTGAACCACAGAAAATTTACATTTATTATTATGCAATGTTGTCACCAAAACACATTTCAAAGATTAATCATCCATACATTACGAACAATAAATAAGTACCTATACCTACTATTAATACATAGGTAGTTGTCACTACCACGCATTATATCATATTTAAAACCAACCACACATTTCTATTGTTGAAAAGAATTTTAATTTATGACCATAATCTATCATCAATGCTGACCACAGTCAGACATCATTGTCAGTCTCCGTGTGGTCGATATGATGCACTCCATCATGACGGTACTCATCTTGTTGGATGTAAATAGTTTGAAGGAAAAAGCCTAAAAGGAAAACAAAACGAAAAGTTTACCTACATCTTCTTTTGGGTGGCGGAACAAGCTAAATACTTATTAATCCCTTTACTTTATAAAAGTTGCTTCAAGTTAAGTAATGATTATCGTGTGCTTAACCATACATTTATTGACGTTTAAGGGTGTCTTAACTTACAAAGCAACGTTTATAAGTAAGATACCTAGTCATAATTAAATCACTGTGGATTTCAGTAGGCACTGTAATAATTAGGTACCTAATACTAATGAATAATAACATCGTTTTATAAGGTATTTTGTTGATCAATATTGTTGAAAAAAGTGAATAAATTGTTGCGGTAAAACCCTCGCATTATAATACTATATCGTGCCAAGATATTGCCTGTAGGTATGTATGGAGTTGTAACACTTGTAACACATACCTACTATATGTTCATATATTATTATTACAGAATGCAATCTAGAAATAACAGGAAAATGGAATTAGTAAATAAATATGTGTAGGTAGTGGGTACATAGGTACCCATCGCTTAACATCTCGCACAAGATGTAAAAGGCAATTGATGGAAATGAGGAAGTCGAACCACTCGGCACTCGTGCGCAGATGAGATCGTTACGACAACAATTTTTCCCACGTGTAGTCTCTATTAGTTACATAACAGGACCCACATCAGACTACTCAATTGCAGTAGAATTAATATGTAAAGATTGCACAAGGAACAATCTGTATACACGATGACGTCGCCCATCAGCAAAAATGACGAACTTCCTTACAAACTTTCATCCCCTCTTAAACTTAGGGGACGATTTTTTTAAAATACTTCCTAAGTGCGCACTTTTGTTATTTCCGGAACTCTTGTGTGCAAAATTTCATGCTTCCAGAGCCTCCCAGCGGTTCATTCTGTGCGTGCTCTGTCAGTGAATATTTTTTTATGAGGATCAACTTATGGCAATGTTATTGTGTCATTTAAAACGGAGTTTTATAATTCAGGACAGCTGCAGTTTTCTCTCCTAAACGATAAATATTTGCATGTACTGACTGTATAGCTTTGTTTATGATGAAAACTGTTCTTGCTTATCCTAGCGTGTAAAGTAAAACTTCTACTATGACTGTCCCCATGATCTCTACAACTTGTGAGTTTTCGTTTCCTATTGTAAAATACAAAGTAAATCCGGAAATATTTCAAAACACACGCCATTTTAGACTGTACTTCTTTAGTAATTAAGGTCGTAATGACTCGCACTAAATGTTAATATACTTAAAAGATACCTTAGTTGAATTATATTGTACTTGCTGTTACGTCATAGTAGCATGAGTTCCTGAATACGTAACATCATTAAAAGCTCTTCATAAAAGGCTTAAATGTCATAATAATAACCTTTTTAAAAGTTCTTTATTAAACATTGATTTGGGGAAGTGCGGCCTAATCGAACATTATCTTGCATAACATAAAAAATATGGATAAAAACAAAATGTATATATAAACATCCATTACGTGTTTTTGCTGTCAGTTGAATGTCATCCATTCATCACCCTCACCATCACAGCTGTAAATATTGACTATTAGCACGTGGGTTAGCGGTTTATCAGATTATCTTTAAAGGAAATCGCATGATAGGTAACTATTTTGATTGGCAGAGTTAGTTGCTCTATGGAGAGAATTAGTGTAACGCATCATCCTCTTTTCGTAAATACTTGGAGAAAATTATAAAATCGTCTAATCTTATTTAAGACTACAAAGTAAATAACTAAATTGCTTCACAGAATTAAACTTGAAGTGCGAGTACCACGGTACTACACGGCACGGTACTACACGGCACGGTACTACACGGCACGGTACTACACGGCACGGTACTACACGGCACGGTACTACACGGCACGGTACTACACGGCACGGTACTACACGGCACGGTACTACACGGCACGGTACTACACGGCACGGTACTACACGGCACGGTACTACACGGCACGGTACTACACGGCACGGTACTACACGGCACGGTACTACACGGCACGGTACTACACGGCACGGTACTACACGGCACGGTACTACACGGCACGGTACTACACGGCACGGTACTACACGGCACGGTACTACACGGCACGGTACTACACGGCACGGTACTACACGGCACGGTACTACACGGCACGGTACTACACGGCACGGTACTACACGGCACGGTACTACACGGCACGGTACTACACGGCACGGTACTACACGGCACGGTACTACACGGCACGGTACTACACGGCACGGTAGTACACGGCACGGTAGTACACGGCACGGTACTACACGGCACGGTACTACACGGCACGGTACTACACGGCACGGTACTACACGGCACGGTACTACACGGCACGGTACTACACGGCACGGTACTACACGGCACGGTACTACACGGCACGGTACTACACGGCACGGTACTACACGGCACGGTACTACACGGCACGGTACTACACGGCACGGTAGTACACGGCACGGTACTACACGGCACGGTACTACACGGCACGGTACTACACGGCACGGTACTACACGGCACGGTAGTACACGGCACGGTACTACACGGCACGGTACTACACGGCACGGTAGTACACGGCACGGTACTACACGGCACGGTACTACACGGCACGGTACTACACGGCACGGTACTACACGGCACGGTACTACACGGCACGGTACTACACGGCACGGTACTACACGGCACGGTACTACACGGCACGGTAGTACACGGCACGGTACTACACGGCACGGTACTACACGGCACGGTACCCTCGTTTCGATTTGCTAAAGATTTAAGTAATTTTAATAATTCTACAACCAGGCTAAACCGAGCTAGGCTTATTGGCTGTAATGATAGGTGTCATTACAGCCAATAAGCCTAGTTTAGCCGCCATTCAGTTTCTGAGAAGTTCAAACCAATCGAAGGCTTCATAGAAAACAATTTATGTAATATGTATTATAAAATAATTTGCGCGGACGCCGACTGGCTGAAGGTATGTATGTGGGTTACACCGTATTTGAGCTGAAGAGACCTGCTTTCTGTAAAAAGTTACGTAATGTGCTTGACTCACCTTTTCCTCACAGCATCCACACCACATATATATAGATAGACGGCTAAGAGTTGAATGACATGTGGTCACGATCGGAATATAGTTCCGGTAAAGAAAAGGCTATTTGTCCTTTCTGTGGGCGTCGTAAAGCGCACCGGTATCCTCCTGTGGGCTATGACCGTGTTTTACGATTATAGCCATAATCTTTCATAGACTATTATTATAGTTATGTTTGTTCCACGCTTACGTGCTTAGTAATATGTATGTAGTAATACGAGTAATAAGTCGAACAATCCTATCCATCTGTTATATCATTATATGACTTAACATGTGTTTAATACTCGTTGTAACGGTCTACGGGAGGGACATGCTCCGCAGTAGGTACGAGGTCGAGGAATGTGTAATGTGATAATAGCACTTAATATTCTAAAGGTTAGTTCACACATTTCCAGCCCATTTTTATGGAGTCAACAACCTTTAGGTCTGATTTATTCTATTCTATTGGGAACGAAAATATTTTGATTTATTCTGGAGTGGTTTTCAAGAAAATAATAAACGATTTACTAACAGGCAAAAGGCAAGTAAACGACGTATTTAACCAACTTTGGCTTCGAAGATTGGTTTAGCCACGGAATAAAAAGGTAGGTACAGAATTACCACTAATAAAACATTGCGGAAACGAACTCAAACAGAAACCGATACATAAAGTACCCAAAGTTTGGTCTTACTCTTGAACTGGCTGCCAGTATTTTCTATTTAGTTACCTAATATAGATTCTTCTGGAATTTCTGTATCACTTTTTTTGTGGTTGAACGAAGTATTTAAATAAATTCAGTGATTGACGTAGATAAATATATTTACTAAACCGGTCTTAGTTTGTATTGGCTTAAACGCAGAATTTACGATTAGATTAAAAATAAATCGTGAGACATTTAGTAGTAGATGAAATAATTTATTATTTCCAAATGATATATAATGATGATAATTAAGCGGGAAGGTATTATGTAAAATGTGTGAATTTTATTAAAAATAAATGTTTCAGTCAACTCTGCATAAAGTTGGATTTTTATGCACAGCGTCGAATTTGTAAACGAAATCGTTTGTCTTCATAGTAAACAAACTGAGGAAAAACAGGTTACCTCTGAATAAGTAAGTGTATTCTAACATTAAATACAGATTTGTGTTGCTGCAAACCTGTAAATAAAGTATGTAGTATTACTGATTGTTACTTAACTTACGAGTGTGCTCTATTGGTCCGGAACATAATGGCTTACGTAATAATACAGGGCTTCACCCTACCTTGTATTATTACGTAGGCGTTTATTCCGAACATTTTGTCTGGTTAGGTAGGTACGGCGCCTAAGGTACAATAAGGGACTGTCTGAAAAAAATCCATCGTATCTGTATAAGTACATACATTGCAGCGGATAAATGGTGTCTATTTCAGCCTCAGTGCGTCCAAGTAAAAATGTTAAGAGAGAAAAGTTACATATCACGTATCTACCTTTGTATTAAGGGTTAGATACTTTAATTAGCCCATTGTCCTTTACTGGTGGTTGATGGCAGTCATGAATAATAATAATAATACCTACATTATAGGTACCAAAATGCTGAAATGCTGATTTAGAGGTACCTGTATGAAATACTCCAAGTTCAATTCATATCAGCCAATCCGCAGCTATACCCAGGTAAGCAACGTTGCGCGCGCACGCGGCCTCGATCCGAGCGCCACTTTCTACAACCGACGAGTTTTTACGTGATCCGGCGCATGTGTTGCGACATCACCTGATTATCTTTGTATTGGTTATCTACTGAGCCTTTTTGATAACAAGTGACCTATTGATGGGCCAGCTGAATAAAGGCTTACTAGTAAAACGTCTTGAGAAGAAGGTATGAAAACTAAGAGACGGCTAAATGGCACCGTCGCTGATGTTGATGTGGTTTTAGCATAAAAAAGTAAAATCTCGTAAGTTATACATCTGCTAAGCTGCTGTAACACGTTATAAAAAGCTTAAACGGTAAAAAAAAACGCAAACAATCTGCAATTTACATACATGATCATGATAATCTTCTGGTCACGTTTGCCGTGCGCGTGCACGAGAAAATACTGTCGTTTTTATGTACACGTTTTTTTGAAAAAAATATTATTAAAAAAATATCTAAATCAAGTTTTAGTCACGTGATACAGTCACGTGTTGGTAAAGCAAGTTGGACTAGTCTAGTTTTTCAGGCATTCGGAATAGGGGCGTATACAATACCTAAATGGCCTATTAATTAGGCATGGGCGGATTGAATTACGAACAGAATATTTGATAAGCCTTGCTAAGACTACGTTGTACGTGTATATTTTATGATTTTTTTTATTTACGATGTGCGTTTTGTTTTTGCAGAATAAACAAGTTTTCTTTCTCAATATTTTAGCGAATAGCATATCTATCAATAGATTTTTTTTTCTTGTTTGACTTTTTCCTATTACAAGTATTTCAAATGTGGGAAATTACCCGAATGAATCATGGCTACATCTAGTTACTTAGCTACATACTTAGAAACAATTTCCTCGTGTCTTCATCGTTAATTGATAATTAATCCGACACATAGCGATGGTTTAGTTTTAAAGACGTTACAGTCGATTATGATTTACATAAAACAAATAAGTATATAAAAAACTTAGCACTTGGAAGTCGTGCAATTAACTATTAATTTTGCATCACCCCGTGAATATCCTTAAGCAATTACATGTAGGTATGTGAAGTAGTAATGCCGAGAGGCAGTAACATCTTTTTGTCTGCACTGCATCTGCGACTTTCAATCCGTCAGCTAAACACAATTTCCCCAACCTACCCATCCCATTCCCTGTCCATTTAGTAGACCTAAATAAAACCATCATGTTTTTCAGGGAAACGTTTTTAGTTAACCTTAAATTCTCGAGTATCTATGTATGAGCTTATCTACTCCATGTCGAATGGTAAGTACATCTTACTCTGACCAAATACTAAGAAAAACAAGTTTTGTGATTATAATAATATGAGCCTGTATCATAACATAATTAAATTATGCACCATTGTATTAGTTATTACCATTTAACACGGAACTGGCGGTTGTTATGATTAAACAATGCATTAGGCTAATCGTGCGTAGGTAATCATAATAGCAGATATTCTAGTAAATATATAATATCGGTTAGTAAACAACAAGTTCGATTGTATTCAAAACTCACCTTGAGTTTTATTCTTTTAGAATAACTGGAATCTAGAGTAATTGTCAAAATAGGAAAAAGCCTGCCTGCAGTGCGATTCTGTAACCATATCACCGTGAAACCTTAGGTGAAGTGAGCGTGGAGTGAGCTGTCATTCCAACTAATGCAAGGGATTGACACTATTGACAGCTCACTCTAAGCTCACTTCACCTAACTTTTCACGGTGAGTTTTCTACAGAATCGGTCGGCTGAAGGCATATACCCTGTCCATTAGGATAACCGTTTTTTGACAGCTGTCTTAGAACGTACATATTCCAGATTACGTAAAAGTTAACTTTCAAATGCGTAATAACATAAATATATAAACTGCCTTATTTGATTGAATTATCTTATTTATGGCTTCTTACAGACATTATAGGTGCAATCGCTAGTTCCATCTGTCAAAAAGCGGTTTACGTAATGGACAGGGTAGATTTTGCCTTCTAGAGAAGAAAGTATTTTTCATCATCGGTCCAGAAAAACCAATATCAAAGTCAAGTCAAAGTCAAATCATTTATTTCAAATAGACACATAAAAGGCACTTTTGAACGTCAAAAATAAAATAAAAATAAAATTGATTTTAGTCGCCCCTTCCAAAAGGTAGTTTTCGTATGGAGAAGAATGGGCAAGCAACTCCACCGTTACTCTTTTAAAATGTTTTACAATATATTGCATACATTATTTATATAATTATATGTGAAGACGATGCACCTAAAAATAAAATTACTATACCACAATAGGTAAAAGAATTAAAATGGATAAATGAAACCATGACATATAGATTAACTATGTGATAGATACATGGTGCTCACATATTCACAAACATGCCATACAACGTGGCAATGCCGCCAGTGTCTTGGGTACATTACCAGTCGACAGCGATGTGGATGAATTTTTCGACGCTATATTTTAGTTTGTAAATAGTTTTAGTTAATTTAGGATATTATTTTGTTATTTTAGTGTTATCTTATAAATATAATGGAAATAAACCCATTCCAAAAGTAGATGATTTTCATAAATAAATAAGGAGTAATAAGTCCGGGTGTGACCCCAAGTAATTACAGAATGTAAATCAATGTCAATGAATAGATTAGTAGGTACTTCAGCATCTATAACATTTTGAATAAATTTATCATAACAAATGCAGTGTCAGTGTTACTATAGAAATATAATATAAACATTCTTTCGCAAGATACTCAAGTGGCTCCCCATTCGACTTCGCAGGAACTCTCGGATATTGTGTCTGCTATTCAATATCCTTCACAAGCCTAAAACACCATCCTATCTGCGGGAGCGGTTTTCCTACGCCCGTCCTTCAGATGCACCTTGCAGGTCGCATCTTAAAAACCTTCTCAAGTCCCCTCCCCACTCCACCGACTTCAACTCCTACTCCTTCACAGTGCACGCAGTGCGATTCTGGAATTCACTACCGCCTGACATTAGGGACTGCCAAACTGTTGCAGTTTTTAAAAGAAGAGTGAAAGAACACTATCTGTCCACTTCATCATAGTTGTGTATGTATTTATTATTTTGAGTATGATATAACTATTATCATTCTTGTAATATTTATTTTAGAAGTATTTATGTATATTTATTTGTATGTATGTTAATATATTCTCGTAATTCTTGTTTAGTTTTTAAGTGAATTGTTTTTTTTGATTCTATGTATTATTTTTTGTCTCCTCTGCTCTATCACACGCTGTCTACATCTCTGTATCTATTGTCCTATCTCAGGTATGCTGGAAGAGATTTCTTATGAAATAAGCATCACCTTTGTACCTATTTTTCTGTTCTGTTTTTCATTGTCTGTTTATATATGTGTGTACATAAATGGTAAATAAATAAAAATAAATTCTATTTCACAACAACATACATGGATCGCGTCAATAACCCTATGTCTATATGTTGTCAGAGGATCTCAAACTGCGCAATAGTTTGCGCGGACGTTATGTCAAGCAAGGAATGCGCCTATTGGCGCACTAACACTACCACCGCTTTATTAACTAAAGCTACGATTACCTAGAAAAATGGTGGCCGCCACATAACGGCAGCAGTGACGGCCGTCATGAAAACTATGTTACCGGGACTTTACGCCGTCAAAAACGCTCTATATGACGTTTCAGTGACGTCATTCGCGTCATTCGACGGTAAATGGCGAACGCTACTCGAATGTGGCGGCTCCGTAGATTTAGGAAACCCTAGCTTAAGTACAAATTAAGTTCATATTAAATCTTCGAACGATCCGTAACTGCGCAACTCTGAGCACAATAAGTTATGTCATCCAAAAATGCGTCTATTTGCGCAGTAAGCATGACTAGAACGTAATCCGCTTCGCTTCGAATTAAAACCGTTTTACCTGTTCAGTTATCTGAAGGTGTAACTGTCTGAAGTCACTCAATGTAAGCGTTTATTTCAGCCATTATATTACTTACATCGCTAGAGTTTGACCGACCGCATCGCCTCATTATAAGCCCGCGTTTGCCCAATTTATGTACTTTAATCCTCAAACGACGCCAGCCAGTCGTTTGTGCTAACGATAATATGTAATATTAAATGAGAGATATTATATTATTATATTGCACAGGATTTTAGGACATGTCCTAAAACCCAAAACTTAATTAATAAGCTCTGTACCCGTTTTACCCTTTATCGTCAAAGGATCTGTAACTGCGCAAAAAGTTATGTCATTACTCTTATGATAGTTTTTGCACGACATTACTTTACTAGAACAATACATGATCTATTCACTTTGTCTTACATTCGCACTCACCCAGAGATCTCGGGTTTGTTTACTATGATGCTCGTTACACATTTAACTACAGGTGCGCTTATGGAAGCAAACAGATTTATATTTCCTTGTAGGTTTAAGTGAAAGAGTTTAACCCAAAATAAACATTTGCCTCTTCAATGCCCTCTTATACAAAATGCGGAACGCGGTCTGTCTGCGGAATTGAGGTCTATCTAATGCGTTGTCAGCTGCGAGAGTCTGGATATGTTGTGAGGATGCCTGACGAGAGGATAGCTAATCGCATCTTTTATTCTGAACTCAAGGACGGCAAGCGGAAACAAAGCCAGTTCCTCAGATACAAAGATGTTCAGAAAAGACAAGAAGACATGCAATATTCATCCCGTTCGTTGGGAATAGTTGGCAAGGGATAAACCTGTTTGGAGGCGTTTGGTAAAACAACATGTTTATAACTTTGAAGATCAGCGGAGGAGAGATCTCGACAGCAGGCGGGATCACCTCAAGAGTAAACCACCCTCCAACATTCAATACCATTAACACAATGGCATTCTAACGTGTCTGCACTGTGCACATACCTTTACAGTGAAGATAGGTTACGTTAGCCACATCAGATCACACAATAGCATCATCGTAGCCGAAATCGGCATGGGATGTACATATACATCATGTAAGTACAAAACAAGGTTTTTCTTTAGATCAGGTTTGAACCGCCGAGCCAGAACTTAACTGTTATAGAAATGCAGTTCTTCTCATTCCAGTATTACTTCGTCATTTTAGTATTAAGAACTTTGCCCAAATAGTAAAGTACGTAAAACAAATACTGACTCGAAGGTTTAAACTAGAAAGAACAAAAGTGACATTTCGTTTTGTAATAAGACAAAGGTCAGTCAGTAAAAAAAATGGTTTACATTTTATTAAATGTTTTCACTCCCAAACAGTTTCTCCTGTATCATAAATGTGTTCACAAAACCAAATCTCATTTACACAAACGTTAAAAAAGGGAATTAATTTCAAAAGTTTCTAATTATGAACGAGGCTGCACCGGCGCGAGGCCTGAGCCTCTGCTTACATTTTTACTCAGTCTACAAAAAATACAAAAGTCCGCCACCGTCGGCAGCGCCACTCCAAAAGGTAATTTTGTAGTCTGAGCTTTTTTTACTCGCGTAATTTTGCTGTAAGCTTCCTAGAACGTTACGAGAGAATTTGACTGGTGACTACTATTTTATTTTCAGTAATCTCAGATTCATAACTTCTTCAGATATATTCTGAAAGACTGGCTTAGAGTAAAAGTAGAAAGGAAAGTGAAGATAAAGAATGACTATGTAGATAAACTCAAACATGTAAACCTGAAAGTTAATGTTTCAAGATGTCCAGATTGATGATATTTTGAGAAGAAACTACAATTATAATAACTCCTTGGTTGCTTTAATATTAGATTATCTGGAGGCTGTTTGCTGCCATATTCAGTTTTGAACAAAGGTGAAAATGTGTGAACTGGTCCACCTTTCTTTTCTTTATAATACAATGAAATATTTAGAAAGATGCTATATCACTTCTGATCAAACAACTGAGGATAAGCTGAAAAATAACTTAATCCTAACACAAACCATTCCTCTAAAGCAGTTCTAATCATACGACATGTCCGTGTGTAGTGTGTGTACTCCTTCATTCAAAAGAATCATGTGAGTACATCAAAGTACTCAATAATGCGGCGCACAGTACAAGTTAATTATTCCTAGACACATAGTTGGTCCGTCACGACGCCGTTAACGAATGTTAATGAGCAGAGTCGTGGCATCACGAGCGGGCATGACGGATCGACCACTATGTCGTGGAAATAGGGAAAATACGGGAAAAAGTTTCGTTGGAAAATATGTGTTGGTATACGAAGAGACGAAGTTAAAACAGGCAATTAAAATCTGGTCTCCAATTTCGAAAAGGCAGTAGAAATCTTCAAAATGTACTTAAACCAAATTATGGGTCGATCTAATACGATCGATCAATATTTGTTTATTTTTAAGTAGACAAAACAAAGCCAGGCAGACGTTCATCTTTGATTTGGCCAAAAAACCGGCTGGAGGTAAACATGAATTAAGGAATTTATAAGCGAAACTAACGACTCTCCAGCGAATCTGCACGAACAGGATTAAATCACCAAATATTTCCTCGAAAAAGGCTGGTGGTGGCAAATATTTGTCTTTTAATTGGGACAAATGTGGTCGGAAACAGAATATTAAGACATAATAATATATCGCAAATTCTGTATAGCGATGTGACACAACTCACACCGCTCGTGACACGGTAGCGTGCGTGTTCTAGCCAGATGGAGCCAGATGGATCGAGTATGGAGAAATGCAAGCTCTAATTAATATTGAATGTAATTGGGGCGTGGAAGGCCGGCAGAATGTTGATGAAGATCGTGTGTCGTCGCGTCACGAGCATCATAGTACTTGTGAACTATGTGGAGCGCGGGACTAGGGTCTATAAACATGAGATAGTAGGAACGGTTCATCTTATGCTGTATTATGAACTATTCATTGCTCTACTGTTGTCACTTTGTTTATGAATATTTCTCTTGTTTTAATTTCAAATGTAATGTAAATTATTTCCGTATTGTTTTTTGGTTTGTATCCGTTTCAAGTTTTATTTGAGATAAACAAATAAAAATAATTTATTATCACATAGTATACCATTCCTGTTACAGCCCGATCCAAACTTTATGGCGGCTCGGAAGTGCTTATCACTGCGTAGTACCTCACCCCTCACCCCCGCTGACACGTGAATATGTTACTGCGCAGTGACTCGCCTCATGTTCGAGCCGCCATAAAGTTTAAATCGGGCTGTATCCATCTTATTTTCATTTCCTACTATAACATTATGATCTTCAATCATAATTATAATCTTTTAAAGTCGGTCAGCCTTAACAACCTGATTCGCTACTACAGCCGTATGCTCATCCACCATATTAACCTTTTAACTCACTTAGACACATCAATTACAAGTAATTAAGCATGTATGAATCATGCGCACCGTTCTCTGGCATACGAGGCTGTCTAAATATGTAACAATAGTATTTCTATTGTATTATTATGAAACAATATGTGACCTACTGAGTATTAGGAGTTTCGGTAAAAATTGTTTGCGGAATTATGAAATAATGATATAAAAAATAGTTCAGTAACATTTTAGAGACTATGTTAAAACAATCCATTTTGACGACACGGTTGGCGCAGTGGATGAGCGATCAATTGCTGCGCTGCGTGTCGCGGGTTCGATTCCCGCACGGAACAAATATTTGTGCTGCCTATAGGTAGTTGTTCCGGGTCTGGCTGTTTGTGTATGTGAGTTAAAATGTTTGTAAATGCACCCACGATACAGGAGTAATTTAGGTGTGGGGCAACGCTTAAAAAAAAAACAGTCAAAAATGTTCTCTCTTTTCCTATACCTAAATAGCTATGTCTTGGCTTGGACCCTAGTTACCTAGCTTATAAAATGCATTATAACCTACGAACATTGTGAAGCTGTAATCTCAGCTGAGTGCAGAGTGCAGTAGAAAATTAGAACTGCACAATTCTTTGGTCAATTTTAACGAATAGCGCGGTCACACGCAGGTGATACATTATCTGTTTTATCTACATTACAAAGTAACAGAAGAGGTTTTCTAACCAAACAATACTTAACACACAGACTAACACACATGAGTAATCTCATTGTTGCACTTAGCAATATCTCATGACTCAAGAGTAAACTGTATTTATTTACTCTGTGGTGGTGCATTGATTACACATTTACATTTACAGTTGGTATAAGAATTAATGCACTTCCCAGTTCAAATAGGAGTTTATCAGTTCAGTTGACTCACTGAGTCCCAACTCCCAGGTATGTGAGTCAACAGTTAATTGTAACTGCTTACTTTAACTTGTTGCGAGAACTTGAACCAATCCTGACATTTGGTGAAATGACTTGTCAATTTCCGTAAAACATTTAAACGTCGTTTTTGGTTAGTACCTATTTAATAACCAGAACTCTAATAATAAGAAGTTGCAACATAGGCTTACATTATACGAATATATTATTAAAAAAGGCGCACCTACCTAATAAATTCAGTAACAGTGATATAACTTAGTTTTGACTCACTGGTAAGGCAGGCATATAATAGGCGAAATGATTGAAGTAGACTAGCTTGACAAGGAAATAAAACTATGTAGGTGGTAAGTGAATTATAGTTTTTATAAATCAGAATCAATTATCAAAAAATATTAACCTTATATTATTAACCTCATTGCAGTGTGTTCTTTTCTCTAGGCAGATATTACTAAATATTTGAAAAATTACGTACCTGCCTATTAGAGTATGATCTAAGAAGATATTGACGTAAACCATTATTGAATGGATATGTTACAATCATAACAGTATTATTATTAGGATGACGTTGATAATAATCATCGTCATCTAGCCTCATAAGACTGGCCTAGCAACTAAACAGACACACATAAACAAAGTACACCTGACGCAACAGAACGCTGTCTCAAGTTTTGTTCGTCTCACAACATTCTCACAGATCACTCGACAGTTATTGTATCAATTTTATACATACATATAATAACATTGTGGCAATGTATTACAATCGGCATTGAGAAGGCCGCCACAGGCTTAATGTGGGCAAACAAAAAATATTAAACATGTTGGTAATAATACTGTTATTTGGACGTGTAAGATGAAAAACTTATTGTACACACGGCTACACATCAAGCTATACATTTCCAGTTTAAGCTGAGCTCGCATTGTATAGGTTTTTCGCCCAATCAGAAGTCAGCTTATACTGGTTATGTATAGCTTGATGTGTAGCCGTGCGTACACTATGTTTTGAGTTCTGTTAGTTATTGTTCAGTTACAATAAGCTTAAATACTTGCTTTAAAAAGTTATTAATTCTTACATTCATGAAGCTATTATACATAATATAATCGTAATAGAACACCCGTTTAGGTAATTATCTAACCTTATTCAAAAAGCAATGTTGTCAAATATGACATCGCATTCAAACCACACTATCGCTTTTGACTTGAATGCCATAATGATGCATTCAGTCTAAAATGATTTATGATTCGTTAGTGCAGTAGATTTAGTGCATTCGTGCCTGAATGTTTCATTTGACCCAGAAAAACAAATAAACATAATTTCGTGAATGCTCATATTATCTTAGATACTTTCCAATTTAACACTGTGGTCATCATCAATATTGATTTAGTTGTTTAGTCATGTGTATCATGTCTACAGTTTTTTATACAATTTAAAAACTATTTGAACGTTTCCCTAACATACGAAATCAGAACATCACCACAACATAAGCAATAGGCCGGGACGAACATTATCGCGTGCAGCCCGCCTGCACCGCTTGCATTGCAAATAGCATCGGTCGGTAAAGCAGGACAAGCGTATTGAAACAGGATATGTATAACGAACCATAATTGTTTTACAAAATGCCGCCATGTGCGTGGTAGGTGCTTGCTCAATTGAGTACTTAAGGCAGGTTTTTTGCCGAATTTATCAACTTTAATTGTAGGAAATTAATCGAAATACTGTTTAATAAACGGGATAGTAATTGAAGGTTACCTTCTTCGTTTTAGGGTCAATGCTACAAATGAGATTCAAACTTTAAATTAGTGGCACACTAAGTGCGGTTTTCGCCAATAAATCTGAACGCGACCAGCAATTCTTAATTTCTTTAATTTCATGTCTCATTTCATTTTTGGTGGTTTGTTTTGGTTGGTGAAATTCGCCCTAAAGAATCTAATTTAAGTACAACTGTTTCCTTCACTCTGGTATTGCTTGATATAAAAAAAAGTATGATTGTCCACGGCACTGCATCCGATCTGAATGCAAACGCCTTAACAAATAAACTTTTTATAGGATGACGCAATCTATACATGAGTAGAGGCTGCCGTGCATATACATGATATAATCGCATTTCCACTTACTATTACGACACTGCCACCGAGGTACGACACATTATGTCATTTGTCAATGCTCGCATACTTTTGACAGCAGTGACATTTGTGTGTATCTTGTCTATCTGTGGAATATACTTATCTACCTAAAAATTATAAATTATAGTCGCTTTCCTTGTTTATCTGTGTGATAACGTTGTTATTCTAAACAACGGTGTTCACCAGCATTTAGAGTATTTATTCCGGAAGGTTTATGTGTATAAAACATTAATATTTTACTGACATATAACAATGAAATTCGAGATGTCGTTTGTTCTGTCAAGACGTAAACCGTGCGAAGCAGGCATTGACTTATAGGCATTGACTTACTTACTTACTTATTATATGAAACAGTGGTTTATAAAAGATGAAAATCTAGAAACCTCGGTAACTGTAATAAAAGGAATAGCACCAAATTTTATTAGGTATTTTATTAGGTATTTTATTAGGTATTTTATTAGGTATTTTATTAGGTATTCGGAGTCGTTCTATAATCTAAGAACGAATTAGTATTCTTCTCGTCGCTTGAACATTATCATTGCCACTTTAATATAGGTTAATTCCTTAATTATGTATTCAAATTGGTCTTTGAATGCCTTAATATCATTCTTGTATTTAAATAAGAATCTTTATACCTTACTAGTAGACTGGCCGGATTGGAAATGTCAATGACAGTAGGTTTATTATATTAATTTCTTTTGGACATGTTATATTTTTGGTATATTTTAATTTTTTTGTAGTAATCTTTCAACTCAACTGGTCTTATCAAGGATTAATTATTAGTGCTTAACTTAGGTCATACTCCGATTTATCAACTGTCTGCCAAATAAATTATGCAAGGACAGCTCAGAATAAATACGAATGGACGCAACTAGTTATTCGTTGTTTACATTTAAAGAATGTTGCTCACTCTTTGAAAGGAAAAATAAAATAAAAATGAACAAGCACCTACAATCTACAAACTGTGATGAATATTCAACTTCCCTATTCCCTCTAGAGATTGTGATTGTGATTGTGATTGCAGTGCAAATTGCAGAACATTTTAATTGGAAACAATCTCGGCAAACACTTCGCAGAACTCCAACAAATTGCTCTTTCTAGATTTTAAAATCATATCAGACGCTCGCGCTGTAAAGGACTCTACATTTTTGTACGGTACAGCGAATACTGCGAACCGTGAAGATGAGTTTTTATTGTAAGTAGTATTAACTTTTACTACTGGCGGCGATCTATCCGACAAGAACCTTGGTTTTTCCGCGATGTTGTTATGTGACTTTACTATGGCCAATAAACTCTCTGTCTCTCTGTCTTTGCAAAAACTTGCGTCGATCTGTAAGGGGCTCCGAAGCTGCGTGACAAGACAAACCAAATATGCACTGTCGCGTTCTAATAGTGAAGCTAACCAACCCAGAGGGAGACAAAATATCTCTTATTATTTTTACTTACAACATTACGCAAGTACTACCTATAGTATTAATTAAAATAAAACAAAACATCATAATTAACTATCTTGTATCAAAACGATGTTTACAGAAGTGTGCGTAATCCCTTAATAGTTGACATTTAAGAATGACGTCACGATAACAAAAGACGAGCGCTCGGTAGTAATGACCACAATCAGTTAATTGAGCAGCTCCAGAATGAACGGATTGGATTTTTCTATCAGGATTTTTTCACCGAGTCTAGATTTGTGCTCGATTGATGGCAACAGGCTCGCCCCCTGTTACATGGGAACTAAACATAACTGGCGCAATGTGGGTGTACTAAAGGTACTGGTCTGTCTAACCCTTCAGGGATTACAGGCGTGATGGTATGTGAAGTAGAAGAAATAAACAACAAACCTATTTAAGAGTAGGTATCGCCTATATCGTGCGAATAAATGTTTTGATTTTATTTGATTGATTTTGAACAGAATTTTCGTCATGAAAGCTATTGCGAATGAATTACAGAAAACTCCAAAATATTTTGTTACTTATTAAAATGTGTTATTGAATGTTATTTTCTTTTGTTTTCAGGTAAGCGAGATGCCATTTTAATAATGTAATCGACACTGAGCCAGGTAAGGTTACTTTAGTTAGGTTTCATTTGAGTTACCCAACTCAAGACTGCAGGTAGGTATATTAATTAGAAAAGTTAAAATAAAAATGTCGATGAACTTAGGTCCTTCATAAGGAGACACCTCTACATCCGTGAAAAATAATTAGTGTCTTCATTAATATCTGTAATTTTTAAGTTGAACATAATAAAGAGTAGGTATTCAATTTATCTATTTATAGCTAGGTGTTGAGAAGGTCAACGAGGATTCCAATTCAGCTATGTGAACCCTTATTATAGAACCACAATAACTTCCGAATACATCGCAACAAGAAGCTGATTACCAAACAATAAGACAAAGCACTTGACAAGTGCATACGAATAACAAAATAATATCAAGGCGAACTATCAGACCGGATTGGTATGCATGAATGGACCGAGCCTACACAACCATACTACTAAACACATGACACGGCAAAACTAACCCTATTGTTCATGGATTAAAGTACAAATTCCACTATTTACTCATGAAATCTAAGTTACAGTATAGAGCGAGTAAAATTAAACTTTATTTTTTAAATTATAGGGTTGTTAATCCTTCAATGACGATTCAGAATCTATGTTCTAAGCTATTTCGTGGTCATTGTACCTTTATAAGGTTCGGTTCTGCAGGCTTACGGCCTTATTCGGTGCGCATGCACGCGATATGTTGGTTGTGCGATATTCTTGGATTATAAGTTCATGTCATTGGCACACATTGCTTGGAGCAAGGCTTTTGTTTTGTTTTGCAAGATTTCTGAATGTGGGTATATTGTAGATGGATTATTTTGAAATATTTCTGAACTGATTTGGAGCCAAAAGATCTGAAGGTTTCTGTTCAGTCTTCGTGGTGGTCGAACACGCAGTGAGAAAGTGTAGTGATGAATGCATAGTCATTAATTATCTAAAATAATTAATTACTAATAAAATAATATAATAATAATAAAGGTTTATTCACAAAAAATACAGAAACAAATTTACAATGCACATTACAATTCATTGCAAGTTGCAAAATCTGTACCAAATGTATATAACCCTGTCCCTTAGACTAGGACAGCCTGTATTCTAAGAGACAGTGTTCAGCCAAATAATTATTTAAACATGATTTAATACAAAAAATGAACGGTGTAGATGTTATTTAATTTACTGATTATATTGTAAAACTAATTAGTATTAATGACGAGTACATTAACCCCTATCAGTTCCTAGCAGCTTATAAACAGCGGTGTATAAGATCAATGTAATGACCGCTTGACTAGATTAGCTCATTTATTTATCGCTTCATTGGTCTATGAGCTAGCCGGCTACGGGAACGTCGGGCTGGGTTCAATGATCACTTCATTACAAGTTTTATTTTAGCCTCTATTTGGAGCTAATTGAAGATCAAACTTGTTAACTAATAGTCTATCTTAGAAATGCGAAAGTACATATTGCTTTGTCTGTGCGTCGAATTGCGATCCATATATCTACTCCTGTTTATTTCGTCCACGTACAGTCACGAGCAAAAGTATGTATACACTCGGCTTTATTCAAAAGCGATTTACTCCTTTATTTTTAAAGAAATTTTATGTTGTTACGAACATAGCATTTACGAACCCATAGGTTTATGTAATATGTCGTATTTCAACGTTGCATTCGTTATTTCTCGAAAAAATCGCAATTGAATGTGGCCAGGTTTTGACATATTGGTGGTCGTGACTGTACACACGGCTACATAGCTAGTGACTTTCTGTCAAAAAATAATGGAACTGACCTAAGCTACCAACAAGCTAATCTCAATCGAAAAGCGATTGCGACTTGTCAGGGCCTTGAGGACAGAATCCTACTAATATTATAAACACGAAAGTTCGTATGGATGGACGAATAGATGGATGGATGGATGTTTGTTACTCTTTCACGCAAGAACTACTGAACGGATTTGGATGAAATTTGGCACACTAATAGCTTATAACCAGGATTAACACATAGAACACTTTTATCACGATATTCCCACAAGATCGAAACTTATGCGGGTGAAACCGCGGCGCGCACCTAATTATTTCAATATTTATAAAAATCACTCACATGTATTAAAAAACAAAGTCTGTCTGTCTGTCTGAAAGTCAAAGTCCAAGTCAAATAATTTATTTCAAATAGGCACATAAAAGGCACTTTTGGACGTCAAAAATAAAATTAAAATAAAATTGATTCTAGTCGCCCATTCCAAAAGGTAGTTTTCGTATGGAAGAGAATGGGCACAGAACTCCACCGTTACTCTTTTAAAATGTTTTACAATATTTTGCAGACATTAATTATATAATTATATGTGAAGACGATGCACCTAAAAATAAAATTACTATACCCTAATAGATAAAATAATTAAAATGGATTAATGAAACCATGACATATAAATTAACTATGTGATAGATACATGGTGCTCACATATTTAAGAACATTCTAAAAGTAGACGATTTTCATAAATAAATAAGGAGTAATAAGTTCGGTTGTGACTTTAAGTAATTACAGAATGTAAATCAATGTCAAAGAAAAAAAAATGAATAAATTATACAATTACATTAGCAACCAGTTTGATTTTGTCTAGACTCTAGAGATTGTCCTATGGAGCAGGATTAGCATGTTTCCAAGCATTATTATCTTGGATATAATCCTCTAATTTGTAATATGCTTGCTTACAAAGTGTAATTTTAATATAAGTTTTAAATTTTCTTTCATTTAATTGCAATATTTCACAAGGTATTTTGTTGTAACATTTAACATAGTACCCCATAAAAGATGTATGTACTTTAGATAATCTGAAAAATGTTGATCTAATTTATCTTTATTTCTAGTATTAAAATTATGTTTATCACTTATTTTATTAAAAAGATGTTGATTTTTTCTTACATACATAATATTTTCATAAATGAATTGGCAAGGTACCGTCATAATATTAACCCTTTTAAATAGTTCCCTAAGAGATTCACGGCGACGTAGATTGTAAATGGCTCTATATACTGTGGAAGTAACTAAAATAGACCAAACGCGCGGTTTCTTCATCTGTTAACTGTCATCTTTCTAACAGCATATGCGGCCGAGCTAAGCCGCCCCCTAATAGATGTTATATGAGGTCCCCATTGTAATAACTCGTCTAGCGTGATTCCTAGGAAAACTGTCTGATTAACAAATTCTAGTTTTTGGCCATTCAATATGATGCATTCATTATTTACATTCGCTACTTCTAATATTAGGTGAAATCTAATGCATTTGGTTTTTTTTTCATTAAGTACTAAATTATTTACCGTAAACCAAGATTGGACCTGAAGAATAGAGTTATTCACGTCGTCAAGATTTTGTGACCGTCGGTCTATTTTAAAGATCCATGATGTGTCATCTGCAAATAACGCCATCTTCGGTTGATTTTGAAGTAATTGGGGTAAATCATTAATATAAACTAAAAAGAGGAATGGACCCAATATCGAACCTTGAGGAACGCCCATTGTCATTTCAGACCCCAATGAGTTTACGCCATTTACTTGGACTTTAACCTTTCTATCTTTCAGGTATGATCTTATGTTTCATGGTTTACGCAATCGAACGCCTTAGATAGGTCGCAAAATATTCCAATAATGCTATTGGAATATTTATTTTGTTGTGATTCTTCCCAGGCGTTGAAAATGTTCTTCATTAGGGTAACACCGGCGTCAGTGGTACAACGCCCTTTGGTGAAGCCGTACTGTTGTTCATAAAAGATGTAATTTTTATTAAAGTGACGTAACATTTGATTGAGCATCAACTTTTCAAACACCTTACTGAGAACTGGCAGAATTGACACAGGTTTATAGATATTGGATTCTTTACTATCACCGGATTTGAACAATGGTACTACTTTACTATGTTTCATAAGATCCGGAAAGACTCCTTGTTCAACACTGGTGTTAAATATGAAAGCTAAATAGGGCGCAATGGTTTCGATGGGAGATCTACATACTTTTACAGACATACCCCAGATATCTTCTGTTGATTTAATTTTAAGATCTTTAAAAGCTCTTAGCCTGGGGGTTTGTATGCTGAAACCTAAGCTCCAAAGGGCATGCCTTTACATTCCTTTTAAGTAAGGCAGCAGAAAGCGTGGGGGAAGAATTTAAAGCTTCAGTAGTTTTAAGGGGAATATCAGCAAAGAAGTTGTCAAATTCCTGAGCTATTTCTACATCTGAATTGATGGGGCCATGTGCAGTATCTAATTTAAATTCACTATTTCGCTGTTTTTTCCTACCTGTTTCATTGTTTATTATTTGCCAGGTAGTTTTTATCTTATCATCAGCTGATTTTATTTTATTGCTTATATAAAGAGCTTTAGCTCTTGGCACACCCTTTTAAAAGTTTTTGGATATTTTGCAACATACTGATGAAAGTTTGTATTATTCATATATTGCTTTAAGCCATATAGTTCAAAAAGTGCTTACGAATACCTGGAGTAGCCCAGTCATTGAATAAAAACTTTGTGTAAATACTTTTAGTTTTCAGTGGAAAAGTGTCATAAAATTACGCGTTTAATATTGAAAAGAACTCGGCGTAGAACTCATTGGGTTCATCTATAATATTAAAACTCTGATCACATAATTTACTGGGCAAAAAATTGTTTTATTTCTCTAAATTTTTACATGTAATTGGCCTAAACCTTATTTAAATTTTTTGTAAAGGCATGTAGGACCTAAATGTTATTATTTATCCACTGGGATCAAATGGCAACTTATTTACCATTTGTGTGTGTAAGTAGTCGCAATTACAAAAAATATTATCTATAGAAGTGGCAGAAGAAGCTGTCACTCGGGTTGGTTCCTTAAACACATTTGACAAATCAAATGACCCAAAAAGACTCAATAATCTGACAGTATTCGATTTATGTTCCAATAAATTAATCTTAAAATCTCCACATATGTACAATTATTGACTTACTAGTAGTACTAAGTTTCTTTATGACTAACTACTAGTACTAAGTTTCTTTAACACATCTTCCATTACAGAATCAAACACAAACAGATTCTGGTAACTAGGAGGTCTGTATACGCATACTATAACATGCTTATCGAACGAACGCGATAAACTAAAAAAAAACCGAACAGATTTTCATGCAGTTTTCACCAATACACGGAGTTATTCATGAGGAAGGTTTAAATGTATAATTCATTAAGGTTTTGTGTAAATTGACTGAAATATGATGATGATAGTTGAAGATGTCGGAAAAATCATGCCGACTCGGAGCTTTACTGGCGTTTGCCGCGTAAACCAATAGTTATATAAAAACATATTTTCCGACATCCACACGGGTGAAACCATGGTCAAAATGTAGTTTAGAATAAAAGTAGAAATCGCTACAGTTGCAAATAACGTTCCTCAGTTCCACCAATAATGTCATTGACATTTCTTGGCGACCCGGCCGCGGCACACGAGCGTGCACCGGGCGTGCGACGCGCGGCGCGTGGGCGTGAGAGCCGCTTGTAACGCGGTACACTAATCTGAGATTATCGCCGCAGGTGACGAGAACACGTTTCATATGCCAAACGAATTTGTGATGTAATGTGGACTTGAAGATTAATCAATACAGCATAGATTACAGGTAATGAACAGGTTTTGGTGGAAAAGATAGGCGTAGTTTAGGTGTTAGCTTAGTTACGCTTGTTTTTCACGAGAGGCTGATGGTATCCATATTTCGCAAGTTATTTTGAAAGCCCGTGTCAGTGTAACGGAGGGATTCGGCAGGAGCCAGCCTGCTCCCATCTACGGAGCACAAATTAAGACTCCGGGCTACAAATGAGAAATTCCTAATAGACATCCCAAATCAAATCAAGAATGTTTATTTCTTATAATATGGTACAATAGACGTTACAATATTGGTTCCAGCATATCCTGCCATAATATGGCGTACAATTATTTCTATATAAATAAAAAAATAAAAAAAACAAGGATTATATTAATAATAACCATAATAACACCATCCTATCTGCGGGAGCGGTTTTCCTACGCCCGTCCCTCAGATGCACCTTGCAGGTCGCATCTTAAAAACCTTCTCAAGTCCCCTCCCCACTCCACCGACTTCTACTCCTACTCCTTCACAGTGCACGCGGTGCGATTGTGGAATTCACTACCGCCTGACATTAGGGACTGCCAAACTATTGCGGTTTTTAAAAGAAGAGTGAAAGAACACTATCTGTCCACTTCATCATAGTTGTGTATGTATTTGTTATTTTGAGTATGATATAATTATTATCATTCGTGTAATATTTATTTTAGAAGTATTTATGTATGTTTATTTGTATGTATGTTAATATATTCTCGTAATTCTTGTTTAGTTTTTAAGTGAATTGTTTTTTTTTTATTCTATGTATTATTTTTTGTCTCCTTTGCTCTATCACACGCTGTCTACATCTCTGTATCTATTGTCCTATCTCAGGTATGCTGGAAGAGATTTCTTATGAAATAAGCATCACCTCTGTACCTATTTTTTCTGTTCTGTTTTTCATTGTCTGTTTATATATGTGTGTACATAAATGGTAAAATAAATAAATAAATAAAATTATGAAAATAAAATATGAATCTATAACAGTTAAAAATAATAGTTAAAGATTGAAATTGTAGTAATAATGAAATGTAATTATGCAATAGAATGCCCTGAGTTTCGAACCCAGGGCCCCACGCTCAGCAGTCATGCTTGTCGCCACTAGACCAACGATGCAGTAACTAGTCCGAGTGCTAAGTAAGCACACTATGAACTAACCCAGGCTGGGTTAGTTCATAGTGTGTTCCTCGGAGTGTTGAATGTTGTTTCTATTTATAAATCGATCATCATTATATATTGGAAGTATCCCGGATTTGTCTTGCTGTTTGTTTGTTTAATGTATTATCTAATATGTGAACTAAAATTATAATTATAACAATAAAACTGCTTTTGAAATCAGCCATTAGTATCTGTGATATAATACTGTTACTAGGTAAATATTTTCACCAAAAACGTTGATAGTTTGTTGATGCTAGCCTACCTAATATATCTCACGTATCTAATGAATAATATTTGAATAAAGCAAAGCACGCTAATTAACGAATTAATCTAATCTGAGATTACATCGTCACTGTAGCCGTTGTAGGTGTTGATAATCTTTAATCTCTAAGTGATGTTATAGTTTTAATCTTTATTACAATTTACATCGTAATAAGATAAAACTATTAATTTCAACGTGGTAATGCTGCCAGCCTTTTGGGCACTTATCCCATTGACAGCAATGCGCACAAATTGTTTGATGCGCAATGTACTCCTGCCCTTTACTTTATTATTTTATTATATACTTGTATGTAATATATTTATTTTAGTGTTAGATTGTAAAATGTAATTGTTGTGTCGTTGTGAATAAAGATGTCATTTCCTAGTTAATTTCGGTGCCTTAATTATGAGTAACGGGGAAAATGCAATGTCGCATAGGTGCTACATTCAAAAATATCCGTTTTTGAATGAAGTTCAGAAAATTCAGCTATATAAAATAAGCACTGATATATAATTGACCTAATTCCGACCCAGACACACTTCAGGAAGAGCTTGCGAACGTATGAATCAACTAACAACATAGAAGTAGTTTTGTACAAAGCTATTAGTGAGAAACACGTGGAGCATCAGTTTCTCTGATAAACTACTATAACACATAAATACCGAACACTGTCGGTTACAATCATAATACAACTCAGACTGGTAATTTGAAATATAATATAATAATAAATCATTTATTTCGGACTCCCACACATCCTTATTATTGTTAGTAGCACAAAAATACTTATAAACTAAGTTAGTATACAGAACAAAAAAGAATTAAATATTTTTAAAATTAAAAATAATTAGGTACGAGTCTGTTAGAAAATATTTTCTTGAGTTTTCCTTCGTCGGATCTTTCTCTTATTGCTTGTAACGCATTGAGATACCCACTACCTATTTATTATTGATATATACATACAGCACACGATAAGTTCGGAGTGTCATAGTAGCTCTATTTTATAATCCAACTTTAAATAATAAATTTATCCAAAACACTTTTTTTTTTTCTTTTTTTTTCTGGGTGGGAAATCATCAAATGACTCCTCCCGCTCTGGGCGGAGCAGAAGGGAGTGTCAGACTTTTACTGACTAAAACCCACCCGTGTTCCTTCAGTTGCCTGTGCCAGGGGCCACGGTATCTCTTTCGAACAACCCGCAGCCCCAGCGGCATCGGCCCTAGCGGACCCCGTCAGTTCGTGCTGACAGCTCTTTGAGGCGCGCGTGGAACACAACGCGCCGTCGACCCGGGCCTGGTCCTTACCGGGCGGCGAGCTGCCCATAGGTCGCCGCCCGCAAGCCCGCGCCTACGGTGGCCGGGAGTTGGCTGTTGACTCCCGTCCAGGGCGTCTCCTGCGGCGGCTAGGCGCGCGAGGGTGCAGCGATTGCCTCTCCCTCACGCGCTCCGCCTCCCCCTTCGCGAGCATTACTGCTTCGCAGAAGGAGGTGACGGCCTCCCATTCACTCTCGCTCCGTACCATAGCCTGGATGAGGGCCGGACGCGAGAGGTAGCCGCCGCCGATCGCCGCCACGAGGACACGGCGGGGGCCCGCCCAAGCCGGGCAGACCTCCACCGTATGCTCCACCGTGTCCTCCGGGCGATCCCCACAGTGGTGACACCCTGGCGTTTCCTCCCGCTTTATCCTGAACAGGAACCTCCCGAAACAACCGTGTCCGGTGAGGACCTGCGTCAGGCGGAAGGTGAGGGCGCCGTGGCGCCTTTCTAGCCACTCCTCAAATAGGGGACTTATCGCCGCAATTGTGGCGTGCCCATATCCAAAACACTTTACATTCCGGTGTAATTAACTAAACAAGTTAACTTTCACATTAGTTTACCTATTTACGCGACGGAGATTATTTCTAAGCCCAGGTTATCTTTCAAAGTTTTCCTCACGTAATTATAAATATTATTATACAAAGCCATTCAGTAGTTTTCCCGCGACGCTTCAACAAACAGATCGAACAAAAATACTCCAACTGATCCACGAAGCTTTCAGATATTTTAAGAACCATCTTGGATGATGTACTTGCGCGAGTGTAGTTATACAAGTACCAATAAAAGGGGTGTAGGTACATATTTACCTCCTCGATCTTTTACCCACAACCCATTAATTCTGTGAACCGCGAATGGACCGAACATCTTACAGTAAGGTAAACAAATAAAATCGTCGTAAAGAAACCTGAAGCGAGCCGCGCCGATGGAATTATTACTTTTGCTCAAAAATAGTTCAGCAATTTAGGAGGTTCGTGAGTAACATATAGTGAAAACTAAATGTGTGTACTTACTGAAGAATGAATGGCAGGTATCGATCGAAGTGGAAATTTCCTGAACCCGCAACAGTTTCTTTTAAATATTTGGAAAATTTTAGGAAACATTAGTCAGTACTCAATATTAGTAACAAACAGCCGTTTCCTTTTTATTATAATTTGCTATACAACATGTTCAGACAATCAATCAATCGATCTGCCTAGCCTTTTCCTATGTATGTCGGGGTCGGCTCCCAGACTTACCAGATGCAGCTGAATGTCAGTATTTCAGATGGAACGTCTGTCTATCTGACCTCAACAACCCAGTTACTGGGTTACAGTCTGACAATCAAGCTTACCCCTTTTGGTAAGACTGGTTGTCAGACTGTGCCAATATGTTAAACTAATATCTACATGTGTTATTACTTATTACTGATAAAATATCCATAGCTAGTTACTTCTATTGACTCAGTATACTACATTAGTCATGGCTTCAGCACTAAATTATGAACGAAAATCGATATTTCTTCGAATTGGCTGTAGGTGTCAATATTTTAGCAATTATGAAGTTCCTCAAAAGTATGGCACTGATTCCCTAGTCACTCAGTACGTTCCAAGAAATACGTGTTGTTACAGTTGAGCATTAGATCGGTATTCTGAAACGCGAATGAATAATTTTGATCAGTTGCCAGATGTCCGGACGATAATATTTATTTACTCGTATCTTATATTATTGTTTTTCATATAAAAACTGCAACAGTGTGTTGATACTCTCTACTGTTGCTACCATAATTTTCTATACATATGTAATATATACGCCTTGGTCGCTAACATAGTTCACTGATAGATTGTTATTTAAGAAAATGACGCACAGCCGATCAATTCTGTAAAAATCTCACCGTGAAAACTCAAGTGAAGTGAGCTTGATGTGAGTTGTCAGTAGTGTCAATCCCTAACATTATTAGGAATGACAGCTCACTCCACGCTCACTTCACCTAAGTTTTCACGGTGAGATGGTTACAGAATGGCACTGTAGGTCTTTTTATGAAAATAAGGTATAGGTACAACTTGTGAACTCGTGAAAGTGCATAAACATCGCAAGAAAGACTTGAGGCTGAAGCAACTCAAATTACGTGATTAAGGGAGACGCCAGAATTGCGAATACTTACAGGCACATTCCTAGCAGAAATACACGGTATGGAAACAAATTCCTAGCTTGTGTTGTTTGTGAAGACTGAGCGACTAGGTACAATCAAAGTCACGTCTAAACTACCAATACCGCCCTTCCTGCTTCGACATAGAGACGCTGTTACCATGGACGTGCGGCTGCCGGTACCATCCACACGAGGTGTTTGTTTACGTGAGTTCTCTCTGTTCCCTTTGTTCCTGAA
The DNA here is from genome assembly GCA_947507525.1 of Apamea epomidion. Lineage (NCBI taxonomy): Eukaryota > Metazoa > Arthropoda > Insecta > Lepidoptera > Noctuidae > Apamea > Apamea epomidion. Next base: position 744,699 of record OX382226.1, read on the forward strand.
CGTTCTCTGTAAACTTCGATTGATTTTCTTGTAAAAATGTTGTTATTGTTCGCCTTCGCAATTCTAGTACCTAAAGATAAAAGGTAATCGTTAGATCATGCAGCAGGAATTATGGCGGCGGGTATCGGGTAGCACTAGCACGCTTCTGAGCGTGGTGTCGGACAGAGTGGACAGCCATTTGGCTGTCCACTCTGATCCTGAGGCATTGGTCGCTCATGCATGTCCAAAATAATAATTATTTTAAATTTTACTAACATAGCTATAAGTATATACTTATTAACATATTATGGACTTGTATCAATTACTGTGTGCTTAGTCTGAAATAAATATTTTCAATTTCAATTTTAAATACTTATCTAGTTACGGGAAATTATCACAGATAACTTCTAGAGATAAAATACAATTGCGAAAATATTATAAATTTAAGGCGCAAGAATAGCTACTTAATTAAAAGCCGTGAATTTATAAGCCCTTGGTACTAAACAATACCTGTGATTAAGAAGGAAAACTTAGTGCGAAGAAATGTTTATCAGATAACTTTCTAGACGGGAGAAATTATCTTGAATTCAGTAAAGGGCACGTAGGATTTGAATTCGCACAGTAAACAAGAGCAATAAATTCGAGTATTTTTCCGAAATATGGCTTTTACCAGTGCAGCAAAACGTCAGAACGTAAGAATTTTATGGCAAAAAGTATGATTGATGAAAAAAGGTCGTGTACCCAACTCAAACAAGGTTGTTTGTTTGAACCAAGCACACACATTAGAGACGATTGGCCACTCCAGTGGATGGTGCTCACGACTATTGGGGAGCGTTTCAAGAACAGGGATGATCAACATTTAGGAACCAGTGGTGGTTTTTGCTAAGTAAAGTCCACTACACGCACTTTTAGTTGGAAAACTGTTTTAGAACGTGTGAAGTAGACCTTTCTTTACTAGTTGTAACGAAACTTGAAGGGTGCACACGACATTTTTTTTAAATATTATTTAGTTTAGAAACCTGTATCAAAACAGACAAGTGTAATCTAAATGTGATTGTCATTTATTTAATTGATTTCTGCTTTTCTGGTTACCCTCGTGCTTGTAACTCAATAACATCCGAAGCCAACGTGCGCCATTCAAACTAATAACTGATAAAAAAATACGTATATTATGTTAATTTTTCCTACAAAGTCTGAGAATGATAAGCAGTTTCAGCGTCATAGTCTAATCAAAAATAAATCTTAGTGCGACACGATTTCAGTAGTAAACATATATATTATCTATCAATCAACATCAATTGCGTGGTAAGTATATCTAGATAGATCCAATATATCAATCGTGGGTAGCCAATCACCAACCTATTTACATTATCTACATTTTTTTAAATATACCTACTAACGATCCACCCCTATTTCGCACAATTTTCACGACTCGACAGATTATCGAGGTTTCTTTACTTTAGTTAAGTTAAATATAATTGTGTTGTGTAAGTTAAGTATAAATGTACATGTAAACATTCCGGAATAAATTCTCTTAATTATGGTGAAAGCTGCATCAAAATCAATATTGTAGAGTTTATAAGAACAAACCGGTAACATAGACAGACATGAAAAGCTACTTTATTAGTTTTGGTTTTATTTATTGATGTGTGATGTTTTGTATTTATTAGATTGTAATCATTTTGAATAACTTTAATTTAAAGAATTTAAAGACGTTTTCTAATATGGGTTATGTGGTACCTACCTGAAATAAATGAATTTTATAGAACCTGAAAAATATCCACTTTTAGTGAGCCTACATCGTAGGAAAGACGATATATTTACCCACCCATAAAACAACTCCAAGAAAAGCCCTTACCCCACACGAGAATAGGAATGGTCGGCCCGGGCACAGATGGCCCGTGTCTAATGACAACACAGATCTTCATTGCCATGTGATCCAGCTATCTCATCCTTTGAATAGACAATAAATTATCCTAGAATTGCTTCTTATGTAGGAAAGGAATGATCGTTCCAGAACATCAGTGTTCAACTTTATCCGTAAAGATTAGTAGGTTACAGCAATCGGGCACAATGAAATGCTGAACCTCTGCGACTAGCTATTCTTGGTATCTTGTCTTAGACCACGATTTGATCAACAAATTCCTGAGATAACTGAGCTAAGACGATAAACAACTGACTTGTTTTTGCTATAAGTAGGTATTCCTGGATATACGAACAATCAGTCAGTGACGTGATTCTAACAAATTATTTGTTATTCAAGCTGTGACGTGAGTTCGATAAATACGTACCTAAGATGTTTTTCAGACTTGCGTGCAAATAGAAAAAACGCGAATTTCACGTCTACTAACTATTTATCTTTCAACATAGAAACAGATGAAATTTCTTTTATTACACAAATATCTCCCGACTTAAGAACTTTACACGAAGAGACTGAGGTACTCGTAAAAAAGAAGTTTCAATAGCCTCTTTGCTAAAAAATACAAACTAATATTTTTTTCCAATATCACATTCATCTTTTTCGAGGAAAACATTACAGTTTTCCTGGCTCATTAAGATGGAACCCTTGAAATACAAGTGAATGATAAAAGAGAAGGTCTCATTATGGTTATTTCATTCAAAGGTATTCCTGTCTCCTATAAAGTGCTACAATAAAGTTCATAATATCTGAAAAGAGATGAGTTTTATTCTACTATAACTGTACAGGTACCATACTACTGGTACTACCATAGTTATTAATTCATAAAGGCCATACTGACCGTGCGCATAGTGCGGGTCAGCATACGACCAGAAGTGAGAGAACTCGTGCGAGTGCGCGAACTCGTCCTCGGCTGCGAAGGCGGGCGCGCTGGGCGGCCGGGCCCGCGGGGCCGGCGAAGGGGTCGTGCGGCTGCAGCCCGTCGGCCCGTCGCCGACGCGCGCGAAGCTCTCGCCGCTGCCGCCCGCGCTGTCCCACGCTACACGAAAGAAAGAAAGAAAGAAAATGCATTTATTTGCGGCAAACATGACGCATGAAAAAAGGACATAACACACAACAAAACAAGTTGGGAGTAAACATGCGACATAAATTATCAGTCATTAGTAATCGTTATTACCGCTTAAACCCGAATCCGACCCGAATTTAAATTCATCTTACTCGTCTAGTTGTTGCAAAACAAGAAAGTCTATATAATCTTTCGGTCGGTAAAGAAAATCGATTTTAGAATGGTTTTCTCTCTTTAGGACTATAAATTTTTTTTGGAATCGAGGTTTTACCTGCTTATAAAAAAGTTAAACTAACTAGACCTTCCAGAGACCTTCCTTTCTAAAGACACATAACGAACCCAGGTATTTGACAACACTTCAGCTACAAAATGATTATCTGATGAATGAAAACTCTTATCAGCACACTGCGATACTCCACCGCTGTAATACGATATCTCGTGTCTACAGTCTGCGTGCCAAAAATTGCCTTCAATAATCTGCGATCTGCCAATTCGTTGCGAGCACACTATACTTTCTACGCTCGCTATAAAAACACTATACATAGTAATTCTCGTGCGCCTGCGCAACACTTGCATAACCCGCGGTATCCGCTGCTTCCTGCTATTGTGCGATGTTTATATAATAAGTATAATAACTTCTTAATTTAATCTCGTTTATGAGAGAATTATGTGGATTGTTGTTAATTGGCGAGTTTGAGATGAAGGAATTTGGAGCGTGGCGAATGTTTGTTTTAGTGACCAGTTTGTGAGCCCATGCCGTGCACCGCTACGCTTGGAGGCACATGTGCGTTCTACCTTACGCAGTCTGACCCCTCCTTATGTATTACTTAAGTTGAATGATTTCATTGAATGAAATACGACACAAGTTTTCAAGACATACTGACACACAGGTAATTACGTATAGTACAGGAACGACGCTCTACAAAGCCAAATTTTTCAGGGAAACTCGATACGCCATATATACGACCGGGAACTGTAAAATATTGTTACCGGCATAATGTAGAATACTGGGCTGGCCTCCCTTGGGCGCCGTAGGGGCTGAGGGTTTGTGACGGTTTTCTTACATATTGTACTCTAAGGCATAAAAGATTGAATTTTGGAAAATCCTTCATAGAGTTATGTTTAGCGTAGAAGGAGATTGAGACCTCGTGGTGAGCGGAGCGAGCATGACTTGCTTATCAGCGAAAAACGCCAGCAGCCCCCTCGGCCCCCTCGGCCCCCTCGGCCCCCTCGGCCCCCTCGGCCCCCTCGGCCCCCTCGGCGGTTTTCAGCTATTATATGTATATAAAATTTTGTGAAGCACAGCTATTTAGGTACTTTAATATTAAGGTTCACATACTCGTAATTTACCGGACTTCGGCGTCCATATAACTTGGACAACGGGGACTACTTGCAAGACATTGTTTATTAACACCTGAAAAGGGTCACTTATTACTATGATAATGATAACCACTAAGTGTTAGTTAGGATGTGAGCGCAGGGGCCAGTGGTGGCAGCCGCGGCTTACGTGATGTGGGTCGTAGGTTCAATCCCAGACAAGCGGTTTACTTCGTAAAAAATCGAAGAAATGTGACATCTAACAACCCGCACTGGGCCCGCGTGGTGAATTACGGCCCACTGCCTCTCACAGAGAGAAGACCTGTGTCCCAACAGTGGGAACATTATATTAGTATTTATTATAGATACATGATGACACTTCAATATTATAATATGTTTACCGCTCTTTAAAAAATGCGATAAAATTATAGCGCGAGTTATCTTCCATATTGATTGACTGATAAATGGCCTTGGTATTAAATAATAATTGTCAGACAATTATTTTAATCATATTTAATCGTCTTCGATATATCTACCGTTACTTTGATAAAGTGTCATGTTAAAAGACAGGTACGTATTATCCCCATTCATAAAAACAACGTCGGGAATTTGTTTATCAAACAATTTTCTATCAGATAATTCAAATAACATTTTCAGGGATTATTGAACAGTTTATTATGTAGTAGATAGAACAGTCAGGTAATATTTAAATCGACCTAAACCTCAAAAACAGATACCTACCTACACATTTAATAGTCAAAGCCATTGCTCACAACACTTCGAACTGCAAAAACTTGCACATTTCTTTCAAACAATAACATTTCGCGCCAAAACGAGGTTTCTTCAGGTCAATACCAGCACAAAGTCAATACTAATGTCCCATTGTATAGTGGGAACGTCCTCAAAACTACGACACACTTAAAACTACAATATTAATCAACGCTCCATTATATATCTCTCCTTTTCTATTACATGTGCTTACGGCAGCGGTAAGTGAGGTAGCAATGTATAGTACGCAATGAAAACTATGTAGGTGAGTTGCGCTCACGGTCGCAGTAGGTTCCATTGTCGTGTCGAAATATGATATACGGTACTTATGTGTCCCATCACTATTGTTCCGATGACTTTTGAGTTGTTAGGGGTGCCACTGAGATCTTCGCCCAGATAGACTTATTTGCAAGAAAAAAACATTGTCACTGGGTGCGAGTCGCAAGCATTGCTGGCTGGTCTTGGTAAAACATAGGAGAATACCACAGATGCATTCTGAGTAGAATTAGTTGAGAGAATACAATTAACAGAAACCTTAATAATATAATATTTAATAACAGCATGATTGCATTCAGATTCGTTTTTTTAATTGAACGAGGAAAAAGAAACAAGAGTTAAAAACATTAGCTAGTTTATTAATGTTAATGTTGCAACAACCACCGTCGGTACTCTATTAGAGCTGATCAAATTTTTTTCATTTCATACTTACGTTGTCAAATATGCGTTATTTATTCTGATGTAATAATAGGTGCACATAACGATTAAATACAAAAATGAACACTTACCTACTTCAATTACAAATTCATGTCGTAATGATTTAGTAGCAGCAATAAAAATAACATAAAGTGCGCTCTTCATTCTTCGTAAGTAATCATTTTACGGTCTAAAGTTGGAACTGTAAATAATACTTACAATAATAGGCAGGTAATTATTAGGCTTTTTATGTGAAGAAGTTATAAAGTACTTTACCTAATAATAACGGTGGTTTAATTACATATTGCGTTGAATATTACCTACTCTAATAGACGAGCATCGCGAATCTTATGTCTAAATGTGAAAATATAATAAAGGCCTACTGTCTTTTATAATTTTACATTATACGGAGTGGTGATTATGTAATCACATTAAACAGTAAGTACATCGGCTATCAAAAGTGGTTTTCAGTCTGTTAAAATTATAAACAATTTTACTACAAATTGACAAGTGAATTTCTTCAAACTAAATAAGTGGCTTGATTTGCGCGACATAAACCACCCTTGATAATAAGGTACTAGACACACGGGGCAAAAGGCCTGGTGACGGGGACCATCACGGGACACTGCTCACTAAACAAACACTTCCACACGATAGGCATAACGGACAGCCCCCTGTGCAGAGCTTGCACGGAGGCTGATGAAACCGTCGCACATGTGCTCTTTAAGTGCACAGGCGTCACCCAGATTAGATCAGAAACCCTTGGGATACCCAGATCTTACACAGATGTTCTCAACAGGTCAGGAGACTTAATAAGCTTCTGGAGGGAGGTGGGCTGGTTGGAATAACCACCGGCGGCCGCCATGGCCCACGGACAATGGTCCATCTGAAGGACTAAGTGCGGAAACCAAAGCCGTAACATAGAACACAGGGCAACAATTCAACACAAACTGTATGTTATTCCAAGTAATCATAAATTAAGTTTAATGTTGTTAAATACTTAAACAAAAAAGTCCCACGGGTAGAATGTTAATTGTTATTAATTATTTTAATGTAAGTAATTGTGTATGTTTGAAATACTTACGTGGTTTCAACTAATGTGATACCGCCACACTGTATGAAGTTGCTAGGTTTTTATTGCAGTGTACGATTCACAGCAGATATTATTTATATCAGCGAAGTGTTTCTTTCAAATTGGTGGCTGCCTAATTAAATAACTACAAGAGACAACCCTACCGGCACGTCACGCCGACTTAGTGACGTCACTTCCTCTGCGATTTGCATCCGACAGGCGACCGCTCTCTTAGCATTGTAGCTATTGTTATTATGTGCTAATAGCACATAAACACAGGGACAGTTATACACTATTTATTGACACACATAATGCATTATTTACTCATGCTCAAGAATTTATGGGATTATTGCTGTAGGATAGGTATTCGAGTTTTTCCGCATATTTCAGTGTAACCCGTTTGCTGTGTTGATGTTTTTTATTGTAAAAATACATAGTGTGTAGGCAAGCAACAAGCTAGACTATCTGCATCTATTACTATGGAAATAAAATCCAGTATTGATAAAATCAAACTGTCGATATCGGAACAACCACTTCTTATCAATTATATCGACAGGTTTTTTCTCCGATCAAATATATTTGTCTAAAATAAAAATGACAAGAGATGAGAGACACTATTATGTATCGAAATCGTGGTGCATCCCTTTGGGAAATTAGTTTATTTTTGCAATGTGATCTTATCTTAGCTAAAGCAAATTACCAGTACCAATTATTAGTCATTAGTATGTACATATTTAGAACAAACCATGTGTAGTTAAAGTTGGTAATAGAATTATAACCGGTAGCAAACACGATTCTTTTGATTGATTGATTGCTTTGAACCGCGGGGCGCCGGCGCTGATTGACCAACTTCCTACTGCAGTTTCCTAAGTGCCTACCCGGAAAAAGCCTTTAAAAAGCCCGTTCATTATTCTAAAGAAAGAGATAAAAAATCCTTCTTTGCATAGAATAGACAACGATACAATTAGTGCATACAGACTGTGTACAAGTTGAGAAAGTCCGAGATTCCTCGATCGAGTTCGTCGGAGAAAGCTTACCGACGCCTACTTACACCTAGGCAGCCCTTGACTCAGTCTAGTCATAATGGTTTATAATAAATTTGAATAGCTAGGTAAAAGCTAGTCCTACCAGAAGTATCTTACAAGTGCTATTTTGATACCAATTCGATCTAAAAAGGTGCCGTGGGTGGAATAAAACAAGTTTGAATGAAACGTTGATCCCTCTTTTCCTCTCCTGGAATTTGACCTTTCAAGAATAGGTAAATTTTATAAAAACCGTAAAAAGTATGATATGGTTGTGAACTTGTGATCCCAATGTTTTGTGAATTTTATCATCTACGCAAGATAAATTAAGGCACCTCTAATTAAATGTACAACAGTACACAATTCTTGAGGGAAACACAAAGGGTTTCGGAAGTCACAATTTACAAATGTCAGTAATGAACCTAAACACAGTAGAATCCTTTATCAAGTGCTGAATTTGTCTTCCAACTACATATTTATTACAACCACGTTAAAGGAGACTTCCTTAAAATTTCTATGTTGCTCAGCCTTCACGTAACTTTATGCACGTGATATGGGCAGATAATTTGAAGAAAAACAGCCTTCACTAACTCGAGCACAGACACACTTCCGCATGTAACTATTCCATTACCCGCTTGCTTCCGAGCGCGCGCCTGCGCGGGGTGCACGACCCGCAGTGAATACTGAACAGGAGGAAGTCTTGGTTTCCTTATTACTTGGTCATTCTATTGCAGATGCTAAGTAAACTAAGTAGGGTTTTATTATGAGTTTAATTTAAATGTAATGCGCAATATTGTCGTGTCTGTTTAATTAAATAAAGATGCATATTTCTCTAAATTCTAGAGAGCTTCGATTTGCTGAATGATGATAACATGTTTGGACTCTCGATAAAGATCATATAGAATATTACTACCGAGAATTTATGTTTTAATTTTACCTACTGGTCGACAGCAAGTTTTTTGATTGACTTGAAAATAAAAACAGGATTGCCGTACTAATTAAAGAAAAAAAAAAAAAAAACGAATTCATAAGACACAGGTACCAAAACTGTGATGTATGTTATTTCGGAACATGTTCAAGGTTGATTTGAGTTTATTTATTTATACATACAGATACCAGGCTTACCAACTAACACATACACAGCATTAACCTAAAGTCTTTGTCATAATATTGATCTCGCATGACTCTAAATAATAGGAAAGCATTGCACTATCAATTACCGTACTAGAACATAATACAAAAAAAAAAAATGTTGTACTCACGAATTACTACTTCGTGGTTATTTATTTATCCATTTATTTCAGGCATCAAGGCCCATATAAATACATACAATATAATATTAATATAACTTAAAAATACTATAAATACATACAACACACACATATTGGGCATACGGCAGACGTGGCCAGCCCAGTCCCACTTCAGCTTAGCGGCTTTTTGAGCAACGTCAGTAATCTGTGTTTTGGAGCGCAGTGTGGTGTTGTGAATATAGTCTGTCAATTTGATGCCTAGAATACTGCGCTCCACTGCGACCAGCAAATGGAAATTGTGAAGATAACTTGTATTGAAATAGCGCAATACTACTTACGTCACTTATTACTGGTAGTATTTTAGCAACTACTTGTTAGATTTATATATTTTTCATAGGCAGTTACATTAATATATGTAAGTACATAGGTATCTGAACAACGGTCTTAAAAAAATATACGTACGTCAATGTATTTGCCATAATAATATAAAATAGTAGGTATAAATGGTTATTTTACTAGATAGTTGTAGTTATGTAGATACCTACACTACCGCTTACATTCAAATTACAACCATATCAAGTAATTCTGATGGTCAATCACAGCATATTTGTAAAAAAGGTAGTATTTTTGTTAAATGTTTATTCAGAAGGAGACCATTATCAGTAAACGTACATTCATTTGTAACAATATTTACACGTAGCGAAAAGCAAAACTATTATTGTATTTTAAAATATGGTTATTGCAAAAACACATTATTTAGGAAAACATCGCTAAGTCGAAAACGGAGCCAATAAATAAATCATACCTAATTTACATTCGTTTTGCTTCGTACAAAATTAATCGTAATTCCGGAAAACAAATACAAATCGGATTATAAATCTTACCCGCAAAAGGTAACCTGGTACCTAATCAATTTAAGTAAGCATCTACATACATAACAATTATTGTTTAGGTACAACTGGAACAAAGCAAAAAGTTCATAAAAGGTTGTTTTGGCGATCAATTGGAAAATATTTATTGATGAGCTTTGATGCAGATTATAAAGCGTAAATATATAATTTAAGTACCCATTGTGTATACATATCAATTATACTCACGCTTTTTTCTCATAGGGATAGGCAGATACTACATAGGGATAGGCAGATACTACATAGGGATAGGCAGATACTACATAGGGATAGGCAGATACTACATAGGGATAGGCAGATACTACATAGGGATAGGCAGATACTACAGGGCGCCACCTGCTATGATGCTTACATATTCCTTGTGTTTCTGCTACCTTTGTAAAGGTACATCTACATACTCAGTGGTCCATTAACTTTCCATTGTAATAAAACCATGTTTAAAAAAAATGACAATTTTGACATTTCGGATGACGTTTAATGTTGTTTTTGTTTGATTGTTTTTTATTAAAAAACCAATATTACCACCAATTATTGTTCTTTTAAAACCTTAGTTAATTTGATCTTTCTTTTGTTTACAGGTAAGCAAGGCAAGTCACGCTCCACACTATTATGATAAGTACCTACCTACATACATGAAGTAAAGTCAGGTGAAGTATTCATAAAAGACCAGTAAGGTTTCCTATATACCTAGCTGGTCTTTTACCTTTTACCTATGGGCGATATGGGCATGACCCTTAATGGACAGGAGACCATTAAATTGTCCCCTAAATCCCCAAAGATATTACGAACCTGAATAGTCTACTCTGTAAGTGAACGAGGTTGCCTCAGTCGCGCATTCTAGATACGAAAAATAAAACTCCGTATGTCCAGTATCGCACACTGTATAGTTTACACAGTCCGAAATAACACCAGACCACATTAAATCTGTTTGTACATAACCTATTATGTATAGTTAGTAAAGAGGCCATGTAATTAATTATAATCTCTTACCCAAAGATAGGTAAGTTAAATGCTAAAACATAAAAAATGTGCAAAACATTATTTAACCCAAAGATAATAACTCGACGTAATAATTTAATAGCTCGTATTACTATAGCGTTGAGAATATAATTTACAACGAATTCATGCAAATTAATTTAAAAAAAAAAACATGTCGAAGAAGTATTAAATAAAATATTTAGAACCAGTTGCGAATCAATTTACACCTCTTGGGTTCAGAAAAAACTGACATTATATGGAATTAACCAAGAATTGATCAGCAGTCTTCTAGAAACTTCCTATTTATTGGATGAGCTTTATTTTATAACAAATGGGTAGGTATTATATTCTCGTAATTTTAAGACCGTTCAGTCTGATCTGTCTCAATCTGTAAAAAGATACTTCTAATTTCCCTACATTTTGACAAGTTTTTGACATTTGTTTGTCGCTGAGATAAGACTGCGACTAGATTTTGAACGTTTTAAATTACGGGAATTGGCCTTGGGCAATAGTAGTCATTTTTCTTTTTTTATTATCAAATAATTTTATTTCACATAAACCTACATGGGCACTTATGAAACGTCCGAAGCTAGGTGCACGGTTCCAATAGGTTGTTTTCTATGGAGAAGAGCTGGCAAGAAACTCCACTCCAACCTATTTAATTTAATTATAGTGCTGCCAGCTGCTTCGCAAGGAAGCTATGGCGACATTTCTAAATATCGAGATTTCTGACTTTACTTTATTATAAGTTAAATATTTATGTATTATATACATAAAACTTCCAGAATACATACTCTAAGGGTTGGATGCCTGCTTATACCGACATAGCGCGTCAGTCGACCGACGAGATTCACCGACGGTCCTCTTCTGCGCGACAAAGCTGTACGCGCGTATCGATTCATCAGCGCTGCACTGTTCATACATAAGTTTTCATTGACAGAGCTACGTTGGATAGATGTCAGCGCTGACCGTCCGTCGAGCACTAAATCCAGCCCAAATCCATTGAGAGGTTACAAAGACATAGCCTATAGACATTATTTTATACTCATTGTTTTTTAATGTAGTAGTAGCGTTAGTACTATTAGTTATTCTGTGATGGTAGCTTCCTTGTTAACCCGCAAAATTTGTCTCAGCAGCAGTAGCAATGCCGAAATGGAATTAGGGTCATTCTCCTTTTAGTTTATGAAAAGCCGCCCAAAATAATTTGATCAAGCAATATGTGATAAATCTTTTAAAAACCAGCTTAGAAATAAAAAGATTTAATACTAACCTCGGTTCAATGAACGTTGTAGCGAGATGATAGTGAAAGTTGCGCCTGCGTCGCGTTTGACAAGTTCACTACCCGCTAGCCATCGATCTTAGTGAGGTCTGTGTGTTGGCTGTTACTAAGTAGGTATGTAGCACGACTCAAGCATTAGAGGGTGATTCCCGTATTTTTTAATGTTCGTACTCTAATGTCAATTTCAATACCTAAACCTCTAATTTACATACATTTTTGACAAGTCATGATTGTTGCTGATTGGTCAGATGTATATAACATCAATTTTGAAGCTCAATGATATCTTTTTGTTTAGCTTTTCTTTTAAAAATGAGAATGTTTGAAATGCTTCGTGATTCAGTTTGATTCATTGACAATTACTGAATACTTGTCTAATCATTTATGTTCACCTTTAGTTACGATACGGCTCACGGGAAAAATGACTCTTTAAACCGGGAACTACACTGACTCATCGCTTCGATGAAATGAATACTGATGCAATGTCTGATATACCGGCTGCAATGTCTGATATAACTAGTGCATGAGTGAATTGTACCAACATTTGTTTGATTGTTCATATATGTAATTAAGGCTTGCTCTTGAAAGCTTACGATACAAGTGTGGGAGAAAGTTTGACAGTTAATCCTGCACTTATATCTAGAGAAAAACTTTGAGTGGTCCCCATTTGACGTTGATTATAGCCTCACAAGTGGCAGGTAGTAACTAAAATAAATTCTTTGATTCAATTGCACTAATACCACGTTCGGTTTAAATAGACACACAATTTTAACTGAAAGTAGTTTTAACAAAAAACTAATTATTCTCTTCCTCAATCACTTATGACGGCTTTGAGTGGAATGAATTGTGTGGAGTGGAATTCGTTTTTTTTCACCAGATCACAACTTGTTCTCTTAACACACACACACTTAAATCTTAATATATACTTGTTGCTTTTAAATTTAATTTGTTATATAATTTTTAGAAAACTTACAGCTAGGCATGTATGTACAATGGTGCATTTGTTAATAACATAAATATGGCCAATTACAAGTTTTCACAGAGAGGTAAAGTTTAAGTTTCCTAGCATCTTAGCTCTCAAAAATCGTTTGTATCGTCAGTCCACTAGGTAAACAAAACAATGTCCGCCTGTAACACGAAGCCAGCATCAACACTATATCCTTTGACCGCAACATCTCCGGTAGTGGTCACTCGCGTATGCGTACTACGTTACACAACACGGCCCGGCTGTTGCCCGAGTGACGTCATTGTTGCTCAACCCGTCAGTGTAGTGTGACACGTGCGAATTATTGCAGAATTACATTTTTGACGGTTGAACAATTTGCAAAATTTAAAAATTATTGCTTTTAAGCATAGTGCAAAAGATGACACTGAAATGATTTCAAAATAAATACCTACGAGTACAATGTATGATGATGTTTTAACAGAATCAACGTTGAAATACAATGTCAGTTAATTACTATTTTTCAGCGCTATGAGTCTATTACTTTCATGTCTTATCATGTCGAAACGAATGTTTAGAAAGTACATTCTTTAACGTTCATTGCCTATATATAAATTAATCTCGTGACCGACCGGGGTATACGCAATGCAGGCAGTTCGATTCTGCAACAAAACTCAAAGAATTGTCGCAATAAACTCCATTCACGTCAGTTATGTTCCAAAGTTCCTTTTTCGAATTTTCAAACACGCAGGTCACTGTGCAAAGTTTTGTAACCAGCTTAAATTATGGAATACGAACCTTTTTTGTAAAAATGATTGCCCGTTAATTATTTTAAGTAGGTTAGGTAATTAAAACTGTCAAGTAGATGTTAAGTAATTTGTATGTACGAATTACTTACCTATTAAAATAAGAACTTATCTTAATGACGTGGATTAAAACGAAATTGTTTAACTGCCTATTAAATTACGAGTTTTTAACCATTCAATAGGTGCCTAGCCACCCACGTTCAAATTCCAAGCTGCCTATTCTTTAAGACTAAATGACGATGTAGGAATGAAATGGATTAATAGCTAACAATAAATATAGAAATAATAATGTTCTATGTTCTATGTTACGGGTTTGGCTTCCGCACTTAGTCCGTCAAGTGGACCTTTGTGCGTGGTGACCACTTCACAAATAATAATACGTCATTTGCAATTTTATATTTTACTAAGTACCTATGTAACGTACAATGATCATATTACTGCATAAAAAAAAATATTTTTCAATTGCTTAAAGAAAACGTGTTTGATGTTAACGTGTTTGATAGACCTGACTATCATGGTTTATGTAAAATCATGAAAAATACATTACTTATGTAAATTAAAGTTCGGGCGCCGCTGATTTGCATGTAATGTTTAATAAACAGTTCACTTTGCGAATAATATGAAAGTTTCGCGGTAGGAAGCGCTTCCGGGATTCTTTATAGGTAAAATCGTTTAGCATTTAAGGGTCTATATTATTTAGAAACTTTAAGTTTTGAGTTGTATTGTAGCAATAGCTGGACAACTAACAGGTTTAACTGGCGCGCGAGAGGGCCTAATTCGGTATCCCTCAAGATAACTTAGCATTTTTCATAAAACATGCCATGGATTTATTCAGTAGTCCCTCACTCTCATAGCCGGAACGGCAATCCGACACGACCGGAGAGACGTCAGGCGCAGGACGTGCACCTGTATCTGCGCACTCACTTATGCACTCTAATATCTCCCGCGTAAATGGCTAGTCTCCGCTGAGATTGGCTGCCAGGGCCGAAATTCGTTACCGTCAAGATGGAGGGACCAGGTCTTGTATTTCAGTTCAGCCTAATCGGTCTGGAGGACTATACATAGGTATAGGCCACATAGGTATATTTAGGTATATTATAAAACCGTTGTCGTGAGCGTGTTTTCGGACAAATATCTCACTTGGACAAACAGCCAAACCAGAAACACTTGTGTACATACTGTACACCATATAAATTGTTTGAAACCCCGTAGCGCAGAATCCCAATACTCCATCACGTTAAGCGAGATATAATTTGTTTAAAAAAAAAAAGCTATCAGAAGGGACCAGCTTTATTAATCGGAAGCTGAAGTGGACGTTATCGTCTGCAAGTGACAGTGAAGCCCCTTGGATCTTCTACTTGACATTTAATTAATCTAGGTAATTAGAAGGATCGGGATTGTGTTTAATTCTATCTAGGAGTATGTATGGATTATCTAGGAGTATGGAGGTGGCGTTCTGTAGATTCTATCTTTAATACATAAGCAATCGCAATCATATCTTAGTTGTACGCCATACTTACCTACGGCAAACTGAAATAAAAAGAAAGTAATGAATCTTACAGACTATACCTACGTGTCTGATATGCTTTGTTAGTTTGCAAAGTTGTAAAAATATTAGCAGTGAACACTCCATTGTTATTTAGTTAGCAACATAAAGTAGATACTGCCATCACTAAAGCATGGTGAACATGGCAGTATTCCCGCGCTACTATTGATCCTACCATAATCTGCCTCCATAGCTTTTCAAAGCCTCTTTTACTGCCCTTGTACAATTAACCAGTACAATTAAAAGTAAATAAACTCGTTACATAGTTACTTTTGTTTTATGAGCCTGCTTTATGGGGTCGTCGCGTCTATCCCATGAGTTTATGGGTTGTTTGATCGCTGCATTTATGGGGCCATGGCGCCCGGTCAAAGGCTTTACAAGTCTGACAACGTTTTTAGTCATGATTGGATTAGATGGAGGTTCTTCGGCCTGATATCATGGTGATGAATACATTGGTGGGATAACGGGGGTGGCAGGTGCGGTCCGCCCCGGGCTCCCGGTCCTGGGGGAGGGGAAGGGGGAACTATAGCAATACTTTTTAATGAAATCCATAACAATACCAAAATATGTTCAGTAAATAAAAGAATAATAAAGTTTGTAAAAGCTTAAATTTTCGAACTCGCTTTGCTCGCTCTTGCAACCGACTTTCTCTTTTTATTAGACTTGTCAGCGCAAGTCGACAATGTAACTCCTATTTACAGTTCGAATAGTATAACGACTAATACGAATAGTCAAAAGAAACCCTAACCTAACCGGGGGGGGGGGGGGGGGGGGGGGTGTAGACAATGTCAGCCCGCTTCGCTCGCTCTACCATCCTCTAATTATCTGATGCTCTAGCTTTTCGGTTGTTAACCTTTTCGAGGCAGCGTGTTAAGTATTTTGATGTTCATTCCTTGGCTCGGGGGCATTTAGCTTCGCCGATGCGGGCTTCCCACAAGCCTACTTAGTAGCAACGTAAGTTCATCTTTGGCAGTAAAAATATGAGCCTGGATAATAACCGTTCTGTACGGCAAAGGCAGGCAAAACCGAAAGGAACGGGATTTAATCACAATGCTAGTTCACTTAGTATTGACGTTTTCTGACTTCTTAGTCAGCGTCATGTCACTTGCTAACCTCTCACGCAATAATCCTCCATTTTACGAGCAATTGGCTTTAACTACTATACGCTGTGTATCAGAAGCGTATGATCATATTTAAGGGTGTGGAGTACAGACCATCAAACTGAACAACTTTTTCCATGGGACCAAATCGCGAAAAAATATAATCAGCGGTCCCATACATTTGGATCGAGTACGTATTACATTTTTGTATGACAGCTGATACATAACTATTATGTTTATATTTCATACATAATTGTTTCAAGTCGCAAGTGTGATTTATGTGACATAGTAACTACCACCCACGACAGACGGAATTCCTAGTGCTAATAAGTTTTCTGAAAAAAAGTGATTGGCATAAAATTTTACATTTCCTGAACGTGATACAAATAATTGCACACAATTTGTAAATCACAACATGTTACATTTTGCACATGAATCCTGTTCTCCTAGTAATTAACATGAACGTTGGCACTTAGATCAGATCACGACGCCTGCTGCTCATGAGCACATAACAATCATCTGTTTAGCGAACTTGATCAGAACCTATTAACACGATCGATATTGTTGTTGGCAGTTACAATTTACATAGGTATGGCGTAATATGGCGAATCTTCTTAAAGATCTTAAACATATTCCATCATAAAAAGTTATTAATTAAAAGAAGAGACAAGAGCGTTAGTTTATTTATTATTAATTTTAAATAATAACTAGCAGCGCTTTAGGGTTTCACCCGCATTAGTCCCGATCCAGTGAGAATATCGGAATAAAAACTATCCTGTGTGTGTACCTAGGTTATAAACTATCTGTGTGCCAAATTTTATCTAAATCCGTTCAGCCGTTTTTGCGTAATTAAGTAACAAACATTGAAACTTTAATTGCATTTAAAATATTACAGTAGGATGTATACCTACGGTAACTCTTTTAATACATATTTTTATTTAAATAATGTTTACATCCCTGTATCATCTATGCACGCACTTGAGATCTATTTATATTTTGTCATATTTATCGCAAAGTCGAAAAGATGATAAAAATGTTTGCGTGGGTTTTGTGATCGGATTCTTTATAAACGCAAGTCATACTCACTTAATTCAGTTTTAAACAAATGCACTATATTCAAATAACTGTATATTTAACGTTCAAACAAACAAGAAGCCACACGGCACTGCAAAATATCGCGACAAGATATTTTTTCAGCAACATCGACATCTATAATATTAGGTGAATGGAAACTCGCTCGATTAGGTAATCAATTTAGATCAAGCAAGGTAAACATCACCTTATTTCCCCGACCCCGCGGTTCCGCGTGCGTGTCAGATACGTTTCCCTGTTTTTCAACAGTCTCAACTTCTTCCGATCGAGTTTAGATAAAACTAGTCGCAGTTGTTTCCCAAGCGCAAGTGTAACAATAGAGAAAATGCCATAAATCTAGTCTATGATACTTTTACCTGTTTCCATTTTATTGGTTCAGAAGATTTCTAAAGACACGGTAGCATATTGATTTTGCAATTTTTATAGAAGATGCAGCTACATCCTAACCCGAAAACTCATAAGTCCCAAAAAAATACCAGAGTTTTCATACCTTATCTTACATGGGTGAATGCCTTTATACTAAACGGGCAAAAAACCAGCTTAGATCAACTTCATCATCTTCCTGCCCTTATCTCATGTTACTTGTGGTCGGGGCAACACGTTTTCTTCTTCCATTCTCCCCTGTCAACCGTCACGCTATCGTTCACTCCGTTCTCTTTCATATCATTCCTCACACAATCCATCCATCTTTTCTTCGGCCTTCCTCTCCCTCTCCATCCATCAACATGTATATTCATCACTCTTTTAGTCACATGAGTTTCGTCCCTTCTCATCACATGCCCATACCAAGCCAAACGATTTCCTTTCAACTTTTCTGTCATTGGCGCTACTTTCAATCTTCCTCTTATATACTCATTTCTTACTTTATCCACTCTCGTCACTCCACACATCCATCTCAACATTCTCATCTCCGCTGCATGCAATCTTTTTTCATCCGTCTTCTTCACAGCCCAGCATCCAGACTCATAAAGTACGATAGGCCTTATCACGGACTTATAAATTTTCTTCTTTAACTTGAGTAGCATCCGTGGGTCGCAAGTTGTTCCTGAGACCTGTCGCCATTTCATCCATCCTGAGTTGATCCGGTGTGTTACGTCTCGGTCGGAGCAGATCGATAAGGTCGTTCCGGCGAGAGATATGGGCCTAGGACTGGAGAAACCGCCAAAATCACAAAACAGATACTCAGTTTTGGTCCGACTTACTCTCAGGCCAACGGTCTCGAGTCTTTTCCACCACCCCTTTAATCTGCTCTGGACTTCTAAGCCATTCTCGGCAACCAGCACAATGTCATCGGCGAACAGCATACACCAGGGGGCCTCCTCTTGGATATCCGATGTAAGAGCATTCATTATCAGCACGAAGAGGTACGGGCTGAGTGCAGAACCCTGGTGCAAGCCGACAGCCACGTGGGTCCCACTTGGGTATCAACTTATTTGGGTAAAATCGTAATGATTCCTGCTCAAACATCCAGATCAAGAATTCTATGTGATTGTTTTTTCGCTATTAATTGATGGAGAATTGTTACCATCATTAAACATCTTGACTTCTATAATAAATGATGCCAAAAGAAAACTTTAATATCTTGACTTCTACAGTCTTCGATATTGCTTCGTTTTCTTTCCTCGGAATAAAGCCGCGGAACGTGCCAACCAAGTGGCAAGCGGCAACATCAAGCTTTCAGTCTAAGCACCGTGACGTTCGCATAATAAAGGACCAAGTCTGGCTAACTTTTAAGGGTTGTAGTTTTATTCCGTGTTGTTACACTACGAGTCCTTTTGCTAACGAGGTTTCCTGATACTGTTATACTTACCTACGGTTGCTAAAAGCCTGAGCAAGAGGTAAATCTGATCATTACATTATAGATCTTTTCATAAAAAGAATTATCCTATCAACGAGACTACTTATGCAGACTAGTTGAGTTTATAGCTTATTTAAAGTCCGTTATTGAACTAAGTAAGCAAGTTTTGAAAACCGGTTCACTGACATTATTTCTACCCTTCTCATTTCAGCCTTCAAAAACACCGAAAATCCTGGCTCCGCAAACAAACAAATATTCCAAAATAACATATACTCTGACATCATCAGAAATTGGACTCCATGTCACGGAGACCGCGTTAATAAATGTATCTCACTCACTACATTCTCACCAGTTCACCTCGAAACGTTTCGATCGACAGATCATTATAATAACAGATTATGTACACACAGATTACAATGTGCTAGTGGGCGAACGTATCTTGTTCTACACTCTGATTAGATATTATCAGCAAATATATGTAGGTATATACATTATGAGGAAGCAAATGCACGTTCCTTGATATCACGCTAGGATTGAGACGTTTAAAATTATTAGTTCCGTCTTCGAATGCTTTCGTTGGTATATACTTTTATGCATATATAATAGTTTCCTTGTAGATGATCACAAAAACCTGATATTCTAGTGTATAATAAATTGATAATCATTCAAGACCCGCTAGACTGGTATATAATATGTTAAATTAACATATCTTTTAAATCGCACATAATTGTGATGTCTCGTTTCTATTAAACCGCTGCATAAGCTTCTATTAAACTTAAATAATAACCAGATGATGTTTTGTTTCAGGTGAGAGCTGCGTCGAGAAGCCGCTGGCGACACTGTGGCGCAACTACCAGCAGTCGACGAAGCCCGACGTCGTGATGAAGTTGTCCGTCACCAACTCCGGCCTCAAAGGGTTCACCAAAGAGCACGGACTCACCGAGTACTGGTCCCACCGCATCACATACTGTGCCAGCCCACCGCACTACCCCAAGCTGTTCTGCTGGGTGTACCGCCACGAGGGCAAGAAGCTTAAGCATGAGCTCCGTTGTCACGCCGTCCTTTGCACCAAAGAATCAATATCAAAGAAGATTACAGAGGAACTTCAAGTCAAACTGAAGCAGGCTTTAAGCGAATTCAAAAAGGACAGAATCTCAAAACAAAATGCTAGGCTCAGTCTTGCTAACAGTGTGTACGATAACCCAAGTATGCCTCGCAGAAAGATCCTACTCAGCGTCGGAGCTATGAATTACAGACCTCCGCTAGAGAGGTCAAAATCAGCTCCAAAACTGGGGGCTATCGAAGAACTTTGTTCGGAAGAAGATGAAGAGGAGGCGGAGATGAACGCTAAACAGAACGGCGAGCCCTGGTCACGAACGTCTTTGACGATGGACAACTTCTATTCCTCGCAAACGCTCGACAGACGACGGCCCGATATAAAGTCCCCGAGGAAGACATCATGTCCCGAGGGAGTTATAAATAGAACGCTATCCGACTCTGGAAGCGGTACCGTTACCGTCTCCGATGAATTCCTGGAATTGTTGGTAAAGGAAAGCCAAAAGAACGGACTTATCAATGATACTAGTCATAGTGATGGAGAGAAGGAAAAGAGATTGCTAGAAGCGATTGCCGAATCGAACGAACTGAGTGAAAACGGGGTGGCTGAGGGCGACTGTAAGGCGCTGATGCAAAGTAACTACCTCGTCACGGATAGCGACGACGGATCAGTTTCTTCGGGCTGCGAGACCGCCAGCACGGTGACTGACACCGAGCCGTCATCCCTGCCCTCATTACCTCAGGAAGACCAGAAGGAACATGCTGACACTATTGCCTCTTATATGGAACAAAGCTTCGAACATAACGATATGAGGAGCAGCAATAGAAGCTACAACTCTGTGCACATGATGAACAACTCTGACACCAACGTCACCGAGGAGGTGAACCACGTCCCGATCGGTGAAAAGAACACCTTCAGGAGAAGGTCCACATATCCCCCATTGCGTGCGGATTCTAATATCATGTCAGACTTTGAAGGAAAGTTTGAATCTCTCATTGACAACTTGACCGATGTTGACAGCCTCAACTCGAGCACAGAAACAGAAGTGTTCAAGAACACTGGTGACAATGACAGCGCCTGCAGCGACGAGTCAGGGTACTCTGAACTATTGGATGGCAAAGAGAGTATCATCGGTAACACTATTATGGTCTAAGTTTCCCAAACTATAGCTGCCCCTATCCGAGTGTTTGTTTTCAAAGAAAATTAACGTCTCAAGGACAAGTAACGCTCCCCTGATCTCTAGCGGGCTGCCAAGTTGAGAACTGTCGAATTATTTCAGAATAGAATTAGAAATTCAATGGTCTGGCAAAAACAATGCACGTAGGTAAATATTATTGTGAATCCTTTATTTAGGGTATAAATTATATGTAATGTTACAAAGGTTATTTTTGGGTTATTACGACGAATTTTAAATGGCGCCGATTCCCTTGTTCACAAACTAAACTAAATTTAAGTTCAATGCATCTTTTTCTTTCTATTTAATTTAGAAAAGGATAGAAGATAAATATTAGTTTAATCCTGTCAGATTGGTCAGCGCCTGACGTAAATTGACTTCCTTTTAGTAGCCATGTTTTTAATCACGTCTAATCTGTCTATGGAGTATCTTAATTTGACAGGACTAAGCTAATATTTTATCGTCTATCCTTTTCTTAATGACATAGAAAGAAAAAGATGCACAGAACTTAAATTTAGTTTAGTTTGTGAACAAGGGAATCGGCGCCATTATTGAGTCGAGGCAGCCAGTTTCCTGTTAGGATTGTTAATATCAGTGGCTGGTTGCCAGTCTCGGTCGTGTGTTAGAAACGCACCGTTTTCTTTGTAAATAACAGGGTACAATAGTACTTCATCAGTTGTCGTATTACTATGTTTAAATGTTTGTATATATTGTAATTTAAGTTCATGTATTAGATGAAATTTATCGGAGATTTTATTTGTAAAAGATTTATTATAGTTACTTTATGGATGCGAACATCTGTTTTGTTTTTGTCTATATTTATTGTTTAAAGTAAGTATATTTGTAGAGGTGGCTGTAGGCGGCAGATTGTGGGTGCGAGTACATTTATATGAAATGTATTGGCACCTATGCAGGCGCGTGGGGTTCTAGGACAAATAGCTACATAGTACTATTAAGTTTACATTGTGTTCGAACGTTGCTCCTCGTACTACTGTCGCTTATCAGTTTACCTCTTCGATTAGTTTCTGTTGGATCGCAGCTTCAAGCAGTACAATGACCTTATCAGGTATACTTGGTAGGATGAAGCAGTTGAGCAAAGGTATAAAAGTTGAGCAAAGTTTAAATTGGAACTGGAACCATACATTCTAACACAGAACAAATAAGTGCTCTTTAAAAAAATAATATGGCTCATCTGCCTTCGACTATTCTACTGCATGCCTGCCATCCTTGTGTCTGCTTCAGGCTGTGTCAATAAAGCCCCCTGTTCACGACCAGTCTATATGTACTTACGCATTCCATTCGCACGTGTCTACACGACACCGGGTTATCGTCACCCTAATCATAATTGTAGCGGAGGATATTTTTTCGATGAAAAATAAATGATTTAAACATTATTTTGATTTTATTTTATTTCCTATGTGATAAAGATGGAAGGAAGAACTTGACTCCTACCAAAATGACTGGCCCGCAATGTTAGAGGACCAATGTGTGTGGGAAGGGAAAGGTAGGCCTTTACCCAGCAGTGGGACATTACGGGCTCAATAGATAGAGATAGATAAGTAGATGTGATAGAGATACAAAGTCTACCTTTTTACTACTACTCGACTAGTACCTATGTAGATACAAGTTGCATCACCAAACGATAAAACAATACAATTTATTAATCAACTAAATACCTGTTGCAGCGCTACGTTATAGACTAATTACGAACGAAAACAAAGAACTAATTGACATACAATTCGTAGTAATGGACGAAGTCATTCAAATGCAATTAGTAAAGATAGCTCGAGTGTATACCTGACGCAGTTCCTACCTACTACCTAGGTACTCTCAATTTTATTGTGCATGCTTTGGTCTCCTGTAATTGAAGGAGTACACCTATTTTGTCATCCATTAACTATATGTAATGTTTAGTGTATATCTTTTGTTGGAGATCCTAAAATAAAAAAAATAAACTCAGTTGAGTCTAAGATTGGAAACAGTTGAGCATCTAGAGATTCGAATCCTTTTGCTTTTGAGAAGTTTCGTCTGAAGCCAGTCAGAAGTTTTCAAAAATACAAAACTAGCTTTCCAAACCTTAAATTGGATCAATCCAAAACTAGATTTACAAATTGTAACGAAAGTGCAGCGTATTTTACGATGATTTCTCCAAACGCTGCTTCAGAGTTACCTGGACTTCATAATCTACGTACTGCTGCAGATCCAACGAGTTTTCATCGACATGATCAACGGCGTAAGTAAGCATTTCGTAAGTATATAGATAGGGGTCTCTTTTGCCCAGCAGCGGGTCAGCATACATTAACTAAAAAAAAAAACAACGGGTTGCACCCCGGGAGTGCCGGCAAAAGTAAAAACTTTAGTATTAACGTTGTGCATTTTTGATATTTTGGATCGTTTAGGGAATAATTTTGCACGAATTGCTTTAATTATCAGTATAAAAGTACTATCATTTATGTGGTAAAATACAATATTCATTTCTACTCTCCCTCCGTCTTACGAATTTTCGATCAGGTCACGTGTCCTGACATGAGTTTAACATTTTTTACTTATCACAACAAAAGTGCACAACGCCGCTAAAGAAGTTTTCACTTAAAAAAATAGATGTTCTCTGCTAACAGAAGTGTATAGAAAAGAGAGAAGAAAGCTTTACCCTGTGGTGGGCTGTAGTGGTGTATACTAAGTCGTTGTTCAGTTGTTTTACATAACGGAGCTGTTTTGTAAAACAACTAGGTAGCGGTTTTGTAAAACAGCGGATTCTACAATCCATCTGCGACATACTTATATACTAGATAAATAGAAAAACAATATAGATTTTCTCCATATTATTTAAAGAGAGATCCTAGTATTGAGCAATGTTTAATTTAGAAAAGAAAATACCTACGCTATGCATAAAGACTTATGAATTCATTATTCTTTCATCATTACGGATGCAGTTGCATACGATGACATAATCCCGTCTTCCACAATACCCACAAGAAAAAAGAGGCGATTATTTATTTTGTCGAAAAGTTCCATCTGCTAACAGAAAGACAAAAACAACCAATTAACAGTCGCTCCGCGTGTTGAACAGTTTAGTGTTCTCATAAACAAACATAGACTTGTGTTATTTATCACACATCTGCGAAATGTAGGTACGAATAATTAATTCAAACAAAAAATATCGATACTATTTACTAACATAGGTATAAGTTATCTTTTTTGTTTCACTAACCCATGTGGATGCTGCTTATCCGAATTAAAGACTATTTTTTTTATTATTATTTTTTTTATTTATATACACTAAGTATGAAACTGATTCGATTTATAATATGTAAATCGAATGAGTTTCAGCCCGTCATGTAATGTTGCTAGGCACGGGTTTTCCGTAATAATAAAGTGCAGTGAGTTATTTCATAGGATTCTTGAGGATAGTCGGACCTCAGAACACTGCAGTTCTATTTATATTTGGAGCAGGAAAAGCAAGCTTTACCTGTTGGTTAACGTATTTACATAAATAAGGATACATGTTACAAATTAAGAAGGATATCTAGGAATTGTTTATTATGTATTATAATTATTAGCGAGATAGAGGCAAGGGCTTTATGAACAATGGTATTGTCCGTACTGACTGACTAACATACTAACATAGTTGAAGAGAAATGTCACTAAGTAGATGGTACACAAACTGTGCGCAGACTTGCACTACAGACTTGCACTACAGACTTGCACTACAGACTTGCACTACAGACTTGCACTACAGTAGAAAACTGGCGTTAGCATAAATCTAAATTTTTCTCCATGAAAATAATACTTGCAAGAAAACTGATCCGTCTTACACAGACAAATTTTGACTACAAACTCACAACAAGCTATTATAGATTACAAAAATAAACAGTACAAAAACATATAATTATTAAAACGCCAATAAACTTATAAAGTAACCCTAAACATTTATTAACCGTCATCGATCAAATGAATGTTCGCAAAAAATAAATAAAGAAGTACCTACGTACAGATGCGCACTGAGACCGCGCATCCGACCGGCAACGAAACTATATTCGTGTGTAATTGCTAGAATAACGACCATTTATCTTCGAGAAACTAACATAAATCATAATCATATGAATGAATTCTATTGAGGAAAAAGTTTGGGTGGTATCTTGCTTGACTTGGATACCTACGTATTTGGATATAAGGAAAATAACTTCATCGTGTAGGTAATTTGATGATCTGGCAGGCTGCTTTTTACACTCTGACTTTAGTCAGAGTTATGTATTCTTTTATGCCAAATTGCTTTTCAGATTTGAAGAGCTCTTTGCCTTGCAGTGAAACAGTTACCTAGAGTATGTGATGACCATGTTTAGACCGCTATCAATATCAACCAGTCAAGTTGCACCTTTACAATTCGACCCTAAGCCTTCCCTGGGCTACCCTAAAATGAAAAAAAAGCTTGAACATAAAAAAAAACATATCTTTCAACTGCCAAGTTTGTCGACCTCGTCGATACAGGTACAACATGACCTCACTCTTCTGAAGGCAGGCAGAATTCTTACTCCAACCAAAATTAATAACTTTTTTGGGTATATCTACTTAATTATTCCGATTAAGGGCCGCACAGCCTTCGTTTTTTGCAAGGCAATTATTTTACAGTTGTTTCTGAGGCAAACTTTTAATTTATAAGTAGGTATATGAATGCTGGTGGAATACGTTTGTCTGTCTGTTAACGTAAACGAACCATGTATTTACTTATTTACTTGTACCTAGTACATCTAATGCTCTGCTCAGGGAACTAATATAACATTAATATTAAGATTATACACAGAACATTTAGTTTCACAATATTCTTCCTCTATGAAACCATTACTATAGTAAGTACCTCTTCCCAGGAAGTTATGTAAATGGAGTGCTAACACTACTTACTGCGAATATTCCTGATCCGTAACACCTTGTCGTCAACACTGTTTCACAACACATTCTAGCTCCTGAAATACAGGTACTCTAACCTAGCTCTGGAACCAGGGTCTCAATTTTTCTGTAACCAGAAGGCCAATGCTCGTAATTTAAAACAGTCAAAATCTAGTCGCAGTCTCATCTCGGCGGCAAACAAATGTCAAAAACTTGTCAAAATGTAGGGAAATTAGATAAATTTTTGACAGATTGAGACAGATCAGACTGTGAACGTTCTTAAAATTACGAGAATTGCCCCTCTGTTTTTATGTCAATAAAGAAATTTATTATTATTATTTATTACTGATGTGATTGGGAAAAAAGTTTCAATCGTCCACAGTCTGGACGGACGAGATTTTTTTTTTCGCTTTTTTTCGATTATCGATCTGGAAAAAAAAAATTCCGTTCGTCATCACTGTGTACGACAGGAGTACCTATTACTGATCGGGAATATTCGTTGTATGGTGCTGTACCGCCGGTCTGCCGGATTATGGTCGATCGCTTATTTTCATTCGTTCGATGGTGTGGAAATCACTAGTTAACGACCGTCCAAAAAACGACCTGTGATCGATATGGAATATCAAATATATTTTTGATCTATAGCGACTGGTCGACATTGATCAACCGTATTCTGGTTGCACCTTTAGACACTGCTTAAATACCAGCGTCTGCTGACAACGATCTCCCACACGTTAGTACTCCATATCCTCTCTACTCCGTGGGCGCACCGTAGTATTACCGGGTATTATCTCCTCTGCTATTAACTGCGCCGCGGAAGCGGATGCTGTGGGTTCGACTCCCGGCTCGGAAAGTCAAACGATTCTGTTTTATGGGAAGGGTTTCTTTTTATCATCTGTATTATGGTTTAAACTTTGACGTTTTAGTATCTTTTTACAAAGTTAGATTATATGTTATTATTTATTTAAGCATAAAAAAATGCTTTAGTGTTAATTAACGCATGTTCTCGTCTAAAGTTTAAAATCTGTTTGATTCGTCATCAACTCGTAAACAAATGATGGAGCTATTTAATTCCCGAATCACTTACCATATTTTAGGGTATCGATTGGCCCAATTCGTTCAGTGACCCGATTTGACGTTACGCTAATAATGAGTTCCTTTATGTGCATTGGAGCCCCCTCCGATTTCACCACAGAAAATATAAGTAGAGAAGGCTCACTTTACACGTTACCTATTATTGTCTCGCTACTCCTCAATTCACCACGCTTGCTTATTGTTTAGCGACTACAGACGAATTACGATGTTTTCCTAAATATTTTTATCAACTAACTACAAATTTATTTATCATAGTCCATTGAACTCTCAATTACGATAAAAGCTTAAGCAGACGCTCTGCTTTTGAACTTTGAACAACCCGACTTTTTGCGACTTTTGTTCAGTTGAGCTTCGAATCTGTCGAAGATTGGGCAGACAATGCGAGGAATGCGTGAAATGGACAATGGAAGCGTGTCCATATGCAAGGATTTTATAATGAAGCACTTTATAATAAGCGTGTTCCACCTCCAGTGTCGAATCAGGAGGTAATGTAGCCGCTATGGCTTGATGCCCCGTTACGTCTACTGATTGACAAGCGTGGCCCCTCTGTGCTGTGCTGTCGGGTGACAGTGTCACGCAGGTGAACCGTCACGCTTCGTTGGCAGCGAGGAGGTGACATGCGGTGTTTCGGTTGTAAGGTATGTACTACCGAAAAGTAGTACCGTACATTTGTTGGATCACCTAACAAATGTAGCAAAACGTAGATAAATAAGTAATGATTATAATAATTTGTGTAACATTCAAAATATTGTCTATCCGATTAGTTTTAAATAAAGTTTCCTGTTTTATTGAATGGGCTAATAAACAGATTTGAAGTGAAAAATGTCTGTTGCTTTTAATTTTTTTTTCCGCACCTACAAAACCTAAATAGAACAATATAGGACCTAATTGCGTAAAACATTGGCGCCGATTCCCTCGTTCACCAACTAAACTAAATTTAAGTTCAGTGCATCTTTTTCTTTCTATTTCATTACGAAAAGGACAGAAGATAAATATTAGTTTAGTCCTGTCAAATTAGTCAGCGCCTGACGTAAATTGACGTATTTTTAGTCGCCATGTTTTTAATCCCGTCCAAACTGTCTATGGAGTATCTTAACTTGACAGGATTAAACTAATATTTTATCTTCTGTCCTTTTCTTAATGAAATAGAAAGAAAAAGATGCACTGAACTTAAATTTAGTTTAGTTTGTAACAAGGGAATTGGCGCCACTACCAATCTCAATCTGAATAATTTAGCAGTATTGCTAATCCATTGCTACATCTGTTCGAAAAAATTGTCTGCTCAACAACGTAAACAAAAAAAAAATGTAATGCAATGAATGTTGTTGAACTGACAAAATAAAAGCCATTGCTCCTGATAGTGTGTTACACAATTACCCCATTGCTTTGCGGAAGAATTATAACTTCAGTTGTCCCGGGCTACTACTACCCTGACAGTGCTCTTTCACAAAAAGCTCTCCTGTAATTATTATAATATAATATTAGAACGTTCAATGGTACAGCCATTGAACCTTCTAATTAACCCATCAATTCTAAACCGGAACGACAATTACATTGAACACTGGATCCATCGACTGCTGAATGATTAAAGAGCCACATGTTGTGTCGTCTGTTGCCACGGAGACGCCCTGGTTCAGTTCCGGGCAAAGGAAATCCATCGTATTGACCGGTCTCTTCAAATGAAAAATGCGGAAGGTATTAGATAGTGATGGACACACATTGTGGTGGTATAATGACTTTCAATTATGTGATGTAAGGAAATTGTGATCGTGAATCGATCGTTACGAGTAGGGTTCCATGTTTTGGTTCATTCAAATTAATTTATCCTAGTCTTAAAAGCAATGTAAAATGTTTTTGTATCAATAAAGATTTATTTTCATTTAGTTAGGTACTAAATTGGATTAATTTGTGGTTCGTTCGCATGATAGATCATGCTTTTTGAATAATAATACTATCATCATAATATAATGACTATTTTGTAGACGCATAAGTACAAGAATAGGTACCTAATCATTTCTACTTCTTTCTATGTGAGAGCCCGGTTCTTCGTGTAGTAGGTGGACCCTAGCTATTGATTTATGATGCAGTCGTTGTCAAGCTCTTCTTCTAGGAGCGCGCCAGCTGGTGGTTTTTGTTAGCGTCCTAAGTATTACTAACAGTACCACTGTTACTGGTCGTTCTCATCAGAGCAACTGCACCAAAAAAGTACATAAGTACGTAGGTATTTAGGTACTTTTGGACGACCAGTGTAGACTAGTCGTCCAGGGACCGCTGGTGAGCGCATTATGCCACTCCTGCAACTACTGCAACTTTGGAAAAGGTGGGTACGTACAAGGTAACCATAAATAGTAAGAGTATCCGAACAAAAACACTTAGGTTGATAAATAATTAAATTTCTGATTCAGATAAACCATTCAAAGATAATTCCATTTAGCTCAATGAACATTAACGTAAGTTAATTCTAAACCTAACCTAACCTGTGAGCTAGCATTTAGTCATTGTAACAAAATGTCATTAACCTCAGTGGGGCCTCTCGGAATTTAACACGATTCGTGTAACGGGCCGCGTCGATAAAACAATGAAAATTATTTCGCAAAAATAATGCTGAATTTGAACAAAGACTTAGTTTCGCGCCTAATGCGGAACTACGCCATTGAATGGGTATTCAAACATGCGAATACATTTGACGAGTGACAATATACGAGATTTTAATAGCAGAGTTTTGTGTGTGTATGCAGAAATTAGGATATTTATAAACCTGTCGTGAATCCGTGATGATTTATGTCGTGAGTCAGGTTTTTCCTTTTAAAACTAAGTGCGTCCGGTACAAGGTGCATTTGTTAAGGATGGTGCACATCAAATCTTTATGCAGTCGTGATTGGGTTCAGAATCATAGTTTTATATCGATGATCAATAGAGCAAAAGTCTCGACTTAGCTTAAGTGAGAAGCGAGCTAGGTAGGTATATAGGATATCTTTTACAGGTATCTAATTATCAAAACAGAGGAAGATTCTTCCTAATTAAACCTTAATGATTGCCTGATAACTTATTAACCATGAGCCTGTCGTGTCGCACTGCAGGTCTTAGCCATCCTTCTTCCTTTAATATTATCCTTTCTATTGAGATCTGTAGTCAATCAATCAGACAAAAATTTATCTCGTCCCACAGTTCCAGTACTATATCTAATTGTGCCACCAAGTCCTCAATTCCTGATGGTTGGTTACTTTCGATTTCGATATCGTTACATCCGATGTGTGGCCTGATCAGTTCCATTCCAATTCGGCAGCAGTGTTACATAAAAAAGTAATTTCAAGGAACCTGCTTACTACCGAATCGAAGTAGAAATGAAGGGGTTCATACAAAAAAATCGTTAAATGATACATGTTGTGGACTTTTTCTGTAAATGAGTTAACACTATAGTACCGTACTATTATGTTAACTAATAACGGTATACAATTAATTTCGATACTTACAGTGACATCTCTTAACACTTATGAGAACTAATGTTATGTTCAGCTTCCTCTAGATGGCGCTCATTCGATATATGTAGTTCAATAGTAATTGAAAATGATTTTTTAGCTCTTTTATTATTTAATTGCAGCAGCATACTGTCGGATAGACAAAAAAAGGTTACATAAAACATAAGCTTTAAATTATGGTTTAGTATTCAATGAAAAAAAAAAAATTAATACTCGTTACTGACATGGCCATCTATAGTTTTAGTTAAACAACACATCACTTGGTTTTAGTCTTGTGTGTTTGCTAGATGTCGCTGTTTGCAAGATAGTAAGTATCTAGAGGATAAAACTCTTACAAGCTGGTATAGATGTCGCTGTCAACTTTCATAGAAGTGGTGGTAGGTATGCCTCAAGACCATAAGCAGAAATTCCGGCAAGCGAACTGGTGAGTGTAGAGTCCTGGGTTGTGTGTAAATGTTATTGGGTTTTCCATTAGGAACTTCTGAGTAGCAGCTCGGATGTCATCTACGAAGTATGACAACTGACAGGCTAGCCCCCTTTACATGGAACTTACTTTACTGGCGAAATGTGGATGCACTGTTAGATAGATTATGCACAACAGGCAGGTGTGATTTGTTATACGTATCGTTAAATAGATGCCTCTGCATCCTTTTTATAAATAAAAGAAAGAAAGAAAATATGTTTACCTATTAGCGCAGTAAAAACATGACGCAAAAAAACACAAACACTCGACATCATACTGTGACCCTATGCGAGACGTTCTACCCTACGTTTTCTTCATTTGATGAAAACGTATGTTATAATCTTAGCGTGTTCGTTGAAGATCTCATAACTTCGGACTTGCACCGTGTCGGCCTCTATCAGACGTCATTGTACAATCACGTAATTTACGACCCCTCTTAAACTACCGAATTTTAAAACGTTCAGAAATCAAAAGTAATGTAATTTCCAAGCCTCACAATGAGTTTCCTCGAAGCAAGGTGCTATTGCTCTTAAAATGTTTTAAAACAACGCTTTCGGCGACAATACACCCATAAATCTGATGAAAACAAGTGTCCTTTGAAGCTTAAAGGTATTGAAGGTAAAAAATTCGGTAGCTGACTGATTGGTAAATATTTTGGTCAGCCATTGTAACCTGACTTTAAAACCCGGCGGGGTGTTGACGTGCAATAACGATAAATCGAAAGGTTGGGCTGTTAAATGGATGCTGATGTAATTGTTAAGGAAGTTGTTATTTCAAAATGTATCATGCTTTTTGTGAGGCTACTTGTGGCGCGTTAGAATTTATTTATTGTCATATGTCCGGGAGGTGGCACCGTACCTATGTTTTCCATCGCTGAACATCGGTGCGTCCCGTCCTAGCTTTGAATGGCACCTGGCACGGTGCCTATGCTGGTAACTTGTTGTTTTGTGTTTATGTTCGTTCTCTGCGTCATGTTTACCGGAAATAAACGTATTTTATTTCTTTATTTTCTTTTATTTTTTATTTATTTATTTATTTATTTGCGTACCATAATGTGTATACAGGTGTTACATAAGGCTTAAAGCTAAAGGAACAGTTATGGACCCTGTTAGGGCACAGCAACATTTAAGGTATAATTAAACTTTGAAAAATACAAATTAAAAATTAAATTAAAATTAAAATTTAAAAACATAAAAAATAACATAACACTTCTTATAAAATCGTAACATTTATAGTTTTTAAAGTCACTAATTTAAAAACTACTTTCAATATTTATATTTTAGAAATTATTTTAAGTTTTATGAGATCATAATAATATATTTTCTGTTGTATCTAAGTATTCAAATGTATAGTATAGTTCGAAATTATCATTATATTAATATTGTTATTTAATTATGGTATATTATTTATGTATTAATATTATAATTATATATTTTTAATGTTCGGTGTTTAAGAGAGGGGATAATTTTATTTTGGAATTGATTTGTCATCTAAAAACTCTTTTACTGAATAATATACCTTGGATTCCAGAAGTTGTTTACATTTATTAATAAATATATGTGTTTTATTTAGTTCTCTAATGTTATTCGGTAATTTATTATAAATTTTTATGGACATAATTAAAGGGCTGGTTGAGTGCATTTTGAGTCTGGATTGAGGTTTGTTTATTTTGTTTTTGTTATGTCGCAAGGTGTATCTTGTTTGTGTTTCTTCGCAATAAGTGTAAAAATCTGGGTGTTTTCTGACAAATTTACATATTTCCAAGATATATAAGCAAGGGAGTGTGAGTATTTTATGTTTTAGGAAGTGTGGTTTGCAGCTGTCTGTGTGTTCTATGTTTGTTATAATTCGGATTAGCTTCTTTTGTAAAATAAATATGGTTTGTGAATCTGTACTATTACCCCACAGCATGACCCCATAGCTGAGCCATGCCTGGGCATATGCATAGTATGCGACTAGTGCTGTTTGCAGGTTGGTAGTTTTTTATGGTGCAGGTGAAATTACAGGTCCATTATTGTCTTTCAGGTTGACTATGCATCAACAATCCTCTAAAGAATCTTTATGCCTCTTATGAAGTAATCTCTCTACTTAGAGAGCCCTTTCATGAATTACTTATAGATTGACTTAACCACTATCACAAGTGGCTCCTGCCTCTTCTAATGAGTATTATTTTATAAGCGATTGAAGTAGGGTAAGTCAGACTGAAGCGCGCCATGCGTGCCACTAGTTTGCCACTGATATCAACAGTATTGTTAAGAAACTAAATTGCCGCTAACATAGAATCTACCTACAATAGTCGCAACGTGTCAATTTTCACGCTACCGTTGCCCATTATTGCCAGACTATCAATCGGGTGAGCTTCATTAGCTGATGTGACAAAAACTCAAGCGTGGCACAGTAAGGTGTGACCAATTGACCGCCCACGACTCTATTGGAGGTGTGCACATTCTGACATTGTGCAAGTTATTGTGCAAAATTGTGTTGGTGCTCGAGACAATGGCACTAAAGGAATTGTTGGGGTTGTTCTACAGGTAGAAAAATGTTTCGTGAACTTCGGAAAGGACAATAGATTGAAGGAGGACAGGGAAGCTCATGTATTCGATATATCATATAGGAGATTCAATTGAAAATATTGGCTTTGAAATTAGTATGGTAATAAATAAGTCATAGGTTACAAACTGATGAAGTTTTAAATAAATAATTATTATTGCTAACAAAAAAGGTAAGTACTTACCTAGCGGGCTATAAGGGATGGACAGGAACCTAGGTCGTTGCAGCTAGATAGGAAAAATATCAGCAGTAGGTACCTAAAGGTTTCATTTAGAAAAATTAAGAATTATTATAGGAGATACGGTCTGCGGTTCCTGCAAGCCTACCGCCAGGACTTGTCTGTAAATCTGCTGTCAAAGTGATCGACTTGTCGATCATATCTGTTGATAGCTGTAATAAATAAGTAAAAGATACTTACCTACCTACGGCTAAATAAAAGAGGCATTCGACAACCGTGACTAAGTAGTTCTCTTTTTCCGAATCTCTCAAATACATTGCTGAAATGCGACCGAAATCTCTACGTTACATACGCTATTTAAAAACCTGTCTCGTCTCAAAAGGTCCTGGTCTACCTCACAAAAATATTTAATGGTTGTCTGAGAATAGGCTACTTCCCTGCACCCTGGACAATGGCAAAAATAATCGCGCTCAAAAAACCTGGCAAAGATGGCAGCATCCCTACAAATTACCGTCCTATAAGCCTACCCCCGTGCCTGGGCAAGTTATTGAGTCTCTCATTCTTATTTATATAGTTACAGAACATGTACTGCTACCAGAGCAATTTGGATTTCGTAAGGCACACTCCACTACTCAGCAGTTGGCCAGGGTATCGGAACACATCGCACACCACCTAAATGAAGGCAAATCGACTGGAATGGTGATGCTAGACATTGAAAAAGCCTTTGACACTGTCTGGCACGAGGAACTACTTCACAAGCTAATTGTTAACGGCGTTCCTCTCTCTCTTCATCATCATTAACCGCCATTTCAAAGTTTTCATAGGTAAACACTGTTAACCCACTGTTAACACTGTTAATATTAAGCTTGTGGTCCACCACAAGGTTAATATTTAGGACCATTTCTCTTTATCATGTATCTATATGACATACCTAAGCAACCTAGAACTCATCTCGCAATATATGCTGATGACACTGCCTCATATACTTCCTCAGAGGACATTTAATTAATAATTGGGCGGCTTCAACTTGCACTAAACCTACTTGACACGTATTTCACCAGATGGAGACAAAAATTAAACTCCAGTAAAACAGAAGTTAATATTTTTTCGCGTAAACGATCATTACCCTATTACCCTAAAAATCATTCCATACCCTGGAGCCGTTCGGTCAAATATCTCAGTGTGGTTCTAGACAACAAAATTAACTGGAGTGAAAATACTGATGCACGTAAAAAGGGTCTGATGGCTACCAATGCGTTAAAACCACGGATATCTATGGTTAAAACCTATTCTTAACAGAAACTTCAAGTTAAGCGCTGCCACTAAGTTACGCATATACCACCCTCGTCAGACCATATATGTATTGTAAGAAAGAAAGAAAATAAAAGGAAGAAAAATATTTTATTCTGCACAAACAAAACGCACAGTTACAAATAAAAAATAATAATAATAAAAAAAGACATGTCTGACATATGCTGCGCCGGCCTGGTGTAGCCGGACTGATAATATGCTGCGCCGGCCTGGTGTAGCCGGACTGATAATAACTACAATAAGTTACAAGCTGTTTAAAACAAGGCAATCAAAATATCTTTTAACACTGCCTTTCGCACAAATTTAAAACAATCTCACGAACAAATTAAATGTCCAACCATTAAAAATTGTATCTTAAAATCAGCCCGAAAATTCTATATGTGTAAAATACCCAAACATGATAACCCATTAATTTCATCCATAGGCTTTGTAGATCTTATAACTTATCGTACTTAAGAACATAAATATTCGTACCTAATCGATATCGTTTACCACATCACTATTTTTTGAGTGAATAACAATATAATCTACCCTCCACCGCACCGACCGTGCTGCCCTCAGCCGGTCGCAGCAAGCATACGAGGCGTAAAGTTACGTAAATTACCCTCAGTTTAGAATGATCATTTTTGAGTGCATTACCTTTAGTACGTAAACAGTAATATGCGTTTAAAGTCAGTGCTCAGACTTTTGTGATTTTTTAATATTAGTGTGTTTTTATGGACTTATTATAGAATGTTTATAGAATTTGTAAAGGTAAGTTAGCCTAAGAACTTGTTATGTATATCGTTGTACACAATTAGAATAAGATCTTATTGTATGCATTTTGTGTTACTATGTTAATAATAAAGACTTTTAAAATAAAAAAAATCAAATCGCGGTTGATTTAATTTTTACGTTAAAAAAAGTTGATAGCAAATAAATAATTTAGGGATGGGCCGAATATTCGTTTTATGTTCGGTATTCGGCAGGTTTTTCGACCATTCTTATTTGGCTGATTATTCGGAAAAAATGCCGAGCTTTCTACCGAATAATATAGTATTAAAACGTTGCCTCTATAAATCTATAAGCAATCTCGTACCTAATATATGAAGCAGCAGAATTACATAATTGTATTGGTGTGTGTAATCAATTATTCTGTCTTTGTATAGAGATACATGGTATTAATCTTACATTGATTGCTTCGATTAGAAGCAGTTGTGGTCTAATAGAAGAAATATAAGTGTTAGGTTTTGTATCGTGAAAAAAAAAATGTTCGACCTCTTCCTTACCTTATTGGTTTTAAGCGATTTACTTTTTTTGACGATTTTGCTGTTGATTTTACGCTCGACAAAAACAGGCTTGAATTTTTGAGATGCACGATAAAGCGCGTCAAATCCTGCCGA
Organism: Apamea epomidion; assembly: GCA_947507525.1. Classification (NCBI taxonomy): domain Eukaryota; kingdom Metazoa; phylum Arthropoda; class Insecta; order Lepidoptera; family Noctuidae; genus Apamea; species Apamea epomidion. The sequence goes on from OX382226.1 coordinate 781,804, forward strand.
ATATTCGGTTCGGTATGCTTTTGACCGAACATTCTCCCGATTATTCGTATTTGACGAATCCTGTATTCGGCCCATCACTGTAAATAATACAGTTCACATTGTTCGGTTCGGCCACCAACACTGCGCGAGTTGGGTCGAAGTATGACGGATAGTTGCGCATGCGCTGTACGCCCTACTTGACTCAGCTCTGTGACCAATCGCACACGTTTTGGCACTCTGCATTTATTTGGAGCTTAAATACTGCGCAGTCACTGATTACGATTAGACAAGTAGGTATTTTAATAATATCAACTTATATCGTTCGTATTCGTACCGTAGCTATTGAAAATGTACGTATATTACCTAAAGGTTGATTTTTTTTTCTACTCACTTTTTTTCTTAATGCAGTAACAAAAAAGTTAAAACTAAGTATCAGTGTTATCTTAGTAAGGTTAGGTAACAAAGCTGAGATGGTTTTATATTATCTACGCTATGGGTTAAGCAAGATAGAAAATAGTGGCAATATGAATAGCGCATTACCACAACAATATAGCAACGTGACGTACTGGTACAAACTATGAATCAAATGTTTACCTCAGAGATTAAAAGCGGCACTCATTAGACAAAGATTAGTACGATCATTAGTACGATCTGAGAAATATCAACACTATAAAAGACCGTGATCTCATAATGCATCCCTTTAATTCCATGTTTGACCTTATTCTGCTACATATATTTGTCAATGAACGCTTATTCATAGCAGGATACGATAAAAAACTACCCCATTTAACTACTATATGTGTCTCCATAAAATCCATGCAGCGGTCCTTCTTCACAATTACTCCGTAGCTGAGGTCAGAGCCTCGCGAGTCGCGGCAAGCTAACCCAAAATGTAAGTAGAGCGAGCACCGCTTACCTAGTTACACTAACGTTGAGCACAACTGGGACAACGCTATTGTTTATTTCTTTCTTTCTTTCTATTTTTTTAAGAATGCGGATTTTTTCGGAAGGAAGGAAGTGTGCTGTTGTTTTTGTGGGAATTCGCAGGAGTTGTTAGAGCTAAATTAATAATTAAGTACGTTTTTGGGTGGTTATATTGAATTGTAAGGGTGTGATAAAAAGAGCGTAGTTTCCCAAACTACCATAGATTTGGAAACGCTCCGATATAGGTAAGGAAATCAATTAAGCTACAAAAAATGTGACGTAAAAACAACCTGCTCCTCCCTCTAACATAAATACTTACACCGGCATTCTTGTAATATCAAACATTAGGAAAAGAACCACTACGTTACTAAAATATTAGAATATTTAACGGCAATCCGCAATAAACACACGCCCAATAAAACTTTGCCGCCTTTATGACCGGTAACGGCAATTATCTCGTTCAAGCCTGTTTCCTTAACTGTACACACAGATACTCGTATACAAACAAAAAGTCATAAAACTTTAAAAAGTAATTCTTAAATCATTTGTTCAAGACTCTTTCGTCAAATACTTTTAAAATAATTAAAAAGTACATAGAATTGTCACCATGCATTCTATTTTCGAAAGAAGTTTCGATCATAGTTGTCTTTTGTTTTATGGGTGAAAGACTTTCATGTATTGTGTAATTTGTTTCGTCAATGTTGGGCAACATGTGTTGCCAATGTTGGTGAGCTACAATGATTGCTGTGACAAATAGTTGTGTATTGACGATTACGACATCATTGTGTTAGTTATTTTATATTCAAAGCCAATATAATAGAGTGTTAATGATCCTCATGATGCGTGACACATTTTGTGGGAGAACAATGTACACAAATGTTAAAAAACATTAACTTCTTTGCCCTTACTTTTTTCAATTCTGATCTTTATTTCCATCGCGTTACTTAAATCCTGAAACGTTCTGGAAACTATCCAATTTCCGTCTTACAGTCCACTAAATAAACGTCCATCCATGCTAAAATTTCGTCAGATGAAAGTGACTCATTACCCACATTATTAACTTAGTACCAACACTAGTTTCATAAGTTTTACTGTACGATCATTCTATGGACTTCAAGGCTGAATTAAAAAGTTTTTATTTGTATTATTTCCCGTTTTGGGCAATAAACAAAGCTTCGTTGTTAAGACGATGGGTAGCAATATGCTTTAGTCTTCTTCCAGACTTGAACCTTTTCAGTACCCATTTACATAGTACATGGTCAGTGCTACTCTTTCCAGTTCGTTTATCCTCTTTCGTGTGTAGACACGAAAGAGGATAAACGAACTGGAAAGAGTAGACAGTTCTGTTGTAGAACTGTCGCAACTGCTGCTGGAGCGATCTCACGTACTGGTCCCGTATCACACATTCACACCCACGGGTATGTCTGCTATGTCCAGTGTTCCACTTGGTACGTACGCGTACCTACTTACATAGCAGCTCCTAAAATAAGTTGGTGTAACGCATGATCAGCTGCGTGTGAGTGTCGCTTGTCGCACGTAGCGCACGGGATGCCGCGCGCGCCGCCAACCGCGACGTGCGTTCGCGCACGTCTGCAAACACACGCGGCTTACTTGCTGTAAATGTTTCAGGATATGTACGAAACACATCGATATCTACTCCATACAGATAATCCGGAAAACAAGTTGTACCTACTTAGTATGCTTTGTAAAAAGCCGAGTTGCTCGTCGTTTACTTTTTGCCGCCAACCGGCTTTTCTGTGGTCCGGTGTAAAGGGTGCTGAATTACAGGCCCATGAGCCATTTTAGTTTTATCTCTCTGATGGCGACGTACCTCTGGAACTGCAGATGTCCATAGGTGTTGGTGATTACCATCAGAAAATTGAGTGCTGCCTGCTTTTTTACACAATTGACACTCAAATAAAACCGATCACGAAAATAACTTATTTTTCTTTAACGTCTGTGTTCAGTGACAGACAGCCCGCAAACGCTAAAGTTACCGGAATTCCCATAACCTCGTTAACGAAACCTATCCACTACCAAACAAGCCGATCAAAATCGGTCCAGTAGTTCCGGAGATAGTGCTAACAATAGAACAAACAACTTTTACCGCTCCAATACATTCTGTCCTGTTATGGCCAAAAGCTATTGTTTCAAAAAAAGGTAACATCTTTACTTTAGCGGCAAGTTAACGAAAGACTTGACCTGAACCTTAACGTTACGACATAATGATGAAAATCCCTTGTCTTTTATTCATGTTAAGTTTGCAAGGGCAGTTACGGTTAGCCTTAGATTCCGTCATGGTGTATATTGCAGGTGCTATAAACAAACAAATAGAGCTACCTTTCTGCTGATGCCTTGCAGCTCTTTGTTCGCTATATTACTGTTTGTGGTCGTAAAAGTAATTGCATTTTGTAGGTTTTGTTTAGTTGTGTAGGTACTCTTACTTTAAATAGAAGTCGGTGGAAAGAATATAGTAAAATGGGGAAATTTGAAGTGACAACTCGTTGCATTTTGTGGGCTCGGTAGCTGAGAAGTTCGAAACAATAATGCACTCGTCAATAGCTGATAAACGCTATGCAGGAACTAAAAAATATAGTTGCAACCATAGCTGGTTATCCATTGAAACTAAAAGCTGGTCATAAAACAACCACAAAATCAAGCGTGGAACCTGGCAACCCCTTCTCAGATCACATATCGTGTTGCCAGACTTGAGTTGGTCGGCTGACGGTTTCGAGTTAACTGCGAGACTACTTTGACACATCAGGCCGAAATAACGTCGCGTAATTTTCGGCAGGTGGGTCGCCATCACAAGTCCTGAAAGATTCTTAAATCTTTAGATGACACAATGTCAAAATGTATTGTTCTATCTTAATAGAACAATACATTTTGACATTGTGTCATCTTCATAACCCTACATAGCAATTCACCCAATCGCACACCATTTTACGCTGCAGCGTAGTTAGAAGACTTTATCTTTCCTATACAGGATGAAATTGAATAGGTGCGTCAAATTAAAATGTCTAATTCAACGTGATACAAAGAAAAAAAATTAGGGCATGTCATTAAGGAAAGGGATGCACATACGTGCCGTAGGCGAGCGGTTTGGCAACGCGTGCTTTTTTCGTCGGAACGGTCAAAATTAGGTAAATACCGGTAGTTCAACACGTTGCCAAATTGCTTCATGTCGTGAACTCTGCGATAAACGGATTGCTTATCGGGCGCGCGCTTAAACTGATAGTTGATTTTTATTATATTTCTAATAATTTTGAAAAAAACAATATACTGATACGACGATAATTCGTGTCTACTTGAATAACTTAGTTTATAAATGTATAATAAATCAACATTGCCGTTAAAAAAGAAGCAATAAACACAGATTTTATTCACTATTTATATCAAGAAGCCGTGTTCACTTTTACGCGCCTACCACAACAAAGTTTTATTCAAAAACAAACGACTCATTCACTATTTTGAAACTGATTATAAACTCACTTGAGTGATCGAATGCAACCAGAATCATAATTCTGCATGATTTAAGGTTCCCTTTTGCAGACACCCGTTAAAATACCTGACTCTTTTGTTGGCTACACATCCAAGTCGTGTAACTCTTCAGTAGCACCTTCCATGCGACATGGTGCCAATAGGCACAAAAGCCTCACCGGTCAAACGCCGCTTTATTAGGTACACCAAGTTAACATAGTACTGACTTCAAAGGGTGGATTGTAAATCTTGCTGTTCATTTGAAGCCGACCTATAGAGGCTGGGCATTTAGATTTATTGACACCGGATATGAAATTGGGTATCATTGTTACAGATTTTGAACGTTATGTGAATTAGCATAAGTACTTTGGTATGTTTTTTAAAGTACCTAAAATTGAAAACTATCACTTTCTTGGTGTTCAGAATGTCGGTTTTTAACCATTCATTTTGTGAGCTTTGATTTTGAACTCCAATTAAAAGCGTTTATTTCAATTAAACCAATTACAGGCACTTTTGAATTGTCAAAGCGTCGGTCAGTCAGAAAGATGAAGCTAGTTGCCCATTCTAAAGCGTAGTAAGTACCTATCGAGAAGAACGGGCAAGAAACTCCACGGACACTCTTTTAAATAAAAATAATATGTTTGCATAATATTGGTTCCATCATTCATATTGAAATTATGCATGTGAGAACGATGCAGAACGTTAAAAGCGTCCGTAGTGAAAAGATAAAATAAAACACAATGCAAATATTAAATTAAATTTAAATAAGCTGTGGCAACAAACCGTTTAGCAGCCTGAAGAATAATGACATCTTTTAAAATAATGTTTCCTAATATAATGTATTTTCCTAATGGTCCAGCTTACTCTTCCATATTCTCGCATCTAACCCACATTCTATTAATCTCGCAGTAGGCATAACGGTGATCTCGTCACCCGCTGATTGATCTCGCCAGTGTCAACGTGATCGACGAGATGTAATGCGCGGGCGCACACAATTAACGGCGTCGACACGTGTCGTAATACATAAAGTGTTTGGACATTTTTTTACGGCCCAGTGGTCTTTTATGGGCCATGAAATGTAACTAGTTGGGTTAGCAAAGGATTTTCAACATTATGGTATTTGAATTTTACGCTTGATAATTAATTAGGAAGAAAGGTTTATTTATTTATTACAGCGTGGAATACTGACAGCTAAAAAAAACAAACAAAAAAAGGAACCATACTTGACAGAAAGCCAATTACAAGTCTTTGCGTTTAGATTTATAATAAAATTTGTATATGAATTGTATTTTTGTAGTTATGTTTGTACAGTCGTGTTCACTAATATATTGGCAGTGACAATGTTTCAAAATATTGTAAGCGTTAAAATGATCATATAGTTCTATACTAACTTAGACATCAATAAAATGTTATCATATAAACTGTTCATAAGTATGTTACGGTGGAGCAGTCAAAAATATCTGACTACTCTTCGGAACAAATATCTAAATACTCTAGATTTCAATATATTTGGTGCAACCTAGGATTCGTAAATATCTATACAGCTTTGAATATTAAACTAAATGGCCTTTACCATTAAATTTATTTTAGCTTGCCGGAACAGAAATACGAGTAATAATGCAATGTTGCCGTTCGTAATAGGACTGTATCAATCTGACAACGTTGAGAGAGCTGAACATCTTAGGGTCAATGCAGACTATACATACCTATTTGCTTAAAACTTTTCAGTCGGTTTAAAAATAAAAATAAAATTTACTTAAGCACATTAGTATTTAATTTTTATTTTATTATTCTCAAATTCTTATTTTGTTCTTCTGAAAACCTAACATTTAAAATAAGGTAGGGAACTTCCAGGCAAGGTTTAAGCAATGATGCTGCCAGTTTTAGAATCTGGTATATCCACCATTGGCATCAATAACATCTTGCAAACGTTCACGCATTGATGCAATCATGTTTGAACAGGTGGCGCTACTTCTAAAGCCTTCCCAAATCTCATGTACGTGGAACTTTAAGTTGGTTACTGAAGAGAATGCTATCCAGTAGGTATACGGATGAAGGATGTCATAACTGACCACTTCAAATTGCATTTGTTTCAAAGAATTTACTATAGGATAAAGAAAAAGATTACTATAGGATATACTTCTGTAAAGAGATTGTTCAAAGAATTTGACATAACAATTCGAGACATGTCAAATTGTTAAGATATTTTTCACAGAAAAATTGCATAGATATTTGTGTACCTAACTTTACGCTAAATAATATGAACAAGGGATTGCACACAATTTTTAGAGTCTTTGTCTGTAGCAATATTATTGATATAATGTAGTCACACATTTATGATGTCACAGATTGTTTACAATTTATTGTAAGGCAAAGCTGTTTAGAGTTATAAGAAACTTACCATTGCCTATATATTTTTGATTCATGAACATGCTCAGATATTAACGAACTCGACTGTACCTAATTCGCTTAAAAGAGTAGATTTAAATAAAGTTTACTGAGACCTCAGTTATTGTAAGACCCAGAGCGAGTTTACCTCAACATCAAAGTTCCCCATACTGATACTGAGAAATTTACTGGAGAAAACTTGTAAAGCTGTAAGTAATTGATATTGGCATCCATTTTGCTGAACAAGGAAATAACTAAGTTTTTAAAATATTGCTTAATGTCATTGATAGGTACGACTTAGGGCTGGATACACCAATGAACGCGGTTTAGAAATGCTGATCGCGTTTAGTTTAATTTGTGAAATTTGCCCTTAACAAAAAGAGAAATGAGAAATTGTTACCGTTATAGACGAAGAAAACTAACCGATAATGACGAAAAACTATTCAGCAGAGTTTACGAGAAGATTCACAAACTAATAAAGATTGATTTGTTCATAATAATTAATTTTATTGCGCAATTCGCAATGGTTAACTAGGTCAAACATGTTCAATAAAGGTCCAGTAGTCAATTGACTTGTAACCTGTCGCTACCTCCGTCCGAAATACTATAAAAAAGTAATGTACCGTAATACTGAAACAGTTACTGATTGGATGTGATGACTAACTAGTAACTAGTTACAAGAGGAGGAATCACAGCAGACAACTGTAATCAATCTCTTTATTAATATTGATGATCTTAGCAAACATGATTTGTATGTAATAAAATATATTTTCAATTATTGTTTTTTTCTTGTTTGACGCGTATTGAGCCTCGATATTATTAATTAAATGAAGCTAAAATACGGCATTTTAAAAAGACCAAAGTCTCATTTTCTTCATCATGATCAAGTTTTCAAAAATGAAATAAATGAATTGCTGATCTTCGGGCCTCTCGATGCGGTCATCGGTCGCATATTGCCATTTGAACAGTAACAAAGGGGATTTATTTGCCAGTTGCGACTATTAGTGATCGGGTAGAACGTAGATTGTTATTTGACAATAGGATACTGCTGTGTCGCTGTTAACAACACCCTTCCATTGGATTATCGGATGATCTCATTTCTTTGAGTCATTGTTTGGTGAAAAGGTAAATAAAAACAGCTTTGCACGAACTTCTAATCTATTTACCTAAGTTTAATTTTATTTTAGTATTTAGACAGAAAAAGGCATAAACCTGTGCCTACTTGATCTTGACCAAAACAAAAAAACCTATTTTCCTTCAGATCTAACCGTCCGATATAGTGGAGCACATAATCCGCAGAGCAAATATATAATTTCCACAATTCCATATATCTTGCACTAATATCAAGCGTATGTTTACCGTCACGGCACAGTATGTCTATATCACAGACCGCACTTGTGCGAGGCGCGCGTTGATATCTTAATTATGAGGCTCGCGGCAAGATACTGGCGATAAGATGATATCGCATTTTTGTGATATTTGGAGTGCTGAATATCGAGGAATTGCAAAATAAGTATTGTCATTTCTAACAAGATGTTCTTTGAGCATAGTTCTTGGTATGTCCTATAAATTGAACAAGTGCGAGTGACTGAGCTGAACGAGTGCTTTTTTCAAAGCTTAATCTGCCAAAGAACGTCCCCACTGGCGAGACCAGGTCTACTTGCTATAACAGGGAGGGTTTTTGTAAGCACCTGATTACTATCTAAGCTTTCTAGTTGGGTAGCGGGATCGTCCGAAAGGGTTACCGCTGCCCTGGTACATAAAGGGCTAAGGAAGGAACACGGGTGGGTTTTAGTCAGTAAGAGTCTGACACTCCCTTCTGCTCCCACCCAGAGCGGGAGGAGTCATTTGATGATTTCCCATCCACAAAAAAAAAAAAAAAAAGCTTTCTAGTTAATCTGAATTCTAATGAATTTTATAAGGTATTTTGCATCTAGATTTTTGATGAGTGCTATCCTGTGGTGCTGTCGTACTTTCAAATTAAAAATACCCTAAATCAAAATTCATTCACCCAACTTCCGCACAAGAGCTAACAAAACGGAACTCATCTCCATTGAAAAAAGAAACATCAAAAAGAAAAACAATCGCTGACCGACGCCGACGAAGCGTACGCAAATAAACGTCGCAAAAAAGAACGTCAACTTGGTCAATATACTTCTCAAAATTCGGTTCATTCGCAAAAACTCTTGTGTCCTACATCGCACACCGTTATGGAAACTAGGACACCCCCTCCTCCCGCCTGCTTGGTTCGTATCCCCTCTGAGATGACCCGATGATGGCAAGTTGTGCAATCGTGATGACATGTCAGGTTTTAGTAACGGGAACTTAGATGATGACTAAGATTTGGGGGCCCGGAGGCTGAGAATAGTATAGTGAAGTTCCATAGACGTGTGTATGGAATTCTGGTTGAAAATTCGAAATCGCAGGTTGTTCCGTCCTTCACTTATGGACATCGGCAATATCAAAGGGGTTTGCAAAAGTTGCCAATGTTATAGACGGAATTAAAATGCCTTAGGAACCTGTAATTCCAGCGGTAATCTACCCATAACAATGGAATGGAGACTTACTTGATGATTTTATTACAAAAATACGAGTAAATTTGACAATTGACCAGCACTGGTGCTGGTTCGATTCCCACGCAAGTATTATTACGGCCTATAATTAAACATTTGTTCCGTGTATATTTTATGCATGTATATTTAAGCTTGTACGGCATACCTAAAGCTGTTTTATCGAAACCTATAACTGTATAATCCACGTTTTCTGACAGTATGATCAAGTCAGAATGAATGCAACGTGCTTAACAAAAGTAATGGGTATAAGTCGAAGGAAAACCTATAAACGTTTTTGTTACACTGTGGAAAAAATCTCTATAATTTTCATAGGAAAACAAGGATGTGGTTATTTTAGTGCAGCAACATGTGGTGGCATTTCAATAGCTATTAAGTTTTATAGGCCACATTAAGATGCAATTAAAACAAGAATACATCAGTAAACATTAGTATAGTGTTAAGCACATCCATCTTTCCCGAGTGCATACTAAAGCCACAAATATAAATAATAAATAAATTAAGCGACCGAGAGAATTGTGTCAGTAAGCCAGACACGCCATTAGCATGAAGCCGAATTGAATGAAACTCACTTATAAAGGTGCTGCTTTAGCCGTGAGCGGAGCGGACGCGGGAGAGATTGTGGGATAGATACAGCATATCAGAACTTGAGCAGATTGAATAAAATACAAATATAAGACATAAACGAAAAAAAGTTGATAGCGTATCAGTATAAATACTGCTGTTATATTAAGTCTATCCTAATAAAATGAGACTGAAGAGTTTGTTTGTTTGTTTGAATGCGCTAAACTCTGGATTTAAAAAAATATTTGATAGCCCAATTCTTGAGAAAGGTTATTTAAAAAGTTGCCTAAAAGTTAGAGAAAGCTTAATAGTGTGCAATTGAAGAAACAACTAAAATCGTTTCTAACTGTTAAAGCATATTGATGAATTTCTGGCAGAACCATTTACTGACATAAATTAAATTATTACTTTATTAATTACGTTTGACATGACTGTGTACACTTTGACATTTATTATTATGTGCTGATTATTTTGTGTTTATGACATATATTAATCGATGCAAATTTTACATTATATTTTTATTTTTGCACTTTTTTTTTAATTCACTAAATATTGGACTAAATGATATATTAAAAAAAACACAATTTACAATTCAAAACATTTGCACGCCATAATATGTGGCAAACATATCTGAACGAATTTTTATTTAGATCATCTTACATGCACTGTTTTATTATTGTATGTGTACACAATACATGTTTTTAGCAAATAAAGACGAGTATATACTCGTATCTTATCTTCTGTCACGCCACGCTCATTAGACGCCGACCAAGAAAAAACACGCAGATAAAGGGGCGAGCAGAAGCTAGTTCACTTAGTATTATTATCTTGACCTGCAGAAGATCTACACATCTCCAAGTTTGTCACCATCACATGGTTTTTATTCCTTCACAAAATCCGATAACACATAATTATTGAAAATCCATTCCGTGATTTGCGTTACACTGACAAGATAATGAAGTTATTATTTAACAAGATATGTCAAAAAGTCTCTTCTCTGTGACAGCTGTGCGCACAGATAACTCTGCGCGTACGTCCACGGAATTTTAGCATTTTAAATATTAAAATGTGTTCAATTGTTATTGTACTCTTATTTGTTTTTATTTTTTTATTTGTTTCTTGAGGTACTTTATATTCTGCACCAGTACACGTCACGTCATCAAGCCAACGCCAACTGCCACAGAAGACCAGCGCTGTGGCTGTGTATCACACATCAGTCGCAACGTAAGCTGACGTTTTGCGTGGATGTGGCGCATAATTTTCCCCATTTGTTTTATGTTTTTTTTTTGTTCTTTATTTTTAATTTTATTTCTCATAATTAGACGTAAATAAACTTATTTTCTTTATTTCTTTAATTATAAGGGTAAGGCGTAAGTCATAAGGGGAGCGGGCGTGATTGTGAAAGCGGAATAGTGTCACTATGCCAGACGAGTGATTAGCGTGAAGTGAATTCTACTTATAAAAGTGAGGCTATAATCAAAAGCTCTAAAAGAATCTAGCAAAATTGTTATAATTTGGAAGGTAAATAACAATTTGATGAAGTAGTGGCACTAAAACATTCGTGTGTAACAAGTTTTCACATAGAAATGGCATTGACATAGAACCAATTATTTCAAGCAAAAACACAAATGACAAAAATATTCAGTTTTTAGTTAACGAAGTCATATTGGAAAATCCAACCCAGTATATCTTAACACTGTGTGCATACTTGTAAATAGTACACAGGTGGCATACTATGCTATCTGTCTACACCTATGAGAAATAGGCGTGATATTATAATGATCTAATTTACATTATCTCTTCTAAATACAAATTAATCAGTGATCTATCTAGAAAAACAGCGCTGCATTCAACAATTTCTGTGTACACCATGTAGTTAATAACGCATTATTTGTAATTCCCTCGTATACTACAAAAGCTTTATTAATTATTATTATATTATTATGTAGGTAATTTTAAGCCGATCTAAACCCGCTCATAGTAGCACCAAGTCCACGACTTAACCTATTTATAAGAAAGCGATTCATCCATCTTAGTAATGACTGGCCATACCGCGTTTGATGTATGGTCAGCAACAACGGTCCGGTAATTACTCGCGAATCACTATTACTAACAACTATAATATAACGTATGTATGTGTGTCGGGCATACTTCAAGTACGAGATGAATCTACGTGATCTTGATAAGTAAGGAAGTAATAGAGACCTCTGGATTCTGTTATTCTTATAACAAATCAAGCATAGATGTGTTCTGTTTGAAGTTTGTTGCGACATTTCTCTTTGCCAGATAACGTTAGGACTTGATAGGTCATGGTAGTGTTTTAGAGGCCTTTAAAAAGTGCTAACTGTCCGTCAGATTAATTAGAATAAATGTTTTTGAATTCGCTCTTGATAAGGTCTGACCGAGAAAAGAGTTCCTGGAGTGATTGGGGAGATGCCTTTGGCCCAGCAGAGGTATGATCCGTACATCTACTGACATAATCAAAATAGTCGTGATTGGATAGTGAAAATAGCGAAAGGCCATCGTAAACTGTAAATAACTGATTCAATCAGATCATATCAACTGCCTCTACGATCCCACGCAGGCTAATACACAACATTTGGACTATGTTGTGCGCTCTGCCACAATCGAAATAATTGTAATCTTTATATTCAGAAAAACAAGGGTCAATCTATTAATTTTCCGTTCCATGCTAATAGCCATAACTAAAGCAGAACTCACAAAAAAATCTTAATAGGAAACATAATCGGTTTAGTGAATCATTTCAAATGAGCGCTAATTGTGCGACTAATACATAAACAGAGTTTGCACAACAATGAGACTCTATCGATTGAACAATTCATTAGTACAATTTTATTAATAGCTATCGAGAACTAATTAAGGTATACAATGGACTGTACTTTATTATCTTTGTATGTGGCGTACCATGGCAGCAACTTGGTATTTTGGAGTCCCAATCCTCTACTTACGAAGTTCCGGGTCAGGGCTTGTTGAGCTACAGACCATCCCAGTGTAGTAGTTCGTCACCATGGACGTGCATTTGACTGTAGGTAAAGATAAGCTCCGAAATGTTGAAAAAACCGGACGCTCTGAAGTGGATCGCATAAATTGTCTGACCAAGTTCATAAAAAACTCAACTGTAACATACATATGTTTCTCCCGACCCTGAAAAAACACCGGATTTCTCGCAGCCCGGAACGCGCTGACCCTGATTTTTGTGGATAGACCAAATTTTCTCATAATTTTCAACATACAGAGCATGTGTGAGTTTTGTTCACAACGTTTACTATTCAGTAAACGTGGTGAATAAACCTCACACGTGTTGGCAATTTCAGACCATTCGAGTCCCGATAGTTTTACCATCACGACATCTACTGCAAAAACTGACAAAAATTCTTATACCATTAATCACTCAAGCACTTCTATTTCGGCCACTATTAACACTGACAATAATTAAGAACGAAATTATCATAACAAGACTGATTGTAGCCGTTAAGGCGCAGACAGATTGACTTGAGTGACAGACGGACGAAAAAACTACGAGCATAGGTGCAAGGATACGCGCGATGAGTCATAGAGTAACGAATGATAATGAACCTTACATTTTATTCAAGCATTATTTTGCTATTTTTTGCCGCTTATCTTTTTGTAATATAATTTTCTATCGCTATTCATCGTCGAGATATCAGCTATTTCTGTTCCTTGGCAGCAAACATTTGACGGCCTTGTCATTTTCAGGGTAACATCAGCTTTGTTTATGTATTAGCGATGACGTGCCTCAAGTTTGATACTCTTGTGAATTTATTACACTTTGCAACGATCTCATAGAACAAAAAATAACCCGTCTGGGCTCCTCTAACAATGACCAAGTAACAACCACAGGGCTATCGGCACCTACAGTTTTTTGCGCTTGAACACCTGCGAAGATATAACATCGGAATTGCGAGGCGTCAAAAAAAGATTGTCTTAACTTTACTGTTATTCATTGACCCCCTTTTGATTTGCCGCCGCGATGATATATTTTGATTGGAAAACTACTAAGAACGTATTTCGTTTTCATTATTATTTGATTGTTCGATAAAGATTGATATTTTTATACTTATGGTGCTTTTTGAGTTGTTAAGATAAAATGGCCGCTTGTAATGTAAAAGTATGAAATCGGATAATATTTAATCATTGTGTAGTTATTACTTTAAATGGCTTATCAAGAAATAAGCAGAGGACAACCAAGAACTTGGAATGAAAAAAAGAAGTTTCCTAATGCACTTTTTAATGTTGTATTCTGCACTTTTGAGACACTGGCAAAATGCAAATTTTCTTCAAAAATATGTTTTTTTTTTTATTTCTAGTCTTTCAAACCAATTAACTAACTAAAACAAACCCGCATCATTTCGAGGCAATCCAACACTTCTACCACGAATCCCTGAAATGCACTACAGTTGTATACACAGGATCACCAAACCGCGTAACCTAAAGACTCATCATCAGATACAACGGTATATCATCGCACACCCATCGCAATTAATAACCACCAGACGGAGAAGCCACAGTCGGGTCACCAGTCATCAGTCTTGCCGCACTAAGTGGCGATCCGAGTAAAAGTGACACTAACTCATATATTTTGGTTAGCCCACCATTTATATTGTGCCACAAACATTTAGATTTATGTCTAGAAAAAATGTGGGCAGTGTGAAAATATTTTTAAATGCAAAATTAAGTAGTATTTTTACGTTGTCAGCCACATTTGGTAAATAATATTCAGAAGATCGCGGATAACACCTGGTTGAAACTCGCACAGACCAGGGAAGCATGTCACAGAGGGAGCGGGCTTATACAGCGCAGTGGGTACGAAGTGGAACAAGGGAGCTAATGATGATGGTGTCTATGATAAGAATTAGGTCATCAGAAGGCCAATTCCTGTAACTAAAAACGTTCAAAATCTAGTCGCAATCTAATCTCAGCGACAATCAATGTCAAAAACTTGTCAAAAATGTAGGGTAATTACAGGTAGGTTTGACAGATTGAGACTGAGAACGATCTTAAAATTACGAGAATTACCCCTCAGTTATGTTACTAAATTAGTGTAGTTAAAAGCACAAGTAGGTACATTTATTTTTAAACTTAGCAGGTGGCTTCTTCCACTGGTTGGGTCACGGAGGTCACATGACATTAGTTTCTAGTTAAAATCATAACACCTTGAAGCAGAAAAAATCTAACGGCCTTGTTATGACGTCAGCGATTTAGTCATCGTTCGCCCGTCTAAGAGTCTAAATATGAATAGTATTTACCTTTTTATGTTCAGTAGTTAAAGCTACTAGGCAAAAGAATATAATAACACAGAGATACTTATAAACAACAAACATAATCAGTCACAGTGTTATTCCATAAACAAATCGAATTAGGTCACTCAGACATTCGTCGTAGCAAACAAGCTCTACGCGCTACGCAGATAGCGATTTCGTAGACGGTCACAAGAAAACGTAGGTCCATCTTAAACTCTGCTACGACTCGACTGACATTCATTATCTTCGCGTTTCTTAATATGTTTAGTTTTATGAGTATTGAATATAAAGACTCGCCTTTGACCACTAACTATCTGACTTGAGGTTCTTGACGATGATGTACACTTACTTGCCCGTAACTAACCTATTCCATCCAGACCTAACCACTCCCAGATTATAACTATCGGTAACCCCAGACTCCGGCAAGGAGTTCCGTAGGAGTTATTATGTTCTTTTTTATGCGTCATGTTTGCCGCAAATAAATGTATTTTCTTTCTTTCTTATTTCTTGTTATTATTCTATTTTTTATGATATTACAAATAGTATTTTTTGTTGAGGAACTGCCCGTTGACCCACCGTTATTGGGTTAGACCATTTTTCCGTAAAGTTCAGATATCTGATTACCTGTTATTTGCAATTGATAAGAAGTATTTAGAAAGTAATTATATAGTAATTAGTAAATGTTACTAATTAGATAAAATAATAATCGACAGGTATAAATTTGAACTCTGTCAGTCAAAATGGGATAGTTTAGAAATGTTTCATTATTGTCGGTGGTACTATCTAATTGGTTTTTGGGCGATGTCTCCGAGTGTGGAAATTGTGACTACATTGTTGTAGTGGGTTCACAGCTGTTAAAGTGGTAATAGTAAATTAATAAATAAAAATATAATAAAATACTCTATTTATTTATCATCGTACTCGTATTAATTTTGGGGACTCGTACACGTAAGTATACTGTTTTTATCAACATTGCAGAGCGTTTAGAAACATTTATGTGATAGCACTCATTATCTGTTAGCATAGTTTGATAGGTACTCTAGAACAGTCTCCATTTTGAGAAAATCTTAACAAGTTCAATAGATTCAAGTTGATTTTGTTGATTCCAAACATTACTAATACAAAATAGTCACCAACCAATCCCATGCGATTAAAAATGATGCTGCACCCATCTATTAGATGATTCATCCCTTCGTTGAAGCCCTTCGACTGAGCGTGACCTTAACATTATAGCCTAAACACGAGGAGGACCTTGTGAGGGCCATAGCAGGGACCATAAAGAAAACCATCGGTGTCCTACTTACCAGCTGACAGACAAACATACTTCTACTTAAACGACAAACTAAAACCATCCTTATTTTAATAACTGTAAGAGTGGAGAAAGGTGAAAGTAAAGTTTGTAGGTCTGTAGGCCTGTCAGCCGCGCCTGTGCGCGTAAGTGGTGTACTTGTGTGTCAGTGTGCGTGTACGCAATGGAGATAGCAGCCGCCAGGGGAGACCAACTTCAAGTGAAATGCGCCGCTTTTTGTATGAGGCAATCTCTTTTCGATTATTCTTATTTTATTTCTCCATGAGTTATGAAATTATTGATTTCAAAAACTTTTCAAATTGTGTAGTATGATGAAAAATTAAAAGGATTTTCGGCTGCGGAGGTATAATTACTTAATTTTAAAATTGGGTCAAACTACCGTTTATCGTAGTTAAAATCAAACGTCCTGCGTTGTTGGTTTTTGGCGGCTTCTAACCTTCTGACTAGTGTTCATAACATAATTACTGTACGAATGTTTCCTCCAAAGTGCTGAAAAACTAAATAAATTACAATCGCGCTGTTGTTGCGTGCTTCCGATGCAATATCCTCCGAGTTAGTTACTGGCACGAGACCTAGTTCCATATGATAGTTGTAACTACTTGAGCGTGTGTTATTTTATGTAAGAATAAAATTTGGATTTTAATTTCTTAAAAATGTAAATATTGTATATATATTTTTAATAATTGTTGTCATTTGTTGAATAGCAACGAGTGTAAAAATTTACATAAACAACATTATTCAACATAATTTTTTACTCATTATCTGAAGGCCAATTCTCGTAATTTAAAACGTTCAAAATCTAGTCGCAGTCTCATCTCGGCGACAAACAAATATCTAAAACTTGTCAAAATGTAGGGAAATTAGAGGTATTTTTGACAGATTGCGACTGAGATCAGACTGTGAACGTTCTTAAAATTACAAAAAATGCCTCTCTGATAGTCGTTTAGTGCATTAGTTTAGATTTTGGTAATAATTATTACTGGATACATTTATCGTACGTTCTAAGATAAAAAAAAAAACTATCTTAATTCCCAACGGTTAAAAACCGCCGAAAGAACACATCATTATTTCGGCCACACATCACGAATCTTACGGTAATAATAACACAACATCAATTAACATAATTAATCACAAAATCATAACTAATTAGCGAATGTAATAACCCGCGACTACGTGCTACGCGGCGTAGCGGGCCGCGGTTCGCCCGCCCTGCGCATGCGCGGTGGTAGAAAATTTTTGGTGGGAAGTGAGTGGGGTGCGCCCGCGCCGCCAGTCTGACGACACCACGCGCGCGCAGCGCCCGGCCGGAGTGAGTGAAGTGTAGTGCGGACAAACAACAATAACCACAGTGACGCTAAACAACGGGGAGAAAAAACATAAAAATTCAGTGTACGTTTACAAAAAAAAAGAAAAAAATTCAGACACGCCGACCGAAAGCGAAGCGTTTTGGGAATTGTTTGTAATTGGCATTTTGTTAGTGACGTGACAGTGCCGCCGATTTGTGGATCACACAGTGGATGCCTTATACTTCGGACGCCAGTTTTTTTTTTATTATTTCTTAAATCAACATTTTTCTCGATATTCCACAATAATTATAATCTTTCTAATTTCTACCCTCCTTGTAAATATTTGAGAGATTATTTTTATTTTGTATTTTTATATAACTATGCCAATCACATCTTTTCCTATTTTTTTCTTTTTTTTCCTTTTTTTCTATTTTACTAACGACCGAGCTATTACTAACTGCATGAAAACTCCTGAAGAGTAGTAGAGAGAGAGGTTATTTAGAATATTGAGAGAGCTGTTTGTAATTGTTTTCTTATGGGATATGTTTAGTAGACTGTAATCGGAAAATGTGTATTTTCCGGTGCGGGGATATCGGAACGGGTTCGGTTTTCGGCTGATAGCTCGAAGGTCGCCCGACTGGTTCTTTTTACAGTTTTAACGGCGCGGCCGGCCCGTAGCGACACAAATTATTTACCACCATTCCTTTGTTTTCATTTTAATTTTAACAGTTTTATTTTTATTTAAAAATTATTTTAACAACGTATTTCCCTAGCTTGAGATTTATTCGATTAATAAAAAGTATAATAATTATAGTTACAAAAATATTGTTATTTTTATAATTTAAAACGTATCACTTTAATTCGGTTACAGGTTTACAAATAAAATGTAACTATAAGTTGATTGTTAACTAAATTAAAATTAATTCAAAGAATGAGGTCATTACCCTGTTCGCATAAAATCAATAAAAACTATAACTAATCGCAATCAATTAACTACCTGTTAACTATAATTAGGCTAAATTTATTCAGTTTAAGGTAATCCATTAATCTATTTAAAATTGTGAAAGAATCTAGTCCTACAGTCTGATGACTGTAGGTAAATTAGGTTATAGGTAAGTTATTAGGATAGGCAATTAATTCTTTCAGCTAATTGTTGGCAATAGGCAATCTTTACCGCCTCACCCTAAGCAATAATTATCCCTCTTTCTAGCTAGCTTACTAGCCCCTAGCTTGCCTCCCCTAGGCCCTAGGCGTCTGTAGTAAACTTTACTAGCCCCTAGCTTGCCTCCCTAGGCCCTAGGCGTCTGTAGTAAACTTTACTAACCCCTAGCTTGCCTCCCCTAGGACCTAGGCGTCTGTAGTAAACTTTACTAGCCCCTAGCTTACTTCCCCTAGGCCCTAGGCGTCTGTAGTAAACTTTACTAGCCCCTAGCTTGCCTCCCCTAGGCCCTAGGCGTCTGTAGTAAACTTCTGATCTTGTTCTAGTCCTTCTTTGTCCCCCACTGTCTGACCCCGGGTAGTCCTCTGAACATTGTCGAAGGCGCAAGAGACTCTCCGATTGATAACGGATTGATTGATTGATAAACAAAGTGGACATGATTATGTTAAGGATTTGACATCAAGTGCGCAGCAACGATTTTGCTTCAGTATATAAATGTAAGTATATAATATACTTATTGTTTATCTATACTTCTACACTAATATTATAAAGAGGTTAAACTTGTGAGTTTGTACGTAGGGGGTAAGCTGCGTTACTACTGATCCGGTTCCGAAAATTATTTTACAAATGGGAAGCTAAAGTGTTGCCGTGCCATAGGATATATTTTATGTTAAAACAAGAAATTCCACGCGGGTCAAGTCGAGGACAGAAGCTAGTATAGTATAGTAATAACATAAGAAATACGTAGATATTACGTCGTCACAAGTATTTTGATAAATGCAAAACTAGCGCAGTTTTCTGTGAATAAGGCTGAAATACTGTAAGCTGATGACGACACTTCAATCAATAAAGACAATATCAATGACCTTGTTGTTTCTAGGTAAATGAACTGTATTTAAATAAACGAGTACCGACGTTGACAGAACACTACGTCACAGCTTGAGATAAGTGTATTTTTAGGATTCTTTATAATAATATTATAACATGACCAAGGCTAGTAGATATTTTTAAACTCTTCATACATACATAAACTCGCCCCTTGTTCCCATGGTGTAGGAAGAAACTCCAGAACGCCACCTGCTGCGATCCTTACATACTGCTTTTGCTTCGTGTTAAACTCTACTGTATAGAAAAGTCCCATTTTGCTAAAGGCAGTAACTGTTTTTCTTCTATACGTTTGTTTTACATCTAAATAATCGAATGAATATATACAGTTACTGAAATATTTCAATACAATCATATAAAACGACAAAACAAACGACCAGTGGTCTAGTTTAGCCCTGCATCGAAAGAGCTGGAAGCCATGGCCTTTGCCCAGCAGTGGGATGATGTAGGCTAACAGTAACATTAACATATAAAACAAAAAGAACCTATTCCAAGAATCATCCAGGCTAGATTCTAGAACAGTATAATAGTTAGCCTACATAATTTTTGAAGAATTAACCCCCTACGTGAACATAGAACGGTGTCAATCCGTTTTGTTCATTCATTCAATGTATTGCGGTCAATTTTATAAGAATTTAGATTTTGTTTACTCTCTATATGTCACTTGCACTTTTTAGATCCTTGTGTGGATTTAGCATTGATCATACTTTCCTACTGTTTGCTAATATAACTCGACCTCATAGTTATATTATCGTAGGTCAGTTATGGAAGATAGATCTTTGTATTTCTTAATGTACGTAATACTTTGTTCTTTTTGGTAGAAAAATTAGATAAGCTTTCAATTGTCACTCGAATGATTAGGGGATCTCGAATGTTTTGGATGCTTTTGCCCTATTAAAACGCCCAAAAACTAAACACTGTGATAGGACACAAACTATATGAACAAGAGTCACCTATAGTATGATGATCAAGGTTATCTTGTAATTCGGTTTTAAATTCAAACTATTCACCAATTCCTAGATAAAACAATTAACAAACGCATCATTCTTTAATTATGTTAATCTGTTCTTCGTAACAATTCGGCCACCTTCGTAAAAACCTGACCTACATACAACGTTGTTCCGTGTGCCGCCCACAGAGGTTGGCTCAGAGCGCGCCAGCACATTGACTCATCGGCAAGGATGCGATGATACGACGTGTTTCTGTTTCATGCTAGCCTGGTACTTTGAGTACGAATATGTAGGAGCTTTACATTAGCTTTTTCGAAAGTTTTCAATAGATTTCGGTCAATTTGCGAATTTTGTCGTTTAACAGAGTCAGTAATCGCGTTACGGTTGATTCAAGAATGTCTTGAAATCAGCGGTTATCTATTAAGGTTTTAAACTGTTTTGAATCTAATATAATATACATCTTCATACTTCTTGTAGTAACTTCATGTTTTAAGTACACTTAAAAAAGTTTTCTTCATTCATGCTCAAGCTCTTTTACGAGATATGTAGTTCAAGATCTGTCTCTTAAAAAATTCAGCACTATTTTTCAAGGCTCTTCTGGACGTTGGCGTATATTAGCAGAAATACTGATCATTACAAAAGGGCGTACACCACCCAAAAAGGTACAACAATTAAATTTACTTAATTATTAAATGACTTAGGGCTGATAGTTCAATCATCTGATAACTTTATTCGAGGAATAATTTTGAAATTTTTGACAGTTATTTCATACAAAAACTGTCAAACGTCAATTCTATTCCTCGAATAAAAATTATCTAGCGATGGAAAATCAGCCCTTAATAAACTTGCATGGAAAAATCACTTGAAGTTGTCAAAATTAAATGTTCTGTAATGAACAGGTTTCATCATGTACACTTACACTGAAACATTTCTCTATACGGTAAGTGGCGGCAAAATATCGGCTAAGTTGTAAACTATTACACTCATTAAACTACACACATCTACAAGGTTCAACTTGGGCAGTCACTGTTTTTCAAAGTCAAGCTTTTATTTTGAATCGATAATTCATCACTTAAAGAAGTCACGCCATTAGTTTTTTTTTTAGTACTCAAAAAGGCAATCTACTTAATAAAAGTCTTAAATTCATTGACAGACAACGCACAAGCTAAACTGTTGGGTCTAGAGTCTTGAAGCATGAAATTTTGCACAAGAGTTTCTTATACAACGAAAGTCCGAACTTAGCAAGGATTATTCATCCCCAAGCAATAAGACGAAAGTTCATATTTGTCTATGGAAAATCCCACGGCTTGTCAGTTCAGAAATAAATATACTAATACTTGAATTTATTTCTGAACTGACTAGCCGCGCCATGAATCCAACCATCATCCAACAATTTATTGACACCGTATTCAATACAGCATAATGTCAAATCAAATCTAATATACAAAAGGCAACACAAACTATATCAACAACGAGGTCTAACAGTGACACATATACGGCCGCGTGGGGGGCAGGGGGGGGCGGGCGTGCGCGCAACTTTCACTCGCGCGCCGGAGATGCGCGGATCAGCAGCAAGCGGCAATGACCATGCAGACTTAATGTCAAGTGCAAGATAATGATGCCACTTGAATGGCTGTTGACGCTTGGAAAGTGGCTGCTAAGAGGAAAACGTACAACTGGATTTTGATTGTGGATTGTGGGAATTTTAGGATATGTCGAGACGAAGCGAAACTTTGCAGTTGATTCCTAGGGAAGAGTACGTCATCGATTCTAACATTATATATCCAACATTACAAAACATGTTAAAAACTACAGGCTAAATAAATAAGCTTAATAAAATCGCCACCTCTTTCACACACGATTTTTTTTTTTTTTTTTTTTTATCTTTAGTCAGTGGAATGAACTTGACGTTACAATAGATTTTCCGAAATCTTTCTCAACTAAAACGTTTGGCCAAATGGGTAAGAAAGTGCCATAAACAAAAAGCAAACAGTACCTAAAGTAATGAATGGGGGCTCCTTGAGGAGTGAAACCGGAGGTACAAGTCGGGTGGCACGGCCTCCGTAACGAGAGTGTTCCTCCAGGATGCCAGAGACACTACAGAGTATGAGGAGCATGAGGCCGGCGGGGACACTGACGCAGGTTTTCATGGGACATGGGGGGCTCTCCCAGTACTTGTATCATTTGAAGTGTAAGGAGAGCCCCGCTTGTGTCTGTGAACCTGATACTACGGAAACGATATTCCACTTATTGCTCGACTGCCCGGTACATAATAGGGACAGGTACGATGTACAGCAGAGAATTGGTATAGAAATAAAAATGGAAAACCTAGAGACTACTTAGTGATAAACTTACTCGTCAAACTTTGAGTACTGTACAAAAATAGTCAGTATTGTAATAAATATTTTTGTAGTAAAGATAAAGCGAACTAGTAAATAAATAGAATTAAAGCATTCGTATGTATAAAGTTCTTTAAAATAAGCACGGTAATATAAGAAAGAGTAATAAGAGACAGAAAATAAGTAAATATAACTAGATTAAGAACTAAGATAGAATAATAATGTAGGAACAATCAGGGTTGTAAAGAAAATGGAAACCGATAGACGTAGAAATAGGCACAAGCGGGTCTAGAATGCTTATACATTAAACAAGAACCACCTGTAAAGAAAATGTAGAGATGGTATAGTTGGAAATAATTACTGTAGGACCCTGCCTGGGTAGAGTATTTAAACTGTCCAAAGCGTGGTTTTAAAAGTAGAGGGATAAGATTTGTGGATAAATTCACAGGGATAAGAAAAAAAGAATGAATGCAAGAAGAGTTAAATACTAACTTCGATAACCGATTTCAAATGTCAAAATAGAGATGCAAATAGTCCTAACAACGATGACATACATTACTGAAGATTCCCCGAAGGTTTCATGATGTTACAAAACGTAGGAGATTCGATGACTTGTTGGACTTCCCAATAAGCAAGATCATTGCAGTTGCATTGTTACATCAGTGCTAGCCAGAAGGCGACTCAGTCCGAGAGGTGTCGAAACAACTAACTAGACTAGACTCTGTTGAGCGATGCGCTAGACGAGGTCGTGGAATAAACCTGACCGCGAATAATCCAACGAAACTTAACTTGGATAAGATATTAAATTATTTTTTTGTTTTATTTAACCATTTATGCACACACATATATAAAAAGGCAAGAAAAAAAAATTAACAGAAAAATAGGTGCAGAGGTGATGCTCATTTCATAAGAATCTCTTCCAGCATACCTGAGATAGGACAATAGATAGACAGCGTGTGAAAGAGTAAAGGAGACAAAAAAAGAACATAAAATCATGTACAATTCACTTAATAAAACTCAACGCATATTATGAGAATATACTTACATACATACAAATAAACAAACATACTTCTAAAATAAATATCACTAGAATATTAATAATTATAACGTAACGTAAAGATAGTGATCTTTTACTCTTCTTTTAAAAACTGCAACAGTTTGGCAGTCCCTAATGACAGGCGGTAGTGAATTCCACAATCGCACCGCCTGCACTGTGAAGGAGTAGGAGTACAAGTCGGTGGAGTGGGGAGGGGACTTGAGAAGTTTTTAAGAGGCAACCTGCAAGGTGTATCTGAAGGATGGGCGTAGGAGAAACGCTCCCGCAGATAGGCTGGACAATGGGATGGGAATTAGTATAAGGACATAGTTTTTTCCGCAGACCATTTTATGGGAGTATAAAATAGTTGAAGTAATAAGAGGTTGTCATTTTTAAAGTTACTTACCTGACAAACAGCAGACCTGTCAGGTGACAAATATTTCAGCATCATTCTGAAATATACTTTAATGTTATAGCGAAATACACACTATTATTAATTAGGCATCAATACAACCCAATTTATCGATTACAACAATTAAATTCATTATCTAATCATCATAAATATTACAATTACTCAAAAACTAACTTTAAGTTCAGTGCATCTTTTTCTTTCTATTTCATTAAGAAAAGGACAGAAGATAAATATTAGTTTAGTCTTGTCAAATTAGTCAGCGCCTGACGTAAATTGACGTATTTTTAGTAGCCATGTTTTTAATCACGTCTAAACTTGCTATGGAGTATCTAAATTTGACAGGACTAAATATATCTTCTGTCCTTTTTTTAATGAAATAGAAAGAAAAATATGCCCTGAACTTAAATTTAGTTTAGTTTGTGAACAAGGAAATCGGCGCCTATGTCAATCTAAGTCTAAATCAATGTCTGAAAAATAATTGATGGCTTATGAATATTTAGATGTTGTATGTTCTCGTGACCGTTTTCCATGTTTTTGTCAATATTGTAGTATATTGTGAGACTAACGACTACCTAATGCGTGACAATTTAAGTGCGACATATGTCTTGTGTAGTCACATTGCGTGCGTTGCTTGCGATAATTTAATACGATCATGATCATGTGCTGTAAGTATCAGCATGTTTGGTTGTACCGTTTAGTTATTTCTGATGAACTCGTTGTTACGATAACTTATAGTAATAGAGGATCATTGAGCAGCAGTCTTTTCCATGGACAACTAGGGAAGCTCTAGAATCTATCGAAAAATTGTACCCTGTTTTTATCGCGACACTTTACACGCGACACTAGCTACCATAATCAACCTATAATGTTCCCACTGCTGGGACACAGGCCTCCTCTCAGTGAGAGGGAGTGGGCCGTAATCCACCACGCAGGCCTAGTGCGGGTTGGTAGATGTCACATGTCTTCGAATTTTTGGTTCTAGGACATGCCGGTTTCCTCACGATGTTTTCCTTCACCGTTTTAAGAGCAGTGGCGATGGAATTATTTACACAAAGTAATGCGCCTGTCTGGGTTCGAACCTACGACCTACAACTCGTAAGTCGTGACCGTTACCACTGAGCACTGCTCTCTACCTGCCACTACTGCTCTCTACCTGCCACTACTGCTCGCTACCTGCCACTACTGCTCGCTAACGTGGAATTAGTAAATTCAATATAGCACATACAGCTACTTAGTGCAAATGTCACTTTAACAATACATAAATGTGCTTTCTGTGTTATTTTTAGACGTCATTGACCGACAGAGAATTGAGAGAACCAACATTTTTAGGAAACAGACTGGACTTCTTGGTTGAAATCGTCAAACCATCGTCCATACTGAGCAAGCATTGTCATGAATGGTCGTTCTGTCCCGGTAAGAGAAGAGGCATTGCAGTGAGACAGTATGTACTGTCTAGTACAGATAGATAGAACATACCTATCTACAACAAAGTGCATCAAAATAATCCCATACGTGCTTGAGTGTAGAAGTTGAACGCGGACCGGCGCACGCGACGCTTGCCGCATCGATAACGACGCGCGGACATTGGCCAGCGAGGTGAAAGCGAAACAGCTGATCCTGGTACTTTAGATAAAGGGGTAGGCACAGGTCCAGGGCAGGGATAGGATCTGGCTGAATTGACTAGACTAGTGAAATGGTCTTGTGGTGGTAAATGCACTTTGATGGAACTTTTGGTGAAGTAAAAGATGCTTAGGGAATTCTGTCAAGAACATGGAGAACAGTGTCCTTAATTTCTGTTCTTTAAGCAGAAAATAATAATACAGTTGTCAACTTCTTCGATTTGTTTGTTTGTGATGTGTTGACATTGTCTAGTCAGGTGAAAGTGATGAGTACATTCTTTGGTGATGTCATTGACCCGTTAGAATTTGCCCCTTACACTAAACGATTCTAGCTCTGTACTGTAAACCACACGTCTACTGTATCAATCCGATTTCTACAGTGTCTTTATGTGACAGCAATAAGTGCGGTTTTTGTAGTTCAAGTGACTATTGACGCGTGACCGTACAAAACTCTGCCCGCATATGAAGTTGTTAATTTTCCGGAAAGAAAACTACTTCATGTCCTTGAATAGATACTAGATACCAAGCTACCTTTATGGCTCTGATGTCAATAAACCAAACAAACTTGTGAAAAGAGTTTAAATAAACATTGCAGAAGAGTCAATAATCTTTGAACCATGTTTTTTCACCAATTTCATGATCAGAATTTACAGACGATTATTGAGTAATTTTTTACTATTTCTACTGCTGGGCAAACGCCTCCATTGTGCATTGCCTTGCATACCTCTATCAATGCCACTAACAATGAGTTGTCAACCTTTTAACTTCAATATTCTTGATTCAATCACCCGACAACTCTGCTCACCCCGTGTGCGAACATTCTCGATGTTAGCAGTAAACAGTCAAGTGCGTAGTAGTGAAGAGAAAGCCGCGCATCAGGCGGACCGGTCGGCGTCCACATCTATGTGCTAGACTAGAACATGGTATTGTGACCCACTTCCATGCTATCCCAGGCTTCAGGCACCAATTATTATTACTAAGATCGAGATTAGTAGGTATAGTATCACCTAATTTTGTCTGCTTTGAATGAGAGAGTTCTATGGAACAGTAGTAACTTAGAAGGTTAAGAAATAATCACCATCGTGCAATATTGTGTAGACGGATTGTACGAGTATGTTATGTAGATAGTCGAGCAGTCATTTTCCTAGAGCTTTCGATGATTAGATCCCAACCATTGACTATGTTGTGGTTTTAAATAAGTATAAATATTCAATTTTTGTTCTTAGCTGTAAAATAATACATATTCCTACAATAATCCAAAAATAATAAAATAAATAATATATTATGGATGTACTAACACTAGTGTTTAAGTTGTGTATGTATCTACTAATACATTGGATTTTATGATCTAAAAAATAAATGAATTGAAATTGAATAATAATGAAATCGGTTTATTATAGGTACAGCTTTGCCTAACCCTCAGAGGATTGTGTGTTATAACTTTTATTAAGAGCATCTTAATAATAATGAATCTTTGAATAGCGTATCTCGCTCGTTGATGTCTAATACAGGCGCAAACGCATTTTGAGAAAAAAAAAATGAATCTTTTAATTCTTGAAAATAATGAATAAGTATTCAGATTTAAATCAAAATGAAAGTTTTTCATACAACAATTGTCAAGTAATAATTGTTCAAAATAACCCCATACTTAATCAAAATTGAACATAATAAAAATAACCACATAACTAAAGCCCGAAATTTTAAAAATTTTAGCCATTTCAAAAGACCACATGTTATCGAACAATAAGGTTCTTTATGTGCATATGTTAAGGCTTTCTCGCGTGTTGCTTTCACCTTTAGAGCCTGCGACAGATGTCCTTCGAACCCTTCAATCAGTCAATATTTGAATTGGGCCGAACTCCGGCAGGTAGGAAAAAAAAAACCCGAACATGTGCGTACTGTGGGAATTTTGGAATATGTGCCGATATCTTTGATCGACGTACGTTGGTACATCTCACATCCTTTGTTTGTGGATGTATACTCCTTTACTATCAAGAACAACTATTTAATCGAACTAGTTTCGAATCAAACCGCGATCTTAAATCCAAAGTTATAAAATTTTTGAACCCCGTGGTAAAGTAACTTGAATCTAAACAATCTGTTATTAAGAGATTTTAGAAGCATTGTGTAACTATGGCCCATCTTATTAGACTCGATAATTTTACAAAACTATTCAGCTTAGTAGGATCGGCGAAAATGTTTAGCCATCAGCCCAACAGCATACAGGTTCTCCATTTTTCCGCCAATTCTCGACCACTCATATCCATCTATTGCCAAGTATTCCCTTTCCTACAATGATCGCTGTTCACAAAGCACGCCTCTTTAGTTCAGCAAAACGAAGATGATTAGTATTTCCTTGTTATGATTTAACTGCCAGCTCACTTAGACATGTACCATCACTATACGTTTTTTAACAGGTATCAATAAACACAAAAGGCCCTTGTTTACCCCTTCACGGAAACTCTGATACGCGCCTATTAATCTAAGAAACTACTGCCACCTTATTTTTATACCATCACAAACGCCTTTAAACTTGGCAAAAAAGTCGTTCTTAATAGTAGAGACTATTAAACGACCCCTAACAAGGTAAGGCAAACAACCCTTTATTTACATCGCCCCTAAATCCGGAACGAACCGGATATCGTTTCAATAAGCGGCGGAAGTGACGTCACGTAACATGACGCCGCACATCCTTCACTAGGTTAATGGGCGTTCGAAGGCTTTCAGAGTTTTTTGCTGATCTGCTGATTCTTCCATTGTGGGACATATAATTATAATATGGTTGAGAAACTATTGAGTATGTTTAATTTGATCTTCACAATTTTGGCAATGATCGGTGAATTTAGAGTTATGGATGACTTGAGCGTTTATTATCTTTCTAATTTCTATGAAGTGATTTCAAGCCCTGGCTTATTGGTATCAATTCTGACTGTGAAAAGTGTTGCTACATTTGAACTCAATCAAGAACCACTCATAGCGTTAAATTGTGTATATACCTATAAATGAAAATGAAGCAGTAGAATGAAAATAAGTTACATAATGGGACTGAATATTATCACCAGCCAAATGTCTACCCTATAACCGACATGGCACTTGTCAATGTACTAAAAAAATGTGTCAGCCAGAAACTGTTTCAAGTTAGTCAGGTTCCTAACGCAGCTGATGCCAGCGCTTTACATTTTTATTTTACTCCGAAATCAGTACAAAAAGAACTATAATACTGTTATTTATACTCCTCCGAACACGGTTCCTATTGGAGACTCCATCATCCTAAAAGAGTACCGCAGCCTGCGTGCGAAAGGGACTGAGCTACAGGAGTGAGGGAGATGACGCACGGGCAACGTCCTGATTTGTCAATAAACTTGACCCACATTTCATTGAGAGCGAGTCTGGAAGGCTTCGGAGGTAAAGACGCGGTTACAAGGAGGTGAAAAGTTTAAATTTAAAGAAAAACATGATTGTTTTTTTTTTGTAATGACTGATGAAGAGATGATGTTGATTGACTGGTAGAAAATTAATTTTAAGTCCGACTCTGTATTTTTGTTTGGTAGAAAACTTAACACAAGCTTTATTATTTGATTTAAATAGAGTTACATGATGGGAAGGAATAAGAACAACATTACAACTGCAATATTGTTTTGGTGTTGCAATTGAAATCGGCTCTCCTCTCTGTGTTTCATAACAAAACACAACTTATAGAAGAAGAATAAAAGTCCTTTTCCAAAATCACATCAAGATAATTTTAGCAAACTACATCTACACAAGCTAAAAACAAATAGAATGAACATCATTTTCAGTTCGCACAAATCTATATAAAAATCCTACTTTGAGTAATGCTTGTGCCCGCGGTTTTACTCGAGGTCCTTGTCCCTTGTAACGGTGCGTCGGTTTCGGGCGACGGAGCCCGCTCGTGAGCCCCGAGTGGCCCCGACATGAAACCAGTGGTCACTGCCACCGTACGCACAATTGTGAGGTTTTTATTTTATACCTAGGTAGAAAAATACATGTTGGAACTGACCGGTCAGATTGTGACAAAAAGCTAGGGATAATAAGTCAAAGAACAACTAGATAGATCAAATTGACACTCTATGTCCAAACAATACCCGCTGTCCACTACTAATAACACAAATTCTATGAAAACATTAATTTAGAATTTCAAGCAATTTCTAAACATTTTGTAGTCAAACAAAAATCCTAGAAACAAAACAAAAAATCGCTCAACACAAACCATCGTCCATCTAATTCGTAGCAGTAAATCTATCGTCCCTACATTATGTTAATGCCGCCACGTGGCGCGGGCGTCGAACGGCCTTGTTCGCGCGCGGCGAGGCGTGCGCGGGCGCAGTTACTCGCTACGTCACACCGGCCCGTACGCTAACTGTACCACACGTGCTTGCCAATACACTGATAAGCTTTGTTTGGTTAGTCATTAGTTTGTGCGCTATGAATTTTTGAGTTTGCGCTTGAACATTTAGCTGGGATTTAACTTTTTAAATTCATGAACGTTTGGGACACATTCATGATTTACGGAACAAGACTTTATTTACTATCCAGTTAACGTAATTTACAGACTTGAGTTATAGTGCAGTTTCTAAAGTACAGTCAGCCTGTAATATTGCCTTCCCATCTACGCCTAATAGTTTGTGATCTGGTGCCTATGACCCCAGGTATGCTACGATTAAATACAATAATCATGAACAATAATTAATAGAACTATTATCATAAAATCACTCAAGATGATGAGAACGATGTGCTTTAATGTTGTTATACGACACTTGTAACTTAACCCTTTTAATATAAAATCAAATCATATTGAAAATATAGTAAAAATCTGAGTTTTACGATAGCTGTGAAAACGATATCTTTATTAAAACATCAAATAGGCCACAAGAACAAGTAAACGAGTTAAAAATTCTTATTTACAAAATTAACATAGAAATGTTTGTGGCCTCTGTTCCCCGTTATAATAATATAATAAAATCCACGTCGATTGCATTCATGAATAATTATAATTATCATCCTAATGTAAGCTTAGAAAATGAAGGAATTCAAATGTTTACGACCCCTAACCGGTCAGATAATACTTATATTATTTATTAATTGAGTCGCAGGCGGATTAAATACGACTATTAAATGTATGTATTAAACAATAATTAAATATACAGTCGTTTACTAAACGGACTCGTATAACAATTCTATTATATCAATTTGGCAAATACACTGCAGTTGCGAATCCCACTGTTTTGCCGACGCGGCGCTTTGGTCTGTCAAAAGTAAGATGTCGCTTAGAGCACACATCCCTAGCAACATAGATAGACTATAGTTTGTCACATTACCGTGTAAAACAGTAGTATTGGTCTTAAAGCAGCTGATTTAGATGGTTTTTTCTTTTATTTTTAGATCAGCAGCGATACAGAGCAGAAAGGAATGAGCAGCAAGCAAAGCCTAATTGCTATACATGATCAAAACGCCTTTTATTTCGTCCAGTAAGTGCCTTTCAATAACTTTTACTAACCTTTTAGTTATAACACTAAATAACCGCGGATTAAACGCCGTTTATCACAAAAAACATCAAATGTTAGTGCGTTAGTAACAAAAATGGCACCTAAAATTATGTTAGTATTGCTGGTTAGGTAGCTATACTCATCTGATGCCTATGTCTGTCCTGATCCATTGATTTTGAAAAGGACAGTCAAAACAGACAGCAATCGCTTTCAGAATGCTGTTGTGCTGCTTCGTAGATGGTGCAGCAGAGAGTTTGCTTTGATGCCCATATTTATACTTCAAGAAAACTGTCTGACAAAGACTCTTTGAATTTTGTAATTTAAAATTTTAAGCTTCTATTGTATATTTATATTTATTTGCTTATAACATATGGTTATAAGTTGAACCGTTTGAACGCTAAACATATTTTAAATATCAATCTGTCTATCCGTGTAATTCAAACAATTGAAAGAAACAAAAATATGTTTTATAATTATCGCTAAGCGCATTATTGACCTGCGGTGCAAGTGGGCCGTAGTATTTAACCAGCAACAGTATCTTAAAGTAAATTGCATTTTCTAATTTTTGGCACAAACTGAAAAGGTTTTACCTAATTTTGGCATGAATTCAACACGTGCCCGATTTTCGGTACAAATTCAGTACAGTCACGTGATCAGTACAAGACTTTGAATCGAGGTTTCGAGGCCATTGCGGGGGATTGCGGTGAAATGGAGACGCTGGGGGGAGAGGGGGGAAGGCTTTCGTCTCAAAAAGTGAAACGGGTCTAACTGTAAAGCCAGGTTAATTGTCGGATTTGTTTTGCGAGTGTTATTAAATTTGCGTTATTATCTTAGACACGAAGTCGTGAGACTTTCAGACACACGTTTTGTTAAAAAGACTGTTCTTTTTCGTGTGATCTTGGATGATTAGACTGATGAATTTTAAGTAATTAATATATATACAGACTGTCAAATTCACAAGCAGACATACGTATATATACTGTCTCATTACTATTTGTATTAAGCTTTGGAGAAAGAGAGAGAGACTTTTGAAATAAAATATTGAGTTCAAGCTATCATTTTTATAAAATGCTATTACGAGTACATTGTATACTTTCATTGCATTAAATTTGTAAAATCATTTTCCACAAATAACACTAATGTCAAGTGGTGTCAAACTCAAAAGCTTTGCAAAATAATTATAATCTTGGTTTACCTGTCAAGTTACAGTTTCGCGTTTTGACATGGTAAATTACATACAATAGTACTACATCTTTAATGTATCGTTAGATTTAAATTGCTTGTATTGTCTATCCGTTGAACAAAAAACTGCTGTTGAGTAGTTATCGAGTTAGCGATCGGTTATTGCTTGAAGTTAACCGATGATTAACAAGTCGTATATAAGATGGTAGAATCAGGACTGTAATTATAACATATCACCATAAGTTATAAGCCAATAAAAATAAATATAAAATGGAAATTTCATATCTTAAGAGGTACTTAATTGTTGGTTTTGAAAGTTTACAAAGAGACTTTCTGAGCCAGTTTCCTTTAAGTATTTTACAGATTTATACATTAATGTATCTATGTAAAAGTTAATGACATTAAATCTATCTCGAAAAATGACGTTTATCAAATTGGGAAAAACCACATTATTAATTAATTTGCTAAATGTTGCATTTATTAACAAGTGAATCCAATTCTACGAAAATGAGAAAAAATACAACTTTCTTTTCACAGAATTAGTACGAGGTGTTATTCGTGAGAAGAACCTCACTAAGTTAAAAAAGAGACGAGGTCAAGGACACACAATGATTAATGATTTGTTTAAACAAACATGACTCATATTTAATATACGTAGCTTTCTATTTGTATGAAAAACGCCGTTAAATTCTTGAGATAATTCTCATATTTATCTCAATGAGATAGCTCTTATCGGAAATACCCAGGCTAAAAACGATATATCCAAAGTTAACCAAATTTTTTTCCTTTTTAATATTTATAAGAAAAAAAATCCACAACTTTCTTTTGGCAAATTGCGTCACGAAATCTGGCTTACATCCGTGAGATGGCTCTTATTTGGCCCAAAAAATTGGGTCATTCGACGAAAAAAGGACGAAACTGGCTTCTTTGGAATTTACATACAAACTCGCTGACGGCTGTAAAAGAGGATTACTTTTTATTTTACTTACAACAATGTTGCATTTTTGTCTCGGCTCCCTTAAAGGGGGGTGGGGATGGGGGGGTTAATGTAAGGGTTTCTGCGAATTATGTAAGAACAAATTTATGTTTTGATATGATCTGTTTTCAAAGAAAAAGCAACCCTAAAATCAGCGTGAGCATTTGACAGCAAAATGTTGTTATTTTCACTCCATGAAGTCAAAGTTGGTTTGAAATACCTATGCCTGAAAAACTGCTTACTCGACAAGGCCTTGTTTTTGTCCAAGTTTATGCGTTTCGTTTATGCAGAATAAAACATTTTTCTTTCTTTCTTTATTTTCAAGGAAAAATTAAATATAAAATGCAAATCGCACACTAGGCATTCGTCAAGTAGACACGTCTCATTTCACATTTGAACGCAATTGAAGAAACTGAACATACTTCCACTTTTGTTATTATTACCTAATAGGCATGCCTAATGAAAACATTACCAATTCCCTACATACGCCATCGTAGCCATAACCACTAAAATAAAAAACTTAAGTCTGAAATGCTCGGATTATTTTAGAAGTCGCTCTTGATAGATTTCATTTGGTTTTCAATCTTACAATCACTAGCTGCGCCCCGCGGTTCCGGGGGGGGGGGGGGGGGGGAATCGGGATTAAAAGTATCCTATACGTTAATGCTGGTTATAAACCATCTGTGTGTCAAATTTCATCCAAATCCGTTAAGTAGCTTTTGCGTGAAAGAGTAACAAACATGCATCCATCCATCCATACAAACTTTCACGTTTATAATATTAGTAGGATTAATTCGCATTTTGCGTCCGTCCGTGTGACCCCGTTGTTCTTTTAAACTCCGAATCAGATTTCGATGCGGTTTTAACCATGATTTAAAGAATTTATCCCTGTATAATGTATGCTACATTAATATTTAACTTACGTGTAAGAAATCCCGATGTTTTGTCAAGTCATAAAAACCGTGTGAAGCAGGAGCGGGTCGCTCGTAGTAAATAAATAGAGCATTTCAATAAAAATCCATCTTTGTGAACTCGTTCGAAACCGACATAAAATCAACGCATCTTATCTCACGTGTCCTTCGATTCCACCGGCCAAAGGTTCCGAAAACCGTATTGGGGTCATTCCGGTCCCGTTACCTCAAAGAACCTGTTCCCTCCCGGCTACCTGGTACATGGTGACTGACAACTACTTATTAGCTGCCCAAATTATGTACTTACCTCAGTTGCGTTCAAGTGGTTTTAGTACGAAAATGTTAAAATTGGTGCGTGAAAGAGCTTTGGTGTTGCGTTTATGAGGTAAAGAAAATTGTCGGTAGACAGGTTCGATGCGCGGTTGTTTATGAGTATTTCTTGTGAATTCTTTCTTCTGTTCATAGACTTTGTAGTGTTGTCTCTTCGTATGATATTCTTTTAGGTATTTTTCACCAAGTTTAATTGTGGATCTTGTTTTTGGTGAATGAACCTAGTTTACTTTTTTTCATGTGAGGTAGTGGAACAGGCCATTGTGTACAAACCTTAAATCTTTACTGTTTTTCATAAAGAGTTGGTCAAAAAAACAATTCAAATTTACGCATGTGACGTTTGCACATTCACAAATAAAAGCACAGAGATTATCCTCGTGAATACACTTGCGTACACAAATCTGTCTTAAACAGTTCTAAATACTAAACGTACGCGTGCCACATACGAACGGGGCGTCGCTCGTAAACCCACATAGTGGTCACATACGTACATTTTTGTGACCAAAATACAGTTTGTTTTTTAATTCGGTGCTCAACTGGACTTCTGTTTATCGCCATTTTGTGGAAATGAGCGGTTTTTTTACTTATTAGAATGTTTGGCAAATATGTTTCAGTGTGGTATGAAAGACTCTGAAATACAAAAGAGCGGGCTTTTTGTTTCGTACATTAATTAAATATTCATGTATTTGATTATGTTTACCTATTAAAA
The DNA here is from genome assembly GCA_947507525.1 of Apamea epomidion. Classification (NCBI taxonomy): domain Eukaryota; kingdom Metazoa; phylum Arthropoda; class Insecta; order Lepidoptera; family Noctuidae; genus Apamea; species Apamea epomidion. The sequence continues at coordinate 817,598 of OX382226.1, forward strand.
AAAAACTCAATCGATCTGCCTAGCCTTGTCCCAACTATGTTGGGGTCGGCTTCCAGTCAAACCGGATGCAGCTGAATACCAGTATTTTACATCTTGATGTAAAATACTGGTATTCAGCTGCATCAATCAGTCCAGATAGGCAGTGGCTTGCCAATGCCTATCTGAACTCCGCAACCCAGTTACTGGGTAACACGATACCCCTTGGCAAGACTGCTTGTCAGACTTTCGGGCTTCTGACGACTAAGGACTGTCAACGATCTACGAACGACAGCCGGGACCAACGAGTTAACAAAGAGTTTATTTTCCGTTCATGTGCGTGAATTCCATCATCTTTATATTTGACCCAATAATGTCTTAAATTCTCTATTCTTCTATGGACTAAAGAACAACTTACATCTTTGATTGCCCCACTATAACAAATAACCCAAAAAACTGGAGCCCATGTCATATACTGCGAATGACATGCGAAGCTAACCCGTTCATTACCGCGGCATTATGCGATGCCGATAATAACATACCGCGTGAGGTCTCAGCGCTGTGGGGTGAGGTCGGCTGGTGATCACGGTTATCTACTGGTTATTGACAATAGCAAGTAATAAGTCTCGGGTTAAACTGGATTTTGGAAAATGCTGGGTCGTTGAGGTTATTTTTGCCAGTACGTACTTACTTACATCTCATCATCTTCCTGCCCTTATCCCATGTTACTTGGGGTCGGCGCAACACGTTTTCTTCTTCCATTCTCCCCTGTCAACCGTCACGCTATCATTCACTCCCTTCTCTTTCATATCATTCCTCACACAATCCATCCACCTTTTCTTCGGCCTTCCTCTCCCTCTCCATCCATCAACATGTATATTCATCACTCTTTTAGTCACATGCGTTTCGTCCCTTCTCATCACATGCCCATACCAAGCCAAACGATTTCCTTTCAACTTTTCTGTCATTGGCGCCACTTTCAAACTTCCCCTTATATACTCATTTCTTACTTTATCCATTCTCGTCACTCCACACATCCATCTCAACATTCTCATCTCCGCTGCATGCAATCTTTTTTCATCCGTCTTCTTCACAGCCCAGCATTCAGATCCATAAAGTACGACAGGCCTTATCACGGACTTATAAATTTTCCCCTTTAACTTGAGGGGCATCCGTGGGTCGCAAGTTGTTCCTGTGACCTGTCGCCATTTCATCCATCCTGAGTTGATCCGGTGCGTTACGTCTCGGTCTACTTTGCCATCTCCTTGGACAAGTGACCCGAGGTACCGAAAGTCGGAGCAGATCGATAAGGGCGTTCCGGCGAGAGACATGGGCCTAGGACTGGAGAGACCGCCAAAATCACAAAACAGATACTCAGTTTTGGTCCGACTTACTCTCAGGCCCACGGTCTCGAGTCTTTTCCACCACCTCCCTAATCTGCTCTGGACCTCTGAGCCGCTCTCGGCCACCAGCACAATGTCATCGGCGAACAGCATACACCAGGGAGCCTCCTCTTGGATGTCCGATGTAAGAGCATCCATTATCAGCACGAAGAGGTACGGACTGAGTGCTGAGCCCTGGTGCAAGCCGACAGCCACATCGAAGCTGCCAGTAGTGCCCACTGTAGACCGGACTTGGGTACTACATCGACTGTACATCGCTCCAATCAACTGCACATACTTCCCTGGCACGCCTTTCTCCTTTAGCGCCCACCACAAAACTTCACGAGGCACTCTGTCGTATGCTTTTTCGAGGTCAACAAATACCATGTGCAAGTTCTTATGCGCACTTCTGTATTTCTCGCACAGCTGGCGGATAGCAAAGATGGCATCTGTTGTTCCTCGACCAGGCATAAAACCGAATTGGTTTTGCGAAATTTCACTCTCTTCTCTCAGTCGCCTTTCAATAACTTTCTCCCAAGCCTTCATACTATGTGACATTAGCTTTATTCCTCTATAGTTGTTGCACTCCAGCACATCACCTTTGTTTTTAAAGATGGGCACCAGCGAACTGTTACACCATTCGTCAGGGATGGTTTCTTCCAGCAACAACTTATTGAAGAATAAAGCTAACCACGTCCATCCATCTATCCGTAATAGCTTCCATACTTCAACTGGTATTCCATCCGGACCTATTGCTTTACCATTCTTCATCCCATTTACTGCTATTCTCACTTCATCCATACTAATCCTTCTCACTAACCCCTCATTTACTGGTTTATTCCCAAGCACACCACTCCAGTCATTCTCCTCATTCATCAGTCTTTCGAAATAACTCTTCCACCTATCCTTAATTTTCTCATCATCCGAAAGAACTATTCCAGTTTCATCCTTTATACACTTTATTACTTACTTACATCTATAGGATTGTTAATAGTTAGGAATATATAAAGTTAAAACGACGTCTTATGTTAGTTTGTTATTAACTTTTTATAATGTAATAAATGCGCCAAATATTATTATAAGTCAAAGATTTCATAATATTTTAAAGTCTAAACGAATATTATAAAGATAAAATATTTGATTTTTTCTATGTTTGTTTGTTACGCTATTACGCTAAAACGGCAAAACAGTTTTGGATGAAATTTAGCACCGGGGAAGACCTGGATTAAGACATAGTATACTTTTTATCCCGCTTTTCCTACGGGATCGACTTATGCGGGTGAAACCGCGGGGCACAGCTAGTAGATACATGTATATTGTTGTGGTTGCTTATATTGACAATTACAAGAAAACTTCATAAATCTTGCTATTTTGTCTTTCGTATTTATGTTTCATATACTTTTAATATACTTTGTGGAATTATCGTAATAGAAATGTACAGTAAAGTATGTACCACACATAAATCAAATTCTTAATTTTCCACCAAAACTCAGCGTCTGTCCGTAACTGGAATGTAATTAATACCTATAAAATAAATAAATGATTTTCGTCAGTATAAGTGATAGGATACCAGCGAATTTTATTCCAAAACCACGAAACTAGTTCCAGGGGCCTTTATAAAAGACTCCTTTTTTTTTGGATTGGAAATCATCAAATGACCTCTCCCTTTCTGGGCTGAGCGGAAGGGCGTGTCACACTTCTACTGAATAAAACCCACCCGTGTTCCTTCAGTTGCCTGTACCAGGGGTATCTCTATCGAACAACCCGCGGCCCTGGCGGACCCCGTCAGTTCGTGCTGACATGTCTTTGAGGCGCGCGTCGTACACAACGCGCCGTCGACCCGGGCCTGGTCCTCACCGGGCGGCGAGCTGCCCATCGCTCGCCGCCCACAAGCCCGCGCCTACGGTAGCCGGGAGTCGGCTGTTGACTCCCGTCCAGGGCGTCTCCTGCGGCGACTAGGGGCGTGAGGGCGCAGAGATTGCCTCTCCCTCACGCGCTCCGCCTCCTCCTTTGCGAGCATTACTCCTTCGCAGAAGGAGGTGACGGCCTCCCATGCACTCTCGCTCCGTACCATGGCCTGGACCAGGGCTAGACGTGAGAGATCGCCGCCACCGATCGCTGTCACGAGGACGCGGCGGTGCTCCGCCCAAGCCAGGCAAACTTCCACCGTATGCTCCACTGTGTCCTCCGGGCGATCTACACAGTGGTGACACCCTGGCGTTTCCTCCCGCCTTATCCTGAACAGGAACCTCCCGAAACAACTGTGTCCGGTGAGGACCTGCGTCAGGCGGCTTATAAAAGACTCCTTAGATGTAACTTTTTAGACTTTACCTATAAAGTTGGTCTCTCATTTACCCAAATTTCGAGAGATTTTTGGCTTTTAGTCGTTTATTAATTCAGCAGCGACTTTAGTCTGGAGGCTTGAAAAATTTAACAGAAAAGACAACATTTAACAAGATCTAAAGCCATGATGGATACATTTGCCCAACATTGGGACTCATCATCATTGCCCAACGTTCAAAAAGTTAATAGTAGGAGCGAACACCAACAGTCTTCAGCAAATCTCGCCATTCTCTTATCCCTTGGGCACTAACAGTATCGCTTGTGTCCATTCAGTCCACGAACACCAATTACATGAAATTTAGCCGAGCTCCGTTACGCCGTATTATATTTATTCACTGTGTGTTTATAAACGTATGCATAAAAATGAGCGGCCAGTACTTAGTGGAATCATGTTGAGGCTACGAGATGCGGTTAATGGTGGACCAAATTAGTACGGTTCGAATAAATAGCTTAAAATATGTGACGATACGATGACAGTCAAATTACATTTCTTCAACAATCACTTTACATACAAAAACTCTGAACTCTAATTAATTTCACAAAAATATTCACACCTGAAAGAATCGTGTGAAACGTAATAAAAATATTAAATTAATTGTTACTGAAATGCTCCAATTAACGTCTTAACAATGTGCTATACCGCTGTGACGTCACTGTAACGGTAAACAAATTTAGTTCGTTTTTCAAAAATTCAAACTAGTTTTACAGAACTGCCGGAAACCGTTAAATTACGAGTTTATGAGACTGTGTTCGTATGTTTAATTACTGTTGACTAGATCATTTTAGAAGAGGATTGATTTGTAAAGTAATTTGTATCTTTTACACGTGTTATTCTTTAACCGCTGGTGTTAAAGCTAGAAAGGAAAATATACAACATGTCCCGGAATTAACGCACACCACTAAATACCCCAATTAGAAAAATTATGTTGTAATCATAATACATACACTGAATTTTTATTATTATGTATAAAACATTGTTTTTTTAATTAAATGAGTTATACTGATTGTGGGAGAAAATTGTGGTCACATTACAAATCTACACGTGCATCCAGTCAAACACGTATAAGGGTCTAGCGTAGTAGGTACTACATCCATTTTCGTAAGTTTTGACTGTGCAGCGAAAGTGTGACAGTAATTTACGTAGTTAAAATTATTTTGGGACCAAAAATAACCGATAAAAAGAAATGACAGACATCGATTCAGTCAACGATTCTGAACAAACTACTTTCATAATGTGCATTAATTCAGTTACACATTGTATATCAATAGCTTGGCAGATTCAGGTTTCCAGCCATGATTGCATATTTTTTTATTACTTCTCTCATCATTCTAACTACTTAGGTACTCATCTAGTTGATCATTAATTAAACCACAATTAATATCATTAATTATTTTCGTAAGATTTCCAATCACCCAGACGGAGTGTGTCAAAACAATCAGGTTGCTACCGAACCTTTGAATAAAAACGAACGACTTCATGATGACGTCACGACGAGGGTGTTCCCAATAAAGTTGTCAGTGATCGCCATTATTGAGAGATTAATTGCAAACGGGACGTGCGCCCGCGCGACGCACTGTACAGGGCAGTGGCAGAAGGTTCAAGCTTAAAAGAACGAATGTGATGGATACTTACGTCTTTACGACCAGACGTAAGTACGAAAACGAAGCAATAGGATGTAATGTTCGTAGCAGGTGACAAGTTGTCGTTTCTGCGTAAGTTTTTGTAAGTATTTATTCCCCAAAGGGTTAAGCAGAAGTGTATATCGCCCACATCTCACCAGTTATATTTAATGTACATGTACTAGGTGGTGACTGGCAAGCCTATTTAAATGTGTCTTAAGTTTTACACATCACTTAGTTAGAGCCCACTTCACGTGACGTCTTTCGCCGCAGGAAAAACGGCTCCATTCGAGTTCGAAAATAATTGGACGATTTTGAAACAGAAGGAAGAGTAAAACTGTATTAATGTTTAAAGGACTGAGTTACAATAAAAGTAGATTTAACTATTAAGATTCTTCATTAGTCAAAAAGTCAGTTTGTAAAAAGCTACTTGCAGACCTCTTGACACGTAACATTTCTATAGAGTGTGTATCGTTTAAGATCACTACCAACTATATACATTTCCTTTTATATCAAACACTATCTACATAGCATTAGCATATTAAGTTATTAAGTTTCTGATGACTACCGTACACTCTTGCGCATACCAGTCCCGATCGATCACTATCGATCTATAGACAGATCATTATTGTGTTAGATCCACAATAAAGATATACTTGGATTACTCGGCCCCGATCAAGGATCGAAGCCATACGTAAATTATGTTGTATAAGTTTACGTAGCAGTAACTGTAAGTGGCAGAATGTAGCAGAAGTGGCAGCAAGTGATAGTACGTGGCAGGAAGGGATTGGTGTTGTGCGAGGTGATAGCGTTTGATGGTTTTTTAGATATCTGTCGTTTGAATGATTGTGTTGAGGAGTATGTTCTTTTTTTATCGAAGTACCTTGTGTCTAAATAACGGCCGCGTGGATCAATCAAGTTACGCGTCAGGTACGCGGGCTGCGGGTGGGCTACGGATGGGTTACCACTTTTGCAAAATCAGACCTCTCTAATTATCAGAGAGTACGTTAAACCATTTTTGTGCCTCCCGTATGGTCTTATCACCTTTTCAGTTTTAGAAGATTGTCCAAAAGTGATTAAAAAGGAGAAATCTCTTTATTATTATTTGCTTTGTACCTACACATTGAAATTCGTCAATTCGTGGTGTGCTAAAAAGCTTTATTAAAACTTCAAACTAGGAATTATTCATGTATCGTAAAATTAAATGCTTTGGCGTTTACAAACACAAATCTCTACACAAAAGAACAGAATTGAAACAACTATCTGTGGCCACAGTATTTGTTCAGTACGGGAATCATACCCGCGACCCGTAGCGTAGAGACGTAGCATAACTGTGCCATCAAATTATTCATCTCGTAAAACTCAAACACATCATTATTATCAAATAAATTACCCTCTTTCTACCAACATAATAAAAACAAACTCAGATCACAAGTCCAAATCAGTCAACTAAATAATTCAAAGTGTTCAAGTTCTTGTGAAGTTTCACGGACCTGTTCGCAGTAGTTACAATGTCACGGTTGCAAGAAACGAGGTGCGCCGGCGACTGCGAAAGAAAGTTGATGACGCACACGAGCGCACACACATAGTGAGCTTGTGTTTGTGTGGATGTGTGTGCATGAGAAAGAGGCGGGGCGCGAGTGATTATGTGTGCGTGGGGCATTAGATGGATTGATTGGAGGAGTTTGTGTCACTATGGTATATAAAATAGGACAATTAATTACCGCCTTCTTTGAGCGAAGATTGTTGTTGTCAAATTCTAAGAGAAACTGGATGTGAGAATAATCATAATACAATCGTCCAATTAAGTATAATTAAGAAAACATTTACCCATTTTAAATGTACACTAGAAAATTGTTCACATCCGACTAAAAACATGATAAACTATATCGTACTTTTAAACCAAGATAGAATACTCTATTTCGCACCAAAGAACACTTGTTATCATCAATCTGACATATAATAAAAACATCCAGTATGCTTCACTTTCACTTGCAAAATTGCTTAGTCATAACTTATTTTTCAAATCATTAACGAGTACTTACTACGTAGCGTTATGTGTATGTGTGTGTGTGAGTGTGTATGTAATTACAACTTCACTTACACACCCACAGTGTGCACACAAGCAGACGTAAACAAAGTTGTATGCACGTTTACACAGACATAGCCACTGTCAGTAGGTCACCGTATAGAGGCGCGCGTTGATGTCTTTTCTATGGACATTAGCGCTTAGGCGCGGGAGCAGATTTTTATTATGAATTTTAATTTAAAATTATTTATTATGGGACCGTTTTTATGGATTTATGGTGCAAAAGAGAAGATGGTTATGTATTTTCTCTTATTATTATTCTAATAGTGTAAGGTGGTTGTGGGGAGAAAATTGTGGAAATTGATAGCTTTAAAAATAGTCTACTTTATTAAGACACTTCAAATTCCAATAAGTTGATAAATCATTTTAGAATTAAGTTTTAAATTACCTAAAGATGCATATTTTATTTCTTCTTTCGTTTATGAGTATAATATTATGTATTTGATCCTTATTATTTTAAATAATGTGTTAACCGACGATGACTATAAATAATAACCACAAAAAAACCTTATTCATTGCATAATACGCATAAGAAAAGGCTATATTTACAGTAAAGATATTTATGGCTTTAACAAAAAGAAATGCCCAAATCATAGAAAACCGTATTAGCGGGGCGCTGCGAAATGTAAAAGTCGTCAAGTCACGTTAGTAAACAATGAAAAATCATGCGATTTTCAACCTTACTACTCAAATCATAAGAGGGTGATGTGTGTTTTCTATTTGCCAAGTAAAACTTTTGTTATACTTTTAATATTGGGAAAATTGCTAAAAATCACTATGTTTTGCGTTCAAATAAAGTTTACTCACGGCGTTATAAAAACGCGATGTCACGGCATTTAACATGACTAATATTTTGTTAGACAAACCTATTAGCGTGCTAACACTCTAACAGTGACTTAACATAATCTAAGCTAACTTAAGTTTAATAAGAAATAGCTATTGAGATCCTATTTGAGAAAGTAATTAACATTAATCACCACGCTTTACCTTTTCAAAGTGCAATTCAATCAGCGATAAAGATTATTGAAAAGTAATAATGTATATATATGTCAAGCCGGACATAAGTTACCAAAAAGCTAATGTCAATCCTGTTGAAAGTCTTTGTAGAAATACGACATGCTTTGAAAGCGATTGCTCTTTGGTTCAATCAGGATGTAATAATTAACGGTTCGCCTAAAAAATAAAAATGAGGCAACAATTTACGCAAGACAAAGAAGCATTTAAAACAAACACACATATTATAAAAAGAATACGACACGGTTGGCGCAGTGGTTAAGCGATTGACTGCTGCGCTGCGTGTCGCGGGTTCGATTCCCGCACGGAACAAACATTGTATGTCCTGCTGATTGTTGTTCCGGGTCTGGCTGTTTGTGTATGTGAGTTCAAATGTTTGTAAACGCACCTACGATACAGGAGAAATTCCTAGTGTGGGGCAACGTTTATATAAATAAATTAAAAAATACATACATGTAAATTAAACTGTCGACATAAACATTTCGACATAAAAACATTTGGCGCACTTATCTTTTATGGTTTATCGTAATAAATGATAAAACAAGATATTATCTGTTTGACTAATTCACTCGGAGACTGTTACGCTCAAAGTGTTCGGTTAAAATTAAAAAGGAACATTTTGTTTGTTATTTAAACTCATTTATCTGACCGTACGGCGGTTAACGTAATTATGTTTAAGTTACAAGGAAATGGCGATTTTGGAAATAATTTAATAAAAATTACACTAGGATAGAACTTTTAAAAGAACGACTCTTTTAGTGAATATTCTTAATAAATATTAGGTTAAATAATATCCTCGATAGTTTTTAATTATTTAATTAACAATTGAATCAATTATTTCTGTACAATGGCCAACAACAACCCCGGCAAACAGCTAAAAGAAATCAGTATGGGAGCGTTCTTAATTTCAACTAAATAAAAACTACGTACAAGCTTCTGTAACAAACTAATAAGGAACCACCAATTGAAACCTTTTACTGTTCTTTATTATTTTTTACCCGACTGCAAAGATGGGTTATGTTCTTTATTTATTCGCTTGTCACCCCCTTCTTGTACCACCAACCACCACCTGCAACTGAGTACCTACAACAATGTAGTACCGAACAGAAAATAATGACAGCCTCATATCTCGGTGAACGACCTGTGACGTAGCCTTTAATAATAGTATCGCCATCAAAAATAATACTGACAGTTCCGTTTACAACCTTTTGCTTATTATTGGAAGTTCTGTGGTGTGAAGAAATTAAAAAGATATGGGTTTATGAAGCTTTTGTCTTTACCTTACGTACGTCTCGTATTCGAAAAATTACCGGCCAGTTATTTTCTTTTCTACTCTCCTGGGCCGTATTCTCAAAGTCAAATCATTTATTTCAAATAGGCACACAAAAGGCACTTTTGAACGTCAAAAATTAAATTAAAATAAAATTGATTGTCGTCGCTCCTTCCAAAAGGTAGTTTTCGTATGGAGAAGAATGGACAAGAAACTCCACCGTTACTCTTTTAAAATGTTTTAGAATATTTTGCATACATTAATTATATAATTATATGTGAAGACGATGCACTTAAAAATAAAATTACTATACCACCAAACTAGATAAATGAAACCATGACATATAAATTAACTATGTGATAGATACATGGTGCTCACATATTTACAAACATTCTAAAAGTAGACGATTTTCATAAATAAATAAATAGTAATAAGTCTCTATGACACAATTAACGAAACCGCGCGAAATAAACATGAGGTTGGCGTGATTAGTTAAGGAATTGACGTGGTTTCGAAATAGGGACTCATTGAGTGAGTGGTCATCGTGAATAAGGGCCCAGGAAATTTTATAATTGCAAACTAAATAGTTTGAAAAAACGTGAACTGTAGGTAATTGACCTTAATCATCAATTTACCAATAAATAAAGAACAACTAGAAAGATTCCTGATTTTAAATCGTTAGATAATTTTTATGTGCGGAATACTTAATATGATGGTTTTACAGCTTAAGTATAGAAAATATTATGTCAAGCCGCCATATTTGTTGTACAGATAATCACTAAATTATCTGAGGATTGAAAAATCTGCCTAAACCTACATAATAAGGGATGTACTTTTTCTCAAGTCATGGTATTAATCCGACTTGGAACTGCTCAAAGATAATTATATTTTTTACAACACAAACAATCTTCGACCCTTTATTTGAGGCGCTGTAAACTACGGTTCTCACAACACCTGTCAAGTCTTGTTAGAGAGTATCGCGCTTCATATGTCAATGGGAGCTGGCAGGTTTATGGTGTTTCCCCATTAGTAGGTGCCATCAATTGATTCGCATATGCGACGCCATCCTTAGCAGCTGTCCGAACATGGATAAGTCTACTTGTATCGCTATATTGTGTTTGATGACAGTAGTCAAAACACAATTACAACAATTTTTGTAATTGTGTTAAAAATTATTATAATTCAGCTTATTATAAAACAATGTAAATCTAAACAGATATTATAAAGAGGTATATTTTTTTCTTGTTTTGCTTATCTTTGGAAGTACTGATCCAAATAAAAAAAATGACTGAGAGAAACCAAGTGCCACAGGATATGTTTTATGGTATAAGACTTCCATGTGAACAGAAGTCGCGGGCAAAAACGAGTACACTATAAACTTGAAACGTTTTCATTTCTCTATAATACATATTATCGCAGCCTTGGCTTCAAATAAATTTACTTAAAGTTTTGACATTTAATACCACTGCTGCAATGTCGCTATGTCTTGATTCATTCTGTGGTGAAAATAAACCTCTGTAACTACATTATTGATAAAAATAATAATCATTTATTCCCCGGATCATACAATCTAATGTGCATATTATAATTTCATAAACAAGTTTAACATTATTGTTAATAAATACATTTGGCAGATATTGGTTTTAATTATTACCGCACTAATCGAGTGAGTTGGTTCCCCTTTCATATAACTACATATTATGCCTATCCATAGTTCCAAAGAGTATCGATTCTTAGCCTATTTCCGACCTTAGACACTACAATATCATTCTACTACCGACGGCAGTGAACCTCAGCCTGATAAACGGCTAATAGCAACCCGTACAGCTGTCAACATTAGCATAAACAAAGGCTAGTACTCTCGGTACATGCGCTCATAACGACACAGTACTGTTAACAGCACATCTTTTAACACTTGAGCTACGAAAATCGCCCTTAATGCTACAGTGAACAGGCGCAGTCAAAGTCAGATTATAGCTATTCACTTGCGGTTGAGTGTACCTAGACGGAGCGAGCGCGTATGTAAACAATGGTTAACTGTACCGCCACCTTGACTCGGACAACGAGTCGGCCGCCGTATAAATATTCTCGTGTGTGGAACGTACAGGATGCTTCCATTTGAAATATGTGTTTAGATAATATGCAAAGCATTTTTTAACTTCAGTGCAGTGCAGTGTCATGAAAAGCCAGAATAATTTCAGTCAAATTACTTTTATTTGTAGTTACTTAGCTCATAATTATGATCTGCCATTTACTTCTCTTAGAAAAATGTACACGTAGCACTATTAATTTGACTAACAAACAAACTTAACGGAATAGGTGCTTACAAAATTGAATTGTGTGGTCTATCCATTCACTAAAGTAGCTACTGACTTTTCAACATACACACATTTAACAATACCAACTACCAGAGAATGAATAATAAACATACCTCTATTAGACATTACAAATGACCAATATCAAGTATTACAATACCGCAATATCTTTTATAACCAACAACTGAGTGATTGGCCAACCGTCGAATTGCACTAGATGTGCAAACTATTCAAATTAGCTCGTAACCCATTGTAGTAACTATGCGGTCTACCGCTAATAATATAACGATAAAAACGGCAAAAAAGTTATTTAACTTCACCGACCTTATTAAGAAAGCAAACAAACAATTTTATAAATAATATTTATTAATATAATTTTATTGCCTAACGTTTTAAAATATTTAAGAAAAATAATACATGTACCTGATGCACCCTAATTGCGTAACACACTCAGAATTTTAATATTTGTTGGATGTTAACTCTGAGTGTGTTACGGAATTAGGGTGCAGGATCTGTAGTAAACAGCCTGTATATCCACGGGAGTGTCACTACGTCACAAGTGGTCTAGCGGCTCGCGCATGCGTCATACGCGTCGACACATCACATAGTACATGGACGTAAGCTGCGTGTGCACATGTGTGAGTGCAATGCTAGTTATTAAACTTTTTGTGTATAAAGATGATATGTGGGAACTGGTTATTGAAACATATTTACATGTTTGGGTTATTTGAGTTCAAATTCTAACTTCTAGGGGTCTTTGGCCGGTAGTAGGGGTTAGAAAAAAGCCTATAGTATATGATGTGATAAAAAGTGATAAGGTTAAAAAAGATAACAATTAATACCTTATTTATTCTGTTTAGCACATAAAAAGCTTGAGAAACACGACTATAATCGGTTCAATTCGCATACAACAGGACTGTTCTCAAAGAAGTAATTTTAATTAATTATTATTTAATTAATAATTATAAAAAAAAGTAATTTTTATCTTATTATTTCTTGAACCGATTCCACGAAGCACAATAAACTCGAAAAAGGCTATAGTACCTCTTATCTTGCGGACACCATGCAGCTAACCCATTGCCCCTGTGCCTTACATCGCCAGTGGCGCACGCGCACCATAGCCACGCTATAAGGCGCTCTTTATCTAGATAGATCTATAAAAGCTAAGCTGCAAGATACGCTATTATCTCTAGAATCTAGAGTATCGCGTTTGAATGATTTATTTTGGGTTGTGAATTTACTTCTTCATTTGACTCAATTGAAGAAAGGGTTTTTTCTGCCTAATGGTGATATTAAACAGCTTGCATTGTAAAAGCTCATCTACATAATTTTTGATGAATGTAGTTAGTCACTGGTGTTGGTGTCAACTATTTAGGAAGTATCAAAACGTCATCTGTCCACCACAACTATTCAAATGACGTGCCGCTTTGAAACATCCTCAACTAGCTGGTGTTTGACTGAAAAACTATTATTTTTGTGTATGACCTACACAATAAAATAAACTGAGATAGGAGAATACAGATACTGCTAAACTAAAGTCTATTACAATCCAGAGCTCCTCAAAACCCTCCAAAGTAGCACTGTAGTTCGAAACAAATCTTCTCTAACATAGTAAATAAATAAATAAATAATAAATTTATTGCTTCAAGAATTACAGATATATAACCATTACGTAGAGGTATTACAGAGTAATCTTATAAACAATTGGTGAATTGGTAGTAGCTGAATGCTACGAGAATTTCCCTTCACCCTTTTCCTTACAACACAAAACCGTTCTAAACTTACAATTCCACCAATTGTTCCCCCAAAACACAGTTGAGTCCACCTGTCCTATTCATATTCACGGGAGGATCCTCAAGGCCAGTCCGGTGGTTGACCCATAACTGTACAGGGCTATCCCGAGCCCCGGGCCCGGGCTCAGGACGACGACCTTAGGGCGAGCGGGGGTTTTTGTAAGCTGCGCGGGATTCGGACAGTCAGGTTGTTACCGAGTTTGATTGTCATGGTAGGTTGGAATAACAGTATGTTCGTTTAGAGGGATATTAGCGCGGTTCTAAGGGTTTTCTATGGGGTCGTGCTGTTTTGAAATATTGTAGATATGGTGAATTTCCAAAAAAAGTTATTTCTTGTCCTTTGTTATGATTTTGAATATCACTTATTAACGTCCGTCTCTTTCGAATTTCATTAGAAAGAATAAAGATAGCAATTATTTAAATTGAGTTTGGCTGTGTCACGTGTTCACAACAGAATCTACGCCATTGTCATCTAAAGATTTTTACATCGGAGTTTACTTGAAGTAGTAGCCTCAACAATAGCAACAACAATTGAACAAATGCGCCTGTTTCAAAGATAAACAATAAAACTCCCTATTTAAATTAAAATACATTCTGGAAAACAAATTGAAATGCTAATCAACCCTTTTACAAGTAATATTAACATAATGACTGTAGAAACAATGTCTTTATTTGTCACTCATTTGCATTTTACTAGTTCACAGAAGAAACATCTCAGAGCTATGCCTCTTGCGTATTGTCTCTTAAATTTTTATTGGATGGATTTTATTTGTTAACAATATGTTTGTTTTGTTAGGATAAGACCAAATATCGTATAATATTATATTATTTTATTATTATTTATATTATAATTTTGTTGAAAAGACTTAACATGAATATTGGAAGCCAATGTCTAATAGTTGAAAAGAGTTTCCAGATCGAATGGTCTACGGTCTTTCCTACTATTGGAATTTTAAGGATAATGATGGAACTAAAATAAGGAAAATGTTGACCTTATTACAGAACAAGGTAACTTTACCTTCACTTTCAGGAGGGACCTGCTTGTAACGGACATTTTGACTTTGACATAACACTGCCGTAAAGTTATTTGTTGTCTAAAGTCATTATAAAGCAATATCTTTGACATATTTAATAAGTAGCTACAAAGCCAATAAATGGCACTTATTAAATTATAGTTCGTTGCAGCAATATCCAACAGATGAAAAACTTATTGATATCAAACATGGGCACTTTCTACATCTTGTCAGCGCAACGTTATGATATTTGTTTACAGTATAGGATATTGCGATACCATTCTCTTTATTGGGCTTTTGAGCGTAATTTTATAACGTAGAATGAATGTTTTGTAAACGTGCTTTTGCGCAACTAATCGTGGTCGATTATCGAAATAGACTCGTTTCGTTGTTGTACGATTGATTTAATAAAGTTTTTCATTTCTGTTGTCACAGTATTCTTTGAAGCCAGTAAACCAATTTTAACTTAGCGTCTGAGAATAGAATTTCATAAAGATCTGCCTGTTTGTGTCTTCAGTATTTCTGGGATCACTTCTATACTAGGTACAAGAACTTCCTACTTGATTGGTGGTAACTGTTATGGAATTAATAATACTCTTCTATATTCTGATGACGGTGGCCTTTACTACAGGTACCAGGAATCCCCACAAAACGAAAATGGGCGTAATCAGCCAATAATAACTGAAATCAGGACTAGAACTATCAATTCTTTTATCTTACTACATCTCAATTTCACTGAACAATAAATCAATTGATACCAATTACCGTATCGTACTAATAAGGTCAAAACAATGGCACCTACTCGCTGCGACACTGCACGCGTTCCCACACGGGCCGCGTTAGGCTTCGCTGGGCCACCCAAAATCCACTCCACCTCGTTGTGATGCGCGCATACCACGGTCCACTCCTAAAAAAACCCGTTGGGCCTATAACGGTACCCGCTGCCTTGACAAACGACTGAACAAGTATATTAGGCAATTAGGATGAAGGGATCAAAGCGCCGACTGTACTTGTTAATACTAGGAAACAATTGAGTACAAGTACAGTTAACATAATAAATATTTAGCCTATGCAAATTGCTCAACTTTTTTTTTTGGTCGGTGTTTTTGCAGTTTTGCTTTGAGGTAAAAATATTTAAATGAGAATGTTTGAGTAGTTTTTATCATTCTCTATTTTCTCAATTTATGGAGGTAAGAAAATAAAAAGTTTATAAATTTTACAGAACTTTTGGAGGCCCATATTACTTATTTATCTGGACTACTATAGGACGTTAATAATTAATTATACGTTACGCGAATTGAATTGGAAAAGCACATGGGATAATGATTTATTTATAGGTCATTATATTCAAAATGCCAGTTCACACTAGAATACAGACCATAATCTCTTCGATCCCGATATAATATGTATGTAATATGTGTGTGATAAAAATGTAAAACTTGATACAAATAAATTATTATTATTATTAATATTCTAGTACCGATACAGTAATATCTGAAATAAATATAAACAGCATCGGTATCGGTACTAAAGCGGTATCGATAATATGCTTGTTCTTATTGTATCTGTTTGAAGGAGATCTTATCGGACAAGAATGAATTGAGTATGGAGCGATAACAGTAATATACGCGCAGTGTGTACTGAGCTTTAGGTCAACTCGTGTTGGTGAGCGAAGTTTATTCAATATTCGCACATAAGGGGGACGACTTATAAGGTTGCTTAGTTTAAATATATATACTGATAAACAATACGTCTGGCTTAAATAAATAAGGAGGAAAATATACTCAGAAAAAATGCACGATTTAGCGAAAAATATATTTTATGTATACCTACCGGTAAATTTTTAACATAATCGGTAATGTTATCAGTTCAGTAAGTTACAGTAACTTTCTACGTCGAACTCTTCGAGGCGCTATTGCCTGTCGATAGGCCATCAATAGCCCAGCCGCGGGTCTAGCCTTGAGGTAGGTTTAAAAACTGGATTCTCGTAAGTAATCATCAAACAGAAACGGACATAGCTCTATTGTCGTGAATCAGCACCGTGAAAATCGAAAACCAGCCCGCTTGCTACCCGAATTCCGACTTTAATACCTCCGATCAAGGTTGCGTTTTGAATAACCAAGCGTCGTTGGTTACGACCTGTGTATAATAAAGTAGTGTTTACGCCACTGACATACTTCCGTGTGTGTACCGTTAGGCGGCCCTGTTTCGCTTACACCCGTTTCTTTCACTCTCGTTTATAGCGTATGTTTTGTCTCTTTCTGTGCGCGACAAATTTTCGATGCGGGCGCCTCGTGTAGGTTGGCCTAAAAATTAATTTCGTGATACGATTTTTTTTAAGAATCCGCCTGTCGCGGTGGGGGTAGCCGTTTGTCGGTCAGTGTGTCGCGTGCTTTATGTTAACTTACCATGTCTAAGCTTTAGTGTTTGGAATTCGGCCCGACTTTGGATTGAGGTTTAGCATTAAGGCCTTTGGACCATAACTTTGGCTTAGTGTTATAAACTTATAAGATAATATATGGATAGTGAAAGAAAC
Source organism: Apamea epomidion (assembly GCA_947507525.1). NCBI lineage: Eukaryota > Metazoa > Arthropoda > Insecta > Lepidoptera > Noctuidae > Apamea > Apamea epomidion. The sequence goes on from OX382226.1 coordinate 834,949, forward strand.
TGATGGCTATTAATAACATATTTTGACCTAGATACATAAAAATGCCAACGACACACCTACATATCTTAAATAGTTAATAAGCAAGTCTAACACCAGCTAATTAAAAAAAATGCTTGTATCATCACAAAGAGTTCCAGTTCACATTCCATAATTTCTAGAGTACCTAGATATCATCAAAATATTGACCAACATGTTAGTTAACATTAGCCCGGTCGGATAGTGCCTAGTAAAAGATTAACAGACGATACATTGAAGCTGTTACCGGTGATAATAAGACAGACACACATACAGATACTGATGATTCAAAATTGCCTATTGCCTGTTACTTTTTAAGATTTTGCATAATATATATATATAACATACGTGACGAAGTGTAGGTATGCCTCGCACATTAACACTAGGCGCCGGTTTAGGGTTATATTTATTTAATTTATAAACTTGCACTCTCTTGTGCGTGGCAAGAATTCCGCCTCCGTACATTTAAGTGTTTAAAGGGTTTCAAAAAAACTTAAATATTACACTTAACTTAGCTAGAGGTTCCAATACTACCGAAAAAGTTAACATACTTCGGGTTTTTTACACAAAGCTTTCTGAACTTCAGCTAAGTTGATACAATTAATTGAAAACGACAATTAAACTCTGCACCATCACTAGCCCTCCCCAATAACACAACTTCTGATCTTAATAAGCAATTGATACACTCTACTTTCCTCGACAATGGATTACCCTACTTATAGGCAGCAGAAATCGTTAGAAAATCCAAAATTTCATACTTTCTTCGCTCCCCGTTGTCAATCATGTTCCAATATTTTATAAAAGATCGTTTTGATTTACAAAAGCAGACGTGTTTCTACTTTCACTCGGTCGGTCCATCGGAGCGGATAATCTATGGAACTGTGACAATTTCTACGGAATTGGGACAAGAGATGTTAAATTCTTGTATTTTCGTTCGTGTCAGAGTTGTCACTGATACCGGTGACACGGCGGCGATGGGTGACGAATATTTTACGCTCTTTTTGGCAAATGGAACTTTTAATAATTTCGGTGTGAATGATGAATATGACGCTATAAATTGACAAAAAATGGCTGGTAATAATAAAAAGATAGGATATATTGTTTCATAAAAGGAGGAAACTTTTTGTAGCGAGCGATCAGATATAGAGGCAATCAATAAAAACGATGGCAAAGATAAAGGAGTATACCTAAACCTTCCCTTGTGAAGCTTAAATAGTTTGATGAACGTTAAAACAATTAAAAGATTGACAATATTATAAATATTAATGCGATGTAGAGCATGCACAGTAAATACTTGCTGTTAATTAACTCGTTTATAAAATAACGTTAATCTTTACCCGCGCCCGAGTTCCGCCCGACACATCCAAACATCCTGAACCGTCCGCCTCGCTTGCTTGCACACAATTAACTTAAATGGTTACTGCTATATTTAAAAAAATCCACATCGAATATGTTCATATCGTATACCTAATCTTACACACACCTTAGGGTATTTACCCAGGTTTTTGTAATTTCGAGGGTGGCTCTTCTTCTGTCAAATTGGCTTTAAATTATACCATAATTACGTTTTTTTTTCTAAAATTCATTATGTAAGGCCCTGATTCAACCGAGAAGCTTTAATATTCAATCTTTAACATTACTCTCTAAATGTTTCACTATGTGTGAAAAGTAAATAGATTTATTTTCAATGTTATCAGTTGTTTTATCTGCGTCAAGGTTTGCTTCATCCTACGTTTCCATTGCCACCTATTCCGAATGGGAAATCCTGATGAGTTGACAACGTGGGCTCTTTTTACTTGAGGCCATTGTCATTACCATTGATTGATAGGGGTGTCTTTATTGCACCCAGCTTAAAGAAAATACTAACAAACGATCATTCTTTGATTGACCAGCGATTTATATAAATGTTTCGGAGGAAATCGAAGCACATAAGGATATCAAGGGTGGTTTCAACTTGTCGGTCCTTTGTGTCGACAGTGCGCCTATACAGTATTACAGCAGGTACTAAATATTACGAAAAATAAAAATCTTGAATACTATTGTTGTCTATTAAAGTCACGTTCAGTATGCAATCGGGGGTCTTGGTAATTCATTTTTTCTGCAGCGGGTTGCGACAGCGATCGCCACGGCCGGCGCGCGCGCAATCAGCCTTTTATCCACACTACAGTATTTTGCGAAAAACTCAATCAAGGCCGCGTACTTGGCAGCCGAGACAAATCTATACTTTAATAGTATTTTTTTCCGTGGAGCTATCGCAACTCGTTGCGTGCAGACATTGGTCAACGCCTCAACGGTGCGTGTTGTCATAGGTTCGATTTTTTGTGAGTACCGAACTGAACGTTATGAGAAATGCTAGAGAATCAAAGGATAGTTTTTTCGTTAGGAAATATAGCTGTTAAGAAATGCCCGAAGTAAGCAAAATGGTAAAATAATTTGTTCGGTATTTACTTTGTTCTGTGGCTTTTTACTAAAAGTTCGCTAATGTCCAAATTTTTCACAAAGGTGAATGAACCGCACCTGTGACATTGAAATGCTCCAGTCATTCGTAGCGATGTAGCAACAATCTACTAGGGAAAAGTTTTTATAGATGTCTTATTCTAAATAATAAACCTGTATACAAGTTTTTGCTTAGAGTTCTCCCCTTTGGCAAATGGCGGAGGGCGCGGAGTTGTGTTGTAACGAAGGAGTGAAGGCCTGAGTGGATCGATTGATTTCGGAAAATGAGACAGAAAATTCCTCCGAAAAAGCTTTTGGTAGAGTGAGACCACATTGTTAGAGTGAGACCACATTGTTAGCGAAGGGACACTGTTTCTGACATCTTCTTTCTTTATTTCAATTATCTGTGCCCACATATCCTACATGTTATAAACGTGAAAGTTTGTATGGATGGGTGGATTGATGGACGTTTGTTAGTCTTTCATGCAAAAACTATTGAACGGATTTGGATGAAATTTGGCACACAGATGGTTTATAACCAGGATTAGCACATAGGGTACTTTTTATCTCGATATTCCCACGGCATCGAAACTTATGCGGGTGGAACCGCGGGGCACTGCTAGTATCGTTATATGCAAGATTTGTGTTTGCTAGCCACATAGACTCCTACCTGTCGTGGTTTGCTCATATTGCTCAAGTCAGTCGCAACGTGTACTATACTTTCTATTCCTTGAAATGTCTCCAGGGCTTCTTGCCCTTGAACACCAAAATCTCTCTTGCTCAAACCCTCATTTAGTCCATTATTGATTACGCCGATGCCTGTTACTTGGATTCCACAGAGGAGCTTTTAAATAAACTTGAGCGTTTGCAAGATATCTGTATTCGTTTTGTTTTTAACCTTAAAAAGTTTGATCATGTCTCCAACTTTCGCAAGATACTCAAGTGGCTCCCCATTCGACTTCGCAGGAATTCTCGGATATTGTGTCTGCTATTCAATCTCCTTTACAATCCTAAAACACCATCTTATCTGCGGGAGCGTTTCTCCTACGTCCGTCCCTCAGATGCACCTTGCAGGTCGCATCTTAAAAACTTCTCAAGTCCTCTCCCCACTCCACCGACTTCTACTCCTACTCCTCCACAGTGCACGCGGTGCGGTTGTGGAATTCACTACCGCCTGACATTAGGGACTGCCAAACTGTTGCAGTTTTTAAAAGAAGAGTAAAAGAACACTATCTGGCCACTTCATTATAGTTGTGTATGTATTTATTATTTTGAGTATGATATAATTATTATCATGCACGTAATATTTATTTTAGAAGTATTTATGTATGTTTATTTGTATGTACGTTAGTATATTCTCGTAATTTTTGTTTAGTTTTTAAATGAATTGTTTTTTGATTCCATGTATTATTTTTTGTCTCCTTTGCTCTATCACACGCTGTCTACATCTCTGTATCTATTGTCCTATTTCAGGTATGCTGGAAGAGATTCTTATGAAATAAGCATCACCTCTGTACCTATTTTATCTGTTCTATTTTTCATTTTCTGTTTATACATATATGTGTGTACATAAATGGTAAAATAAATAAATAGTCTGTTAAAAAAGCTTTAGACATATCATACTTTTCAGGGGAATTTCTACTCCCCAACTGAACACTGAAAACCCTAAATAGATTTTTGGTTTTCATCCGTTTATAACCAAACACCACGCAGTCTATAAATCTGTTGTTTCAGTGCATAATTACCGGTAACCTAATCGCTAACAATGTTAATGAGTAACTCGTTTGATTTCGTTAGCGGCACCGTATCGCCGCGAACACGGTCAGGTATCGGGGCTCCGGTAACTGTGCCGGATCGGTGCCGGGCTATCTGCGGCCAGTATCAGCGTTGCGCTTTGTGTTGCAACTGTTTATATGCACGTTGTTGTCTTTGGCTGGAGATACGGGAAGAATTCCATATTTTTCGTTGAAATACTATACTCGACAAAATCAAAGATAATCCAACTCCCAAAATTGTTTACACTTAATTTTTTTAAAGTCGGTTTTAATTATTTGGTTTTAATGCTATGTACAAAATGGGGCGTGTCCTAATAGAATAATATTATTACGGCGAAATTTTATTAAAAATATAATTCGGAATACACTATCCAGTGAAAAAATGAGCTGAATTGAATATTGTAACTATAGTTAATCTGCTAAATATTTGAAAAGTCTCTGCATATGACATCTTAACAGAAAAACACGATGTCAAACTGATTCCTGGAACGAGCTCACCTACCTGTCTCCACATTAATACCGTACGCCCCACTGAGCCTAAAAAGCCTTTTGTTTATATTAAAAACAGAACAAAATTGTCTAGAAATAAAACAGAAGCGACTGTGGGCCGCAGCACTGTTAGCTATTGAGGCGTATCGTTCGCGATTACCGCCTGCATCTCTGATTGACTAGTTCATACTAATGCTCGGCTGAACTGGTATTACACTGTGTTTAGTCTAAATTATATTTTAAGAGTCTTTTTTTGAAAACCAATATAAATTTACCTTAATTTGCTTTTCTTTAAGTATATAAAACACGTTTTTTTTTAAATAGTCTCGATTGTAAATCCATTACGAGGATATTTCTTTGACTACGTAATAACTGTGAACTAATGATCGTTTTCCTTTGTTGCAGATAGCGCAGCAGGGTGGCGGCGTCCAAGTATGGCGGCGGAGGATTGTCACTGGGCTCCGGCGTCGCGGTGAGGCGCGGCATGAAGTGCGCCGGAGTGGCGGGCGCCAGCGGCGACGAGTTGCTACTCGGCAGCTGCTGGCTCGATCCCAAGCTCGACAACTCCTCCCCTCCACCCACCTGTCACGAGCTACTCGACTCTCTCCTCGCCCCTACCCCCCTCGCAGAACTCAAGCCTCTCCCCCCTTTCACTGGATACACCGGACACCTATCTATCAACGGCATCTCTGGACATCACTACCATGCTATCGCGCAACGCCTTCCAGAAGAGAACAATAACTATCCGACGCAGAGTGGCTACGGCACCGACCATGACGTCGTGTCCTCGTCGACGTGCGCGGCTGACGCGGAACCTCCCGACTTAGAGGACGTCAAACCATTCCTTGACGGGCCCGACACCAAGCCCTTCGCGGACACCTCCGCCGCAGACTCCTGCGCCGCGTCCTGCTCGCCGCCTGCCAAAATGTTCGAGGACGGGCACAAGCAGGACATGTACGACATCAGCTCGATAGAGGACATCGCGGCGATCATTGGCTCAGCCATCGCCGACACGACTGTCCCGTCGCAACCTGAAGACCCTGAGAGGAATGACTCCAGAGACAGTTGGATGGACATTGATGCCTGGATTACAGGCGCGTGCACACAACCTGGTGACAAAATTGTACAACAAGATCTTGCGGAGTTCGGTCTGCCAAATTCACCACCTTCGGGACAAAATCACCACTCCAGTCTTGACTACCCCTGCAAAAACCAGGAGTTTTCTAAAAGCACTGAGTTTCTTCAGAAAAACTTAGGACAAGCGGGGTCGACACTGCAGTCCTTATTGACGCATGGTTACATGCCATTGTTACAAAATCGGCTACAGAATGGACCGCCGGTCAAGCAAGAGGCTCCGAGCTCAACAAGTTATGGGATGGATGTGATATCAACGTCGTCTCCGCCCGGGAACGCCGTCTCCACGACTGATGGTGTTGGTGGGTTGTTAAACGGCCGATATGCACCACATTATGCGCTCAGTCTCAAACCTGACGGACTTTGTAGTCCAGACAGGCTTCTTGGCTACCCGCACGCTCACACCACGACTTCCACACCAGCGAGTAAGAGTAAAAGGAGTCGAGCTAAAGCGAAACAAGCGAATAGCGGGAACATGCACGGCAGCTCGCTCTCGTTCCCGTCGGCGACGGCGGCGGAGCTGAGCGGGCTGCTCGGCAAGGAGAAGCCGGTACACCGGTGCGGCATATGCAATAGGGGTTTTCTGAACAAGTCCAACATTAAGGTCCACCTCCGGACACACACGGGCGAGAAACCTTTCCGCTGCGACGTGTGCGCGAAGGCGTTCCGCCAAAAGGCGCATCTCATCAAGCACCAACAGATTCACAAGCGGATCGGCAGAGACTAGCAGGTGTAGGTTCTAGCTCAAAATGAAGCATTTTGTAGTTTGTAATATAGTGTGTCTGTGACTTTAGTGTCAGTGAGCGGTACCGCAGTGCGCGCTGAATCTCATGTATGTAGGCTATTGTAAATTTATTTCGTCAGGAACGGGGACGTTGCAACGCTTCATCATAGAACATTGCGAGTAGATGTCGCCAGGCGCTCCGACGTCCCCTGTACGTCTTCTAACGTAGTTACGTGGTATCACGAGTAATTAATTTAACCCATTAGTATAACATTCCTAAGGACAAGTGCAATGTTAACTAGTTTTAAGTGATTTATATTCTCTGTAATATATGATTAGTTCGTAAGTTCTTGAAGTTTTCCGCTCCGCTTCTTTATGATTGTTTTCTGAACTATCCGTCTCATTAGTGTAGTTAAATCTTTTATTATTTCGGTTATGTGTTGTCGTCACATTGACTCATGACATACTACGTCATAAGTTGCTCACAAAAAGCGCGCTGCGCTTTAAAACGGACAAAACATGAACGAAATAAATATATTTTTGTAATGTAGAAAACATTTTTATTTAATTTTAAATGTGAATGGTTACTCCGATTACCTATTGTTAGTCAGAATTTTTAATTAGTTTTTTTTTCCTTTAATTGTATAAATAAGTACCTACTTAATTAATTTAAGGAAGAGAAATGACAAAGCTCATGAGGCTAACATGATACTGCCAATTGTAAACCTTTTGTACTTATAAACTTTGTATAAAATACTCTTTTAAAATATTAGGTATGTGAAGTAGGGATTTTTAATAATTTGGTTGGCAACATAGTTTATAGGTAAGGTTTAGTTTTCATATCGCTACTGCTAGTTATTTATTTTTCGCGCCACTTCTTGGCTCTTTGAATTAACTTTCTACTTGAAGTAACAAGTATTAATAACATAACATACCTCAGAGTAACACAACAGTCACAAAATGTCAATAAATAAAAATCTTTGCGACTTAACGTACATTATAGAAACATCATATATTTAGTTTTCATCGTTTCATTATTATATTCATATGGGGACCAAAAGATTTGAATTAAAGAATAATTTAACTTGCAAAGATTTTTAATGTTATTATCAAAGTAATCATTCATCATTCTGTCACTTGTAACATCACAATCAAATCGAATCATAGATCGGTATCTATAAGTTTAACAGGACCATTATAATTTCATCACACACATTATAAGCGTACATTTAAATCATTATCCTTCATGCTTCAGCCATTTAAGCTCAAGTTCATGAACTCATTTCATCATATACACTCAAGATCACTCATGTCTTTGCATTTACTACACATTAATTCAGATCAGTCATTTCACTCCATGATCACAAGATCATTACGATTCATTTTTTAATGGAGCCATACATATCATCATTGTCATTTATCATACAATCATCGCATTTTATAATTTTCCCCAAAACCTTGTTGTCTTGAACTGTTGCACGACTGTCAACATTGTTGCACTATTTCCGTCATCACGTTTAAAGGGCGGCCTTGTTTTCGCTTTTCTATAATAATTCAAGGCTATAAGGGCAACTAATTGTACGCTTCAATTTAAAAGTTCAATGACCCTTGGCAATACAGAATACTTATTGGGTTCAATCGTGAAAAAAATCCTACGAATAAATAAAAAAAAAACAATATATTCTTAGATATTTTATTGGTCGAATTTTACAGCCAATCAAAACGCGCAAGCCAATTCATTATTCGCGAACGCTAGATGCGCAAACGCACGCGAACGGAACTCGACGCGTCCGGGAAGCGGACGGATAAAAAATAAAATTCATACTAATAATACCGATCCGCTGTTGCGTAAGATTGCTATTCGTTGGCAGTTTATAATTGATGTTACGGCATTCGGTATTTGGGGCATTTACCGCTTTAAGGCTAAGGGCTGCGTGATTCGGACTGAGAAACAATTAGAGATGATTAGCAGCATAATTAATTAATGAGTTATTATTGTTTCGTGGAACGCCAAATATTACATGCATTTTTTTGTTATTCATGGCAGAGACCCACCTTGTGTTAATCGTTAATTTTGCCTATTAAGCCTGGATTGGTAAGTTTTGATGCAGACATTTAGAAAAACTTATCACCGTTTCATTTTGAAACGCCTTATCATCCACTTCCTCATGAAATCACAATGTTATTGATCACAGAAAAATACAATTGCAAATTCTTTGGATAAGAAATTGGATAAATTGTTGAACATCATCACAATATACAACTGTCACTTTCATCGATTTGACAATTAGCGATTTTGCAAATCACTCATCTAATTTACAACAATTATAATAATGAAGTTGCAAACTCCATTAAAAATCATCATGAAAATTCATTATCTTCAATACAACTCTCGTATCATTAATATCATATCACATTAATTACTAAGCATCACTGACTTAAGACTGTGAACTTTGACATAAAGCTACGTTTACACTAAACATTCCACTTCCATACATTCCAATCTCACCCATCTTATGTATCATCTTTCATCTTCTGTGTATTCGATACACACTACTAACATTCCACTTGGTGCCTGCGACTATCGTAGGATAATCTTTGACTGTTTGAGGCGTTAAAACGCTTGTCGAAGCAGACGAGCGGCTGCCCGTCAGGGAAAAATACACGCCGCGAGGCAAACGCGCGGCCGAAACGCTTCAATCTAACGCGAGTTTTTATGAAGTCTCGCCATTGGTGCTCATACAATGAACTTAAAATAAAAAATAGAATGAGGCTAGTTACACTTGCATTTATTTATTACGAACGACACACTTAAATAAATCTCTTTTCAAAAGCATTATTTTTGCTTTGAAACTGAATATGTAAAGTCAGTGCTTACCATTCACAATAATAACAGTCTTTCTAGACTTAAACATAATTGAATCTGTTGAATCATTAAAAATGAATGGTCTCTTTTAGAAAGACTTCGTAAAATGAAAGCAAAAATTGAGTACTTACTTCTTTCCGTTACATTTTATTATTTGCTTTCTCTAATAAAAATAAATATCACTAGAACGCTGCAGTTTCAGCAATTTAGAAATTGCAATTAAATTAATATGTTGTATGCATGTGCAGGTTTTAAAATGCAGGCAACGGTGTAACTTTTTAAACTTTCATTTAGAATTTTTAACCCAGAACTTTTTCTTAAATCTGTAACAGCTTGGTTTCTACTGAATAGCTTTGCATGACGTCCAATGTTTTCCATAAATGGTTAAATCAATAAAGCTCAAATGAATTGCTGGAGTTAAAATAATGAAACTCTCTGCGGACGTTTCGATCGCGGCGTTTCAACCGCGGCGTTTCGACCGCGGCGTTTCCCGCGGTGTGTGTAAGTAGAACTTAATAAAAGTACCTTTTTGTTAGAATATAAATTGTTAGCGCTAAGTATTTATTTTTCAATTATATTTTTGTAATTATTAATTAATTGTAAATCATCACAGTTGACGAAAACAATTAAATATTATGCGTACTTTTTAAGCGGCGAATGTTAATTTTCAAAAGGTTTTTCCAATAGAAGTTTAAGTAAATTTGTAAATTAATGTAAAATAAATGAAGATTTTTTTTTGTTAACGATAACTATTTGTTTGCTTTCTACATTCCTTCGACGGCTACATTCTTTACCTTTAAAGATCTTGGACTTGGTAAGTTTCATGTATGTATATGTTTGGCGAATTAGGGAGATTTTCTTTATACATTTAATTACCCAATATAAGAAAATGGTCTCAATAACATCAACAAAGAATCACACATAAAAAGATAAGCAGCAATTTTCTAAAAATACACGCAGAGACACAAGTGGGTCATATTAGACATCTGAGAGCAAACAAAGGTGTGAACACACGAAGTGAAAGATCCGACTAAAAGTTTAGTTCACACAACACACGTAATGTTCCCGTGCGTCTGGGAAGAAAGTCGGATGTGAAAATTGTCATAATGCACACACAAACGACAAATTGCCTTTTTGCGTCAACAAGTGCTCTTGCGCAGGGCACACAAGAGAAAACACACACACACACAAACACTCGTGCGAATATAACTCACACGTGCGCGCGAAATATCAACGTATCGCTGTGTCGCTGTCGCTACTCGCACACACAAACAAAGTAAGGTGAGCGAAAAAATCATTGCGAAATTAAATTAATTAGGTTTTATTATATTGCGACGTAATGAATTTGTTAGCGTCGGTTCTGTAACAAATCGATGTTTTATATAATCGACTTTTGCAAATCTGTATCGGTTGTTAATTAGTGTCAAAATTGCAATGTCAAAATTTTACGTTGTTTCATTTTAGATAGGTACATACCAGCCACAGCTATAAAGCTTAAAAAAAAATATGATGGAGTTGTTATTGTTGTAGTTTTTATGAATATGCAAATTCTCGTTTTACTGCGTAATCCAGAATACTAGCGTGTACCTAATTTCATATGTTTAGATAATGCCTTAAGAATATATTTTTTTAATAATAAATCACAACATATGTTTGTTATTTCACACCCCAACATGAGCAGAATTTTATTTTTAATTAGTGCCCAAAACATTTAGTTTCAAATAAAATCTTAATGTTATCTTATCTTTCAAGTAAATATGTAAAAAAAAAATACAAGCCTAAGCTAGTACTAATAGTCTTTACATTTATCAATTGAAACTGCTTACCATAACGAAATCTTATTGATCTAGTAACAGGTAATTAAAGTCACGAAATTAAAAAGGCAATTTGGGTAATTATCTATTTAAAATACTTAATAAAGTTTAATTAATAATGGTCGTAACTCATCTCGTTTTCTTTTTCGAAGTATGTAGTTTATGACTACTTACAAAAAAAAACAACGAAAGAAATATTTTCGCCAAGTGGACTTAGCTTTACATAATGCCTGAAACATCAGGCAAAAAGAATTATGTCAAATTCAAGACAGGAAATAACAGTCTACAAAAATATTTTTGACAAAAGTATTAGTGATTCAAGGTCGGCTTCGCTTGCTATCGGTACGCCGCGCGCGCGCCGGAGAGATTCTTTCACCAACCCACTTACATAGCGCGGCTTGATTTCACCGCCGGCCGCCACAAACTGCCACTACGTGCACACACTCAATGTGAACTTGACACATTTTATGTATATTTTATTAGTTTATTTTGAGGAAATAGTCTGTATTGTGTAGTAAAGAAAATATCAGCTTTCACACAATTCTGGATGAATTGTGTGAAAGCTGATATTTTCTTTGGATAGGAAGGAATTGAATTCAGAAATAACGGCTAATCAATACGTGTGTAAGAAAGAGACGTACTGAACCGACCCCAAATAAATTGTGATGAGGGCAGGAGATAAAAATAACGTATCATTTGTTTATTCAAACTTATTTGAAATAGTTTTGACGCGTTTATAGTACCAAATTATTTATATTTGCACAACTTTTCACACCTCGTACCTCCTATTTAATGTTATCTTGAGAACATATAATGTATTATACCTTTCAATAATAATATGAAAGGTGTTAGGTACTGCTCAAAAATTCCATGAAGTTAATCTACGTCAGAAGTTAATTACATTTATAATATTAACAACAGTATGTCAGGGTAATCGAAATAGCTTGCAGAGTACCTAAACAAACTGAAGTGGCAGTGGGCTGGCCATGTTGTCCAAGGACGGAAGGAACAGACGAGTCCTAGAGTGGAAACCGTGTATCGGCAAGCGCAGTGAGGGAGCTAGATGGAGCGACGATCTTAAGAAGGTGGCTGGGACAGATTGGATGCGGAAGGTGGAGGACCGGGTGCAGCCTGGGAGAGGCCTATCAGCTTCTCAGCCTATCGAGGTCCACTGCTTGAGTGGACTGCGATTGGCTGAGCTGATTGATGTCAGGGTTTCAGACGAAATGTATGGACTAAAATTAGAATAGAATAATGTTTATTGCTACTAACTGCAGGTGGTTAACACACAAAGTTGGTCAAAATTAAAAAGAGATACTTTTTAAATTTTGCAACATATTTCTAGGAAGGATGTAAAAACAAAGAGAAAATAAATAAAAATAATATTATACCATGGATAGGATAAACAGACAACTAAACTATGTAACTATGTACAACTATTCTAATTAATAAAAAAAATGACAAGTCTTTTCATCACAAAATCATCCAAGTCCCTACTCACAGTGGTACTAATACAAATGCGATGCATGCATTGTTTACTCCACGCGACGAGAATGAACATCACGCTACACCCCGCACGAGACCAGCAGAGTGATGACCTCAGCAGTACCGATTTATGAGCTGCTTGTCAATATTGGTAAACATAGGCGCCATTGCCGCTTACTACGTGTTCCGGTTGCAAAATTGCCGAATTTGGAGAGCAAACCTTTGAAAAAAAATACGACTTGGAGTAACTTGGATCAGAGGGGCAATTCTCGTAATTATAAGAACGTTCACAGTCTGATCTCAGCCTCAATCTGTCAAAAATACCTCTGAATTCCCTACATTTTTAACAAGCTTGTGACATTTGTTTGACGCCGACATGAGACTGCGACTAGATTTTGAACGTTTTAAATTACGAGAATAGGCCTTCTGATTTACTATGGTAAAGTTAGGTTCATAATCAGCCTATAACGTTCCCTCTGCTGGGAGACAGGCCTCTTCTCCGTGAGAGGGAGTGGGCGATAATCTGGTGGGACTAACCGCGGGATGGTAGATATCACATGTCTTTTAAGTTTTGGTTCTAAGACGTGCCGGTTTCCTCATAATGCTCTCCTATACCGTTTTGTGAGCAGTGGTGATGGAATAAATTACACAAAGTAAACTGCCTGCCTGGGATCTCATTCACGACTCACAAGAATACGTATGTCGGTGCAATCACCGCGGGGTCACCAGACCTTCCTGGGATCTCATTCACGACTCACAAGGATACGTATGTCGGTGCAATCACCCCGGGGTCACCAGACCTTCCTGGGATCTCATTCACGACTCACAAGGATACGTATGTCGGTGCAATCACCGCGGGGTCACCAGACCTTCCTGGGATCTCATTCACGACTCACAAGGATACGTATGTCGGTGCAATCACCGCGGGGTCACCAGACCTTCCTGGGATCTCATTCACGACTCACAAGGATACGTATGTCGGTGCAATCACCGCGGGGTCACCAGACCTTCCTGGGATCTCATTCACGACTCACAAGGATACGTATGTCAGTGCAATCACCGCGGGGTCACCAGACCTTCCTGGGATCTCATTCACGACTCACAAGGATACGTATGTCGGTGCAATCACCGCGGGGTCACCAGACCTTCCTGGGATCTCATTCACGACTCACAAGGATACGTATGTCGGTGCAATCACCGCGGGGTCACCAGACCTTCCTGGGATCTCATTCACGACTCACAAGGATACGTATGTCGGTGCAATCACCGCGGGGTCACCAGACCTTCCTGGGATCTCATTCACGACTCACAAGGATACGTATGTCGGTGCAATCACCGCGGGGTCACCAGACCTTCCTGGGATCTCATTCACGACTCACAAGGATACGTATGTCGGTGCAATCACCGCGGGGTCACCAGACCTTCCTGGGATCTCATTCACGACTCACAAGGATACGTATGTCGGTGCAATCACCGCGGGGTCACCAGACCTTCCTGGGATCTCATTCACGACTCACAAGGATACGTATGTCGGTGCAATCACCGCGGGGTCACCAGACCTTCCTGGGATCTCAATCACGACTCACAAGGATACGTATGTCGGTGCAATCACCGCGGGGTCACCAGACCAGCCCGAAGTTAGGTTAAGTTTTCCTTTTTTGATGCTGTAATTAGGCTGCATACTTACAAGCCCAAATGGTAAGAAGAATGTTTTAGCACCGAAGTAAAAACTAAGTAGGCAAGATACGAGTAGTATCATATTTTGCTAGACTGCAGTACCAGGCTCTTCCTACACCTGTCTTTTGTGATTTCTGAAAAAATTTCACATACCATTAAAAACTTAGTTTTTCTTTGTGAGAATTTCTACCATGTCCGTCTACTAAGTAAGTCCGGTGAGTACTAAAGACAAAGAAATAGAAGTACTATAATACCATGTTCTGAGTTCGTACACGATGCATGATTTAAAAAATTATACATTCATTGGATTGCTTTCATTTCAGGCGGAACCAACCAACAAAACCAATCACAAAGATCTAAGACCATAAGCTATTTATTTATTCTCTGCATCAACGAACTTAATTCACCATACAAAACCAAAATCTCATTTTCTAACATTACCCAACGCCCACCCATCCTTTTTCAAGCCGGCCACACCCCCGACGTGAAGCAAATGTAAGCGAAAGGTCAGCGCAACCTTTACCTTGCAGTGAAATGCTTGCGAATGTGCGCCCGCGCCGCTCCTTGCCCTTCATACTTGAACTTGTGCGCAAATCGCGACCCGTGTGCGGTGTAAGTGACAAGCGATAAATATTGTCAACTAGCTGTCGACTTTGTCTGCGATTCAGGCTGAAAAGCAGCCTATGTCCTTACTCAAGTCATGTCCTATCCATCTGTTTCAGCGTGAAAGCGTAACATACAAACTCACTTTCGCATTTATAATATTACTAGCTTTTTCCCGCGGCTTCGCTCGCGTTAATTTAGAATTTGCCAATCGATTCGGGTTGTACTCTGCTTATTGTTCAATCATGATTCGAAAGACACGTGGCGCCATCTATTATGATAATAACATTATTGTTGTTTTCCTCGGGAACAGTACTTTTTTTCGGGATGAAAGGTACCTATGTCCGTTTCTGTACACCTGACAACGTATATGGAAAATTTCAGGATGATCGGTTCAGTGGTTTAGGCGTGAAAAGGTAACAAACAATGTTACTTTTGCGTTTATAATATTAGTTAGGATTTCACAATATTCACCCATACTTACAAAAGCAAAGTTTGACTGTCGAGGATAATCATTTTCCTAAGTTTTGCTAGAGTAATAACTTATTAGTACTTATAGGTACACCTCTGCTTAACCCTCAGGGAAAACAGGTGTGAAGTTATGTTATATTACAACTTATGAATGTCATCACCATCACGGTACTCAAGCAGTCAAGATGAGGTTGAAGTTCTTTGCCATTTGGGTTATGAAACTACAAAAGTAAATAACCACGCCAAACTTCATATTTCATTGAATTATGACATTAAATGTATCATGGATGGCGATATATCAGTTTCAGGTAATACGGCCGCAGTGAGACCTGTGCCACTTCCGTAAGTGGCATACTGCTGTCGATGCACTTTTTGTCGTGGAGGCTGTCAATCAGAAAATTAAAGCAAGTTGCCCATTCCAATTAGTAGGCCTACCTAATACATAATTATTATGAGGAGTTTCTCAATTAAAGTAAGAAGCAGGACCCATTTACATACGTTATCTATACTAGCTGCGCGACGCGGTTTCACCCGCATAGGTTTCGATCCCGTGGAAATATCGGGATGAAAAATATCCTATATATTAATCCTGGTTATAAACCATCTGTGTGCCAATTTCATCCAAATCCGTTCTGTAGCTTTTGCGTGAAAGAGTAACAAACATCCATCCATCTCTATCCATCCATACAAACTTTCACGTTTATAATTTTAGTAGGATAATTGACAATGCCATTTGTCAAACAATTACATAATTGTCGCATTTTAATTTCAGATACAGTTTAATAAAGCAGAAAATGTATGGAAGAGACTTGTAAAGTTGTCGAATTGTCAGATTGTTGCCTGTCACCTGTTGCCCGTCGATTTTATTAAATAGATGGTAAAATAATCGCTTCGCTCATGCCTCAGATCGTGTGACCTTTACTCGACGCCACAGAATTTGGGCTACAATGATTAATGACAGTGATTTGAGCGGCGCACGCGTCTCTGAGCACAACTCAGGGCACGATAAACCAGTTAATTTGTGCTTGGTTCAGCACAAATTAACTGGTAACTCTTGTTAGTAATAGCTTTATAACCTTTGCTATCGATTGGAAAATAATTGTAAATAAATTGTTTTAGTGAGATTTTTGTGTGTGATTGAAATTATGGAAAATGTTTTCAAGCTAGATATTTACGGTCCTATTCAAGCTTGATGAAGATAAATTGAAATATTGCTATTATATTTAAAAAACACTCAATTAACCGTCTATTTCCGTGGTTGTGTTCTGATTTTGGATTACAAAAAAACAATCATATATTTGGTTAGTAAGTAATTCAAATATTTGCATTGAAGATTGATGCGAAATCCGAATTGGCACCGATATAATATTTGAATAAATTCTAAGTAAATAATCATTTTGGGTATTTTTATATATTTCTACGAATTCTAAAATACGATACAAAATTAAACGTAGGTATCTCACCGCTATTACCTACTGCTGTCATTGTTAAAATTATACCATTTACTTAAAATTTTACCAAAGTTTACCCTCCATGAAGAAAAACGACCCATCATGTCTATCATTAAGAGTGAAATCAAAAACACAAGAACAGTAAAACACAAAACAACCTATTTCGCTCAATTGCCAAAAAAAAAAAATTGCCAACCGAATTCATTTTGGAGCGTATAATAAATGCGACACGCTCTAAAAGTTATGACTTACTTAGGCCCATGATATTTCATGACAAGCTTTTTTATTTCCTACCGAAACTTGCGAAGAAAGGCTTTTTGAACTCAAAAGCACGATGTTCTCAAGATATGGCCATGTCAGTTATTAAAAAAAAATATTGCTGTTCCATACATTTTGACCGCGTAGATATAGCACTTTTCTATGAAACAGAAGATTTTTTTTTTTTTTGATAACCAGCGAAATATATCGACGCTATGGGGTCTAGTATCATGTGATGAATCCATGGTTACAGTTTGCGCGTCGATGTCCCTGCCACCCTGTATAACAGGATTCAATTTAACTAAAACTCTTTGTTAAGAAAAACAAAGAAGCGATGGATGGAACATGAGTAGATGATCGGGCAAAAAGGAGGTGACTTCTGAGATGACGGTTAATAGAGACACGCGCCTCTGCGCTGTCCCCGGATACATTGTGGGATATGAGAGGATGATGATTATCTCTTTGTCAGTAACCATCTTTTGACAAGTAGAAGGGACCTTTATAACATTGAACCATAAAAACACCTAAGATAAAAATATTAATAACCACCAAAAAATCCCCACGTGACCTAAAGGCGAACCATAACCTTGACCAAGCGACCTTAAACGTGGTTTCCGGAAGCAGCGCGGGGGACGGGCCGGCGGGGGGACGGGCCGGCGGCGGCCCGGCACGGCCCGGCCCGGGAAAGTGTGCCGGTGACACCGATCCGCCGGCGCTGCATCCGCGACGCAGCTGAACTATGACGGGGCTTTACTTTGCCTATTGTGGGGTGCTGGTGGCGACGTAAATGAGATGAAAATTGTGAATTTGGGAAACAAATAATAAAATGGGTATGGTAAGGGATCTAAAGCTTTGATGCAATAAGTATATGTTTTCCATAATAGAACTATTTATTTGTGCCACCCATAAAATGAACTGTATTTTATTCTGAACTACAATATACCTATTTTCTATCTGTTTCCCAAATTCATATTTTCAAGGATATTGAGAAAATAAGTTAAATTGAAGAAGTCATGACCTCTGAGTTTGTTCATTGTCATCTAATTTTAAAATATTGACCTAAAAATGACGCGTAAAGAAGTATCTTATAGGATTGACTACTTACAAAATAAATACGTATGAAAGATAAGTACGGTTATCATCACCGAACAGATAAAGCCTCTTTTATCTGTTCTGTGGTTATCATCATCGGACTCGCTAACCTATGCGTAGTATTAATGAAACCAGTACTGTTACGAACAAGTTACCAGTATTACTAATATTACTTAAAGTAATCGTAAAGAATTAAGTGGACAGCAAACTCATTTACACTGATAATAATCGTAGATGGAAGCTGCCATCTGGTTCACTGACTGCTTCGTTGGGCTAGTCTCTGTAAACACCACTGCTGAGCATGGGGTCCTGGGTTTGACATCAGGTTTAAAACAGTCTGAATTTATTCAAAAATTTACGTCAGGCGCGCATTAGTCAGCGCCTGACGTAAATTGACGTATTTTTTGTCGTCATGTTTTGATCACGTCTAAACTGTCTATGGAGTATCTTAA
Source organism: Apamea epomidion (assembly GCA_947507525.1). Taxonomy (NCBI): domain Eukaryota; kingdom Metazoa; phylum Arthropoda; class Insecta; order Lepidoptera; family Noctuidae; genus Apamea; species Apamea epomidion. Next base: position 853,691 of record OX382226.1, read on the forward strand.
TTTGACAGGACTAAACTAATATTTATCTTCTGTCCTTTTCTTAATGAAACAGAAAGAAAAAGATGCACTGAACTTAAATTTAGTTTAGTTTGTGAACAAGGGAATCGACGCCAATATTATTCTATTCTATTGGCATTATAACTAAATGGGAACATGAAGTCAGAAGTATATTCGAAATATTCTCTACAACATCAGTTGATTTTGTTAATTTAAACTAAAACCTGTACACCACACTGTTACAATAACTCGTCGGTAGCAGCGGGCAGCCCGGGGTCTGAACTTGTAAGTATAACTGGCGAAATTTAGCCGTATTATAGGTACACTTCTCCCTTCCTCCAAGGGACAACACGGGCGTATGAGGTTATCTGTGACTAGTCCATATGGCTATCGCAAGTTTAAAGTAATTTTTATTATTTTAACAAGTAAGTATGACTGTTGTCTACTTTTGTTTAATGGACCTTGGAGTGGAGATGAAGCCCTTGTGTAGATTAGCTAGATGCACTGGCATGGATATTGGCGCCACAGTACCTACTGTACCGGACTGTGATAGGCAAGGCGAAGAAGATTTATCGATTGACCGAAAAAGTTGTATTAAGATTACGCTACAGGAAAAAATCTTCACAAATATGATGTGCATGCTAAATAAACACAGATCCAATTGTCAATGCCACCATTTTTCAAAGTCAAAGTCAAACTATGTTTACATTCAGCGTGCCTAAAGCATTTTCTTGTATCTCCCCACGAGGGGGGAAGGGAAGGGGGGGCGACAAAAGTAAAAGTCGGGCCGTCGAATAACAGTACCCGTGTTCACTCTCGACGCGGCACACTTAGCAGTAGGCATGTTGAGGCAAATCACGTCCGAATAACTCCTTAGTTACTAGTCGATGTTAACACCACAACCACATAGACGAGTGTTTTTCCATGGGGGTGGCACAAAGCACAGAGCGACACGACAGGCTACGATCCTTACATATTATGTATTTCATTTCATCCACGTTCATAAATCTCGCAAACGCCACGTTATTGACAACGATTGTCAGCTTACAGCTACCACACCTCATCTTTGGATGTGCCATCGAACTGGCCACTCATAAAATATACACCTGAATTCTTTTAAATCTTTACCAAGAGTAGTGATTATGGCAATGTTCCCTTTGACCGAGAACAGTTTTTGAATTTTTGTAGACGTTACATCAATATTTAATCAAATTTCTGACCAATGTTTCAGTCACTAACAAAGACCTACATTGTAAAAGCAATAAAAAATGAATATAAACATATATACTGTTACAAAATTAATTGCAAACAATCTTGGTGAAAGAACACTTGGTTACTTACGCGTTGAAAAGCAACGCGTTTATATCGATAAAAAGTTAAAGAATGGAGGTTCCCACGAACCACTCTAGCTTAGCAACCAAGTAACCATCATTTTATTAACAACTGATATAACTTTGTAACTGATGGATGATCCATTACTAAATTCTATTAAATTTATCTGATGATAGAATATTACTTTTTGTTTAGGAGGTGGGATTTCTTTACGTTTCATGAACCTCTTCAAATAGAAGGTCTGTTTGAAGAGGTTCATGAAACGTAAAGACTGCAACATAGCTTTTATATACCAATTCTTCCATCAGTCTAGTTAGGAGGTAAGGCAATAGAAATTGCTTTATTATTTTTATATTAATTGCCTTACACTGTTGGTAAATGGAGAAGGGTAAAGATTGTAGATTGTAGCAACATGATTAGAATAGCCGAGAAAGATGGCGTGCGAAAGGCCAGACCTATGTCGGCTGCTAAAGGCTGATGATGATGAACGAGTCGAAGGAGGGAAACGTACGCCATCACTTATCTCAACTGGTAAAATATTTGTCAAACACAAGCATTGAAAACATTTCAAAATGAACTAAATTTGGTATCAATCCAGTTTGACCTAGAAAACTCATCAATAGCTTTACAAAAAATACCGCTATTTTTACATCAGAACCGAACTGATATCACCGATGACGATGCTGCCCAAAATCATCACCTACACGGTCACATTACAACGGTACCTGCAACGGCGAACAACCTTCGCGAATACTAAATATAGACTCATCACTTTTTAAGATTTGTTATAGATAAGATGATGAATTTAAAAATACTTATTTTATTGTATTCGCTTAACAATGCAGTTGAAGTATATTAAATAGTGTTAATACTCGTTACTTGTTTGTATATTTTATTAACCTAGGTACCTAAAATAATCACGCTACAAGACAGAAACAAAAAAACGTCAATAATAATAGCTAAACTGAACATTATTTGTGCAGAACTGCTTATCCTGAAATGAGTTCTTCTGGTACAAATGGTCTGGTTCACTATGAGTGGTGATCAAGATTATTTCTTCTCTGTGTACTTACTTACGTCTTTGCAAAGCAATGGGACAATATTACAGATTGGTATCATTTTAAAAGAGTAACGGTGGAGTTTCGTGCCCATTCTTCTCCATACGAAAACTACCTTTTGGAAGGGGCGACTAGAATCAATTTTATTTTAATTTTATTTTTGACGTTCAAAAGTGCCTTTTATGTGCCTATTTGAAATAAATATGATTTGACTTTGACTTTGACTTTGATTTATTTATTCATTACCCAAGGTAAGAAAACCAAGATCAAGAGCAGAAAACGAATGTAATCTTAATCACAATAAATCATCACACAGGGCACAATATATGTATACTATCTTACGATAGCAACGAATCCACTAACATAGTCGCGGTGTTTAGGCCTGATTGAGCCTACACAATAATGAGACAGCCTGCACTAAGCTCATGATATGCTATACTTAACTTTCCTTTCCACAGAGTAAGAAAATAATGAGACTAGCTCTTATCTATCGGCGTAATGTATACTTAGGTATAATCTGGGAAATATATAGCGACCAATGAATGGAAATTTTCTATATATACAGCAATAAGTTTATAGAGAAATTAAATGAAAAAATTGCTACAAAAGATAGATATTACTTTTTAAACGTAGTTATGTTTACCTACAAAAAATTCTAACAAAAAGAGAGACCACCACTATGGACCTGGTTAAATGTTCTGTACGTCTTACAGAAATAAAGAGGGTTGCAGAATGGACCATAACAGCCACCAGCCGCGAAAATGGAAAGAATGGAATGAAATGTTTGTCGAGCAGTGGCCACAACCCGTGGGACGTACTGGTTATAAAACGATTCAGTTATTCTTTAAATACTATAGAATAACTGCTTCGTTGGCCTAGTGGTGACGAGCTGAACTGCAAACTGTGAGGAATGAGTTAGACTGCCGGGCTGGCAGTGGTGACGAGCTGAACTGCAAACTGTGAGGAATGAGTTAGACTGCCGGGCTGGCAGTGGTGACGAGCTGAACTGCAAACTGTGAGGAATGAGTTAGACTGCCGGGCTGGCAGTGGTGACGAGCTGAACTGCAAACTGTGAGGAATGAGTTAGACTGCCGGGCTGGCAGTGGTGACGAGCTGAACTGCAAACTGTGAGGAATGAGTTAGACTGCCGGGCTGGCAGTGGTGACGAGCTGAACTGCAAACTGTGAGGAATGAGTTAGACTGCCGGGCTGGCAGTGGTGACGAGCTGAACTGCAAACTGTGAGGAATGAGTTAGACTGCCGGGCTGGCAGTGGTGACGAGCTGAACTGCAAACTGTGAGGAATGAGTTAGACTGCCGGGCTGGCAGTGGTGACGAGCTGAACTGCAAACTGTGAGGAATGAGTTAGACTGCCGGGCTGGCAGTGGTGACGAGCTGAACTGCAAACTGTGAGGAATGAGTCAGACTGCCAGGCTGGCAGTGGTCACGAGCTGAACTGCAAACTGTGAGGAATGAGTTAGACTGCCGGGCTGGCAGTGGTGACGAGCTGAACTGCAAACTGTGAGGAATGAGTTAGACTGCCGGGCTGGCAGTGGTGACGAGCTGAACTGCAAACTGTGAGGAATGAGTTAGACTGCCGGGCTGGCAGTGGTGACGAGCTGAACTGCAAACTGTGAGGAATGAGTTAGACTGCCGGGCTGGCAGTGGTGACGAGCTGAACTGCAAACTGTGAGGAATGAGTTAGACTGCCGGGCTGGCAGTGGTGACGAGCTGAACTGCAAACTGTGAGGAATGAGTTAGACTGCCGGGCTGGCAGTGGTGACGAGCTGAACTGCAAACTGTGAGGAATGAGTTAGACTGCCGGGCTGGCAGTGGTGACGAGCTGAACTGCAAACTGTGAGGAATGAGTTAGACTGCCAGGCTGGCAGTGGTCACGAGCTGAACTGCAAACTGTGAGGAATGAGTTAGACTGCCGGGCTGGCAGTGGTGACGAGCTGAACTGCAAACTGTGAGGAATGAGTTAGACTGCCGCTGGCAGGTTTTTAAGTTCTTTTACAATGGGAAGCCCTCAAAAGCAGACGCAGAGTTTGGATTTAGGTCAAGGTATTGGTTATGAGTTAGCTCCTATTACATGGGACTCATGCTATAGCTGAAGAATTGTGGGTATACCAAACACTATTGGAGACCCCTATAAGGGCGTGCTGTGTTAATGTTACGTCTTCATAGATTATAGAAGATAAGAAATATGTATCAGCTACCAGCTAACTGTAACCCCCGTTATAGGTAACACACGTTTCACTATTACTCCATGTTATAATTAAACAAAAACTGCAAATTATATACCTGACAAATTGTCAGCCCCCGTTCGCCTTCTTATAGCTGATTTGTTATTAAGCTGTAATGTCTCAGTCATTCACACAGGCAGCTTTCCTGACACACGTCGCACACACATGCACACTCAATGAAGGACACGTGCGCGTGAGTTCCTAGATCAGGGGTGGCAAATGCCTATTGTATTGACACCAGCAACTTGTTTTTAGACTTTTCGCACTCACTCATAGATACTGGACGTGTTAAGAGCTCTATTATATACGGAAGAACCAGTAGCCACACAATAAGTAAGCAAAATCAATCTTCAGCAGTTATGAGATAGCTTCTGAAATGTTGTTTTGTTATGATTAGAACTGAATACTATTATGAATCTAAGCCAGTATAAGTAACGATTGATAGGTAATATTATATTTTTGTCACAACACGTTAGTTCTAGGTTCACCAACCCTGCTAGGTGTGTCTACTTGTCTAGTTAACACGTCAAACTGCATCGACTGCGAATCGCAATGAACCGCTGAATGGCGCACAGATGGCCAAGTCATTGGTATTGCAGTGTGTTCGCCCTTTGTCGGCACAGGACGGCACTACCTCTGACTGTTTTAATTACGTTAGGAATTGGGCTGAAGTGTACGTTGTGTCCGGCTTGGGAGTTACACCCATAGGGCGCGGTGTACACGATGTGATTGTTTTTTTTGAAGTGCTATGTACATTGGTGAAAGTTTAGCGTGCCTCAACTTTAAAAATAAAGATTATGAAAAAGTAAAAACCTCCTTCAACAATAATAAACAACATAACACATAAGATCACGCCGAAGTTGTATGCAAAGGTGTCTAAGTACAGCACCTCCTTCACTGATATTTCATTAGTTACCTATACTTACGTCCCATGTGGAATAGGGCGAATCTATTGCTATCAACCGGGTCCAACTCCCTATGGAAACCGAAAAATCCAATAACACTAGCCGACTCCAGGTTCGAACCCAGAGACCGAACCCAGGATCTAAGGAAGCAGGAAAAAAAATAGCAAAAAGCTCAAAAGCAATTATCAAAGTATACATATATGCCCATGTATGGACGGGTAACTTGTGCTTACTGGCTGGTATAACACATAACGACACTTTATATTGAATGTCAACTGACTGCACGTAAATAGTAGCCGTAGGCGCATTGAATCGTGTTCGCTATAGATGGTGTAGTTTAGTTTAGAATGAAGCTGGCAGTATAATGGGCGACTTTAAAACAACGGATGTAGGTATATCTTGATCAGAATACTACCTAGATTTTGGGTGTTGTAATCTCCAAAAGCTTGCCATATTTTCGTAAATGACTGTGACAACCGACCTTTCCAATGTACAGTATGTGGGATTGTGTACCGTTTATTGTGTGACCAGTTATTTATAACCCTGAAAACGTACAAAAAGAAAAACTGCGGTAAAGCATTTGGTTCTTTAGGCGGAAGAGCAATAAATAAATAAATTTATTGAAAATCTGCTATTCAAGATTTAGAGCCTCGACAGAATGACAGACTTAGAGCGGCGGCTGTCATAACTTTTAACTTAATAAGCCTAGTCTTAAGTCGGAATTAATGGTTCTTAATTAGTACCAATCAAAATTTGGCGTCCCCGAAAAACCTTTTCGAACAACCTTCAAACTTCCTGCTTGTAAGCGCACCATGTGGTCATGTTAAAAAGCTAAATCTTTCACATAAAGTTTACCTTTATTCTATTTCCCAAAAATCATAATTTTTGAGCTCACAAAATAACCCAATAACCAAACCCCATTGACTTTTTGCTTCGACCAAAGTTTGTGTATGTGTGAGAGTATGCGCGTGCGCCTGTGTGCGTCGGTGCTCGGCAGCGACGTCGGCAGTGGGTCAAGAAACAAGGTCACGCCATTTCTCTCGGCGGGGGGGAGGGGGAAGGGCTATGCGTAGGCGCAGATAGACGAGACTCGCAGAATTCGCTGGATAAGTAGGTAGCTAGGAGTTGAGTGGGGATCGTGGAGTAAGGCCGGACGAATTTTGGATGTTTAGTCTGTGGGAAAATGGGAGGTGAGGTACTATAGGTAGGAATATAGGCATAAAAAATTATACAAATAATATGATCAGAGAATTGTGTGATTATTAAGTACCTAATGAAGTAGGTCTTTTCGTATGAAGAAAAACTAAAAAATTATTAGGGAATTCTGCAGGCGCCGAAAAGGCGACAATGATAAAATGGTTAGAAATGTCCACACGTGAAAAATGTCGTGATGGCCCGAATGGCAAGCGATTAGCTTCTCGGCTAGGTGTTCGGTTCGAACTGGCTCAGCGCAAGTGTAACTTTTTCAAGTATTAGGTAACATCATTTCTATTAAACATAACTGGTTGCGGAAGTGATGATGCGGTTGACGATTACCGATTTGTTGACACTAAAAATAAATATTTTAAATGCGAATTATTTTTAAAGGAGTGACCGTGAGAAAAGTGGAAGCAGGGAAGGGAGGCCTTTGCCCTGCAGTGGGACAACACAGGCTCATAATAATAATAATAACCGAGGAGGCCTTTACTCAGGAATAGGACCGCGTAGGCTAGTAAAAAAAACCGTGGACTTTTTTGCCGGCTCCTCTCCATAGGATACGACCAATTGGAACCGTGCACTTAGCATCTGACGTTTCATAAGTGTCCATGTAGAAATAAAATATGTGAGAATAAAATAAAAATAAATTATATATTTTGTTCTTGATGGTGCACGCTAGCAACTCCCCTCACAGACCACTTCATAACATACCCACATATTCAGCCCACTCCAGGAACCCAGGGGACTACTCATTGCTTGTAACAGAGAGGAAGCCTAAGTAGGCTTGCTCTCTGTTACAAGCAATGGGTCATAATCCACCAGTGTGTGTGGGGCCCAGTGTCATATATGATATTCATTTCTGTAAAGGTTTTTATACGAAAACTTTAAGATGTCAATCATATTTTTTTTTAAACTAGACAAGGTCTGTGTTTCCTATACGACTATATACAGAAGAAACACCGAAACAAGTTCAGCGGTCTCTTATAAAGTCCAGGAAGTGTGTGTCTCCGAATTTATGGTTGCAGGACATGACGGTATACTCCACAGCCAGTTTTGTCTCATTCAGTCCAATCCAAATACCGTAATGAAATGATCTCCTTAAGTGCAACGCAGAGCTTAGTCAGTCTCTGAATGAACTCCGCCCACCGGCAGCGTCTGAGCATCTCCAAACAAAAATAGTGTAACAATGAATATAATATTGGGGTCAATAGTTTAATTAGGCACACCCACAGGTACAGAACTGTTAGAATATTTACATTTCATTATGAATGATAAATATGTATGCGTTGTCATTAGCATTAAGCTTAGTGTTATGTTTCACAATTTTATTTGCTGTCTGTCTGTGTGATTTGATTACTCTTTAAGAATTATAATGTTTCACTTTAAGGGGGCTTTTTTCTGACGATTACTAAATGTTGCACCTACCGTAGTCTGCCGTTAGTTATAGCTAAGGCCTTTCCAGTTTAGCCTATAATTCGATAACATGGTTGGAATTGCAAGAGGTGCTACTGACTTTAGTAGAAAACTTGACGACTCCGATCCGTAGATACAGACGCCAGCACATCACGCTACTACAAGCTGTCAAATTTCTTTAATAGATTTTCAACTTTATAGATGAAGTATTAGGTCCAAGGTTAATTGGGAAAATTTGTCAGTTTCGGGTAGTGCTGGCGTCTGTACGTCAGTCAAGAAAACAGAACAATGACCATAGTAATATGTATTAGCATATGATCATCAATACATAATGTCGTAGGACAATTGAAAAGCTCGGCTCTTTGCAATAATCCTAGGACTACTGCAAAGGATCGGATTTTTGGTAAACAAAGAAGATTTCTAATTATTCGACTAATTTTCAGGATCATTCAAACTAATCATACGACATACCGTACACTTAAACACAACATTATTGTCATAATACATTCTTGTCTACAACTGAACAGAAATAACACAGGAATTAATTGAATTAGAACTGAGTTAAACAAACATGCACTTATTAGTAGGAACAGCTTTACATTTACCTAGACCACCTCCGGATTATAACAGATCTGTAATCTTAATGTACTCGATATTAATCAACGATGCTTCCTGTGGACTAGGAGTCGGACAACGAGGTGTAATGCTGGTATTAGGCCTTCCCACGACGATGGCAGAATGAGGTGACTATGAGCCGCGGGCTGTAGGTTGGCGGCGAACAGAAGTGAGTTCTTGCTTTATAATTATTGACAAAGTAAGGCAAGATGCTTTGTAGCGTAGTGTAAAAGACCCGTACTTTGTTTCATTCACCAGCTCTGTTTAACTTGCGGTTACCTGATCTGTCAGATATTTTTGTTACCTACATGTCACAGCCAAAATATGTTAGTCACCTTATGGGCTATTTTTATCTGCTCAATGCACTGCTTTACAATAAATGTATTATGCGTTGCTATGTCAATTCCGCAGAATGACATTCATACATATTCTTTATATGTCAGACCGAATTAAAAATGTGACACTGACAGATTCTGATAAATAAAAAGATATGGCGGCCGGGCCAATAAAAAGGGTTTAGTTTGATGTCAACTAGACATTGGTCAAAGGTGTATGCTATTTCGATCTTTGTTATCGAGTAATTATATTATTTAGTTTTCTACACAAAAGTCTGCTCCGTTCCGAAGCTTCAAAAGGTATTACTTTTGTGTCCTGAATTGATAAAGGCGAAGATATAAAAGACTCGCGCACTGGTAATTTTTTTCATTTACCTATTTGGTAGATATAATAGTCCCTATACGGTCCAGCGACGGAGGAACAAACAGGCAGGCAGGATTCTCAAAACAAAAGACATATATGTATATAGCTATACTTTACTAGCCATAAAGTACCATAAGGTAATGATTATGTTGACTTCTATGATACAGGAATATTAAAGTACCTAGTCTATGAACAGTTACGTGTTCAGAGATTTACAGCAAGGTATTTATCATTTACAATCTACTTACGTGTTACGGGGTAGGCAATACGTTTAAAGCCTAACCGATCGTTAATGATACTCACCAAATACGTAGGAACCTATTGGGTAAGTACTGGATGGAGTTAACGGATCCCGATCAAAAAAAACATCCAAGTAATATTTTGTCATTTGGATGAAAAGTAAGTCAAAGAGATAAATATTTTGAGTTCGACACAAAGTCTACCGCACAATCAGAATGGATGACTATGACTGACTACTTAGAGACGGTGTGAAAAGAAGGAAAATGAGACTGCAGCTAATTCAAAATCAATTAAACTCGAACAGCATAATAACCTAGAATCCTATGCATCCATACATGTAGTCTTCAATCCCAGGTCTTCCAATTGAATAAACATTCCATATAGCCTAGACAAGGCTCTCGCTCAGTGGTCAAAGTGTGCCAATTTTAAAGCCAGCGACCATTATACAGATGTGCATAATCTCAGCATGTTTCCTTCCCCCCTCCACCCCTTCCACCTGCCCTCTACTCTTCGCAACCCACTTCCGCGACACACATTCCCAAATCAACCGGATTGGAACCTAGATATTTTGGACACTGCTTTGCTTTTTAAAGAAAATTATACCGTCATGCGACGTATTAGAGTGCCGTTTGCCGCGGCTTTTTCTGTTTAAAGGAAAGTATGACTTGTTATTTTGATTTTAAGGTCGATTAAAGCGTCGAAGACGAATGATCAATGAATTCAAAACGGTACGCGGCTTTTCGGCGCGTGAGTTCAAATTCGTATGATTTTTAAACCGCTTTATTTGATCTGAGTCGCTTGAAATTGCACTTTGGATAACGCTAAATAAGGTTGTAAATGGTCTGTCGTATTTTATAGGTTTAGGAGTACGCTCAGCTAGCAAGCCGAGGTATCGTGCGACTTTTTTTGAGTTGCAATAATAATGTTTATTTTTCGTCGGTCAGCGAGCGCAGACGCGATGTTTGACACACTTTGCACAACTTTTACTATCTTTTCAAGTTTTACTTGGGTGTAATTGTTTACAATTACCTACAAAAGAAATACTATAGAAGTACCGAGATAGTGCTGTAAGTTGGCGGTCATCCGTGGGGAAGCTGTAGCAAACCGCGATTGGTTTAAAAACATCATCTACATATATTAATTTTATTAGTGGAAGCTTAGTGCTGAGTTAACCTAGCTATTTGCGCAACTCCGTCCGCGTGGAAGTCGACAAAGAACTTTGTAGACCGGTCGATATATTTAGATAATAGGACTTGAGTGAAACTCTGGCTACGTATCAAATAGGATCCTATCTCAGCTTAATTTTATTCAAAACACCAACTGAGTAAATCGAACTACCTACTTGTAAAACATTAAGTTTAGTAGGTAGTAGGTAAGTCAGTTGCCAGCGCTTGCGTGGGCGGTCCTGTTCAATCACTCAGGAACTACAATAAGAGGCAACAGCGCCAGTACCTAGAGGATCTGGTTCTTTGAGAGGCGAAGGTATGAGGGATCTTTACAACTAGGTTTCCTACTCAGGTACAGTGACTGGCATAGTCAGTATTTAGGTCAGTTACCACTTACTATTATGCCAGCCTGTAACAGTGCACAACAAGGTAATGTCGTGATGGCCCAGTGGTAAAGCCCTTTCACGTACGAGCTTGTGGATACAAATCCGGGTAAGTTCCTATGTAACTGTTTCCATTCATATACAGGGCGTCCCACGGCTATGCCATATGGAGGGAAAGTACCTTGAATATTGTAAATGGAACATTTTACTCAAAGAAGACATTATTTTAATTTAAAAAACAATTTAAACTCCATTATTAGTTTTTAAATAATTACGTGGTTGAACCAGGAATCGAACCCGCTACACAAGAAAAAAAATTACCCTGTAGCTTTATCATACCGATCGAAAGGCTTCATCATAAGGATTATTTTTTGCTGAATAACATAGTCTCAGAAATAAAAGGAAGACCATGAATTTTAACATTTGATGTCATATTTTGTTCAGAAAAATAAAAAGCTCACATTGCCGTAAGGACATACTTACAACTGACATTATCATAAGTAGGTTCCTATTACTAATAAATGTACCCACTTATGAAGTATGCATCATTTCCCTGTTATAATTTTAGTGCATGATAAAATGATAAAGACATACGTAATTAGTAGGTACCTGGTTTGTAACAAATCGAGCAGTATCCTAAGCCGAAAGACGCGTAAATAATTTTGTCCATCGCAGTGCGGCTGGCTGATTATAAAGAAATAATTCAATAATGTATTCCATTTTCAAACTTTTATTCTTTTGTTTCTGTGATTTTCATTGTAGGATTTTTACATTGTATTGTGAATTTTTTACATAACCATGGCGTATCAAAATAATTTTGATTTAATGGAAGCATACTTTTTGAACCACAAATACATAACATTAGCCTTACAATGGCACCGCGAAAGATATCCTGATAGAAATACACCATCTCGATTTATTATGAAATGGTTGGTGAGTAATCTGCTAAATTTGGGACGTTTCGATCATCGCTTACCACAACCGCGGCACCAAATGATAAACACTGAACTCGACATTTAGATATACTTTGAGGCAAATCCTAAAAGTTCAGTGAGGTAAGGTGAAGAAGTAATCGGAATTTCGAATAGCAAAATACACCGTATACTGAATAAATAAAAATTCAAAAGTTACGTTGAAGGGCGATTAGTACAAAAATTACTGCCGGGTGATGCTGAAAGACGACTTATTTTCTGCCATGAAATGGAGAGGCTAATCCTAGATGATCAGTATTTTCTAAATAATATTATATGGTCAGACGAGACAAACTTCAGCAATAATGGTATGTACAACCGACACAATAATCGCATTTGGTCCAGGGAGAATCCCTTACGTATTCGCGAGACTAATAATAATCAAGTGCGTTTTTCGTTCAACTGATGGTGTGGGATTGTAAAAAACCGGGTCCTCTTAGTACATTTTTACGAAGGGCATTTGAATACGGAAAGGTATTTAAAAATACTTGAGATTTTAAGAAATGAGATAAATAATCTTCCGGTTGCAGAACGACAAAACTTTACTTTTCAGCAAGATGGGGCTCCGGCTCATAACAGTCACAAAACAAGGGACTATCTCAATGAACACTTTCGTCCCTGGATCGAGACAAATGGACAAATAAGATGGCCGCCGAGATCCCCAGACCTAACCCCGTTAGATTATTTTTATGGGGTTATGTAAAAAATTTAGTTTACAAGAACCAGTATGAAAATGTCCATGAGCTACAAACAGAACTTAGACGTATTATTCTAAATATCTACCACAACAAGTTCAATAAATCGACAGGGAGTGAAATAATCAAAAGAGTGCGACTTTGTATTCAACAGTATGGGACTCATTTTGAGCATTTGATAAATTGATTAATTTTGTATTAAAAATGTTAAAATTCATGGTCTTCCATGTATATCTGACACTATATTATTTAGCAAAAAACAATGCTTATGATGAAGCCTTTCGATCGGTATAATAGGGTAATTTTTTTATCGTGTAGCGGGTCGATTCCCGGTTCAACCATGTAATTATTTAAAAATCTATGAATGCAGTTTAAATTGTTTTTTAAATTAAAATAATGTCTTCTTTCAGTAAAATGTTCCATCTACAATATTCAAGGTACTTTCCCTCCATGTGGCATAGCCGTGGGACGCCCTGTATAGTCTGAAATCGTCAACTCGTGTTGGGCAAGCGTGATGATCAATGCTATATAAAAAGAGGCTTTAACCCTGCAGTGGTAGGCTCAAGGCGGATATTATAAGCCGATAAAGATAAAACCAGCAATCACTACGGATGTTCGAATGTGATGATGATTGTTGATTAGTTCCCCTCAAATATTATAGGGTGCAGATCGACAAACCACACGAGGCTGTGGGCCACACCAACAAGGTTCCCTATCCATTTGCATAAAATTTTAAGACCTAATACAATTTTGCATACTTTTGTTTCTCCTAATTATATTTTCGCATAACATTATTTATGCATAACAGCTTACACATAATGTTTTAAGCATAATTTCTCTAATCATAATAATTGATTAAGCATAATATTCTAATGCACAAATTTATTTACGCATAATGATATTAAAACATTTTTTATAGGCATAACAAATGAGCATAATAATTAACTCCTAAAATGTTAGACACTAATGCACATTTTTATACAATATTGCTCTAATGATATCTGTAGGCACTTACATTGTAGGTAGAACAAATCATTTTTTAATTTTTCTAAGTGGACGGTATCATAAAACTATTGTGTCACTAAGTGTATTATTGAAAATTGTAAGTTAATCCTTAAAAAAAATCAAAATTCTGTAGGTAATGAATAAGTAAATATCAGGAAGCATCATACTGTTATAACCTCATCAAACCCAAATGATTCACCAACAATAGAGGGGATCTGGCGCTCGGCGGGCGCTGCCGCGGCCCGCTGGCTTCGCTCGCTCGCCTTTGCGCGTTAATGGTCACTGTTCTAATCCTAACATTACATAACAGTAGTACATATCAGGAAACAGCATACTGTTATAACCCAAACCACAAACCACAATACCAACAATAGAGGGGTTTTTGGGTTTTGGCCCTCGGCGGCCGCTGCCGCGGCCCGCTCGCTTCGCTCGCTCGCCTTCGCGCGTTAATGGCCAAGTGTTCTAACCTAACCTAACCCATATGATTCAATACCAGTAGTAAATATCAGGAATTATCATACCTAATAACTATATGCCTAAATACTACTATGCTAAATAGTGATTAGGCTTAGTAACATTATGCGAATTAAATTTATGCCAAAACAAATTAGCCTTCAAGATAATTATGGCATCACAAATTATACCAAAATCGTTATGCCAAAGTATATTACGAAAAAGAATATTATGCGAAAAGAAGGGATCCCCAACAAGAAATATCAAGAATTCAAGATATTTGGTAACAATAAAAATAATGTTTTATGTCTGATTTATTTTATTATTTCCCCAAAAGACACCTCCACCAATAAATGTTTAACATTATAAATCATCTTATAAAAATAATCAACAAAATAAAATTCTAGATTAGATACTGATATCTAGTCTATGACAAATTATGGTCAACTTATTTGATGAGTCAAAATGAATTAATGTTTTTCTTTTTTGCATGAATTGTTGACATGCGGATACGAATTTAGTACCTATTATTTATTTGCAAATACCAATAAAAAAATTATCAAAACAAGACCTAGATAAATTAGTTAATAAGTTGTATAATTTATTAAAAAATTATGAACAACTTATTCGTCATTAAAATTCCACATTGTTACGAATAAAATTGGGTTAGGAAGTAAGAAATAGTAGTTTTTGAATTTATAATTTTGACAATTTACTAAATTAATGGGTACCTACTTGCAAAAAAATTCTTCATAATTACGGGCTTTTTTAACAAAACAGTCAAATTCGATCTACTTTTATCATAACTGTGAATGAATTTTAATTGCTACTTTAACTGGTAATTTATACGAAGTTAAGTTTATTAAGCGAAATCTAGACCGATTCTGGGTTCAAAAACTCAAGATAACGGACTAACAGTTTCGAATTAGTTCAGTGTTACAAATTCATACTTAATTATCATTTTATTATCAATGCATTAGCATTGATCACGGAAAATGTGTTTCAAGTAATTTATTTTGATGCTAAAATAATGTATAACTTCATTTTAATAATATCCGCATGTAGGTATGACAAGAAATCGTGATTTTCATCTTCTTTATAAACACTTCAAATTGTAGTAAATGTTAAAAAGTTGGCAAATCATATTTTATGCTGGCATTCATAGTTTATGCTGTGACACAGTTTTGTCATACTTAAAAGTTCGATTTGTTTAATTCGTTTTCACAATAATCAACTACATTATTTTACTCAGCCGTTGGCACACTGTACGTACAGTATCATCAAATAAACATTTATACGTAAAGTAATCTTATAAACATTAGAATACTAACTTCAACATTATTTATAATTATATTCTTAACTCTAAAACATATTGATACCCGTATTTAAAAACAGGATTTAAATACCAGTCAACTTACTATAAACACTTATAATGTATCAGTCAACATCCATAATACTAATTGATTTAATAACGAAACAAAAAATAAATCTTCATAATTTCCCGCTTAATTGAGTACAGTGCCATCTATACGCGAATTAATCAACTACTATATGCCTAAAATGGAACGTTTTGATAACATTGGTAAAATAAAATTTAATTTATTTTTGTTAACAAAGCGTCGAGAAATAATTAAATTACAGCAATAATTTTTGTTCGAGAGCTGCCCATAAGGGGTCGAGCGGCAATGTGAGGGCGTAAGCATTGTACACGTTCGTGTCAGATATGACAGATGGCGTTGTTTCTCCAAAGGACACGTACTGCTCGCTCGCGGACACAGAGGGCGGCAGCGAGGCGGGCCGGCGCCGACCCGACGCCATGAGGACACTGCGCATCATGGCCGTGGACTTCATACGTTCTGAATAGAGAATTATTATTTACCTAATTAAAATTATATCATGTGATGGCAATCGAAATCCATTATAGTAATGGCGTTCAATCAGTCACTTTGATGATTGGCTGCGGTAATTTTAATTAGCCAATTCAAGATTTAAATCAAATGAAAGTGTGAAATGACATGACATGCGTTTTTTGGCGATTAGCCTTTCAAACACCCAAGTCTTGGTCTAGATACCGAGTTTTACCCGGCACAGTGCAGGATAATATACAGAGCGCAGGTCCAGTCGCCAGATTGATAACTATGAAACACTTTTATATTATTACGGAGGCTTGTTTACGCATTCATACAGCCATACAGGGTGTAAGGGAGGACATCGACGCGCAAACTGTTAAGGTGGATGCACCAAGGAAGCCCGCGAAATTAAAATTTTCTTACGTTTTTTGCAATTTGCTGGTCAGTACTAAGTTGTACGTTGATTAAAATATGATTCGCGGCCGTAACAAATATGTATTTACAGAATTATAATCATTAAAGTCATCAACACAACTCTCTAAGGTCAAGTAATCCTACTGAATGACTATTTCATGAAATCTTGACATTTTAGGATTATGCTAACTTAACAAGTTGTATTACTAATTGTAATGATTAAAATTCTGTAAATACACATTTCTTACGGCCGCGAATCATATTTTAATCAACGTCCAAATTGGTACTGACCAGCAAATGGCAAAAAACGTAAGAAAATTTGAATTTTACTGGCTACCTTGGAGTATCCACCTTAAGGACCATGGATGTAGCACATGATTCTAGACCAACAAGCGTTGAACATTTTCTTCGGATAGATATCGATACTCATCACGTCTGCGGAGTTTTGTTAGCCAATTTTAATTTACTTAGTATCGGGTTCCTGGCTAAATAATAACAGCACGGATAGATCTTCAAGGTGAAGCAATGGAGTCCGTGGATGAGTGACCATTCATTACATACCGAGGCCGTTCCGTGCCGCGGAAAGCACGTTAAGCAGGTGGTCCTGGCTGAGATTCATAGATCTTTGACGGTCGTTACGGGTAGTCGGAAGCCCGAAAGTCTCACAACCACTCTTGCCAAGGGGTATCGTGTTACACAGTTATTGAGTTGTGGATGTCAGATAGGCACCGCTCTATTAAAATATTGCTATTTCGCTGCATCCGGCTAGACTAGAGGCCAACCCTAACATACCTACTTGGGGAACATTGGGGAAAGGCTACGCAGATGACGACGAAGAGTCTCGCGCTCGCGGAGCGCGTACGTACCGTCGGCGGTGCTGAGCGGGCAGTACTTGCTGGTGTGCGCGCGGTCGCCGCGCGCGCCGCAGCGCCGGCACACGAAGGCGCGCAGCACGGGGCACGTGACGCGGCCGGCGCCGTCCTTGAGCGCGTGCGCGCGGTAGTACGACTCGCGCTCGCCGTTGTTCTTGCAGAAGCGGCACTCCTGCCACAAATTGTATACGCTACAAGGTTATTTTAGCGCGGGGCCAAAATCGGAACAAACACTGCGATCTTGTTTTTTGAAAATATGTCAAGTGGCACTTCACAAAACGATCGTGAACGATGCATCTTTACCAAAAAGATTTAAGATAGAATAGTAAATAATTTAATGTCTTCGACCTTTACGAACAGCGGCCCTGTTAATGTCTTTCGAACGCCAAGATTCTTGTAGCAGTATATTTCAATTACCTAAACCACATTACAAGAACAAAGAAAAATTTATTCTAGTTGAAGCTTCCGAAAGGTTCTTCATATGGAGAAGAATGGGCAAGAAAGTCTTTAAAAAAATGATTTTACAACACCATATGGTGCGTCTGTACCACGTGGAATGACTAGACAGAACATCTTCAGGATTAGCAGTGCGATTCTGTAACCATCTCCCCGTGAAAACTTAGGTGAGCTCAAAACTCAAACTCAAACTATTTATTTCAAATAAACCAATTACAGACACTTTTGAATTGTCAAGGTCGGTCAGTCAAAAAGATAAAGCTAGTTGCCCATTCCAAAGCGTAGTAGGTACCTATGGAGAAGAACGGCCAAGAAACTCCATGGACACTCTTTTAAATCATAATAATATTGTTACAAAGTATTGGTTACATCATTCATGTTCAAAATTATGCATGTGAGAACGATGCAGAACGTTAAAAGCGTCCGTAATGAAAAGATAAAAAAAAAACAATTCAAATATTAATTTAAATCAAAATAAGCCATGGCAGCAAAGAGTTGACCAGTCCCTACTGACGGCGCCCGATCACGAACATGACGCATAGATTAGCACCATTCAGCTCAACCATTTTGAAGGGAGCTAAATGATCCAACACATGCGCCACCATCAGCAAGACATTAGAGTGAGCATGACATACTCTCATCCGCCAAGGCACATTCAGGTCAATGAAAGACGTACCCAGTAAATGGTAGCTTTATAGTATGTAACATAGTACTCACATACGTTCTATGCAATTATACAATACTAGAAGATTGAATTCATATAATGCAAACATAGTATTTTAGAATCTTCAGCAGCTCCAACAGTATGTAGGTTGGGTAGGCGTGTGTGAAGTATTTTCAAATGCCAATCAATTTATTTATGCGTCCTGTGGAGCAGGACCAGCGTTTAGCCAAGCATTTTTGTCAGCGATGTAATCCCCCAACTTATAATATGTTTGGCTGCATAGTGTGCGTTTTATGCAAGATTTGATTTCGTTTCATTGAGTTGGGAGTATGTGGGGAGGTATTTTATTATAACATTTTAAACAGTACCCCATGAAGGAAGAGTCTACTTTAGCCAGTCTGAAACCTGGTTGAACTAATTGGTCCCTATTTCTGGTTCCATAGGCGTGTCTGTCACCTCTTTTACTGAAAAGATTTAAATTTTTCCTTACGTACATGATGTTTTCATAGATATATTGACAAGGTACCGTCATGATATTAATATTTTTAAACAGTTCCTTTAGAGAATCGCGCCTGCGTAGGCCATATATTGCTCTGATGGCTCTTTTCTGCAGAATAAAAATGGACTCAATATCTGCAGCCCGTCCCCATAGTAAAATGCCGTAAGACATGATACTATGAAAATAACTGAAATAGACCAGTCTCGCGGTATCTACGTTAGTAAATTGACGGATTGTTCTTACAGTATATGCTGCTGAACTTAGCCGTCTTGCAAGAGATGTTATATGAGGACCCCATTGCATCCTTGAGTCGAGCGTTATCCCCAGGAAATCAGTTTATCGACGAATTCTAGTTTCTCTTTATTCAATACTATGTCACAATCACTACTTTTAACATTCGGTAAAGCAAATCTTATGCATTTAGTTTTTTTCCCATTTAATACTAAATTATTAGCAGTGAACCAATTTTGCACTTGCAGTAGGGCGTTATTTACGTCGTCAAGATTTGATGCACGTCTATTTATCTTAAAAATTAAGGAAGTATCGTCAGCAAATAACACCATTTGTGGTTGGTTTTTTAATAAATGGGGCAGGTCATTTATGTATACTAAAAAGAGGAAAGGACCTAATATCGAGCCTTGTGAATTGACACCATTTATTTGAACTTTTTGCTGTCTTTCATGTAAATAAGATTTTACTAAACTGAGCGCAAGTTTACCTAGTCCATAATGCTCAAGTTTCAAGAGTAAGGTTTTGTGATTAACGCAATCAAATGCCTTGGAGAGGTCACAAAAGATTCCTATGGCATCTTGGGCTTCCTCCCACGCTGTAAATATGTGTTTTAATAAAGTGACACCGGCGTCAGTCGTACAACGTCCTTTGGTGAAGCCATATTGCTGATCGTGTAAGATTTTGTTGTTGTTAAAATGATTAAGCATTTGATTGAGCATTACCTTTTCGAATACTTTGCTGAATACCGGCAACACGGATACTGGTCTATAATTATTGGTGTCTTTGCAGTCCCCAGATTTAAAAAGTGGAATAACCTTACTATATTTCATTAAATCTGGGAAGACTCCTTGATCTACACACAAATTAAACACTAAAGCTAAGTATGGCGATATAGTCTCGATTATGGATGTACAAACTTTGATAGACATTCCCCATAGATCTTCGGTCAATTTGATTTTGATTTGTCGAAAAGTTTTTATAACTATCATAGGGTTTATATGTCTAAATTGAAACTCAACCGGGCAGCCTGGAACGTTCGCTTTTAGTAACTCAAGTGATACGTCCGGTGAGGAATTCAAGGCTTCCGTCGATTTTGATAGTATATTAGTAAAGAAATTTACAAATTCTTGAGCTACTTCTAAATTAGAGCATATGGCACCACGTGAAGACTCTAATGTGTAATCAGTGTTTCGTTTTTTATTCCTACTAGTTTCGTTATTTATAATTTTCCAATCTATTTTTATTTTGTTTTCTGCTGATTTGATTTTGTTGCTAATGTACAGGGCTTTGGCTATCTTGCAGATATTTCTAAAAAAATTTGAATATGTAGCAACTTAGCATACTTGTTGAAAGTTTCTGTATTTATGTAAGGCTTAAGGCCATACAGCTCGAACAGTCTTTCCCTACTTATCCTAATACCTCTAGTTTCCCAGTCACTAAATATAAAATTAGGGAAAATAATTTTTCTTTTCTTTTCAAAAGTTTTTTTGAATTGAGTGTGCACAACCACGAGCGTGGAGAGAGCTGTCATTCCAACTTACTAGGGATTGACACTATTGACAGCTCACTCTAAGCTGACTTCACCTAACTTTTCACGGTGAGATTTTTACAGAATCGCAGATCGGCAGGTGTATGAAATCCACGAGTAAGTACGTTGCACAAAGCAATTTAGAATAAAGGAAAAATCCGTTTGCCGCAAGTAAAGTACACATGCTTTTGCAAGGTGTTTCCCGCAACTTAGACGATATTGTCAATCCAATGCGCCTTTGGACGGTCCTAGTTTACAAACCAATTCAATTATACAACGTGTCCCAGAAATCAACGTCAAGCCGAAAACCAGCAATAGGCCAAGTCATGACAGTTATTAGAAAAATATTAAAAAAAATCTTGGTATGTACTTTCAAATTTTATGGATTCACAAATAAATCTCAAAAAGTGACACCCTGTGATGATCTTTCAAGTCCTGTGACTACAAATATTAACTTTTCGTCGGTTTTTTTTCTGTGACGTAACCATGAATAACCCTTCTGTAAATTACAGTTAAATGTTAAAACATAACTACCTCAGTTTTAAATAAAATGTTAGATAGATTTTTGCCCAACATTGAATTCAAAATTATTTCATCACCCAACTTTAACCGCGTGTAGTGTAAAATAAAATGTACTACACTATTTGGGCAAGTAATTTTAAAAGATGGCGCGTTTAGTTTGGATTCCAAAATGGTATGCCACTTACTAATAGCTACTTCTTAATTGCAGAAAATATTTTTTTTTAATGAAGCCGGATTTCATACAAGTTCGATTGAGACGAAGAGTGACCTTATTTGACTAGTGCGAGCGAGACAGATGGTGACGCTACTTTGTTAAGTGTGAGCGAGATAGATAGTGACGCTACTTTTATCTAAGAGCGAGACAGATTGACACATCACTTCGTCTGTGTGAGTGAAACAGATATAGAGACGCCACTCTGGCGAAACAGGGATACGTTAGGTAAATTGTGCAATACTGCAGTACGTTACGCTCTTTCGTTTACTACGCATCTTTCTGTATTTGTATCGACTTCTTAGTTACAACTGTGGCTTTGTTTATTGGACTTGATTTGCATCGTAATCCCGTGTTTTTTTAGTGTGTTATCATGCCATCTCGATACACCGCACAGGAATACGCCAACATGCATCTCATTTATATGGAGAATGCTTATGCAACGCCAATGCTGCAGCAAGAATGTATCGTGAGAGATACCCAAATGCTGAGCGTTATCCCGATCATCGAGTATTATTAATGTGCATCGGTCATTATCAGAGGGTTGATTCCCTAGTCAAATGGTTAGCGAGGGAAGACCCGTAATGCCCTACGAGGCCGAAGTCCTGCAAGCAGTTGAAGAAGACCCAAGTATTTCAGTACGTGGAATTTAACAGAGCATAGGAGTCCCCAAAAGTACTGCACAGCGTATTAAAAAAAAAAACGAGTTTCACTCATACCATGTACGACGAGTACAAAGTCTGCTACCCCGACACTACCCAGAGAGAGTGCAATTTTGTCAAACGATGTTGCAGAAGCACCGTGAGGTTCCGCGATTCTTTGAAAAAATTATATGGTCAGATGAATCAACATTTAAAAAGGACGGTTACATGAACCTCCACCCACAATTTGCACGAATGGCACGTGGAAAATCCAAATTTGATGCGGAAAGACAGATCGCAGTACCAGCTTAAAGTGAACATGTGGATGGGAATTTTGAATGGTAAAGTTATTGGTCCAATCGAGCTGCCGGAGAACTAAAATGCCCAGGGGTATTTGGACTTTTTACAAAAGCAATTACCAGAAATATTGGAAGAAGTGCCACTTAACATTTACGGCAGCATGTGGTACCAACAAGATGGCTGCCCAGCGCATTATGCTCTAACAGTACGTGAGTTTCTCAATCGTGAATACCCCGATAGGTGGATAAGGCGGGATGGTACAATTTCGTGGTCTGCCCGTTCACCCGATTTAAGCCCCATAGATTTCTTTTACTAGGGTACGATAAAGGATATCGGTACTCTAAACCGATTCAAAATTTAGACGAGCTGCGCCAAAGAATTGCAGAAGCCGCTGAATACATCAACTCGAGAAGATACGCCCGCCTTATTACGCGATCATTTTTAAAGAGATGTAGAGCTTGCATTGCAGCTGAAGGCAAACAGTTCGAAAATTTAATATAAACTTGGTAAATCTGATTTAATAAAAATTATAACTAAAGAAATCCAACAACTGATTTTTATTTCAAACGCACCTAAAACTAACAAATAACTTTTTGTCCTCAATTAAGAAGTAGCAGTTAGTAAGTGGGCACCATTTTGGAATCCAGACTAAACGCGCCATCTTTTAAAGTTACTTGCCAAAATAGTATAGTACATTTTTTTTACACTACACGCAGTTGGGTGATGTAATAATTTTGAATTCAATGTTGGGCAATAATCTAACACTTTATTTAAAACTTAGGTAAGTAGTTATGTTTTAACTTTTAACAGTAATTTACAGAAGGGTTATTTATGGTTACGCCACAGAATAAAAACTGACGAAAAGTTAATATTTGTAGTAACAGGACTTGAAGGGTGTCACTTTTTGAGATTTATTTTTGAATCCAACTGTCACGACTTGGCCTATTGCCCGTTTTCGGCTTGACGTTGATTTCTGGGACACGTATACATTACAAAATCTTTCGAAGACAACAATACTCACGCTAGCGACTCTCTTGGAGCGTTTCTGCAGGTTCCCCCTGGCCTGCTCGAGGTCGTGCAGCAGAGAGAACAGCACGCTGTCGGGCAGTGAGCCCAGCACACGGGCCTGCTCCACAGACAGCGACGCCGAAGCCTCTGCGCCCGCGGTCCGATCTATGAAGATTTACGAAACTAAGGGTTTACTTACTATACAAACTACAAGACCGCCAAACACAATCCACAAACCCTATAACAACTCGAGAAATAAAATAAAGGAAATAAGAATCAGGACATATTGACGCGCCGGCCGAGTGGTCGATGCGACACGTGTCGAGTAACTAGACACATGTTTCGCCCTTCCACGGGGACTCGCTAGAAAACAAGTTATTCGCACCTTCTGCATGGTGCATATTTTTACGGGCTTCCGAAGTTTTCCCATTGAATGTCATTAGCCTGAAACATGTTTTTGTTGGAACCAATTGCTTAAAAATGGTAATTTTTTTGCAAAATGTTTATTTTCGATCTACTACTACTATTTTTAATAATTGGTTGAGCTAACTACGGATCAAAAAACCGGCCCTTAAACATGTTAGCGACATGTGGGTGTGCTATAGGAACACCTCTACCCAACCCTTCAGGGATCACAGGTGTGATGGTATGCTATGTTATGATATTTACCTTCAACAGCCTCAACAGGAGTGGAGCTAATGAACTCTTTCGGGTTGAACTCATGCGCGGAGGCCGAGGGGATCCACTCGGAGCGCGGGCGCGGCAGGCGCGGCGCGGGCGAGCGCTCGGGCGCCGGCCACGACGTCTGGCGGCAGTAGGCGCCCGCCGGACCCAAGCCGGACAGACCCTCTGAAGCAGGACAAGGTCAAGCTTATTATACCTCTGATATCTATTAGGTACATCACTGTTAAAATCACAGTGCTCTTGATTCTCAATTCTCGTAATTTTAAGAACGTTCAGTCTGATCTCAGTCTCAATCTGTCAAAAAATACTTCTAATTTTGACATCTGTTTGTCGCCGAGATGAGACTGCGACTAGATTTTGAACGTTTTAAATTACGAGAATTGGCATTCAGGTTGCTGTTCGTTTGATGATGTCAGGGGTGAAATAACTGTGAAAGGACTGTAGATCTCGATCCGGAAAAGAAAAGGATCATATTTAGGGGCAAGGGAAGGGCAGAAAGACTAGGTACCTCGAGCGACACCCCAACTGCATTCACAATCCCCTTTATTTTAAAAGGGATTCATAATCTATGGCTTCATCTCTTTGTAAGCTTCGGCTGCTCGACAGTAACTGTGTGCTCGAAATTAATAAACTGTCGAAATGAAAAGGATTGTCATTCCGATTGTTGTACAATAAAATTAGGGGCCGTAAGACACGCTACTACTGAGCACGAGGTCCTAGGATCGATGCCCGGGTCGGGTAAAGAGTTATCGGGTTTTTCCAGCTGGAACTTCTCCCTAACAGCCGAGAATCTAGTTTTGCCGGCAAAAGCTAGTTAACAATAAATACGGTTCAAACCTTACTAACCTGCGCGGTTGCTCCAGATCCTGTCCTCGATAGGAGTGTAGGGCGAATCCATGCCGTTCATCTGGAAGTCCCTGCTAAGGTCTTCTAGGGTGCACTTCCCCGTCGCCACTGTGGAAATAGGTACATGAAACCATGAGCTTAAATAGCCTAGAAGCTTCTCTAGTGGACGAAACGCCTATTGTCGGTCGAATACCGAACACACAGCTGATATTCAAGTCAAATTACCTGCTTCGAAGGCTCACTTGAAGGTGTAGAAAGTCGTTTAAGAACGTTTCGAAGAGGTTAGAGTCAACCCTTACCCTTATAATTGCATTATGTCCGTCTGTCTGTCAGTCCGGATGTCAAACAGCCATTTTTCCCGGAGACCAATAGCACTATACCGATGAAAAGGGAGGATGCAAAATTTTTATTTTTGTATTAATTTTAAAGAATTCCATGTAGAATAGACCACAAGTATATTAATAAGTCAAAACACTGTAACTCAATGCAAAAAATGCGCTGGCGTTTATACTTTTGCGTTTTTCAGTTTTTCTCGGCTTTAGAGATATTTTTTTGTAAAAATTTGAAATGGATTATCCATCAACTTCAGGTGATCATAACTATATCACCAATATTCCAAAAAAAAAGGCGCGTTGACTCATGTTTGCAAACCTTCGAATTCATATTGAAAGAGTGATCAGAAAGAATACTACGCGAATGTGCTTTTCTAAAGTCACATGCCTGTGTTGATCATTTTTTAATTCCCAATTTAGACTATAGCGTAATCATTTGCTGTGCGCTTGTCAATTTACAATCGCCTTTAATTAAAATTGAATAAAAGACAGTATTTACAAAACATAAACATAGTTTTATTTTATGCATTTGCAAAAAGGTTTTAGAAAAAAATATACTTAAAAAATATTATATAACTTTTAATTTTGGTAATACAGCATCCATCCAGAATTTCTTTGCAGCATTCATAACAGATACAATGCTGTTATCAAATGGCACATTATAAATATCTACTTCTTTTGATTTTTCAAAATTTGGATGTGCTATACAGAAAAGTGCCATTTTTCTTTTGCTGAAAAACATTTGAAGTTGTACTTGTGTCCAAAATGTTGGTGTTATTTTATTGTCTTTCACATAAGAAAGTATGTATACTACTGTGTAATTTTAAGCCCGTCAGGTGTTGCACCAAAAATAGGATACTCGGCATTAAGAAGAAGTCCGGCTTCTTCAATTTTAATCTGAAATGTAGAAACAATGATATTAATTATTACAAAAGCCTTAAATAAAACATTATAAATCTTTTATTCAAAATATTTAAATAACAGAAAAATTTATGTTAATTACCTTTTCTGTTTTGCTCACTACTTTAAAAACTTCTTTTTCTAGTTTTTTCCCCTTATCCATCGCAATGGACGTAAATTTTGAAAGGTTCTCCTCTCCCATAATTTTGTTCAGAAGGGAACCAATTTTAGTTCTACAATGAGCGGCTTCATGAAGAGTTGAGCCAGTGATCCTTCCATACCTGCAAAAATAGCAAAAATAAAAACATATTTACAGAAAATATGCCAAATGTCTATGCTATTTGTCTATGAAAGTGAGTTAGTTTGTCCGATTTTTATTATTATTTCTTCTATATTTCTGTTTACAGAAATAATACATAAATAAAACTAAACTAGAAGCCTTACTACTTAGCTTACCTCAACTCAAACCACAATGGTGAATCACTTTGATGTTTGGTGGTGGAAAAAATCATGTTAATATTATCAGTGGTCATTTGCTTAGATAATATTTCAAGAAATGGTTGTGGAGAGTCCAACTATCCAATCAAGCTTGAACACAGTTTATGAATGCTTATAGTTTGTTGGTCTTCTCGAAAGTAACGAAGAATACTCGCTTGACAATTTTTTTTTGACAGCATTTAGAAATTCACTTAAAATATCTACCTAAAAATATGCAGTTATTATTGTAACTTATATTCGATATTTTTTTTAAATATAAAAGTATAAAAAACTACTTACTTGAGAGAAACTGTTAGTGACTGGAATATGACCTATTTCTTTGGCTTTTATAAAGGATTTTCCAGAAGCACATGTAGATAATTTAGACTTCTTCCAATAACATGTGACAGACGTAATCGGAGGCTCCTCAGATCTTCTGTCCAACCATAGCAATAGTGCAGCAGCATGCTTACACCCACCTGGAAATAGATTGTAGTTGCAATAATACATGCCACAGTTTTAACCATTTAAAAATTACCATATTGTTTTACCTTCAGAAGCTGCACAATCTTCGCATTGGCAGGACTGAACCAAACCTTGCGTTTCATTTATAATAGCGGTAACACGATAACCTTCTTTACGTACTTTATGTTCCGGACAAACTCGACTTTTTACTGCACATAATATTCCATCTCTTTTGATTTGAACATAGCCGATTGCATTATCGCCGTAAGGTTCTTTTGTTGAGCTGAAATAAGTGCTATGTGTAGAAGCCGCTGAATGAAATACAAATTTAACTATTGATTTATACATACCGTAGTAGTTTAGTCCCTTTCAATTCTACACTTGAAAACTCTGTACTTTCGACAAAAAAAGTTCCTACCATGTCAACATTGACTTTTGGTAGATTCCTGGAGTCTGCTTTAATAAACCCAACTTCTTATTATATATATCTTATTGTTAAGAAACAACATTAAATAAAATAAAAACCTTGCAGGGGCCCTTCTTTTATATTTTTTTAACACTTTAATCGCAAAATTTTCATAAATATTATATTTGCATCTTCCCTAGTTGTATTCTGTGCACCTTTAAGGTGTATATAGGGCTCGCTGACCTTGTGCATGTGGGCGGAGCTAAACGCTCTACCCCCGAATACGTAAAACGCGCGCGGTGGCGCGCTGCACTAAAACGACGATCAAAGAATATGCGGAGACGCAGACATGCCGCACGCAGGTCGCCATTTTTGCCTACGATTCCAGAAGGGAATGGCGGAGGCAAGGCTGATATATTTTGTATAGACTGATACTTATGTTACGTATATTTTATCTTTTTACTGGACATTATTTATTAGATACAAATTTATTTATTACATAAAAATGAGATTTTATACAAATGAGAACTTGTTTCATCAATTTGAATTATTATAAATCAGTAATAAACCTACCTAACTAGCACTGTACCTAAATGGCATTTTTAGGATTCCGTAGCCAATCGGATGATGTTATAATCAACTTTCTTCCTGTCATTGTTATTTACATAGCAGGTAGTGGTATTCTAATTTGTGACCGGTAGGTGCCACAACTAAAATGTGCAAAATAATAATTTTTTCCAAAAAAAAAATAACCGACTTCCATAAAAAAACTACAAAATGAAAAATAACTTTATTTCGGAAGTCTGTAGCAAAAAACGTAAATTCAAAACTTCCGAAATAAAGTCATTTTTCACTTTGAAGTGTTTTTTTTAAGTGTTTTTCATGTAAAAAGATTTTTTTACTATTAATCGTACGTCAAAAGTAACAGTTGAACTACGAAAACTGTTACCACTGTTATAGTATAGTAAAGTAACAGTATCATGTCTCGTTAGTGCCCTTGAAATAATCACCTACGGCCGCTCAGTAGATAAACCTTCCGCGTTCGTGCGTAACAGCCGCGCGCGAATACTCAGAGTATATCAGTCAGTGGCGTGTATTGCATAAAGGCATATAAGCAGTGCCTACCTCGATAAATCACCATAGGCCTGTTAGTTACATTTTAGTGTGTGTGCCCAACTATGCAACACACTAAATTATCATACCTAACAAAAAACAAAATCTTCATACAAATACGCGCGGCAGTAGGCAGTCGCAAGACGGCCTACTCGGCTCCCGGACTATTCGATTTTTATTTTGACCTCACTATCGGTTTTATCACCCTCGAAAAGTATGAAAACGACACCCATGATGAAATATTTGAAAAATTTTGCAGCCGCCATTTTGGATTTTTATTTTGACCTCACTATCGGCTTTATCACCCTCGAAAAGTATGAAAACGACACCCATGATGAAATATTTGAAATTTTTTGCAGCCGCAATTTTGGATTTTTATTTTGACCTCACTATCGGCTTTATCACCCTCGAAAAGTATGAAAACGATACCCATGATGAAATATTTGAAAAATTTTGCAGCCGCCATTTTGGATTTTTTTTTTGACCTCACTATCGGCTTTATCACCCTCGAAATGTATGAAAACGACACCCATGATGAAATATTTGAAAATTTTTGCAGCCGCCATTTTGGATTTTTAATTTGACCTCACTATCGGCTTTATCACCCTCGAAAAGTATGAAAACGACACCCATGATGAAATATTTGAAAAATTTTGCAGTCGCCATTTTGGATTTTTTTTTGACCTCACTATCGGCTTTATCACCCTCGAAAAGTATGAAAACGACACCCATGATGAAAAACTTGAACATTTTCGCAGCCGCCATCTTGGACTTTTATTTTGATCAAATTCAATATTTTCTCATTTTAATATTAGTTAGATAAGCCTTACTACTTGTATACTATCGTAAGCGTCCTGACGCGCACAATAGAAATGGGCCATCTGCAGCGAGCTAGTCAATAAACGCACACTGATACAATTCGTTCGTAAATATTTGCACTAACACAGGCAAACGCGCGTAGTCGGTCGATAGCCGAAGCGGAGCAGCGAGCGACACAGCCCTCCCGTCTCAGTGCTAACGCACGACTGCCGCCCGCGCCCGCGCAGAGCACCTCTGAAGCTCAATCTCAAAGTGGGGAAATTTTCTTTGCAAATGTTGATTGATTTACATAAGCTGTTTCATTTCTATAGTACCTCTAACCAACAATTTTTCAGTGTAAAAATATTTGCAAACATCAAAGCCGTTTAGAAATAATATGGAATATTAGGAAAAAATAGCGTTTTGCTAAAAAATTTTTTAAGGGAAAAGTATTAGCCATACGAAAAAATCCTGTTTCAGAAATGTTGTACATGAACCTATACCAACAATATATTTTTTTCAGATCTTCTAATCAAGTCGTTAATGAGAAATATTCTGCATAAAGTGACCGTGTTACGGTACTAAACGAGAGTAAGGCCCTTAAGCAATGATGTAGTAAAATTACAAAAAAATAAAAATAAAGGGTGCACTACTCAACTCCACATGTAACCGAGGGATGAAAAAAATCTACATTTTCGGTTACGACCGCAAAAGTAACTTTGTTTTTCATAGTTTTTTTCGAGAAACTATGAAATAAGTAAGTACCCACTTGCTGCTTGTTACTTGTTTTTTTTTCTGTTTGTGTTCTTTCTCTGCGTCATGTTTACCGCAAATAAACGTATTCTCTTTCTACTTTCTTTCTAAGTACAAACTTATTACTGCGGTCGATAATATTAAGACTGAGCAATGCGTAAATATTCTTCCCAACTACGGAACCCTTCACTTCACTGTGCGTGGTCAGTCCCGCAATGAGTGTTTCCATTCCGTTTTTTCATTAAAATCAATTAACCACATAATTATGAGATAACCAAAGAACAATGGCGAAAGCTTAGCTGACTTTAATTTGAGCGTCTCAGAAAAGTAATTTAAATTGATCGTTTACACGGAGACGTACTTACCTGGTAAGTTAGCTAGAGCATAGTGACAGATACTCACGATCTTGATAGCTGAGCGACTTCTGTTCGACGGGCCTGTCCATACTGCGCTGGCTCTGGTAGGAGGACCAAGTGTCCTGAGGCGGCCATGATGTAGGCTGCAATAGAGTTAATAAAATATATAAATTAATAATTAATAAGTTGAGAAGATGAATGAGTACCTCTGTACATTTGTGTGCTTGAAGTAAATAAATACTTGTAAGTCGTAATGGCCCAGTGGTTAAGGTCTCGCCTCTCATTCTCGACTTTGTGGGTTCGAATCCGGCCAAGTGCCAATGTGACATTTTCAATTCATGTACAGACGCCAGCATATCAAGCTACTACAATCTGTCAAATTTCTTTAATAGATTTTCATCTTTATCGCTAAAGCATTAAGGTTCAAGGTTGATTGGGAAAATTTGTTAGTTTCGGGTAGCTTGATGTGCTGGCATGTAGTCTGTGTCTGTAACTCTGTACATAAAGGTGCTTTCCGTGTTTATCTTGGATTTTAGTGACATTGTGAAGGAAAAACGAGAGGAAACCTGCGGGATAGTTGCGTAACACACTAACAATAGCAATGGCTTTCAATGACAGACCCAACAACATTCATTGCGTTATTTACGATATATGAAGCAATGTATGTATTAGCAATATCCTTCAAAATTATATTTCTATTTTTTATTTATTTATCTTCTTACATCTACCATTACCTATAGAATAATAGTTAGGCATATATACCTGATATATGCCTGAACTATTATTCTTCCAGAATAAATTAACAATATTAACACTCAATACAAATAAATAAAATTAAAGTGTCAAAATAACAGCTTTTTACTGACTGCATATGAAAGTATATACGGTACAACTAAAACACAATTTAAAAATTGTTTGTCTGTCTGTCTGATTGTTCCGGCTAATTTCCTAAACGGCTGAACCGACCTGGTCAGTCTATTGAGTGTGTGTTCATTCAAAACAATAAAATTATACTGCCTCGTTGATCTAGTGGTCGTAAGCGCGACTGTTGAATGTGAAATCCGGGTTCGGGCCCCAGGTCGGGCATTGTTATTATTATTGGCATAAATGTAAAAAAATGAGTTGAAATTTGCGTGAATTTTTAGCACTTCTGCTCAACCCCCTGGAGAAAGCAAGCGTCACCCGTGATGTACGTAGGTAGGTACCTCATGTTGTGTTTTATGATATTGACTCGTCGTTACACTTACCAGTCAATAGGTAAGTAGAAACTAGGTACTGTGAAACACATGTTAGTAAAACACTTGTTGTTGTACATGGCATTAGCCGACTCTGTTATTAATTATGGTTTAACAAGTTATGGAAGAACTTATAAAACGTACCTATCTTAAAAAAATCTATAATAGGTATACAGATAAGGATGTTAAAAATATTGGTACCATATAAAATTAAACTTAAATATAAACCAGATTATGATATGTTATTTAAATATTGTAAAATCATAAATGTGTTCGACAAAGTTAAATTGGCTGTTGCCTCTTATATTATAACTTAGAGATAGGTCGTCGACGTATTTGGCGTCAACGAAACTAGACCGTCCAATTTCGGTCATCGACTAGTCGATCAATTAGTTTAATTCATCGACCAGTTTACGCGTTAGCTTGGTAAACGTTACGACGAAGTCAACGGCGGCTACGCGTCATCAAGGTAGACTTCGTCGTAAAGTTTGCGTAAAGTAAGTTTAGTAAAAGATGTGCTAATGAATATTTATAATCGTCTAAAACATTTCTTAGAACACATAGCACAACTAATCAACAAATTAGCTTGCTTATCAGAAAAAGGTGAATGTAGTCCATTGTTGCGAGATATTGCAAATCATTTTATCGCCTATTCAGACTCATTGGAAGACTAAATCATTGTAATTACTTAATCACTTGTTTTCAGACTCATTAGAAGCCTAAACAATTTGTTATTTGGTATTTTGGTTGTATGCATAGTTTTATGCCAACTATGGATTACATGCACCTTTTTCTGATAAGTAAGCTGATTTTTTGATTAGTTAGCACAAGTAATCAACAAATTAGCCGTGTGAGGCGTCTACGGATTCGACTAGCCCAAAAATTATCGGTGAACCGTCGATTCGTTCACAGTACGTCGACGACGGTTGAATTAACTAGTTCGTTAATTCAACGCCCATCGCTATTGTAAGTAAGCAAATAAGCTTATAGCGCACATAATCTAATTGTAATTAGATTGAGCGCTATTTTTATGTATAAATAATTGCATAAAATACATAGTTTGAAAAAAAAAAACCATTAGAAAACCTTTTTTCGAAAAGAAAAGCTTTCGTCGTCAAACTGTTGCCATTGACATGCGGTTGATTGTATTGTACCTACCACAAAAACAAAATGGATACTGTGGTAGGTACACACGATGACATCAAGCTAAATATTTCCAGTTTAGCCGACCTCGCATTGTATAAGCGTTTTGTACAGACCGCCAGCACATCAAGGTACTACAATCTGTCAAACTTTAATAGATTTGCAACTTTATCGCGATAGCATTAAGGTTCAAGGTTGATTGGGAAAATTTGACAGTTTCGGGTAGCTTGACCTGCGCTGGCGTCTGTACAATGAGAAGTCAGCATAAACTGGAAATGTACCTAATATAGCTTGATATGTCGTCGTATGAAGGTACTATGTAGTAGGAATACTGAATCGAATGTACATTCGATTCAGTATTCCTACTACAACTGCTACACCTCTGCTGCCACACACCGGCGCGAAATCAAATGGTGTAATGATAAAAATAAGTTTATAAGCCTAACATTAAGCCCTTTAAAGAAATCCTTTGTGAAAGAAAACGGACACCGCCAAGTGTTCGTTTGTTTTAAGTGGGCACCTACCTACAAAGAGCTTACTAACAATTAGGTACCTAACTGTTGCTAACGTCGCATTTGTCAATATGTATTAATAATAGAAATTATGGAATATCGTTCTATTGTAGGTAAGTACTAAAATATTGATTATGAAATAAAACATACTTAATTCAAATCGCCAGCTTAGTTTTTTTAACATAAATCATGGCGCGAAAGACGCGCCACGGTTTTGTTGTATATCGGACTGAAGAAATCAAGATTGACTGTGTAATGTTGTGACGAGATCCTGTGATCCGAGATCACGATAAAAGCTTAATTTATTAAATAAGTACAGTAATTACCTTAGCACTATCATCTAATAGGTACACCTATCAAAATTCTATCGCCCGAAAAATACCTGGAAAATACTGATATGTAGGTACGAAAACCATTCACAACCAAAAATTAAATTTTCTTCTACCCACAAGCTATAGGACGCATTTTATACAGGCACACCACACGAAAATAACATAAAAACAAATGAATAAATCACTTTTACAATAAAAAAACATCCAGAATTTGCGAAAGACAAAACAAGTGCGTACTTGTTCCTGCTCTTATAGTGCCAACTTAGTGTTTGTTTTGGTAAATTTGACGTTAATTTCCAAACAATATCATAAAAAAAACTTACCGAATTCGATGAACTGCCACTACCATAATCACTGTAATAATTCTGACCGAAACTCATTGTACCAAATTTAATTTTCCGTATTATTTTGAAATAGGAGAACGTGTTCCTTCCGAGGCAACTAGAGCGGGAATGCGGGGGTCTCACCCACCGTCTCATTGGTCGATTGATTGTTAGATCAGGCGGCAAACTGCAAAGTTACCAGTGTAATTAGATATTTTGTAAACAAGCTTTAATAACTAGGTGCCTACCTACTCAAATAAGTGCGACGTTTTTGTGCTAGGTCAGGATCTATGTTTTCGTCGAAATAATAAGTGAAGTGTGTGTGTGTAAGCAAGTACTCAGGGCACCTACTGTGCTGGTTTTTAAATTTATCAAAGATTATAAACAATTGAACAACAATAGTTGCTTGAAATGTTCTGTTCACAGAGTACTTTTACTTTAGTGGTGGTGTGTTTTTTAAATGAAAGCCTCTTAATTCATGTCGCTAGCGCCATCTATGGATATTTATATTAACTAGCGCGAGCATTGTTCAATGCAGTTTTAAAACCATACAACAACATAGATGGTGCATTTTTTAATTAGAAGACTGGTAGATTCTTCAATCTATTTAATTTTTATCCGACTGCGGTGCAGCTCAAGTGGAGGGTAACGCTTTTTCTTTGTTTTTGTCTGATCGCATAATGAGGGGCGTTCAATAAAAAATGAGAATGGGATACAAACTCTTTGTAAGTATAAAAAGTAAATACTAGCTGGTAAAGTAATAAACTGATTATCTCTTGTTTTTTAATAATACAAGTAAAAGTAGGTATTAATTTAAGTAATTTCTTTGCGGTTGGCTGTAGACATTAAAATTTGGCAAAAAAAAAAAAGAAGTACGCGCGGTTATCTGTGCTTGAAAAAATTAACCACGGAAAAAGTCAATAAAGATTTTTAGATACATTTTTTCACGTGTACCTACATATTATTATTTTAAATGTTAGCTTATTTTAATGTAAATATTATCAGGGGTACAGTAGGAGCAAATGTTCTACCGTATTCCACAGTTGCACGTTGGTGCGTCGAATTCAAACGTGGAAGACCATCCATCAAAGATGATCCTCGTTTGGCGCACCCTACGGCAGCAGTGACCGAAGAACGAAGTGGTTATAAAAGTCGGAAAATTTGTTTTATCAGATTGTCGTGTCTAAGGTACGTTTTACTTCCGAAAAAAAAACAAAGATCTCAACAGGTAGTGTGCATAGCATCTTACATAAACTATCCGCGCGTTGGGTAGGTACCCAGAATGCTTACTAGGGCATGCAAACTGGATACCCGGATAACCGTAAAAACCGGTTAACAGACTGATTTGAAAACAGGGTTTTTTAGGATAACAAAACCGGAATTTTCGGTTCTTTCGGTTATTCTCCTATGTTATTGATTTCATAATACTTTAATTTTCCCAAACAAAATTTTAATTTTATCACTGACAAACGTGGACAGGATGGCGAGGCGGCGTTAGTTTCTATTTCGCCACGTTAATTTAGATCCTTGTCGCACTACTATGACACGTGCCGCGATTTTGTTTTTCGGCCAGTGTAATAAAATCCGTAGTACTCTAAATGATGACACCCTTGATGCACTTGTATCCTTACGGTCATTCTATCAAAGTAAAAAATAGTAATTTGGTTTAGCTATGTAACTTTAATTTTGATTTTTTTGTCTATATCTATCTAAGAATGCTTACAGTCATTCTTATAGATATACATAGATTAAAAATTCGTCATATCTAACACTAAAAAACGCTAAAATCGCAAACTTACGGCTAGTTCTGATTTTTTAAATATGTTTTTAGGACGACTGCCAGTAGCCTATAATTATCCAAGTTTGCAGCTTCGAAAGACCTGTGCTAACTAACTAACGTTTTTTGGTATTCTCACGTTATTGGGTGCTGATTTTGTAGCTTATTTCAGTCCAAACAAATGCTCATTATTATAAAAATAAGTGAGATACTTAAACGAAAAAAAAAATACATATTTTGATAAGAATTCAGCATTATCATTTCGTAAAGAAATGAAAATGCTGAATTCTTATCAAAATATGTATTTTTACACATATTTCTCATTTCTTTAATAAAGTTTTTAAAAAAACCGATTTCACCGGTTTTGTAAACAAAAAACCCGAAAAAGACGGTTTTTTTTAAACCACCCGGTTTTTGCATGCCCTAATGCTTACCGATGCGCAAAAACAAACGAGACTGAACATTTCCGTAGGCTCTTTTGGAACTGTTGCGACAAGATCCTAATCATTTTTTGGCTCGATTTATAACAATGGACGAAACGTGGCTTCGCCATTACCACCTCCCTCGAAACAAAATTACAGTCAATTGCACATGGAATAGACCATCATCTTCAACTCTCTAAGAAATTCAAGGCGATTCTTCTGCCGGTAAGTTCACGGGCTCTTTTCTGGGATAGTAATGATTGAATACCTCGATAATTGGAAAAAAAATGCGTAACTAAATCCTCGAGAAACCAGCGAGGCAAAAGATAACGCCCCCGTCCACTCAAATCCACCGTTGCGGGGAGGGCTTTGTGATGTACGAACTTAATTGTGTTACCGTCTGTCACCCCTTCTTTTTGCCAATGCTTTCTTGTTCAGCAGCTGGTACGCAGGGTTAAAATAAAACAAAAATTTTTTTTGCACATAGCTTTTATTACAGCCTCGATTAGTATAATATCATAGGATCTCCGTAGAATACTGATTGCGTGTGAGGTACTAAGCACCTTAGATACCTACATTACATTATTGTCCAACTGTTTAGGAAAATTGGAGTTTGTGCCTGTTTTAAACCGTCCAACATGATAAATTTGATATTTCGAAATGTAAATTAATTGAAATTTTGTTAGGACTGGCGTCGACAGGCCTATCGCTTGACATTCAGACATTTTCTTCACTAACTCCAATTTCCGCCATCCAGTGTGTTACTTGACAAGTGTGAAAATTGCACTCATGATAGTAATATATTGATTGAATTAACAAAGTTCCAGTTTAGCTATGTTGTTTTAATATGTAAGTAAAGCTTAACTGGGACTACTATAATAATTCATGAGTGTAATTTTCGTTAAAAAGGGAACTAGATTGCCGCCAAATGTTGACATTACCTATCACCAACAAAAACGTTAACGATTTTTATAAAAGTGCCGTTTCTGTCGAACTAGCAAGTAAGGTCAAGTTTGAGCAGCGAGTGAGGGGTGCGGGTCGATTAGTTGGCGTCGATGAAGTATTCCTGAGCGGCCCTGGCGTCTGGTTTGATGGTCTTGGAGCCGGGCTTCCAGTTAGCGGGGCACACTTCGCCGTGCTTGTCGGTGTACTGGAAGGCTTGCACCAGGCGGAGCGTCTCCTCAACCGATCTGGGGAACAGGGTAACACAGTTTAACAATATTTGTAAATAAGAGTTCGAGACAATTGGTAATATTGTAATTGACAGCGCTTAACAATATAGCAGTAACGACGGTTATAGTTATTCAAGTGGTGCTACTACCTAATGACGTGCGGTTGAAGGTACTACCGGGATATATGTATGTTTTTGGTGTATGTTTCAATTGGCAATCACTCAAAGCAATATACTATCAGAATTCATAATAATACAGTATGTTTCCTTAATAACATTCCTATCACATTAATTATGTACGTAATTAATCGTGGAATAAAATGAAGGTCGTTAGATTGCCACGAACATGGCAAGCTACAGCCGACACGCACAAGGACACACTACACGACATTATCATGATAAGCAATTTACTGCTGCAATATTTCTCATGGGACATATTCGCATAATAATCAGGAACGCGAACTATTTCGATTATGGAATGTGTTTTTCAGTGTAGTCTCGTAAACGGCCGTCGAATAAGTTACAGACGCACGTTACTCGGGACGTTTTAGCGTGATTATATATATTTGATTGTACATACTTCTAACGGGCTATTTTGAAGAATTTATTCACTTTAGGGAATATTGTCATGTCAACTAACAATGCATTGCAACCTTGTAAGGCAGTAGATGTCAGCTGTAAAACTATATCAAACATTCCTTTTTTTCTCAGTTTTTGTTTAAGACAGAAAATATTTGACTATACATAATACTAACAATGAAGAGTTCGTCGTCGTTAAACTTTAGAACTGCCAGTCGGATTTGAAAAATCTTTTTGCATTTGATAGCCCAATGCTCGAGGAAGGCTTTAGGCTGTTTAACATGACGCTAGGACCCTTAGGAGCCGAGCAAAAAGAAAAACAGTCAGAAAGGATGCTAAGCGAATACAAAGTAATAGCGCGGGTAGGCGATGCGATGCGACGGGGTGGGGCGGGCAACAAGAAATTTAACGCGGACGAAGTCGCGGGCTGAAGCTAGTTAGGCAATAAAATCTAATAAACATAAATTCTAACAATAGTATTGAGTTAATACTCTAAAACAATAAGCAAATACGTCACAACTCACAATCTGAGGGGTAATTCTCGTAATTTTAAGATCGTTCACAGTCTGATCTCAGTCTCAATCTGTCAAAAATACCTCTAATTTCCCTACATTTTGACAAGTTTTTGACATTTGTTTCTCGCGCAGAT
Organism: Apamea epomidion; assembly: GCA_947507525.1. NCBI lineage: Eukaryota > Metazoa > Arthropoda > Insecta > Lepidoptera > Noctuidae > Apamea > Apamea epomidion. The sequence continues at coordinate 892,533 of OX382226.1, forward strand.
GACGCTGCGACTAGATTTTGAACGCTTTAAATTACGAGAATTGGCCTTCTGATTTCTATACAGTTCTATACAGAATCCTTGAGTGCCGATAAGCTATCATTCAATGAACAATGTTCAATAATTTACAGTTCACATTTATCACTATTACGTCTAAAGGTTACCAGTTACGTAAACAGCTACTTTTACACTTAATAGCTGTGTAGATAAGCGTGTTCCAATTGAGCTATTTTGTAGAGAAAATTGAATTTCAATAAAAATATTTAGTATAATATTAGCAACTTTGTTATTATATCAATGTAACTGCGATCTGCAACTTGGCTTTGGTCATAGGAATCTACTATCTAGCGAGAAAGTTTATTTGAAACCTACGATTATGTCCTAGCCATAGAAATGTATGAACATTGAACATCCATAAATTACTTTGACTTTGTAAGACAACAGAAGATTTAGTACGTAAGCGTATCCGCGTACTAAATCTTCTGTGGTCTTTACCAGCCAGTAGCCCTAGTGAGGTACACAGTAGGTAGGAGAGTGTCTTACCGTCCCACAGGCAGGTCGTTGACGGTGATCTGTCGCAGGTTCTGCTTGTCGTCGATGACGAAGAGGCCGCGGAAGGGAATGCCTGTCTCTTCGTCCAGCACGCCGTAGTCGCGCGCGATGCGGTGCGACTTGTCGCTCAGCAGCGGGATGTTCATGGGGCCAAGGCCGCCTGGAATACGACGGGGTGATGTTATTTTATGTGAAAACATCAATTTTTGTGGTTCGTTGGATTTCTTTAACCTTTAAACTTAAGGGAATCCGCTAAGTTAGCTAGCGAAAGTCAAATTATTCTTACTTTTCTGCAATTTTGAATTTCACGGACTTCCTTAGCGCCTTCCCTTAATGATTTAGGTTTACACGCTCCTCGCGACCGTTGATAAGCCAATTTTACAGACTACGCTCTACAAAGCCACTTCTAAAACTCCATGTGGCATACCGACAACTGCACAAACGTACACTTTTACAGCATACAGAATAGTTTAACTTTTAAGTACCCAATGCTATACAAAATCACTTCAAAGTTCAAAGACTAGTTATTTTAGGTGTCACGTGATGCATTGGTGACACCTTACATGATAGTGTGTCAGTATTAATTGGTTTAGTCGTAATAGGTCGTGATGTGATTACAAACAACTTTATGATTGTATTACATATCATGATAAGACATTATTTAAAGTAAAATAATATTCTATGTGATAGGTGTTATTATAAATTTTTTTTTTGGATTAGACTATTTGTTCGCTAATACTTAGGTCATAGGTGTAGGTACTTTGTTTAGATTCTGTACTGATTACGTACAGATCACCTTACGTACAGACGGCACGGTTGGCGCAGTGGTTAAGCAATTGACTGCTGCGCTGCGTGTCGCGGGTTCGATTCCCGCACGAAACAAATATTTGTATGACCTACAAGTAGTTGTTCCGGGTCTGGCTGTTGGTGTATGTGAGTTGAAATGTTTGTAAACGCACCCACGATACAGGAGAAATTTCTAGTGGGACAACGTTTTAAAAAAAAGTACCTGGTACTTGAGTACTGATAAATAAAATAAATAAATATTCCACAACTATCACACAACGCCATCTAGTCCCAAGCTAAGCAGACCTTGTGTTATGGGTACTAGACAATTGATAAACATACTTATATATTTCTAAATATATAAATATTATAGATAAATTACACCCAGACAGAACAAATGATCGTGCTCATTACACAAACATTTGTCCTGGGTGGGAATCGAACCCACGACCTCCGGCATAGCAGTCAGGGTCACTAACCACTAGACCAACAGGCCTGTTAAAGGGACACTCATAGTATTGAACTATGAGCCAGAGTCTTTGCGAAAGATTCAGGAAAAATGTGACTGGATCTTATTGAACGTGGATGGCAAACGTTACTTATGAAGGACTAACTTTTGACCGCGGCTACGCCTGGGTGGAGCTCAGAAATTATCATGCTGGAACGTACTACCGGGATAAAAGTTAACAGAGGGAGATCAAAGTTACTTTAGCGTTTACAATATTGTTAGTATGGATATTGTGGAAGTGTGGATGATGTCAGAAGCATAGTTCTTTTTCTATTTCGCCACGTTAATTTAGGTCCAGGCCACACTATAAACTAAATGACAAAATACTTACCCTGTTTGCGCGGCGTGTTGATCCAGGCGAGATGCGTGAAGTGCGAGTCGGTGGAGGCGCCGATGATCTCGCAGCCTATCTTGCGGAAGTCGTCCGCGCGCTCCGAGAACGCGATGATCTCGGTGGGACACACGAAAGTGCTGCGAATAATACGCTACACTCTCAAACATTTGGAACAGATGACCATCGGGACATTATGATGCTTGTGCCGTAAGGGAGTGGAAGTTTAACTACACAACGCTCCAAGGATCTCTTGGTGCGTGGCCAGAATCAGAACTATCGCCGCCATCTTGCTTTTTCATAAAATTTCTGTGAGAATTTTATAAATGTTTAACAACAACGCCCATATCATCCAGATGCCAAAAAGTCCTTAGTAGTTCTTGGTACTTGTTTATTCGATCTATGCCTTTCTTTATGGATGCACTGGTCTGGGGTTCTGGACCAAATTCATGGTTCCAACTTTAAGGTTGATCATAGCTTACTTATTTCTAAACATTCCGGAAATGCATGGATAGTAACCTCATCTAGTTTTAAACATACTTAATTTAGACAGGCTGAAGGCTTGTTTGAACCAATTTACAGACGCTCCACGCGTTAAGAATTCAATTTAATTATATTTAGTGTGTAAACTATTACACACTAAATATAATTAAATTGAATTATATTTAGTGTGTAATATGTGTTTTTTTTAAACTACGTATTTTTATCTTTTGCGTCTAATATAATGTTTCAGTACGTTAATAAGCATAAAGGCAGTGTAGTTATGACGATTAATGCCTAATTAGCCAACTCGAGGGGTTTACAAGTAGCCCCTAAAGAGTTCCACTATCCATCTCCTGGCTCCGTAATTAGATCAGCTCCAAGATATCAAATCGTAGTTTTGTCTTCCGAACTTCATATACATACAAAGTTTCGTTTCGATACGACAATTAGAAGTAGGTTAAAATTGACTTCTAAGATTTTGTTACATTGTTAGCTGCTAGTTACAAGTGAAGCTAATAAAAGCGTGTTGTAAAGAGGTTTTAAACAAACAAACTTTCGATAATGTGACCATAAATATTTAGTAAATTGCCACAAAAGCACACTATCTTATCGGTTTGAGGTTTGTTATATCAATACAGCGTCAGCGATCCCGAAAATTAATTAATAAGTGAAAAATTGATTTAAAAAAATAATATTTTGCTGTTATAGCGGTACTTTTAGTCTGAAGTAATTTAGATAGCGTGTAGGATCAACAATTGAAATTAACTAGCTAGGCACTAAATTGATGTTATTACATTCTTTATTTATTTTATACGGTTTGGTTTTGGGACTGCCTAGTGCAATTATCTAATCCCATAAGAATTGTATTTCATTGTGAATCAAATCGAGGAAATTAGATATTTGATTTGAAGCTAAGGTATAAATTAATTAATATAAGCTCTCCGTCCGATCAGGACCAGGCCCGTGCCGGACGGCGTGTATGTGTTCCACGCGCGCCTCAAAGAGATGTCAGCGTAGTTGACGGGGCCCGACAGGGCCGAAGTCTGCCGGGGTAGCGGGATCGTCCGAAAGGGTTACCGCTGCCCTGGTACGTAAAGGGCTAAGGAAGGAACACGGGTGGGTTTTAGTCAGTAAGAGTCTGACACTCCCCTGACACTCCCTTCTGCTCCACCCAGAGCGGGAGGAGTCATTTGATGATTTCCCATCCACAAAAAAAAAAAAAAAAAAGTTAAAGCTGTTCTTTTCAACACTTCATTTGATGTAAGGTGATACAAGATACTAAATGATTATCATGAAAATATTTCCAACAGACAGCCCCAGTAATGCCGGACTTGTCGAGAATAAAGCTAATGTTCCAATGAAGAAGTGTATTGTACGATATTACCTCAATGTAGTCTTTTAAAATATCGCACCGCAAAGCGCAGGAGCCAGCGCTATGGAACAATTTATTTTAGTACAGCTGCAAGTGCTACGGTGACGTTTCGTTCAGAGATCACAACATTTCGCGTGGAATGACAAACAGTTATAACACTGAGATTGTTTATTGATTCACTCAATCAATCACGAGTAAGTAATTGGTATGTAATCTCTAAGTATCCACTGAGTTTGCGAATCGACTTAGTGCGAAGATGCTTTATGCAAATTGTATTTTGGCAAATACATGAAACCTAAATATTGCCAGAATATGGGCAGAAAGAACTTACAATACGGTGTTGCCTATGGCATCCAAAAACTATTATTTAATAATACAGTCAATCTTAAATTTAACGATGCAATCAGTCTTGTAAATAAATTAGAATATAAAAGAACACGGGCAATTTTTTTTAAACTAACGTCTAACGTAACGTCTCCGTCACTATCTTAGCTGACGTAAGTAATGATGCGGTCGAAGCTTCCGCCTTCCTAGAATATACTAACCTTTGGGCAGATAGTATAACTTTACTAAAGCGACACACTAGCTATAGACTGAAATACAATGATCATGTTAAGCAACAACATAAACCAACCCCTCAGAACAAACACAATCCTTTCCCTCTTTGTAACGAATTCCTCTCCCTTTACCCAGTTCCTCTCTCTCGGCTAGTCTCAGTCGTCCCCTGGTCTGTCTTAAGACCTTCTGGAGTAGTCCGCTGACACGAACATACTGCCTTCTTTATAATGTGCAGGAGAGATGGAGACGGAGAGGACACCGCTTTGGGGACCTCTTCCTTCACTTCTTCTTTGATGTGGGCCTCCCTAAACATATTCCTTGTCCTTACTTAATAATATAACGCTATCCGTGTCTTCGTACAAACACAAAAGCACAACGTGAGAGTTCACAGCAGGTTTTATAAAATCTTGGCTTGAAACGGTGAGGTTAAAATTAAAAACAAAATACATAAATAATAGGGGTTAAAGTATGAAATTGCCGTTTTATTGTAATAGGTACTTCGAATTGACATAGAACCTTCATGGTTTGAGATTTTTGAGTGAAACTTTTTTCACATGGTACCTATGAAGTTCTTCTTTTAAAAAATGTGCAACATTCGATTATCGACTTTCAGTTGTTTTTTTATTCAGCTTAGACAAGAAAGATGGATACTTCCAAAATTCGAGTTATTTTTGAATACGAGTTCCGACGCGGTACTAACGCGGCAGAAACGGCTCGCAATATCAATGTTGCGTTTGGAGAGGGGACTGCTAATGAACGCACCGTGCGATTTTGGTTTAAACGCTTTCGTGATGGAAACTTTGATTTGAAGAACGAACCACGTGGAAGACCGCCCACACAGGTGAATAACAATGAATTGAAAGAGATGGTGGAAGCCGATCCGAGCCAAACTACCCAGGAATTAGTGGCATGGTTTAACGTTACCTTACCAACAATATTGACTCATTTGCGTCAAATCAATAAAATAAAAAAATATGAGAAATGGGAGCCTCATGATCTGACTGATCTGCAGAAAAAAACGCGTGTTGAAACTTGTGTTGCCTTGAATCAATACAGAAATGAAGGAATATTGGATCGAATTGTGACATGTGATGAAAAGTGGATTCTTTACGATAACCGTAAGCGAAAAATGCAATGGCTGACCCCAGGTCAAACGCCGCAACAGTGTCCTAAAGCAAAGTTTACCAATAAAAAGATAATGGTAACTGTTTGTCTCAGCATGGTGTTATTCACTATAGCTTTCTCCGATCTGGTCAAGCAATAACGGCAGATGTCTACTGTGCCGAACTCCGAACAATGATAGCAAAACTAGCAGTGAAACAGCCCCGACTCATGAATCGATCCTCACCATTATTGCTCCATGATAACGCGAGACCTCATACAACACGAGAAACCGTTTTAACTCTACAGGAACTGCAATTAGAAACCATTCGTCACCCTCCGTATTCGCCAGACCTTGTTCCAACGGACTACCATTTTTTTCGTGATTTGGACAATTTTCTACGTGATAAAAAGTTTTCTTCTCAGGAGGCAGTACAAAAGGCTTTCACACAATTTGTCGAATCTAGATCACGAGAGTTCTATTGCAAAGGCATAAATGACCTTCCTATTAGATGGCAGCAATGTATAGATAATAATGGTAATTATTAAGATTAAATAAATATGTTAAATTAAAAAAAAAACGAATTTCAATTATTCAGTACAAATCGGTAATTTCATACTTTAACCCCTAATATTTACCCAATGAAACGATAACAGGTGCAAATGTACAGTGGCGAATGGTCTGGATGAACCCTAAGAAGTGTTGCGATCCACAATTAATGTCTGATACATGGTGACATTAGTTACCACTAGCGCCATCTAGTTTCGAATAGCAGAACTAAGTCACTAGCGCCATCTATTATCGAATGGCTGAACTAATAGAGTCACTAGCGCCATCTATTACCGAGTAGAAATTTCGATGCTAGAACTTACTAGAACTATCGACATCTGGTCAGTCGGGGCCGGTATGTACTCGAACATTCTAGATGTTTCTACAATAGAAGGTTCTAGAACTATCTGCGGCACTATACAAGGCCGGGACTAGCCGCGACCAATCAGACTTGGTTCTGCGATAGAAACGAATACATCGAAAGCGATCTTCAAGTGCGACTTAACAGCGATTGTGTTTTATAATTACTGTGTTTGAATTGTATTAGTGTTGTTTAATAATAAAGTGTAACTTTTGGTAATTTTTATCGGCAGTTTTTATTTTCACGAGCCCGAAGCTCGTAACAGAAGTAAGAGCCTGACACTTCGCGTCACACCCATGAAAATAAATTCAATCGATTTGAAATGAAAAAGTTCGTATAAATAGAACAGTCCGAGTCCAACTCTAATTCATATCCGTAAATAGCAGCGGTGTTTAATAACAATTATTTTATTGGATTCGATGTCACATAAACGTTTTATGAAAAACTTTCCTGATATTTGACGAATATGAGGTGATGTTTAATGAGTAGGTGCCTATTATACAAGAAAAAATTAAAAGTCGGATAAATAATTGATAATTTTTATTCAAATCACTGATTTTTACCTTTCTTCCCCAATTGGCTAACATGATTGCGATGATATTGCGATATTTATCTCAATATTTTGATAACTGAGCTAAGTACCCGCGTAAGATTGTTTGTGGTATTTACGTGTATCCTACTGCAATCTCACTAGAGGCTAATCTATAAATCCGACATGACATTTACTCCCAGAAGTTGATAACCCTGACCTCAGTGGGTTACGTATTGGATTACATGATTGTGTGGTAATGAATGCGACCGGTTTTATGCGGATGTAGTGCGGCCGGTTCAAAGAACTGAATGTTTAATACTCTAATAGTAAAAACTTGACATAACAGTATGAATGTGTAGAGGTTGTAGCACATTCTTATACCGTTGTGCAGCCAAAAAGACCTTGTTCTCGTAATATTTTATTAGCAGTCTTTTTTATTAGTTGATCGAAGGTCAGCGCAAAAACATTACGTCTTGGGAGTATTTCAGCCTGTTTGCTGCTTTTGGTAGTGTTCCTGTTCCCGATATAATTATTTATTAGCACATTTTGTCAAAATGAGACAGCTTATTTTAAAGTTACGACTATAGTTACTTGCTATACGAGTTTCTGAACCTAAAATAGAACGCCTTTTACAGGATTAGCGGTGCTGGTGGGTGCTATTAAACAATGGTGGCGTTAACACAGCACATAGGGCAGGGCCACAACACTACGTTGCGGCGTCGTATCGCAAAAGTTTTGTTGTTGTGTGTAGTAATAGTTTACTATGCGACGCCGCAACGCAGTGTTGTGGCCTCGCCCATAAAGTTTCAAGATTAGCAAAGATAAGGACTGCAATGAAAAATGAAAACTCATAAAGCGGGACACAAGATTCTATACTTACGATAGTAATTTGTTTCTTTTTTGTGTTTGATAGTAATGCCGTTTAAATTTTTTACTATAGCTTTCTGTACCTTTTAACGATTCAAACTAGTCTTCTGTACGTGTAGCGATTACTGCTGTTCCCACAAGCCCTAAAGACATTAAACACGCAAAATCGTGACCTTGACCTTGCCGAAGGAATACTCTGAATCGTATCCGATAATCGGAACCCATACTAATCATCATCAAAAAGTCATTTCGTAGCTCAGCGCGCACTAGTCAGCTAGTTAGTATGAACCTTATGTTACCGCCAATACCGATCTTTTATGCCGCCTGTCTCTGGTCTGCGCAGACCGGTACAGCTGTACAAGAATCTTTTGGCGCGTGTTCAATATTGGAACTAACGACGCCATCTTGTTTTTTCAATACATTTCACTAAACAGTTTCCCAAATGTTTACCAACAGCGCCACCCTGTCAACATTATTCAAGCGCGAAAAGATCCTTGTAGTACCTGTTTATGAAATAGCGATGAAAATGCGTTTGTACTCACAAGTCCAGAGGATAGAAGAACAGCACTACATATTTGCCCTTGTAGTCGGAGAGAGCGACGTCCTTGAACTCGCCGTTGACGACAGCGGTGGTCTTGAACTGGGGAGCGGGCTTAGTCAGCTGGAGAGGCATCTTGTTAAAGCTGGAATTGAGATTACAATCCTATTAGTTTGACGATAAGGTTGGTGTTCAATTGTAAATGTGTTCTTTCGTAGACTTTTTGTTTAGTGATGTTGTAATATTTCCAATTGGAATTTCGAACTAAGTACTTCAGTATGGTATGGAAGACTAGATCATTTATCGTTTATGATATCTATCTATACTGATAATAAAGCAGGTTTGTTTGATCGCGTTAATCTCTGGAACTCCCGGTCGGATTTGAAAAAATATTTTTGCATATTTATGATAGGTCAATTTTTGAGAAAGGCAATAGGCTATAACATCACGCTAGGAAAATAGAAAAATTGTCAGAAAGAACGCTAAATGAAATCGAAGTAATGGGGTGGGTCGAGGGAACTAGAAATTTCACGCGGATGAAGTCACGGGTATAAGCTAGTTCTCAATAAAAATAGGCTTATGTGCGCTAAACATGGTGGTGTGAAGTGATTCATGATAAGTTGATAACATAATGGTGATAACTAAAGCAATAAATAACTAAGCCAACAATGAATAGTATGTCCGTAATAGATACTTAAGTAGGTATTCATTATTTTAACTCGTCAAATAGGTACTTAGTTATCACCGAATTATGTCTTTAGAAGTACCTAGCAGCATTGCACATACAAGAGATTACAATCGTTATCATATCCGTGCTGAGTTACTATTTATTTAAAAGAAGTCATATTCATTTTCTGATACCGAGTATAAATCCGCGATATCTTGAATTAAATGTTGTAGTAGCGGGTCGTTTACTTTCGAGTCCTGTAAATGTTTCATTTTGTGTTCAAATTAACAACTAGTCCAAGAACAGAGAATTGAGTAGTTAGCGGTCACATAAATGTAATACACGTGTCTGATAAGCAATGGTCTATCACGATGAACGTAGGTCCCGTTATATATGTGGCCATGTAACAAGAGCATAGAACTTGACGGTACGCGATTGTGCGCTTGCGCAGTTAGAAATCACACAGTATATGATTTATAAAAAAAAATGCAATATATTGTTGTAATCTTATGAAAATGTTTCGTCTAATAAAAAATAAAATAAGTATTCCAAAAATGTTTTGAAATTCTGGAGAAGTAACATGAAGTGTCCTAAAAATACAGTGGGTAGGCCAAGTAGATGGTGTTGTGATTTCAATTATTGAACTAAATCAAATCTCAATAAATTTAAAACGTACATCAAATAAATATGAAATTCTAATAAATGAGTATTCAAATTACCACACAAAACCTTGTATTAAATATTCACGGCACAGAATCACTGAAATCTTTTTGAATGAATAAGTAATTGAAGAACTCACTTCCGAGACGTCTTACCACGAGAAATACTTGCGATCAACTGAATTATGAGAAGTTCTGAACAATACTCACGCACGCAGATCCATAAGATAAAAGTGGAACCAAGAGGCCCTTGAAAATGTCAATAGAAACACTTAAATGGGCTTAATTTGTAAAAGGATATTATTTATTACATAAAAGAGCGGCAATTTACAGATCGGCTGTATGGGCCTGATAATTTTCCGTCTAGGAGATGATAATTAATATGATAGAGATCAAGAAATGATGTTTGAAAGCACCTAGCTTGGTATTGACAACTTAGTTATTGAGAAAAGAACGTTTAGCAATAACAACTATGATAAAATGATGGTCATGAAACTTCGCAGATAGATCAGTGACTTTGATAATAATATAATGAAGTGAGCTGCTTTATTTCACATCCTTGGGAAACTATGCAATAGTCTAACGAGGTTAAATGGCACACAAGTTATCTACCATTAAAACATTCTCATTAAAAAAACAGTTAATAACTTAGAGAAAATGACACATCATTAAGAAACGACATTGTTTGTTGTATGCAAATTATGTATATTACTATGGATATAATAACTTTTGTTTAAATAACACCGTGGTTCTCAAGCCGAGAATCTTCCATGGTGCACAGTTACACAACGAGGTTATCTACTGAATGTCAAAGGTTGAGGATAGTTAGTTCTGTAAGAAAATAATTTATACTCGGCGCATTTGCATATTTTAAATCATAATAATTCAAAATGAAAACGTTAGATGAAAAACGACAGACCCCGAATGATAGAATAATCTGGGAATACAGACATGGATATTCAAATCCATTGATATATTAACATTTGCAACGACCATATCGCAAACATACTGAAAATTCAACAACACAATCGACTAAGAAAAAACTTTCAACTTTAGAATCAAGATTGGCTGATGGGGTACCTAATGCACCGAAGCGTACTAAGTGCTGCCGCTGATAGAATATATATACACAGTCTGGCCATAAATACTGTTAAAATTAAAAATAAGAAAGATATTACTTTTGAATTTGGAATCTGTCATTTTTATATGATTATTCATTGAGTTTTCTAATTTTGGCGCCAATACAATACAATATTTTGCGATATTAAAATGGAGTGGGGTTATAAAGAGAACCGAATCCCTGTGATTGCATTACACAAAGTTGGTATGGAGCCGAATGCAATTTTTAAAACTCTCCATACGCTTGGTATTAGTCAAATGTTTGTGTACCGGGCTATTAATAGGTACAATGAGACCTCTGTTTGTGACAGAAAAAGATCTGGCCGTCCAAGTAGTGTTCGTACGAAAAAGGTGGTCAAAGCAGTAAGGGAAAGAATTCGAAGAAATCCTGTCCGAAAGCAAATGATTTTATCTCGGGAGATGAAGATAGCACCCAGAACCATGTCGCGTATTTTAAAAGATGACTTAGGACTTGCAGCCTATAAGAGACGCACTGGTCATTTTTTAACTGATAATTTAAAAAAGAATAGGGTGGTAAAATCGAAACAACTACTGAAGCGGTACGCAAAGGGAGGTCACAGAAAATTTTTGTTTACGGATGAGAATTTTTTTACAATTGAGCAACATTTTAACAAACAAATTGACCGTATTTATGCTCAAAGCTCTAAGGAAGCTTCCCAATTAGTCGACAGAGTGCAACGTGGGCATTATCCGACTTCAGTGATGGTTTGGTGTTAGCTATGAAGGAGTGACCGAGCCATATTTTTGTGAAAAAGGTATCAAAACATCGGCACAAGTGTATCAAGATACCATTCTTGAGAAGGTAGTTAAGCCCCTTAACAAAACCATGTTCAATAACCAAGTATGGTCCTTCCAACAAGACTCGGCGCCGGGTCATAAAGCTCGGTCCACGCAGTCTTGGTTGGAAGTGAACGTTTCGGACTTCATCAGAGCTGAAGACTGGCCGTCGTCTAGTCCCGATCTTAATCCACTGGATTATGATTTATGGTCAGTTTTAGAGAGTACGGCTTGCTCTAAACGCCATGATAATTTGCAGTCCCTAAAACAATCCATACGATTGGCAGTGAAGAATTTTCCCATGGAAAGAGTGCGTGCTTCTATTGATAACTGGCCTCAACGTTAAAGGACTGTATTGCAGCCAATGGAGACCACTTCGAATAAGCTTTTTATATTTTAAATTGTTTTATATTTATGTATTAAACTAACACACTGTAAAAAGTAATAAATATGATTAGCAATAAAAAAAAATTTTTTTCTTCGTGACAATATTTATGGCAAGACTAGGTATATGGTAGAACAAGTAAGCATGAAACAAATAGTAAAACAGCCAATACGACGGGACCTACAATTCAAATATTACACAGACCATACTTAAAAAATACATTATCTGTGCGAGAAGCTGAAGACCGTGCTAAGGTGGTCACGGCATAAGATATTCTGTGGCCAGCCAAACATCAATAAAAAGTATGGTCCCCTTTCGAAATCTAACGCGCTACGAATTCATGAATTTAAAACAACAGATTCAAAAGTTTCAGAATAATTTCACGGCATAACAAGCCATATAAATCCTTAATATGAACTGAAACAGTGGCGTTATAAATAGAATCTTGAATTTTATTCTAGTTACAATTCAAGGTTGTTCAATGTCCAATGTTGCAAATTCTTATGATAGTCAACTCAACGAAGGCAATCCAAAATGGAGCATTATAAGTGGCCTGAATACATCAGCAATGCTTATTCATATAATGGCTTCCAAGTTCGGGGTTTAGCGGAGGACAGACGATCATTCTGAAAGATATAAAGTGTACGTCATGACTCATACTCTGCAAGTAGATACTTGCAGAGTATGAGTCATGCCCTGCCTGAGATGCCCTGTAGAATTTTGCCTGAAAACGCAGATGCGTTTTCAGGCAAAATTCTACAGGGCATCAAGCTTAACTAGGTACTCAATCTCTTGCCCTTCGATATGAAGGAACAAAATGAACTAGGTACAATTTTTTTATATGCAAAACTAACCCATAACTTTGAGCGATGTATCGCTCGAAATGCCTTGGCACCCATTGGTGGACAATGTCGTGAATGTCCTTAGTCTCCCTCCACAGTCCAACTAGCAGGTGTCCGTTTCCGTTTTGCAAATATGCACCGAGTATTCCACATGTGAACATGTTTTTTAGAATGGATTCCAAGTTGCTGAGCCTGGGAAGCAGGACAACTGCCCGTTATGAAGGTTTCTCATGGCCTAATGAGAGAAAGTTAGATATGTGTGAAGCGGGGAGCTTACTATGAGTTTTGTTTAGAGAAGTTTATTTTTTCAATCTAGCTGTTTTCAACTACAAAAGGCAATTAAATACTAGTAAACCTCTTTTTTGGACTCAGAACTTCTTTGCTTTCCAAAGCAAATTATAAAAAAGATTTTACAGAAGCTCTAGGTTCAGATTTCAGAATTGGAAAAATCGTCAAGACTTCTGCGGTAAATATAAACAGTGCGAAACTGCACTCTAGGAAGATAAAGCTAAGCTGTTGTGAACGTTTCTCTTGAAGATGATAATAAGACAATACGGGGGAGATAAAGTAAAAGTAATTCAAGTGTTCACTCGCTAAGACGCTAATATATTTGCTAGCTTGTCAGATTTGACTAAGTAGCTCGGAGGTAAGAGCAAACTACGTTTTAGTAGAATTTTTTCAGGGAAATAATTAAAGTTGGTATCTAAACTAACCACAAGCGAAATTCTGATATATTTTGAACTTAACGACTTGAAACATTATTGAACATCTTTTACCAAAATATCGTAAAACCAACTAAGATATGACGTCAATGAGAAACGATTGGATTGGATGGAATGTTATGAAATTTTCAATATCGTTTTGTCTAGACAATAGTGACAAGATAAGTTTTTTTTTTAATATAATGGATTGCCATTATCATTAAATTTATCTTGTCACCGATTGTCAAAAAACCTATTAAGTAATAAGTTTTTGTATTTTATTTATCTTTTTTAATAGTTTTGTATTTTGTAAATGTGAGGACTTTGTAGGCCGCGCAGAGTTTAGATCTGTACACCATTTTTTATTTTATTAAGTACAGACGCCAGCACATCAAGCAAGCACACCCGAATCAACCTTGAGCCTAATGCTTTAGCATTAAGGTGGATCCTCCAAGGTAGCCCGCGAAATTCAAATTTTCTTACGTTTTTTGCAATTTGCTGGTCAGTACTAAGTTGTACGTTGATTAAAATATGATTCGCGGTCGTAACGAATATGTATTTACAGAATTATAATCATTAGAATCAGTAATAAAACTTGTTAAGTTAACATAATCCTAAAAGCAGCAGGAGTAGATGACATAACTACCAATGTCATAAAATTATGCGCACCATACATATGTCAACCGCTGTGTTATTTAATAAACTTATCATTTGAGGAAGGCTCCTTTCCGCACATATTAAAAAAATCTGTAATCAAGCCACTTTTTAAAAAAGGTGAAAAAACTGAAATGAATAATTATAGGCCAGTGACGCTAATACCAATAATATCAAAGATCTTTGAGAAAATTATGCTAACAAGGCTTCAAGACTTTACAACAAGTCTTCGGATACTTAAAGATGAGCAATTTGGGTTTAGACAGAATAATACCACTTCATTGGCATGTTTTAATTTGATCAAAATTGTCACCCAGGCTATAAATGAGGGTTTACCAATTGCGGCGATTTTCCTAGACATGAGTAAGGCCTTCGATTTTGTAGACCACAAATTGCTCTTACACAAACTAGAAAAATATGGAATAAGAGGCAAAGCGAACGACTGGTTGAGAGACTACCTGAATGACAGAAAACAATGTGTGGAAATTTCTAAAATACATAATAATAAAAAAGTTTTATATAGAAGTGACTATGGACTAAATGTTTTTGGAGTGCCACAGGGCAGTGTATTGGGGCCTTTCTTATTCCTCATATATATTAATGATCTCCCAAATATCACTTGCCATAATACAATCTTGTTTGCCGATGACACAACTCTCATTGTGAAATGTGAAAATGCAGACACATATGAACAAGACATAAACAAAGCAATAGACAACATAATACACTGGTTACATTCTAACAACTTACACATTAATATGGAAAAAACTAAAATGATCCAATTCCAAACCCATAAAAGAAAGCCATTGACGTTAAATGTTAAACATAATGATACTATCATCGAACAAGTTGCAAGTACTAAATTTCTAGGTATAATGTTGGATCAGAATTGCGACTGGAAAACACACGTGAATTATGTTTGTGATAAACTCGACAGATTTGTCTACGCAATAAAAAGACTAAGAGTCATGGTATCAACAGATGCTGCGCTTTGTGCATATCACGGATACGTTTCATCCGTACTCTCTTATGGTCTCTTGTTGTGGGGTAATTCGGTGGATATTACAAAAGCGTTTAGAGTACAAAAAAAATGTGTACGTGCAATATGTGGAGCCTGGTGTACGGATAGTTGTAAACCGTTGTTTAAAAAGTACAATATTTTGCCATTACCGTGTATGTACATTAGAGAATTATGCCTATTTGTACAACAACATCCGAAATATTTCACTAAACACAAAGATATAACCAAACGAAATGTAGCTCCTAGAAATAAAAATAAATTTAAGCATGAGCTCTGTGTACCGCAATCCAGGCTCGAATTGTATAAGAGGAACTCGTTCGTAAATGCTGTAAAGGTATATAATAAATTACCCGACTTTTTTAAAGATTTACCTTTGACCATGTTCAAAAAAAAGGTAACGCAATGGTTAAAAGAAATATGCTTTTATAATCTGAATGAATACATGTCAGATCGCGGAGAAGGAATAATAAATAATATTGGTAATGGTGGTAATTGGAATTGTAATGATTTGAATTAATATGACCTTATAATAATTGAATAATGTTGACATTTAAAAAAAAATTAAAATTATAGTATTGTGCATGTTAATTATTTGCACACCATGTGTAATGGTAGGATGTAAAGGGGCCATTATAGTTTAAGATCACCATGTAAACCTACATTCTCGCAAATAAATAGATTTGATTTGATTTGATTTGATTTGATCATAAAATGTCAAGATTTCATGAAATAGTCATTCAGTAGGTTTACTTGATCTTAGAGAGTTGAGTTGATGACTTTAATGATTATAATTCTGTAAATACATATTTGTTACGGCCGCGAATCATATTTTAATCAACATACAACTTAGAACTGACCAGCAAATTGCAAAAAAAGTAAGGAAATTTGAATTTTGCGGGCTACTTTGGAGCATCCACCTCAAAGTCGAAAATCTATTAAAGAAACTTGACACATTGTAGTAGCTTTATGTGCTGGCGTCTGTATCCGGTACTTGATGTCAGGCCTACGCTGTCCTCCCGTACCTGTTAATACAGTCATTTGAAAACATTGTAAATGCCAATTATTTTTAATAGAGTAACGGTGGTGTTCCTTGCCGGCTCTTCACCATAGGAATCAACCAATTGGAGCCGTACATCTAGCTTCTGACGTTTCATAAGTGTCCATGTATTGATTCAATGGCCATAGCCACTTATCAGATAACCTTGACTTGGATTCATAGTGGCCAATAGAAGCAGGAAGGATAGTGTGCAATATTAAAAATTCTATTTCCAAAGTAGTATGTACCCCAGTCAAATATAATGTCAAGGAAACAGACGACGGTGCTGAATCACAGTAGGTTTTCTGAATTACTCAGCAATGGTAGAAACCCAGTTTACGACCCTAAATTGATTCAGATTCATAGTAAGATACAAAATGGATGGCCCGTGGATTTCCTACATCCTGCACCTTGTCACACAAGAACTATTAATCAATATATTTTCAGCCAAAAACAAACATTATCAGAAAGAAACAAAAAAAGTAAGTACCTATAGCACTTATCACCTCAATGTGAACCAATTCATAATAATGAAATCTAATTAATGCCAATGTCCCGTTGCAGTCATGATGATAAGTCATTGACTGTCACATGGTGTCCGGCAACAATAGATTTTCTATTGTGTTTGTTGTCTGACAGTCAACATGTTAAAGAGACAGGTCTGTGCAAGAAATCAGTAGTCATCAAGCCAAGGATGATGAAATTATCTGAAATACTCTAGTTGTGAGTTCTATTCATAGGTAAGCACTGTAAGCAAGTAAGTACTCATTTGTTATGTTTTTAACTAATTTAAATGGTGAATAAAATTATGGATGTGCTATACCATTGACAAGTTGAAGTGAGAACCTTTTTATTTTCTTTAAAGTTGGTTAAAAATGAAAATCACTGAAAAATTCTAAGCCGAATAGTAGAAAGCAACAGATTTGATTTGTAATTATGTCTAAATTAGGTTGATATAATAAACTAACAGCATCAATTATAATAGTGTGTGAATTAAGTCTCTTTTAAATACTTACCTACTGATTGAGGACTAATGAGAATACAAATACCTACATGTTTGCGTTTTCATTTAGTCCTAAATCAATACATACATTTTATTCTTTTCTTTTATCTAGTATTTTTATTGACATTACATTAACTACTATAAATGTAAAAAGCTAAAGCTAATGAACTGGCTTACCGTGGTGCTTCACAAGAATTATAATTTGAAGAGGTCTCTACATCAAAAAAGTCTCTATCTGCCTCTAAATTATTTAACAAATGGCTTTGTCCTAACTGTAAGTACACATCTTCACCCGAGGAATAATTTAGTATTTTTGACAGTTTCCATACAAAAATTTCAGTCCTCAATTATATTCAACATACAAAAGGTGTCCGACATTAAAAATCGAAATCAGCCCTTTCTTTAAATAATTAAATTCAAGCCAGCAGATAAGGTTTGACTTTAATCCAGAGAGCTTAATTAATGTGGTTCCCTTTTCTAAACAATTGTACAAATAAACTAACTACAAGCTTTATTAGAATACTATGCATTGTACCTTTTTATCTTTTATTTAAAATAATTAACAAGCTAATTGTACCATAGTCTCAAATTCGGTACCTATGCTAATTCAAAACTCATACAATTCCAATTCAATTCTAACTAATATACCTACTCAACAATTTTTTTCTTCTAAAACCATAGACAAGCACCTCATAGAGAAAGGCCTCATCATGGGCAGTAGGTGTTCAGGCTTGTTAAGGTCGATGCCCTTGGCCTCATCGCCTCTGCAGTAACACGTGTGCTCCATGGACATGTTGGCAGCTGACACTTGTCAATTTCCAAGTAACTAGATTATAAAAATTAAGTTTAGATTGTGAATATCATCAACATTTTTTTGAATATTTAAGGGGCTTTTCTGCCAATTATCAATAGTTGTAGCAGTTTTACTATTCATGTTGGATTGGAGCCCAATATTTGTTTCTGTCAACTATGAAGCATAGAAGTATATCAACTATTTAGCATAGAAGTAAATTCTGCTCTCCATACAAACAAAATAATGTTTTATTGAAGTCAATAAAACAGATAATAATTAATTTAACTAGTTTTAAATTGTGTATGAATCATGGATCTGACATGCTGTTTCATCATCATAACAATGTTACACAACATTTTTGTAAAGTATTTGCCAATACAATTTGAAATGGAAATGAACAGATGATTGTATTCATTTCATGCAAAATATTTCCATGCAGCAAGATAACCAATTATACACACCAGCACCTTTCCAAAATAAATAACTCTTGTAACACACTTGAATAAACTTCCACCTACACCATAGAATTATAAAATTTGCGTAATAAAAATTGAGAATCTGTTAAATAGAAGTAGCTAGAATAGCATCCTTTTTTTCCCTTGACCGATTAAAATCACCAAGTTCCACGAAACATTAAGATTCCAAAATGCAATACAATAAATTATTATTAATTTATATTTCCTGCAGCAACAGGAAGAATATAGAAAGGATAGATGAACTGTTGTAACTTTTTATTTCGTGGAAGAATTACCTCTCGCCTATCATCTTTTTCGCTACATTCCCTGTGACTTCGTCCTCAGACTCACAGCGAAGCCTTTTCCTACTTCTTCCGTTTTGCATGACCTTTGATTTAAAAAATTATAATAAGTAGGTAGGTACACTAAATTCAGAGAAAACGGTCACCGCATGACCGATCATCATCATCGTCGTCCATGCGTGGAATGTTGTTTTATTAATTGATAAGTACTATGTCATCGCTACCCCCTTTATTTATAAATACCAACAAAATAATTAAACGGTGATTCGTGCTCGAGGCATCATCAGCGTTGTGCAAGCGTGTCATGACCACAAGAAATTCCGTTTTTTATTTAGACAATATGACATTATTTTTTTACGAACAATACCTTGTGTTTTTATTTTATTGAGAACAGACAATAACATGCTACATTAAAAACGTTAAATTACAATATTAGTAAAAATAAAGACCACTTACTTGATAAAATGTGACGAATGAAACAGACGAACGAACAACACACTTACTCAGCGGTTCGTCCGTGTAAAATCGTAAAATAAATGACAGCAGCCGGCGACCGGAAAAGATGGCGCGCGCCGGCCGGTCTTAACTTGCCAGTAATTAAAATTATTGTGAATGACTTCTGTCCAATAAAACAATTATAAAATATAATTTAACACAATTTTAAAATATAGTCTATAAACATCATTTTTAAATATTCTCGTTAAATCTTTGTCTGAGTAGTGATTTGAAAAAAAGTTTATTCGTTCATTAACGCCAGCTCATGCTCGCGCGGAGCTACTAGCCCTTAATCAGTTTGTAATACGACTGAGAGATGGCGCTGTTCACAGCAAATTCTAGCAGGAAATCAAGCTCTATACTAAGTACCTACGTAATTCTCATTTTATATTTATATTAGTCTATGTACGTAATATCCAATAGGTACTAATGCTGTTTATTCAGAATTAAAGTGAAAAGTTCCAAAGAACCACTTACACTTAATTAATTAATGAAAATAACCACATAATAATAATATACTAATTTTATTCATATACTTACTTATAATCATAAAATCATCATCATATTACGGTATAATCATAATATCTTCATACGGGTACTAACATAACATCACGCTTGTAATCCGCGAAGGATTAGCCACATAGTGTACCTACCTGTAGTACAGTGTACCTACATCCACACATGTACATCCACATTGCGCCAGTTTGTTTATTATGTTTGTTGTTTAGTTGTTTGTTTTGCGTAAGTATACTTTTAAACGTTCGTAAACTTAAATCCACAAACTCTGGGCTTAAGTAGGTTGTATTATAAATAATTATTATCGAGTTACACGGCTGTACGCGCTGAAGCGCCTGTCGCTAGTTGCTGTATTAGCTGTTGAAGGCTTGAGTGAGCTGCTGATGATCTACCTGTAAGTAAATTCGAACACAGTTAAAGGCAAAGACCTTTGATGCCCAGTATTGCCCCAGGCCAAGCGACAGATAGAGGTACCTACCTTGCCTGCGTATCTATTTCTTCTAGATTAAAGATGGTGCATTCTAGAAAAAATGTGCAACGTCGCAAATAGCGGCCAAATATTTCGCCGTTTTGATTAATTAATCCATATTACTTGATGAAATGAAGAATTATTGCTCTGTGTTGTACCTACTTACTAAAGTATTGATTATGAATTACAATTACTAATATCGTGACACTGATTATGTAGTTTTAGTTGTGAAACAGTACTGTAGACCTAAGTGCCTACTTAGAAACCTTTCAAATGACTTTTTACACATAAGTATTTTTTTCATGGTTTTTTATCTAGTTAGAGGCCGGCGCACCTGCTCTTTGCCCAGCACTGGGACAGCAATAGTTAGAGAAACACAGTTTGGTCGACCTTATGATTATGTATCTATGACTACGTCGTTTCACCAATAATATTACGCACGCGTACGTCAAAAGGTTCGCAATCCCTGTTATAGACTGTGGAGGCCATTGTGCTTGTGAGAAAATGAAAAGTATAGTAGGGCATGTATTTCGGGTCCCGTCGGGAGGAGGCTATAAATCTGCACGTAATGTGACCACTTGACCGCTAACTGATTTGGAGCAGAACGCTTTATTACCCTGCCCTATATTATTTTGAACTCCATTGTTCCTTGTGAAAAAAATACGTGCAAATAAAAATAGGGGGATTGAGGGAACCGTGTCTCTTTATCTTTATGGGCTTAGTTAGTTAGGCTGTACCAGTAATCCCGGCGCGATGTTACCAAAGTCTGCTTCTAAATTAAATAAAGTTTTTGTTTATGTCAAGTTTCTTGCTTGTTCTTCCCCATATACCTTCCACGCTTTGGAATGGGCACGCTTCATCTTTCTGACTGACCGACCCCTTGACAGTTCAAAAGTGCCTGTAATTGGTTTATTTGAAATAAATGCTTCAGGTTTTTTTTATTAGTTATGAAAAAAAAACACTACCTCTCTCTTCATATATTTTTTTGTTCTTTGCACATGTTTCATTGTTATTATTGTATAAGCACATTTATATAAATAAGTATAACATGTTTTATGCAGGTATGTATGTGTTGTATTATGTAATGGTACCTACACTACAGACTACTTGCAGTATTGTCTCTCCTAAACATCGCTCTTAGCAATAAAACCGCCCATTGTGTCACCCCTTGTAAACTTTCTACATAATTTTTTTTTTTTACTTTTTATGGTGTACAACATAATAAAGAGTAGAGTAGAGTACTATCTAACTTTTTATCTCAGTCAATATTCAAGAAGGTCCTACCTATGACGGTTTAAATGTCTCCAGGGTCGGTACCTATGTGGCGGCGATCGGCGGCGGCGATCTCTCTGGTCCGGCCCTGGTCCAGGCCATGGTACGGAGAGAGAGTGCATGGGAGGCCGTTACTTCCTTCTGCGAAGCAGTAATGCTCGCAAAGGAGGAGGCGGAGCGCGTGAGGGAGAGCCAATCTCTGCGCCCTCACGCCCCTAGTCGCTGCAGGAGATGCCGTCGGGAGTGGGAGAGACGGGAGTCAACAGCCGACTCCCGGCCACCGTAGGCGCGGGCTTGCGGGCGGCGAGCAATGGGCAGCTCGCCGCCCGGTAAGGACCAGGCCCGGGTCGACGGCGCGTTGTGTTCCACGCGCGCCTCAAAGAGATGTCAGCACGAACTGACGGGGTCCGCTAGGGCCGATGCCTGCCAGGGCCGCGGGTTGTTCGAAAGAGATACCGTGGCCCCTGGCGTAGGCAACTGAAGGAACACGGGTGGGTCAGTAAAAGTCTGATACGCCACTCACCCCAGAGCGGGAGAGGTCATTTGATGATTTTCAACCCAAAAAAAAAAAACGATTCGGTACCTATTACAAGAAACAAGATTCGAGCATTAGGATCTTAAAAGTTTTTTAAAGCCATTACTTTTTCTAAAACCGATGTAAGTCTGACAAACAATATGCTTCTGGCTACATTCATTACCTACACAGTCGTTCAATGGCAATTTTAAAAATAGATAATTAAGAAAGGTAGTTAGCCAACTTTATAGACGCCCGTAGGTTTTCTTCTAAGTTCGTTTTAAACTCACAGTACCTAGCCATCTTTTTCAAATCAGCCACTTAGTCCGCTATCAATTCGCCTGCCACTTGCAATCTTTGTCGAAATCTATACCTCTCTGCCAAGATTGACGGTGTCGGTTGCAGATGTGCCCGCAGTAGATCCACCGCGACCTTATATGATAAGCTTGATGGCTTCTTAGGACTCGCTAATGTCACACAGACAACAATTCGTAAGCCGGTTCCCCGATCATCGCGATTAAAGTTGGCAACTTTAAATCGTCCGTTATCTTGTTAACCACAAAATAAATTTCTAGCCGCTCCACATATGCTGACCAGTTACCGGTTTTCACATCAAAGTGCCCACCGACATTGTAACGATTGTCCACGATTACACGACACTGTTCTGCACCGAACAAAGTTTGTTTTTTAATCCTCGTCGCCACTGCTAAATAAAAGACGTGCGTTCGAACCGAGCGTATAATTGAACTACCGAGTTACCGACAGATACAAATACAGTGCGCGCTTACTTATAATTACCCACAATTAAGCAACAATTTTTTTTTTTTGAAACTGTGCCAAATAGTTCGCGTTACTTACTTCTTATTACTGAAGGCAATAAATACGCCTGGACAATTTATAGTGTAAAGGTGGGTTCCTTGGCAAGCGGAGGGAGTCTGTTTCACTGGTCCACACACCGTGACAAGTGTGTTTGTTCCGGATGTTAGTATTTATGGTTGTTGCCTCCATTGTTTCAGATATAGTTAGGAGAAATTCCTGGGTTTTGGAGCCAGTAATGTTTATTTAGTTGTAAATATTGTTGTGTTATGACATTATTTCCATTGTTTGGTTCTCTTTGTCTGGCTAGGTAATTATATAAATAAGTATAATAATGAGGGAAGGGGGCCTTTGTCCTGGATTGGCACAACACGGCTTATAATAAAATAATAAAGTAAAATAATGAGTTTGTGATTTTATTACACAATAGAACAAATTTTGGCAATAAAATGCTACTTACTTAATAATAACTTCCTCGGAAAAATATAAGGTAAGTAGTACTTATAGCATATACCACTACCAGCCTCCTCTTTGAAGTGTCCTTTCCGCTCGAATGATTGCATTGTCTTTGATATCAACGCCACTTCCGGTACCTACTTGACAGCTTGTCATTCCGTGTTTCATGATTTCATCGTCATCTTTAATAAAAGATTATCTTGGAAATAATAATCGCTATATATTTTTTATTCTCGTTAGGTATATATTATATTAGCAAGAAGACTATTTTAAACCACGGCATCGATTATAAATATTTCGCCTGGCAACAGAAATAAAGCTTGAAATAGACTTACTTCATCATCAGCCTGTCCACTGCTGTACATAGGCCTCTCCTAGTTCAAGCCATTCAACTCGATTTTCGGCAGTTCTCATCCAGCTGCTACTGCGAAGATCGTCGCTCCACCTAGTCTGAGGGCGTTCCACCTTTCGTTTACCGATTCGCGGTCTCCACTCAAGAACACGTCTACCCCAACAGTCAGGTCAGGTTCTACAGCTAATATGGCCGGCCCATTGCCACTTCAGCAACAGATAGCTGTGCTGCTGGGGAGTTTGTTGCGCCACTTCTTCTTCCCAGCGATAGCACTAGGAAGTGGTGAAGGGCGGGCGTTTTTGGGGGACTGTCTTTTGTAATTTTGACGTTCGAAAAGTGCCAATTCTCAGCCTAATTTGTATAAATGACTTTTGATTTGATTTGGTTAGCTTGCTTATTCTGTGAGCTATGTCGATAACTTTGGTTCTCTACCGGATCACCTCGTTGCGGATAGACTTACTTAGAGTAATTTAATAGGTACAGGCAGAACCGGATGAAGCCCGCACCTACAATCTGCAATTATCTCAACCTACGCTTAATCTTCTAGCTGTTCTCTATCAACGCAATTTTCATACCTACATATATATGCTCCTGTCCTCCTGCCTGACCCAATCCAAAGGGCTTTGAGGATCTTCAAAGCCGCGCCATTTTGATTTTTTCGATTCGAATGAAAAAAATGAAAATGGTGCGACAGTCAGTATGCCAGGCTCCATAATACAAATCTTCAATTCCCTTTGAAATTCGATGTCATGGACGATAAATTTTCTTATCAGATTGTCCTTAAGTTCTTGTTTTTACTTGCCTGTTCATAGATCACTTCCGTCCAGTTTCCTTTATTATACCTATAAATAAAAGAATAATAGATATACATAGACAAAGATATAGATTTGGCGTCTGTCATAGCGCTACATGGCACTCCATCCATCACAGCCCGAATGTTCGCAGCTCCTGCGGGGCGGCGGGTCCTACGAGAGGCGCTCCATCTTGTTAACAGCGACACGCAATTATGTCCAATCTAACTGTCTTGTTCACCTGCACTTGCACTTACCGCCTCACATATAGGCTTCATATAGGTAGCTGTTTACTGTTGGGGGATTAGATGATTGCCCCCCCTACATAGTGAAACTTTAACTGGTAGTTTCGTTACTAGCTTCGTCTCATTACAAAATACATAATTTTTGCCTATTATTAAGTATGTTAACTTGTTACAAAAGAAGAAGATAAGGGAAAACATCGTGAGGAAACCGGCATGTCCTAGAACCAAAAATTCGCAAACCCCCACTGAGCCCACGTGGTGGATTAGACCCACTCCCTCTTACAGAGAGGAGGCTGTGTCCCAGCAGTGGGAACATTATAGGTTGATTATGCTACTTACTACAATGCACATTATAATAATTAGGTCGCTACTTTTCATTCTACGTTTAGCAAATTCCTTATGTAACCAAATAACCATACTTACAGTCCTTTTGGTTTGTTATTTTACTGACAGACCGGTCAGTAAACAGACAGCAACCTTATTGCAAGGATCTTAAAAACTAATGTGATGCAAAATCCGAGGTACCTAATCACCCATTACAAAAAGTTAAAACATTTAACTTTCCCGTAACTCGTAAGACTCTTGAAAACTTTGAACTCTTTTGGAGAATCATCTTCATAACATAAGCACGGTAGGTACATACCTACACAAATAGAACAAAGTCTCATTAAGCTTACCTTCCTACCTACACGAAGAGATAAAACTGAACAGTAGATGGATCCGATCGGTCTGAGTCTGACCAGTTGGATTTTTCAATGATTTACTTCTGCAGCGCCTCGCCCACGGCGGCCTCGTAGTCGTAGTCTTGTCGTAGGCGATCATCGTCGAAGCCGTAAAAGCCTCACACGGCACGGATGTTTCCGGATGTCCCCACATAGTTCAGATCAGACGGATCTGAAGGTAAAACTGAACTAGACTAGTCCCATAATTCATCTAATATGAATCTTACGTCAGATTAAGCATGAAGCGGCGACCTAATAAATGATGCTGCAATAAAAACTGTTCCTCGTCGCCACTCGCTGGCTGCTAACTAACATTTCAAGCAATAAAGCAGAGAATGAACGCTTGCCTTCCGCTGTGAGACGTGCGACCACGAAATAGATAGGTACAGAAGGCAGGCTTCATACAACGAGTGAAATTAGATAGGTACAGAAGGCAGGCTTCATACAACGAGTGAAAACAGGCGCACACACATAGACGCGTAGAGTTGTACTTTTCTTAATTTTCAATTCTTTATTGCGTACCATAATGTAAACAGTTGGTAGGAAAATAATTATATTAGTCACAATTGTGGACCCTGTCGGGCACTGCATAGATCAAGTAGGAGAGAGGAGGAATAGGCCACACACAAGGTTTTTGAGTGTGACCAAAATCGGAACTAACCCCGCCATCTTGTATTATCAATACAATTTCGCAAAACCATTTCACAAATGTTTACCAACAGCGCTTTCATGTCAATGTCAATCAAAATAGCGCCAAAATATCCATGTAGCATAACAATAATTACGTACGTTAGTATGGGGACTTCAAATTATGTGAAACGTAAGCATGCAAAGTCGCGTGCACTCGCTGTAGGTAGACGTGTCTGTGCAACTGTGCATGCCTATTGTCTCGTTGTATAATATGGTGGCCGAGCCTACCTTCTGAGCTCTATGTTCCGTGCGGCCGCGGTCAGCACCCTGCGATTACTTTGTTTCCGGTCTGGACGCAATGGTCCGCGGTTGTTGCTACTATGAGTTTAATTTTTTATCTATTATAACATTTGACAGTATTTAGCTGAATAAAATATCAGTTTAGTCATACAACTTTAAGTGAAACTTGATTAGTTTAGCTCATAGGTTCTCAATGTGGGCGATAATGCCCACTCGTGGGTGTTTGAGACTTTCAGGGGGGCAAGAGAAGACCCAGAGTGTACAGAGTGTTATACAACGTGTTTTTTTTTATATCACGGGCGGTCATTGTACTCATCATTATGAACAACTTTTACTATGGGACCAAACCCGAAATCGCGAAACAAAAATCTGATGTTCCCTACATTTTTACGAGTTATACGAACATAAATATAGGGAACAGTCAAAAAAATCTCAAAAAAGTAGGTAATGTTGAGAACATACATAACATACATACATAATCAGCCTATAATGTTCCCACTGCTGGGACACAGGCCTCCTCTCTGTAAGAGAGAGTAGTCCGTAATCCACCACGCGAGCCCAGGCGGGTTGGTAGATGTCACATGTCTTCGAATTTTTAGTTCTGGGACATGCCGGTTTCTTCACGATGTTTTCCTTCACCGTTTCGAGAGCAGTGGTGATTAAATGATTTACACAAAGTAAAGCGCATGTCTAGGTTCGAACCTACCAACAACCTACGACCTAGAACTCGTAAGTCGGGGCTGAATATTATTTGTCATTGTACCCGACTGCGCGACAACAAAGACACGGTTATGTTTTTCGGGCGTAGGTATCTATTTATCATTTCATGTTCTTTGCCCTCGAAGCACCCTAACGGCCGGCTGGATTTCAATACTTGAGATGACGATGATTTCCACACATGTAGGTCGTGTGGTTATAAAAATATACATATATACGGTCGAATGAGAAACCTCCTCCTTTTTTGAAGTCGGTTAAAAAAGCCATTTATTCTACTACCCAATCACACTTTTTTTTACAAAATGTTTGTAGCATGCGTATATAGCATGCATATAATAAAATATACCAACAATTAAAAATATAAAAAAAAAACATGCAAAATACGGTGCATTTCTAATTTTAATTTTCTATTTGAGTTTTAAAGTTTTTATTGTATGATAGTGCTCAATTCAATGTAATTGTATTAATTTATGTTATAATCATTTATTTGTATTATGTAGGTACCTATTCATTAATTAAATCAGTAGTAGTCGGCTTCTTGGCCACCTGGCTTTGGTAATCCAGTTCGGCCCTGGCTAGTCTTTGTATAAATAGATCTGCCGATCTTTTCTTTTGTGCCTAGCGCTCTGTCTGTTCATGTTTTGTCTGATAGTCTGATTCTCAACATGCTTCTTTCCATTCAGCGTTGTAAACCTACTTATAAAGTTGCAATGAGGCTTTTGTTTTTTTTTCAAACTCGTGATTATGTTCTACTAAATCTAAGTATAGGACTGGCATCTCTTGGTTATGATCAGGGGATAGAAAAACAACATCGCAACTGCATTTAAGCTCGTATCCCGAAAATACAATATGTAATGGCTCCTCATCAAAATACAGGTACAATCAATGTACCACATTTTGTTTCCCACCCAATAAATCTCTTAAGAGCTCACTTCTTATCCATAATACATGGCGGTATCGCTCGCTGAGTTTATCCAATGTATCGCTTATTCGCCTCATCCGGCCAATGTTGATAGATAACTGGTTTTATGTATTATTTATTGTTATTTTCATTTGTAGTCGGTGCGGTGATATCGATCAAGTTTTTCTTAAGAGCTGTGAGGACTTGTGAGTCATGATTTCAGTTGAACGGGGTTACAATAAGTACAGTTGAGTAGGTGCATTAGTGATGACTTGTTTTCGGTTTTTGAAAGACATGTAAAAAAAAATGCTTAAATGTGATGTGATGAACTCTTATTAACATCTTAATATATGCATAAGTGGACGCACTTCCAATTACATCTCTGCAGCGTCGCCACATAGTACCTATTCAATTTGTAGCACAATAAGTACGTTACTGCTCGTCCTATTCTCAAATTAATATGTCGCAGCAATCTCTAATTTGTGCCGAAACAGGAAATAGAGGTATACATTAATAATCCAAGAATAGGCTAGATACAGTATTCACTGCATGAAGTTGCTGAGTACCTAAGTACACACGGCGGCATGACAAATGAAACGGTACTGGGTCGCTTGATGTGTGTCGCATGACGGATGGTTGCTGCATTTGCAGACCCCAGGTAATTACTGAGCTGTGTCTGTTGGATGTAGACCTTAATACTCAATTTTTTTGTGACTGATGGAAGTAAAAAGGAGCATTTAGGATTTCAAAAAAGACCAGCACCTCAACTGCGTAACTCAAATGGCTCACAGTCCTTTTAATTTTGAAGGAGAATAATACACCATTGCTTTGTATGCTTTAAAATAGATCTGCTCGTCAACGTCAAAAACGGAATATTTTTGAATGGATAAAGTGAAAGGGATTCTGACTGCAGGTTCTACAGTCTGCACAAACAATTTTGCAACCAACCCGCCTTCGTGAGATGAAACATACCTATGTCGATATCATTGTAAACTTGCTAAAACGAAAATAAAACCGGCCAGTCACCCATATGGCACGTGGATTTAAAAGGCGGGGTTGGTATTTATTACTATGAATAAATTAATTGAATACGAAGTTTTCCAAGTAAGCGCATTTTACAAGTTAGGCCTGTATAACTCCTGAACTAACAAAGTTATCTAAGCCGTTACATTTTTCTTTCAAAGTTCATCACATGGACACCATCATGAATTATTTCAGATTTTTCGAGCCGGTCGTCTTAGCAACCTCTCAATGTTTTTAAAAGACCTATCTAATGATACCCCACACTATGGGGTAAACGCGAAAAAAAAAATCATCCCCACTTTAGGTGTAAAGGAGGTAGCACAAAAAAATTTTTTTTTTCGTGGTTTTATTTTAGCACCTTGTCGACGTAGTAAATACACATATCCATGCAAAGTTTCATCTTTCTAGCACTAACCGTTTGGAAGGTAAGCCGAGGACGGACGGACGGACATGACGAAACTACAAGGTTTCCGAGACGTGAACAACGGAATCCTAAACCCCTACCCTTTATTTTAATTAATTACACAAGTGATACTTATTTAGATCCTCTCTCAGATCTATCTCTTATTATCACCTTTTGAAGTTTCGCTAGTTAATTTAAATTGACCCTGTATACTTCATAAAAGTAAATTATAAAGTTATTAACCCTGTACAGGCAAGTATCCACCACACCAAGTTTAAATCCACGAGAGAACGCTAAAGCCAGTCTCTTTAGCTACATAAACGACTAGCCTGCCAGCTAGGCTAAATACTGGAGCTCGGTCCTCGGAGCTCGGAGGCTCCCATAATTTGCAGGCATTAGTCAGCCTTGACAAATTCAGTGGCACAATATAACGCATGTAGCTGAAACGCTACGTGCACTAACATAAATTCATTTCGATGACACTGCTGTGCGGCGGCGAGTCGAATCGAGAATTGCAGAAGAGACAAATCTCTCACTTTGCTCAAATCAAACTGCCAAATGTTTTTTATGAGTTCATTCTAGATAATCTATTTAAAGTCATGGCCCAAAAATTCCAGTGATTTGGGAATCCAGTTCTTTTCTCTGTTTGATACGGTATAGCAAACGCGTCTTCGATTTATAAATCGTGTGATAAATAATTTAAAGACAAGCTCTTCATAACGATCTAATCTGTCTATTGGGTCCAATGTGTTGTACAGACGGCAGCAGGTCAAGCTACCCGAATCTGTCAAATTTTCCCAATCATCCTTGAACCTTAATTCTTTAGGAATAAAGTTGAAAATCTATTAAAGAAATTTGACAGATTGTAGTAGCTCGATATGCTGGCGTGGAGGAATGTAGGTGTCGATTAAATCCGACGTTAATTAGCAATAAGGTTTTTTTTTCTAAGCGCAAAATATATACTTAATGTACGAGTATTTGGCGCTTGATGATCTCAAATTTTGTTGGTGTTGAATTATACAAGCTTATACCTACTTAGCATAAAAATGCATACTTAAATACAATCATAATTGATTGAGTAAATAAAAGTATTTTACTAAGATGATCTCAAAATCCCTGTTATTGCACAGATTGGCACCAGAGCTTGTGAAATTGGATAGCAGACCACTCACCACATGCCCCCCCTATTCCTTACCTACTCTATGCCTGCACCTAGCTAGTAGAAAGGACAGAAGTGAACAACATATAAATTATGTGCGGGGAACTATTAAACTCTGCCGCCGTATTCCATTACCGGGAGAGGTCAGTTCATGACCTGCTTGGGGTGCTGTTAATTTATATAATACTGTTACTGACTCTGTGGCTTTTACACTGTCGGAAGACCGTGGTAGTTTTTTTAGGTATCTGTGTTCTTCTGATATTTGAGTAAAATTTGGCTTAAATAAACTAAGCATTACGAGTGGAAAGGGAGCGTATAAATATTAACTCATAAACTGACCCTGGGTCATCATCACCATCTGCCTAGCTTTTTCCCAACTAAGTTGGGGTCGGCTTCCAGTCTAACAGGATGCAGCTGAATACCAGTATTTGATATGGAGCGACTGCCTATCTGACCTCCACAACCCTGGGTAATACGATACCCCTTGGGAAGACTGGTTTCAGACTTTCGGGCTTCTGACGACTCGTAACGACTGTAACTGACCCCGAGTAAAGTTCCCAAAAGTCTAGCAGCTTTGCTACGTTGAATAGCAATGCAGATACGCAAATAAACTGGGAAACTACCCAGAAGTCAAGTTGTTCTCAGAAGTTTGAGAAGCTACACCTTAACTGACTGATGTATGTTCTCAAAAGCATCATAAAAGTAGGTAATTATTATTTATATTTATCTTTATTTCATTTAAATACTTACAAATTACATTTTTAAATATTTTTATAAACAAAAGATAAAAAAAACATTTAAAAATATAAAAAATAGTAGCCCGCCGGTATCGGAAACAGGGTCCAAGCTACCGGCGGCGGTCAGTCAAGGCTCCAGAGAGAGGAACTTCCTGACAATGCGAGCAGTGTCCAGAAGTACCGCTTTCTGAATCAAGCCCTTGATCCAGCTGCCCAACGAGAGCCTCCTCAGTTGCTGTTGGTCGAGGCTCTTGGCTATTAACCCATTGGCTGTCACGACTATCGGCACAATGATTGAGCCGAGAGTCCAACCTCGCGAGCCAAGTCAAGATACTTGATTTGTTTATCTTTCTTGGTTTCACGAGGTTATATTATTAGTATTAGTTATTTATATTAGTTATTATGTAGGTAACCTAATTATTTTCCCGTATAAACAGCAAAGTAAGCATGAACGAACCAACAAATTGCATGAAGTATTATGGGTCGGACTAATTATGTTTACCTAATTATCTAATTAGTGACCCAACTCACCTTTTTGCATTAGGTAAATGTGAAACGCGCATAAAATAAATAAATTATTATTGGATGTATGATTAACGTA
Organism: Apamea epomidion; assembly: GCA_947507525.1. NCBI lineage: Eukaryota > Metazoa > Arthropoda > Insecta > Lepidoptera > Noctuidae > Apamea > Apamea epomidion. Next base: position 924,623 of record OX382226.1, read on the forward strand.
CCTTCCTACCTACCAAGGTAATAGGGTATAATATTATTTGTATAGTTAACTACTTAGGTATATCGTATTATCCTTAGTTACAGTTAGTGCAACCGTTTCAAATAACCGGCCCCGGTTGGTTAACGTAACATACGTAATACGTACGTCAAATAATAACGAGTACGTAATCGTAATTATTTGACGTAAGTCAAGGCCGTATTTTTGTAATTGTAATTTGAAATAACGCTTTTTTTGTTTGACGATAGTTAGCGCCATTTTTGACGTATACGCGTGTGACCGTGCGTCAAGTGGACGTGAAACAACCCGCCCTTAGCCTTTATTACATTGTGTACGTTAAACTACTTTCTTAAATTAAATAAACCCAAATCGAAGCACCAGTGAAACAGACGTCTTACGCAGCTCAAGAGAATTAGGGAACAGTGAATGCAAATTTTGGCCATCTGAACTTGTCCGTACAACTGGGCAAGACGTGACTCTTAGGTTGAGATCTGTAAAGCGTACTTCGACTTTGGTTAAGCTAAGCAGGTAGATATACCAATAAGCGTTTCATACGAATATGACGAGAAAACGAATAGAGCCGTAATATGCATAAAAACGTATCCCATACAGTACCCATGAATACTCATCTCCTTTGATCTTACTGCGCGGGGTGAGTATGAGAGTATCAGAGCAGCACCTGCAGCGCGGTGCGTGCCTCGCGACGCGCAGTGCGCCGCGGTGCTTACATTATGATATGTATAGAACCAGCACTTTTATTTTGTAACTGTTTTTTTAAATGGTTTTGTATAATGTTTCGTATAACGGGGTTAAAAACTGAAAACTCGTCATAGGTGGCAGCACTGTTTACTTTTATATCGATCACAAATTAAACAAAAACTAGATAAATATGAATGAGACTTGGAGTGTATCACTATTAAAAGGCGAGCTAAGGAAAAGGGAAGCGTTTAAAACTGGTAAAAGCAACTTTAGTGGAAAAAACAATAAATTATGAACGTTTTATAATTTATAGGTTATCTTGTGTTTGTTATCTTGAAGTTATTTTTTTGGCACGACAGGAATAATCTGGATCAGAGTAGAAAACCAACTCGAGCACGATCTTCCTGACTGAAAAACTTCAGAGATGTTAATTCTAGCACTGATCTAATATGATAATATAAACACTCAGACACCTTTACTATAATTTAAGTAATATCACACCACAAGTGCCTGTAGGCAATAAAAACGGACTTAGTTCTCTTGGGAGCATCAGCTGTTTACGAATTTCTGCCAAAAAAGTCTTCAGGTTTCAAAAGAATAGCACATAGTCTCGACGAAATATCGGGTTTCCAATTTGTTTTTGGAGAGTTTTCTCCCACATTTTTCGTCTTTTAACATCTTTGGAAAATACATCGGTCCCCGTGTTTTTGCAGTCTACAGCTGCGCAACTGGGCATATTAACTATGCATAAAAGAAGTCGCTTGTTCACAAAAAAATATGGATAGTGACAACTAGCTGTCAAATTCTTGGACGTTGGAGCGCAGCGACATCTAAAGTGAGGAAGTGACAGTTTTTATCCCCATTTACTTGACAGTGTGTCCAAAAAATTGGTTTTGCGACGCTAAACTTACAGAGTTGATTTTAGAACGAATTTTTGACAGCTGTCAAATTGACGAAACCCCGAATAGGTACTGAGACGGCGGCCCGAAAACAATGAAAACAAATGAAGATCGGGTAGAGCAAACGACTGCTTTGAGTTTTTGAGATCAACTGTTTAGTTTCCGTAAAAAGATACAGGAAGGATTCTGATACTTCTGAAACAAAACCGAAAGCTCTAACAATAGGCCTTTTTTTTTTTTTTTTTTTTGTGGATGGGAAATTATCAAATGACTCCTCCCGCTCTGGGTGGAGCAGAAGGGAGTGTCAGACTTTTACTGACTAAAACCCACCCGTGTTCCTTCCTTAGCCCTTTATGTACCAGGGCAGCGGTAACCCTTTCGGACGATCCCGCTACCCCGGCAGGCTTCGGCCCTGTCGGGCCCCGTCAACTACGCTGACATCTCTTTGAGGCGCGCGTGGAACACAAACACGCCGTCCGGCACGGGCCTGGTCCTGATCGGACGGAGAGCTACCCATTGCTCTCCGCCCGCAGGCCCGCGCCTACGGTGGCCGGGAGTCGTCACACGGCTCCCGACGCCCGGAGCGTCTCCCTCGGCGGCTGAGGCGTGAGGATCTCTCCCTCGCCCATCCCGCCACCTCCTTCGCTAGCATGACTGCTTCGCAGAAGGAGGTGACCGCCTCCCACTCCCTCTCGCCCCGGACCATGGCTTGCACCAGGGCCGGGCGCGAGAGGTCGCCGCCGCTGCCGATCGCCTCTACGAGGACACGGCGGTGCTCTGCCCAAGCGGGGCAGACCTCCACCGTATGCTCCACCGTGTCCTCTGGGCGATCCTCGCAGTGGTGACACCCGGGCGTCTCCTCCCGCCTGATGATGTGCAGGAACCTCCCGAAACATCCGTGTCCGGAGAGGACCTGCGTCAGGCGGTAGGTGAGAGCGCCGTGACGCCTCTCTAGCCACTCCTCAAAGAGGGGTCTTATCGCCGCTATCGTGGCGTGCCCTGCGCTGGGTTGCGATAGTCGCGCCTTCCATTCCACCATGAGACCGCGCCGGAGGTCCGTCCGCTCCGCAGCGATTTGCCGCGGGTGCAGAGTTTCCCCCCGACGTAGTGCCTCCGCGCGCCAGTCATACAGGCGCGCGAGGACTATCGCCTCCAGATCCCATGGTGGCAGTCCGGCAAGGAGGCTTGCTGCCTCGCCCGAGATCGTGCGGTACCCCCTTATAAGCCTTACGGCAACCACCTTTTGGGGCGCGTTCAGATAGTGTGCGGCTCGAAGCCGCAGTGAACGCGCCCACACCGGGGCCCCGTAAAGGGCCATGGACCGCACGACCCCTGCGTAAAGCCTCCGGCAGGAGGCGTTTGGCCCCCTCAGGTTGGGCAGGAGCCGCTTTAGGGTGGCCCCGGCCCGTTCCAGTTTGGGGGCCAAACGTCGGAAATGCTCGACGAAGTTCCACCGGCTGTCGAGGACGAGACCCAGGTATCTCATCGTATTCTCGACGCCGATGTGAACCCCTCCTACCATCAGTTGGGATCCCGAAGGTGGCCCGTACCGAGGCCCATGAAAGGACATGGCCTCGGACTTGTGCAATGCCACCTCGAGACCCAACTGCCGGATCCTTTCCACGACTATCGCAACCCCGCGTGTCATCGCGTCGGCCGCCGCCTGATGCGACCTCCCCTGCGCCAGGACCAGCGTGTCGTCAGCGTAGCAAACTACGCTGACGCCATCAGGGAGGTCGGCCCGCAGCACCCAGTCGTAACCGATGTCCCACAGGAGCGGCCCCAGAACCGATCCCTGTGGGACACCGCACGACATCTCTCGCCGGTTCCAGTTCCCGTCGCGACCGGGGTAGATGACGGCTCTGTCCGTCAAATACGCCCCGACTATTCGACGGAGGTAAGTCGGCACCCGGTGATACCGGAGTGCCTCCCCAATGCAGCTCCAGGGCAGGGTGTTGAACGCGTTGGCGATGTCGAGTGACACCGCCACGACCACCCCACCCCGGGACACCACGTCCCCCGTCGTGAGGGCTCTCACGCGCATGATGGCGTCCACCGTCGAGCGCCCCTTGCGGAAGCCAAACTGGCACTCCGCAAGATCCGGCCCCATCCTCACCAGGTGCCCGACGAGGCGGCCCGCAATCACTCTCTCAAAGAGCTTGCCGACCTCGTCGAGCAGCACTATGGGCCGGTATGCGGACGGAGAGTCCGCAGGGCGCCCTGGCTTCGGAATGAGGACCAGCTTCCCCGTCTTCCAACGGAGTGGAAACTGGCCTCTCTCCATGCATGCGCTTAAGAGCGCCTCCAGTCGAGGCCCGAGAGCCCTCGAGGCCAGGACCCAGGCTTTACCCGGCAAGCCGTCGGGTCCCGGGGCGGTATTTTTGGCCTTCAGCCTGCCTACCGCCGCTCTCAGATCTACCCCGGTCACTACAGGGGTGTCGTCGTCGTCGTCCGTAACAATAGGCCTTGACTACGGATAAATGGGGAGAGAGTACTCACTATTGTGGAAATAGGGGTATCAAGTTTGAAGAGTGCCAAAAGAGTGTGTTACCCAATTACCCACCAGATGTTCTGTTGATACTAATAGTGATGATTGTATGTGTGCTGTTGACACAGGCAGGTTAAAGTGTTAAACAATAAACAATGACTTGTTAATTGTTTAACATTTTAACCTGCCTCGTTGGTCTAGCGGTCGCAAGCACTACTGTTGAGCATGAGGTCTTGGGCTCGATTTCAAAGTCAGGAAAAGTGTTATTGGATTTTTAGGGATTTTTCAGTAACAGCCCGCAGTCTAGATTTGTGCCCGGCTGTTGGCTCGCCCCTATCACATGGAGACTTAAACATGACTGATGGGGTAAGGGTGTGCTAAACTGCCTGTTTAACCCTTGAAGGACTTACATTTACTTAGACCCCTCGCACGCACAGGAGATAAAAATACTTCTTCTGCTAATAAAGACGAAGTATTGCCATTACCTATATTTATTCTTCAGAACGCTTATGTACCTGCATCCTGCTATTGGTGTACCTACCTAAGTACCAATAAATGTAAGGCAAGTTGTATAATTATTGTAATTTTATTGTCTTTTATTAATACTGCACCCAAGTGGGGTAAATACCGTAACATGTTTTATGAATCTGTAGGCACCAACCATCAGGCATTCAATATTTCTATCACGTAAACTTTTTAATACTTTGCCTAGATGTTCGCAAATGAAGTGTCGCGCGGGATCTGCCGCGATAAGTCCAATTTAGCTACGTCACGTACGCCACGCCGCGCCGCCATGCGTACTCATAAACCGCGGAGTAGACAGCAAATGAAGAGTCCACGCTCGGACGTAACATTTACTAACATACCGAAGATAGAAGTCAAGAAGACATTGAATGGTCAAAAATAAGTTTCTCTTTATTTAATTGCCTTGGCTAGCAAATATTTGCAATGGACAGGTGAATGTGTCTTTGGGCAAAATATATATGTAGGTATAAACCTGGTTTATAGTTCCACGATGATAAATAAATCTTACAAGTGAAGCAACACACACACATTTAGGTGGAATATTCTGGCTTACCTCTCAATCCCTTTTAAAAAGAACTTTATCGTTGACGCTCCATTTTGCTAAGCAGTCTCTGGTTGACACTGGTGTCAACTTTACACCCAGAGTTTGTTTTTACGGCAGCTTGCGGCTTGAAATTCTGTTAAAAGTTGACTTTCTGAAGTCAGGCGAAGGGTTATGGACTTTTGGTGGTATAGAGCTGGTACCCGCTTTGATGAATGGGCTCGCGTGGTGATAACCCTTTACCTAGCCTCATACCTAGGTACTAACTTACTCGTCTGATAGATAGGAATGCCAAGGAATTATCTTTGCCTTGGCGTTTCTTTATTAATCAATATTCCATCTATCTGCCTAGCCTTGTCCCAAGTATGTCTGAGTTGGCTTCCAGTCTAACCGGATACAGTTTACCAGTATTTTACATTGTCAATTGCCAACTTTTACCTTTGCTTATCTCTTATTTGATTACTATAATGAAATATGAAATGGCGATCTTTGTCAAAGCGAATATCCACATCTTTATACCCATCTAAGAAGCGCACGACACAAATATAAAATATGCGTAAGATGTCTTATAAAAGCAGTATTTAATAAAAAACATTTTGGGCATGGCACCAAAAGTATACAATAAGTTGCCAAAAAGTATCACAGACCTACACAAAATGAACCAATTCAAGTTATGTTTGCACGAATTCTTAGTTGCAAAATGTTACTATTAATGATTATTTAAATGATAAATGATTTTATTTTTGTAAGTAGGTTTGTACAAACACTTTTATACGTCAATCATATTTTAAAACTAGATGAGGTCGGCGTTTCCTATCTGACTAGTCTGAGAAGAAAGGCCGAAACAAACTCAGAGGTCACATGAAGATCATATGAAGACCATGTAGGTTGATGTCTGAGATGGTATTTTGAGGAAAGAACCACACAGATTGAGAGGACCTGTTCAGTCAGTGCACGCATTTGTCAGAAATCGTGCAGCTCAACTCAAAACTTAAGGAGCTCAACGATTCAACGAACAATACCAAAGAAAGGACATTTGGGTAGGCCACATTAATTACTCAAACTGCCAGACCATGACAAACACTAAGAGAACAGAGAGAAAAATAATATAAATAAAATGACCCACATAGTCTTCACATTCACAATAATTAAAATAATAAAATACTTTACAAAGTAAGCAAATGTCATAGTATATAGGTATCAAATTCATTAATGTCAAAGTGTATATAAAAAAATATAAAAAAACATTAAATATGTAAAAATTTGAAGCAGCTTAATCCCAAGCCTTTTTGTCCTCGATATAATCCTTACCGGTATAAAAGGCTTTCTGGCATGAAAGATGAGTCGATTTTATTTGAAATGGCACCACAAATATAGGTAACTATTCTTGAAATTTTGATCTGACTTGTGTATAATAATTTGACATTTTTTAATTTGACATTCTATTTATTAATGTAAATCAATTTAAAATTTATTTTGTACCTAATATATTAATTTGCACACCTCAATAGGTTATAATACAATGTACCTTTTATACTTGTAACACCCTTTTAACATGATTATGCAAATAAATGATTTGATATGATCTGTCTTTTCGAAATTCAGAATATTAGAAGTAGGTATACTTATTCCTTCTGATAATAGGTATGTACCTACCATCTACAGTTTTCATTCAAGCTTTCATATCCACACTCGTATATCTTTACAAAAAATGTAACCTGCTTATAACTTACTAAACTTAAACTTTACTTATTCTCGAAAAACTCGAATTTTTTCAGTTAAGTATTTAGTCAAAGCATCTGGGTACCTAAACAATTGAAGTAATAATTTATTTGAGACGAGCTCTAAAAAAAAAACAATGTAAAGGATAAGAAACCTCTAAGCACGATAAAGGCTAGCCAGGTCTAGGCAGACTAAACAATTTCGCAAAGAATCCAGCGAGATCCATCCTTGGTTAAAGTTTGGAATTTGGCTAACTTTCTTCATATGCCTTTCACAGCCGCTTCGCAGTTTTATGAAAGAACAAGGTGTAAGAGGCAGCGGTTACAGTACTTACTTAGTGATTATGTTGTTTTAGAATGTATTGATTACAAAATAAGCTTAGATTTTATAACGTAAGGTCATTATGTTATCATTATCTACTATTATCAGTGTTATATAACTATAGCGATTATTTTGGTATCTTTATACCTGCCTTTATTGCCTAGTTATTTTAATACAATACTTCATAATCAGCCTATAATGTTCCCATTACTGAGACGCAGGCCTCCTCTCGGTGACAGGGAGTGGCCCGTAATCCACCACACGGGCCCAGTGCGGGCTGGTAGATGTGCCAAGTCTTCGAATTTTTGGTTCTAGGATATGCCATTCAATCACAATTCGACGGTTTTGAAGGAAATTTCTAATCCATTGCTACATAGGTATACTCAATTCTTCTGTTCTACAATGTAAATAACGCATTGAGAAAGGAATTGTGATCAATTGTCAGATTAGACATATAAAAAAAAAAAGTTTGATTACCTTAAATTGTACAAAAAACACTTATCTCAACATTATCGCAGCTTTACAACTAGGGAAACAGAGTGTTTTCGACGAGCTCTGGCACCCAAAGTAAGATTTAACTTGTGTTTAGGGTGGAAGTTGAACTTGTTTGGAGGGGGAATATGTATTACGCAATTGCCCCGCGCCGGTGTATGAACGTAAACGAAGCAAAAGGAATATGTAAGGATCGGAGCAGGTGGCGGTCTGTATTTTCTGCCCGCCCCCCATGGGAAACAGGCCTGAGTTTATGTATTTTGTGTATGTAAAATCTCGGGTAAAATCGCCAGTTCGCACCAGCTTGCACCACATCCAAAGTATTATATTGTACTTTTGTGCACAATACGGCTCGGCTGTAATAATTTGCGCTTACTTACATCTCGCCAGACATTATGTCACAATGACGAACGAGTACCTACCTACAAACGAAAGTTCTCCGTAGTTTACTTAGGGCGAATTTCACTAATTAAACTGAACCCGTTCAACACACCGACCGAAACCAAACCGCGTTCAAGAACTATTAGTGTCAATATTCCACAACAATGAGCTCTGACACTGGCAGCTCTTGAACTCGGTTTAAATGTGCTGATCATGTTCATTATAATTGGTGAAATGCGCCCTAAGCCGTTCGGTGCAGACTTCACAATAATCATCACATCACAGCCCTGTGAAATGTATTTCATTGATAACTAGATGTGAAATAATGATTGATTGTTTTAACAAGTAAATAAATTAACAAACAGTGATTGTAGTCTTAAGCAAATAGTTTCAAGCAAATGAGCCTGTGTAAGGAGACTCCGCTCTTCCATAACTTAAATAAGTACTTATTATTGAGAACTGTGGTTCATTGATAACTTGACTAACCTTGACTAGCCCTGGCTGTTCGCGTTGTTACTATGTATAATAATAATAAACTTTATTTATATAAAAAAAACAGATTGTAGTACATGAACCAGTTTTAACAAAGTGGGTAGTATTAAATCTCTGACAATCAAGTGGGTGACGTGCTGCTCTTCTTGCTAGGCTATGACATAGCCTGTATTAAGGAGTAACAGTGGAAGTGAACGTTCAGTGTAGGAGAAGAGGCATGGAGTAAAGTAGAGTAAATGCCGTGGAGAAAAAAACACTGCCCTGTGAGTGTGACAGACTGTAAGGCCGAGTAATTCAAGTTTTTATTAACGGACAGTTGTTTAGTAATGGGGAATGATGGAGTTGTTACCTACCTGGCATCAACATGCCATATTATTATGACATGGTGATCTCGTGACAAGAAAACAAGATGCTTAAATGGCGGAAGGCGTGACCAGAGTTGACAAAGTTCGCAATGAATACATACGAGACAGCTTTGAAGTCGCACTAATCACTTAAAAAATTATCGAAAACCGCCTAAGATGGTACACACATGACACATTGAAAGACGCAATGAAAATCATGTCGTACAAACTGCACTAAATCTGTCAGAATAAAAGAGAGGCAGAAGCCATTCGCCATTGACCTGGTGGTCAAATATAACAAGAGACCTCAAAAAGCCCAATTGCCTGAAGCGACAACCCAAGATATCATAATTTGGCACAGAAAAGTGAAGAGACTCGACCCCACGTAACGGGACTATGGACGGAAGAAGAAGAAGGTAATCTCATGGCATTATATCGGCTGATTTATTTTACCGTCTGGACAAAAAGAGGGTATAAAAGTTGAACGGAAGACAGACATCTCTTTTCTGATTTTAAAAACCTAAAATGAAAATAAACTATCAATACTTTTTTGAAGTTAACTATTCAAACTAAATAAAAAAAGCAAATAAGTACCTCAATCTACAATTATAATATAATTATAAACATTAACATTCAATCCTTTAATTGAACCTATCGGCCGGCTTCAATCAATGAATTAATTGTTAAAAAAAAATTGTGAAAAAAAAGAAGAGATTTATGTGCCATAGGCTTCTACTCAGTTCATTATTTATATTTATTTGGTCCAGCAGACGGTAAAAAAGTCATCATCATTAACATCAGTACGGTACTCATCGTTAACCTTGGGACCATTCTTGAAATCGCGTAAAAAATCCACTATCCCTTGCATTGCTTTTTTCACAATTTCAGGGTTGGTTCCATAGTAGTGTCCTATTTTTGACTGCAGATTCTGAAGTGCGTAACGTAAGTGCGATAGTCCAGCACATTTATTCAGTAAAAATCTCACCGTGAAAACTTTGGTGAAGTGAGCTATCATTCCACTTGATGCTAGGGAGACACTATTGACAGCGAAATTTGTCACGATATGATTTTTACAGGATAGGTACCGTAGGCCTCGAGCGCTGCCACTTGCGTCTAGCGACACGCGTGCGCGTCGATTGTTTTCATCCGCGCGTCGCTTCGCAAGTCGCGTCCAGAAGGTCAATTCTCGTAATTTAAAATGTTCAAAATCTAGTCGCAATCTCATCTCGGCGACACGACAAACGAATGTCAAAAAGTTGTCAAAATGTAGGGAAATTAGAGGTGTTTTTGACAGATTGAGACTGAGATCAGGCTGTGAACGTTCTTAAAATTACGAGAATTGCCCCTCTGGTGACTCGTGGCATGCTCACAACTTATTTCTTTTATTTTCTCCGCAATTGCGGTCACTGTCGCATGATACGTGTCACTTGAGCCAGTAGCTCATGGCCACGGAGTTAGACCAGCAGGTGAGTAAATCTAAGTGAACTTATGAAGCGTATTAAACCCGTTTCGTGGTGTTTTGCGATAACCTGTTGGATGCACAGGGATATTTACTGGCTTTGAGCGTTAGACCAATTAAATTATTCGAGCCAGTGGCTTCGTTGTGGTCAAGTTAAGGATATCGGGTGTATGTGAGATGTGTGGCAGGGTTTTGTTTGATCCAGATATGATTTTGAAGTAAAGCATCGCCATATTTAGTGTGAATTGTTGTTAAGTAACAGGTGGGATTCTTTCGCCCCATCTTTGATTCCACAAATCAACAGCAATCATCTGATTTCTTTATTTAGCACACAACAAAACTCTCTCTTAAAATCCCTCTGACTGTGCGGTTGTCTGTACCTACGGTTTCAAATATCCGTGTCAAAGTGTTCAGTAAAACTAGCAAATTCAAACACTGTAATTTGTATATCAAGTTACGAATACGAAATAAAACAAGCTGTTTCATTCTGTATGCATTATAAGCAAGCCATCAGGTCGGCTATCCGAAGTTTTGCTTTGGTTCCGTCGCTGTTCTAACTCGATCTAACTTAGGTCATCATGATCGTAACTTACCTGTGCAAGTTATTACTTGCGCACTTTCGTGTAGCCGACTTGTTGGCCGACATGTTGGAGTATAGTACTAACAGCTATTTGAAAAGCTTCTGACAGCGAGAGTGTGGATCCTTTTGGGTTCTAAGACGCGAACCTGGTGTGTCAAACCATTTACAACTTAACACATTGTATTATGTGCATTATATTCTTTCTAAATTCTAAACGTTGTTCAGTTGTTTTACATAACAGAGCTGTTTTGTAAAACCGCGGATTTCTAAACTGTACGCACGGTAGGCTGCCCGTCAGTGGTAACAAAACTAGCATAAGCTGGCTTATTCTATTAAAACTCCGTACTACGCTAGGCCAGCTTAAGATCGAAGTGTTGCACTGACGTGCGGTTTACTGTACATACAGGCTGCTACCATTACATTTCCTAACTGCATAATAATAAAGTTTAATTTGTGACCTCCACAACATACAATAATTTTAGGCTTGTTTTCTTATAAAAATAGACTGAAGGCTTTCATGGTACAAGTTGTCGAACATCGCCTAACAGCGGCCAATGAATCTCATTGAATCCCCTTACTTTGAAGTTTTTCTAATAAAGCGCGAAGGATCGCCTGCGTAGTTTCTGCCTCGAAACGAGTTGTGGCAAAGTTTTCAAGAATACTTGGCTGGTTTTTATTGTGGGCACTTGGGAGCTGACTACGTAGAAGAATTTATTGTTTGTTTGGCAGCGGGGTCTGAATCTGCGTCATGTTTGTTTGATCGAAACTAGTAAGAATTACGATCACAGTTCTGTTCCCCAATCGTTATTTGTACTTGCCAGTTAAAATTCCTTGGAAGTCAACTATAGCAAAGGTCAGTAAGATAATTCTGTATCCATAACACACCGGCAGCCAAGTTTTTAAGATTTAACAATATTCATTGTCTTTTTTTTTTGGTTTTTTTTTTTTTTGAGGATGGGAAATAATCAAATGACCCCTCCCGCTCTGGGTGGAGCGGAAGGAGTGTCAGACTCTTACTGACTAAAACCCACCCGTGTTCCTTCCTTAGCCCTTTATGTTCCAGGGCAGCGGTAGTCCTTTCGGAGGATCCCGCTACCCCGGCAGGCTTCGGCCCTGTCGGGCCCCGTCAACTATGCTGACATCTCTTTGAGGCGCGCGTGGAACACATACGCGCCGTCCGGCACGAGATATTCATTGTCTTGATTCCGTTGTCGAGCATATATATGTCATTTATTACGTTATACAATTTACTCAGCAGTCATCAGACCATTGGATTGTTTGAATTGTCTCTGGTATTGTAGGTAGTCAACCGCACATCAGTGGTGACAAAAATAACCCTTACTGGCACGACATAAAGACGTAGTAAATATAAAATTGCCATTGCTCTTGAATTTGAAATTATAATAATTTTCAGTCGACCACGGCCATCATCCTACCCATGAGGGTAGGAAGATGGTGGCCACGCGACCACTCAGTATAAACTAAGTGGTCGCTGTTGCGGTTAGAGTAAACTGGTACAAATCACCACGTAACGAAAAAGCGTTAATGCCTCTCCATGCGACTTTCGCCCTCTCTCTGTCTCTTTCTAAATATTACATGTAGATAGAAAGAGACACAGAGAGATCTTTTTCATGGCCGATAGCGACGACATAATGAAAATCCAAAATGGCAACAATTTTATTAGAGCTTCTAAAAACTTATACTAGATGGCTCTGTATTAAAACGCGAATTCAATTGACACTTTCTCTCTCTCCCTGTCACTTTATATATATTATGAATGTGTGTGTGCGTGCGAGTATCGCGTAAGGAACTTCGTTCTTGACGTGGGTCCCCCGACCGCACACGGATTACTAATCTATTAATCTCTAATAACTGCAGTTATTCACTTCCATCCTTGCCATATCATCTTTCAGACAATCCATCAATTTTTTCTTCAAGCCACGTTCATACTTTCTTGTAATTTGCTCCATTCATTCAGTAAATACGTCGTACACATTCAGTAGGTACTCCTACAGGTACTTGTAGATTTATTTTATACCGCAGCCTGTCACGCTCTACATAGACACGCAGCGTGCAACGAGCATGTCAATTTGTTTTCGCGCGAGTTGTTACTTTTTGCTTGCACGCACGTTTTTGTGACGACAGTTAGCGACAAACGTAACTGTATGGTTACTACTACATGCTCTGAAACTGGTGTGATTGAATTGTTTTTATTGCAGCAATGAAACACCACTATGGAACTTGGATTCAGCATGTGTAACTTTAGTTTGTTAAAGCATACATTTTTTAAACACAGCACAGGCTGGTAGCAGTGGTAGCCGCTAAAAACATGATTCGTTAATTATATAGGTAATTATGATTACCTAGTACATCATGACCTTTTCTCGTATTGGCACGAGAAAGACGACGGATTATTGCTCCGTCCAATGTCACATCTAAGCCAACATACGTTTTTTCCAAACGACATTAGTGGTTGTTTCCAAGAACGCATTACCTCTATTGCTAAAGTACTAAATATATTCTACCGCGAAGGTCGCGCGGGGTGTTGTGAACACATGATGTGACAGCGGTGACGTGACGTGTTGATTATTATTAATGTCGTGACGTGTGACGTCACACGCCTCCCCTGTTACAACGCATACGTTTTAGGGGGAGCACAGACGATGGACTGGCATTAGTCAAGATTTGTTTATTTTATTTGTTAAAATTGTGAGCATAAAGTTATTTGGGGGGGGATTGCCGCATTGGTCTAGCCGTCTAGGTATTTTGGTGGGAGCATGCGAGAAGAATAATACTATAGGTTTTGTAGGGATTAGGTATTCTTTATGAATATCTATTCTTTAGGTTTTCATTGCACTTTTTGGTGAATTATAAGAGCCGTCAGTATCGACGCCCAGCACACACTGGGCACTTATGCTCGCTACCAAACTGCCTAATAATCTTATTAGAATCATTCGTTACATCACTCCCAGCACATTATTCATTATGAAGATTACGTCTGTAAGCACCCTTAGTTACATTACTAAAATTACGCAGCTTATTTATAGTTGGCACACGTTAGAAGGGTTTATAATATTTAATGGAATGTTTTATTGAACCCGACGCGACGTTCCAAATTCAGAAGCTTTTGTACTTTAGTTTAGTTCGTCTCTCCCACAAGTAAAATTAGTATAGGTAATTAATGTTTTATGTAGGTATAAAAGTAATTTCAAATCGATGAATATTCCGGTTATAGCAGCGTGATCTCTGCGGCTACAACCTTCTTTCCTAATTAATATCTCTGGTTATCAATTTTTTTAAACATAATTTTTCATCGATGTAACGTTACGTTAACAAGCAAAACATATAGGATAAATTTAAGTTGCGGAAAAATAGAAATCAAGACTCTAATAACTGATAAAAAACCCCCGACAATAATAAAAATACGTGAGGCAATAAGGCATTTTCCGTAATTTTAAGAACGTTAACAGAATGATTTCAGTCTCAATCTGTCAAAAAAAAAAAAATAGTATGAACGTAAAAAGCCTAAAACAAGTTAAAAAAACTATGAAAAAATAGCCACAAATAGAACAAAAAAGGTATAAACGTGAAACCCTATAAAAAGAAAAAAATAACCTTGAAATTATGACCCTACGTAGGGAATTTTTTTGATTAAATGTTGTCGCGTCGGGGGACCGCTCTAATTATTAGCCTAACGCGCTGTTAAAGTACATGCGCGGTTAAACAAGGCTTTTTACATTCATACTATTTTTATTATTATTTTGTCGGGGGTTTTTAAATTTTTAATTTATTTTTTTATTTATTCGTGGAATAAAATTCTCGTCTGACAGTTTATGTATGGAAGAACTGTCAACATTTCAAAATTATACCTCCGATAAAGTTATCTGGCTTTGGAAAAATCAGCCCTTAGTTAACAACTTTTCTGCATCATCGTAGGTAACTAAGACATATTTTGTAATTACAATGTTCTATGACGATTTTTGCAATTAATACATACAAACAAGATCGATTCAATTTTTTTGTACATAATTTGCCATGAAATGTAAGGATTGCATATTTATCATTTGTAATGTGAATTGTAAAAACTAAAGTTATTTTTAAGTCTTATAATTTTTTTTAATGTTGCCATAGACTCGCGGGTGACTCTGTACCTACTACAAAATCGAAATAATAATCTTACCTAATGTACCTACCTTATTAGTTTACCCACCTACGTAAACAGAACTACAATATTAATGAAGGGGACGCCCTAAAAGGACATATAAGGACAGGAGTCCTTCTAGGACGTCCCCTCCATTAATACTTAGTCACCTTATTGATGATGTCCTTCAGAATGGTCAGGTTCGTAGTACACGCAACTGGCGTGCGTATATTACCAGTGAGGCATTTCCCGTAATTTTAAGAACGTTCACGGTCTGATTTCAGTCTCAATCTGTGAAAAATACTACTAATTTAATTACATTTTTGACAAGTTTTTAACATTGATTGTCGTTGAGATGAAATGAGATGAGATTGCGACATAATTTTGAACGTGTTTTGTTAGGGGAATTGGCCTTCAGATGTATGAACGTATACGAAGAAAAAGAAGTATGTAAAGGTCGTAGCAGGTGTCCTGTAGTTTCTATCTACCCCTATGGGAAGAATGCGTGAGATTATGTATCTAGAAATATTAATTGCTGGAATGTTAACAGCCAGTGACAATTGTAGAAATACTGTGAATTTCGTTCACCATACTAAAAAGGGAAGCTTCAGTGTGTTCTATCAATCGGGACGGGTAATTAAGTTCTTTAATTGAATGTCATTGTGTGGCGCGACAGGGTTGGTTCAGAACATTGTGTGGCGCGACAGGGTTGGTTCAAAACAATGTGTGGCGCGACAGGGTTGGTTCAGAACAATGTGTGGCGCGACAGGGTTGGTTCAGAACAATGTGTGGCGCGACAGGGTTGGTTCAGAACAATGTGTGGCGCGACAGGGTTGGTTCAGAACAATGTGTGGTGCGACAGGGTTGGTTCAGAACAATGTGTGGCGCGACAGGGTTGGTTCAGAACAATGTGTGGCGCGACAGGGTTGGTTCAGAACAATGTGTGGCGCGACAGGGTTGGTTCAGAACAATGTGTGGCGCGACAGGGTTGGTTCAGAACAATGTGTGGCGCGACAGGGTTGGTTCAGACCAATGTGTGGCGCGACAGGGTTGATTCAGAACAATGTGTGGCGCGACAGGGTTGGTTCAGAACAATGTGTGGCGCGACAGGGTTGGTTCAGAACAATGTGTGGCGCGACAGGGTTGGTTCAGAACAATGTGTGGCGCGACAGGGTTGGTTCAGAACAATGTACGAGCTTGGGATCCAATTTCCCAAGAGTGTACTATACCTACGTGCAGCCGAAAAGCGTGGCAGGTGAAAAATATTTACCTTTTTTTTGTTAAAAGTGTTGAGTATACAGGGGGTTTTCCTTAGCAGGTGAGCAATAGACTAATAGTGAAGTGTCATACCTAAGATTTTAGCAACACCTTAGGTGTGAGGGGCAATTTTCGTATTTTTAAGAACGTTCGCAATCTGATCTAAATCTTCGTCTGTCAAAAAATCCTCTAGAGGGGTTTGAAGATCCGTGGCATACCTACTGTCGCGCCATTTTGAAAATGGCGGACACGCATGAGTCCTAAATAAATCGATAGCTGTGATCAATGCAAACAGAAAACATAATAAGATCAAACCCCGTAAAGTGTCACGTTTCCGAGATATAATTAACGTTCAAAGTTGATGATTCAGTTACGTGATCAACTTTGAACGTTAATATCTCCGGGTCTCCCTTGTTTCATCGAAAAGAAATTGCCAAATTATCACTTCCCAAAAAATATTCCGCATAATTTAATGTGCCAAATTATTACCTACCAAAAAATCTATTCACAAATAATCGTAATGCCAACCTAATGTTTGGCAAGTGAACGTTTAAACAATGACTTGTTTACCAACTAGTACTTTTACCAATTTTTATGTAGTCAAATATTTCAGTTGAAATAACTCATTTTACGTAAAATAAAATTTGCCAAATATTTAGTATCGTCAGTTTTCAATTTACCATTTCTATTCAGTCAATTGTTATAGTCTAACTAGTTCAGTCTCGGGTAGCCTATTTTTTTCATATTTTGTTCTATATAATGTAGTCGTTTCTGGCACTCGCCGGCCGCTACCGCGGCACCGCTCGTTTCGCTGGCTCGGCTCGTGCGTAGGAGGCCACAGTTTTAACCTAACCTAACCCAGCCATTTTTTTTTAAATTAACCTAGTAAAGTTTGGTTCTTGATAGCCTGCTAACAATAATCTCTTTTTTTCTTTATTTGTAAATATGATATATAATAAATAATAATAAAAATAAAATTGCATTTTTTTATAAATGATAAATGATTTTATTTTTGTAAGTAGGTTTGTACAAATCCTTTTACACGTCAATCATATTTTAAAACTAGATGAGGTCGGCGTTTCCTATCTGACTAGTCTGAGAACAAAGGCCGAAACAAACTCAGAGGTCACAGTCTCTTTTAAAGTCCAAGTAATTATATAATTCCCAAAAAATCTTATTTTTGCCTTTATATTTTTTGCCATAACAAATCATTTGACCAAACGTTTATTGTCTAAAGATTTTTTGCTGTAATAAATCATTTGATTAAAGACCAAATGCCTAAATGACATTATCCTTGATAATATTCTGTCAAGTAAAAATTTGACCAAATGAAAATGTGCGTACTAAAATTATTCCAAACATTGCATTGGTATAAAAAAGGTTGCTAAAATTTGTTTGGGTAGTGAAATTTTGGCAAAATCTTTTCGGCAAAACGGCAGGAACCCAAAATCTCCATATATAAATCTTCAATTCCCTTTTTAACAAGTTCTTGACATTCATTTTCGCTGAACTGAGATTATAATTATGATTTTAAACGTGTTTAATTACGGGAATTGGTCTTCTGATAACTACGCTGGCGATTTATGGCGAATTACACCAATGAAAGTGAACGCGGTCAGCACATCTAAATCGTGTTCAAGAGCTCTTAGTCGGGAATGGTCCTACCTGGTCCTGGTTGTGGTTATGCTAAAAAAACAAACAACGTTAATCATCCACTAACATTATCGTACTCCGTGGTACCCTCCGCACAAATGTAATGATGTGCTGGCGTTTCAATAGTTGCATTGTCTCTGTGCTGTGATACGAATCCAAATTACTTGCCAGCATCGATTGCTTTTGTTTACAAGTTAATTCCGATGCGGAGCTTATTGTTCGTTTGTTACTGACAATGGTGGGCCTGGTAGGAGCTTGTTGAGTGATAGGACCCGGTATTTTTCCTACCACGAAATTAGCTGCGTGTTGTTAGTTCCGCTAAATTCGCGTGACAATTTTACCTGACTGCGGTGAAGTCAAACGGAGACCAATGTTTTTTTTAACCGTTGCAATGTGTCCAAACCAGATTATATTAATCAAACCAGTTTAGATTATATTATATTATAGAATATTAAACCTTCGTGGAACGTGGATCTACGCGAGACACAATGGCTTTTTCAATGTTTCCGTAATTACGGCATTCAACTGGTTAAACGTTCCTGAATCCAAGACACACGATATCAAGAATACAGACTATAATTATAGGTAGGTAATTCTGGGTAACTCCAACGATCTAATGATGTTTGCGAGGCCAACATGGCCAGTGATCGCACAGAACGGAAAGGCTTGGAAGGAAAAAGGGGAACTTTTTGTGGGACAGAAAGTAGGCTAACAAAATTATTTCATAATGTTTGAGATTGTTAGTAATTTCACAAACATCAGTAACAACAACCAGCTGTGAAACTCCGTACTACGCCAGGACAGCTCAAAGTCAAAGTGTTACCACAGACGTGCTGCCGACTGTACACATCAAGTATTCAATGCTGATTGTATTTAGGAAACGATCATTTCAGTCCATACAATGATTTGGCTCACAACAGCATAAATAACAGAATCCCACGCAACGTTCCGCTTTGTCAAACTATATTCATCACTGAGAACCTAATCAAAGATCCCTAACCGGGGATTAAACATTTCAGAGACATTAAAGTTTTAACTTGTCTATACAGAAGGCCACTCCATGTCTGCCGTTTATTTTGACGATAAATCGCAATAACAAGCTTACAAATGTACTTCTGGAAACCCTTAATATGGTGAGGGCAAATGCGAAATTTCTTCGGCAGTTTTGTCATTTATGTTTGCAGTGAGTCAGTGTGACTGCGACCCGCTGGGATACATACAGCAGGCTTGCGCCGGATCTGTGCGGATTACTGGCGGCTGCGTTATCCGTTTCCTTAGGAAGGCTTAATCAATGTAACCTCTAGACTGTGATGCATGGACGGGTGCTTTTGGTTTTGGACACTGGATGAGCTTGACGCGATTTTCTATTGGCCACTTCAGTTAAAGTACAATTATAATAATCGTTTATCGTTGTATTTTTTTTTAGTGTTTATCAGTGGAAACTTGAAAATGGCCTTCCATTGCATATTGTTTAAGAACACTGTTTATATTAGATGTAAGTTCCCAGAGCAGAATAAAATAATAACAAAATTTCTTAAAAGGGCACGTTGACAATAAATAACTTAACAATTAAAATAGAACACAGTTGCAAACTTAGGTCTGATTTACTTACGCAGGATGTTCAGTGGTCTGATGACCAAATATGTGGCAAGTGGCAAACCGCCGCCTAATGTAAAGCAAAGCAGATGCAATTGATTTTTTGTTTTTTTATTACTATAATCTTTCCCACTGCTGGGAAACTCAAATATCTTATTTACCAAATGGGAACCTAATATAATTGCTGCTCTTAAGCAATATTGCCACCGCCCGAAGAGTTTTTAAGAAATGCCCGAAGTTTAGAGGGCCTCCACAAATTCCTATCAGACTCAAAATAACAAAGGCTACATAAACGCTTAGTAGAGCGACGCGTTCAACGTTACAGCCTCTCGCAAATAACGCGTTTATTTCGTTGGCATAATGAACAATTAGGTAATTCGAGCTCAAAGTGGGCTGTAGTGTAGTTGTCGCGAGCATGCCTGTGCCTAGCTCGGCCGAGGACACATTGTTCTACGTGATTTCCCACGAGGATTATACATGTGCTTAGGCAAATAATTTTAAAGTTATTTGGTGAGGTAAAATATTGCGATGAGCTAATCGATTGGGGAACTTTTGAATGGTGTGTACATACAAGGTATAATAAAAACTTGCAAAAATACTTCGAACAAAAATGCTGCTAAGCCAACAGTTTATTATTTCTGTTGATATTTTTGGCTAAAAATTAATTGCTTCGTTGGTATAGTGGTCATATCACGTCTGCTGAGCATGGGGTTCCAGATGCAAACACCAAGTGTTATTGGAATTTATAACTAGGAATTATTCATTAGCAGTCCGGAGCCTAGAGTACTGCCTAGTGGCTGGCAACAGGCTCGCTGCCTTGAAACTTGAATAACTGGCAAAATAAAGGTGTATCTACCCTTCACCTACCTGTGAGGAAACCGGCATGTCCTAGAACCAAAAACTCGAAGACATGTGAAATC
Organism: Apamea epomidion; assembly: GCA_947507525.1. NCBI lineage: Eukaryota > Metazoa > Arthropoda > Insecta > Lepidoptera > Noctuidae > Apamea > Apamea epomidion. Next base: position 945,130 of record OX382226.1, read on the forward strand.
TACCCACTCGCACTGAGCCCGCGTGGTGGATTATGGCCCACTCCCTCTCACCGAGAGGAGGCCTGTGTCCCAACAGTGGTAAAATTGGTATAGGCTGATTATGCTTTTAAATGAGCTGTGTAAGAGAATAAACGTGCAAATGACTGCGACTTAGCGATATTATTGCCGACAAAAGTAAATCAATCTGTTTCATATGAGAGACAATAAAAATATTGTTTTTATTTGCCAACCGGCTGAACTAGAATTACGGTTAATCTGATCAGCTAACCCTTCGCCACGGGGTGTTAATGTAATTAACGGAAATTTGATTTTCCTTCGAATATCGTGAAGATTGTTTTGGATTACTGAAGGACTTGGCACAAATAATTTGGACAAATAGGGTTGGGACGATAAAGATTTATTCGTGATATTTTTTAAGTAATAACAATAACACTATGTTGTTACTTGACAGATACCAGGGTTTACGGTTTTCCCAATAATTCAGCAATAATGACAATAGTTACACCAATAACGTGAACGAGATATTCGTGCGTTGTTTACTTGTTACAACGCTCTGCAGTTGGACAATAATAGGCTATCTTACCTTCCCAATATAATTATGTATTGAAGGGCTCGTGGCTAAGTAACAACCACACGTATCGAAAGATCTGCGAAGATAAACTGGCGAGTGCAGCTGATCGCAGTCAGTCTATGGAAGGGTGACCATTTTCATAACCATATCAAGACCCCCTCTCTGCCTCGGAGAGCACGAAAAGGCCGTCGGTACTGCGCCTGACCTCCCCCGATGCGGTAAGATTGCCATCCCATCGAACTATGAAAGTGAGGGAAAGAGCGTTTCTGTGTCTGTGTCTGTGCACTATAATTTCACCTGCGAACTTAGCAAGTCTCCGTTGAGATTGACCGCTGTGGCCGAAATTCGGTCGGGAGGAGGTTACATATCGAGTTACCAATTGACGACTTTAAAACCCTACGCCAGTCGTTGAATCCAGTAAATGTTCGGGGCCATACACTGCTGACCGCGGCCTTCTGTCAGTGCGAATAAATGGAAATTAATGGTCGCACCCTGACCTCAGCGCCCCGACACCCTCGTCAGTGTTACATAAGGCAATTGACTAATAACCCTGTATTGTGGGTATTACTGCATATGTTTGTACATACATAATTATACACATGTTAGGGTGACGTAGGTTGATGAAAAATAAAAAAATTACGTGTTTGATAAATCTTGTTTTAAGGCAACACGAAATAAAATTCAATGGTGGCCACGGTAACAGCTAGAATTTCGGGTTTAATCATTCATATACACAAATCAAAGCACTCAATTAGTTAGTAGTAGTTAGTTAGCACTACAAATTGTCATCCACAGTACGTTTTCTGATCCATTTGTTTACATTTCCATCAGATACTCTTTGAAAAGACTATATTTACACAAAAAAAACACTCATTCTTTCCTTTCTAATTTCTCTCAATTCCATCCCATCTCAATCACATTAGGAACGCTCCTACATACTTATTACGTGTCTCCATCTACATCAAGCCATTATCAACCTCCTACGCTTCGGCAGCCAGTAAGCAGATTTACTGGAGACATCGCTAAAAGTGCATCCCCGAAGCATCTTATTTTCTGCGCTGGTAACTTTTAATCACACGGTAAGTTGGGTAAATCCAGCCATTGCCGCGCTAAGTGCGTTCTGCTGACAGTTTAAGAATAATCTTCTATTTTGTTGTTTTTTTCTTTAGTTTGAACGGATTTGGATGTTTGAGAAACAGACAGTTTATAACCTGGATTAACACATAGGATAAGAAACGAAAGACGAAGCCGCGGGCAAAAGCTAGTGCTACGTAATGATGATGCTGTCCAAGTAGAATGTTGACCGAGGACAAGAAGGTGACTGCACACCGAAGACTGCAATATTTAAGTGTTTTTTTGTCTCCGGAGTTATGCAGCATACTCTAATATTCACCAATCAAAACAAACCCAATGATAAAGATAAAGATAATTTTATTTGTAAAATGTTGTAATGAACATACAATTACACAAAAATACAATGAAAATCAAAGAACCATTACAGAACAAATGTTAAAAAATAACTACTTCTGAGCACCGAGTGCACTCTATCATTACAGTGAATTGAAGTCGTATGATTGCGACCTAAGGCTCCAATTGTGGTGTAAGCAGGACTCGTAACCAACAATAAACAGCGGGGCCACTTCCGGCGGCCGATTACCGTTTCCGGCCGAACGTCGACCTCGCCGGATGTTGGTATGAAATACTTTTTACGTGAGTTTACAGTTGAGTTGGACACGAGGACGAACTTACAATGAGAACGGAAATAGTACATGTGTTTTATAACTTCTTCATTTTGTTTTTACAGGTACCTACAGAATAAGTTGAAAAGTAACGTCAAAACATGCTGCCCAAGAACTAAAAGATTGAACATTTTTGATCATAATTTAGCATTGTTATAAAGTAAATGATTTTATTTCTGTAAGTACGTTTATACAGACAGTTTTACACTGTCAATAGAAGGTACCTACAAAAATAGGTAATCATCGCAGCGATTGAGCTCTTTACCGTCATCGTCATCGTGTTCGTAGCTATAGCTTCTGTTTGTTAATCTTCGATCAATAATAGTACTATTATTGATCGAAGCTGTTAATATACGATACTCTCAACAGTTAATCCACAGGTTTTAGGAATAAAGCTACTTGTTTTCAGGTTAATCAGGAGTAACATCTAGCGCGTGTCACGATGTCCAACCAGCACAACCCTAGATCGGTGACGTAGATAAGGTTATACTAATTACAGTTTACTGTTCCTATGATAAGTTTAGCCTTAATTGGCCGCCAGATGTCGCCCCAAACATTTACGTTACCGGTATAAAGAACTGTTATGATGTACGTAAGGCAAGGTATGTTAGTTTAAGATCTAGATAGGGCGTTTCTTTAGGTTATATTATTGAATTATAACGTAAGTGACAGTTGATTGTTTCACTTATTTTACAAGAATGCTAGGTACGAAATATTACTATTAACTTTAATATTGGATTTTAAGCGTTTTATTTAGGTAAATAAATTATTCCTACTTTCAGTTTCTCTTTTTTCTCATTCCAAAAGTTCTGTGTTACAGTAAGTTGCCTTTATTATCCTTTAAAAAGAAGACTTTATTTTGTTGTTGTTGTAGCAATATTGCTCAAGAAGAAAATTTCCTCAATACCTATTGTTGATGTTTATAAAAAAAAACTTTCAAACGTAATATTTACATTTCATTGGACTATGTATTAAACGTTCAATAGGACGTAACCTAATATAAACAGTCTTAAGAACGCTCGACAAGACATTTCTATAGTGAATCCAATAAAGTCAGATAAGTGCCACAGAAACGTTAACATGGAGTGCTAATGTATGAAGAACGACGCAAACATTTAATGAATGTTGTGTAACGTCGTTTGTCGCCATAATGTTATTTACAACGTCATAGTCTCATGAACCGATGAACTTTGAAGAACTAGGTGTCTGACAAAATTCTCTTCATTTGCATTCCAATATTTTTTGCGTACATCGATCGAACACGCGACACTAAACATTAAACAAAACATAATTCATTCTGCTGTCAAATTGAATCTACCGGTTATTTGGTGTGTACACAAAAATTGATCACTATCACAACGGCTAACATAATTGATTTCATTTTATTGATGCTACCTCACCAGGCTTTCAGAAACCGAGAGATACCTTAGTGCGCTAAGCAATAAGCCTCTACGGGGCGATAAGGTGACAAGCATCGGGATTCTGAAACTTATGAACACTCCAGTAGCTAACTTATCCAAGGTAGATACTTAGGCAAAACAAATTGAGGCACGAGGGGGCAACAATTGGCGCAAACAGAACGCTCAGGTGGAAGAAAGGAAAAATTTCAATTCCAATACAACAGCAGAGCTAAATAGGAAACTCATAAACCGCTTACGTTGTGTACAGAAATTTTATTACGAACCTTACTTTGTTGGGGAGCTGTCTGTGTGCTGGTAGAACAGCGATGAATGAAGAAAATGTTTCAAAAGTTTCAATAGAGATGATTTTTAATTAATTATCTAAAAAATAGTAGTGCAAATAGTGCAACAATATTATAGAAGTAAAGTAAAAATTTTGCAAGTTATAAACGTTTTAAAATAACCGGTAGACAAAAACGACACTATTACAGAAGTGACGTCACGACTGTGTAACTTCATACTAGCGCCATACATTGTCCGCGCCGCGCCAATAATCCCTTTCAAAAACTTTTAAAGCGTGTAGCTTCTGCATATTTTCATCGATTCTATTGATTTTTTCGATTATCTCATTGTACTATGCCTTCTTTGAAATTAAATTGTTCGAACATTTCTAATCTTATTACATTTAGAATGAAAAGCATCTATAAGTAGGTATTGCTAATTGTTCTACTCCAGTATCGGTGCGGATTTAGTAAGAATGGCCTTATGAGAATGCTGTGGTACTTAAATATCTCTATGAGCAAGTGCAGCAAGTGGTTTAAGTTCTACGTTAGTTTCGTAAATAGTGTATTTTCTACCATACCAAGACCATAATGACAAGGACAAATTAAATTAGCTGTCTTAACTTCACAGATGGGTATTGACACCTAATGACGATAAAAAAGATTTTTTAAACTCATAATTTCAAGTAAATAAAGCTGATAACAGGGTCAAAGGCCGCGCGCTGGTAGTGTAGTTACATAAATTACAAGTTTTGTTTTTGTTTTGTGGTTGCGCGAAGTTTTGTTACCTAATTTCGTTTAATAATAAAGGAGCAAGAGGCGTATTCCCAGCAGCGGGTGATCTGTGAATGATGATGAAAGTGAAGACTGAAGAAAAGAAAAGCAAATTCCGCTCTCAGCTTTATCTTGTACCATCCCAATCAATTGTCGGCGTCACTCGTCTGATAGAAGGCTACTATTTTTGTTTAAAATTACATTTTACATTATCCTCCGGGATAAAAAAAAGCCTTAAACATTAAATATTCGCCAAATCTTTTAGTAGAATTTCATTAAATTTGACGTCTTTTTGAAATGGCTAGCTTAGAAATAATTTCGGTGTTATTTAATCGATATCCTACTGAGTACCTTTCGTAGGCGTAGAATTAATCACGATCGGATGACCATTTTGTTGAATCAATCAGGAATTCCTTTTGTTACGACATTTTTTGTTGAAGTTATCTTTACGTTTAATTTTGTGTTATAATAACATTTTTTTCTTGATAGAGTCAACGTAATAAGCCACATATTCATATGTTTTGGGATCTTAAGACAGCTGGTTTTGTCCTCTACTGCAGAACTTTTTCTATAATTGGATGTGCCATTTTACGGTCGGGTACTGTGCTCTATTGCGTGTATCTCTTATTTTATTTTGTCAATTTCCTGGGTACATTAAGTACAGCTGACAACAACCAACACGAGAGAGGGATAAGCCTTGAAACACGAAAAATAAGCCCGCTCCCCAAAACGTCAACATAATCGCACACATTAGTTCACATTAACTGGACATATAAAAACGACCTAACCACGTACACTGGAGTGCAGATGAAATCACCAAAAGCGTTGTAAAAGCCACAATAAACTTGGTGCTTTACGTGCGTGACTACAAACTTGATAGTCCATTAAATTTGCATCGGACAGCTTCATACATTTTTGTGGCCCGTACTGTAAAAAAATACGTGAGCGTAAGTGCAATAAAATGATACCTGTTTAATTGGGGATGTAATTGTATGTACAACGTTGCTGAAGTAACTGTGGTTTAAACGCCTAAAGCTCACTATAATATTACTATTCTTCACAACCTACACAGATTGCAAAAAACTTTCAAATTCACATCTTCCGTACTCAGGCACAGTTCTTAAACTCGAACACTAATAAGCGCCTACATCACATTGTTACCTCCAAACTTTATACAAATTATCTGAACTAACTCCGTAATTGACTTCAACGGTAGCTAATTTAGTTAATCAGCCTTTTAGAGAAAACTTTTACAGAATGCACCACTTGTGGGCTTGTGCGGGGCGGGGAGGGAGAGGGGTAATTGGTCCTTTACTCCGCAGACACTCATTGACTTATGCGGACAAGTTCGGAGATTGTTTGAAAACATCTGTTCCTTACTCCTCATTTGATGAATATGGAGTCGAGAGGAAAAACGGTTGCAATTTCACACTGCAAGTTAATTTTTTCGTTTGAATGATTCGATTTAAATTAAAGTTCCTAAGGTATGTTCATCCTGGACGCTGTCTCGTGCCAATCTAGTTCGTGTAACGAAGTTGACTTTGAAATTGTTTATAATATATATCAACAGTGATTTAGTCACTGTATGAAAAGTTTTCGAAGTTTTTGTTTTTGAAAGACTAAAAATACATTGACATTACAAAAGTATTTCTTAGGAAAAAAGGTAAGACTACAATCAGTATTTGGAAGTAACACCTGTCTACATTTGCTGACAGATTGATATATGTACATTGATTTATGTATCCTTTCTCCAAAAATAGAGCACGTGGCTTATCTCTTTTTAGGTTCTTTGACGACAATACTAAATAAAAAAAAATAAACCTATGAAATAAAAGGGTGTAAAAAGACGCCATGATTTTTTTTACACAAAGTTTTACTTAGTTTGACGTAAAGAATGCGTGATGACAACTTCGTGATGGAACGTTTTTAAACTCTGTAGGTATGTTGCTTCGTTGTTCGTAAGACTTGGGAAATTAAACGTAGCTACATTTTTATCACACGCAAAATCTTCGCAAGAAATTACGACGTCTAACAAAACAATTGACTCGTATTACCTCTTACCTCATTACCCTAATTCGGCCTCACCAATAATATGGCTTCTCTGAATGCTCTAGAAATAACATCGCGTATCAAAAGGAATATCGTCCAAATATAGTGGCGAATGGTCGTAAACTAAGTTTTATCTCCGTGTGTCTTCGGCTAATGTCGGAGATAAATCTGGAACGACAAAAGACCAGCTTCGGGATGAGTATGTCACGTAATTTACTTTTATGGTGTCATCAGGGTTGCGATATGATGGGCATTTAGGGGGTTTTCGGGTAGTTTGCGTCGGTATGGAGAGACTTACCGTCAACGGTCGGCTGAGCGACAGTAAGCTCGCGTCTGTATGGACTTGCTTAAGCTTGTCGATTGTGTGGCTCGACTTCCTTACCCGGCAGATTTTGCCAAATTTTGGGGTAATTACGACTGACGTATTTTATTTACCCCTTGACAGGAGCTGACAAGGGTTCAGATGTACCTAACAGTAAATAAGAAGTAGTAAGAATAAAAAGACAATTGTACTTATCTAATCAACTATTAGTGAAGTTTTTTTTTTCAAAGTATATTATTTAAATACTCGTATACTATGAAAACAAACTGCACCTGGTGTACCCATAAAATGAGTATCACTCATTAACCCATTTAACTGTCTTATTATCTTACCAATCAATCATTAATTTTACTGTTTGAGAGTCAATCAGATGTTACCTTAGCTCAGGAGTGATTTCATTTTATATTGTTCAAAGCGTGTTGCTTAGCAACGGACAATTGCCATGACAAGCAAACAGTTTAATTCCCAACCCTGCCTGGCTTTACTAATCATCATTGACATTGATAACCCAATCAGAATTCTGGAAACGCTTTGGAAATAAGCGAATCAACAATTTCATCAGATTGCTTGACATTCAACCAGAATTACCAGTTTCGAACCCTTAAATGCACGTTTCTATGCATCGCCCGTACCCATAGACGCTTAACAATATAACCCCATGAGCTATAACATTTTAGGGCGAATATTAACCAAATTGGATGAGCCGGTAGTCGACGATGCGAGACCTTCTACACTTTCTGGCGAAGAATTTAAATTCAAAGTTTTCTTTTTATAGTACTAACATTATACGGATTTTTTTATAATCTGAAACAAATCATTTAAATTTGAATTTGAATAGAGACATCTGGAATCAAAGAACATATTAGTTTCGTTTGTAAATGGTGTGTTAATTCAACCACAAATCTGAGACGATACTTTTTCGGGGTGCGTTGCTTTCTGATCAGTTTAATTTATGGTCAAAGTAGTGTGAAGGTGAACTTAAGTTATTGTTAATTGATATTTTTAAACTCAACAACTAACATGATTTGTTAACTTCCGATTAGTTGAATAGAGACATGATTAGAATTATAGAAGTTAACGTTTTAATTTACCGTTTCCTTTTTTCGTCCTAGATTCCTTGACTTTTCATTTTGTATATCTCTAATTTTGATTGATTTATAATCAATCTCATACACTATGACTTACAAGCACTTTTCCAGGATAACTATTAGCTCTTAGCGATGTATAGGAAATAGTATACATTTCTGTTTACCCCCTTTGTGATAACAGCCGTGACGACCGTTATGGAACCATATTATACTTAGGTAAGGTCGTTCCGATGCTAAGACAATGTTTTCTCCATTTGGAACGGCTCCAATATTGAGAGTGACGCGAGATAGAGGTTGCAAGGTTGACGTTGATTTGATAAAAGGAAGTTATGGGGAATTCGGGTGAGGGTGTAGACTACCTGTGTGTGTGTGGAAATATTGATGTTGAGTTTATAAGTGACAATGATGCTTGAAAAAAAGTACTCATGAAATTATCATAACGCACTGGAGAGAAAGAAATAAGTAGTAAAAAATAAAACCCACTATGCAAAAAAAAAACTCTGTTATAATAAAGTCAAAAGCACAAGTATTCGAAAAAAAAGTATTAATACTTAAAAAAAATGTTTTCATTGTCAAAGCGTGTTGTCTATTCATTGTCTGACGCTACGAGCATAGGCATTATGCTGCGAATCACAATAGATCTAGGTACGAAGTGTCGCTGCAGGTACAGGTAACGTTCAACTTATTTTGTCTTTACTTTAATTAAACCAGTACTTACATTGTTTTTTCTAATAAAATGTTTGTTCATGAAATCAATGAATGTTTGTTCATGTGTCTGTTCATGAAGTTAAGTATTAATTAGCGGCTGCTTAACCATCAATGTTTGACTTAACTTTAAGCAACTTATTTTATTGTATTTTCCTTGAACTACAATAGAAAAAATAGTGATGGTAAAGCGTTTATTATTCGCGTATAAGTTATAAGGTTGAACAAAGGAAACGCGTTAAGTTACCCCAAGTTGAGTCGGTAAGTAATATAACATAACTTGTGCATTATTTCCGATACCTACCAATTGATTTGAACATACATTTCCTTTGATGTTGTGTAGTACTTGTGTTCTTTTACGCTCTGGCTGCTTGAAATAGTGTACCTACTGGATGGAAAGTAGGTTTTGCTTCATAAATATATATTATAAAACAATTTTTTTTGTATTTATTTAATGCTACCTTGACTGCCTCGTTTGCCGGAAGTGGGATCAAAGGTTTGATCGAATAGGGTCATAATTTCTCAGTCTGTGTTACATGGCGCGTACAGTAGCTTGCACGTCAGTTGTAATAAAACTAGTATAAGCTAGCCTCGCATTCTATTGAAACTCCGTACTACGCTAGGCCAGCTGAAAGTCAAAGTATTAATACCGACGTACGGTCTACTATACCTACTTAATCATAACTGCCGAAATGCGGCTGTACTATAGATACAACTGCCTGCTCCTTTGGGAAATATAGGCAAGATGTCATGTTATGTTATTTATATCTATGTAGGAACATAAAATATAACAAATAATGTTTTTTTTCAGCATTACTACAATGGCTCCAATCTTCGCCGAGCGCCGGCGCCGAGTGGAGTAGGGGTAACTGCAACATCTACATCATGTCGCATCGGTTAGGTTAGTAATATTTCGTCCTGGTTAATGGGCCAAGATATTTTTTCCCTGGCTGCTGGCATGTTTCACTAAACAGTTGCGACGACATGAGTAAACATGTCCCTGTCATCTAGTTTATTATTTGATTATTTTGTTCTAAACTATGTTTCATCTATACAGATAATAAATTAAAGTCGCTTTTCGCGTGTCGTTAGGACCGTGTTGTTCTTCTAAAGAACACAATGGCTTTTGGTACACATTGGTTTTCACTATCATTTAGAGAATGTAAACCCGAAAGTTTATGTGTATGATTCAATAATATTAAAGTTTTATAAATATTAATTAAAAAAATGCAATCAGCCTTTCGGCTATAATCAAATGTAATGTTTGGTTCATGGTGTGGCTATGCAGAGCTCCAGTGAGCACCGCATATACGGTAATTACCAATAATCCTGACAACGCAGCTGTACGTGTCCAGACTGCACCACTCCATGAAGGTGGAAAGATCGTGGAGTACATGCGTGTGAAGACCTACTGGACTTTGAGGGTCGAGAAGTTGGAGTCGCGTCACAACATGAACTTCAAGTCATTCGTGGTGCGTGTTCCGACACATCATCTCGAGAAGTTTCTCAAGGAAGAGTTCTGGCCGAAGGGTGTTGTGTACCGCCGGTTTCGTGGCCGGCTACATGACACCAGTCAGCGAAACACGACGCAGATACTTCGTGTGCGTTAGTTAGTTTTTAGTGTAATTATAATGTTGTATATATTTATAGTATTTTTAAGTTATATTAATATTGTATTGTATGTGTTTATATGGGCCTTGATGCCTGATATAAATGGATAAATAAAAAAATAATTAGCATAATTTTGGAAAAGTATGAACTAAAGGAGCATAAAACTTTCAGGTTTGTCACTGAGAGGATCCAATAAAATGACACCTCTTCTATTTATTTCGTACTCCAATAAGACAGATAAATACCAACTACACTCTTCATTCGTCTTATTAATGTCTGTCTATCTATAATTCAAGGGGACTCCGACCCCCGAACAACATAATCATATTACCAGCACCTAGCACCTGTACTAATACAAACAGGGATCCCGGAGGCTTTTTATTGCGCTCTCTCTCTCAATTAATCTTGCTAGCTTACCGCGGCACGACCATTACTCTTCCTAAGTAATTGTCTTATGTACGATTAAAACTTTGTAAACGTTACAAGAGTAAATTAAAAACATGTTTGTAATCTGACTTGTTATTGGTAACTGTATTTTTTATTGATGATACTAGCGGCGTCCCGCTGTTTTACCCGCATAAGCATCTATACCGTGAGAATATCAGAATAAAAATATCCTAGGGCATAATCCAGGTCAAAGTCTACCCATATGCCAAATTTCATCCAAATCTGTTCAGCCGTTTTAGCGTGAAAGCGTAATCAACAAACATACAAAAATCTAATATTTTCTCTTTATTATAATGTTAGTTTAGATTGGACGGTAAGTTTTATTTGCGCTTTGACGCAATATTGGCGTCCTTAGCATAACATAGCATTATCAGCCTATAACGTTCCCACTGCTGGGACACAAGCCTCCTATATGGATCCAAGCCTGAAATAAATTACACAAAGTAAAGCGTCTGGCTGGGTTCAAACCCACGACCTACAATTCGTAAGTCCGGGTCCGGGTACTCTCCAGTCTATAAAGGTCTCGGATTTGTGAATAAAGTCCTTAGGGATGTATCAAAAGTTTCTTCGTATGTGCTGAAAACGGCAATTTGCAATTTATTCAGTTCATCAAGGTTTTTAAAACATCTCCCGATAAATAGAATTAGGTAATCGTAACTACTTAAGTACTTTAAACCAACTTCATATCTAATCTCCCTAAGATACGCACTAATACCTAAGCTCCACTTAATATCTTTCAGTAAGCTGTGGCGAGACAGTGCTTTCTTACCCAAACTATTCGTTCCGCTGAAGATCTCCCACCTGGACATGACTTGCCTTGGGTAACCTGAAAGTCTTTAAACAGACTCCGGACTCAGGTTTACCGAAGCAAAGAAAACCTGTTCCTGTGGAGATCCATGGACGACTCCGCCTTGGAGTGTAAGTGTAGTGCTGTTCTACAAACGATGGGACACTTATTATCATGTCCTACGTGTCCTGTCAGCTACACGTTACAGGAACTGATGGACACTAGTAATGGCGCCAAACACAGGCGAATTCTGGACCGAGTCCATTTAGATTGCCATCGACACGCTAAGGAGAATATTCAACATAACATAACAACGCCTGTATTTCCCGAAGGGTTCCATAACCCTTCAGTATTTATTTACCTAATTAGGTAACTCTTCCCGCCAAAAAGGTAAAGCATGAAATGAAAATACACAAAATATGATTTTACCGTTTACCTTTGGTTTAATATAAACAGTAATAAACCACAAACGAATTCAAACGCAATAACCTAACGCGCCATCAAATTAATTAATTGAATGGAGCATTTAATTCAATATACCATGTACAGATCCCTGCGGATGTTCATAGGTAAAGGGTGTTACATTAATTCTGTATAACAATTACTTTAGCCGTATACAGGGCCCTCTGAATTTATAATACCGTTATATTTTACTGCTGGATTCGGATTTTATTTTAATTAAACCGATGAGAGCTGGTACCACCTGGTCGCGACATACTAAGTTGTAGGTCGCAGGTTCGAACCCAGCTAGGCATGTATTTTACTTTGAGCAATTTTGTTTAATTATTAAAGGAAATCATCTTTATTTCCCTCAGTTGATTTTTCCATGATCTTTCCGGGAACCTCAGTAAAAATACAAAAAAAAAATATAAACCCTTTTTTATTATTGCCATCTACCGGGCACAGGTCCAGGCTCCGGGCTGTTACTGTGACATCTACCGGGTACAGGTCCAGGCTCCGGGCTGTTACTGTGACATCTACCGGGCACAGGTCCAGGCTCCGGGCTGTTACTGTGACATCTACCGGGCACAGGTCCAGGCTCCGGGCTGTTACTGTGACATCTACCGGGCACAGGTCCAGGCTCCGGGCTGTTACTGTGACATCTACCGGGCACAGGTCCAGGCTCCGGGCTGTTACTGTGACATCTACCGGGCACAGGTCCAGGCTCCGGGCTGTTACTGTGACATCTACCGGGCACAGGTCCAGGCTCCGGGCTGTTACTGTGACATCTACCGGGCACAGGTCCAGGCTCCGGGCTGTTACTGTGACATCTACCGGGCACAGGTCCAGGCTCCGGGCTGTTACTGTGACATCTACCGGGCACAGGTCCAGGCTCCGGGCTGTTACTGTGACATCTACCGGGCACAGGTCCAGGCTCCGGGCTGTTACTGTGACATCTACCGGGCACAGGTCCAGGCTCCGGGCTGTTACTGTGACATCTACCAGGCACAGGTCCAGGCTCCGGGCTGTTACTGTGACATTCCAGATGAAAAAGACCTAATAACCCCGACCTGGGATTTTAAATTGAAACCAGAACCTAATGTTCAGCAGTAGACCAACGAGACCGTAAAAACATCTTAATATAGTAGCACAGTCAACCGCACAGCCATGTTAAAAATTCGACATTGAAAGCACTTTTATTTCCACGCAGTAAGGACGGCTTTCGTAGTTCAAAAGTATTACTGCTGACATGTGGTGTGGTTGACCGTACTTACGTACCTTCATTTACATGGTTGCGACGTTTACCGAAATCAAAACACCGAGGAACATTATGTTATAACCCGACTATATTAGGAGTGCTACCTTCCTGCCTCCTTAGGGTTTGTTCAGACGCGCCACTTTCAAGCGACTAAAATGTTGACGGACACTTTAATTTACACGCCTTTCAATGTCTCACTGGAAGGTATCAGAGGCAGCAGAGACCGAATAAGCATTGTTCAGTGTGGGTTGATAATTGCTGGCCATCTCTCTTAATACCTGAAGGTTTCCTAACGGTGTTTTCTTTTACCAACAGTCAGTAGGAATGTTTAAGATTTACCAAGGAAGCACTTAACCTGAAATTATAACTTGCCAGGAACCCGAAATCACTTATTTATCACAACACAAATCGATTTGGGTCGTTTTTTTATATAAACGCTCATCATTCCCAGTGAGCACATTATTTCATGTCCCATGTTGAGCGGTGTCACATGTCATAACTCTTGAAGTGATGCAGTTAGTTTGTGATATACGTCATTTAACGAGTGACAGTTTTTACACCGTCATGATGAACTGTATTTTTGTGGGACACACAACATATCCACTATTTTCCAGTCAATGCTGGTTCAGAAATACAACTTCCCAGTCACAAAACAAAAGTTGTAAGGTTCTTTAATGAGAGAGTTCGTTCCTTAATTATAGGAAAGATTAGGATACCTACTACCTCTTTGTATGAATAATCTACTTTGTGTGAATAAGCCATATTCAACACAAACCGACTTTTAGTGGCCCGTCTGAACCCCACTAAGTCACGTCTCAAATGCGAACGTTTTAAAATAGATCGCGTAATATTTTCTCCATACAGTTGGCCGCACTCAGACGGCACTACGGCCGTCAGCGGTAAATGAGGCGAGAATTCTTGCTGGTTTTAACGAGAACGCGCATAACTATGGCAAAATGACGTCGGTTATCGGGAAATTCGTTTTTAATACGGATTATAAAGTTCGCTTTATTGGTACAGATTTTCTGCTTGGATAATGGTTTTGGACGCCAACTGTTCGTTTACCTTTTGGCTGTTTGTGCATTGCCATGAACAAAATAATAATACTAAAAGTATCTTTTACCAACTTGTTACAATGCTATGGGTATCGCGGTGTTGGTATCCATATATGATATCATATGGTATTTGGAATATTGTATTTATTGCTTCAACGGGATCTGAAAATGGCCATACCAGCCTATATTATCATTAACATAATACCATGCTACTATTGTCCCACTGGCACCCACACATGGCTAAGGCCATTTCTCATACAGAAAAGGCACGAGCTTTGATCACCACCATTGGTTATATTAATTATAAGACCAGAGGGGTAATTCTCGTAATTTTAAGAACGTTTACAGTCTGATCTCAGTCTCAATCTGTCAAAAACACATTTCCATACATTTTGACAAGTTTTTGACATTTGTTTGTCGCCGAGATGAGACTGGGACTAGATTTTGATCGTTTTAAATTACGAGAATTGGCCTTCAGGTTTCCTCTCGATGTTTTTCCATCACTGATGTCAGTAATACATGTATGGTTTGATTAACTTAATTAGGTATTTGCGACAAAAGCATAGGTATACCAATTATTGAACAAGACTAGGTAGGTACATCACAAGTTCGAGCTACATGTTTAGAACCAGGTTTTGTCTCACTTTTATACTTCACGCTATTTTTAAACCCCAATATTTTATCAAAAGATTGCAACTCGCAGACAACTAAAAGATATTACATTAATAGCATATTACTAAGGATAAAACTGCCATTAAGAACTTCGGTAATAAAGCGGAAACTTGGAAAAAATATCTCTTATAAACTCGACGGTAGCCTTAAGGAGTCATTCCATTGCTCGTTTGGAGTCTAATTGTAGGGAAATTGTTAGTGACTGGGATCTGGAGAGTAGTGTTACTGTTAATGTACGTAGAACATGGCATTAGAGTCATTAGTAACGGGCAAACAATAAAATAGTTGCAAGGAACTATTAGGTTGCTGTAAAAGTAGGCACTTATGTAGGTAAGTATGGTGTGCTACGTGTGTGTGTGTGTGTGTGTGTGTCAGGATCTTGTGTGGTGTGAGGCATACGCTTATTTATTCTTTTTTCATTTAAAGTAAGGGTTTGTATTAAGTGCCAGTTTGCTTTAATGGTTTGCAATTGGAACTTAGAAAATCGGTTAGATTGAGTAGCACTTTCAAATTATATTTGACAAAATTGAGCCAAAGTGATGGCTTTCTTTTCATGCGTGTGTTTTAGAGTGGCCATTTTAAAATTTCTACAGTACACATTAGGAAAATTGTACAGCTCAGTACCATGAATTTAAATAGGCAATCTGTGTATTCAGTAAATTAATACTTATTTTCGGAGTACGTCAAAATACTTGCAAACTTTAATATATCCACCATGTATCTCTGCCCCAATCAAATTCAAAACAACACTCCTGAAATTGCGAAACTTTTCCATCAACACTGGATTATTCCCCCCCCCCCCCTTCCTCTTGCAATCACAGCGTAACCCAATAAAATCCATACGCGATACTTTCACCAACCGCCAAACTTGGCGATAATGTGTTAGCGTTCTCAAATTGCTAAATCTCGTGTTTGGTCGCAGTTAGCAAGTTGGCTGTTGGCCAACGACAGGATTCCTTGCGGCTGTATAAATCATAGCACGTTAAATGTACATTGGGACACCCGATTCTTCTTCGTTTTTGAGGCGTCACGAATATCGTAATGCAGCTGAAGTGGTCTGGTATTAGTTCGGGTTTATGACTATTGGTTTAGTCACAATATTTGGTCCAATATTGGCCGCATGAAATGCTTTGGCGTCTGGAAGTTTTCTTCTCATTTCTACTTTTTTTATTCTTTGGTAAAAAGCATCCTAGCTTTATTCCTGGTTTACAATATTCTTAGTCTAATAATGATACAATTAATTTGGATTTTGAAAACGTCTATTTTTTAACAACTTCAATTATAATGAAGCTTCTAACTATAGGTACACGTCATGTTAGATAACCTTTTCATCTTCAATACAGACTGTAAGAGCTATTCGTTACAGCTCAGCTATTGTGAGCCGCCTAGCCGTAATTTATACAGAGTATTACACAGTGCTAACAAATGCAATGAAGCGCATCGGTAGCGAGCCACTGAGTGAATGAGGCTGCAATCTCTTGGAGGTCGTCTCATCGCTATTCCGATGCCTATAAATATGCAAACTGGGGCCTTAAGATAGCGCTTTCAGTAGAACTCGTAATAGAAAGAAATTAAAGTAAAAAAAAAAGACTTAATGGTTTTTCAACTTGAACGTAACGCTATTAATGAAAATATGTAAAGACACATAGCTCTGGATAATAGGGTTAATTCATTTGATATAGGTAAGCCTGAATTAGATGGAACATAATTATTATAACATCATGGTTTCAAATTGCAATTCGAAAGTCTATGTAAGAAGTTTTATGTGTAATTTTAAATTACTACCTAATTAATATAGATAATTAATGTGCGCGTTAAGAAAGAATGAATAAAAGTTAAGGTGCATTGCAAAATCAAGACGCACATTTACAAAATTGCAACAATTGGATAAGTATTACGAGCGCCGGACGGCTAGCATCAGAAAGCGCGATCTTACAGCCCCTCACCTTCAATAGTCAGGCTGTTCTCGCTTATTTAAATATATTCCAACTATCTCTGGGGCCAGGCTCGTTCTCAATACACCGTCTTTGCGTTACATATGAAAAGGTCCAGGCTCATTGGCCGGACGCTGCTTGAATGTGTTTGGTCTAGATAGCATTGTGTTTCGTTCGATTGAAACGTACGAAGCGTAATGGAATGATGCATGTACATGGAATATAAAGCTTTTTATTGTCCTTACTAGCTGCGCCCCGCGGTTCCACTCGCATAAGTTTGGATCCCGTGGGAAAATCGGGATAAAAAGTATCCTATATGTTAATCCTGGTTATAAACCATCTGTGTGCCAAATTTCATCCAAATCCGTTTAGTAGTTTTGCGTGAAAGAGTAACAAACATCCATCCATCCATCCATCCATCCATACAAACTTTCACGTTTATAATATTAGTAGGATATACTAGAGATACAATTACACTGTCTCGTTGGTGTAGTGGTCGCAAGCGCTACTGCTGAGCATGAGGGTTCGATTCCCGGGTTAGCCAAAGTGTTATTGGGTTTTTTCCCATCTGAGAATCCTCAGCAGCAGGCCAGGGTTTGGAGTTGTGCCCGGTCAATAGGCTCGCCTTCTATTCGTCATCATCTTACCCTGGTTCCATTTTATTCGGGGTCGGCGCAACACGGTTAACTGAATCCTTCTCTTATTATGTGGGACTGAACATAACTGGCGAAATGTGGGTTTACTATAGGTACACTTCTGCTTAACCCTTCGGGGAATACAGTCTTGATGTTGTCATGTTATAATTTGATTAGCTGGTGTACGTATGTAAACATAACTAAATATTGTATATTCGAACCTTCTTTATAAAGAATACGACTTAGTGAAAGAGAAGGTACCTACTCGTATAATATTATTTACGCACGTCTACTTAGGTTAAGAAACAATTTGACCTCTAAGAAAATCTAGACTTTAACAAAACGGTTTAATTATGTAAATGATGAAGCATTTTGTTAACGACTGTACGCTTAGATTAACTGCCGAAATAATATTATTTTAATCAAAGGCTTATCAATCAGGTAAGGATCGTCATAATAAAATATGCTCATATCAACCCAGTATGCATTGTTTCAATGTTAAAACTTAATTAAATCGTAACAGATTTACAAACCCTGCTATAAATCAGAAAAACTTGCCCAAAAATTGTTAACCCAAAACCGTGCAGTACAGCGTAACCACTAATTAACTATCGTCAGTGGCACCGGGCCGAAATAAATCAAGTGACACTTGTCACGGACGTCCCATAACTTTTAAGTTATGCGGCGATCGCGTGCGTCTGAACCCGGCATTCACGGAGACGTGTGACGCGCTGTGGGCGTTGCGCTCATTTGAGTCGATCGATGATTCAGCATTGGTTTATTTAGATTTGTTTCCGGGCTCATTTTTGGTCCTAAAAAGTTATTTGTTTTAGCCACCTCCTACCAATGTTTTTTTTTGTGAAAGGGTTTTGTATGCGTTATATATCAATGCCACTAAAGTATTTTGAAAGCTTTTAAGGTTTTACAAAAGCAGCTTAGGTGTAGAAAAATCCACTGTCAATAGAATAACAGTTTACTTACTAAACTAAAGTAGATTCTAAGATGTTCAACAGACTTAACAAATCCTATTTAAAAAAGCCAAATCATCTAGAGAAACATAATAACAACGTAACAACACAGCAACATATTGTCAGTCCGGTGTAGGCCAGAGAAACTAATAAACGAAGTGCGCGGTCGGCCAGGCGGTGGAGTTGTGTCGAGTTGTGCCAAGTTCACCACTTAACACCGTCGTGTTGATGGCCAAGGGTCGCTGGTGGAAACCGGAGACTAAGGCGAGACAGTGCTAAATTGTTAAGATTATTTTATGGCACCTTGATTTTGTAAAGTGTGTTTGTATCTATCTCAGTTTTTTATCACTTTTGCCATTTTGTAACGTATTGCGATAAGAAATACCAAATGAATGCAGGCGTTTGTAAAACTAACAGATTACAGCAACATAAGACTGCAATCGTTGCAATAAACTAGTTATTGCGACAGAGTTTAATCGTGAACAGCAAGTAACTGTGACCGACTCAGTTCAATCCGATAAAACAAAATTCGTTTTACTTTTGGATAAAAGTGAAGCACAGAATACGAAACCCGAGCGCCATTCATATTCAAAGTGCGAAACTTTCCAAAAACTGCTTTCAAACTGTGCAACCAGAAGAAATTAGAAACACATTAGCATCTCTGCCAAACCTGCTTTAGTTACTAGGTGCATAGACGGAAGTTTCAAGTAGAGACTAGCCACAGTTAGAGCCAGACTGATCTAATTTTCTGGCTAAATTGCCGCTACATCAGACTCGCGTCCTGGCAGTTTGCTATGTTATAGACTTAGTTTAAAATAACTTACATAATGAGGAGAAACTGTTTTAAGGTCCTCTGGAATGAAGTCTTTTTGAGTATTGAGTATGATGAGTTATTACACCTGTTGGTGCATCCTCATAATTATTTATAATGCAAGATTAACTATTTTCTTTCCCGACTTACATTTCTTCAATGATATTCATGTTCGTAGTTATTATATTTATTTAATACCACAGAACTAGCAGCCATATTTAATAAACTCATAAATGCACAAAGTGCCCGCTGCGTCTGGATTCTTTTGATGAAAGTAATGAGCAGTGACACAGACGACCATTTCTATAATAAACTACCAAGTATCAAACTTGAAAAGTCTGCGGAATATTATAAGTATCAAAGGAACATTTATGAGAATATTTTGTATGTGGAGCATACGTGACTTCTCTATGATTAAATAAATCAAGAATATTGCATTGCAGCTTGAAACGAGCGAAAGGTGCACAATTAATGAGGTAGTATTTCATTTTTGATATTGTAGCAAGGCAAATGGGTCTGAATACACTACTTAAGTAAAAATAACATTCGCTTGGAAACAATAAATAATGTTTCATATTAATTATATGTTCTTGAGTGAATGAAAAATTTCTCCATTTAGAAACAGCACGTCGTGGCTTTGACCTCCCATAAACTAAACTAGTTCTGACTTCAAAAGAACCATACATTGTGTAAATGACATAATCGCACGTTCAATACTGGCGCCTTTGTTACCGGATGTAACATTCGCATTGTTAAAGAAACAAAAATTCACTGAGCAGAAGTCTTCGCAAACATATCCTTTAAAATATCGGAAGCGAGACTCTTTGCTGAGGGAGCATGGTTATTGAATTTTGTATCGCCCGACAATTTTACTGGGAGAAGTAGAAATGTTGGGAAGCACGTACATATGTGTGTGTGCCCATTAAGATATGACATGATGCTGTGTTATTGTGTTCGTAATTTTATTTTGAGCCTAATCAACAAAGTAACTGGGGCCTATTTATTATAACTGACATAATTACTGCGAAATATTTGTCTACAAAAGACAAAACTTTTCACATTTTCACGAAATTAAAACAAAAACATTTTCACGAAATGTGCTGTTCAATGAAGCACTAAAATTATACAAAATCTTGTAAAACTGTCGAATTGTCGGCCTGTCGCTTGTCAGTTTGATTAAATTTAATAGGCCCAGGTTAAAAAAATAAATAAGTATTGATTAACGACCAGTGGTTTACTTTAGCCCTGGATCGGAAGAGCTGGAAATCATGGAGAGAGGCCTTTGGCCAGCAGTGGGATGATGCAGGCTAACAGGAACAGAAATGATAAATATATTTTCAGTGTGTTGGCTGACACTTTATTCTTACAAAAATCTTTCGATGAACTTTTAAGAAACAGCCTTTGTTTATGTTATTTAGTTAAGTCTTATCGTAGGTATCCATTCTTTTTTGTTCTCAAAGGTTTCTTGGCCTTGTTTCATTTTGCGGGAGCAAATTATGTGTTACCGAGAATAGAATTTTCATCATAAATAAAAATGTTGTCTTGACATTGATTGACATGATCATGATACATTTCCTACTCAGGCTCTTAGATCCGCCGTCTACTTTACACTTCCATGATTTATGTTTTTCCATATTCCAAAATGGAACCCGCGAAATGTCCCTTCACTTTTCCATCCACTGGCCATTAGCATGTCCCAAAAGGTCTACCGATCGTTTATTCGGACAGGTAACTTTAATAACTAGCCATTTACATAAACGAGGCAGATATTTCAGTTGCCTAAAATGGACAGGCCTGGTTATTACAGTCATAAATAGCTATTTAAATCGCAAACTTTTCTGCTGTTATTGCGGTTTGTTCAGTATTTAGCGCTTTATTTATTACTAGGTATTTTTTCAAGTATTGTAATAGTGTAATCGTTTTGCAAACTTAGCGAATGCGCCAGGGTAGTCCTATATTTAATTTTTCTTACGTTTTTTTTGCAATTTGCAGGTCCGTGTTATGTTGTATGTTGTTTAAAATATGATTCGTATCCATGTATTTACAGAATTATAATTGTAAAATTCATAGGTAGGTACATACATATATACCTATGATGTATCTATGGAGTACCTATTGATGGTACAAGGGCAAGGTTTTGCGGTTTTTGTATCTCATGCATTATTGTGTTTGGGTTGGAGCCTTGATGATTATAACGGCCACCTTTAATACCTAAGTGCCATAGCTTCCTATATGATTTCATAAGACGAGGGAGCGCTATTTGTATTATCTTTTAAACGGAAAGGGTACCTAACGGTCTTCTCGTTAGCGTGTCGATGGCAATCTATATACAGTCAGCCTAGGATTTGGCTACGTCCATCAACTCCTGTAGCGTGCAGACAACAGTACTGTAGAGGTTTGTCTACCGAAGACCACCTCATATGTTGCAGGCCAAGCCTCTACATGAATATACCAATCCTTTTATTCAAGGATTGGCGTAGCTCATGTAGAGGCTTGTCTGCCGAAGACGACCTCATATGATGCAGGCCGGCAATAATTTATGCGCGGGTGACATTCGAACGTTCAAGCTAGAGTCTTATATTTTAATTAGGATTTTGGTTTAGAACAGTGAGTTATAATTTAGACAAAAATATGTAAAGACGTTCTTACAATATAATATAAAGGAGTCCTATAGTTGTTTGATTCCTCCCGTTGCCTCAGAGAGCTCTTCTAGCTCTCTACATTTGGTGGAGATATTCACCTAAGCTGAAACCAACTTTGCTTACGGGGCATAGCCTTTGCAAAGTGTGTTCGGTTGACACAATTGGTTCAACTTATATTGGAGGACCCACAGTTCTATCAGTATTGACTGATGTTACATGGAGTTTGAGTTTATGAGAACGGGGTAGATTTCTGGAAATGTTTCCTTTGGAATATGGGCATAAGTTAGGTTTTTTTCGATGAAGACTGACCTCTTAGCCTTTTCCCTCCCTCTGGTTCAATACCGTCCGATGGGGTAAAAGAGTTTGAAGTTAAGATCATTTATTTTTTAAGCTTCATCTAGGCTGATGTGAACTGTCACGTCAATTTGTTTGTGTTGAGGAGGCCGCGTCGCTTCTTTTACGCCAGTTTTGGCGCGACGAGGTTTAAGCAGGACTGCGTTAGTTTATGTTGGTGCACAGTGACACATGTAAATATTAATTTACCCGACACTTGTCATAGTATCGGATTCGCGATTCGTTCGTCCTGACTTAAGCCTACTCTTGCAAGAGTTGGACCTCACACTGTATACATATATCATCTGGCGTTAGGTAATTATTATCATAGGGGTAGGCAGAAAGGGCCTGAGTGTTGGAATGTTGTGAATAAAAGTCTTGTTTAGAAGCGGGAGTATACCAATCCTTTTATTCAAGGATGGGCGTAGCTCATGTAGAGGTTTGTCTGCCGAAGACGACCTCATATGATGCAGGCTGGCTATATTTTAGCGCGGGTGACATTTGATCGTTCAAGCTAGTGTCATATATTTTAATTAGGATTTTGGTTTAGAACAGGGAGTAGTAATTTAGATAGAAATATGTAAATTCGTTCTTACAATATAGTCTTAAAGGAGTCCTATAGTTGTTTGGTTTCTCCCGTTGCCTCGGAGAGCTCTTCTACATAGCTCTCTGCAGTACCTACACACTGGACACGATATTAAGTGTCCCATTGGTTGTGAGACCACATTAACCCTTTTTTTTTTTTTTTTTTTTTTCAAGATGGGAAATCATCAAATGACCCCTCCCGCTCTGGGTGGAGCAGAAGGGAGTGTCAGACTCTTACTGACTAAAACCCACCCGTGTTCCTTCCTTAGCCCTTTATGTACCAGGGCAGCGGTAACCCTTTCGGACGATCCCGCTACCCCGGCAGGCTTCGGCCCTGTCGGGCCCCGTCAACTACGCTGACATCTCTTTGAGGCGCGCGTGGAACACATACACGCCGTCCGGCACG
Source organism: Apamea epomidion (assembly GCA_947507525.1). Lineage (NCBI taxonomy): Eukaryota > Metazoa > Arthropoda > Insecta > Lepidoptera > Noctuidae > Apamea > Apamea epomidion. The sequence goes on from OX382226.1 coordinate 968,644, forward strand.
GGCCTGGTCCTGATCGGACGGAGAGCTACCCATTGCTCTCCGCCCGCAGGCCCGCGCCTACGGTGGCCGGGAGTCGTCACGCGGCTCCCGACGCCCGGAGCGTCTCCCTCGGCGGCTGAGGCGTGAGGATCTCTCCCTCGCCCATCCCGCCACCTCCTTCGCTAGCATGACTCCTTCGCAGAAGGAGGTGACCGCCTCCCACTCCCTCTCGCCCCGGACCATGGCTTGCACCAGGGCCGGGCGCGAGAGGTCGCCGCCGCTGCCGATCGCCTCTACGAGGACACGGCGGTGCTCTGCCCAAGCGGGGCAGACCTCCACCGTATGCTCCACCGTGTCCTCTGGGCGATGCTCGCAGTGGTGACACCCGGGCGTCTCCTCCCGCCTGATTATGTGCAGGAACCTCCCGAAACATCCGTGTCCGGAGAGGACCTGCGTCAGGCGGTAGGTGAGAGCGCCGTGACACCTCTCTAGCCACTCCTCAAAGAGGGGTCTTACCGCCGCTATCGTGGCGTGCCCTGCGCTGGGTTGCGATACTCGCGCCTTCCATTTCGCCATGAGCTCGCGCCGGAGGTCAGTCCGCTCCGCCGCGATTTGCCGCGGGTGCAGAGTTTCCCCCCGACGTAGTGCCTCCGCGCGCCAGTCATACAGGCGCGCGAGGACTATCGCCTCCAGATCCCATGGCGGCAGTCCGGCAAGGAGGCCTGCTGCCTCGCCCGAGATCGTGCGGTACCCCCTTATCAGCCTTACGGCTACCACCTCTTGGGGCGCGTTCAGATAGTGTGCGGCTCGGAGCCGCAGTGAACGCGCCCACACCGGGGCCCCATAAAGGGCCATGGACCGCACGACCCCCGCGTAAAGCCTCCGGCAGGAGGCGTTTGGCCCCCTCAGGTTGGGCAGGAGCCGCTTTAAGGCGGCCCCGGTCCGTTCCAGTTTGGGGGCCAAACGCCGAAAGTGTTCGACGAAGTTCCACCGGCTGTCAAGGACGAGACCCAGGTATCTCATCGTTGTCTCGACGCCGATGTGAACCCCTCCTACCATCAATTGGGATCCCGAAGGTGGCCCGTACCGGGGCCCGTGAAAGGACATGGCCTCGGACTTGTGCAATGCCACCTCGAGACCCAACTGCCGGATCCTTTCCAGGACTATCGCAACCCCGCGTGTCATCGCGTCGGCCGCCGCCTGATGCGACCTCCCCTGCGCCAGGACCAGCGTGTCGTCAGCGTAGCAAACTACGCTGACGCCATCAGGGAGGTCGGCCCGCAGCACCCAGTCGTAACCGATGTCCCACAGGAGCGGCCCCAGAACCGATCCCTGTGGGACACCGCACGACATCTCTCGCCGGTTCCAATTCCCGTCGCGACCGGGGTAGATGACGGCTCTGTCCGTCAAATACGCCCCGACTATTCGACGGAGGTAAGTCGGCACCCGGTGATACCGGAGTGCCTCCCCTATGCAGCTCCAGGGCAGGGTGTTGAACGCGTTGGCGATGTCGAGTGACACCGCCACGACCACCCCACCCCGGGACACCGCGTCCCCCGTCGTGAGGGCTCTCACGCGCATGATGGCATCCACCGTCGAGCGCCCCTTGCGGAAGCCAAACTGGCACTCCGCAAGATCCGGCCCCGTCCTCACCAGGTGCCCGACGAGGCGGCCCGCAATCACTCTCTCAAAGAGCTTGCCGACCTCGTCGAGCAGCACTATGGGCCGGTATGCGGACGGAGAGTCCGCAGGGCGCCCTGGCTTCTGAATGAGGACCAGCTTCCCCGTCTTCCGACGGAGTGGAAACTGGCCTCTCTCCATGCATGCGCTTAAGAGCGCCTCCAGTCGAGGCCCGAGAGCCCTCGAGGCCAGGACCCAGGTTTTACTCGGCAAGCCGTCGGGTCCCGGCGCGGTATTTTTGGCCTTCAGCCTGCCTACCGCCGCTCTCAGATCTACCCCGGTCACTTCAGGGGTGTCGTCGTCGTCGTCCGCGTGGTCCGCTTCGGGCACCGCAAGTGGCGGAGCCATAGGCGGGGGAGTATGCTCCCCCCTTGAAGGGAACAGAGCGCTCACCACCTCCTCCACCAGCTGTGGGCGGAGACTCTGCGTCAGCGGGGGGGCCCATGTGCGGAGTTTATTCCGCACCATTCTGTAGGGGCGCCCCCATGGATCTCTGTTCAGAGTCTCCAGCATCTCCTCGCGGGCCATATCCTTGGCCCGCTGAACAGCCTGTTGGAGGGCGGTCTTCGCCGCTCTGTACCCCTCGTATAGCTCCACCTCCGTGGCTTCCGCATCCGGAGGGCGGATGCGGAGCCTGCGGTGCCTGGTGTACCGGTGTCGCGCGTCGACGCACGCCTTGCGTAGCGCCCCAACCTCCTGCGACCACCAGTACACCTGACGTCGGGCGCATCCTGGCCGGACTCGGGGCATTGCCACGTCACAAATCTCGGACATGGCCTCCCGGAACCACTCCACCTCATCGTCAATGTCAGCAGGCCTGTCCGGTGAAAACACCCAGGCCTGCACGATCGAGGCTTCCAGGAGAAGCTCCCGGTCCAGCTGCTTCAGCGCCCACCGCGGACCACTCGGGGCCTGTTGGACCAGCGCGCTAGAGGTCTGGGTGGAGACCTCAAACCGGATATACCGATGATCGGAGTAGGTCTCCACCTCCTCCATGACGCGCCAGTCAATGACACGCTGTGACAGAGCGGGGCTGGCGAACGAGATGTCCACCACCGACTCGCCCCGCATCCGCACACACGTAGGAACAGAACCCCGATTTAGGACGACCAGGCCTGTTTCCAGAGCCCAGTCCTCCACCATCCTGCCCCGCACATCCGTGCAACGGGAACCCCAGGCCAAATTCTTGGCGTTGAAGTCCCCGAGCACTAGCACGGAGAAGGCATGGTTTCTGGCGACGACGACACTCAACTCTGTTAAAGAGTTCTGGAACTCGGCGAGAGTTCGGCTCGGAGAGAAGTATACAGACCACATTAACCCTTCAGGGCCGATTCATCTGTGTATCTCCACCTGAGCAGGTTCTCTTTGCTTCGGCCTACCTGAGTCCGGAGTCTATTCAAAGTATACTACATAGACTCAGGTAGTGGTAAAAGAATGATTATTTCAGTATTGAAAAATCTTTTTCGGTCACTTTCATCTATTTATCCTTTTATATATTTTCGTGCTAATTTCGTAGCTGTTTTTTTGATTGACTGCCATATTATTTTGAAGTTGCTTCAAAGTTTGTATTAAATTAATGAAACAAAAACAAAGATTTTCGACAAAAATCTTTCTAAGAGCAGACTTGAATATTCATGGAACAGTGCCAAAATTGAAAAATCTTCACACAATTTCATTTATACAGGGTATATTAACATTGATTTATATGAATTTAAAATATATGCTATGGCTCATTAAAACTAGTTCATACGTACTAGAAATATAAATCATGCATTGCACACAACGCAAGAGGAGCGTTGTGCTTCTAAAATAATATCGAGACTATATTCGTCGGCGAACTGTATCAAATGTATGCGGAAAGTAAATAATTATGGCGGCTTTCATATTACAGATTTAATTATACCTGGAATATTATAGGGGCCGTGGGGTTGTTTGCTTATATTATTCCAAGCCGAGTCCTTAGGGAATTAATTTTTAAAAATGCTTCCTTAGGAAGCACTTTCGTTGCAAAAGGAACACTTGTTCAAAATTTCATGCTTTTGAACCCAGCAGTTGAGGCTGTGCGTTGTGTGTCCCTGAACGAAGGTAAGATTATTGTTGAGTAGATTATTTAGGCATTGTTATATTTTCATTGCTCCTGATGTTCTGATGCCATGAGGCGGTATTTTCGGCAGACCTATATCCAGCATGATTTTATGATGATGTGTTAAGTTCCCATTTAACTAAGTGCGGTCTGGTTAATATACATAGACAAGGCTCGTTTTTTTTGTAATCTATTGTTCTGGTTCGAGGTGGCGCGGGAATAGAGTTCCTGGAAAGATTTGGGGGGGCCTTTGCCCAGCAGTGGAACAGCATAGGGAAAAAAAAATCTGGTCTAAAATATGCACTATTGCACTAAAATAAATAAGATTATTGTAAGGTATATCGCTGGTAATCCTTAAATAAATAAAATAACTTAGTTTACGGAACAGGATACTTTGAAAGTGTATCCACTATGTTACACCTCTTCGCAAGAGGACTACCTACTCATAAACTATAACCAACTTTGTACACCTTACGAACGAAACACAAAAGCAATTTAGTTCCCTATTTTCTTGACTTAAACTTCGGCTAGCATGAACGACGTTAACAAAATTTATTAACAGAGTTATTGTAAAGTGTAACTTTCTGTGAGTTGTAGCTCTTAGTCTAGACTTCATCTATTCTAGTTATTCAATTAATATTATAATCCTAAAGTCTGATTGATGGTTGTAACTCAATTATGAGGATTAACTTTTAAGTTAGAGGTATCTTAAATGAGTTTTCTTGGAAATTGAGATGAGACAGACCCTCAGCCATGAGCCATTGATCATGCTCCTGCCCGTATCCCCAATTTGTTTAGGGGTCAGAGCAGCAAGTTTTCTTCTTCCATACATCTTTATAAGTCGTCACCTTAGTAGTCACTTTCCTCCGCATAACATGTTCATACCATGGCAACCGATTTCCACACAACTTCTCGTTTACCAGCGTAACACATCCCTCATCCTCATCATCTCAGCTGCATGCAATTGCCTTTCGTTCATCCCTTTTGTGGCTCAACATAAGAATGAGCCAATAAGCAATTGCAACTATGTAATCATTCTCAGATTTCGGAATTCAATAGTATTGTATGCAAATTCGTGACGCGGCGTCATATAAAGATATCGTTAAAACAAATTAATAAAAACTCTCGTTAAACAGTCGGATGCGTTTACAACACAATCGTTAACATTGATTTTATGTTTCCGATGTTTCTTGTAAAAGAATCCGTCAAGACTTTGTAGCTTGTACATATACGAGGATAAAACTTTTCTACAGCTTTGTTATCAGAAATAAGAAAGTTTAAACTTTAACCAACAATTTGTATAACATAAATCTTGACTTTGTTTTGTTTTTTTGGCAACGAAGCGATGTTTTCTTACATTGTTTGTAGGCGACAGCTAAAGAAAAGTATTTTGTTTGCTCAGTATCTTCGATGGCGATCAGAGGGGCAATTCTCGTATTTTTAAGAACGTTCACAGTCTGATCTCAGTCTCAATCTGTCAAAAATACCTTTAATTTCCCTACATTTGACAAGTTTTTGACATTTGTTTGCCGCCGAGATGAGACTGCGACTAGATTTTAACGTTTTTATTTACGAGAATTAGCCTTCAGGTGTAAAGTACAACAGAATATAATGTAATAAAAGGGGTCGCGGGCCCAGTTGTATGAAGGAACGTGAACGAAGCAAAAGGAGTAACGAGTAAAGTAGTAAGTTAGGAGCATTTAATATTCAAGTCCTCGTTTCTAATGCATGTTATTTCCATTTAAACGAATATTAAACTTCATGCCAATGTAAACTAAGTTGATGTCAGAATAATCAGTACTATTGAAACAGGTGTAAAAATAAGTGGTTTTGGAAAAACGCCTTTAATGAAGTGGTCGCGCAAACTGACCTTTGTGATTGTGTAGGAAATCATAAAGTTCAGTTTACGCTACAATTTCAATAAAGGCGTTATTCCAAAACCACTTATTTTTTTACATGTTTGAAAACTAAATTAACATAGATGTTCAATAGTTTCTGCCCTCATGGGAAGAGCCGTAGGTTCATGTATGTATGTACACCGATACCGATGCGAACAGCGCACATATCTTTAGATTTAATAATATTACCATCCAAATCATATAAAAAGCGGGTCGTAACGTAACGTTCACTGAGCAGCTGCCATACTAATATTAATTAAGGTATCGTAAATAAATCCGCTGAACTGGTATTAATAATTATTTAATGAAATTGTCCAGTTCATGGCAAAAGATATAATTTCATTGTTAACATTACAACAACTCTAATTACGGATCATTGGTTATTTCACTGGCGTTCATAGGATTATTGGATCATTTTAAGACATTCTCAGCTGATGGTAAACATTGATCCGGCCGATGATGGTGGTTTGTAATTTAACGTATGTGACCCATTTGCAACAATTGAGCACCACATAAAGCCTAGCGGAACATTCATGGAATTGGAGAAAACCCGATGTTTACGTATTTTTTAATATATTCCAAAATTCCTGACTAACCATCGTCAAAACCTATACAATGCGAGGTCAGCTAAAACTGGAAATGTATAAGCTTGCTGTGTAGCCGTGTGTACATAGATGATTCTTTAAAAAGATTAATAAACTTATGTATTCCTTTAAATCTTAACTGTTTCATGATTTAGAACATTAATTGGTTATATCGAAAGGTGTTTTAAAGTATTAGGTGGCCAATGGAATAAGCAAAGAAGGCCATTTAATGTGAGAGTTTATTTTAGTAGAAAAGTGAAAAAAAACGCTCTCTAGGAAAACATAGCAACTTTCATAAATAACGTTTCAGTGACGTCATTCGCCGGTAAATTTTTCATCATTTTCTAAAGTATTTCTCTAGGCGCACAGAAAACCCAAGGAGACCCTTGAAGAGCCTCCACGTAAATAATGAATGCAAATCACAAGTTTTAAAGAGTCAATTTAGGAAGCGGCAGCGACCGCTCTCTTTTAATTAAGAGAAGGAAAAAACTGTAAAATTAGAATCGACCTCGCATATTGAGGGTTCCGTTCCACCAAACTTTTTACTTTTTGGATAGCCTGAATTGATTGATTGAAACCTTTTATTATTTGACATGTTATACGCCTTATTCGTATTCTTTGAAACTTTAAAGAGTACCTACGTAAGGTTCATAATAGCGTTCCTTTGGCACCTGTTGGGCACCCTAAAAATATGGTCCAGTTACAAAACTTTGGGTACGGAACCCTAAAACCTCCCAATGAAATCGCCTCACATTTCAAATGGCAATATTAAGGATTGGCATCCCTGGTGTCGGTAATGGTTGGAAAGTTTAGTATTTATGAGGATATGGGGTCCGCAATGGGACCATGTAATTGTGAATCAAAAATATGGGAGATGGTCTTCATAACTTTGGTCGGTCCATGGAAATACCATGGGAGTTTCCTGGATATTGAAAGTGATTAACATTTTTATTACAGCTTGGCAAACAACTGAATATAGACAATATAGTAGAATATAGAGCCTGAAAAATCTAGAGGATTGCTGATTTTAGTCCTATTAGAGACTAAAGAGAAAAGTTTCAAATGCCTAGAATTTAATTGGCACTTAGGCCTCATTTACGGAGACGCGGGGCGTCGCGCGTCGCGTGCGGCGTGGCGTCTCGCGGCGCGTCGTACGATTTTCTGTTTACGGAGCGGCGCGCGTCAAGCGGCACTTATCATCGCACGCGTAAACACAAACGTATGGCAATATAAGACGTGGTTCATAGAGACGCGGGGCGGGAAGCGTGGCGGTGTCCGCCGCTGCGCCCGCAGCGAATCCTCAAGCGTGTAGCATAGCACGCGGCGGGCAACGCTGCGGCGCACGCGGGATACTCAATCAAACCGACCAGTTTTAGGTTAGCGGAAGATGGGAGCGCAAATTAAATTAATTAGTAGTTACTAATAATTAATTAATTAATTGCGTTCTGCAATTTCCAAATATGACTGGCAGAAGATTCCGCCGCGGGCACGCTTCATCGAGAATTGCCGCTGCGTGCGCTGCCGCGATAAACGCCGCGTGAGACGCGGCGGTGCCAGCCGCGGGCTCAGCCGCAAAAAACGCTCCATTTCAAGCAAACGCGTCTAAAATCGCTTCTCCGTAAACGCACTCATACAACGCCATATGTTTGAATTTAGTGCGGGCCGCGCCGTACAACGCGACGCGCGACGCCCCGCGTCTCCGTAAATGAGCACTTAAGCCGTTCAAACTTTTCAGTGACAAAAGAAAGACTTTCTTAGACCAACTCTTTCACAAGGAGCTTCATTACTACTATCAAAGTTTTACGTTGTCGAACTTGTTCTAATACTAATATGTTAATGCAACATGTAGGTAAGGTCAGGGAACCTAATTGTTGAGCAAACTACGTACTTAAATTGCGCGTATCTTCGAATCAGAATTGTCATTCTTTGACAGTATTAAATGGCTATAACCATAGACAAGCGTCTTTCCGCGACTTCGTCTGCGTGACATTGTTTGTTCCCCCGCCCCACCGCATCGCATCGCAACGCCTGCCCACGCCATCACTTTGTTTTCACTTAGCTTTATTTCTAACTTTTTTCCATTTTGCTCGGCTCCTAAGAGCCATGGCGTGCCTTTCTTACGAATTGGGCTATCAAATGCAAAAATAATTTATCGACTCGGACCGGTAGTTCCAGAGATTAGCGCGTTCAAACAAACGAACTCTTCACCTTTATTATTAGTATTGCGTGCTACAATTACTGCCTGGTACATGGTGACATTAGTTACCACTAGCGCCATCTAGTATCAAGTAGCAGAACTAATCCATCCTTCTAGAAATTTCGACATCTGGTCAGTCGGTGCCGGTATGTACTCGAACCTTCTAGATGTTTCTACAATAGAAAGTTCTGGAACTATCTGCGGCATTATATAAGGCCGGAATTAGCGCCGACCAGTCAGACTTGGATCTGCGATAGAAGCGAATACATCGAAAGCGATCTTCAAGTGCGACTTAAGAGCGATTGTGTTTTATAATTAGTGCGTTTGAGCTGTTATTAGTGTTGTTTAATTAAAGTGTAATTTTTGGTTATTTACGGTTAGTCACGAACCCGAAGCTCGTAACATTAGTATAGATTTAGCTTATGCCAAATCCGAGTCTAAATCTAAAAAAAATTATATATTAAATCTATAACACGAAAATTTACGTAGGGTGTCAATTTGCTTAGTAATGAATTTACCTATACCTACCTAAGGCTAATCCCTAATGACTCTCACAGCGACAAAATCATAACTAATTATCTAAACACACATTGCACTGTCAACTTGCCTCACAACGCATTAGGCTCGTCGCACACACTGCGACATTAATCTTTGTCAGCGAGCAGCCGCTAATTAGTTGCGAATTTATAACGCATAATGAGTCGTTGGGTGTGGCGCCGCCTAAACAGGCGGTCGCAATCATGTGTGGTAAAGTTGGAATCTGCTTTAATATGAATGGCGAGTTATAAACTATGTATAGACGTGTTGCTGGAGAGTTTGTTGCGTCGCTTTTTTCAGCTAAACCACTTGATTTTGGTGAAATGAACAAATGACGTAACTTCTGTTGAAAAAAAAATGCTGATTCTTAGCCTGTTTTAAATAAATGAGTGTTTATTTTGATTTTGTAGCAAATCTAAGGCATACCTAGAAAAAACCAGCACTTTAAATGCGGAACACACTCGGCAAGACAGGACCTCTCATTTGACAAAACAACAAAATTGCTACATCAGATTGAATAATTTGTCTGCTCGATAGCAAAAATGACGCAATGGATATCATTGAACTGCCAAACTGAATAGGGATTGTCATCCCGAGTGTATTCCGCAATTAGGGTGCAGATTTTGTTACCAGATTTCTCGCCACACTTAAGACATTACCCTCTCCATAGTTACAATTATATCAAAGACTAGATTCGCAGAGGTTGGTTAAACCAAGAGCTGCTATTATGTTAAGCGTCGGAGCGGTCTCTAATTGGATGGGCCACTGTTTAGATCCCTAATAATATGGAAATTAAACGGAATACCATGTTAATTGCGAAGAGAAACGCATGATATGAATAAAAGTTAAACAGAACAAAGCTTGTTAGCTTTGTTTGTTTGTAGTTTTGTCTGTCTGTCTGTTGACAGAGCCATAGGTAGGTATGTATATCTTGGAAATTCATTACGCCACTTTTTTCTAGACTGAATACTTATAAAAAGTGATAAGCAGTCCTTAGCACTTTTTATAAGTGTTTAATCTGATCTTCAAAAATATTTTCGACAAAAATCTTAAGTAATGTACATTTAAGACGGAAGTTCACCATAATGTATCGTATCTTTTACAATATTACCATAACATCATGCCTGTTATCCCTGAAAGGTTATGCAGAGGTGTACTTATAGTACACCCACATTTAATACATATTTCTCTCTGCGATATTTTTTATAATATTTTGCAGGTAACTACCAATCTAAAGTATATGCTTATTAAAAGGTTGGTAAACAGTTCTTATTCCAAGACCCTTTAAGACCTAAACAAGCTCTGTTTATTTAGTAGAAAAGAGGTTCTGAGAAACCGTTTTGAATACTGATTTAGGAATTAAAGAAAAATGTTATTTCAGGTGTTTGTGATTTTACAGTTGAAGAAACGACCATGAGATTTTGTTTGTTCAGTAGTTTAGAAAAGTTTAAATTTTTATCGGAAAACAATTTAAAAAAAAATTAAGACACAGCTAAAACTCCTTCAGAGTAAGCCTGCTATGTTTTAAATTAATAACAATAGCCTCTAATACATCGTCGACGTACTGAAAAAGGAAAACAGAGGTCCGTACAAAACGTCCCTCGAACTTTTCATGTAGGCATTATTGCATGATCAATCATCGTGTCGCGATAGTCGATCAATTGCTGTCGCTCCCCCTGCGTCAAGCGTGAAGGTTGCCAGTGTTGCCACAGATATTAATTAAAAAAAGTCGATTCCCTTTGTGAACCAACAATTGGGCAACATAATAGCTTTCTTTGTTAGTATGGACACATTTTTATTTTTCAGCCAAGTAAGGCTTATATTGGTTATTTTACAGTGAGGGTGGGAAATAGGATTGGTTTTCGTGAAGTAATTTTTTACCACATTCCTTTATTTCTGTCTCTAGTTGTTAAAGCATGGTTTACGGCCGAACCCAATAGCCTATTGACAGATAGCTACTGATGGTAGCCAGTATAGTTATAAGTGTCAGTACAACCATATAATCATACACATCGCAACTGATATAAATTATTGGGACATTAAAACCAGAGATAGATAGGTTTTTCTACCTCCAGTATGCCAAAACTGGTTATAGATCGGTAATTCGGTTCGGCCGTCAATCTAAGGGCTGTCTGTCGTTATTTCGTAAGCACAAGGTATATACATTAACCAGGAATATTAGGCTTTTACTATATGTTTTTCATATGCTTAAATAATTGGTTCGTACTGACTTACAGTGAAGTCAGGAAGTAGAAAGAATTATTAGGAAACCTGTCCTAGGAAGGGCATTAAATTTTTAAGTCGCAACCGCGCAGAAGCATTTCCTTTATCGTCCATCAAATAGCTGTGTTTTATTATGTTTTGTATACCTACTTATAAATATAATTACGTCACCATCAAGCTTACCCCTAGCTAATGGGGATCCCGCACAAATTAACGGTCCCCTGCCCAGAATACCGAACACTCAATATTTGTATTCACGACCCATCCATGGACTTACCTGTTACTTGTTTGGCAAAGAAATGGGCTATGGGTTGCAAAACTTTTCCATTTTCTGATATTTATGTTGTTACTTTGTTACCGGTTTGAGTGCTCTAAACGTCATATCGATGTTATGGTTTTTATTTCATATTTTAGCCTTTTTCACTTTTGCTCATAGGACATGATATTAAAGACTACGTTTTTTTATATATTTCAGTTCGCAGATAAGGAAACTGAAATGTTTTGTAATTGGTAAATATAATAATTAATTCATGTTCAAATTTTACTAAGTCAACACTTTGACATTACTAGAACAGTATGTAATTACAGTTTACAACAACGAATACATTATTTTCTGGCATCTTTTGAACTGACATAATGTTACATCATTTTTTTTTTCTTAAAAAGCCTAATGCGTGAGCTCTTATTTATTGTTGCTGTCTTTTTTAAAATATAATTAAAATAATAGTATTGTGCAAAATAAAATTAAATATTTGCTCAGCATATGTAATGGCAGAATGTAAAGGCGCCATTTTAGTTTTAAGATTGTAAATCTGACAATATAAATATATTATAAACAACATACAAATATATTGTAATTCTATGTATAGAGGTGGTTTTCATAGTTCAAGTATTAGACTGACGTGCGCTTTACTTTACACCATACTGATTAAGATTGGATTTATAAGAATATTCATTCTGAACTACATAGCTAATCACAATCATTCGACACGCTATCGTATCAAAAATGATACATTTCGATAACCTGATTTGCCTTGCCCCCGACAGCAAAGAGCTGTCGGAATTTTGTACTGTAAAAAAATTCGGGTTTTGGACTTGTGAACAGCGGTTAGAAGACTCCGACGATAACATTGACTGATGTTCGATATGGTACGGAAGCGTATCGAGTGGTTATGAATAGCTATGATGGTCCTAAAGACTCATGCTTTTTCGAAATTATTTATAAAGTCGTAACCGTGGAAAAATGTGGCTTCTCACCCACGGTTACTCAACCGTATTCAACCCTACCATTCATCGCCACTTAACCCATAAACAACCACGGACGTAAAACAATAAAAATCATCCTAACCCGCTCTGAATCCTCCATACGTCTGTATGGAACCTAATGGCGTCTATAAATAAAACATGCGTCCATAGACAATGAGTGATGGCTTTTATTGGCTTTCGATGTCATGCACGGCCTGTGCGTCGTTCAGCTCTTTTTCTTGTGGGAAATCGAATGGCGTTGATTTATGTAAAGTAAATGTGTTACTATTCATTTTACTATCTGACACATATCCACATGCATAAGCTCACGCCTTCCTGCACAGAGGTAGACAGGAACTACAGGACGCCATCTGCTACGATACTCAAGCACTCCTTTTGCTTCGTTTACGTTCATACATCTGGTCACACACGCACGCCGGTTGCGAGTACTACGCACCTGACCTTTCTGAAGAACGTCACCAATCAGGTCAGTATATTATGTCCTTCTAGGGCATCTCCTCCTGAGCGCTTCCACTTACCTTGCCCCGCCTTGTAAATACCTTTTGTTAGTCGCCTTTCATTTATCTTCTTAACAAGACCAATAACCTAAGCATACTCTTTTTCTCACACATCTTTTAAGCCGCAACGTTGTCTTATCACATAATTCCTCAGCCTATACTATCTGACTGCAGGGAAGAAATGATATACAGAGAACTAGCCTAGTAGCTGGTTCTCGGACTAATCACGATCGAAGCGGTGGCTCTTTGAATGCATACATAGGAGTACATAATCAGCCTATAACGTTTCCACTGCTGGGACACAGGCTTCCTCTCTGTGAGAGGGAATGGGTCGTAATCCACCACGTGGCCCCAGTGTGGGTTAGTAGATGTCATAATGTCTTCGAATTTTTGGTTCAAGGACATGCTGGTTTCCAAACGATGTTTTCCTTTATAATTTTGATAGCACTGGTGATGAAATTATTTACACAAAGAAAAGCGCCTGGGCTTTGGCGTCATAACATCACGAAAGTGCCGCGTTCAAACAACATGTAGATTTTTTTGCAACATACTGCTAACAGAATTTCAAAAGTTTCAGACTGCAATCGGAAGTTTGTATCAGACTTCGAAGTCAATCCGAGTTGCTCCTAGTAACGCTACAAGTTCAGTGATTACTTGCACGTGGGGTCTACGTTCAGGTACTTGCTTGTAAGATATGCAGGCACTAGATAGTGGAATTTAATAAATCATAACAAAGCATCGCGTCTGTATTAGGATAGGCACAATACATACTTTTTCTTTCGTTGTCTCACAATACTGTTATGTTTTAGGAATTTAGTCCCATCGTCCACGATGCTACACAAAAGGAACGCGTTACAAATTCAAATCAACAGTGAGTAGCTCGCATGTCACAGCACTCTAATGTTTCAATGGCAATTCCATTTAAGGCGTGACACACTAACACGTTATTAATTTGTTAGTGATTGGTTGCATTGCAATTTTTGTTGCATCATCCTGACTGCTTATTGGTGATTTCAGTTTGTAGTTCTGGTTTCTTTTGTGTAGCTGCCTAAATCCAATGCAATAGATGCTGGGTAGGCCTTTTCCCTTAACTGGGCACAGATCCAGAACTAAGCTTGGTCCTTGCACTCATCCATTCAAAAAGATAAAAATGAATACACAATGAAATAATCAGTTCACAATTATTTTGTCAACCATTTTGGTTTCTCGCATAGCTTTGTGAAAAACCGAAAGATCCAAGCCTTGTCTTGTCCCTGGCAAGGATTAATGTGCGGCGAGATCAAGTTCCTCTAAGTAACACCGAAGAAGAGAAAGAAACAGTAGTCGTAGTACTTACAATACTTGTAAAGTTTTCACAAAGGTGAACAAATGAAACGCATGGGCTTTAATATGGCATTGCAAGTTTTGGACGGAGACGCTCTGCAAAGCCAAATTTTTTATTAAACTGTATGTGAAATATGCCATAATTATATGCCATATTAAAGGCAGCATACTTTTACCTTAATTTGGTAAAGTCAAACCTCGTACGGGAAGCTGGCTATCCTTCCTTCATAACGGTATTATTATTCAGTAACAAATTGATTTGTTTTTAACCGACGAAAAAAAACGGAGGAGGTTCCCAAGTCGACGCGTATATATATGTATGTGTATATATTTTTTTTGTATGTATGACCACGCATAACTTTTTACAGAGTAGTCCGATTTTGATCATTCTTTTTTTATTGGAAAGGGTATACCCCAAAGTTGGTCCCATATAAATTTGGAAGAAAACTTCTAACCCTGAGGGTGGGAAAATAGGGGTGATGTATTGTTCACTCACAGATTTGAATGCTGAGTTGTGTACAGTTGTACAGTGCCACATATGCCTGCCCTTTGGCAAACAATTAGTAGATTATAGCTACAAAAAATTATAAAATAAAAACTTTTTAACAAAAAAATTAAAGCGCCGAAAAAACTGAAAAACAAAAGTACTAAACCTTTTTTATTTAACCTTAATAACTATATAAGTTCTTAAACTAATGTAAGTATACCTAAATAATTTTGAGTCGCATTAGTTTCGATCCCGTGGAAATATCGGGATATAAAGTATCCTATATGCAATCCTGGTTATAAACCAGCTTTGTGCCAAATATCATCCAAATTCGTACGGTAGTTTTTTCGTGAAAGAGTAACAAGCATCCATCCATCCATACAAACTTTCGCGTTTATAATATTAATAGCTGCGCCCCACGGTTTCATTCGCATAAGTTTCGATTCAGTGGGAATATCGGGATAAAAAATATCTTATGTGTTATTTTGGTTATAAACTATCTGTGTGCCAAATTTCATTCAAATCCGTTCTGTAGTTTTGGAGAGAAAGAGTGACAAACATCCATCCATAAATAAAACTTTCACGTTTATAATATTATAGATATATATATGTCGTAATCGAGTCGTATGCGGTACGCCAGCGCCATCTGGTGGCGCTCGATGGAGTTGGTGGGGCGCGCGCCATCGATTGTTAACTTCAGTGCTCGTTGGACGGGCGGCGCTCGCGCTACTGAACCATCTCACGTTCTGCGATACGTACCTAGTACCTACTTTGTTTAAATACGTGCTGTGCTTACCTATCTACATACTGTGCTGTAACTGTTGTATCGGAATTATTATAGTGATTACCTATCTACATACTGTGCTGTAACTGTTGTATCGGAATTATTATAGTGATTACCTATCTACATACTGTGCTGTTACTGTTGTATCGGAATTATTATAATCTGATTGTGTATACGAGTCTGCTTTCTTCATCCAACACTTCCCACCGTCACCCACAGTTAAATTAGAAGACCAAAGATGAGTGCTAATGATGATGGAGAAGTTCTTCCTCCGTCATATAGTATAAGTAGGATTAGGATATAACGCTTTGAATTCCTTGCCTTCTGTTACTTGTCTATTGGTTGCGTCTTCCCGGGCAGTGCTAGTTCCGCCCCCCGGTGTTCCTGCGACAGAACACGACTTGCTTAATGACTCTGCATTAAGAGTGCCGATGCAGATCTTTTCCTTTAGCCATAGTCCGCAAGTAAACTTCACCGTTTTGTTGGTAACTAGTAAAAACATTATGCATTTGATTTCAAGAAAAGAGGTTAATGTTTCGAGTCACGAACTGAATATATTACTAGTATACTGCAGTTATAACTACTAATAAAATTGTAGCTCCATACATATTGACATACACACACACACCCTCACACACACACACCCTCACACACACACACCCTCACACACACACACCGTTACACACACATCTGACACAGATATTTTTGAGGCTTTCTGTACTATTTATAAGTAATAAAGTGTTTTACAAATACATACTCGTATATAAAGAGGCCATGGCAAGTTAACTGTCTTGAGAGCCTTTCGATTTGATGTTATCAATAACAGAAAAAAGCCGTCAGCGAAACGCTTCGGTCATTGCAGATATTACAATTATAACCTTGCTAAATACATGTAAAGTCTGGAAAATCCATTGTTTACCAAGTTGACAACCAACATTCCGTAAATTCAAATCACAAATATCATTCTGACAGTTGTGTACTCGCAAAATGACTATTACCTACTGGGCAAATTGAACAAGGGTTTCAATTTTCTTAATAGTTAAATTCCCGATCTGCACAAGCAGGTAAATAAGTACCGATTAGTATGTAGTGCAGTCCGTTCATTACTGTAGGCACACTTCTGCTTAATCCTTCGAGGAAACAAGGCGTGATGTTATGTATATGTTACGCTGGTTCAGTCTGTCCATCCTCGAAACATCGCTATGAACCTAACAAATCTCGAACGAATAATGTTTATATTTCTTTCTACTCTGTGATAAATATTTGACGCTAAATCGACGGCATTATTATTGAGTTACCGCGGACGCTAATACGAATGGCGGTGAGATTGAGAGCGAGATTGAATACTGAATGAATGAATGAGAGACGCCTCGGCTATTCACCGATAAGCCGAGAATCAGACGCCGGAGGAAAATATTCTAGAAATGGGACTTTAAAGAAACGAATAATGATTGAAGTGGGTTGTTTTATTGTGATTTTACTTTTGTTTGTAGTTCCAATAAATTATAAGGATTTTTTTCAGGCTACAATTCCCCAGCACTATACGCCATATATATACAAAAGTTAGTTGACATTTTTCCACATCAGCTGTGATGCCACATTATGATTTAAAATAATATAAATACCAGCTAATCCTAAGGGATTACTTCATTATATTTTATGATAAGTCAAAGGTATTTGAATTAGACAATAATTACTTTGTAGTAGTTCAAACGTTTGGGTTACTAGAATTTTAAATCATAATGTGGTGTCAAAGGTGAAGTGGAAAAATATCAACTCAATATTGGAGGCCACTGTATACCTTACAAATTAACAAACATAAGGAAAAACAAATGCAAATTATTACGCATGGAAGTAGTTTACAGGAATGACAATTTCTTAATCTTAGACAATATTTGTCCCACTGCATGACAGATGCCTCTCTAGATACAGACAAAGAACAAACATCAATCACCAAATTAGTAGCTCACTGAACATGAAATTACTGATGACTTCAGAAGGCCAATTCCAGTAAATAAAAACGTTCAAAATCTAGTCACAATCTCATCTCAGCGACAATCCATGTCAAAAACTTGTCAAAAATGTAGGGAAATTAGAGGTATTTTTGACAGATTGAGACTGAGATCAGACTGTGAACGTTCTCAAAATTACGAGAATTGCCCCTCTGATTACTTTAGGTCGCGGTTTCATATAAAACCAGCAGTGTTTTATTATGTTTTCCTTGATCAGACGGCAATGTCTTAAGTGTATTATGAGAACTATGTTCCGTAACTTCCAGGACGACACAACCTTTTTGCGAATACTCTTATCACCACTTTACCAGAGATTTAAAATAACAATAAACATACTTACTCTAATGTTTCGTACTCGCGGTCTCAACGAGCTCCTTACGGCACCAAACCGACTGTGTTTAGGATAGCTAATGTACAGATTTAAGCCGAGCCAGTTTTATTTTTAAACCAACAATAGTTTCCACACGATTAAACCCTTTGTTGTACTTGAATAAAGATCTGGAACATTTAAGTCTGCGGTAGAGTTTTTGTTAAATTAAAACCTAGAATATAGAGGTCGAAATTTTAAATTAAACCTGGATAATTAGGTTGTATTTTTGAAGATGGGCGGTTGGATTCTCCGGAGGTTTCTGCCAACAACAACACGAACGGACCAGTTCATGAAGGTTTTATACATTTTGGGCTAAAATAATTGCTGAAATTAATTTTGTCCTATCACTTTGTTGACAAATAAATGACAACGAAACAATTATTAGTTTGAAAAACATTGAATGACGATACATGATATCTTAACTACTCAGCTACACTCCTTGATTTTAACCTGTGAACCTCTTTACTATACTTAACTACTCTACGTAACATATTAAAAAAAAACTAAACTATCACACACGCCGTAGCCCGTAGCGCTACGCCGTAACCCCTTAGCGCTACGCTGTAGCCCCGTAGCGCTGTGACGCGGCTACGACTACTGAAGCGTAAACTTCACTTTGTACTGATAGTTTCGCGACACCAGTTTCGGTAAAGAAACTTGAAATATATAATCACTAAACTACCCACCGAGTTGAGGATTTTACAGTTTGGCCGTCGCTTCATAACAAAGAAAACTATTTACGTTAATTACGAAACTTTATTAGCGCTGTACGACACAATTACTTTAGCGTTTTATTATGCGGAACCATTAACCGACCTCATTTTACGCCCATTTTGGTTTTTATAGTTTAATAACGCCTCTATCCATAAATTGTGAGGGATTTACTTGTAATATGCAGATTTTTATGGACAATGTTTTATTGCGTACCCAAGTGCTATGTGATGGTTTGATTTCTAAAGTTACACCGAGTAGAAAAGTGAAGATTTCTGAACTTTTCTAAAATACGAATGTAAAAAACCTACACAGACTTGAGTAGCTATAAGTTTCTCGTGTTTTAGTTTTCTGCATTTCCGCCTATCACTTCGATGGTCACAGCAACTGGCGATCAATACTACCAATTCAAAAGCGACATCTTGTTAACTTGGACACAATAAACCTACGTGTTCGCTAATACATAGATGTCTTGAGTTTTATGTCCCATAAAACGGCATTGAACGTTAAATCTGACGTCCCATGGAGTAAACGAATGCCCTTAACATTACCCCGCCAGAACTGGGATGATTTGTGGATAATATAAATGGTACATGTTATAGAGGATGAACACTGAATTCAAACGGTCATATTGTACTACTTATTGAATTATGAAGGTTTGTTCTACGTAGAGGGGCTTGTGGCTAAGTAATAATAGCCGCACGGGTCGATCGATCAGATTAAGCTACGCTTGCCGCGGTTGGTCCATGGATGGGTGACCATCTTTACATATAAAGATTCTCCGTACCTCGGAAAGCACGTTAGGCCGTTGTTCCCGGCTGTCATTCGTGGATCTTTGACAGTCGTTACGGGTCGTCAGAAGCCCGAAAGTCTGACTACCAGTCTTACCAAGGGGTTTCATATTAGCTAGTAACTGGGTTGTAGAGATCGGATAGGCAGTCGCTCCATGTCAAATACTGGTACTCAGCTGCATCTGGTTAGATTGAAAGCTGACCCCAACATAGTTAGGAAAAGGCTAGTCAGATGATAATGTTCTGCGTCTTCTGTCGCTCAACTTGTCCGCGTGAATATTTTTGGTTTAACATAGAATATACCCTAGGACACTTGGTAGCACTGAAGCTTCCCATTAGTGAAAGAACAGCCCGGAACAACCGGATCAGTAGTTCCGAAGATTACCCCTACTGTAGGGGTAATTTTCGGAACTACTGATCCGGTTTGGAAAATTCTAAGAGGTAAAATTAGTAAGTGTGTCAATAACTGACATATTTACCAATTTTACCTTTTTATAATACTTGTATAGATTTTATGGTTAATTATTTATTCAACATTCTTCAATAGAGTAAGTTACCCTAAGATTTATGTTCTCTAAGGAGCAGTACTCTGGTAGTTCAACTTCGTCTTTAAATAGACTTACGTCTTGAGGACTGTGGTATCCTTCTAAGCTATAATAAGATATTGCAATCATCTATTCTGGCTGAAATTCAAAGCAGTTATTCCAATTACACCAATTACTGGTCCTTCTGATTGTCAAGGGTTCGGTAAGACAGAAAAATAAAGCTAGGTACCCATTCCAAAACGTAGTAGGTTTTTATGGAGAAGAACGGGCAAAATATTGGTTACATCATTCGTGTTGAAATTATACATGTAAGAACGATGTAGTGACGTGCACGCTAAAAGCGTCCCTAGTGAAAAGAAAAAGCAATTTAAGCATTTAAATAAATTAAAACAAGCCGCGGCAGCTAAGAGATGACCATTCCCAACTGACGGTGCCCGTTCATGAACATATCGACAAACCATGCGTCATGCATGGATCAGCACCATTCAGCTGAACCATTTTGAAGGGAACTAAATGATCTAACTCATACTCTCAGCCGCCAGGAAACATTTAAGTCAGTGAAAGACCCAGTAAATAGTCGCTTTTTAGTAGGTACATAGTAATCACACATACGCATTAACTTTAGGACAGAATTATTAGTAGGTATCAAAAGAAATATTTATTTCATAAAAGATGTCGTTACTTACAAAAGTCGCTCTCGGCACAAAGATCAGACAGTTCAAAAGTTCCCTAATTAATAGTTTTTACAATAATTGGAATAAGTTTTTCACAAAAGCCACTTTAATATTGGTACTTTTAGTTTTACGAAACGGAGTTCAATTGTGTAATTTTTGAGAAGTGGGAATACAAAGTTTGCTTGGTAATATTAGTTTTTTTTTTCAGGTAGTTTCGTACAGTCAACAAAAGAGATAAGTATGCAGGGTCGTCGGATATACTTGAAGTTTAGTAAGAAACGGATTGATGTTTTCGGGTAAAATTTTATTTAATTAATAGAAAACAAACAGTTCATTTATCAAACTAAATTTCATTAGAAAACATCCATCAGTTTCTTACTAAACTTTAACTATATCCGACGACCCTGCATACTTATCTCTTTTGTTGACCGTACTATCTAAAGACAACTAAGTATTACCTCCTGAAACCAGGTTAAGAGGAAGAAACTTCCAAGAATCATTGATGTGCTCCGTGTAACATTGGTGGCTTGATGGGAATGCGGGATTAATTGTGCCATAAAAGACTTTTTTTATTTCTTTCTTTCCTGTATGTTTTACAGCCTAAAACTGAGTAAACGAGACTTCATAACTTTGTCTTTCCTCAACTAACTTCTTAAGTGCATTATCATAACACCTAGGCTAGGTTTGTCTTATGTTGATATCAGTTACGAGACAGTTGTAGTTGACAGTCCTATGAATTCCTCCCTGAGAACAATTCTAAAAAGTTCAGTGTTCATTTCAAAATCGGATTCCTTAAAACAGTTATAATTTTAATACTGAATTTGTGAGTTCGTCGACCAAACCGTCTCGCCATTGTCTGGTAAAATTTATCTGACGCAATATTTTAACTAAGCTAATGCATAATTGGAAGACGTTAGAATTTAGAATTGTAAAGATAAGTTTTTGAGAATGAGTTTTTTATTTAACGAGATAGGTAGGTATACTTAAAAAACAGTTGCTTACATGGATCTCTCTGCTTGCAACTTCTTATTTGTTCGTATACTTCATTCATATAAAAACCTCTTAAAACACAACACAAAAATAAAGTACAAAGTGACCGTTACTACGACATCATCAAACTAAAATAATTAAAAACTATGAGGGAAGTGGTGGAAGGTTCCGCATTTGATATTTAATTACAGCTCGGCGGGGGCTGGGGGCGGGAACTGGGGTAAAAGGGCCGGGATAATGGAAATGTGCTGAAAGTACGTAGTGTTAGATGGAGGGAAACCACTGGGTTTAGACATGGAGTACTGTGTGAGGCTAAGGAAATTTGTGAGAACTGAGCAGTAAATATTTTTTTAAATAACGTAACACGGCGACTTGGACCTTTGTTAGAAGATCTCTTGTAGCATTAAAACCTCGCATTGCATCCCCCTAAGTATGGGACAAACATAAGATTGTAAGAAATATAAAATTGTGTGTGATTTGTGATAAAGAGTATTCTTTTTTATTTCCTTCTGTCTATCAATCTAGAGAAAACTTTGTAGCTTTTTTCACATACCTACACATTTCTTATTTGAATACCTGTCAGTAGGTCTTCAGGGTGTCAAAAGACCCATCACATAGCCGTGAACGACGCATTCTGTACATCAAACTATGTAACATTGCATAAAAATAACTTCTGGGAAACGACTATTATTTTTGGTGTGATAAATTGCTGTTTGCGGTAGTGTGCAATGTAACACACGCAAAACATTGTGCTTATGGGTGCAATATTGGGGGACACCAATTCATAAACAAATTTACTATGTCGAAATTGAATGTGGAGTTGTTAATTTGACTTAAAAAGTCATTCAATAAATGTTCCTTTTTAATTGTAACTGTAGTTTTAACGAGAACATCAGATTTAATTTAGTAATGAATCTTAAAATATTAATAGGCGTGTCTAATTCACAAAGAAGCCAATAGGTGGCGCCAATCTCTTACAGTAGTTGATAATAACATGTTGTATTGATTGTAAGAATATCCCGCAGAGGGCGTAATTATCAAGATTATGATAAATTGAAGTAATAGTTCGTTACGAATAAGATTATGTAATAATCTTAACAGGAAGACCCTTGCGGCGACATCATAAATAATGTGACCCCCTAAGCGAACCTTACCATAAAATCCGACAGCGAATCGCATGGTTAGAAGAAGCTTTTGCAGAGCATTGTACACATCTACAGTGAGCTCACGCCTTCTTCCCATGGGGGTAGGCAGAAACTACAGACCGCCACCTGCTAGATTCTCACATACTCCTTTTGCTTCGTTTACGTTCATACATCAATGTTTCCCAGCAATGAGCATCTTATACGACGACTAAGATTACCGCAGACAATACAGATGTTAGTGTGTAGCACCATGACCTCATTCAGAACAGTAAGTTTGAAATAGAAATCATTAATCATCTGAAGGTCCCGAGCTCGACGACCGCGCTAAACAATAGGCTGCTTCGATAACTATCCCAAATCGCTCTATTGTTCCCGCCGGCATTACTAAAGCCCAGCTTAACGTATATAATTAACTTTTTAAACTTAGTTCAAGAACTTAGAACGATCGTTTTTATAATTTTTTAATTTAGAGTTCGTCTGTAAACTTTATTGGAGTAAGTTCTGCTCTGCTCAATATTTTGTGATTGCGTTGTAAATATTAAGGTATAGTTTAGTGATCTGTGGGTTACGGACCTGCTTTTTTAGCAGGGTGGATATGAGTTCAAGGCCTTGAAAATAGCAATGTGGACTTTTTAACGCCTAAGTTAATTTAGGCATCTAAAACATCAAATAAAGGGAAACATTGAAAGGAAACATGATCTTATAATAGTCTGGTGAAGTCGGCTGCAGTCAATGGAAATACCATTCTTCTTAGCGTATCGAGTGCACAAAGTTAAAACATATTTGGCCCAACATTCAGCGGCGCGTACTCCGCTTACTGACGCAATCATAAAGTCATCAAATGCACAGGTGACAGGTCATGCGGCGCAGTATGGAAGGTGGGCTATTGGTGAGGTGCTACATATGCACTTGAGATCTGAGCCGTCCGTGAACCCCCATCTGTGGAGATTGTCTTAGCTCCAGCTGACTTGGGTTCGAAGTCTATTTAGATATTTCCAAGTCGGTGTACTATACACATTAACCTACTAGAATTAATTCTCTAAACAGTGGTGAAAACCGCATCGAAATCCGTTGAGTAGTTTTGAATAACAACGCAGTCACAGAGAAAGCAACTTTAATTGGGAATCCAGTAACTCAATACTTTTTTTACTACAGACGTTTGAAGTAATGTTTCTAGTGAGGTGATGGAGCGGCCCTAGTGTCTGTAACTCAGGATAATTCCTAGCACAGAACTGGGTTTACTCCACTATCCACTATAATATTCCTATCCGTCGCTCATGATGTAGCATATAAGTTAACTGTACTCAAAGTTGTTTGAAATAAAGATTATCATTATTATTAATTCATAATATTTATAGACCTTTACTCAAATAAACCACTCGTGCATCCATCGAGGTATTCACCAACGACTTACCGGAGCTACTTTATTATGAACAATCTTTTGTTATTCCCAACAACAGACATGTTACGAGTATTTGTTAGAAATCGGCTGAAAGGGATGGTCTTACAGACGGTTAATCAATTATATTGCTTTAATTGTGTTCTTTGGCGAGTGTGTCTGTGTATAGAGAGTCAACCGGTATAAAAGTAAGGAGGCAGAAAATAAACAAGTCTTGCTGTATTGCAGATACAGGATCATACAGGATGGTGTCATCAATTTGGCTTTGCCATTCATCAGAGAGCTCCCGAAAGGAAAGATAGTCTGGGTCGCTATCGCCGGACGCGGTGAAGAGAACTAAGGAAAACAAGGCAAAAAGAAAAAAAAGGCAAAAATAGGGATGGGGAAAATAAGCGTGTCAGTGGAAGGTAAGTTGACGGAAAGTACCTTAAATGTTGTTATAGCCTATCATCAGCCTATAGCAGTCCACTGCAGGACATAGGCCTCTCCTATTGTACGCCATTCAACTCGATTTTCGGCAACTCTCATTCAGCTGCTACCAGCCATCCTGCAAAGATCGCCGCTCTACCTAGCCTGAGGGTGTCCCACCTTACGTTTACCGATTCGCGGTCTCCACCATCTCGCGGTCTTTAGCGGTCTTAAGTATAGCCTATAGTTTTAACATTTTATTTTAATGAATAATTTAGGTTCCTAATAAAAGATGGAATTCTTATGTAAGTTCGTGTTCACAAGTAGATATTTTACAATAGATTTGAGTGATTTGAACACAAAAAAAATTAGTAAGCCTGACGAAAATACGAACCAAATCTGTAGCACAAAATGTTCTAACGGAAACTCAGCATTTGTCTCTGAAACAATTTCACCGGCGACCTGTCGCGGAATAAAGCACATTCTGTCGCAACTCCATGCCACCGTTTACATGAAATTTTACTAGTTTAAAATACCAAGTAAATTTATTACCACAACGAATTCGTTTATTTAGGTAAGGAATAAATAGAGAGAAAAGAGAGTGAATGATAGCGAGTCGTTTAACAGGGGAGAATAATCTATTTATATAAAAATGGATCCCTATTTCCCTTGGTCACGCCATAACTTGAGAACGACTTTACCGATTTCATCCATCTTTCTTTTACGTTTTAAGTTTTCTAATACTTTGTAGAAGGTCCTTAAGGGGAAAAAAAAGTTGCGCAGAAAATTAGAAAATTTAAGAAAACTTATAGTATACAAACTTTTCTGATGTAACCCTAGCGCGTTTGACATAACTGTCAGTCGTATGACAGTTTGCGCGATTGACGGATCGTGTGCTGCAAATATCCTGTTAAATTTTTTCCTGTAGGCAAGTATCGAAAAATATCGTATAACAGCTGCATGGTTGGTGGTGGATGGATTGTGTGAGGAATGATATGAAAGAGAAGGGAGTGAATGATAGCGTGACGGTTGACAGGGGAGTATGGAAGAAGAAAACGTGTTGCGCCGACCCCAAGTAACATGGGATAAGGGCAGGAAGATGATGATCGTATAACAGCTGCATCGGTCGGAATATATAGACAAAATAATTTATTTATTCTAAGTACACACTGCACAGTCGATTCAATCGGAAAAAAGAAGACGGAACGGAACGGGCGGTTATTTACGAAATCATTTTGTTCAGTGAGTTCTTTGTTTATTCATCACGGTTAGTTCACGGCAATTATTATTATTAAAAGTTTAATTTGATATAAATTTTTGGTAAGTTTTGATAGACTAACACAGGGGTATAAAGACATAATACAGGAGTATTTTTTTTATTTTCAGTTGAATTTGGGTTTTTAAAAATGCCACCAAATAGACGTACAAACTTAGGTCGCAGAACTCGCAATGCTGCAAGTCAAAGATATATAAGAAGCAAGTCAAACTGACGGACAACGCGAAGCGCGAAATGAATTTGAACGGAATCGATGGAATTGCCCGGATTACCACCTCATAATCTGCAATAAAAAATCGGATCGGTAATCATAATGTTGCGGAACATAAACCACCCACGTCTTTGTAATGACACCCGGCTTGCGGCGAAGAAATTAATGAACAACGTCATCGAAGCCACAATTTTGAAAGGGAAGTACAAAGGCGAAGACGTTTTTGATTCCACGCATTCCTATAATTTCGAACGACATGCCATTCGACAGTAACAATTTTCAGTGCGGCTTGCATTATGTCAATAAATAAATCGCAAGGGCAGTCGATAAGTGATTGTGGCATCAATCTGGAAAATCCATGTTTTTCACAGGGCTAATTGTATGTCGCCTGTTCCCGTGTCGGAAAATCATCAGCATTATTTATTTACGCGCCAGAAAACAAAACTAAAAATGTTGTGTATCAAAAACATTACAATAAACACTGTTTTCGAACAAATTATTTTTTAAATATTTATTCCAGTTCGAATTGTATATTCATAGTTAAGACAGGACAACGTCTGTCGGGCCAGCTAGTAATAATATAATAATAAACTTTATTTTATCACCACAATATAAGTACTTGTGTTATTTTAAATTGGTCAGATTCGACAATGACACATAGTTCAGGTAAGTATATATTGTGAGAGACTGGTGCCTAAGCTAGGCTCGTGGCCTGTGTTTCAGGACACCAGAGAACATGAGTTATAGACATGAAAATGTAAAGGGGTGGGCTTTACATTTTCATGTCTATAACTTATGTACTAAGTGCGCTGACAGAAAGTCGTCAGGTATCATACAACATTTTATAGTTTTATTTATTTTGATTAATATCTAGGTTAAGTAAACGAGACGAAAGTTAGTAGATGTGCAGTATGGGTGACTGTGTGGATGCATGAGTGTGTGGGTGTGGGACTGTGGGTGCATATGATGAGGGGAGAAGTACTTAAATATATCACTGCCACTGACACTGTTATAATCCGATTTGACAAATAAAAATATGCCTGTGAAAACTGAACGCGAGCCAGATTAATTAATGCATTTTAAATAATAATTTATTTGATTATCTGTTTTATTTATTTTCTTACTCATTAATTATATTTTTAAATAATAAAAAATTGAACTTTAAAATATATAAAAAGGAAGTCCGTCGGTATCGGTTCAAAGTCCAAGCTATCGGTGGTTAGGGACAGGAACAAAAATAGAATTGTGTTTCATATGAATACATTTTCTCTGCACTACGACCAGTAACCATGAACCACAGTAGGTGATGTATATTAGAAACTACTAGAGCGAAACTGGCTAAATTTGGCTGGAGCGAGTTATTGACTAAGGGGAATTGCCGGAGCCGGCGACAGTCACAATACAGTCTAAACGAGACGGTTAAACTCGGCGAAATGGCTGATTTTCTAGGGTTCCGCGTGGCGGTTGAGCTATCTACTGAATTGAATTGTATTGAGTTGTGTTGTGTTGTTAAAGAAAAGTCATAGAATAGTAACACAACACAACAACGGTCGGAAAAGTACTATCACCACATACTTGTGACTGAAGCTGCTCCTGTCACTTATAAGATATATGCCAATAGGGTTTAGCTGCTATTATTATTTTTGCTGCTGCTGAACACCTATGTGTATTCATAGTTGAAACAGTTTTTCCTATGGATTGACCGGATATTTTTTTGAAAAAATCACAAAAAGTTCATTATAAATAAAATGCACTTCTCGAGTTAAATGTACAATTTCGGCTATTTTGAGAATATAATATTTAGCGAATCTAATATTTTGAGAATCTGCTATTTTTAGAATCTAATATTATGCGAATAAAGGAAACCCTGCGCGGCATGCCTTGTCACCTGTGCACTTGATCATCTTATGACTTCGTCAGTGAGCGGAGTTCGCGCAGCTGAATTTTGGGCCAAAAATGTTTTAGCTTTTTGCCATCGATACTCTAAGAAGAACAAGGGTGCCATTCGCTCATCGTAAAGAATATTTTTCTATCTACAGAACCTTTAATTTCAATAACGGTCTCAATTTTTTTCCTCGTCCATTCTCACGGCGCGGCCGGAACGTGTCCATTGTTGGTTTTCTTGTTATCTCTGAGTTATAACGCTTTTATTGCCGCGCAATCTCTCCGCAACTTTTCATTGCTCGCTGCAACTGTTCGCTGGTGTATCTTTATGAACACCATTGTTACGTCGTAAAGTTTCTTATAGTGAGGATGAACTGGCTTTTTTGTCAGTTATGGATGTAGGTAAATAAATGTATCGATGTGTAAAAAAATGTTATTACTTATTATAAAATAACCAACCTAAAATATTAACTGTCTTTACAATTTTGAAGGTTAAAGCATGATACTATATTTCGTCCATTGGTTTTGGCGTTATTGCGAAAAACAATTTCTTACCCACTACCAATAAAACGAAAACCAGGATTTTATATTACTTTCACCGTACGATAATCCAAAAATCTTTTATCACTACTACCTACAACTATAAACGGCCACTAGAACCTTATAGCCCAAAACAGCCCTAGAGAGAACTCAACAGCCTTCCATACACTTAAGAAAGCTCATCCTACCCACTTCTAAATACATTTTTGCCTTGTATAAAATGTTCCCTGGCGAACTAACTTCCTGAGTTCTTTCTACCGGTGGTGTCTTAAGGAAAATATTTTGCTTTCATTACATGTTGGTGTGCAATGTTGCGGTATGGAGGAGAATTTTTTATTCACTAGTTAGACTTTATTCATTTTTAGTCAGAAATACGTCGTGGTTGGTAAAGGACTTTTCGAAAGGCTTTTCAAACCTGAGAAGGGGCAATGTGACTTTTCAATTTCTTAATTACATATTATTTTTTATGTACTTTCAGCTAAAGGACAAAATTGTTAGGCAACCAGAATTTATATGTAAACGATTCATAGATCTATAAACTCTTTCTTGTTATACAACGATACAAAAATAAAATAAAACAATAAGCGGTCTATTGTTATGTTTGTTGAAGATTTTATCTTTTAATTTTTTGTGTGTGTTTTTAACTGGCAATTGTAAGCGCTAACTGTTCATGATTTATTTTTATAGATATCAGACGGTTAACTTACTGAAGCATAAATAAGTAACTTATTTAAACACTAAACGTTCTTAAAACATCACTCTGTCTCTGTCATCTTCAAACGATTGATAGAAATAGAGTGATGTGTATATTGTTTTGTGATTTATGATTATGTATTAAGTGATTTATGGGGCAAGTTGACCCTAATACAAAATAAAATGGACTTATTAAATGTGTTTTAAAAAAAGTCTAAGAGACATGAGTATGACAACTTTATCTCACTAATAAAACCAAAGACCAAGCTATAGTAATTATTTCAGTAATGTACTCGTAACATCATGGTCATCAACATATAGCAGTCCATTACCGGACATTGTCATCTTCGTACGTCGTTCGTCGTTTGTACGCCATATAATCATCGTGTTGCATGTTATAACGGACAGAATGCCCGTGTCAAGTTAACGACAATACTCAATTTATATCTTGAACAACATAGCATCCTGGTATTGAAGGTGACACAATGCAAGTGACAGTGAATTTACTGGCAGGCGTCTCTTCGGGGAACCCATCGGCGCGGCGTCGAAACGTCAAACCCGAAGCGGTTAGAGCAGTGACTGACGGACGATTAGGGAGCGTGGGAGAGAACACTAACCGAGGTAAACTCAAAAACTTTTAACTTTGTGTATTACTAGCAACCCGCCCCTGCTTCACACGGTTTTTTCGACTTGCCAAAACATGGAGATTCCTTTATTATATGTCATTAGCATAAATCTTCCGGAATAAATTCTCTATATTTGTACCATCTTTTTGTAATGTATATTTATTTGGTATCTTATTTTGATTGTTGTTTTTATTTATATCTAATCGTTTGCTGCATTGGTGGACGTCATCACGTCAACACCGGCTGTCGCTGAAAACCAGCGCTGGGGCTATGTCTCTTATAGAGTCTTACCATTATGCTGAGCGATGGCCGTTTTGCGTGGATGAGACGCATTTTTTCCCCAAATTGTTATTTTTTTGTGTTTGTGTTCTTTCTTTGCGTCACGTTTACCGCAAATAAACGTATTTATAAACTATTTTCTTTCTTTCTTTTATGGTGAAATCCGCACCAAAATCCAATACTTAGTTTAGAAGAACATCGTAGTTACATAAACAGACACGAAAAGCGACTTTAAATTGTAGTACCTAATATGGATGCACTATACAGTTCTACCAGACCCTTTGGGGAATACAGGTGTAATGTTGTTATTCCATTTCTTTTTTCGCATCACCTTCCACGTCTTTAGGACAACATGATTGAGAGAGTGTATGGACTATGAAGTTTCTCGCCTGTAGTAGGTACGGGTTTGCTCGCACAACTGAAAATCTGGAAACCACATACCTAATTTTCCATTCTCTATCATGGAATTAAATTTTCTTATAGAACCCACAGAACAACGCTCAAATTAGGTCGCCAAATAAAAATACCACCTCTTCAGCTTACCCATAAAAACAGTTTGTGTCGCAAAACGAGTGGTAAACTAGTTACAAAGAAGTTGTCGAGAAGATAACCACGTTCTAAATGACAGGTCTCCGGTCGAGTGCCAACTTGTTCCATTACGGGTTTATTAAAACTTACAGAGGTTTTACTGTTCACTGCTCTTCGCTTTACTTATTTTTTCTGCGTTCTTGGTCTAGCGGGGTGCAATCCTGGGCTTTCCTCGGAGTAGAGAACATGTTATTAGATTTAAGCATTAGAAAATTCTCAGTGGCAGTCTGGAGTTGGGATTTGTGTCACAAGGCTTGCAGTAAAATGAGAGTGGAACTTGTAACTGGAGAAATGTTGTTGGCAGCAGCATTCCTGTTCGAGGAATCCTGACGTGATGTTTGGTGGTTAAGAATGGTTTTTTGTAATAACGGTCATCTGAATGTGACTGACCTAGGGGTTTATACACACAGCGTTTCTATACGCGCGTCGACAGCGCGGTTTCTGCCGCAGGATAGAATATAATACTCTTTATTATGTACACCATATAAATTACAGACATAAATATATACATTTTACAAAGGGTGGCACAATGGGCGGTCTTATCGCTAAGAGCGATCTTTTAAAGACAACCTTTGGCTCAATTAAAAAGGGGAAGGAGATACAAATACTTTAGGTATAAGTCTGTGGTGTGGTGTACTTTAAAAAAACCGCACTTAATATGTTTGGAGCGCGTCCCTCATACTATACGTAGGCTAAAACCAAAAGATCCAAAGATCTCGTTGAAATATTTCGAGCTGAATGCAAATTCCAGTTTTCCTTATTATAAGTTACGACTTTTTTACAGTACATAATCTGTGTAAGTCTTCGTTACGGAACTTGCGACTTTGTTCCATGTAATATATTTTTGTGTCGCGCGCTGAGAACATAATGTTTTTGTTAACGTTGTGTTGTGACGTATGGGGATGTTGGTTTGTTTTGCAGGTACGTATTTATATGTACAGCCGGTTTATTCTGTAAAAATCTCACAGTGAAAACTTAGGTGAAGACAGATTGAAGCGAACTGTCGTTCCACCTGATGCTATTGATACTATACAGCTCTATTCACTGCACACCGTGAGATTCTTACAGAATAAATCGGCAGTGCCTACTCACCAGTAAATATTATATAATTATCTAGTTTTAATTTGTTCACCTTTGTAGATCGTTGTGGAGGTCAGATAGACAGTCGCTCCATGTAAAATCTAGTATTCAGCTGCATCCGGTGAGACTGGAAGCCGACCCTAACATGGTTGGGAAAATGCTAGGCAGATGGCGATGACCTTTTGTAGATCGTTGTTTCTTTCATTCATACGAGTGTGAATGTGAAAAAAATAGACAAAATATACAATTTATACTTCTAAAAGTACATTTCTTGTTTAGGTTAAATTAAACGAAAAGACCTTTCTTCATTCAAGGACCAACCCTTCAAGATAGAGTAACATAATGTTCTTGAAAGCGACTGTCATTTTGCCATTGATCTGCGCCTGACATAACTAATAACTTCTACTACAGATTAAATGTCAGTCTGTCAATGTCAACGCGGAATCTTCAATTAAATGGCGGGGAAATAATGGAAAGCCTCGTCTGTTTCTAACATGTATAATAAGATCGGATTTTGTCTCAGGAAATTCTTTGTGAGGCCATTGTTTCAAGTTTTTGGGAAGCTATAAGAGTAACTGACATTCTATTAAGATGCGGTTTAATTATACCAGCTTAAATGGTATTTCAACAAGGGTTGATCATTTTTTAAAATACAAAGCAATTTAAAGCTTTGTTCATTCGTAGTTTGTACTTAAAAATAAAATTAAATAAGTTTTAATTACGGTTTATAACAAAATAAAACCAGCTTATTTAACTGTCGCACTGACGGGTAAAGGCCTTTTCTTATACAGTAAAGGCAACAGCATTGACCACCACACTTGCTCAAGAAGGATTATAATTAAAAAAAAATACGTCTCAATCTGCCCCCTCTTTCCCCTAAGAAAAATCGAGATTATTCCGAAACCTTAATTGGTGCGATTCTAAGGCATCCATCAACACAAAATAGAAGGTACAGAAGCTCAGCTCAATACAACAAGATAAAACGCACGCACACATAGACAAGGGTCTACGTACATATGTGGAAGTGAACTCGCGGATGACATTCGTTTGAGATCGCCGTACGTACGCCTCTATGCACGCGTGCCCCTGTTTTCGCTCGTTGTAAGGAGCCGGCCTTCTGTCTCCTATCTATTCTGTGCCTTCGGCCAATTATTGACATTCGCGTCATTGAGATAACAGCCGTCAAGGAGTATGACAGCCTGATAGATGTAGCCGTTAATTAATTCTCGAGCCAGTTCGAGCATGTGTTGCTTGAGATTGACTTCATGCGGTGAGATCACATCATGCGGTGGGGTGCACAGATTATTGGTGTTTGATAGTAGCGGTATTGGCACTGCATGGGGGTAGGTAGAAAGTACAGAATGCCGCCAGCAATGTCTTCAATACTCCTGTCACTTTGTTCAGCCTTATAATATCTGGAATTCAAGATAATTTTCATTAAGACTTTGTCCTAAATTATTAAGAACAGTAAAAATAAGGGACGATAATTATAGGACGCTTATGTTGAGGAATTATATTGAGGACTTACTAAAAGCTTTTTCTGCTTCTGTTGATTCATTGACTTATTTTGATTTTTCAGAATATTGTACCACGAATGCCTCTACAGAATAAAGCCGTTTGTCCATCGCTACGTCAACGGGACATCAACGATAACGAGATGACAGCGAGGCGCCGAAGTAGCGATCTTACATTTCGGCGTAATGTTGCTTGCCTATCGGTCTTCTACAGACTGTACTTCGGAGAGTGTGCGCAGGAGCTCCATGACCTGATCCCACCATCGCACTTTTACTACCGGACTACCAGACGTACTGCAGCGTACCATCCACACTTGGCCGACCAGTCGTACTCAGCGCTTCTCCGTGTATTATGCGCACAGCCAAAGTGTGGAACTCTCTGCCGGCGTCTGTGTTCCCTTCGACATTTAACCCGTCTCTATAATAATCTCGTTTCTCGTTACGTATGTCTCGCTGACGTTGTGCGGTGGACAAAGTAATTCACGATAGTTTACATTTTATGTCATGACCTCTCTTTCAGCTTGCCAAGCTGACTCTCTATTATATCTGTTCTATTCTTAATTTCCAATAGGGTTTATGTCATAATCGTAAGCGGTTATCTTATAATTACTCGAAAAGGTTGCACGTTAAAAAACCATGCAGGTTAAGAATCTCTACAGTACTTAGTAGGTACTACCTCCAAATAATACCCAAACAAAAACTTATAATACTACTTAGCCGTTTTTGTCACAACTTTAATAGATTGCAATAAGTAATTGTGACACTACCCTTAGGGGGGTTGCCAGCAGGTAGGTATGTAGGAGGTATGTAAATAATAAGAGCTCGAAGATTAAGTACACTTATTATTTATTGCCTAAAACTTCCGTGCCCATCTCAAGTCCTGATTGCAGAGGATAATAATGGGGTAGGGAACACTGGCCTGAACCGTCTCCAGGTGATGATGGTCCAGTCTCAAACTTTGCCCGCAACTGACGGCTCCAGTTCCAGGTTCTGTATAATGTGTTGGCTTCAGTGTAGGGTAGACGAGAATCACTCTGCAGCAGAGGATCTTCCCAAGCGTCCTCCTTGATGCCGGAACCACGACGTGGCGGAAGGGTTGAAGGGTAGACTAGAATCCCTAGAGGGATTTCGCGACGTATTTAGCAAAATTATTTAAGTACGTTCGGAGCGAACGACACAGCCTTCACCTCAAGCGCTCTCAATTTGACTAGTCATCATCCTTACCGAGCCCAACCGAATCGCCACTCCTCGGCGACACTCGGTAATGATCGTTTTAGAGATGCGCGGGCGCATAGAACGAGACCCTTTAAATGATAAATGATTTTGTAAGTAGGTTTGTAAGTAGGTTTGTACAAAAACTTTTAAACGCCAATCATATTTTAAAACTAGATGAGGTATGCGTTTCCTATCTGACTAGTCTGAGAAGAAAGGCCGAAACAAACTCAGAGGTCACAGTCTCTTTTAAAGTCCAGACATAATCTTGGTCAGATCATTTTTATAAAGTTTATGTGTAAATAGTATAATTTTAAGTGTACATAGGTTAGTTATTATTAAGGATACTTAGACTAAACTCTTTTAAATTGTAACTTGCTAGGTGCAACGTTACATAACTAAATGAAAAAAAAATAACATCAATCAATAATTTCTGTTCCTTTATTTAGCTAACTATACAACAAGTCCCGGAATTGACGCACACCACCAAACACCCCAATTAGAATTGTTATGTTATTAACACAATACATACACTGAATGTTTACTATTATGTATAAAACATTGTTTATTTATTAAATTGGTTATACTGATTGTGGGAGACGATTGTGGTCACATACCTATTTACAAATCTACGCACGTACACAGTCGCACGTATATGGGTCTAGCGTAGTAGGTACTACGTCCATTTTGGTTTGTTTTGACAGTACAGCGGAAGTGTGACTGTAATTTACGCAGATTTAATTATTTTTAGGATAAAAAAATTACCTATATTAAAAATTACAGAAATCGATTCAGTTAACGATTCTGAACAAATTACTTCCATAATGTGCATTAATTCAGTTACACATTGTATAAAATATCTCCCAGTCCATTTACCTTGCTTCGAAGCCCCGCAACAAACTAACTATCATTTACTCCTGGAGTTACAAAGATTTTTCAAAGCGTTGAAAAAAAATGTCAATGTCAAATGTCGGACAATAGTACTTTGCACCACCCATTATGCCACCACGAAACAAAGTTCGAATTCACGTCAGTAAAATCTGAGAAATAAATTGTTAAGCTTTCAGTCAATTTGCTTGACGATTAATTTCCCTGACCGCTCTTTACCAACTGATAGATTGTAACTCCATTCTTCTCATGAATATCAGCACCCTAATGGTCTAATACACTATCAATCAGAATTCGAATCATTTTGAAGGATATTGCTAATCCATTGCTTCAATTATGTTCGAAAAAAATGTCTGCTCAGCAACGTATATAACGCAATGAATGTTGTTGAACTGTCAAAATGAAAGCCATTCCTACTGTTAGTGTGTTACGCAGTTACCCCGCTGATGTGGACCAGGAAGGTTATGAATTTAATCAATGAAAATGCTTTTTTTGTGGGTACCTAATTTATTTTATTTCTGAAATAGTTTTATAATAAGTGGGTAGATATATGTAGACAGTTACAGGCGCTCTGTGCAACTCTCACCCTATACACACTCCTGCGTGAGCGTCCGCGTGACTGTCCACGACTCACCCTATACACACTCCTGCGTGAGCGTCCGCGTGAGTGTCCACGACTCACTCTATACACACTCCTGCGTGAGCGTCGGCGTGAGTGTCCACGACTCACCCTGTACCTTCCGTACCTTCCGACGCACGGGAATATAACGCAGCGCCACCGCGACTCACTGGGGACAACTTCGCAGACAGTTCCGACTCACCGTGAACTATGTGGCAACCGGTTCCGACTCACTGGAACCTCAGCTGGCCTGGCAAGCATCGCAAGATACAAGACTCAGTCCACTATCGACCTCCGGTCTCCGGAGGGGAGTGATGTAGCGGTATCTACAACGCCACATACTAACAAGATCGCTTTTATTTTGCTGAACAGAATTTGCCGTGTCAATAAAATGTAAGGATTGGATAATTATTAATTATTGTGATGTGAATTGTAAAATTTAACGTTATTTGAGGAAGTCTTATTTATACGTAGTTATGAGACTTAAAAATAACTTTAGATTTTGACATGCATTATCATTTCAAAAATCTTAGGTTATATACTTGAATTGTTCATCAACCAGCATTAATTTATTATTTTTAACACAATTATACATCAAGAACTGCCGGTCGGCAATCAGCAGGGTTACAATTAATTATTTCACGCATGCCGTTATCGTGAGTCCTGTGCCTTGCTGATAACGACCTTTTGTTTTATTTCCATAAAACTCAGACCGTATTTTTCGGTTACTCTGAACAAATATTAAAAAAACGCATAATACAAACGCATTAAAGTTCACCAAAAATATTTTGCAAAGTTTTAATAATGTATTCCAATAGAATGTACGAATTAAAGTCAAAACCAATTCAGACAACATTATGACGCCGCTCAATATAAATACCAAAGTAGCGATGCACAAGCGACGCCAGATGTTGGTAGCTGTATCTGCGCTCGTTTTGTATCTGCGACGAACTGAATATACAATTATGTTGTCTAAATAACAGTTGCTTATTAACGTTAAAATTGAACTGACGAGAATTAAATAAACGTAACTATCGAGCAGCACCATATTAACTAAATAATAATAAATACACATCAGAATGGCTGCTGTTACAAAAGACATACCCCAGGCAAACAAGGTACTTGTTAAATATCTCCTTTGGATATATCCATCGAAAACTTTTAAAAAATCTACATAGAATAAATGACATATTACTAACAACCAATTGTTCTTTACATATGTGAAGTAAATATCTAGACACATAAAAAGCCATCGACCCCAGGGAGTATAAATTATTCCCGTACTACTCACGATTTCTGCAATTGTAATGTGGAGAAAGATTGTTAAAATTGCACTTAGAAAAACATAGTTTCTGTAATTACGGAACTTCCGGATTATGTACCATGATGTCACTCCGTACACTAATGTAAGTAGTGTCAGCACCAACACACTGATGTGTACAATCTTCTGGACTTTTGATATTAATACGAAATCAAACATAATGAACTTCACTTCATCAGATTTGTTGATTCACTTTTTGTGTTCAAAACATTAAATTATTTTTGAAAAATTTGGCGGTAAGCACTTTCAGGAAGACTTTCAGGCGATACAGATTAGAATAGTGTTGCTTCTGAAGCAGTCAATGCACAATAGTATTATAATATAATTAAATGAAACAAAACCACTGTAGGTATCGAAATAATAGTATGTCGATACAATTGTAACAAACAGGAAAATTATATTTGGTTTTTGCCTAATTATAAACTACTAGCTTTCAGTCTGTGACTTCGTCCGCGTGGAAGTCGGAAAATAGCATTTATGGCCGTGAATTAATTTATTTTTCTTATTTTGTATTGTCTCCTAAACTGAACGACCAAATTGCGCAAATTTTATCTATCTATATTAAATGCTCGTGTATGCTATTTATTGTAGTGACACTTAATTATTAGGTACCTATATCACTCAACCTATAAATGTAAGCACTTAAAATAATAAATAAATATTTAAGTATTAATTATAGATGTACAACATGCAGGACAAATATATTTTATCTATTAGTAAATAAGTCATTAGTGATCCGGCAGCTCGGCTATGACGCG
Organism: Apamea epomidion; assembly: GCA_947507525.1. Classification (NCBI taxonomy): domain Eukaryota; kingdom Metazoa; phylum Arthropoda; class Insecta; order Lepidoptera; family Noctuidae; genus Apamea; species Apamea epomidion. The sequence goes on from OX382226.1 coordinate 1,006,716, forward strand.
ACGATTTTTACTGAATAAATCGCCAGTACTTCCAGAGATTACCTCCTACAAACATATAGAGCTACAAATTTACCTTATTATAATATTAATTTCAGATATTATACTATGTTTTATAATGTTTTTTATTTTATTTTCCTGTTTATCATAAAATAGCTTGACACCGACAAGTTTACACATAGGAAATGTGACATTACCTACACATGGGTCGTTAGGGTACGCAGTCACAAGCGGAAAGTCTTCGGTATTAATTAATTATCTCCTAAATAAGTAATCAATCTTAAAACAATAGAATAGGTGCAGTATTGTTACAGATCAGTCGCTTGTTTGTGTTAAACACATCAAACCACAAAAAAATTAGGTAATATTTAAAACAAAACCTAGATTGTAAGAGAATGATGTGGTCTCCTATATTTGAAGCGCACACTAGTATTTGTCCCTGTTCTTGTCAACTAGCATGTAATTGTGTAGCCTCTGTTGGAGATCCAGTAAATAGATAAATGATAAATTAATACACTACAATACACTTGACTTGGCTCGCGAGGTTGTCGACATGTGGCATGTGGACTCAGCAATCATTGTGCCGATAGTCGTGACAGCCAGTGGGCTATTAGCCAAGATCCTCGACCAATACTTGAGGAGGCTCTCGTTGGGCAGCTGGATCAAGGGCTTGATTCAGAAAGCGGTACTTCTGGACACGGCTCGCTATGTCAGGAGGTTCCTCTCTCTGGAACCCTGACCGCCGGTAGCTTGGACCCTGTTCCCAATACCGGTGGGCTACTGTTTTTTATATTTTTAAATGATTTTTTTTTATCTTTTTGTTTATAAAAATATTTAAAAATGTAATTAATATGTACTTAGTTGAAATAAACATAATAATGAATATGACGGCGGTACGTCATCGTACCGTTGTAAACAGCACGTGCACCGGACCTATCAGGCGATGTCGCCATCCCCACCTCCCCCACTACTGAAAATATAAATTGGTGGCCCCCTTGCGGGGGCGACGCGATCTCTCGAATCGATCGAGGCATTCTATTCTTGACTTCGGTCCGATGCACATGTTGTCATAGCACCTAGAGTTGCTAATTATTGTGTTATAATCTTTCAATTATCAATTATTATAATTAATTAAGTCACAGTTATAATTAATGAACTAAGTGATCCAATCGAATAAAAGTGATTAATTAATAAGTAAAACTACCGACTTTCTACTTTAAAAATATTCGATCCTGATTTAACCCCGACAAATACAACTTCGTTACTCCGCCGTCATGTTGATTTCTTTTTTATTAAAGCACTTGCGAAATCAGAACAAAGAAAGTTGTCATCGTTTTTCAGTGGAAAAAGATATAATTTCGAAAAATTCTCCCATGGGAACGTATTCCCGTATTGACTAACAAACGTACGAACATTTTCTATCATAAAAGTTACAATTTTTTAGCGTTTTCCCTAAAAGAACCGAAACAATCGTCTTCGATAGCGTATCGAGCGGTCGTAAATAGCTTTGCTGGAGTCTTAACTAAGCTTAAGCTAATAATTTTATTGTAAACTAAAAAATCCCAAGATGAAATTAAACAAACCGAAGTTTACGACGTTATACCTTCAGCGGTTAGGAATTCATTTGGCTAAGTTCTTAGCATAAAATTATTCAATGTTTCCGTGCGAAATGCCTCCGCATCCTGTCCTGCAGCGAAATGTATGCAAACGTGGAGTATTATGTGCAGGAAGCGACTTCAACATTGCATGTGTGATTTTTAGAGCTGTCCTTCCTCTATGAAAGTAATCGGAATTTAAAAAAGTCTTTTTACATCTGCATGTTATTGATAGTATAGATGGCGCTGATAATACACTGATATACTATAATATCGCCATCAGCGCCATCTATACTATCAAACCAACTCGTTTTCGTAAATCTAATGTCTAACACTTTTTTCGTATCTGTACTTGTATCAGTGGGATCAGTTGCCCGATTCAAAACGTTCATTAGGTCAACTCATCCCGCGGGATAAGTTCAAGCGGCCTCAGTTGACTAAAGAGCCATATGGTTCATCTGATTTTTATATTTCGACAAAGAAAATTGATCATGATTGTAATTGTTTCAAATAGAAGGTGACTAATTATGGTCAAACTTTCTGACTGCTACCGATTGACGATTTAAGTCCACCACTCTCTAACGGCGCGAAGGAAAACAACATGACGAAAACTGGTTCCCGACATGGCTCAAGGGATTTATTCATTTGCAAGGTAGGTGATGTGCATGGTAGGTCAAGGGTACAGTTAACAGTTAGCACCTCCCACCAATTCCCTCTCGACTTGAAAGCAAATACCTAAAGAACTGTCATATCCCTCTCCAAGAAAATACTTGAAAACTCTTTTTCCTCAACTATAATGCATCAGCACATTACCTGTGGTAGGTAACAGTGTATTAATGCCGCACTTAGCTCGATGCTCGGGGATAACTAAGGTAATCACACCCGTGCAGAATGCAGGGATTGCAAGCGGTTTAATATAAAGTGACTTGTTAGTAGTTCTGTACCTACTTGAGATTCAATTTTGTACCTTGTGGGAGAAGTTTATTTTATTTACGAGTATCTTGGAGATTTACCTAGCTGTGCTTGATTTTTCCGAGTGTGAAATTGAGGTCTTTGGATGTTGATTTGTAGACATTCCAAATCTCATGGTACCTACACAAATTTCCGTAACAAATAAACCTATTTTCTTACATGATTTTCTTCAGGCGATATCAAGGTCCAGAGCAGGTCTATTTACCTGTACTAAAACTTATTAGTTAAGTTTTTCATGGTTAAATTGTTTCAGATTGTTTAATAAGAGCTGCTGTTTTTTCAGAATTTCAAACAATTTTCTTTGTTAAACTTTGTTCCAAGTTTCGTTTCCATTCTCTGTATATCGGCAAGGTAAGTGTTGGGACGATATTCATGGCTTCTTAGCACGAGCCAGTGCGGCTTGCAGCGTCTCTCGCTACAGCAAACTTTGAATTATTTCCAAACATACATTCCTCACTGCATATATGTACATGTATAAGTCTATTACATGTTTTTCGTATGCGGGTTTGCTTTGACAAAGACTGAGACATTAAATTCTTTAAGTAGTAAAGTTTTGTTTTTATCTGTAATTATTGTTTTCCTGGTTTGTAAATGATTGCAATGCACTAAACATATAATTGCATTATGGAATTCAATAAATGAATATGAACATTGCATTTAGAAAAAAAACATTGGGGACAGCGGACTGACGTGTGTGAGAAAGGAAGAGGGATGCCTTTGATCAGCAGTGGGACATTACAGGCCAGATAGTTAGCTTTAGACTAAGCATTTAGGAGTTGGAGTAATAGTTAAAGGAATAGTGAAAAAAAAGTGTTTAGCAATGAATTTCTTTAAAGATTGAATTCTTCAGACTTTGTTTTCTTTTGATTTTTAAAAATTAACATCTTGGTTTGATGGGAAATAACCTGCCGCAATTATATTATATTATATTAGTTTTTACATATTTTAGGTGATGATCTACTTGCAAATTTTTACTTTTATATATATATTTTTGACAATATTTGCAGTGTACTCACTGTTATTTTGTTCCACAGTATTTTTATAGCAGACAAGCTCTAGACGTGAAGACCTGTAATTGGCTGTCAGATTATCATACTGTTATTTATCACTATTGTATTTAGCTGTAAGTCTTCCAGTCCTTAAATAAATAAATAAATAGGTCATCATCATTTCAGCCGAAAAACGTCCACTGCTTGAGATAGGCCTCCCCCAAGCACCACCACTTCTACCGGTTCTGTGCTTCCCGCATACAGCGGATTCTTGCGGCCCTCGCCAGGTCATCGGTCGGAGGCCTTCCAACGCTACGTCTTCCAGTACGCGGTCGGCACTCCAGAACCTTTCGGCCCCGGGTATCAGGGTGTAAGGTGTAGGTAACTATAATTGATTGAAAATCGATCACAAATAGTAACAAACATAAGCATTAAAATATTCAAATCCTGTTATATTGTGGTTCGTTTAATGACTGGAAATTATATTAACTACAACAAACTAGCCAAAACACTCAAGCAAATGCATTGAGTTCAGTGAATCGCCAGCGAGTTACTAAGTAAAGTACTAGTAAACGTACGAGTATAACTAGATACTGAATCTCAAATAAATTAATAATTTAAGTAAGTTTAATTAAACTCGTGCTGTGTATTGCTTAAGGCGAGTTTCACAAATGAAACTGAACGGATCAGCCCATCTAAACTACGTTGACAAGCTCTCAGTGTCATCATTGTTGTGGATGATAAAATTATAGATACATACTAGTTCCATATTGACACTGACAGCTCTTGAACGATCTGAAATGCGGCTTTTGTTGAATAATTATTACTAGCTTTTGCCAGCGGCTTCGCCCGCGGGGATGTCGGCAAGTATCCCACGAGAACGTACTAAAAAATGTACCCTATGTGTTGATCCAGGTAAACAATGTATTAATTCCGTAATACATTGCTTTCATATAACTCTATTGGTTTACGTGGCGCACGCCAGTAAAGCTCCACAATCTACAACAATCATCGTCATATTTCAGCCAATTTACACACACCCTTAAAGAATTATACACCTAAACCATCCTCATAAATCACTTCATCCATTGGTGAATCCTGTGAAAATCCATTCCGTAGTTTTTGAGTTTATTGCATTCAGACAGACGCGGCGGGGGTGTTTTGTTTTATAAAATGTAGTGATATTAGCAACCAAATGAGTATGACCACCAATGTATGTAATACAACAGTACCTACACAGTTATAATATCCACCCGACCTCTATGCTAAATACAGACAAGATTCAAACAATAATTCAACTACCCAGGAACCGAACCCCCGGTCGTTCAATCGCCGTATCCGTCAGACCTATCCTATACGTCTCTGACAAAGTTATGGGTTGGCGAGAATTTCACTTGCAAATTCAGTTTTGGGCCGCGGGCTAGTCTAGCCGTGCTCAGCTACATGTTGGCACTAGGTAGATAGGCACAGAGGGTTCGTTCCATGTTCCATACAACGAGCCAAAACGCACGACGCTTCACGTACAGCGAGTGCGCTTGTACTCGCTATTCGACTGGCATTTTTTTGAGATCGTCATACGTAAAGTATCTGACGAAAGTGTAAACAAAACCTGTCCAGGTTACATTCTAACAGTAACACATTCATGTGTATTACCTTTACATTTTACCACCTTCTATTATTGTTTGAACAACATTATTAAATTCTAAAATCATTGACGAAAATTTAGTATACTTGTATAAAATTAACGTCGATCGTCAAATGAAAAACCTGTTTAAAATCAGGATTTCGGAATTAAGTACCTAAGTACTCAAATAAAATCATCTATAAAAAAACTCAATTTGTAAATGGCACTACAAATTGGCTTTCACAGCTACACATTTTCTAAGCCATTTGTTTACATTTTTATCAGATACTTTTAGAAGACGTGCGCCGGTTTACACTTGTTGTACGGAGCTGACCTTCTGTACCTACCTATCTATCTTTCCTAGGCTAGGTAGAAAGGTAGGTACAAAAATGGATGCATGTGCGAAAAACGGTTTTCTACAGTTTTGTTAGTCATTTTGTGGCTTTTCCCGGAATATAAGGCGTCCTTTTGGTTAAAATTTAAAGTGTGAAAAGTGTCGAGACGAGAGGAGACAAAAAGTTTATGCTAAATTGGTTCTGCACCCCCAATGAAGTAACAGACTTGCAATCACAATCCGAAGTTTTAAAGGATGCCAATACATTGCTTCGTATATTTCAAAAAATCGTCTGCTCGACACCGTGCATGACGCAATGAATATTGTTCAATTTATAAAATGAAAGGCGTTACTGTGTTACGCAACTACCTCGCTGGTTCTTGGAAACGAGAACGAGGAGCTGAAGTGCCCCTTACAAAAAATATTCCAAACAGCCAGTCCTTGTTAATGCACATTGATGAGATCAAGTGAAAAGATAATATTTGGTTTTATAAAACAATTGTTTGGAAGCATTTCAGTCGTCGAAGTGTCAATATAGTCAACAGGCGGAAGGGAAAATTTTAAAATTTACAATGCGGCGTAACGAAAAGTTTTTGATCCGGGGAGCTTATTGGATGAGGATACATAATAAGGGGATATCTTCAGAAGGGTCGCAGTCACTGAGGAGGAAACGAATAGATTGAAATTGTAAAAAAAGACGAAAGAGAACATGAAAATTAAAGAACTGATGGGTATATACGACATAACTAATTCCTATAGAATCAGGTTCTCATTTAGAATTTTTAATTAATAGAAACAATACTCAAAAAAATTTCATTAATCAATCATGTGTGATCGCAGGACATGGCTTAAATTTTCACCCCCAGGGCGGTTTTCAACCATTTCTTTTGTATTCAAAAGGGAAATTAAAAGAAAACACGATCCTTGAAAAAAAAAATCCGTTCAATTAAACTATTTTCTCAATATTTTTATATGATCTAATAATATTCGAGAGTGTGTCGCTTAAAATCATATTATTATGTTTTGTAATCGATACAATATATTTTATTTATTGGGTAAACAATATCAAGTAAGTAAGAACGTGCTGATAGTAAATTGAAAAGGTGTATTGGCAATCTCACTAACGACCTTCTGCTTTTATCATACATATATACATACACTCACCCCTTCTTCCCATGGGGGTAGGCAGAACCTACATAACGCAACCTACTACGATCCTTACATACTCATTTGCGATTACGCGATTACGTTCATACATCTCAGTCATACACGGACGCCGGTTGGCACTGCGTTCATCCTACATCTGAAACTGGGTTTTATTTCTACTAGATTCAAAACTACAGAACCAGCTTCCCTCCTGATAAATGATGATAAGTAGGTTTTGTAAACCAGATAAGTTTGGGCCACGCGGCAACACACAACAATTTGAAACCTCATCGCTACCAATGCAACACAAAACACCAGTATTCCGCTATTTGAGCAGTCCTTATACCACCTTCGCAAAAGAGCTCACAAAATTCTAAACAAAGGCTTTCCGCAGCAGCCTAGAGGATAATTCACCGGGGTATGTCCGGGTCTCCCCGAATTGATTCGTTGAGGATCCTCCCCTTCCCTGTAAGCAGGTATTGGCCGGGATTAAGCGCCGCTATGCAAGGAGCGCTTAAATAATATCTACACTACCGCGCTACTGCGCTGGTTACTAGCTAGTGAAGACAGTCTTTAATCTTCTGCTTACATGATAGGAGTAAAAGGGGGATTCGGAGGATGGCATGGGTATAGATTATGAGTACTTATTTAAAAAGTATTGATAAGACCGGATGGCGTATTTATATCTTTATTGTACACAAGACAAATACATAACTAAAAATAAATTGAACATACAATGGACGGTGTAGTTTTGTGTTTATGATATATTTGATTGAAAGATACCATTACTTTTTACAGCAAAACAAAGTTATGTAGGTAACAATTAAAAAAAAAATAATAAGGCACGAATACATTGTCAATGGTGCAAAGAAAACGATTAGCGTAACAAAAGCCAGTTTTTCTTATAAACATTATTGTTTTAAGTCGCTTACGAAACTAAAACAATTATTACGAAAGAGTTGTCTAAATTCAACAGGAGGGACTCGGAAACTTCTTGTTACTAAATGTATTTAATAAAAGAAGTAGACTGCTCCTAATTACTTCCTAGTTGTCGGGCGCCAATTAACTCCATATGCACTCACTTTTGCAATGCGAATACTTATACTCAGAGAGGAAAACTACTGAGGTATTTACATAAAAGTTTTTACGAGGTTCTGTTTACTTTTTGTTTGAACTCGTAGGTAGGTAACAAAAATACTTTTTGTCTTTTCGAAGTTATGAGTTTGTGCAAATATTAGTTATCATCGAAACTTTGCGATGGTTCGGAGTTTCAAAGATCCGTTTTTCGCAAGATTTTCTGGCTCGAATCTGTAAAGTAATAAAGTGATTGTTTTCATAGGCCAACATAATTTTATGTAGATACTTACTATAATCTCTGAAATCTCATACATATAAATGAAACTAGAATAAGGACCAATATTATTTCTGAAGTCTGACATTAAAAACACATAAAGAAGTATTACAGTGCAAATTAAATAAGCATCTCCTACTTTCCACTCTACAAACTACTTTTCCAAGTACTTGACTACATAAATCACAGCAGCATAGTACACAAACACAAACAGACGAACTTTAACTAACAATTTATTTTAATGTGGAGCTCCGGTGACATACAATAAAGCTAGAACCGCGGTGCAGGTGTCAACAATGGTTTATTACAAATTAGCACAGAGCCGGATTACGGGGCTATGTGTTCGGCTGCACTTTGTACCTACCTATTGGATTTTGGATGGCTGGGGCTGATAGGCTGATAGGGCTGTTATTTTAGTAGCGTGGGGGTACTGCAAATTGAGTGGCTCCACTACTATTAACGTCTTGGCAGACATTTTCCGTTCACCAAATCAATTAGAACTTTTTCAGCAGAAGTTTACTGATTTTTTTTATTATGTAACAATACCAATTATTGGGTTTTTAGTTTTTATAACAGCCGCGCGGGTCGATCGGTCAGGGTATTCACTTGCCGCGGTTGTTGCATGGATGGGTGATCTTGACATACCAAAACCCCTCCGTGACTCGGAAAGCCGTTGGTCCCGGCTGTTATTCCTGGATCTTTGACAGTCGTTACTGGTTGTGAGAAGCCCGAAATTCTGACAGCCAGTCTTACCAAGGGGTATCCTAGATGATGGATGATAACCAATATTATTGTGGAAAAACATGCCGTAGTAAACACGTGTTCTAAGGATATCAGCAGCCCTGATGGACTGCCCATGGTATGCCGAACGTACTAAACCATCACAAAACATAATTTAATTTTGACACGTAAAAGTGTTTACTTTTAACAAATTTACACACATTAATTCATTCATTCCCTCTGCTTGATGACATTTAATTGCAAGAAACTTTCCAACCTGCCAAACCCATACCGATACTCACACATGTAGCTCTAAGTGTCAACAAACTGAACCAGAAACGGAATATCCTTTTCCACATAACCTCTTTCAAAGTCTCTCTCCGCGAAGTGAAAAGCGCTGCATACATAAGTTTCAACTGAAAGGTTTACACTCTTGCTACTTGGTAATCAGTGAAACAAAGTAGCAATTAGCTCCGCAAGCGTGCCACGAACACTGTGACGAGTACATACCGTGTGGAACGTATCTGAAGTGATGTGGATGTGAGGGATTGACTGGAGATAATCAGAGTCTTTGTGGCAATTGATGTTGTTGCAGGTATTATTGTGTGAACACAACGTCGCTTAACTTTTTGGCTCAAAGGGTTAGTGGTCGCTAAAATACAAATTTAGATTCATATATAGGTACATATTATAGATAAAAATTAAAAAATCTCTTTTCGTGTCTGTTTCTGTGACCTTGTTCTTTTAAACTCCACAACGAATATTGATGCGGTTTTCACCATCATTTAGAGATTTTTTTTATGTGCATGCATAAAACATCCATGTGAAACTTAACTAGAATAAAAAAAAAACTAAATGTTCTGACAAGTCGTTAAACCCGTCCAAAGCTGGGGTGCGTAGTTAGTTATTAATAAAATGAACACCACGTATTGCCGGCAACGGTGTACAACATTCTAATTATAATTTATAATTAACTACTTTTAAACACAGTTAAAACATTTAACCACCACACTACGGAGTGTGAAGTTTCAGTCCACAGGGTAAAGTGTTATTGAATTTTTCAACTAGGAGTTTTTCAGAAGCAACCCGGAGTATGTATTAATTTGTTAGTAATGGTAATTGGCTGACCTTCTATTTCATGTAACTAAACAGAACTGGTGTAATGTAGGTGTACTATAGGTAGGTACGCCTTTGCATACCCAATGGAGGAATTCTGGTGTGGTGTTCTGCATAATCAGCCTATAATATTCCCACTGCTGGGACACAGGCCCCTCTCAGTGAGAGGGAGTGTGCCGCCCACCACGTGGGCCCAGTGCGGGTTGGTAAATGTCACATATACTTGAATTTTTTGGTTCATGGGGACATGCCGGTTTCCTCGTGATGTTTTCTTTTACTGTATACATTCATTATATAATTATATGTGATGACGATGCACCTATAACAAAATTACTCTACCACAAAAGGTAAAAAGAATTAAAAATAAAGCAATGACAGGTAAATCAATTATGTGGTAGATATATGCTCAGATATATACAAATATTGTAAAAGTAGATCAGCCTATAACGTTCCCACTGCTAGGACACAGGCCGCGTCTCTGTGAGAGAAAGTGGGCCGTAATCCACCACGCGGGCCCGGTGCGGGTTGGTTGATGTCTTCGATCCGTCGATTCTATCGTTCGATTCGTTCTTCGATCTTCGAATTTTAGATTCTAGGACATAACGGTTTCCTCACGATGTTTTTCTTCACCGTTTTGAGGGTCGTAGGTTCGAACCCCGACCGGCACATTACTTTTTGTAAGTTATTTCATCACCACTGCTCTAAAAAGTAGATGATTTTCCTAAAATTTTAATAAGTGTGTGAGCTAAAGTAGTCACAGAATGTAAAATCAATGGCATAAAAATTAAAAAATATACAATTAAATTAGAAACCAGTTTGATTTTTTCTGAAAGATTACACCACTCCCTGCTATATAATATGTGAAGTGCCAGTTTAACACTTCGCCCTAGGTATAGTCAACTCTTTCATAAATGTGCATAAGGACCAATTTATCATATATAATGTTAAGTAAAGCCCCAGAGAGACGAGATGACGCGTCACAATTGCATTTAGTACTCTTATAGGAGCTTTATGTTAAACAGATATGCATTTAGATAGCTTTAGCTGATCTCTTGGTTCATCGTATCTGATACTTTTTTTTTGTTATGAATATTTATTTCACATATTTACATAATATACCCTAACAGACTTAAAATAATAATATGTACATGAGTATATGAAAAAATAAACACAAGAATCATTGGACATAAAAAAATTCGTCCGCATCGCTGTCAACAGGAACAGTGCCCAAAAGGCTGACAGCATTGCCACATAATATGGCGATGCTGATATTTAGCTAGAATATACAGGGTTATTCTTTAAAGACCAGCCAAATTTAAGGATGTGGTACAGACCATCAAACTGAACAACTTTCTCCATGGGACAAATAGCGTAATCGCGAAAATTTTATCAACTGTCCCATAGAAAACTTCAATACCTACTCGACCTAAATTTATGGGACGGCTGAATTTTTATTCGCGATTACGATGTTGGTCCCATGGAGAAAGTTGTTCAGTTTGATGGTCTGTACCACATCCTTAAATTTGGCTGGTCTTTAAAAAATCACCCTGTATAACTTTGTCCGTAGGAAAACTCCCGATATTCAGTAATACCGTGATGACTATTCCGATCGGCTTTTTAACACGACCTACTCTTAGAAGACGCTTACCAGCACATTTCCAAAAGACATTAACGAGTTTCTAAGTCAAACTATTCAAGTCGTTGGTCTAACACTTAACATTCAAACTAGAAACAATATTGGTCCTGCGAGCCGGCCCGTCAATCCGTCCCTGTCACTCGTCCACCGCTGATTCTAAAAGTCAATTACACGGGTTGGTACTAAAGGCCGTAGAAGTGACGTCAGCGAACTTCTCAGTGAACCCCCGATCGGCACGGACCCACTCTAATTGATTTCGGGCTACGTGGCCCAAACGTCTGGACTGGATGTTCTACAGTGACGTGGTTAATTTTGGTTTTGATTGGTCGGTGAGTTTGCGGTGTTTATAGTAGATTTACTAAGCCAGGAATTGTTGGCAGAAATAATGGAACTTGGTAATAATTATGACACACGTACACTCACATCATGCATGTATTCCTTGAGTAATGCAGAAGTGTAGGCAAATGATAATCCTTGATAAAAGTTTGAGTTCTAGAAAAAGTTTGGCTTTGTAAAGCGTCGTCTCTATCTATCTATGATACCTGTATGACTATCTCTTTCTAAAACCCGTATATTTAAGCCTGGTAGGTTAGGTCAGTACCTCAACGTATTTTTTATTTTCCTGATTCCCTATAGCCACAAACATGAAAATAAAATGTAAACTTTCCCATCGGACAAAGGTGCAAAAAAATACCAAAGCTGATTACGAAAATAAAGGTGAAAAAGAAGATATCGAGACATAACATGGCGCCACCTAAAACAGTTATAATGAACGTTGAGCGGTCAACCGCGGTCGTTCATAGAGAGGAACGTTTCCGGAACGCCGACTGCGTACAGTCACAGGACAGTCTAGCTCTCCAAACTTTGCTTGGCCGTTTGTTAACTAATAATTTTGAGTATGTCCATACTGCTAACGAATGCTGCCTTATTTTAAGTGCTGTGCTGTACCTATGTTCTGTGTTTTTGTTTACAGGAAAATATAATGTTTGTGGAACTGTTTAACGGAATAGGTAATAGTGAGTTTGATTGCAAGACAACTTATATCGTGAACATTTGATCGGAATCAGGAACAAGAAAACAACGCAGACTGCTAAAGCTATTATTTTATTCACGGGTGTTTGCAAAATATCATGAAAATAATTTTAATATCTACATAAACGTACCTATATTTAGCTTCAGTTACACCCATTTTCCATAATAACGAACACTTTGACCCCAACCGGGTAACTAAAGCTGTCGTAATTAACGTAGACAACTAGCCGTGTCCGATCGCCATGACGGACATTTCCGTCGGCCAGAGATTATACGCTGTTACCCCGAAACTTCGGACTGCCAGGCTTACCAATCACAGGCGTCGTGTAATTTTGAATAATGGCAACATTTTAGACAATTTCACGTTAATTTGGGAAAATAAAACGTTTATGGAGTAAAGGAAAATTGGGACGATTAGGAAAATTTTGATTCGAAATTGGCGGAAAAAATGTTAAGAAGATTAGTGGTTGTAAAAACATCAAGTAAATAAAGCGAAATAAATATCGAATTTTGACTGGTGAATATTTTATTTATTATTTTGACCGTTATGGTGAGTTAAAATACTGCCATTTACGATTAATTTAACAACTTATGATGAAAAATCGAGGTTAGTTCAAATAAGAGTATGACGGTGTCGTAATCGCTTGCATTTTTTAACTTACGGACTTCCATACAAACTTTCATCTCCTACCCAAAAATCCTTCCTTCGTGCTGACTTTCTTTATTGATTGGTTTTTTTTTTTGTGAAAATGGCATACACTATTCTAAGCACTGCGTTGTCTGTCAGTGAATGGATGAATTTAAGCTTTTTATTAAGTAGAAATGCCTATCTTGACGCTATAAGACAAGCCCTTTTGCAAGAACTTTATGAATCAAGCTCAACATCTCTTCACCACAAAATCGTGCTGAAGCCTCAAGTCTGTCTAATTACGTAACTGTCTTGTTAGCACAATTAATATCTCATCCCGAAGCAGACGGTGGCCGTGATCACGTCTTAGGAACCGATTGCGAGCCGTCACTTTATTAGTAAAGTAGTCTATAGGAGCAAGTTTGACGGCCGCCATGTTGGTTTGGTGGATTTATTGTACTTAATTATATTTGTTGCTGTATCTAAATAGTTGAGACCAATGGTGGCCCTTGAACTAATTAGTCAAAAGCAATCCTACGAATAAAACAAAACACTCGATACAACTTCGACACGGTGACATTGTCATACAAAATATGTTGTCATAAAATATTCAACCCTTTGTTCGCCGGCCAGGTATAACGAGGCTGGCAGGTGTGTCGAGATTGACGCAATATTTAATTAGAGCACTTCACGCTCCGAAGGGATTCAAAGGGCTCGAAATTCGCGTTCGCCTAGAATTATTGTAATGTCGCGCACTTACGCGTAAGTGCGAGTACAGTATGTTACGCGACGCTTCGTTGGTCGCCCCGACTGGGCCGTCGCGGAACAGGGATGAAGGCGCGTGGCTCTTTTTAAATGGTGCTTGTATCAATGTTTGAGTTGCCACGGTGGAACATGGTTCAATTATATTGAAAGAGTAAATTGCGTATTTTTACCACAGGTAGCACATCCATAGCTTTTGAATTTGCACGTTGCACTGCATCCAGTATGCTAACCTACAAATTGTCTTTCGCCTGGACAAAGACCTCTAATAAAGAAAAATGTGTAGGTACGTCTTTACGCAATCAAGAACAATTGAATACTTTAAGGTTATCGTAATTTAGGTAAAACATTCGTATACAACTGTGTACCAATGAAACTCGACTACTGAATAATAAAGAAGGTCGTTCTTCAGTTCCTGAAATAAGAAAACTGTATCATTTTTTGACAAACAACTAGTCTTGCGTTAGCTAGCAATGCACAATGGTTTCTTTAGGCAAAGCGGGCCTGAGCTCACAATGGAACGGGAAAAAAGCGAGGCCACGGAGAAGATTAATTTCAGACCCTATTATTATAATAACTATGTCGTTAAAATAATATTATAAGGCTTTTAATAAAAGGGGTATAAGGAGTAGAACATTAAATTGCTCGCTAGAGTTAGCGCTAACGTTCAAAATTATAATGATAATTTGTCTTAAAAAACAGGCAAGTCAACGATGTTAGATTTTAGGCTTAGTACGCACTGCGATTAAACGCAAGCGGTTTGAAACCGAACACATGGTGCTCGCCAGAAATCTATGGTGGTACTGAAATAAAGTCGAGTAAACGCCAGCAGCTGTACGTGTTTGTACGCGGTTTAGCGTTTTCAGCTATTTCAAAACCGCCTGTGTTTAATCGCAGTGCGTGCTAAGCCTTACTTGTAAGAACTTTTTTACACTTGAAACTAAGATTGTTACCTTGTTAGAAAAAATAATCCTAAGGAACGACCCCAGTAATAAGCCACAGCGTAAAAAACGAAACTACAAAAGTTTGATAGACCGTAATTTCTCCTGTAGCAGTCTCAATATTTTTTTGCTCTGTGGACCTTTCTTTAACAAGGTAAGAACAAATCCTGGGTAGGATCTGGGACGACAAAAAAGGCATACCTTTTTGAATAATGTCTCCACGTGTTAGGATCCAGGACATTTTGACGCGATGTCAGCTTTGAAAAGAAATATTAGCGTAAAATTTATTTGTGTGTGAAATATCTGAGACCTCACCTTTTGCATAGCCAAGTGTGTTACCATTTTGTTCTTACATTTTTATACTGATTTGGGTACGAGAGGGAAAATTGAGCCTTTTGTCATCTCGTAAGGAGTAAAGGTCAATTGGGGAGAGGTCAGCACTTTGGAGGGATGGACATGAGGATCGTTTGTAGGTATTTGTGAACCGTTAACCCGTTTGAGCTATGTGGCTAGGTGACTAACATTGTTGTAAAAAATCGCTAAGTTGTTTCTTAGCTTGATCGGTGAATGAAGATAAAATGAATCGTTATTCGTTGTGTAAGTGAGCATACTTTTGGGCCTGTGGGCCACCGATCTCGGGTCCGCTTCCGGTTTGCAGTAAAACAATGTTTTTAGGGTTAACAGAGTGTTTATAAATGCTTTGTTCATTCCACTTTGTTTGAGTCTGTTATGATGATATAAGTCTAAAAAGTGTAGAAATAATAATGACAGTGACACACATATACACAATGAACAAAGTGTTTATATGTATTGTTATATCAGACTCTAAGAAAATGGGACTGACTTGTGTAATTAATAAATAATTACCTATCACGTAAAAAAAACAGTTACATTAAAAATGCTAATTAGTCTTATAGATATATTATAATCAGGTTATTTTTAATAAAGGATTAAAAAAGGGATTGTGTGTTTCCTGTAAACGCGCTCAAGACTCAGAACAAATTCAATATGGGACAACGTTCAATAACACCAGAATGCCAGTAAATCCAAACTAATCCAAGAACAAAATAATGTTACCCACCTCTATCTCACATATTTGGCACCTAACATGTTTGTCCCAAGTATCTTTTCCTACCATTTTCCACTAGAAGACAGTGTAAAATCCGCCGGACTGAAGGGTAAATCCGTAAGAAGCGCGACCATTACTCAGGTGAGTGTAAGTTCTTCTTGCGTCGGTACTGCATGGAGATTTGTCATTGTGACACGCTTTTATATTACACGGAGGATTTTTATTAGACTTTGGAGGAACCCTAAGAACGTTATATGTGTCTAGGAGTTTATTATATCTCTATGTGTATATTTGACAGCCCCGGTGGTCTCGTGGTTGCAAGTGCGGCTGCTGAGCGTGGGGTCCTGGGTTCGAATCCCGGGTCGGACAAAGTGTTATTGGATTTTCCTTTAGGAATGTCTTAGTAACAGTGCGGAGTTTGGAAGTTGGCGGTTAATACCCCCGTGCCTCGGAAAGCAGGTAAAGCTGTTGGTCCTGCGGCAGATCTCTCCCCGGTCGTGTCGGATTGCCGTCCCATCGGACTATGAGAGTAAAGGACCAGAGTACTCCTGTGTTTACGCACACACTTATGCTAAATAATATCTCCCACGTCTCCGTTGCGATTGGCCACTGTGACCGAAATCTGTCGGCAGGCAAAACCGTGAAAGGAAAGACGTACACTGGTGTAATTTGCACCGCTCAAAATGAGTCTAATTGATGTTTGAATTCACGCGCAGTATGAAACTGAATGTAATTTCAGCGATTCACTTTGAGTAACATCATCAAAATGTTACATTCAACAACCCGCACTGGGACCGCGTGGTGCAATACGGCCCACTCCATCTCACAGAGAGGCTCATGGACATTATAGGCTGATTATATTATGCCAAATCCTTGTCCTAGCCCGAAATGTCTTATAAAAAGGAAAAAGCTTTGTTAATAATCTAAAAAAATGTTTAACCGATCAGTTTCCTTAAAAAATCTCGACTGCTAAACTCAACAGGCACCTGTTCACAATCCCTTAGGAATTATAATATCGTTTGACGAGGTTCAGTGCAGCATCAGAGAGAGCAAATAATACGCCCACGGAGGGATTATATCGAGTAATTCTCTAATGCTGGCCGGTTAGGGGATTTAGCAGCTGCGCCCGGCAGGGGACCGCGAAGAATTAGTAGAGTTTCTCTCTGCCTATTAATGTGGTGCATTTGTTTAACGTTCTGTTCTGTTTCTGTTGTTTTTTGAGGATCGGCAGGGCGCTAGGTTTAGGTGATTATACTTGATGTTCTTTGTCTCTCAGTCTATCGTGTGATCAGAGAATCATAAGATTATATTAATGCAGCAATAAGTTTAATTGTAAGAAATATTAAGTAGGTCTGTACAGCTGACTCAGAAAAACATTATGATGTCCTGGTAGTCACGCTCTGCAAAAGTGTGTCAGTCAAAGATAATGGTTCTCACGACGGAAAGATAAACAAAACAAAAACAACCATCCTTAATCACCAACAAAAAATCAAAACACAACTAGCCATCGTCTAAATTGAAAATTTAACTTTCATTATAATAAAACCCGAACATTTTGCTACGTGATCGTTCCACCCATAAAATGTGAGTGCAAATAAAATAATGGCCCCGTTCAGTTTCCATTATTGGACCAACGTAACAATAACATATAAAAAAGTGTCATAAAAATCTAGCGAAATTACTGCTTTTATAGCTCCGTTGATCTGTAGGAGAGATGTGGACCAATGTGATGCTGACAGCTGTTTCACTTTTTTGCGTTAATTGTTTGCGTGTGTGACGTTCTTTGACGACATAAGACCAACTGTGTGCTACATTTACAGTTTGCAGATTCAATTAAGTATGTTCACGAGGAATGCTATAAGGTAGCCTACAATTTTTTTTAACCTTCTTGATCCTGAACAGTATAACATAGGTAATGGTTTTACGTTTCAATTAAAATGATATTAACTTTTTATCGGCCAGTGTCCAAAACCCTGGCAAGATTCTAATTGGAACGCCCGAAATCTTCCTTCATTTCTACTCGAACGAGCTCAAGCGCCAAATGAGTGCACTCGTTTGAACAGTACCTACCTATTTAATTACTTGATTTCAGAAACTGGCTATAACTATTTCTTAGTTAATACTAAGGAATAGTTTTAGTAGTAGTTGAAGTAGTATTATCGACGGAGGACTTCCAAGTCGTGAGCAACAGCTAGTGCTGTGGCTCACGACTTGAAAGTCCTCCGTCACTTCAGTACAGAACTATAAAAATCCTTTCTTTTTATCTCCTCAACTTTGCAGCGCTGTCACCTCCGCTAGTAGCGTAAACAATTTTCATAGTTTCATGGGCAGATGTCAAAGTTTTTCCTCTCAATGGCGGCCGCTCGACGGAAAATTTTCCAACTTGCTCCTTGAATTTTAACGCGGCACGAACTCTGATGTCGTTGCCATACTTTGTTGGCGCGATATTATTAAAAAATATCAAATAATATTTGTGTTTTTGTGATAGATATGAGGTAGATACTAGGGTGGAGGCTCGTTTTTATGGATACAATTTATGTCAAAAGTAAAAATCCTTTGGTGTAACTCCTCTCGAGTCTCGGGTCGTTAGGTATGTGAAAAGCTTGTCATGGAACAAACAACCAAGTCCTAAAAGAAAACAGTTTATTAGCTAAAAAACTTCCCCAACATTCTTTATCGTAAAATCTAGGTCGTTCTTATAAAACAGTGTTTAATCTTTTACGATCTCACACAATGGGTGTAGCTAACAAACTTCGAAGAAAGAGACTTCGCGTGTAAGAGCACAAAACGGTCCAATTACTGCTGAGGTTACGTGCCATGTTTAGTATAGCGACATCTAGCGCCAAGTATGTGAACACGTTAGTAGTTCATGATAACTATTTGTGTGAGTGAGCGGAGTCTGAATCACGCTAATGATATTTTCGCAGAAGTTGCTAATAGTTTTCCGTTTAATTTTTAGCTGAAAAACTTTTCATTAATTTCATTTTCCTTGATGATGAGCTTACATTTGGAATAAAACTGGTCAGTGAGTCGTCTTAGACTAGCATGATTTAAATTGTAAAAATTGAGTTGTAATAGTTGACCATCCGGCCGTTAGTCTGCTAAACCCCAACTATCGTTTGCAACTTTTGACAAAACCAGTACATAACCCGTTTCTATAGTGTTTCACCGGTAATTTTCTAAAACAACAAACAAATGGAAGCCGTGATGTGTGAAACAGAGGCGGCGCGGCGCGGGTGCGCGGCGGCTACGCAGCGACGCGTGACCGAGTGCGTGAAGCACCACGTTCTATAATTTGTGATACTATATGTTTGCTAGTGCTGTGGCGTGCTTTATGTTTGTAGTACACACTAGTCATTGGGTTTTGATAAACGGAAGTTACCTATGTATTAACCCATCCAAGGTTTTTCTATGGGCTTCCTATACTGATTTTTCCATCAAAGGGTGTTGTCTGCTGTGGATCTAAGCGAGTCCTTTTTAATAACTGCTTGTCAAAAATCAATTTTAAAGAGTTGTGATTATGCGATGGGAGTCCGTTTCATATGTATTTATTTATTTATATATATGTACTTTATTGTGCACCAGAAAATTCATAAAAAATACAATTTTCAAAACAAAACATACAATCTCTTCCAAGCAATTCTGGAATGGACAGTGACTGCGTGGACATAGAAAATGGGGTAGGTAGATACATAAATAAATACATACAAAATATAAACAACGTAAATAAATGACGACTACAGATTATTGCAGCTACGAAAAAAAGATCACAACAACAAGTAATGTTCCTTCACGAGTCTCTTAAATACAGCTAATGATTGCGCACGTTTTATTTTATAATATTTAGACGATTTGCGTCATAATATTTAGACGATACCAACAAGCAATGATTTATTCCACCATAAGGTCCCTACAAGAAAAAAGCGAAAGTTGGTGAAGATTTTCTGAACATATTTGAATGGAATTTGGAACACAAAAATCTCAAAATAAAATATAGGTAAAAACAATTTTTGTGACGCCAGTCTCGGTCCCATACCTCGTAGAAAGAAAGAAAAGAAAGAAAGAAAAATGCATTTATTTGCGTAGCAGTTACTTTTTCTCAAACATATTCAATGGATAGTTAAACTAACAAACGATAAAACTAAAAAAATATTATCCTAACCTAACTAAAACTATGAACAAACATACGTCTTTTTATCTACAACAGGAAGAAGTTGCCCAAGAAAGCAAGTGAACCGCATGTCATAGCTATTAGGTATGCAATAATTCTCAGTACAACAAACATTCATTCAACTCAAGTAACAGGTAATAAAATCACAAAGTTACAGAACCGTTCGTCATGAAACAGACTCGCTCGTACATGAATTTGTGTTCTCCCTAATTTATTGTCAAAGCATTTTAGTACGGTTACTAGGTTTCAAAGACTAGATCACCTAAGAGTGGAACAATTTTGTTCCTTAACTAACCTGGGAGCATGGTTATACCCTGTCCATTAGTTAAAACGTTTTTTGACAGATGGAACTAGTGATTGCAGCAACACACAATACATTGATTGATACACGTACGGTATTATAATGTCTGTAAGAAGCCATAAATAAGATAATTCAATAAGATAAGGGCAGTTTGTATATTTATTTTAATACGCATTTTAAAGTTATCTTTTACGTAATCTGGAATATGTACGTTCCTAACCTAATGGACAGGGTATAGTGAACATCGTCCTTGAGGATACAATAGATTAATGTTTATTGTGTATAGTATTACAGCTAGTAGTACCAAGTGGATACAGATCTACGCAAAACTATAATACCGGAAGCAAATGGTTCAAATGCCAGCGTTAGGCTAAGGTGGGGACCTTGGCCTAATACTGGCGTTTGAACCATTTGCTAAGTGCTGGTTTTCAGCTTAAAACCTTGACTCCTGTTTACACAAAAAAGGTACATTTTAGCAATAAAAATCTTAGTTTCTCTTTGTTCTGGATTCGATTCCCTGGTCGGACAAATTGTTATTCGGGTTTTCAATAGTAAATTCTTTGGAGAAGATTAGTGTGGAAATAGTTTCTTGCCTTACATAACCGATAAAATGTGCGTACACCATACTCTCCTGCCTATCCTTTCGAGGAATATAAGCATAATGTTATGTCGACTCATTTGTCTGGCATTAGGACAGTTACAAACCTGTATGGTAAGCAACAAACTGCCGAGAAATATTTTAGATCAGTTACATTTTCTTCACAACCATATCAAACTAAGTTCACTTCTATGTACTACATCAATACTCTTTGATAGCATATCTATACTGCAGGTTCTAACTGCTTTGAGTTATCATCGAACGAGTAGCGAACGCTTTTATATAATATAGTACTTCATCCGAGCTATCGATGTCAAACGTTCAGTACGTTTGACAAAATAACTGAAATGACGAATTCACGAATGTTAGTTAAAACTTGAATTGGAATAGCCATCGTTCATCTATTTAGATTTACGTATATAAATAATAGGGATTATACATAGTCTGTCGCGACTTACGAGGTGTAAATCGTAGATTCGAACCTAGTCAGGCGTTTTACTTTGTTTAAACGATTTAATCACCACTAATCTCAAAACAGTGAAGGAAAACATCGTGAGGAAACCAGGATCTGCTAGAACCAAAAAATCGATTCATGTGACATCTACCAACCCACACTGGGCCCGCGTGGTGGATTACGGTGGAGTGAGTTTTAAGTTCTCAATCTCTAGCATCAGGTGGAATGACAGCTCACTTCACCTAAGTTTGCACGGTGAGATTTTTACAGAATAGACCTACCGGTCTGTTACAGTCTCACTGCAAGGTAAAGGCTTCTTCTCCTGCAGAGAAAGAATGAGCATCTTCACTTCAGTGAGGGTACGATATTAGACCACCGCAAACGTTTATCTATACGTACTTATATGTCTATTAGTCTACTAGTCTGTAGGCATTCCAACCAAATATCCGTGACATTTTTCGAACACGAAATATCACATAACTCGTGAAACTTGCGGTACGAGTGTGATCCGATTATTTCAAATAAAATGCACTGAAAAAATTCCATCGGAATTCCACTGGAATTCCTAATGGATAAATGCCACATCTACGTAGTGGTCGAAAACAGAAGCGTCAGTTTATTCCAAATCTAAATCGAGTGCACACCATTTCCCATACCTAGAAATACGCAGGTACCTACATACAACACAAACTAATTCAATAAAAGTATAAACACAATCCTAGCCAGCTCTAATGGCCGCCAACCGACCGGAAACTGCGAGTAGCTCCACGTATTTACTTTACAAATACATTCGAGCTAAGCAGTTTGTTTGGCTAGCCGTTCGTTCGGCTCGCCTTCGGTCTGAGGTGGTCTGGTTATTAATTAAAGATAATATTTTCGTATGCACGTGCGGAAAGTTTGAAGCATTTCTCACGTATAAAGATAAGGAGTGAAAGCACTTATGTAATTAGCTTTTCATATGGGAGTAAACTAACATTCTTGGAATTAAATCTGTAGGTAGACACATGACTGGGCAGTAAAACTCACGATGACAGCCGTCTGCACTTACGAACACGTTTGACGTATTTGTATACATAGTGTTGTTACAAAGTGTTGTTTTTATGGTATTAAGGAATTATAATATTAAGGATCCATATCATAAAAATAAAAAAATTGTATATTTATAAATATGTTAACAATATAAATTAATGATTTGAATAGTGAATAATTGCGTGGTAATAGTATATAATAATAATAGTAATAGGTATAATAAAAATTTGTGTAAACTTAATAAAAACATCCATGCGTGTTTGCAGGCAGAATACAATAACACTTAGGTAATAAGATCTTACCTTAAATACCAAAACAATGTATTTATAGCTAATAAACGTTTGATTTGATTGTGTTTGTGGTACAGAACACACACACATACAGAGCTTTTGCCCGCAGCTTGGCCCGCATGGAGGTCGGAAGTTATCCCACGGGAACGTATTACCGGGACGAAAAGTATCATATGTCCTAACCGGGGTCATAGTCTACATGTGTCCCTAATTTCATCGAAATCCGTACTGCCGCTAAGGCGTGGAAAGGTAACAGAGTTTCTTTCTCATTTATGTATAATATCAGTACTTATGGATAGCGGTCGTTTCTCTTATACCTTAACTTTAGGCTTCTGTGCGTTATGGGAACAGTCATAAAGAACTTCAAAGCGCTTAAAACAGTGTTTATTGTTACTGAGCCACTAAAGACAATTAGTAGTTATTAGCTTATTTCCCTCACGACTCCCGCGGGCATAATTGGAGTAACCTCCACTTAAGCAGAGGCTAAAATGCAGACTGGCAAAAATATCGTACAGAGCTCACTGCCGAGGGTGCGTCGGACGTCATGTGGAGACATTTAGTTATTTGTATTTTATTTAATAACACAATAGTCCTGCACCGACCGCGGGTTGTCCTTAGGTACTCTTGCTTAGTCCATACAGGGATAATCGTCGGTTGGTGCCTCCTCATCATTTAAAATTGTTAAAGAGGCCTCTGCGAGTTGGCTTCCGCCCTTCACATGCCTTCTCAAAATGTCTTTGACATATCTCGGGACCCGAGGGTCCCGAAATATGTCAAAAACATTTTTTCATCATATTATGTCAAAGTCATTTTTATAATAATAATAAATCGTTTATTAAATAGTGTTCTTACATTTCCTTATTTATTTATTTTATTGGTTCACCAACAATTGTTTACACAGATTCTATGCTAAATGTAACATGCGGAAGTGTGTGTGCAACAGTGCAACGATCACTTACAGGCAAACTCCGCATGCATAAAGAAGTTGTACAAAAAAATAATTTATATTAATAATTTCCTTATGACTAAAGAACAAATAAACTCTAAAAATATTGTTACAAGGGAAACATAATTTTAATATTTTAACTTGTGGACCAAGTTTACTTCTGTAGAACAAAGCATTTGAATGCTCTTTGCTAATAATAACAAATTGATATCACCAAACCGTCTCCCAGCCTCGGTTATCCATCAAAATACAAGTATTAACTGTATGTGTTGAAATATTATTATTTTTGTTCGAAAATCATATTAAAATATTTCAAAAAGTCCTATGAACACGTATTTCGTTGACTAAACTGTATGTACACAATGTATAACTAAGGATATGATCACAGTAAAACGGATTAGGAGAAACTGAACACGACGGTCACAAGTACCTACTGATAACTTGAGTGCAGGCCTCGGCTACTGCCTGCTAGTAACCTTAGTTACGGCACCAACAGACGATCTGCTTGACATCCCCTTGTATAGGAGGTATGGGAAATGTATTGGTTACCAGAAAAACTAACAACATCGGACG
This sequence comes from Apamea epomidion, assembly GCA_947507525.1. Lineage (NCBI taxonomy): Eukaryota > Metazoa > Arthropoda > Insecta > Lepidoptera > Noctuidae > Apamea > Apamea epomidion. The sequence goes on from OX382226.1 coordinate 1,030,990, forward strand.
TAAAATTATGTTTTTTATCCATCAGTCTAGTCGTGGGATTATGTGCGTGTTATAGGGCGAGAAGAAAAATTATGTACATGTATGAAAAATTCGGGTCAGTTACGCCATTTAAGTGTAACTCAAGAACGGTTGGACCGGTTTTTATGAACTGAGATTTGTTGGATTTGTCTCCGGCCCGAATAGCAGAACATAAAAATTAAATGATTGTTCCCAACTATGTTGGTATCGGCTTCCAGTCTCACCGGATGCAGCTGAGTTCCAGTATTTTACATGGAGTGACTGCCTATCTGGCCTCCACGACCCATTTATTGGGTAATGCGATACCCCTTGGTAAGATTGGTTGTCAGACCTTTGGGCTTCTGACGACCCGTAACGACTGTCAAAGAATCTCGTCGAAGATCTACGAATGACAGCCGGGACCAACGGGTTAACGTGCTTTTCGAAGCACGGAGAGGTTTTGGTATGGAAATATGGTCACCCATCCATGGACCAACCGCGGCAAGCGTAGCTATTGCTATTGTGTGTATTTATAACCTTTTATATTATATAAATATATTTGTCGCAGCGTTTGTTCCCAAGCAGCATTCTGTCTGGTGAGCACCTTATGCGAGGTCAGAACCGTTTTGATTACTACGTACAGTGAAATCTAATCTAATAACGTATGCAGTGAAGTGCACTAATTCTATGTAAACATTATATCAGTATAATACTAGATTACTAAGGACATCGTCATTGATTTTATCTTATAGTGGTATTTTCAGTTAGTTTTTGAAGACAAACCGGCAAAAAAAAGGACGAGGTTCGCAAGTTGACGCGTATTTTTAGGGTTCCGTCCCTCAATAGGAAGAAACGGAACTCTCATAGGATTACTTCGTTGTCCGTCCGTCTGACTACGCTCTAAAAAAATCAAGCTTCTTAGTCAACGGAAAAATAAAATACAGCCATTTTGACATATTTTGACACTCGCAAATAAATCAAAACCTTACTAGGGGTACTTGCCGTTGATCTAGAATCATGAATCATTCTCATTCTGTTAATTGAATTGAATTAAATTGAATTGAATTAAATTGAATTGGATTAAATTGAATTAGAATGTCAAATAAATTAATTTAATAAGTAGTTATATGGTACTAACATAGTTTTTAAGCCTTTACTAATAATTGTATGGAGTTATGTTCTGAATTAAATTATCATTATTATGTCGTTTATTTATTTAGTCGTCTTATTTTGTTACATTTTTAAATATTAGTATGATTAAATAAAAAAATTAAAAAAAAACATTTAAAAATATAAAAAAATTGTGATCCACCGGTGTCGGGAGCAGGGTCCAAGCTACCGGTGGTTAGGGCTCCAGAGATAGAAACCTCCTCACAATGCGAGCCGTATCGAGGAGTACTGCCTTCTGAATCAGGCCCTTGATCCAACCGCCTAACGAGAGCCTCGATAGATGTTGATCGAGGCTGTCGGCCATCAGGCCATTGGCCGATACGACAATCGGCACAATGACAGTTGAGCTCACATTCCACATGTCAACAACCTCGCGTGCTAAGTCAAGATATTTGATTTGTTTATCTTTCTCAGCTTTCACGAGGTTCCCGTCATGTGGAATGGTAACATCAACAATCATTGCGCGGCGCACTAATCGATCTATCACCACTATATCAGGTAAAAAAAATTAAATTATCATTATTATTATTATTACTCCTCGGATAGATTCTGAAGCGCTTTGGGTTACAGACTAGTATTAGTCTAGGGAACATTATGCACCATGATTCAATGTTGGGCAGCACTTGGTCCAACGTCCATACAAAAATGGTCAATCTCCTTTGGCCAGAAACAAGGTCTTACAGCACATGTAAAGGAAAATGCCTGAAAGTTTGTTAATTTGTTTGCCATTACAAACTTACATTTGCAGTTGGACACTTGGCCGTGACGTATATGTTATACCGATGTATGGAGAACATGTTTTAAAACTACAATGTTACCAGCTTCTGGCGCTGTAAACGAGACACAATAGAAATTTTATTGTTATGACGGCTATAGTCATATAACGCGCTTGAAAGTGTTGTTTGTTTTTGGGATAAATTCAAACCGACGACGGAACCGGTCAGTTTGCGTAGTCCAACACGCATTTGGCGCCTAACTTTTTACTGAGTAGCCCCCTATTTTGACGATAATTTACATATTTATCGGATAAGTACCTCAATGTCGGTTCCATTTTAAATTCAAAAGAAAACAGCATCCCTTAGCCGGATCACACACTACAACCGCCACGCAACGGAATGCGGGAAACGGAGCCAAATTCCCCGCGTGGAAACGCGTTTTTATCGAATTTGTATGTAAAAAATCGCCCCGTCGCGTGGTGAATTGTAGTGTGTGATCCGCCTAAGGGCAGAAAAATAGAGGTTGATTGATTTTTCAGCTACGAAACTTTCACCTGTGAACTTATTTTGTTGAAGCTTAGCACACATGTAGTATTTTTTGTTACCTTATGACTGGTCGAAAATATTTAAATACTATAACTTGTTCGTACGACGGTACGCTCAGGAGTGGATTTTTCCGGTGTCTGTGTTTTCCGAGGAATGAATAGGCTACTTCTAGACAATGTGCATGCATATACTAAGATTAACTGCCGTATCATGAGTGTGTTCTCAGACAAAACACACGTTCAAAAACTGGCTTGACTTGGATCAGGTACCTAATCAGCTTATACGAGTATACATAAAGTACGTCCACGAGTGGCGATGACTACAACAACATAACATCACGCCTGTATTACCCCAAGGGTCAGGCAAAGGTGTAACTGCAGTACATCCACATTTTGCCAGTTATCTTTAAGTCCCATATAGCATGGGGCGAGCCTATTGCTACCAACCAAGCACAAACCCAGATTCAGGGCCGCACACACTTTCTGGGCAGTGTAGAGGTACGAGGAACAGGGTGTAAAGTTCACTCATCCTCCATAAAAAAGGGAGGATCCTCCGACCAGACGGGTGTTGTGTCTGGCAGGCAACTGCCCAACGATTGATGTTGAGAAATTGTATGTATGCTAACTGCGCGGTAAACTCTGCTTGCGAGATGCAGTATTTGCGTGACGTCAGTATGACGCGTTGTTCGCATGTGGCGTTGTAGATATAGATACCGCTACAGCAGTAATTCCTGCTATCAATATGGTTGACCTGCAAATCTTTTTACTACTGAGTTATTATCGTATACCTTGTGCCGAGTTCACACGCGCGTATTGAAATATACGCCACTTCCCACATCGTTTTATAAATGTCAAGCCGTTGAGTTTCGTATTTCAATCTGGAGCACTTGTCACGGTTGGATGGTTGACTCCTGAGCCCCTTGTTGGCACGTGCTCACTTAGTCTTTCGAAGTGCTTGTTCAGTTCTATGTGTATGAGGTTATTATAAAGTTTTTTATTAAAAACAGAGGAATTCAAAGTCACAAAATATAAAAATACTTGACTGATACGGAATTTCTCTTCATAGTTATCGAGAATTATAATTTTATGACCGGATTTTTTGCATCGTGATGTCAATCGTTAAAGTGGAGGTGCAAGGGGTCAAAATAAAAAGAAACCTAAAATGATAATAGTAATTTTCCAAATAACATTGTTAATGTTTTGGGCTGTCTTAGTAGTTTTTAAAAAAAAAAGAAAAATTTAAAAAAAAAAGCTTTTATTACTTGTTAATAAAAAGAACTAAAAAGTTAAAAATAATTTAAGCTTGATAAGAAAAATACGATTATATAGGTACCTACTAAATAAAAGCGTGTTGCATTTTGATGGAACATTAAAGAACGTTTAGCATAATACATTTTCATTATTTTTCTTTTGCAATCACAATGTTACACGCTTTTACCTTCCAGCTCCATCATCAGACCCTGGTTACCATCTAGCACCAAAGTGCTCGTCAAGACGAATCATACGAGCCCAAGCTCGATGGGGTTGTGTCGTTTAATTACTGAGTTTCTATGGCCACCTTCCGGTTCCATCATCAGATCAGCTCCATGTTATAATAATTTTGCATTGTCGTCCGATTTACACATGCATGCAAAATTTCAGCTCAATCGGTAACCGGGAAGTGGATCAAATTTAACTTGCAAGATTTGATTACAGACACATCGTGACAGGTGAAACTAAATAAAAGCTTGTAAAATGTAAAAAAGAGCATTTTTATATTGGCTTGTCAGCGTACATTGGTCTGTTATAAGTATTGACATCCTCCAACCGCTTTCTAACCTTTCTCCCATGTATTCTGTTGTCAAGGCCATACTCATTTAATTAGGTTCCCCACAATTACGAACTTTTCACATGGGACTTCCCACATGGCATGTTTCGGGGGCTGTGCGAAACATTTCTCAGCTAAACTGCTCGACTGGGAAAACAGGATTTTCACACAACTCATGACAATTGCCCTTGCATGTGGTTTATGTACTGTCGTAAAGGTTCATTAGAAAACCAGCGTCAGTTATCAACCGTCTGGCATTAATGCTGAAATGGACCTCTTTGGCACAGCCGTGAGGCACAGACTGTTGTATTTAAAGCATTACATTTGTTGTTTTGTATTTCGTGTTACATGAATTGTTGCCAAATAAATGTTTTTCTTTCTTTCTCAATAGCCCAGAAGTTGCGTCTTGTATACGTGGCCACCAGATTGAACCTAGGCACCTCAGTAAGAGGTTCTTCCACCCGAGTGCCAGAGAGGGTCATGTTTATTGTGAAAACCTTTTTTTAATCTTCTGTTAAACCACCGTACGTTATTTTTATTGAAACTGTATTTTTTTCAGTACTTACATAATTTGTTTTATATTCTGTTGCTTGTGATTTGCGACGTGAAAAATGTCACAGGTACATGTGGAATTTGAAAACGTGTGCAAAGCTATGCCGAGCAACATGGCGGTAGTTCAGGCGTAATTGTGGACGAATGGCTATTTTAATCAAACTATAGATAGTTTGATTAAAATAGCGCTATTCATATAGATTCCACGAGTGTTGATAGTTTGATTTATTTATGACTGAAACGCTAAGGCTCATCATCCACGAAGCTACTTAAAACTATGGTGTTGCCAATTCAAGTCACCAATGAGTAGCCAGAATGTTACAAAACTAATTGTTATTTTTTCTTGTTTGTTTATGTTCTTTTTATGCGTCATGTTTGCCGCAAATAAATGCATTTTTTTTCAACGTTAACGCGTTATTGACTAGTTTGTGATTGATTGCGTCAATGAGTGCTGTACATTCTGCATAATCAGCCTATAATGTTTCCACTGCTGTGAAACAGGCCTCGCTTCGGTGAGAGGGAGTGGGCTTTAATCAACCACGCGGGCCCAGTGCGGGTTGGTGTATGTCACGTCTTCGATTTCTGGTACTAGGACATGCCGGTTTTCTTACGATGTTTTCCTTCACCACTTGTAATTTATTCCATCACTGCTGCTGTCGTTTTGAGAAGTAATGCGCCTGTCTGGGTTCGAACCCACGACCTACAAATTATAAGTCAAGCCGTAACCACTGGGCCATTACTGCTTTATAACATTATGAAGAGCTATCAATCAATATGTGTATAAGTGACAGACATATACTTCTCCCAAGAGACGCCACAACACCCGGTTCTTCACTTTTTGCATCCTGTCGCAGATCCTTTGTAAAGTCATCCGTCCATTCAGATAGGATTGACGATACCTTTGCTGATATACGGTCCCCACTTGTGACCTCGTCTGCTTCAGCGACCATCAGTCCTTTGTCAACTCAATATGAAAATATACAGTTTGGGTGGAGACCAATTTCTTAAGTGGTAGAAGTGTACTTACTAAGAAAAGATTACGAGTATTCATATGTGTCCCAAACGGATTTCACGTAGGATTAAAGTTTGTGTGCGTACTTGAGTAGGAAATTAAACTTGCAGCTAGCTTTTTCTGAATAAGTTTTTGTTAAAAGCTTAAATCGTATAGTTGAACCACTAGTTTCGATTTGTGGAAACTTGTCACTGGCAGTGTTCGGAACGCGTGCGAACCGAAGTGTAGTCGTGCGAAACATCTCGTTCAACCGTGACATATGTCCCACTTCGCTATATCATTCTAAAAATGTTATTGTCTGTTACCAGTGTAATGTCTGTGATTGCCCTGAAAACGGAATTCACGTAATATTGAGTACGAGTTTATTTGTGTTCGAACCTTAGTTACGTATTTTCTACGTTAATCAGAGACATCAAGAATTACGTTGACAGAGAACAACGTAAATAGAACCGGACTAAGGTACAGTCTACACGTCAGGGGTAACCTAACCAGCTGGCCTTTTGTTCTACTGATACCCCGTTACTATGCGAGGCCAGCCATAGATCAAGTATTACCACTGATGTGTGTCGACTGTACCTCTGATGATAAAAACCGGCTACCCGCACTGGGCAATGTTACATAGTTTGCTGTAAAGAATGCATAGTTGACGGCTATGAGATGGGTCTTTTTAAAAATATACCTTAATATTTATCTGCTACAAACCTCGCTATTGTTGCCCCATTGACGTTGTAAGCGACAATGGCTCAGGGTGCGGATATCCGCTCGGAAGGGCGCGGGTTCGAGTTGGACTCCATTGAACTATTGAACCCTTTCATCACAATCATGCTAATGCAAAACTAATGGATATTTATTGCTTATTTTATGTTTATCAGCTTTAGTGACAGTACGTTTACCTACGTTGTGACTTTGTGGCCATTTGGCTACGTTCGACAAAGGAAACACAGTACGATGTGGTAGCAAGGTAGGTGTACAATACGCCCTTAAACGGTAGGGTAAAAACGTGATTTGGAAAGCGTTAGAGGTTTTCTTCTTTTTTAACTATTGTTGACTGATGATGAGAGGCTAGGAAGAGGGGCTTGTGTAAGTAATAACAGCCTCACGGGTCGTTCGATCAGGTTAAGCTACGCTTGTCGCGGTTGGTCCGTGGATGGGTGACCATCTTTACATACCAAGACCCCTCCGTGTCTCGGAAAGCACGTTAAGCCGTGGATACCGGCTGTCATTCGTGGATCTTTGACCTACGGGTCGTCAGAAGCCCGAAAGTCTGACAACCAGTCTTACCAAGGGGTTACGTATTACTCAGTAACTGGATTGTGGAGATCAGATAGGCAGTCACTCCATGTAAAATACTCGTACTCAGCTGTATCCGGTTAGACTGGAAGCCGACCCCAACATAGATGGGAAAAGGCTCGGTTGTGACGGCACGGTTGTGAAAGGCGCAGTGGTTAAGCGATTGACTGCTGCGCTGCATGTCGCGGGTTCGATTCCCGCACGGAACAAATATTTGTGTGGCCTACAAGTAGTTGTTCCGGGTCTGGCTGTTTGTGTATGTGAGTTTAAATGTTTGTAAGCGCACCCACGATAGTGTGGGGCATCGTTTAAAAAAAAAAAAATCGTCAAGGAAGTTCAGTCATCTATTGACAATTATCATTGATCCGTCAGATTGAAAAGTAGCAAGTAAATCATTGATTGTCCAGTCTCCTTCTTCGAACATAATGTAACTATCTCCCTTCAAGCTAATTTCCCTTTTAATACCCCGCCGCGGGCCCCTGTCCTACGCTACGCATTCTGGCCATGCCAACCGGTGACAAAGTGCAGTCACTCGCAATTTATGTGCTCCCTTGGACATGAGGCCGTGGTCCTAACTGAGGCCATTAATTTAAGGCCAATTGTAATGTTGATGTATTTTATGAGGGCTTAATGCATCTGGAACGACATTGTCTTGCGTGGAAAATAGAACAGATCTATATAAGGCATTATATAACGACTCGTTTCGGTTATAAAAGTGGTAAATATGAATAACAGTAGGGAAAACCGTCTTTGCCGTATTAAGATTCATAGAAAATGAAATGATGAAATTTAATTTTTACACCAATTCTCTTCTAAATATCTATGTAATAATTTTTTTTTGTGGCGATCTTAATGCCAGCAACCGGACATAAATCCGGATTCCGGGCTGCTACTTAGAAATTCCTAATAGAAAAATCCAACCAAGGAATCGATCCTGGGAATCGAACCAAGGACCTCATGCTCAGCAGTAGCGCTTACTACCACTAAACCAACAATGCAGCTTCATTTCTTGATTTGCCTTAATAAAATCAAGTTATTATATTCCCTTTAATAGAACGGCTGAATTTGAAAAAAGGTAGCAAAGGTTTTAAAAGCTGAGATTTTCTTACACAGATTACATACCTACCATTCCCAACTTTTATCTAAAAACAGGACACATACCTACTCCATTACACCGTGTGATAATAAATTGTTAACTTTGCCAACGAACGGACAATAATTCATAAATGCTTTTGAGAATCTTGCCAAGAGAGCTCGTTCTTTTTCAATACTGACGACTTGGCTGCGTACGTACCTGCATAGTGCCAAGGTCCTGGATCATTAATTTATTGGTGGACCTGAAATGATAAAATACTAGCTGCGCCCCGCGGTTTCGCCCGCATAAGTTTCGATCCCAGTGGGAATATCGGGATAAAAAGTATTCTATGTCTTTATAAAAACACGAGCTATAAACTATCTGTGTGCCAAATTTTATCCAAATCCGTTTAATAGTTTTTGCGTGAAGGAGTAACAAACATCCATCGGTACAAACTTTCGCGTTTATAATACCTATTAGTAGGATTTGTTATTTAATAAATATCTACATAGTAAATATCTTGAATTCAATTATCCACTAATAGACTACGCACAGCCTAAACCGCTAAGTCTAGAAGATGATGAGTACTTTATTTAGCAAAAGTGACCACTAAGAAAGGATTTTTGAAAATTCGTCCCCTAAAGGGGTTAAATGTGGGGATGAAAGTTTGTATGAAAATTCGTCATTTTACCGATTGGAAATCCCATAGGGTACACGGTTTGTTCAGTCATAAAAAATGTGGTGATTTTAACAAAAAGTTTAAAAATTAATCGTATGTAGGTACGAATGAAAGAAAAAGACATTATCTTTCTGTAATCGAGTAAGTGATAGTAGTGGATACTATTCCATAGTCATAAACTGAGCTTACTTAAAACATCATCGAGTAAACTGTCTCATCACACTGAAATACATTGATTGTATTGATCACGATCACGCTGTGTGCATTGTGTCATCTTGATTCTTTACATCAAATTCTTTTGATTGGAAGTAGTATGGCTAAACGACAGATTGTAAACCATCACCATCTTTACATGTTATAATTTTAAACCTAGAGTATATGAGATTAAATTTTGAGATATTTTTTATCACTTGTTATTATATTGTGTTTTGTTTGTTTAATTTTGTTATTTTCGTGAGTTTACATTTTTTTTAACTGTATTTTACCTAAGCTACGTAAGTAGGTATGTGTGTTACTTTTTAGTGTGTAAATTGCACTATACAACGCCTTTTTTTTTTTGAGGATGGGAAATCATCAAATGACCCCTCCCGCTCTGGGTGGAGCGGAAGGGAGTGTCAGACTCTTACTGACTAAAACCCACCCGTGTTCCTTCCTTAGCCCTTTATGTTCCAGGGCAGCGGTAACCCTTTCGGACGATCCCGCTACCCCGGCAGGCAATTCTGTAAAGTTGTGCATGTAGTGTTAAATAAATAAATATATGTCGGAGTCATTCGTTTGACTATTCGGAACGTTAGCGCCATCTCGTGGCGCTAGACAGAGGCTAGCCTGAGTTCGTGGTGAGACGAGGTCAACAGCTACAAAAGCGGTGTGAGCAGAGCTCTCGAGTACATCGAAACATTGGACCTCGTACGAACAACATGTGCATAGAAACTGTCAATCGTTCCGTATCGTTGAGTTGTGTGAGTGTGTGATTCGCTAGTGTGACTAACTTGTTCGTAAATTATAATCTGATTTGAACTGTAAACCGTTTTTCTATTGTGCTATAACCAACACTACCCATAGTACGCCCACAGTAATTAAAATATGCCTGATTCTAACGAGAGACAGACATACCATCTCCGACATATATATATTAAATATAATATATATTCTAAATGACTTCATATTACAAAAAACTCGTTTTTTCCGTGATTACTATTCCCATCCTATGCATAACCCCACTCAAGTTTAGGACGATCAACAATTCCCGTTCACACGCCATTGACTCAACTAAACTGTCGTTTTGTCGACAGTTGTCCCAAATTAACTCGATGAATCAGTTTAGTCGTGAACGCGGCCCGAATACCAATACTCGAATAAAGCGATGTAAAGCGATGGACGTAGTGCGGCCGGAAGCTTTAGTGCTGTCACCTTTAGCTAACACTATATGGCTGAATATTAACATCTTTCGATGATGTTATTGCTACGTGAAGTATCTGATGAAAATGTTTTTTATACTGAAATAGAATGTAGAGATATCAATATTAATCAGTTTCTGGACAAATAGCATGCTGACTTGTATTTTGGGTTATTCATTTTTATCCAGGGTAGTTAGTACTGCTTCAGTTCTTGTCGAATGGCTTACAATTTGATATCAACAAAAGAAGTAGATTCCATTTGGATAACTTGTCCAAAACAAATGAATATCGAAATGTTCGTTAGTTTTTAAGAATACCTTGAACACAAGTTTACTTTAAAACAAATAACCATCAGCATGTCCATTGGTTTTGACGCAAACGCGGAAAAGGATCAGAAATATGCACTATCCTACAATATTTGCCGCAAAACTAGAACAAATAAAACTAGGAACAGCCGCAAAATCGCACTAACACCAAATAGTTTGAGCGTTCACTTGACGTAAAGTTCGTTACTTAGGCACTCGCTGTGCGGCGGCGAATAGCTTCGAGTGGTCAACTATTTGTTAACACACTACATACTGCTAACTGCTAGTACCAGTGGTTTCACTTCAGGGCTAAGAGATCACTTCGTTTTTGCCACATCGGCCAATCCTGTGAATCAAGCAAATTTTCATTGAAAAACATCGTTTTCAGGTCCATACAAGTTATAGATCGTTAGGCAAGTAAGAATGGTAATAGATTCTCTAATTCACATCTATACATCTGTCTGTTGGTCTGACCGCGTTGTTGTTGTTGATGCGTGAGTTGTAGGTCGTGGGTTCGAACCCGGACAGGCACTTTACTTTGCGTAAATTATTTCTTCAAAGTCAAAGTCAAATCAAAGTCAAATAATTTATTTCAAATAGGCACATAAAAGGCACTTTTGAACGTCAAAAATAAAATTAAAATAAAATTCATTCTATTCGCCCCTTCCAAAGGGGAGTTTTCGTATGGAGAAGAATGGGCAAGAAACTCCACCGTTACTCTTTTAAAATGTTTTACAATATATTGCATACATTATTAAATACTTATATGTGAAGACGATGCACCCAAAAATAAAATTACTATACCACAATAGGTAAAAGAATTAAAATGGATAAATGTAACCATGACATATAGATCAACTATGTGATAGATATATGGTGCTCACATATTCACAAACATTCCAAACGTAGACAATTTTCATAAATAAATAAGGAGTAATAAGTCCGGGTGTGACCCCAAGTAATTACAGAATGTAAATCAATGTCAAAAAAAAAGAATAAATTATACAATTACATTAGCAACCAGTTTGATTTTGTCTAGACTCTAGAGATTGTCCTATGGAGCAAGACCAGCATGTTTCCAAGCATTCTTATCTTGGATATAATCCTCTAATTTGTAATATCCTTGCTTACAAAGTGTAATTTTAATATAAGTTTTAAATTTTCTTTCATTTAATTGCAATATTTCACAAGGTATTTTGTTGTAAAATTTAACACAGTACCCCATAAAAGATGTATGTACTTTAGATAATCTGAAAAAAGGTTGATCTAATTTATCTTTATTTCTAGTATTAAAATTATGTCACTACTGTTCTCAAAACGGTAAAGGTAAACATCATGAGGTAACCGACATGAACCAACAATTCGAAGTCATGTAAGATCTACCAACCCGCACTGGGCCCGCGTGGTGGATTATGGCCCAATCCCTCTCACAGAGAGGAAGCCTGTGTCCCAGCAGTGAGAACGTTATAGGCTAATGTTACCCTGTCCACTCAAATTCCTGCTAATTCTCAAAGCTATCATACATCCTCAACTATCAAATATCACAGGAAAGGTTTCAACAAAACCGGGACCGGTTCAATAGAATTGATTCTGATATCTGCTGGAATTCCAATATTTGCTCAGATATTACGGGACTTTCATCGGACGCTGCCGTGTACTCGGTAAATGTCTGCAGCTATTAATACTTCAGCTTACAATAGTTTTAAAACCGGATTAGGAAGCAGCGGTGTGTGCTTAAAGTGCTCTGACGCTTCGTTTTCACACATAAATACATTGCGACGCTAGGATTCAACAAAAGTTTTGATTAGTTTGTGCTATTATTAAGTGAAAACTTTTTAGACGCACTTTGCGCTCTCCCTGAACAGTGAATAAAACTGAACCGTCACGTCCCGTCAACGCAATTAAAAAAGATACGGCCATTTATGCGACATATTTTGACCCTTTTTTATTTTTTGGGTGGGATATCATCAAATGACCTCTCCCGCTCTGGGCTGAGCGGAAGGGCGTGTCAGACTTTTACTGACTAAAATCCACCCATGTTCCTTCAGTTGCCTGTGCCAGGGGCCACGGTATCTCTTTCGAACAACCCGCAGGCATCGGCTCTAGCGGACCCCGTCAGTTCATGCTGACATCTCCTTGAGACGCGCGTGGAACACAACGCGCCGTCGACCCGGGCCTGGTCCTTACCGGGCGGCGTGCTGCCCATTGCTCGCCACCCGCAACCCGCGCCTACGGTGGCTGGGAGTCGGCTGGCGGCTAGGGGCGTGAGGGCGCAGAGATTGCCTCTACCTCAGGCGCTCCGCTTCCTTCTTCGCGAGCATTACTGCTTCGCAGAAGGAGGTGACGGCCTGCCATGCACTCTCGCTCCATACCATGGCCTGGACCAGGGCTGGACGCGAGAGATCGCCGCCGCTGATCGCCGTCACGAGGACACGGCGGGGCCCCGCCCAAGCCGGGCAGACCTCCGCCGTATGCTCCACCGTGTCCTCCGGGCGATCCACACAGTGGTGACACCCTGGCGTTTCTTCCCGCTTTATCCTGAACAGAAACCTCTCGAAAGAACCGTGTCCGGTGAGGACCTGCGTCAGGCGGAAGGTGTGGGCGCCGTGGCGCCTCTCTAGCCACTCTTCAAAGAGGGGACTTATCGCCGCAATTGTGGCGTGCCCAGCACTGGGTTGCGACAATCGCACTCTCCATGCCGCTATGAGATCCCGCCGGAGCTCTGTCCGCTGTGCCGTGATTACATATTTTGACCCTCGCAAATAAATTAAAAAAGAAAAAAAAACTATAGGGTACTTCCCGTTGACCTATGAATCATGAAAGGCAAGTAGTAAGGTCTTACAGCACAAGTCGAGGAAAAACTCAGAAAACCGTTTATTTGTAATTTTAGCACATTTTTTTTTGCGGTTATTATCTTACATTTGCAGTCTGTTGGAGAATTGACCGTGATGTATGTCGATGCATGGGAGAACATGGTTTTCAACAAAAATGTAAAGTTTGTTTTTGGGATAAATTCATCCCAACTACGGAAACCTTCATTGTGCGTGGTCCGACACGCACCTGACCGGTTTTTTACTGTAAAGAGCTACTTCCACAGCTTGTTTTTAAGTTTAAACAATATTTTACTCTAAAACATCCACAATGATTGGGCTATCAGCCGATAGCCTAGACCTGAATCCTCCAGCAGTATGCTTAGAGGATTCAAGGCTAAGCAGAACCAAAGCGGACTCAAACTATCGCCCTGAAACATGCCTCGCTCGATCCTTGTCGGCTATTCCTCTGAATATTTGAATATCCAAGCAATTTATGAAAATTAGACAATTTGACTTTTTCTAACTCCTTTATAAATGCTTGTACCTAATAAAATTAGGCACGTTTTGCAATATTTTATAAATCTAAGCATATTAATCTAACAGACAGTGCCATCATTCAAAACAAACTGACTTGAACGGTAATTTTCAGTTTTTCATTTCCGATATCTGCTATTCGATTATCACTCCTCGACCTCAATTCCAATCCTTAGCTTGCTTTTTGTCTTTACAAAATTTTTATACAAGTTATTTCTAGTTTTCATTTTATTGGAATTGGTGTTCATTCCTTGTACACAGTAAGAAACAATATTGCCAGGAATTCTAGCGTCACGCGTCGTCATTATAAAAAAGATTGACTTTTAATTTAACGGCAAAATTATTTTATAAAAAGTTTTGAGGCAAATAAATTCTCAGGGTAATAGATACCCTTGAAACCCATGAAAATGACACCAATGGGGAAAAATTTTATCATTTTCTCAACCGCCATCTTGGATTTTCATTTTGACTTTACTATTTAATTGGATTCAGTACCTTCAAAAATCATGAAAACTATCTCACTCGCAAAAAAATAAAGAAAGTGCATGGAGGCACTTCTATAACTTTTTTTCGTTACGTGACGATTTCTACGAGTTTCCTCTTACCGCAAGCCACGTTAAAGAACTTCGTTCCAAAAAATCTCAAAAGATACTTAGTTACCTATTGAGATGTGAAATCCTCTATTTTGATGTTACAAAAACAAAACCTACCCTTAAACCATCGTATGACTTAGACGGGTCGATGGGCACCTCATGTATTAACACCCATTCAGCCGTTAGTATACTTGAAGGATATAAAGAATCCCACTTACATCTAGAATCGCTTGAAAAACATACCCTGAGGGGCATTTCTGGTAATTTTAAGAACATTCACAGTCAGATCTCAGTCTAAATCTGTCACAAAAACCGCAGCTAACTTTCCAACATTTTTGACAAGTTTTTGACATTGACAGTCGCTGAGATGAGATTGCGACTAGATTTTGAACGTTTTTAATTACCAGAATTGGCCTTCTGTTTGCTGTTTGCTGTTGCGTGTAAAAATGTTATGAAACTCAGGAAGTCCAAAATAACTAACTTACACATTAACCTAACACGAATAACAAACGAAAACAAACAGTACCCAGCACCAACTCACTATGGAGGCGACGGGTTTAACAATAAATTCAACATGTGCAATTTACCTGCGCTCCTGTTTACTTTAGATTTATAAGAGCATTTCTCATGCAAATGCATTGGGACTCCCCAAATGAATGTACGTTTCATTAAAACTTTGTCTGGGTGACCGCAGACAACCCACTAATTTGCGCCTTGTTATACGTGCATTAGACGAATAAGTATTTAATCCGAGGATTTGGATGTCTTTGTTCTGTCCTTTTAGGACTTGAGCTGCTGTAATGTTGTGTCTGGAATATTCGTTTGGCTCATTGTGTGTCTTAGAGGTCTATATTCTATAAGCTGTAAACTGTTAAACCCTTTGTATCACCTGTGTATAAATGTTCTATTCTATTCTAAGTCACAGAAATAATGATGATCGTTCGATTTTACTGCAAATGCTTTAGATTGTCAGGGTTTTCTGCTAGATGGAGTACTACCTACCTAATATAACAACATACACACTCGACAACACATACACAAACTACATACTAAAACATAATAAAAAGTATTCTATTCTATTCTAAACTGTCAGTTATTCTTTTTGTAAAAGTACTCTAAGGGCTCATTTTTCAATCGACAGACAATTTTTATTCATGGAATAAAATTGACGTCTGACAGATTTTGTACGGAGGAACTGTCAAAAATTCAAAATTTTTCCTCGAATAAAACTATCTGGTGTTGGAAAAATCAGCCCTTAATAAAAATAAGTATCAAATAAATCCCATTCGTTTCCCATATAACATGGAATAGTTTCAGCTGGCTCACTCCGTCGTACTAAACGCAGGTATAGGTACGTTTGAGTGCCAATTGGAAGATCGAGTATCCAGCAAGTTGTGGGGCTATTAGTAACTAGAGTTTCATATGCTCATGTTTGTTAGCTGCGTCATATGAAATAATGTGTCATAATTATTATATACGAAACAAAACCGTTCTTTTGGGCTCCACTGTAGGGTAAAGAGGGCACTAGATACTAATTACTGACATAATTCACGATGACCATTTTGGTGTTTAACTTTAACCGTGTTATTTTTTTTTTCAAGTTTAAAAGTATCCATTGTCAGAATACGCGTAGGGATTCCAAAATCTCCAATGGAATGTTACCATCAGTCAGTCATCAGTCGTTGTCATCAGTCGTCAGTCGTCAATTAGTATAAAGGAGTATTCCTACTGATTGGTCGCTAGCCTTAGAGACAAATGAAGAATATCAAGCACAAACTACAGCCCAGCTCTGCCTAAACCAGTCTTAACTATAGGCCTAAAGCCATGGATACTCCAGATGACATCAGCGCCCTTATAACTCTACACCATATCTAAGCACGTAGCACAGAGTTCACACTAACTTGTAAGGATATCATCTACAAGAGAAAGCCTCTAATAAATTAGAACACGGTGTACTTAATGTATGAACTCGCGCGACCTGTGAGTTATGCGCTGCGTTTATAGTTGCTGTCGCTGGATGCAGCGGCTGATATATCAGGTAGAGGTAGCATGTGTTTTGAAGATGCTGTTTTTTCAAGTTTTGTAATTTCGTTGAAACGCCAACATTGTTGGTCAGTTTCTACAGCACGTCCAGACTGACGAAATCATACAATACTTGTATTTTTTCGGATTGTGACTTTTGACGAATCTTTTTATTTCTATGGTCGTTCTCGACATATACTACTACTAGTATCCAAAAACTAAGTATTTTTTCGCGATTCTAAAAAAGTATTTAGCAAAGACAATAATTTTATTTAAAATCGGTGTTGTTGAAATGTCCAAAATTTTATGAAACACCTTAGAAAAATAATATTCTAGAAGCATCCTATTTCTCAGCACTTGACACTTGGAATAATTGCGTGCACCCGTCACCGACGTTTGGGGGCAAATATGGCGTGAAATGCACCGCGCGTTCGCGACCTCAGCAACTTTTCCAATATACCGAGGTACGTCAAAGTCGCAGATCATAGAATGAATACGGAGACATGCCAAGGAATGTACGCTTGTTGGCTAAACATGCTCAAAACATACCTATTTAAAAAGATGGGTAGGCTTCTTGTTACCACACCCTTGATTTCACATTAGGATTGCCTACCAGCATCTGCTGCCAGGTACGTATGCGGGCAGCGCGTGCACTTAACAGTGGTACTGTACGATCTTTATAAGTAAATATTTATCACGCAAATCACAATTATAACACTTTTACAAACCATCCAAGGCGTGTTACGTGACATGTTTACAAAAGATTTACAAATTATTAGTTATTATTAATAGGACGCCCGTAACCGCATGCGGGCAGTGAAATCCCACCCATCCCATCCGTCCCATCTCTTCACCGCCCTTGGTTGTCTGGTAAAGAATGCCTAAGGCATTAAACCCGCCTTTGTACCTTTTTGTGAGAAAAGTTTAAATAAATAATTAAATAGAAAGTACCGTGGCTTTAGCCTCTTATTGGCTCAACAATTACTTAGTTTATATTCATATGAGTAATATCAGGCGTAGAATTTAATAACATATCCATAATTTCTATAATCTTTGTTGAATGTAATGCAATATTGCGGCCGCCAAACTATTACAGGCCCCGCGGGAGCCTGAATATTTTCAACAGCGAATTGACTGGATGGCTGTCGGATTGTGTTCAGAATTGTTAGAAAACTGTCCAATGAGCGTATTTGCTTCATACCGTTTTGCTTCATAATTTCAGATTTCCTACTAATATTATAAATGCGAAAGTTTGTATTGATGGATGGACGGATGTTTGTTACTCTTTCACGCCAAAACTACGGAACGGATTTGGATGAAATTTGGCACACAGAGAGTTTATAACCAGGAATAATACACAGGCTACTTTTTATCCCGATATTCCCACGGGATCGAAACTTATGTGGGTGAAACCGCGGGGCGCAGCTAGTAATTTAATATAATAGAAAAGAAAACTCATATTTGAGTGAATCTAAAACAATGCAAAAACATTTTCAACACATTAAGATATTTTTTTCGAATCATTATAAATTCTACCTCAGCCTTGTATTCAGTTTTCAAATGAATAAATAACGTTTTTAAAAGAAAACAAAAAAGGTAAGACAAAGATTTTCGTTCAGCTTAAATCCAAATTTTAAGATAGACATGAATAATTTAAATTGTAATGGAAAATGTATCTAAATGCAAAATTATGTAAAGTTTGTGCGAAACGTGTGTTTTTTAAGATCTGAAAATAAAAGCTTATTTCAATTTAAAAACTATTTTATTTTAAGTGGATATTTTTTTGGGCAGATGATAAGTTTAGCGGTCAAAGTGGATTTGTAGGATGGGTTAATCACTTACAAGCACATTAGGGTATTGCATGAAAAATAGATTTACCTAGCCGCTGTAGCTTCGGCAGTTTTGACTGTCAATTGCCTGCCTCAGGATCATTATTTAGTACTATCTCATAGATTCGACTTTCATCCTGTGTTTGTCCATTTTTGAGCAGACGACATACCTATAGGTATGCTAATGTTACCTACAAAGGAAGGAGCAAGGAAATCTGGATAAATCCTTATGAGAATAAGGTATAACATTTTTACCTATAGGTAAGTGTTCCAATAAGGCCATCACCACGCTCGTAATTCCTATAATTATTAATGTTCGAGTTTCCTAGGTATAATTTCGTTGCTGCAAATCGGCTGTAAGTCTCAGGTATCAAAGGCTAGCTCGGAAAGGAAAGGTAGCCAGTGCGTGCCAGGCTTAAAGCCCGCAGCTCCATAATCAATATTTTGTTTTCACAGTTTATTACCTTAAGTATACTGTTGACATTACAATATATATAAGGCCGCCAGTAACAGTCACAATACCCCCTCTACAGTAGGGTATTATTCCTGTGACCCGTAGAGTAACAAACGAGTGAGAAATTAAGATTATAGGTTATTGGGCTCCAAAAAGTATCATTAAATTAAAATATTAAAAGCTTTAAAAATATAAACGGGAATGGGAATCGTACTGAAGAGCCCATTAAAGTTTAACGGTAAATTAATTGAATATTTTTTCCATACTATTACCGTTCGCAATGGTATTACCGCGTAATTTTAAAGGTTAATTACTCGTGACCGCGGACCAATTGAAACTATTTACGCAATGATCCAGTAAATGAGTAAATAATAAATGACTGTAAACATGTATTGAACAGGGGTATTAATTTACATCAATGATTTATATTTTTTATTGGAAGATACACATGACGTCATGAATTCTGGTGTTTTATTTAGACAATGGCCCATACTGGACTATTTTACCTTTCGAAACAACATTTGACTTGTATGAGGTGTTCCGAGAAACAAAATTATTTCAATGCGTTCTCAATAAGTACAAAACTTTACGTTCATCAATAATTGTAGTATCTTAAATACTCGAAAGCACTAGGAAGTGGTGAAGGGCGGACGTTTCGGGGGACTGTCTTTTGTAATTTTGTCGTTCGAAAAGTGCTGATTCTCAGCCTAATTTGAATAAATGACTTCTGATTTTTTTGATTTTGACTACAAATATTTATTAAGGTAAAGTTTTGTCCTTTTAAAAATTAATTGACATCTCTTTTTTAAATCATCCATGTAGGTGTGTGTGACTGTTCCTAAATTACCCTAGGCTGATAAAAATTTCGTTTTTCCTAATTATGTGGGAATGTCAGGAAAATGGGTCAGGTCCCCCTTGCAGGGGAGAACAGCAACCCTCCTCCGTGCTGCTCTGTAGGGCTCGGGTCCAGACTGGACACCCTTTCACCTATTGTAGATTCAATGAATTCCAAATATGAAGAAGTCCAATGCCCTGTCTCATCGATAGACCAAGGAAAGGATTGAAAGAAATGTTAAATAAAACTTAGGAATTCATAGTTATGAACCATATGAAACCATATTCAATGAATATGGTTTTAGAAAGCTAGTAATAATAGAGGGATGCAAAGTATATTATTATTATTAAATTGTGAGTAACCCATACGCTAGCGTGATAGGTATTTGATTAGTCATTACTCACACGATACCGCACATCAGAGTACTCAGAGCAACACTTCCATATAGTGACGCAAGCGGCTTTTCAGCGGCATTGCGTTGGCATCATGCTCATTTGGAGACATGGTCCCTAGCAGTTCTTTCGAACTGATAAACTTGACGAAGCGGCTTTTCCTGCGGCAACCAAGCGACTGTCTTTGTCTAACTATGGAGCGGCTAGTTCCAGCGGTATTACGTCGGCATCATGCTCTTAAGGAGACATGGTCCCTATCAGTCCTTGGACTGGATATTAGATAGATGTGGTCACCCAAACCCCTGGAAGTTCACCCTTTGCACAATAAGCATACCTGCAAGACACGTGCTCATGCCAGTCTGACCGAATTATTGGTCTGAGATAAAGAATACAACACTCAAGAATAACTAGACAATAGAGTTGAGATTCGAAACTCGAGAACCATCATTTAATAGAGTTTTGAATAATCTCTCTTAAGGCACTATTATTGGCCGAAGGTAAAGAACACAGAGTTCAAGAATTATGGTAGTAGGATTTACTAGATAATAGAGCAGAGTCAAAAATTAAGAATCATTAATTAATAGAGTCGTGGAAGGTCTATAGAAAGCTCCAAAGCGCTCGAAAGCTCCAAGAGCTGTCTTAAATACTAGGCAGTGGTGAACCACTTCCTAGTGTTTTAGGCTGGGAAGAAGAAGTGGCGCAACAAACTCCCCAGCAATACCTCTCTGTCTGATTAGTTATAAGAACTTTAATAACTCTATCAGCCTAGGATAATTATTATAAATTAGGACTCACCCCGTCACACCAACAAACACACATATACCACTTTAAATACTAGATTAACCTAATCTGGGCTCCAGCCCAACTATATTTAGCTGGCCTATTCTTAGCCCAAAGAATCAGCATTGCCATCCACCGTAGTAATGCTGCCAGCCTTTTGGGCACTTATCCCATTGACAGTGATGCGGACGAATTTTTTGATGCCCAATGAGCTCCTGCCTTTTTCTATATTTTTTCGTATTAGATACTTGTATATAATTGTACATAATATATATTTGTGTTATTTTTGTTCTTGTACAATATACTACATAAATAAAGCAAAAAAAAAATATTTACTATATATTTAACTTAATAACCAATACTCGCTACTTCGCGACAGCCCACTCGGACATAGCCTCTTGGCATTCCCTAAATCTCCTAACTTTACTAGCGTGGACTAGGAAATCCGTATCCTAAAACGGTTCTACCCCGGCTGCCTCAACTGTCCTCTGCCGCGTCCCATTCCCACGTTCTAAAATCACCCGACCCAACTAATCATAACCAGATGCGGGACTCGTATTCTCTATTGCATGTAAGGGTCGAGCATTCTTAGAATTGCACTTAAGATAGTGACGTAAAATATCGCTTTCTATTGATGACTAGCCATAATTGCCGGTCTGTTTCCCATAAAATATAAATGGAATGGGTTTCTAAGAGTTTCAATATTGTTTTACTATTTTAAAGAAATAGGATGTTTTGTTATTGATTAGGGTACCATGTCGAGCTGTCGGACCATAAAATTGAGATTTAATGCGTTTCTAAGAGGCCGATATCGTGAGACAATGTTAAAATAAGAATTTAGAATAACATATTTTGTTATTAAATAGGAGGAAATGACAGACAGTCACATATGCATAAAGGTAAGCCTAGCAATATAAAGGTGCTTTTCAATTAGATTGCTTTATGCTCGGAGAAGAGAAATTCTACTCAGGAAAGTAATGCAATTAAGAACTGTCAAATTCTATCCGAATTTTTCTGCTTTAAAAACAGATACTACTATTTTAACCGAAGAATTTAAAAGTCCCACAAATGACAACACTGCTAACCCGACAGCCCTTACAACCAACGTCACCAATAAACCCAGTTCCAACGCTCAACTAGATTCCAAGAGAATGGACGCCAATAACTAGATTCCAGCATTCGAGTAAATATCGATACAGACTAAACGATGAATCGTGTTCCTACAGCCAGCTCACGATTCAATTTAAGATTATACTTTATTCGATTATTCGACTCGCAGGAAAGTCGGATTTGGTAATTGCGAAGTGATGTTTTAAATTCGTTGGGTAGATTATTTATTTATTTTATTTTATTTTTATTTCTTCAGGACGACAAACCATTGCGTAATAATGGTTAATACTAGTACAGATAGATTTTAGAACATTTAGGTAATAACGTAATCAGCGCCGTTATCCACATAATAATAGAATTAAAACTTAATTACTTAGGTATGTACAAGCAAACTTAAGCAAACAAAAGACTTAACTGTTATAATGTGATTTACACAACACTTAGTAAAAGGTGAGACAAACTTTTAACAACTCACGGCACGGTTGGCGCAGTGGTTAAGCGATTGACTACTGCGCTGCGTGTCGCGGGTTCGATTCTCGCACGGAACAAATATTTGTATGACCTACAAGTAGTAGTTCCGGGTCTGGCTGTTTGTGTATGTGAGTTTAAATGTTTGTAAACGCACCCACGATACAGGGGAAATTCCTAGTGTGGGGCAAAAAAAAAGAACTGACTTCGAAACTCATCATCAGATCTTAACAAAATTGAAATGGGTGCGAACAGAAAACAATTATGGAAATACGTCTATATGGGAGGTAGGGGAGGGATGGGCACTTTTTCACAATTTAATGCATAAAAAATCAGATTTTATAGATAATCAACATTTATTGCCAATTCTTATTGCACGACACAATTAGCTAGATATCTTAGAGAGAACTTTCTTAAAATTATAATCAGTCTCAACATTACGAGATAATTTCAGAAATTAGTCAAAAGTGCCCAAAAACACACCCTGTGGGAGGCTTGGGCATGGCCTATAAAACACTTTATATCCATAATAGAATCCAAAAATAAAAGTTAACAACAAATAAAAACCATCTTAAATAGTATCTTCTTAACTTATCTAAGATTAGGTATAACCATATTATTATAACCAATCCACAATTATGTTTAGAACAAACTATCATGTAAATTGACCATTTTTGTTCTTCTTCGTCGGCGAAAATTTTTGAGGTTATAAATCTGTGCGAAAAATCTTTTACAGAACCTTGTTTAAGGTACCGTTGTAAACTTGATCTAGGGATTTGATATTTATCAGCTGTTGTTTTTATTTTTGATCCTTTTGATACCTCTTCTATGGCTCGTAATATCAAATCTTTAGGAATTTCCCGTCGCAAACCTTCTTTTTGAATTTGAACGGCATCTTTCTGTAACTAAAAATAATTCAAATAGTTTAATTAAAGCAGGTAGGTAATTAGAATTAAAAAAAATCCTCCCAGACTCAATTATATAGGAGCACTGGGCATGCCCAAACCTCCCTCACATCAGAATGCCCATTACTCCCTCTGTATACATTTTCAACATAAGAAACCGGTATTTTTTTTATTTAGGTATTTATGCGTGAATTTCAGTTTAATTTATAAGTTAGTAAATATACAATAGATATATAATAAAAAACAGACATACCTTTCGTTAGTTTTCTCTATAATACGATCCGAAACCACAACAAAATATTTACTTTTACGAGCGCATAACCTTCAAACGTGTCTGTGTTCAATAACTGATAGAAATGACAGATAGTTTATGGATAAACAGTGTTGCCAGTCGGTAAAGTAAACTACCAAATTCGAAAAAAAATTAAATCTGTGAGCGGATCATAATAAAAGGGGGGTGCCCATGTTTCCCGACTGCCCGCTCCTCCCCTACCTCCCCTACCTGTATATGACGGAATTATGTCCGAATATATAAAACAAAACACATAAAAAAAAGACATAAACATCCGAATTGAGAACTTCCTCCTTTTTTGAAGTCGGTTAAAAATATAAAAATATAAACAAGCAAATCTGTAAAATATTGACATGAATGGGAATTCACACACACCCCCACACCCTCTCATACACACACACACACACATTTTTTGTGTGATTAATTTTTTCACTGATACATATCTTGAATTGGGTAAGTGACAAAACAAACAAGTCGATATCAGCAAAATTATCGTTGTAACTTTTCATAATATGCCGTAAAGGAGCTCGTTCGCCTGCGTTAGTCCTGCACGGCTTGGGGGCAAATAGATTATGAGTATAAGTATCGCGAATACGTTTGGAGCGACTAGGTATGCGAATATAAATTTGGTTTGAGGTTAATGCAATCAAATTTATTTCGACAGACTTTATCTAAGAATGATTGATCAAGGTACAGTCTCCTTGATTTAAGAGTTGATAAAGAGAACTTTTCTGGGAGAGTATGATATGAAGTGACGTTTCTTAAAAAACGTGTAGTTTAGAAAACGAAGATATCTACTTTTTACTGATTCAAGCTGGTCATTGTATTTAACCAAAAGTGGATTCCATACACATGTGGCATATTCCAGTTGAGATCTTATGAGTGTCTTGTATAGTAGTAAATATGTGGAAGGTTTTCTAAATGAGTTGCAGGTCCGCTTTATAAAACTATAAAATTGATAACCTTTAGCTGTGATGTGGTCAACGTGAGCATCAAAGTGCAACTTTGTATCAAATAGTATACCCAGGTCTTTAATTCAGGTAACTTTTTCTAAATTTCTGCTAAAGAGCGAATATGTGAAATGAACGACATGATTTTTTTTGGTAAAAGAGATAGATTTACACTTGGGTAAACTCAATTGTAGTTTATTTGCTAAACAATAGGCAGAAAAACGACCTAGGTCCTCTTGCAGTTTAACACAGTCATCAATAGAGCTTATTTTATGAAACACTTTAAGGTGGTCGGCTTACAACAGAAAACCACAATTTCTAAAGCATGTATTTACATAATTTATAAATAAAACGAAAAGCAGTGGACCCAAAATTTAGCCCTGCGGCACACCAGATGTTAATGATAAATGATTTTATTTTGTAAGTAGGTTTGTACAAACACTTTTACACGTCAATCATATTTTAAAACTAGATGAGGACGGCGTTTCCTATCTGACTAGTCTGAGAAGAAAGGCCGAAACAAACTCAGAGGTCACAGTCTCTTTTAAAGTCCAGACATAATCTTGGTCAGATCATATGAAGACCATGTAGGTCGATGTCTGAGATGGTCTTTTGAGGAAAGAACCACACAGATTGAGAGGACCTGTCCAGTCAGTGCACGCATTTGTCAGAAAT
This sequence comes from Apamea epomidion, assembly GCA_947507525.1. NCBI lineage: Eukaryota > Metazoa > Arthropoda > Insecta > Lepidoptera > Noctuidae > Apamea > Apamea epomidion. The sequence continues at coordinate 1,056,187 of OX382226.1, forward strand.
CGTGCAGCTCAACTCAAAACTTAAGGAGTTCAACGTTTCGACGAACAATACCAAAGAAAGGACATTTGGGGAGGCCACATTAATTACTCAAACTGCCAGACCATGATAAAAACTAAGAGAACAGAGAGAAAAATAATATAAATAAAATGACCCACATAGTCTTCACATTCACAATAATTAAAATAATAAAATACTTTACAAAGTAAGCAAATGTCATAGTCTACATATATAAAATTCATTAATGTCAAAGTGTATATAAAAAGAAAAAACAACAAAACAGAGAAAAAAAAAAGAAAACATTCATTATGTAAAAAATTGGAAGCAGCTCAATCCCAAGCCTTTTTGTCCTCGATATAATCCTTAACGGTATAAAAGGCTTTCTGGCACAACTTACGTTTAATGAATGATTTGAATTTATTAAGACTTAGATCTTGAACGGGGCTTGGAATTTTATTATAAAAGCGTATACATTGGTATCTGAACGAGCCACCTATTTTTTTGAGCCTTGTTGTAGGTATAACAAATTTGTGTTTGTTCCTAGTATTTATATCATGGATATCACTGTATTTTTTAAACAATTTTATATTTTTATGGGCATATAAAAGATTTTCATAAATATATTGAGAAGGCACAGTCATAACATTAATCTCTTTAAATTTATCTCTGAGCCAGTGTCTCGAACTTAATTTATAAATTGACCGAACAGCTTGCTTCTGCAAAACAAAGATAGTCTGAATTGAATATCAGCGGCATTTCCACACAATAGAATACCGTACGACATTATACTATGAAAATAGCTAAAGTACACTAAACGGGCTGTCTCAATATCAGTCAAATGTTACGCTTATCACATCGGAAAAAAACCCCTGGAACATGACCTTCCGAGTTCTGTTTTTCACGTACGATGCAAACCAGCGAAGCATACTCCCACGGATACCGTTAAATCCGATTTTTTGCAAAAGTATACTGAGGTCCACCTTGTCAAAAGCCTTACAGAAGTCAGTGTAGATTGTGTCAACCTGCAATTGATTGTCCATATTTTCGATTTATTCGAAAATATGGACAATCAATTTTGGAATGGACAAACAACTTTGAGTACAAGACCAGGTTGCTTACAGTGGAGCGACCAAGAACAAAGCCATGCTGTTCTGGGATAATAATATTATGTAAGATAGATTGCATTATGAACTAGTTGCTCTAAAACTTTTGACAAGGTGGACAGCAATAATATTGGACGATAGTTGGTAACGTCATTTTTGGTGCCACTTTTATATACAGGCGTGATATGAGCGGTCTTCCATGCTCGAGGCACAATACCCTTCTTCAGACTACGGTTAAATAAATAAATATATATATAATATAATAATTATGTTTAAGAGGAACAGTTTTTTTTTCAGGTGTTTATTTACTTCAAGTAGTCTTGATAAGCGTTTCTCCTCGTGATCATTACGTCAGTAACTAAGTCGTGAATATAAGAAAAGGTGGTTCTTTTAACTTTAAAATATTTTGCTACAAATGAAACTTGATTTTTGAGTGTAAGTATATATTGTTAGGTGCCAGCCCTTGGGTATGTTTAATTAAACACCACTAAACTCCGTGTATGACCAAACACTACAAGTTCGTCTTTAACATTCTAACTCGAGTATCGAGGCGGTCACTCGCTTCAGAAACTACAACACCAAAGAGAAACAATCGCTAAGATTTTGTACCTAACTGTCACGGAGTAGGTAAGACGTGGAGCGATAATGTGGAGATGATTGGCGCGAAAGGAGTCACTGCACAAATTATATAGGAATCGCCTAGATACAGATAGGTACATTAGTCGCAATAATGAAGTTGGTACTTGTCTAGTAGTAGTTTATTTTTAATGTAGTGGAAATGAGTTATCGTCGTAAATCAACATAACACAGAATATCTTACCAATCTTGAGACAACGGTTAATTGGCAATAACATGTTCTTGTTTCTTCGTAAGGACATCTACTGGAAAATTACTAAGCAGTTTCGCTGACAGTCAGTGCAGGCATTTTGCACTTATAGAAGCCACGCAATCGTCTTTAAAAGTGATGAGTCTTCCATTTACTATGAACTCCTTTGAATCAATGAACTGGCAATGCAAACTTCATGCGAGAACACTAAGTTTGCCGATACTGCATTATGTAAGCCGAAACTTAGCTACAGGATATGATACGCAAACAATACTGTAAGATGTATCTATAAGGCGAGGTTTAATAGTGCCGGAGTTTCTTAATAAGTCACACAGATTAATTAAAAACCAAAGGATTGTATTAAGTTGAAAAAGTTTTGCGTCATTCATAATTTATTAGAGCACTCTGTGACATAAACACGCACTTAAGTCACACTTATCTGTGACTTAAGTAGTCCATTTTTACACAGAAAAGCGTGACTTAAGTGCGCGTTTAGGTCACACGTGCTATAAAATAGTATACAGTACGTGTGACTTAATAAGCTGACAATACGTGTAAACAATTTGCTACATAATGGCGAACTTCGCTTACTTCGGAGTAATCCTTTTTTATACAGAAAAGCGTGACTTAAGTGCGCGTTTAGGTCACACGTGCTATAAAATAGTATACGGTACGTGTGACTTAAGTAGTCCATTATTGCACGGCGTGAAATTAGTACTATTTTGGAGTTTTATAAAAACCACTAAAATAAAGTTATAGAGAACACGATGAGATGATGTTTCTTTGTACATTGTTGAACTAAAAATAGCAAAAAATCTCCTCGTTTCGTTCCGAATCTGGCACCATAAAATAAATATTTGTTTAGTTTATAAATATTTGTGGCGAGTCTAGACGGCTTTGTGTATTACGACACTACCTATATACCTATTTTTAGAATTCTGTTATCGAAATACCGAACAGTAACGCGTTTATTTATTTTTATTCTTTTTTGGAAGTTTTCTACGACTTTAGTTTTCTGGCTTTCTAGCAAAAATACGAGTAGCCAGTTTTTTAAGTTCCTAAGTTACCCAATGGCAGTTTATGTTAAAGTAAATAAATATCGTCAATCTAAAAATTATACATAAACAGAAGAAAAAGAAATAATAATAATGAATAGAAGTATACAGGGTTAAATTAAATTATCTAGCGAAACTCAGCAGATGTGATAGGTATCGATATCCAAACATGATAAATGTCACAATTAGGAAATGATACCATTACCTATGTGTCGCAAATAGGATCCCAATATAAGCCAAGGTTGCCATAAATAAAACAGGATAACAAATTAAAATATAGTCGTGTTGGACGCACATCTCGAAACTATCCAGTAAGACTTTCAACGTTGTTTACATTTTGCAGCTTGAAAGCAATCATTTAAACTCCACAACTTTTCGTTGGTGCCTAATGAAACATTTTCCAGTCGAGAGGAGGACTTTAGTTAAGGAAATCTATTTAATGAAAGGTTTTTATGTCTGTTTGAGTAGAGAGGCACGAGGATGATTGATTTGTTTTGGTTGAGTTTTGAGCCTTGAAATACTTTCGTTCAGATTACATTATTTATGGATGGCTTGAACTGTCCCAATTTTCATCTTTATATGTATAATTGTATACGTTCGAGCGGGCTATACTTGGAGTATCTTTGGAGGATATAATCAGAAACCAAGTTATCCAAAAATAACCTTGCATGCAGAGTGGTGAAGCTGAAGTGGCAGTGGGTTGGCCATGTTTGTCGAAGGACCGATGGCCGGTGGAGTAGACTATCAGCCGAGTATCAGCAAGTGTAGTGTGGGACGCCCCCAGCTAGATGGAGCTACGACCTCAAAAAGGTGGCTGCGACAAACTGGATGCAGAAGGCAAAGGACAGGGTGTTGTGGCACAGCATGGGAGATGCTTATGTCCAGTAGTGGACTGTGATTGGCTGAGTTGATTGAATTGTAAACATAGGTACTTAAATTGATTAAATTGTCTCTAAGGTTAAAAAAACATTCACAGGTCACCAAACAGCGAACGGGGGAGCCAAGGTTATAAAACGAACATCAATTCTAATACACATTGTAATCCAAAATACAATAAAAAACAAAGATCTCACACTCCACGCGTGCAGTCACGACGAGAGGCTCAATAAGGGACAGCCGCTTGACCGACTCCACTGAGAAACAGCCGCCGGCAGGGTTTGCATAACTCCAAACGCAAAGAGATAAAGATGAGACAAAGTTTTCAAGGTCCCTTATAAAAAAGTAAAGGAGAACATTCCTTTTGACGATACGCCCAGAAAAACCGTGGAAAAAATCTACGAGATATTAAGTTGAAAAGGTTAGCCTTGAAGGGAATGGACGCTAACTTTCTGAACGTGTTAAGGAAGTGGATCTATAAATATGTAACTACTGGTTTTTTATAGTTTAGGTTTTGTGGATGTGAGTTGGGGTTCTAGAGAGAAATTTATTTGATTATGATTATTTGTTTCTGTTTCTATAAAGGTAGTATGTACAAGGTACTGTAAAGGTTGTCCGCTAAAGTCGACCTTATGTAGTGCATGCTGGCAATAATTTAGCTGTGGTTCCATTCAAACAGTCAAGCAAGCTTAGAACGAGGTGTCAAATATTTTCTTAGGTTTTAAAAAAAAAAAAAAAAAACCGTGATAGTTTAGTCGGGAAAATGTAAAGAGGTTCAGTCAAAATAAACGTGAAGAAATCGCAATGTTGTTTGATTTCTTAGAAGAACTCGTCAGATCCTCACGGTGCTTTAAAACTTGATTTTGTTAATTACATTATAAGAGTTAACAAGAATAAAATTAATTAACAGTGCAACTGAAAACATTTAGAATTCACGTCATGAAGGCATCAGACCGCCATATTGAATTTCTTGTGACATCATTTCACCTATGTAGTTCCAAACTATCCTAGCTAGCCTATTCATAAAACTTCCTTTTTCGCCGTAGTCGGGTAATAAACATAACACTATCACTACCATATTATCATAGCTTGTGACATATAAGAAGCAAGAATAGCTCTTATAGCAATAAAAAGTAATGACAAACTAATCAATGGAGCAATATGGACATCTTATAAGCAATAGTGTCTTCCGAATAGCAACTACTGATCAAGTTGAACGAGCAAGGGGCCTATACAGGATGTTGTTTGAACCGAAGCACGTTGGAACTATTCCAGCATCGCCTGTGATTGGCTATTGCTGTGTTTGTTATGACAGATCTTCATATATACTGGCCGTGGTTTTTACAACAATCTAATAATAAAACACCATAATAACTTTATATTTTGCATGTGCATGTTTTTGCGGGTGGGTGGGTTCCAAGTTATATCAAAACTAAATATTTTTTTAACATAACATTTTGCAGTCATGGATTTAAGCAAATAAGCGTCTGATTCCATAACATAAAAATATGTATTTCTAAACTCAAACGTGTAGGGGTAACTTAATTAAAATCAGATAAAAAATAAATATTTCACCCACATTATAGAATTTGTTGCACTCTAATCATGATTAATGTAGTGTTTTCACTCCAATAGTTCAACGGCACTCAGGCCCGTATTACTGAACGTCACTCAAGACTCAAGCATTACGTTGAAACTAGTTTTAAGTAATGGTTGAGGCCTGAGTGAGGTTCTGTGGTACGGGACTCAGTGTTTCAATCACCCTTGCTGACATGGCTTAAACTTTAACCACAATAAGACCTTTCTTTAATACCAGTTCATGCCAAATCCAGATTTCTGACACCATGCCCAATTCAAAGTATCACAGACTTTCTAACAGCAGTGTTCGGTATAAACAACTAAATAAACATCAAAGTGATGAATACTATAGATTCCGGACGGATCGCTTCCGCCTGCCCGCGCCGCTGTCCCTTGTTTGCGCTAGAGGGCGCCTTTGTCGAAGATTCTGTTTCATCTTCTCTTCAGAATGGGAAACTGAAGATATTTTCTCTTTTCGTAGATCGAATTTCGTTAATAGTTCTTTGGGATTCTTAAGGCGTGATTGAGTTCGGAGGTGTCCGTTTTAAAGTCGGATTTTGTTGTCAGTTCTAAAGGATTTGGAAAATGGGGGTAGGTACATTTAATAACATTGGAATAACTACTTATTGTTCCTAGAAAAGGAATCATTAGCGATTCTTTTTCTCATATTTTTTTATTTTATTGATTTGACGCAAATGAGTCAATATTGTTGGTAAGGTAACGTTAAACCATGCCGCTAATTCCTGGGTAGTTTGGCTCGGATCGGCTTCCACCATCTCTTTCAATTCATTGTTATGCACCTGTGTGAGCGGTCTTCTACGTGGTTCGTTCTTCAAATCAAAGTTTCTATCACCAAAGCGTTTAAACCAAAATCGCACGGTGCGTTCATTAGCAGTCCCCTTTCCAAACGCAACATTGATATTGCGAGCTGTTTCTGCCGCGTTAGTTCTGCGTCGGAACTTGTATTAAAAAATAACTCGAATTTTCGAAGTATCCATCTTTCTTGTCCAAGCTGAATAAAAAAAACAACTGAAAGTCGATAATCGAATGTTGCACATTTTTTTTAAAGAAGAACTTCATAGGTACCATGTGAAAAAAGTTTCACTCAAAAATCTCAAACCATGAAGGTTCTATGTCAATTCGAAGTACCTATTACAATAAAAACGGCAATTTCATGCTTTAACTCCTATTATTAGTTTAGTCCTGTCATATTAAGATACTCCTTATACAGTTTAGACGTGATTAAAAACATGGCTACTAAAAATACGTCAATTTACGTCAGGCGCTGACTAATTTGGCAGGACTAAACTAATATTTTTCCTTCTATCCTTTTCATAATGAAATAGAAAGGAAAAGATGCACTGAACTTAAATTTAGTTTAGTTTTGAACAAGGGAATCGGCGCCATTGTTAGGTTTCCGTCATACTCTACCTGGATTCTCGTGAAGGAATCCGATATCTGAAACAAACTTTCTAAAACATAAAAAAGAGAAACAAGACAATATAGATGTAATATATCTAACAGAAACATACAATCAGGTATTAACAGTAAATTAAAAAGTAATAGTAGCAGCAAGTGCGTAGTTGTCGCATACCAGAAGGGCAATTCTCGTAATTTAAAGAACCTTCAGTCTGATCTCAGTCTCAATCCCTCAAAAATACCTCTAATTTCTCTACATTTTTTATAGGTTTTTGACATTTGTTTGTCGTCTAGATGAGACTGCGATTAGATTTTGAACGTTTTAAATTACGAGAATTAGCCTTCTGATGTTAGAAGCTACGTAAACATGATACGCTAAGAGCGCTGTTTTGAGGTTAGCTATTTTACAAAGTCTCCAAAAGGCAAAAGCGAAACGATTAATCTTATTTGTGATGTTTTAAGCAGTCAGGTTTCCATGCGCGGTCACTGTCCGCTGTTATTCCAACTATAACCCTGTGGCTGTAGGTTAACCGTTTTTTGACAGCTACCTTAGAAAATAACTTTTCCAGATTACGTAAAAGTTAACTTTAAAATGCGTAATAACATAAATGTATATATTGCCTTATCTTATTTATGACTTCTTACAGGCATTATCATACCGTACGTGTATGAGTTTTGACAAAAAAAAATATGTTATACGTATTCTATCTGTCAAAAAACGGTTTACCTAATGGACAGGGTATTATAGTACCTAAGTACCTAATATGCAAACATAATTCAAAATACTTCCAAAAGCAAAGACACTTCAGCTACAAACATACTAGGTGACAAACTTGAAGCGGAAAAAATACCTCGTGATTTTTCGTACTTCTTCAAAGTGCAGTCTCCTTCTTAACTCTAATGAGAGGACTATTTTTTCGCAGTGCATCTCTCAGGGCAATTTGGCCTGTTTGTTCGTGAAATGGTAAGTTTATGAGAAATTTTTTGCTCTCTTTCACACAAACTTTGCTAATGAGGGCAGTAGATATTGCGCGGCAACGAAGGTTTTATTTTTGGTGAGAGTAAATAATAGAGGAATTGTTTATGAAGATTTTTTTAGTTTTAGATGGATAGATGATCGTAGGGCTATCGTTTTACCCGGTAACTGGGTTGTGGTGGACAGATAGACAGTCGCTTCATGTAAAAGTACTGGTATTCAGCTGCATCAGGTTTAGAGATCATAACTGAGAAAAGGCTAGGCATATACAGGGTTACTTTTTAAAGACCAGCCAAATTTAAGGATGTGGTACAGACCATCAAACTGAACAACTTTCTCCATGGGACCAACATCGTAATCGCGAATAAAAATTCAGCCGTCCCATACATTTAGGTCGAGTAGGTATTGAAGTTTTCTATGGGACAGTTGATAAAATTTTCGCGATTACGCTATTTGTCCCATGGAGAAAGTTGTTCAGTTTGATGGTCTGTACCACATCCTTAAATTTGGTTGATCTTTAAAAAATCACCCTGTATAATGAGACGATCGTAATAGTTGAGAATTAGTTGAGTAACAGACGTTGGTAACAGTAGCTATCAAAATAATACTATAATTATAAGAATCAGACAAAACGGAATGTATGGTAGACCTAAATGCTTTACCCTAAAATTGAATCTCCCTTGCACATCATAATATTTCAAGGTCTATTTGCTTTAAGAACGTTTAAGACCAATATAATTCAACCTTAGGGGAGCTTCAAGCAATTACAGGTTGAGTATACAAGTTAGTTAGCAAAAGGGTAAAATTATTCATAAGGGGTCGTGCACGAAATTGACTAATTATGATCGAGTTCGTTCATTGTTTGTGAGAAAAGGAAAAAGAATTTCAAGATTATTTGTGATTTGAAAAGTCGAGTTTTTTGTATTGTGACTCAAAAGGTTTTTTAAAATGAATGAAGTAATCATGGAAAATCACTAATATTCGCAAGGAGTGTATCGACAAATGACGCGATACTGACGTTTGATTATCGTTTTACAAGCAATTTCTGTGGATTTTGAAAATTAAAAAATATCATAATAAAGGGTATTCTATTCTATTCTATCATCAACGTTATTATAAAATACTCTACTTGCACGTAGCTGGACCACATTGTTCAACTTCTTTGTATTGTAGCGGTATCTATAGAGTATGAGTGAACTTTACACCTTGTTCCTCATACCTCCATAGTATGAGTGAACTTTACACCTTGTTCCTCATACCTCTATAGTGTGAGTGAACTTTACACCCTGTTCCTCATACCTCTATAGTATGAGTGAACTTTACACCCTGTTCCTCATATCTCTATAGTATGAGTGAACTTTACACCCTGTTCCTCATACCTCTATAGTATGAGTGAACTTTACACCCTGTTCCTCATACCTCTATAATATGAGTGAACTTTACACCCTGTTCCTCATACCTCTATAGTATGAGTGAACTTTACATCCCGTTCCTCATACCTCTATAGTATTAGTGAACTTTACACCCTGTTCCTCATACCTCTATAGTATGAGTGAACTTTACATCCTGTTCCTCATACCTCTATAGTATGAGCGAACTTTACACCCTGTTCCTCATACCTCTATAGTATGAGTGAACTTTACACCATGTTCCTCATACCTCTATAGTATGAGTGAACTTTACACCCTGTTCCTCATACCTCTATAGTATGACTGAACTTTACGCCCTGTTCCTCATACCTCTATAGTATGAGTGAACTTTACACTTTGTTCCTCATACCTCTATAGTATGAGTGAACTTTACACCCTGTTCCTCATACCTCTATAGTATGAGTGAACTTTACACCCTGTTCCTCATACCTCTATAGTATGAGTGAACTTTACACCCTGTTCCTCATACCTCTATAGTATGAGTGAACTTTACACCCTGTTCCTCATACCTCTATAGTATCGAAGTTGAAAAAAGTCCAGCCACGACCAGGTACAGACGCCAGCACATCAAGCTACTACAATCTGTCAAATTTCTTTAATACATTTTCAACTTTATCGCTTAAGTATTAAGGTTCAAGGTTGATTGGGAAAATTTGACAGTTTCGGGTAGCTTGACCTGCTGACGTCTGTATCTATAGCAGAATTTTTTTTTGAAAAAACCTATTTAAAAAAGCCCAGTCAGCAATGTATTTTTTTCTATTACTTAGTAAACCATTTCAAGAAATTTAAAATCACACATTAGTCTTCTACTGCCTATCCTTTAAATAAACTTTAAATTTTATCGTATGATAATACGGAAATCAAAGGCAAAATACACTATATTTTCGAGAGAGTAAAAGTGATGAAACTGCCACGAAAACTGTATTTATATAATCATACAGATTTAATTTTTCAACTTATTCAAGCTTTCTAACAATTAGATAAGAAATTTGCGATACGTCGCTTAAAGATGAGTTCGCAGGTAAGCCTTACAATTATTCTGTATTCCATAAAAATCCATTTCCAAAATAAAATAAAAATGCCACAATGAGTGTATTATGCAATTAGCTAAGCGGTTTTCGCTGTTACAACGCGTATAGATGATGGTAGCATGTCCGTCTGCCTAGCCTTTTCCGACCCATGTTGGGGTCGGCTTCCAGTCTAACCGGATGCAGCTGAATACCGGTATTTTACATGGAGCAACTGCCTATCTTACCTCCACAGTTCAGTTACTGGGTAATACGATACCCCTTGGTAAGACTGGTTGTCAGACTTTCGGACTTCTGACGACCCGTAACAACTGTCAAAGATCCAAGAATGACAGCCGACACCAACGGCTTAACGCGCTTTCCGAGTGACGGGGGAGTCTCGGTACGTAAAGATGTTCACCCATCCATGGACCGACTGCGGCAAGCGTAGCTTAACCTGATCGATCGACTCGTGCGGCTGCTATTACGTAGCCACGAGCCTTAAAGTAAAGCAACAAAATAAAGAACTTCAGCACGTAGACGTTTTAACGGTTGTTTATTTAATAACATTGCTACAACATGTCATGTAGAAAATGTAAACAGTATTCATGAACCAAGTTGTTGAACAAAACTAGTTTACTCCAAAAAGTGTAAGTACGTAATAAAATGTTACTTTGAGTTTGTATTACATTTTTATTTTTCAGATTGTTCTTTATATTTGAATTTGAAAAGTTTTGAATGCATTTTGAAGTTTAATAACTGGGTTGTTAAATCTCGTTTGTAACTTAGAACTGCTGTAACGTAGGAGCAGAGTTTTTTTGTGAAAGTTTTTTTTTTTTTTTATAAAAAACGTTGACCTGCACTAGATGGTAGTAGGTAGCTGGCGTATATGACCAGATGTATGGTCGTCAACGTGGCAAAAGGAGTTTGTAAGGATCAGCAGGGAAGCAGGTGTGAGTTTATGTACAGACGCCAGCAATTCAAGCTACCCGAAACCGTCAAATTTTCCCAATCAACATTGAACCTTAATGCTTTAGCGATAAAGTTGAAAATCTATTCAAGAAATTTGACAGATTGTGTAGCTTCATGTGCTGGCGTCTGTACGTGTAGGTTTCCATTGTTCTTCTTCGTATCGCTGACACGACTGGGTTTTAAATGCTGTTTTCCCAAAACTTTGCCACTTCCACGGCGTTATCGGTGGCAGCGCAGAGGTCATTTTGACTGCATGCTTTGGGACACAGAGGGCAGAATAGGGGTGGAGCATGGTTTGTGACATAGCTCCACAATCACACCCTACTGCCGTTCCGTCAAGGTAGCCCCACTTTACCAGGTTGGACTTATATCTTCCCACTTGTGTCCGGAGACGGTTCGGATCATACCTGTTTCTTTCACCAAACATTTTTGAGTTCCAGTTTCCAAGTACGACTCATAATAAATAATATATATATTAAAGGGATGAATGTGGGATTAAGTCACGTTGTTATTGGCATTACTTTTGCATGATTGTGTGCAGGCGGCAGTAATCACCTTTCACCAGCTGGCTCGACAGACTGTTCGCTAAAAGCAAAAGAAAATTAGGTCAGGAAAAAATACTTTATTTAGATGTTTAAGTACCTAGTGCTGCAAAGAATCTTAGCCATTTCCTCTGATTGGAATAGTGCCCAATACACATATTGCACGAGAACATGTGCCAACATTGGCAACAGCTCAGTGAGCCAATAAATGCCTACCCCATTAAAGTATCTCTAAATTAAATTCACGTCGAAAACATTCATCAAAATAGACATTATATTTATTCAAATTAATTCACAGCTAAATCTGTTTGAATATTGAATTTAATTTAACTCTTTAATCCACCTCTATTCATAACTGAAAATTTAAACACAAATTAGACATTTATTTGAAATCTCATACATACGTGAACCATTTTAACTTGTAATAACGAGTACTTTGAATAATTATAAATGTAAACGATTCCCTTCTATTACGTTTAGGGTTCACAGTGAATATACGGGAGGATAGAACTTGGGTGAACGCTACGTCACAAGAAAACGTCTGGCCGTCGACCGACTCTGGTAACAAAAACATAGTCTTAACAAACTCATGGTAAAATGTTGCAACTCTTGTTAGTTGCAACATTTTACCATGAGTTTGTTAGTCTGTGTGTCTACTGTCATGTTTATACCTACGTAGGAAAAACCCTTATGATTGTACAGAACTCTTCATTTTAAACAGAGGCTCCCATATACATATAATACTTTATATAATATATAATACCCACTTTTGACGTTCAAAAGTGCCTTTTAAGGGCCTATTTGAAATAAATGATTTGACTTTGACTTTGAATATTTTTTTCTAGACTCTGTCTTTTTAAAGACGGTAAGAAACTCTAAAAACAGAAATTCTACTCCATATCAATTTATGAATCATTTCGATTCGTACCTACCCTAGTACTGTATGAGTATGGTTTCCTTTTATGGTTTAAAGATCTCAACAGACCCGTCCACAATATAACTATGTGCATGTTCAAAAAATTCCTTTTACAAATTCAGCGCACGAGTCGAATTAATACGAGCCACCTTAATCGAATGAATTGAATAATTCAAACGCCGTCTCAGACGGATTTGTCTTTCACAAAGCGGGGTTCTTTAATTTACCATCCCTCATCTTCGACGTTTTCATAATAATGTCTATTGTTTATTTTTAGTATTACAACGTCCGGTTCTGAGTTTTAAATGAGTTTTGTAAGTGGACTTTCTGTTAAAGTATGCTGCGAATTGCTATACTGTGAATTTTCCTCGTATTTAATGATGTAATTGGTGCTTTATGTTCGAATTTCTATTAATGTTTTACTGCAGAGGAAATGCCATTTCTCACCTCTTTAAAAAACAATTTCGTATTTCTTCAAACACGGAATTGCTTGCTTCAAAGTGTAGTGGCAGAACTGTATGACATTTCTTTGTACTAGTCTTTTGTATCCTTCGGAAAATTTCAGATTAAATTATATGGCAGGCTGTTTCGCACAAGTTTTAAAAACTTTATCGAGCGTGGTGCCGATTTGCACAATGTGAAGCAGGCAATAAGAAATACTTCACTTAAATCCAACAAAGCTTCGAAATAAAAACAATTAAAAACTATCTCTTAAAGAATGTACCTCTACACTTGGGAACGCGTTAAAGAATTTCCTCCATTGCTTGAGGCTTCAGCACGAGTCCAGTAAACGTTTTAGTATCGATTGTGGAATTTACTCGAACGAGTACAAATGTGAGCTAGAACAATCGAATCGATATGGGGATTGAAAGAGCTTTAGTTTGCTCGTATTTGCTAGGAGACATCGTTTCTAGGAGGTGTGAGACTGTGAGTAGAGTTTCAAAAGTATTGTACCGGCTGACTTTTTTTGCCGTCTGGACAAAAACATGGTATAAAAGGTGAAGGGAGCCTATGGCACACAAATCTCTTTTCTTATATTGAACGATTGACGCCATCGGCCGGCTTAAATCAAAGGATTGAATGTCGCTACGAATTCATTGATAATTTCCGCGCGTAGAGAAGCGCGCCTTTAGGTTGAATTATTATGTTATTTGTCAATTAATTTGTAATACATTTCCGTGTAATAGGCTTCTACCCCTATCATCTTTTATAATTATAAGCCAATTATTTTTTAAAGAGTAACCGTGGAGTTTCTTGTTGGCCCTTCTCCATAGGAAATTACCAATTGGAACCGTGCACGCTTCTGACGTTTCATAAGTGCCCATGTAGGTTTATGTGAAATAAAATATTTTGATTTTGTTAACACAGTCACTGATAACTTTCACACCTGATTCAAATTCTCAAAAAAAGACGCACACAACACGTCCAAGCTCTTGGAAGCTGCCGTTTAAAAGTAAAGAAAAGTTTGAAAATCTCACTAAAACTTCATTCGAAGCGTTTCGTAGTTCGCGAGCTTGTAGCATTAGTTAAAAATTCTGCACAACTTCCCCTCAGTTTTAAAATTTGATTGAGAAGTTACCCAAGGAAGATATGGAAGACTGTCGTGTTACTTGAAGATGTGGGTAGGTTTTAGGTTATATAAAATGACGTCCAAAATAAATGTGCCTTGCCTGTCTTAAAGACGTTTTAATGAGCTTACATGTTAGTTTTCAAACGTAACATAATCTTTTAATGTTCCCACTGCTGGGACTCAGTGAACCACCACACGGGCCCTGTTGGTTGGTAAATGTTATTTTACGTGAAAAGGTAATAAATGTTTTTTTGTTTCTGGGAGTGGAGACATTTCTCAGTGGCAACCCCAAGTCTAGTATTACAGTCTCATATTACATGAGATTTAAATATGACTGGCGAAATGTGGCGGTACTATAAGTACACCTCTACTTGACCCTACAAGTAATGCATGCGTGTAACTGTTATGTTTAAAAAATACATGTACAGGTATTTGCGGAACTGTTTTGCCTAAAGAGGAAAGGCCATGTTTGTTCAACCAATCTGTCGTCAGCTTTTTAGTAAGGAAAATATTGCGAGAAATCCATACATGTTCTTGTATAATAAAATTTACAGCCTATCATATAGGGGATTTACCATCTCCGTGATATGAATACGAGCACCGAAGACTCGAGATGCGTATTTGTTTTTTTATTTTATTTATCCGACCTTCGATTTTTGTTTGGCTTGCTAAAAATATTTAATTCAAGCATGGTATTCCATGAATACATCATACACATGACTACGTCATCTACATTGTTATTTCAATGACGTATGTATGTTATATACATTTTATAGAGTACAGGACAAACACTTTACTCATACACAGAAGTACAATCATCGACATATTTCTACTATGTGAATTGACGAATTCAGACTGTTACAAAGTTCAATGTTCCTAACGATTCCTTTTAATAACTAGTAAAGTTAACAATAGTAAATTGCAAAAATAACATAACTGTACTTGGTTGATTCGAACCAGCAACTTAGTGTTTCACAATAATTGGATACCTTTTTTTTTTTTTGGGTGTGAAATCATTAAATGACCTCTCCCGCTCTGGGCTGAGCGGAAGGGCGTGTCAGACTTTTACTAACTAAAACCCGTCCGAACCATCTACGAGTATATACATGTTGTATATAGTAGAACATTTAATGGTTTTTCTAAAAACTTTTTGCCACTGCCAATCGTTTCGCATTTCTACGTATCGTCCACATAGCTTGAATTCTACAACTGTGGCTTTGAAACGTCATGTGTTTGAAAATCACGGAGGATAAGTATAAAGGTAAATAAAAATCATGGATAGGCTAAGGGAGATTGACATCAAGACGTTAAAATATCTCTTTGGTTACATCCCATTGATAAATGAAATGGTTTTTTATAGAGAGAAGAGGAAGGTACTCCACATTCTTTCTCAGTCTAAGTCTTTTTCTAAAATAAACATAAAAGAGCACCTGTAGCTGAGATGAGAATGCTGAGAGGGATGTGTGGTGTTACTTACACGAATGGATACAATAAGTTTGAAGTGGCACCGGTAACTGAAAAGTTGTGTAGAAATCGGTTGTCATGGTATGTGCATGTGTTACGGAGGAATGAGGAATGAATGTCGATGGCTATAAGAGTAGAGGAAGACCAAAGAAAAGATGGATGGACTATATGAATGATGAAAAAGACATGTTACGCTGACATTGGGATAAATGCAGGAGAGTGATGAACTTTCCACGCCTGTATTCTCCAAAGGGGCTGGACGAAAAAGCTATCCCTAGAATGTTTCAGAACCACGTTTCAGCGCATCAATTGTACGCGTACCACTAGGTTTGACATCTAGTTTTTGTCCAAAAAAGGATTGTTAAATTGTCGCACTGTGTCCGTAGTGTGACGTTGATGTTCGCAATGCTATCATTCCGCATCAGTTGCCGTTGCTTTGACATATAACTCGGTGAGCACGCAAATTGGACTGTGCGGTGATTTGTTTTATTTTGAAAGGGTTTTAGGTTATACTAATTACTGGCCTGTGAATTGGAAGGAGTTGTTGCCTAACTTGTTCAGTGCGGGCTGACAAGTTGTTCATGCTTCCCATCGTTGATCAATGATTTCTAAGAAAAACTTAAAAAGTAATTACGTAACTCACAAAAAATGGCAATTGATCACAATGCCTTTAATTTTGACAGTTCATCCATGTTCATTGCGTTATTTACGTGGTTGAGCAGAGGACATTTTCAAACCTATGAAGCAATGGATTAGGAATTTCCTTCAAACCCTTTTAGATTATGATTGAGAGTGTGTAACGCAATAAGGGTGCTGTTAAAATACAGTCGTGCCAGCGACACGAAGAAGCAGAAGAATACGACCGACAATTCATAATTAAGGTCCGAGTTTTTTAAAGAAAATCTACTCTCTACGTCAGTTTGCTGTGTAATAGCCATTTCATACAATCGCCAAAGAATGATTGAATATACAGGGAAGTTAAATTTGTGGTCAATTTGCTTAACAATTAACTTACCTGTCTTTACATTGAACTGATAGCCAAGGAGCAGATCATTCATAACAGCTGTCCATCACTTTGAATAGTGAGTTATACATACAAACATTATACATACCTGTGTCTATGTACCTACCTGGGTATACGCTAGGCACCTACAGGTATACTTTTAAAACATGCATTTTATTTTAGCACGTAAGTTTCTAGTTACGACTTGCCAAAGTCGTTTGAAGTGTCTCCGGCGAACTTTCCGATAGATGTATCTAGAAATTTATAAAACTCTAATGGCTTCCAGTTGAAAAGATAGGACCTGGGGGATAGTTGCAAATAATTAAAGACTTTCAGACGTCGTTTTAAAGTCTGGTTTTCAATAAGGATAGAAATTTCGTCGTGTAGTTTTCTTTTATTTTTTCTAGTTACTTACTGGCTTAGCTAAATAACGTGTGAATAGTTCTTTTGTGTGTAGGGAAAGATCACTTATCTCTGAGTTAACGGAATCAAGCACAGCTCATTCTCGTCGATCAAACGTAGTTGTTTTTTATTTAGCTACAAGCCGAGCGCCCGATGGGATTTCCTATCAGCAAAAATTACGAACTTCCATATAAACTCTCACCTATTTAGTCCCTTTACAAACAGGGTATAAACAAAATCAGCCTATAATATTTCCACTGCTGGGACACAGGCGTCCTCTCTTCGAAAGGGAGTGGGCTTATAATCTATCATGCGGGTCCAGTGCGGGTTGATAGATGACACATGTCTTCAATGTTTGGTTCTAGGACATGCTGGTTTCCTCACAATGTTTTCCTTCACCGTTTTGTGAGCAGTGGTGATGAAATTATTTACACAAAATAAAGCGTCTGCCGGGTTTCGAACCCACGATCTACAACTCGTACTCGTCGGGGGAGTTTAATCCCTTTGGGAGATGAATTTTCAAAAAAGAAAATGAGCGCTAAGAAAGGTCTTAGCGCTCATTTTCTTTGATTAAGAAACTCTTGTGCACTATTTCATGCTTCTGGACCCACCGGTCCATTCATTCCTTCAGTAACAGATGCCCAACCTGCCGTCAGTTCACAGTTATTTTACCTCTGATAGCAGCAACCTAACAGTTAACTACCTTATTGTGACGATAATAAAGATCACTGTAAATTGGACAGTATGATGTAAAATAACTTAGAAAGGACTGTAAAGTCTATTATCTATCACTGAATGAATTAATGAATAAATCCAAGATTGTTTACTTTATTATATTAGCTCATTTTTTTAAATTTAATTGTAAAATTTATTCTTTTTTACAAACCAACACTAATATATACTATATACAATTATATACAAATTTGTTGTACCTACAACAAGGTTCAAGAAAATAGGTGGCTCGTTCAGATGCCAATGTATACGCTTCTACAATAAAGTTCCAAGCCCCGTTCAAGATCTAAGTCTTAATAAATTCAAATCATTCATTAAACGTAAGTTGTGCCAGAAACCCTTTTATACCGTTAAGGATTATATCGAGGACAAAAAGGCTTGGGATTGAGCTGCTTCCAATTTTTACATATTAAATGTTTTTTGTTTTGTTGTTGATTTTTTTTTATATACACTTTGACATTAATGAATTTGATACCTATATACTATGACATTTGCTTACTTTGTAAAGTATTTTATTATTTTAATTATTGTGAATGTGAAGACTATGTGGGTCATTTTATTTATATTATTTTTCTCTCTGTTCTCTTAGTTTTTGTCATGGTCTGGCAGTTTGAGTAATTAATGTGGCCTCCCCAAATGTCCTTTCTTTGGTATTGTTCGTCGAAACGTTGAACTCCTTAAGTTTTGAGTTGAGCTGCACGATTTCTGACAAATGCGTGCACTGACTGGACAGGTCCTCTCAATCTGTGTGGTTCTTTCCTCAAAAGACCATCTCAGACATCGACCTACATGGTCTTCATATGATCTGACCAAGATTATGTCTGGACTTTAAAAGAGACTGTGACCTCTGAGTTTGTTTCAGCCTTTCTTCTCAGACTAGTCAGATAGGAAACGCCGACCTCATCTAGTTTTAAAATATGATTGACGTGTAAAAGTGTTTGTACAAACCTACTTACAAAAATAAAATCATTTATCATTTATACAAGTATATAATACGAAAAAACATAGAAAAAGGCAGGAGCTCATTAGGCATAAAAAAATTCGTCCGCATCACTGTCAATGGGATAAGTGCCCAAAAGGCTGGCAGCATTACCACGTTGGATGGCAATACTGATTATTTGGGCTAAGAATAGGCCAGCCTTCTGATCACGTGAAGAGTCAACCAACCGCTTGGCAATGTCCCGAAAAATTCGATGAGCACTCGGACCCCAAGGCCCTAGTGTTTCAACCCCAAACGGCTCAAATATATAGCTTCCAATAAGGTTTATTATGTTTTATTCCAAGATTATTTTATGTATTATGGATTTAACGTAAATTGCTTTTAAGTCTTATCAAAGGTTTCCACTTCAATCAAAAGGTACCTATTTTGGTTTTAGTCCATGATACATCAAAACACTGTTCATCGTTATTTACGGTTTAATTAGATACTGACTTGTTTGTTCGGCATTGTTAATTTTAGACTGAAATGAAGCATTAAATAAGCTTACCATAACGAGGTACGCAAACCCTCCCACTACAAAAGAATACCTTTTTATTATAAAATAATATTCAAGCTCAGGTTTTCCTTTTATTATTTTTACCTCTAGAGTGTTAGTAACGAGCAGAAGATTAAAACGCCACGGACGGTTAATTTATATTTAATAAACTACGAATCGGTGTGATGAAGTCGGGTTCAGAGGAGAACAGTTCACTTGAGTGGTAACTGGTGAACGTTGAATGTCGAGGTATTAGAAAATGAGCTTGGATTACTTAAATTGGTTTTGTGTAAAGAGATTGAAATTGGCTAGAGAAACGTTTACAAGTTTTTATCGGAATCTCTTTCGATGTTACCGTTATGAAAATCTTTATCGATTTAAAAGAATATTGTTTTTTTATGATAAAGACAAACTTGTTCTTGATCATTCTTTATCTTAAATCATTTGTTTGTTTTTTTTTGGTTTAAGTTGGTGGCAACTTCTATAAGGTAGATTATACAAAATATTGTAAAATATTTTAAAAGATTAGCTATGGAGATTTTTGTCCAATCTTTTCCATACAAAACTATCTTTTGGAAGAGGCATCTGGAATCAATTCTATTTTCTTATAAATTTCGATGTACAGACGCCAGCACATTAAGCTACCCGAAACTGTCAAATTTTCCCAATCAACTGTGAACCTAAAGCTTTAGCGATAAAGTTGAAAATCTATTAAAGAAATTTGACATATCGTAGTAGCTTGATATGCTGACGTCTGTACAAAGGTGCCTTTTTATGTCCTCCTTGTAATAAATTATTTGACTTTGCAGGGTGAAAAGTTGACGCGGGCCCTCGGGGGAAAGTATATTACATATTGATGATAAAATCGTCCTTCAATTTAAGATGAAATCTTTATTATAGAGATTTTTTTCTTATGATTGACCGAATCGATCGATGCGTTAAAATGCAGGTATATTCTTTTTGCGTTTGAGTTGGTTCGATTCCCGGATAAGGCCTATTGAATGCAGATTTGCTTACTTTTGAAAAAAAATTGTGTTCAAATTAAAATAGATAGCATCAATGTTTAAAGTATTACCCCTACGGAGAACGCTTTCCCTTTCACCCTGTATTACCAGCAGTTGTAATACACTCTATCCTTTTCGTGACAAGACAACCAGCTTATTTTTCAATAATTCTGACACGCAATCTTTTAAGCTCCGAATAAACAAAAATCTCAAACTTATCTCGCCGCTATCAATCTTTGAGCAAGGCGTTACTCTAAATATAAGCCCGTAACAGCCGCAACCCGCACTTATCTATCACAGCAGATAAGGGAACTGCTAAAATTTCCAAGACCCTCGTTATCAGAACCAAGTTTCGTAAAATGTTATCTTGTCTATTCGTTTGTAGTCTGCGGTAGAAGATTGGCGGTGTTTTTTGGTGAATGATTCGACTAGATTTAGGGAGTTGCAATTTCGAAATGAGTTTGATCTTTTATTGGTTTAAAAAAAGTTATAAAACGTAACTTAGTTGCAGAAATGCGTTGAAAAGTTTAATCTTTTTTTAACTCAATGTGGTGACAGATTTTCCATTACAAATAGGATGAAAACCTAGTTTTTGACATTTAATAAAAGATAGGAATCTAGTTTATCTGTGAAAAATATTTAAGTATGTACTCAACAGATAGAAAGACTTTTTTCTTTACTTTCACGTTTATATTATAATACATATTACCAAGTAAGCCGCTCGACGATAATATATATGGGCAATTTAATATTTTTTGTAGGATTAATAAATTCATATGTAGTGTTATTTGCTTTATTATAACAAAACATTATGAAAACCTTATTATTATACCAAGCACTATCTTAAATTACCATATTAATGTAAATACAGCCACCAAATAGATTACTAACATCGTAAGACTGGATTAAAATATTGTTTAATCTCTGTTCTCTGTGCTCAAATATTCCATTTTCGTCTTATAATATTTGAGTACTAAACCAAAGTTCATTGACACTACCAATCGAGACAAAACAATGAATTTATGACATAAACGAGTTATGAGTAACAGGGTGTAAAGTTCACTCAACCTCCATAGAAAAGGGAGGATCCTCCAACCAGACGGGTGTTGTGTCTGGCGGGCAATTGCCCAACGACTGATGTTGGGAAGTTTGTATGTACGCTAATTGCGCGGTAAACTCTGCTTGCAAGATGCAGGATTTGCGTGACGTCAGCATGACGCGTTGTTCGCATGTGGCGTTGTAGATACCGCTACATCACTCTCCTCCGGAGTCCGGAGGTCGATAGTGGGCTGAGTCTTGTATCTTGCGTTATTTACCAGGCCAGCTGAGGTTCCAGTGACTCGGAACCGGTTGCCACATAGTTCACGGTGAGTCGGAACTGTCTGCGAAGATGCCCCAGTAAGTCGGGCTGGATGGCGCTGCGTTATAATCCAGAGCGTCGGATGTCGTACAGTGCCGGTTTGAGGCTGGCTGCTGCGTCGACCAGGAGAGGGTGCTCTGCTTGTTGACCGGCCGCAAGTGCACTGTGCTGTGCCAAAGTTGCTGATGAGACTGAGCGTGATGACCAGGTATGCGCGGACGCTGCATGCTGGTGGTCAGGATACCCGTGGATGCTGGGTGGCTGGGTGACTCACCACTAAAGCTTACGGGAGTGATAATGATGATGTCACGCTGAAGTAGGTGCACGAAGGCTGCGCTGACGTTCATGTTCGGGGTCACCAGTATACAGGTATGAGGAACAGGGTGTAAAGTTCACTCAACCTCCATAGAAAAGGGAGGATCGTTGGAGGATCCTCCCTTTTCTATGGAGGTTGAGTCCTCCAACCAGACGGGTGTTGTGTGTGGCGGGCAATTGCCCAACGACTGATGTCAGGAAGTTTGTACGTATGCTAATTGCGCGGTAAACTCTGCTTGCGAGATGCAGGGTTTGCGTGACGTCAGTATGACGCGTTGTTCGCATGTGGCGTTGTAGATATCTCTACAGACTTTTAGGGCTGATTTCTCCATTGCCAGATAACTTTTATTCGAGGAATAAAATCGATCAACCCGTGCGGCTGTTATTATTTAGCCACGAGCCCCCCATTCCTTAATCAACAACCATTTTATCTTTTTCTATCAGGAATTTCTAAGTAGCAGCCTGGAGTCTGGTTTTGTACCCGGTTTGATGGTAATAGGCTCGCCCCCTAATACCTACATAATAAGCGCAATGTGGGTGTACTATAGCTACACCGCTGCCTAACCTTTCGGGGATCACACGCGTGATGTTATGTTATGTGTTAATTTTTTTACTACATAGAGTAAAAACTTTCCAATTCGTTTTGCATACTTTATGCCAGTTTACCCGTTTGTTTGAAGACATTTGTGTTTTCAAAATTTAGTTAGTTGAAACTTCTTCAGGATTAGAAAGTTTCTGAATGTCGCTGCGAATAAAATATATCGTATGAAGCAGGCTTTATTGGACAAATAAGTTAGTGGAATTAGATTACAGACGGGGTAATGCTGCGGACAAACTTTGAAGAATGTTAGTGGCATTGCACAGACTTTGTGGTCATTGTACATTGCGGTATTACCCATAGAGTGTAGTAATTTATTAATGATAAATTTTTGTTTTAAAGCCCATAATTCTTTGTAGTTCGTCGGTAGTGTTTAAAATAATAATATATTTATTTGCTCAAACCATGGTATAACAGGTCTTACAGTTAAAAATAGTACAAACATGTTTTGCCGGGCTTAGACTCAGCATGCAAATTCGAAATAAAAAAATAAAAATTTAAACTAACATTTTTTGTCAAAGAACTGTTTCAGACTATAAAAGTTAATAAGCTAAGCAGCTTTTGTTATATTTTGTAAGCTTAAGAGCATTGCTTGGTACGAGCCCATAAGGGTCTCGTCGGTTTCGAGGACATATATCGTTCGCTGTTTTAAATAACTTTTTATGTTTCCATACAAATACATGCATATTTCGTAGATATATAGACAGGGTAGCGGTAACAAACCAAGTTTTTAAAATACTGGTTTGCATGATTCGTCAGGTTGGAGTTCGTATAGAGCAATAAATGTTATTTTTTCTAATGCACTTTTTTTGAGCAACAAATGTTCTATGTTGGTCGGTACTATTGCCCCGCATTATAAGTCCATAGCGCAGTACAGATTCTATGTATGCGTGGTATACTAATATGGCTGTTTTTAAATTACCAACTTTTATACTTGTCTGAGCGCATACACAAATTTATTTATTTTACTAGAGAAATGTCTCTAGTAAAATAAATAAATTTGTGTATGCATGAAAATGCATGTAGACAATGGTCTACATGCATTTTCCAATTTAAATGTTCATCAATAGTTACACCCAGAAACTTAGTCTGTGTTACAGATTTGAGTTTGGGTATGTTTAGACCGGAATTAGATTTATTGTTATTACATTTATTAAATTGTACGTATACTGATTTGTCAAGATTTATTTTCAAATTTTGAATATTAGGCCAGTTAATTAAGATGTCAATTGTGTTGTTAATGTCAGCTTCATGGTCATAAATTGTATTATTTTTTTATTAGATGTCACAATAATAGAAATGTCATCAGCAAATAAGATGCATTTATGTTAGTTATTTCAGTGATGTCATTTATGTGTGTCACTCTCTCATTAATACCTACAATAAAGTCTGCAAACTCTGCGAAATTAAAAATACTACTTCATTCAGTTGCAAAAAAATTGTATAGGAAATTTTGCATAACACTGGTTATGATGACTCGGAACAACTAATATAAAGACTCTGACCTGACACCAAATCAAACGAAGCACAATGGAACAAACACACACCCACACCACACACACACACACACCACACGCACATCACACACACACACCACACAAACACACACGCAGCATACCATACCTGAAATCACCTCTCTAGTCTCCACTCTGGAATTTATACTCTGAGCCCCAAGATACAGACTAACTGTCTAGTTTGGGGCTCACTAGCAATATCATATTGTAACCTAGCTGTAGGTAATATTTTAAGCCACATCATGTCGTTTTAACTTGCTGTTAACCTGTGAACCTGCTTATTGTATTACCTGGACAATAAATATGTTTTATTTCTATTTTCTATTTCATGATGTATAATAAGAAAAAGACTGGCCCCAGTAAGCTTCCTTGAGGAACACCGAATCTGTTACAAATATATTCAGATGCGTATAGTGTTATGCCCTTATCATCATTAATATTTGGTATAGCAACACATTGTTGCCTGTTATGAAGGTATGACTTTATCCACTGTAAGGGTGGCCTTCTGATTCCAAACGGACGTTTCGCTCTTCACTAGAATCACTAGTGAAAAGCGAAACATCCATTTCTATCCGTGAATGTACACCGCCACCTACCATGTAGCTGTGGGCACAAAGTAACGTAGGTATTTGATTTGTTTATATTTATGAAGTGACTAGAAGTGAGTTATCTTAAAGGCAGCAGCGTCTGCTCATGTGGTTTATAACGTCAACCTGTGAAAAAAAAATCTTTTAATTTTTTTATGTTATTGTTTGCAAAAAAAAACTCTTCTAAAATCATTTGTAACGGTCATTATGTTCTCCTATCGAAAGTAAACGATCCAAAATGTTTTGGAAGAGAATTTCAATAACTGCCGAAATATTTCAGTTTCCTTAATTGGATCGGAAAACGACAAAAGTCCTTAGCCCGGAATGTTCTAGAACAAACTGGAATTATTAAAGTAAGGGGGCTTAACACAATTGTTGGAGAATGGGCATGAATTAAATTAATATCTGCTGAGCCTATTGGTATCGCCATCTTGGAATCGAACTTTTTTAAGATGGCTTTTTTATTATTATTTTTCTTTGTGATAAATATTTATGTTTGTTTGAAGGCAAACAAAAGCATCACTCTGGAGAGCTCATCCGATTAAAATCTATCCAATACTGAGAAGTTCATAATTATGTACATTCAAGCCAGAGTTCTCAATCACATTTAATTTTAGGGTTATTCCACAAAACTCCATTGAGAATCCCCATCAATTTGGATTTGTGAACTTTTAGCCTAGAAATCCCCACCATGAGACTCTCAATGGGGATTTTTGGTATAACGCTAATTTTAGACGCTCTTAAAAGTCTTTCTGTCGCAACAATTTACCTTCAATTGATAAAGATAGCATTGTACAGCGGCTACAAGAGTTGTATTTAGGCCAGCAGTTTGCCTTTTCGGAACGTAGGCCTTAGGTGAGCCATTGGATGTAATACATAGATTAAATCTGTCATGTCTCATCCTGTTTTCGTCCAGCCAAACCGTCGCCACTCTGATAGAACGAGCACCTGTTAAAGTATTTTCCTTTATACTTACACCATGGAAAGTATCAGCAAAATACCCACTATTAAACTAAGAAATTACATGTACACACAATCAATCACCGGGAACGAAGCCGGACTTTCTTTACCAAACTATGATCGATCTACTGAACTAAATTGCTAAATTTGATTCCGCTTCGGGTAAAGAAAATACTTAGGAAAGTAGGAACGAGTTAGGAACTTAGAATGTGTTTAGAATGTCTTACCTTGGTTCCATCTGATGTTAAGAGTAAAATCTGCTTATGCCTTGTAGGGCACATCTATCTGGAAAGCAAAGAGAGGAAAAAGTTTATATACTTACATTCATAAAGCGCTTAAAAATCTTCCTTACAAGAAGACAGGATTGAAATGAGTATGATTTAACTAACAGTATTGCAGAATCTTTACTACTTCTGGGTGCATTCATTATCATCATTATTCACTGCCCGACCGCTCCGAATTCCTGCACCAGTATCATCCTGGTTCGACCCGGTGTGGTAACAATTTCCTTTTAACTTACAACATCAATCAGCTTATAATTTTTCTCACTGCTGGGGTTAACGCCTGCTGTGAGAGGGAGGCCCGTAATCTACCACGCGGGCCCACTGCAGGATGGTGTGGGTATAAGACTAGACTACTAACACCCCTAAACGGCTTATCATACTATGTTCCATAATTCTGCCAAAAAAATTGTAAGGATTCTATATTTTTGCCCCAATATTGTCAGGGTAACCTTCATTGGGCAAATTGTTTACCGACCCCGGAACGCGGCGTGTAAACCAATTTTGACAATTTGGAATGGAATTTGAATATTTTGATGACATTCCACTCATATTTAGGCATTTATGTAATATACATTTAAACATTATTTCCCTTAGATCGCATTCTACCAAACTTTTACACATAGATTTTGTCTAATACTGAGAATAAATTTTGAATTTTTGACAGTTTTTTGATACTAGAACTGTCAGATGTCAATTTTATTCCACGGAAAAAGGTTATCTAACTTTAGTAAAATCAGTCCTTAGAGTAGTATTATTTCCCAGTAACTAGGTATAGATAGCTTTACGTAGGTTTACGTATCTACTTACTTCTTTCACAGAAAACTTTTCGTTCTAGGTTCAGTAAAACTAGTGTAGAACCAGTGTTCAATGAATTGAAGCGTAGTTGTTGTGCACTAAATTTTGCTTGAATCTTGTTACGTCGCTTGTTTTTATGACTACTTTTATTACTAAATGCTTACTACTGCTACTGCTACTTATTACTTTTGTTAAGTTTCACGACGTTTTTCTGTTGATAGGTTGGTGATTTTCAAATTCGTATCTACGAAATACGATTGAAATAGTCCTTTACTTTCCACGATTTTGCGATAAAGGTGATTTTGAGATACTGTCTTTCTACGAATAACCCAGGCATCATCAAAAACAAAAAAAAAAATACTCACGTTGGTGCTGAAGAAAGAAAATAACAAAACGGCATTATCAAGTTACTGCGGTGTTGTGTCACCCTTTGTAAAATTTTATATATTTATGTTCTGTAATTTGTATGGTGTACAATAAAGAGTATTCTATTCTATTCTACGGTGTATCTAGGTGTTGATGACAGAGCACTGGAATCAGTTAAGTTTTGTTTTAAGCGGTAACTTTTCGGTCATAAGTGGTACAGAAAATCATTACAAAGGACTTACAATCTAACATGGCAGTATAAAATATAATCAAGCAGAAAACACGTATCACATTCCCTCACAACTTACTGAATAGAAAACCCCTCCATTCAGCGAATATTACAGTAATTACTATGTAGTCTGAACTTGCAAAGTTCTTGACTACAAAATGTATAGCAGCCTTTATTCTCCCTCGAAATGTTGGGCCAACACCACCGCAGAAACGCCAATGCTGATTGTAAAGAGATTTCATGTTGGCTGGTATACGCCAATGTTGTCAAATGTGGTATGGGACAAGGGACAAAGCGCTGGAAATGTATGCTTAACAGTGTATTGTTGGAGATTATTGAACCGTATTTTTTTTTCAAAGAAAAACGATTCGTTTCGTATTTACTGAAGTTCTTACATAATTAGAAAATAACAGAGTTTAAAATAATGTGATCAATTAAAATCAAAATGCATCGTAGATAACGATAAAAAAAAACCCTAACTTATTTTACCTTAAATCAATTTTAAAACCATTTAACACAAATATAAAATGGTCCTAGACAGTGAAAATTCAGATATAAAGGAAGTTCCAGTTATAATCATTAAACTAGTTGCCACAAACATTGGTCACTGGCTCATTTCACACCAATGTTCGACCAACTATGAGACAGCATTAACGATAAGAACGGAAGCCTGCTGCGAACATTTTCTTTCATTCGTCGCCCCCAAAGTGGCATATTCATTAAAACCACGTGGATGGTAATTAAAAATACTGAAGTATTGTAAAGCTTATTTCCCCGAGGTAGACGAGACTTAATCGAGTGTGAAAAATCCTACTTATTAGGAATAGGAAAAGCTGGATAGGAAGAGCATTTTTACTTTATGATTGTGGGTGCTTTTTGTTTGATATAATACTTTTTATGATATCTAGGAGGTATTGGCCACAATCAGACGAAATGGTCTTTATTAACAATGAGCAGAAAGGTCACGGTTTCGCGAAGATTATTTATGGATCAGTTTCGGAATAATTTGCTTCAATCACCATTATTTCAGTCGAAAGACGTCCACTGCTGGACTGGTTCGGTGCTTCCCGCATCAATAATAATTGGTTTATCCCTTTATTAGAAGCATAAAAAATAGAATACACGTCTTTTTCATCTCAAAAGGATCGAAAAATAGTCCTTTTAAAAACAACAAACTATGATTTGCTCTCCGATCTCGAAATTCACGCAATAACCAACAACACTACATCGACAACGAACATTCACGTATCACACAATATCGAATCACCGACCATCGAGTATTGAATCGGGACGGCATTTTCGATATCGAGTTACTTTACTCGGAATTTATGTTGGTATAAAAAATATTGGAATTTGGTGTAACTTTTAAGTCAGCCATTGTTACTAGTATGTACGAGTTACTCATGTGCGACAAATATAGACATTTTTTATCAACTCAGCCTATCACTTGCTGAGCTTGCTTACTTGCTTGAGCTTGTTTCATGCCTGTCGCATTGCACCACCACCAAAATTGTAATCACAGCTTCTTCCTTCGATAGGCCTGTTGGTCTAGTGGTTAGTGACCCTGACTGCTATGCCGGAGGTCGTGGGTTCGATTCCCACCCAGGACAAATGTTTGTGTAATGAGCACGATCATTTGTTCTGTCTGGGTGTAATTTATCTATAATATTTATATATTTAGAAATATATAAGTATGTTTATCAGTTGTCTAGTACCCATAACACAAGCTCTGCTTAGCTTGGGACTAGATGGCGTTGTGTCATAGTTGTGGAATATTTATTATTTATTATTTATTTATTATTCCTTTCTTCCCTCACTCTCATAGTATGATCGATGGCAATCCGACACGACCGGAGCGAGATCGATGGCAATCCGACACGACCGGAGAGAGATCGATGGCAATCCGACACGACCGGAGAGAGATCGATGGCAATCCGACACGACCGGAGAGAGATCGATGGCAATCCGACACGACCGGAGAGAGATCGGGCGCAGGACTGATAGCTTTACGTGCTCTTCAAGGCACGGGGGGTATCATTTCGCCAACTCAGGGCTGATACAGATATTTTTTTGTCAAAAGATCTATTACTGGGCTGACCAGGTAGCCATATGAGATAGCTATTTTGAAACTCATATGAAGTTAGGCAGGTCATGTGGCAAGATGCGGTGATGATTGCGTAAGGCAGTGACGCAGGGGCGTCTAAGGACTAGAAGACGAAGTTTCGGTCGTCCGGTGTCAAGATGAACGGATGGCATTGTTGCCATCGCGGGTAGAACCTGGATGAGACTGACACAGGAGGACCATCGAGGCAGTCAAATAAGAGCATTTTTCTACTAACCCCGTCGCATCTGTAAGCGTAACGTTAATAAGAGCGTGCGCGAGATCGCAACAAAGGAGAATAGTATCGATACAGTGATACAGTGTGAATCACCACTTACAGCAGTCGTTAATTCTCGCAGATAACAGTTAACCGGCCACGCTCTTGAATCGAAACACAAATGATCCGTTCTGTAAATTACTGGTTGGTTTTAAAGCTTAACTTGCTTGTATTGGGAGTTTTCAGGAGTCAGAACTGAAAAATATACAGGTCCAATTTAACTGATATTTTATTTTTGCGCCATTTTAATCGCTGTTCACGATTAAGTTCAGTCGGGTTAACTGAAAAACACAACTCATTTTCAGTATACTCCGACCACTCTCAACTCTCGACAGCCGAATGCATTCATTTGGTAGTCATATTTATCAGAAGCAGTTCATAAAATAAAATATACATTTAGGCATATGACACATAGAAAAACAATACACAAACGCAATAAGAACGAGTTGGAGAAAAATAATTTGCATCTCATCCACACAAAACGGCCATCGCTCAGCATAATTCTGTGACCAAAGAGCTCTTTATAATACGACTGTGACACTATGCTAGACAGAGCCACAGCACCGGTTTTCAGTGACAGCCGGCGTTGACGTATGAGAGATACCGCAAAGCATTTTTTTTTTGTTAGTCTATCATTATTGTGTCCCTCTGCTGGGAAAAGGCTTCCCCTTTTTCGTTCCTAAAAGCAATTAAACAAATGATAAAAATGTATAAATACACAATACAAGTAAACAAATCTTTATATATATGTACCCTAATCTTTTTATAATCCGGCACGTAAAAAGATATCCGAGGTAAGAGGGACAGTCAACCGATCGCGCTCATTCATTGTAACTATTTGAGTAAGGTCGGTTTTCGTAGTTCAAGCCCGGGTACATGTGCAGTTGACCGTGCCTTTTATCATGTCGAAGAACGACTGAAAAATAATCCAATTTTCATTAAAGAAAAATGGAATGAATAGTGATTAAAAATAGTATGGACGTAAAAAGCCTAAAAAAAGTTAAAAAAACTATGAAAAAATAGCCACAAATAGAACAGAAAAGGTATAAACGTGAAACCCTATAAAAAGAAAAAAATAACCTTGAAATTATGACCCTACGTAAGGATATTTTTTGATTAAAAAATGTTGACGCGTCGGGGGACCGCTGTAATTATTAGCCTAACGTTCTGTTAAAGTTCAAAATAGTAGCGGTCCCCCGACATTTAATCAAAAAATGACTTAAGCACCACGTCGTTTTCAAAAATTCAAAATCAACATAAACAGCCAAATAATTTTTAAACTTTACATAACTGTTACTTCTCAAACACGTGTTGAGCATGAAAAAGAAAAGCACAGAGTTACAGAAAGTCGTCAGTCAAACGATTTGGAGATCACAGTGTTGAATGAAATATTGCAGCACTCTCTTCAACTGTGACCGTGGTCCTATAATGAATTGAAAACAAGTTTCGCTGAGGGGTCAAGTTATAAGCAGGTCCGTATATGTTGAAAGTAACTTAATAATCGCTTGTTCTTAAAAGGCTCCTCATAGACCATAGGCCTCTCCAACTGCACGCCTTTCAACTTAGCTAATAGGCTTCACTAAATATTGACAAAAAAATACAGCCAAATCGTTAAATGTTAATAGAAGTCAAACAGGCTTGGGTATATGGGGTTACGCGCTTTTTTATGGTGCCATTGAGGATAATTTATTACTGCTAAAAACTTGAAACTTAGCCACTTTTTATGGATAGGCAGTGCAGCAAGCGTACAAACAATTAAATTAAATTGTCGTAATAATTTTAACAAATCAAAGACCAGCTGAACTTCATGTAAACGTCACCACACGGAGACAAAGAAAAAAAATCTGATATAGGAAACCCTTTTTGGGACAAAGTTCTTTAACGCGGCTTGCGGTAGGAGTAAAGTGGTAGAAATCGTCACGTGACAAACAGGCGTCATGCCCCCTCCATACGATTTTCTCTCCCGGTTTTCATGGTTTTCAAGGGTGCAAAAGTCGATTTAGAGCTCAAAATGAAAATCTAAGATAGCGGCTGCGAAATTTCTCATCATGGGCGTGGTGACGTTTTCATGGTTTTAGACGGCGCTAAAGCCGATTGTGTGGTCTAAATGAATCCAAGATGGCGACTGCAAACGTTTTCAAAATTTTTATCCTTTGTATCGTTTTAATGGCTTTTGAGGGTGAAAATCCAAGAGCTTCTAAAAATGTATACTAGATGGCTCTGTATTAAAAAAAACGCCATTATTTACACTTTCTCTCTCTGTGTCTCTTTCTGTTATATACGAGTGTGTGTGCGTGTGTGTATCGCGTAAGGAACTTCGATCCTGACCTGTCCTGGGGGGTCCTCCAACTGCACAGGTTTTTTTGTTAAATATATTACTATTTGTAGTATGTAAGTATATTGATTCAGTCAACTCTCAAAACAGAAAGAATTCAATGGATGCGAAAAGCACAGGGCCGGTCAATATGGTGATGCTTAGAGGCTTACTTTGGGGACTGTATGTGTAGCAGTGAACGTCTTTTGGTTGAAATGTTGAAACTTATTTATTTTGGTGTAACTTAAATCATTTATTTGCTTAGTTTTTAGGCCGGTTTGCTCTGCCATAAATAACATCACGTAAACTGAATCTTACCTGACTAAGACTCAAGATACACAAAACATCTTGTCACTTGCACTGAATAAAATGGTATAGAATCGTTTTAAGTTCCAAAGTTTTGGAGTAGCCCCTCCTGTTAACTTTCCTTCGGATGTATAAATTAAAGATACATTTGAACTTCTTCCGCGATTTGATTGTTCCTTTATGTGTGATGTCGCTTAGTCTATGCGAAGACGGTTTTATTTACTTTATCTTGGAATTAAGAAACTTTTACTTTCGTTTTTAAGAAGTTGACTGTTTTGATTTGTTAATTGTCTTTGATTTGTTTTTAGTGGGTCAATATAGATATTGGATCCTAGAAAGCATGAATAAACCTGACCTTCTAATTTATTTGGTGTAAGTTTTGACAAAACTTCTGACGTTCTCCGCTTATTTATCTTACACCTTAGAAATATTCCCTAAAAACACCTACAATCTAAACACAAAAACATTATTCAAGCTCACGCGGCATCGTAATAATAAAAAAAATATTTTATGTATATAAATAAACATTTGGTACAGGCAATATTCGATAAAAGCAATCTTGATACCATCGGATCCGACCACTAGAGTTTATGGCCGCTACAACTTAGGACGGGAGATTTATAAGGCCTGACCCTACCTGAAATAAAAAGGATTTTTTGGGTACGAAAAAAATTGGCCACACGATATTTTTAGTGGGTGTCGGCCCGATAGTTTGCAATGGAAAGTTTTGCGGTTATGTTAGTATGTGGTGAGGTATTTTATAGGTACCTTAGGCGTCCTTTTGAGGGCAATATGGTTTGTGTTGTGCTTGAGAAGTCCTTGGAAAAATTGTGAGTAGTTTTACTTTATTAAACAATATATTTTTATATCACTGTGAATACAAACGTCAAATAAACTGTACTGGACTGACAGTTATAACTACACTCCCTTGCAAAAAAAATTGGCGGTTTTGATTTTTCTACATTATTGGGAATCATTTTGTTCTAAAAAGGTTTTAATAGCCAAACTATGTTGTTGGCACTTAATAAAGAGTCTGGGTATGAAAAAAAGCTAATTCCAAATTCGAAACTTGTTTTTTAAAATAATAATCCCTTTTGTTTTTTAAAATAATAATCCCTTTTTCAGTTTGTGACTCTTTACTTACTTTTCGCGGTTAAAAGGTTATCAGGCAACTAAAACTAACTTCTTGTTATTTTTAGTAGAATAATTCATGTTAGTCGCATAATCCTGCCTTATTGTGACTAAAACAGATATCTTTGTGTCGATTGTAATGGCTGAAAAAGCAACAAGAGCTAGTAAAATTATAACGCTGCTGAAAGAGGGGTGTTGCCAATGTTACGTCTCACAGCGGTTAAACGTGAGTCGTTCAACCGTCCAAAGAACCTGGACTCGATACCAAGAGACAGGTTCCGTTCAGAGAAGGCAAGGTTCTGGGAGGAAACGTTGCACACAACCACGAGACGACCGCTTTTTAGTAACTCAGGCGCTGAGGAACCGCAAATGCAGTTACCTCAAAAGAAACCTTGAAGAGGTACGAGGAGCACAAGTTAGCCTATGGACAGTGAGGAGGAGGCTTTTAGCGGCTGATATACGTAGTCGACCACCAGCGCGGGCTCCCAAGTTACTCTGTGAGTACAGGATTGCGCGATTGAGGTTCGCTAGAAATTTCCAACTTTGAATACTAGGTAACTGGAGTAGCGTACTCTTCTCCGATGAGGCTCGAATTTGTCTGAATAGTGAGGACCGACGTCGGCAAGTATTACGAAGACTAGGAGAACGCTACGCTACGCCGACGTATGTTTTGAAGAAATCACCCCTTATGGTGGAGGGTCCATGTGTTGGACGGGCGTAACTTCCAGCTATCGTACCGAGATAGTATTCATTGAAAATGGCTCACTAAATGCGCAAAGGTACATAACTGAAATCCTTTGTCAATATGCACAACCGCACTGACTGTAATTGGTGAAGATGCCATTTACATGGACGATAATGCTCGGGCCCACCGTTCTGGCGACGTAGATGCTTATATGCAAGAGGTTGGTAATTGGTCGTTTGAATTGGCCAGCGCAGAGCCCCGACCTTAACCCCATTGAGCACGTCTGGGACCTCCTACAACGGCGAGAACGATCTGTCCAACCACTTCCACAAAACATCCCCGCTTAAACGTGTGATCTCGACTGAGTGGGAATACATTCCAAAGGACATCATCAAAAACCTGGTGGAAAGCATGCCAAGGCGATTACATGCCGCTTTCCACTCTTTTGGATCAAATAACTGTGCTGTAAAGCCATGAATGAGGTCTACAACAAAAGGAGCGTACCTAGAAGATGCCAGCATCGATGCAACTGAAGGTTGACCATCAACGCCGAATATTTCGACTCTAAGTGACTGCAGCAAGCTAAGTTTTAGCTCGCCATCATTCCTGCCAAAACTTATCTCACATACTAATTTAAACTATCAGCTCTATAACAACATACATTAAACAGTAACCTAAACAAACCATCCACATGAGGTCTACTTAATTAGTAATAACACATCAACTTAATCACTTAACCTTTTGTCACCCTCTGTTTGTTCTTGCTAAAATGTTTATGAACCCTGGAGGTACTTAAGATAGTAATTCCCGATATGATCCGGAAAGCTACCGTTTTACCGCAGGAGAGATAAAATCAAGTTGATGGCAAACATAGGAGGTGACGAGGCCCATGGGCTTTCTATGGCGTTGTGAATCAGCTGACGGTAACTGGGAGTCGGTTGGGCCATGATCAATAGATATGGGAACAATATGGTGCAGGAAACTGAACGGTTTTTGTGGGACGAAATATTGGGGATCGATTTTTGGTGTTGGTATACGGTCGGCATAACCAGAGGGATGAGCGATCATAGTTGCTTTTTTAAGAATTATGATAAAAACAGGTTATAGTTTTGCTTATTACTTTTTCATTCAAAGATTTTTTTTTCTTTACCTGTCTACGAGTGTATCTTTCTTGTAATAAATTAAATAACATTGCTTTCATAAATTCTTAAATAATATTTCTACTATTTAGGATATTATCTATCATACACAAGTATTATCAGCAGACCCTCCCTCCATCCTTCCGGCCTACATCCTCTTGATTTCTCCAAGATTTCCTTATCATTTCGTTTCTTAAAAAATCTTGGAGTACCAGGAAATAATGAGTGAGAAGCACGGCTTCATTACAACAGTCCCTCTCCGCTCCGATTACCATAGCAAAGGAGGTTTTTAGACACGAAAAGAAAAAATCTAAACAATTCAAAACCTTCGGGACAAAAGAAAACGCAATCATTTTATTCTCGAGAGTGAAAAAATTTTAAAAAATCTCGGCGTGAGGAAAAAATGCTAATTCTTTGCAAGATTCATATTAAGAGGAAGTGTGTAAGAAAGAGATTTTTATTATTATTTTGGACTCGTTTTTGTTTGTCTTAACCAATGGTGTTGGCTTAGTCTTTTATTTTTCTTATGAGTCTTAGGTTGAGATCTATAAACGTTACTAAGCACGTAGTTTGGCTATGCATTATTCCTATCAATGTTGCACAACTATAAAACTACAAGACGTGTAAGTTAGAAACGGGAACAGGTCTAAGTAAAAGCACGTACTAAGTACTGTTTATAGATCTCGGCCGAAGTCCACACGATTACGGCTACTCGACGGAGAGAAACCGTTTGAAATAATTCTAGAACAAAGTAAATCCTCAAATTAATTAAATATCCAACAAACAAAACAAAGACAACAAGGGTTGAATTAATTTAAGTTAGAATATTTCATTTGCATAGTTTACTACGAAGTAATTATTGTGGTAGAAAAATTTGGTTTATAGTGTTAGGTATTTCTAAGGAATATGGTTGTTTAAAGACCAATTCGTTGTAAAAGTAATCTCGTTAAATAATTTATGTTCACTACAATTAATTCGTAGAAGTTTCAGTTGAAAACAACTGTAAACCCAAATTCATCAAGCATTCAAGTTTCAGTTATTGTATTTCAATTACTATTATACAGAGTTAGTTTTCAAAGACCAGCCAAATTTAAGGGTGTGTTACAGACCATCAGACTGAACCATTTTCTCCATGGGACCAACATTGTAATCGCGAATAAAAATTCAGCCGTCCCATACGTTTAGGTCGAGTAGGTATTGGCATTTTTCGCGATTATGATATTGGTCCCATAGAGAAAGCTGTTCAATTTGATGGTCTGTACCACCCCCTTAAATTTGGCTGGTCTTTGAAAATAAATTCTGTATATGTATTATTTCATGACTTTTTAAGAACGTCCAAGTAATGTTTCAAAGTCGATTATTTTCTTAAAAAAATGATTTTTTCCCAGCTCTACCTTCTCCTCCGCTAATCTTTGGACCTCTGCGTCTTCCTCAGCTAAGATGGCTTCTATTACATTCCTAATGCAAACAAACTCGAACTGATTCTGGCGCGCAGCAGTTCAGCTACGGCGCCTAGCAGCGTAGCAGATGTAGCGGCGGCGTAGCTACATCACAAACAGTAGGTACGTACGTTTCTCCTGGCACTATACTATAATGTTTTCTTGATATTTACCTTTAGATGTTACTTTAACCAATATGGGCACGTTTAAACGAATTCAGATTTAATTTTCCATTGACTTGTAACCCTGTTAACTTACTTTTTAATCTACGGCACACGATCTCCGCGAAAAACATTATTTTGTCTACCAACCATGACGCTTGCGGACGCCGCTAGCAAACAAATTAGATGCCAAAATCTTAAAATACACCGTCACGGTAATTTAAACTTTGTAGCATTAAAATTAAGGCTTATTTTTGTTGTGGTGGTGTTTTTCTATCTAAAGGGAGTCATCATCGTTAAAACCTAATCGTGTACAAGTTCTCATTATGCTAAACAGTCGACGTCTTCATTAGGAACTCGCCGCTTCGTAACCAAAAGAATTACGCACTTGTTAGGGTTCCGTGCTCAAAGGGTAATAACGTGACTCTGCTACTAAGCCTCGATCTGTAATTTCGTCAAAAATGTAGTCTCTGTAATGGTAAAAGGTGGTCAGTAAGGTCTGAAGAAATTGTGTGTTCTTGTAGCTTGTCTTGCTCAATGATACCTCCAAAAAAATAATTCTAGGAAAACCAAAAGGAGCTACATAGAATTCTAAATGGAGATTTTTTCTAGGACCTATAAGAAAATGACTGCAACAACTGAAGTGTGCGGTAGTTCATAAAAAATGTACGAAAGTGATGTAGGAGGATTTCTGCGCAGTGCGGTCCAAATGTGCGTCAACCTTTAAGTTTCACAAGTTGCGTATCCATATAAAATTATAAATTTAATGAGAAAATATGTCTAATAATAATCTTTTAAGATGCGGAACCGTTAATACAACAACATGAGACGAGCGTGTCCCTGTTCCATAATATATTTTTCTAATATATTCCCTGCTGGACCCTAACGGCCAATTACCAAAGATTTTATAAATCTTATTTTTTTGGGTAAGGAATGGAAATGGCCGATGTTAACATTGTTAACGAGGGTAATTTTGGTCCCCGATTTTGGTTATTAGTCCAGTCAGGAGTACTATAAGGTTGTTTCACGTAATGAGCTGGCTACCGTGTGAATCAGAACAGTAAGTACCTACATAGTTGCGGTCCATGGCCCTTTATGGGGCCCCGGTGTGAGCGCGTTCACTGCGGCTGCGAGCCGCACACTATCTGAACGCGCCCCAAAAGGTGGTGTCTCATCCGGGGATACAGCACGATCTCGGGCGAGGCAGCAAGCCTCCTTGCTGGACTGCCGCCATGGGATCTGGAGGCGATAGTCCTTGCGCGCCTGTATGATTGGCGCGCGGAGGTACTACGTCGGGGTGAAACTCCGCACCCGCGGCAAATCGTGGCGGAGCGGACGGACCTCCGGCGCGATCTCATGGTGGCATGCATGGCGCGACTATCGCAACCCAGCGCAGGGCACGCCACGATAGCGGCGGTAAGACCCCTCTTTGAGGAGTGGCTAGAGAGGCGTCACAGCGTTCTCACCTACCGCCTGACACAGGTCCTCTCCGTACACGGATGTTTCGGGAGGTTCCTGCACATCATCAGGCGGGAGGAGACGCCCAAAGGACACGGTGGAGTGGGCAGAGCGCCGCCGTGTCCTCGTAGAGGCGATCGACAGCGGCAGCGACCTCTTGCGTCCGGCCCTGGTTCAAGCCATGGTCCGGGGCGAGAGGGAGTGGGAGGTGGTCACCTCCTTCTGCGAAGCAGTCATGCTAGCGAAGGAGGAGGCGGGATGGGTGAGGGAGAGATCCTCACGCCTCAGCCGCCGCGGGAGACGCTCCGGGCGTCGGGAGCCGCGTGACGACTCCCGGCCACCGTAGGCGCGGGCCTGCGGGCGGAAAGCAATGGGTAGCTCTCCGTCCGATCGGGACCAGGCCCGTGCCGGACGGCGCGTATGTGTTCCACGCGCGCCTCAAAGAGATGTGCATGATTGACGGGGCCCGATAGGGCCGAAGCCTGCCGGGGTAGCGGGATCGTCCGAAAGGGTTACCGCTGCCCTGGAACATAAAGAGCTAAGGAAGGAACACGGGTGGGTTTTAGTCAGTAAGAGTCTGACACTCCCTTCCGCTCCACCCAGAGCGGAAGGGGTCATTTGATGATTTCCCAACCTCAAAAAAAAAAAAAGTACCTACATAGTGGCACCTTTGTCGTGGTACTGTGGATCACAATGTTTTATATTATTTAATGTTTTAGATAGATAGATAGATAGAATACTCTTTATTGTACACCATACAAATTACAGAAACATAAATATATAACATTTTACAAAGGGTGACACAATGGGCGGTCTTATCGCTGAGAGCGATCTTTTAAAGACAACCTTTAAAAGTTTTAATACTTATTTTTTCTATTTTAAGAAATATAAAAAAATAAGATAACAAACTAAATAAATAAGCGAATTAATATTAATATAAATTGTGTTATTTGTTTATTGAATTGAATATTAATATTAATCTATGTAAAATACGTAACTTAATTTTAAATACCTTTTTTTTAGCCCTTAATTATATACTCTTTCCACCTCTCTCTGTTCGGAGCTGCCAAGGACCAATCTTTATCGAAGGAGTCCATCTCATCCTGCCATCTCCGTCTGGGCCTGCCGTGATGTCGTTTGCCATTATGCGGGACCCACTGGGTCGTAAGTTTGGCCCACTGATCGTCTGACTTGCGGCAGATGTGTCCAAAGCCTAAAAAACCAAACTAACCACCTACCTATTAATACCTTACTTATAAATGTTTAATATTAATTTATTATGTAGGAAGGGGCAATTCTCGTATTTTAAGATCCTGTAATTTCCCTACATTTTTGACAAGTTTTTGACATTGATTGTCGCTGAGATGAGATTGCGACTAGATTTTGAACGTTTTTAATTATGGAAATTGGCCTTCTAATTTAAATTTTTGAAGTGAAAATGAAAAAGTGAAAGTAAAGGGGATAATCTTATGGGCTCGCGTCACTGACGTGCTAATGTTAACAGTATATCTGTAGCTATCGGCCAGCAATATTTGGCCAGCAATGAAAGTGACTATATATCGGCCGTGCCCTTGACTGCATGTTTTTTTAAAATTTTATTATACCTACTGTAACTAAATATGTACGCAGAATATAGAGTGTCAACTGAATTGTTACTGAAGACCAAAATATGTTTGTACAGACGCCAGCAGGTCAAGCTACCCGCAACTGTCAAATTTCCCCAATCAACCTTAAACCTAATGCTTTAGGAATAAAGTTGAAAATCTATTAAAGAAATTTAACAGATTGTAGTAGCTTGATGTACTGGCGTCTGGACCAGTGTATAACAAATAAATGTTTTCATTCATTCATGCATGGTCCATTTATGCCATTATAAATAAATAAATAAAAAAAAGCCTTTTATTTCCTACTAATTACTTTACATCACTGATTTTAAAAGTAGGCAGACGTGCACAGGAGCTTGACGACGTAAATAATGCTATGCCTATGGTCCATAATTGGTTTACTGTAAATAATTTAGTATTAAATGAGAAAAAAACTAAATGCATTAGATTCGCTTTACCGAATGTTAGAAGTAGTGCATGTCACGTTGTATTGAATAGGGAGATACTTAAATTCGTCGAAAATACGGTTTTCTTGGGGATCACGCTTGACCCAAAGCTGCAGTGGGGTCCTCAGCTAACATCACGTGCAGGGCGGCTAAGTTCAGCCGCTTACGCTGTTTGGAAAATCCGTCAATTAACAGACGTGGATACCGCGAGACTGGTCTATTTTAGTTACTTCCATAGCATCATGTCTTGCGGTATTTTGCTGTGCGGACGGGCTGCAGATATTGATTCTATCTTCATTCTGCAAAAGAGGGCTGTCAGAGCCATCTACAATCTCAGCAGACGCGAATCTCTAAAGGAACTTTTGGAAAAATTTTAAAGGCCATGCATTTTCGTTGCCATCGTACCTTTGCATCCTACAATGATCTATTGCAGAAGTATAACCTGCAAAGTTTAAAGTCTAGACGAATTATGTTGAAAACAATGTTCTTGTTTGATCTGTGCAATACTTATGACTGTATTGATACTCGCAACAAAATCAGCTACGTAGTACCCAGAACAACGGTATGCCGTGGGGTGCGCGCAAGGCCTCTATTTGCAGTAAGTTCCTGTCGCACAAACGCGGGCTTGCGAGCACCCCTACGTCGTCTTACCAACCAGTACAATAAGATCTTTGAAGACATCGACTTCTTCTTCGTCTCTGCTCAAAAATTTAGAAATCTTACCAAGAAAATAATTTTAGAATATAACAGTTAGTTTAGTTAGTTACTTTAATATTTGCTCATTCTCTCTCTTTCTCTGTTGTTTCCATGCCTGTCTATGTTTAAGTTCACTTTTAACTACTTTTTTGTTTTAAAATCTTAGAATAGCGCACTGTTATATATAACTTTTAATATGTTGTGGAAAATGTCGTAGGTTATACATTTATAAACCTTGTACATTTATATCTTAGTGTAATATTTTAATGTATAACTGTTTATTTTCCCGAATAAAAAAATAAAAATAAAAATAGAACTGTTTAAAAAAATTAACATCACGACGGTTCCTTGTCAATATATATACGAAAATATTATATACGTTCGAAAAAATCTACATCTTTTTATTAAGATAAGTGACAGGTATAAATTTAACACTAGGAATAGGAACATTCGAACAAACTAGATCAACTGCGCTTCAGATTGTCTAAAGTAAAAACTTCTTTTATAGGGTACTGTATAAAATTTTATAATAAAAGTCCACTCGATATTCTTCAACTAAATGAGAAATTTAAAACATGCATTAAGCGCACACTATGTTACCCATTTTTTTTTAGTGTTTCTGACATTACGAACTTAATGTTTATTTTATTCAATCAAGATTTAATTCTTAATACTTCAATATTAAATACCTCTTCCTGTTTGGTAGTATTTTTTTTTCTCATCTCTTAAATAAATTGCAAACTATAGTTTTGTATAATTTAGAAGCATTTTTTAAATTTTGTAAATGCCATGGATCCGTTGTTTATGATATATTGATGATGACTTGAAAAAGCATGGCAGTTGAGAATATATCATGCTCACTTAAATGTCTCACTGGTGGTGGAGCGTGTGTTGAATTATTCGTTTCCCTACGAAATGGTTGACCTGGGTGGTGCTGAGCTACGCGTCATGTTCGTGAACGGGCGCCGTCGGTTGAGACTGGTCATCTCTTAACTGCCAGGGCTTATTTTTAGTTTTATATTTTAAGTTGTTTCTTTTTTTCATTGTTCTCACATATAGAAGCAATAAGAATAATGTACCCAGGATTTTGTAATAATATCTTGATTTAAAAGAGTGTCCGTGGAGTTTCTTGCCCGTTCTTCTCCATAGAGCTCTACGTTTTGGAATGGGCAACTAGCTTCAACTTTCTGACTAACTGACCGACTATTTAATTTTGACAATTCAAAAGTGCCTGTAAATAAATGATTTGAGTTTAAGTTTATTGGTTTGAGTTACTTAACTAATTTAATTAATTTACTTCACATCTAGTTTTTCTTTAAAATGTTATTTATGCCATTATTAACATCATAATGTCAAATTGTCAACATAATGTCGTTAATTGTACCCAATTTTTTTAATTTTTTTTTTATCAAGAGGAAAAGCACACAGTTACATTACGAAAACTTAAAACTAGTGTAACAATATTTGCAATTTGCTAATAATGTGACCCACAATTCTGTTCACAGGTTCTAATAATAATATAAAAAAACCATAAACGCCAGGGGTGAGAAAAAAAAGTAAAAAATAATAAAACAAAATAAATAAATGAAAGATGACAAATAAAAAGTATACAACCAAGACAGATTTAAAACAATAGTTTGAAGATTTCACCTATATGTATATGTATTAATTTTCTAGAGTTTTGAAGATAAGACCGTTGAATTTTCCTATTGGACTATTGAAGATGTCAATATTTATAAAAGTTTTATTGTTGTTTTGGCGGTTGGTTGAGCGCTTCAAGGTATTTTATACGGCAGTTTAATGATAAAAGTTTGTACTTGCTGAGTAACTGGGCATAAGGTAGGTAAGATCTGTGGACCTGTAGTGCATATATGTACGTTTTCAAAAATTGCCGTGTATTTCTTATAAAAGGGGCTCCATATCGAAACCGCATATTCCAATTGAGATCAAACTAGGGCTTTATACAGGCCTAAATAAGATGAGATTCTTTTAAAGTTAAGGGTGGACCACATAATCAATCCGTACATCTGATATGTTTTGTTTACAATTTTGTCGATATGCAGGTTTAAACAGAGTTTCGAGCCAAATATAACACCCAGATCCCGAATAGAGTTCAATTTAGCGAGTGGTGTGTGACATAGGATGTATGTAAAATTAATAACGTTCTTTTTTTGGTGAAAGTAATAAAATTACACTTAGGTAGACTTAACTTGTGCTTATTACTGGTACAATAGTCGGACAGTCGGTCCAGGTCCTGCTGGAAAAGAGTACAATCGTCAACAATGTTCACTGATTTGTACATCTTCAGATCGTCTGCGTACAAAAGGAACCGAGTATGCTGAAAATATTTCCCTATGTCGTTGACAAATATGTCAAATAATAAAGGCCCAAGGATAGAACCCTGTGGAACACCACATGTTAGCTTTATGATGTTTGACCTGTATCCGTTGATTACGATACTCTGGCAGCGGTTGGTGATATACGATGCGAACCAGCGCAATAAGTTTCCTTTGATTCCATTGAAAGCGATTTTATTAAGTAATAATTCGTGATCCACCTTGTCAAAGGCCTTGCAAAAGTCTGTGTACACAGTGTCCACTTGTTCATTAGCATCAATGCTATCAAACAAGAAACTAGAGAAAAACAGAAGGTTTGTGGTAGTAGATCTATGTTTGACAAAGCCGTGTTGTTCCTGTATATTGACATGGTACAGCAATAGATATATTTCGCCATGAACAAGTTTCTCAAAAATCTTTGACATGGTTTAGAGGATGGAGACAGGACGGTAATTTTGAACGTTATTTTTGGAACCACTCTGGTGTACAGGTGTGATATAAGCGTATTTTCACCGCTTGGGAAACACGCCTTCGGTAATACACTTATTGTAAATAATACTTAAGGGTTTGTAAATGCAAGCTGCAGTGTTCTGAAGAAAAAGTGCTGGTATTCCATGAGGTCCAGGTCCTTTGGAAGGGTTCAATGACTTGAGTTCTTTCAAAACCTTTTCCTTGCTAAAGTGTAAGTCAGTAGTAATATCGCTAGTTAAAGAAGTTTCTGTTCGTTGTTTTCTTGTTCGTTTCTGTCGGTGGCCATTGTGATAGAAGTGGAGTAGCAGGTTCATACACTGAGTAAAAGAAATCAGAGAAGATATTACAAATTACCTCTGGTTTATTGGCTTCTGTATTATTAATAGTGAACTTTTGCTGAAATAGTTGGTTTGTCCTTACGGTTGGATACATAAATGTCCAAAAGTGTTTAACATTAGTGCGTAAACTGTCTTCAATCGACTTTATATACGTAGTAAGTAAAGCATTTGTAACATAAATCTTTAAAGTTTGTTCTATGTAGGACGAATGCTTCATAGTCTGATATATTATTGTAGTTTTTCCATTTAACCCAAGCTTTTTGCTTTTTTTTAATCAAACTTATTAAGGGACGTTAGAACCAAACTGGGAATGTGGAGGATTTATAATTAGTCAGAGGCGCGTGAGGCTTAATGATCTCATCTAGTTTGCCATAAAATACAGATAAAGCGTCTTCAGAATTTCCTCGTGCAAGGAGGTCTGGCCAAACCGTTTCATGTATCATTTTGTTAATTTCATCGTAGTTAGCCTTGTAAAAATTGTTTTTTT
The DNA here is from genome assembly GCA_947507525.1 of Apamea epomidion. NCBI lineage: Eukaryota > Metazoa > Arthropoda > Insecta > Lepidoptera > Noctuidae > Apamea > Apamea epomidion. The sequence continues at coordinate 1,100,931 of OX382226.1, forward strand.
GTATGTATCGTTTTTTCAGGGGAGCGATTTTTACATTTATATTTGTATCACAAACGAATGGAGGGTGGTATACGTCTACAGGTAGCAAGGAAGATCACTCGAATTTTACGTTACGTCGAACTATTAGTTAATATAAGGTCAAGTGTTTTGCCTTTAGCGTTAAGCAAGTTATTGTATTCGGAGGCATTTAAAAGGGATATATAGTTGTTTAGGTGGTTACAAGTCGTGTCGGAACTAAAGCATAGAGAAGCAATTGGTGGGGTATCCAGGGAAGATGACATGTTCTTGCCATGTCAGGAATATTATGATCCCCGAGTATATAAAAGTATTCAACACTAGGATTGGCCAAAACGTCGTAGAGTAGTTCAAAGTGCTTCGCGTATACGTGTTCAGGGGTTGTGGGTGGTATGTATGCAGCAACGACAATATGACGCTTCTGCTTTTGGGCACTCGGTATTTCAATGGCAACTTCCTTGATGTGGTTATGCCACAGAGTAACATTTAGGTAAGTATTTAGGTCAATCTCACATTGTTTCACACTGACAAATTATTCGCATGTTTACAACTACGATAAGCGAGGAGGCAGAGTTTCTATTTGCAGACATAAAAGTATAAAGTATGACTTATGTGAAGAATTATACTGCGACGAAATACAGTACTCATGGATATATTTACCTCGTGTCGGATTATATGTTGGAGCTATTTACAAACCGGATAAAAGAAATACAAAACAATTCATAAACACTTATTCAGATCAATTAGACAAATATAAGAGAGGGATAGATAGTATTTGTCGATTACAATATAGATTTATTGACCAATGGGAGCGATACCTTAGACTACCTAACCGTGTTACAAGAATCTGGCTACGAAGTATTTAATAAAATACATGAAGACTATTGCACCCGACAGACAATTGTATTGTTATTAAAAACTTGCTAAAACTATACACAGTCAGGATATTTGTCCCTTCAAACTTTCAACACTCACTTAGGTTGGATTGCACACTTTTACTATTATTAAAATTAGTATTTACTGGGAGTAAGCTATAACAGGTAAACACCGGTACAGCGCCACCTGGCGACCCATCGATGACGTAAATAGTATTGCATTTCAAAAACTAATAGGATAGCTGCCACAGTATCAAAATTTAATTTGAGTAACCTGATCTATGAATTGAACTGTCACTGTGGAATATGAATACGAAATAATTCATTCATAACGGATTAATAAAGTGCTAAGAGACTGAATTTCATTCGACTGATTTAATTTATTGGTTTACTTTTACAAAAAGCTGAAGAAATATTGGCTTGTTTGCTTTTGTTTTTAAATAAAATGGTGGCACACATCGTTCGTTTATATACCGTAAGGCCCATCGTCCACGACGCTACTCAAAAGTAACGTGTTACAAACTAACCATCAAAATAATCAATTATAATCAGCCCTTAATGTTCCCACTGCTGGGACACAGGCCTCCTCTCTTCGAGAGGTAGTGGGCAGTATGTGCCACGCGGGCCCAGCGCGGGTTGTTAGATGTCACTTGTTTTCGAAGTTTTGGTTCTCGGACATACCGGTTTCCTCGCGATGATTTTCTTCACCGTTTTGAGAGCAGTGATAATGAAGTTATTTTCATAATGTATAGCTAGCACCTGTCTGGGTTCAAACCCATGACCTCTTACAACACGCGTAAGCAGAGGCTGTGACCACTGGGCCACCACTACTCTCCACCAATAACCAATGAGGAGCCAGAATGTACATAACATCACTAGTATTTCAATGGTAGTCCGTTCATTCGGCGACTTACTGTCGCATTATTAACTAGTTTGAGATTGGTGGCGTCGTGTACTGTGTGGTTCTAGTTTATAGCATGTTTTTTTAGTAGTGTCGTCGATATAGGGTCTTAAAGTAAGGTAAATTGGTTCCAATAATTGCCATGCAGTCACCAGAAGATTGCTATTACCTTCTCATGGACAAATAAAGAACGCACGTCTCAATCGTAATGTATTGATGCACTTTGCAAAAGCCATTTTGTGGAAGGATGAATATTCTATAAACAGGGTTATTTTAAATTGACTAGCTAACCTCCGCAGACGCGATGGGTATCGATATTTAAACATGATAAAACGAAAAATAAATAAATTTGATATTTATGTGGGGTCAAGTATAAGTTAAAAAAATCTGTTTTTTTTGTGTATACCGCAGACGTGATGGGTAGCTATCGATGTTTAAACACGATAAAATATGAGACAACAGTTTTTTTCAACTCATACTTCATGTGCATAACAACACGAACAACGGACGTTGACCTCCCACAAAAAAAAAACATCTTTTGTTTTATTGTGTTTAGATATCGATACCCATCGCGTCTGCGGAGTTTAGCTAGCCATTTTAAAATAACCCTGTATATGGAGACTAAACTGCCACTGATTCTTGTAAACTGTGATCTAGTCGCTACATCAAATTATGTTCCATTTAAATCTTTACCGAGTATTTCAAAGTTCGGATGTCGGAATGAACCAGTTATTAAAACTGACCTTTACCTATTTAGGTTAGGGATAACAATCCCTGTTGTAAGCTACAATGTAGTTTAGCTTGCTACCGGGACAAAAAGTAGCTTGGGTCTTTCCCCAGGATGGCATCTTTTTCCTTGCCAAATTTTGTCGAAATCCGTTTAGTACTTTAGGCATGAAAATGTATACAGACACAGTTACTTGTGAATTTATAACATTAGGATAATATCATCTTCCTTTATTTCCACCATTTTCATGTCAAAAAACAGTACAATAACAGCCTAAAACACAACACAGAACAGAATTTCATTTCATGATACTTTTCTTACTGTGATTGCAAATAGCGCGCACGTGACCGAGAAGCCGATGGCATAGACTTGAGACTTCAGTTACCTACTATGAGCTGCTGTAGTGACTTCATTTGCATACTTTATGCTAGCTTTGACAAGAGAGGCAAAAAGAATTGGATAGAGGAGTTTTGTTTTAATCAAGTTTGATTTAAGTCGACTGATAGCTTTAGTAGATTTTTTCGCAAATCGGTAATCGTATTGAAAAGGGATATTCTTCAGTATAGTTTGACGATCACTTGTTGACGAAAGCTTCATTATCAGTAGCAATAAACCTCTTTGTAATTACTTCGAAAATTGGTTTTATTCGTTCGTCAACTTACGACTGATAAGTCACATCATATATTGTGATTTCCTCAATTACAAGATTTTTTAAGATTTTTTGCGAAAATCTGCGAGGAATTACATCAGAACCTCGATATTTTTGACGTTCGTTGGCCTATTTGAAATAAATGATTTGACTTTGACTTTTAACCCTTACCTGTTCATGTAGTACAGGGAAGCGGTAAATATCAAGGTTCTACAGACATAAACCGATTGATTAGTAGATGCGGCAACAATTTTATATATCCCAGCTACATCCCAGGAGTCCTATATAATGAATATTTTCTTCAAGAACCTGCCGGAATATTACTCTCGCGTTTACACAAGATTTTTTTATTCGATTCATAATCGTATTTTGATAATGTGAGACATTTAATATTAGGTATTTAGTTTATAAGTATCGGCTGGTATTCATCGCTAAAAATAACAGTTTTCTTATATAAAGCTTGCGCCTTTGACAATTTTATTATTTCTGAATAAAGTATTTTCTCACTGGCAGATCTTGGCTTCAAGAAACGGCTTTTATGAAGAAAAAACTACTTAAGTGCCTATTACTTCGTCCTTTTATAGAAATATTTACGTAAATAAACACAAGTGGTCTGCTGCTAAGGGTGTTATAAATAGATATTATATTATATTATTATTACATTTATTATAAATGGCAATGTATACTTTGGGATATTTTTGTCTACCAAGTGACATAAAACAGATATTCATGTCCTTTTATTGCGTACTATTTGTATTTTTTTCTTGTAGAGCTACGTCTATATTTGAATAATAGAAGATAAGTAGCGAATATTTTCTTTTTAATTTTTTTCTTTGCATTGGGCCTTCATCGTCTTTCATTCTATTTAGAAATTCAAATTAATTTTATAATGTGGCATGACCTCTTGTTTTTCAAAATCAGTTGTTCATTTGTTTTCTTTCCGTTCGATTTTTTCCGTTCTGGAAATTTTGATTGCAATAATGAGCAGCGATGCAGTATTTTGCGTGACGTCACTATGATGCGTATTTGGCATGTGGCGATGTCGATGCCGCCACATCAACTTACATACATTACTACAATTTATATGATTCTTCTGTAACTGAGGAGGATAATACTTTTTTTTGTGTACAGATTCATCACCAAGCATCTGAGTGGTGTTTAGTTAAGCAATTGACCCACGATTTTTTAAACATGGTTGAAGTCTCAAAATGGTGACGATAAAAAAAAATGTTTGCTAATGTTATGCAAAATTCCCAGTAGTTTCTTCATGATGTTACATATAAGATCATCAGCATTACAAAAATATTATCAGAAACTCATTTCGATAGGATCAGGTTCTATGTAAGACGCACTTCCGAGAACATTAAACTGCAGACCTAAGGACGACAGCGTAGGTACACAACATCACTTTGATACGGGTGTAGTTTACCAGGCATCGTACAGATTCAAGAAAATAAACGCTTGTTATCAAATACTACACGATACATTGTCAGGAAAAGCTGTTGCTAGAAACGATAGTTTGAAGTATCAGAACATAGAGAGGTAGATGTCGTCGAATACAAATTGCCCTCTGCTGCTTATTGCATACGCTTTTCAAAAGTTTGTACCTATAGACATTTTAGTGGAGTGGCGCGCAATTTAAAATTAATCGATCTGTACTAAAGACTTCCATACAACGAAAGAAAACGTACGCTTACACAGACACGCGTATTCTAAAGCGAGTGTAAACAGACACGTGAATTCTAAAGCAAGTGCAAACAGTCACGCGTATTTTAAAGCGAGTGCAAGCAGACACGCGTATTCTAAAGCGAGTGCAAGCAGACACGCGTATTCTAAAGCGAGTGCAAACAGACACGCGTATTCTAAAGCGAGTGCAAACAGACACGCGTATTCGAAAGCGAGTGCAAACAGACACGCGTATTTTAAAGCGAATGCAAGCGCACTCGCGATTAGCGTTCGTTCAAGATTGCCGTATGTCTTCTAGTTATTTTCGAGTTGATAGTAAATGTAATTATATTATTATGTTAGATTAGTCGGGCCCAGTGGGTGGCCACACCGATCGCGGCATTTTGACATTTGATGACAGTGGCATTTTTTAGGTCCTCACACTTTGGACACTCCAGTATATGGGACATAGGTTTATTTTTGCCGTTTAAGTATGTGTTGGTACGCATTTTATGAAATCGCCCTTTTGTAAAAGAACCGAATAGTATTTTTTTTTTTTTTGTATCCTGCCAAACGCAACAATCTGTCCTTAGACATTTAGCTGCTCCTTTGTTCGAATATTTCTGTAATTGGTCCTTGAAGCAGTGAGGAATTGTCCATAGACCACTCTCGCTTATTTTATTGGGAATCGGTTTATTAGAGTTGGAACACTGTTCCTCCTCAGTCTTGTGTATACTGTACTTCCAGATCCCACTAAATCAGCAGCCAGGGAGTTGACATGTTTGTTTAATTTTTTCTGGTAGTTTTGACTATGTGCAGCGATTTCTTGTTTCACAGTTTTGAGTTTCAGATCTTGCAGGATGTATTTATTATGTATGCATTTAGGGATGTTAAACATGGATCTAATGGCTTTGGTCTGAAACCTTTCCAAGATGTCAATGTTACTGTTACTTGCTGTTCCCCAGAGTTCAATGCCATACGTCCAAACCGGTTTCAATATCGTTTTGTATATTGCCATTTTGCCTTCGTTGGTTAACTGAGACCTTTTACCAATCAGCCAGTACATGCTTCTCAGTTTTGAGTCTAGGGTCTTTCGTTTCTTCCAGACATGCTTTTGCCAAGTTAGTCTTCTATCTAGGTGCATGCCGAGGTACTTCGCAGTGTCTTCGTGCGGAATTAGTTCTCCATTTAATGTGATTGGGGGACAGTTACCTTTTCTCAGAGTGAAGGTGACGTGTGCTGATTTGCTTTGGTTCGCTTTTATTTTCCATATCTTTAGCCACTGTTCGATATCACCAATGTGTTTCTGCAGATTTGCTGATGCGACATCTGACTTGTTGTGTACTGACATTATTGCAGTATCGTCTGCATACGTGGCGATTAAGGTATTGTCATCTGTAGGTATGTCAGCAGTGAAGATGAGATACAGCACAGGCCCCAGAATGCTCCCCTGAAGTACACCAGACCTGATTTCGTGCAGGTCTGATGTGACATGATTAAATTTGACTTCGAAACATCGTTTGTCTAGGTAGCTTGCTAGTATAGAAAAGAACGAGTGAGGTAGGCATCTTTTCAGCTTATACAGGAGGCCCACATGCCAGACCCTGTCAAAGGCTTGACTAATGTCCAGGAAGACAGCGGAACAGTATTTTTTGTTTTCCAGGGCGTGGCTAATCGTGTCTGTCAACCTATGGACCTGCTCAATGGTGCCATGCTGCTGTCTAAAGCCGAATTGGTGTCCAGGAAGTATGGTTTCTAGATGAGGACGCATCCTGTTTAGGATGATTTTTTCGAGTAATTTGCCAACCAAAGGGAGGAGGCTAATTGGTCTATAAGATGAGGTTTCTTCTGATGGTTTGCCAGGTTTGAGAATCATGACAACCTGAGCAATTTTCCACTGGGATGGATAGTGGGAGAGTCTCAGGCATGCGTTAAAGAGACTAACCAAGAACATTATGCCTTGTTTTGGAAGGTTGTTTAGCAGTTCTACATCTAGTAGGTCATAGCCTGGTGCTTTCCTTGATGGTAGAGCTTTAATCTCTCGAATCATCTCGCTAGGACTTACTGCCTTTAAGGGTAAGCATAACTGGTTCGGCGACTGCAGGTAGTTGGCTATCTAATCATCCTTATCAAGGTCAGAGCAAGGTAAAGGAGTAAAGACATTTCCTAAATGTTCGGCGAATACGGTTGCTTTTTCTATTTCAGATCTAGCCCAACCTCTGTCCTGTCTTCGCAGCGGCGGGATATGGTATTTTGGTCGCTTAAGGTTTTTGGTCACGCGCCACAGCGAGTAGTTAGTGTCTTTATGTGGGGTGAGGTAAGAAAGCTGTCTTTGTAGGCAGAGGTTCTTTTATCAAATCTTTCAGTTCCTTTGTTGCTCTGTTAAACTTAGACTTGTCCGAAGGGTATCTGGTTCCATGCCATTCTTTTCTCATATTGCGCCGTTCATTGACCTTCTCCATTATGTTCTTTGGGGATACCTTCTGCTTTATCTTTGTTTTTTCTATTTTTAGGTGTTGAAGCGGTGGCTGCAAGGTGTATTGTACTGTTGAACATTTCGACAGCTGTTTCGATGTGTTCGCTTGTTTTTAATTTGATGATTAGGTTTAGTTCACTTGATATAATTTCTCTATATAAGTCCCAATGTGTGTGTTTGCTGTGAATATATTGAGGCGGCTCGAGTACTACAGCTTGTTTGAAAATGTTTAGTATGACTGGGGTGTGATCTGATGATAGATCTTCACATTTTTCAATCTTTAGGTAATTGTGTCCAAGGTTCTTTGTTACGTAAAAATCTAGAAGATCTGGTATCTTGTTGTGATCCGTGGGCCAACATGTTGGCTCACCGTGGGAAATGCATTCCAGGTTAAGGTCTAGCGTGGCTTTATGTAGTTGCCTTCCCCTTGGGTTAATTAATCTTGATCCCCAATGTGTATGTTTCGAGTCCCAGTCCCCTCCAAAGACAAAAACTGAGCCCAGTAGGTTAAAGAATAGCTTAAATTCATCAGATCCTATTCTGTGTCCTGGTGGGCAGTATATAGCACTAAGTGTCGTGTCATTGTTCTTATGTTGTATTTTGATTGATGTTGCCTGTATTTTTTCCGTTTTGTAGGGTTCGAGGGGATAGTGTTTGATGTTGTTTTTCACTACGATAGCAGTTCCGCCGTGGGAGTTTCCAGAGGGGTGATCAGTCCTATAGACCGTGTAGTTATTAAATTTTACGTGTGATCGTTGGGTAAGTCTTGTTTCTGATATCAGCGCAACATCGATTTTCTCGATATTCATGAACAACTCAAGCTCTTGCCGTCTGTCAGTCAGCCCGTTGGCATTCCAGGTGGTAATGCGGATATTTAGTCCCTCGGTGAAGCCAGGCGGGTTATTAGCTTGATCATCTGATCAATCATGCTGTCCATCATGTCTTTCATGATTGATTGGAATCTATTGAACATTGTGTCCAACAGACTTGTGATATCATGCTGACTAGTTTCCACCGAGGAAACTTCTGGTTTTGCTGCAGGCTTGCTGCGTTTGTTCAGAGCATCAGCATAGCTAATTCTTGGAAGGTTTGTTGGTTTATCCCTTTCGTCAGTGCTCGGCCTTAGGAGTGTGGTTATGTGTGCATGTTTGGCTTTTTCAGGGGCAGGTTTTATTTTTAATATTTACTCCTTGTACTGCTTATATTTATTGCAGCCCTTGTAGCTTGCCGGGTGTTTTCCTTGGCAGTTAGCGCAGGTAGCATCTGTCTCCGGGGGTTTGGTGCACGTTGTTGTTGAGTGATCATTTCCGCACTTGACGCATCGGAAAGGTATGAAGCATTGATTTTTTGAGTGTCCAAATCTTTGGCATCTTTTACACTGCAATACCTCTTTTTTCTTGTAGGGTGTTTCAACCGTTACTTTCACGTGGTTGATATGCTTTATATTGAAGATATCTCTGTTATTGGCTCGCGGCTCCAGGTCTATGAAATAGAGGGGAAGTTTTTCTTTAGTTACTCTATGTATCACATTAACTATTTGACGTACTTCATGTCCATTTGCTTGGAGTTCTTCTTTGACCATTGCGGTGTTTTCTGAGGCATGCAGACCTCTAATTACTACTCTGTAGGCCCTTTCGCTCTTAAGTTTGTAAGTGTAGTGGTTGATGTGGTTGTCAATCAGGTTGTCTCTTATTACTTTGTAAGTTGCAATGTCTGCAGGCATTAGCTTGATTATGTGTAGTCATGGTATACTTGTTTATATCAATAATTCTGTTTAAGAGGTCTCTAAGAGGTGTTGATATCTAATATGCCAGTTACAAAAATTGGTTCAGGCTTCGGTATATATTCATTATGTTCGTTTGTAATTACAGGATCTTCGTCACTGAGAATATCGAATGTGTTATGAACGGGAACTGTGTAGTTGGTTCTTTTAGTGGTTGTCCGTTCAGTTTGATCTTCTGTGTGGCTATCATGTCTCTTGCGTTTATTGTTAGGTACTTTGTCTCGCTGCCAATTTTCATTTCAGCGTTCGTCTTTACGTTTTTCAAAAAAGTCCTGTTGGTTTGCCAGGATGGTTGTTGAATCGTTGTTTAACGTGTGGCTTGGTTGGGTTTGATGGATAATAGCATCGTTACATTCCTGAATTTCGGTCCGCTTATCGGTGCTTATGCCGCCGCTGAATGAATGAAATGAACCGAATAGTAATAAAACATTTTTGTCATATAAAAATCTTTCTAAATAGGTTCAATTCAGTTACGATAACCGATTCCCAGAAATCGTGAACGACACGTCAGGAATAGTTGATATATAGAAAATATTCAGTTGTAATGTCACACGGGCCGTGTGAAGCCTCATAAAATACGGTTTTACGACAAATTACCGAGATAACGCGATTTGGAAACGCGACAGACGTTTTTCGCGACAATGATCCCGTGAATGTGACTTCGACGTGTTTTGTGATTTTTTCTTGTATTTTTGTTCGTTTATTTTATTTTTTTTAGATTGGTTTTTGATTTGCTTTCTATGATACGATTATCTGTGTAACGTAGACTTCTTGATAAAGGGATTTTGAATCTAGTTCCACATGTGTATGGTGTACGATTGTTCTGTATTAACATCGGCTTATGATAATAATCATTGCCCCGTCAACAATTGTCACAAGGTTCAGGGATATTCAAAGTGTTAAAATTCAAAAAATCGTTCTTACCCACGAAATTACATCTAAACTTATATTATAAAGAGACAATATTTGATTTTTTGTATGTTTGTTTGTTACGCTTTCACGACAAAACGGCTGAACGGATTTGGAAGAAATTTGGCACATGGGTAGACCATGACCTGGATTATTATACTTATTCCCACGGGATCGAGATTTTTTCGGGTGAAACCGCGGAGCGCAACTAGTTTTCAATAAGTCAATAACATAATGTCAGTGCGAGTTGATGGATGTCATATGCCTTCTATTTTTTGGTTCTAGGACATGTATATGTAGATGGCGGCAACTAAACTCCTACTGAAAGAACTGGTACCGGCACTAAAACACAGAACTGTGTGGAAAAGGGAGAGGGAGTCCTTTGACCAGCAATGAGACACTACGGGCTAGTTAGATTAGTTAAGATAGGACATGTACACACGTTACCTGACGTTATATTCCTTCTCTCTTTAGTCTTTAAAACACGATCATAGAATGCCATGCATACGAGTAGAACTCGTAAAGATGAATGCGTAAAATGAAATGCTGATGAATTAGGACCGGTTAAATGATGCTCGTTGATTAATATTGACAGCCCTGCCCATTGGGTAATGGGGCGTGTACAAAATGGGCCAGGTTGGCGCGTTTTAGAGTTGGTTGTTCCTACGTCATAGGTAAATTATGTTCCGTATAGGGTAAAAAATATTAGTAGGATACACTACCAAACTATAGGTGTTGGAACAGTAGACAATTACTTTGACAAGATGTGAAAATTATGTAACGTTTAGATAGGTACTCGCCGACTATCTACAATTAGACATGACACATACAAACAGACATGAGCACTAACATGTTAACGACATGTTCAACGACTATTTTCGGATTGATGAAGTACTGCGACGATGAAAGGTAATCTAGGGCTTGAAAATAGAGCAACCCTTTTTATGGAATTTTAAAACAGTTGTATTTTTTTCACTAAGTATTTTTAACGTCAAAAATATTTTCATTATCATTCTTAAAGATAATGTACAGTACGGGTCAAAAGTGGAGTGACAGTGTCACGAAGCAATAGATTGACACTTCTGTTTAACTTACGACCTCCTTCTAATGAGTAATTTCTATACTATAGACACATACTCTCACATTCGTTTGCAACTGATTGTAGTTCATAAATTCAACAATTAGGTTCTATGGCATGATAGGTTATCATACGTTGTAAGCGCGTTCATGCGTAGCGAGCAGTGGGTTCGAATCTAACGCGCGGTGATAATTTTTAAAAATGTTTTTATAATTACCTACTCGAATAATCCCGCTATTGAATATAGTTCCGTATTATGTTCGCCTTGTTCACATAATTCGTTAAACTTTATGATTATACCCACAGAAATCTAAATAAATAAAATATAGTGACAGATGCATTTAACTTACGACTCATTCACCGCGACGGAATAGAACGTTATTTGTTTTTGGTTGGTTCTTATTGTAGATTAGTGACGTGTGTTTAATCTATTAGCGGTGTTCTAGTTCATTTTGAAATGCAAGGAAATTTAAATATTGAGATGAAAGCAGATATTATCGCGCTGCGTAAAAGTGGACTTAATATTATATCACAGATATTTGATGAAACCGGACTGAGTGTGACTATTATGATTTAATTATTTTATCAATTTTTTTCTAATTAAAGTAGGTATAACTGCTGATCCTTATAGTTATTTTTTTAAACGTTTTTTATTTATCATAAAGCCTAAATTGAAGAAAAAAAATTAATGATGAATATAAAATATAACATTAAGTATTTATAATAATAATATAATATGTAACATTTCTATTTTCAAAATAATTTTGTTTCAAATTGGTAATATTCGTATTTTGCTAGTAGCCTAAGAGAACTCTTTTTTTTTGTTTTAGAGAAATACCTACTGTGAGTCGGAGAGTCAAAAGATGGCCGCAGCTAGTCAGTGAATAATGAAACAAGTGGTTTCATACCAACGAGATATTTTGCCGAATTGTTCGACACATCTTTACGAACCGTTCGCCGTGCAAACGAAAACCAGCTTTTTGAGCTTTTTTGTTTGTAATCAGATCATGATGGCATCATGATCTGATTACAAACAAAGGATCTATGAAAGATTTTCTCACAAAAAATTTAACCGCGTTTTTCTCGAAACCGTCTAGAGCGTACTTACTGCAACTATGCTATTGACGGCAGTGATGAGCAGTTGAAGTTGCATTGCATGGAAATATGGGAACATTTAAGAAGAACAGATATAATGTTTCAATATTGTTGGATTCATGCGCCAGCGTTTACTTGAGAGCGTTGATAATAATGGGAGTTATACAAACATAGTATTAAGTTATAAATTACAAATTGATTTTAGTAATCTTAAAATAATATTGTGTCATATCTGTACTAAGGATTATTTTGAGGTTTAGTTTCAATCTTCTTTTCATAATGAAAATGAATACTTAAGCTATAACCGCAATAAGTCCTAATAAATACGATTTGTTAACTTTGAACGCACTGGCCGTAAACAAAAAGTAGGTAGTACTACTGAGTAATTTAATTTTATTGTGACAAGTAGTTTACACTTTTTTTATTTACGTGGGTAGATTTGCTAGTTGTGGTTTCTTAGAGTACCCACACACATTAGTAGATAAAGCACAATATTATTATATTACTAAGATACAATAATTATTGTAAGTCTAAGGGTCGTAGTTCACTGATTACCTGCTTTACTTCAATAAATTGTTATTTATGATAATATAAACTGTTTTGATTAGAAGATTATTTATTTATTTAATTAGTTTATAAAATTATAATTTCAGGCAGTTTCCAAGTGGGGCGAAGCCAACCTTGTGGGATTCAACGCCGCCAAAACACAAGCGTGTCTGTTTACCGCCAAAAGGAGCCCGTTCACCTTAGCTCCTGCTTTTCAGAATGTATCCTTGGAGTGCACCGACCGCCTTCAGCCCTTGGGAGTTGAAATTTCCTCAAACCTAAACTTTGGGCGATTCATTGAGTTCAAAGCCAAGATGGCTGCTAGGAATCTTGGCCTTCTTGCAAGGGTCCGGCAGTACTTCCCACCGGGACAGCTTTTAATGTTATACAAAGCGCAGGTCCGATCGTGTGTGGAGTACTGCAGCCACATCTGGGCTGGTGCTGCAAAATGCCATCTAGCAGCGTTGGACTCAGTGGAGAGGCGTACGAAGAGGCTAATTGGTGCTCCAGATTTGGTTAAGACCAATCTACAAAGCCTGGAGCACAGGCGTTTTGGTATTCTACAGGATGCATTCTGGAGTTAATTCCGCCATCACCGTTCTATCATCGGACAACCCGTCGCACGGCGAGTGTCCACCCTTACGTTGTTGACACCGCCGCGATCCGGATGAAGCGTTTTGCCTCGTTTATACCGCGTACATCGAAGGACTGGAACAATTTGCCTGCAGCGGTCTTCCCGTCCGATTATAATTTAAGTGTCTTCAAGGCTAGAGTGAACAGGCTCATAATAAATTAGTGCGCTTTACCATCAACGATTGCATCACTGCTTTCCATCAGGCAGGATCGCCAAGCACTAGTTTATATCATAAAAAAATAATATAAATAACGAATAAACATTTTGAAATCACTTATAAAACATTTTTATTTTAACCCCGTATTACAATAGCAAAATTAATTAATGAAAATAAAATAATTATTATATTATGATACTTGTTTATTAATCTATAAAAAAATAATAACAAAATAACCGATAGAGATTATTGTTGGAAAAGAAAAATAAAAGTCCCAATCCCAACTCGAGATTGGAACCCAGACATATGGGTTCAATAATCCACTACGTAAGACTACCAGCTATCGGTACCTACTTGATGTAATGAGTTCAATTTTAGCAATAATATGAACCAACCAAGATCATACGTAATTACGTAGCCTGTATGCAAAAGCGACGGTATGTTTTTTGTTTCGTTCAACGCCAGCCAGTGCGAATTATTAGGTGAGCGTTCTGTGTTGATACATCGCTTTATGCCCGCATACGTAGGTACGGCCTTTACCGCGCGATCACAGCAATACAGACCTTAAGGTAATACTTCATAAATGACCGCTACCGTACCTAATGTACCAAATCATGTTTATTTAATACGTCGTATGAAAGGACAATGCTCATGGATGTATGGAATCCCGTACCATGCTGCATCAAAGTCAAACTTTGTTTTTATAGACTACACTTATCATATTAACTCCTACAAAAGTTCTTTTTGTAAACAAAACCCGGGTTTCGGAGATTATCAAAAAAATCGAAATGACCTAAAAACTAAGTACTTTATTTTGTTTGACATGTCATACACGAACAGCCATTATTGCTCTAAAAATGATAATCGTTTAAATAAAAAGTATATTCTAGTTATTTTTAATTAATGTAGAATCGGCAAAGTATATTTTTTTATATGTTTATTGAAAGACGTGATCATGACACTTTTAAAATTCGAGGTTATATTAATCATGACAATTGAAACGGAACGTCATGTAAAGGGAATAAAACAAGATCAAGACTTGTTCAAAAATCAATCGCCGACGCGTAATGTCGTAAACAATTATGAAAAAAATTACTATAATATTTTTATCTTGATGCAGGAGACTTTGTGGTACCACTTTTGCTCATTGTCTTTTCAATTATTAATATTCTTAAAATTGTTATTAAAACAAACGTTCAGTCACGCATTTGCAAAATCAATGAAAATAAATTAACAGTGACGTTAAATAGTAGTTTGCATATTGCTTATTCATTGGGCGTTTAAAACTACGGCTTTTTCTATTTGTCCGGCATTCATGTTATCAGTGACAAGTTTAAATGAAACACATTGTGGCTATAAAGGCCTACATAGACGATACAGGCCTACAGTATTGCAAAAATGTATGACAAAAAATAATTGTTCCATAGAAGTTATTTTTAAATAGATATTTTAAAATTGTTTTGCATGTTCTACATCGTTTTCACATGCATAATTTTTAACAAGAATGACGTAACCAATACTTTGTAATCGTATTATTTTGATTTAAAAGAGTGTCCGTGGAGTTTCTCGCTCGTTCTTCTTCATAGGTACCTACGCTTTGGAATGGGCAACTAGCTTCATCTTTCTGACTGACCAACCCCTTGACAATTCAAAAGTGCCTGTGATTGGTTGGTTTATTTGAAATAAATACTTCGAGTTTGAATTACTTATAAGGTATTTGCCGCGCATAGTCGTTTGTGTTGACCCCTGATAATTTGCCCTATGGTGAAAATATAAACCACAACAAACATTCTAAAAGCTATTTCACCTAAACAGTTTTATTATGCATAGAATCAAAACGCAGAGCAAATTCCATACCAACCCTCATCAAAATGCCAATAAAGCAAACTGAATTAAAACAAATACAAACATTACACCTAAAGCGCTAAATCAACACATCACTATAAAACAAAGTGCACAAGAGAGAATAATCAAAACATCAAACTGGCAAATACGCACCAACAATTTCAAATTGCAGAATTAACTAACTAAAAGACTTCAAACTAAAATGTCAGTAAAACCTTCGTCAATTACCGTGAGCTGTGCAGACTGCAGACTGCCGACTGCAGAGCGTAGACTGTGACACGTCACCCTAACAGTCGGCACACGTTTAGTTATTAAAATGGTAATTACAAGCACGCGTTGTTTGAGCCCTAATGTGGGGAGCTCTGACGCCACGTGCTCACGGCTACAGTTTAATATGCTCGGTTTACGAACGCGATGATTTAGGTACTTCACGTCAAGTAATCTTGGAAGTTTGTTAGTAGTTGCCGCTTTAATTAGCTGGTTAGTTTCTCGGAAAATAGTGTGAATAAGACGCGTTGTTTAGTCGCTGTCAGGATAAAAGCTAGATTATGAATGAGTAGGTTTTAATTAAATTAAAATTAAATAAAATTTTATAAATACCTTATTACATGGGAACTTTTAAGCACAGCTGGCAAAATGTGTTTTTAAAATTTCCTTGTTAGATTACCCGCGTGATGTAATTTTGTATATTTTGCAACTCCTTCTTCTTAGCGTGTCGAAGACGAAGAAGTAGAAGAACGAATTACAATGTATCACTTACCCTGGGAATGAGACGGCACTTGCCCTTTGAGCATTTTTTCTTAAAGCCTGATGATCTCAAAACTGTGTGCTGTTGTGAATGTTTTAACTAGAAAGAACAGCTAATATAGTGATGTGTGATGTCACATAAAAAACACATAGTCTTTAAAGAAACGTGAAGTCATTTTCGTTCATCCAAGATTTTACTAGGACGTGTTTCTCCCTGAGTTGTTCTGAAATCAAAAACATTAGACGCGTAGAACCAACTATATTTCAGTTAGCAACACCGTAGTTTAACTAATACAGTGACAAGCAAAACTTGTAGCTTGCAGTTTCGTGGGAACTAAAACAATCTGCAAACGATGCTAAGCCACTTAGATACTCGTATAGCTCCAGCTTGAATATTAATAGCTGTTCGTAATTTAGCTTTGAGCTAAGTTGGGAATAATTACCATTTTTAACGATCTATTTGATTTTAATGTTTATTCGGTATAACATTCGGTATTTTATATACGGTTCAAATATTTATTTATACAGCTGGTAACATTTATGTACATTTGTTTTTTTTTTATCTGTTTAGATAGTTATTAAATATATTTAATAACTATCTAATTTATTTATTCGTTATTGGTGATGTTCTTCAGAAAGGTCAGGTGCATAGTACTTGCAACCAGCGTGCGTGTATGACCAGAAGGCCAATTCTCGTAATTTAAAACGTTCAAAATCTAGTCGCAGTGTCATCTCGTCGCCAAACAAATGTCATAAACTTGTCAAAATGTAGGTAATTTGAAGTATTTTTGACAGATTGAAACTGAGATCAGACTGTAAACTTTCTTAAAATTACGAGAATTGCCCCTCTGATGTATGAAGATAAACGAAGCAAAAGGAGTATATAAGGACCGCAGCAAGTGGCGCCCTGTAGTTGCTGCCTACTCTCATGGGTAGAACTCACGCCGAGTTTATGTATGTTATTTACTCAGTTGGGAACATTTTCAAAAAGTTGGTGGAAAAAAATAATCATTTATCAATGTCTAGATATTCCTAGATTAACTTTTAGATAAATTATAGGCACGACCTATAATTTATCTAAAAGTTAACATAATATCAAGTTTCATCCTCGATGCTACATAAAAGATAGAGGTCGCTACAAGTCAACCTAGATATAAAAAGTAGTCAATACTTTCCCAATCACATCGGAGTGAACTTTAAATTATTATTCCAGCGTTGTGGAATTCACAGTTCATTTGCGGCGATAAGGCATGTTCACATGCGGGTGGGCAAACATAATAATGAAAATACTAGTGTTTATTGGAAAATTAAATTAAATTCCACTGCAAAAATTTCAATGGCTTTACCTACATTCATTATTTGAGGGAAATCTGGGATGATCCATAACATTTTTATGAAAGCTAAGCTTGGCCTCAAAAATATGGATAAATGGACAGGGATTACCTACAATCTTTTTGCTAATCAATCTACAAAATATGTTTAACAGTATTGTCGACCGAACGTGTATGGGAACACTCTGACCTTGAGCTGGTATAGCATAGTAGGCACGAAGTTTCAATAGCATAAGAGGACCAGCATATAATCATTTGGTTACCATTGACGTGTGGCCTACTGTATGTTGAATAAATAATCTCAATTTGAATAGGCATTTAGCTTTCCATTAAAATTCTGGGATGGTCGCATTTATCGAAACAATGCGGTGTTAGTAATCGAATACCTGATTCCCTTGAACAGTCATGTATGACTGACTACCTGAATTTCAACTAACG
The DNA here is from genome assembly GCA_947507525.1 of Apamea epomidion. Classification (NCBI taxonomy): domain Eukaryota; kingdom Metazoa; phylum Arthropoda; class Insecta; order Lepidoptera; family Noctuidae; genus Apamea; species Apamea epomidion. The sequence goes on from OX382226.1 coordinate 1,118,802, forward strand.
ATAAATTTCGATTATCAATATTTAATGACAGAGTATTTTTTTTCTGGGTGGGAAATCATCAAATGACTCCTCCCGCTCTGGGCGGAGCAGAAGGGAGTGTCAGACTTTTACTGACTAAAACCCACCCGTGTTCCTTCAGTTGCCTGTGCCAGGGGCCACGGTATCTCTTTCGAACAACCCGCAGCCCCGGCGGCATCGGCCCTAGCGGACCCCGTCAGTATGACAGAGTACCTAAGAGTACGGTGGCAGCCCACGAGCAACTGTTGTCTCAGCAACTAATGTCTCTCACATCAAGTCTACGGGTTTGTATGTGCGCGCGTGTAGCGATGCGACAAAGACAGCACTTTCATACTTTGATGTGAGGGACAAAAGTTGCTCGTCTCCCTTAGATTGGTCTTCTTAAGATCAAAGCAGTCTTATATTATTTATTTAGTAAAAAAAAAAAAACTTAATTTAACTCTACGCAAATCAAAATTGGGCCAGATAATGGGACAATAAAATTGTATGTTAACATTTTCGCTGACGTCATGGCCAAAGGGGTTTTTTGTTTTACAACGCTACGCCCACAGGCGGTTAATTTTACCAAGTCAAAATAAACAAACCACCTATAGCCGTGTAAATTTGCGTACATTACTAAGAAGCCATGCGATCCAGCGGGGTAATTGCGTAATACACTAACAGTAGCAATAGCTTTCATTTTGACAGTTCCGCAACATTCATTGCGTTATTTAAGTTGTTGAGCAGATAAATAATGACGAACATAATAAAGCAATGGATTAGCAATATCCTTCAAAATCATTCAGATTGTGATTGATAGCGTGTTACGCCATTAGGGTACAGGTTCGTATTGCGCTCACTTAAATTTTTATAGTGTCAAAAAAAAATATTAATGCGACGACGCGCCTCTAGACGTTAGTTTTCTATACCGCCAGTCATTTAGTGTCATATTACAGAGGACAATCTCGTAATTTTAAGATCGTTCACAGTGTGATCTCAGTCTCAATCTGTCAAAAATCCCTCTAATTTCCCTACATTTTTGACAAGTATTTGACATTCGTTTGTTGGCGAGATAAGACAGCGACTAGATTTTGAACGTTTTAAATTACAAGAATTGGCATTCAGGTACCTTGACTTGTTTTTTACGGCAATCCGGCTGTAGGCGTGGAAACTCTTAGTGTTATTTTCAGAATGTCAACTTCATCGCAATATCCGTGAAATTGTTAACCCTCGGGTCGTGGGATCCGAGTGCTCACGGTCTGTTCAATGAAATCTCCAAATGGCTGGTTGACAATTCCCGTGACTCAAGAGCTGGCTTTTGCCTTGGCCAGAGGCTAAGAATTGCCTTACAACGTGGCAATTTGATGCCACCAGTCTCTTGGTACATTACCAATCGACAGCGATGCGGATACATTTTTTGAAGCCATATTTGAGACGAGAAAAAAAATACGTCAGAAAAAACGCTAAGCGATAAAGAAGTAATAGCGCAGACAGGCGATGCGATGCGATGCGACGTGACGGGGCGGGTCGAGGTAACAAGAAATTTCACGCTAACGTAGTCGCGGGCTGAAGCTAGTTCTGAATAAAAAGAAAAGCTTCCTGTTTACATTAATAAATAAAAACCTCGTTAGATCACAACCTAACGTATGCAGACATACCTTCGCATCATATATGTATAATGTTCACACTTTTTAATTTGTTGTCAACTTGATTGTGTCACGATATTAAATATGCGTTATTATCTCATACAGCACTCATTTGCGAACTCGTTAGATAAACGAGTTTTACTGCAAAGTTACGGAGTTCCCTTTTCAAGGGATTTCGGGTCGTTTGTTTTAATTAGAGTTGATATTTTTGAGTATTTTGTTTTGCGTTTGAGTGTGATAAAGCTATATACACACTCGTATAAAGCTACAGAGTGTACATACAAGAATACCTGTCTAATGAGCACTATTGCCCCTACATTTTGTGTGTATCCAACACGCTTCATGAATGAAATACGTTCGTATAATATCTAAACCGTTAAATAGTTATGTATTCTGTATAATAATATTCTTTTCATATAGGCACTAAGGGATGGTCTTATGGCGTTTGTAGACTGTTGCCGCTGAGTGTAGTGGCTGTGGTTGTAGAATCTATGATTGTGTGGGTAACTGCTCTGTATTCACATGCGGAATCTTTGCCTACAGAACCATGGTTTTAGTCTTAAGTTTTCTAACTTAGATTTAATCTTAATATTTAGTCAAGCAAAACGTCGTGCAAAATCCACGATAACCTACTGCCGACAAATTGCTTTGAATATGAAACTGTAACATTATGGATTAAATAAATATGTTAAATATATATATATGTTTTGTAGAGCAGTGGTGGCCTAGTGGCGACAGCCGTGACTTATGAGTAGTAGGTCAAAGAACAGAAAGTAAAGCGCCTGCCTGGGTTCTAATCTACTTGAACCCAGACAGGCGCTTTACTTTGTGTAAATTATTTCATCACCACTGCTCTCTAAACGGTGAAGGAAAACATCGTGAGGAAACTGACATGTTCTAGAACCAAAAAATTTGAAGACATGTGACATCTACCAACCCGCACTGGGCCCGCGTGGTGGCTTAAGGCCCACTCCCTCTCACAGAGAGGAGGCATGTGTCCCAGCAGTGGGAACATTATAGGCTGATTATGTATGTATTATGTATGTTTTGTGTCTTTAGTATAGCATCCAGATGTCCATATACATTTTGACTAGCATCTTCACAACATTTAAAACTCTGAGTTTTACTTGTATTTTTGAGAATGCTGGTCAGTCCTGGCCAACATCATAAATTTACATGAAAAGAAGAAGGATAAACTCAAATCTTTAGTTAAATTTATCACCGCTTGCTGAATCCTCGTCATCACGTCCTCCGTCACAACCATTGCAGCGATGACGCACACACGTCGTGACGCACTCCAGATACACTTTTGTTCAAGTATTATTTTCATTCTGGCATTTATAGTTTTTTACGCCGGTAATCATTTTGTTAACACTACATACTTTATGTAGTCGCTATTTGGACATGGCTAAATGTTTTATATCGGCAATTCATATTTATTTATGAAGGTACACCAACAGCTTATCTGGTAAATTTATATCTTAATATATATAATTTTTCTGTACGTGGTTTTGTCAGCTAACTCCTTCTAAACAGCTGGATCGATTTGGATGAAATTTTGTGTATATATTTCAATGGGTTCCTGGATGGTTTGAAATCACAATGGGACCCGGTAGGTGGCGCTGCTGTCGGTATATGATGACTCAACCGGGCAGGACGACGTCTGCCGGGTCCGCTAGTATATGTACTCGGTTATTACACATACATACATTTTACTCTCAAAGCTCTGTTTTAACTGTGCCAGAATTGATTCCGAAATAAAGTTTTCAACAAAAAAGTGCTGCTGAAATTTACAGCGTCAGCGCCAATCCTAAAAACAAAATACCTTGAATTCTAGTGCCAATTCGTCAGCACTTACAGGATTCCCGTCACCACACATAGCACATCCGTCACGTCGTATGGGCGTCACAGTTCGTAGTGCCACTTTTTATCAAGATACGACGTTTTCATTTGCATTTATAGTGGTTGTTGGTGTTGCGTATTTTTTGCGACTACCGTCATTTCACACGTATGTGCTGTAAAAGTTATAATTTATCGAGTTTCTGCTGTCGTGAGAGAGTTATTGACTTGTGGCTAGTGTGTGTAGCTTCAAATGGGTTTGGTATTAAGCATTTACTGTCGTAGGAACGTTGTTACGTGTTTGCGTTTTTGTGACGTACCAATAGGTACCTATCAACTAACATATTTTTGTAATGTAATGATAGTTGTGATTAGTTTTCAAAGTGAGTTGGTACTGTGTCTTGGGGAATTTGCAGGAAAATACTATGTTAAAAATAATTAAACAGTGGTTTACGGTATGATGACTGCTTATCTACCTACTACTCATAACCTGATGTTTTCCTCATCCCTTGTCTATTGATATCTTACCGCTATACTTAGGAGAATTGACTTTGGGTTACCTATCCCCCTGTTAACATACATTTCGGTCAAACACCTCTTTGTTCCTACCCGACCCATCTTCAAAAAGGTCACGTGGAAAAAGCGGCTTCATCAAACACACCTGACACACTTCCTCTCGATACTCAAAATAATAAAAAACACGGTTCAAAATGGTTGATATTTGTTGAAACAATAGTTCGTGCTAACCTACATTTTAAGCTTCAGTAAAAGAAACAAAAGTAGGTTTGAGCGTGTTTGTTTGAATAGCGATCGAATGGTATCGCGCCGGGGCAGACGACGCTACCTAAACGCTTGTCAGGGTTGCCACCCACAAAAAAAGTATTAGAAATCTACTATAATTCTTCTGATGTTTGCCAGTTTACTGTTCATTTGTGCGACAGTGGCACTCCCAATTGTACTGCCATGCAAAACCCTGTATAATTTTTGCCAACCTCGGATTTAAACCTTGAAAGTCACGCTGAGATAGCTTAACTTCTTATGAGCAAGGCAATTATCTTCCGGACTATACAGGCTGATTTTTTAAAGACCAGCCAAATTTAAGGATGTAGTACAGACCATCAAACTTAACAACTTTCTCCATGGGACCAACATCGTAATCGCGAATAAAAATTCAGCCGTCCCATACATTTAGGTCGAGTAGGTATTGAAGTTTTCTATGGGACAGTTGATAAAATTTTCGCGATTACGCTATTGGTCCCATGGAGAAAGTTGTTCAGTTTGATGGTCTGTACCTCATCCTTAAATTTGGCTGGTCTTTAAAAAATCAGCCTGTATACATCTTATTGTACATTTATGTCTGCTAGAATCACAGTTTTCTAAATAGGAGGTAATGCATGAACCTCCATCGAGCTTCCTTTTCTGGACTTGAGCCAACCCTCTCGCTGCGGTAATGAAACAAGGTATTAAGGCGGTGTATGATATTTTTTAAACTATGCAACGAGGTTTACATGCGGAGGGTGGAACCATATTTGCCTATAATGGATGATAAAAAAAAAACAAGTGGTGACTGCGAATCTTGCTTATGGCTTCCAGCCATGAATATTTTTGCAAACAATGAAAAATAAAAGGCTTTATTCAAACTACCGATGAAACTGCCGGTGAATGAAGACAATTGCTGAAGGCAGCAGGATATTTTAAATATTTTCGACATTAAAGTATTGAACAGTAGAATGTAAGTGTAGACAACAAAGCTAAACTGCAGTCATCTTAGAACTGAAACAACTGCAAACAAGTTCGTTAGCCAATAAACTTTAAAAACACATTTCCTTCAAACCCACCAAACTTGAAAAAAACAAAACATAAAACAGTTTGGTATATCATTCGAAAGCAACAACCCGTTCGCCAACGCCAAACATTCTTTTAAAGACCGACTTTAAATGAAAACGTTGAGGAGAATAGAGATAACCCTGTGCTACAGACGGACGGACGAAACGTTGAAAAAGTTTCGATGGCACTCTGGCTCGTATTTCAAATTCTACAATAGCCCCGCTCGAGCCGAGATTTATTTCAAAACTAAAACTCGACGGCATTGGTAGGGTTATTATGGGCGATAAATTAGAAATTTCGCAATTTCCGCGATTAAAATTAATTATATTTTGTGGCGAGGTGAGATTTCTAATTTGAGTTGGATTTCGGAGAATTGAAACCGGCGTATTATTTTCTAATATGTATTTTTTGGTCGATCCTGAGACTTAATTGTTTTGATAAACTTGGGTTACTGCGATATAACGGCCGTCTATTTATGGAGAGCGTTTTCGACACCTAACCGCTGCCGTCATTTTGAAACTGACCAGCACAATTTGTCTCTGGCTGTAGAAATTGAGATGACGATACATTTTGTTTTAGGCAACTCTTTTACCAACCGCTTTAAGAACATTTTAAAATTGTTTCACCATCGTCGACATGTAAAAGAAGAAAACCATTATTTTCAGTTTTTCTTAAACAATGAAATAAACATCAAACAGTTGTGATCCTGTTTTATTTTATTAGGAAAAATCTTTTAAATCCTTGATCAAACAGAAGTCGTCAACGAAATCAGAAAACGTAATACATCGATCAGCAGTATCTATCTATGCGAAACAGAATTGCCACTCAGTCCCGAATCACGTCCTTAAACAATTACCTCTGGCCCAATTTTACACAGCGCCAGCATTAATCAATAGAAAAACAATAAAACCCGGACATCGGATCCCGAAATATCAGTAGAATAGCCAATTTTTATAGAGCAGTGCCACGATGATGGGTAATGACAAAAGGTTCACTACTTACCCAAAGGTAACATGTGACCCCCAGAGTGAACAATCTAACATCTTCTTAGTTGTGTAAATGACATACTCAGTTCACTTAGATCGCCAATATTGGCCTTACAGAGATCTGTAAGGTCAATATTTACGATCATGGATTGCATGTGCCTTGGACTGACTGCAAAAAGATTTTTGCAGTCAGCCCAAGGCACATGCAATCCATGACGGAATTTCGAAGCTGTTTCGTCTGACCACTTCACCATCATACTCTTTCCTTTGCTCCAATTTTTTTGGAGTCGTCGCAAAATGTCTTTTTGTGTTTGTCTGACCATCTTTGGACCTATTAATACCACAACGACATTTTGTGTCGTTTTTGAATACTGCATTGAATGAGACTTCTGAATACCAATTATTTTGAATCTGATGTAGGAAAGCAATCTGTTATTCTGCGCGCAGAACCCTAAAGAACCCATCTCGTTGGTTCGGCATCAATAATTTCGAAGACAGCTTATATCTGTATTGTTTCTCATTGATTTTAAACATCTCCATTCCTTTTCTGCTACCTTTTATTTGTGTTGAGTCGACGATGCTTGTTCGAAACATTAAACCTGGAGTTAAGGATAACTGTCTCGTAGTTCAAAAGTGACCTAAGTGCATTTGGTACAATCAGGATGTCGTAATTTTATAATAGGTATTTCAGCACGAATAAACAAACATAAAAAAACTTTAAGTTAATTAAGATATTAGCCAATAATTATGATTTAGAAACTATTTATTTTAAAATTCATACGTTGTCTGCCTAGCCTTTTCCCAACTATTTTTTGGGGTCAGTTTCCAGTCTAACCGGAATGCCGCTAAATAACAAAATACGCGACTATATATCCACCAACTATATATCCAACACCAGTGTATGGATGTTTCCTTGACCTGTCAAAAGCTTTTGACTTAGTAGATTATGATGTTTTGTGGCAAAAACTGTCAGATGATACTGAACTACCTACTGAATTCATAGATTTATTTAAATACTGGTATAAGCATCAGAATAATTATGTTAGGGGGGCGGATGCTCAATCTGAGTCATATGGATTAGATTGTGGGGTAAGGCAGGGGGGATTGACTTCACCGAGTCTTTTTAATGTGTATATGGATCGGCTGATTGGTGCGCTGAGCGGCACCAAGATCGGATGCTCTGTTGATGGAACTATGATCAACAACATAAGTTACGCTGATGATATGGTGCTGCTCAGTCCATCAATCTGTGGTCTGAGGAAATTGTTGGCCATCTGTGAGAGGTACGCGGAGGCTCATGGCTTGAGGTATAATGCCTCCAAGAGCAAGGTAATTGTTTTTAGAGTGCGCAACAATACACCTGTTAATATTCCATCTATTAACTTACGAGAAACTCCGTTGGAGTTCGTTACGCAGTTTAAATACCTAGGTCATGTTGTCACGGACTTTCTCATGGATGACCAGATTTAGATAGGGAGCGCAGAGCGTTGGCAGCCAGATGCAATATGCTGGCTCGCAGGTTTGCACGTTGTACTAAAAAGGTGAAACTGACTCTTTTTCGAGCGTTTTGTCAATCGTTTTACACGTGCAGCCTGTGGGTAAGGTATACGCAGAAGGCTTACAACGCTCTGCGCGTTCAGTATAACAATGCGTTGAGGATATTGTTGGGGCTACCTCGGTTTTGTAGCGCGTCTGGCATGTTCGCTGAAGCGAGATTAGATGATTTTTATGCCGTTGTGCGCAAGCGATGTACGAGTATGCTGAAGCGATTCGGGGGTAGCCCCAACAACATACTGGCTACACTGGAGGACAAAATTGATGGGCCTTTCATTAGGCACTGGGAAGCTAGGCATGTGCGTACTGGCGTACATGTCGCCAATTAATTTAAGCTTTTTATGTACTAACAATAGGTTAAGATTTTACTAACACTATATGGATCAATGGTCTGAATTAAATAAATTATTATTATTATTATATCGTGCAGCTGGAGATAGCAGTTGCTATCTCTACCCCTTTTTTTTTTTTTTTTTTTTGAGGATGTGAAATCATCAAATGACCCCTCCCGCTCTGGGTGGAGCAGAAGGGAGTGTCAGACTCTTACTGACTAAAACCCACCCGTGTACGGTGGCCGGGAGTCGTCACGCGGCTCCCGACGCCCGGAGCGTCTCCCTCGGCGGCTGAAGCGTGAGGATCTCTCCCTCGCCCATCCCGCCACCTCCTTAGCTAGCATGACTGCTTCGCAGAAGGAGGTGACCGCCTCCCACTCCCTCTCGCCCCGGACCATGGCTTGAACCAGGGCCGGGCGCGAGAGGTCGCCGCCGCTGCCGATCGCCTCTACGAGGACACGGCGGTGCTCTGCCCAAGCGGGGCAGACCTCCACCGTATGCTCCACCGTGTCCTCTGGGCGATCCTCGCAGATCTCTACCCCTTTTTTTTTTTTTTTTTTTTTTCAGGATGTGAAATCATCAAATGACCCCTCCCGCTCTGGGTGGAGCAGAAGGGAGTGTCAGACTCTTACTGACTAAAACCCACCCGTGTTCCTTCCTTAGCCCTTTACGTACCAGGGCAGCGGTAACCCTTTCGGACGATCCCGCTACCCCGGCAGGCTTCGGCCCTGTCGGGCCCCGTCAACTACGCTGACATCTCTTTGAGGCGCGCGTGGAACACATACACGCCGTCCGGCACGGGCCTGGTCCTGATCGGACGGAGAGCTACCCATTGCTCTCCGCCCGCAGGCCCGCGCCTACGGTGGCCGGGAGTCGTCACGCGGCTCCCGACGCCCGGAGCGTCTCCCTCGGCGGCTGAGGCGTGAGGATCTCTCCCTCGCCCATCCCGCCACCTCCTTCGCTAGCATGACTGCTTCGCAGAAGGAGGTGACCGCCTCCCACTCCCTCTCGCCCCGGACCATGGCTTGCACCAGGGCCGGGCGCGAGAGGTCGCCGCCGCTGCCGATCGCCTCTACGAGGACACGGCGGTGCTCTGCCCAAGCGGGGCAGACCTCCACCGAATGCTCCACCGTGTCCTCTGGGCGATCCTCGCAGTGGTGACACCCGGGCGTCTCCTCCCGCCTGATTATGTGCAGGAACCTCCCGAAACATCCGTGTCCGGAGAGGACCTGCGTCAGGCGGTAGGTGAGAGCGCCGTGACGCCTCTCTAGCCACTCCTCAAAGAGGGGTCTTACCGCCGCTATCGTGGCGTGCCCTGATCTCTACCCCTTTTTTTTTTTTTTTTTTTTTTTTCTGGGTGGGAAATCATCAAATGACTCCTCCCGCTCTGGGCGGAGCAGAAGGGAGTGTCAGACTTTTACTGACTAAAACCCACCCGTGTTCCTTCAGTTGCCTGTGCCAGGGGCCACGGTATCTCTTTCGAACAACCCGCAGCCCCGGCGGCATCGGCCCTAGCGGACCCCGTCAGTTCGTGCTGACAGCTCTTTGAGGCTGATCTCTACCCCTTGGATAGTCTTGTTGTCATACTTTCAAAGATCCACGAATGACAGCCGGAACCAACAGCTTAATGCGCTTTCTGAGGCACGGAGGGGTCTTGTCATGTAAAGGTGTTCCACACACCGACCACGACAAGGGTAGCGTAACGTGATCGATCGACCAATGCGGCTGTTGTTACTTTGCCACGAACCAGAAGACTGGTAAGTTGAGGCTTCCTCTCTCCTATTATTTTGCTGTGCCCGACAGGGTCCATAATGATCTTTTAAATTTTCAAGTTACCACCCAAGTACATATTGTGGAATGTAATAAATGATTGAGTATTGAACCATTCATAAATATAGTATAGAAATCACTGTACGCAGTAAACAAGCTCCTTTCATGTAGGAAAGAGGCTTTTATTATGCGATATGAACCGTACCATTTTTAACCTTATTAAACTGGGTAACTATTGTCATCGAACAATTGTGAATGAACAAACACACAAAGGGTTAGTGACCCTCCAGAGATGTATTCAACAAATATAGTTCCCAGCCTTTAATTGGTTTCGTCCGATAGATAAAACCCTGCGTACAAAAGGTTTATATCTTTGTTTTGTTCAACGATTCTTCTATTTGTAGTAATTCAACGCAACAATCGGAAGCCGATTGAAAGGATTCCGCCCGAGATACGCTTTGAGAGACTAATTGTTAAGGGAAGTTTCGAAAAATTGGAAAAAGAGACATTGTTGAAGTACCCCCTTTGAAACGGTTTTGTTTTCCATCCTTTTGTTTTGGACAGCGTTAATTATAGGGTTTAGAATCGGATGGAGTGGAATGAATGGACACTCGAAAATACAGAAGTGAGATGATTAAATGTACTCCAGTTGAAGATCGTCGTTTTAAAATACAATTGACTTGACAAGGGGTTGATTGTGTTTCAGATTTTAATTAAAACTGCAATAAAACATTCACTACTTGAGTTTATTCTTTTATCTTTGATATAGTGTCTGAACTTTGGCAAAAACAGGCGTTTAAGCGGACTGAATGATTAGTTAATCATCAGAAGGCCAACTGTCGTGATTATAACACGTTCAAATTCAAGTCGCAATCTCATCTTAGCGACAATTAATATCAAAAACTTTTCAAAAATGTAGGTTATATATTTTTGACAGGTTGAGACTAAAATCAGACTGTGAACGTTCGAAATACAGGAATTGCGCTAAGTCTCAAGTATTTGAATAAAGATTTCATTCTAAGTCTATGTAAACTATTGATATTCATCGTTTACAATACCCTAAGCCATTTTTTTGTGCCATAAGCATTCAACATAAAGTTCAAATTGAACTTAGTATAGTTTATTTTTTATAAAACTGCACATTACAAATTTGTAAGCAACTATTATAGCATTCATAATGGACGGATGAATGAGCACTGGAACACTGCAGGTTTTTCTTAGCATGGGAGTCATTAAATATTTATTTTGTAACAGGCTATTCTATATTATATTTGTGTTCTTTATGTTAAATATATATTCTTAGCGAAACCTCCCTCTCCAAGACCTGGCTCAAGCGGTGCGCTATAAAGGACGGCGCGCGCTTAGCAACGGGTTCGGTTCTTAAATATTTTAATTTAAATCAAATCCCAACGTATCGTTTGTTGAGAGGTATAGGCAGCCAGGAGATTGAATCAACATCATATATGTTACGACGATGATTGAATTTCCTGAAGTGTCTTTGGAAGTTGATTTGTATGTGGTCCCAGTTGGGTGCATTACGGCGCCTATTTTGATGGGCACGGATGTATTAGATAGAGAGGGAATTACCTACACGCGTAGTAATAACTTACACCGACTCACGAGATTAGACAGTGTGCCCTCCGTACTGCACGTATCCACCGTTGAGTAAGAAAACATAAAAACGCCGTTAGTTGGCAATGACAGGAATCTTTTGCTTGATATCATCCGCGAGTTTTCGAGTTCTTTCATTACGGGGACTGCTACATCAACGGTGAATACGGGTAGTATGGAAATAAGATTAACATCGAGTGCCCCGGTAGTTCATAGGCCTTAAAAGCTTTCTTGTGACGAACAAAATAGAGTTCAGGATATTATTAATGACCTACTCTCAAAGGGAATCATTCGTGAGTCACAGTCCGACTACGCCAGTCCTATCATTCTCGTCAAGAAGAAGGACGGGAGTGATAGGATGTGCGTCGATTATCGCGCACTTAATGCTATAACGGTCAAAGAACGATTTCCTTTGCCTTTGATCGATGACCACATCGATAGGCTTGGTTATATCAAGTTTTTTACCCGTTTAGACATGACAACTGGATTTCATCAGGTGCCATTAAAGGATGACGATTCGATTTCCAAAACCGCCTTTGTAACGCCCGAAGGGCATTTTGAATATTTGAAAATGCCCTACGGGTTAGCTAACGCCCCCATAGTTTATCAAAGAATCAAAAACCTTAAAACCCTATATTGAAAGTGAGCGAGTGTTGACGTATATCGACGATGTGCTTCTTATGTCAAACGGAATTCCTAAAGGACTCGACTTTCTGCGTCAAGTTTTGAGTACTCTCACAAACGCCGGTTTTTCGGTTAATTTAAAAAAATGTACTTTCTCAGATACTGAAATAGAATACTTAGGACGGGTAGTTGGTAATGGTCAGGTGCGGACGAGCCCAAGAAAAATAGAGGCGCTGGTAAATTCTCAAAAACCTACTAATGTCAAGGGGGTTCGCCAATTTTTGGGTCTGGCCGGGTATTTTAGGCGTTATGTCACGGGTTACCCTTCTAAAACAGCCTGTGTGACTGTCTGTCATTTACTCCTATTTAATAACAAATTATATTATTCTAAATTCTTATTTTAACATTGTCCCACGATGTCGGCCCTCTTAGAAACGCATTAAATCTCAATTTTATGGTCTGACAGCTCGACCCTAATCAATAACAAAACATCCAAATTCTTTAAAATAGTAAAACAATATTGAAACTCTTAGAAACCCATGCCATTTATATGTTATGGGAAACAGACCGGCAATTATGGCTAGTCATCAATAGAAAGCGATATTTCACGTCACTTTAGAGGCAATATTCTGTACGAATTCTGAGAACGCCGAGGCCCTTGAATACGACGCACAATGCTAGCCAGACATCTGGCTAGCATGAGAAGGGTCCGTGGGCACGGCCTACCTGAACGCACCCTCGAGACGATTGAGAAATCGTACAAAAAACAGGGATGGACGGAGGCTGAACTAAACGTGGTATTTTTTGAGGAATTGTGGAGGGGCTGATGTAATAAGGCAGGGGCAGTGAGTGTCGAGACACGATAGAGGCGGGCAGACGGTGTCAAACCGCTATAGGATACGGACTTCCTAGTCCGCGCTAGTTAAGTTAGGAGATTTAGGGAATGCCAGGAGGCTATGTCCGAGTGGGCTGTCGTGAAATAGCGAGCATTAGCTATTAAATTAAATATAGTTGGATTGAAACCCAGACTATACTAATCTAGTGTAAAGTAGTGTGTGAGACGGTTGGTTTAAGACCACGAGGGTGAGCGGATGGCGTAGACTAGGCTAGCAGAGTTAGAACTTAGGGCAGTAGCATTGAACCTGTGTGTCTGTTGAGAGATCGAGAGTGCGGGAGTGTTATTTAATACGTTAAATAATAAGTGCTGTTATAGACTAGGTTATATTTGCATACTATTCATGTAAGTGGCGTACAAGGCGCGTGAATCGCAGTGAGTGTGTTTGTGAACGATCTGGTGAGTGTTGACTATCACATCCCTCCTTGTTCCTGTCTCTGACGTTATCGAGGTAACCTACACAAGCGTTTGGTCGTAGGGATTCGGGGAAAGCCCGCTATAAGGTGTGACGCTTGACAACATACTGTAGACAAATGTTCTACCAATAGACTATAGACAACCACAACAAAGACATGACGCTTAGGGCAGTCACACCGCTTATGGAAGGCTGAACCGAACTCACAACTCATTAGGGCCGATTTCAATTATAGTGCTTCCTTGTAGACTGTTGTTTACGAAAACAAACCAACCAAACGTTAGTGATGGCTATCTTTTCCCTTTGGATAGACTAACTGCAGGATACTTTGCATTGCTCTTGATATACGCACACTTCCAGGGAGCTGGGTTAAGCATCACGCAGCACCGTTAACTGGATGGAATAGCCGTTCTAAGGAACGCTAGGGATTGTGTCTCGTTAAATCACACCCGGCCCCCGAGGCCTTTTACTGATAAAAAAATATAATATTTAGCGAGACACATAATTTGGATACCCAGATAGAAAGGCTCCGTTGCTACATAAATAGGTAGACAAGAATGGACGCACGGGTGCTGATTACACTGGAAATATCCTCTGAATTGGGTAGATTAAGGAAGTGCGAGGTGACGATTTACCAATTCGGCGTATAGCAAGCAAGGCAATCGTAAGGAATTCTGCAACCGACTGACGATGCGGTACGCTTGTGCTAGTTTTGTATTGTCTTAGTAAAGGATGAGTAGACCGTTATAAGGGGTTATTACTACTGTACGCGTCCAGCACTTTTGGAAACTTGTCTCGCTCAATGGTAGAGGCACTGCGCAGTCCTTTACCTTAGGATTGAGTAAGACATGCTTGAGTGTAGGGAGCGTGTGCCGCTGGAACCGCAGCAGGTCCTCTCTAGGCCTATGCCCGTTAGGACTGGTGGTATGCGCACGACGTAACAGCTGTTGTAAAGCGGCCCTACGTCTCTGGGGTGAGTTACTCGATTATTGCACGAACATTCAGTAACGTAGCTCAAAACAATGTATTCTCCAACGCAAGCGTTACGTGTCAATTACCCCTTTTGTATTCCTCTCATCTCTTATAACTTTCATAATCAAAAGAAAAGTAGATCTCCTTTCCTTAATCATCTTTTCTATGGATTCCCAACCCTATTTTATATTGAAATTGTTTTCTTGTGTCCCTCCTTGCTCCCCAGCTTTCTAAGTCGGGGCAAGGCAAACGCTTCTTGGGAATTCCTTACAATAGGTGGAAGGGTGCCCAGTCTGGAGCCGAGCCCTACAGAGCAGCACGGGGAGGGGTGCTGCTCTCTCCCGAAAGGGAGACCTTACCCATTTTCCTGACATTTCCACATAATTAGGAAAAACTAAAATTTTATCAGCCTAGGGTAATTTAAGAACAGTCACACCTGCATTGCCGGATTGTTAAGAAAGGGAGAACCTTTCAAATGGGGTTCAGAACAAGATGTGGCTCGTGACTATATTATTCATTGTTTGACCCATGAACCAGTTTTAGCGATCTTTGACCCAAGTTTGCCTACGGAGCTTCAAACCGAAGCCAGCTCTATCGGTGTCGGCGCGGTGTTGCTGCAGGAGCATGCCAGTAAACGAAAGAGAGTAGTCAGTTACTCTATTAGGTCCACACAGGGCGCAGAGGGTCGCTATCACAGCTACGAGCTGGAAACCCTAGCCATTGTACGCGCACTTCAGAACTTCCGTCATTATTTAATTGGCATCAATTTCAAAATAGTGACGGATTGTAATTCGTTGAAGTTAACTGAAACAAAAAAAGATTTGACCCTCCAAGACTTTACCTTTACCTTGGAATATAGAAAAGGATCCATGATGCAGCACGCTGATTTTCTAAGCCAGCATCCTCCTGAAACTGTAAACGTATCACACATTCGCAATTCTAATAATTGGGCAAAGGTCGCTCAGACTGCGGATGAGGAAACCCAAAATTTAACTGTTAAGTTAAGAGAGGGCCAATTAGATTCTTCAAGGTATTTAATTAAAAATGAACTCTTGTATTACAAATATACACCAACCGGGGAAGAGCCACACTTGTTGTGTTATATACCTAAAGGTTACCGGCTTAGCCTTTTAAGAGCTTTCTATGATGAGCATGATCATGTTGGAGCCGACAGAACGACGGATCTCATATTACGTCACTTTTGGTTTCCTAGTGTTAGGCAATTTGTTAGAAAATATGTTAGCCATTGCCTTGTATGTTTAGCTCATAAGAAAATACCTAAAGCACCCCCACAACCAATTCAGTCTTGGTCGAAGCCTGATGACCCATTCCGTGTTATTCATGCCGATATTTTGGGCCCGCTTCCAGAATCTAACGGGTTTAAGTACGTTTTGATAGTAGTTGACAGCTTTTCAAAATTTTGTCTGCTGTACTCCATGTATCGTCAAGACTCAGGCGTATTAAAACGGGTGTTCACTAATGTGATAGCTTTGTTCGGGTCTCAAAGTACTATAATATGTGACAGAGGGAGAATGTTCGAATTTTGTCACCAGACAGGCTACTACACAAGCCTCCCCATTACAACTCCTTGTTGGGATTGATGCAGCTACCCCAGTAATAAGATCTCTAGTGCGTGACGTCGCACTTGAGAATCGTAACCCTAATCGAGAAGCACTTATGACGCTCAGGAGACAGCGTGCCTCAGACTTACTTACAGCTAATCAGCGGCGTCAAGATGAATACACCAACCAGAACCGGCGACAACCACGAGCCTACGCTGTTGGGGACTATGTCTTGGTCAACAAGCCATCGCAGAGCACAAGAAAGCTCGACCCTGGCATGCGGGGGCCCTATAAGGTCCTGCGTGTACCTACTGCCACATCATCGCTACGAGCTAGAACAACTGGCTGGTTCGTATGGCAAAAAAACCCAGGCAGCTGCCGAGCATATGGTGCTCTGGCGCGGCGAGTGGACGCCTGACGCATGCTCCGCTTTTCTTCGAGGCTGGTAAGCAACCGGAAGACTTCTGTTTGGCCTGAACCCCTGGTTCATGGCTTCTGCAAGCAGAAGGCCTCCATCCATCCGGTCCTCCATAAGCCTCTGGCTTATGACTTCTGTTGGGCCTGAACCCCTGGTTCATGGCTTCTGTTTGGTCTGAGCTTCTGGCTTATGACTTCTGTTTGGCCTGAACCCCTGGTTCATGGCTTCCGATAGGTCTGAGCCCCTGGCTTATGACTTCTGTAAGGTCTGAGCTCCTGGCTTATAACTTCTGTTTGGCCTTAACCCATGGTTCATGGCTTCTGTTCTGGTTAAGTATATTAGCTTCACTACTGTTTATCTTGGCGAGTATTCTACCCAATGGAAGTCCGAAATTCCATTGCTTGGATTGCTATTTAGTTCCATTTACGTTTTAATGCTTACAATCACTGTTTTTGCTTTGAACCGTTTTTTTTTCTTTTCTCTAGTCTGAAGCATTTAAATTTACATTTCAATTACCTAAAAAACCTTCCTGTTTAGTTGGGTGCCTGATGATGGGAGTGCACGCTCACTATCACGTACTTAACAACATTCATTCAAGTGCTTATTATTCTTTGGCTTCAGACACATAAGTAACGCAAGAAATCAAATGTACAGTATGTGTTACTTTGCAGATGATTATGGCCAGTCTGAGGATGACGGCCAGTCTGGTGATGGTGGACCTAGTGATGGCGCAAGGCAAGATGCGGTCGAGGACGCCTCGCTGTCAGGAACGGCCGTCTTAGCGAAACCTCTCTCTCCAAGACCTGGCTCAAGCGGTGCGCTATAAAGGACGGCGCGCGCTTAGCAACGGGTATTAGTTTTAGCCCTGGCTGGAGGCTTTAAGATTTCTTAAGGCAACCACAGGATAGTCCTGTTAAGTAGTCACGACCTCTCAAGGTCAACTACGAGATGCCATATATAAAAAAAAAAAAAGCAACGGGCTCATTTGGTTATCGGTCGGCAACGGTTGAACATCGCTACCCTCGCTTGTACTTTTATATTCAGTCGTGATATTGTTATTTTGGTAATTAATTTATATGATTTGCAGTAATTAGAGTTTCGGATGTTATAGTTTTAAATTATAATTTGTTGTAATTTCGGTTATTAAATTTTGATTGTTAATAAAATAATTTTAGGAAATACTTGTGCGTTATTTTTTTAAAAACTGTCCTCACTTCTGGTTTCTAAGAATATATATATTTTTTTACTACTTTCACATTTCTCGGGACCCTGGGGTTCCCGGACCTTTGGAAAGCGAATGAGGGGCCGAAGCCAACTCGCAGTGGCCCGTTCGATTATAATAATTATTATAAATATATAGGGTGACTGCTAATTAGTGACCGATATTTAAACACGTGATTGTACTCATGATTACAAACAACTTTCCCAAAGAAACTTTTTTTGTATACTTATTAGTTTTATTTTTATCACTATAACAAAAATACTAGCGCGCGTGCAAAGTTCAAACTTCGCGCGCGCGCCATCGCCCGATCAGCTGTTAGCGGCAAGGCCCCGCGCCCGCGTAGTCGATGACGTATGCAATGTAGTAGAGACTAGAGAGCCTCATGCCCCCCCCGCTCCCACCGCGCCCGATTTACCCCGCCCGCACCGCGCCCCTTTTTTTTTTTTTTGAGTATGGAAATTCATCAAATGACCTCTCCCGCTCTGAGTGGAGCAGAAGGGAGTGTCAGACTCTTACTGACTAAAACCCACCCGTGTTCCTTCCTTAGCCCTTTATGTACCAGGGCAGCGGTATCCCGCTACCCTGGCAGGCTTCGGCCCTGTCGGGCCCCGTCAACTACGCTGAACACATACGCGCCGTCCGGCACGGGCCTGGTCCTGATCGGACGGAGAGCTACCCATTGCTCTCCGCCCGCAGGCCCGCGCCTACGGTGGCCGGGAGTCGTCACGCGGCTCCCGACGCCCGGAGCGTCTCCCTCGACGGCTGAGGCGTGAGGATCTCTCCCTCGCCCATCCCGCCACCTCCTTCGCTAGCATGACTGCTTCGCAGAAGGAGATGACCGCCTCCCACTTCCTCTCGCCCCGGACCATGGCTTGAACCAGGGCCGGACGCGAGAGGTCACCGCCGCTGCCGATCGCCTCTACGAGGACACGGCGGTGCTCTGCCCAAGCGGGGCAGACCTCCACCGTATGCTCCACCGTGTCCTCTGGGCGATCCTCGCAGTGGTGACACCCGGGCGTCTCCTCCCGCCAGATTATGTGCAGGAACCTCCCGAAACATCCGTGTCCGGAGAGGACCTGCGTCAGGCGGTAAGTGAGAACGCAGTGACGCCTCTCTAGCCACTCCTCAAAGAGGGGTCTTACCGCCGCTATCGTGGCGTGCCCTGCGCTGGGTTGCGATAGTCGCGCCTTCCATTCCACCATGAGACCGCGCCGGAGGTCCGTCCGCTCCGCCGCGATTTGCCGCGGGTGCGGAGTTTCCCCCCGACGTAGTGCCTCCGCGCGCCAGTCATACAGGCGCGCGAGGACTATCGCCTCCAGATCCCATGGTGGCAGTCCGGCAAGGAGGCTTGCTGCCTCGCCCGAGATCGCCGCACCGTGCCCCTTGCCATGCAGTGACGTAGGTAAAAAAAAGAGTTGCTCCGGGAAGCGTGTCGCATGCGCATTGTTTTGTTTATTTTTTTGACGCCCCTCTCGCGCGCACGATGCCGTACAACCACACCGCGAGTGAGTACAGTGATATGGTGATGTGCTACTATTCGGAAGGGGGTAATGGTGAAGCAGCAAGACGATTGTATCATCTTTTGTATCCCTCAAGAACTCTACTAACCCCAAGAACATTTTTACGCGCTGCACAGCGATTAAGACATTGGGAAATGCTCATTGCGCCAAATGTGAATGCAGGAAGACCACGTCGCAATCGTTACGAGGAAGACATTCTTCAGTATTTTGACATGAATCCTGAGGCAAGCACGCGACAAGCTGCTAGAATGTTTGGCGCTTCGCAGCGGTACGTCTGGTATGTGTTGCGGCGAGATGGGCGTCACCCTTTCCATTTCACGCCGGTTCAGGAATTACGAGCGGGAGACAACGAAGCTCGATTACGATTTTGTGGGTGGATATTGGAAAACCGGGAGATCGTGAAAGACATTTTGTGGACTGATGATTCGACTTTTGTAAGGGAAGGTCTTTTCAATTGCCATAATTACCACCATTGGGCACACGAAAATCCACGACTCGTGAGACCTAGTGATTTCCAATATCGGTTCTCATTAAACGTGTGGGCTAGTTTCATTGGAAACCACGTTGTGGGACCAATCTTTCTTCCAAGGTTGAACGGTGAAAGCTACATCGAGCATGTGCTTAACCACTTGCCAGAAATCGAAGATGAATTGCCGTTGGGCGCTCTAAGGCGTCCGCGATATTTCCAGCACGACGACGGCGCGCCAGCACACTTTGAGCGTCGAGTACGCGAGCGCCTAAGTGTAATTTATGAAGAAAGGTGGATAGGTCGAGGGGGTCCAGTTGCTTGGCCACCGCGGTCACCTGACCTAACACCGCTGGATTTTTTTCTGTGGAGGCACGTGAAAAACCTAGTGTATCGTGATGGGCCAGTCAATAATAATAATAATAAATAATAATTGTAAAACGTGCGAAGAAGTGATAAAAATAAAACTAATTAGTATACAAAAAAAGTTTCTTTGGGAAAGTTGTTTGTAATCATGAGTACAATCACGTGTTTAAATATCGGTCACTAATTAGCAGTCACCCTATATATATCTTATTACATTCTTGCAAATCTCATATCAACGTTCTAGCGTGTTCTATTCCTTCATAAACAAAAATATACAAGTATATGTGTACAAGTCGTATATTTCTTATAATCGTCCATCTACATGGCAACGAAGTAATAAGGCCGGCACAACTCCTCGGCTATCAGATTTACGTCACGGCACAATAATCATAAGCTTGTACCTCTGTCAAGTAATCAGCTGATAAGTTATTAATTATAAGTAGGATTTAATTACTATTGTAATAATTGTAGGTTACGGGCTAGAAAAAGCTTGATATTAATTTTACATACTTGGTCTATTTCTTTTTAGCGTTTTTAGAATTCAGTTTCTTTAACTTTTTTTTTTGTTGCACCCTAGAATGGGGTAACTACTGAGATGATGGCAAAGGAGTATGGAAGAAGCAGACATGCTGTGTTGCCACCAAATAAATTGGGATTGTTGATGATGTGACTGATGGACTTTTGGGGAAGAACAGTACCCCTCCCCGTACTGTTTTGTAGAGTTCGGCTCCAGACTGGACACACTCCCACCGATATAGATTAAATGAATTCCAAATATGAAGAACTCCAGTGCCTTGTCTCATCAATAGATCAAGGAAAGGATTGAAAGAAATGTTAAATAAGACCTAGGAATTCATAGTTATGAACATATATTGAATGTGGTTTTAGAAAGCTAGTAATAATAGAGGGATGAAAATTATATTATTATTATTAAACTGTGAGTAACACATACGCTTAGCGGGATCGTCCGAAAGGGTTACCGCTGCCCTGGTACATAAAGGGCTAAGGAAGGAACACGGGTGGGTTTTAGTCAGTAAGAGTCTGACACTCCCTTCTGCTCCACCCAGAGCGGGAGGGGTCATTTGATGATTTCCCATCCTGAAAAAAAAAAAAAAAAAAAAAAGGGGTAGAGATCTGCGAGGATCGCCCAGAGGACACGGTGGAGCATACGGTGGAGGTCTGCCCCGCTTGGGCAGAGCACCGCCGTGTCCTCGTAGAGGCGATCGGCAGCGGCGGCGACCTCTCGCGCCCGGCCCTGGTGCAAGCCATGGTCCGGGGCGAGAGGGAGTGGGAGGCGGTCACCTCCTTCTGCGAAGCAGTCATGCTAGCGAAGGAGGTGGCGGGATGGGCGAGGGAGAGATCCTCACGCCTCAGCCGCCGAGGGAGACGCTCCGGGCGTCGGGAGCCGCGTGACGACTCCCGGCCACCGTAGGCGCGGGCCTGCGGGCGGAGAGCAGTCTTTACTCACACGATACCTCACATCTATTCTCTGGAAGGTCTATAGCCAGCCCCAAAGCGCCCACCCTTCACCACTTCCTAGTGTTTTAAGCTGGGGAGAAGAAGTGGCGCAACAAATTCCCCAGCAACACCTCTCTGTCTGATTAGTTATAAGAACTTTAATAACTTTATTATTAGCCTAGGATAATTATTATAATGAAGGACTCACCCAGTCACACTAACGAACACACACACACCACTTTAAATACTAGCTTAACCTAATCTGGGCTCCAACCCAACTATATTTAACATTAACTAATACTCGTTACTTCGCGACAGCCTACTCGGACATAGCCTCTATCCCCTAGATCTCCTAACTTAACTAGTGTGGACTAAGAAGTCCGTATCCTAAAACGGTTCGACCCCGAGTGCCCTGACTTATTACATCAATCTCCCACAGCCTAAAATCCCCACGTGCAGGCCTCAGCCCCTATTTCAAAAGGTTCGTTCAGGTACCGGTCGCTCCCAGCTCATGCTAGCTAGATGTCTGTCTAGCATTGTGCGTTGCATTCAAGGGTCTCAGCGTTCCCAGGATTCGTACAAAATCTTGCATCCTAAGTGACGTCAAATATCGCTTTCTACGATGACTGGCTATAAGTGCCCGTCTGTTTCCCATAAAATAGGTATATTTTATATAATGGAATGGGTTTCTAAGTTTCAATATTGTTTTACTATTTTAAAGAAATAGGATGTTTTGTTATTGATTAGGGTACCATGTCGAGCTGTCAGACCATAAAATTGAGATTTAATGCGTTTCAAAGAGAGCCGATATCGTGGGACAATGTTAAAATAAGAATTTAGAATAAGACATTTTGTTATTAAATAGGAGTAAGTGACAGACAGTCACAATGATGACGAAACATTTTTCTAATATAAGATCTTTTTAACCGAATATGTATTATTTTTCATTGTAGTTTTTCGGCTAAGGGCTGATTTTTCAATTGACAGATTTTGTATAGAAGAAATGTCAAAAATTCAAAATTATTCCTCGGATTAAATTATCTGACGTTGGAAAAATAAGGCCTTAATTTTGTTAATCCTGTCAAACATTGTTGTCTTACCCTTCTGAAATCAACAACCAGTTTTGAACAAACAAAGCTCGTTCCTTTTCTGTATCAGAAGAGGTTCTTGCCCTGAGGATAATAACAGACTAATATTACCTCCATAGCCTGTTTTCATTAACTACTTGCTCCCAACTTTAAAGAACACAGCGATGCATAAGCAGACAACTTAAGCACTATAACTTGCTCCTTCCCATTACAGCGTAAAACTGCAAACTAAGCAAAAAACTTTCGTGAAATTTATTTCCCTGTTTGAGTACTGTAGGGAGTTGCAAAGCACATACATTACAAGTATTGCTGCTTAAATTTGCAAAGTAGCGAAGTAGGGGCCGAAAGTTTCCGACACAGAGTTCGGGTATCATTATATCTTTGGTAACTCAACTTGTTGCAATCGTGTCCCTGGAGTTAGGGAAGGTAAGGCTTATGTGACTTTTTATTTTTATAATTTTACCTACCAACCTACCAACGTGGCCATCTTTTGTTTCATGCAGATTAAAATCCAGATACACACGAGTCACCGGCCACATCCACTGGCGGCTGTCGCCTCTTGCTGCGGTGTTAAGAATTGCTGTAGCTGCTGGGGCCATCGGCCACACGTATGGAACGAATCCATACAAAAAAGGATGGAGGGAAGTGAAAGTTATATTCATCCCTAAGCCAGGTAAGGGTGACTACACAAACGCCAAATCCCACCGACCAATCAGCCTAACCTCCTTCTTACTAAAGACTCTGGAAAGGCTATGTGATAGGGAACTGAAAGATGGCGCTCTCAAAACTTTACCGCTACACGGTAATCAACATGCATACAGCTCAGGTAAGTCGACCGAATCCGCCCTTCATCTGGTAGTCAGCCAGATAGAGGAGGCGATCCATCAGAAGAGCACCTGCCTGGGCACTTTCATAGACATCGAAGGAGCCTTCGACAAAACCAACTTCTCCAGCATCAGCAGCGCCCTCGCCAGACATGGAGTAGAACAGGTACTAACGGACTGGATCACAAACATGTTAAGCAAACGAGTGGTTCGCCTTGAAGGATGAACAGCAGCTGGCCATGATAGCCAGGGGCTGCTGTCTCCCTTCCTGTGGAACCTGGTGATTAATGACCTCATCACCTAACTCAACGACAACCGCTACTACACAGAAGGTTATGCAGACGACCTCGCAATCCTTGTTTCGGGGAAGGTGACGGGTACGATTAGCATCCACACTCAGCAAGCGCTACGTATCGTAGAAAGATGGTGCAGGGACTTTGACCTATCAGTGATCCCCACTAAAACTGAATTAGTCATGTTTGCCCATAAACGAGTATTAGGCCCTTTTCGCCTACCAAACCTGTTTGATACCGAACTCCAGCTGAGCAGCGAAGTCAAGTACCTCAGAGTCATACTAGACAGTAAGTTAAACTGGAGTAGTCATCTGGACAACAAACTAAACAGGCCCTGCTTCACCTTTTGGCAGTGCAGGAGAATGATAGGTAAGAAGTGGGGCCTATCCCCTAAAATTATACTTTGGCTGTACACCGCAGTGATCCGCTCCATGGTCTCCTACGGGGCTGTGGTCTGGTGGCCGGGCACCAAGCTGGTTACAGCCTCCAAAAAACTACAACGCATGCAAAGACTAGCCTGCATGGCGACTACGGGCTGCATGAGGACTACTCCGACTGCAGCAGTTGAAGCCATCCTAGGACTACCAGCACTCCACCTGTTCATACAACAGGAAGCGAAAATGGCGGCGGTACGTCTTAACACACTTAATCTCTTGGGTAAGAGTGTAACACCACACGCCGCGTTGCTCGAGGGACTCCACAAGGAATTCCCCATTACGAAAGCCATAAACGATCGGGTACTCAAACAATTAATCTTTGATAAAAAATACAAAATCCAACTTCACGAGGATCGCCGATGCAAGGGGCTGTGCCCTGCAGAGCTGCGTATTTTCACGGATGGATCCAAAACAGGTTGTGGTACGGGTGCTGGAATCTTCTCGGAGGACTTGAACATACATATAGCCACACCATTGGGGGTCCACAACACAGTGTTCCAGGCCAAATACATGGGCATTTCCCTAGCCGCTTCAGCCATTATGGCCAGGGAGGTAAAGGAACACTCGATCCGCATACTCTCAGACAGCATGGCTGTTTTGCAAGTGCTGAACCGCTAAACAGTTGATTCTGGGCTAATATACGAGTGCCACCGGCGCCTCAACCAAGTGGGTAGCCTCAATAACATAACCATGCGATGGATCAAAGGACACAGCGGTTCGCTAGGTAATGATGCAGCCGATAAACTTGCCAGAAGGGGGTCGAGCATGGCACCAGTAGGACCTGAGCCCATCGCGCCACTCCCCTTCGGATATATACGTACTCTGGTAAGAAAACGCTAACACCAGAGACTAACACGACAAACTTTGAATGGAGCTGGGCGAATGTAGGCAGGCCAAGAAATCACTTCCCAAAATTGATGGCCACCTCACGAAACAGGTTCTCCGTCTAAATAAACTAAAGCTGCGTACAGTTACTGCAGTTCTAACTGGCCATGGGTCATTTAACAAACACCTCTATGTCATAGGAGTAACAGACAGTCCGCTGTGCAGGGCCTGCATAGAGGATGACGAGACAGCGGCGCATGTGCTACTAAACTGCCCGGTGGTCGCCACGTACAGGGCAAAGTACTTCGGTAACCCAGGTACCCTACGTGAGACGGTCAGTAACATCAACGCGTTGCTGGCCTTCCTTGAGGAGCTGGGGTGGATCGAATGATCGATTTTCCCACCCGTACGCAAAATACGCGCATTGTCGTGGAGTTGCGGACACCAGCCCGTATTACCTATTACCTATCCATACAAAACGTATGAAAAAGCATATGAACCGCTGGACCACCGGTGGCTTGTTTTTGCCTAGTCTTAGAGTTTTTTAATTGAGACTAACTCCTGGACAAGGAGGTCCACTGAGAATGAGAGTAAGGCCTAATGTATCTACTGCAGGGCAAAAACTTTTCATTTTTATCAATTGAGAGTACAAGCTTACTGTAAAGTAGACTTTAGCTTATTGATACACGTTGCGTCCCCTCCGAGGTTAACAAATGATAATTTATTGTGTCTAT
The DNA here is from genome assembly GCA_947507525.1 of Apamea epomidion. NCBI lineage: Eukaryota > Metazoa > Arthropoda > Insecta > Lepidoptera > Noctuidae > Apamea > Apamea epomidion. The sequence continues at coordinate 1,144,483 of OX382226.1, forward strand.
TAGTCACGCTTGATAAGGTAAGCTCGACTAAAAATTAGTTAGCTTATATATCTTTAAATCAAATTAATTTTCATTCAGAACGCCAGCATAATCTATTAAATCTATGAAAAGCGTCCAACTAAGCGTTTTCCGATTTAACGGCCAGTGCTCGTCATGCGAAACTAATAACGTTTTTAAAAGGAATAGGAAGAAGAATTTATATCCCCAGCTTTGGTCTTCAATGAAAGAAAAGAAAGAATATACATTTATTTGCGGCAAAATGACGCATAAAAAATTTAATTAAAATTTTAATTCTATTTGTGGCTATTTTTTCAAAAGTTTTTTTAAAATTGTTTTAGGCATTTTACATTCATACTATTTTTATTATTATTTTGTGTCGGGGGTTTTTTAAATTTTAATTAAATTTTTTATTTCATGCTTTTTGTAGGGACTCCTTATTATTTAATTTCTTTTATTTTCTTTCGTTTTAAGATTCAGGTAAGTAATTTGGTGTTTAATCAGGTTTTTTGTAATTCGCTATTTTGTGGTGGCGGTCATCTTGGATTTGAAATGTATCATAGTGTATAGTATTCTACTAGTCAAGCCCTTTCATTTGATATCTATATTGAGGGAGTTGTGAAAAAATATGTAATCCGCCATTTTGTGGAGGCGGCTATATTGGACCGATTTTCATCAAACCTACTTAAGAACACTCCCGACAAATTTACCTTTCAAACAAAAAGAAACAAAATCAAAATCGGTTCATCCGTTCGGGAGCTACGATGCCACAGACAGACATACACACACACACACCCCCACCCACACACATACACACAAACACACACAGATACGTCAAACTTATAACACCCCGTCGTTTTTGCGTCGGGGGTTAAAAAAGAACATAAACACACATAAAAAAAAAAACAAGAGAGAGAGATGAGAGATGAGATGATGGGTGGGCGATGGGTGATGGGTGATATGTGATGAGATATCCCTTAATAATAAATCACTGAAAATGATTTATTACTAAGGGATATCTCATCTCTCATCTTTCAAGTAAAATGCATACATTTTACTTTTGTAAATAATAAAACCTCTCAGACCTGATCCGATCTTCCTCATCCCTGTCGATTCCTTTTATCAGTTAAAACATTTTTTTTTATGTTCCTGTTTTAAAGTCAAAGTCAAATCATTTATTTCAAATAGGCACATAAAAGGCACAGGCATAAAGACATAGGTGGCTGGTACATCACAGACTATTCCACCCATTGATAATTTTCAAAATATAGCTCTTATGCAATGAACGACAATGAAAGGAGGACTTGTCATAGGTAAGTTGCGTTTAACTTTTAGTTGACTTCTCCAGTTTCGTGATTCCATCACTTACGTACCTCTTGAATGCTCAAATAGTCAATAATCTTAACAAACTAAAAATGTTTATGCACTTCCAGACGTGGTTTTTATAATATTTAGCCAATGGCTACCAATCCCTTAAATTCATTTTAGGATTCAATTAGCTAGGATTCAATCTTTATTATTGTAAAAATTTACATTTATGAGTAGTTGACATAATATGAGATTATTGTAGGCGTATATAAAAGAAGTTGAGCTCATTGGGCATCAAAAAGTTTGGCCGCATCGCTGATAATGGGAAAGTGCCCAAAAGGCTGACAGCATTGCCACGTTGAATTGCAATGCTGATTCATTGGCCTAAAAATAAGCCAGCCCTTTGGTCACGTAAAGATTCGATCAACCGCTTGGCAAAGTCACGAAATACTCGATGAGTAACATGAGATTTGATAAGAGGCTTGATAGATCGTGTCATTTCCACATTAGAACAAATCCACCACAACACAGCCCACGTTTCTAAACAATCTCCTCACATTCCACACCAGTTACGTAACACTAAGAAATAAATAAATCACGCTGTTCACAAACAATGTAAATGTATTCCACTATTCGTGTACCGTCGACTGACACTCCCGAGGCCCATCCGGAACAACTTTACTCATATTTCCTGTGATGCTATTAGTGGTTTTGATAGCAAGTTGTTGCTATCAGGTGATGGAAATTTCTTGTGTTAACCACCGTAAACCACCTCGCACACTATGCGACATACGGCTGCAATAGCTCAATGACAAGACGCTGACCTGACGTATGCGAATGTCATCAGGTGTCCACGTGAAACTTGCGTCTAGAGGCTGCGAGAAGTAGCGAGAGCGTGCGACTAGCCTGTCGTTGCAAATCTGCAAGTCGACGCCAATTGTGCGGAGTTTTGAATAAAATATATGCAAAATGTCGACCGCAGCCTGTCATTGCGTCTAGTCGCAGTCGCATGTCGCATAGTGTGCGGGTTGGTTTTTAACGTTTTAATTAGGTGACAGTCTGACAGACTTCTTGACATGACTGTTAATTTATAAGCACATATTCTGACGTGGCCTTACAAATATGCTATTCTATATATTATATATTTCTACAGAAATACATGCTTTGGGTGTTTTTTTTCCTATAATCCCAAGTAAGTAAAATGGTAGAATTTTTATTATCTTAACTTTATTTAGTTAGGTTTTAAATAAATAGACTAAGTTTCCATTAGTCTCATTACCACTTTAATTCATTTTTCATGAGCTGAATTTAAGATTAAATAAAATTTAACAACATTAATTTTAGGTGCGATAAGAACGTTCTGAGAAGTTTCATTTTTACTTTGAATTTTCTTAGAGAATTTTCGCCTTTTAAAAGTTTAATATTAAAATTAAAAAAATAAACTGAGAAACTTTAGAGTTAGCTTAAGGAACATTACTTTGTTATCTTTATTATTTAAACCTTGTCTTACCCAAAATTAATGAGCTAATAAAGTAAAACTTTACTATTATTTTTTAAACATTAGACATGGATCCTAGCCACTCAAAGGTTCAACAAAAAAAAAATGTATTTAGTGGTTGGTTGAAACGAAGATCTTTTACGCGGCTTGCAGTAGGAGTAAACTGCTAGAAATCGTCACGCAACGAAAACGCGTTTCCATGCGAATTTCTCTCTCTGCTTTTTTTCTTTCATTTATAATAGGAAAAGACATGAGAGAGAGAGATATACACAGACAGACACAGAGAGTTTTCATGGTTTTCGAGGGTGCTCAAGCCATGTTATGGCTAAAACTTCATGAGAGCTTCTAAAAACTTATGATGTATGGCTCTGTATTAACACTTTCTCTCTCTCTGCCTCTTTCTATTATGTATGAGCGTGTGTGCGTGCGAGTATCGCGTATGGAACTTCGTTCCTAACGGGAGTCCCCCGACCGTCACACTTTTGCAAATAATTTATAATCACTTTCTATCCCCGAATCTCTATAACCACACGTAATAACTACGCCAAAACACAATGTTAGCGTATTTTACGATTTAATTCCGTACATTTCACTCAAGTATGTACTTAAGCGGCTTACTGTACAGTGTGGTTATAGCTTTACGACGCTCAATGACGTATGCGTGTAGTTGAAGAGTTTAAAAACAAAATGTTGCGGAAAATTATATGGGAATTTAATATGGGTTATTTTCTTTTAATGTATTTATTGAATTGGGCTTTGTAGTTGATTGTATGGAATAGCGGAGCATAGTTCAGTGGTTTTTCAGTGTGTTTATTTAATTTAAAATTGTTGATAGCAGTTTGAAATTGTGCCACTGCAGGGTTAAACTTCTTTTTAAGTGGGAAAGTAAGGAGTACTAATCACAACGATTGCTCACAGAGAGCAAACGATTTCAGAATATTATAAGCCCAAGTTTCTCTTAGAATGTTTACTCTTACCATTGGCCAGTGATGCCACACACAACAGTTAGTCAGTCGTGTCAGTGATGTGACATCACTGGCTTTACTTCCTAAGGGAAGTAGCTATATTAAACGAAATAATCACCCATGAACAAGACATTTTAGTAATTGATAGAACCAAACCCAACTTTCCTGCTGGAGATGTCTAATACCTGGACCATATGTCATACTTTGTATAACGGCTGTAAAAAGACACTTAACGAAGCCGAGGGCCACTTGTACTCCCCGTAATTGTAATCATTTTTTTGTGCTGGACCATACATGGGAACCTTCTGTTTTCGGAGATAATAATAATAATAATTTATTTCAGATTTCTCCATATAAATTGTTAGTAACACGAAAAAACTTAAGAGCTAATGTTAGTAAACAAAACAAATAATAATAAAACAGATTTTAGAACAATCCGACACCAGAACGCATGTATGCTACTTCACTGCGTGCAGCCGCATCCAGCGCTCAAGCATCGGAGAATCCCACCGGTCCGTCAATACGCTCAAGATGCTGTTGGAACTAGCTCGCATGAGAGTTAGGGTCGAGGTGCAACGTTTACGCATGATTGTCGCAAAACTGTCGACGTTGGCCTCGGCAAACATGCCGGAGCCACTGCAATACCGCGGCAGCCCCATCAGCATCCTGAACGCATTGTTATACTGCACTCGCAGGTCACTGTATGCCCTCTGCAAATAGCCAACCCACAGGCTGCACGTGTAAAAGGATTGACAGTATGCCTTAAAAAGCGTTACCTTTACTTGTGTTGTACAGCGTGCAAACCTGCGAGCCAGCATATTACTTCGAACAGACAACGACCTGCGCTCTCTCTCAACGTCAGTACAGTCTTTTAAATCCTCAGTGACCCAATGACCTAAATACTTAAATTTATTAACCCTTTTCAAAGGGGTACCATTCAAGACTATATCAGGTACATTTTCATATCGTTTAGTACCTGATTTAAACATCATAAGCTCAGATTTATTTGAGTTGTATTTTAGGCCATGAGTGTTCGCGTAAGTCTCACAAATCTTAATGAGCTCCCTCAACGCACAGATCGAGGGGCTCAGCAGCACCATATCGTCAGCATAGCTTATATTGTTAACACAGACACTATCTATATGACAGCCGATTCTAGTGCTTCTGAGGTCCTCGATCAGCTCGTTCACATAGAAGTTAAAAAGGAGAGGGGAGGAGAGTCCCCCTTGCCTCACTCCGCACTCCAGCTTGTACTCGTCCGATAGACTGCCAGCCCACCTCACCTGATTTTTCTGTGTACCATACCAATGCCTCAGTACAGAAACGATCTCCCTGGGTACACTGGTATCCTGTAACTTGTCCCATAGCTTGTCGTAAGACACTGGGTCAAAAGCTTTTGACAAGTCTAAAAGCAGGCATAGGAGGCATAGGAGGCACAGGAGTTTTTCTAGCGTAGTGGACTGTCTGCTTGAGCGACAAAATAGCACTTTCGGTTGAGAGATCTGATCTAAAACCAAACTGTGCATCGCTCAACTTTAAGTGTGACTGTAAATGTCGCTCAATCAGACCGTCCAACACCTTAGCTATAGTTGTAGCCAGAGAGATCGGTCTATAATTTGCGACTGAAGAGTCACCTGTTTTATTTTTAATAACAGGGACTACGATGGTATGCATCATTTTCTCAGGTAAACAAGAATGGGATAGACACAGATAAAAAAATTAAGCCAGCACTCTCGGAAGGTGAACTCCAGCGTACCTCAGATGCTCAACGCTGAGGCTGTCATGCCCTGAGGACTTTCCGCTCACCATTTTCTTTATCACGGAGGCTACTTCACTTGCGGTAAATCTGGTACTCAGCTCTGAGCCATGAGCCCCAGCATTGAGCATCGTCGGTGAGGCTGGCGCCAGTGGTGACTGCACATTAAAATGACGCAGAAAAACATTAGCTATATCACCTAGGTCATGGGTCCCAGCTACGCTCACGGCAAGGCTAGTTCTAAGATTTAACTGGTCACTTAATTTCCAAAACTTATTGAAGTTCTTATTTGTATGGTGTTCAGCAACAATATTCATTCTAATTTGTTGCTGATTATTTTGGCACCATTTCAATCTTGACTTAAAATAACGTCTTGAAACACACATGTCATTGTAGGTAGTACCACAGTTAGGTTTATTATTTGATAACCATACCTGGTAACACAGTCGCGCTCTCTCGTGAGCGCCGCGTACATATTTATTCCAACCCGTAACATATTTACCTTTCCGTTTAGTTACAATGTAGCTATGTTTTGCGGCTTCCGAAAGTATCGACACAATATTATCATACATTTTATTTATTATTATTCTGTGCGTAGTATCATTACACATCTGATCGGCACAGAAAGTTAATTCACCAGGTAAATCGATATCCCTTAATTTGGAATGACAACAATTTTTATACATTTCAATCTGATCTATGTTACGCTCACCCCATTTTATTTTATTTTCACGAGTCGAGCTAGACATAATAGTTTTAGACTTTAAAAGATTAAAATTACGTTTTAACAAAATGGGCAGATGGTTAGACCAGTAAGTGCCATACAATACAGAGCTACTTACAACTGAGCGGCACGCAGCTTCTGTCAACACACAATGATCTAACCACCGGCGGCTACCGTGCGCTTGACTAATAAACGTAAAGGTTTCAGTTGGTAGCAACTGCATATCAATACAGCCGTCACAAAACAGGTCGGCACAAAAACTTAACAATTCAGATGCAAATAACTCATCGGGGTGGGCGTTAAAATCACCTAGAAGGTACACTGATTCCACATTTGACATTCAATTATTGCGTTAATCTCACCTAAGCACTCAGTAAACTCAATTAAATTGTCCCTTGAGTCTGTGGGCATGTAAACCGAAAATATGATTGCTCAACACACTACACGATTACACAACTCGATTTTAATCGCGGCTAAACGCACACTATCACATTTCACAACGGTAACCACCGGAAATTTAGTCTTTTTCATAATGAAGGTCAAAATTAAAACTTATTATGACTTTTTTTTACAAAAACAAGTTTTTAATGTTATAACACAGCTTTAAATACCGCCACGACCCCTGTACTATTGCGTGCACCCATAAGCATTATGCTTTGCGTGCGTTACATTGCCACAAACAACAAATTTTTACACCAAAAATAAAAGTCGTTTCCCAGCAATTATTTTTGTGCAATGTTACTTAGTTTGATGTACAAAATGTGTAGTCGACAGCTATCAATGTGATGGGTCTTTTTACACCCTGTATTTTAAAATAAAATATTAACACCTAAATTCAATTCGTTTTCAGTACTTCCAACAATCGTTTGTCAGCGGAAGTGGCGGAATTACAAAAAAAATATATGTTTGTTTGTTTTTTTTTTAAACAAAAAACAAAACAAACCAGTATAGTTATACAACAAGTATAGTATAGTTTTCTGTTTTCTAACTATCCTAACCCAGTGGCAAAGACAAACAAACGTGCCTAATTTGAAGCTTGTAGGCTTTATGGTTCCGGAGATGACGAGCAAGTGAGTCAGTGGTTCTTTGCTCTTAGATAACACGTCACGACTGTATTCCGTAAAGGGATTGCTACATTAGAAGGCTATTTTAGTCTGTTTACTTTTAAAAAATCCCTACGTATGGCTATATTGAAGTGTAGATATTAGGCTAAGTGAGGGGCTTGTGGCTAAATAATAACAGCCGCATGGGTCGATTGATCAGGTTAAGCTACGCTTGCCGCGGTTGGTCCGTGGATGGGTGACCATGTTTACATACCTTAGTATGTAACGGCCTCCGTGCCTCGGAAAGCACGTTAAGCCGTTGGTCCCGGCTGTCATTTGTGGATCTTTGACAGTCGTTACGGGTTGTCAGAGGCCCAAAAAAACTAGTCATACCAAGGGGTATCATATGTAGCGGGATCGTCCGAAAGGGTTACCGCTGCCCTGGTACATAAAGGGCTAAGGAAGGAACACGGGTGGGTTTTAGTCAGTAAGAGTCTGACACTCCCTTCTGCTCCACCCAGAGCGGGAGGGGTCATTTGATGATTTCCCATCCTGAAAAAAAAAAAAAAAAAGGCGTATCATATTACCCAGTAACTAGGTTGTGGAGGTCAGATAGGCAGTAGCTCTTTGTAAAAAAATACTGGTATTTAACTGCATGCGGTAAGACTGGAAGCCGACCCCAACATAGTTGGGAAAAGGCTAGACAACTGATGATACATATTACTATTAGCTTGCTCCGGACCTACCGTGCATTATACACATAGGCTTATACAATGAGTAACTAAATTTAATGAACACTAAGAAAGTAGTTTGTTCAGAGTCTTTTACTGAATCGATTTCTGTCATTTTTAATATAGGTAATTTTTTATCCCAAAAATAATTAAAACCACGTAAATTACTGTCACACTTCCGCTGTACAGTCAAAACAAACCAAAATGGATGAAGTACCTACTACGCTCGACTCTTATACGATGTAGATTTGTAATGTGACCACAATTTGCTCCCACAGTCAGTATACCTAATTTAATAAAAAATACAATGTTTTATACATAATAATAAAAATTCAGTGTATGTATTATGATTATAACATAATCTTCTAATGCCCATGATACTTGCTGATAATGTAGCTTTTTATAAAGAAAAAACGAATTTTAAAAGGAATAATTTCTAAAATCGGTTAAGTACCAACTTTTTGAGTTCATCCATTACAAACAAACATACAAATCTTTTCTCTATAATATTTTTGTTTATATGAATATTTAACACTGAAACCACACACACAGAAATAATGATGTTTTTATATGTCGTCATTGCACCTGCACCCGTGCAAAGAGAGTGCGAATCGCTAGTATATCAATAAACTGAACATTCACCGTACACATTTCTATTTTTTACTTAATAAATTCCGAAGATGCAAGTCAGCACCCGTTTTTACATACTTATTCATTTACCTGTATACTGCACTACACGAAGTTAGTACTCAATTGGTTTTGTTCCGAAGAGCTTTAAGCTCCAATATCGTTGTCGGTATTGTAAGTTTAAGGTTTATTTGTCGGTTTCGTTGTAGGTTTTAGTTTAGTTTTTTGTGGTTTGATTCTATCGTATTTGACTTGTCTTTATTCAAAGATATAGAATTGTAGATTTTATTTTTATACATGTGTGTGGTAAGGTAGGGACAGTGTGGTAAAAGAAAGCCCGTGGCTAAATAATAACAGCTGCACAGGTCGATCGATCAGGTTAAGCAACGCTTGCCACGGTCGGTCTGTGGTTGGGTGACCATTTTTACATATCGAGACCCCTCCGTGCCTCGGAAAGCACGTTAAGCCGTTGGTCCCGGCTGTCATTCGTGGATCTTTGACAGTCTTAGTGGGTAGTCAGAAGCCCGAAAATCTGACCAACAGTCTTACCCAGAGGTATCGTATTACCCAGTAACGGGGTTGTGGAGGTCAGATAGACAGTCGTTCCATGTAAAATACTGGTATTCAGCTGCATCCGGTTAGACTGGAAGCCGACCCTAACATAGTTTGGAAAAGGCTAGGTTAGGATGATGTGGTAAAGTAGAGGATGCACAGCATGTGTCGGTGGCATGTGTCCGATATACAGCAAAAGAAACACACTTCTCAACTCATTGAAATGGTCGGTAATGGATGTTGGAATGTTCCACGGTATTTTAGCTAAGCCTACTTCTGAAGTAGCAAAAATATTATGTATCCTTTTTTATTAGATAATAAATTAGATTATGTTAAGTTTTGTGCGAATTAGACTTTGTTTTAGGGTTCCGTACCTCAAAGGGAAAAAGGAACCCTTATAAGATCATTTCGGGGTCCGTCTGTCTGTCCGTCAGTCAAGACCCTTTTTCTCAGGAACGCGTGAAATTAATATCAGATACTCAGGTCTGCAATCTCTTGAAGCAGTGAAAAAATCAAACTTTTAAGTCAACGCAATTAAAAGATACGGGCGCTTATGTTCCGAAATCAAAATTTATGGGGTACTTCCCGTTGACCTAGAATCATGAAATTTAGCAAGATGCAATGTCAAGTAGCACAAGTAAAGGAAAAAAGCAAAAAACCGTAAATTTGTAGTTACATTACAAAACTATTACTTTATTTACTATTACTACATACCTACAAATTTGTACGGAGCCCTCGGTGCGTGAGGCCGACTCGCACTTCACCGGTTTTTTTTTCAGTACAGTCAGCAATAGTTAGGTGAATTTTGAATATTTGGTTGGGCAAAAGGTGACATTTTCTTTCAAGCTTCCAAGTTGGCTTTACATTTTAGGCAAGAGTTTACGGAAACACTAATCAGGATCCCATATAAAAAAAAATTAGTTAAGGTTTGTAGCAACAATATTGAAAAGACTGTCACAGGGTACAGATTTACTAGTTTTTTTTTATGCCGATAATTTTTAAAATACACAACACATATTTTAATATGTTTTTCTAATAACTATTATCACTTGGCCTATTACCCGATTCAGGCCAGCCTGTATATTGTAGATGATATTGTAGTTGTGTTGTATTTAAGTTATTTAGACTGTTATTGGACAAAAAATATTACACTGTTAAAGAATATTTAGAGGAAGTAACATATGGCTAGTAACATATTAAATACAAATTATTCTACCATATCCAACACTAACATATCTTAATTATTATATTCTTGACATAATTATTCAATATTAATGACATGACTTATTATAAACACAATACAATTTCGATCTTTATTACATTAATATTTATATTTTATTAAGTGATTCATGTTTACTAATTCTAATATTAATAAATAAGCCTTCATTTTAATAAAAATATTTTATAGTATGGCAGGATATGCTGGAACCAAAATTGTAACATCTATTGTATTTGGGGAAAAGTATTGCGGATCTAACTCAACAATTCCCAAGATGCGAAATTTCAAAACCCATTTTAAAATTCAAAATTTAAACATTCAAGAGTTGCGTAACTCCAAAACACCCTATCCTGCCAACTCTGGAGCTAATTATGTGCTGTCATTATGAGTTACGAATTCATAAGCGGAAAAACAAAAGCAATTACTCGTCAACTTAAACTTTTAATTAGTTGTCTGAAATGCGTGCACTGACCTTGGCAGTTTGAGTGCGGCGTTTACTGTTCAGTAATATTAAGGTTACATAATATAAGCTGGTTTGTCTCCATCAGCTCGATAATTCTAATTGCTTATCATTGGCCCTTCATTGATCTTTAAAAGATCATCTATACTAATAATAATAAAGCTGAAGAGTTTGTTGGTTTGAACGCGCTAATCTCTGGAACTGCCGGTCGGATTTGAAAAATTATTTTTGCATTTGTTAGCCCAATTTTATTTAATATTATGCTAGGACTAAATAAAATCAAAAGTCATTTATTCAAATTAGGCTGAGAATCAACACTTTTCGAACGTCAAAATTACAAAAGACAGTCCCCCAAAAACGCCCGCCCTTCACCACTTCCTAGTGCTATCGCTGGGAAGAAGAAGTGGCGCAACAAACTTCCCAGCAGCACAGCTGTCTGTTCAGTTAGAAAATAGTTGATTGTATACAATACTAGGAACCTACGTTCATAATTAACATTACAAGACCAGAACATAAAATTAAATTATTAACCATCTGTCAGTTAGCCACGCCAATATACCAACAAGTATAATAAAAACTATACGTACTCAAGCTAAAAAATAATGAATTAAAATTAAAATGTAAATAAAATTTATTACCCAAGTAAAAGCCTCCAGGCATAAAGGGCGTGACAGCTTACATATTTATGCATTACTGGGTTCTGTTCACATAACTGTCACATGAAGTCACAAAATGATAAACTAAGACCATCGAAGTAAAATAAATTAATAACAATAACCTGTCAGTAAGCTAATTCTGGAGAAAGAACATACCTAAACATTGTCTTGCGTTAACCTAGGGCGACCAACTATTCTTATCATGTAAGTAGTCGTTGATGGAATAGTATGCCTTTGAACAAAGGTTGGATTTTACTTGAGCTTTAAACGCATTAAAAGGCTAGTCTAGTAAAGAAGAGGGTATCTTGTTATAAAAGGTTATATACCAAGCCCAAAAAATGAGTTATGAACCTTATGAAGCCGGTGAAAGGGGGCACGTAGTTTGTCCTTATTTCTAGGGTTAACACTACGAATATCACTGTTTTTAGTGTAGAAGTGTAAATTTTGCCTAATATATAAGATTTTGGCAAAGATGAATTGTGATGCAACCGTGAGAATACCAATATCTTTAAAAAAATATCTTAGAGAAACTCTGGCACCTAGCTGGTAAATTGCTCGAACAGGTCGTTTTTGAAGGACAAATATATTTTGTATATCAGCGGCTTTGCCCCACAGCTAATTATTAGCCTAAGGTTCTGTTACAGTTTAAAATAGTAGCGGTCCCCCGACGCGACACCATTTAATCAAAAAATTTCATACGTACTTAAGTAGAGTCATAATTTCAAGGTTATTTTTTTCTTTTTATAGGGTTTCACGTTTATAGCTTTTTTGTTCTATTTGTGGCTATTTTTTTAATAGTTTTTTTTAAGATTGTTTGATGCTTTTTACATTCGTACTATTTTTATTATTATTTTGTGTCTGGGGTTATAAAATTTTGTATTTAATTTTTTATTTCATGATTTTTGTAGGGATTCCTTATTATTTAATTTCTTTTATTTTCTTGCGTTTTAAGATTCAGGTAATTTGGTGTTTAGTCAGGTTTTATGTTATTGGCCATTTTGGGTTGGAGGCCATCTTGGATTTGAAATGTATCATAGTGAAAATTATTCTACTAGTCAAGCCCTATCATTTGATACCCATATAGAGGGAGTTGTAAAAAAAAAATGTAATTAGCCATTTTGTGGTGGCGGTCCTCTTGGATTTGAAATGTATCATAGTGAAAATTATTCTACTAGTCAAGCCCTTTTTATCGATACCCATATTGAGGGAGTTATGAAAAAAAAAAATGTAATTCGCCATTTTGTGGAGGCGGGCATCTTGGATTTGAAATTTATCATAGTGTATAGTATTCTACTAGTCAAGCCCTATCATTTGATACCCATATTGAGGGAGTTGTGGAAAAATATGCAATCCGAATCCGAAGACCGATTTTCATCAAACATAGCTAAGAACACTCCCGACAAATTCACCTTTCAAACAAAAAAAAACAAAATCAAAATCGGTTCATCCGTTAGGGAGCTACGATGCCACAGACAGACATACACACACACACCCCACACACACACATACACAGAGACAGACACGTCAAACTTATAACACCCCGTCGTTTTTGCGTCGGGGGTTAAAATAGACTAAACGAGCTATATCAACGTCAGTGTATTGTCTTACTTTCCTGACGGCGTAGGCAGCCGAACTGAGCCTTCCTGCTAGACTTGATATATGAGGTACCCACTGAAGTTTGGCATCTACTGTTAGTCCTAGAAAAATTGCCGAGCCTACTGTTTCAAGCACCTCTTTATCTAAGATGATGGTGGGTCTTAGATTTCTAACATTCGTTAAGGCGAACTTTACACATTTCGTTTTCTTGGCGTTGAGAACTAAGTTATTTGACGTAAACCAATCTTTAACTAATGAGAGTGCACTGTTTACCTCGTCAAAATCTTGTCTATTCCTGTCTACTTTAAAAATAAGAGAGGTATCATTTGCAAACAGTACAACGTCAAACTATAAATGTGAAGCCGAGCAAAAAGAAACAAAGTCGGAAAGAACACTAAGCGAAAGCGAAGTAACAACGTAGACAGGCGATGCGATGCGACGGGATGGGGGAACAAGACATTTCACGCGGACAAAGTCGGGAGCAGAAGCTAGTAATAAATATTTCCATAGTTTACCTAGGTCAACAAACAGGTGACTAAACATAATCACGTTCTTTGGCATAGGTGTGTGAAAGTTGCTTACAGCAAACATAAAACTTGGCTGAGTGTGCAAAGTCGTACTTGTGGTTTTAATTAAAGGAAAACTTTCACCGACACTGTCACAAACGTCGCCCAAAGGCCGCCAAAAAGTAACACAAACATTTCTATTTTAAAAACTCGTATAGCATTTCACACAGGGCACTACCATCACCCAACACACCGTACTTCCATTGAAACATACTTACACACTATTCGTTACAATCTGCAAGCAGGACTTTGACAAATGCTCGCCCATAATTTCTAACCATCTCTTCGGACACTGCCATTTTAGCTAGAGCTCCCCCTCCCCTCTGAACAGGATACAGAATCAAAGAGCAGACGGAGAGAGGAGGGGGACCATCGAGAGTGATGTGGGTCTGAGTAAAATGGATGTTACAGAAACATCGGTTCGAGGTATTATCAAGGCGGTAAATGTGCTAAGTCAGGGGCTACTTATCTAAGCTATTACTCTTTACTAAGTGAAAGGCATTTGCATTCAGCATGTGGGTATGAAGGTGCTCCTGGTTATGGATCGGTTGGACAGTGGGAGCTCTCTGCGTTAAATAAATTTTCCTCAGTCGCTCTCGCAGTTAACGTTCCAGAATGTTAAGTCTGAATTTATAATCGTTTAATGCCGGAAAATTGCTTTAAGCCCCACTTCTGCTTCATCTGGGCAGTCTATTTTGTTTAATGACTCCTATTATTATTGAGTTGGAGCTCAGTATAATGACTAAGACTTTCTGTGAACATTTTCTTTAGTCAGGGATAAGATTTTATGGGAGAAATATCTCGGTAAAATTCTCAGTTTACAACTTCTCAAGCATTTAAGATTCGTTTATAATTCCTTGACATTCAAGGTTTTATAGTAATGACCGATAACTGGAGAAATGCTGATAATGACAGTCTTAAATCACCATAAAGTGATAAGCAACAGAACTTCCCCCCTTCCCAAAGTAGATGAAATAAAAAGTCTGCCGTTTGACCTGAATATGGTTATCTAATATTTATCGCTTGGATCGCTAGACGCTGTGCAGTTAAAAAAACCAAAGGAAATAAGCAGATTTCTAGCTTTGCATGAGTAGTTTATGATTTTAGAAGAAGTAGCTTGGCAAGACCATACAATTCGAACTTTTTCACATTATTTTTATATGGATTTAGAACTGTTACAACCCATCAGTTCAGTTCTTATCTGGGCCAATTTAAGTTGTTTTATACACTTCAAGCGATCCTGAAGTTGGTATACTTACTGACTGTTAAGTTAATAGCAATCACCTCTTCTTTGCAAGCACCGTTATTACAAATTCATAATCGCAGCAGTTATTAAGAAATCCATATCTAATAGCGAAAGTTTTCGGACTGAGTTCCCCTTTGCACCCCTTTTGCCTCCTACTGTACCCCTTTTAACTCCCATTGCCCCCTTATGCCTACCATTAACAGTTTTCAAACACACCTACGTCACACATTTTTATGCCATTCCATTGTTATATTCCCTATTTTATTATTCTCATTATTTTCTGACTCATTTCTGAGCGAATAATGGGAAAAGTAAAGTCGGCTATGAAATAATGAAAACAATAACCGATTCAGTTCACAGTGAGAGTAACATTAACAGCGGAATCGGAAGTGGAACAAACATCAATAATTAACGTGGTAATTAATTTGTAGGGTTCTCATTAATTAATGTTACGTTATGGAGGTATTTATTGATCTCGTGTTTCATCAGGCTGTGTCCTAATGCAAGCGATCGTCGCGCAAACACGCGATCGTTGCGTTCATTTGTAGTAATTTTTAACTGACTAAAAAAACGGAGGAGGTTCTCAAGTCGACGCGTATTTTTTTTTTTTTGTTTTTTTATGTATGACCACGCATAACTTTTTACAGAGTAGTCCGATTTTGATTATTCTATTGGAAAGGGTATATATACCCCACAGTTCGTCCCATTTGTAGTAAATTTTTGAAAAAAATATCCAACCCTAAGGGTGGGAAAATAGGGGTGATGTATTGTTCACTGACAGATTTGAATGCTGAGTTGTGTATTATTACTCTACTCAGTGCCACACATGCCTGGCCTTTGGCAAATAATTAGTAGATTATAGCCACAATAAATTATAAAATAAAAAAATTTAACAAAAAAATTAAACCGCCGAAAAAACTGTATTAATCTAGTGATCTTTGTTTATTGATTGTTTGGCGCCGACTCAAAATTACTTAGGTATACTTACATTAGTTTAAGAACTTAGTCAATAAGGTTAAATTAAAAAAGTTTATTATTTTTTGCTTTTCAGTTTTTTCGGCGGTTTAATTTTTTTACTATAGTTTAAAAGAATTCATGGATAAAAAATGTTAATACCCTGTAATATTTTGCCATACCCTTCCCTTACTACTACAAACAGTGTGTATCAGTTGTTTAGGATAAACATATTTTAAGAACGACATAATAATTGTATATGGACTTTAACGTCACACTGACACTAGACACACGTTGAACAAGTGTTTAAGTTTTTATAGTAAGCCCCTTCATGTTGGCATACTATGTTTGAAGCTGAACATGTTTGTGCCATCCTAAATAAATTTAACACCATTTTATAAAATGTTTGATGCAAATAAATGATTTATTATTATTATTAAGACTTTTTGATTATTTTCGTCGCGCCTACAAAAGGCTCATTCGGGTTTTCCGAACAAATGAGTGACAAATGATCGCGTATTCGCGCGTCGGTCGCTTACATTAAGATACGAGCTAAAATTTCCGATCTATGACGGTTTTTTACGGCCCACTCCCTCTGGCCGAGAGGAGGCATGTGTCCCAGCAGTGGGAACATTATAGGTTTATTATGTGTGTTTTGTATGTCAGTTTTGACGTTTTCGCGATAGTAATTAGTGTTATTAGATACAGATAATATTTCCTTTATTTCATGTAAATACTTACAAATTACATTTTTAAATACTTTTAAAAACAAAATGATAAAAAAAATATTTAAAATATAAAAAAATAGTTGCCCGGTGGTCAGGGCTCCAGAGAGTGGAACTTCCTGACAATGCGAGTCGTGTCCAGAAGTATATTATATTATTATTACCTATGTGTCATTTTGAGGTAAACTAATAAACAATGCCATGAGTTATCGAGATTATTATAACGATCTTTCGCAGCATAGTTCTATATAACAGTCATTTTCGTGTGGCTTATGAAAACTAAATTATAGGATGACGTTAGTTTGTATAGTTTAGAATCAAAAGCAAATCAAAATAACCAAAACTCTTCAAAAACATACTTTTAGAACTAAATGAAGAATTTCTAAAAACTCGTTGGACAATATTATGTTTGTGGCACCATTCCCTATTGCCACAACCATTACATTTGAGTTCACATTCTCACCTGACTTTAACAAAATGTAGGGAACCAGATGTAGTTGACTGCTGAGTCAGTTTTTCTTTCATACCCGTAACAGCATGAAAATTGTATGAATTCGACAGAACGGACAAAGGACCATGCTTCGTGTAGATATTTTACGTTGACTGCGAGTTTGAAAACAGTTGAGTCAACCGGAATATTTTGATTAAAGTAGCAAAGTTATGCTGGCTGGGAGCTAGCTCGATTTTAATAATATGTTGGTAACTTTCAGAAAAAAAATAAACTTACTAAATATACTTACTCAAAAAGTGTCGCCATGAATTACTAGACATATATGTATGTACATACTTATCACTGAATTTTTAATACGTATATTTGGATTTTATTACTAAAACGTGTGGTTGCATTTTACTATTTCAAAAGCACTCACTTTACTGCATACCAGAAGGCCAATTCTCGTAAATAAAAAACGTTAAAAAAGTCGCAATCTCTTCTCAGCGACAATTAATGTTAAAAACTTGTTAAAATATAGGGAAATTAGAGGCATTTTAGACAGATTGAGGCTGAGATCAGACTGTAAGCGTTCTGAAAACTACGAGAATTGCCCCTCAGGGCTCAAGCGCACAATATCACCGAATAAAGTGAGTCACCTACTTATGTGAGTATTCAAAATAATGGCACTACATTCATATCACCAATGTTAAGTAGCTTAAAAGCCCAACGTGCCTACCGACAGTTCCCTCACAATTTTCCATCAAAAAACGTTCACCGCAACGTTCCCAAAACAATGTCGCATCGGCATCGTCCCTGCCGTGCGTTATCCGCACCTCCAGGGATTTCCTCTAGCCGTCGTTTGTCGTAATTGACAAATTGCCGGCACACGTCGCAAACCCCGAGATTATTTTATCGCGTTACAACAGTTCGGTAATTGTATTAATTAGCTCGGTGGAGTTTTCGTGTTGACTGTCTGTTTGGCGAATTTTATTTATGTTGGTATTCTGTTTGGCTGTAATTAATAGGTTGTCCAAATATGTTTTTGAGTGCACATCTGCCTTGTTGGCATTGTGTTTAGTTTGCTTTAAGTATATTTTGTGAAATAAAGGAGGTTTTAGGCAAAATTGACGAATTCGGGACACATATCACACACAGTGGGCGCAATCAATAAAATGCATCGTAAGTAAGGTACATGAGATTCACAATGTCTGGTATGCCTTGCAAAGAAAAAGTCACAGAAGTTGATTCAAAAATTCAAAAGCTCGCCCGCACCAACCGCAGCAAACAAAAAAATCTCCATTCATAATTAAAAATGAAATTTCAGACAAGGCTGTACCTACAAAATAAATAAGCGAGTAACGAAACTGGGAGCCGTATTTTAAAAAATTAATGTCCAAAACTTTTGGAGTACCCAAAAAGATTTGCGCACAAAAAACCTAAATTCACGTACTGCTACAGAACCAAATGTGCCAATTTGAGCGTAAAATTAACTTTGTAACGACGTAATGCCCAAGTGGGCTAAATGAAAATGGTAAATAATAAAGTAAAATCGAGAGGGCGTGCCAAGTCAATTTTGCGACTAAATGAATCGAAAGTCGTTACGGATAAAAATCGTTTGGTCCTCACGGATTGGGTGTAATGTCCCAATTTTTTGGTTTTTCTTTATCTGATTAAGGAGTCAATGGGGCTGTAATAAATTGTTAGTGTTAAGTACTTTTACTTCTCAACGGAGGTAATTGCCTCTGCTTTGAATATTTCCTAGATTAAAAGTAATATTGAATATTCATTGAAATGAAATTGTATTGTAGCACAAGCATAAAGTGGACAACCGCAAAGTGGACCGATGACCTTGTGAAAGCCGAATCACCTGGATTCGTCGAAAAAAAAATTCGTGGCTGGTCGAAGTGGCGGTGCTTTGGGGCCTGTGTCCAGGAGTGCACGATTTTTCCATACATTGTGTTCACTTAACTACATCGAAAAATTTATGGAGCAACCAATTTTATATCGCGATTTTAGACCTTTTAATATGATGACCCCTTTTCTTTTTTTATGAGGTTTAGGATAAACAAAAACAAAGCTTGTACCTATATTTTTGTGTAAGAAATCATTTATTCATACAAAAACTATCATTCGATATATTCAGGCACACAGTTTCTGTCTTCCATGTTATTTTCCGTGTGGCTAAGTTATTACTAAGCAAGCTAAGACATTGATATTCCATAATATTAGTCTGGCCTTCAGACATTTTGTCGTGATCTACTTATTTGTGAATAGGATGAAATGAAACAATCTGAATGATGAGCAATGAGACAGAAGCTAATATATGTGTTTGGGCTTATATAAAGTATATTTTTCTTTACTTATTGAGCTACCAGTACCTTTTTGTAAGTTCACTTATTCACGATTACATGATATTACCTACCTTAGAATACAGAAAGAATGATATTACTATTTTTGGGAGGAAATCGGCTTTGTAGAGCGACGACTGTCACTCATGCTTATTTGTCTGTTTCTAAAGCTTGTACTTACGCCCGAACTGTTCAAAACGGAAAGTACGGTCAAATCCAAAATATGTTCGTCACTTTAAGGCTATTTTTAGTTCTGCTCATTGCACAATTATCTTCTACGCGAATCTGCGCTTTACTAAATCAGTATTATAGTTTTATTACATATAATATATATTTCCCTGCAATTTTATTACCGCAGAATTATATTCTGCTATCTTCTTTATAAATGTCAGATTGAATTAAAATGTGACACTGAAAGTCATGACATATGGCGCCGAAACGTGGACACTGACAGTCGAGCTGGTGTACAAGTTCAAGGTCGCTCAGCGAGACCTATGCTCGCAGTCTCCTTGAAGGATAAAATCAGGAATTAAATTATCCGGAAATGTACTGGAATTATCGACGTAGCTTGCAGAGTAAGCAAACTGAAGTGGCAGTAGGCTGGCCATGTTTGTCGAAGGACCGATGGCCGGTGGAGCAGACGAGTCCTGGAGTGGAGACCGCGTATCGGCAAGTGTAGTGTGGGACGCCCAACAGCTAGATTGACGGACGACCTTAAGAAGGTGGCTGGGACGGACTGGATGCGGAAGGCGGAGGTCAGGGTGTTGTGACGCAGCCTGGGTTAGGCCTATGTCCAGCAGTGGACTGCGATATGCTGAGTTGATTGATTGATTGACTGAAAGACTCCAGCAATTTTTTTTTAATGTCTCTGCTGAAAATATTTCTGGTTCATGTCAGCTCGACATTGGTTTAAGGTGTATGTTACATATTTTGATCTTTGTTATCAAGTAATCAAATGTCGTTTTAGCAATAATCCGCTCAGCGCCGTAACTTCAAAAAGTGTCAGGAATGTGGGGCACATACCTGACAGTTTTTAAAAAGTACTACTTGATAAAAAAAAAAGAATTTACGACATGAAAGACTCGAATATACACACATACAATCTTTGTCATTCGTTTAAAATAATTTCTACTGTCAGACCCATCCTTAGATAACCAGTAGCTAATCTACGCCCGCCCCTCCTTAACACCCAGATAAGCTCCGTAGTAAACTCTACCAAAATATACAAAATTAAACATTTATATCGATGATAAACTTCAGCCATAATTTCTTCGCCTCCAACTTAGGCACCCACTTCCAGTAATTAATGACATTGGGTTTTGATTAAGCAAATAAATGATTCCTTTGCGATTTTAAACATTAAACTTTGTTCTTGGCTGCAATTAAAATGTTTCTGTATGACTTGAGAAATGGATCGAATGCTTGGGGCAGAAGAATTTCTGAGAGCTCCCTGTCAAAGATCGGTGTGTTATAAATGGGTGTTTGCTTGATGTTTCAATGTCTCAACTTTGTTACAGATCTTTGTGGACGATTGATGGATAGACTTTCAGAATTTTACTGTAGTTAGTTATTTTGTAAGAAAGAAATAGCTACGTTTATTAGCGTCAAAATGAAAATAAAATTAAAAATATAAGCAAACCATTGAAAATCAATGCTTTGCGGTGGGGTCCTCCATAACAAAGCATCATGCTGAGTAGAAGTCACAGTCAAGGCGTGCAGCTGCCGACTACTTCTGTTCCGTTCTCGTAATTATACCAGCTAACTTTTTACCGTTTGGAGAAAAACAATATAAAAGGTGAACGGAGTAGAAGCCAAGAATGGCACAAAAATCTCTTTTTTTTTAAATAAAAACCTATAATTAAACTAACCCATCAATAAATCCAATTAAGTTATTATTTGAAGTAAACTTTTCGCATAAAAAAAAAAGAATAAGTCGATAATTCATTATTTATCGACTTATTCTTGTGCCTATAAGTTGAACTCTTAGGCACCACCCACTCTAGGCGCGGAAATGATCAATCATAGTGTGAAAGAAGATTTGATTAGAAAAGGTACGTTCTCTACCAACCTTGGAAAAGAGACATTCTGCACCGGCCCCTAAATACAACAGCAATAGAAAGAAAGAAAGAAAATATATTTATTTGCTGCAAACATGACAGAAAAGAAAAGAAAAGAGAAAAGAAAAGAGAAAACAAAAGGAAAAAAATAGCAGAAAAGCTTGGAAACCAAATAACAAGTAACGAGATTTTTTTTACTAGCCATTGATGCAGAAGAAGAGTCTTTGCCCAGCAGTGAGGGACGCCTCCCTACTCTCCTTCTACCTCTCTCTGTCCAGAGCTGCCAAGGACTCTTTACTAAAGGAGTTCGGCTCATCCCGCCATCTTTATCTTGGCCTGCCTTGATGTTGTTTACCACTAAACGGGACCCACTGGTTCGTAAGTTTAGCCTATTGATCGTCTGACATGCACCACATAATAATTATCACAAGTCACAAGATATCAACCAGTAATTTATTATGTGTTATATTCAATATAATACACAGTTCTACTGAAGTGCCTGTAATAGCTTTATCGTGTTAGCTTATCGTGGAGGAGCGCTTCGAGCGCTCCTCCACGATAAGCTAACAAGCTTAGCTTTGCTGTAACGTTTGCAGTTACTAATACCTGGAAACTTGCTAATAATTCCACTACTAGGTACTGCTTACTTGTTCATCTTGATCAAATCCTACGTCGTTACTGAGTTAAATGAATTTCCTGGATTTTACGAGGTCGTTGATTTTTACTTTTTTACATGTTTAAATAAAGTAATGAAATGTTTATACGCTTAATACAAAAATTTAATTAAAGTAGTAAGCTAATCAAATTTTTATATCAATGGTTAGAAAAGGCTGAACGTCAACCACATATTATTACGTTTACTGTATAAACATCTTCTACTAAATTAACTAACAAACTATTAAAATATGTAAAATAACATAACCTAACTAAAACTATTAACAATCTAAAATATGGCGTCGAAAAATTTACGTTTACTGTACTTAAAATATCTGTAACGTCCTATAAATTTACTAGATTTTATGCAAATAAAGATAAGTACCTACTTCTTTCCTTTTAATGTATAATTTATTAAAACTGCAAAATCTAACCACGATTCACAAAGACAAACTACAGCATTTTTATTGCTTACTTTGCTTACTTGCATTAATTTGCATTCATCTTTCTCCTCCAACACAAAACAAACAACCTCGGATTTACCAATTACCATCTCACCTTTACCACACTTCAATTCACTGGATACCTTTCTCAACGATTTTTTTTTTCAATCAGCTAAAACATTTCGAGGTCGTAAGGAAAGAAAGTAAGCTCTTAGTCTAATTACACGTCATCAGGCAAGCTTGAACTCCGGAAGAATGCGATGAGCAATGGATCCGGGTTTACGAGCTTCTCCAAATGTAATTTAAATGGGTAATCAGAGGAATCTAATTTTATTTTCAATGAGCTCATGGTTATTTGGTGGTGGTTTGGTAATTTGTGTTTGATACTTTCGTTTTTAGACCACGTCTATATAGTTACAGTTATGATATAAAATAATTGGATAGTAAACGTGAATTTGATTCAAAAAAACGTGGGTAAATAACGTAAGCTGTACGTTCAAATTCAACAGTTAAATTTTTTAAAGCGCATGTATGTGCTCTCCCGTATTTTCAAAGCTCAGTTCAACGCCAGTGCGAAAAAAAAAACTGAAAAATTTAAAAGAAAAACTCAACAAAGTATATCGTTCCTCATCAATTCCAATCCATCTTACTTACCCATATAAAATCAACTCCACACAAAAATAACAACACCCTTGATCATCTCACCTTCACATAGATAATACTCTATCAAGTCCTTATTACCAGAGGCTAAACCAAAATCGACACTTCACACGAGATATCGGAAAGCCCTCCGACATCACACAGGCGATATTGTAGGTAATTTAAAGACTGAACATCTTGGCTGCCAAAGAGGATTATGTACTTCCTATGGCAAATATTTGTGCCAACATTGCTTGGAGTATAAGTGACATGGATGTTGAAAGAATGGTGTGTTGGTAATTTTTTGTAGTTACTAGCAAAAATATGTTCCAAATATGTACAAAATACATTGCCTTAATATTATCAGATAGAGTTTTTCAAAAGATAATAATGATCACAATCTGAATAATGAGAGCAAACGACGAGACGAGTTAGATGCAAAAATATATTGGCACAAGAGAAACACGGTGGTCCAGCAGTATAGCTTAACGTTAATTAGAATACCGACTACAAACAAGTTTACACCTAGTTCCATAAGCCAAGCTAAACTGATTATTGCATCTTCAATACAGGTGCCAGATTACTGTACAAAACTTGTGACAATAGTCCAATAGATACCAACTAGAGCAAGTTAGTCCGTACTGTCGTTCTCACTGTTATTCGCAGCTCCCCGGCCGAACAAACAATGTAAGCCGCGTAGAAACTTGACGAAAACGTATCACGTTCCTAGATGCTGGGTTGTTTGAAGCTATCGCTCGGATTTCAGCGGAGCCGTCAAATATTCGATATTTTCTTCGAACTGGGCTGTGTGTTTTATTAGAGTGGTGACCCAGTGGTAACGGGCGCGACTTACGAGTCGCCGTCATCGTCGGTTCGAGCCCAGTGAGGCGTTTTACTTTGTGTAAATTATTTCACCACCACTGCTCTTAAAACAGTGAATGAAAAAATCGTGAGTAAACCGGCATGTCAAGAACCAAAAAAAAATCGAAGAAATGTGACATCTACCAACCTACACTGGGCCCGCGTGGTGGATTACGGGCTACTCCATCTCACTGAGAGGAGGCCTGTTTCCTAACATTGGGAACATTATTATGGTTATGTCAAGGTTGTGGGTTCAAATCAGGGCAACCAATGTGACTTAAGAAAAACATAGTGAGGAAACATGGGCTTATAGTTAATATTATAAGCCTGAAATCGCCAACTCGCCATGAGCAAGCGTGGTGATCAATGCTCATGCTTTCTCTGTATGAAAAAAGGACTTTGCACTGCAGTGGGACAAAGGCTGGTATTAATATTTTTCTTTTTGGTTTGTGACGTGATTATAATAAAGTTCATAATATAGTCGGGTCATTCCTTAATTCCAGCATGCTCACATACCATCATGAATAGGTAATACAGTAACAGAACCGTTTGGGCAAGGGAAGGTGAACTTGACATTAATATTCGTAGTTGCACTGCACATGGTTCAGAATCGCTTGATAATGCACATGCCGTAAAACCTTTTGACACTCTCTGTCTGCCTGAACGCGACTATGTAACCCAAAAACTACCGAACAAATTTTCATACGGTTCACCAATGGACGGGGTGATTTATGAGGAAGGCTTAGATGTATAATTCATTAGGTTTTAAGTAAATTTACTGAAATATGACGGTGATTGTTTTAAGATGTCGGAAAAAATCATGGCGACTGGGAGATTTACCGGCGTACATAAAAAATTTGGCACACATAATTATGATTTATAACCTGGATTAACACGGGTACTTTTAATCTCGGTAGTACGTTTCCGTGGGATTTTTTCCGACATCCACGTGGGCGAAGCTGCAGGCAAAAGCTAGTGACCCTTAACATGGAAAATTTAGCTATTCATTACCAGAGGCTTAATACATTCCGGAGACCTCCGTCTAACAGGAGGCTTTGTCAGACCTTTACAGGCTTAAACAACAAGTTATTCCTTCAATAACATCTAGATTTATTTCTATGTTTTTGGGCTCTTAATCAGAGTGAAGTATAATAACTAGAAATAAATGAATACCTCTCAAACGTCTAGATTACTCCAGATCCATTATTGTTAGAGCTAATTCCTCTGACATACGGCTGTAACGAAGAGTGATCGCATCTAATGCTTTTCTATCTTCTATTAATTTTCATTTGTTTCTTACAAGACTATGTTCCATAATGTTTGATAACTAAGTATACCTACATCTGATAGTCCTGCTGTCGCTGAAAACCATCGCTGTGGCTGTTTCACATAGTGTCACAGCATTATGCTGAGCAATGGCCGTTTTGCGTGGATGTGACGTGTATTTCTTGTTTTTATTTTTTATATTTATGTTTTTTCATGATGCGTTAGGTATGTTTAGTGCAAATAAATATAATTTCTTTCTACTGGCTCCCGCTTAACATTAGTTGACATAATTATAAACTTCAACATCCCGATTAATTTGCTTTAAAGTTGACTTATTTTTAAAACAAACTTACGTGTTGAATTGAGAACCTTCTCCTTTTTTAAGCTGGTAAAAAACATTATAATTTCACCTCCGCAGCTTCCTAGGAATATAATCCCCCGAGGGCTTAGTCTTCAATTAATAGTTTAAAATACACTCTTTGTCCGACTGTCAGTCAACAGGCTATGAAATGATTTCAACACAATGTTTAGACTAAAATTGAGCTAAAGTTGCACATAGCATTAGATAAAATGTAGATGTTTCTTCACAAAAGCTATGGACATACAGGCAATAACGTTTCAAAGACGTGAACAATTCCTTGAAACTCTTTGGCATGAGATTAGAACTCTGTATCTTCCAATAACTTACCAAAGCTAAAAGTGTGTCTTTATTAGTTTATAATTTCTTATCTGGCGGCTACAATATCAATCCATTTAGGAATAGTCGAAGAAATTACTACTTCAAAGAGTACCTAACAAACTGCATGACATTTTTTTAAGTGCAGTTTTTCCCTAGGTTCTTTGTACGACGGTTTTTTTTACTAGCCTGCGCTGTCCCACTCCTGGGCAAAAGCCTCCCTCCACTCCTTCCATCTTTCTTATCTATGTGGATGAATTTAATGAGTTACGAGTAGGTATGTCACAAAATAATTGTAAAATTGGTGCTTGGCGAAAACCCTAGGATTACTGTAATATTCCTGCTAATAGCTCGTATGATTCTCAGCCTAATTTGCATAAATGACTTTTGATTTTGATCGTATGATTACGAAAATGTTTCTTAGTTTTCAATAACCCGCTCCTTAGCAATAATTTATTTATTGGTAAGGGATTCTTACAAGTCCAAAATATCGTTACATTTAGATATTACAAGTAATAAAACAATGTCGTAATAATCCTAGGATTTTCGCAGATATAACTTTTCCTAGTACCGATCCACCGTCCTTACCCAGCAACCATTACCGTCACTTAGTTAACAGTTCTACAGTATTCAGAGGGTCTCACAAGTGATGTTTTTACTTACATATCAGCCTTTGAGACCGGCTCCAATACATTAGCAAAACAAAACCTAAACACATGCGGTGCAAAACACGCGTTACTAAAAAGCGAAAAGAGCAGGTTACGAATTAACTTTGATGGGCTTGGATTTGTAAAGGATGGATAAGAAATTTCAAACGCTTGAAAAATTAACTGGATAGCTTTGATCAAAAATGATCGCTTATGGCAATTAACCCTTTATACCTAAAGAAAGATGTAGATGGAGAGAAAGAAGAAGGCCAAAGAAAAGATGGATGGATGGATTGTGACACAGCTTGACGTTTGATAGGGAAGAATGGGAGAATAAAACGTGTTCCGTTGACCCAAGTAATATGGGACAAGGGCAGGAAGATGAATTTCAACAAAATTTTAATCACATACCAATTCAATAACTTTTCTAGATGGATTTATAATTTTTATTTTGTATTTTCATCGAGTTATTAAAGCCGAACCTCAAGGTGGATGGAGTGCAAAAGGAGAGGCATAATTATGCTGTAAGCTGAAGACTAAAGCAAGACCGAGTTGCAATTATGGTTTCTAGAGTCGGTCACATATGGAATTATCTCTTTATTAACTTAATACTTTGACATTCTTGACTCTATAAACAGCAAAACAATATTTTTAATACTGAGCAGCAGACAATCCATCCTTATAAGTATATCATAATCCCTTAGTCATCATTTACGAAACCCACAGACGGCATATTCTGAAACCTCGAATCGTACTTTTTATAAATGTATCCACAACGAAATAAATCCAGAATAAAATATTTCCAATATACTATCACTTACTAACCTAACATCTGCCAACTAAATCAAAAAGACTCCTTCCATACTATAAGCCTCACAAAAATTCTTCCTTCACAATTTGGTCGCGTTTGTGCCGCGTCACCTTTGTTTCATTACATGTGCCCACTTACAATCACGTGTTTGTCTGCCCTTTTTTGTGTCCATTTCATGGGACGCTTCCTGTAGTAATTGAATACATCCGAGGGGAATTCTCGTAATTTTAAGAATGTTCACAATCTGAAGGCCGTTTCTCGTAATTTAAAACGTTCAAAATCTAGTCGCAGACTCATCTCGGCGACATAACATACAAACTTACACGTTTATAATATTAGCGTGGGTGGCATGGGCAATGTATTTTTATGAGCTTAACTTTATTCATGATTGCGTACCAACGTTATTTTTTTAGTCAGTGCAACAAACAATAACGGAATTTCATAAAAAAAAACAGCTTGCAGCAACTTACTGTTATTAAAATTGAATGTTAAATTCAATTTTAATAACAGATTTCAATGTATGTAGCAAGTTATGTATTTATTATTGACTAGCTTCTGCCCACGACTTCGTCCGAGTGTAAATAACCTTTCTCAAAAATTGGGCTAACAATCAAATGCAAAAATATTTTACATAATAATATCAGACTGGTAGTTCTAGAGATCGCGTTCAAACAAACAGACTCTTCAGATTTATTATTATTATTACCTCAACTTGAGATAGTTAGAAACAATCGTAAACCAGAATTACGAAGAGGAGAGGGAACGAAGTAATTAAAACAACCAAAACCAATAGAAAGATATCCAATCAATTTACATCACTCAATGGCAATACCGACGATGTCATTCATCCGCGTAAAGTATAAACACCGTGAGTCAGAAAAATTACGTACTCGTACAACGCCATCTATGCTGCCCTGATAAGCCGAAAGGCGCTAACTCAATCAGAGTAAGTTTTGAGAAAAACGACTTTTTGTGAATGGATTTTTCCCACCTTCAAACGGGGGTTAAAACTAATATTTTTAAAACTGTTAAAACTTATATAAACGTATTTTTGACCCTAGATATAACTGACATACCTAAATTATCCATAAATGGCACCATTATACCTATTTTGTGAGATGCCGCTATTTTGATTAAAAAGAAAGGCTTCAAAAATTGAGATACTGCTTTTAGTCTTATTCTGCTCATAGAAAGTTCCATACAAAATGATTTTTTTTCATATTTGATGAAAATGCCGAATAAGTTTGAAATAAAACTTCATTTAATATTTTTTTAACAACTTTATTATATGTAGCAGCAAATTACAAAAAAAAGTTAAAGCAATTTATTTGCTTTCTATGAAATAAAATTAATCGAAAGTTGGTAGTCCCCGCCAAAAAGACATTCTATTAGCAGGTATTAAACTGGAAAGAGATTTTAAAATATTTTTTTTTTGTTTGAGATATTCCTGCTGGTACTGTTTTTTTAGTTGGGGATGGAAGTTTGTCTAATTTTAAGAACTTTGTACCTATAATGCTAGCCGTAATGGGTTCATTATCGAAACCAGTTCTGTACCTAATGTCAAAACTGCCTCTGTTAACTCCCACTTCAACAATGTCACTAATGTAAGGTCGTGGTGACAACCGGGAAAGTTTGTATTGGGTCGTATAGTCTTGCCACTCATAAAAATCATCTATTGTAATTTTTTTTATATTTACATTTTTTCCAGCACTGTTTACAGCTTCGCAAAAGTCATCAAAGTCATATATTTTATTTTTCATTCGCTTCATCGCCAATTCTACTCTATGGTGAGTCTGCAGATATAAATGTGTGTCCGGCCTCGAAGTATTTAACAATAATCTTTTCTGCATTGATCTGATCCGAATTTATAACATAGATTAAAAACGAAAAAAACGTCCAGTTTTTATTTTGAGCAGAACAATTATCCACCCAAAGTACAATATTTTTCATATCCCGATAGAACATTAAAAAATGATAATACGCACTTATGATCTCATCTTTAGATCGTCCAGACAATACTTCATGCCAATATAAGGCTATTTGCCTTCATAAAAACGACATGTCGTCAAATCTCTTAGTAATTTAAGGAAAAATTGAGATATAAAAAAACTTCTTAGTGGTTTATTTTAATGTTTTAAATTAGATATCGCTATTTGGCTTATACCATTAGATGCGAAATTATTCTAGCTATTGAATGGTATAAAAAAACTAATAGGGCGTATCTCAGAGATAGCGCCTTTCGGCTTAGCAGGGCAGTATGGGTAAATGGATAAAACGTCTGCACAAAGCACGTATAGTTTCGTGAATGTTTTAGCAGCATTTTGCATTTTAGTAATTTTCTATTATCTCCGAAACTATATGACCAATTGACATACTGTAAAGGGCCAATCTTAGCTCTATAATGTCCTTGTGATCATAAAATAATTTATTTTGATAAGGATTCATAATTAAAATGTATGTTCTCAACCAAACGTAAGCATCTGAAAAAATACTTTTTTAAATTATAAAAGTGATATTAAAAAATAAAATATAAAAGATAGAAATATGGTGTCGTGGACTTTTTTGTTGAACTATTTAAGGCGGACCAGATTGCCATACATTGTTTTTAGTTATATACAACTGTTGAGGCAGCGCATGCAAATAATTCTGTTTTAAGCGGTATTTCTTTCCGACTTGCTAGACAAAAGCTGTAATAGCTCAGCTAAAATGCATGATGTAAACATAATAAATGTAGCTTTCTACCAGTGAAAACCTTTTTAGAATTAGATCATTAACTCCGCAGATTACCCCCTACATACAAACAAACAAACAAATTTTACCTCTCTATAATATTAGTATAGATCAATGCTTTTTACGTGAATAAAACACTTGCGTTATATATTTGTTATTTCACTGACATACCGACGATTTGGTAAATATTTATGAACATGACGCTATAAAATATTGGGTGCAAATTCACACTTTCGTTCAGAAAATATCTGTGATGCATTTGTGTGCTTGGTAAATATTTATTAAAGTTACAAAATGTTTAAATTATGAGAGCAATTAACAAGCTTGTGTGTAACGAATACCTACTGTACAGTGACATCGAATAATTGGATGTTAAAGTTTTAGTTAGCAGCAGTGGACTGCGATAGGCTGAGTTGATTGATTGATTTAAGTTGGTAATTTTGGATAAGTTGAAAAACTAGGTTAGCTCATGGTACCTAATGCACTGAACCTAGACTTCCTTATCCAACAACAACATAATCCTGGTCCTTAGCTCGTTAATCTCTCAAACGGCGCGCTCAAATGACGTAACCGTCAAACGCGGCCGCTCATTACTTTTAATGAGAGGCGCGTTCATTAACACGAATCAATTGAACCGTACCAACTTACTAATTAAATAGTACACCTTTTTCAATGGATTTCAATGAAATCTAATTGCGTGAATTTTTTAATTATATTCACTGAAAGCAAATCAGTTGTATGGAGTTAAGTTTTGAAAACCACTGTTGCTACGCCGTAGCTCCGATGAAGATGTCACAGCTACGCGAGCTACGCTTTCGTAGTAAATAACCAATCCGCTACGCGTTGAAAACATTGTTGCTTATCGGACGGGTATTTTGTACGGGGTGGCCATATTGATTAATTTTTTTTTAATCATTATGTTCATTTCATTTTGGAATTGATGACGCACGGCAAAGCACTAGTAAATCGAAAGAACTAACAGTGGACAATCTAGCTTTAACATTGAATGTACACTATGAGCGCAAAGTTTGTTTTTGAATGTAAAGGTAATGATTATGAACAAAGTTATTATCTAATCATACACTATTATCAGTACCTACCTCGGTAGGGTCAGGATTTTGTACTACAGAATTTTGCGAAACCTTCATTACATTTTGAACACCAAAACAAAAATTAAGCAACTATCCTATATGAATAATTCCCTACATAACCCGTACAACATGATATCCTAAAGTCTCATAAGCGAAATATATCGGAGTCCATTTGAAAGGGAAGTGTTCCCAGCAGGGCGATAACTCACGCACACACACTTGCTTGAAGGGCTTGTTATCTCGATAGTTCTACTTAAATTATTTAATTTTATAGAGGAGCGTAGATAAATATGTTGTAGTTGGAAGTTGTATTGTTTAGATTATAATATTGTTGTTGTATTATTTAGAATAATCATAATATTTTAGCTCAGATTTTAAGGTGGCATAACAGTCGATCGATGTGTGGACAACGCTTGCCGCAATCGATTCGTGGATCGGTGACCAACCATTACACGATCGAGACCCGTCCATGCCCCGGAAAGAACGTTAAGCCGTTGATCCCGGCTGTCATTCATCGATTTCATGGTAGTAAAGTAACAGATACCAGCAACGGCTGGGTCGTTTTTATGAGGTCCTCTATTTTGTAGTCCTTTAGTAGTAATTGGCAGTAATAAAGTGACCAGCCGTGGTAATCAATACTCGTTAATAAATTTATTTGTATGTGAAGCCTCTATTACAATACTAGCTGATATAAAATAACCAAAAACGCTTCTATTAAAAGTAAATACTCTGTATTCGACGATGCTTTTAAAATACAAACTGAATTAAAGTACCGGCTAAAAAAAAATAGCTTAAAGTAAAAAAAGGAATGCAAATTGTAAGTCTCTCAAACACTAACTAAAATTTTCATAACCCCGAAAAACTACGCCAACTAAAATGCAAATCCGAAGCCAAAGCTAAGTGTGCAAACCCAACACGATTCATTTCAACTGTATTTTACAATACTGTGCGGCCACTGAATATGTATCACGCGTTCGCGGCATTTATTATGAAACCTATGCAAATGTGGCAAAATAAAGGAATCTATTTGTCAGAGAGTGTGCCGTTGGGAGGTATATCGGAAAGTCCGGTTCCCCTTGGGAACTGTAGCTTTTATAGTTGGACGGTGAGGAGGTCAGAGTATGAATGAGACCAGGCATGTAAGTTGGATCGGGTCTGTAGGCCTGTGTGTACTTTCTTAGGGCGTTGGTCCACCACAGTTATCACTGGGACGCAGAAACGAGATTATTTCAACCGAATATTACGTCCCAGCGGCTGCGATCGTTATAAAAAACTGTAGACCGGTAAGGTGGTCGTTGAATCTTTTGATTAACGTTACTTAGCTTATAGTTATCCATTTTACAAACCAGTTTTTGTATGACTTTTTAGGTTGTATCAGCGGTGATGTCAACATGATCCAAGCTGACAAAAAAACTGGTAAACTGTCAGAGAAATAAAGAAAGAAAAATTTGGGTTAGAGGGCCACGCATGAATATTGATCTGTTATTCACAAGGTTTAGTAATTAGTACACACAAAGTGCTTTTTGTTAAAATGATAGAAAGCTGTTTGCCTAGCGTTAATGTTTCTGTGCATGCTGACCTTGAATTAAACCTCGACTCATTTATACTTCATGCTCTCTGAATTTTACGTGTGTTGGTTAATTTTTACCTGTATTTTTGTAAAGATAAAATGTCTCATATGTTTCCGTGTTTACGGGCCGCCTGTCCCATGGACTTTGTAAGGGATAATAGAAAGGGTAGCAGTAATTCTATGGGAGGTTTATATTTGTCTTGGCGTTTTTAGAGCCATTGGAAGAGTTCGATTTGCTTATGTAAATATTTGTTTGCCTAACAACATTGCTTGTACCGTTCGTAGTAAATAAAGATTTTATGTTAACAAATTATTACTTTATTATTTTAAAGTGATCAGCAGGGTAACTGCGTAACATGCTTTTAATGGCATGCCTTTCATTTTGACAGTTCAGCAACCTTCATTGCGTTATTTACGTTGTTCAGCAGATGAATTTTTCATACATATGAAGCAATGGATTAGCAATTTCCTTAAAAGTCTTTCGGGTTGTGATTGGAAGTGTGTTCCTCAATTGGGGTGCTGGTTTTCGAATCGTATAATTCTCGTATCGGTAATTACCCAACCGCGAAACAGCGAGATCACTGTTGGGGCTGAGTCATATTATTGAGCATGTATCTAGAAATAGGAAACTATACATTCGGCAGTCCTGATTTACTGGATTAACATATATTTTTTGACATTTCTTAACTTGTAAGCAACGTTTATAAGCAAAGGCGAAAATGCTAGGTTTGTGCTGAATAGTAGGCACGGCGATATAGTAAGCTATATATTTCCAGTATAAGCTGACGTCTCATTGTACGAAAAGTCTATATGGATGGAAATGTATCGCGGCGTGTACTTTTCGATAAAAACGTACTATATGTTTTACGTGTTTACTCGTAAACTACTCGCTATGACGTTTTCGCATCGCCACTCCATTTAACTGTATCCAGTCCTACTAACTCCACTCCATACAGAGACCAAACACCAGCTAAACTTTTAACAGATTCAAATTTTATTCATACACACTCTGAATTTTTCCGAAAAGCAAATAAGATGTTACGAGAACGTCTAACTTTAATGTTGAAAGACTTAATGAGAGCCGGCGAAAACCCACATGAAGTCGAAAAATTTGACGTTTTTCAGACGTCTCTTTAACCACGATAAATGTCAGCAGAGACATGTCAGAACTGCCGTCAAAGTCTCGATTTAAGGTTGAAATAATGTTTCGAAAGAAAAGTTTTCGTTCGATCGGAGTCTGTGTGAATGGATTTTGTTATTTTATTCTTTTGTTCGTTTGGATCGTATCTCTTTTGAGAGAGGGAAGCTTAAATAAATCACTGTAGAATTATTATTTCTTCAATAGTATGGTTGCCGAGAGAGCCGTGAAAATGTGAAAATGTCGAACCTACAGATATTGGGAGATGACTTGGTCTGAGGAAGTCAGTGAGAATATCGCAATATTTAAAGCTTTACAGACGGGTTCAATAGGAATTCGTAGAAATGACTGACATTGATGATAAAATATTTTGATAATACTTAACATTTATAAATTAGTTTAATTCGTAATCTGCTACAATGAATTAAAATGGCACTAGGTCTTTTAAAATACCGCTTACAAAATCCGTTTGTGATGCCTACTCAGTATCTGTTGAATATTGTGATGCCTACTCAGTATCTGTTGAATATTGTGATGCCTACTCAGTATCTGTTGAATATTGTGATGCCTACTCAGTATCTGTTGAATATTGTGATGCCTACTCAGTATCTGTTGAATATTGTGATGCCTACTCAGTATCTGTTGAATATTGTGATGCCTACTCAGTATCTGTTGAATATTGTGATGCCTACTCAGTATCTGTTGAATATTGTGATGCCTACTCAGTATCTGTTGAATATTGTGATGCCTACTCAGTATCTGTTGAATATTGTGATGCCTACTCAGTATCTGTTGAATATTGTGATGCCTACTCAGTATCTGTTGAATATTGTGATGCCTACTCAGTATCTGTTGAATATTGTGATGCCTACTCAGTATCTGTTGAATATTGTGATGCCTACTCAGTATCTGTTGAATATTGTGATGCCTACTCAGTATCTGTTGAATATTGTGATGCCTACTCAGTATCTGTTGAATATTTAGATTTTGATGTCGCTATCACTTTACGCTTCAATAGGATTTATTCTTGTAAATTGATTTAAATAAAGCATTATTGATAAAAGGTTTTCAAGTGAAGATGGGTTACAAATACCATTAAAATTGTAATTGCCTCTTTATTCAAAGTTAAGTCAATATAGATGTCTGTTAAAGATCAAATTTAAGTACAAACAAAAACACATAAAAACTGTGGCTTAGAAATTGATCTTATATAATTTTCAAAAGTTATCATGAGTCCGCGTAGCACTTGTCAGTTTCCCACACTAGTTAGTTTATTTAATTCGCCCGTTCCTTTGATTAGTCAGTTTTGCTGATTAGACAGTTGCGTCAATTCGACAGTTTCCAGAGTTCGCCAGTTTTGTAGATTCGTCAGTTTAACACAGCGAAACTGACTGATCAACGAAACTGTCGAATTCAATAAATAAATAAAGTGACGAGAAAACTGACCACTGATAAGCGGATGATATTCGTTATCATATATATACAATCTTGCAGTTAAAGAATGGGACTAATATTCTTCTACATGAACAATTTAAGGATCAGGCTTTCTCAAGGCACGTTTACTTTACCGTGCATCACATCAACATATAACTACTATTCACTGAAAATTGATTTTGTTTTTTGTTATTTAGTCAAGTCGATAACATTTTAACATGCTTTTTTTTACATTTTCTGCTTTGTAAACGTCACGAAATGTGTCAATTTTGTAATTTTATCCCTCTATTTAATATAACTGACAATTAAAAGTCGCCTTGTCAGCTATATTGAATAGAGGCCCTATTCATAAAAAAACAAAGCTGGTTGCATAAACGAGTAACCGTGGAGGTTTTAGCTGGCTTTTCTTTATCTACCTATTGGAACCGTGCACCTAACTTCTGACGTTTCAATTTTTTTTATTTTATTTTATTATTAGCATACTGGAAGTCTTCTTGTCACAGTCACGACGTGCAGCCGACTTGACCTGTTCTGATTATAGATCTACTTTGTTTTTATTTTTCTTTATTCTAGTTAGTTAGCTTTTTCTATGCACGTGTTTCTGTGACAAATAAACCCCTTTTTTCTCTCTTCTTTATTACATCGTTTAACTGTTCGATACAATCTAAACAAACACCAATGCAACTTTAACAACAAAAAACGTACATCTATTTAATACCCAACAAACAATACTGTTAATACAGTATCGCGATCCAGTCGTCGTCGTCGTAGTAAATGTAGTAAGCACAGAAACGTGTTTGTGGACCAATGTCCCCAGCAATGGAACGGCTTAGCAATTGCGTTTGCATCGGTACTGTGTAAACGTGGGAACAACTTTGTTTCACAACCGACTTGATAACTGTTCCATTGTTGTCGGAGTACGTGCAAGATAAGTCATTCAATGTCATTAAGGAAAGTGTTTTTAATTTTTCAGCATGTACGGAAATTGCTTTTATAATCTCGAATTCACGTAAAGTTAAGTGGGCTGTTTTATTAACTCAAGATAAAATATTATTAAATTACATATTAAATAATATACATTACATTATTACAGTTTTAATATTATCACGCTGAATTCCCAGAATTCCCCGAACAGGGCGAGTGCGGTGCCTCTAATCAGACCATGTCCCACTTGCTGGATGCCCTAAGTGCCTGCACCTGCACCTTGGATGACTTAATGAATGCCACTGATGCCGCAATCAACGCGGCCACCTACTAGTCTCAATCAATATAATATATCGAAGAAGAGTACCATCGACACGAAAAGAAGAAGAAAAAGAACCAAAAACAATTTTTCATTTAATTGTACTTCTGGTATATTGCCAATCTGGTATTTAGATAATCTGATATTCTGAGATCGAGCCAGCAGGGGTGCACCTCTACACCCACATTTTGACATGTAACAACGGACAAGTCTACCAGGCACAAACACAGACTACGGACTGCTACTGAGAAATTTCAGATGGCAAAAACCCAGCAACACTTTACTCGACCCGGGAATCGAACGCAGGACCAGCTCAGTCACCAGCGCATCAGTAGCGCTGGTGACCACTAGACATGCGAGGCTCTATACATTATTTGGCACATCGTTTCATATGAATCTATCGTTAATCGGGGGAATGAATATATTATCTAAGCTTAGGTTGTGAAACAAGTTACTTTTACTTACTTACTCTATTAAAAAACCTAAAATATTTGTGAATTTGGGGAATGTTGTAGTCCCCAAATTCACAAATATTTTAGGTTTTTTAATAGAGCGTAGAGATGTTTGAAAAAAGTTGTTACAATTTACCCTTTGGAAGTTAAATTACGAGGGGTAAGTTGTACCAACTATTTTTATTACCAATACAAACAACATCTTTCTGATCGATATTTTAATAACATTCAAATAGTTATAAATGAACATAACATTCACATACTGACATTGAAATTAGAACCCTCACCCAAATCCAGGTAGGTACAAAAGAGCGTCGTACATTGTCAACACTCCTAGTATCCGACCAGGAATCGGGACGATCTCATACAATCCCATTCAAAGTTAAAACTGAAACTTAATCTTGCTAGTTTACACTAGATAAAACTTACTTCCACGACCTGAATTTGTTCCGCTGAAACTTTTGCGAGTGTTAATTTCATTGTATTGTCTCATGTTAAGCTGTGGTTATACACGGGCAACTTTTGTCATAGTATCAGTAGTGTCATGGTATGTGTCTCTCGTTATTATCAGCCATATTTTTACTGCTGTGGGCGTACAATGGGTAGTGTTGGTTATTGCGCAATAGAAAAACAGTTTGAAGTTCAAATCAGACTATAATTTACGAACAAGTTAATCACACTATCAAATTACACACCGTAGGTACATAAGTCAACGATATGGAACGCGAGGCAGTTTCTGAGCACATGTTGTCCGTTTGATGTCCGATGATCAAGAGAGACTGCCACCGCTACTGTAGTTCTCTCGTCAACTCGCACGAACTCAGGCTAGACTGTCGAGCGCCGCCGGGCGGCGCTGACGTTCCGAATAGTCAAACGAATGACTCGGACGCATACGTCATAAGCTCACGCCTTTTTCCAGAGGGGGTAGGCAAGAACTACAGAACACCACTTGCTCCTACACTTACATACTCCTCTTGCTTCGTCCACGTTCATACGGATCTGTTGAAACACGCGCGTCGGTTTCGAGTACCACGCATTTAACCTTTTTGAAGGACGGCACTGATAAGGTCTGTGTTACTGGTCTTTTTAGAGCGTTCCTGTCCCTGGCATTTTCACTTACATCCGTCTTGTAGATACCTGAAGGCCAATTCAAAATCTAGTCGCAGTCTAATCTCGGCGACAAACAAATGTCAAAATCTTGTCCAAAATGTGGGAAAATTAGAGGTTTGTTTGACAGGTTGCGACTGAGATCAGACTGTGAACGTTCTTAAAATTACGAGAATCGCCGCTCTGTTTGTAAGTCGCCTTTTAGTCACTGCCAGAAGTGGTAGTATTAGTAAGTAAGTACAGGTATTTTGAGTTACGCAATTTTAGTTGCCCGTGTAAGCGTCGGTACCTGTATAAGTTTGTCACGGAACTTATATGCTGGTTAACGTTTTCGCTGAAAAACAACGTTTTCTGCCGTACCCAAAGAAAAGAGTGTTTGATGTAAGAAGTGAATACTACTGGTACCTACTGCTATTGGTATATTGGTTTGGCAAAGTAAGCGTACTTTTCAAACGTTTCCGATTTTTTTTTTCGAAAAAAAAAAGACTTTTTATTATTAATTCGGTTCCAAAAAAATAGGCTACCGTAAATGTTCCTTACACCAAATTTTCGGTTCAAATAATTCACTGCAGCATAACACAAAACCCTTCTTGATATTCCCGTCACCTCTGCCACAGCACGGCACGGGCCCTGAATATTTGACGTCAAGTGACCGTAGCGATCTGCTACATAATCTCCACATAGCAAACATCTCATAAATATGCGAACTCGTCTACCCGCCTGTATCGGTTCCTGAATATAATCTCAAAGAATTTCGCGCTCCATCGAGTTTCACTTATACGATATGCATTTTATGATTCTCAGGCCACCCACCGATGCATATCGTGACGTTGAAAAAATGGAAAAGTCCACTCAGACTTCTAAAAGCCCGCGAAAATCTTTGGCTTCAGAATTTCTAAAAATTCCGAATTGTCATCTTTGAACGTCGCGTTTTAACCCTTGTTCCACATGAAGTGAATCGTAAGATCTTTTCTGAATATAGAAGGCGACTCGCTCGTATTAGAATATCGGGTTGGAAACGTGTGAAAAGCTTTCTCGCGTAAGAGAGACATCTTGACTGCCTTAGCTCTTACGTGAAGTCGAATTTGCTTCTAAAAAAACTTAAACATTGTAAAACATAATCTATTGAGCTTAGGGAGTGAAAAGAGAGTGACACTAAGAAAAAGTGTGTTCTAATTTAGGTCTAAAGCTTTTTATCGTGGGTACAATGCGGGTTAGTGGATGTCATAATATATGTCTTCGATTATTTTATTCCAGGATATGCCGGTTTCCTTACGATATTTTCCTTCACTGTTTTTACGTCGCCCATGTTTCATTAATTTGCCAACAGAATACGTCATATTATTCTCTTATTTTTGTTCCTTTAGCATGTCAAGAGATAACAAAAGGGCACTTAAATGCCAGATCGGTACAGCTATTTATTATTACAATCCTCATTCAAATAAAAATATTAACAGGAATCCCGAAAACACTTCGGTCTAAAAATCCCCAACGGAATTGTGTACAACTTTAATATTATCGAAAACAACTATTTATATTTTCGCAAACAAATAAAAAGTAAATGTTTGTAATCCATAAAATTCAATTGAAACATCAAAAAGAAAGAACACATACATTAA
Organism: Apamea epomidion; assembly: GCA_947507525.1. NCBI lineage: Eukaryota > Metazoa > Arthropoda > Insecta > Lepidoptera > Noctuidae > Apamea > Apamea epomidion. The sequence goes on from OX382226.1 coordinate 1,184,325, forward strand.
AAACTTTATCGAGTCTGAGAAGTTGGGAAACATTTCAGATCAAATATTCAAATAAAATATGTCGTCGAAACTTGGTTGGACTTAAAAAATTGTGGCTTTGTACCAAGTTTGAGTCATTTATTACTTATGGTCACAGAAGGTACTTTAATGTGATTTGTGAAGTGCTTCTGGATCGATATTTAGGTATTCCGGTAGGAGGGTAGGAAGGGTCGGGGCACCGGTATGGGTGCGGTCCTTGAGGCGGCGACCAGCCCGCCGGTTGATCGCGTCCCAAAGGGTCATGGCTGTCCGGCTCATCCGAGAATACCGCACGGTCTCCGCTGAGGCGGCGAGCCTCCTTGCCGGATTGCCGCCATGGGATCTGGAGGCCAAAGTCCTCACCCACATATGGGAGTGGCGAGAGGAGGCAAAACGCCGGGGCGTTGCTCCGCTGCCGCGAGAAATCACGGCACAGCGGACAGAGCTCCGGCGGGATCTCATAGCGGCATGGAAAGTGCGATTGTCGCAACCCAGTGCTGGGCACGCCACAATAGCGGCGATAAGTCCCCTCTTTGAGGAGTGGCTAGAGAGGCGCCACGGCGCCCTCACCTTCCGCCTGACGCAGGTCCTCACCGGACATGGTTGTTTCGAGAGGTTCCTGTTCAGGATAAAGCGGGAGGAAACGCCAGGGTGTCACCACTGTGGGGATCGCCCGGAGGACACGGTGGAGCATACGGTGGAGGTCTGCCCGGCTTGGGCGGGGCCCGCCGTGTCCTCGTGGCGTTGATCGGCGGCGGCGACCTCCCGCGTCCGGCCCTCATACAGGCCATGGTACGCGTGAGTGAATGGGAGGCCGTCACCTCCTTCTGCGAAGCAGTAATGCTCGCGAAGGAGGAGGCGGAGCGCGTGAGGGAGAGGCAATCGCTGCACCCTCGCGCGCCTAGCCGCCGCAGGAGACGCCCTGGACGGGAGTCAACAGCTGACTCCCGGCCACCGTAGGCCCGGGCTTGCGGGCGGCGAGCTATGGGCAGCTCGCCGCCCGGTAAGGACCAGGCCCGGGTCGACGGAGCGTTGTGTTCCACGCGCGCCTCAAAGAGCTGTCAGCACGAACTGACGGGGTCCGCTAGGGCCGATGCCGCCGGGGCTGCGGGTTGTTCGAAAGAGATACCGTGGCCCCTGGCACAGGCAACTGAAGGAACACGGGTGGGTTTTAGTCAGTAAAAGTCTGACACTCCTTTCTGCTCCGCCCAGAGCGGGAGGAGTCAGTTGATGATTTCCCACCCAGAAAAAAAAAAAAAAAAAAGGTAGGAAGGGTTCATAACTCGAATTTGATAGAGAAGGAACTTTGTGTGTATGAATTAATATGTTTTTCTAAAAACACATATTTGTTTACGTGTTTGGAAACTAAACTGCAAACGCAGGATAGTATGTAAGTACATACTACGGATTCGCCATTTTAAACTCTAGTCTCCAAGTTCTCATGACGTAAGTCAGTGACGCTTTGATTATTTTGATAATGCTTCAATTCTTACTCATTACGCTACACATCATTTACGATTTCGCCAACCATTCTATACTGACAAATCCCGGAAATAATTAGGCAATTCCAACACAATTGCGCACGTGAACATCCAATATCACTATTACACCAAAACATAGGGTAACAATACAATTGTCGGCCATTTACACATTACACACTAGAATAGACTGCCGTCAGTATAATTGATGCGTGAACACCGTATTATTAATTGTGCCAATGCACAAATACTAACCAATGTGTGTCAGTTTGAAACTATTCTGAAAATACATACCTGTAATTTGGGAGTATTGGAAGCTGTAATTTTTGGAAATAGGTTTGATTTAAATCGTATCTAATTACAGTCATAGCGCTACAAGTTTATTTTGGCGCGTGGCGAAGATCGGAACTAACGCCGCCATCTTGTTTTTTGAATACATTTCAAATGACATTTTACAAAATAATTGGACGAGTGTTTACCAACAGCGCCCTCCTGTCAACGCCATTCGAGCGTCAAATGATCCTTCTTGCAATGTACAGTATGAAACGACGCGCGCTTTACTTGTGATTACCAAGTGTACAAACACGCTGTGAATGTGAATGTGTGTGTAAGCGGAGGGCTGTACTGTCCGAGATAATGGCGAAGTCGGAAGTGTGCACATATATGTGTGTGAGTGTGTGTTAAGTGCTGGCGCTACTCGTCTTCACGCACACATTCACATCGTGTTTCTACACTTGGTTACCACATATAAAGACCGCTTCGTGAGATACAATACTATAAATTAATATGCGATCGTCATTTATTTTGTTATCACAAATCTTGTTTGCTGATTATGAAGCGTGGTCTTCTTTTGCTGCATTGCAACGTACTGCTACGCATCAAGCACATAACCAGTATAAGCTGACTTCTGAGGGGCAATTCTCGTAATTTTAAGAACGTTCACAGTCTGATCTCAGTCTCAATCTGTCAAAAACACCTCTAATTTCCCTACATTTTGACAACTTTTTGACATTCGTTTGTCGCCGAAATGAGATAGCGACTAGATTTTGAACGTTTTAAATTACGAGAATTGACCTTCTGATTGTACGCATAACGTATACAATGCGAGGTCAGCTAAAACTGGAAAGTTATAGCTTGAAGTGTAGCCGTGTGTACCACTACTATCTACCTGACCTTTTTCCCAACTAAGTTGGGGCTAGCTTCCAGTCCAGTCCAGTCCAGTCCAGTAATTATGTTTTGGTCCACAATAACACATTATTATTCTGTCTTTATAATCATAGCAATATAGAAACTGTTTCATCAATAATTGATCGGTACAGATGGGACTTGATGAAATAACAGGTACGTGGGTACGGTTACGTCAGCCACAGACGCAATAGTGTTATGTACTATCATTATGAACTTGCATTACTCATGCCTGTATTCATCGAAGGTCTACTATATTGTATACATAGTAAAATGCCCCGTTGCTCTCGTGATTGTGACTGCTAGACATGGAGGTGCGAATCCCATGTCGGGCCAAGTGATATTTGAATTTTTTCCATTAGGAATCTCTCAATTGCTGTCATTAGGAAGTTGGTGAACATCCATCGTGACCGAAATACGGTCAGGAGGATAGTAATATTATTGTTATACTAGTTTCTGCTCCCGAATTCGTCCGCCTAAAATTTCTTGGTCCCCTAACCCACCGTGTCGCATCGCATCGCATCACCTGCTCGCACTGTTACTTCGATTTCGCTTAGCGTTCTTTCTTACATTTTGCTCAGCTCCCTTGAGTTCTAGCGTGATGTTATTTATGGGCTATCAAATGCAATAAGAGTTTTTCTAATCGGACGGGCAGTTCCAGAGATTAGCGCGTTGAAACAAAAAATACAAGCAAACTTTGAAGCTTTATTATTCGTAAGTATACCTAGATTATTACTACAAGCCGTGTCCTCGATTGGATTTCCGATCAGCAAAAAAGACGAACTGCCTTAAAACACTCATATTTAATACTTTAGGGGTATGTATAAAAATCCTTTCTGATTGCTTACTTACATAAGGAGTTCAAATTTCATGCTTCTAGACCCAGCGGCTTAGTCAGTGCGTCGTCTGTCAGTGAATGATTGAATTTAAGATTTTTATTAAGTACATCTAAATAGAAAATCCTCATTGTGCCAGAGACAGCAGTGGTGGCTCAGTAGAAATGGCCGCGACTTACGAGTTGCAGGTCATAGGTTCGAAACCAGACAGGCGCTTTACTTTGTGTAAATTATTTCATCACCACCGCTCTCAAAGCGGTGAAGGAATCATCGTGAGGAAACCGGCACGTTCCAGAGCCAAAAATTCGAAAACATGTGAAATCTACCAACCCGCACTGGGCCTGTGTGGTAGATTACGGCCCACTCCCTTTCGCTGAGAGGAGGACTGTGTCCCAGCAGTGGGAACATTATAGGGTGATTATGCTTATGCTTATGCATCGTGCCAGTCTTGTTATAAGTCCCAAGTAATTCTCGAAAAAATGACATTAATGCTAATGTATAAAACCTAACAACCAACGACAAAACTCATTAAAGTGACCTCCCCAAATTAGATGATATCTAAAAACTGGCTGTCCTCAGCGGTCATTCACGTCCTATTTGTCATATTATTGGGCAGACGTGTGCACTGGAGCGTGTGATCCAGGCGGGAAGCGGTAGATCTGTGACGTATGTTCACTGTGCGGTTAGTGGAATTACATATCTACCTGATTAAACGAGGAAAGTGTTTAGGTAGTAGGAAGGTATAAGCAAAGAAATTAAAAAAAAAATGTAACGGGTCGTCAAGAACGAAATTCAAAATGAAGATCCATGATAGCTGCTGTGAAAATGTTAAAATGACGTTTTTAGTCTTTATCACACTATTTGCTTAAGCACCGTCGAAAAATATGAAAAAGACACCCATGACGAAAAATTGTATCACGCGAACCCAAAAAATTACTTCTTTCAATTAATCTTAGTACAAACTGCAATAATGATATGTTGCAGCACATATTCTTCTACTAACTCAATAACAAACTAAATAATCCGTGACTTCTAACAGACACCTCGTATCAAGGTAGAACAAAGCCTCCGATCGATTGAGCTAAACAGCGCCCCACGAATCGCTGCCGTCCTAAAAATCTGTACTTAAATCTACCTACCTACTGTCATTATGTAGCAAAGTTAGGTAATTGTGTGGAGTGTACTTAGGCTAATTAAGTAGTTTGTCTTAGGGGCACAAGATGCCAGTAATTGTAACAAATAGTGCCCGAGGACGGTACCTTGCGAGTTTTTTTATTAACTTTATTGCCTAAGCTTGGGTAAGGTCACAGTGTGAGCGGGAAGCGGACGGCTTTCCTGGCAGTTTTGTTGGAATGTTTATTATTTAGCTAGAGGCATATTATTGAGTCATAATTATCAAGCCTATATTCCCCGAAGGAGTACTAAAGCAGGATTTTTAAGCGTTAATTATTATGTCTCACGTAATTTATGCGAACCTGAACAACTGTTACTCAGAATAATTTTTAAAGATATTTTCCTTACCCCAAATTTTATTTTCGAATTCTATTTTTGGTGCCTAAATTAAATGTTTACTATTATACTTAATTTTAAGTAATATAATTATGTCACCTTTAGCTGCCTACAACTTGCGTAACCGAAATGGAAGAACCCACTGGCTCCTGACAATTCTCGTAATTTTAACAACTCTCGCAGTTTGATCTGTCTCAATCTTTTAAAAATACCTCTTATTTCCCTACATTTTTGACAAGTTTTTGACATTGACTGTCTGTTTGTATTATTTGAGATTTTGAACATTTTTAATAACGATAATTGGTCTTCTGAAATGCAGGTACTCTAACCTAGCTCTGGAGCTAGGGTCTCACATTTTTATGTACATATAATGATATTATTATTTACTTTTGTCAAACAAGTATCGGTATCAGCCTAAAAATAGGTCAGCTAGTACCTAAAAAACAACGTACTTATTACATTTTCTAACAATATCTTTTCTTGTACAACTACCTAACCTAACCTACCTAAACACACATTTTCTTAGCTCTGTATTTTTCTTAACAGCATTATTCAGAGTTCAATCTCATTTAGCCTTTTAAAGAATCCCTAACAAATATTTAGTTAGATCCCTAAAATAGCGGCCTTTTATAATATTCTCCCTTATTTTAGAGAAATCTTTCAACTTTTCAAATTAGTAACCGTCGTCTGAAGTTTGATTCTTAGATTAAATTATTGAGTTAGGTAAAAGATTATACTCCTACTGTTTAAGTATTCTATTCATGAATTCTGCGCTTATCTATTTCACTTTAATCCAGGAATAGGAATCTCTCGAATCACGATAATGCAGCTTTGATAGGATTACTGTGGTTCAACTAGCAAAGCGGTCAGTCGCGGCAGCAAATAATACGGCAGTAGCCATTATTGTCGCAGCTTATATTGTGACCGAAAAGTCCGACACGCTTTGTAAAGCGACGTTGCCTTTACATACTAGACAGCAGGCAATGCTGGCATCGTAATAGGTAACCAGTACAGTTGGTAATGATGGGAGGTAATAAAGAAAGAAAGAAAAGGATTTAGATTCCAAGAATTAAATACAAAAGCCAAAAATACATTTGCAAAAAACTGTCGCTTCATGTAAAATACTGGTATTCAACTGCTTCCTGTTAGACTGGAATCCGACCCCAACATAGTTAGGAACAGGCTAGGCAAATTGATATACAAAAAACTAAAGGTATTTTTATCAACACTATTTTATTAGCACTTCACTTGTAACTAACTAACAATGTAACAAAATCTTAGAAGTCAATTTGTAGTTTAGATGACAAAACTATAATTTAGTATCTTAAACTTGATCTGATGATGAAGCCAGGATGTGCATAGTGGAATTCTTCAGAGGCTACTAGTAAACCCCTCGAGTTAGTTTTCATAATTATGATTTGTTTTGACGAGTCCAATAGATTGCATAATCGTGTTTGTTTTGTTTTTTTAATCTACATATTTTCCTACATATGCAACAATATTGTGCCCAATATGCAGAAAATTTATAAAACAGCTAAAAAAACTTTGTCACTGAGTATATTTACTAAGCAATAAATCGCCAAATGTATAATATAGCCTAATGTGAACTAACTGAATCCATTATGTGATTCTGCTAAAAAAAACCCTGTGATCTAGAAAACTAAGGTTCACAAATTAAGCAGAAAATTGAAACTGGAGCAATGCACGGTAGAATTTCTATTAGATTTAGTTTTTATGAGACAAAGCAGTAGCTACAGAAATGTAATAATGTTTCTTTCTATGACCTGAAGCTGTGCGTTCTATTTTAAAGTCAGTTTTTTTTGCTAAGAAACTGGTTTTGACTGCAAAAGGAAAGAGATTGGTTTTACGCGGAGTCTGACTACAAACTGACTGACTAACTTAAGCTGCAAGAAAATGTTACTATCGTTTTACATAGATCCATGCATCGATGACTCTCATTTTGTCCGTCCAGGGCCTTATTCTCTATTATTTATTATTATTTGTCTTAACAAATCCGGCCAATCCCGGGTCTATTTCGCGCGGTTTCGTTCATTGTGTCATTACTACTACGATTTCTTACTTCGACACCAAGTCAATTCCTTAGAATTTACGTGGTTTCGAAGTAAGTAATCGTTAAGTGGTCATAGTGAATTAGGGCCCTGTACGCAGCGACCCCTCCAATTGCGTAACACACTTTTAATCACAATCAGAAGGATTTTGACGGAAATACATTACCTCATATGTTTGAAAAATTCGTCTGCTTGACAACGTAAATGACGCAATGAATGTTGATGAATTGTCGAAATAAAAAGCTTTGTCATTGTAGGTGTTCTATGGAATCACCCCGCTGGACAGCTCTATCGTTTGCCTCAATTAAGTCCTACAAGGAAATAATTTCAAAGAATAAATAATATGATATTGAACAATAAAAACTTCAGGATAAAATAATCTATTATTTTCTATCGAAATAAAGACCTATAGCTTACTTGTGAAATTGTTTTGAGAGTCTTATTATATAGTTAGAGACCTTTGAAACAAGATTCTCCATTAGATTACTTTCTTATTAGCTCATAAATATGTAGCAGCCGTGTTTTATCTCGTTGAATGCATTAATGCCGTAAATAACGAATGGTAGGAGGCCACTAGCATATTTATCACTACTACGTACCAGATTATGGTAATATTATTGAATATTTCTGAGCAGATCTGAACCGAGGAGGAAATATAGATCGTTGTCCTTTCATGATACTCTTCAATTTTTTGAATTAATGATGGCTCTAGTTTTGAAACAAAGATTATTTTGTTGCTTGCCTAGTTGGTCTGGTGGCCGCAAGCGCTACTTCTGTGCCGGCGGTCCTGGGTTCAATTCCCAGGTCAGACAAAATTATATTGGGTGTCAAGTATCAAGAACTTCTCAGTAGAAGCCCGGAGTTGTGCGCGGTTTATGACTATAGTCGCGCCTCCCATTATACGGGACGTTAACGTAACTGGTGACATATGGGCATAATATAGGAACACTTTTGCCTTACCTTTCGGGGATAACAAGCCTGTTGTTATGTTATTAATTCGTTCGTATTAATTATGGCAAAAAATAGGTATTGTTTATAAATTATTATTTTTACAGAAACTTTGTACCTATACCGTTTAGACATTATTTTGAGCATTATTTTCATTTATTAGTAAAAAAAATATTCAATGAACAACAGAAGTCCAAATTCAAGAATTTCCAACGAGCAATGGAGCGCAGCATAATAATAATAACTCAAGTAGTAAAAATAATCATCTTTAATGTCTATCAATATAACATTACAAATACTTTGTGACATAGATACCAGCTATGCACCTGGTGGGTAGATACTTATCTAAATCTAACATACAAGTATCTGTATCTATTCTAAGAATATCGTTGTTATGAAAACATAACCAAGGAGTAAGTACTTAATTGAAGGATACGATGAGCAAACGTGAACAAACATGAGTTCGATTACCATCTGTTTGTTCACAATAGTACGAACATTTGATTTCAACTGATTTCTGTTGACGGAAACCTGCGTACCTCTTCCTTCTAGTTCTGTAAGGCTCTTTCACCTTCGGCCTATGCTTGATATTATTTGGTGTATAGATAGAAAATACATCATTATGGAGTTGTCATATTTCTTTGACATAAAACTATTCATTTGCTTGTCAAAACAATCAACCAAACTCCCTACTGGATCACCTTCACTTCTCGAATTAGTTTTGCAAACATTTGTTGCGCGAGCTTTTGTTCCGCAACCAACATTAATTTACAAAACTATCAGAATGCGTTCCCCAGCACAGCTAAAGTGTTACAAGGATCTCTTTGCCACTTAGATGACATTGAAAGACTGGCGCAGTTGGCAAACATTTCTGAAAATGTATTGTAAAGATTGCAAGATCCTAGAGAGAGAGAGAATTGAGAGATTCCGATTTAAGCAACGATCTAAAAGATACATTAGAATTTGTTTCCAGCGATTAGATTAACGTAATCGTCAAATTCTTAATTTAATAATTTAACGAAATTTATTATACATTACGACGAACATTCGCTTCACGAATTAATTTTTAAGCCGACGTGCGTTAGCTTTAAAACGCTTAAAGTTAACGCACGTCGGTTTAAAAATTAATTCGTGAAGCGAATGTTCGCCGTAAGTACCCACGTTCCTTACAACACCAGACAAGAAAGTTAAAATTCATATCCTGATGACTGAAGAAAAGATGGCTCTGGATATGGAAAGTATCTACAGTGTATCTTGGAAAAGGCTATTTATGATCTAGCAGAAAACTGTGCTCAATCAGGGAGGGGCAAAAATCTTAAGATGCTAATCAAATAGTTAGTAGGTAAGGTAATTTAACTCCAAAACATTGTCGATATTTGGTGCAACATCAACATATTTCTCCTCAACTTTATTCAAAATCAACATAAACATCCAACACAACACAACTCAATAAAATAAAAATAAAACCGTGCAACAAAAGCAGGTTTACAGGGAAGCAGGTTGTTATAAAGACACGAACGTTCACTGGCTCTGTTAGACGTTGAATTGCAAGCGATCTATTGGAGGTACAATGGGACCCCAAACGGCTGCTATCAAAGACCTGAGGCATTCGATTACTGTACGGATCGAGTGTAGAGGCTAGGAAGGCTACACACATGCGATTGGTTGCGATTTTGTTGAGGTACTTTTGTTGTGGACAGGCAGGGAGAAGTCATCGAATGTAAGCTACGATTTTGATGAAAATTAGATTCTTAGTTAGATTCTCATATTTTTATTCTTGTTAATAAGAGATTGTTTAAGTCTTTGTGGAATATTTTTCAGCCACACTCTCACGCACCAACCTTGCTGATTTGCTCATCTCTTGACTGCATTAGCTACCATTGCAATGTGATGGTGTTGGCACATGTCATGTCATCGTGGCGTTAGTTTTGTCCAGTCAGGAAAATTAATTGTTTATCAAATTGACAATACAAAGTGTGTCAATTTGGATAAGCAATTCGTCGTGTTATAACCGATCAATTTTCTTGACTTTATTAATTAAACTAACACGATATAAGAAAAAAAAAATTTTGGTTATTCCGTCCCAAAAGTTCAAGTTTTTTTTTTTGCTGTACTCTCCCTTTGATGGGCAAAGGCCTTCCCCAAATCCTTCCAGGAACTCTTTTCCCGCGCCACCTTAAATCAGTCGCGGTTCTCGCGGTACGCGTCCAGGTCATATCGCCCTCTCTTTCTGAGCTGGCTTCGGCGGAGCCGCCCATCTTCAGGCACCCATTGTGTGGAAACTTGTGCCCAGTGGTAATTGTGCATGCGGCTGATGTGACCCTCAATCCCATTTTTTGTGTGTATATACAAAACTTTTACAATGTACCTCCAAAAAAATCTTTAGCACATACTCGTATATGTCTTGTAAACCGCCTAAGATTATTATCGGAAACTTAAAATAGTGCTGGATCGCGACGGAGCGTTTAAATGTGACTACCAATACGTTGAGAGCTGTGTCAGATTATTGGCAATCCTAGGAAGTGGGAGTGTCACAAGAAATGTGCTGCATGTTTGAGGGTAGTGTTGGCTGGCGGGGAGAACAGTGATAGTGTCGGTTTATTTATAAACGATTATTGAAGTTAAGTGACGTTTATGAATAAAGGGGTAAGTGATGGAAACATTTAAGTATAAGTTTTAAGTGTTTGGAAGGTAGGTAGGTATGTAAGTAAGTATTTAATTAATTACAATTATTAATAGGGACACTTATTAAAGGATTAATGGAGAAGAATTTAGTGAAAAACTTGATTGTATTTGGGGTAGTTGGAATGTTTTATTGTAACACCATAAGAGTGTGAAATAGTTTTGGGAGGCTAAAATGAGTAGTAGGTATCAATTTCTAATCGAGTTTGGATATTCGTGTTTTAGCCCGCCGTAATACAGGGCCCCGTTAAATTGGCTAGGGAAACTCTGCATACACGATAATATAAAAGGAATTGATTTTTTTTTCACAGACTTTTCGTCACATCGCCAACAAGTCGCTTTCCCGCCTCATGTACCACCGGCCTAACATCAAACGGGGCCTCCTTTGAAGCACAACGCTGTCGCTCCACTTGATCCGCGATGATCCCCGTTGTTGCTACCTGCAGACTTTGATGGACAACGCTGTAATAGACTGGGTGAAATGCAGCTGGATGAATTGTTTACGTTTATAGGGCACACTGCCTTATAAACGTTTGTGAATGAATGTAAAGTAGGTACACTTCGGTTATGGTTCTTGGATGCATTGATTGTCGCTGTTATTTTGGTAGAAATAACTTTGCTACGTAACATTATATGCTCTACTAATAGTAGCATTGGCTAAATAACAACAGCCGCACAGGTCGATCGATCAGGTTAAACTACGCTTGCCGCGGTTGGTCTGTGCCTGGGTGACCATCTTTATATACCGAGACCCCTCCGTACCTCGGAAAGTACGTTAAATCTTTGGTCCCGGCTGTCATTCGTGGATCTTTGACCGTCGTTACGGGTAGTCAAGAGCCCGAAAGTCTGACAACCAGTCTAACCAAGGGGTATCGTATTACCCAGTAACTGGGTTGTGGAGGTCTGATAGGCAGTCGCTCCATGTAAAATACTGGTATACAAATGCATCCGGTTAGAAAGGCAGCCAGATGATGAATTTTTGCATTGAAGTTGCATATAAAATACAAGAAATTTCACGCGGACGAAGTCGCGGGCAAAAGCTAGACTATGAGAAAAAACAACGTACGAGTAACTATGTTTCATTATTGTGTTGATCGATGTTGTCTCTCTAATACTCCCAAATTGAAAAAAAAAAAACAAAACAAAAACAGTTCCAAATTGTTTGATCAATTTAGATCAAACAATTTGGAACTGTTTTTGTTTTTTTATTTGTTTTTTTTTTTACAAGCTTTTATGTAACTTGCGATGTATGTATGTATGTTCGGCTGGACTCTTGCAACTCAATTTTGAAGCAAATATCTTGAACCGAGTGAGCTGAAATTTTGCATGCATATGTAAATCGGATGACAATGCAAAATTATTATGACATGGAGCTGATCTGAAGGAACCGGAAGGTGGCCATAGGAGCTCGGTAGTTAAACGACACAACCACATCGAGTTTGGACTCGTTTGATCCGTCTTGACGAGAACTTTGGTGCTAGATGGTAACCAGGGTCTGATGATGGAGCTGGAAGATGGCCATAGGAACTCGGAAATTAAACGACACAACCCCATCGAGTTTGCGGTCGTATGATTCGTCTTGACGAGAACTTTGGTGCTAGATGGTAACCAGGGTCTGATGATGGAGCTGGAAGACGGCCATAAAAACTCTTTTAATTTTTCTGTTTTTCTTCATAATGAAACTGTTTGGAAGTGTGTTAATTTCCAAGACTCTCTTTCTTCATAACACAGTGGTACTATTTAAACGTCGATATTGATGATTAATGACTAACTTTGTCCTTTAATCTACAACACAATACACACATTGGATCGTGATAACACAACGGTCAAGAATAATATTAAACTACCCGTTTCAAAGATAAACATTTCACAAGATAGTCTCGTTGCCCCGGGGTACAGGAGCGATACAGATATAGGTACGATTCAGCTGAAGCAGGAAGCTAGCAGGGAATGCGAAAACTAGGAGCAGAGTCACTTAGTTTTCGCATTCCCTGCTAGCTTCCTTAGCTATTGAGTTGCTGACAATGTCTTTATATTTAACTGCTGTTAGATAAATTGATTTGTTTACATTGAATACTTGCTTTGTTTTGAGAGGGTTTAGAATGTCACGCAAACCAGGCAAATACAAGGCATACCAATTGTGCTCCAATTCTACGATGATTTTTTATAATTAAAGAACTGCCTTTTTGAATTTTAATTTTCACTCTCAATCTACGGCTTCTCTTTATGGTGTACATAATAAAGAATATTCTATCTATGTATCTTATTAGCATTGTCCATGCTCCAGTGGCCAGCGCCCTTTTGATTCAAAAGTCTTTATATGAAAAGGTTTTTTATTTTCCGAAATGTGTAAAATTAATTGAAAAACAATGACTTATAAAAGTAGGTATTTTATTCTTCGACAGATCACTATATTCTTCTGGTAATATTTGACTTCTGAGATGGCAAAATTTACGATTCTCTTATCTGTAGGTAATCAGATCCCCGCATTAACTCGACAAATTTACTACCCTCGCTGATTTGCCCAATATTCAGCCCCCAACAAGCTAATACTACACATTTCCCTCCAATTCCCCGAATCAGTGTCCCCAAAAGAAATAATGTGGCAACATTGTCCAAGTTTGCAGTCACCACGGTCGTTACCGTTATTGCGCTCTGAGAAGTTCCGAAGAAAAATAACGCACAAGTTACATATCTTAGGTTCGGAAGTGGGGGTTAATTTATTTTAGATCGCTTCGTTCGTGTTGTTCGCTATCGATTCTGTTGTACGCCTTTCACGAAGTTCGGCCAGTCGAAGTTCGGGTTACGAGTTTTAAATGATTAGCTGGAAGATGTTGTACCTGTCGTTGTGTAGTAAAGTGTGATGTTTAAAAGAGTCATCATCTCCCTAGCCCAACTATGTTGGGGATGGCTTGCAGTCTAACCGGATGCAGCCGAATACGGAATAAAGTATTTTACATGAAGCGACTGGCTGATTTCCGTAACCCAATAACAGGGTAACAAGAAACCCCTAGGTAAGACTGCAAAAAATAATGACAAGACACCAGTAGCTAATGTACCTAAACATAATTATTCATTTGAAATAATTTTCCATGTATCTATTGTATACAGGGTGGCAGGGACATTGTCGCGCAATCTGTAATCATGAATTCAGTCCATGATCCTGGACCCCGTAACGTAGAAATTCATAGTCGATTATCAACAAAAAAAAATCTGCTGTTTCTTAAAAAAGTGCACGACGCGTTTTTTTGTTTCCAAATTATTTCTGTAGGTTACCTGGCTGATCTGACAATTACAGTAGAATTTAGCGTCGTAGAACATTCTCAGAAACGTTCTCATATTTTAAAGCCCTCCAATACATTGTCTTTCACTGTATTCGATACATACATATTATAAATTAAAGTCTTTCTCAACTACGCAAATGATTTTGATGTGGTGTTCAACATCATTATTACTGGAGTTTCATTATTATTATTTTGTTTACATTCATCATCGTCATCATTTCAGCCGAAAGACGTCCACTGCTGAACATAAGCCTCCCCCAAGCATCGCCACTTCGACAGGTTTTGTTTTTTTTCACCAGGTCATCGGTTCATTTTGTGCGAGACCTTCCATGCAACGTCTTTCCGTACGCGTTCGCCTGTCGAGAACCTTTTGACTCCATCGGCCATCTGCTGTGCAAGCAATGTGCCCTGCCTCCCCTCGATACCTCTATTATTATGTGTTTTTATTAAACTTACATATTATATAGAAATCTCCATGTTTAAGTCAAGTCATAAAAACCGTGCGAAGCAGGGCCGGGTCACTAGGAAAACAATAAAATCAATAAATAAACCTGAAACTGCCGTAACGACCTATTATTCTTATATTACGAGTAAGTCTATCTTATTTATGTAATCGGAAACGCAGCTAATTGTGTTCTTTTGAATAAAATATATTTTATGCTAAATATTTATTGATATTCGATTATAAAAATAATTTTGTGTGTTCAAAGTTATAGACATGAAGCGAGTATTACAATAAATTAACACATAACATCACGCCGGTATTCTCCGAAGGGTAAGGCAGGGGTGCACCTGGGGTGCCAGGGCAGAAAACCTCCACGTGTGCCTGGGGACTGGAGTTCCCTTCTGGATACGTCCGGGGGGAAGACCAGTTTTCGGGCCGGTGCATCCTGGGGTGCGGGCAGCTATTTCTCAGTGGGATTTTTTCCCAATGAGATCTCGCTGCCCGCATGCTAATGTTCTGCCAAGAGGAACGCTCCACACAAGCCGCTATGAGGAGCAGAGCGGCTACTGTGTGGAGTAAGAGCGGGCCTGGTGTGCACTTACCCTGCCGCCGGGCAGGCAGGAGGGGATAACCCCCCCCTCCTGCCACCGTTAATATCGTAGCCCCGAAGATTGTCAAGGTCATGTCTCTGACTTTTGACGGGGGTCGAGGGTCTTGGCTTAACCGCCCGGACCGCGAGGAAGATTAACCTCTATAAAAAATTCCCCAAACCTCCAAGCGGCGGCGCACCGTGAGGGAGGTAGTAAGCTTGGCTAATGGGTAGCTTGATTTAGTCACTAGTGCGAACCACGGATTTTTGAGCAGGTACCTAAAGTTTTATACTCGTGGGAACAATTATGGAAAAATACTTAAAACAAAAAACTACAAAAGACGAAGGGAGGAGTGATGCGGTGTCGGAGTCCGATGCTGCATCTGGAGGAGCGAGCACGGGAGGCTCAGTGAGCCCTCGCCGTGACCAGAAGACGGCCGCTGCTAAAAGAAAGGCCCATAGCAAGCGGCCAAGGTCAGTGGACGGCCAGGGGTCGTCCTCTGACGGGGAGCTGGCTTCGGCCAGAAAAATCCCCACCAGCAGGCGGGGAGGAGCCCGAGAGCGAGGCGCAGGGAGGGGGCTCACTGCTCGGGAGGCCGCAGAAAAAGCGGAGGAGCCCGCAAAGGAGGGGGGTTCTGGTCGCGTGTCCGCATCAGAGACCTCAAGCGACGAGGCGGCTGAGGTAGGCGGCCCTGATGCGGACCGCAAAGAGAGGTTTGCGGCGGTCGTGGAGGCCGCGATCCGGGACGTGGCCCTGAAGAAGTTACAGACTTCTAAAAACAGGGCCATAGTCTCGGCCAAGGCCTCCATCATGGCGGCGGCGGAAGCCATTCACATCGGGCCCCCGCCGGACGTAACGTCCGATATGCGGGCGGAGGTGGCCCGCTTGACGGCTGCCATGGAGCTCCTCCGAAAGGAGAACGAGGAGCTCCGAGCGGACCTGGCCGGGATGCGAGCGGCCGCCAGAGCGCAGACAATCCCACCACCAAGCCAGCCCGTGCCGGTGGAGAACCAGGTCCTGAACCTGGTTCGGCAGGAGCTGGCGACCTTCCAGGCGCGGTTCGCCGTCCTGGAGGGTATCGTTCTGCGCCCTCCCTTGGCGGGTAGGACGGCCCCAGGGCCTAAGGCGGCCTCGTACGCGGCCGCTGCCGCCCCTAAACCCGGGCCGTCTGGCCGGGCCCAGGCGCCGGCCAAACCGGCGTCGGCTAGAGGAGCCCCGGCGCCGGCGAAACCGACGTCGGCTGGTGGAGCCTCGGCGCCGGCGAAATCGGCGCCTGCCGCCAAACCTGCGGTGCCAGCCCAGAAAAAGGGCAGAACGGCTGGGGAGGGGAAGGCCCCAGAGCCTACGCCTCCCCAGAACAAATCTCCCACGACCAACACCGAGTGGCAGGTGGTCGGGGAGAAAAAGAAGGCGGCCAAGGCGGCCAGAAAAAAGGCGCAGAGGAGGCGCCGCAAGGAGCGAGCCGTTGCGGCTAGGCTTCGCTCCCCCAAGACCGCGGCTGTAGTCATCACACTACAGCCGGACGCGGTCAAGAGGGGGGTGACCTACGGCGACGTGCTCGCCAAAGCGAGAGCGACGGTGGATCTCCAGGAGCTGGGGATCACCGGAGGTCTCCGGCATAGGGTGACCGCCACTGGTGCCCGCATGCTGGAGGTCCCCGGTGCGACGAGTGGCCCCACCGCTGACGCCCTGGCTGAAAAGTTAAGGGCGTCCCTCAATGCGGACGAGGCTCGAGTCTCCAGGCCCGTCAAGTGCGCGGATATGCGCATTGTGGGCCTGGATGACTCGGTGACGGGGGCCGAGGTGGTAGCCGCCGTCGTCAGGACGGGCGGGTGTCTGACCGACCAGGTGAAGGCGGGCACCCTACGTCCTGACTTCACGGGTATGCGAACCATAACGGTTAGCTGTCCCGTGACGGCGGCGAGGAAGATAGTGGAGGGCGGAAGGCTCCTGGTGGGCTGGGTGTCAGCGCAGGTCAAGCTGCTGGAGCCCAGACCTCTAAGGTGCTATCGATGCCTCGTGGGGCACCATGTGAGCGTCCAATGCACCTTAGAGGACCGCAGCACTCTGTGCTTCCGCTGCGGCAAGCCCGGACATACGGCCGGCTCGTGCAACGCCGCGCCGCACTGCGTCGCATGTGCGGCTGCTGGCAAGCCGGCCGATCACCGGGCGGGGAGCAAGTCCTGCGCTCCACCCGCCGAAGCCAGGAGGAAGGGCAGGCCCTCCGCCGTCGTCGCCACCACCACCGTCGCCGCCACTGTCGCCGCCACCGCCACCGCCGCCGCCGCCGCCGCCGCCGCCACCACCGCCGCCGCCGCCGCCGCCGCCGCCGCCGCCACCACTGCCGATAGGGCCCGGGGGGGGGCTGAAATGGAGGAGTAATAACTCCTCCACTACGCCTTCTCCAGGCGAACATCAACCACTGCGCCTGCGCTCAGGACCTGTTGCTCCAGAGCATGGCGCAGTGGTCGATTAACGTCGCCGTGGTCGCTGAGCCGTACTTTGTCCCGCCCAGGGATGACTGGGTGGAGGACCTGAACGGCTCAGTGGCCATAATTTCGTCGGCCGCCGCCGGTACCCCGTCCCTCGAAGGTGTCACGAGGGGACAGGGGTGCGTAGCAGCACGGTTCGGAGAGATTGTAGTAGTGGGAGTATACTTCTCTCCGAGCCGAACTCTCGCCGAGTTCCAGAACTCTTTAACAGAGTTGAGTGTCGTCGTCGCCAGAAACCACGCCTTCTCCGTGCTAGTGCTCGGGGACTTCAACGCCAAGAATTTGGCCTGGGGTTCCCGTTGCACGGATGTGCGGGGCAGGATGGTGGAGGACTGGGCTCTGGAAACAGGCCTGGTCGTCCTAAATCGGGGTTCTGTTCCTACGTGTGTGCGGATGCGGGGCGAGTCGGTGGTGGACATCTCGTTCGCCAGCCCCGCTCTGTCACAGCGTGTCATTGACTGGCGCGTCATGGAGGAGGTGGAGACCTACTCCGATCATCGGTATATCCGGTTTGAGGTCTCCACCCAGCCCTCTAGTGCGCTGGTCCAACAGGCCCCGAGTGGTCCGCGGTGGGCGCTGAAGCAGCTGGACCAGGAGCTTCTCCTGGAAGCCTCGATCGTGCAGGCCTGGGTGTTTTCACCGGACAGGCCTGCTGATATTGACGATGAGGTGGAGTGGTTCCGGGAGGCCATGTCCGAGATCTGTGACGTGGCAATGCCCCGAGTCCGGCCAGGATGCGCCCGACGTCAGGTGTACTGGTGGTCGCAGGAGGTTGGGGCGCTACGCAAGGCGTGCGTCGACGCGCGACACCGGTACACCAGGCACCGCAGGCTCCGCATCCGCCCTCCGGATGCGGAAGCCACGGAGGTGGAGCTATACGACGGGTACAGAGCGGCGAAGACCGCCCTCCAACAGGCTGTTCAGCGGGCCAAGGATATGGCCCGCGAGGAGATGCTGGAGACTCTGAACAGAGATCCATGGGGGCGCCCCTACAGAATGGTGCGGAATAAACTCCGCACATGGGCCCCCCCGCTGACGCAGAGTCTCCGCCCACAGCTGGTGGAGGAGGTGGTGAGCGCTCTGTTCCCTTCACGGGGGGAGCATACTCCCCCGCCTATGGCTCCGCCACTTGCGGTGCCCGAAGCGGACCACACGGACGACGACGACGACACCCCTGAAGTGACCGGGGTAGATCTGAGAGCGGCGGTAGGCAGGCTGAAGGCCAAAAATACCGCCCCGGGACCCGACGGCTTGCCGGGTAAAGCCTGGGTCCTGGCCTCGAGGGCTCTCGGGCCTCGACTGGAGGCGCTCTTAAGCGCATGCATGGAGAGAGGCCAGTTTCCACTCCGTTGGAAGACGGGGAAGCTGGTCCTCATTCAGAAGCCAGGGCGCCCTGCGGACTCTCCGTCCGCATACCGGCCCATAGTGCTGCTCGACGAGGTCGGCAAGCTCTTTGAGAGAGTGATTGCGGGCCGCCTCGTCGGGCACCTGGTGAGGATGGGGCCGGATCTTGCGGAGTGCCAGTTTGGCTTCCGCAAGGGGCGCTCGACGGTGGACGCCATCATGCGCGTGAGAGCCCTCACGACGGGGGACGCGGTGTCCCGGGGTGGGGTGGTCGTGGCGGTGTCACTCGACATCGCCAACGCGTTCAACACCCTGCCCTGGAGCTGCATAGGGGAGGCACTCCGGTATCACCGGGTGCCGACTTACCTCCGTCGAATAGTCGGGGCGTATTTGACGGACAGAGCCGTCATCTACCCCGGTCGCGACGGGAACTGGAACCGGCGAGAGATGTCGTGCGGTGTCCCACAGGGATCGGTTCTGGGGCCGCTCCTGTGGGACATCGGTTACGACTGGGTGCTGCGGGCCGACCTCCCTGATGGCGTCAGCGTAGTTTGCTACGCTGACGACACGCTGGTCCTGGCGCAGGGGAGGTCGCATCAGGCGGCGGCCGACGCGATGACACGCGGGGTTGCGATAGTCGTGGAAAGGATCCGGCAGTTGGGTCTCGAGGTGGCATTGCACAAGTCCGAGGCCATGTCCTTTCATGGGCCTCGGTACGGGCCACCTTCGGGATCCCAACTGATGGTAGGAGGGGTTCACATCGGCGTCGAGAATACGATGAGATACCTGGGTCTCGTCCTCGACAGCCGGTGGAACTTCGTCGAGCATTTCCGACGTTTGGCCCCCAAACTGGAACGGGCCGGGGCCGCCCTAAAGCGGCTTCTGCCCAACCTGAGGGGGCCAAACGCCTCCTGCCGGAGGCTTTACGCAGGGGTCGTGCGGTCCATGGCCCTTTACGGGGCCCCGGTGTGGGCGCGTTCACTGCGGCTTCGAGCCGCACACTATCTGAACGCGCCCCAAAAGGTGGTTGCCGTAAGGCTTATAAGGGGGTACCGCACGATCTCGGGCGAGGCAGCAAGCCTCCTTGCCGGACTGCCACCATGGGATCTGGAGGCGATAGTCCTCGCGCGCCTGTATGACTGGCGCGCGGAGGCACTACGTCGGGGGGAAACTCTGCACCCGCGGCAAATCGCTGCGGAGCGGACGGACCTCCGGCGCGGTCTCATGGTGGAATGGAAGGCGCGACTATCGCAACCCAGCGCAGGGCACGCCACGATAGCGGCGATAAGACCCCTCTTTGAGGAGTGGCTAGAGAGGCGTCACGGCGCTCTCACCTACCGCCTGACGCAGGTCCTCTCCGGACACGGATGTTTCGGGAGGTTCCTGCACATCATCAGGCGGGAGGAGACGCCCGGGTGTCACCACTGCGAGGATCGCCCAGAGGACACGGTGGAGCATACGGTGGAGGTCTGCCCCGCTTGGGCAGAGCACCGCCGTGTCCTCGTAGAGGCGATCGGCAGCGGCGGCGACCTCTCGCGTCCGGCCCTGGTGCAAGCCATGGTCCGGGGCGAGAGGGAGTGGGAGGCGGTCACCTCCTTCTGCGAAGCAGTCATGCTAGCGAAGGAGGTGGCGGGATGGGCGAGGGAGAGATCCTCACGCCTCAGCCGCCGAGGGAGACGCTCCGGGCGTCGGGAGCCGCGTGACGACTCCCGGCCACCGTAGGCGCGGGCCTGCGGGCGGAGAGCAATGGGTAGCTCTCCGTCCGATCAGGACCAGGCCCGTGCCGGACGGCGCGTAAGTGTTCCACGTGCGCCTCAAAGAGATGTCAGCATAGATGACGGGGCCCGACAGGGCCGAAGCCTGCCGGGGTAGCGGGATCGTCCGAAAGGGTTACCGCTGCCCTGGTACATAAAGGGCTAAGGAAGGAACACGGGTGGGTTTTAGTCAGTAAGAGTCTGACACTCCCTTCTGCTCCACCCAGAGCGGGAGGAGTCATTTGATGATTTCCCATCCTGAAAAAAAAAAAAAAAAAAAAAAGGGGTGCACCTATAGGGTGTATAGTGGGTACGTTACGCCAAATTCCCCAACAAAACATGAATAACACCTAGATCGGCCCGAGGATCTAACCCGGGACCGCGACTCAACAGTCACGCTTGCGACCACAAAACCAATGGAGCATTCAATTAAAAATAATCTACCCTTGAAATACTCTCAACCTTCACCCTTAAAATACTTTTAAATAGACCATAATATTTTCCCGTAAGCCATTAACTAGCTAAACAGCTCATTAAGTAATTCCGAGTCGATAAGCCCGCATACTTATATTATTTATACTCTGTTTGTCGGCAAACGGGCCGCCAATTAGAAGTGTTTGTGTAAACTACGCTAATATCTGCTATGCTGCTGATTAGTACACAGTTATCATGTTATTTGGGCCAGTTTATTAACGTGCAGTGTTCTAAATTGTACTGAGTCACAGTTTTTGTAGACTAACTTAGGGAGAATATGAAAAAAATGCCAATACCTTGTACAAGCTGGATCTTCCCTGTTCTTTCTTTTTTTTTTTTTTACTTTCACACTTCTGTGCAAAGCTTTCAGAGGCGCAATTCTCGTAATTTAAGAACGTTCACAGTCTGATCTCAGTCTCAATCTGTCAAAAAATCCTCTAATTTTCCTACATTTTAACAGGTTTTTGTCATTTTTTTGTCGCTGAGGTTAGACTGCGTCTAGATTTTGAACGTTTTAAATTACAAGAATTGGCCTTCTGAAAAGCCTTTCTAGAAGTTCATGTGGTTTCATGTGTTAATTTTTACCGATATCGTAAAAAAAAAAAAACAAAATAGGGTATTCATATGCTACTGGCGGTGAAAATAGTAAACAATCTACGAGGTAGGTAGATATGTAAGCGTCATCACTTTTGCAGTGCTGACCAAATCACCTTCTAACAGCACCCTTAAACCAAATCTTTGTCTACAAACCCCACTAATCATAACTTAAACCCTCAATATCTTTCGGCGGTCACTTCCAACAGTAAACCTATTTGTTTGTCGACTAACTGACCTTGCCTGCTTCACTCCGACGCCGGCAAATAGCGGCCACAATAGGGTTGCTGAAATTGAAATTACAGGTTATTTTTTTGGTATTGTTTTTGACACTTTTAATCGTTGCGTTTGATTGCTTTTTTTGTTGAATTCCATCTTGTGTTTAAAGATATTTTTAGAACGAAATGTTTTGGTGTTTATTTTTCTTGTATATAATTGAAGCATTTGGCCGGTAAGCGCAGTCATTGGTTTAAATAAAACACAACTAAAACAAATCATACCTGGTGACATGTGGATGTAGGTACTATACTTCTGTGTTCAACCCTTCGGGAAATACGAGCGTGATGTTTTGTTGTGTTGATTTACTAAGTAATTGAATTTTAATCAAAGGCGGTTTGAAGTTTCTCAGCATACAAGTTTGGTTGACGTCTCAGTCCTACAAAAACCTCATCATCCAAAATGTTGCTGAACAGAACAGAAAAAAATACCCTTGAAATAACAAAACATCTTTTCGCAAGCACAAAAGTTAAACAGCCTTTATAAAACAAGAGTACTTAAGCACCTAGTTGGTCCGTACAACCCTAGATAGGCCACGGACAATGTCGCTGAACAAGGCTATTTGGGCACTCGACCCACAGGTAAACGAAGGCGCGCTTACCTACCGGTAAAGGTAAACGAAGTACGAACGAAGGAGATAAGGCGTTGGACTTCAATCTATAGAGTTTGTGTTCATAAAAGCTAAAAAGTTGAAGTGTACATGAATAAATACAGAATTAAATAGCAGAATGTAGTGGGCATGAAAAGCGATTTCATAAATGACTAATCAAAGACAGAGAGAGCAGGATAAGACGATAATGATATTGAGTAAAACAAGCTTATAATTACTTTTAACTTACCGTTCAAACATACCGTTTCGATGCTCGTTCCAAGGACCGTTTATTTGTACAGCGTACCGCTTTAATGCCGATATTAATTTAACATACGTATACGGTTTCGCGTTTTCGTTTTATGAATACATTTTAATTTCATTAAATGTTATTCTTTATTTCCAATTTTATAAAATCTTGGAGCAACCTATACCTATAGAACTGTAGCGTAGGGGTCACTTGCCAGGGTCGCGGATCATAACATCGCATCATCACCATTGAGAAATAAATGTCTTAAACCATAAATTAGTAGATATAAATAAAAGATGTTATCACAATTTGTTAACTATAAACGAATTACAATAATTTATCCTTAAATTACAATGCAAAGATTTCGATTAAAAACAGCGATTTAGACCCCTCTTCTACAAATATATATCAACCCTTGAACATCTTTCTAGAATTCGGTCCTAAAACCACAAACATAACCCACAACAAAGAGTGCTTACTCCAAACTTGGGCCAATAACTTAGGCACCTACTTCAGTGACGGTCGATCAAACACTTGACATCAGATTAGTGGGATCCTCCAGGTATCTACGACATAAACTTGCTAATGGCCAATAACTATCAAAGTGTACTAAGTAATGTTTAGCGTTGAACCAGCTTGCAAGTTTTGGTATGATTTTGTATTAGGGCCCTTATATATGGGCTTGGATATCTTGGGAATGCTGTCGCTGTCTATCTATGGTCCCAATAATTTCTTCGTTGGTTTAGGCTTCAGTTATAGATGATTTAATACTGTTATGATGAGTGTGTTGGGTTATTTTGAAGACTTAGAGCCTGGAGCTCTGGATAAGCACTTTCTGCTTTACTTTGCCAAGAAAAGTAAGCGTCGCATATGAATGTGAACATTATTCGTATATCAGTAATGTTCATATTCGAATGAAACGGCTTTTACGAATATGACAATTATGTGCATAAAAATAAGGTTCATAATTGTATGGAACGCTTACTTTCCTTTGTGAAGTCAAAGTGCGATCTGTTAATCTTAGGCCTCCATAAGTCTTAATTTTTGGTCAATAGTGGTGCCAAGGTAATATTTTCTCGTACGATTTCTGCAAATGTACGATTAAAGCCAATTCCACCTTTTCACCCCATCATACAAGGCCCGTTAAACTTGAAAAGTTCGATCCGTAAGTTCGTTGCAGACGCATGATTAGATCTTACATACATCGCAAGTTTTCAACTTCGCCATAAACTTTGAAGCAACGAGCAAATGCCGCCTGACCTAGTTACGACACGACAAACTGTATGTAGTTTGCCATTAAGAAAACTATAGTTAGCAATATAGAGATAGGAAGATATGTGCTGCTGTGTATCGACCTGATCTGTCCTAATTTGCGTTTTGCTCAAGTGGAATAATTGTTATGTTCGGTTGCTTGGATGTCCAGGAACAGTTCACTATTCCTGCCAATCATGCTGTATACAATTTAAAGACTGATGCAATTATTCTTTTTTTTTTCATTGCTTCAAAGTTTTCTTCCGCATAATAAAAAGTTATCTTACGTTTATCTGTAACTAAGATTATTTACGAACAAAAAAGTTCTACATAGCTAATTCTCATTTCTTTTGGCATGACATAGAAATCGGAGAATCCATAAAACTTTTGAATTTTCGCTGACTCAGATCTCCACTCTCCGTTATCCAACCATAAAACCAGATCTTTATACATTTCCAATTGCAGTGCAGAATCAACTGGCAACAAAAGCAGAGATAACGTACTCCATGCTCAGAACGACATCGTAACATTGGCAAGATTATAAAAACATGCCATAAAAATTGTGTATCCTAAGAACGAATAAATATTCATTGTACTAGTCAGCCGTATTCAGAAGACTTTATGTTTAGTGAACCAAAGTTGAGATTCCTTTGACGTGTGTGAGGAAAGTTAAGCAACGTAGCTTATGCTTTAAGCTTAATAGAGCGTGAGTTATCACGGATATGACCTCGAAATTTGACATTCTTTTATTGATAAGAATATCGCTGTTATTCGCGTGTCGGTGGAATTTTGTTTGGACGACACCGTTTTGCTACTATAGTAGTTAGTTATATGGCATTGGTTGGACACGGTAGTTCTAGCAAAGATGTCGCCACAGATTGTATGAATTTTGGACTTTTCTGGTTAGAAATGTGAAACAATATAATGATGATATTGCAAGCTAAAGCTCGCTATTACTTTGTTCACTAAATAACGGAAACTTTAGTTTCCAAGATTTCTCTTCAGAAATAATCTAGCCCATCGTTAAAGATACAATACAATGATTCACGATGTCGAATACAGAATACACGATTTTACACTTTTCGATTACAAAATAAATCTATGCACCTTCAGAAAAGTATAGATCAAAGAATCAGATGTGACTCCATCAGACTCGTATATACAAAACTAAAAACCAATGGAACCCGCAGTCATTAAAAAAAATAGTTATCCGAGCATTAATCACGATTACCATCAAAAGGGCAAATACATAGCTTGCAATAACTCAGACGCAACAAAGCCGTCAAATATTCGACCATTTAAAAGGCCGTATCAACTTACTGCGTAAGATTTAACGCCCTATAAAACAACCACAATATAAGCCCTTATTACATAACGTGTGAATATCTTTTTGTTATGTAGATCAAATGACCCTATTGGGCCCCGAACCGTATATTTTAAGGTTCAAGGATTGTTATGATCTGTATAACTGCTTTTATTGTACCTATTGATACGTCTATGAAAGGGAATGGAGGAATGAAATGAATATTTGAAAGGAGATGATATAAACTATTCTAATGTTGATATGGGTATAGGAATATTGAATGTAACAGTCCCTTGTCATCATGGTTTAACGTAATTTGGAATTATTATTCTATGCCTGACATTTTTTTATTGTTGAATAAGAGGAATTGGCCCTTTCTGCTGTACGTCAATTCAGTTTTTTTTTTTGTGAAACTCGTGTTTACCAATTCAAAGTCGTTCCAATGCAAGACGAGCAAAATATTTTGATCATCGATAGCGGTTCAATGCTATATCATTAGCACATTCAATTAGCTTTCAATATTCAATAGTCATTAGTCTTCGACTTTCCTGTAACCACCGCCAACCTACATGTTCATAAAATACTTAAGAACTGCTAACTGATCTTTCTTCAGCACCAATTACCAAGTTCACCGTCCCGACGGAATTGTCATTTTTACATAATCATAAAATACGTATACGTGTCACAGGACTCACAGGTAACAAACATTTTTATGTCTCAGTAAAGTGATACAGCGTGTTCGTTAAATATAAAATGACTTAAAAGCGTCATGTGTCGCGCGACGATGGAACAATCATGGCCAACAAAATGGCGGACGTAACTGTCAATCATTTGAATTTACGCGTGTTTGGAGGAGACTGTTGGGAGTTTTTGTTAATGAGTTCTATCAGTTGATGTTAAAATATTGTGTTTTACTTATGTTTTCAGGTTCATGTACGGTCATCAAAACCGCCCTTACTGCTATGTCATAAAGGTGCTGTCAATGTCAAATTGATACCATTAACCCTTTAATTGACAGAACAATCAAAATAATAAAATTGCATATTTGACACCATGAATCAATTTCTAGCACTTCATAGACATGGTAAAGAAAAGAAATAAAAATCTGAGTCTTTCAGTTTTCTGAAAATTATATGTGAAGTATACATCGAAAACTGCACTTATGCGCAAGAGTGTTTTTTGCATGGCACCAATTGTCTACAACAAATTGCCCAAAAGTTGGAGAGAGCTAACAATACTTAAACTTAAACAAACAATGAAATCTTTTTTGGCACAAAAAGCATATTATAGTATTGCAGAATTTTTAAACGACTCATTGTGATAAAAATATATAACTTAAATATGCCATAATAAATGTTATTTAATTGAATTCCTATTGTAAATCTTCATAATATAATTTTATTATATGTAATTTGTATTATTGGACTAGTCAAATATAAAATGAATAATTGGATAATGTAAATGATTGAATATATTTGTTTAACTGACATTAATTAATGTATAATTGTAATATTTTAAAATCAATGTATTAATACTATTTTTATTTTATTTTTTCTAAGATATTTGCACGCCATGAGAAATGGCAAACATGTCGTGCTAATCTTATTTACGACCTTGCATGCATCTATTATTTTAATTTTGTATGTGTACACATGTTTGCGCAAATAAAATTTCTTTCTTTCTTTCTTTCTTTCTTTCAAGTATACTGGACATTACCAAATACATAGACTTACTGAGATGTATGTGCAATATACTGGACAGTGCCAAGTTTACTAAGATACATTTAATAATGGGAAGATAAATTAAAAAAACATTTTAAGTATTAATTATGTTTATTTTTGATGAAAATTCAAGAAACAATTTCTTTTTCCTGCGACAAAACACAGTCTTTGGTTACATTTAATACATATAACGTTTGTTTTACCATCCTTACAGTAACGACATCTCCTATAGCTACACGAATCGGCAAAATGACCTACTTGATCATAGCGTATATCTTCAATCGGTCTTGCCACCACAGGTTTCTTAACGTTTCTGTCTTCCTTTATATCTCCCGTAATATCACTCCGTTCTTTGACTGGTTTTCCTTTTTTCACAAGACTTTCAAATATATCTAACCTGAACTCTTGCAACGACTTTTCCTTTTATTTATTTTGTCGGTACAAAAGCTACTAATACTAATATCAATTAACTGGGCAAAAATAGAAAGATACCATCTTCGTGTTTTTAGCGGAATCTTGTAAAGAGATATTAACATATCAGCCAAGTCGACCCCACCCATATTTTTATTATAGTTTTTGACTATCTTAGAGCAGTCGACATCAATCCTGGCTTTATTTTCTTTGCTTTAACGTTTTATTTTATCCGCGGGGTGAGCATCGACACAGGAACTGATAAGGGTAACACATTTATTGTCTAACCACTTTACCACTGCCAGTTTATTTTGGTTACAAACTCCTTGTGCGAAACTGCCTCGTGGTTTCTTTTTTAGGTCTTTATCAGAAAGAAGTACACTCTCACAGCCTCTTAGCTGGTTTCCTCTTATAGTACCAGTGCAAAATATTCCGTAGTTTTCACGCAATATGTATGCGAGCTCAGGTGAAGTAAAAAAGTTATCACAATATACATTTGCAGGTTTCTGGCGAATCGTTTTACACAAAGCAAGAACAACTAGCCCTCCCAAACCTATAGAAATCTCATCCTGTGTAAAAGTATAATTTCTAAATGTATCCTCCCCTCCATATAAAAAAAAATCATAGACTAAGCCGGAAGCTCCAGTTGCGGGTTGTTCGAAAGAGATACCGTGGCCCCTGGCACAGGCAACTTAAGGAACACCGGTGAGTTTTAGTTAGTAAAAGTCTGACACTCCCTTCTGCTCCGCCCAGAGCGGGAGGGGTCATTTGATGATTTCCCACCCAAAAAAAAAAAAAAGGCTGAATCTCCAGCGCGAACGAAATTTTTGAAACCCCACTTATTTGTTTAATTTTGTATATATTGTCTTCTGTTTCCCGCCTTGGTCCCTTTATAGGGAATCATCATCTCATCGATACTAAAATTTTGTTCCTTATACATCTTCAGGCAGTTTTGCCTAATTTTTTCCACTACTGGCCGAACTTTGAAGTATCTATCTCCGTCGTCTAAATTATTATCGATAAAATGTATGTGACGTCTAATTCTTTGGTATCGCTTTAGTGGCATGAGATCCGCAATATTTGTATATCTAAGCCTTCGGCTCCAATAATCAGTGTAGCTAGGCATATGTACAACACACATTAAAATTTGTATGGCAAGAAAAGTTAGAAACTCTTCATGAGTAAGTTGTATGGATCTTCCTTTTACCTGAACAGAGTACAGATTTGATTGATCTACTATATCTTTTATTATATTCGGTGAAAAAAAAACGATAAAAGAACGAAAGGGGTTGTTGTTCGTCTTCACTCGGCATCAGCGGCGTATTTTCATCAACTTCAGCCCGATGAAAAAATAATTCCTTCTTCCACTTGTAACTCAGAACGAACTCCTTAGATGTTTTAACTTTTTTTGAAACCACTTTCTTTTTCTGCGCTTTTTTACGTTTTCTAGTGGAACATGTGTCAATGGTCGGTTGGTCAGTTGCACTGAACCAAGTGATGGTAAACAACTTATAGAAGGGATGGCATCGTAATTTGGTTCATTTACAGACGGAAAAACCTTTTGTAATATTGGTGTGAGTGGTACATTAATTGCATTGTTATCTGTAATTTCATCGTCGGAAGATTCTAAAATATTCAGGGCCTCTAAGGCCGAATCTATTGAAATCAAGCTGCTTTCATCCGAAGAATCGTGGTTGTTCGAAGTTTTATTGGTAATTTCAAGTTCTTCGGTAGACGAAGCGTCACTGGAATCGGAGCATGCATGTTCAGGCGGTATCAAAGCAACTAGCATATTCGTGCGGGAGCGAATCAATCGCTAAAACAAAAGGAAAAAGCTCATTTAATACATGCAACCCATACAAAACCAAAATACTAATTAGTTGGCATTGTCCAACCCGCATCCCAAACAAAAACAGTGATAGTATTGTTAGCAATTGGCAGTGTGAAGTATACTGGACAACTAGTTTTAAGTGCAATTTACAACGTTATTGAAACAGTACTGGGTTATTATTTGGTACCATATAATAAATCGTCACTTTGAAATAATATATTATGCATGCCAAACTATATAAATCATTCCCTAAATTAAAAAATATTCTAAAACTTACCTGTGCCGCATTAACCGACCGTTGCTTCGACATCATTTGATTTTTGACATATTTTGATGTTGCCAGGCATCTAATTTATTTTTCTACCAAGTGTTTCCCTTATTGTGGAGTTACTAGAATAAAAAAAAATTTGGTATAATCAATATACTCGCTTACAAATTTATTTTTAATCATGTCTAGCCGGCTACACTCTGTCAATTTAAGGGTTGTGCAGTTGACTGTACTCCCGCTGTTGCTAGATTTGACATTTCTTATTCCTAAAAAGCCTCCTCTATTGTATATAGGTAATTAGTGGTCGATACTTAAAATCATGATTGTACTAATCATAACAAACAACTTTTCCAAAGAAACGATTTTTTTTTAGTTTACCAAGCGCATCACCCCAATCACCCCAACCAAACCGCGTGGTAAATTAAAAAAAATGTTACTTTGGGAAATTTGTTTCTTAAGATGACTACAATCATGTGTAAGTATCGGTCACTAATCACCAGTCACCCTATATAATTTTCTCTGCAAATCAAACTCTCACCAAATGATCATTTTGCCATCACTTTTGTAACTTCAGTATCGGCTGCCATTATCTTCACGCATTGGTTAATACCGCAGCAATAATAAACGATGCAAACTCTACCAGATTAATCCAGATTAGTCTGAATATGCAGGCAGACGCAGCCAGCAGCTTTATTTTGTAACCCAACCTGATGATGGATTATTCACATTCCCCACCAAATCAATTTGCGGCATTTACGAATTGATTTCGCAAATTCCCCTTGAGCTTAGTTAATGCAGTTTCAATATTCATTACTTAACGTCTCGCAGCTAATAGACAATGGAATACACGATGCATCGAAGCTTCAGTGATCTTACTATACATAGTTACTCGCACATAACCAGCAATGTAAGTGAACAGAGATTATTTCCCTCAGGTGTTGCATATTAGTAGGATATATTGATTTAGGCTTAGGGTTGAGTGAAATTTTATTGGGTTTATGTTCTAAACATGAGCTGGGTTACTAAGCTTACAATGTTGCTTAAGCTCTTTTAACTTTGAGATTTGGGATTTTTTATTAACATATATCTTCTATATATGCCAGAGTGCAGTGGTGGCCCAGTGGCAACGCCCCGATTTACGAGTTGAAGGTAGTGGGTTCGAATCCAGTCTGGCGCTTTACTTTGTGTAAATAATTTAATCACCACTGCTCTCAAAACGGTGAAGAATAACAACGTGAGGCAACCGGCATGTCCTAGAATCAAAAATAATAAGACATGTGACAGGAATGTTTGTGAATATGTGGGCACCATGTATCTATCACATAGTTGATCTATATGTCATGGTTACATTTATCCATTTTAATTCTTTTACCTATTGTGGTATAGTAAGTTTATTTTTGGGTGCATCGTCTTCACATATAATTATATAAATAATGTATGCAATATATTGTAAAACATTTTAAAAGAGTAACGGTGGAGTTTCTTGCCCATTCTTCTCCATACGAAAACTACCTTTTGGAAGGGGCGACTAGAATCAATTTTATTCTAATTTTATTTTTGACGTTCAAAAGTGCCTTCTATGTGCCTATTTGAAATAAATGATTTGACTTTGACTTTGACTTTGACTTTGACATCCACCAACCTAAAATGGGCCCGGTTGGTAGGTTCCCTCCCTCTCTAAAAAGGGGAGGCCTGTGTCCAGCAGTAGGAACGTTATAGACTGATTATGCATAAATCTCATTTGACCGTAAATCTAATTAGTTTATTATTTAACCAGAACTGTAAGTACTTTTATCTGATGATATCTGCACAATATAGCAGCCACTTGACTGATAGTAGTGTAATGCCTTCATACACTAAGCGGTATGAATCTGCGCAAAAAGATGTACAATAAAAATGTATAATTCATTTCGTATAAGAATACAAACAAAAATACTGACAACAGCATCTTATAATCCTGTACGTTCAACTTTCACATTGCACTTTAAAACTCAATAAATATTTACATCAGTGGAGCACACACGGTTGGTACATCTTCAACTTTCCTAGCGCCGTACACAAACCACAAATCTCTTACAACCACAACAAATATTATTCTTCGCTCTGTATTCAACAGACGTAGAAGCGTTTAAGGCCAAAACTCTAAGGAGTCATTGTTTACCTTGTAACTTTGGTCTGGGTCAGGAAGGGATGTTTTACTTACACCTCCGGAAAGGCCGTTTGTACTTACGTTATTTATTTCCTAAGCAGAATAGTTTGAGATAGGTTTTATGCTGAGGATTTGGTAGAATTTTGGGATAGACGCGTTTTGATTGGTTAACAAGAAAGCGGATGAAAGGGAGGCTTAGCGAAGTAACTTATTCTTGGCCTGGTTTTCTTTTGTGCATTAAACTTAAGTTAGTTACTGCTGATTTAATATTTGATAAAAATGGTCCAGCATCTTTGAAAAGTGTTTGAAACGATGTCATCAACTACTTATTTGACTTATAATTTTCACAGTCCAATATTGCAAATCAAACGGTTTGATTAATCATCAACTATATCAATTTGTGGTAAGTGATAAGTAAGTTATACAGTAAGAACTTCTTCGATGTATGCAAGCAATGCTTTCACGTCTAAATTATTACATAACAAGTTCGAATATAATAATTATTTATATTACGTTTTCTTAGTACATTCAAATTAATTATCATAACAGCACTGCTCTATTCCCCAAAGTGGTAGGTAGGGTTGTATTAATAGTGCACCCACATTTTCTCAGTTAAATTATCCATTTCTGTAAATAGGTTTAAAAAAACACTTTTACACGTCAAAAATAAAATTATGTTTTAAAACTAAATGAGGTCGATTATGTTTGTAGTATCATGTAATTGGAGCCGCCACAGTTTTATCAAATAAATTAAAGCAAGTTATATTTATCCTGAAGGCACCGCATACTCTCCTCCTCCGTAAGACAAAATTAATAACACGAACAACAGGGTCAACAGTACCTTGATCTCGTGTTCTGTTGACTTCAAGTAGGCTTTTGACTGCGTTGTTTATACGAGGACTGGGCATATTTTGGGTTAAGATTGAAATGGGCGAACCGCAACATCTTGTAACCCTCATAAAGTACTCACACAGGGGCAACCGCAAAGGTGCAGTGGAAGTTGGTATAGAAAATAAACAAAGGTAAATAAAGGAGTACCCCAAGGGTGTATATTATCGCCTGTGTTACTAAAATCTTTAATAAAAACGATTAATACTAGTGGTAAAAAGCTTAAGCAAAACTAATCTCTCTTAACCAAAAATGCAAATAGTATTTGTACTGGACAAGTCAGAAGGACGAAATGAAATTTCTTAAAAAGTTTTGCAACTAAAATATTTTATTTTCCAATATCATGCAAAAATATGACCGGCAATGAGTTATATCGGTATTCACATTTGTCACATCAGCGCTTCTTCCCGCAAATGTACTGAATTTTCCGTAAATATTCATTCCGAAATGAAATATTATTACTGAAACAGACTTGGACTTGCAAATTCTTAACTTGGTTAAAACCATTTTATGTAACATACCTACATAAAATTATGAAGTAGGCCTCTTAGAAAATTACTATAAAAGTTAAGTTCAATTTCATTAAAAAGCTAATAAAGGTACGTGCATCACTACCGTTCCCGCAAAATTATAACGAGAAATTGATTATTAAAAATGACTTCCACACTGAAATGAGTGCTTAGGTTTACACGCCGTATGCCGTACACAAAAATCATGAACATTTAGCAAGAAACACTTTGATTATTGTTATTAAATCCATACAAATATCTCAGAAGTAAAACCTACTAATAGTACCCGTTAGTAATTCTAAAAATATTGTACCTAAAACGGTACGGTACAGGTACGGTTTTTGGCATTTCATTGAAAATGACCAATTAGCTCCCAATAAAAAAGGTCTAACCAATGAACAGGTATTTAAGTCATGAAAACCCTTTAAAAATAAGCCCCAATAACTTATAGCGGTATTCGGCAATTTTGTCACATCAGTGCTTCGCCCGCAGAATTTGCCGTAAATATTCATTCGGGTCTGACACAGGGAGTGAGTTACGGTCATAGGCCCACAAAAATTGTTGTATCTCTTGATATGTGGTATCTTAAGGTCATTTCGCGTTCCATTGTTCTTGGTTAGGTCACAAGAGGTTTGGTTTAGTAGGCATAGCGAACAAGAAAGAGAGAGAGATGTAATATTTTTCTTAAAGGTCCAAGAGGCTGCTCGAGATTGGATAAAAAGGGTGTTGCTGTTTTTCTGGTGATAGACTACAGATTTGGTCATGAAAAGTTTTACCTAGGTAATAGAAATAAAAATGATTCCAGGCTAAAATAATGATGATGATGGAATTACTACGGTGGAAATGAAAATGTTTAACTACATAGATTTATTTATTCCGTGCACCAAATTAAATGTTCACAGAATTAACTGTAAAAATAACTGTAGGTGACACTTTATTTGGAAAACACAAAGAGTTTCATTTTCCTCTAATTCCAATATCAGCACCAGAAACACAAAATCCTTTGTAAAAATAAAACCTACCATTAATAATGTCTAAAATATAATTCTTTTAACAAAAGCATTTTTCTCGTTTTAAGTGCTATCGATTCTCGCAGTGCCACTAAATCGTTACAAAGGACCTCAAATTACATCCGTAATTTATTGTCCAGCCTATAAATCATCAATCTTCTACAAGGTCAGGGGGTAATCAGGTTTAATGTGGCCACATGGCGATTTATGAGCGCCGTATACCAGTTACACGCTATGGCTTTGACAAAGCTCTGACGTCACGGACGTTTAAAATGTTTTTCATGAGTCATTGTGGTAATAATATATTATTCAAGGGAGGTAAAAAGAACATGAATGTGAAAAATATCTTTTAGTACATTTTTCGGTTGAACATAAGAGTGAAAATAGAAATGACAAAAGTGCAGCTGTGAATACAAAAGGTTCTTCGTAAAGCTCCAATACATAATACATTTTTTGTAAATGATTCGCTTACAATATAAAAGGATCAAAAATTGGAAAATAAAATGCATGCAGTAAAGGCGTGAAATTGTAACTCGAGAGGTCTCAATAAATTTTGATTTTATATTTTTGATGAACCTCTCTTCATAATTGCATTGAAAAAAGGCCCACACCTATTTGGAAATGGAAAGGAGGAGTTTGCCATGCAGTGGGACAATACAGGTTAGTTACATTAGATAGTGCAAATGGGAGTCACTGTCTTTAAAATAAGGTACTGATATTTAACCGCAAATGCAAGCCAAACCCAATGTGTAATATGTAGCTTGGAAAGGGTTAAGCTGACGATGCATTTTCACAAATTGTAGTCTGCCATTTAGTTGCAACAGCTACACCCAATATTTACCTTCGCAACGCAAACCACACGACACAGCTCGTTAGCAAAGCTTATCGTGAAGACGCTGTAATAATATTGATAACATCTCAGCGCGTTGCGGTGCCTTAATTACCATCTACTGAGTAATTGGCCTGTAATTACCTCATCAAAGTGTTGTTAACATCAGTGGCGGCACTAATTTGTAGGGGCAATTCGGTCCAGTT
The DNA here is from genome assembly GCA_947507525.1 of Apamea epomidion. Classification (NCBI taxonomy): domain Eukaryota; kingdom Metazoa; phylum Arthropoda; class Insecta; order Lepidoptera; family Noctuidae; genus Apamea; species Apamea epomidion. The sequence goes on from OX382226.1 coordinate 1,219,518, forward strand.
GACTGGTGTGCAGTGTAGCGATGAGCTTGAAGGTAATCATGGAAGGTGGTGTCGCTCTGATAGTGATATTGTCGTCTTCGAAGGGATATTTGAGATCAATGATACGGGTAAGTACTGTCATTTGAGGTTTCTGCAGTGCTATTCTGTAACCATCTCACTGTGAAAACGTAGGTGAAGTGAGCGTAGAGTGAGCTGTCATTCTAAATAATGCTAGGGATTGACACTACTAGCGACTCACATCAAGCTCACTTCACTTGAGTTTTCACGGTGAGATTTTTACAGAATCGACCGGCTGATCAGAACTGGTTAGTGTAACGAATGAATGATAGTATGAGTAAAAACATTTCTATTTGATGGTAAGGGAATGGATGAAATGGGCTGCATCGAATTACTTCTAACCATAAGACAATATGTCTAGAATTGTAAAAGTAAGACAGTACTGATTAAGTTTGAAGTAGATTTTTTCTCCTACACGATCAGTTTGATTCATTATCAATATTGATTATCATCCTAGCGATCAGACGTCCACTGCTAGATGTCTCTGTCAACTATCGGCACCCATATACATATACAGTGACCTGCAAAAGATAGTTGACATTTTTCCAGTTCAGCTTTGACATATCTAAATTATGATTTAAATTCTAGTGACCAAATGTTTGAACTGCTATTAACGTTCTTACTGATGAATTTAACTTCTTTTGAGTTATCCTAAAAAATAATCAAGTAATTAGGAGTACCTGATTATTATTTTTTTGTAAGCATAATGTGGCGCGAAATCTTACCACGTGCAAACCACGTCAATACCGTGTCTTATTAACGGCAAAGATAAACAATTAATAAACATCTTATAAGAGTGAGTGTCCATGGAGTTTCTTACCCGTTCTTTTCCATAGGTACCTACTACGCTTCATATTTCTGACTGGCCGCCTCCTTGACAATTCAAAAGTGCCTGTAAATGAAGTAAATGCTTTGAGTTTTAGTTTAATTTCATGTAAATTATAGTTTCCGAATCAATCACGCAAATGAATTGCATAAATTTATGCATAGAACTTATGTAATTCATAAGTTTCGATGCCGTGGGAATATCGGGATAAAAAGTATCCTATATGTTAATCCAAGTTATAAACCATCTGTATGCCAAATTTCATCCAAATCCGTTCAGTAGTTTTTGCATGAAAGAGTAACAAACATCCATCCATCGATCCATCCATCCATACAAACTTTCACGTTTATAATATTAGTAGGATGAATTCATAATTTTCCCGGCATTGATACCAGACGGGCAATTTTCGTAATTTTAAGAACGTTGACAGTCTGATTCCAGTCACAATCTGTCAAAAATACCTCTAATTTCCCAACATTTTTGGCAAATTTTTAACATTCATTGTCGCTGAGATAAGATTGCGACTAGATTTTGAACTACTATGAGTAAAATTAAATATTATTTGTATCTTGTATTCAAACGCTGCATCCGTCTGTTTCACGCGCGACATGACAGATATCATTACAGATCCCATTTTCAGGGCATTACACTTGTCATTATACCTAAAAATGTAGGGCTGTTAAGGTTTCCTCAAGGTGCTCCATACTAGAATGATAAACAGAGGTAACCGGTGACCTTTCATTATTCTATTGTGCTGGCAAATTGATAATTATTGTCATATATTCTGTCAAAGATAGGTAGGTACCTAATTACGACAGTAATTGGAACGTTGGTGGTTATAACCTTTTTGCATAAACGTTTTGATATTTATTAACATAACCGAATCTGGGCTGGATCGAAGAGCTAGGCATAGATGTACTCATATACTCGTATCTAGTACACCTCTGCCTAACCCTTCGAAGAAAAGAGGTGTAATGTTATGTATGTTCAAAGTCAAATAATCTAGTTCAAAGTGGCACATGGATGGCACTTTTGAACGTCAGAATTTACAAGAGAAAGAATTAATTTTAGTTACCCTTTCCAAAAGGTACTTTTGTATGGAGGAGAATGGGCAAGAAACTCCACAGTTACTATCTTAAAATGTTTTATGTTATATTATTACTTAAATTCTGACTTTTTCCAAGTTAGAACCGAGAGCACAACCAAAACCCTAATTCACTATGACCACTAACGATTCCTTACTTCAAAACCACGTCAATTCCCTAGTTAATCACGACATCTGCTATTAAAGTATTCTCTTTGACACAATCACGTGGTTTGAACATTCAAAATACATATTTTCCGTACGGTTGACATTTCGATTCCTTGCCGTTAACAAGACATGATATTGACGTGGTTTGTATGTGGTAAGATTTCGCGGGGAATAATACAGAATTGGGGCCCTGGTTAGAGTTCTGTCTGATCAAGTACCAGGCTCAATATATAATCATTTTTACTCTCAATTCCACTACTAGGCTCTTTTACATTAAATTAATTAATAAAGAAAACCTCATATCAGCGTAAAATAAACTCATATCATCTTTACATTTTAAAAACGCCATTTTGTTTATCGCCATTTGGTATTCAACGTTTTTATCACCTGAAAAACAATTTTTCCCACTTCATAAAATTAATTCAACAGTTTTTGAATGCAGAAAATTGCCTGCGCTTAATAGCATTCCGTTGGTGTTGTGTTATTAATAACTTTTGATCAAATATAATGGTGTATTGTGGTGCTTGAGTTTTATTGTTGCCTTTTTTAATGTGAGGATATTAAGGTTTTACAGTAGGCGTGCGATTAATCGAGAAGTTATTAAAAACGAAATGAAGTACCTATGAAGAAAAAAACTAGTACTTTTTCTCCTTATTGCACACCACTAAAATAGTACATTACGATACGTGTGACTTAAGTAGTCCATTATTGTATGACGTGAAATTAGCACGCGAAGGTAGCCATGTGCTAAACGCCGTGCATTAATACTACTTAAGTCACAAGTACCGTATACTATTTTATAGCACGTGTGACCTAAGCGCGCACTTAAGTCACAGATAAGTGTGACTTAAATGCGGACTTAGGTCACAGAGTTCTATAAATACTAAAAACAAGAACATAAACACAGTAATGTAAACAAAATATTGTAAAACCATTTTTGCCAAAGCGACTGTGACGCAAAAATTTGTTAATTTAACCTACTACTTTTGCATTATTTTTATAACAAAATATCGATTACACTGTAACATTTTTCTTGTGTGCTCAAATACATTGATTCACAGCTGAAAAGCTAAAGCTAAATAAGCTGGTAGTAAACAAAACAAGCAGCAAAATCGTCCGAATAATAAATCAACGAGGCACCACAATCTACGACTCGGTAAACTGCAACCCGCATTCAATTACCATTACACAAGAATTAATGAAACTATCTCAAACAACAAGAAACTACAGAGAACGCAATTACAGTAAAACTGGAAAATCTTAAACAGCGAGCTGAATTTTAAAAGAAATTTTCAAAGAGCATGTTGAGTCAGCAAACTGGACTGAGGTTACTTCAGCAAGTCTAATCCAGTTGTTACGGCAAATTAGCAGCTTTGTTGAACAACTTTTTTTATTTCTCTATAATTTTAGAATAGATAGATTTAGATTTTTCAAGTGTTTATGATCATCAACTCAGCCTATCGCAGTCCCCTGCTGGACCTATGTCCAGCAGAAGCCTATGCCTCTCCCAGACTGAGCCACAACACCCTGTCCTCCGCCTTCCGCATTCAGTCTGTCTCAGCCACCTTCTTTAGGTCGTCCGTCCATCTAGCTGGGGGGCGTCCCACATTACGCTTGCCGATACGCGGTCTGCACTCCAGGACTCGTCTGCTCCACTAGCCATCGGTCCTTCGACAAACATGGCCAGCCCTTTGCCTCTTCTGTTTGCTTACTCTGCAAGCTATGTCGGTAACTCCGGTTCTTTTCCCGATAATTTCATGTCATGTTTATGATACATGATTTTATTTCTGTAAGTAGGTTTATACAAACACTGTTACACTTTAATCATATTTTTAAAAACTAGATGACGCCAGCGTTTCCTATATGACTACTCTGAGAAGAAAAGCCAAAACAAAATCGGAGGTCACAGCCTCTTTGGGCACGCCACAATTGCGGCGATAAGTCCCCTCTTTGAGGAGTGGCTAGAGAGGCGCCACGGCGCCCTCACCTTCCGCCTGACGCAGGTCCTCACCGGACACGGTTGTTTCGGGAGGTTCCTGTTCAGGATAAAGCGGGAGGAAACGCCAGGGTGTCACCACTGTGGGGATCGCCCGGAGGACACGGTGGAGCATACGGTGGAGGTCTGCCCGGCTTGGGCGGGACCCCGCCGTGTCCTCTTGGCGGCGATCGGCGGCGGCGACCTCTCGCGTCCGGCCCTCATACAGGCCATGGTCCGGAGCGAGAGTGAATGGGAGGCCGTCACCTCCTTCTGCGAAGCAGTTATGCTCGCGAAGGAGGAGGCGGAGCGTGCGAGGGAGAGGCAATCGCTGCACCCTCGCGCTCCTAGCCGCCGCAGGAGACGCCCTGGACGGGAGTCAACAGCCGACTCCCGGCCACCGTAGGCGCGGGCTTGCGGGCGGCGAGCTATGGGCAGCTCGCCGCCCGGTAAGGACCAGGCCCGGGTCGACGGCGCGTTGTGTTCCACGCGCGCCTCAAAGAGCTGTCAGCACGAACTGACGGGGTCCGTTAGGGCCGATGCCGCCGGGGCTGCGGGTTGTTCGAAAGAGATACCGTGGCCCCTGGCACAGGCAACTGAAGGAACACGGGTGGGTTTTAGTCAGTAAAAGTCTGACACTCCCTTCTGCTCCGCCCAGAGCGGGAGGAGTCATTTGATGATTTCCCACCCAGAAAAAAAAAAAAAAAAAAGGTCACAGCCTCTTTTAAAATCCAGATAATCTTAGTCAGAATGCTCTGTGTAGAATGCCCTCAGACAAGATTAAGTTACGATCTTTGCAGGGTGCCTAGTAATGGATGGATGAGAGTGGCCGCGGATAAAACTTAGAGTCATACTAATGGGAATAACAAAGTAGGGAACTACAGTAGGATAGTGCAGAGGCGTACATATGTTTAGAACTGAACTTTGATGTCCTGACGATGATGACGCGGATTTTTCAAGACTACTTATTCTTTTTCGAGAAACTGATAATCCCACTTGGGTTGCCTTGACTAAATATAACGAACAACGAAGCATTACTGTCTTATTTTTAAAAGTCATGACGTAGATACCTACTTTAACATTTCCTCGTACAATTCCCTAGAGCATAGAGATCAGATTCTTGTTTAGCTGGAGATAGAAATGATGTCAGTACGACGAGATGCAAAATATTATTAAGGCACCATAAACATTTTTTCGCTTTATGTATATTATTAAATTGTTGGTTCCATTTACGTAGTAATGTCGGAGACATCTATAAACTTAAATCTTTCGTATTTTGAACCAATAACTGTAATTTTTTGACAAAAGCGTGCGTAGTGAGAAAGATAGATGTCAATTGACATAACAATTATACAAAAAGGGTATGAACATTGAAACAATGATAGTGACAAACAATAAAGAAAGTGTCGTACATGCTGACTGGGAAACTTACTCCAAACTCATGAAATATTATTGCACCATGTGTCGCAAATGACATTATTAAGCTTCATGTACCGACTTATGACTTTTACCAACTAATATGAAGATGTCCCTGACATTTTTAAAGAGTAATAACACTGTTATAGCTAACTTAGTTCGAAATAATAAAGAATTATGAAAACTTCGTTTGGTCCTTGTATTTCAAGAGTTCGTCTTGTAAATATCAAATTAAGAAGTTCAGTTTGCAAACATTTTTTACAATAAAATAATATTGTTGGGCCTGTTTTACAGTTTCGCTATCTACTAGATAAAAACATCATCAAAATTTGTTCAAAATTATCTCGGGAGATTGTACAACAGGTCTTCACAAGTCTAAAGCAAACTTTCAACGACAAATTCTTTCACCTTAATTCTTTGAAAGATCTTAAAATGAAAACAAAACGGACGTTTCAAAAGAAATTGTATGGTTTGTAAATACCGGAGCTTTGATAGGATTCTCAGATGGTATCGCGACGGAACAATTCCGAGCCATTAGGCAGGACCATCGCTCAACCCTTTCATAGATACGCCCTTTAGGGAGCTGATTGGATTTCTAAGTACAGCCTGTTTGGGTACCTGATAGTTTGTGCTCGGATTTCGTTTTGCTAGCACTGTCCTTGATAGGAATATAGGCTAGGCATTAATTCTGCTCATTTTTGGTCTCACTTTAGTGTTAAATTTGAATTTTGTAAATGTTTGAAAGTGTGCTCTCAAAAATGATAATGACAATAAGCGGTCTTACTATCGATGGGCTGTTAAAATAAGAGCATAATTATGAAGTAAAGAAGAACAGGGAACATCCAAATACTCCGAAATATTTTATTCCAAATTTCGATGTTCTGATTTTCAAAAGTCCGAATTTCATAATACCTAATTTTCATACGTTCGAAGAATCAAATGCTCGAAGGGTTCTCGGTCCGAAAAACTACATTCCGATTTTCAATACTTCGAATAAACTACTAAAATTAATTAGGATTCTTAATCACTTTTCCGAATTTTATTTGTTCGAATTTCATTTTATCGAAAACTATTGACCGACGTCTTTTTTGCTATATGCATTATTTGCCATATATTTTTAGTTGTGTTGTGTTCTTTTTGTGTGTGTGTGTTATTTTGTGATATGTGTGTTTTTTTTGTTTCGTGTGTTTTTTTGTGTGTGTGATGTGTTTTTCAATGTGTCATAGGTAATGTTTTACCGCACTATATTTCGCCGATTTAACTTTTTGCCATTGGCCAAAGCCTCTTTTGAAATTTTTTCATTAGTCAAATGATTTACATATTTGCCATAATTTTCCCCAAACTGAAACAACATTTTGCGGAATATTAGTAACATTTTCAATATTAAATTAAAATACTGTCATAAAAAGTCAACATGTGCTACAAAATTTAGTGGCAGAAACGAATCGCTGCAAAACCGAGTTCACGCAGTTTTGTCTGCCCTACCCTAGAGTGTAATTTAAGCTGGCGTAGGCGCGGAGGGTAATGGGGCGGCCCGCGAGCGCTGGTGAGCTTTAAAATCATCTGCGACGATAACCTCGCGTGGGGCCGCCCAAACCCCGCAGCGCCGGAGCCGTGACAGAAACCATGCTTGCTGCATGTTGCATGCCTGCTTGCATGCTGCATGCTTGCTTGCACAGTGCATGCTGCAAATCCCATGTATTATTGATGAATCACTTCGGTTAGGTTAGGTTAGAACTGTGACTATTTAAGCGCGAAGGCGAGCAAGCTAAGCGACCGTGCCGCGGCAGCGGCCGCCGAGTGTCAGATTCCCTCTATTGTTGGTGGCACAAGGCGTTTTTATTTCGGAATTCTATTAATCGGTATTTTAATAATCGGAATTCGTATTTTTGATGTTTCAAATTACCATTAAGTCAGACTTTTTGTTATTGGATCTATTGAAACTCGGTATTTTGAGAATAGTAATTATAAAAGTTAGGAATATTGAAATTTAAGAATTATAAAAATAGGTAATGATATGTCGCAGTTATTATATTCGGAATTTTGAAAATCGGTATTTTGAAATTCGTATTTGTAACTGACGGAATAAAGTTTTTCGTATTTATGTAGTGTACCCAGAAGAACATACTATAATATAATGCAAAAGTTAAAATATGAGAAGCTTATAGGTACTATAGGTACTCGCATACTCATCAGAGTAAATAAAACTAAATTAGGTAACCTCAATAATTTATGTACATTAACAATTCATACTCGTAATTTACAATTTGTACAGTTAAGTCAGTCATGCCTTATTGTACCATCGTTAGCAGTACGACAGCAGTTCGTCCACGGTGCAGGGTTTGTCACAGCACTCGTCTGCGAGGCCTCGCTTGCCGCGCATGCTACCCAGGGCTCGCACTGACACCTCCGGCATCCACCGCCCAGCATCACGCTTCACCTCCTCTGAACCCCAGCAGAGAGTCGCCAGAACCTCTGAGAGCCGTCGCCCACAGTAAATCCTTACAATAGAACAGATTGAGGATGAATGAAAGGTATCTAATAAAGGTATTTACAAGGTAGATGTGAGTGGAAACCCCGGCAGGGACCGCCCTAGAAAGAGAATATAGTGAACATATTGGTGAACTCGCAACCGGCGTGTGAGTATTTAAGGATCGTAGCAGGTGGATATTCTGTAGTTTCTGCAAACCCGCATGGGAAAAGTCTTGAGTTTATGTATGTATATATATATTTATTGTTGTTACAGATGTAAATGGATGGAGAGGAAGACTAAGTAAAAGATGACTGGATTGTGTGAGAAATGATAATTATGAAAGTCAGAGTACTGGATGATAAAGTGACAACAGATAGGGGAGAGTGGAAGAAAGAAACGTGTTGCGCCAACCCCACGTAACATGGGATGAGGGCAGGAAGATGATGGTGACAGGTAGAATAACAAAATATTAACATGTTCAAAATTAAAAAAGTCTCTGTAACATAACATAGAATATACAAAATAAAAAAGAGCACTCATACGTAAATAAAAAGAAAACTAAACTATGTATAAGAAACTATACTAACCTCGCACCATCCTGTGCTTCAGAGCACCATGAGCACACTACCACGAGAATAAGGACCAAAGTCAGTTTCATGTTGACTGATGATTTTTTTAGATCTTCAACTAAAGTCAAATTATTGAGCCAAAAGGTTCTATAATGGAGGATGTCGGCTATTGGACACACGGATGTGGTTTGAATGTGCTGATGCTCAGTAATTCTCAGCTTTTATACCTGGGAAGACCTCATGAATATTCAGATTAATTTTATTAATATGTCTTAAATGGAGTTTAAGTGCGTAGGTTAAAGAAAATTTACCTCATAATATGTCACCTTGATTTTCCATGTGGATAAGCACCTTACAAATGTGGGTGAAATACAAACCAGCACAAGACAGCTCACAATTTTAAGATACACCCGGTAAGTGATGAGAGGTTTTGTTTTGGTCTTAAGATGGGATTAGACTAAACGAACAAAGAACGAAACGAAAAGCATTCGTTTTTAGATATTCTTGACATTTTAGTTTATTGTATAGCCTAACGAAAGAATTATTTTTTGTCTCTGTTTACCCAGCGTTGAACCTGCATTTGCTCGTTCGCATGTTTAAACGGACCTTTAATAATAATAGGTTCTTTGCCTCGACCAGGAGGCTCTCGTTGGGCAGCTGGATCAAGGACTTGATTCAGAAAGTGGTACTTCTGGACACGGCTCGCATTGTCAGGAGGTTCCTCTCTCTGGAGCCCTGACCGCCGGTAGCTTGGACCCTGTTCCCGATACCGGTGGGCTACATTTTTTTTATATTTATAAATGCTTTTTGTAAATCTTTTTGTTTATAAAACTATTTAAAAATGTAATTTATAAGTACATAGATGAATTAAAGGGTTGGTCGACTCAAAAAATACCTACTAAAAAGTTTCGCTATGCACGAAAGTCATCGATTCTACTTAAACAATGGAAGGTACAGTTGGAAGGAAAAGTTTTTGAATTCAAGGTGAAAAATTTATAGGGCTATTCTTACATGCGTAAGCGCCTGTAACTAAAAATTTGTGCCGGACTTAAAGAATAGCATCACTATTTCCCGTGGGTGTCGTAAAAGGCGACTAAAGGACGTACCGGAGAATGGGCAGCAGCGTTCTCTATGCATTTTACCACCATACTGCGATGGTCAACTCGCCTGCCAAGCGTGGCGATTATGGCAAGAATGACAAGCTCAAAAAACACTTAGCTACGGTAGCGGCCAAGGCTACGATGAGGCAAGGGGTGCTAAGAATCCCCGAAAGAGATCCGGCTACCACAATCACCGAAAACTTGACCTGGCAACATACAACACGCGTACTCCGGATCGACGAGAAGATCACCGAACTCGAGGAAGAATTGAGATTATTTGAAGTCCGAAGAGAGGGGGAGGACTCGATAATCCTGAAATCCGGAAACTTGCTCTATTTCCGGGAGGGCGACCTGCAGTCTCAATGTGGTGTCGGGGTTATCGTCCATAAGTCCCTTGTGAGCAACGTGGTGATCGAGAGTGTGTCGTCCAGGGTGGTACTCAGAATATTCGCAAGGTATTAGCTGAAGGTCGTGGTCGTCGGTGTTTTAATATATTTAATGATGATTATGAATAGGCTAACATATTTACATACTAGGTTTTCTTAATTTACTTTTTAAATGGTTAAATAAAATATTACACTGTAACAGTTTTCTTCATCACTGCCCGCGAATGTAATTTCATGCATAACGAAACTTTGTAGTAGTTTTTTTCGACTCGAGCATAGCGGGACTAGAGCATAGGGGGACTAATCAAAAGGATTAATAGGTTCTTTAATTTGATCTTGATCAATTTTTTGAAATTCCTTTGGTAATCAGTAGTCATGCAGCATCAGTGCTGATAAAAGTAAAGTTGACTGCCTCTAGAGATTCAGGGAATTCCGGAATTGGTCTTTTATGAGGAACTGGGACCACCCCTATGTGCGGATGGTGATCACTGGGGTGGTTTTAGTGAGGTAAATATCCCACACTTCCCGACCTCACTCCCCGGAGGTCGGGTGCCTTTTGAAGGTTTCCCCCGAAAACAAAAAAAAAAGAGACTTAATTTATTTAGAATCGTAAAGATAACACCGATTCGACCTTTCCGAAGATACTGTGATTGGATTTAAGGGTAGAATTTTAAAAAGTTGTTTTATGTTTTGGCTATCTTCTTAAAATAAAGGTTAATTAAACTTTCGAAATTTATCCCCCTTAGAATTTTACTTTTAGAACCATTCTAGACAAAATGCCCATTGGCATATTTACAAACACTTTTTATGACCAAATTTTCGATTTAGTACAGCAACAAAAGTTTATTCAACTTTGTAATATAACAAAAACTGTTCGGGACAGTCTTTTCTCGTTAAACGGTTCATTGCTGCTCTGTCAAGGGAGGAAATTAAAATCTGCCAAGTTAATTAAGCGTCGCACGTTGCCCAATAGTCAATAATCCAATATCCAATATGTGCTGGATTGAAATTATTTACGTAAACATACAAACTCAATTGGAACAGATGATTTCGAGCCTGAAATTAAATTGTATTCTATGTTTCGACTTTATTTTGGACTTATTTTGTTTAGGAGGTGAGATGGATATTTTAATTCGTTCTTTGTATGTACGTTATTGTGTCATTTGAATAGATAATGGATATGCATATTATGGACAATGCCTATTATATTTTTTACTTTATTTAGATAATGACTAAACATCATTTCTTTATCTCATAAATAGACGAATCTTGTTTAATATAATCAGTCTTTAATGTTTCCACTACTGTAACACAGGCCTCCTCTCTGAGAGAGGGAATGGGCTGTAATCTACCACGCGGGCTCAGTGCGGATTGCTAGATGTCATATGTCTTCAAATTTTGGTTGTTGGACATTTTCCTCACGATGTTTTCCTTCACCGTTTTGAGAGCAGTGGTGATGAAACTATTTAGGTACACAATGTAAAGCGCCTGACAGGGTTCGAACCCACGACGCGTAAGACGCGGTCGTTACCACTGGGCCACCACTGACTGCTCATCTTATATCATCAGTACTAGCTGCGCCCCGCGGTTCCACCCGCATAAGTTTCGATCCCGTGCGAATATCGGGATAAAAAGTACCCTATATGTTATTCCTGGTTATAAACTATCTGTGTGCCAAATTTCATCCAAATTCGTTTAGTGCTTTTTGCGTGAAAGGGTTACAAACATCCATCCATCCATCCTTACAAACTTTCGCATTTATAATATTAGTAGGATTCATGTTATGAATGTTTCAAGCCAATTACTTAAAGCTAAATTCTGGGCCGACTCTGTTTAGATTGTCATCGACACTCTGAGAAGAAGAAGTGCATAGCCAATATATTATTACCTAACACTTTTTGATTTCTTAAGATAATAATTCTGTAGGTACCTATTTGAATTCATTCTAGCCAAAGAAACAGAATATTAGGTTTCGAATCCTTAAAAAACTGCTCCAAAACATTGATGACACTTTCATCGGAGTTTGCATGACCTTTTCAATGATTGCTAATAAATAGAGTTTTTCGAGCCAACTTTTCCGTATGTGTTTAGCAAGCTTAGCCCCTTTTCCCCGAAAGTTTGCCTTTGCGAGCACAAATAGCCTCAAGACAAAATTCATCAAGATTTTTGGCAAAATCGAGAGAAAGTGGACGTCAATGTTGACCAACTCTGTTTCTATAACATTTTCTATTCTTCACTGAAGAATTATTACCGATGGGTATCTCTCTGAGTTTCTGCTTATGTTTGCTTATTACCCACATTTTTACATTTAACCACTGTAATATTGCCACGAAAAACTTGCCTTTCTATGACGGGAATAACATACTATTTATTTATTCCAATAAAAGAAAAAAATACCTACACGTGTGTAAAGTATAATCATGTGTAAGGCCGCGTTCAAGTCAAGCGTATAGTCTGCCTCCGGCTGTGAGCGGCAAGGTCAAAATGTACAAAAAACAATTCCGTCAACTAACTGTGTAATTTTTCATTCATTTTCACAGTTGGATGGCGATTATACCTTTGTGTGAACGCGGCCTTATAAATGCGACAATCCTTTAGAAACATCTCGTTACACTGGACCTTACGCTATTCCCCGTTCCAACACACCTTAGTGCGTACATAAACGTATTAAGACAAGCAATCATTAGTACCTTTAAACCCTACCTCGCACTGATCCCAGTCCCTCCTTAAGACCTCAATGCATAAAGTTTGGAAGCCATCCATTTATAGTTAATCTTGACAACGCTAAGAGACACCCGGTTTCTGAATGGAGAATTTGAAGTTAAGAACGGGTCAATTTACTTCAGTATTACTTAAGGTGACTCCTTCACTGCAGCACCTGAAATTAAAAATTTCTTCGAAATAACCTAAGGTCCTTTTTACTATCATGGGTTGTGTGGAAGGAATCACCTTAAGTAATGGTCAAGTAAAGTTTGACAAGTTTTAAACTTCAAATTCTCAATTCAGAAACCGGGTGAGAGTCTAGACTGGGATATATTTTAAAGTGGCTCTCTATTGGCTGACTGTAAGGGATGGCCGAGCAACTAATTGAAACCACGCTGAGCACCTTTCCGCTTCGGTGAACGTGTTACTGGGTGGCTGTGTGCCTCAAGTCATAGAAGAACGAGATGGTGTGATTTTAAAAGATTTGCTGTATTAAATATTGAAATGAAAGTAAGTTTAATTATTTAGATTTACATTGCATTGCATTTTGCTGTTATAATCTTACGTAAAAAAACACATGGCCGACTCAATGATAATAAACATTCTGAATTAGTCAAAACTTTGGGTCTAATCTTAGCGTGTCGAGGGCAATATACATTAATTATTTATATTTTTTTATTATTATTTTTTTCAAATATTAAAACGACAAAACTCCAGACATGAGTGTTAACAGCGGTGATATGAAAACGAGTTTCAATAGGTGTTTGATATTTTAAATATGTCAAAGTCACCTACGCAGTTAGCTGTTCTTTAAATAGTAACCAGGAAACCATATTTTTTTCCAGGAATTCAGATATCAGGCGTAAAGATGTAAATACAATCTCTACATTTAATTATGTTTACGGGCCCTGGATACTTATGGAACAATAAGGAAAATCGGGATGACAGGGAACAATTTCACGTTAATTACAAAATGTAATATAATTTTATGTGGAATTTTAAAAACAAATCTCCATATTTTTAATTTTTAATTTGACAATCATGGTTGAGGGGCTTGTGGCTAAATGATAACAGCCGCACGGGTGGACGGGTGACCATCTTTATATACCAAGACCCCTCCGTGCCTCGGAAAGCACGTTAGGCCGTTGGTCCCGGCTGTCATTCGTGGATCTTTCACAGTCGTTACGGGTCGTCAGAAGCCCGAAAATCTGACAACCAGTCTTACCAAGGGGTATCGTATTACCCAGTACCTGGGTTGTGGAGGTCAGAAAGGCTCCATGTAAAATACTGGTATTGCAGGTGCTTTTTTTTTTAATTTTTTTTTTTTTTTTTTTTTTTCAGGTTGGGAAATCATCAAATGTCCCCCTCCCGCTGTGGGTGGAGCAGAAGGGAGTGTCAGACTCTTACTGACTAAAACCCACCCGTGTTCCTTCCTTAGCCCTTTAGGTATGTCCTTTCGGACGATCCCGCTAATTGCAGGTGCATCCGGTCAGATGATGAATCATGGTTGAGGAAAGTAGGGCCAAGGAAGATTTAATAAAACTAACAGAAGCATTGTTTAATGTTTAAATAATAAAAAAAACTCATTTTTAATTCAGACAGAGTTTCCGCTATGACGATTTTTCACACGAAGTGTATAATTTTTGAAGTAGCTGTATCAATTATGTAATCCGACATGTTTATTTTTGGCTTTTAACATAATTGCCCAATGGATTATCCCGATTAACGAGTTACTGGATAATAAGAACATACATAAAGAATATATTATGTAATAAGGTATTTAAAATTTTATTGACAAAATATTTGAGCCTAATATGTATTTATAAAATATTGGTCGTACAATATTTGTTTGAACCACTACTACACTTTACGTTAAAAGGTACCACGTTGAGTTAAAAGTTGTACCAACGCATCATATAATTAAATTGCAGTTTCCTGACGGTAACGGTAAGTTACTACTCTCGCTAGTTTTCCCTGATGGGGTAAGCAGTAAGCCAAGTGGAACGAACTAAAAGTACGCGGACGACACTTTGACACATGGTGAGGGTAAATAGTTTTCTATAAATCGGCATATTTTGTGTAATATATTTAAAATTTACTTATACGAACGGGACTCAACTCTGCGATATCTGGCGTATCGTGCCATGACTCTGTTACAAATATAAAATCTTAATAATATAGATTAAAATAAAGGGTTATTCTGATAGGATAAATTAAGTATTCAATCAACTCAGTCTGTCGCAGTCCACTGCTGGCCATAGGCCTCTCGCAGGCTGCGCCACAACACCTTGTCCTCCTTGCCGCATCCAGTCTGTCCCAGCCACCTAATGAAGTATTATTTAACCTTTATATATTTTTTTATACAACTTATTTCTAAAAAATATGCGAATCACACATCATAATCTTCCTGTCTTTATCCCAATTTACATATTTCGGGTTAGCGCAGTATTATTTGTCTTCTTCCACACAATATTCTCTTAACTCAACTTTCAGTCAGCTTGGTATTTAATTTTATCCTATTTATAGCCATAATGTTTTGTCCTAATTCGTGTCTTTATATTGCTTACTAGCCTCTGCACGCGACTTCGTCCGCGTAAATTTCCTTGTTCCCCTGATGCACCCCATCGCATCGCATCACCTCCCCGCGCTATCACTTCGTTGTCGCTTGCATTCCTTCTCACTTTTTTTTCTTTTTGCTCGGCTCCTAAGAGGTATAGCGTAATGTTAAATAGCCTATAGCCTTCGTCAAGAATTGGTCTATCAATTGCAAAACGATTTTTTCAAATCCGACTGGTAAATCTAGAGATTACCCCCCACAAACAAACAAACAAATTTCACCTGTTTATAATATTAGTATAGATAATTTTCAGCGAATATCCAATTTAGGAGATAATGCTCTGAGCGTAAAAATATCCTTTAAAAATCTTATAACATAGACGGCGGTGCAGTAGCCACGCGAGCTTTATTGCTAATTCCCAAAACCCAATAAACGCTGTACTTCACTCTCACTGCAATCTCGCGCCTGCCTCTAATAAAATTTATACTCTACTTATTTACTGCGCTTGGCAGTAACTGCTTAGAGCCTTAGTCTCTTTTGCTTTTAGAGCTCTATCGTTAATTGGAATTTGTGCTATTTTATTTCTACCTGTGTAGTTTCCGACTTTTTTCAGATATTTTTTTATGGGTTCTTAGGCCCACTAATGAAGATGATCTCGATTTTTCCTTCAACTTCTTTCCCTTAACAACCACGTCATGTCAAAAAGAGTAATTAATCTATATCACCGCACACGTTTGCTGCTGTACAAATAGAATTCTTGATAGATGCTGTTAGAAACGATATTTTTCGATAGGCTCGCTCCCTACAACATAACGTGGCAAACTGCCATGTGCGTGCCATATAGCCACCTATATAACACCCACATGGCATTTTGCAGTCTGCAGCTCACCAAACCTCTGCCGAACCTTTCGGGGAACACAGGCGTGATGTTATGATTACGTATCAATTTAAAAAAATCAACAAATTAATTCTAACCCAATACAAATATTCTGTATTTCTTTCAGACCACCGAGCAAACCATTAAGCGGTTCCCAGAAAAACAGAAACATTAACAACTTTTGTAATCATCCTCGTTGATTCGCGAATGAAAGAAACTAGCCAGTCATTTCGGCCAAAGCACGCTAGATGAGCAGTTGATACATTTTTCTGTTATCTGACCTAATTTCGTTGGAATTGGGTCACAAATGGCCGAGGGGCAACAATCTATCAATGTATCCCACGCTATTTTTACACGCGAACTATTATTAGCTTGCAAACCATCGTAGGTAGGGATGTAAATGCTTCTTAGCACAGAATAGCTCTTTTTGGGCGCACCACTGAACCACCGTCTGATTGCATCATTTAAAAGTGACGCACTGCATCTTCATTAAAAGTGTGCCCATTATTGGAATATGAAAACCAAGGGACTTTTCAGACGAGCCACAACCACACCACAGCGGCAAAATTGTTGTTAGTTTTTACGGAAACGTGTAGTTCAATTTTCATGCAGTATAGTATACAATGCTCGACTATCGTCGGCTATCGTGAATTCGTGGTCAATGCCACATCGCAGTCACAAATGCAGTCGCTCACACACAAGCGGCCGACCACATTCTAACCAAAGAAAATCGTATCCACATCATCAATTCACTCCTTCTCCACTTATTTTGATCAACAGAAATCTTCTAGGTGACGAAGACATCTCAAGATTTTAGTAATTACCAGTAATCACAAAAGGTAGAGAAAACAATACAATACAATCTTTAATAGTAGGCCTGTTATTAAATTTATACAGGCTGATTTTTTAAAGACCAGCCAAATTTAAGGATGTGGTACAGACCATCAAACTGAACAACTTTCTCCGTGGGACCAACATCGTAATCGCGAATAAAAATTCAGCCGTCCCATACCTTTAGGTCGAGTAGGTATTGAAGCTTTCTATGGGACAGTTGATAAAATTTTCGCGATTACGCTATTTGTCCCATGGAGAAAGTTGTTCAGTTTGATAGTCTGTACCACATCCTTAAATTTGGCCGGTCTTTAAAAAATCAGCCTGTAAAAAGCCCGTCTACAATACCTAAGACTTGTAAATATCGGGATTTAAGATGAGATAATTAATTTAGAAAATAATATTGCCTTCATTTTTATTAAAAACAAAGTCTAGAATTCTAATTAATTCTGGATTTTATGAGATCTGCCAAAACAAAATTATGTATACAAGCTAAGCAAGTTACAGAGAATAATCTTTGTAACATGTTCTTCTTAGCGTGTCGATAGCAATTCAAATACCATCACCAGTGTCCATCAGTTCCTGTAACGTGCAGCTGATAGGACACGCAGGACACGATATTAAGTGTCCCATCGTTTGTGGAACAGCACCACATTCACACTCCAAGGCGGAGTCGTCTATGAATTTCCACCTGAACAGGTTTTCCTTTCATTCAGTGAGTGGGACGACACACTTTAAAAAACTGTTTTGACTTTTAAGCCTTTGTAACATGTTGATAACTTTACATTGTTATTTAAATCATTGCGACTGCCCCTGATTTTCTTATTCCTAAACTTTTGAAACAAAACTTACTGATTCGTACATCCAAATCTTCGAGTATTCAATTTACCTAAAACATATTCCAGTATTTGAAATCATAAATAAACACAAATTTTTGTTCTGTCATATACAAGACAATACTTTATCTCGCTGCTTTATAGCCCGTAAAAACTGATTAGTTCGTAATTCGGATGCATACGAGAATAAAGAACTTCTAGAAATGTTCGCAGATAGTCAGACCGTCTAGACTAGAATGACTAATCATTGTTTTGGAGCTGATAAATTACAGTTGAAACCATGAAAAAATATACCTAAGGAGATTGGAAAAATGGAAAAATGCAGCGTTGGAATTGGCGGGACTAACGTGTTTACTTTTTATGACATCTCGTATTTAATGACATTTACTGCTTTAATATTCTTTTTAATGCGAGCAGGTCTTTTGTTTCGGTTTTCTTTTTAAAGTAGGTTTAAAAAGATTATGTCTGATTCGGGAAACTTCGTTTGGTTTTTCCATCCTGTTTTTGAAAGAACCATAAGGCCACCCATTGTACGTAGTGATAATTGTATTTTTTGTTTTGTATTTTCTGGTGTATAATAAAGTATATGTCGGAGATGGTATATGCGTGTCTCGTTAGCATCAGGCATATTTTAATTACTGTGGGCGTACTATGGGTACTGTTGGTTATAACACAATAGAAAAACAGTTTGCAGTTCAAATCTGATTATATAACTTACGAACAAGTTAGTCACACTAGCGAATCACACACTCACACAACTCAGCGATACGGAACGCAGACAGTTTCTGAGCACATGTTGTTCGTACGATGTCCAATGTTTCGATTCTCTCGAGAGCTCTGCTCAGACCGCTTTTGTAGCTGTTGCTCTCGTCCCACCACGAACTCAGGCTAGACTCTGTCTAGCGCCACGAGATGGTGCTAACGTTCCGAATATTCAAACGAATGACTCCGACTTATATATAAATAAATAATTAAATAAAGTATCTAAAATTTACTGCTTGTCGGCTCTTTTAGCACTATAATCCAGGTGGTACGATGATTTCCTTTAGCCAGTAACATAAACCTTGAGAAAGTCACTTGTCCTTAGTTTATGATGGCACTGTGAAACTTTTAGTAGGTGAATATCCCAAACTTTATCTATACTACAGCTGATCAGGAAGATGACACCAATGTAACATCAGAGCAAGCAAATGCAGGGCAAGCCTGTCCAATAATCGATAAATTAATCGAGTGTTCACGCGACTCGATAAAAATAGATAGGCAGGGGACGAGCGAGTGGCGGCATTTGTAAACTGGATGTTGGCCTATTTGTGTCTGTGGGACTTTTTTATAGTGTGGCTTCGTTTTTTGACAAAACTGTCGAGTGATTCGGACGCTGTTGTTGTGTGATTTTTCTTTTTCTTTGCGTTGCGTGTTTTTGAAGTGAAAACTTCTTTAGCGGTGTCATGCACTTTAGTTGTGATGGGTAAAAAATGTTAAACTCGCGTCACGTGAAAAAATCGTAAGACGGAGCTCGCGTCAGGACACATGACCTGATCGAAAATTCGTAAGGCGGAGGGAGAGTAGACCGCATTCCAAAATATCAAAAATGCACAACGTTAATATTCAAGTTTTCACTTTAGCCTGCACTCCCGGAGTGCAACCCGTTTTCACGTTACTAAATGCAATATTCCCCGAAAGGTTTGTTAGAATTTCCTAGTTATGTTATAGGTTCTGTAGGTGAGCCTATTGTAATTTTAAAATACAATTATTTTTCTTTTGTTTTATGGTCAGACATTGCTCTGCAGTTCATTTGTTGTCAAGTGCCAGATTTCCCGTTTCATAGAAAAATAGAAAACATTGCATACCAGTACAGGCGCCTTCCGAGAATAGAGGTTTCGTTAGTAATATACTCGTAACGGTACCTGTAGGTTACTGATTCTGAAACTTTTTTATAGATACAGTTACGTTTTAATCAACTCTTACATCACACAAGATCCCACACACACACTAGACCTAAGTTACATAGGATCTCACAAGATGCCTACCTAGGTTACACTTAGGGTAGACAGTACGCAGTGATATTTCTCGACATACAATCTACTAAAATAAATAATTATTTCAAGAGAAAATTAACCGTATCTCATTCCAAAATGAGACAAACGATTTTCAACCGTAATCCATTTTGTTAAGAAGCCAGGTGTTCGAAAATTGCATACTCATTATTCTCGTAAAAAATAAGGGCTGTCGCTCAAAATGTTTTAAGCCATAAATCAAAATAGCAACGTTATTAAAAATAAGCCTTTCCTCCGTCAGCTTTAATATATTATTAATATTTTTATTACTCCACATTATTCTGATGGATTTTATGAAAACGTGAATTTATAATACAGTCTCTCTCAGCAATTATGTAGGTACCTACTCAATTCTTTATTGCTGTTCACTTTTTTGTTCACCAATAAGAAAATATCTCGGTATTCTAAGGTTCCATAGCGGGTATAATTGACGTAGGTAAGAAGACTGCTAGGCTCAAATGGAATTGGGTGGTCACATCAGCTACATGCATGATTAACGTTGGGCAAGTCTGCACACAATGGGTGCCTGAAGGTGGACGGTGCCGCCGAGTCCAGCCCAGAAAGAGGTGGCGAGCTGACCTGGATGCGTACCGCGAGGGCTGGTTCAAGGTGGTGCGGGAAGATAGTTTTTTGGAGGAATTTGGGAGGCCTTTGCCCAGCAATGGGAAACAAATAGTCAATCAAAAAGATTGGTGGCGGGTTCGACTTTCCAGAATGCGCTGAACTTACACACAAGCTCTGTCCCGTAGTAACAATTTGTCCGTGATATTTTCGGGGTGACATTTTAACTATATGACATTTTGTAGGTGTATAATCTCATCATTATTCATAAGCCACAGTTTCAACTTAGTATATACTAAGAAGAGAAAATTTGTAAAGGTTATACAAAGATCACTAAAATCTGTGTTAACAACATTAGTATTATTCTTGCTAATCTATTAAGTTTACCGAAGTATTGCGGTGAAGTGATCGAGAGTTTGAGTTTAGCACTCGAGGTCTCGATAACCTAGCCGTAAACTGAAAACTTTACCTTCGATCTTTGAGTTACCAATTTATTATCCAACAAGTTTTTCTGTACGACCATTTATTACGTGAATGCTACTCGGAAGTCTTTACGAATAGCCTGAATTTTTTGTAGGTAAGCCATCCCTTTTACCTACCTAACGTCTTATGGAAGACGATCCATGTTTTAGTTAAGTAAACTCTTAGGTCCATAGCAGATGATACTTACAGCACCGACCATCGGTGATTTTGCAACTGCATTAATGCCGCGATAAAACAGTAAGTATCAAAGCGTGTTCTGCAGATGCCAAAGCCTCACTAAATCACTGCGACTAGCATCAGAATCTGTGTGGCGTGTGGCATTCAGTCGCCGAATACAGTCTCCTAAAAGTGTCTATCACTTATCGCCCATTCTGCAATGTTCTTTATGTAATAGGTACCACCATTGCCATTACTCTGGCAACCTCCTTTAAGCAGTTAATATCAGGTGCCAAGCACAGCTTGTATGCAAACTGTGCGTAACAATGTAGTGACACGACAGCCGTCAAGAGGGGTGATATATGCGCAGAATTAGCATAATAGTATAAATATGATTATCCGTGTAGCAGCCTACATGATGGGTTATTAGTGTCAGGTGGCAAAGTGCCGACTGTTTTGTGATGGGAATAATGAAACAGCATTGGCTTTAAAACATGTTGTAGGTGTCGACCAAAACTCTCTCTGTCTACATTATCGACCACAACTTCATAGGTTTGACTTGATTAAGTTTAATAATCAAATTAATATAACACGTGTTTATAACATTAGGATCTAAAGGAAAACGCGCGTTTCCGATAGTTGATTTCTATAGAATCTTTATTTGTAAACTGTCAAAAACATGATTATTGGTTCCTTACATATGAAATTGGTGTTTTGTCGAACTGGCCGCTTTGATTACAGGGCGTTTGGGTAGAAATTCCAGATTCAAATTTATTTCAAATTAAGTCTCGTGTATCGAATTTACTATTTTTGTTTTCGTGCTATTTGATTTTTCTTTGACATCGTTCTGAAGGCCAATTCTCGTAATTTAAAACGTTCAAAATCTAGCCGCAGTCTCATCTCGGCGACAAACAAATGTCAAAAACTTGTCAAAATGTAGGTAAATTAGATGTAATTTTTGACAGATTGAGACTGAGATCAGACTGTGAACGTTCTTAAAATTACGAGAATTGCCCCTTTGTTCACAACTTGGAATACTTAACATTTCACGTAATTTACGAATACGAGTTCCACCGTGGCACCAGCGCTGCAGAAACATCTCGAAGGATTAATAATGTGTATGGGGAAGGTACTGTAAAAGAAAACACGGTACGTTTTTGGTTCTAACGATTTCGTTCTGAAAATTTTGACCTACAGGACAAACCTCGTGAATGGCCGGAGACCCAGATTGACAATGAAACATTAAAAGTGATCGTGGAAGCGGATCTATTGTAAACCACGGCAGTGTTAGAGGCAAGCTTCGGTGTTAGTAACGTGACAAATTTGATTCACTTGAAACAAATTGGAAAAGTGAAAAAGCTCGAAAAATGGGTGCCGCATGAATTGAGTGAAGCACCACCATACATTACTCAACTGTCACAATAACAACGGGGGTTTTGAATCGTCTTGTGATGAAAAATAGATCCTGTACTATAATCGGAAATGCTCATCACAATCGATGAAACCAAGAGAACCGGCCAAATCCTGCCCCAAGGGAAAGTTTTCGGGGTGCCAGGGCAGAAAACCTCCACGTGTGCCTGGGGACTGGAGTTCCCTTCTGGATACGTCCGGGGGAAGACCAGTTTTCGGGCCGGTGCATCCTGGGGTGCGGGCAGCTATTTCTCAGTGGGATTTTTTCCCAATGAGATCTCGCTGCCCGCATGCTAATGTTCTGCCAAGAGGAACGCTCCACACAAGCCGCTATGAGGAGCAGAGCGGCTACTGTGTGGAGTAAGAGCGGGCCTGGTGTGCACTTACCCTGCCACCGGGCAGGCAGGAGGGGATAACCCCCCCCTCCTGCCACCGTTAATATCGTAGCCCCGAAGATTGTCAAGGTCATGTCTCTGACTTTTGACGGGGGTCGAGGGTCTTGGCTTAACCGCCCGGACCGCGAGGAAGATTAACCTCTATAAAAAATTCCCCAAACCTCCAAGCGGCGGCGCACCGTGAGGGAGGTAGTAAGCTTGGCTAATGGGTAGCTTGATTTAGTCACTAGTGCGAACCACGTAATTTTGAGCCAGTACAAAAAGTATTTTACTCGTGGGAACAAACATGGATACACTTTTTAAAAACAAAAACCCAACAGACGAAAGGAGGAGTGATGCGGTGTCGGAGTCCGATGCTGCATCGGGAGGAACGAGCACGGGAGGCTCAGTGAGCCCTCGCCGTGACCAGAAGACGGCCGCTGCTAAAAGAAAGGCCCATAGCAAGCGGCCAAGGTCAGTGGACGGCCAGGGGTCGTCCTCTGACGGGGAGCTGGCTTCGGCCAGAAAAATCCCCACCAGCAGGCGGGGAGGAGCCCGAGAGCGAGGCATAGGGAGGGGGCTCACTGCTCGGGAGGCCGCTGAAAAAGCGGAGGAGCCCGCAAAGCAGGGGGGGTCTGGTCGCGCGGTCGCATCAGAGACCTCAAGCGACGAGGCGGCTGAGGTAGGCGGCCCTGATGCGGACCGCAAAAACAGGTTTGCGGCGGTCGTGGAGGCCGCGATCCGGGACGTGGCCCTGAAGAAGTTACAAACTTCGAAAAACAGGGCCATAGTCTCGGCAAAGACCTCCATCATGGCGGCAGCGGAGGCCATCCACTTCGGGCCTCCGCCGGACGGCATGTCCGAGATGCGGGCGGAGGTGGCCCGCCTGACGGCTGCCATGGAGCTTCTCCGAAAGGAGAACGAGGAGCTCCGAGCGGACCTGGCCGGGCTGCGAGCGGCCGGCGCAGCGCAGACCAAAACACCACCAAGCCAGCCCGTGCCGGTAGAGAACCAGGTCCTGAACCTGGTTCGGCAGGAGCTGGCAACCTTCCAGGCGCGGTTCGCCGTCCTGGAGGGTATTGTTCTGCGCCCCCCCTTGGCGGGTAGGACGGCCCCAGGGCCTAAGGCGGCCTCATACGCGGCCGCTGCCGCCCCTAAACCCGGGCCGTCTGGCCGGACCCCGGCTAAACCGACGTCGGCTGGTGGAGCCTCGGCGCCGGCAAAATCGGCGCCTGCCGCCAAACCTGCGGCGCCGGCCCACAAAAAGGGCAGAACGGCTGGGGAGGGGAAGGCCCCAGAGCCTACGCCTCCCCAAAACAAATCTCCCACGACCAACGCCGAGTGGCAGGTGGTCGGGGAGAAAAAGAAGGTGGCCAAGGCGGCCAGAAAAAAGGCGCAGAGGAGGCGCCGCAAGGAGCGAACCGTTGCGGCTAGGCTTCGCTCCCCCAAAACCGCGGCTGTAGTCATTACACTACAGCCGGACGCGGTCAAGAGGGGGGTGACCTACTGCGACGTGCTCACCAAAGCGCGAGCGACGGTGGATCTCCAGGAGTTGGGGATCACCGGAGGCCTCCGGCATAGGGTGACCGCCACTGGTGCCCGCATGCTGGAGATCCCCGGTGCGACGAGTGGCCCCACCGCTGACGCCCTGGCTGAAAAGCTAAGGGCGTCCCTCAACGCGGACGAGGCTCGAGTCTCCAGGCCCGTCAAGTGCGCGGATATGCGCATTATGGGCCTGGATGACTCTGTGACGGGGGCAGAGATGGTAGCCGCCGTCGTCAGGACGGGCGGGTATCTGGCCGACCAGGTGAAGGTGGGCACCATACGTCCTGACTTCACGGGTATGCGAACCGTAACGGTAAGCTGTCCCGTGACGGCGGCGAGGAAGGTAATGGAGGGCGGAAGGCTCCTGGTGGGCTGGGTGTCAGCGCAGGTCAAGCTGCTGGAGCCCAGAGCTCTAAGGTGCTATCGATGCCTCGTGGGGCACCACGTGGGCGTCCAGTGCACCTTGGAGGACCGCAGCACTCTGTGCTTTCGCTGCGGTAAGCCCGGACATACGGCCGGCTCGTGCAACGCCGCGCCGCACTGCGTCGTATGTGCGGCTGCTGGCAAGCCGGCCGATCACCGGGCGGGCAGCAAGTCCTGCGCTCCACCCGCCGAAGCCAGGAGGAAAGGCAGGCCCTCCGCCGCCGTCGCCACCACCACCGTCGCCGCCACTGTCGCCGCCACCGCCACCGCTACGCAAGGCGTGCGTCGACGCGCGACACCGGTACACCAGGCACCGCAGGCTCCGCATCCGCCCTCCGGATGCGGAAGCCACGGAGGTGGAGCTATACGAGGGGTACAGAGCGGCGAAGACCGCCCTCCAACAGGCTGTTCAGCGGGCCAAGGATATGGCCCGCGAGGAGATGCTGGAGACTCTGAACAGAGATCCATGGGAGCGCCCCTACAGAATGGTGCGGAATAAACTCCGCACATGGGCCCCCCCGCTGACGCAGTCTCCGCCCACAGCTGGTGGAGGAAGTGGTGAGCGCTCTGTTCCCTTCACGGGGGGAGCATACTCCCCCGCCTATGGCTCCGCCACTTGCGGTGCCCGAAGCGGACCACGCGGACGACGACAACGACACCCCTGAAGTGATCGGGGTGGATCTGAGAGCGGCGGTAGGCAGGCTGAAGGCCAAAAATACCGCCCCGGGACCCGACGGCTTGCCGGGTAAAGCCTGGGTCCTGGCCTCGAGGGCTCTCGGGCCTCGACTGGAGGCGCTCTTAAGCGCATGCATGGAGAGAGGCCAGTTTCCACTCCGTTGGAAGACGGGGAAGCTGGTCCTCATTCAGAAGCCAGGGCGCCCTGCGGACTCTCCGTCCGCATACCGGCCCATAGTGCTGCTCGACGAGGTCGGCAAGCTCTTTGAGAGAGTGATTGCGGGCCGCCTCGTCGGGCACCTGGTGAGGACGGGGCCGGATCTTGCGGAGTGCCAGTTTGGCTTCCGCAAGGGGCGCTCGACGGTGGACGCCATCATGCGCGTGAGAGCCCTCACGACGGGGGACGCGGTGTCCCGGGGTGGGGTGGTCGTGGCGGTGTCACTCGACATCGCCAACGCGTTCAACACCCTGCCCTGGAGCTGCATAGGGGAGGCACTCCGGTATCACCGGGTGCCGACTTACCTCCGTCGAATAGTCGGGGCGTAATTGACGGACAGAGCCGTCATCTACCCCGGTCGCGACGGGAACTGGAACCGGCGAGAGATGTCGTGCGGTGTCCCACAGGGATCGGTTCTGGGGCCGCTCCTGTGGGACATCGGTTACGACTGGGTGCTGCGGGCCGACATCCCTGATGGCGTCAGCGTAGTTTGCTACGCTGACGACACGCTGGTCCTGGCGCAGGGGAGGTCGCATCAGGCGGCGGCCGACGCGATGACACGCGGGGTTGCGATAGTCGTGGAAAGGATCCGGCAGTTGGGTCTCGAGGTGGCATTGCACAAGTCCGAGGCCATGTCCTTTCATGGGCCCCGGTACGGGCCACCTTCGGGATCCCAACTGATAGTAGGAGGGGTTCACATCGGCGTCGAGAAGACGATGAAATACCTGGGTCTCGTCCTCGACAGCCGGTGGAACTTCGTCGAGCATTTCCGACGTTTGGCCCCCATACTGGAACGGACCGGGGCCGCCTTAAAGCGGCTCCTGCCCAACCTGAGGGGGCCAAACGCCTCCTGCCGGAGGCTTTACGCGGGGGTCGTGCGGTCCATGGCCCTATATGGGGCCCCGGTATGGGCGCGTTCACTGCGGCTTCGAGCCGCACACTACCTGAACGCGCCCCAAAAGGTGGTAGCCGTAAGGCTAATCCGGGGGTACCGCACGATCTCGCGCGAGGCAGCAAGCCTCCTTGCCGGACTGCCACCATGGGATCTGGAGGCGATAGTCCTCGCGCGCCTGTATGACTGGCGCGCGGAGGCACTACGTCGGGAGGAAACTCTGCACCCGCGGCAAATCGCTGCGGAGCGGACAGACCTCCGGCGCAGTCTCATGGTGAAATGGAAGGCGCGACTATCGCAACCCAGCGCAGGGCACGCCACGATAGCGGCGGTAAGACCCCTCTTTGAGGAGTGGCTAGAGAGGCGTCACGGCGCTCTCACCTACCGCCTGACGCAGGTCCTCTCCGGACACGGATGTTTCGGGAGGTTCCTGCACATAATCAGGCGGGAGGGGACGCCCGGGTGTCATCACTGCGAGGATCGCCCCGAGGACACGGTGGAGCACACGGTGGAGGTCTGCCCCGCTTGGGCAGAGCACCGCCGTGTCCTCGTAGAGGCGATCGGCAGCGGCGGCGACCTCTCGCGTCCGGCCCTGGTGCAAGCCATGGTCCGGGGCGAGAGGGAGTGGGAGGCGGTCACCTCCTTCTGCGAAACAGTCATGCTAGCGAAGGAGGTGGCGGGATGGGCGAGGGAGAGATCCTCACGCCTCAGCCGCCGAGGGAGACGCTCCGGGCGTCGGGAGCCGCGTGACGACTCCCGGCCACCGTAGGCGCGGGCCTTCGGGCGGAGAGCAATGGGTAGCTCTCCGTCCGATCAGGACCAGGCCCGTGCCGGACGGCGCGTATGTGTTCCACGTGCGCCTCAGAGAGATGTCAGCGTAGTTGACGGGGCCCGACAGGGCCGAAGCCTGCCGGGGTAGCGGGATCGTCCGAAAGGGTTACCGCTGCCCTGGTACATAAAGGGCTAAGGAAGGAACACGGGTGGGTTTTAGTCAGTAAGAGTCTGACACTGCCTTCTGCTCCACCCAGAGCGGAGTCGTCATTGGAGGAGTCATTTGATGATTTCCCATCCACAAAAAAAAAAAAAAAGGGAAAGATTTCTTAGAAAAAGGTACTGGCTGAGTATCTGATGGACCAGTGTCATTCACTACAGCTTCCTAAGATCTGGCCTGACAATTACGGCAGATCTGTATTGTTAACAATTGCAAACCGTGATAGAAAAACTAGCCGTTAAAAACAATCGAGACGGTCGCTAAACTAGAGTGAATGGAAGGAATGTCCAACAGATTACCACTTTTTCCGGAATTCGGACAATTTCTTATAAGGAAAAACATTTAATTCCGATGAGGCAGTCAAAACCGCCTTCAAGGACTTTTATGATTCTCGCTGCTAAAATTTTTAGCAAAGGAATCAATGAACTACCTAGAAAATAGCGAAAGTGCATAAATAACCATGGTACATACTTTGATTGATTAAATAAATAATTTCAATATTTTTTCGGTTTGCTATTTCCCTACCAAACCAATTTGATAATGTAAGAGCTAATATTATCTACGTATTAAAAAAATAATCATGAAAATACAGGTATTATTTATTCATTCTCTAGAAAATGTAATTTCAGCATCTTTTTATGCTCACTGCGCAATAACGACTCGACCAAGAAGTGAAGCGTCCTTTCATTGTGCTTAGAGCTTCATCGGTCGTCTGATTTCTGAATCAGTATATTAATATTTTATTGCTTCTGCAGACAGTATTCAAAATTAAAATGAAAGGGTCTTCCCAAGATTACTTTTATATAGCTGTCATCATTGCCTAATGTTTTCTTGTAGGTAAACGTCTCCCGGTAAAAACCATCATTACAGATTTAGACGGCTCAAAATAATTAGATAAAACCTGTTTTCATCAACATTTTCAACGTATATAAAGCTTAACTCACTTCAGAACCGCCAGTCAAAACGATGGCGTACCTTGAATAGCAGACCAAAAATGGCCTGAATTCGATTATTCGGCCTTTGAGAGGCCCAATTTCATCTGCAGCTCAAATTTCAGGTACTGCAATATTCCGCGTACATTTCAGCGGACTGGGCGATAAACCAGCTGTTCAAAGTTGCCGCCAATCATAACGAGTCGATATGATCAGTTTCACTGTGTGAATATTAAGTGACCTGTATTATATTCGGATGGATGACCGCGGGCCGGGCGAGGTGGGCTGCCTACTTGTGTTGTGGGGATGGGGCACTCGGAAGTTACAGTTAGAGTTGTGATAATTATTTTAGTGAACCGGATATTGCGTAGTGGGAGCTGTATTGTTTGTTTTGTAATTTAGGATTGACATATTATCACCGAAACAAATTGTAACAAAATAAAAAATCTGAACTAGTTTGGAATAAAAGTCAAGTTTATTATGTATCAAGACACTACAATCAAGATACTACAATATTACTTTTCATGACCTTCTGTATCACTCTAAACCGCAATATCAGTGGGCTGAGAACGTTGAGAGATAATAATGAAAGGCAACTTCTTCTCTTCATCTGCGGAGAAACTTCATCAAGGAGTGTATGTGAGAGGGGTTTGAGGAGACCTCTTGTCTCCTCAAACCTCTCTCGCATACACTCCTTGTGTTCAACCAAAAACATAACCAAACTAAAACGATTACGCTTACAAAACAAGAACGAGTTTCCCGCTCCAAAATACCACAAATTCACCATCTAAACAATACGAGTTGGCAAAACCGTTCACATGAACGGTTTTGAAGCGACGCCTCATTTACATACGCCAATCACAGCTTAGCATACAAATCGAATTTGGACGGACAGACGGACGAATTTAGTTTAATTGCTTGTAATCTTGTTGTAAATTATGGACAGGTGCAGTGTTGGCTGATGAATGGGCTTCTTTGTTTTGTGATGCAGGTGTTTCATTATAGTTGGCTGGTTTTCATTACATCTTCTAACTATAAATAGTATAAAAAAGTTGCTCTTCGTCCTCAGTTCCTTTTTGTCCTTCGTTCTAAAATAGTGTATCTATTTTGATACGGTTTTCCCCATTATTTCGAGAATTTATTCCGGAATGTGCAAGTATGCGTATAATGGCATTGTTAACTAAACTAAGACAATTAAGACACTGCAATCTCGATAATTTTACACATTATTGTCAAAATTGGACGGCTCGCTAAAATGTCTAATTAAGCTGAAGGATCTCGAGGTGCTTTTTTGTTAGTCTCTATTTTGGAACGATCATGAAAACTAGTGCTGATAAGAGATTAAAACAATGAGAATTATGGAAATTAGTTACATTCTATGAAGTTAGCGCTATTTCCAATCAAAGCTCGTTTTCCCATGGATTCCGTGAAATTACTCCATGATCAAATATATTGTTTATGGTGTCGAACTCACAGTTTACAATTCACTAAATGTATAATAAAATAATTACGTGTTTTCATTGTGTATCCATTCCCAACGCGTGTCTAGCCACACGTAAAAATAACACATAAACATCATTGATAGAAAATAAAGAAGCCTACAAAACAAACATGTCACAAACGACGCTTTAAACCATTCGTAATGCGCCACAAAACATCCTCATTTGTCAAACGACCTACATCCACCTCCGTACCTACACAATTTTCTACACGTCGAATTCCTTCCCAAATAGGTTTACTACTAATGAAACGACCCCAGTTTATTTATGTTCGAACAAAGCCAATTTCGTCATCAACTAAAAGCATCGATACTACTTGTGTATGAGCAATAAAACAAAATTACACAACACATACATTTCGTGACTACAGACAATTTGCCGTGCACTAAAAAAAGAAATGCTTACAACGATAAAAGATTCAGAGAAAGACGTTCGTGTTTTTGTTATTAAAGACGTATCTTTATGCATGTGTAACATCACGCCAGGTAGTGCGTAGACGGGTAATGAAGCGGTAAAGACGATGACCTTGTTTTACGTCTGATTCCAGCGACGGTTCTTTTTTTGGTCTCATTTTTGCGAAGACGGAATTGGACGGTCCCAAAATTGCTTGGAGAAATCTAAGAAATTGTGTCCTTCGACGTTAGTTCATTTGTCGTGATCGTGCTATCTGTGTTGCTTTGTAATTCTATTATATTATGGTGTACGAGCATTTCTCTATACATATTTCCCCTATATCGGTCTACGACTCGTTGTGTTTTCTAATTCTAAAATCCTTTTTCCATGTCGTCTCTCGTTTACATTGAAGGCCTGCGCCCGCTGGCGGCACGGCACGGCATTCTTGGCCATCACTACATGCAAGCGAATATTGACGGAAACGATGCCACGGTATGCCTAAGCATGCCGCGACGTCCTATTCCAATTTTATTGTCATATTATTAAGTAATTTTATTTATCTATGTACCTATTCGTCGCATAAAAATCCGTTGCTGTGCCGTGCCGCCAGTGGGCGCAGGCTTTAAGTCATCTTAACATAAAAGTAATTCTTATTATAAACAAAACCTTCAGTAATTATAATAATTCCTTCTGCAGATGTGGCACCTCACTAACTGCTCCCAAAATTATTATGTTTATTTTTTTATTTACTTAATACATACTATTTTCACATCATTTGTTATTTGAAATTAAATAGCTAACATTCTAATTTCAGTTATTGGTTGTAATGGCAATCATATCATTTGATTTTAATAGGTTTTTATATTTTATTTATCTTTTTTGTATATTATTTTATATTTTGTGAATGTGAGGACGTTGTAGGCCTTGTTTGTAGGCCATTTTCTATACCATTAAGTACCTGGTAGTTGTTGACAGGCCTACACTGTCCTCCCATACCTATTAACACTGTAATTAGAAAACATTATAAAAGCCAATTGTTAAAAAAAAAAGTAAGCGTGGAGTTTCTTGCCGGCTCATCTCCATAGGAAACGACCAATTGGAACCGTACACCTAGCTTCTGACGTTTCATAAGTGCCCATGTAGGTTTATGTGAAATAAAATATTTGATTTTGATTTTTCAGTTCATTTTATTCACTTTTCCACTTTCTACAGTATCAGTTCTCGTCTTGCTGACCCCCATCTCCAAATCAATTGGAACTACTGATTACTTATAATCCAATAATAGGCCAGAGGTCTCATAAAACTCAATGAGGTTCCGTACTTGCTGGCTTGCAGGTGGCGTAACTGCTTTCTAAGAATAGAAGACGAACATGGAACTCATTCTCATAGACTTTCAGCTAATTGCCAATAGTTTCTGACTTTATTTATGTACAGACGCCAGCACATCAAGCTACTACAATCTGTCAAATCTTTAACAGATTATCAACTTTATATCTAAAATATTAAGGTTCAGGGTTGATTGGGAAAATTACACAGTTTCGGGTAGCTTGACCTGCTGCCGTCTGTACATTTTGAAACATACATGTGTTATTCTTGATCTTGAGTTTTGGTCGCGCTTAGGGATGCGTTTAGGCGAATATAAAAATACTGCCAGTTTTGTTAATGCAAAACTGACAGTATTTTTATCAATATTATTCAATATCTAAAGTTGTTGTTCTAAAACAAACAATCAAACAACAACGTTTCCTACAACGCCTCCTTGCTTTACCATAAAAGAAACAGGAACAAGATGCTGACAATATTCTTACTTAATTTCGTCACAAAGAAAAAGTTTTAATGTTATACACCTTTTTTGCTAACCAACATCGCGAACTTTTCGACCAATTAGACTTGCTATTCAAATACACCAGAGTTTTCCATTAAGAAAAGACTTCGAGGGGTTTCCGCCTTCTTTGTCGGGACTTGAAAACACTTTTTATTTTTGAAGCGAGTCTTAAAGTCAACGTACTTGTATTTGCTTAACCATTAAAGGGGTGAAGTCGAAAGCTTTTCGCTTCGAATATTTGCATGTTTTCAACGGATCCACTGTGCTGACAAAGAAACATCTCGTGCGAGGGTGTTAGGCTGAATAAATGATGCCCACATCGCCCTCTGATGGCTTCCATTGTTTTCAAGTGAAATGTTTTGAATGTTTGCTTTGGAGGTGAAGGATTTGAAAGCATCTTTATTGTTTTCTCTTTCGTATTTTGTGAGGGAGACAGAGATAGATGGTTGTGTAGATATGAGATGATCCCTACAAAGTTTGACAGAGCGATGAGATGGGGTACGATAAAGATATGAGGAGGGTCTTCGGGTCGACAATGCAGCGCATTCCTGAGAGTGTTGCAAGGCTTTGTAGTAAGACATAAGTGATGACAGGTAAGGTATTAAAGCTCGGAGGTACGTGGGGTCCTTTATATCGCGCCGAAGGCACGTTTTACGAAATGTTACGTGAAATTGCCGCAAGAAGTCACGTTGGCTAGGGGTCATTTTGGAGGAAAATGTCCGTTAGTACACTTTTTCTAAGAAGTACCAATATTTTCTTTTGTTTGCTCGTCTTTTTAAACTACAATCTGTAAGAACAGAGAAGCAATATTTTGTACCCTTTCATTAAATCTAGGATTGGCATTATTAACTTAATCAATTTACACTTTAAAATCTACCCTACCTTTACCTTACCTTTACCTTTTCTTTTCCAAAATTTA
Source organism: Apamea epomidion (assembly GCA_947507525.1). Lineage (NCBI taxonomy): Eukaryota > Metazoa > Arthropoda > Insecta > Lepidoptera > Noctuidae > Apamea > Apamea epomidion. The sequence goes on from OX382226.1 coordinate 1,252,725, forward strand.
CAACAAAATTATTAAGTGCCAACTAAGTATAAGTGTAAATCCCGATTTAGGGTTTTCACTTCTACTCTAAACCTTTGTCGGCATTAGCTCCGTGTCTGGCTACCTACGGACCGAGGGCACTCACGTCGCTTCGCCACCGGGGTGTGCCGAGCAAGTCAGTCGGCCGTGCCGTGAAATGCCCTTGTGACGTCACCGTACAGCTCAGCACTGGACTTCGGCCAACTTCGATCTCCGGCTAGCGGCGGGATTTCGCCTGCAACTACAGGGGAGTACCTATCCCTGCAAAAGTGACAACAGACATTTGTAACCCACGACCCACAAATCTTTGTGTGCCTCCGACTAGCTTTATTCTCAATATAGTTTTAAAGGTACACACCCGTTTTTTTATTCTGTCGTCATTTATTAGGTGGGAATCAACGGGTGGAGGCTACACTAGCCTTTAAACTTTTAAAGTTAAACTACCCTTTTGACGTAGCAGAGGACTATTAACGATGTTTGTATTATTATACATACGTGTAGCTATAACAAAAACAGCTGACTCATACTTTCACTAAAACTAGAGCAAAAACGGAAACCGGGACCTAACTATTGGCAAATTACCCAACAACGTCAGCACAATAACTAGAGTTGACCCGGATAACCGTATGTTAAAAAGTCACGCATTCACGCTAACGCTGGAAATTAAAATTTTCCCCTCCCGTGCCAAATCCGGGGAGGTCGGGCGAACTTAATATCTGGGGAGGGGAGAGCCGGCACAATTTTAGCTCTGAACCAGTGTCTCGTGTGGAGCTAAAAATACTGTTTTACATATAAATGTTCGAATAAAGGGTGTCATATTAATCATGGTGGGTAAATGGCTTCTAAAAGTAGGCCTTTTACAACCAGCAAGAAATTGTATTGACTGGAAAAATAATTAGCAATTAGGAGTGATTTCATTTAACTTACTTACACTTAACTGGCGAAGTGTGGGTGTACACTGTACTATAGGCATACCCCTGCCTAACCCTTAGGGGATTACAGGCGTGATGTTATGCTATGTTATGTTTATTTAAAATAATCATGATTATTTTTCAAATGAATGTGAAAACCGACAGTTCGATAAAGAACGCTGAGTTACTTGAGGGTGAAAGAATACGGTGAAGACAACGGATTTTATAAAAGTTGTTAACTACCCTAAACAGATTTTCAAACTAAACCTTCAATTACCATTAAGTTGACTAAAGTACACTGTACTTATTTCAATAGCTAACGCTAACCTCCGATTTAAGTTTTAAACTAAGTTCTAAAGTAATTCTCTACCTTCAATTTAATCTTAATTAAAAGTAAACAGAAAATATCAACTTTACTGCTCGTTGTTGAAGAGAAGCAATTTTGATATTTATCTTAAATTACGATATTAGATAAAATGGGTAAAGCTGGATGAACGAGTTGTCATTTGAAAGTTTTCCTAGTTAGAGAAACATTTACTATGACCTGGGTTAAGACATACGACACGTCTACCGGGATAGACGTGTCGTATGTCTTAACCCAGGACATGGTCTACCTGTGTGCTGAATTATTATTGAAATCCGTTAAGCCGTTAAGGCTTATGATTTTTTTGTCGGTTGGTCTGTCTTACTTGTTCACACAAGTAAGACAGACCGACCGACAAAAAAATCTGTACAGATATTTGAAATGTGTATGCAGCAAGCAGTGGAGTGGCGTGCAATTTAAAATTAAACTATCTCCACCTCTGTTTGATATAATAATATATTATAATAATATTTGAGATACCAGTAAAAGTACCCTTAATAGTAATAATAGCCCTTAAACTTTCCACAAGATATTTGCGTGTGTAATTTTTCATATAGGTATAGTTTGTCAGTTTGTCGTATAATAATTATTTTAATATTAGTTGCTATTTCGTGAAACCCTCTCCACAAAATGTCTAGTTTAGTACATATTCCTTTGGAAAAAGATAAGAGGAGGCGTAATTTTGTTTACCACACCTGGCGTAGTAAACAAAAAATAATAAAATCACATTCGCACTTGACTCACACCACAACTTTGTTGACGAAACGTTCAAGTACAATCCACTTTCTACCGTCATGTATAAGATATATCTTCTTAGATCCTCTTGGGTAACAATAGCGTTAATAAACACTTACCTTTCACCTTAAGTTTCTTTGTTCTTACCCTTAAGGTTCAAGGGACCGCCATAAAGTCTGCCAGCGAACTATCTGGCGGTCATTATCGAAATTAATGCAAGTTTACGAGGTCGTGTGCTCTAAACAAATGTCGAGCCGTTAACACTAACGATGTAATTTTGTGTAAGCGAGCCTCTTGGGTGTGGGAACTTTGGATGTAAGATGTGGAGAGAAGCGGTGAAGTTGTGGTACCTTTAGCCCGCGGCTTCATTCCTGCGGCATGAACAGTTCAATGTTTCTGGATCAAAAGTCTTAACTCTCTTGTTCGGCTTATAAACTATTTTTTCGCAAAAAATCACGTCGAACCGTTTTTTCTTAGTGAAAGATACACAAACCAACAAACACACTTTCGTAATTTATTATAATAATATATACATATATTTAAATATAAACTGTTCCACCGAACCGCACGTTACAAGATTTTGATTCAGTGCGGTAAGTGGAAGTGCTGTTGAAATCAGTGCTCTAAGTGGAACACCTAATCTCGGGTCTGGCAACGCACCTGCAAAACCTCTGATACCTAATGAATTGTTTTAAAGGCAATACGGTGCCACATACCACGAGGTCGAAAATTTGTTCATCGTCATCATAATCCACAGCCGACTTCACCCACTGCTGGGCATACGCCTCTCTTTTCTTGTGCGAATCCCCACGCTCCTGTGCTAGCCTCATCCAGGTTTTGCCCGCGATGGCAACAATGTCGCCTGCCCATCTCCCCGCCGGTTGGGTTATTGAAAGTGGTTAGGTAATCCTTATTTCAATTTGAGTAGAAATATCATCCAAAATGCATCAAATATCATACTTAATGATTTTGTCCATCATTTCAGACAGTCGTCTGTTATAATAGCAAAATTTACACTTTGCACAGCCTTTACACACAAGAAGATTCAAAGTAAAACCAACACAACTTTTCAGCTAGTTGCAGTTTTGGCTAATCCATACAAAACCACGACTCCTCTGGCAAAAGCGAACAAAGTAAAATGAATGTGGAACATCTTCCCAAACCGCGACCCGTCCGTATAACTACGGATGAAGCTAACAGTCAAGTATTAAATAATATATTTAGTCTGTTACCGACAGCCAGGATTAATTATTCAGTAACTAGCTCCGCAGACTTTGTAAGCTTCATTAGCTTGGGAGATATAGGATTTAAGATATATTTATGTCGGTGGGTTGTGAATATCTGGGAATTGTGCTCCTTGTGAACGTAATCGGTTATTGCAGGGCTTAAGTCTATCAATAAATAGGCCGAAGGATAACAAATTGACGTGATAAGTACCACTTTCCGCAGATATACCTATCAGTTTTTTGACGTTCAAAAGTGCCTTTTATGTGCCTATTTGAAATAAATTTATTTGACTTTGACAGTAATGGGATCTTGTATAATTGACTATAGAACGTAGGAAACCAATTCATTGGAGGAAATGGAGGCATCGTTTTTTGGTAGAAACCACAAGGATTAAATTATACAGCCAATGCTGATAAGTATGATAAAGACAGCCTCCAAGCTTGGTACCTATTATACGAATTCTATGTATTATAATAACCGTGCCAAATTTAATAGCACAAAGCCAAAACCTGAATCCGAAAGTAGTCCGTAAAAATAAAAATTAAGTAAATCCTTGCTTCTTCCTCATAAAAATCCTCATAAATATTTACCCACTGTTAGAACTTCAACAATATTAATCCGTGCCCGTAATGCAAAGTGCTCGAGATGTACCGAATCATAAAACAAAACACCGCGAGATTTCATCCGTAAAAGTGGTTTCAATTCAATTAAATTTTCGCTCTCATCCTCATCACGCTTAACCTTAACTTTTATATTTTTCTGTTTAGCTTTAGACGCTGCGCCACTAAATAATTTCCTGTTATATTAAAGAGCTTTGTTATAAAGAGGATTTTGCTGGAAGCAGTTTCAAGTGTCGGGAACATCGTGCACGCTTGAGCGTTAACGCTGAAAAAATAGACACACGTTTTGCTAATTTTTTTTTCCATTCTACGTTGTTTCATCTAGGATGTCTTTCAAGGCTTTTTTTATTAGATTTGATGAGATAGGAATATTTTTATACCGGTTTTTTTTAATTGTCAAATGGGCCTTCCCTTGACCTCGATCACGCCTGATGGAAAGCGATGGATGAGGTCTATGATGGAACAAGCGTGCCGAGAAGATGCCTGTTCACGCTTGATTTTTTTTAATATAATTTGTTTTTTGTGTATTTTTAACTGTGTTTAGTTATGTTTAGTTTATGATCCTGTACGAGTCGCAATAAATACTTTTTCTTTCTTTTTTTCATTTAACCTAAATGTGGGAGGGAACATAGGTGCCAGCAGAGAGTTCCACATCTTGGCTGTGCGTATAATAAGCGCTGAATACGACTCTTAAAAAAACATATTATCACATATGGTAGGTAATGTTACTGAATAAAGTTTTTAGAGAGAATATAACAGTTATTTACCAAGCACAAATTGATAATATTATTATGAGTATAAAATATCTGAGTAGAAGACTAAATTATTACTATCTCCATCGTTATGAAATTAATTTGTAGAATAATGTTTTGTTTGTATTGAAGATTATATTAATGTTGGTTTGCGCTACGCCTCACTGTAACGATCAAAGAAACATGTAACAATTTGGAGAAAATTAAGCAATAGAGTTAACCCAGTTAATTATGATGATATAATTTAATTATACCGTTATCACTAGGTACTGAAGTGTCGCATAAGACGAACATAATTTGATTAAGGGTTGTTTTTTCAATGGAGAGGTAATTTTTATTCGCGGAATAAAATTAACGTCTGACAGATTTTGTATGGAAGAACTGTCAAAAATTCAAAATTATTCCTAGGATAAAATTACCTGGCGTTGGAAAAAAATGCAATAAATTTGATTTCAACGAATTTCGATTCGATGTTCTTTATTTAGATTCCTTTTTATTTATTAAGTTTAATAAGGTAAAGACACATACACATAAAAACCGGCCAAGTGCGAGTCGGACTCGCGCACGAAGGGTTCCGTAACATTACCTATCTATACAACATTAGACACTATATTATAACCTTTTTTTTAGTTGACTGTTGTATGGGAATCATTAAATATTTATTTTAATTTAATAATTTATTTTTAAAGTGAATATACAACTAAATATTCTGTGAATATTTCAAGCGTCTATCTGTCGCTGTTATTAATATCGAGCAAAAAACGGCAAAAAAATCACGTTTGTTGTGTAGGAGCCCTACTTAAATATTTATTTTATTCTGTTTTTAGTATTTGTTGTGATAGCGGCAACAGAAATATATCATTTGTGAAAATTATAAGTGTCTAGCTATCACGGTTCATGAGATACGGCCTGGTGACAGACAGGCAGACAGACGGACAGTGGAGTCTTAGTAATAGGGTCCCGTTTCTACCCCTTGGGTACGGAACCGTATAAAAGAAAATATAAAATTTTAAAGCTATAAGATAGAAAAAATAGGTATTTAAAAAATCTTTTATGAATCCAGTATTTGGTCACAGTAGATACACTAATTCTGACAAACCAATAAGAGATCATTAATTGCGACCAGAGTGCGAGGTACTGGGGACTTAGCACGCAGAAGTTTATGTAAACCAACCAATTACAGCAGCTAATTATGGCATTATTTGACAGCAGATAATTAACAACCGAGTCTTATGATGACATCTTCAAGCTTTCAGAAACCATGTACTAAGACAAATTATCAAGATACCTAATAATATGAATAGACGCCAGCATACCAAGCTACTACAATCTGTCAAATTTCTTTAATAGATTTTCAACTTTATCGCTAAAGCATTAAGGTTCAAGGTTGATTGGGAAAATTTTACAGTTTCGGGTAGCTTGGCCTGCTGGCGTCTGTACCTACTTTAAAATACGAATTAAAACAACGAAAATAATTTTTGGATTTTATTTTATTAAAATTTTTAGTCTGTATTCCGGTGAGTACTTTATAATGAAGTCTTTGTACAGACTTTATTGATATCTATAAATACACTTACGTTTTCATAACAACAAAATTAGTGCGTACGGAGAAGGAATGTCGTTACAAAATTAATGAAAATTATGGATTTTGAAAATTAAAGCACTTAATCGCCCAAATAATCTAATAATTCACTGTGATTCTAGACATTAAAATCTGACAAAACTCATTTTATTTCTATATCAGGCCGATGAGTTTTGTCAGATTCTTTTTACATTCAACCTTTTTTACAATTTCACTTAAATTAGGATAATAAACAATCAAAATGAACGGGATCAGTCGTGGTTGGAAATCTAAATAAAAAAGGATGTTTTACAACCTGTTATACCGTTTCCTAAGTTTATTTACATATTTACAAACACTATTGGTCCATCTATGTTGAAAACTAAAAATTACGCGTTTACTGAAGAAACAGATGATAAAAAACACAGTAAGCAGACAAAACACACGAATAAAATGCATGACGAAAACATACTCAGAGATGTGCGTGTCTTTAAGCTCGAAAAAGTAACGAAACGAAATACTTTTTATAAAGTTTAAAAGAAAGAATGAACTTGTCAATCACCGTGTTTCTCCAGCAAAACTTTTTTTTTCTATTAAAAACTAAAATCGCATAAAAACTGACTTTTTCGAAGAACTATTATTGCTTCTAACTTCGATAAAACTTTCGGCGAAGATTACATTGGTGTCTTTTTATTCTTCAAATATCTAGTTTTCGAATTCAATATTAAATCCAAGGTCGTTCGGTTGTTAGAATTTTATAAAAATGTCATAAAAGAAAATGGCCAAAATTTCATTACTCAAAATGTTCAAAGGAAAATTATATTTGAAATCAAGAGGGCCTTAAAAGGGTCCTCTGTTCTCTCTTAGATTTGTCCGCTTGAACTATTAATAAAATACACTGATTCGCATTTAGAGCCGACGCCAACGTTGTAAGGGAATCGAAATTAATTTTTCAATAGTACAGCTTTATACAATATCTTAGTATCGGATTTAATCATCTTAATAGCTGGTATTAAGGCAAATAGCTGCACTAAAACACGATAAAACCTCATCTCAAATGGGTGGAATATAAGCTTATTACCCCGTCAGATATTCCAGAACATAAATCTCTCGAAAATAACGTTTAAGAAACAATGTAATTTCTTTTATCGCGCTGAAACAACGAAACTTATTCTACATTCACAAAATTTTAACAACCGAACGAGAACAACGACGATTAATCTTTATTATTTTATTTAAATTTCACTATTTTTGAGATTATCATAATTGTAATTAGGATGGATATGCGGCTGAGCTGCTGAACTATATACAATTATTTCGCTATTTACAACCCTTATTATACATCGATAAATCGTCCAATAACACGCTATTATACACTCCAACGTCTCAGATATGATAATCACGAACGTCACTTATTCAAATATCTCACTTTGAGTTTTAAGAACATCACTGATTCAGTTCACATTGTCTTTGGAAGAGAAGTCTTTAATATTAATAACCTTCAAAGTTCAAGTGGCACAGTAAAAGTCTATATGTAATCTGTCACACACTTGAGAAGGTCCGGCTCAAGTCACACGATCTCGTCGTGGTGGACCACGTCGCTGCAACTGCCGGCTCGTTGCAGTCATGCCCTCTGACGTCACACACGCAACTCCTCCATCGTTACGTTCGATTTCGCGTTCAGTTGCGTGTTCTTCTTCGTTAAAGTGTTCGTATTTATCATTTGCATCTGATGTGCTGATAACAACGGCTGGTTTTCCTGAAGCTGTCCACTTGCTAAAGTATTAATATTACTTTTCCCAAGTTTTGGAGGCGGAGGCGCCCGAGGTAATGTTGCCATACTGGCAACGTTATTGCTTGGAAGATCAGCGAACTCTGGTGGCGGTAGCTGATGATGAGAATGGTGGTGATGACTTAAAATAGTAGCTGGATCATTTTTCAAACTAGTTTGATAAGTCAGTGCTCCTTCTAGGTCACCACAAATGTTGTTCGGCATCTGCCCATTCTCCACTCTTTTTTTTAAGTGAGCCCCATTCGTGTGGCCGTCTTGTCCGTTCATTCTCGTTTTGTCTCGTTGGTAGTAAACTCCAGCGAATATAAGAACATTCAGTATGAGCAGTGAACATCCGATAGCGATGGTCACACTAAGAGCAGTCGAATATGCTGCGAAGCCATCCTCAGGTGGAGTGGCAGTAGTTGCGTCTGCTTTATGAACTTCAGTACCGGTAGTACTTTGAGTAGGAGGATTGTTGCCGATGATATTGAAGTTCAATGGAGAAGTAATATTTAGGACACCTAAGACTGGGATCTTAGTAGCCAACCCAGTATCGGTGATGACCATGTCTGTAGTCTTTTTGAATGGTGGGCTGAATGTTTTGAGGGTCGGCTGGAGAGCCGAGTCCTCGTGTTCGAGCTGATGATGTGATGGAGGCACGTCCTCTCCTCCAGGACGGTGAAGATCTGGCACTAAGTTCAACCAGAATGACAGTCTGTTGACAAAATAAACATTTTCTTACAACCGTCTCTTCCAAATCCAAAGTTGATTAAAACAATATAATTATATGTTCTCGATAAATGTCTTGTTTAATAAAAGTAAAAAGCATGATACATCTTAATAATATTGTTTTCTCAATGAAATCAAAATACGACTAACATTCTCGGAAAAAATACTGCAGAGAAGTTCTTTGAATTATTCGTTAAAATTTTCTTTTGTAATAAGACGTACCTGTGAGCTCTGTAGTGGTTCTTCAATTTAGCTTTAGTGTCGATGTTCAAGTACTTCTTGTGCACTGCTTCGTACGCCGTCCATTCTATGTTCTTCATCCTCACTCGCTCTTGTCGACCTGCCCTTATTGGGTCACTCTCTTGCGCTTCGTTGGGATTTCTAGACAAAGAATAGGAAAGATTTTCAGCGATTATATAGATTCTATTTTAGTTATGAGTCTTATCGAGGTCAGCTTAAAGATATGGTTTTGAATTATAAGAAAATATTTGGTTTTTTGGTCACGTGATTAATCTGACTATACCTACTGCAAAAACCTGTGTAATAAACACTACAGAAGGTAGTTATGGTTTCCGTTTATGCTGAAAGGAAATTGCTTCAGTAATTATCCCTCTGTGGGAGTGCCAGTCAAAATGCTAAATGTTTACCACCTCAAGCTGTTCAGCCAATAACCCATGTTTATCGTGACTAGTTACCGTGGCAATTAACGTTTCATTGTTCATACTGTGTGTTCATCTACCTATTTGACATTTTATCACTTTATTCGTTTCGTAAAGATTCGAGCAGATTCTCCTTTTATTTTACAACATTTTAATTAAATGTGCTCTGATGAATTCGACGCTATAAACTCTTTAAATTATTTTGAAAGTGGTGTTAGCAGCTGTTATAAAAAGATAACTACAGGTTTATTTTTCTAGGATAATAAAATGCGATTAGAAGAAGGGGAGGGAATAAAGGCGTTAATAGATTGCAAAGATTGCTCACAAATTGTTTTATCTCGGCAATTTAATTCATTCTTTAATTGTATGGTTTCTTTGACAAAAAATACAATTGAAATTGTATCTTTTTGGAGCGAATACTGAGGGTCAACGTTTCTTCAAAGTCCCTTTTACTTTGAATTTGTCCTAGTGACTTTGCAACAATTAACGCGTTTTATGTGACTAAGTCCAAAACTGTTTTGTCAGGTGATTGTACAGTCAGGGAAAGTAATTGTTCAAACAATTTACTACTCGTACCAACTAAAATTATCCGTATATTCAAATCACAACTGGCATTCAACATGACAGTTGCATTGAATGGCTATAACACAGCAAATTGACACTTAGCTTAGCAATGAATTTCCCTGACTGTACTATCAGCAGCTACTATAGCAAGTACACAAACATTTAAATCTCTTCATATACCACAAATTCTACTTACCCAGTTTTGGCAAAATTTCCCCAGTACAGCATGACAGACTCTGACAGGGCCACCTCAGCCTTCGTGTAGTTTCTTGCAAAGTGGGCCAAGCCCCCTACCAGTGGGGCCCCGAAGACGTACGGCAACTCTTCACCGTGAATGCAACCTTGGCGCTGCAGAAATATGGAAGACTTAGTTGGGTGTCTTACAAGAAAGAAAACAAAAAGATAATTTCCGCACATTTTCATTCTTGGTAGCTTTGGTTGGTTATATTAAAGCCTCTAAATTACCTATAAATAATTTATAGGTAATTTACATGTTAGTTATCGCTAAATTATTTTACCTACTTGGTTAATCCCTGATTACAACCTAAAAGACACTCATCATCACCATCTGCCTAGCCTTTTCCTAACTATATTGGGGTCAGCTTCTAGTCTAACCGGATGCAGCTGAATACCAGTATTTTACATGGAGCGCCTGTCGATCTGACCTCCGCAAGCCAGTTACTGGGTACCACGATACCCCTTGGTACGACTGCAACCTCAAAGTCAGTATATGAATTAATTCTCTCTGTACACATTCCCCTGAAGACGCACCAACAAAAAAAAAAAATACAAGTTTGGAAGCTTAGCTAGCTTAGATTTTCTTTCAGATAGTTGAAAATCCGCCATTCTTTGAGTTTCGTTGCTCTGTTGGATTCTTAATGCTCGGCTTATTACAGAGAGTTGCTTATCCAGGGCGCCATAAATATCGTCTCGATAAAATTTTTCCCATAACCGAAAGAAGAATAAAAGAAAATACGTTTAGTTACGGTAAACACCGGTCTATGTATTAGGCAATAGGAAACAAGTTTGTTCTTGTTTTTAAGGTGATTTAATACGCCATAGACATTTTGAATGTCTCATCATTCTTATAACATCATTGCGAGATACCACGAACAAACTGAACAGTACAAATTCACCCTTCATACAATGTGAAAATCATTAGCAACTTCTCCTTAATTGCATGGGACCTTCATAACACTGTTTCCAATATACAAAATTGTTCCTTAAGCCGCATCATTGCCCTCGTTAGTTCATTTATAGCAAACAAGGTAACTCCACACTTCCATATTAACAGGAACATCGCCAACACGACCAGTTAAGATAGACCTCTAACTCTGCTATAATTGCTACGTGTAAGGTGTCTTCGTCAAATGGTCAGATAGTAATTGCTCCTCAAAATGTGGGTAGTTAGCAGTTTGTCGGAAACCGGTTGATGTTGGTTGTGTGATGTATCGGTGTTAATGAGTAGGTTAATGTGCACTAGTAGAAGGGGTGTTATCTCCGATTGACGACCAAATTATGCGTTAAAACTGTTTATTCTGAACAATTTGGGATTTACACCATGTTATATGAACGCAGTTAAATAAATTATTTGTGGGATTTAAATGCGATTAATTTATTTTACGTATCAATCCGATAGTCGAACAATCTAATTTGAAAATTTAATGCTTATTTTAGCAGTCGGCCAAAAAGCTGAACCAATTTCAGCAGCAATTTTAGTAACGAAACGCAAAGCAATTTTTGTTCCAGCCCAGGTAAGCTATGCTGCAATTTTTTAAAGACCTTAATGCTTCCACGGCACGTACAACTTTTGTGTTCAGGGCCACGAGTTCATTGGTACTGATATTTGCATGGCCTACACAAATGTTTGTTCCAATACCAAATATTTGTTGCCAAATAAAAGTGGCATATACATTCAGAATCTATTATGAATTCTGTTAATGAAGAGATGAAGAATCAGTTTACCAAACAATTTACCATTTTTTTTTTTTTTTTTTTTTTTCTGGGTGGGAAATCATCAAATGACTCCTCCCGCTCTGGGCGGAGCAGAAGGGAGTGTCAGACTTTTACTGACTAAAACCCACCCGTGTTCCTTCAGTTGCCTGTGCCAGGGGCCACGGTATCTCTTTCGAACAACCCGCAGCCCCGGCGGCATCGGCCCTAGCGGACCCCGTCAGTTCGTGCTGACAGCTCTTTGAGGCGCGCGTGGAACACAACGCGCCGTCGACCCGGGCCTGGTCCTTACCGGGCGGCGAGCTGCCCATAGCTCGCCGCCCGCAAGCCCGCGCCTACGGTGGCCGGGAGTCGGCTGTTGACTCCCGTCCAGGGCGTCTCCTGCGGCGGCTAGGAGCGCGAGGGTGCAGCGATTGCCTCTCCCTCGCACGCTCCGCCTCCTCCTTCGCGAGCATAACTGCTTCGCAGAAGGAGGTGACGGCCTCCCATTCACTCTCGCTCCGGACCATGGCCTGTATGAGGGCCGGACGCGAGAGGTCGCCGCCGCCGATCGCCGCCAAGAGGACACGGCGGGGTCCCGCCCAAGCCGGGCAGACCTCCACCGTATGCTCCACCGTGTCCTCCGGGCGATCCCCACAGTGGTGACACCCTGGCGTTTCCTCCCGCTTTATCCTGAACAGGAACCTCCCGAAACAACCGTGTCCGGTGAGGACCTGCGTCAGGCGGAAGGTGAGGGCGCCGTGGCGCCTCTCTAGCCACTCCTCAAAGAGGGGACTTATCGCCGCAATTGTGACGTGCCCAGCGCTGGGTTGCGACAATCGCACTCTCCATGCCGCCATGAGATCCCGCCGGAGCTCTGTCCGCTGTGCCGTGATTTCTCGCGGCAGCGGAGCAACGCCCCGGCGTTTTGCCTCCTCTCGCCACTCCCATATGTGGGCGAGGACTTTGGCCTCCAGATCCCATGGCGGCAATCCGGCAAGGAGGCTCGCCGCCTCAGCGGAGACCGTGCGGTATCCTCGAATGAGCCGGACAGCCATGACCCTTTGGGACGCGATCAACCGGCGGGCTGGTCGCCGCCTCAAAGATCGCGCCCATATCGGTGCCCCGTAAAGGGCCATGGCCCGCACGACCCCCGCATAGAGCCTCCGGCAGGAGGCGTTTGGTCCCCCTAGATTGGGAAGGAGCCGCCTCAAGGCAGCCCCAGCCCGCTCCAGTCTGGGAGCCAAACGTCGGAAGTGCTCCACGAAATTCCACCGGCTGTCGAGGACGAGTCCCAGGTACTTCATCGTCAGCTCGACGCCGATGTGAACCCCTCCCGCCGTTATTTGTGAACCCGACGGTGGCGCGTCCCGAGGACCATGAAAACACATGGCCTCAGATTTGTGCAATGCCACCTCGAGTCCCAATTGCCGGATCCTCTCGACAATTGTCGCAACCCCGCGTGTCGCTGCTTCGGCCGCCGCCTGGTGCGACCTCCCCTGCGCCAGGACCAGCGTGTCGTCAGCGTAGCAAACTACGCTGACGCCATCAGGGAGGTCGGCGCGCAGCACCCAGTCGTATCCGATATCCCACAGATGCGGCCCTAGGACCGATCCCTGTGGGACACCGCACGACATCTCTCGCCGGTTCCACTCTCCCCGGTGACCGGGGTAGATGACGGCCCTGTCCGTCAAATAGGCCTCGACAATGCGACGGAGGTAGGTCGGCATCCGGTGATACCCGAGTGCCTCCCTGATGCAACTCCAGGGCAGGGTATTGAAGGCATTGGCGATGTCTAGAGACACCGCCAAGACGACCCCACCCCGGGCCACAGCATCCCCCGTCGTGAGGGCTCGCACGCGCATGATGGCATCTACCGTAGAGCGCCCCCTGCGGAAACCAAACTGGCTCTCCGCCAAATCCGGCCCCACCCGCACCAGCTGCCCGGCAAGGCGGTCTGCAATTACTCTTTCAAAGAGCTTGCCCACCTCGTCGAGCAGCACGATGGGCCGGTAAGCGGACGGAGAGTCCGCAGGGCGCCCCGGCTTCTTGATGAGGACCAGTTTCCCCGTCTTCCAACGAAGTGGGAACCGGCCCCTCTCCAAGCATGCGCTTAGTAGCCCCCTTAGTCGAGGCCCGAGAGCCTCCAAGGCCAGGACCCAGGCTTTTCCAGGTAAGCCGTCGGGTCCTGGGGCGGTGTTTCTGGCATTCAGCCTACGTACCGCCACTCTCAACTCTACCTCGGTCACCTCCGGAGCATCGTCGTCGTCGTCGGTGTGGTCCGCATCTGGCATCGCAGGAGGCGGAGCCATGGACGGGGGAGTATGTTCCCCACGCGAAGGGAACAGAGCGCTCACCACGTCCTCCACGAGCTGGGGCCGGAGACTCTGCGTCAGCGGGGGAGCCCATGGGCGGAGTTTATCCCGCACCATCTTGTAGGGGCGTCCCCACGGGTCTCTGTTCAGAGTCCCCAGCGACTCCTCGCGGGCCAGCCCCCTGGCCCGCAAGATCTCCGCTCGGAGGGCGGTCTTCGCCGCTCTGTACCCCTCGTACAGCTCCGCCTGCACGGCTTCCGTATCCGGAGGGCGGATACGGAGCCTGCGGTGCCTGGTGTACCGGCGTCGCGCAGCCACGCACGCCTCTCGCAGAGACGTCAACTCCGGCGACCACCAGTACACCTGGCGCCGGGCGCGTCCGGGCCGGACCCGGGGCATTGCCACGTCACATATTTCGGACATGGCCTCCCGGAACCACTCTGCCTCGTCGTTGATGTCAGCAGGCCTGTCCGGTGGTGACACCCAGGCCTGCACGATCGAGGCTTCCAGGAGGAGCTCCCGGTCCAGCTGCTTCAGCGCCCACCGCGGACCACCCAGGGTCGGTCGGGCCGGCGCGCTCGAGGTCTGGGCGGAGACGTCGAACCGGATATACCGGTGGTCGGAATAGGTCTCCACCTCCTCCAAGACACGCCAGTTGACGACATGCGGCGACAAGGCGGGGCTGGCGAACGAGATGTCCACCACTGATTCACCCCGCATCCGCACGCATGTTGGGACCGAACCCCGGTTTAGGACGACCAGGCCTGTCTCCAGAGCCCAGTCCTCCACCATTCTGCCCCGTGTGTCCGTATGCCGGGAACCCCAAGCCACATTCTTGGCATTGAAGTCCCCGAGGACAAGCACGGGGAGGGAACGGAATCCGACGACGACGACTCTCAACTCCGCGAGGGAGTTGTGGAACTCGGCGAGAGTTCGGCTCGGGGAGAAGTATACCCCAACCACGACTATCTCCCCGAACCGTGCTGCCACGCAACCCTGTCCTCTCTTGACAGCCTCGAGGGACGGGGTACCGGCGGCGGCCGACGAAATTAGGGTCACTGAGCCGCTCAGGTCCTCCACCCAGTCGTCTCTGGGCGGGACAAAGTACGGCTCAGCGACCACGGCGATGTTAATCGACCACTGCGCCATGCTCTGGAGCAACAGATCCTGAGCGGAGGCGCAGTGGTTGATGTTCGCCTGGAGGAGGCGATATGGGGCTATATTAGCACTCCATATCAGCCTCCCGATCCCCCTGTAAGGGCCCAGCCACGGCAGATGCGGCGGCGGTCACGGTGGAGGCGGCAGCGGCGACGGCGGTGGTGGCGGCGGCTGCGGCGGCGACGGCGGTGGTGGAGGGCTTGCCCCTGCCCCTGGCTGTGGCGGGTGGAGCGCACGCCTTGCTCCCAGCCCGGTGATCGGCCGGCTTGCCGGCTGCCGCACATGCATAGCAGTGCGGCATGGCGTTGCACGAGCCGGCCTTGTGTCCGGGCTGACCACAGCGGAAACATAGATTGCTGCGGTCCACCTCCGAGGTGCATTTAGCCCCCACGTGGCTGCCCACATGGCAGCGGAAGCACCTCATAGGTCTGGGCTCCAGCAGTTTCACCTGCGCGGAAACCCAGCCCACCAGGAGCCTTCGGCCCTCCCCGGCTAGCTTTTGGGCCACCGACACGGGGCAGCTCACCGTGATGGCTTGCATCCCCGTGGAGTCAGGACGGAGAGTGCCCGCCCTCACCTGCTCGGCAGAGCATCCCCCAGTCCTAACGATGGCGGCCACCACCTCTTCCACCGTCGCAGAGTCATCCAGACCCAGAATGCGCACGTCAGCGCTCTTGGTGGGTCTGGACACTCGGGCCTCGTCCGCATTTAAGGACGCTCTAAGCCTTTCGGCCAGAGCGTCAGCAGTCGGGCCGCTAGCCGCACCAGGGACCTCCAGCATCCGGGCCCCAGTCGCAGTGACCCTTAGCCGGATGCCCTCAGCAACGCCGAGCTCCTGCAGGTTCACCGCCGCCCTAGCCTTGGCAAGCACGTCGCGGTAGGACATGCCCTTCTTCTCCGCTTCCGGCTGTAGTGTGATCACTACAGCTGCGGTCTTTGGGGCACGAAGCCTAGCCGCGACGCCTCGCTCCTTGCGCCGTTGCCGCCTCTCTCTTCTTTTGGCCGCCCTTGCAGCCTTGCTCGCCTTCCTTTTCTGCCCGGCCACCTGCCAATCGGCGTCGGCCGGAGGCGATGCAGGAGGCGGTTGGGGCGGCCGTTTCGCCACCGGGGCTGGGGCTGGGGCTGGGGCTGGGGCTGTGGCCTTAGCGGGTTTCGGGGCGGTCCGTTTTGCTGCTTGCCCCGTGGCCGTGGCTGTGACAGCCGCGGCGGCAGCATACGACACCGCCTTCCGCTGGCCCGAGGCCGGCCGGTCCGCCGCCAGCGGGGGGCGCAGGACGATGGCCTCCAGGGCGGAGAACCGGCTCTGAAAGGCAGCCAGCTCCTGCCGCACCAGGTTCAGGACCCGGTCCTCAGCAGGTACTGGCCGCCCCTGTTGCGGCCCCTCCTGCGGCACTTCCCGGGGGCCGGCTGCTCGCAGCCCGGCCAGGTCCGCTCGGAGCTCCTCGTTCTCCTTTCGGAGGAGCTCCATGGCAGCCGTCAAGCGGGCCACCTCCGCCCGCATTTCGGACATGCCGTCCGGCGGAGGCCCGAAGTGGATGGCCTCCGCTGCCGCCAAGATGGAGGCCTTTGCCGAGACTATGGCCCTGTTTTTCGAAGTTTGCAACTTCTTAAGGGCCACGTCCCGGATCGCGGCCTCCACGACCGCCGCAAACCTCTTTATGCGGTCCGCTTCAGGGCCACCGCTTACCTCAGCCGCCTCGTCGCTTGAGGGCCCTACCAAACAATTTACCATCAAAACTTAATCGATTTCCAACTCCAAAAACTAAACAAACTCGAACCAAGTTATGCAAAACTTTCACTTAATGGAATAATTTCATAAATCCAATTTGTGCCCAGTTTCGGCTCGTTAACACAAAATGTGAGCTGTTCAAGGCCAAGTTAATTGTTCCATGAACTCCTATGAAATAAGTTTCGGAGAAACAATTTATTGTGTTTGATATTTCAATTAACAATTTGTGTTTGCGAAATTCAGAATGATATAAGTTTGAATGTTTGTATTTTTTTAAATGTGTTGGGATGTATTTATGTATGTATGTATGTATGTTCGGATGGACTCTTGCAACTCAATTTTGAAGCAGATATCTTCAACCGATTGAGCTGAAATTTTGCATGCATGTGTAAATCGGATGACAATGCAAAACTATTATGACATGGAGCTGATCTGATGATGGAACCGGAAGGTGGCCATAGGAACTCTGTAGTTAAACGACACAACCCCATCGAGTTTGGACTCGTTTGATCCGTCTTGACGAGAACTTTGGTTCTAGATGGTAACCAGGGTCTGATGATGAAGCTGGAAGATAGCCATAGGAACTCGGTAATTAAACGACACAACCCCATCGAGTTTGGGGTCGTATGATTCTTCTTGACGAGTACTTTGGTGCTAGATGGTAACCAGAGTCTGATGATGCTGGAAGATGGCCATAAGAACTCGGTAATTAAACGACATAACCCTATCGAGTTTGATTCGTCTTGACGAGTACTTTGGTGCTAGATGGTAACCAGGGACTAAAGATAAACAGGTAGCTTAATTGCAGTAAACGCATATAACGGAAAAACACTGCTACGCGCTACGAACTACGCCGTAGACAATCTGGCATCCAAAATACTAAAGAGTTAAAAATAAAATAAAAAGAAAAAAAAAACTTTTTAAAAACAAGCTTTTGTTACTTATTAATAAAAAGGACTAAAAAGTTAAAAAATATTTAAAACTGATAAGAAATAAATAAAAGCGTGTTACATTTTGATGGAACATTAAAGAGCATGTAGAACACAATGTAACACGGTTTTATTTATTTCTTATCAGTTTTAAATTATTTTTAACTCTTTAGTCTTTTTTATTAATAAGTAATAAAAGCTTGTTTTTAAAAAGTATTTTGTTTTCTTTTAATTTTTCGTACTTTTATTGTTTCTTTGAAAACAAGTTACGTGTTAATTTCGTTGGGTATTGACTGGAAACAATAAATATACATATGTATTACATTATTGGTCATTATTAGTCATTGTTACTAATACTATAATGGATTGTGAGTAGTCCGAAATAAATAATTTATTATATTATTTATGCAGGCACGGCGATACTTGCCGATTAATTGTTTTTTATGTCACTAAATAATATTTTTTTATATAATTTGTATAGGTAGTTGCTTTATTCTAAGTACTGTTCATTTTATTTTGTTACCTATAGTGCCTACCAATCATTAAACCTGACTTGGTTTCCGTACGTCCTTTTTAGGTAACCACTGAAGATCAGCGCTGTGCTGTGGACTCCCATAGCAGAGCATCATACTGTGTAGAAGTCTTCTTGTCACAGTCATGACGTGCACTATTTCAGTTTAGTACATATTCCTTTGGAAAAAGATAAGAGGAGGCGTAATTTTGTTTACCACACCTTTTTTTTTTTTTTTTTTTTCTGGGTGGGAATTCATCAAATGACTCCTCCCGCTCTGGGCGGAGCAGAAGGGAGTGTCAGACTTTTACTGACTAAAACCCACCCGTGTTCCTTCAGTTGCCTGTGCCAGGGGCCACGGTATCTCTTTCGAACAACCCGCAGCCCCGGCGGACACTTTGTAAGGTCCTTAGAATTAAATATTCATTAGAGCCACCACTTCAGTTTCCAAAGATAATTTCATTAGGTACACTATTACTAGGGCATTTAGCATGTGTTTTGGCTTCAATAATATTCTGTTCTTGTCTATTGCATTTGAATGTAGTTTGGCAGTTGTATATCATCATCCTCTTGCCCTTATACCCTGTCCATTAGGCTAACCATTTTTTGACAGCTGTCTTAGAACGTACATATTCCAGATTACATAAAAGTTAACTTTAAAACGTGTAATATAACAAATATATAAACTGAATTATCTTATGGCTTCTTACAAACATTATAATACTGTACGTGTATCAATTAATGTATTGTGTGCTGCTGCAATCACTAGTTCCAACTGTCAAAAAACGGTTTACCTAATGGACAGGGTATAACAATTTTTTTTTGAGGTCGGGGTCAATTTAACAGTTCAAAGTGACGTTTATCAATCTGGCCTAAGATTATGTTGTGGAGGATCACCTAAATATACCTGCGCCTCATCCTCCTTTGACGCCATTAACTCACCTGAGGATAGTCTCCATACTTGGTCTGGTAGTCAAACACGTAGAGGTAGGAGTTTCGTCGCAGCGCTGAATGCGTGTCAGCCGTCAGGACCATTGGCGCCACCACTTGAGCGTCGCTCAGTGCTTCTAGCGTCTCGTCCCTGTTGAGAAATCGAGGAATATTAGCATGGTAAGTAGGTATACAGAATCGATCAAACAAACAGTACAGTCACGAGCATAAGTATGTACACATTTGGCTTTATTCAAAAGCGATTTACTCCTTTATTTTTTAACGCAATTTTATGTCGCTATGAACATAGTATTTTCAAACCCGTAGGTTTTTGCAAGGTGTCGTAATTAATTGTTGTTTTCGTTATTGCACACAAACATCGCTATTGAAAGTTTCCAAGTGTTGACATATTAGTGCTCGTGACTGTACCTACACTTAGTCCAAAAATTACCCTCTCTTTTACTTTGAAGTTTTGTAAAAAAGAGCATTCGTAGGTACTCATGTGTTTTAAGAAAGTAATTTAGAATAATGAAAGGTCAAATAATGATAAAGGACAGTAGTGAATTGTTACTTGCATCTTTCTATTTTTCCGACAACGTATAGCCAACATTTTCATGCTGTCACCACGGTGACAGCGGGTGCATGTCACCATTCACCCGCTGTGAGAAAGGAATGTTTTTTAAAACTGCTGAACATTTGCGCTCCTTGACCGTACCTCATGGTCTACATTGCTTAGCCCATAGAATGTCTGAATTAAGGTAAATCCCATACACATTATTCACATGATCTAAATCATCACTTCCAACTTTGAGAGATTAGTTTCTCATTCTTCTATAATTAAATCTCAGAGGAAGCAATCAAATTACTAAGTCAATAGTTGGATGGACACTAAACAATTAATTCTAATTACTGTCCGGTGTCTTGTTAATTATTCTCAATAGAATTGGTGCACGGACTAATTGTATTATTAATTAATTCTAGCAAGGTATTGACGTAAAAAATGGATTTGTCTCTTTCAAACTCAAACTCAAAGTATTTATTTCAATTAAACCAATTACAGGCACTTTTGTAATTGTCAAGGGGTCGGTCAGTGGCGCGCGGAGGCACTACGTCGGGGGGAAACTCTGCACCCGCGGCAAATCACTGCGGAGCGGACGGACCTCCGGCGCGGTCTCATGGTGGAATGGAAGGCGCGACTATCGCAACCCAGCGCAGGGCACGCCACGATAGCGGCGATAAGACCCCTCTTTGAGGAGTGGCTAGAGAGGCGTCACGGCGCTCTTACCTACCGCCTGACGCAGGTCCTCTCCGGACACGGATGTTTCGGGAGGTTCCTGCACATCATCAGGCGGGAGGAGACGCCCGGGTGTCACCACTGCGAGGATCGCCCAGAGGACACGGTGGAGCATACGGTGGAGGTCTGCCCCGCTTGGGCAGAGCACCGCCGTGTCCTCGTAGAGGCGATCGGCAGCGGCGGCGACCTCTCGCGTCCGGCCCTGGTGCAAGCCATGGTCCGGGGCGAGAGGGAGTGGGAGGCGGTCACCTCCTTCTGCGAAGCAGTCATGCTAGCGAAGGAGGTGGCGGGATGGGCGAGGGAGAGATCCTCACGCCTCAGCCGCCGAGGGAGACGCTCCGGGCGTCGGGAGCCGCGTGACGACTCCCGGCCACCGTAGGCGCGGGCCTGCGGGCGGAGAGCAATGGGTAGCTCTCCGTCCGATCAGGACCAGGCCCGTGCCGGACGGCGCGTAAGTGTTCCACGTGCGCCTCAAAGAGATGTCAGCATAGATGACGGGGCCTGACAGGGCCGAAGCCTGCCGGGGTAGCGGGATCGTCCGAAAGGGTTACCGCTGCCCTGGTACATAAAGGGCTAAGGAAGGAACACGGGTGGGTTTTAGTCAGTAAGAGTCTGACACTCCCTTCTGCTCCACCCAGAGCGGGAGGAGTCATTTGATGATTTCCCATCCTGAAAAAAAAAAAAAAAAAAAAAAAAAAAGGGGTCGGTCAGTCAGAAAAATGAAGCTAGTTGCCCAATCCGAAGCGTAGTAGGTACCTATGGAGAAGAACGGCCAAGAAACTCCATGGATACTCTTTTAAATCAAAATAATATGGTAACAAAGTATTGGTTACATCATTCATGTTAGAAACTATGCATGTGAGAACGATGCAGAACGTTAAAAGCGTCCGTAATGAAAAGTAAAAAAAAAAAAAAAACAAAAGAAATTCAAATATCAAATTAAATTAAAATAAGCCATGGCAGCAAAGAGATAACCAGTCCCTACTGACGGCGCCCGTTCACGAACATGACGCATGGATTAGGACCATTTTGAAGGGAGCTAAATGATCCAACACATGTGCCACCATCAGCGAGACATTTGAGTGAGCATGAGATACTCTCAGCCGCCAGGGCACATTCAAGTCAATGAAAGACGTACCCAGTAAATGGTAGATTTATGGTATGTACATAGTACTCACACATGTGCTTCTACAATTATACAATACTAGGAGATTGAATTTATATAATGCAACTATAGCATTTAAAATCTTCAGCAGCTCCAACAGTATTTTCAAATGCTAATCAATTTATTTATGCGTCTTTATGGAGCAGTACCAGCGTTTAGCCAAGCATTTTTATCAGCGATGTAATCCCCAAATTTATAATAATTATGCCTGCCTGCATGGTACGCGTTTTATACAAGATTTAAATTTCGTTTCATTCTGTTCAATTATGTGGGGAGGTATTTTATTGTTACATTTTAAACAGTACCCCATGAAAGATGAGTCTACTTCAGCCAGCCTGAAACCTGGTTGAACTAATTGCTCCCTATTTCTACTGATATAATTGTGTCTTTCACCTCTTTTACTCAAAATATGTAGATTTTTCCTTACGTACATAATGTTTTCATAGATATATTGACAAGGTACCGTCATGATGTTAATATCTTTAAACGCCTGCCCGCCGCTTGCACGCCTGCGGAGGCTATAATATATGGCTCTGATGGCTCTTTCCTGCAGAATAAAAATTGACTCGATGGCTGCAGCCTGTACCCATAGGAAAACTTTCTCTCTTTGGTTAATATGAGATGATCTAGTGACACTGGTATTATTACTAAAATCTTACTAATTATAAACGCGAAAGTTTGTATGGATGGATGGATGTTTGTAATCCTTTCATGCAAAAAGTACTGAACGGATTGGCACACAGATAGTTTATAACCAGGATTAACACATAGGATACTGTTTATCCCGATATTCCCACAGGATCTAAACTTGTGCGGGTGAAACCGCGGGGCGCAGCTAGTAAACTAATAAGATATTTTCATTCTATGCTAAATCCATTTACACAAGAAATCTGTTTAATATATTAAACTATTCGTATTCAAACTCGAAGCATTTATTTCAATTGATTTTCCAAAGAAATCTGTTCCAAGCTTTAATTTATCTGGTGGATGGGCGACTGTCCGGAGACTATAACTTATCTTAAAATTGATTATTTTTAATTGTACATTATTATTTTAAGACTAGTAATTTTAAATCGTGTAAATATTACTAAAATTAAAACAATTTACAGTGCCTCATGTTTACAACTTGATCTAATTGTTTTGGTAATTTGATAATCTATCAGTAGTGTCATCATATCCCCCTTAAAATTGACATGAAATCGATAGTGTACTAACCTAAGTTTCAAAGTATGGAACGCTGAAAGCATAAGATCTAAGTAAGTAAGTGGTCTTCATTTCCTTCGCAGAACATGTTGGGTATATTATGTATCAAGTTTCTTCTAAACCCCGCTTCCTAACACCCTGAGCTTAAGCTTAGTTTTAAACAGTTTTTGTTTCTAAATACTGGCTAAACTTAGCCCAGTTCTACACTGTACTCTGCACTTTGAAGATATAATCTTGGTCTGCAATTTTGAAACACAATCTGGTTCTGTGTAGGAAGAAAATAAAGACATTGTCTGTTAGTAAAAGATACGATGTTGCAAGTTTGTATTCAAGTATTCTTATTTGCAACGTTTTTGTACAAAACTTTGTGTAGTATCTATTTATCTTTACAAGAACGCAATAAAGATTCAGATGGTGGCGCTCTTAATTACGCAGATTAAAAAAATACTAATAATGAATAATTTTATCACCACAGCTCTCGAAACAGTGCAGGAAAACATCGTGTGGAAACCGGCATGCCTTCGAACAAAAAACCTAAGACATGTGACATCTACCAACCCGCACTGGGTCCGCGTGGTAGATTAATAGACCACTACCTCTCGAAGAGTCCTCTCTTCGAGAGGTAGTGGGCTATAATCCTCCTGGCTTGAGTCCCAACAGTGGAAACATTATAGGCTGATTATGTAGTATTTAAAAATATAAGTTTTTGGTTCAGCTTACATTTTGACACTCTGTAAACATACATAAGCCCACGCCGTCGTCCAATAGGGGTGGGCGCAAGGTACAGTACGCTACGAACTAAACAATCTCCTTTTGCCTCGTTTATTTTCATAAATCTGGTCACTTATAATGCACGCTGATGATAGGTACTTGTTACTTCAGTTAGTTGCTACTAAACAGTTAGACAGTTGGTTGGTTAGGTATATTTTTTGATAGTTTTTCTCCCTCAAATAAGCCATAGATTGAGGTTAATCTGAAGGGACTACCCCTCCAGATTAACCTTCTATTCAAACATAATTCAATAAAAGTTAATTTTATTTTACCAATTTCGGAGATACTTTATCCGTAGCCTATGGCCGCATCCTAACTACTAGGTAGGTAGTACTAGGAAGTGGTGAAGGGCGGGAATTTTTGGGGGACTGACTTTTGTAATTTTGACGTTCGAAAAGTGCTGATTCTCAGCCTTATTTGAATAAATGACTTTTGATTTTAACCGAAAGAGTACGTGATCGTTGCGCTAGTTTACATGAATATGACTTACTCTTGTGATCAATCAAATCGCGTATGTACGTCATGGTTCAGGTAAAGGATCGCGTAATCACATATTCGCGCTACAGTGGCTTTCGGTTAGGACACGGGTACTTGTGTCACTTCTTACAATAGTTATGAAAATTTTCACTAACAGTAGGCGACATCTAAATAAATGCCTAAATAATAGCACGCTGTGCGATTTGCAACTCTCTGTGCTAAGCCGAGCGTTGAAAGTCCTACAGCGCGCTTTTATGTACTAGATAGTGTTAGTGAAAACGGGTATTTCACTTACCTAATATTAATTGGATGCTGCACCGGCCTCTCCCAGTCTGTGTACTCATTGATAATGGTGGCCAGGATCTCGGACAGATGGTAGCTGTATGTGTTCCTGACGAACGACTTGAGGATCTTGGATCTTCTGTCGGCTTCAATCCCGTATTGTACGTCATCGCCGCTGAACGCGAAATACGCTTCCGCTTTTGTCACTCCTAACATTAGGTCGTACCTGTGAAAGAGGGCGATGGATTAGCAATTATGTTACCTACATGTTTGTCTACGCTAAAATATTCTTTTGTAGGTATGTTATAGTCAAACTTTAAAATTGTTGACCATCTTTCTATTCTACCTTTGCCACCTTTATTCTATGATATTTAAAAGGCAGAAAATTTCAGTTTTTGGGTTTTGCTAAAAAGACCTGCTAATTAGTCTCTTAGTAATTAATGGATTTAGCGGAATGCTTGGTTTTTCTATCTGAATAAGATGTTCATCCCCAAAATTTTGAAATACCTATAGTTTGTATAGTATAATTTGGTTAGAAGTTTGTTAGCGCTTGGTTATCTTACAAATTAGGCAGACTAAAAAATCAAAGTAAAAAGTTTATTGCAAACTAAGGGCGAATTTCACCAATAAAGCTGATCCACAAAAATGATGACTCTGACAGCGCTTGAACGCAGTTTAGATGTTAGAAAATGTTGCTCTAAGTATACTAGCTTATTTCAGAATAAATAAAACAACACTTACTTAGTAAGCTGCGCCACAGCGCTCTTCCTCATCAGCACCGCGTTGATGATGTTGATGGCGTTCTGCGCCTGCTTGCCGAGCGGTGCGTGCGCCACACTCTGTCCCCCCCACTCGTACCCGTTCTCTGGGTTCACTAGCAGGTCGCCGGTGTCTGGTCAGAAAGAGACAGGGTTGTATTATACACAGGAAGACCAAGATGAGCATCTTGATCTTCCTGTGCATAATATTTCTTTTTTGGTTTACTACGAACGTTATTTGCTACAAAAGTTTAAAGGTAGACACTCAGATTATTATAGTTGATGAAGGCGGTACTTATTCAATTTAGGTAGGTAGGTACTGTCGGGGAAATTCATAGGTTATATATATATTGACACACAACGTCAGTTCGCCGTGCTATAGCCATTTCACACAACTGTCAAAGAATGACAGCTGTGATTTGAATATACAGACCATTTAAATTTATAGTGTAAACCATTTATTTCCCTGGCTTTACTTTCATTAAACAAATGAGGCCCTACTTACATTGTTAACTACACAGGAAAGATTTATGTTAGAAGTAAACCCAGCGGCTCTTATATTGTCGTCTAAATTTTCTTCACAACTGTATTTACAAACGTCACAAAAGGAACGCGAACTAAACAAACTTAAAATTATCAAAGCTATGAATGCGAAAAACAAGAGCGAGTCAGAAACGGCCATTAATTGTCCAACATCACAAAGAGCGGAGATCAAGCTAAAAAAAAAAATCGTTGTTCAACAAACTGAGCTAACAGAGGACGTTGTCGCTCCAAGAGCTTGAGATGAGAAAAGTTCTCTGAGACAATTTAATAACACCGGGTGGACGAGACGCCGGAATGCCGATGCGAAAACACGGAAAGTTTCGTAAATTTATGTCTTGTGTTTGGGTTATGGTGGCTGCACTTCATGAGATCCTTGTCTCTGGCGGTTATGTGACGAAGTTGAAGGATGAAAGGAATAATGAACGTAATAAAGGCCGTGAAGGAGAAAATTTAAGGAACAACACAAACGAATGAATTGTAAAAAGCAGCTACATACACTTCGTTCGAGATTTGTCTTTGCCTTTATCGACCAAACATATTTTCAGAAATATTGATTTTTAATACCCATTCGAACTAATGGTTTGTCGATGATAAGTTTCAACAAATGCAACGTTTGTTTAATTCCACTACATAATATAGGTACCTACTACTTAAATCTTAATTCTGATGAGGATAATTTTATGGAGGGTCTGCAAGTAGTGCCTAAATTTTACGTGATTCTCCGAAAGTAATACGTTAGTAAGTAATACCAACAATCAGGTTGTTGGTATTACTTACTAACTAAACCTGTAACAGCTAAACCTGTAACAGCAAAAATCAGGTTTTCTGAGAAATCCTGAAACAGATATGAATATTCGCTTCAGCTAATACTGAATTTGAAATTTCTGAAAGTTGGAAATAACGAAGAAACTACATGGATCAAAATCTAAACTACATAGGTGGAATACCTAGTAGTTGACTATGTACGTGCAATTTTACTCCTACTGGATTCGTAGGTAAATCATATTATTTCGTCCTAATAACTGTGTTTAGTTGTTGGTATATAGATCGATAATATTGAGGACATTTTGTACAAATAAAATTGACTAAAAGACTTCATCTCAAGTGTTCTTTCCATCTATCTTAAATTCATCCGTCTTAAACAGCATCAAATCTCCGCTAAGAAATTCGCAATGCACATTTATAGAAGCGCTCGAGTCATCCAAATGAATTGCAACAAATCTCCGCTTTCTTAGCAGCTGTTGGATTCTTTGAAGATTTGTAAAAGTACCGCCCACAGATCAGTCTTGCCCGCAAAGCTCGAGCAATTGTTACCAAGAGACGAACAATAGAGTAGCGATAATTAAGAAAAGGAAAAATAAAATTGTTAAACTAGCAACGACTACGGAGACACAGAAATAGATGAATGGAGTTACGTGCGAATAGGTACCCGAACTAGAAAGAACAAGAAAAGAAAAATATAAAGACGCGAATTCATGTGGAAACAAAGTTGCACCACATTGTGTTGTGTCACGGGAAACATGTTGATGTCAACATGGAATCTTGCAGTGTTGTAGCAACATACTGCGCAACATTGTTGCCAGCACTTTATACATCACAGGAAACAATGTTGCTTATATGTTTCTCCACTTTGTTTTTAATGAATACGGGTTAAGAGACCGTGTTTATTAGAAGTAAAAACTTATATGACGTTATCTAGGAATAAACTCCTGTTTATCTTGGCTTCCCAAAATATTTATCAACAATCCAAAAAACTTGAGAGATAATAAAAGAATATTCTCATGATTAGCTTGCTCGTGTTTTCCCATCGGACCAAAATGTATTGATGAACTATTTGGGCATCGGCCAATCAAATTGAGTCGTGACCAAGTCTCAAAGTCTCAAACTCTTGAAGTGACCTAGAAAGATTTTTACTAGGGGTTCCGTGGTGAATTGGTCACTAACCAATTCTCCACGGTATAACGTTAAATTAATCCAATAAAGTCCACATCCGCTTGCAGCCTTCACCCTCAACATAATTATTATCTTGATTATATTACATGGGAAAACATTATCAGCTATTAGATATCCAACACTGATGGAGACTTCTAAGAAATAATTTACTGTCTTTCCTTTGCTGAATTAAGAAGGTACAGCTGTACTAACAAGTTTCATGCGTCTGTTTATAGTTAGTTCTATACTAGTATCGGTGTCTATGAAAGGTTTTAGTTTATTTGGATTCACTTGTTTCCGATCTCTGAAGATCTTATTATTCTTTTATTTTTTGTTCTTACTTCAACAGAGACTACTATCCCTTGCTTATACAATAATAGCGTTGTAACAAGTTTATTGGGGCCTCACAATTGATGTCATAAAAATGGCGATTCCGTTGTAGACGTCTTTGTATATTTATCGGGAAATATATTTGGAAATGAGATTTTTCTTTTGAAATACTTGTCAATAGTGGAGAGCGTTTATTTATTTGACACAAATCCTTTTTGTGTAGAAGACGTAGAAAAGAATTCATTGACCGAAAATAAACGGCCTTTTTTGTCCACGAGACGAAAGTCTCGTCTTAAGTACTTCTGCATAATTGGTAAATTGAGCCATGTGAAGACGAACTCTGACTACGTTAACGTTAATACCCCCTCAAGCAGAAACTGTGACAAAAATAAACCTACAAGGTAATCCTAAAAAGAAGAATATTCTTGAGAAGTTATGAGAGGAGAACTTCTCAAGAACCATAGCCATCATTCTGTGAAGACATGAATTTCTAGGCTAGTCTACAATCTACTAATATAATAGATTTGTATTTACATGATACTCTACCTATAACAACACCGTCGACGCTAGGTCCGAAGGCATAGGCAAAGTCGGGGGCCTGCACAGGCGCGGACAGCAGCGCCTCTAGCGGCCGCTCCCGTAAACACCGCAGCAACGCAGGCGGTGTTAGTTCTGTGGACAACGTTGTTTTGTTAATCATCTTGTATTTGCAATCTACACAATGTTCTTATGAATAATCTGAAACATCTGACAGGCCTGTTGGTCTAGTGGTTAGTGAACCTGACTGCTATGCCGGAGGTCGTGGGTTCGATTCCCACCCAGGACAAATGTTTGTGTAATGAGCATGATCATTTGTTCTGTGTCTGGGTGTAATTTATCTAGAATATTTATATATTTAGAAATATATAAGTATGTTTATCAGTTGTCTAGTACCCATAACACAAGCTCTGCTTAGCTTGGGACTAGATGGCGTTGTGTGATAGTTGTGGAATATTTATTTATTATTTATTTATTATAATTTAGTAATTGGTAAAGGGAAAATGAGAGGGTCGGTGAGATACACGAAGTTGGAATCCTACTGCCCATTTTATCCTCAAGAAAAACATAAAGAAAGTGTTACTTCAAAATAATTATAATCTTATAGAACCTTCGTAAACCTCATGATTTTTTATATAATCCGTTGAAGTTAACAATTTGACTTATATCTTACTTGTGACAACTACTTCAAGGGTAATGTTCCCTTAACTAACCAAAAAATAACATATTTATATTTTATGCACAATGGTAGTACATACGGCTGGCAACTACCATCCAATTACTATATACCAAATCGATCCTTCAACACCACCCTAAAATTCTGTTTGTAAACTAACCCCTCAAATGCACATTCTATTGTCCATTCCGAAACAGCTGCTAAACACTAAACTCCAGGTGCCAGGTGTCACTTCATTGTCACAGTATTATGTCACAGTCGAAACTAAACAGAACGCTTGGCACACATCGCACTTACGAGTAATACCACTACTGACGTGGCTGTAGCGCGATTGTGGGCCACAATTGGATGGCCTAGCATTTTCGTTTCGGAAATTTCGAGTTTCGCCAGCAGGATCTTTCCAAGGTATTTTCGCGAAAATCTGTCTCCCATTTAAAAAGAAATGATGACTATGTTTCAAGACAGTTTCACAATTTCAGGGACCTGATTATTCACTTTGGAATACTCAACTTGTTTCATAGCTTTTTTTTCTTTACTATTGTACCCAATGAGAATACCGGCAGCATTGCAATGTTGCTCTGAGGCAGGAATCTTTTCAAGCTTTGGCTTTTATATATTTTATATTAAGCTTTTATATTTTGCGGTTTGTGTTAGGTCAAACTATTTGTTTTTCCTTTGTATTTTTCTCTAATAGGGAGCTAAGCCATGTTTTTAACAGTCAAAGATTCATTCTCGACTCTCAAACCTATATAAAGGACACTAGACAGAATTATGTTTTATGTCCTTTTTTGCGTCATGTTTACCGCAAATAAACGTTTTTTGCTATCTTTCTTTCAATTGTATTTTTCGGCGACCATAAATTAAGTACAAAATAAAGCCGATACAAATTTGGCCATTGTCTTTTTAAAAAAACTATATCATTCTCTTTGCATTTTAGGTAGCTATCACCCAGACTTTACAAGCCGGTAACATGAAGTGTGTCGCCTGTTCGAAGCACCACGTGCGTCATATTGGAGGCTTGCCAAGCCCGATGCCCCAATACTGTGGCAGTTCACTTAACAAGGACTTACTGGATTGTCCGTTGCGTATGTGAGAGTAGCTCTGATCTAGTTTAATGTAGAGATAAGGACAGATGCTGATGGAATAATTTTGTAAAATTCATATTACGTATTTTGTTACTATAATAGTAATAATCAGTGGTCTTCATAAAACGTTTTATTTAATATTACATATAGAGATAATGTATTACATTAATATTGCACATCGAGTTTCAAGTGACTGAGGTGACGTTCTACAAAGCTGAACTTTTTCTAACGCGCGATATTATGCCATATTTCTCGTTTGGTACTGAATTTATTATTGGAATAATATCGTTTGCTTTTTGTTTCAGTAACCATAAATTTGGATCTGCCTCTGACTAAGAACTTGGTTTCCAGCAATTTAACTGATTGCATATTACGTGTACCTATCTTTGTAAGTATCTCCGTTAAATACTGAGACAAAAATAGGAAAACGTAAGTTGACACTTACCAGGAGAACAGTTTGCATGTGTGGCGACTAGCGCCGCGTATTTGCTGGGATCTGCGACAAGCGACCAGGGGCTCAGCCCAGACCCTGACATGAGCACTGCTCTGTGGAAGAGAAGACCTGTAACAAATGGTAAATTATTATTTAGAGCTCCATTTTCTAAAAGAGCTCGTCCAAGGAAGTACTACCAATAAGGATCTATTCCTGAGTTGTTGTGTTTCGGTTTGAAGGTTTTTGGTATCGGTGTACAGTCAAGTGAAATAATTAGCTATGTGTCTGGATAAAGGTTAGGTATATGAATGCTAACCCGTCTGCACGTTTGCAGTATTTTTCTCTCCTTCCCCTTTTTAATCCATCCAAAGTTTGTCTTTAAAGATTGCTCTTAGCGATAAGACCGCCCATTGTGTCGCCCTTTGTAAAATTTCTATAATATGTAAGTCTGTAATTTATATGGTGTACATAATAAATAGTATTCTATTCTATTTTGCACGATGCAGATGCCTAAAAGTGGTGGTGGACATTTACTATCAAGGTAGGTACTACTTTTTTGCCACCCAACAACTTAGTGTTAAATTTTACACAAAGAAACTAAAGGCTTGTTATTCCACAGCATGAACAGCTCCTAAAACGCTATCAATCTTCATCATCGACTACAAAGTACAAGAATAGATGAACATTTTCACGTTCCTAATTTGTTGGAGCACTTAACCTTGTTTGTCCATCAGAATCTCGAACGTCAAACAACGGAGCATCGTCAACGTTTTAAAGTGAAGTACTCGCGAGGGAAATCTCTCTCCGTATAGACACGCTTCAATTTTCACCAGTTCAAATAGTTTGTACACGTGTTAGCCTGTTTTTTATCGGGAAAGTTTGAGCGATACCAAACGCATTTAGAAGCCAGGTTTTGGAATGTTCTGTTGTGGGCTTAGATTTTTTTTAAACGTATACATTCCTTTTTTTACATTACATAACAACACGCCTATATAGTATTAAGTTCACCCACATTTCACCAGTTATGTCTAGCATAAATAAACAAATACATTAATTTTTTTAGACTTTATACCAGGCATAACATTTAAGACTGTAACTGAAGGATCATAACATAACAACAGACTAAAGTAAACTCTAACTATTTCTATAATAAAATACCTGTTAAAAACCGGAATATTTTTCTTACAATCCCTTGTCGGAATGGAAATAAAATGTAAAGCCAGAACGTGGTGGAAAGTCTGGAAGCTCAGACTCCGCGATAGTTTCAATTGTGTGAAAACAGCCGATTAGGGGTGTCTCTAGCGAGACATTGTGGAGTGAGGGGTAATTCTTAATAATAGCTTTTTGAGAACGTCTTTATGTTACCGGGAAACTAGTGAGAAAGATATGATGCGAGAACAGCGGCTTAAGTGCTTTTGGGAGGACGGTCTCGAAATGTTGAGTTGGAAAAAAGCATTTTAGTTCGTAGACTTGATTGTGAAGTATCTAATTCATTTTCCTGACTCTTCAGAAGTTTATTTTTATTGTCAGAATCAGTTTTCAGATTTGCTTGCTTTTTTACGTCCCCTGACT
Source organism: Apamea epomidion (assembly GCA_947507525.1). Lineage (NCBI taxonomy): Eukaryota > Metazoa > Arthropoda > Insecta > Lepidoptera > Noctuidae > Apamea > Apamea epomidion. The sequence continues at coordinate 1,285,201 of OX382226.1, forward strand.
TATATTCACACATATAGTTCTATACGAGTGGAGTCGTCCACACCGCTAGCAACTCATAAATGTAAACAATGAAAGGTTTGTTAAAAAAGAAAAGTAATTAGACAAATAAACGAGAAGGGTGAAAAAAAACTCTCTTCAAAGTAAAGCAAAGGTCAACGAGACGTACAAATAAAAATTTGTGAGCCAACAAAGAGTTTACAAGCTTTGTTTTGGCTTCCACTCGTTCCTAACATTACACCCAAATTGCTTTTCTCAGACTTCTTCAATGCAGACAGGACGTTCCCAGATGTTTAATGTTTTATGATATCTAAAATATTCTCTCAGGGCATAAGCACCTCCCTAGGTATAAGTGTAGTATGATATAATTCGCGTAAATGCGAGCATAATCAGCTTAGATAAAGTTCCCACTGCTGGGACACAGGCCTTCTCTCTACAAGAGGGAGTGGGCAGTAATCTACCACGTGGGCCAGTGCAGGTTAGTTACGAAGCGTTGTCAAAAACCTTTGGTCAAAAGTAACCAGATACAAACTGACTGGTGATTTGAGATTTTAATTGGTTATTTTAAAGTAGCGTCGTGGACGATGAGCCTGAATCGGAAAAAAGTGTCAGGATAAATTATAATCTAGTAGGTGACAATCAATTAATTTCCGAAGTTGCTTGGTTAAAAATATTTTTCACAACTTCGTGTAGGTACCTTTTGTAGTACAAAATAAAGACACGCCAGCACCAAAAAAGAAGTCGCGCCTTCCCTCTGCAATAGATTAGGAGACTATTACCTCCTTAACAAGATTTTATCCTTCCAACGAAATGCATCCCGCCTTAATTAGGAAATACCGTAATCCGAAATGGAGGACGTCTCCAGAATATTTTTAATCTCAAACACGACTAAATAACTACAAAACTAACGAATCTCGGAGATTCTCCTGCAAAAGACGGTTTCAAAAACGAAAACAAGCTCACATCTTGTTAAGGAATACCCGTTTATATGCTGCGTCAGCCAGAGCATCTCTGCACACAATGAGAAATGAAAGTTAAATGTATGGATGTAAAAATGTCACTTACAGGGATTTGTTCGTTTATTTTCGCTTGGGGTAAATGCGTTGGGGATGTCGTGTTTTTTCTTTTTGTGGAATGAGTCGAGTTTAGATATGGGTCTGTCTGCTTCATTTGTTTGTGTATTTGATGTGTAATCACGCATTTGGATATGTTTAGCTTTCGTTAATAAATCATTTTGTTGGTCGTATGAACCGTTTTGGAGGTAATTTCAAGCTTAGGGTATTTTTGTAAAAAGTAGACTTTTTTAAATTTTAGAAATAAGAATATAACTATGCAAGCATTTTTAATGTAGACTTTTATAAAGTCTGTATCAAACAAAGTTTGTAGGTAGATACATGATAATGAGAACAAAAGAATCAAACATTTTAAAAAACGAAACGATACCCACTTCATTTGTAATTTTTCTTCATTCGTTTGTTTTTTCAAGTTGTTTCCTCGCAAAGAGAGGATCTTATTAATATCTCTTCATTAGTCTTTGTGCCGTACCGGAACAAACGGATAAGATACAAAAGCAACACTGTTTCCGATATCAAGAGACAATTCATTTTAATACAGGCCACGATTTATCAAGTATCTTGAATGAATTGCGTCCATTTTCATAAAATCTAGAGTTCCACATAGAACTCAAAAATACGTTTCGTCTTTGTTTTAATTGCTAAGGCCCGTAGCAACTAAAACGTATCAACGTATCCCTTTTGTATTTTAGCGAATAAACAAAAAACACAGAAAAAGAACATAGACAAAAGTGCCCAATTTCTTTTGAATATACCCAAGCATAACAACTCCAACTTCAGCTATAAAGGGTACTAAAAATAATGTAACCGCCGCGCGTAGACTCCTTGGAACTTAAGGTTGATACTCAAGCACAGCCTCTGTAACAGACTTAAAAATAAGCGCATATTACCGACGCTGCTTCGAGGCAACGACGCAAAATAAGAACAGATCTGAATATCTCTGAGCTGCTTCGCTCTCAAGATATTATATTCCTTCGCGAGTATTAAGATTTGATTAAAAAGTGGGTTCTGAAGACGCACAAGTGCAGTTATAGAAATGCAGAAATGTATGTAAGAAGCTGTACTATCTTTCAGTTAATCTGATACAATCTTGGGTTTTTCTGTCGGTAACTTATTAAAAATGTAAAAAAAATATATAGGTACAATGGTCAGTGATCGCAAGTTTCTTCTGTTTTTTTTGTAGTATGCATGGTTCTTTTGCTTTAATTTTATGAATGCTTCGACCAGAATTTGGCCACATCGACAGCATTGGCCTTACAAAGCACGCATATAAACTAAATATTGACGGCAGCAAAGTAAAAATAATCAGCTGCACTTTTTACGAAATTCACTTTTTTTTTCCTATTTCGATACAGTATTCTTTGTTTTATCATACGATTTGTTTATTATTTCAGATTTATCCTCAATTTTTACCAATATCTAAGTCACGTTTATAAGGACAACTACACCTTTTCTCACAAAGTGACGAAGTAGAGACGGGCATAAGTATACCATCAGTCTGTGTATGTAGGACAATCGGCGCGTTCACCTGTTGTAAACAAAGATATTAGTCACATTACATAAGTATACCATCAGTCTGTGTATGTAGGACAATCGGCGCGTTCACCTGTTGTAAACAAAGATATTAGTCACATTACATAAGTATACCATCAGTCTGTGTATGTAGGACAATCGGCGCGTTCACCTGTTGTAAACAAAGATATTAGTCACATTACATAAGTATACCATCAGTCTGTGTATGTAGGACAATCGGCGCGTTCACCTGTTGTAAACAAAGATATTAGTCACATTACACAGTCCTTTTAACGTCGGTTTTTCAAACTTGCATTATTTTAGTGCAACAACAAGTCACGTCGGTGTTACAAATAATTACATAAGGAAAATTATTTATTAATTGTAGCAATCAACAATGTAAAATACAGTATAATAGTGATATCTATTTTAATGTTTCAATTTATAAGCTATTAAGCTTTAGCGATAAGGAAGCCCCGCGTAAAAGCGGATATAATATGGCAGTTAACTCACTAAGGGCTGATTTTTCAATCGATAGATAATTTTTATTCGTGGAATAAAATAGGCGTCTGACAGTTCTTGTATGGAAGCACTGTCAAAAAGTCAAAATTATTCCTCGGATAAAATTATCTGGCGTTGGACAAATCATCTCCATTTTTTTTTTCGGATGGGAAATCATCAAATGACCCCTCCCGATCTGGGTGGAGCGGAAGGGAGTGTCAGACGTCAGACTCTTACTGACTTAAACCCACCCGTGTTCCTTCCTTAGCCCTTTATGTTCCAGGGCAGCGGTGACCCTTTCGGACGATCCCGCTACAACAAATCAGCCCTTAGTTTACTTTTTTGTACGAAGTAAATAAAGATAATTATTATCTACCGTATTTTGGAAAAAAAAATGTTACAGTAATTGGCCTTAACCGTTTCCTTGGGTATTAGCCCTATTAACTAAATGTTATAAAACAAAAGAAGATAGCTTAGTCTCTCTTCTATTAATTATCATACTTTTGCGTTCAAAACGCTCTACTGTAAAGTCATGATCTTGTATACTTACAACCGTACCGTTTTTTAGATTTAATTTATTATCTGTATGTAGTGAGCAATAATTAGTTACAGGTACTCGTGCAGTACCTACAGATCCCACTCAAAAACCTTATATTATCAAGTGTAGAAACAATTATCCATCCCTATTCTTGCGTCTAACTCATCTAGCCCACCACGAACACTACACTTCAAACAAAAATGATATTCATCATTCAGGCTTCTGAATTCGATCCCTAGCGAACAATGAGGACTGGTTAGTTCAAAATAGCCACATTTCTCAAGCGCCAATGTAGGTCGATGTCCGTAAAATAAGATGAATGGAAACCCTATTCAGTGGAAATTGCATGGACTTGAACGTTGCATACGCTGAATTGAAGGAGTTGCTTATTTTTGCAGCGAGTGTACCGAATGAAATGTATTTTTCTTCTTGTTTTGTTGTGAATGTATTGCTGGGAGGTTTTCTGTCTTCCAGCTTGGTTTATTAGGTGCGGTTTTGAATGTAATGAGTTTTTTATGTACCTTATTATAAATCTGGTATGGGATGACGAAAATTAAATGTCTTTGTACTGTCTTACTGTAAATAGCTAATGAGATGGGTTTCTGGTATTAACATTTCATTTTTGCAAATGAGTTTTTTTGTGAACCTTCAATGTCCCACTGCAAAATCAAAATCAAAAGTCGTTTATTCCTGCTGAGCATAAGCATTGCTTTGATAAAATTGCGGGTTAGAATTTGTACTTTTAATAGTGATTACTAGTACAAATCAATTCAGAAATCATCATAGTTTAAAGACATAGTATAAAGCGACACGGTTGCCTTCGTCTATACCATCGATTTCTGTTTTATTTCACATTTACACGTTTCTCTTCCTAGCATACTTTCAATACGTCCAGAAGAGGCCATTATTCATTTTTGCGCTATAATTTACGTCCGGCGATTTTTTCACTGTTCTTTTCTGAAATTTATTCCTTACCCATTCGTAACCATAGCTATCTTCGCAACAATTTTCCTTATGATTTTATATTTTTCATCGAAACTGATGTAGGGTAGGTAGCGTTATATTTTTAGATAGCTATTATTTTAAGATGAATGCAGTTTTTATTAATCAAAATTTAGGTATGGTATAAACATTATCAGACCGAACTCCGTAAAGTGTCACGTTTCCGAGAGAGATTAACGTTAAAAGTTGTTTTAAAACAATTTGGATGTCACGTGATCAACTTTAAACGTTAATCTCGGAAACGTGACACTTTACGGGGCTTGGTCTAATAATGTTTTCTGTTTGCATTGATGTCAGCTATCGATTTATATAAGGTCCATGCGTGGCCGATATTTTGAAAAAAAAAAACAAAATAGCACGATAGTAGGTATACCAAGCTCCATATAAAAATAGAATAAAAATCTTCAATCCCTTTAATTTCTTTCAAATTCAAATATTTATTGCTCACATGTGGTAAAAACGCTATTAAACTTTTAAGGGTTTTGGCGTAAACCCTGTAAAGTGTATGAACACAGCAACTTTTACAATTTGTAATAATACAAGAGGGGCAATTCTCGTAATTTTAAGAACGTTAACAGTCTGATCTCAGTCTCAATCTGTCAAAAATACCTTAAATTTCCCTACATTTTGATAAGTTTTTGACATTTGTTTGTCGCCGAGATAACACTGCGACAAGATTTTGAACGTTTTAAATTACGAGAATTGGCCTTCTGGTGTCGTTTTGCATCCTCGTCAAATTTATGGAGGTAACTATGCTACTGATTCTCGACACGAATCAATAATAAAATAAGTAGGTATTTTTTTCTAATTTTCGGAAATCGGCATGTGTGGGACACGCATTTTAAAACGTGGCCTGTGTGAGACCGCACTGTAACTGCCCTTTTACACACACATAAAAACGCGGCCGCTTATACGATACCATAACGCGATTCTGTTCTTTGAAAGTTGTGTATTCTGAAATAAAATACTGTCAAAATTAAATAACTAAATAAACAAGTATGTATTCATTAATTACCAGGGATCGTAATTTTATTTGATTATTTATGTCTTTCATAACAACCTCCTGAAAGGAAAAAGCCCATGGATGTATGAAAACCCGTACCATGCTGCATCAAATTAAGCTTTGGTTTTATAGACTACATTTATCATATTAACTACTATCAAAGGTCTTCTTTTAAACAAAACCCAAAGATATCGGAGATTTTCAAAAAAATCGAAATAAACTAAACACTTTGGTACTTTATTTTGTTTGACATGTCATAAGTGAACGGCCGTTATTGCTCTAAAAAATGATAGTCGTTTAAGTAAAAATTCTATTCTTTTCATCATCATTCTCTTGCCCTTGTCATAATTTGTTCGCGGTTGGCGCAACATGTCTTTTGTCTTCCAAACTCCTTTATTAGTCACCATCTCGACAGTCACCCCCTTTCTAACCATTTAAAATTCTAAAAAATCTATTCTATTATAGTTTATACTCCACTTGAAATAAGATAAGATATTTAAATACCATTTTACAGTCCGTTCAACCGATTTTGAATTCTATTGCGTTGGTGGCACGACAAATGGCAGCTGCAGTAAGCAGTTGGTATTGTAACCACTTTTTTGCTTTTAATGCCGTCCTTATGCCTACGGTATAGAAGTCAAAATCGGTTGAACGGAGTGTAAAATAGATTTATTTAAACGTCTAATCTTATTCCAAATGGAGTATAGTTATTTTTAATTAATGTAGAATCGGAAAAGCATAATTTTTTTACATGTTTTTTGAAAGACCTGGGCCCGTATTCCCGTGTTTTAAAACGTTCAAAATCTAGTCGCAGTCTCATCTCGGCGACAAACAAATGTCAAAAACTTGTCAAAATGTAGGGAAATTAGACGTATTTTTGACAAATTGAGACTGAGATCAGACTGTGAACGTTCTTAAAATTACGAGAATTACCCCGCTAATCATGACGCTTTTAAAATTCACGGTTATATTAATCATATAATTTGAAACGGAACGTCATGTAAAGGGAATAATACAATATCAACACTTTTTTTCTTTAAATTAAATTCCCTGCTCAAAAATCAAATCCTCGACGCGTTATGTCGTAAAAAAATATGAAAATGATTACTATAATATTTTTATCTTCATGCAGAGAGAGAGACTTTTTGTTACGACTTTTGGTCATTCTCCTTTGAGGAGGATGCAAAACAACAGCTTGTATAAATGAATATACACATTTTAACCGTTTAAAGGCGGTGACTGCATGCGAAAGGCGGAGGACAGAGTGTTGCGGCGCAGCCAGGTAGAGGCCTATGTCCAGCAGTGGACTGCGATAGGCTGAGCTGATTGATATACCTACATTTTAAATAATTCTTTACAAATCGTAGATAGAGATAACTAGCAAATCAACCAACAACCCATTGAACACACATGTTCTTGTTACAAATTCTGTAGCTGGGTAAGTTTCCTAAATATTTTTTTTTTTTTTACACTTAGCACCACTTATAATGACACCACTATCGTGACTACGCTCGTAGTCTCGACAGAACCCTTCAAGAGATAATGCACTTCGGATCGCTATTAGCCGCATCGTCTCATACATAACTAAGCGCTGACTAAGATGTTTAGGCAAACTATAACCTTATCGTACGTTTTATGGATAGGCCTTGCAAAGTTCTGATATATTCGTGTAGTGGCCTATTTTTATAATTTTTATTTTATACGAATACCAGCGCTACGCCATTTATTTTTTAAACGTCGCAGTATCATGCTGAGATAGGAGGTTTTTGGCCTCATATAGAACTTTCTGTTTCCTTTTTCTTTTTGTTACTTTTTTTTAAATATAATTATGTTTTTTATTTTTGACTGTGTTTAGTTTAGTTTGTGATCTTCCTGTACGAGTCGCAATGAATACTTTTGTCTTTCTTTGTTTCTTTCTAATAAAAGAAAAACACGTTTATTTTTACAGAAACACGTGCATGCAAACATAAAAAAACATGGCTCCGCCTAGTGCCTATCAAGCAACATTCTCCTTTAATAAATTACTATCCCCTGTTGTTACACGCCAGTTGATGAGCACCTTAACTCCGTTCATTGTAAGCCGGTGTACACTTCAGCACAACTCCCACGTTTATAGCATGTAGTCCTGTGTAAACTGTCCTAATCGACGTCGGCAGGCCCTGTTTGTGTTTACGATATGTTCCGTGTTATCATTCCCTAGTACTTTACCATAATTCGAAGGGTAAATTGTCTTATTTTCTACAAGCGACCCGCCCCTGCACTTTATACGATTTCTCTAATATGTTTTAGTTTATATCATCGAAAGAAGTTCACTGCTGGACTTAGGCCTCCCCTGAGCACCTCCACTTCGACCGGTTAGAAATGAAGAGATCCGCAGGAGAACCAAGTTAATTGCCAAACTTAAGTGGTAGTGGGCAGGGCATACTTATCGAACAGATGGCCGATGGGACCGAAAGATTCAGGAGTGGCGACCGTGTACCGGGAGACGTAGCGTTGGAAGGCCTCCCACAAGGTGCCCCGACGACCTTGTGAAGGCCGCAGGAACCCGTTGGATGCGGTAAGTACAGAACCGGTCGAATAATGTATTATACAAAATAAATTCTTTAAGTGATTGTGAAAACCGAATCGAAATCCATTGCGTGGTTTAGAAAAACAACCGTCGGTCGCACGGTCGTTTTTGTATCTTTTTCGGGAATTATTGTATTGAGTGATAGTAATTTTGATTATTAAGCGATCGGGAATACGAAATGATGAGAATTCAATGTGAGCTAATAGTAATAATTATGAATATTAAACTAGGAAAGCATGGCACAAAGAGAAGGGGGCTATATTCGCAGCGGGTACAATAGCAGCCGACGATAATGATGATTATAAAGACCTCCAAGTTATTTTTGACAGTATTCAATTTGATTCTGTAGAGCAGGCATATTTCTTTTGGAAACTGTACAGTACTTCCTACACTAAAAGTATTTATTTGAAGAGCTTGACTGCCTCGTTGGTCAGTAGTAGCGCTTGCGAGCACTACAAGCTCTACTGCTGAGCATGACGTCCTGGGCTCGATTCTCGGGTCGGGCAAAATGTAATTGGGTTTTTAACTTTAACCCGGAATCGGATTTTGTGCCTGACTGATGTCATTAGGCTAGCCTCTATTACATAGGACTTAGACATAACTGGCGAAATATGGGTGTACTCTAGGTACCCCTTTGCCTAACCCTTTTTATTTTTTTTTGAGGATGGGAAATCATCAAATGACCCGTCCCGCTCTGGGTGGAGCGGAAGGCTCTGACTGACTAAAACCCACCCGTGTTCCTTCCTTAGCCCTTTATGTACCAGGGCAGCGGTAACCCTTTCGGACGATCCCGCTACCCCGGCAGGCTTCGGCCCTGTCGGGCCCCGTCAACTATGCTGACATCTCTTTGAGGCGCGCGTGGAACACATACGTGCCGTCCGGCATGGGCCTGGTCCTGATCGGACGGTGAGCTACCCATTGCTCTCCGCCCGCAGGCCCGCGCCAACGGTGGCCGGGAGTCGTCACGCGGCTCCCGACGCCCGGAGAAAAGAAAAAAAAAAAAAAAAAGAAAATGCATTTATTTGCGGCAAACATGACGCATGAAAAAAGGACATAACACACAAAAAAACAAGTTGGGGGTAAACATGCGTCACATTCACGCAAAACGGCCATCGCTCAGCATAATGCTAAGACCCAATACGAGACAGAGCCCAAGCGCGCGCGCGCGCAGCGTCTCCCGCGGCGGCTGAGGAGTGAGGATCTCTCCCTCTTGCCTAACACTTCAGGGAATACAGGCGTGGTTATGATATAAATAAGAGCATCGACAAACAAAACGAAATTGCCATGGGAACAAAACTTTTGTACAAGTTATAATTAAGTTATCGACAAGTGCCAACTTATCTGCCTCATCGGTAACTTTCCCTCCTAAGAGTGACATTAACTTGAGAGTTTTAAGTTTTACACTTTACTTTACCAGTGAAACTTACTGAAATAACATAGTATTCTAGCGTAGCTTTCTACTTAATTTTTTTTTTACAGGGCGTGCGGTAGCCGCGCCCGTTTGTAGTAAAAATAGTTTAAGCTGGCCTCTTATTGTTTTGAAACTCCGTACTACGCCTTTAGTCTGTAGCAATGCCTTTCATTTTGACAGTTCAACAACATTCATTGCGTTATTTATGTTGTTGAGCCGACAAATTTTTCGAACAAATGAAGCAATGGATTAGCAATATCTTTCAAAATTATTCAGATTAAGATTGATACTACATATGTGACGACACGGTTAGCGCAGTGGCTGAGCGATCGACTGCTGCGCTGCGTGTCGTGGGTTCGACTCCCGCACGGAACAAATATTTGTATTGCCTACAGGTAGTTATTCCTGGTCTGGCTGTTTGTGTATGTGAGTTTAAATGTTTGTAAATGCACCCACGATACAGGAGTAATTCCTAGTGTGGGGCAAAGTTTAAAAAAAAAAAAAGTTACGCAGTTAGGGTGCTGCTCAAGGTCAAATTGTTACCACTGACGTGCGGCCTGTTTTACAAAACCAACCAACTAATTACTTACTATCGCAAATATTTTAATGCGAATGAAACATGGCAGACCAGAATACTTATATTTCACTTTTATCCCTCTCCTTCGTAATGTTAGATGGGTTACAAAATCACAAAATACATGGTGTTATGGTAAGTAGACACCATAAAGTTTCAGCAACATGAACGAACCCTCTTCGCCCTATTACTGAAACAGAACGGGCCCCCATAAACCATGGTATGTATATATCCCCATATCCTTAAAATCCTCCCCCATATTGTATGGGAAGCAGCGTAACGGGACGAAGTTAAATCTTAGACACCACTCACTCACGGTAAGGAAAAATATCACCAGAAATCTATATAGGTACTAATAATAAAGCTGAAGAGTTTGTTTGTTTGTTTGAACGCGCTAATCTCTGAAACTACCTGTCGGATTTCAAAAGTTATTTTTGCATTTTATAAACCAACTAGCTGCACCCCGCGGTTTCACCCGCATAAGTTTCGATCCCGTGGGAATATCGGAATAAAAAGTATTTAATATGTTAATCTGGGTTATAAACCAACTTTGAGCCAAATTTCATCCAAATCCGTTCATTAGTTTTTGCGTGAAAGAGTAACAAACATCCATCCATCCAACCAACCAACCATCCATCCATCCATCCATCCATTCATACAAACTTTCACGTTTATAATATTAGTAGGATCCTTGAGGAAAGGTATAGGCTAAGCAACATCACGCCAACATTACGCTTGGACCCAGGAGAACAGCAAACACAAAAATAAGTCAGAAAAACGCTGAGCGATAACGTAGTAGCAGCGCGGGCAGGCGATGCGATGCGACGGGGTGGGGTGGGGGCCGACATTTTACGCGGAAGAAGTCGCGAACAGAAACTAGTATATGGATTAAATATCACGCCTGTATTACTTAAGTAGGCAGACGTAAATAGCATTTTTCCCACGTTTCGCCATAAACTCAAACTATTTATTTCAAATAAACCAATTACAGGCACTTTTGAATTGTCAAGGTCGGTCAGTCATAAAGATGAAGCTAGTTGCCCATTCCAAAGCGTAGTAGGTACCTATGGAGAAGAACGGGCAAGAAACTCCATGGACATATACCGACACCGTTAAATTTTGATCGTTTTAATCCTTAAAAGGGGTCATTGTACTCATCATTATGAACAACTTTTTCTGCGGGACCAACCCTTAAATCCTGAAAAAAAAAAATCTGTTGATCCATAGATTTATGTTCGCATAACTCGACATAATGTATGGATCAACTGTTTTTTTTTTGGATTTTGGTCGATTTAAAACGATCAAAATTTAACGGTGTATGTATGGGTGTTTGTAGTAGCAGTAAATATGATCAAGAATGATTAGTTTGTTACTGTGTAACTGGAGTTTGTAAGTTGTCTACATTATCGCATTAGATGACAAACCTGTAAAGATAATTGTATGGAGGGAAATAAATAAATATTTAAATCCCATGATACCTCCATGGGATTTACCATGACATAGGAGACGAGTCATTTCTATCAACGGGGCACAAATCCAAACTGCATAATTATTGTAAATCCAATACCACTTTGCCCAGGGGATCAAATACAGGACCCAATGCTCAGCGAAAAAAAAAAACATGAAAATATGAATAGGAAGTGGCAAAACATTTCCTTCATCAAATTCATACATATTTCAGTCTAACACAAAATACTGGCGAAGTTGAAATCCTCCTCTCTTTCATAAAATGCGTTACCTTCAGATTACGTGTCACGGATAACGCACGCTATATATCGTCGGTGAATCGCTGTTGCATATTATCGCGTTTGGTGTGACGTGGCTTCGGGGCTTCAGAAGTAGCGTGATACAGAATCTGTAGGTAACTAAAAATTTACAAAATCAAAGATCTTTAAGGGCCTAAAAACTCAAAAAGTCGAACGTTTTGTATATTGGAGGCTTGTAACTTCTTGCATTGCAATAAAGTCTCACGCGCGCTGCATGACGACGACCGCGAGCAACGTTTAAATGAATGAGTGAATGAAACAACCAACTATGAACAATGCAACGTAAAACGTTGGTCGCTTTGACTGTGGTCGCGGTTATGGCCGTCCAGTACGCTCAGTTGCTAACTGTTTTCATACCAACATGTTAGGAAGCATGTAGAAAGTTCTCAGCAGCAACTCTCACTAAACACCCCGGTAGTCACCTTCTGCACATGAAAGGGACACCGTTACCTCTCAAAAAACAACCCTATGGCTGAATTTCTGTTAATGGCAATAGCATTGCCTTCTAACTTATATATAACCTCCAACGCAAACGTCCCAGTAGGTGGCCACCTACTGGGCTCAAACAATATAAAATATCGAAGAAGAGTACCATCGACACGAAAAGAAGAACAAAGCAAACCTCTTCGTAGCGTTGAGGAATAACACAGGCGTAGTGTTTGTGATATCACTAGACTACAAGGCAGAAGCGTACATCGTTCAATAATTTATTCCCTTGTTTACATAGTTAACAATCACCTCAAACATGGTTTATTTGATACGGTAACAGATGCCACGAGATAATTGAACATGGAGTTGGTTTAGCTAACGACCAGACATGATACTGTGGATGCTCTATCTCTGTTCGAATGGTATGCAGCACTGATATTTCTCTGTCTGCCTTTTCCTAACTATGTTGCCTGGTTGTGGAGGTCAGACAGGCAGTCAGCCTGTCTGACCTCCAACACCAGGTAACAAACTAAGGGTACTAGATAATACGAAATTCACTATAATTCTGTCTGTCAGTGTTTCGGGCAATCTACCCGTAATGTCTGTCATCGATCTGCGAATGACACCTGGGGATCTCCTCCCAGTCCGTCAACGAAGAAATGGGCCCGTCCAAAAGTAGTTGATCTGACAAAACAAATGACAAATAATGCTTTATTTGATGTGCTTCCCAATGTGTTTTTACCCGTCAGAAATGCTTTTCGGGTCTTGCTGGTTTTCATATAGCCCGAATATCGTGAGTTGTAGTTACACATACATAACATAAATAAATAAAAAAGACACTTTAATGCCAATACATCCCAACTAACCGCCACTTTTGAGGCCACAGGTTGTAAGGAAGTAATTTTGCGTTCAGTTCGCTCCAAACGCCCCTCGCAGCATACCTGATGAAGGGAGCAAAACAATTTGGAGGCTCAAACTTTGGAAAACTAAAATAAAATCTACAGCACCTTACCCCAATGGAATACAGACTAGTTTTGAATAAACATCCGTTAATTTCGTTCTAGTATGTTTATCAGCAAAACTAAAATAAACTCACTGGTAACTTATGTTAAGGGAATAAAGACTAGTTTTGAATGAACTTTTAGTTAATTTTGTTTCAGTTTGTTTGGTTTGCTTGCTTATTATGGAGCTGGCTTGAATGTAGGATACTAATGATGGCTGGACATTAATAGACGTGCAAAGTTAATGTACGGATGGATTAAGTAAAATTGTTAATGTTCCTTCATGGGGATGTTGCCGAGAAATAGATCCGGTTTAAAGTTAAGATTTTAAAATAATGTAAGTTGTATTTTAAACTTGTTTTTTATACTTATACATAGCTTTAAGAGGACAAGTACTTACATTACACGGACGTTTACAAAGGCAGTTTTAGTCAGAGACTTATCACACACATATATGAGTGACAACAGCAACGGCCCCGTTGGTCCTGGGTTCGATTCCCAGGTCGGGCAAACTGCTACTGACTGACTTAGTAACAGCCCGGATTTCGGAACTTGGCGGTGTCATATCCCCGTGGCTCGGAAAGCACGGTTAGCCGTTGGTCCTGTACCTGATCTCTCTCCAGTTGTGTCGGATTGCCGTCCCTTCGGACTATGAGAGTGAGGGAGAGACAGTTGACTGGGAAAGTGAGTGTTCCTGTGTATGGCACACACTTTTGCACTATAACATCTCCTGCACCGAAGGCCGTTAAGATTCGTCGCCGTGGCCAAAATACGGTCCGAAGGACTATTATGTGTGATAGAGATGATGCTCTACAAAGCCAAACCTTTTCATACACATCACGCGCCTCACAATAACAGCCGGGTACTGTAGGTAAATAAAGCTACATATATTACATTCCAATATTACCACTCTTTGAAGGTTGTGTATTTTTACACTTCTAAAGGCTGAATTTAGTTCACCGGGTGAATGATAAAGTAGACCTTTTTACACACGATTGAATCTCTCATCAAAAGAGGTCGAATTATTACTTATTCATTTTCTCTATACATTCAGGATTAGTCTTCCATGTACCTACTGATCTAAAACGGAACAGAAATAACCATAATTCAATTATACTTGTACATAGGTAGATAAAAAATTCAAAAATTAATTTGAATACCTTTTATCGTTTAATTCTCACAATAGCCTTCATACAACCTGTCAGTTGAGGATTGAAAAGGTTTTCAAAAGCAATATTTATTTTTCACTGAATTTCATATAAAACTCGAGCGTGAACTGAATTCATTTGCTTATTCAGATATTCATGCATCTCTTTGTTAAAACATGTCTATATGCATAAGGTGATAGGCAGCCGCCTCTCGTGATTGAAAACTTCTGACATTGGTTTATGGAGAAGCATTCGTATTTTGGGTATTTATTCTTTAAAATATTTACTGTTAAATAAAGAGTGTTAGATGGGTCGTGGTAGGCCACGCAGGAGATGGCGGGAAGATCTGGACAGGTACCGATACCGTCCAAACTGGAAGGAGGACACGCGTGCTCGCGAAAGATGGAAGGCGTGGAGGCTGGCCTTTGCCCAGGAGCGGGACAGAGCAGACTAGGAAAAACAATCGAATACGTAATATTTTTGGATAACATAAAAGTGTGTTCTGCCATAAATAATGCTATTAACTATCTTAAACATATGTACCTCTTTCAAATAATGTTAACCGTCAACCGCTTCTTGCATCGTCTATATAATACTAATAATAAAGCTGAAGATTTCGTTTGTTTGAACACACTAATCTCTGGAAATTCCTGATGGAAACTGAAAACCCAACCACACTGCTCGGCCCCAGGACCCCATCCAAGCACTTGTGACCACGAGATTCCACCGAATGCTGCTTGTAAAACCAGTCTTACCAAGGGGTATCGTGTTGTCCAATAACTGGGTTGTGGAGGTCATATAGGCAGTTGCTCCATGTAAAATACTGGTATTCAGCTGCATCTGGTTAGACTGGTAGCTGAACCCCACATAGTTGGAAAAAGCTAGGGAGATGATGGCTGCTTGTGAAAATGTTTCATTACGAATTAGACTTCAAATATAGTTCAGCAATTCAGAACGAGCGAGAACCCCAGCTGGCCTATAAAGTTAAACACACAAGTCCCATTCATTCGCGAGGATTGAACGAAGACACGCTCCGTTTTATTATACCTCGGAAATATTTCCTATCAGCATTGCACCCTTATTCAATTTCGACTAGAAGATTTGCTAGGTCACAATATATTACGTGCAATAGAAATATTTTGTGAGATTTTGGAATATTTCAGAGGATTTTGTTAAATTACGGCCGGTTTGAGTTTAAGAATATTTTGATGCATATTGAAATATTTCATAGTGTGATTTATATAAATTGTTTTGTATCTTTTGACTATGTGTAATTTGAAAATCAAAATATTGATGTAACAGTTACACTATAGCATATTATAATCTAATTATGGAAATAGTTTTTGTGAGTTGTTTAATTTAGATTACAGTATAAATCTAAGGTTTCCCAGACTGTAGCAGTCGCTGTAAAGCGTCCGCAATATACAGTTGAATGACGTCACTGAAACTCAGACATTTAGTCACTTTTGAAAGTAAGCTGCTGTGTTTCCAGTGTTTCCCAAGAGAGCATTTTTTGACACCGTAAAGTCAAACCCGGTGCCGTCATTTTCATAACGGCCGTCACTGCGGCCGCTATGGTGAGGTTTACTTAGGAAACCGAAGTTAAAAAAATACGCGTAAGTATATAAATTTCTTTGAGCCAATTAAATTCTGCAACCCTTTATATTGTCCTGAAGATTCCTCGCTTAGTATGACGAAGTGGGCTCTCAAAACCGACCAAACAATAAAACATAATTTCTTTCAGAAAAATTCAATAGAGAAACAATGTCTTCATTTATTGCTCGGTTTTATACTTCGCACGTAGCAAACTGCCCGGTTCGGAACAACATCATTTCATGGTTTATTGTTCCGCTAGTTTACTTTTGTAATTAAAAGCAGTATTCTACTCGAGAACTGTACTTTCTTCGCCGTTTTCGAAATGAATTTCATTTCTTTTTTGCATTTTATTCCGCCGGAAGAAGTGTTTGGAAACGCGAATTGGTATTATGGTGGCTTTATGGAATTGGAATTTATGTATTTCTAGTTTGTTTTGAGAGTATCTTGAGGTGGTTGACTTCATCAGAAAAGTTATGTTTGAAAAGAACGGGACAGTAATTAGCCTTAAATAGAAATATTAATGAATATTTAGAAGTTACATGCGTAGGTACGTCAACTCACGCTTTTCCTCATAGGGGTAGGCAGAAACCACAGAACACCACCTGCTACGATCCTTACATACTCCTTTTGGTTCGTTTATGTTCATACATATTCTGATAATACACGCACGGTTACGAGTACTACCGTACGCACCTGACCTTTCTGAAGAACATCACCATTAATGTCATCCTTCTAGGACGTCCCATTCCATTCACATCTGCCTTGTAGATAGATTTTGTTGGGTTTTGTAAAACCATCATAAATAAAATATAATTAGTTGACTGCTTATTTACTGATAATTATGTAAACTTATTCATATTATAGTGTTTTGTTTCTAGGATTTAGCGATACCGATTTTATTATACCTAATTGCAGTCCGTGTGGCACGGTAAGCGTTGAATAATTGATTTGACTCAATATAAAATACACATCCGACTAATGTCTTTGATTAGTTAAGAAAATAATTGAAAATTAAATCCTTTAATTTAACATCAATAGTCAATCATGACATAATTCCCCACAAATGCACGTAGCTCCTAACAAAATTAAAATACAAAATTAGAATAAAATCGAAAAAAGTGAAAACTATGTTCAAATATGTGATCCTCGCTTTGTTTATGTTGACATACGTAGAAAATCAAGAAGAAAAGCTGACTTCAGGGTTGGTTTCGACAACTTTGATTTCAGGCAAGTTAAGCCAAGATCATTCTGACACTTGTCCCGACGGCTGCGTAAGAGATACAACTATTAATAACGACCTGCTCAGTGACAAGGAAGAAACACCAGTTGCAAGAAAAAGGCGTAGACCTTTAAAAATGCCTCCAGATAGCTGTCCTAGGGGCTACTTAGAAGTACCCATGTGCGTGTATGAGGAAGATAGACCATTGGAGAAAAAGAAGACAGGAAAATTTATGAATAATAAACAAAAAAGAAATCTATATTATGCGTGTCAACAAGGCCAAACTCAGGTCGGCAACGTGTGTTTGAACAAAAGGAAAAGATGAGACAAAATTTTTGATATTTCGGTCAGAAATCGGGTCGAGTACCCGAGCCTTCGAGGAACTGATGGTTTTGTATTATACTTGTCCAATAAGTTACTACTGTTGGTAGAAAAATAAAGGAGCTATTACATAGAAACGTGCCTACCTACCCGGTTCAAGTTTTATGTTATGAAAATCGTCTCCGCAAAGTGAAGACTCAAAAGACAACAAAATTACTACCTACCCGATTTACTTTGTTATGTGTAATCGTATATTTATTATGTAAGTACGAAAAAATATTTAAATTGTTCTGCTTATTTGTATTAAGTATTCTTAATTTCACAGTTCCACCTTATTTATTTATTTCAGGCGACTCAGGCCCATAGGTAAACATACATACCTTAAGCTAAACATACATATATACACACGTCACGTTGCAGTGTAAAACTGATTTACATCCGTCACCTCACACATCAGGTTCAGTTGAAAACCAGCGTCAGGCACTATTGTCTGGCATTTTTGCTGAACTGGGCCTTTTTGGAGCAGCCGTGAGGCACACTTACCTGCTAACTTCTTACATCGGTCTTTATACTTTCTATTTGTTTTTTTATTAGTTGTTATCTGATGTATGTATCTGGTGTATTGTGTGTCTTTTAGTCTGTGCTAAATCAATGTTTTTTCTTTCTTTCTTTCATATATACCATATACCTTTGCAATATGAAGGAAATTTTATGCAATTATGCTTAAACGGCTTAAAAATTATATTTGAAACAAATATTACTTTAAGAGATGCATGTACTGCTTATAGCAATATTCAATATTTACTTTAACGTACTTCGATGGCACCTAAACGACACTATTAATACTACCCAAACCGCTCTAAGTAGACTCACTTGAAATGTCGCATACCAGTTTAACACTTTCTAAATCTCGATACGAGTAGTAATGCACTTTCATTGTTTCGAATTCGAGCGTAATTAGGTTACATTAACATGCACTACCGTCGACCACATAATCGCTTCATCATCATCATTTCAGCCCCCCCAAGCACCTCCACTTCGACCGGTTTTGTGCTTCTCGCATCCACCGGGCTCCTACGGCCTTCACAAGGTTGTCGGTCCACCTTGTCAGAGGCTTTCCAACGTCTACGTCTTTCGCTACACGGTCGCCACTGCATCGGGTATCTGTTCTGCGAGTAATATGCCCTGCCCACTGCCACTTAAGTTTGGAATTCTTCGGGCTATGTTGGTTACCTTGGTTCTCCTGTGGATCTCTTCATTTCTGATTCGATCACGCAGAGAAACTCCAAGCATAGCCCTCTTCATTGCCCTTTGTGTGACTTTTAGCCTTCTAAGACACTACACAGCACTACATAGCACTGGCAATACACACTGGTCAAAGACTTTCATCATCGCTTGTGATCAGGTAAGATAGTGGTCAAACGGAGAACTATAAAATTGTATTTAAGCAAACGAATACGTACCTTCTGGCACAGCCAAGGAAGTAAGCAAGAAGTGCACGCAAGCAGCACCAGTTCCATGGCCCATGAGGGTGACATTCGTAGGATCTCCCCCGAAGACTGCCACATTCTCCTTTATCCAGTGCAAGGCCGCTATCTGGTCCATGAGGCCGTAGTTAGCAGGGGAGCGAGGGTACTCGTCTGACCGAGGGTTGAGGAAACCTGCAAAGAAATATTTGATTAGAATCGTGTGGGTTTTAGGATATACAGCTGTCAAAAGCTCCAGGGGGACTAGGGAAACTTCTTCAAGTAAAAGTATCCTAGTCTATTGAATTCTATTCATGTCAAACAATCAAATTTGTTTAGTTGTTTTTGTGATTAAGGGCTTTTGTTTTTAGGATTTGGTAACGTTTCGATGCAAAGATGGCATTTCATAGGATCATCAGCAAGATGATAATCAGCAATTCAAACATGACGTCGAAACGTGATATTTTACAATAACTGTGTCATTTCATGTGATGGTGAATATATCCCGTAACGGGTTATAGTATAGCAAATCCCCAAATATGACCCAACCTGACCCATCTAGCTGTCCTCCTCCGGGGACGGCCTAAGCCGAGGACCGTACCCCACAGGGGGTGCCCTTAGCGTGCAGTCGCTTAGTACTATAAGTAATTTGCCCCCGGCTGGAGGCTTTGAGTCCACTTAAGGCAGCCACAGGATAGTCCAGTCTTAACCGGATTACTATTATTGGTAGTTGGCCTTGAGAGGTTATAACTTCTCAAAGTCAACTCTACTAGCTGACATTCACAAAAAGGCAACAAAATCAGTACAAGCTGACCTCTCAAACATAATGGGGTATATACATAAGCGTTGCTTAAAGTTAAGAGACGATTAAACGTCAAAAATGTATGGTACAGTCGCTAATCATTACATAACTATAAGCAACGTTTAAGAATAAAGCTAAATACATTGAAACTCCGTAATATGCTAGGCCAGCTGAAGGTCAAAGTGTTATCAACCAAAAAAAACATGTGTTATAAACCATTTGTAGTTCAGTTTCCAGCGAAACAGCGAACTGTTTCGCTGGAAACTGAACTACAAATGGTTTTATAAATGCCTGAATTTGAGTCTCCTAGGATTACCCTTGACCTTTAATATCGAAGAAATAAATAAAAAACCCCTAATAGTGTATCTATTTCATAAAATATATCGAATTTGTTACGTAATTTAATCATGTTACAAATACCAACGTTTATATGAAAACATATATTAAGGAATTTTGCGCTAACATTTTTGGTGAAAATCGTTTACAAGCGATGCGAGTGCGTCACGAAAACTGATTGAATTTTGTGTATCGTATTCTAAAAAATAAAGCTTGAAAACGTGACGTAAATATTGGCATTTAAAAAAAATCTTAATTTGCCTATTTTCGTTCAAAGCGGTTTATGTTTTTTTTTTTAAATTTAACTGCGTTACTATTACATTTTTCCAGTAACAAAATACAACATTTTTATATTTTTATATGTATGTATGTATGTTTGATCTCTGAATTGTTATTTGTTTTTGAATTATGTTATTTATGTAATATGTTTAGTTTTCTGTTTAGTTTTGCCTGTTAATTACTGTCATTGGCGCAAGCCGTTGTAATGAATTATAAATAAATAAATATTGCTTTTTGGCACTTAAGGGGGGGGATGCGATACCACAATCGACGAAGAGAGGAGTGATGCGGGGTCGGAGTCCGACGCCGCATCTGGAGGAGGGAGCACGGGAGGCTCAGTGAGCCCTTGCCGTGCCCAGGAGACGGCCGCTGCCAAGAGAAAGGCACAGAGCAAGCGGCCAAGGTCAGTGGACGGCCAGGGGTCGTCCTCTGACTGGGAGCTGGCTTCGGCCAGGAAGATCCCCACCAGCAGGCGCGGAGGAGCCCGAGAGCGAGGCTTAGGGAGGGGGCTCACTGCTCGGGAGGCGGTTGAAAAAGCGAAGGAGCCCGCAAAAAAGGAGGGGGGGACCGGTCGCGTGGTCGAATCAGGGCCCTCAAGCGACGAGGCGGCTGAGGTAGGCGGCCCTGAAGCGGACCGCATAAAGAGGTTTGCGGCGGTCGTGGAGGCCGCGATCCGGGACGTGGCCCTTAAGAAGTTGCAAACTTCGAAAAACAGGGCCATAGTCTCGGCAAAGGCCTCCATCTTGGCGGCAGCGGAGGCCATCCACTTCGGGCCTCCGCCGGACGGCATGTCCGAAATGCGGGCGGAGGTGGCCCGCTTGACGGCTGCCATGGAGCTCCTCCGAAAGGAGAACGAGGAGCTCCGAGCGGACCTGGCCGGGCTGCGAGCAGCCGGCCCCCGGGAAGTGCCGCAGGAGGGGCCGCAACAGGGGCGGCCAGTACCTGCTGAGGACCGGGTCCTGAACCTGGTGCGGCAGGAGCTGGCTGCCTTTCAGAGCCGGTTCTCCGCCCTGGAGGCCATCGTCCTGCGCCCCCCGCTGGCGGCGGACCGGCCGGCTTCGGGCCAGCGGAAGGCGGTATCGTATGCTGCCGCCGCGGCTGTCACAGCCACGGCCACGGGGCAAGCAGCAAAACGGACCGCCCCGAAACCCGCTAAGGCCACAGCCCCAGCCCCAGCCCCAGCCCCAGCCCCTGCCCCGGTGGCGAAACGGCCGCCCCAACCGCCTCCTGCATCGCCTCCGGCCGACGCCGATTGGCAGGTGGCCGGGCAGAAGAGGAAGGCGAGCAAGGCTGCAAGGGCGGCCAAAAGAAGAGAGAGGCGGCAACGGCGCAAGGAGCGAGGCGTCGCGGCTAGGCTTCGTGCCCCAAAGACCGCAGCTGTAGTGATCACACTACAGCCGGAAGCGGAGAAGAAGGGCATGTCCTACCGCGACGTGCTTGCCAAGGCTAGGGCGGCGGTGAACCTGCAGGAGCTCGGCGTTGCTGAGGGCATCCGGCTAAGGGTCACTGCGACTGGGGCCCGGATGCTGGAGGTCCCTGGTGCGGCTAGCGGCCCGACTGCTGACGCTCTGGCCGAAAGGCTTAGAGCGTCCTTAAATGCGGACGAGGCCCGAGTGTCCAGACCCACCAAGAGCGCTGACGTGCGCATTCTGGGTCTGGATGACTCTGCGACGGTGGAAGAGGTGGTGGCCGCCATCGTTAGGACTGGGGGGTGCTCTGCCGAGCAGGTGAGGGCGGGCACTCTCCGTCCTGACTCCACGGGGATGCAAGCCATCACGGTGAGCTGCCCCGTGTCGGTGGCCCAAAAGCTAGCCGGGGAGGGCCGAAGGCTCCTGGTGGGCTGGGTTTCCGCGCAGGTGAAACTGCTGGAGCCCAGACCTCTGAGGTGCTTCCGCTGCCATGTGGGCAGCCACGTGGGGGCTAAATGCAGCTCGGAGGTGGACCGCAGCAATCTATGTTTCCGCTGTGGTCAGCCCGGTCACAAGGCCGGCTCGTGCAACGCCATGCCGCACTGCTATGCATGTGCGGCAGCCGGCAAGCCGGCCGATCACCGGGCTGGGAGCAAGGCGTGCGCTCCACCCGCCAAAGCCAGGGGCAGGGGCAAGCCCTCCACCACCGCCGTCGCCGCCGCAGCCGCCATCACCACCGCCGTCGCCGCTGCCGCCTCCACCGTGACCGCCGCCGCATCCGCCGTGGCTGGGCCCTTACAGAGGGATCGGGAGGCTGATATGGAGTGCCAATAATGGCCCCATTACGCCTCCTCCAGGCGAACATCAATCACTGCGGCTCCGCTCAGGATCTGTTGCTCCAGAGCATGGCGCAGTGGTCGATTAACATCGCCGTGGTCGCTGAGCCGTACTTTGTCCCGCCCAGAGACGACTGGGTGGAGGACCTGAGCGGCTCAGTGACCCTAATTTCGTCGGCCGCCGCCGGTACCCCGTCCCTCGAGGCTGTCAAGAGAGGACGGGGTTGCGTGGCAGCACGGTTCGGGGAGATAGTCGTGGTAGGGGTATACTTCTCCCCGAGCCGAACTCTCGCCGAGTTCCACAACTCCCTTGCGGAGTTGAGAGTCGTCGTCGTCGGGTTCCGTTCCCTCCCCGTGCTCGTCCTCGGGGACTTCAATGCCAAGAACGTGGCTTGGGGTTCCCGGCATACGGACACACGGGGCAGAATGGTGGAGGACTGGGCTCTGGAGACAGGCCTGGTCGTCCTAAACCGGGGATCGGTCCCAACATGCGTGCGGATGCGGGGTGAATCAGTGGTGGACATCTCGTTCGCCAGCCCCGCTCTGTCGCCGCATGTCGTCAACTGGCGTGTCTTGGAGGAGGTGGAGACCTATTCCGACCACCGGTATATCCGGTTCGACGTCTCCGCCCAGACCTCGAGCGCGCCGGTCCGACCGGCCCTGGGTGGTCCGCGGTGGGCGCTGAAGCAGCTGGACCGGGAGCTCCTCCTGGAAGCCTCGATCGTGCAGGCCTGGGTGTCACCACCGGACAGGCCTGCTGACATCAACGACGAGGCAGAGTGGTTCCGGGAGGCCATGTCCGAAATATGTGACGTGGCAATGCCCCGGGTCCGGCCCGGACGCGCCCGGCGCCAGGTGTACTGGTGGTCGCCGGAACTGACGTCTCTGCGCGAGGCGTGCGTGACTGCGCGACGCCGGTACACCAGGCACCGCAGGCTCAGTATCCGCCCTCCGGATACGGAAGCCGTGCAGGCGGAGCGGAGATCCAGCGGGCCAGGGGCTGGCCCGCGAGGAGTCGCTGGGGACTCTGAACAGGGACCCGTGGGGACGCCCCTACAAGATGGTGCGGGATAAACTCCGCCCATGGGCTCCCCCGCTGACGCAGAGTCTCCGGCCCCAGCTCGTGGAGGACGTGGTGAGCGCTCTGTTCCCTTCGTTCCCTTCGCGAGGGGAACATACTCCCCCGTCCATGGCTCCGCCTCCTGCGATGCCAGATGCCGACCACACCGACGACGACGACGATGCTCCGGAGGTGACCGAGGTAGAGTTGAGAGTGGCGGTGCGTAGGCTGAATGCCAGAAACACCGCCCCAGGACCAGACGGCTTACCTGGAAAAGCCTGGGTCCTGGCCTTGGAGGCTCTCGGGCCTCGACTAAGGGGGCTACTAAGCGCATGCTTGGAGAGGGGCCGGTTCCCACTTCGTTGGAAGACGGGGAAACTGGTCCTCATCAAAAAGCCGGGGCGCCCTGCGGACTCTCCGTCCGCTTACCGGCCCATCGTGCTGCTCGACGAGGTGGGCAAGCTCTTTGAAAGAGTAATTGCAGACCGCCTTGCCGGGCAGCTGGTGCGGATGGGGCCGGATTTGGCGGACAGCCAGTTTGGTTTCCGCAGGGGGCGCTCTACGGTGGATGCCATCATGCGCGTGCGAACCCTCACGACGGGGGATGCTGTGGCCCGGGGTGGGGTTGTCTTGGCGGTGTCTCTAGACATCGCCAATGCCTTCAATACCCTGCCCTGGAGTTGCATCAGGGAGGCACTCGGATATCACCGGATGCCGACCGACCTCCGTCGCATTGTCGAGGCCTATTTGACGGACAGGGCCGTCATCTACCCCGGTCACCGGCGAGAGATGTCGTGCGGTGTCCCACAGGGATCGGTCCTAGGGCCGCATCTGTGGGATATCGGGTACGACTGGGTGCTGCGCGCCGACCTCCCTGATGGCGTCAGCGTAATTTGCTACGCTGACGACACGCTGGTCCTGGCACAGGGGAGGTCGCACCAGGCGGCGGCCGAAGCAGCGACACGCGGGGTTGCGACAATCGTCGAGAGGATCCGGCAATTGGGACTCGAGGTGGCATTGCACAAATCTGAGGCCATGTGTTTTCATGGTCCTCGGGACGCGCCACCGTCGGGTTCACAAATAACGGCGGGAGGGGTTCACATCGGCGTCGAGCTGACGATGAAGTACCTGGGACTCGTCCTCGACAGCCGGTGGAATTTCGTGGAGCACTTCCGACGTTTGGCTCCCAGACTGGAGCGGGCCGGGGCTGCCTTGAGGCGGCTCCTTCCCAATCTAGGGGGACCAAACGCCTCCTGCCGGAGGCTCTATGCGGGGGTCGTGCGGGCCATGGCCCTTTACGGGGCACCGATATGGGCGCGATCTTTAAGGCGGCGACCAGCCCGCCGGTTAATCGCGTCCCAAAGGGTCATGGCTGTCCGGCTCATTCGAGGATACCGCACGGTCTCCGCTGAGGCGGCGAGCCTCCTTGCCGGATTGCCGCCGTGGGATCTGGAGGCCAAAGTCCTCGCCCACATATGGGAGTGGCGAGAGGAGGCAAAACGCCGGGGCGTTGCTCCGCTGCCGCGAGAAATCACGGCACAGCGGACAGAGCTCCGGCGGGATCTCATAGCGGCATGGAGAGTGCGATTGTCGCAACCCAGCGCTGGGCACGCCACAATTGCGGCGATAAGTCCCCTCTTTGAGGAGTGGCTAGAGAGGCGCCACGGCGCCCTCACCTTCCGCCTGACGCAGGTCCTCACCGGACACGGTTGTTTCGGGAGGTTCCTGTTCAGGATAAAGCGGGAGGAAACGCCAGGGTGTCACCACTGTGGGGATCGCCCGGAGGACACGGTGGAGCATACGGTGGAGGTCTGCCCGGCTTGGGCGGGACCCCGCCGTGTCCTCTTGGCAGCGATCGGCGGCGGCGACCTCTCGCGTCCGGCCCTCATACAGGCCATGGTCCGGAGCGAGAGTGAATGGGAGGCCGTCACCTCCTTCTGCGAAGCAGTTATGCTCGCGAAGGAGGAGGCGGAGCGTGCGAGGGAGAGGCAATCGCTGCACCCTCGCGCGCCTAGCCGCCGCAGGAGACGCCCTGGACGGGAGTCAACAGCCGACTCCCGGCCACCGTAGGCGCGGGCTTGCGGGCGGCGAGCAATGGGCAGCTCGCCGCCCGGTTAGGACCAGGCCCGGGTCGACGGCGCGTTGTGTTCCACGCGCGCCTCAAAGAGCTGTCAGCACGAACTGACGGGGTCCGTTAGGGCCGATGCCGCCGGGGCTGCGGGTTGTTCGAAAGAGATACCGTGGCCCCTGGCACAGGCAACTGAAGGAACACGGGTGGGTTTTAGTCAGTAAAAGTCTGACACTCCCTTCTGCTCCGCCCAGAGCGGGAGGAGTCATTTGATGATTTCCCACCCAGAAAAAAAAAAAAAAAAAAAAAAGGGGGATGCGATAAGGTAGCCCGCTAAATTCAAATTTACTTACGTTTTTTGCAATTTGTGGGTCAGTGTCAGGTTGTATGTTGATTAAAATATAATTCGCGGCCGTAACAAATATGGCTTTACAGATTTATAATCATTAGAAACAGTAATACAACTCCTTAATTTAGAATTGGCCTCAAATGTCATGATTTCATTGAAATAGTCATTCAATAGGTTAAAACGAACGATGATACGATGATGAGATGTAAAGGTGATACATGATTATAATTCTGTAAATAAATATTTGTTACGGCCGCGAATCGTACTTAGTTCAACACGCAACCTGATACTGACATGCAAATTGCAAAAAAAACGTAAGAAATTTATTTCGCGGGTGACGCTTAGACGTTGTCGCCTTAAGAGTAGTTACCAGAACCACCCGACATAGTATTACTTCCTTTTGTCTGGTAATATCACGAGGAGTCGTGATTGTGACTTTTTTTGAGGTTACTTCTGCAATAAGATAATGTAATGTAATCTAAATCACAAACTAAACATCATCTGCATGTTTACCCCCAACTTGTTTTTTTTGTGTGTTTATGTCATTTTTTCATGCGTCATGTTTGCCGCAAATAAATGCATTTTCTTTCTTTCTTTCTATCTACTATATGAGGTCTAAACTGTAAAATAGTTAGTTTGGAAAAGATTATCACTGGAAGTGCTCTCGATCACAAAAAATATTTCATTGAAAGAAAGCTACATATTTCAGAGTGCCTTAGGATATGTAGTTATTGTTGTATGGTAGGTGCAGAAGCTAGTAGGCTTACATATAGACTTGTATTTAGCATAAGTTAAACTTTAGATGTCGGTCGAGGTGGGCAGAGGGCATTGTTGACATTGTGGGCGAAACATGGATAAGGCTGGCACAGGAGCGTGGGGATTGGCACAAGAAAAGAGTGACCTTTGCCCAGCAGTGAGTGAAGTCGGGCTGTGGATGATAAAACTTTCTCGTGTTACTGAGAATCAAACCTAAAGGTTCATTGCTTCTGACCTTGGTCATGACGGTTCTATTAGCAAGTGGAAATCCAAAATAGTATTTTTCACCTAATACATGATTTCACGAAAAAAAGACTATAAAAGTCATTTCTTTCCCCGTAATGCTTGTTTACAAGAAATAAGAATTCATAATTATTTAAGAATTTGTTTCTTTAATTAAAATGTAAGTAGTTATTACTTTGTTTGACATTTAAGAAGGCAAAAATCTTGTCGCGACCGGGAAACATTTAAGAGGCTTTTGTTAAAGTTTAATTTCGTAACTTAGTTATAATACTTAATTGTTGAATATAACTTTTCATTTTTCTTTGTAGAAGAAAAACAAATCTTATTTATTTACACATTAACAGTACAAAGAAAAAGATCAATTCTATAATATCAAATTAATGTTTCTATGGTTTCATAAAGTAACGGTCGCCGCCACAATAGCGGCCGCTGTGACGATCATCATGTAAATTATGGCGCCGGGGTTTGAAATTACGGTGTCAAAAACGCTCTCTAGAAAAACACACCAACTTACTTTCATAAATAACGTTTCAGTGACGTCATTCGATGGTAAATTGCGGACGCTATGTTGCGGCCACCGCAAACTTAGGAAAACCCTAGTTTATGTATGTAATAACAGAAGAATTACGGTAGCGGGTCGATATTATAGTAAAATGCTAGAGGCCAGAGGTAATTGGTGGTATTAATCTGTCCATAGAGCTGAAATTCGTGCAAACAATGGATTTTCTTCTGGCCATAGGTAAATCATTGAAGTATTTGGCCGACACATGTGCAAAGTTGGTCTACGAACTTTTAATGTTAAACATATTTTTTGTAAGCCAATATTGTGGCCCACTGCTAGACAAGGGCCTCCTCTTTCCTCTCTTTTCTCCTATTGTGTGCGATCTATGGCCACGTCAGCGCAGCGCCGCAAACAAACTAAACTAAAACATAATTTTGAAAACCATTTGAATAATAATTTAGAGAGTAGTTGTAATAGGTAGGTACTACAGTGATGTCGGGAACAAACTCTGGGAACTATACATCTCATCTCAACCCTCCAGAGACACTAAACATTACAGTTATTCAACTCCACGACAAAAGCAGTAAGTAGAAACAGTAAATGTTACAAGTGCTCCGAAGGACGGAGCGGTACAAAACTACCAAGTAATTACTTGCTCTAGAAATTAGTCTTTGTTTAAACACTTCAGTTACAAACGTTCAGAGATGCCCAAGTATTTATTGAAATAAATGAGTCCATTCCCAGTTTATCGATCCGTCTGACTTGTCAAGCTGTCCGTTTGTGTAACTTACGTAGATTTCTAGGGATTTTAGTTAGATTTGAGGATAGTTTTGAAGGCTATTTATGGAAATATTATTTGAGTGAATAGATAATATTATCAACTTAAAGTTATTGGGTTGAAGAAGGCCTGGGACAAATGGTTCCAAGGCTTGGTTATAAATAGTCATAGTTTGAGACTTCAAAGTCGAATAGTACTTGGAAGTTTCAACCAATATCATAGCCAAGCTTTGGTTTAATATAGATTTTAACACAAAGGCAGACTTTAAAGCTGTGAATGTCGAAAAATGTAACTTCAGATCACGTCATAGTCAATGTCAAATAAAGTTATTTCAAATAGGTCCATATAGGTAAGGCATATTGGGCGTCAAAATCAAATAATCAATCAACTCAGCCTATCGCGGTCCACTGCTGGACATAGGTCTCTCCCAGGCTGCGCCACAAATCCCTGTCCTCCGCTTTCCACATTCAGTCTGTCCAGTCAAAATACAAAACAGAATTGGTTCTAGTTACCCCTTCCAAGAGGTAGCTTCGTATGTTTATATTATTCTATAGTATATGTAAAGATGATGTTCCTAGAATAAAATTACTATACCACCCGCGTCGCGTCATAACACCCTCGTTTTCATTGATTTACGTTATTTTTCGCAAAAAACCGGACATGTTTATTCAAACAGTGAAGCATGAACGTTTACTGTATTAAAATATTTGAATAATAAACGGGAAACGGTACACAACACGTATTATTCGTTATGGGAGTTTCGTGATAATTTCTATTCTGTAAAATATTTATTGTTTCTTAAATTGTATATGGAAATTTTATTGTAATAAGTACTTTTGTTATTTTGCACCTATATTCCACCGTTTGCGTTTGCGTTTGCGTATTGGCAATCATTGCTTACCGTTAAGTCCTGAGGGGCAATTACAGTCTGTTCTCACTTTCAATCTGTCAAAAATACCTCAACTGCTACTTTGTTGCCATTTGTTTGCTGCCGAGATGAGACTCCGACTAGATTTTGAACGTTTTAAATTACGAGAAATGGCCTTCTGGTAGCTCCACAAAATTTGCATCCGTATAGAAGAAAATAAAAATAGACACGTGAATACCAACTACTTTATGTAAATCGGTGTAAATCCTCATGGACTTCCTCCATCGTGGGGGTGACAGAGGGTTATGTATGCCAGACTCTTACAGGCTAAAACTGTCGCGGTGTTCCACCTGTGCCTATGGCCGGGGGTGCGGGATTCGCATAAGCATTTACCGCTCCAATAATAGTATACCTAGGCACGTTCCCAGTATTAGTTATGTAAGTTACACGATACTGTTGATTTCTCGACAGACGTAATGACGTCGACTACTAATATGGCAAGTCGAATCGTCAACGATATCGAGTGGTATAGTTCGCAGAAATCTTTGGATTCTACAAATTCCCAGCTATCAAATTGTTAGTGTTGGGACCATTTTATTTGCCCACATTTAGGCAAACGAGTAGGTACGAAATGCAAGAAATACGTCACTAAAAACTTTGGATATAAATATAAAATTGGTAAGGAAAAGGCGCCAGGACAATAACGAAAACTTTATTTACAACTCATAAATCCAAAATATTCCCAATAAACATTTCGACTTTATTGAACCGAAACCGAAAACTTTCTAGTCTGCAACACTAAACTGAACTTGCGTCTTGTTTATTATGTTTGCGCCATAAAATTTACGTAGAAACGATAACTATAACGTTTGAGTTAAACGCCAACAATTACGTTGGCGTTTATCGAGTTAAAATAGATTTTAGCCACAGGACGATACATTGTGGGTGCTGTTGGGGTTAGAATAATATTGAATATTGATGCATTTGAAAATAACTATGTTGATTATTCCTTTTTGAGGTTAAGTCTGGAGCTAAGAAAGAGCTTTCCTAGTTAAAATTTAGTTCGTGTTACTGCTGTTTTCAGAAGTTAAAATGTTATTTTATTAATAGTGTCGGAGTAAACAATGCCAATACAATCAGCTTTTAAGCCAGCTAATTTCAAATTCTTACCTTGAACGCCTACTACCGTTTTTCCGCGCGTCATCCCTAATTTCTCTCCCCCGTGTGACCCCACCTAAGTTATTTCGGCATAAAGTGGAAATTTTCGCAACAATGTGACAAGTTCCCTTTTTGTGTTGTTCTCTATTACAAAAGCATGCCGGGTGAGGTATGTTGGCTTCATGTATATTGGTGTTTACGGAAAAGCGTTTCAAAGCCTTCTATGTTCAGATGTAGGGATTGATGCAAAATCTCGTGTACCTACGTAATACCAGAACTACACTATTCGACTTTTCCTAACCATGTTTAGGTCGGCTTCCAGTCTAACCAGATGCAGCAGAATACTATCTGCCTATCTGACCTCCACAACGCAGTTCCTGGGTAACACGATACCCCTTTGTAAGATCGGTTGTCAGACTTTCGGGCTTCTGACTACCCGTAACGACTGTCAAAGTTCTATGAATGACAGCCGGGACCAACGGCTTAGCGGGCTTTCCAAGGCACGGTCTTGATATCAAGATGGTCACCCATCCACGGACCAACCACGTACCAGCGTAGCTTAACCTGATCGATCGACTCATGCGGCTGTTGTTACTTAGCCACAAGCCCCTTAGTGTGTTTAATCAATCATAATATATTTAGTTCGCGCTGTAGGTAGGTACTTTAGTACCTAGAACAAGAAAAATATTTTGTATTTCACTTATTTCTAAGTTTTCTTACTTTCATTAGTCTTGGAGACATTTTTTTTATACTGTTTTGCTTTTTATTTTCTCTTGTAAAAGAAAATACAATTCTTGCAAGCTTATTCTTTTATCATTTTACGAAAATAAAGTACCTACCACTGAATTTAAGTGTCTATTATATTATTATTTAAGTCTAGCCTTAATATTGTGCCACAGTGATATTATAAATATTACTAACTCCATTAACGAGGTGTTTCTTCAATTAACTCAGACTCAAAGAGATAACTTTAAGTTTCTCGCAAGTTATTCGCAAAAATAAAATACATTTTAATATTCATTCTGTATTCGTGGCGAAATTTTTATTAAAATTATTTATTCATAGAATCGCAAAATTAAAAATTTCTGCTGTTTTTTTTTTGCGAATAAAAGTAAACTTATTTTGGTAGAATATCCATTGCTTAAAAATATTGTTACCAATCTTGATATTCGTATACGTCAGTTTTTTTTTAGTGTTTATAATATATGTCTAAACATTTTTTTTTAAATCAGTTGTTCATTTGTTTTCCCGCCGTTTGATTTTTTTTTTAATATCGCTGTTTCTGTTTCGTGGCACCAACCTAGCACTATTTCAGAAATCATTTTCTCACATGCAGTAAATTACAAGTCACGAAACTATCATCATCACTATTCATTCCTCCACTTATAAACAACATTGCGTGTGTATTTTAATACTGACATTCAACAAAATTTGGACAGTAAAAATTGGATATCAAACAAAAAGTTTTAATTACTCAATGTTTATAAGCACCTTTGCATGTTAAGATGCAATGTACCTATTTCAATGCACAAGTTATTAGCATTTAAATTACTATTGTGCCCAAAGATTCTTAAGTACAGGAACGGTGACAGCAAAATCTACTTAACAAAAATCATAAATTTGCTTACTGACGGACAACGCACACCCTACGGCGCTAGAACAAGAAGCATTTGCACAAGAGTTCCTTATACAAGGTATAACAGAATAAATGCAAGTCCTGAAACTAGTTTATTCATAATTGTCTACTGAATCGATTTCAATAACTTTTATATAAGTTTTTTTTCAAAAATCATGTATTTTATATACTGACCAGTGATTGAGCCAAAGAAAATTAAATCTAATCCAAGCAATAAGACTCAATTTTAAATGCATAAAGGAATTTTACTGCTACACGATTTTCTTAATAAAAACAGTTCGCTTTTTGGACACTGTTCCCGATACCGATGGGCTACTATTTTTATATTTTTAAATGTTTCTATACTTTTTTATATTCTAATATTTAAAAATATAATTTAAATGTGTTTACATTGAAATAAAGGAAATAATAGTTAGTTTAAAAAAAAATAAGTTTTGGTCATTATATTATGCTTTTAACTCAATACTCTAATTGGGGTGTATGGTCTTGCGTTAATTATGTTACATATTGTATAACGAAGGTGTAAAAGGAAGATGAAGAATGTAGGAATGCTCAAGAGGTATAATAGGCGATGAAAGTTAGTGTATGGAAGTTTCCAGCCTGTCCCTTGCTGCCCTCTCCCAGCAACTCCCTAAGCCGAGGTCCGTACCCCAAAGGGCGTGCCATTATTGTGTAGTCACTTAGTTTTAAGTTTTTTAAGCCCTTAATTTATTGAGGCATCCACAGGCAAGCCCGGTTAAGCAGACGACAACCTCATAGGTTGAACTGAGAAAAAAAAAACAAAGTGTATGGAAGTTCTTCATGTTTGCCGATGGGAATGTCATCGGGCACACGGCTTGTCTAGAAATAATTTTGATGGTCCCATGTAATCTAATAAATATTAATGATAAAGATATTGTTTACAAATGTAAGTAAATCCTATCAGAAGGCAACAGCAAGGTGTCTAACAAACTAATCGCATACAAATTGACTATTATGTTCCCAATGCTTTGAGAGATTGAGAGCAATGGTGGCCTAGTGGTAATGGCCCCGACTAACGAGTTGTAGATCGTGGGTTTGAACCCAGGCAGGCGCTTCACTTTGTGTAAATAATTTAATTACCACTGCTTTCAAAATGGTGAAGGAAAACATCGTGAGGAAACCCGCACTGTGCCCTCATGGTAGATTACAGCCTGCCTTCTCGAAAACAGAAAGCCTGTGTCCCAGCAGTGGGAATATTATACGCTGATTATTGGTTACAAATGCTGAAAGACAGGCCCCTTTTCTGTGAGTAAACGCAGTCATAATGAATCATGTTGAAACAGCCCGGAAAAGTCCAAATAAACATAATGGAGACAGTCCAGAATATTCTCAGTCAACAATACAACTAACAAATGACAATCGTCTCCTCCAACCTTTATCTCTTTATTGGCTCAACTACCTCAGTTATTGAGTCGGATACTTAAGATTCCTCAGCACAATCAAAGCATCAGAATGGTTATTGTCTATATTTATCAGCAATATCCTTTTAACAACAGGGTCTTATCAAATTCTCCGCGGCCATGATGGCCCACACAGAAAATAAACTCAGAATAATGCCGAAATAAAGTGGGATTGTCTTGCTAAGTGGAATATTATCCTTTTGAGACAATGATTTTGTGAATAGAATGGTCGTTGAAGAGCTCTTGTTTTCTTAAGTACGTAATGTAAATGTGGAGTTTGCGTAAGTATGTATTTTTAGGGTTAAATAAACGTTCCTTTCAATGTGAGGAAATGTTTTTGGGGGCAGAGGTAAAGGGCAGGTTAGCTTTACATTTCTTCGTGTCAGCGCATTTGCAGCGTTTGTTTTGTTTGAAAATCCTGGCTGTTTGTGCATGCAAAGAAGAGTGAAATTGCATGTTTTGTTTTGAATGGTATAAGTAAAGTAAAAGTGACTTGTTTCTTTTGTCTTTTAGGTTCACGAATAAATCAACCTGATTATATTGTTCCTTTATTTTATTTGCATACATATTTATTACATTTTCAAATATTTTTATTAAAAAAAACATTTAAAAATATAAAAATAGTGGTCCATCGGCATCAGGAACAGGGTCTAAGCTGCCGGTGATCAGGGCTCTAGAGAAAGGAGCCTCCTCACTTTGCATGCCGCCTCCAGGAGTACTGCTTTCTGAATCAAGCCCTGGACCCAGCCGCGCAATGAGATCTTCCTGAGGTGCTGGTCGCACCTCTCCGCTAATAGGTTATTTACTGTAAAGATATTACCTAATTTTACAAATAATCCTTTTTACGGGTTTAAATCCGATTTTCCGTTCAATTAAAATGCAATCTGTTAAGGAACAATTAATTTATTATTCAACCACGAAAATTCAAGTTTCACTTTGAAATAATTTATGTTTTGGTCATTTCAAAATTAAATGAACGAATTGCAACTTGCCCAATCTTGTTCTGAATTAATATATTTTAAGTAAGATAGGTTTACAACCAGATAGTTTTGCTTGGGAGGAATTTCTTTTAAGAGCTATCTCTTTGGGTTAAATTGGAATGCAATTAGCATTGCCGCTTCGTTTTCGCTCGGGAAGATTCGGGATAGCTCGGGAAGTGGGCAGCTTTGATGTAACAATCTTATTCAAGATCCAAATTAACGGAGCGGCGCGGCGCGTCCGTATCTCTTCACGGAGTCACGGAATGAAAATCATTTTATCCGTTTCGAGAATTCATTTCATTTTGAACCTAGATGTTTTTGAACGTAGTTTTATTGCATTTTGAAATCCAATTAAGGGTTAATTCGATTTTTTGCCTTTGTTGAAGTAGTTGGTTCTACGTTTGACAAAACGTTAAAAAAAATATTTTATTTCATTGATCCACATTATTAATTTTGAAAAACAAATAAAAGAATATTTAGACCTCAAGATTTGAAACCGCGTGGATGAAAACCTTATTATTTTTTATTTACTAGCGTGATTGAGTAACTAACATCCAAATATACAAACTTTCACATTTATAACATTAAAGTAGGCTAGTATAAAGTAGGATATTAGGACATGCTTACGTCTCACATAAAAGAAACTTTATAGAAACCTCCCTCCCTACTTCGGTCTTAATCGATGGTCAACACAAGAGGGCACGAGTGTCCCACTGCTAGACCCAAACCCTACCCTTAACTTACCACAGAGAGGTCCTCTACCCTACTTATTATTCAAACATTTCACTTACCCACAACCTGTACTTAATAGTGTCAACCTTGAGGGCCACGTGAGCATAACAAGCACAAAGTTGAAAATAGGGCATTTTTAAGTTTTCTTTGAAAATACGTGGATATAGACACCCCTGTAGTCCTCGAAAGGGAACCCACATTTTACCAAAAGTATTCTTACACATTCAAGGCTATCAGATATCATCAACCCAACGCGCTTTCGGGCGGCCCTGGTTTGGTTATAAATCTTTATTAATAGGGATTCTGCGTCACTGGTTGATTTGGCATTAAAAAGAGCAAGTCATAAAATATATTGCTGATTCAAACGCAGATTTCAATTTCGACTTCCAAAATCATTCACGGTGACGATCAGAGATAGCAATCGAAAACATAATAATGAGTTTTGCGATCAAAATTCCAAACAGACGATTATCTTAGTAAAAAGTATACTAGTTAATTGACTTACCCAAGATCCCGAGCCTGTAGTTGATGGTGACGACGACCAGGCCAGCGTGAGAGGCCAGGACAGTGCCATCGTAGGGGTTACCAGAACTCCACTCGTAGCTCTCTCCGTGCACGAAGACTAGAACTGGGTAGCGAGCCACTGCGTCTCTTACACCTGCTAGAAGAATGACAGAGGTTAGAGATGTCGATACAAGAAATACTCTATACTTAGTGGTCAATGTGAGCTTGATACTAATAGTTTAAAAAAAGTAGAAACAACCTCTCAATGAGAATTGTCGTTTTCTGCCCCTGTGTATTTTTTGTTTAAAGATTTTTCTATTTCAATATTATGTCGTCATATTGTAAGTCATGGATATTTGCATGACTGTTTATTTAGATCTCCAAAAAACCTTAAATATTATAACGACTTGGTAGGTTCTAAATCAAGGCAAATCTATTTCATACTTCTATGATTTAATTATTATTTCTTAGCAGTATACTATTAGCACCAGTCCACTTGGAAAAAAATGCTGATT
Organism: Apamea epomidion; assembly: GCA_947507525.1. Classification (NCBI taxonomy): domain Eukaryota; kingdom Metazoa; phylum Arthropoda; class Insecta; order Lepidoptera; family Noctuidae; genus Apamea; species Apamea epomidion. The sequence continues at coordinate 1,321,559 of OX382226.1, forward strand.
TAACTAACAAAAACAAAGATATTTTCAGATACATAAATTAATACATTCCACAACAGGCCCCCACAAAACAAATAGTACTTAATCAACAATATAGAAAGAACGATAACGGATAATCACCAAACTTATCCAAAAGAGCAATATAGCCCGGGTCATAACCGAACTAATACGTCGCCCCCAACAGAAGGACAGACAAGATATGTTATACCTATATGTTATTTTTATGAGCGTCTAGGAACCAATAAATGTAGTGATGATAGCTTTCAAGGCGATAACAGATAGTGTGGCCATTTTGGTTAAGGCTATCTAAGTATCTACTATCCACATAGTTGATAATATTATGTATTTGATAAAGAAGGAAAGGTATAATGCCTCCTACGCGTACCACAATTTTAATATTCACGGACTTTTTAACATAGATGTTCACGAAATAAATCCTCTCGACTGAACTAAATTCTAGCTAGACGATGTGTATATAAAATCCATTGAACTGGTTATCGAAAACTTGATTGTTCAAGAGGAAACAGAGAATATGAAAACCGAAAAGCAGGCGAAAATGGATCATTATAATAAATTCTCGAGGAGATAATGTACCAAACCTGTCACTAGTTATGCAAAGTTGTGACCTTTTAACCCAACATATTACTTACTGCTCGCCTGAAGCTTGGAGTAATGCCAACGCACTTAGTGTTAAAATTTGGCGTTCATCTTACTCTGCAAATATAAAAATGCGAGGAAACGTACCTACTATAGTTTTAGAGGTCGATAATGTACGAACGGTGGTGCTAAAGGCATAAGTAGGTATAGAAGATTTAAGAGCCGCTACACGGGGGCGTACTGACAGAATTTCTAACCTAGTTAGCCTATCTTACCCGAATGACCCTATTCGATTTTTTCTTTATTTTCGTTGCAAAGTTCTTTTGTCAGTTTTGAAGCGAGGGAGGTGGAGACGATTATCGACTTTGGGCGATAGTATTAAGGACTAGTTTGATGTGAGATGAGATGACACATTTAATCGGAGGCGACGAATGTGGGACATGGTAGGGATACTTGCAATGAGTAATAGGTACTTTTTAAGTAAAGGCAGTGTTGTAGTTAAATGAAGATTCATTGGATTTGTCTTGTTAGAGATCATAATGAGCAAGCAATTCGTTTCTAGGGTTTTTTTTCTAATAAACCTGCATAATCCTAAGATATTGCTCTGTACGAAAACCTTTTACCAAGATCTTTGTCAAAAACTCATTCGCTGTAATCACACGAAGTCATCTTTTCTTTTTACGGATAGAGTAACGCTGAAACAGTACCAATCCAAGAAGCATTGTCTGTCCAACAAAAGGACGAAAAAAAAAATTTTACCACATAAAAATTCAAACAATTTGAACAATACCGAACACTCACTATCTCGCATCTTTCCATTCAGATTGTCGGATGGAAACAAAAAAAGGATAGCTGTCTATCGGATTCGACGGGAATTTCCAGTGAAGGTTCGAGATATCTCGCCCGTCCTCCCCCCATCCCCCACTTCGTCTTATCTCAGCCATGATGGATCGGGAAGAAAAGGATAAATCAAGTTTTTGTTGGAAGTTAGATGTATGGTGCAAGACGGGAGTGGATAGCTTAGCTACTATAGTTTTTGTGGACTAACTTAAAAACTGCAAATGGAACTTATAACTAAGAACTGCAATTGAAATACAATAAAAACAACGTCAGACTGCTCGTGGCGACACACAAATTGAAATGAAAGAGTATAATGGAACATCAGAGAATTTCGTGGCGTTTGAATGATCGGCCATTTAGATACTGTGCTTCTTAATAATATGCGTTTGTAAGCTATAGTAAGTAATAAGTATATTATGTTTTATGTAATCATAAATGTTTCATTTATGTTTTATCTGTAAACACCGTTCAAACACTTACATTCACTTTACCACCAACATTGGCACGAGACCTACCAAACACGTTTAAATCTCAGAATGTCCATTTAAAACAACACGGACATGCAGCAATTAGCACGTCATCCTATATATGACCAGTTTATTACTTAGAGCATCACAGTAGGGACTTTCATAAACACTGGCCGGGAACATCGAGGTTATCTTGCAAATCTGCACGGTAATGAGGGTGGAAAGGGATAGGTAAACGTTTGTATGATCCCACCGCATAATGTGTAACGCTAACGATATTGAAAAAAATGGTTTATGGTTTAGCAAGCTTCAGAAGAAATTGGGAAGTTTGTCAATATGATAAAATATTATACGATGGTATTATTTTATTTCTAACATGATCAAATTCCAACACGCAATTCTCATTTGAATTGATTCCGTGTTGTCATCTACTATTGCTATAATTATGATCGCGTGTTTTAATTGTAATTTATCGCTATCATCATATCTAAGGTATTCACATTCCGTTTACTTTACAATTTACCCGAAACTTCGTCGAAACTCAACCGTATCATCTTCATAATAATTCACCCTTCAAAGTTACACTACGTCCAAATTGAAACATAATCCTCCATACATCATATCCTCCTCATCGATTGTAATGCAATTCACAAAATCGATGTGTTGTAAGTCAATCCACTCCTGGATATAAATCAAATCCGGAGTTCCGAAGCAATAAATCCGTATTTGGGTCACCATTTACTTGTACCCATCGTGTTTTATTCAGTTGATGATATAAGAAGCGTTTCTAATAAAAAACCGTGGAGCGGAGATACGGAGTTTGACGTTGGTATTTAATATTGTTGACTTTTTTTTGTTCAAGCTCTTTATAAAAGGGTTGAGTAAAGTTTTAAGGAGTGGGTGATGCGGAAATTCCAGATGAGTGGTCTTTGAAGCTATACATAGGAAAAAATACTTAACTATGATACGTTACTGGGAGATGTTTCGTGAAAGGTTAAAAATAAAGTCTAACTTCAGTCTCTGTATAGTAATTTCAAGCAAAACTAGTAACTAAGTTATTCCAATTATTTATAATTTATTGCCGTAACAAACTTAGATGGAACTAAATTGTATCTAGACGACCTTCTAGTTTTTGGGAAATTCTTGGGAATTAACAAAAGAAAGTTGACGTTTTTCTGTCGGCTCATTCGGCATGTCGGCCATTCAATGCTCAATAGACCAAGACTTTTTCAGAAAATCCTGTAACGCTTTTTGTTACGAGCTCCAAAAATCTTGATAAACTTTCTAGTCTCGATCAAACGAGGTTCTCTTGAGAGAAGTATAGAAAACTTTAGCCTACATCCAGACATGAATAAAGAAATATTTATCCACAAAAGTGATCGTTGCGCCGGTTTGGTCCGTTGGGATTTTTTTTCGGTTAAAGCGAGTGAATCTAGGTCTCACGTTGAGGATAAAGTGTGTTAATGTTTACGTGGCAGTTGTTTTAAGATGGCGCGCGTTGGTAGTACGTCATTCATGTTTCTTTTATGTGGAGGGTTCTATATTAATGTAGCGTTATAGTGGAATTTATATGAGTGTGTGTTAGATGTTAGCCAAAGATGAATGTTGAGTAATACTAGGCTTTTAGGTTAGTTATTTTTTGTATTATTTCTTCTTGTTATTCCTTCCTTATTGTAAATGTGGCTGCTTTTTAAATTTAACTGAGCAATGCAAAACATGCATATCTATACAGACCAAGATCTAAGATCTTGGTCTGTATAGATGTGCATGTTTTTAACAAATAAATAAACATAGTTTTCGACCTTTCTTCACCATTTTGGCTGTAACTGTCCGTGGGATAAGGTATACGAAAACAGTTTTATAAAAATCTTGTACCTACAAGTTATTATTAGTTTTCTGCAGCAAACAAAATATAAATACCTTGCTGTATTAATTAATTAATTTGACCCCTATAATATTATAGGATCAGTTTCAAACTAAAGGTTTCAAGAATGAGTAACTTTCATCGGGTTGTTAATAACACACATTTAATATTAATGTTAAAGTTCATAGTAAATGTCAGGTACATTTAGAAAATAACCTTTTAACTCAACAAAGCACGTTACGCTCCCAATATTTCATCTGACGTACCCCTATTACGTTCAAATAGAGTTAACGTTCTTCAATCACTTCCCCACCATTGGCTTTAAATGTTGAGCAATTCACTCGAATCAAAGCTTCATATGATACAACATTTATAAAGAAATATAAAGAAAATCTTATATCAAAGCAGCATTCAATATATCGAGATATATTTAGTCATGAAGCGAAAGAGACTCAAACGAAAAACTGGATTCGTACGTTACGTTGTTGAGTACTTTGTGATGTCGTATTGGTCGATTAGCTTGCCCTCATTGATTCTGGCTATGTGACATTTTCTACTCTTGGAGGGTGGAAAGAGTTTAAATGGTATTGATATAATGATATCATGAAATCGTGTTTAAGGAAAGGGAACAAACACAAGGGAAAATCGCAATATCGATACTGGAAATATGAAATAACGTAAGGGACACTTTGTCAAAAATGATGATGTTACATATATCATTGGATTCGGAATTTCTTGCTCTATCGATAGGTATATTTAAAATATCGATATCTCAAAAAAAATGTTTCTTACACTACATATTTTCCGTATGCCTAGACCATTTTTTTTGGAGAAACTAATTATTAGAAACTGGCTGTATATGACATTTTAAATTTATATTTTAATAAAAACGAATGTAAGTCTCTGTAATCACAGTATTTGGTAATTACATTTTTTTTTTAAATCGAGTACGTTTTATAACATGTCACATAAGTTATTGCATAATTGGAGATGGTTTAAGCATTGTCTTATACATTAGGGTTTCGTGAGAAGGTACAAATATCATGTCGCTTATATTAAATTGTGCCTCAAATTATCATAATCATATTGACCCTTACGTTAATTTGTCAGCATCGAAAGAGTAGCCGAACGATTCTCTAAAAATTGTGAAAAGTTAGGTGAAGTGAGCTGTCAATAGTGTCAATCTCTAGCATTAGTTTTAGTTGGAATTATAGCTCACTTCACGCTACTTCACCTAAGTTTTCACGGTGATATGGTTACAGAATCGCACTGCTGTGCTAACTTTGCAGCACTTGAAAAACCGCGAAATTTTCGCACGTTTTTTGGTATTCTCAATATAAGTGTTAAACAATTTATTTTAATCTAAATCTTAAATTCTAAGCAATATTTGTATTTTCCTAGACAATTTTTATGAAATGTCCACGAAGCGATCAAAATGAAGAATTCCAACCAAAAATAATGTCCTTGTAATGCCTTGTGTGCTTAATAAATATTTACAATATTAATACTTGTAAATTTTTGGAGAACTGTATCTCGGTAAGTATTAAACTTACAGAGCTGTTCTGATCTCAAATTGTAGAAATTTTAGGCTACTTTAAAAACGTACACATTTTGTTGGAATAAAAACGCATAGTTTAGAACTTATATTGAGAATATTAAAAACGTGCGAAAATTCGCGGTTTTTCGAGTGCTGCAAAGTTAGCACAGGTCTTTCTAAGCTGCAAACTTGTGTATACGCTTCTGGTCCTAACAACATATTAAAAATCAGAACTAGGCGTTAGTTTGCGATTTTTAGTGACTGGCCTAATGATATAATTCCAAATAGGTTTCACAACGAATATTTGAATATTCCTTATAAGAGTATTACTAAAGATAAGTTCAATGACACCGACGAAGATGAGACTAATAAAGAGAATTCAACTCAACTCTCAACTCAAACTATTTATTTCAACTAAACCAATTACAGACACTTTTGAATTGTCAAGGGTCGGTCAGTGGGGTGCCAGGGCAGAAAACCTCCACGTGTGCCTGGGGACTGGAGTTCCCTTCTGGATACGTCCGGGGGGAAGACCAGTTTTCGGGCCGGTGCATCCTGGGGTGCGGGCAGCTATTTCTCAGTGGGATTTTTCCCAATGAGATCTCGCTGCCCGCATGCTAATGTTCTGCCAAGAGGAACGCTCCACACAAGCCGCTATGAGGAGCAGAGCGGCAACTGTGTGGAGTAAGAGCGGGCCTGGTGTGCACTTACCCTGCCGCCGGGCAGACAGGAGGGGACAACCCCCCCGTCCTGCCACCGTTAATATCGTAGCCCCGAAGATTGTCAAGGTCATGTCTCTGACTTTTGACGGGGGTCGAGGGTCTGGGCTTAACCGCCCGGACCGCGAGGAAGATTAACCTCTATAAAAAATTCCCCAAACCTCCAAGCGGCGGCGCACCGTGAGGGAGGTAGTAAGCTTGGCTAATGGGTAGCTTGATTTAGTCGCTAGTGCGAACCACGCATTTTTTGAGCAGGTACACAAAGTTTTTACTCGTGGGAACTAACATGGAACATTTTAAAAAAAAACCCAAAAACCCAACGGAAGATGTGAGGAGTGATGCGGGGTCGGAGTCCGACACTGCATCGAGAGGAGCGAGCACGGGAGGCTCAGTGAGCCCTTGCCGTGACCAGGAGTCGGCCGCTGCTACGAGGAAGATCCATAGCAAGCGGCCAAGGTCATTGGACGGCCAGGGGTCGTCCTCTGACGGGGAGCTGGCTTCGGCCAGGAAGATCCCCACCAGTAGGCGGGGAGGAGCTCGAGAGCGAGGCATAGGGAGGGGGCTCACTGCTCGGGAGGCGGCGGAGAAAGCGGAGGAGCCCGCAAAGGAGGGGGGTTCTGGTCGCGCGGTCGCATCAGAAACCTCAAGCGACGAGGCGGCTGAGGTAGGCGGCCCTGATGCGGACCGCAAAGAGAGGTTTGCGGCGGTCGTGGAGGCCGCGATCCGGGACGTGGCCCTGAAGAAGTTACAGACTTCTAAAAACAGGGCCATAGTCTCGGCCAAGGCCTCCATCATGGCCGCAGTGGAGGCAATCCACTTCGGGCCCCCGCCGGACGTAACGTCCGAAATGCGGGCGGAGGTGGCCCGCTTGACGGCTGCCATGGAGCTCCTCCGAAAGGAGAACCAGGAGCTCCGAGCGGACCTGGCCGGGCTGCGAGCAGCCGGCACAGCGCAGGTGACACCACCAAGCCAGCTCGTGCCGGTGGAGAACCAGGTCCTGAACCTGGTTCGGCAGGAGCTGGCGACCTTCCAGGCGCGGTTCGCCGTCCTGGAGGGTATAGTCCTGCGCCCCCCCTTGGCGGGTAGGACGGACCCAGGGCCGAAGAAGGCCTGTGCCCGGGCCGTCTGGCCGGGCACAGGCGCCGGCCAAACCGGCGCCGGCTAGAGGAGCCCCGGCGCCGGCAAAACCGACGTCGGCTGGCGGAGCCTCGGCGCCGGCAAAATCGGCGCCTGCCGCCAAACCCGCGGCGCCGGCCCAGAGAAAGGGCAGAACGGCTGGGGAGGGGAAGGCCCCAGAGCCTACGCCTCCCCAAAACAAATCTCCCACGACCAACGCCGAGTGGCAGGTGGTCGGGGAGAAAAAGAAGGCGGCCAAAGCGGCCAGGAAAAAGGCACAGAGGAGGCGCCGCAAGGAGCGAGCCGTTGCGGCTAGGCTTCGCTCCCCTAAGACCGCGGCTGTAGTTATTACTCTGCAGCCGGACGCGGTTAAGAAGGGGGTGACCTATCGTGACGTGCTCACCAAGGCGAAAGCGACGGTGGATCTCCAGGAGCTGGGGATCACCGGAGGCCTCCGGCATAGGGTGACCGCCACTGGTGACCGCATGCTGGAGATCCCCGGTGCGACGAGTGGCCCCACCGCTGACGCCCTGGCTGAGAAGCTAAGGGCGTCCCTCAACGCGGACGAGGCTCGAGTCACCAGGCCCGTCAAGTGCGCGGATATGCGCATTGTGGGCCTGGATGACTCTGTGACGGGAGCAGAGGTGATAGCCGCCGTCGTCAGGACGGGCGGGTGTCCGGCCGACCAAGTGAAGGCGGGCACCATACGTCCTGACTTCACGGGTATGCGAACAGTTACGGTAAGCTGTCCCGTGACGGCGGCGAGAAAAATCGTGGAGGGCGGAAGGCTCCTGGTGGGCTGGGTGTCAGCGCAGGTCAAGCTGCTGGAGCCCAGACCTCTAAGGTGCTATCGATGCCTCGTGGGGCACCACGTGAGCGTCCATTGCACCTTAGAGGACCGCAGCACTCTATGCTTCCGCTGCGGTAAGCCCGGACATACGGCCGGCTCGTGCAACGCCGCGCCGCACTGCGTCGCATGTGCGGCTGCTGGCAAGCCGGCCGATCACCGGGCGGGGAGCAAGTCCTGCGCTCCACCCGCTGAAGCCAGGAGGAAGGGCAGGCCCTCCGCCGTCGTCGCCACCACCACCGTCGCCGCCACTGTCGTCGCCACCACCACCGTCGCCGCCACTGTCGCCGCCACCGCCACCGCCGCCGCCGCCGCCGCCACCACCGCCGCCGCCACCACTGCCGATAGGGGCCGGGAGGGGGCTGAAATGGAGGAATAATAACTCCTCCACTACGCCTTCTCCTGGCGAACATCAACCACTGCGCCTGCGCTCAGGACCTGTTGCTCCAGAGCATGGCGCAGTGGTCGATTAACATCGCCATGGTCGCTGAGCCGTACTTTGTCCCGCCCAGGGATGACTGGGTGGAGGACCTGAACGGCTCAGTGGCCATAATTTCGTCGGCCGCCGCCGGTACCCCGTCCCTCGAAGGTGTCACGACGGGACAGGGGTGCGTAGCAGCACGGTTCGGAGAGATTGTAGTAGTGGGAGTATACTTCTCTCCGAGCCGAACTCTCGCCGAGTTCCAGAACTCTTTAACAGAGTTGAGTGTCGTCGTCGCCAGAAACCACGCCTTCTCCGTGCTAGTGCTCGGGGACTTCAACGCCAAGAATTTGGCCTGGGGTTCCCGTTGCACGGATGTGCGGGGCAGGATGGTGGACGACTGGGCTCTGGAAACAGGCCTGGTCGTCCTAAATCGGGGTTCTGTTCCTACGTGTGTGCGGATGCGGGGCGAGTCGGTGGTGGACATCTCGTTCGCCAGCCCCGCTCTGTCACAGCGTGTCATTGACTGGCGCGTCATGGAGGAGGTGGAGACCTACTCCGATCATCGGTATATCCGGTTTGAGGTCTCCACCCAGACCTCTAGCGCGCTGGTCCAACAGGCCCCGAGTGGTCCGCGGTGGGCGCTGAAGCAGCTGGACCGGGAGCTTCTCCTGGAAGCCTCGATCGTGCAGGCCTGGGTGTTTTCACCGGACAGGCCTGCTGATATTGACGATGAGGTGGAGTGGTTCCGGGAGGCCATGTCCGAGATCTGTGACGTGGCAATGCCCCGAGTCCGGCCAGGATGCGCCCGACGTCAGGAGTACTGGTGGTCGCAGGAGGTTGGGGCGCTACGCAAGGCGTGCGTCGACGCGCGACACCGGTACACCAGGCACCGCAGGCTCCGCATCCGCCCTCCGGATGCGGAAGCCACGGAGGTGGAGCTATACGAGGGGTACAGAGCGGCGAAGACCGCCCTCCAACAGGCTGTTCAGCGGGCCAAGGATATGGCCCGCGAGGAGATGCTGGAGACTCTGAACAGAGATCCATGGGGGCGCCCCTACAGAATGGTGCGGAATAAACTCCGCACATGGGCCCCCCCGCTGACGCAGAGTCTCCGCCCACAGCTGGTGGAGGAGGTGGTGAGCGCTCTGTTCCCTTCACGGGGGGAGCATACTCCCCCGCCTATGGCTCCGCCACTTGCGGTGCCCGAAGCGGACCACGCGGACGACGACGACGACACCCCTGAAGTGACCGGGGTAGATCTGAGAGCGGCGGTAGGCAGGCTGAAGGCCAAAAATACCGCCCCGGGACCCGACGGCTTGCCGGGTAAAGCCTGGGTCCTGGCCTCGAGGGCTCTCGCGCCTCGACTGGAGGCGCTCTTAAGCGCATGCATGGAGAGAGGCCAGTTTCCACTCCGTTGGAAGACGGGGAAGCTGGTCCTCATTCAGAAGCCAGGGCACCCTGCGGACTCTCCGTCCGCATACCGGCCCATAGTGCTGCTCGACGAGGTCGGCAAGCTCTTTGAGAGAGTGATTGCGGGCCGCCTCGTCGGGCACCTGGTGAGGACGGGGCCGGATCTTGCGGAGTGCCAGTTTGGCTTTCGCAAGGGGCGCTCGACGGTGGACGCCATCATGCGCGTGAGAGCCCTCACGACGGGGGACGCGGTGTCCCGGGGTGGGGTGGTCGTGGCGGTGTCACTCGACATCGCCAACGCGTTCAACACCCTGCCCTGGAGCTGCATAGGGGAGGCACTCCGGTATCACCGGGTGCCGACTTACCTCCGTCGAATAGTCGGGGCGTATTTGACGGACAGAGCCGTCATCTACCCCGGTCGCGACGGGAACTGGAACCAGCGAGAGATGTCGTGCGGTGTCCCACAGGGATCGGTTCTGGGGCTGCTCCTGTGGGACATCGGTTACGACTGGGTGCTGCGGGCCGACCTCCCTGATGGCGTCAGCGTAGTTTGCTACGCTGACGACACGCTGGTCCTGGCGCAGGGGAGGTCGCATCAGGCGGCGGCCGACGCGACGCGATGACACGCGGGGTTGCGATAGTCGTGGAAAGGATCCGGCAGTTGGGTCTCGAGGTGGCATTGCACAAGTCCGAGGCCATGTCTTTTCATGGGCCCCGGTACGGGCCACCTTCGGGATCCCAACTGATGGTAGGAGGGGTTCACATCGGCGTCGAGAAGACGATGAGATACCTGGGTCTCGTCCTCGACAGCCGGTGGAACTTCGTCGAGCATTTCCGACGTTTGGCCCCCAAACTGGAACGGACCAAGGCCGCCTTAAAGCGGCTCCTGCCCAACCTGAGGGGGCCAAACGCCTCCTGCCGGAGGCTTTACGCGGGGGTCGTGCGGTCCATGGCCCTATATGGGGCCCCGGTATGGGCGCGTTCACTGCGGCTTCGAGCCGCACACTACCTGAACGCGCCCCAAAAGGTGGTAGCCGTAAGGCTAATCCGGGGGTACCGCACGATCTCGCGCGAGGCAGCAAGCCTCCTTGCCGGACTGCCACCATGGGATCTGGAGGCGATAGTCCTCGCGCGCCTGTATGACTGGCGCGCGGAGGCACTACGTCGGGGGGAAACTCTGCACCCGCGGCAAATCGCTGCGGAGCGGACGGACCTCCGGCGCGGTCTCATGGTGGAATGGAAGGCGCGACTATCGCAACCCAGCGCAGGGCACGCCACGATAGCGGCGATAAGACCCCTCTTTGAGGAGTGGCTAGAGAGGCGTCACGGCGCTCTCACCTACCGCCTGACGCAGGTCCTCTCCGGACACGGATGTTTCGGGAGGTTCCTGCACATAATCAGGCGGGAGGAGACGCCCGGGTGTCACCACTGCGAGGATCGCCCAGAGGACACGGTGGAGCATACGGTGGAGGTCTGCCCCGCTTGGGCAGAGCACCGCCGTGTCCTCGTAGAGGCGATTGGCAGCGGCGGCGACCTCTCACGCCCGGCCCTGGTGCAAGCCATGGTCCGGGGCGAGAGGGAGTGGGAGGCGGTCACCTCCTTCTGCGAAGCAGTCATGCTAGCGAAGGAGGTGGCGGGATGGGCGAGGGAGAGATCCTCACGCCTCAGCCGCCGAGGGAGACGCTCCGGGCGTCGGGAGCCGCGTGACGACTCCCGGCCACCGTAGGCGCGGGCCTGCGGGCGGAGAGCAATGGGTAGCTCTCCGTCCGATCAGGACCAGGCCCGTGCCGGACGGCGCGTAAGTGTTCCACGTGCGCCTCAAAGAGATGTCAGCATAGATGACGGGGCCCGACAGGGCCGAAGCCTGCCGGGGTAGCGAGATCGTCCGAAAGGGTTACCGCTGCCCTGGTACATAAAGGGCTAAGGAAGGAACACGGGTGGGTTTTAGTCAGTAAGAGTCTGACACTCCCTTCTGCTCCACCCAGAGCGGGAGGAGTCATTTGATGATTTCCCATCCACAAAAAAAAAAAAAAAAGGGTCGGTCAGTCAAAAAAATGAAGCTGGTTGCTCATTCCAAAGCGTAGCGACCTATGGAGACGAACGGGCAAGATGATAATGACTAATTTTTGAGACTTTTTCAATTTCTATTAGGGAAGTTTTTTGTTTAATGATTATTATTTACATAAGAAGACTGATTTTTTGTTTTTTTTTTAATGACAATATTTTTTCTTTGGACAATAAGTCTAATTTTAGTAAGCCAAAATAGCTAGTTTTTTGTTGAGATTCAAAATGAATTTAATTATGTTGTACTTACTTAATAATTCATGACAGTAAATAGCGTTTATAAAAAAGGATTAGTGAGTACAAATAAACGTTTTGATCTATTTTATTCGTTTATTTTTTATTATTTTATGTCAGTAAATAGTATTTAACTGACATAAAGGCATAGGTCACAAAATGTATAAAATTCTATTTTTTTTTATTTGTTAACAGCATAAGCAATATAGAGTTCACCATTAAGACACATTTACTTTGAATAACTCTTAATGTCCCATACATCAATGCTGTTTATTTACATCTAAAATTTTGTTAACGTATATCACCCGTATTCATTATTATTTACCGTAAGGGACATGCTATCTTTAAAACTATCGGCTTTATTGTTTCTTTTATTTGGGCTTCAAACTATGCTGACAAAATCTATAGAAGTCCCGATAATGATGTAAAATAAGATACAAATTGATTGTTAAGAATCTAGGTATGCTGACTAGCTAGGGATACTCTTTTATCAGTGTGGTTATATGTTACGTCAAACGCAAAACTTGTAGGCGCAAAATAATTTACGCCTACACCACAAAATTCCCACGAACCAGAAAAACGTAACAACACTATACATCATTGTAAGTAGATCCCGTGTTTTATAAACCGCCAACACTATCGGTTATCCCTTGATGGATCGCATCGGGGGCATAAATCAACTTTCACGGTATAAATCTATAGCTTTACACGGCTGTCAAATCAATTTTTTGCTATAACCTCGTGGTTAGATTATCTTGTTATTCTATTTTGAGATTAGATTCCCCTAAAGTGGTTGTTTTTATGAGAAAATAGAGAAGAATTTTGTCGTAAATGTCGTCGTGCTGGTAAGTGGTTTTATGTGAGTAGGTGGTGTTATGTTGAGGTTATTTTTGTGAACACGTGTCTAATGTAATTGTGACAGATCTCCTTTAAAATATTGGATTTGTCCTACGCTATGGTCTACGGAAAAAGACGTAAATTTTAAATCGCTTCATTTCGTAGAAATTACAGCTTTTTACTAAATGCATATGAAAGTATGTACGTTTCTAATTTCTTTCTTTTTAATTTTTGTCTGTCTGTTTATTCCGGTAAATCTCCGCAACGGCTGCATCGATTTTGACAGGACCACTGGCAGATAGCTGATGTTATGGAGTAACATATAAGCTACTTTTGTCCCGGTAGCATGTTCCCGTGGGATAATTATCATATCCAACATCTACGTGGGCGAAGCCGCAGGCAGAGGTCAGTAAGTCATAATTAAAATTATTGTAGGAGCAAATGTTTGCTCTGTATTTACAATATATATCAGTATCTGGGCATCCATCAAAACACAAATTTGGAAGATCGTGCGCAATTTACGCGACATAGAATTTATTCAGCACATTCAAATTGCATGACCACGTTTTGGTCCGCGTAAATTCTGTACCGGAATTATGAACACTGCGGGTACGAATGCCGTAATACCGTTTAGACTCAAATACCGGAATCCGACGTACCGTAATTCGGAAGTTTTCCGGAACGCACGACTCTAAGGGAAGTATGTAAATGCTTAAAATGATCGTTGCCTTTTGGTATTTCATTTTCGGTATTTTAACATGTTCCTTAGTAGTTTGTCGCAGAATTTTGTGCGATGAATATAGTATAGAGGTATGAGGGACAGGGTGTAAAGTTCACTCATACTCTATAGAAAAGGGAGGATCCTCCGACCAGACGGGTGTTGTGTCTGGCGGGCAACTGCCCAACGATTGATCTTGGGAAATTGTATCTTTGCTAATTGCGCGGTAAACTCTGCTTGCGAGATTAGCGTGACGTCAGTATGACGCGTTGTTCGCATGTGGCGTTGTAGATACCGCTACATCACTCCCCTCCGGAGACCGAAGGTCGATAGTGGACTGAGTCTTGTATCTTGCGATGCTTGCCAGGCCAGCTGAGGTTCCAGTGAGTCGGAACCGGTTGCCGCATAGTTCACGGTGAGTCGGAACTGTCTGCGGAGTTGGCCCCAGTGAGTCGGGGTGGCGCTGCGTTATATTCCAGTGCGTCGGATATACAGCGCCGGGTTGAGGCTGGCTGCTGCGTCGACCAGGAGAGGGTGCTCTGCTTGTTGACTGGCCGAAAGTGCAGTGTGCTGTGCCGAGGTTGCTGATGAGGCTGAGGGTGATGACCAGGTATGCGCGGACGCTGCATGCTGGTGGTCAGAATACCCGTTGAAGCCGTGGGTGCTGGCTGGCTGGGTGACTCGCCGCTAAAGCTTGCGGGAGTGATGATGATGACGTCACGCTGAAGTGTTTGCACGAAGGCTGCGCTGACGTTCATGTCCGGGGTCACCAGTATAGAAGTATGAGGAACAGGGTGCAAAGTTCACTCATACTCTATAGAAAAGGGAGGATCCTCCGACCAGACGGGTGTTTTGTCTGGCGGGCAATTGCCCAACGATTGATGTTGGGAAATTGTATCTTTGCTAATTGCGCGGTAAACTCTGCTTGCGAGATGCAGGATTTGCGTGACGTCAGTATGACGCGTTGTTCGCATGTGGCGTTGTAGATACCGCTACAATAGGTAAGTTTTATTGAATGTTTTATTTGATTAAGGGCTGATTGTTCCATCGCCAGATATAACTTTTATTCGAGGAATAAAAATGACGTTTGATAGTTTTGTATGAAATAACTGTTAAAATTTCAAAATTATTCCTCGAATAAAGTAATCAGATGATTGAAAAAGCCCTAAGGGCTATTTTTTCAATCGACCGATGATTTTTATTCGTGGAATAAAATTGATGTCTGACAGTTTTCGTATAGAAGAACTGTTAAAAATTCAAAATAATAATAATAATAATCTTTATTGGTCATTTTCAAGTATTGCAGTATATAATTATAATGGGTATATAATTTATGCACAGTAAAATTACAGATTTGCTACAATTGTAGTGCGTGCAGTTCTGGGGGCCTACTCCGTTCGAAAGTTCGGATCGGACCGACACATGGCCGAACTGAATAATATTGAAAAATGCGAAGTAAGTTCGGATCGGCTCAGTTGGGTCGGGACCATAGTCAATGTTCGAAAGAGTGTAGTAGTGAAGGATCGGAACCGACCGAATCAAATAGTAACTTCGTAGCAGGAAACGGCCGAACATTCGGCCAATACTACTTCGGAGTAGATCCCCTGATCTCCTAACTAGGTTACAGTATAACCTGTATGAAGGAGTGACAGTTCCAATCACCCTGGGATAAAAAAAAATATTCCTCCGATAAAGTTATCTGGCGTTGGAAAAATCAGCCCTAGTAACGGGTCAACAATTTTAAATGCGTATAGCCTATTTTCTAGTCTAAAAAAGTAAAACATTTTTACAAAATACAATATTTAGTAAATTATCTCAAAATACTCCCTGATTTGCAGGAAATATTTAGAGATAATTTATTAATAAAAAAAATACTTTCATCAATCAAAATCAAAGCCACTTTTCATCATTCCGAATATCTACGGTACAAGACATGTCTGCTAATACTCATAATAATTTCGCCTCACATCAGCATTATACACACAGGTAGGGGAACATTTTAGGGAGCGGCATAGAGCGTCATTTACGGTTATTAAAAAGCCAGAAGACTATTTCGGAGTGGGGTCCCGAAACCTCGCACGTACGTGTTCGGAGTTTGGCGCAAAATTTTCCGGGAAATCGCATTTTTGGGGACGAGAAAAATCATCTGAATTTCAATGTAGATCGAAAATTTCACGGTGTATTACATATTAGCTATGTTGTTGGAATTGTAAATGCAGGATGAAAGGTTAGGTTGCTGAATTTCACGAAAAATTAAATATTTTACGTCGTGAAGGTTCTACTAGCGATACTAAATTGTTTGTATTTGATTGAGGACAAATGGTTTAATATGTCTTATCTAACCTCAACAACCAGTTACTGGGTTAAACGATACCCCTTGGTAAGACTGGTTGTCAGACTTTCGGGCATCTACGAATGACAGCCGGGACCAACGGCTTAACGTACTTTCCGAGGCATGGAGGGTTCTTGGTATGTAAAGGTGGTCACCGATCTACGGACCAACTGCGGCAAGCGTAGCTTAACCTGATCGATCGAACCATGCGGCTGTTATTACTTGCGCCACAAGCCCCTAAAAATAAGCGCAGGTATTATGTAATACATACTACATTATTACGAAAATAAATATCAATGGGCTTTATAAATATATTCAAAATACCAATATTATTAGTGCAATATACATATATCTACTAATACTAAAGCAAGAAAGTTTGTTTGTTTGAACGCGTTACTGGAACCATCAGTCGGATTTGAAAAATTCTTCGTGCATTTGTTAGCCCGATTCTTGAGGATGGCTATAGGCCATCATCATGCTAGGACCCTTAGGGCCAAGCAAAAAGAAAAAAGTCTGAAACAAGAATGCTAAGCAAAAACGAAGTAATATTGCAGACAGGCGATGCGATGTGACAGGATGGGTCGGGAGAGCAAGAAATTTCACGCAGATGAACTCGCGGACAGAAGATAGGACAAAATAAATTAATATTTTAAAAGACTTTTTCTTGGTTAAAATTTTAAATGCTTGTTAATAAAAATAACTTAGGTACTTACAATGATTCACTAATGACTCTCAAAGACTTAATCCATCTCTCATTACCTTCCACACAGCAATAGACATGAAAACAAAAAAGAGACTAACCAAAAGCAAGCTACAAATTCAGGAAAGTCTCGCTAATCGCTCTCCGTTCCAAACTCAGATGCTGCCCAAAAAAACATACCTAGGTGGAAAAATATTTCGTATGCGCAGAGCCGTACCACCGTATTTGTGACAAAAGCTGGTGACGTAGTACTTACGGACAGACGGAGGGAATATACGGCTGCCTCGTAATAAGAGAGAACAAGACGTTTTTTTGGACATAACCACGTGTGTGCCTTTAGTACAACTTTCGTTTCACAGGGTTTCATTGGAGTGGTCCGGATTAATGTGCAGTCTCGTAATTAGTTAGTAGTTTCAGTAAGGGGTAGTGGCTGGTTTCCGAAAGTTTTCGGGTTAATGACGTGACGAATTGGATATCATTTCTAAAGGAGTTGTTGTTTGAATGTGGAATGAAATAAATCTGAAAATGTATGGGAA
The DNA here is from genome assembly GCA_947507525.1 of Apamea epomidion. Lineage (NCBI taxonomy): Eukaryota > Metazoa > Arthropoda > Insecta > Lepidoptera > Noctuidae > Apamea > Apamea epomidion. Next base: position 1,338,798 of record OX382226.1, read on the forward strand.
GCCGTTTTCCGCAAGCAAAAGAGAATTACAATGGATTTGGGCAATGTAACGCCTGAATTATTCGGCTATCTTCCTTTCTACTAAATAAAGAAAGCCTAAACCACCAGAATCCGTTTTGCGGATTTGTTTACATACATATTATTATGCTGAGATCCTTAAAAAAAAAAAAACCGAGATTTTATGCTGTTTCTTTTATTGCGCAACTCCAACACGAACCAAAAATCAACGCAGAAACACAACATCATTACCGCCATTCACGTTCCAATTAGTCACATCCGTGGGTTCCGTAATAAAAGACATTTCATTTATTTTTAATACCGGCCCGCAGCCATTCAAAAAATATCCCTGTCCAGCCAACTGCTAAAATGAATGCGTACCTCCACAGACAAGGACAAAAGTCTTTTTCAAAATTAGCTCACTGGAGCTTGGGGAGGTTTTTAACTGAAATTATAAATCAAGTTTTTGTTCCCACCCTCAATTTACGAGTGTAATGCTTGCCTGACGAAATTTGGATTAAAATGCCTTGTTTATACATTCCCAGTTGCCACTTTGTCGTAACAAAGTAAGGGAATAAATTTATCAGGAATGAGAAAGTGGAGGTTGTTTTGGTGATGACATTTTGATGGCATTCCTTCAGAAATGGGTCACATTTTTCATACTATAGCACTTCTAGCTAGTTAGATAGCCGTGAACCAAGCGGTAATCAAGGAGAGCTGGCTTTGTATTTATTTACATGTTAATTTTCTTATAAAAGAAACATTACAATGGACGGCGTCTCTCAGCCTGCTTATCCCTTTGAATGTTAATAAGTTCTGAGACGCTAATCGGATTTGTAAGCACTCTTTTTATTCTTATCTAGTCTGTTCGGAAGAGAATAACAAAATGGAGCTGCAATACACGCCGAAGACATTAACTGGACTCACCTTGAGCGGGTGCGTAGATGTTCAAATACAAGCAATCTTCAGACTGGTTCGTCAGGAACGGAAGTATCCTTTTTAAGTACTCCAGCCGTCCTTTTGATATCCTCTTCAACACAGCGGTCTCATTCCTTATATCGGGAAGCACTTGCGGACATACTGGGCTGAACTCTTCAGCAATTTTGACACCTGACCATTGCGCGCCGGAAACTGGAGGCATGAATCTCAGGGAACCTACAGGAGGCGATGCATAGGGCACGCCCCTAAAGACTTCAACTGGTTCTAAGAACCTAGATTCTGGAGTCACTATAAACCCTCTGAGATCACCATACTTAGTCCTCACTACCCGGGAACTGATGAGTGGTTGCGGCTGTTTGTCATCCATTGTGGTCTCGCCCCTAACGAGCCTAGATGTTAGTACTGGTAGCGTAATGAAGTGTATGATCATCAGAATTAACATGTTTCCGCTTCCACCGCCACCGTCCGAGTAAATGTCCCCGGCCGCTGACTGCTATAAGTCGACCATTTTGCAGTTTTGGTACGGTTCTGTAGATCATTTACTGGTTTATCTGTAACAAAGAAATGTAATGGTCAGTGAACGTGGTACGTGGTGGTTTTAGAATTATCGAGGAATAGACACAAATAATACAAAAATCCCGAAGAAATTGAGGTAGCGTTTTATTTTTTAACGATGCTGCGGAAACTTATTTTGTGGTATTTTTTTTGTAAACACAAAAGAATCTAGTTTTTACTAAAAATGCCACAAAATTTCACAAATTCAATGACCCAAGAGAAACACGCTACCCAAGTTTGGCGATTATAAAAATACCAGAATATTACTAGATCATAATAGATTATCTTGCCGACTTTCATAACATACACAAAACACGGTTTTCTAATAAACAAAACCCGCACACATATATGATCGTATATTTCATTACAATCAAATCCAATGAAATGCGAGCTATAACAATAAGTAGACTGGTTTATACAGTAGGTCCACTTTGAACAATCATAATTATAACTATACACACACACAGGGCCCATTAAATATGCTTATTGCCGTCGACCATTGGTACGCTTAGCGTCTTTCTGAACATGTTAATAATTGCACAGCCTAAAAATTTTGCTATTTTATTATAACACCATCTCTTTAACTGCTGAACACCAAATTACAAAATCAAAATCAAAAGTCATTTATTCAAATTAGGCTGAGAATCAGCACTTTTCGAACGTCAAAATTACAAAAGACAGTCCCCCAAAAACGCCCGCCCTTCACCCGACCGAATGAAATCCAGAATAGCACATAAATCTTGCCAAAAAACTAGAGCCATGTAAAGTAATAACGGTATGAGTGTAAAACTGAACTCTATTACTTAAATCTTCTTTCCTTTTATTGGCTTTAGCCTTTAACTCATGTCATGGTGAAATTACTACCCAGTGCGCATAGGCAGCATAACCGGAAGAATTCAAAGACAAAAAAACAGATTGTGGAAAGAATTAGGACCTATTTGAGCAGCCGTGAGGCTCAGATAATCCTTAGTTGTTAGTTAATAATTTTGTTCAAAACTGTTTCTTACATACTGTTCAGTGCCAAAAAACTGACAAAGTAAAAGACTCGACTGTACTTCAAATGCACTTAGAGACAATGAATAGGTTATGCTGTGTATTGTGGATAGGACTCTATCTCTCTTACTCATACCGTTGATATTATCTACTGCTTTCCGGCTTCTCTTTCTTGCAAAGTTACTAAACCTTCTGCAACTTGTATTTTACAGGTACAAGTATAAGTCGCTACGTCACGTCCTACTCGCTCGCGGCTCTCATTATTAGAATATGTTCAATCAAATTTGAGGCACGTCTTTAATCATATTCATTCGCTTTACAATTCGGCTTTATTATACAAAATAGAGTTTAGTTCAATACATTTCATTTTGTTTTGAGTTTGTGTCAAAATGGAAGCAGAGCGTCGGGTGTTGGCGTTAATGGCATATATTTGATGACATCATTCAGCTGAATGATGATGTTGATGATAAGTCCAGAGGGCCTAGAAAAAGTGACATTTTATTTATGTATTTTATTATTTATGTGCACACAGTAAAATACATATTGATATGACATAATTATAATATAAGTACAAAGGTACTGCTTATTTCTTAAGAAATTTCTTCCAGCAGACCTGCGAAAGGAGAAGTAAAAAAAGAGATGTAGACAATAGTGTGTGAGAACAAGAAGAGAAAAATATGAATGTGTGAAGTCTAAAATAAAAATATTAAATATACCTACACATATAACGCAAAAAAAAAATAAAAAAAAATAAGTATACTTAAATAAATACATAATACAAAAATATATAAACATATTACATTAACATTTTATCAGTTCTAACGATGATCTTCTGTAAAATACTGCACTGGGATATTTATGCACATATGATTTGATTCAGTGATCAAATATTACACTATTTGGATGGAAGACATGGATATTACCTGTAAATAATATGTTTTAGTGTGAGGTAATAAATTATGAATAAACTTAAATTTGAAATGGTATATGATTCATTATGATTTCCTCTCACCAAGAGGAGGCCTGTGTCCCAGCAGTGGGAACATGATAGGCTGATTATGCCAGGCTGTGCATTGGTATTTATTATTTTATCAATAATATTTGTTGCTGTTAACATGCATCAAAATAAAATAAAGCGTAACTTATTAAATTTCATTAATAAAAATAATGAACGTAAAACGACCCAAAACCGATGTCATAATGGATGTAATTGAGTTATTATCAGTAGGCCTGTTAACAGTCAGAATCGCAAATGAGCAGCATAGTTCCGAATTATTTATTAAATAACCACAAACTATAATTAGAACATAAATAATTATGGAGTATCCGGTTACCTATGTGAGGTTTCATCGGAGAGATGTTTTCCCAGTTTAATTTATAATGTAGAAAGAATAAATTGACCATCATCTATCTATACTAAGAGATAGATGATAAAATGTCAAAATGTCGTGTAGCGACAAGAAAACCTAAACTTTAAAGTCAAGGGTAAAATTAAATTAAAGAAAGGGAGGTAGAAAACAATTAAAGATAGATTTACAAGAAATTAAAAAAATGGAGATGGACTGAAGAGTGGTGTGTAGTATGTGGAGGTGGGGTGTATGGATGACGATGCGTGATAGGTGGGATGAGGAGGCTGAGGTGGAGATGCAGATCAGTCTTACCAACGGGTATCGTATTACCCAGTCACTGGGTTGTGGAGGTCTGATGGCAGTGGCACCATGTAAAATACTGGTATTCAGCTGCATCCGGTTAGACTGGAAGCCAACCCCAACATAGTTGGGAAAAGGCTAGTATACTAATAATAAAGCTGAAGTTTTTTTGTTTGTATGAACACGCTAATCTCTAGAACTACCAGTCGGATTTGAAAAATTAATTCTCGAGGAAGGGAAATTAACATCACGCTAGGATCCTTAGGAGCCGATCAAAGATAAAATAAAAGTCAGAGAGAACGCTAAGCGAAAACGAAGTAATTAATGATGCGACAGGATTTGTCGGCGAAACAAGAAATTTAACGTCGAATAAGACGCGGGGAGCTTGTAATTAATATTCGAAATCATAGACGCATGGGGACTTTCAACCATTTCTGTTACAATGAACACACATCCTAGGTAAAAATATATTATATTGGCTGACCGACCTCATCTAGTTTAAAAAAATATTATTGACGTGTAAAAGTTTGTAAAACCTACTTACAGAAATAAAATCATTTATAATTTGGGTAAAAATGTCAGAAGCATTACTAAACCCAGCTCTAGATCTTCGATCTTGCTGTCCCAAATCATCGCCACTTTCACGGCATCGTCTGTAGAAGATGTAACTCCAAACTAATAATGTGGGGGCTACCTCGACAAAACGGCAGTAGGGTGTGGATGTGGAGCTGTGTCGCAAACTATGCTCTCTCTCCTATCCTTCTGAGACCACATCCTATCCTTCTGAGACATGCAGGCAATGTGACCTCTGCACTGCCACCAACGAAGCCGTGGAAAACGATGCTGACTACTTACAAATGGTGCGATACACGCAAATTAAAGTATCGCCACTCGTAGAGTTCAGCCATTCAACCTCCACCACAATATCACTATTCCACCAACCTACTTTCAATCCCTTATTTATCTCCCCACCAAACGTATTTGTTAACCCTATCCATGCTGATCAGATGCCACGTACTCTAAGTTATTGGTACAATAAATACGTTCCAGATAAACAAGCTAGAGCTAAACATGTAAACAATAGTCGTAAAGTGTCCTCTCCCAAAGGAATCGCTTCCTTACCGAACATAAAACGCGTGATATGTATTCTTTGAATATTTATAGCAAGTGGACAACCAGATGGATAGTTTGGGTCCCGTAATAAAATTCGGTGTTGAATGATTTATTTTTCGAATCATGTAGTAACGTGGGGTTTGCATGTGGTTGCAAGAAAGTAATGAAAAAAAAAAATGTTAAATGTTGACAGCTTGCTCCGTGTTAAGCCTGTGAATACTCGATCAATGTTAGAAATGTCCCGAAAGTTTGACAACCACTCTTACTAAGGGTTTTCGTGTTATTTGTTAGTAACTGGGATGTGGTGGTCAGATAGGCAGTCACTCCATGTACAATAATGATATTTAGCTGCATCCCGTTAGACTGGAAAACAACCTTATATTTATATAGTAATATAGGTGGTATAGGACCATGATGATAGTAATGTCCAGCTGATAACATCACCGAGATAAGAACATTGACAAAACACCAAGAAACTGCGAAACGGAATTGAAATACAACCAAAACCGACACAAGCCTATTTTACTTTAAGTCCATCTGATACATCGTAAACATTGTCTCTTCACACAAGATACATTAAAATCACCAACTTTTTTACCGAAGCGTGATTAAGAAACTCACATTATACGGCCAACAATGTATATTGTAAACACGACCTTACTTCTGAAGCGTATCAGCGGCCATTGTACACGATCGGACAATGCGCCCGGTTTACACCAGCAGATAAGGCGAGAGACACAATGGATGAAACGCGATACAGATGCCTTTAGGGAGGACCCACATACTCTTCAACCGGATTTTTTGTGGGTAAATAAAAATTTGTGATTACTTCTTGACTTGCTCCATGTTGTTGGTTTCGAGTTATTTGTATTAGGATGAGATATAGACTTGCATTTCTTGAAACCTTTTGTCGTCCCTGATGCTGCCAACCTTAAATAAATTACGTTGTGGCCAACGATTACTTTAAATCATAATTACCTATGTAGGGTTGCTTGTTGTGAAATTAAAGCCCCGTTGAACTTGATGATATTTTATTGGCAACTTAACTTATTTTACGTTACACGTTACAATTTATATTATATCATAAGGCAACCCTAAGTGGAGGGACGAAAGGGACTGCGTGGCAATCGCCCTTCAGACCTCCCCTAGCTGGCTTTCCTGAACACTGCTAGACTATCGAAGCAGGGAACTAGTCGTACTAAGGATCAGATCTGGCTGCATGGCTACCGAGCTCAGAAATCTCTAGCTAGTGAATGACGACTTATTCTTTTTATTTTTATTTTTTATAAATGGCATCTCGTAGTTGACCTAGAGAGGTCGTGACTACTTAACCGGGCTATCCTGTTGTTGCCTTAAGTAAACTTAAAGCCTGGGCGTACAACTAATTAAAACTAAGCGACTGCACGATAAGGGCACCCCCTGTGGGGTACGAACCTCGGCTTAGGGCGTCGCTGGGAGAGGGCAGCAAGATGGGGCAGGCTGGATCGAGTTTCATTATTTATGCTTTGATGAGCACGGCGTTGCCTAGGACTATCTCTGAGAAGAAAGGCCGAAACAAACTCAGAGGTCACAGTCGGGGATTTAAAGCTACAGGCTCAGCTATGGCGCGGGCTGGCGCTTCATCGAGCAAGGGCCGGGGGGATAAATTTACTTGGAGACGTGGCGAGGGACCTCGGCGGCGAGGTTGGAATGACGGGCTTCTGTGTTTGTATACTGTGCTGGTTGCCCTATTCCTCTCTAGGAGGAGGGTTATGGGGTCATCGGGGTCGGCGAGATGACCCCATAACCACGACTTATTCGAAGACAGCTCTGCTTATAAAGGCGGATTGGTTGTACGTGTGTGCACAATCTCTACACGTAGTAATTTGTAATGGTAGTGCAGATAACTCGCGGGGTGGCGCTTGCGCAGATTGTTGCACACGAAGATTGTAGAGGGCGTCACTTGTCTACAGAAATCGTTTGTAGTTGCTGTCTCCTAGTTTATGATGCCGCTCATCATAGTGCTTTGGATAATTAACATTAGATGGCGCTGTATGTTTGTTACACTAATAATTAAAAGAAATTTAAATTGGCTTTCAGAAAAACTGGAGACAGTAGAGAGCAAACAGTTCTCTGATAAATGATTAATGATTTATTTTATTTAAAAAAAAAAAAATATTGCTCTAGTTTTAAGTAGGTTTGTACAAACACGTCTCAAATAAATTATGTTTTGAAACTAGATTAGTTCAGTAATTCCCATGCGACTACTCTGAAAAGAAAGACCGAAACAAACTCAGAGTCACAGTTTTTGTAAATTATACTAAGCAGTGTTTGTATAAACTTACAGGAATAGAATCATTTATTATGTAACAGCAAACCTGAGTCTAGCTAGGAAGCTGCCTGGACTAGATGGGAAGTAGGAAATTGGTTCACAAAAGCCAAGATAAGCCATTCCACAGTAGGTCCATATAAGTCAAAATGCGGTGAACCCGTAAGTATAAAGACACGGTAGGTCCACGTAAGCATAGATGCGGTAAGTCCACGCAAGCCAATTCCACACAAAACAGCTAAGCTTCTGAACGACGGTATTCGCTTGTTTTTCGTTATTAGCAATCAAGTTCGGCGGAACGTTTAGCTATCGGAAATACGATTTTATTGAATGCGAGTGGACCGTTGGCGGGCCAGCTTGTGTTTTGTTTGTGTGTAGGTAGATACATTTACAAACATCACTTCATTGAGTAAGTACTTTCACACACATTCACTTGCATGGAACATGTCAACTGCTTCAATCACTTGCATGGCACATGTCAACTGCTTCATTCAACGATAGCTGGGGTGCTGAGGCTACAAATTTTAAATTGTAACGATGGCCGGAATTGAAGGATAATTACAATTATGATATTTAATTTTCCTTCATAAATGTATTATTTTCACCGCTAAGTAGGTACATAATTATCATTCTAGTTTCAAAGATTTACGATGCAATGTCGATGGTTTTGGTATTTTACCACTACTCACTTATCTAATATTTTCACACTGTGTTTTTATGAATATGTTTTTGTTCCCACACTTGTTATTCTCTTACATTAAGCCAACCTGTATTTTTCTGAATATAAATGAATGAATAATGAACGAGTATTCCATAAAGAGATAAAAGGTCTTAAAACTGTAATTGTATGAGACTTCCAGAAATGAAACGTAACAAATGACACGGCACACTGCAGTTAAAATTATTTAAAAATAAATATAATTTTTACAATTTCTTTTTGACATTTTAAGTAATATTTCTTTTTACATTGTCAGCCTAGTCGTACTGTGGTTACCTAGCTTGCCTTTTATTTATGTGTCATGTATTGTGTACTATATCGTTTCTTGAAGATGCTAAATAAATGAACAAACAGTGAAATGATACTTCAAAGGACTCCTTGGATAATCCGTGAAAGTGATTGTATGCATGCAAAAAAGAACACAAATCTTGACACGTCACAATATTCGTCCGGCACACTTAGTCAGCTCCGCTCTCAACATGGCTGACTGGCTTGGCTAATCTATTCACCACAACGCCAGCTATTTCCATTTAGCTAATGCCGACACAGGTGGAGTAGAATCCTCCGAGACTAACAGTTGCTTTATAATTCCGAGCTATTTTCGTATGGTTTGTGTTGACAGGTATGAATTAGAATTCTGCAACCCTAAAAGCTAGACTATATAAAGCAGATTATAAGCATTTCAGTGAGGAAGCCTTAATATTAGGGGTTAAAATATGAAATTGCCGATTTGTACTGAAAAATTAAAATTCGTTTTTTTTTTAAAATTTAACATATTTATTTAACCAAATAATTACCATTATTATCTATACATTGCTGCCACCTAATAGGAAGGTCATTTATGCCTTTGCCATAGAACTCTCGTGATATATGTAGATTCCACAAACTGTGTGAAAGCATTTTGTACTGCCTCCTGAGAAGAAAACTTTTTATCACGTAGAAAATTGTCCAAATTACGAAAAAAATGGTAGTCGTTGGAGCAAGGTCTGGCGAATACGGAGGGTGACGAATGGTTTCTAATTGCAGTTCCTGTAGAGTTAAAACGGTTTCTCGTGCTGTTTGAGGTCTCACGTTATCATGGAGCAATAATGGTGAAGATCGATTCATGAGTCGGGGCTGTTTCACTGCTAGTTTTGCTATCATTGTTAGGAGTTCGGCACAGTAGGCGTCTGCCGTTATTGCTTGACCAGATCGGAGAAAGCTATAGTGAATAATACCATGCTGAGACCACCAAACAGTTACCATTTTTTTTTTTGTGTATGGGTAAACATCAAATGACTCCTCCCGCTCTGGGTGGAGCAGAAGGGAGTGTCAGACTCTTACTGACTAAAACCCACCCGTGTTCCTTCCTGTTACCTTTTTATTGGTAAGCTTTGCTTTAGGACACTGTTGCGGCGTTTGACCTGGGGTCAGCCATTGCATTTTTCGCTTACGGTTATCGTAAAGAATCCACTTTTCATCACATGTCCCAATTCGATCCAATATTCCTTCATTTCTGTATCGATTCAACAAGGCAACACAAGTTTCAACACGCGTTTCTTTCTGCAGATCAGTCAAATCATGAGGCACCCATTTCTCATATTTTTTTATTTTATTGATTTGACGCAAATGAGTCAATATTGTTGGTAAGGTAACGGTAAACTATGCCGCTAATTCCTGGGTAGTTTGGCTCGGATCGGCTTCCACCATCTCTTTTAATTCATTGTTATTCACCTGTGTGGGCGGTCTTCCACGTGGTTCGTTCTTCAAACCAAAGTTTCCATCACCAAAGCGTTTAAACCAAAATCACACGGTGCGTTCTTTAGCAGTCCCCTCTCCAAACGCAACATTGATATTGCGAGCTGTTTCTGCCGCGTTAGTTCCGCATCGGAACTCGTATTAAAAAATAACTCGAATTTTCGAAGTATCCATCTTTCTTGTCTAAGCTGAATAAAAAAAAAAACAACTGAAAGTCGATAATCGAATGTAGCACATTTTTTAAAAGAAGAACTTCATAGGTACCATGTGAAAAAAGTTTCACTCAAAAATCTCAAACTATGAAGGTTCTATGTCAATTCGAAGTACCTATTACAATAAAACGGCAATTTCATACTTTAACCCCTATTATATGTCAAAATCAAATCATTAATTCAAAATAGGCTGAATATCAGCAATGTTTTTTAACGTGAAAATTACAGTAGACAGTCTTCCAAATCGCCCGCCCTTTACCACTTCCTAGTGCTTTAGCTAGGCATTAGTGGCGCAGGAAACTACCCAACAGCACATCTGTCTGTTAAGTTAGAAGAACTTGACTTATCGAACTGTCAACCTCATCCAATGCAAGATAGGGATGGCGCTATACGCTGTGTATAGGCTCCATCTCTATTTCGCACTAGAAGAAAATGGGTGCTAGAACGAAATTGTTTACTAACATTATGATGATGACCAACCCTGTTGGGCAGTGATTAAGGTCAATGTAAATTGAGGATAATGGTTTGTTTTTATTGTGAGAAGTAGGCTATTGAAGCTGTCAAAGGAAACGAAATGTCAACTTTACTTTTTTGCTAAATTGTTTTACTGACTTAACCTACTTAGGTCAAATAAAACTTCTGTTTGGTGTAAAAATTAAATAGTAATATTTCTATCAATGTGCCTGCAAACTAATTGAGGACTATCAATTACAATCTAAATTATTTTGAAGTATAATCTGCTAATCCATTGCTTCATAAGTTCGAAAAATTTGTCTGCTCACAATGTAAATAACGCAATAAATGTTGTCGAACTGTCAGAATGAAAGCCATTCCTACTGTAAGTGTGTTACGCAATTACCCCGCAGTTCTTCTTGTTCTGAATCGCTCCCTCACTACTGAGAATCGTGAATCCGTTTCAAAATAACTAAATTAACATAACTGGAGGTTATCAGCGCCACACTCCCCGTGTGGTGCTGATAGGCTGGCGTTATTATATCGGATATTTGATCCGACCACCTTTTTGGGCTTCAATCTTTAGGTCTTACGTGCGCTGTCGTGCCTGTTAATGGTCTAATTAAAATAAATGATTTGACCGAATCGAAAACAAATTCTATACTACCCACATGTTTTCAAAAACACATGAAAAATATTGTAATAAGAATAAACCAAACGCCAATTACTATAGGGCACAGTCCCAAAGTCTAGAGTGTTACTAAATTTATAACAGAAAAACTCATGATTTCTTTGAACCAGAATATTTTCGCATCGTAATTCTCATAGATATTCTGTGAAGATCGACTTAGCTTGTTGACTTCACTTATCTTTTACATCAATAAACATAACCAGTACTACAGAATATTGGAAAAAGATTTTTCTAAAAATATACCAAAGGCTTCCAAATCATGTTCTAGAGTTATGTTCGTCAGGATAAGGTGACAAATGGCATGTGAAAATGAAATTTACTCAGTGCTTAGGAGTTAACGATCCTCGAAGACTGGTTAGCTAAGTTCAGGCACTACGTGGTTTATCTATTCTATTGTCTGGAATATTAAAGGTTGTGTTTCGCATGTTTTTAGCTTCGTTCAAGCAAACCTTTTTCTTGAACGCTGTTTTGACTTATTCTGATGTTTTATGGTGATTACGTAAATTTACATTTTGACCATTGAACGGGTTTATTCTGACGAATGGAATTGACAAAACGTAATGCGAAAAGAGCATGAAAAGTTTTCTTTTTTAAACCATTTTTTATAATTTTAAGCGTCAAATCTTCGCGTTTTCATGTCTGTCTCCTTATCTTATATCTTACCTAAACTACGTTTTTATTTTTGTTGGAAGACAACAAAATTTACATAAAACAGAAATATAAAAAATATATTCTTTGTACAATTTTCTCAGATAATATCGACGCTTTAATATGTCCTTGTAGCGTGTTTCGACCCCATAAAACGGCTATATAAGATAGTCCAGGGCTATTCTAGAGGTCAAATAGGACAATCTGCAATAAAATTCTGCCGAATGGCCGTCGACCTTTCAACATGTCTCATGCAATGTGTTGTAAAAGATTGAGTTGGGACGAAGATTTGAATTTCTTTGTTCTAAAAAATATGAAAGATTTTACAAAATCAAATAGAGAATTTTATTAGGATTTTAAATGATTGAGTTTGGCTTAAGAATGCAGTACATACCTATTATTTGCCTTCTCAGGCGATAAACAGGTTAGGTATTTAAAGCGCTTTCAGTGTAAGTCATCCATCAGACAGACAAACAATTTTGACATTACAAACATTCGCTTTACGTGTTGTAGGTATTGTGATAAATGTTTAGGATAACATCCTTATACCTCGCGGTTGGACGAAAGTGTCACTAACCAGTTAAAGCTATATCGCGATTTCATATTTCGGCGACGTCGCCTTCAACATCAAGATCATCCAAAAAATAGCGACCAAGTGCGAGTCGGACTCGCACACGAAGGATCCGTACCATTAGATAATATTTAAAACTACATATTTTTTTATTTCCTAGAATAGGGATCCCTTTTGTAACTTTATTTTATTTTTATCATCTGTTGTTATAGCGGCTATAGGTTCATACTTTATGAAAATTGTGTCTACCTATTACGGTTAAAAATTACACTCCTTTGACAGACGGACAGCGGAGCCATAGCAATAGGGTCCCATTGCATTGTCACCCTTTAGATACGGAACAACATAAAATTCAGGTACATTTTAATTATTTCAGAAATACGATACTGACCATCCCATTGCACGTAAAGACAAGACAATAACCTCAAAGCAAAACACAAACACTTCGAATAAAAGCACTTTGCTAGTCGCTTGAGGCACAATATTACGTGGTAACTGCAGCTTTGCAAACGGAGCCAGTTTGTAAGCCAATAGCTGTGAACCTAGTCAGTTTGTGAGCCAATAGCTGCACACCTTAGGGATCTGTTCTCCAATTAAACGCAAGTTGCAGAACAATAAGCATCTGATACGTTTACAGAACTGGAATTCACTTGGAAGCAATGCAATCCATATCTTGGTTAACTACTTTCTGGGGAATAGGGAGTCTGAAGTTTTTAGCGTATAATGAAATAGGTTGTTTATTAAAACTTGTTTAACGATAGTGTAAAATAATATTGTAAGGGTAGGCGCTCATGAATATGAAGAACTTTTGCTAAGGGACCAAGTATGAAATATATAAAAAAAAAACAGCTGAATCATACATTTTGATTGGGGATTGGGTAGGTAGATATAATTTTTTTTGGGGCTCAAAATCATGAGTAAAATATAAATAGTAGGTAGAGCAGGTAAATTTTATGTCCTTTGAAAGGGAGCACTGTCACTGACATTCTTACACAATCAGCCTATAATGTTTCCACAGCTGGGACACAGGCCTCTTCTCTGTGAGAAGAAGTGGGCCATAATCCACTACGCGGGCCTAGTGCGGGTTGGTGGATGTTACATTTCATCGAATTTTTGGTTGATATTGACACTTAAAGACTAAAAAAAGATCGAAAAACTAAATCAATAGTACGTATCAATTGTAGTAGAATAAGGAACTCACAATTCTATTTTTCCCACTCAGCACAAAGCGCTATAAAGCGCTCTATTCTAATTCAGCGCTCGTCATTTCACCCTGAGTTCTGACGTCACTAGTACCATTCAATGCGCCTACACGGACCATGAGACTGCAATTTCCCGCCAGACGTGTCCATTCACTCCTATAGTCATTGCTCTACGGCTATAGTTGCCTGACAAATGACTTGCTTCAATAGCATTAGGTATAAGTGAAAAAGATCCAGCTGTATTTGTGCAGAAGATATTAAGGGTTGCTTAGAATGGTCTGGGGTTGGAGAATGATGTTACTTAGATGCTTGAAGTGTAGTTAGGCACCTTACTATGTAAGAGGTTCTCTTGGTAGGATGATCGCTTTTGAGGGCTGTCTTTTATCATACGAAAACGTATTTAAGTTTGAATATGTGGGTGTCTTAATAATATCGGTGCGTCTTTAGAACATTATACTATGTATTTAATTATGTATCTAAGGCATTGCTAAAGTAGTTGTAAGAAAAACAACCTTCGCGTTACAAATTTAAAGCACGAGATACATTCGCAAAAAAATGACACAAACAGAACACAAAACACACATGGTACAACAAAATAAATTGTGTGTGCACCAACAAAAAAACAAACTACTTAAAACCCACATAAAACATCTCATTCATAACTCCTTTTATTACTGCAAAAACGAGAAACTGCATTACCATAATACCTCCGAGGAGAATTACAACGCGCACTAACAGTTCGCAATGTAGCCTCACTATTGCGGGGTAAGTGACGTTCCTAAAAACTGCTTTTAATTTAAAACCGCAACGTATTGTCCGCTCCAACAGGAAGTGGTCGCGGTGACTCGGTTCTGTTACAGGAAATTGCGGCCCCCACGCCACGACCCGACTCTGACAGTTAAGCTTAGTATGCACGGGCGACGTATCGCGTAATCTCTATGTGCGTTCTGAGGTTGACACACCTGTACCTGCCCCGAATTGATAATGCTTTGATACAGTTTAAAGTGCTTAGTACGTTAAGTAAACTGACACGTTGTTTAATTTCGTAATGGGGGTTGAGATTAATTGTTTGTCTTAGTGATGAGGACTTTGTTGTTAACAATTTGTCGCGTCTCAAGTTAAATGAGAATGTAGTCTTGTACATTAAAGAATAATATATTGAAATGGCCAAAAAAGCCTGCATTGTTCTTGTGGCCCTTTGTGAAACCTTGTGATTACCTTTCATAGCTCTAGCTGTAGTGTATTTTTATGGGAGGCCATTTCCAGGCTATTGTGCGAGTAATCCCGCTGATCGTGTCAACGTCACAGACATGCGTTTCCGCCGCCATGATATGGCACTATGGGAACATTTTAATTCGCTACGATGTTATAAAATTCCGCCGCATTTTGTTGCTTATAATTGTCCCTAGCCTATAAGTATTACATTACTATGTAAATTATATTAATATAAAAAACTAAATCTTACGGGTTGAGTCTTAAACATAACTGGGGAAATGTGGGGATACTAAAGTACCCCTGCCTAACCCTTCAGGGCACATGCATACACGGGGCACAAAACGTAATACAAACGTAATCTTATGTAATACCTACCCAAATGTCCTTTCTTTGGTATTGTTCGTCGAATCGTCGAGCTCTTTAAGTGTTGTGTTGAGCTGCACGATTTCTGACAAATGCGTGCACTGACTGGACAGGTCCTCTCAAACTGTTTGGTTCTTTCTTCAAAAAACCATCTCAGACATCAATCTACATGGTCTTCATATGATCTGACCAAGATTATGCCTGGACTTAAAAAGAGACTGTGACCTCTGAGTTTGTTTCGGCCTTTCTTCTCAGACTAGTCAGATAGGAAACGCAGACCTCATCTAGTTTTAAAATATGATTGACGTGTAAAAGTGTTTGTACAAACCTACTTACAAAATACAATCATTTATCATTTATTTATCAATATTAAAACCTTCAATAAAGACGGTCTTTATATAAAATCAATTTATTTCTAAAGCACTGAAAAGTACAATACAAAGTTAGTAAGACATTATGAAGAAGCCCAGATATGGATTGGCAAATCGAAATTAGAAAAGTTTTACAACTCTGTGTTCCTTGAGAACAGCGGAGGCACTTAATTGAGTACCTACCTGTTATAAGCTGGGCTTAATATATTGTAATTCTATATAATAAAAATGGTTGATATGTGGCCCCAATAGGGTAGCTGCCTGGGTAAAAATATAATAATTATATTTAGTCCGTCAGTTAGATTATCGAAAAATAATGGACACGTATTTTTTCTTTTGTCAATCAAACAAAAAAATACAAAAATAAAGCAAGTCAAAAAACGTCACTTGCTTGCAAAAGTGTCGCAAGCAAGTGACGTCACGCGAAACTTTAACGGGCGATATCTTCATAATTTTTTATATAATTGACAAAAGAAAAAATACGGGTTAAATATTTTTTGATATTCTAACTGACGGACTAATTAGATTTTTTTAGGAAAATAGCCTATTATGCAAATAATAGACATTAATTGTGAATAGAATACTATTGTTCATCGTCGGTCTGGTGGTGGCAACCGCTGCTGCTGAGCACGAGGTCCCGGGTTCGGTTTCCGGGATGGGCCAAGTGTTATTGGGTTTTACATCTGGATTTTCTCAGTAATCGCGGAGTTTGGAATTGGGCGCGGTCGATGGCAATAGACTCGCCCTTTATTACATGGGACTTAAAATTAACTGGTGAAATGTGGGTATACTATAAGACACACCTCTGCTTAACAAGCGTGATGTTATGTTATATGTTCAACATACTCGCCTGGATTACAGGACAATGTCAATATGATATTTTTATTTTTTCTAAAAAATTTCAAATTGCTGGTTCACTTAGGTATCAGCAAGTATCCATCCAAAATAAGTTATACAAAAACAAGAACACAGCAGTATTATTTACAAGGATAAAACCCGAATAAAGTAATAACAAATCAAGTATTGTCTCTTCTGTGCCGTTTCATGTTTCTGTCTGTTGACTAACGTATCGGTTGTGACTATAAAGAGTGTTGTATAACAGCGAAAAAACTACAGAATTATTGTGCGAAATAACCTTTGAAACAAATTGTGTAGTGTTTCAAAGTCAAAGTTATTTTTATCGCGAAACAACTCCTAGCGATACGTTGCGAGTGTAAACTAAGCTTTAGAATGGCTGCGCTATCGTATGCTTAATTAAATTTCGCGAATCGTAACTCTGTTTTAATGGAACAAGTGGTTTTGATTTTTGTTTCTTTTACAATGATTGTTTTTTTATGACGTTTAGCTTTTATAACGTGGTATTTTTGCTCAGAGTTGGTCCCGTAGTGAAAGTTGTTGATCTTTCACCGTACTCGTGCAAGTACCTTCACCACCTGAAAGATTGCCAATAAAGTCATACCCACTCTGTATTTTCACAAAGTACAACCACCTACCTTTTCTGGACTGGGGCCCATGAGAGGTGTTTTGAGGTAGGTGGTGGGTAGGTGAAATTTTACCACCAAACCACGTCAATATCCTGTCTTGTTAACGGTAAGGAATCAAAATGACAACCGTACGGACAACATGTATTTTGACAGTTCAAACCACGCCATTGAGTCATAGAGAATACGTTAGTAGCTGATGTCGTGATTAGGTAAGCAATTGACGTGGTTTCGACGTAAGGAATCGTTAAGTGGTCATAGTGAATTAGGGCCCTGTATGTACTCGTATATACGTATATTCGGAATGTCCAAAACGAAAACACAATAAATATTTAATTAAATCCCAGTCACATAGCAACAATGCCCACTTAATTCACAAATTATATCAAAACTGGGCAATATACATAAAATATTTAACATCGGACGAACTCACGACAAAGTCGCTTCTAACAAATTAATTAGGAAACTCGTAGTTACGACGTTTACGAGTATTTTACTGTAGCTTGAAAAGTAATCACTCCCAGGGTGGATGGTGTTAAAACATTAAATGATAACTTCATTACTGAGTTATATTTTGAATGGAATAATTAAAAATGTTGGCTTAACGTCACGGCTGAGAATGATAGTCACGCGATGTTACTGCCGCACGTTTTCAGATAGGCGTGACGGGTTCTGTTTACCGCAATTTTATACCTTATTTACAGTTAACAAGGTGGGTTTTACCATGTCGTCTTTGGCCCAGGAGTATTCGCTTTTGGGGTAATAACAACATACTTCGATCATTAATTCATTTTCCGTTGTAGTGATTATGGATATATTCCCTCGCGAGTTTGAGGCTTGTTTTCATGTTCGTATCGATTAGAATACGTAGGTATTTATGTAAAAGATGCTAACCTATTATTTTACTACTGTATCGAATGAAATACAACAAAAAATATGCATTATTAACCATAACTACAGTTGCACCAGTTGAAAGCAGTGTCGGCCTAGTGATATCGGTTCCGACTCACGAGTTGTAAGTCGTGAGTTCGAACCTAGGCAGGCACTTTGTGTAGTTAATTTCATCAGCATTGCTCTCAAAACGGTGAAGGAAAACATCGTGAGGAAACCGGCATGCTCTAGAACCAAAAAATCCATGACATGTAACATCCACAATCCTGTGTCCCAGCAGTAGGAATATTATATACACCTGTACACTAATCAGTAGATCATTCGTAGTTCATTATCATCATCATCACCTGCCCACAATTTATTTAGGGTCGACGTAACATGTCTTTTTCCTATTAGTCGTCATATTGCTAGGCACCCCCTTCATCAGTATAAATAAGTAAGTTATACCTTTCTTTCTATTTTTGCGGATTAAAAAAAATAAACAGGGTGGCAGGGACATCGACGCGCAAACTATAACCATGAATTCTACACATGAGTTTAGACCCATAGCGTAGAAAATATTCGTCGGTTATCAAAAAAAAGCGGTCAAAACGTATGGAACAACAATATTTTTTTTAATAACCGACGAATAATTTCGACGCTATGGGGTCTAAACTCATATGCTGAATTCATGGTTACAGTTTGCGTATCGATGTCCCTACCACCCTGTATATTACAATTAAATAATCTTAAAGAAATGGCATTCAGATCATGTTTATTCTGCATTAAGACAGATCCTGCGCTAAGATACTAATAGGTCTGTGTAAAACCAGGAACCCCTTCACTGTGAATAAGAAGATTCATCCATCTGATTTAATCCCTTAAGCGTTCACAACAAGTAGGTCATCTTTATCTTCAACTACAGCTCGGAATCAATATTATTTTACACATTTTTTTTTCTCAACTTCAGTTTTGTTTACAAAAAAAAAAACTCTGTGACAGACAAACAAAGAAGTGATCTTATAAAGGCTCCGTTTACCGACAAAATGCGTAAAAATTACGTACTTAACGAATTTATTTATTTTATAAACATTGACGAAGCAAACAATTTTCCTGTTACGAAATTGGGACGAAATTAATTTTTGCGACAGAATTTTGCGTTACGTAGACTCTTTAAACTTCGCAAACCGTATAATGTGCATGTAATCTTACAATATTATAATGGCGTGCTCGCCCCACATTCAAACCGGTAAAGTTTTAAATAATAACCTTTTACATTTTTCATTTTAAATTATGACGTCATACGAAATAAGTCACGGTTTTTTTTGTATTAAAAGAGATATTTATAGGATTTAAAGGAAACTTGGAATAGCTGCGTTTATGGAATAAAAAAGCTGTTCAAAATGGGTTAGAAAATCAGTAAAATAAGTAAGGAGAAAATTCATATAGGTAGACACGGGCAAAAGTAGATACAGGAGGCTGCAGCTCAGAACTGACAAACCCTGCATAAGCTGGCCTCGTAATTTTATTGAAACTCCGTACTAGACTAGGCCAGCTCCAAGTTACCTGCTGAGGGTGCTACTGCATTTTATTTCACATAAACCTACATGGGCACTTATGAAACGTCAGAAGCTAGGTGTACGGTTCCAATTGGTCGTTTCCCATGGAGAAGATCCAGCAAGAAACTCCACGGTTACTCTTTTATAAATAATTGGCTTTTACAATGTTTTCAAATTACAGTAGTCATGGGAGGGCAGAGTAGGCCTGCCAACAAGTACCAGGTACTTGATAAAATAAAAATTCAAAGTGTGGTCAAATGTTTGTACAGACGCCAGCACATTAAGCTACTATAATCTGTGAAATTTCTTTAATAGATTTTCAACTTTATCGCTAAAGCATAAAGGTTCAAGGTTGATTGGGAAAATTTGACAGTTTCGGGTAGCTTGACTTGCTGGCGTCTGTACATGCAATTATAGATAATGTACCAGATTTGAAACCAAAACTAGATCCTATAAAAACGAGTACGCACTTGTGTCTAACGTAACCTCTAACCCAAAAAGGTTTTCACTAAGTACAAAGGAGTTTAGTGCTCTGTACAAGAAATACTAATTGATGTCAATTTCATTAGAGAAGTAAATGGTGCCTAATTATTTAACGGGCTGTCTTTCCGGGCGAGCTGTGCTGTTGCTTGGCAACGGGCTGGGCATCTGTTAATAGACTTAACTTTAAGTGGGTAACGACATTATTTAAGCTGGGTTATTCTCGGGCTAAAAGGTCACGGAAATATCCCTTAATCCCACATTAGAGTTTGGACATTTAGGCATCTAAGACCCTTATGGATGACAATAATTGTGTCGGATTTAGTCGTAACTGGCCTATTTATTGCTGTTCAAATTGTCATAGCATAACATAATCATCCTATAATATTCCCACTGTTGGGACATAGGCCTCCTCCCGGGCCCAGTGCGGGTTGGTAGATGTTACATGTCCTCGAATTTTTGGTGCTAGGAGAGCTTGAGAGCAGCGGTGATATAATTGTCATGTCGAATTGTAACACAAAAGGATTTTCACAATAATTTTGGCGGTAGATGAATGTTTCTTTCATTCCATCGCATCTCGCTTTTTTTTTCGTACTGCAGAGCCTTTTATATATTTTTTTTAAATATTAAGAATTCTGCAAACGTCAGTTCTAGTTTCATCATAATATCTTTAGCTTAAATAACAAGTAGTGTCTCATGGTGATATTAAAAATGTTACAGTTCATGGTAATGCATAAGCCATGATTTATATCCATAGCAGGTACAGTCACGAGCAAAAGTATGTATACACTCGGCTTTATTCAAAAGCGATTTACTCCTTTATTTTTTAAATAAATTTTATGTTGTTACGAACATAGCATTTACGAACCCATAGGTTTATGTAATGTGTTGTATTTCAACGTTGCATTCGTTATTTCTCGAAAAAATCGCAATTGAAAGTGGCTAACTCTTGATATATTGGTGCTCGTGACTGTACATAAGCTGTAGACCGGCACCCTAATTGCAATCAATCAATCTCAACCTGAATAATTTTGAAGGATATTGCTAATCCATGGCTTCGCGCTCTAAAAAATTGTTCGCTCAACAATGTAAATACGCAATGAACGATGTTCAACTGTCAAAATAAAAGCCATTACTACTTATAGTGTGTTACGCAATTCCCCCCCCCATGGTCAACCTTCGGGTCATTATGTCACTAAAGACACTTGAAAAACCATCACAAAAGAAAAGACTTTAGATACTCTATACATCCCCGCTACGCTACAACTCTACCCCAACATTAAACCAATACTAAGCTACTACCATAATAGATGGTCGGATCTCAGTCGAGCTGAAAGTCCATTACTCAGTATCGAGTAGTATCGAGTCATTAATCGAGCTGCTGACGATTAACGTTGTGATCGTTAATCAAATGTATTTGGATTCAACCAACTCGCTGCACTGGCTTTTCGATATATACGATAACAATGTGCTGTTGTGCTGCGTATCATAATGCATTTATGATTTCGGTTGATGGAGACGCCACCTTGCTCACCTTTATGTATTATATTTCATGTAGTTAAACGATTTATGTAGCTGATAGCTACGATTTTCATATGGTAATACCACCCAAGGACTCCTTAACCTAGCCTTGACCTAGTGTGGAATTCATAACTAAAATGCTTCTTCCTTGATAGCTTTTTTTTTTTTTTTTTTCAGGATGGGAAATCATCAAATGACTCCTCCCGCTCTGGGTGGAGCAGAAGGGAGTGTCAGACTCTTACTGACTAAAACCCACCCGTGTTCCTTCCTTAGCCCTTTACGTACCAGGGCAGCGGTAACCCTTTCGGACGATCCCGCTACCCCGGCAGGCTTCGGCCCTGTCGGGCCCCGTCAACTACGCTGACATCTCTTTGAGGCGCGCGTGGAACACATACACGCCGTCCGGCACGGGCCTGGTCCTGATCGGACGGAGAGCTACCCATTGCTCTCCGCCCGCAGGCCCGCGCCTACGGTGGCCGGGAGTCGTCACGCGGCTCCCGACGCCCGGAGCGTCTCCCTCGGCGGCTGAGGCGTGAGGATCTTTCCCTCGCCCATCCCGCCACCTCCTTCGCTAGCATGACTGCTTCGCAGAAGGAGGTGACCGCCTCCCACTCCCTCTCGCCCCGGACCATGGCTTGCACCAGGGCCGGGCGCGAGAGGTCGCCGCCGCTGCCGATCGCCTCTACGAGGACACGGCGGTGCTCTGCCCAAGCGGGGCAGACCTCCACCGTATGCTCCACCGTGTCCTCTGGGCGATCCTCGCAGTGGTGACACCCGGGCGTCTCCTCCCGCCTGATGATGTGCAGGAACCTCCCGAAACATCCGTGTCCGGAGAGGACCTGCGTCAGGCGGTAGGTGAGAGCGCCGTGACGCCTCTCTAGCCACTCCTCAAAGAGGGGTCTTATCGCCGCTATCGTGGCGTGCCCTGCGCTGGGTTGCGATAGTCGCGCCTTCCATTCCACCATGAGACCGCGCCGGAGGTCCGTCCGCTCCGCAGCGATTTGCCGCGGGTGCAGAGTTTCCCCCCGACGTAGTGCCTCCGCGCGCCAGTCATACAGGCGCGCGAGGACTATCGCCTCCAGATCCCATGGTGGCAGTCCGGCAAGGAGGCTTGCTGCCTCGCGCGAGATCGTGCGGTACCCCCGGATCAGCCTTACGGCTACCACCTTTTGGGGCGCGTTCAGGTAGTGTGCGGCTCGAAGCCGCAGTGAACGCGCCCATACCGGGGCCCCATATAGGGCCATGGACCGCACGACCCCCGCGTAAAGCCTCCGGCAGGAGGCGTTTGGCCCCCTCAGGTTGGGCAGGAGCCGCCTTAAGGCGGCCCTGGTCCGTTCCAGTTTTGGGGCCAAACGTCGGAAGTGCTCGACGAAGTTCCACCGGCTGTCGAGGACGAGACCCAGGTATCTCATCGTCTTCTCGACGCCGATGTGAACCCCTCCTACCATCAGTTGGGATCCCGAAGGTGGCCCGTACCGGGGCCCATGAAAAGACATGGCCTCGGACTTGTGCAATGCCACCTCGAGACCCAACTGCCGGATCCTTTCCACGACTATCGCAACCCCGCGTGTCATCGCGTCAGCCGCCGCCTGATGCGACCTCCCCTGCGCCAGGACCAGCGTGTCGTCAGCGTAGCAAACTACGCTGACGCCATCAGGGAGGTCGGCCCGCAGCACCCAGTCGTAACCGATGTCCCACAGGAGCGGCCCCAGAACCGATCCCTGTGGGACACCGCACGACATCTCTCGCCGGTTCCAGTTCCCGTCGCGACCGGGGTAGATGACGGCTCTGTCCGTCAAATACGCCCCGACTATTCGACGGAGGTAAGTCGGCACCCGGTGATACCGGAGTGCCTCCCCTATGCAGCTCCAGGGCAGGGTGTTGAACGCGTTGGCGATGTCGAGTGACACCGCCACGACCACCCCACCCCGTGACACCGCGTCCCCCGTCGTGAGGGCTCTCACGCGCATGATGGCGTCCACCGTCGAGCGCCCCTTGCGGAAGCCAAACTGGCACTCCGCAAGGTCCGGCCCCGTCCTCACCAGGTGCCCGACGAGGCGGCCCGCAATCACTCTCTCAAAGAGCTTGCCGACCTCGTCGAGCAGCACTATGGGCCGGTATGCGGACGGAGAGTCCGCAGGGCGCCCTGGCTTCTGAATGAGGACCAGCTTCCCCGTCTTCCAACGGAGTGGAAACTGGCCTCTCTCCATGCATGCGCTTAAGAGCGCCTCCAGTCGAGGCCCGAGAGCCCTCGAGGCCAGGACCCAGGCTTTACCCGGCAAGCCGTCGGGTCCCGGGGCGGTATTTTTGGCCTTCAGCCTGCCTACCGCCGCTCTCAGATCTACCCCGGTCACTTCAGGGGTGTCGTCGTCGTTGTCCGCGTGGCCCGCTTCGGGCACCGCAAGTGGCGGAGCCATAGGCGGGGGAGTATGCTCCCCCCTTGAAGGGAACAGAGCGCTCACCACCTCCTCCACCAGCTGTGGGCGGAGACTCTGCGTCAGCGGGGGGGCCCATGTGCGGAGTTTATTCCGCACCATTCTGTAGGGGCGCCCCCATGGATCTCTGTTCAGAATCTCCAGCATCTCCTCGCGGGCCATATCCTTGGCCCGCTGAACAGCCTGTTGGAGGGCGGTCTTCGCCGCTCTGTACCCCTCGTATAGCTCCACCTCCGTGGCTTCCGCATCCGGAGGGCGGATGCGGAGCCTGCGGTGCCTGGTGTACCGGTGTCGCGCGTCGACGCACGCCTTGCGTAGCGCCCCAACCTCCTGCGACCACCAGTACACCTGACGTCGGGCGCATCCTGGCCGGACTCGGGGCATTGCCACGTCACAAATCTCGGACATGGCCTCCCGGAACCACTCCACCTCATCGTCAATATCAGCAGGCCTGTCCGGTGAAAACACCCAGGCCTGCACGATCGAGGCTTCCAGGAGAAGCTCCCGGTCCAGCTGCTTCAGCGCCCACCGCGGACCACTCGGGGCCTGTTGGACCAGCGCGCTAGAGGTCTGGGTGAGACCTCAAACCGGATATACCGATGATCGGAGTAGGTCTCCACCTCCTCCATGACGCGCCAGTCAATGACACGCTGTGACAGAGCGGGGCTGGCGAACGAGATGTCCACCACCGACTCGCCCCGCATCCGCACACACGTAGGAACAGAACCCCGATTTAGGACGACCAGGCCTGTTTCCAGAGCCCAGTCCTCCACCATCCTGCCCCGCACATCCGTGCAACGGGAACCCCAGGCCAAATTCTTGGCGTTGAAGTCCCCAAGCACTAGCACGGAGAAGGCATGGTTTCTAGCGACGACGACACTCAACTCTGTTAAAGAGTTCTGGAACTCGGCGAGAGTTCGGCTCGGAGAGAAGTATACTCCCACTACTACAATCTCTCCGAACCGTGCTGCTACGCACCCCTGTCCCCTCGTGACACCTTCGAGGGACGGGGTACCGGCGGCGGCCGACGAAATTATGGCCACTGAGCCGTTCAGGTCCTCCACCCAGTCATCCCTGGGCGGGACAAAGTACGGCTCAGCGACCACGGCGATGTTAATCGACCACTGCGCCATGCTCTGGAGCAACAGGTCCTGAGCGCAGGCGCAGTGGTTGATGTTCGCCTGGAGAAGGCGTAGTGGAGGAGTTATTACTCCTCCATTTCAGCCCCCTCCCGGGCCCTATCGGCAGTGGTGGCGGTGGCGGCGGCGGCGGCGGCGGCGGCGGCGGTGGTGGCGGCGGCGGCGGCGGCGGTGGCGGTGGCGGCGACAGTGGCGGCGACGGTGGTGGTGGCGACGACGGCGGAGGGCCTGCCCTTCCTCCTGGCTTCGGCGGGTGGAGCGCAGGACTTGCTCCCCGCCCGGTGATCGGCCGGCTTGCCAGCAGCCGCACATGCGACGCAGTGCGGCGCGGCGTTGCACGAGCCGGCCATATGTCCGGGCTTGCCGCAGCGGAAGCACAGAGTACTGCGGTCCTCTAAGGTGCACTGGACGCCCACGTGGTGCCCCACGAGGCATCGATAGCACCTTAGAGGTCTGGGCTCCAGCAGCTTGACCTGCGCTGACACCCAGCCCACCAGGAGCCTTCCGCCCTCCACAATTTTCCTCGCCGCCGTCACGGGACAGCTTACCGTTATGGTTCGCATACCCGTGAAGTCAGGACGTAGGGTGCCCGCCTTCACCTGGTCGGCCAGACACCCGCCAGTCCTGACGACGGCGGCTACCACCTCTGCCCCCGTCACCGAGTCATCCAGGCCCACAATGCGCATATCCGCGCACTTGACGGGCCTGGAGACTCGAGCCTCGTCCGCATTGAGGGACGCCCTTAGCTTTTCAGCCAGGGCGTCAGCGGTGGGGCCACTCGTCGCACCGGGGATCTCCAGCATGCGGGCACCAGTGGCGGTCACCCTATGCCGGAGGCCTCCGGTGATCCCCAACTCCTGGAGATCCACGGTCGCTCTCGCCTTGGTGAGCACGTCGCAGTAGGTCACCCCCCTCTTAACCGCGTCCGGCTGTAGCGTAATAACTACAGCCGCGGTCTTAGGGGAGCGAAGCCTAGCCGCAACGGCTCGCTCCTTGCGCCGCTTCCTCTGCGCCTTTTTCCTGGCCGCCTTGGCCGCCTTCTTCTTCTCCCCGACCACCTGCCACTCAGCGTTGGTCGTGGGAGATTTGTTTTGGGAAGGCGTAGGCTCTGGGGCCTTCCCCTCCCCAGCCGTTCTGCCCTTTCTCTGGGCCGGCGCCGCGGGTTTGGCGGCAGGCGCCGATTTTGCCGGCGCCGAGGCTCCACCAGCCGACGTCGGTTTTGCCGGCGCCGGGGCTCCTCTAGCCGACGCCGGTTTAACCGGCGCCTGTGCCCGGCCAGACGGCCCGGGCTTAGGGGCAGCAGCAGCCGCGTACGAGGCCGCCTTCTTCGGCCCTGGGTCCGTTCTACCCGCCAAGAGGGGGCGCAGGACTATACCCTCCAGGACGGCGAACCGCGCCTGGAAGGTCGCCAGCTCCTGCCGAACCAGGTTCAGGACCTGGTGCTCCACCGGCACGGGCTGGCTTGATGGTGTCACCTGCGCTGTGCCGGCTGCTCGCAGCCCGGCCAGGTCTGCTCGGAGCTCCTCGTTCTCCTTTCGGAGGAGCTCCATGGCAGCCGTCAAGCGGGCCACCTCCGCCCGCATATCGGACGTTACGTCCGGCGGGGGCCCGATGTGAATGGCTTCCGCCGCCGCCATGATGGAGGCCTTGGCCGAGACTATGGCCCTGTTTTTAGAAGTCTGTAACTTCTTCAGGGCCACGTCCCGGATCGCGGCCTCCACGACCGCCGCAAACCTCTCTTTGCGGTCCGCATCAGGGCCGCCTGCCTCCGCCGCCTCGTCACTCGAGGGCTCCGATGCGACCGCGCGACCAGACCCCCCCACCTTTGCGGGCTCCTCCGCTTTCTCCGCCGCCTCCCGAGCGGTGAGCCCCCTCCCTAAGCCTCGCTCTCGGGCTCCTCCGCGCCTGCTGGTGGGGATTTTTCTGGCCGAGGCCAGCTCCCCGTCAGAGGACGACCCCTGGCCGTCCACTGACCTTGGCCGCTTGCTCTGTGCCTTTCTCTTGGCAGCGGCCGTCTTCTGGTCACGGCGAGGGCTCACTGAGCCTCCCGTGCTCGCTCCTCCAGATGCAGCGTCGGACTCCGACACCGCATCTTCGTCTGTTGTGGTTTTGGGGTTTGTTTTAAAAAATGAATCCATATTTGTTCCCACGAGTAAAAAACTTCTTGTACTTGCTCAAATTACGTGGTTCGCACTAGTGACTAAACCAAGCTACCCATTAGTCAAGCTTACTACCTCCCTCACGGTGCGCCGCCGCTTGGAGGTTTGGGGAATTTTTTATAGAGGTTAATCTTCCTCGCAGTCCGGGCGGTTAAGCCAAGACCCTCGACCCCCGTCAAAAGTCAGAGACATGACCTTGACAATCTTCGGGGCTACGATATTAACGGTGGCAGGAGGGGGGGTTATCCCCTCCTGCCTGCCCGGCGGCAGGGTAAGTGCACACCAGGCCCGCTCTTACTCCACACAGTAGCCGCTCTGCTCCTCATAGCGGCTTGTGTGGAGCGTTCTTCTTGGCAGAACATTAGCATGCGGGCAGCGAGATCTCATTGGGAAAAAATCCCACTGAGAAATAGCTGCCCGCACCCCAGGATGCACCGGCCCGAAAACTGGTCTTCCCCCCGGACGTATCCAGAAGGGAACTCCAGTCCCCAGGCACACGTGGAGGTTTTCTGCCCTAGCACCCCAACCTAGTGTGGAATTCATAACTAAAATGCTTCTTCCTTGATAGCTATAGGATTACATTTAAAAAGATACAAGATTGTTTTAAATCTAATCCTAGCTATCAATGCAGACTATAAGAAAATGTAAAGCTCTGCAAATAAACATTATCATTACGTACTGGATTTAAAATTCTAACTAGAGGACCCTAACCTACAAAAACAATTGTAAAGGCTTTTTAATCGACCTTAAATGCCTAAGTTAACCTTTCAGTATTCATTGAATTAAAACGGCGAATGTCATTAAAACTGTCTGAGTCTGTTTTGCGGGGATTTAACGTGCTTGAAAGATAAGTATAATTATTTTAAAAGCAATTAAAGACCAATACGCGTGTCTTCTTGTGGGCTTGTGGCTAAGTAATAACAGCCGCAAGGGTCGATCGATTATAACCTACGCTTGCCAAGGTTGGTCCGCGGATGGGCGACCATCTTCACATACTAAGACCCCTCCGTGCCTCGGAAAGCACATTAAGCCGTTGGTCCCGGCTGTCATTCGTGGATCTCGGCTGTCAGTCGTTACGGGTCGTCAAAAGCCCGAAAGTCTGACAACCAGCCTTACCAAGAGGTATCGTATTACCCAGTAACTGGGTTGTGGAGGTCAGATAGGCAGCGGTTCCATGTAAAATACTGGTATTCAGCTGCATCCGGTTAGACTGGAAGCTGACTCTAACATAATTGGGAAATGACTAGGCCAATGATGACGCGTTTCTTCTTTACTGGCTTAGTAAGATGATATAATTGTGTTAGACTAATACATAAGTGACCAAAGTAAAGCTTTAATGCCTCCTGTCATAGGTAATATGGGAAACTAGGTCACTCAAATGTCTCGCTGATCGTGGCGCGTGTGTAGGATTATTTAGTTCCCTTCAAAATGGTCGAGCTAAATGGTGCTAATCCATACGTCATGTTCGTAAACAGATAAATTCATGCGTATCGACTAATAAGCCATAATTTCAACTTGAATGATTAAATCAATATTTTGTGCCAGTATTTTGATAGAAATGAAATATATATGAAATATATCTACAAGGCCACATACGAATAACGCGTCATACTGACGTTACGCCAAATCCTATATCTCGCAAGCAGAGTTTACCGCGCAACTAGCATATATACAACAGCCCGACATGATTCATCGGGCAGTAGCCCAGCAGACACGACACCCGTCTGGTCGGAGGATCCTCCCTTTTCTATAATAGAGGATGAGTGAACTTTACACCTTGTTCTTCATACCTCTATAGGGTTAATATTGCTATTAACTAATTGCTTTGAATTTGACTTATTGACAGCCTAACAGGTGAATCGTTTTTCAACGTGTTTTCACTTTTAAGATACGCATAAAATTTCAAAAACTTGCAGTAGCTAAAGTGACTGTAAGATTTTGAGTTCAATAGCTAAGTCGGTTAAATAGTGTAGTCAGGAATTGGCAAAGTACCAATAAATGCTATTTAAGCTTGCGAGCTGTATTATAGGATAACCATTGTCTTTCAAGCGGAAATGTTTAGGTATAGTTTCGTACCTACAGATTATGTATACAGCGTGTTTCAGAAATGTGTGGTCAAGTTTAAGGGTTTAAGGGAGTAAACAGACTATCAAACTCAACAACTTCCGTCATGCGAGCAACGTCGTAATAGCGAAAAAATTTTCAACTGTCCCTTACAAAAATTGAATACCTACTCGACCCAAATGTACAGAACGGCTGATAGTTTTTTCGCGATTAGCATATCGGTCTCATAGAGAAAGTAGTTGCACTGTTGCTGTGCGTACAATTTTACGGGTTTCCAAAGCAATGTGCGAATGGGTTATTCACTAGTCAACTTGTTAATCACCTACATACTTTGAATTGGAAAATTGACTATTATGGAGTTGGTGCTGAGCCCATACCACCACCCACTGCCCACTGCTCCTATAATACAGGCCACTGAATCAAACAACGTCTAGAGACAAAAGCACTAATAAAATTTGAGGCACCGAAAGAGCGTTGAGTGCACTACTTCTGTCACGGAACACCATTCAAAGCCGTCAGTACCTTCCGCCTGACACAGGTCCTCACCGGACACGGTTGTTTCGAGAGGTTCCTGTTCAAGATAAAGCGGGAGGAAACGCCAGGGTGTCACCACTGTGTGGATCGCCAGGAGGACACGGTGGAGCATACGGTGGAGGTCTGCCCGGCTTGGACGGGGCACCACCATGTCCTCGTGGCAGCGATCGGCGGCGGCAATCTCTCGCGTCCGGCCCTGACACTTTTCCACTGAAAACTAAAAGTATTTACACAAAGTTTTTATTCAGTGACTGGGCTACTCCAGGTATTCGTAAAAGCAGGGAAAAACTTTTTGAACTGTATGGCTTAAAGCAACATATGAAAAATACGAACTTTCATCAGTATGTTGCAAAATATTCTAAAACTTTTAAAAGGGTGTGCCAAAGAGCTAAAGCTCTTTATATAAGCAATAAAATAAAATCAGCTGATGATAAAATAAAAACTACCTGGCAAATAATAAATAATGAAACAGGTAGGAAAAAACAGCGAAATAGTGAACTTAATTTAGAGACTGCACATGGCCCCATCAATTCAGATGTAGAAATAGCTCAGGAATTTGAAAACTTCTTTGCTAATATTCCCCTTAAAACTACTGAAGCTTTAAATTCTTCCCCCACGCTTTCTGCTGCCTTACTTAAAAGGAATGTAAAGGCATGCCCTTCGGAGCTTAGGTTTCAGCATACAAACCCCCAGGCTGTTATAAGAGCTTTTAAAGATCTTAAAATTAAATCAACAGAAGATCTCTGGGGTATGTCTGTAAAAGTATGTAGATCTCTCATCGAAACCATTGCGCCCTATTTAGCTTTCATATTTAACACCAGTGTTGACCAAGGAGTCTTTCCGGATCTTATGAAACATAGTAAAGTAGTACCATTGTTCAAATCCGGTGATAGTAAAGATCCCAACAATTATAGACCTGTGTCAATTCTGCCAGTTCTCAGTAAGGTGTTTGAAAAGTTGATGCTCAATCAAATGTTACGTCACTTTAATAAAAATTACATCTTTCATGAACACCAGTACGGCTTCACCAAAGGGCGTTGTACCACTGACGCCGGTGTTACCCTAATGAAGAAC
Source organism: Apamea epomidion (assembly GCA_947507525.1). Lineage (NCBI taxonomy): Eukaryota > Metazoa > Arthropoda > Insecta > Lepidoptera > Noctuidae > Apamea > Apamea epomidion. The sequence continues at coordinate 1,369,848 of OX382226.1, forward strand.
ATTTTTAACGCCTGGGAAGAAGCACAAGATGCTATTGGAATCTTTTGCGATCTCTCTAAGGCGTTCGATTGCGTAAACCATGAAACACTTCTGATGAAACTCGAGCACTATGGGATTAGGAAAACAGCACTTGACTTGTTAAGATCATACCTGAAAGATAGAAAGGTTAAAATCCAAGTAAATGGCGTAAACTCATTGGGTTCTGAAATGACAATGGGCGTTCCTCAAGGTTCGATATTGGGTCCATTCCTCTTTTTAGTTTATATTAATGATTTACCCCAATTACTTCAAAATCAACCGAAGATGGTGTTATTTGCAGATGACACATCATTGATCTTTAAAATAGACCGACGGTCACAAAATCTTGACGACGTGAATAACTCTATTCTTCAGGTCCAAGATTGGTTTACGGTTAATAATTTAGTACTTAATGAAAAAAAAAACAAAATGCATTAGATTTAAATTACCTAATGTTAGAAGTAGCGAATGTGACATCGTATTGAATGGCCAAAAATTAGAATTTGTTAATCAGACAGTTTTCCTAGGAATCACGCTAGACGAGAAATTACAATGGGGAACTCATATAACATCTATTGCGGGGCGGCTAAGCTCGGCCGCATATGCTGTTAGAAAGATAAGACAATTAACAGACGAAGAAACCGCGCGCTTGGTCTATTTTAGTTACTTCCACAGTATTATGTCATATGGCATTTTACTGTGGGGTCGGGCTGCTGACATTGAATCCATTTTTATTTTGCAAAAGAGAGCTGTCAGAGCCATTTACAATCTACGTCGCCGCGAATCTCTTAGGGAACTATTTAAAAGGATTAATATTATGACGGTACCTTGCCAATTCATTTATGAAAATATTATGTATGTAAGAAAAAATCAACATCTTTTTAATAAAATAAGTGATAGACATAATTTTAATACTAGAAATAAAGATAAATTAGATCAACCTTTTTTCAGATTATCTAAAGTTCATACATCTTTTATGGGGTACTGTGTTAAATGTTACAACAAAATACCTTGTGAAATATTGCAATTAAATGAAAGAAAATTTAAAACTTATATTAAAATTACACTTTGTAAGCAAGGATATTACAAATTAGAGGATTATATCCAAGATAAGAATGCTTGGAAACATGCTGGTCTTGCTCCATAGGACAATCTCTAGAGTCTAGACAAAATCAAACTGGTTGCTAATGTAATTGTATAATTTATTCTTTTTTTTTTTTTTTTGACATTGATTTACATTCTGTAATTACTTGGGGTCACACCCGGACTTATTACTCCTTATTTATTTATGAAAATCGTCTACGTTTGGAATGTTTGTGAATATGTGAGCACCATGTATCTATCACATAGTTGATCTATATGTCATGGTTACATTTATCCATTTTAATTCTTTTACCTATTGTGGTATAGTAAGTTTATTTTTGGGTGCATCGTCTTCACATATAATTATATAAATAATGTATGCAATATATTGTAAAACATTTTAAAAGAGTAACGGTGGAGTTTCTTGCCCATTCTTCTCCATACGAAAACTACCTTTTGGAAGGGGCGACTAGAATCAATTTTATTCTAATTTTATTTTTGACGTTCAAAAGTGCCTTTTATGTGCCTATTTGAAATAAATGATTTGACTTTGACTTTGACCTGGTCCAGGCCATAGTACGGAACAAGAGTGCATAGGAGGCCGTTACCTCCTTCTGCGAAGCAGTAATGCTCGCAAAGGAGGAGGCGGAGCGCGTGAGGGAGAGGCAATATCTGCGCCCTCACGCCCCTAATCGCCGCAGGCGATGCCCTGGACGGGAGTCAACAGCAGACTCCCGGCCACCGTAGGCGCGGGTCTGCGGGCGGCGAGCAATGGGCAGCTCGCCGCCTGGTAAGGACCAGGCACGGGTCGACGGCGCGTTGTGTTCCACGCGCGCCTCAAAGAGCTGTCAGCACGAACTGACGGGGTACGTTAGGGCCGAAGCCTGCCAGGGCTGCGGGTTGTTCGAAAGAGATACCGTGGCCCCTGGCACAGGCAACTGAAGGAACACGTGTGGGTTTTAGTCAGTAAAAGTCTGACACGCCCTTCCGCCCAGCTCAGAGCGGGAGAGGTAATTTGATGATTTCCCACCCAAAAAAAAAAGCCGTCAGTTCCTATACGTCATATTGAAACTGTTGGCAATGCCAACTCTAGCCGTCAAAATCAAAAAAACATTTATTCAAACTAGGCTGAGAATCAGCACGTTTCGAACGTCGCAAAATTACATAAGACGGTACCCCAAAACGCCCGCCCTTCTCCACTTCCTAATTCTTTCGCTGGGGAGAAGAAGTGGCCACCGAAGTATCCCAAACAACCATAATAATAAGCATAATCAGCCTGTACTGCTGGATCTCAGGCCTCCTCTCTGTGAGAGGGAGTGGGACGTAATCCATCACACGAGCCCAGTGAGGGTTGGTTGATTAGAACCAACCACGCTTAGCGGCTAATCTATTCCCCAAACAACACACGGCATAAATATTACTTAGGCCAATAAATATTCAAAGAACGTCTCCTCATAAACCTCATGCGTGATGCTTGTTATCCCCGAAGGCGTAGGTACAGGTGAAACTACTCCTTCGTTTTGCTAATAAGTTCGAGCAGACTCCGGGACTACGAATTTCGTAATGAAAACAACAATTATAATCGCTCTCGTTTATTTTCAACACGCTTTTATTAGCTTCACTTATAACTAACTAACAAACAATGTAATGAAATCTTAGAAGTAAATTTTTTTATGAAGACACAACTGAAAAATGTTTACTGAGAATTTTGCTTTACCTCTTTATGTTTCTTTTCCTGTCTCAACTTTTCTTACGTTTCCGTTGTGACTGTAACAGCTACTCAATATCATTTTTATGTTGTTATATAATAAACCCAGTCATTTTCATCCAATTTCATCAAATTACATTATGTTATTAAGGTTTCGTTGAGCCATTAAACGAAAAATACTGTCTCATTATGAAAAAATCCACCAAAATGCTTAATATGACATAATTTCTAACAAAATTTGGTGAATTTAATTGGGCCTTAATATTATCCTTCAAATTCCCGATCTGCATCGTTATCAAAATAACCGTTTTACCCATTTCTTTTTCTCCCCTGAATACGTTTTTCCAATGTTTCCACTGACGGTACCCAGTAATTGGATCCCGTGCTGTTATTAAAACTTATTAAGGTTCGTCTCAATTATAACGAACAAACTCGACGAATTTTTAAGCGGATTACGACTAATATGAAACAGAATGTGTTGTCGTAATGGAAAGGATTCCAATGATTCTGTTGTGATTGCATGTTAATGAATGTTTTCGGAAATCGTTTTTTGTTTAAGTTTATTAATAAATGAAATTGTTAAGTATATTAAACACTATTGAGTCTGATCATTAATGATTTTATTAAAATAACTTTTAACTTATCACTTAAACTGACAGAATAACAAATTACAGACTAGGTACCTATGTTAGGTACTACATTAAAAAACACATTTGAATACATTCACGAAAGTGACACTTTGAATGAAAATCACGCGTCAAATTAATCCTCTCGATTTTCACGTGCAAAAAACATGTTATTAAAGCAAATAACAGGAGTCCTCAATAAATCCAGTGCGAATAAAAAACTTGGGTCGTAAATATTAAATTTCAAGCCGTCGCGGAAATCCTGAAATATCAGGATTTCAGCACATAAATTTATGTATAATGAAGTGCAGAAATTCGGCGAAATACCATGGGGATAGAGACGTGCACTCGGTACGGTCAGATAAAATATGTTTGACATGCTTTTAGTACAGCTGATAGCTAAATTTTAGGTTTGTGTCGCTATTTTATGCTTTGAACACGTTTTGAAAACATTTTCGAGTTTTCAACGCAGAAAATGTTTTAGCGGGATGTTTCCCCAATTAGTTGCCTAAGTGTTTGATACGTCGATGTCAGTCATTTTAAGCCAAGACTCTGAGATTAGGTTTAACGTTTCGTCTTTTGTAACTATTTCAATTCCTAAGTTGTTTGTAACATATCGCTTTTAGCATTAAGTTCTGTGTAAACATTAAGTGGGAACTCGTATTAAAGTTAGAGTTTCAATATTAATTCTCAAGGTAAAGTGTGTACTTTAACTACGATACTATGGAGTGCCAAGTGGCACTCGATGTCTGTTAGTTCGGTTTTTAATACGTCAACGACTAGCGAAAGGCAGCTAGTACTTGAGATTTTACAGGTTATGTAAATAATTAGAATGTTAGAAGCAATTACTAAAGGATAGAAATAGATTTAAAGTAGCTTCTTGAATCAATCACGAATCATCCTAAACGAATGAATCAATCAATGAAATAACAAGCTCGGCATGTCTTAGCCCACAGCTAAACATAGGATTTTTTAAATGTGAGGTCAAAGTATTATTTTTGCAATAAAACTTTCTGCAAGTTACGTTTTCGTATAAATGCTAATAAATATTCAACATTTTCAATTCACTACTCACATTTTAAAACTTCCAAGTATTCAATTATTACAGTATCGTACAAAAAACAGGTCATTAAAAACATACATTCGACGAAACACAACAAAAGCGAACCTTACCCTCTTTTGTGTGAATTTTTCCTGAACCAAAACAAAAATTTACAGTCATAATCAGCACTTGATCGTAAGTCGAAAATAATTGCACCCTGACACACGGGCTGACACGTCAACGTGCAGGTTGATTAAAAACGATTAAGGCGAATACCAGCGTGTATTGTTAGTGCACGACAGATCGGGGTCACTGACGTCACACTCATAGTCCAGTTCCAACCGCGGAATAAGCAAAAGAACGGTTACAGCACGAGCAAAAATAAACTTTATCTTCTTTGTTTCAGAGTTGGTGTTGCTTTGCTAAGTAAAGTAATAAGAATCAGAGCGAATTTACGATATACATATAAAGTGGGAAGGTTGCGGTCGTATTTTTTATAACTTGACAAATACAGACGTTATCGCTCGTAGATCTTGCGTTACGCAAATATTAACAAGCGGTAAGTCTGTTTGTGTTCTTTAACATCTTGCTCCGCATTTTTATAGAACTCGACGAAGGTTTTAGCAGCATTTTTTTCCCTCGCAAATATTTGAATACCGACGACGAAAATGTTACCAATACCACAGTACCTATGCAGTTAATATCACTGGGATGTATCTTTAAGAGAATTATAGTTTCACAGACGAATAATAAATCAAGCATTTGTTGAATCAATCACTGTGTTAATCCCTGAATCAATCAACGCGTTGAGAGAATCAATCTATGAGATAATTAACCAACTAACAAACTAATTAATTTGCGATTAGTCAGTTCGGTTATAATATTTAATAAATGTATCGATCAATTTACTATAAAACTAATGACGGCTATCAAAATTGTCTCGCGATCCGAATTTTAATAAGTACCTATTTTACAATATATCTATTTTGTAATCTGTCAACTGACAGAATATCATGTGAAGTCAGGGGAATTCATTGTTTATCTAAATTATCATCACCCACAGCCTGACTTTACCCACTGCTGAGCATAGCGCCTCTCAAGTGCCATTCCCCACGCTCCTGTACCAGCCTCATCCAGGTTCTATCCGCGATGGTAACAATGTCGTCCGCACATCTTGCCGCCGGACGACCGACACTTCGCCTTCCAGTCCTTCGACGCCACTCACTCACTGCATTACTATGTACACCCCAACTTTATTTATCTACAGCCATCTTAAATTGACTATAAATTCAAATTACAACGGTCATTCTTTGATAGTTATGGCTAGAACATGGGACTTGCAGTAGGTACTACCTGCTGCTGGCTGCCTGCTGTATTACTCTCCTTTTCCCTTTAATTCATCCAAAGGTTGTCTTTGAAAGATTGCTTGTAGCGATATGACCGCCAATTGCGTCACCCTTTGTAAAATTTCTAGACATATATAACAAAGGCAGTTCCATTTCCTCGTTATCAGAGTGGTTGGCCATGATGGTAGTGTAACCGAAATAAAAGTCAAAGCACTTAGTACAAACGTCTATTCCGGTACTATAGTTCAATAAACATAAAACTATCACGAAACTAGGCAGATGCAACCAGATTTTAAAAGGGAAACGCGGTGAATTTACTACTGGCAAAGGCAACTTCTCGCGATCCCAAAAATGTTTTTTCATCGACCCTGACGTTTTTCTCGACTCTCACATTTTTCACCAAATGTCAAATGTCAACCGACAAGTGACCGCCGTCAACCCAGTGTTGCCACTTCCTATATTGACCTTACCCGAGCGTAGTACTTGACGTCTCCATTTGGTAATAATTTAGATGCAGATAAAATAATCAAAATAAAGTTGCCGGATCAGTCTTGACGCTGCGAAGTATACTATATATCTGTAATTGTAATGGTATACATTAAAGGGGTTAAATATTCTATTCAAATTGGCACAGTGTATCAATTTGATGAAGAATTAATTTCCCTGACTGTACCAATCAATCAACTCGGCCTATCGCAGCCCACTGTTGGACATAGGTCTCTCAGGCTGCGCAACAACACGCTTTCCTCCGCCTTCCTCATCTAGTCTGTACCGGCCACCTTTTCGAGGTCGTCGATCCATCTAGCTAGGGGGCGTGCCACACTACGCTTGCCAATACGCGGACTGGACGCGGGCTGAGTCTACATTCTCCATGAATAAAGTTGTGCACAGACATAAACAAACCAGCTTTTCAGTTTTTTTTTAAATTACTTTTTCTGTTAATTTTGTCAACTTTAACTATGAGGCGGTTTTGTTGCGGTGTGTACACCATTTTTTTTTTCACAACGGCAGAATCTGTCTTCATACAGCTTTGTCTACGTCTGCGCAGAGCCTTACGCCAAAATAAATCTCACCACGCCTGAACAGAAATAACTCGGTATTGAAGTAATTCAAGAGGAACCTCCCTTTTCTAAGTTTATGGGCACAATACAATCTAGGCAGGCGGGCATTGATAATAATTTTCCTTAACAAACGCGTGCCTGTGTTCTATTTCTAAAAACAAAAAGGTTTATTTACGGTAAAATGTTTTTGTTTATCGTACTTTGCTGTTTGGAATCTTGTATATTTTTAAAATCTATACTAATAATAAAACTAAAGAGTTTGTTTGAACGCGCTAATCTCTGGAACTACCAGTGGAACTTGACAAATTATGTTTGCATTTGATAGCCCAATTTGTGAGGAAGGTTATATAACATCACGCTACGACCCTTAAGAGCGGAGCAAAAAGAAAAATAGTCAGAACGCTAAGCGAGAACGAAGTAATAGCGCGGGCGGGCGATGCGATGCGATGCGGTGGCTGGAGGTTCGAAACACGCGGAAAAAAACGCGAGCAGAACCTAATTTATTCATGTTAATTTAGATATTATCATATAGAATCATTTCAACAAGCCTGATACGATATTTCAGGTATACATTTGTGTCTAGTTATCCTCAATAACAAAAACAAAATACACAAAAATGGACTGATTCCGAACAACAGCTCACAATGACATAATACTCGATTTATCCGACAAAAACCACAATAGAAATAGCCGACCGAATTAGTTCGCCTATAAACGTCCCAAGTTTATCCGGGTGACACAATCTCACCCGGGTATTGATTTTAATTCGGCCCGGTTTGATCTTCCATACACGGCTGGCGATCCGGTTATTATTAATTGAATTTATAAAGCCGTCCGGCCTTTGTTGGATCAAATGGGATGAATGAGGCTTTTTTGCAAGAGCTAAGCTAAAATATTCGTTCGAAATAGGTTTGGAAAGGATTTTTTTTATTAATATTCTCAATTCTAGTCGGGTCGAGAGTTTCGAAGGACATATATAATTCATTTAGGAGTTGTTTCGTTTCCGTTATTAATTAATACACAATGTGAGTATGAATTTATAATCAAAATGGATACGACATAGCGAAATAGGTCCCTTTTAATGTTCATGTAAATTGTTCCAAATACAGAATTGGTTGGTAGCTTAAGATTGGTTTACTAAAACTTTAAACAAACGATTGAAATTGAACATACAACCACTTCAAAACAGCTAGACTAGACTTGGACATTTTTTAGACTTAAAAAAAACTCTACAGAGTGAAAAATAACTTGACTTTACGTTTCACTAAGTAGTGGTTTTTTTTCTGAAAGACGGTTGATTTTTTATATTTTTCACTTGCTATGTAAACAATAGTGACGAAGTATTAGAAGATCATCTATATACACAAAATGGTTTAAATACGTATCGACGCTAACTCAAAAACTACTAAAGCAAAGTTAATCAAATTTATATAGGACCACTCCTGAGGCATACCATACATTAAAAAATAATTTTTAAAATCGATTTACAATTATCGCGTAACATAAATACAAAAAAAAACAGTCGAATTGAGACCCTCCCCCTTTTTGAAGTCGGTTAAAAATTATTGACATTAGCAGATCAATAATAGCCACCTTGCTTTTGATCCACCCACCGGGTGGACAACCAATAGAAGATCGAGGGAAGGCCTGGATGAGATTCGCACAGACCAGGGAAGCATGGTACAAAAGGGTAGAGGCAGACTTAGCAGCGGGTGGAACAAGGCTGCCGATGATAATGACATAAAACAGCAAAACAATGACATAATAGACTAGAAAAAAAAACCGTTTTGTCTTTTAGTGACAGAATAGTTTTGTGTTGTCAATATATTTTTTCACATACTGACAACTTTGACTATGTGTTTTGTTGCAAGTGTGCGTGACATCATTGTTGTCAAAGATAAATAGGCTAACTCATTCTGCACACAGCATAAAGCATCGCTTAATCAGACCATAATGTTCCCAGTGCTGGGACACAGGCCTCCTCTCAATGAGAGAGAGGGATTGGGCTGTAATCTACTACGCGGAAATAGTGCGGGATAGTTAATGTCACATGTCTTCTAATTTTGATTCTAGGATATGCTGGTTTTCTCACAATGTTTTCCTTCGCCGTTTTGAGAGTAGTGGTGATGAATTAATTAACAAAAAGTAAAGGGCCTGTCAGGGTTCGAACCTACGACCTCTACAACTCGTGAGTCGCGGCCGTTAACACTGGGCTACCAATGCTTCCGCAGCCTAAGTAAACTCTTTAAATATTGACATCTGAGAAGGTGGAGGTAGGTACCTACCTAACAAGATGTGTTTTCTTTTATTTCCTCACAAAAAAATATATATCCAGTGTCAAATAAAACACATGCCAGTATCATGTGTCACTCCAGTAATTAGATTGTCGTTCGTATAAAAAATCACGTGTGACTGTGCGACGCCGATACTTTGTTCTCCTTACGTCCTCCTTTATATTTAGGGTGAAAGATTTTATTAGCTTTGTTCTCAAGTTGGGACAGTAAAATGTAATTAGTTTTTATACTGTTTTGGTACTATGTGGAATTTCAAAGTAAATTAATCTTTCACTAGGTTTCGTCAAGGGTTATTAACACAACATTTTGTTTGAATTTCACTTGACACAATGGCTGATCACTGTTTGTATTAGTTAAGTTACGAACTTAGTTTAAGTTGAGTAGAGTGTAGTGTAGTAGCTCAAACGTCAGTCCAAACGTGCCAGTTTTTCATTGTGTAGTTTCACGTAAAACTAAAAAAATATTAACTGGAAAAGGTACTTTTGAATTGTCAAGGAGTCAGTCGGTCCGAAAGATAAAGATTGTTGCTCATTCCAAAGCGTAATATGTTCCTATGGAGAAGAACGGGTAAGAAACTTTAGGGACATTCTTTTAAATCGAAATATTGGTGTAAAATATTGGTTTAATAATTTTTGCTGATATTAAATATTTAATATGAACGTCATGTTTCTGTTCAAACGATAGTAAGTAACTTTTGTCATTGTTTCTACAGGATTTTGACAGTTAAATAGTAAGTTGTTCACATTTAAGCGACTTTAGCAGCGCGACAGACGCGCGACCGTCGCCCAGTTAAAATTTCTGCGCCGCAGTTTAGATCAGTGTGGCGCACTTCATTTCAAAAATAGATTCCGACGGAGAAACATTATTGCTCCTGCGTTTGATAGTACTCCAGCTCATCGCTGATCAAGCGCACGCGTCGGCCGCGCTGCTTAAGTTATCTAAATGTGAAAGCTGTCTAAGGTACTTCCACCTTAGACAGCTTTCACATTTAGGTGACTTTCTGGACTGAAATCATGTTTTAATTTTAAAGATGGCTTTTTTAAATTATGAAATATGTCAGATCTTTACCCTAATCTCGCCTGGTGGAAAGTGATGGATGAGGTCTATGATGGAATGATGAAGCCCAGAAGATGCCTGTTCACTCTTATTTGGAAGACAGACGGGTTTCAAACTAATCTCACTACTTAACTAAAGCAAATGTAAATAAGCCGTAAGTCTTACAGTGCGAGTATATTAGTTAATTTTCGTGATCATTTTGCGTTCTCCTCGACATGACTAACATAGTCTTAAGATAATTTATTAGAAAGAAAGTAAATACGATTATTTGCGGTAAATATGACGCATAAAAAGAACACAAACACAAAAACAAGTTGGGGAAAAAAGGAACGACAGCAGTAACAGTTGGGCTCTTAGTAACACAATATGTACAAACATACCTAGTCTAGTTCATTTTATTTAATTATTCGATCTGAAACTTAATACCTTTAAAAAAGAACCTTGAATAAATAAAACCTTCATTAAATAAATCTCTCTAACATTCATTTTTTACAAAACCTTACACAAACACGACCCTATATTGAAACTGATAATTATTAATTTATTGATAAAACAACTCCAGCGCTGTGGTCGTGGTATTAATTATGAACTATTTAGAAAATAATCCTTGCCTCGTCTGATGCGGGTAATTACCACGCCTATCGAAACGTAATAATAATAACTATAGCTTGTATTTATTGAGTTTCTATCATAACTTGCTTGTAGGTATGGGGGACGACACACTCAAAGTCAAAGTCAAAGTCAAAGTCAAATCATTTATTTTAAATAGGCACATAAAAGGCACTTTTGAACGTCAAAAATAAAATTAAAATAAAATTGATTCTAGTCGCCCCTTCCAAAAGGTAGTTTTCGTATGGAGAAGAATGGGCAAGAAACTCCACCGTTACTCTTTTAAAATGTTTTACAATATATTGCATACATTATTTATATAATTATATGTGAAGACGATGCACCCAAAAATAAAATTACTATACCACAATAGGTAAAAGAATTAAAATGGATAAATGTAACCATGACATATAGATCAACTATGTGATAGATACATGGTGCTCACATATTCACAAACATTCCAAACGTAGACGATTTTCATAAATAAATAAGGAGTAATAAGTCCGGGTGTGACCCCAAGTAATTACAGAATGTAAATCAATGTCAAAGAAAAAAAAAAAAAGAATAAATTATACAATTACATTAGCAACCAGTTTGATTTTGTCTAAACTCTAGAGATTGTCCTATGGAGCAAGACCAGCATGTTTCCAAGCATTCTTATCTTGGATATAATCCTCTAATTTGTAATATTCTTGCTTACAAAGTGTAATTTTAATATAAGTTTTAAATTTTCTTACATTTAATTGCAATATTTCACAAGGTATTTTGTTGTAACATTTAACAACTCGTTACTAACGCCCTGCTATTAAAGTATCATTTTAAGGGGAATGCGCTAAGGTAGCCCGTGAAATTCAAATTAAATTAAGTGATTTGCAATTTGTGGGTCAGTGTCAGGTTGTATATTGATCAAAATATGAGTCGCAACCGTAATATTTATAAAATAACATTTTCAAGGTTTTGACATGGAATTGACAATAACAAAAGTACAAAAATGGCTCATATCTATTTCTTACATACTTACATACATAAAGCGCGCCTTCTTCCCGGTAGGCAGACAACACGGAACGCAACCTAGGCTCCGATTCTGTATTATTCCCCGCGAAATGTTACCACGTATAAACCACGTCAATATCTCTTATTAACGGCAAGGAATCGAGATGATAACCGTACGGACAACATGTGTTTTGACAGTTCAAACCACGACATCGTGTCGTAGAGAATATGTTATTAGAAGATGTGGTGATTTGTCTAAGAAATTGTCGTGGTGTCGACGTAAGGAATCGTTAAGTGGTCATACTGAATTAGGGCTCTGCTTCGATCTTTACATACTCCTTTTGCTTCGTTTACGTTCATACATCATACGTTCATACATAAATACTTTTTATTAGTCGCCTTTCATTCATCCTCTCAACATGACCATACCATCTAAGCAGAAACTTTTCAATTCGTCACTACATCTTCTGTACAAAAATATTTTGACAACCCAATATCTTTACTTAATATAGTCCCGAGGTTTGGTCAGAATTAATATTTAATGACTGACTATGTGAACCTAAAGATAGTTTCAAACGAGAAGTTTTTCGACGAAAAAATGTAACGATCTACATTGGTGTAGGTTTGAATTTGAAATTGAACATTGTTAAACAGTGATTGAGAATAGCATACAGGGATTGGAAAGATGTAAAAAAGATATAGAAAAATAAACAACCGACTACAAAAAAAAAAAACACAAAAAGTGAAAAATTGCTTTAATTTTGGAAGTCGTGTTTTTCTGTTTTCTTTATTTCTTTGGTTTTCTATTTTCATTTTTCTCACATCTTCCTTTTTTGAAGGCAGAGAAAAAAGTTGTGGTTTCACCTCAAAAAATAATTCAAACCACAATTTTTGTTTGACAGCTAAACTAAAATTAGAGTTTCTTTGTTTTATTCTCAGACGAACAAACAACAAGTGAAAGTTAATCCTAACTTTTGTTCATCTTAAATTAATTGTAACTTTAAAACTAATTTCAAGTTGTAAAATTAGTCTATTCTACGCTTTCCACACAAGTTTAACGTAAAATTTTAATAAAATTCCACCTTACAACGAGGATATGAATGTACAAGCCCTTAGTTGGCTTTTGAGACTTGAATTACAATTTATAGATGTACAATCTGGGAAATTAATTGATAAACTACTTCATTTTGCCGTGTTGTAGTCATTTAATACATACAACAGTCAAAGAATGATAGTTGTGATCTGAATATACGAACAATTTAAGTTGTTAGTCAATTTGCTTAACAATTAATTTCCTTGACTTTACCTAAGTATAAAAATAACTGGTGTATTTTCATTTTAACTTGGACTTAAGTGTATCCCAAATGAATAGTCAGCGTATCATATTCCCCTTTAGAGGCCAAACGCTAAATACCATCGTTAAATTTTCAATTTCCCCATAGATTCTAACAAACCTATGCTATAAACAAACTGTTTATTGTTTGTCTAGTTACTGTAAATAATATTGCTGTACACTACAGTGTACTGTTAAAACGTACATTGCGGCGTGTAAGCGAATTGCACCAATATCAGTGCGTTCAGTAAAATTGTATGGGTTTGACCAGGTTCTGGCTAAGTTGGACAACTGTTGCTTATATGGCTGTTATGTATATGCTAATGTGACTAGTAGTAGTAGCACTTCACATGTACCGTCTTACATTAATAATTTGAAAGCGAAGCTTAATACATTGACTGCCAGACAACAGACACAATAGAAAATCTATTGTTGGCGGACACTATGTGACCGCGGTGGCAGTCAGACTTAAGTGAATTAACATGAACGAAAATCATTAAATGAATGGCTTATTATGTGTCAGATAATTTGCAATGTCAAGAATAAAATCTGCACAGTCGGAGTGAAAGTCGATACATTTCATAAATTTTAATTAAAGTCTCTACGCCGCCGCGCTATGTTAACCGCGTCTTTCTTCTAAACTACAAAATCGATTTTGAAGTAGTTTTCACAATCATTTGGAGAATTTATTCCGGAAGGGTTATGTCATTACCATCGTCATCTTCCTAGCCATTTCCCAACTATGTTGTGGTTGATTTCCAGTCTAACCGGATACAGCTGAATACCAGTATTTCACATGGAGCGACTGCCTATCTCACCTCCACAACACAATTACTGGGTAATACGAAAGAAGCTGAGTTATGTGTATAGTAGGTACATTAATATTAAACTTGCATCTAATAGAGTATCCTTGATGTTCTGTCATTATTAAAGAAAGCTTGATGTTTTGTCAAGTTGTAAAAAGTGTGCAAAGATCGTCACTCACTGGACGCCTGAAGGAGGACATCGCCGTCGAGGTAGACCACGGTGAAGGTGGTGTAATGATCTAACGAGGTTTGCAGGGCCAATATGGCCAGAGATCGCTCAAGACAGGAGGTTTGGAAGGAAAAAGGGGAGGCATTTGCCCAGCAGTGGGACACATAGACTAAAGAAAAAAAAAGTGTGCCAGGCAGGCGTGTGTCGCTGGGTAAGGATGCACTACGTAATGTAATTTTATGTGTACGTGACTTTTGTTGTTATTACACTTTTCATGAAAGATCCTACCATGTTTGAATAGTAAAACATAAGCAGAACAAAATTGATTTTCTACATCACAGAGTCCTCTCTGTAGTCGCAGCAATACCAGTGGGTGAATGTTTTGTAGTCGTTAAAATGATTTAGAAACGAAACGAAACTGTATATTTAATTTACTTTAAATTCCCAGTACATTAAATCAGGTCTCCTACGGCTTAAGTAAATCTATTTTAGTGCCAAAGTAATTGTTCTAGTTGCTTAAGCCGCCATTACTTAATTACAGGACCTTTTAAACCGGCCTGAAGGTTCCCTTTTAAGTTCACGACTCTCAAGTTACGTCATGGTTTCAATTGAGAACATTTACATAACATAGCATCATTACGCCTGTATCCCCCAAAGAGTAGGTAGAGATGTAACGGATGTAAAAAGACGCTTAACGAAGCCGAGTCACTTGTTCCTCCTGTTATTGTGATCATGTTTTTGTACGAAATCACGCCTGGCAACTTTTTGATTATGCGGATATTGAAGGTCAAAATTCCATCTTTTTCGTTTTTATACGATTTTTTTTAAATGATAAAACATACCTTGAATTACCCTGACAACTTCTGTAGCTACCGTTGCAAGCAAAAGCACAACGTTATGCGCGATTTTTCATACCAAAAATAAAAGTTGTTTCCTAGCAATAATTTTTGCACGATGTTAATTAATTTCATAAGCAAATATATGAATTCGTAAATAACAGTCTTGTATATAACACTCATATTCCGCCAGTTGTACAGCGTACCGCTTTAATGGCGTCATTAATTTAACATACGTATACGGTTTCGCGTTTTCGTTTTATAAACATATTTTAATTTCATGAAATGTTATTATTTATTTTCAATTTTGTAAAATAGCATCTTGGAGCTACCTGTGCTTAAATAAAATACTGTAGCGCAGGGGCTGCAGTCTCGACATTCATAGCGATCGCTTTACGACCGAATTCGGTTGCAAAGTCCTGGATTGACAGGTGTAATGTATGGAGTGACAGGACTTTGCGACCGAATTCGGTCGTAAAGCGATCGCTAAGGATGTTGAGACTGCAGCCCCAGGGGTGATTTGTCGGGGTCACGGATCCTAACTTCGTATCAATTAAATTAAAACGAATAAAGTGCAAAGAGTAGGCGAATTGAAGGAAAGAGAGAGAGAGCCCTATTTCGGCGAGTGGCGCAGGCGGTAGTTTTCAAATTGCTCTACCCGTGTGTTAAACCCGATCCGGATCAAATCCAGGACCCCTTCAGCAGTAGCACTTGAAATCAACGACAAGGTCAAAACTATAATACATCTTTAAATGAAGTTAAAACCTGTTTTTTTTATTTAATTTTTCTTATTCAAATAATATATAAAAAATCTGCCAAACTGCAAAACAGTTTGTCGGCAGTTTTAACGGTGGCCTTTGTTCGAAATAAATAATAAATCTAAAAAAAAAAATCTAAGAAAAAGTACATAATGCGCATTTTTTTATTGTCTGAAAACCACCCTAAGACCTGATTCATCGAACACAATATCCCACGACGGTTCAACCACGAATATTTTATGTCCGGACCCAAACAGGGCAGATTAATTCGTAAAGCGGTCGCCCTTCTATGAAACTCAATGACGGTCCCTTAATTAGAAAACGTCTTAAGGTAGAATTAGATGGGTCCTATTTTTCAGACTGCACCTTGTTAAGGTGAAATGTTTTACCGATGAGATAAGTGGTACTTATGTGAATGTATGGGGATAAAGAAGGGATGCTGTTTTAGAGGTGGTAAGGTCGGACTTGTGGTTGAAATTCATTAATAGATAGGACTTTAATGAAGGCAGATTACTTAGATAGACTTACATGGACAAATTCCATGTAAGATGGTAAATAAAATTATTTTTAGGGTCCGTACTCCAAAGGGTGCCAATGGAACCCTATTACTAAGACTCTCCTGACCATCCTTCTGGCTGTCACAGGGCTGTGTAAGCTTTTTAAACTGTAATAGGATGATATTCAACCTACCTATAAGTGTTCATGTTAGGCGTTAAATCATTATTATTCTACGCGAACGGTTGTAAACTAGAAACCAAATCCCGTCAAATAAAATTTGTACATTTGTTAGAATGCTACGCTCAACATGCTACGTGTCTCGTAGGCTCGTAGCGGATATCTACGTGCTACGTCGTAGCACTTCGTAGCCGATATGCACGCGCCGAACCGCAATGTAGGCTGTGCCCAAAATTTAGTTCAACCTAAATGTAGTGAGAATTTGTGGAACTATTGTTCGAAATGTGTTAAATTTGAGCCTTAACTGGGTTTAATTAGAAAATGCATTTTTTTTTGGGATATATTCATTTATATTACAGAGGACTATAGGAATAAAAGTGGCACCGTCTGCACAATATTTAAACGATACAAGCAATTCGTTGCTTCAATTTTACTGTTCGTATGCCACAGGCAAGAAACTTTAAATGGTGTTGTAGCCAAGTTGATAAACAATGGTTTTAATTACTGTTTAAAAATGATTAAGGTACCATAATTTAAACAACTTTCATGACACCCCTGTATATTTTGGAATAATTTAAAGCATAAATAACTTCTCTATTTAAATACAACTTTACGTGGTTTAATTTTCTTTAAAGTAGGTACGTCACTGATTAAATTAAAACCTATAACCAAAACTGATTTTAATTTAACAAAACTAATCAGGCGACAAAATTTTTGTTACTTGGAAACTTTGCCGGAGCCCATCAATTTATGCCAAACAAATTACAAATACTCTAACAATAGAATTAAACAACAATTAAAACGCAATCTAAATTCTAAATAGCTTTATAATTGCCGATGGTATTTCGTTAACAGGCTTCGGTAATCCAAAAACGTTTAGTGTGTTCTGCACGAAGTCTGATCGACTAGAATATCTGAGATGGGCGATGTAATAATACCTGTGAAGGATTATTGAACTAAAATTATTAAATAGGATACCTTATTTACATTAATAGCTATTTTTATACGACTAACCACCATGCTCCTTATTCCAATTGGCCTGTTCTTATCCTTTATTTATTTACTAACCGTCTTCAAAAAAGGAGGAGGTTCTCATTTTTTGTGTTTGTATATTATATAATATTTTTAACTCCCGACGCAAAAACGACGGGGTGTTATAAGTTTGACGTGTCTGTGTGTGTATGTCTGCCTGTGGCATCGTAGCTCCCAAACGGCTGAACCGATTTTAATTTTGTTTTTTTTGTTTGTAAGGTGAATTTGTCGGGAGTGTTCTTAGCTATACTTGATGAAAATCGGTCCAAGATGGCCGCCGCCACAAAATGGCGGATTACATATTTTTTCACAACTCCCTCAATATGGGTATCAAATGAAAGAGCTTGACTAGTAGAATACTATACAGTATGATAAATTTCAAATCAAAGATGGCCGCCACCACAAAATAGCGAATAACAAAAAACCTGAGTAAACACTAAATTACCTGAATCTTAAAACGCAAGAAAATAAAAGAAATGAAATAATGAGGAGTCCCACCATGAAATAAAAAATTTTAAAAACCCCCGACACCAAATAATAATAAAAATAGTATGAATGTAAAAACCCTAACAATAAAAAAACTGTTGAAAAAACAGCCACAAATAAAACAAAAAAGGTATAAACGTGAAACCCTGTAAAAAGAAAAAAAATAACCTTGAAATTATGACCCCACGTAAGTACGTATGAAATTTTTTGATTAAATGTTGTCCCGTCGGGGGACCGCTACTATTTTAAACTTTAACAGAACGTTAGGCTAATAATTAGAGCATCTTTCTGACTGACCGACTCCTTGAAAATTCAAAAGTGCCTGTGGTGTATAGTTTGTATGAAATAAACGCTTTAAGATTAAGTTTGAAATCAACACTCAGCTCAAATATCATCAAAATCCAAAACATGACTTTATCAGCACAAACATCATTCCACATCACTCCGCAAACCAAACTCTAACCAGATATAAACGGCGGGTAAATAGGTGCGTGCTACCCTCACAAATGCGCCATTTTAGCCGCCACACGACGATTGTGTGGTGGCCATTGTTATGACTATGATATTATAATGTACAGTTGCATTTTGTCGACTCACTGAACAAATTGTACGTGAAACGACAACACCGCTTGGGGCAAGCTAGCAATTGAAACATTTTGAATTCGGAGAACAATACGTAATTTATTTGCAAATGTACTCGTATGATTTTAATTTATATTTTTAGCCGGTAATATTGTCTTATTAAACTGAAAGCAAAATGGAAAACTATACTTGTCTAACACGTGTTGGAGACAGGTTTTATTTTCCAGTAAATAAACTTGCAATAAAGTTCAAATTTTACAGTTCAAGTTCACGTAAAATTCCCACAATGATGGGTTCAAGTGCAGAATTTCACTAGTTTTTCCTTACTTTGTCCTATATAGTTACCATTCATAACACCAAAACATGGTAAAACCATCGTCCAGCCCCGTACCTTAATAACCCACTCACTAGGTCATACTCATATACATAAATAGCAGAAAATATTATCCACCGCGAGGATAACTCAATGCTCGTAAATATCGATTGGCAGGAAACGAGAGAGTAACGATCCGTGGCGTACCATGATTTATGGGCAGCGGCGGGTTACAGTTACTAACTGCTAGTAACTGGCAGTAGACATCATTACCTGAACGTTTTGCTATGGTTAGTGGCTTTGGGGCTGCTAGTATCGAATTTATTTCGTGAATTATCAATGTCAAAAACTTATCAAAAGTTTAGGGAAATTAGAGGTATTTTTGGCAGATTGAGACTGAGATCAGAAATTTCTGAAAATTTCGAGATTTGACCCTCAGATATTAAATAAAATGTTCTAAATGATTAAAAAGAAACTGACAATCCTATTACTTGATAAGTGTTATTATTCCATTATTGGTTTTTTAAGATTTAATATTTGACATTGTGTGTTTCCTATACTGCTTGGTTAAATTCTATCATTTTTTGCATATTTTTTGTCAATTTTAATTTGACTTGTTTATATTTTTTTGAAATATTTTTTTCAAGGTTTGCATGCTTAATTTATGGTAGATTGTACAGGGATCTCAAAGTTTTATAAACACCTTTATTTGATGTGCTTACCTACTTTCTAAGCAAACAAACGATGGAGAAGACTGTTCGGCATGGGGTCGATATTGGTCCAAGAAAAGAATAGAAAGGTTATGTAGTTTGTAGTGGTTAACGGAAAGCCTATGTTTAATAATAAGACAAAAAAGAACCTTTTTTACTGCAATTTGTTTTCAGGACATTTTCATGAGTGAAAGTGATTGAAAATGATTTATGGGCAACGGCGGATCATAGTTACCTGCAGGTTAGGCGAATCGTTTTCCTATAAATAGCGATTTATTTTCGAATTTGGTCATGTGAAATACGGGGTTAAGTAAAAACAGCCGCATGATGAGATGAGGTTAAGCTACGCTTGCCGCGGTTGGTCCGTGGATAGGTGACTATCTTTCCATATCAAGGTAAGGAGGAATTCTTTATCTCGGAAATAATATTAAGCCGTTGGTCCCGGCTGTCATTCGTGGATATTTGACAGTCGTCAGAAGCCCGAAAGTCTGACTACCAGTCAGCGGTCGTTGGACGTATTTTCTTTTTCTTTTTATAATATTTTTTTTTACCAGGAATTAGCAGAGCTTAGGTAACATATGTAATTAAATAACGGACTCAGTTGCAGGCGTAGAAAAGCATTATACACATCCATGAGAGATTTGGAAAAACATTACAACCAGACAACAGCTATAATGGCGCATTAGTTTGAGTAACAACGTTAAACTAAAAGTCTACTAAAAACCTTATCACACAAAACGTATCTATAACTAAATAATAAAGTTCACTCAGATATATTTACACCCAGAAGAATATAACTGGCATAAAAACTTTAACTCACTATTAAAACAATAAACTTTCTAAAACTCATTTCGATTACGTCGACAATTTTCTCTTACAAGTGCCAATAACTTACCTACATTTTTAATTTCATTCGCTCAAATGAAAATACAGGAAAATTATCTCCTATTAGTTATTCTCCCTATTTTTCTCAGAATAAAAATATGATAGAATAGAAATATGGTAGAGTTAAGTTGCGTTTACACGGTTATGTTTTTATTCTGAGAAAAATAGGGAGACTATTTTTCTCAGAATAAAAATAGGGATACTATTTTTCTCAGAATAAAAATTGATAGAATAGGAATATGGCAGAGTTAAGTTGCGTTTACACGGTCCATTTTTTTCAGCAATAATTTTACTGCCGAAGGTAGTGGCTCGTGGCTAAATAGTCACAGCCGCCGGTCGGTCTGTGGATGGGCGACCATCTTTAAATACCGTAAATAATTTAAGAAATTCCTCCGAAATACCCTATAATATAGAGTAATATGGTGCAATTATGATCAAGGTATTTAGAGAAACAATTGCAACAATCTTGGAAATACAAAAAAAAAGTAGTAATGAAAGTAGTAAAGTAAATTGCTCGGTATAGCATGTAGATAATTGCCAAGAATTGAAAGGAAGAAAGAAAGAAAATACATTTATTTGCGGCAAACATGACGCATAAAAAAGAACACAAACACCGAAAAAAACAAGTTGGGGGTAAACATGCGTCACATTCACGCTAATTGGCCATCGCTCAGCATAATGCTAAGACCCTATACAAGACAGAGCCCCAGCGCTGGTTTTCAGCGACAGCTGGCGTTGACGTGATCACGTCAACCAGTGCAGCATACGATTAGACATAAATGAAAACTACAATCAAAATATGAAACAAATAATAATAATTGCGCAATCTTAGTTGCCCGTGTAAGCGTACCTTTAGTACTTCGCAGATTAACTTTAATATTAAAGGCGCCGTTCGACCAACAACAATATAAATAAAATGCATAGGGAAGGGAAATGGATTTTCAAAGCCGAGCTGCAGTTGTGAAAGCTGTTTGGCGAAGTGTATTTATTTGTGCGGTGCTGTATTGGTCATGAATGAGGTTGAAGGCAGTATTGATATAAAAAATAAATAATATTGATTTGATTAGATGCGGTCGGGAACAGTATAAATAAATTTGATAAGGATGAACCTTTCACAGTTTAAATTCTAATTCAAAATATTTATTTGCCAGTCAATACGTTGATCAACAAGGGAAGATATTAAAGCCTAAGAGTTATTGTCTTCTGCCTGCAAGCAAGCCTGCAAATTACATTCAATAATAAGGTTCACATCGTACCCAAAACACAAATTGTAAACATTAAATAAATAAAAAAACAGACCAAATCAAAATAACATTGATGCATTTCAATACATTAAATTGTCCGATTATAAAAATTAACAATAATAAAAAAAACGGGTTGCACTCCGGGAGTGCCGGCAGAGGTGAAAACTTGAATATTAACGTTGTGCAGTTTTGATATTTTGGAATGCGGCCTACTCTCCCTCCGTCTTATGATTTTTCGATCAGGTCACGTGTTCTGACGCGAGCTTCATCTTACAAATTTTCGATCAGGTCACGTGTCCTGACGCGAGTTTAACATTTTTTACCCATCACAAAAAACTCTCCCTCCGTCTTACGAATTTTCGATCAGGTCACGTGTCCTGACGCGAGCTCTGTCTTACGAATTTTCGATCAGGTCACTTGTCCTGACGCCAGTTTAACATTTATTAACCATCACAAAAAAACTGCACAACGCCGCTAAAGAAGTTTTCACTTCAAGAATAAAATAAAAAAAGCCAATAAGTACAATAAATTTAAATGTCAATAATTAAAATTAAAAATGTCAATCAAATAAATTTAGAATAGAATAGAATACTTCTTAGCAAACCTCCGCCACGAAAATAATTATGGGAAACGCAAATTCATCTAAGAAACATTACTACATTATGTCGCGAATCGAGTAGCGAAACATCATGAGAGTCAGTTGAATTGTAGCGATCGAAGCAATATGTCGTCACTTTTGACTAATTGAGGCTTTCAATATACTACATAATTTCATTGGCATGCAGTTAAAAACTAAACACAATTCTCATGCATTTAATGCTCCATTTAAATGATCCAATGGTTAATACGGTATAGGTCTAAATCGGACCTCTTACATTAGTTTTTCCGTAAAATACCATTTTATTTTAACATTCCAATTAAAGTTTCGCTTTATTAACTTGTCGCCGCAGATATGTGCGAAACAAACGCGGCACCACAATAAAATAGCCTCTGAAAATGGCTTCTGAGCTGATCGGTGAAATCACGCAGGAAAAAAATAGAATCATAAAACTCAAACTATTTATTTCAACTAAACCAATTACAGGCACTTTTGAATTGTCAAGGGTCGGTCAGTCCAAAAGATAAATTAGTTGCCCATTCCAAAGCGTAGTAGGTACCTATGGAGAAGAACGGGCAAGAAACTCCATGAACACTCTTTTAAACTCATAATCTAATGTGTGCGTTAGAATGGGCAGTTTCACGTCTGTTTCGCTGGTCGTACAACGGACAATTCATGACGGAACTACTGCGCTGCTATGGTTTTGCGGCGGAGATATGATACCCGCCTGACTAATCGCTATGTACCGCATAGGTAACACGGAAATGGGAAGCCAAAGTATTCATGACAGCTGATTTTAAATAAAATTGAATACTAGCTACCCGCCCCTGCTTCATACAGTTTGTATGACATGAAAAAACATTCCGATTTTTACTTTTTAATTTTTTTTTTATGATATGTAAGTTAAACATTAATGTATTAACTCTAAACTGTGGTGAAAACTGCATAAAAGTTCATTGCTTAATTTAGAACAAAAACGTTGTCACACAGACAGACACGAAAAGTGACTTTAATTTATAATTATGTATAGATAACACAGATATTGATGAATAGATGAATCAATGTAAGTAGCAGTAAAAGAGGGAAATCATTGTTTTAAACTGCGGCTTCATGCGCAAAAGTTTCGATCCCCTAACAGTATCGGGATAAAAAGTATTTTATGTGTTAATACTAGTTATAGACTATCTAGGTGAAAAATTTCATCCAAATCCGTTCAGTAGTTTTAGCGTGAAAGAGTAACAAACATCCATCCATCCTCACAAACTTCCGCGGTTATAATATTAGTAGGATTACACATAATTTTTCATAATTCTATTTCACTTTTCTCTCCACATACAGAACAGTTACTGCTCAAGTTTACTTTCCCACTTAGATTGCTCTCGACAAGAGTAAATAATTTCATCCCGTTCAACAATAAGTACAATAGATATTGTCTGTGCTACACAGCTTGCTTTTATAGACTTGGAAGGAAACAAGACATCCTTATTTTTGTTTGACTCATTGGCTTGTGGCTAAGTAATAACAGCCGCACGGGTCGATCGATCAGGTTAAGCTATGCTTGCCGCGGTTGGTCCGTGAACGGGTGACCAAGACCCCTCCGTGCCTCGGAAAGCACGTTAAGCCGTTGGTCCCGGCTGTCATTCGTGGATCGTTGACAGTCGTTACGAGTCGATAGTAGCCCGAAAGTCTGACAACCAGTCTTACCAAGGGGTATCGTATTACCCGGTAACTGGGTTGTGGAGGTCAGATAGGCAGTCGCTCCATGTAAAATACTGGTATTCAGCTGCATCCGGTTAGACTAAAAGCCGACCCCAACATATTTGAGGAAAAGCTAGGCAGATGATGGTGGCTGCTATCAATGATTTTTTCGGCGCCATATTTTCGTTTGTTGTATGTTTTAGTTAAGTTTATGTTTTTTTTTAATGTATGTTGGTTGCATTGGTGAAATTGGCATTTATTCTTAAACAACACTCACAGGGTTACTATATAAATAAATCACTTAACTCTTTTGTGAATAAAAACATTAGATGATGATATGAACACGTTATGGCTTACGGAGCCGAAACGTGGACACTCACGGAGTCACGGTACGCCTGGTCCATAAATTCAAAGTCGATCAGTGAGCTATGGAACGGGCTATGCTTGGAGTCTCTCTGAGAGATCGAATCTGCAACGAGGTGATCTGGCAGAGAACCAAAGTTGTCGACATAGCTCACATAATAAGCAAGCTAAAGTGGCATTGGGCCGGCCATATTAGCCGTAGAACCGATGACTGTTGGGGTAGACGTGTTCTTGCTTGAGTGGAGACTCAAGACTCTCAGACTAGATGAAGCGACGTTCTTCGCAGGATGGATGGTAGCAGCTGGATGTGAGTTGCCGAAAATCGAGTTGAATGGCGTGCAATAGGAGAGGCCTATGTCCAGCAGTGGACTGCTGTAGGCTAATGATGATGACGATGATGATATGCACACGACAAAAAAAATGAATCGTGATGAACAGCCTGAGCCTCGTATGGGTCTTTTTTCAAGGTATTAAAAAAGGTAAAGCAATAAAACAATAAAGTTGGACCAATCAAAAGAAATCAAACAAAATTAAATATATGTATAAACTAGCTTCTGCCCGATTTCCTGTTCCTCCGTCCCACCCCGTCGCATAGCATCGCCGGCGCTATAACTTCATTTTCACTAAGCGTTCTATCTGACTTTTTTATTTATGCTCCTAGCGTGATGTTAAATAGCCTATATCCTTTCTCTAGAAATGGGATATTAAATGCAAAAAATATTCTTTCAAATCCGACTGGTAGTTCTAGAGATTAGCGCGTTCAAACAAACAAAAAAACTCTTCAGCTTTATTATTTTTATAGATAAATGTGGCTACCTAAGCAATTCAATTTAATCCTACAATAGCTCTGAAACACAACGTGTTCATAAAGGAGCCCTGAACCAGAAATAGAAAGGCTTCCTTTTTTTCTGATATATTTTTAGTTTGCCCTCGTTGTTTTGGGAATGGCCAGTCACTCTGACGTTTTGCTTTCATTTCTGGGTCAGCAGTGATGAAGTGGTGTGTTAATTTTGGCCGACTGTTTATTTATCTTTGTGTTCGCTTTTGTTGGGAACGTGGGTAGAAAAAAATTCTGACGAGACTTCTAATTGTAGGTAAGTTTGAAGCGACAGAGATTGTTTTGAAAAAGTCACATAACATGCCGATATTTTCTGAAGAGGAAAATATTTAAAAAAATAACCAAATCACTTTGCACGACATATAGATCGAAACCAGAACACTATGATCAGCAGTCACGCTTAAGACCACTAGACTAAAGTGGCAGTCATTATTTCTCTTCTTCTTAGCGTTTTGACGGCCATTTCTTTTTTTAATTTTGGCCCAAAATTTTGCAGTGCGGATAGCATTCGCTGACGCAGCCTAATTGCTGTGTGTCCTCACGTGTGCATGTGAAAGGGCTTGCGGTGCAAGATGGGAGGTGAGCCATTGTCTGTGGATAGATACCGCATACATACCGGAGGTCTGAGCCCTCCATCCCGACTTGTGGATGTTACCCTTGCTGCGGCCTACTTGGGCACGAAGTCTATTTAAGGTTTTCCAAGTAGGCCACGGTGACTTATGCCTGGATGGAAGATTCTCTGATAGTTGAATAATGAGATCAGGAGGTTTAAGTAGTTCTTTCCAGAAATCACATCTTTCCGTGGAGCCTTTAGCTGGACTCACGCACCCAAGAATTTTTTTTCGGTTTTTAAGCCTCTGTGTGGCACTGAATCAAAATTATCATTATTGAAGACGTTCTCGATAAGTTTCGAAGTCTCTTAAGTTGCGTTCAGACAGTGTGAGGCATGTGCTTCGAATGATAAACCACGCCTGTGGCACATGCCCCAGGCTGAGGAATCTGGTATAAAAACAAATGCAATGCATTGCACTGTCTGAATGTATCTTCAGAGATGTGTCACTGTTCTCTGATTCTCATAAAGACAGTTTCAACCTCTTACTTGAACGAAAACCAAGTACCTACCGCACGAGTTATTTATGCCACGATGAAAAGATAAAGTAGTGTGAAAACGTATCGCTGCTACACGCGGGGTATGCCTTGCGGACGTATCTTAAGCTGACGTCACTCCATATGCCTCACTGTACGAGGAGATTAAGTGTTTGCAAAATTTAATGTAAACGTATTATTTTTGAAGTCTGATATTTTAATCCATTATCACTTACGCCGCACAATGCGTTACCTCAAACATCTACCTATCCTATTTCGTTAAAAAACCACTTTCATTTTCCAATAAGAAAAAGGCTAAAAAATTAAGGGCTTTTTTAACATAACATTAGGAAGGTACATTATTTTGATTGATTATTTTCCTTTAATAAATTATACTTGAATACATGATACGCATGCTTATACAGGGTCAAACAGGGTCAAATTAAATTACCTAGCGAATCTTCGCAGACGTGATGGGGAGCGATATCTCAACTAGATTAAACCAAAAAGAAATTCGATGATTGTTTTGTGGGGTTATTGACCGCAGTTAGTGTAGTCACTTGAAATATCAGTTTAGAAAATCAGTTTATTGTGTGTAAACTTCATAGACGTGGTGAGTATTGACATCTAAATACGACAAATTAAAGGAAAACAGACTTTCTCAATGCATACTTCAAGTACTTAACAAGAAAAAAATCATCAAATTTTTTATTTTTTTTTATCGTGTTTAGTTATCGATACCCATCACATCTTCAGAGTTTCCCTAGCTAATTTAATTTAACCCTGTATAGACACAGACATAAAAAAGAAACGCACGCAGAAATTAAAAAAAAACACGGTAGATTTGAGTAAACTCTAAGCGTTTCTTTGTCTTTTATTAATTTCTAAGGTTACCAAGAAACCGGCAGAGATACGAACTTGGCTTTCTCTCCAAACAAACTCGTGTTCTGAACGTATAATCTTCTCCTAAGATTGTTCAAATTTTCTGCTGTTGTTTTAGAAAACTCACAAAACTTAGCAGAGTGATCTCCTTCTAATGTTTGCGTCATGAAAAACATCCTTAGAATAACAATACTTGTTTAAAATTACTTGTAAAGTTTTTTGTTGACGCTTATAAGTAGTCGAAGTTCAATGTAAATATGCGTCGATTTTGGAACACTGGCGTGACTCAATCGATACACGTGGATATAATCCTACTAATATTATAAACGCGAAAGTTTGTATGGATGGATGTTTGTTACTCTTTCACGCAAAAACTACTGAATGGATTTGGATGAAATTTGGCATACAGATAGTTTATAACCAGGATAATACATAGGATATCCGTTTTATCCCGATATTCCCACGGGATTGAAACTTATACGTGTGAAACCGCGGGGCGCTGCTAGTTAGTAAATATAACGTTATTACGGTTATGAATAAGGCAAAACGTAATTATGGCCAGTATTATAATAAATATTACCTAGTAAAAGTTAATGGCTCACCTTCAAGTTATTTTTTTAATCGACTTCAAAAAAGGAAGAGGTTATTATGTTCGACTGTTAATGTATGTATATTATTATTTTTTTGTATTTTCATCATTACTTTCGTATCAAAAAAACCCTACAAAGTGAAAAATTACTTTAATTTCTGAAGTCGGTGGCAAGAACCATAGTACCGATCGCAAAACACAAACTTCTAAAATTAAAGGTATATTTCACTTTGTAGTGTTTTCTTTGGAACTCGGTTGTTCTTTACTTATTTATTACGAACAACAATTAAGAGTTATATACATAATTACACCTTATTGAAACTCGAATAAAGTGCGACAGCGCTTATTAATTTCATGCACGAGCTTGACAGTTGATGCCGGCTAGTCGTAAAAATGTCGCTAGACGCATGTTGCGCTAAAGCGCTGTTCTAGCGCTTTAGCGCAACATGCATGTATTTTCAAGAAAACAATAGTCATAAAAGAAGTGCTGTAAGTGCTGAGTTTTTTTTAAATTTTTGTTAAGATCCTTTGATTCATCTAATATGGCGCCGAAAAATAAAATCATGACACCACTCTTCAAATTAATGTTTGAGAGATTTCGAAGAGTCCGTGCGATTTTATTATATAATAATAATATCTAAAACATAAAATAAAATAGGAATCATCATAAGTACTGATTTCATACAATCTGTTTGAATCATTATAGCAATGTTCTTTAGACATGGTAATGAGTATTTACGTAAATTCGTGGGAGTACTAAGGGGCCATTATTCTCGGTATGTCTTTGTAGACTCTAATGTACCTATTTCAGGAATTTGTTTTGGGTTAGCAAATTACTTACTTATAACGTATTAAACTATATAATACACTGGCTTTGCCAGCGTGGTATGTCAGCAAAAAGTATGTCGGTTCCCAAAGTTCAAAATATCGCCATACCAAGTTTTATCAAAATCAGTCCAGCCATTTTGCTAAAAAAAAAAATTGGTTCAGCCTTTGTTCCGGCTAATTTCCAAAACGGCCGTACCGATTTTCTTTTGTTTGTCTATCTAGACAAAAAAAAATATTAGTATCGTATTTACCTTCATAATTAAGCATTTAGTGAATAGTACATTTAGTAAATATTAGAAACCAGTGCGGGTTTAGGTAACACGAGATGAAAGCCACAGAAAAACGTGCCTTACGAGTAAGTGCAGGTTTATTATTTTAACATTATTACTAACAGACAGAAGATTTCGTTGTGGTGTAAAGGTAAATAGCTTGAGAGATTATTTAATCCTAAACTAATGGTGCCGGTGGTTGGTTTATGTCTATAAATACATATTTTGACGTTTCTTGATCATTTGCTTAAATAGAAATAACTTTTGAAGTCAATTCGTTTGAGTCTTCCTTCAATTTGCTACAATATTTGTAATCTAAACTAAAAAGAGAAATTATTTGATTGTTTGTATGTTTGCTTGTTACGCTTTCACGCTAAAACGGCTTAACGGATTTGGATGAAATTTAGCACATGGGTAGACCATGACCTGCATCCTAATTGCGTAACACACGATCAATCGGAATCAGAATCATTTTGAAGCAAATTGCTAATCCATTGCTTCATAAGTTCGAAAAATTTGTCAGCTCAACACGTAAATAACGCAATGAATGTTCTTGAACTGTCAAAATGAAACCGATTCCGATTGATCGTGTGTTACGCAATTAGGGTGCTGGATTAGGACAAAGGATATTTTTCTATCCCGATATTCTTACGGGATCGAGACTTTTTCAGGTGAAACAGCTAGTTTATTATAACTTGACCTGATGATGGCTATACACCTCTGCCCACACTTCCAGGAAATACAGGCGTATGTTATTACTAGAAAGTTACATAATTATAATAATGTAGTGTAGTGTAATAATGTTGTTAGTTTTAAATTTTCTAATTTGGTTATTGTAAGCTTTGGTTATTAGTATAGGTTATTAGTGTAAGTTCTTAACTGTCGCATTAGGGTAAACCCTGTAATGATAGTTTAAGCTGTTATAAAAAATAAATAAATAAAATAAATAAATATTTTTTATTTTCCAACATATAGATATTGTGCTTTTATAAGTAACAGAAAAGGAAATTAAATAATTTTAAACGTGTTTCATTACTTTTAGACTAATCGTCTTAAACATAAAAATTCGTGGGAAACAATAAAATAAGGCCAAGTGCTTTTAAAATCCTATGGTCGAATTTCCTTTAGTAGTTAAGTGGAATTCATGTGATACTAGGTACCTCTGGAGCTACATGATTACTGAGAAATGCTTGCTGACTGGAATGGTCCACTCAAATCTGTGTGGTTCTTTCTTCAAAAGACCATATCAGATTCTAATCTACATGGTACAGATCTGACCAAAATTATGTCTGGACATTAAAAGAGCCAAACCCTCTGAGCCTGTACCCCCTGAGTTTGTTTCGCCATTTCTTCTCAGGGGTCCTAAGATAGGAAATGTTGACTCCATTTTGCTTATTTTTTTTTTCAATATGTCGTATCAAAGAGATTTTGATATCCTATTTACAGAAAACAATTTTATTTCATAACTACTTCATTGAAGTTTTAAGACCTCTTCTAAAAAGATTTCTGTTATTTTATTGATTTCAGCACAATGCGTTATGAATGAATGGGCTGTGGAGGTCAGATAGGCAGTCGATCCGTGAAAAATACTGGTATTCAGCTGCGTTCATTACACAGCATTGAAATCGATTGAATGACCGTAAAAAAGTAGCCGACCCAAACATCTAGCATCTAGCAGTAGCTAGGCAGATGATGGGGATACGCTATGAATGAGTCCAAAGTAAACGTTTCTACTACAAATAGTAATGATTTAATCATCTATTCCACAGTAAATCCATTCAAAGCAATAAACAAATCAAGTAACTACAAAACTAACTCAAATACTAGTAAACTAACTCAAATACTAGTAAACTTCAGATTTAATTGCTAAGTCCTCCAAGCTCCAAGTAAACCACTTAAACGACACTAAACCTCCAAAGATTTAAAATACTTTAAGCATCAATTTCAATTGGCGAAGTTTCGAAACTCAAATCCAAAACAATAAACAAAAACATAAACCAGCGCAAACTATTTTAGGCCATAAATCCTTTGAAAGTAATTTCATGGCTGTGCGCCGTCCCGCGTCAACTGAAACTATCTCGTTAGTTGATATATATTGAGGAAATGAACGCCTTATTGCTTGGCCCCGAGGACGGCACAGATATCAACGTAATTTGAATCTGCTACAACTTCAGCTAATTGATAGAGGTTTGGATTAAATTGATTTCTTGTACCTAGCATCGATTTTGGTTGGAAAGGGCAGTTTAATGTCAAATTGTGTTGACCGTAAAGCAACTGAGATGAGGCTCTCAGTCGCCCTAGTCTATCAGTCAAATTCACCAACCCAACCCAATTTTAAGCTTCACTTAATGTCATGCTGTCTCAGTCATTTCAATGCCTTCTTCTTTGTCGTGTCGATAGCATGACAGTGTATTAAATTTTGTTGACCCAAAGCTGCAAACGCCACTTTCACGGCATCGTCGTTGGCAGCGCAGAGGTCTCTATGGCTGCATATTTGGGCCACAGAGATAGTAGGTGGGACATAGTTTTTGCCCCACAGCCACACAAAGTATATTGTAGCGACAGAAGCACTTTTAAGAACATTTAAAAGTTAAATGTCGTGTGAAAAGTCTGGGGTTCCTAAATGGGTATTTCTAAAATGGTGCATTTCTATACAAGGCGTAACAGAGTACCGGCAAGTGTTGAAGGTATTTTTTCATAATTGCCTACTGAATCGATTTTAGTAACTTTTAATATAGGTATTTTTTTCAAAAATACATACTGATCGGAGATTGAGCCAAAGAAAATTAAATCTTATTTCAAAGCAATAACACTCAATTTTAAATGCATAAAGTAATGTTAGGGTCAACACTATGCTCTTAATAATAATAGTTAGCTTTAAAAAATTGTTTTGTTCATTGTATTATGCTTTTAACTCAATACTCTAATTGTATGAGGTCTTGCGTTAATTATGTTACATACTGTATAAGCGCTTGAACCTAAGTCACCTGAGATTGACTAGGCTGAGAAGTATATTATCACATTTATGGCCGTTAAAACAGTAGGTCTGTCTGTAAGGTACAGACGCCAGGACATCAAGCTACTACAATCTGTCAAATTTCTTTAATACATTTTCAACTTTATTGTAAAAGCATTAAGGTTCAAGGTTGTTTGGAACACTTTGACAGTTTCGGGTAGCTTGATTTGCTGACGTCTTTACATAGACACAGCTCGTTAAAAACGAAAATCTAAAACTCTTTGCCAGTCAGTCAGCAATAGTAATTATTAAAAAAAAAAATTAAGTTCGACTTACTTTTTGTTGAAACATAACCTATAAAAGAAAGTATTTTCTAGCTAGCTATCCCCATTTTGAACTGAAGCCAAATAATGAGAGCAACTGAAATTCTCGGTGCAATTTCTGCGTATTCACTTAGTTACATCTCTGTGCTCGCTGGGGATCAGTTTTAAGCAGCCTAATTAGTTTGAAATTAGTTGCTTAAATTGAAAAAGAAGAGTAAAAGTCTAAATGTATAGTCTTATAGCGTAATAATCAGCCTATGTGGTTCCCACTGCTGGGACACAGGGCTCCTCTCTATGACAGGCAGTGGGCCATAATCTAGTTTGCTGGGTCTCATAAACTTACTGCGCATAGAAATATAAAAATAATGCATTACATTTTTAACCGACTTTAAGAAAGAGGTGGTGCTAATATTTTTTTAGTGTGTATGCTGTAGTAAGTAAACATTGTTTCTTTTGTTTGTTAAAAATAATAATGGTATTCATAAAAGGTAAAATTACTTTTTGATCAGCAATCTAACACATTGCTTAATAAAACACAAATATTAGACCTCAATCTCGAGTATAAAGTGCGAAGAAATTTGTGGTAAAGCATATTACAAACGATAAAACGAAACTGCAAGGGTCATCCCAGAAAATTAGATATCTGATGCTTTATAGTATCACTAATCTTGAAGTAACGTCGCAGATTAAAGTCAATATTTTATTTCATTTGCTTTAATTTATATCACTTTCGTGTTTTCTATAGTTAATTTAATAAAACCAGATAAAATGGCTGTCATTTATTATTTAAAAATGCAAAGAAACGATTTTATGACTTGGCAGTATGAAGTACCCATGTCGAATGACACTCATTTAAAAAAAATATAATTTGGTATGTTTATTTTTAATTGTGTTTAGTTTAGTTTAGTTTTATGATCTTCCTGTGCGAGTCGCAATAAATACTATTTCTTTCTTTCTTTCTGATGTTGAGAATTAAAAAAAAAGGTTTTAAAAAGTTTCGTGGCGGGAATTAGCTATTCTCTTCTTCAATTTTTCAACATTTTTGATTAATTAAATACTTTATGCCTGTTTCGATTTCTCGCAATCGAAGTGAAAATTAGAGTGTATAACTCAGGCATAAATTTTACCCCTCGACTTAACTATCCACCCTCGCTTGCGGCTCGGGTTAAAATGGCTTCTTTTATGCACTAGTTGTACAATTTACTATTACAGTCCTATTGAAATTAAATAAAAATGTCGTTTAAATAAAGGAGATGAAACCAAGGGGTCCAGGAATAACGTGTACGTCTAGTATCTGGGCTCATACCAAAGCGAGATGCGTCAGAAAAACACACAAAACGCTACTCTTCTTCTGCCCAATTTCTGGGTTCACGAGCCCATTGTAAACGGGCTCTGCGATTATGGGGTTCAATAGGTGGTACACGTAGCGGCCTTCGGGAACGGAGATTGACTTCATGCAAGCGATTTTTTATGGTTTATGGAACTATGAAGCCTCGTAACCAACACCATCGCAGCCATTGTACGATTTCGTCAAGCAGTAATTTGTATGTAACGATCTTGTGCGCGTGTGATGATGCGAGCTCGTTCTCCATGTCGCTCTGCGATGCTGCCAGTGATGCGGTAACGTGTCCAAAGTCGACTTATAACACTCTGCGTAGTGCCCAGAGCGATTGCCACAGCACGTTGCCGAGAACCAGCTTCCAACAGGGCTTTGATCATTTCTTTTCGGCTCAAATGACGCCTTCTCTCTATTATAACGTTATTTTGTATTGATTCCACTCAGAAGTGTGGCAGAAATATTACTGATTTGGCCTCAAACCCGTTGCAGAATTATATAGGGATAGGACTTGACAGAACATTTTCATCTTTTGACCAAAATTCAAAAACTATTCCGTTTTCAAATGACGTTATTTACTAAAAATAAGTATCCATAATAGTTACAAAAAATACAATTAAAAAACCTGATTTTTAGTAACTAGCAAAACGTGCTTGTTCTCTATATACTTTGATGTGTGTATTTCATGCTTTTTACCTTCTAGAAATTATTACATAACTAGAAAGAAATCTACTATAGCGACTGCTCGGTACTTTCTCAAAACTTAATATATTGGTTACAATAAATTCTGGAAAGCACCCATTCGCTTCCTTCATAATAAAATGAACGATACCATGGCTACGTTACTAGGTATAGTGTTTTATTTTCAACACAGATTAACGAAGAAATATGTTTTTCTCTAGATTTCCTGTTATTTTGGAGGCAACATGGGCGATAAACCGATACAGGAGTGTGTCAATGATGGAGTGTTGATGTTTGGCGAAATGAGTGGGTTTTTCAAGAAGTCAGTTGAAATGAAATGTCTTGCGCGTGTCTTTGAAATGTTTCTCTAGCAACAGTTTTACCCCACTTCCTAACCAAAAGCGACCCGTGCGAGGACGCGATAAACACGACCATTCGTATCAATTATGAGTATGGTGTACCTACTAATCATCATCATCAACAAAGCCGAAAGGCGTCCACTGCTGGACACAAGTCTCCCTGACTGCACTGCACCGCCACTTCGACCGGTTTCATACCTCTCGTATCCAATGGATTCCTGCGGCCTTCACCAGCTCATCGATCCGTCTCGTAGGAGGCCTTCCAGCGCTACGTCTTCTAGTACGCGGTTGCCACACCAGAACCTTTCGGCCCCATCGCTCATCTGTACTGCGAGCAATTTGCCCTGCCTACTGCAACTTGCTATGTCGGTTACCTTGGTTCTCCTGCGGATCTCATTCTTGATTCGATCACGTAGGGAAACTTCAAACATAGCCATCTCCATAGCCCTTTAGGTGACTTTCAGTTTTTTAACGAGGCCCAATGTAAGCGTTTCAGTACCATAGGTCATCACTGGCAACACGAACTGGTAAAAGACTTCCCGTCTTGCGACGAACCTTCTACCGCGACTTGATTGATCGCGCGACTATGTCATTTATTCATATAAAAGACCGCGACGATCGAGTAGGTACTCGCGCGACTTTTGGTTAGGACGCGGCCTTATGGTATGCTCCAGGTAACTAACTAACGCAATATATGTATATGATTATTAAATAAGATACTTAGGTGAATATCTATTTTCCTTACTTTTCCAAAATTAGGTACCTACCTAATTTTGGAAAAGTAATAAAATCTAGGAACCTAAATCAATTCCAAAAGTTTCAATGTTTTACACGAATATTAATGTTACTCCACTTAAGTTTTCCCCAGCTGAAGGTACCACGAAGTTGGACCGCATTTGTTTTATTTTCTTACTATTTATTTCTTTCGCCTTAAGAGTGAAGCAAAATGTTTATTGCAACTGAGCAATAAACCATGTTGCTGAAATACCTAGTCAGTCCTAAAGCTTGTATTTGGCTATAAGGTCAGTGTTCTCCTTTGTATATTTCATTATAAGTAACTAAATGGTTTTCAAATGATTTCACTAATAAAATTAAAATGTTTGCTCTCATCTCCATGGGTGGTGATACTTAATTGTGGCACACCCCCAGGGCCAAAACTACGTGACAGACAGATCAATGATGACGATTATGGAGAATTCAAAAATGTATGGGACTGACATAAGCTACCGAAGAGCTTATATCAATCCTGTTGCAAGTAAACACAAATACGAAACGCTTTGAAAGCGATTGTTCGAAGCAGTTTCGCTAACAAATAATATTTCAAAATTGATTTCAATAATTATTTACTAGTGTCTTATAGGCCATTTTCTTTAGCAATTGTTTTTGTTCGTAACGTTCTGTACGTTACAAAAAAAAACAATTGCTTTCGAAATTCCCAACAACCCTGTTATTCGTTCATTAACATCTTGTTCAGTCTCAAAACAAGTTGATCCTAGCACAATATTACCCCAACTGTAATACACAGCAAAACCATAGAATAGTACAGAAGGTTAGCGCTCATACAACGAGTGAAAAAGCACGCACACATATACACGCTTCACATACGGGGAGTGCTACAGCACTGCCGACTGGCATTCAACCAAGAGCACCATACGTACGTGTGAGTGTATCTATGTGTGCGTGCTATTTTGCTCACTGTATGTAGCCAACCTTTTGTAACTATCTATTTTGTGTCGATACAGTGTAACTTTAGTGGCGATTGAGACCTGTTTCATTTCACGTGAGGGACACAGAAAATGTCAATTGGAATTCGATTTCGACTAGTATTCAGGCACTTGATTAGATCGTCTGATGAAGAGTTGTAGTTGAAAAAGATTCGTATTCTGACCTAGATCCCGAAGAACCAATGTCATTCGGATGATATTCCTTATAAGTGGATAGGGATACTTCAATAAAAAAATGTGAGTCGGACTCACCCACCGAGGGTTCCGTACAAATGTGTAGCTATGTAACTATAAATTTACGGTTTTCGGATTTTTTCCTTTACTTGTGCTACAAGATATTGCTTCTTGCCAAATTTCATGATTCTAGGTCAACGGGAAGTACCCTATAGGTTTTGATTCCCTTGCGAGTGTCAAAATATGCGGCATAAACGCCCGTATCGTTTGATTGCGTTGATTTAGATGTTTGATTTCTTCAGTGCTTCAAGGGATTGCAGCCTTGAGTATTTTAATATTAATTTGAGTATTTTAAATAATTTTAATATTAATATTAATTTCAACTTGATAACTCTACCCGTTCCTGAGAAAAAGGGTCTTGACTGACGGACAGACAGATGGACAACGAAGTGATTTTATATGGGTTCCGTTTTTTCTTTTGAGGTACGAAACCCAAAAAAAAATGCTACAGGTCATCCCGTTAACTTAATAAAATCAATAATAACCGGTACCTACACGTTTTTTTTTGTTAGTAAAGCAAATCAAACTCACATAGACGTAGATCTTCTAGGGATCAAAGTATCTATAATTATGTTACGGTAAGTGTGATTAATTGAAAATTATTAATAATTATCCATCATTACTAATAATTACCTCATGATTTGGTGAATGTGAATATAAAATTGAAATTCATCACCCATAGACTCATCATAAACTCAACATTAAAATCCTAATAACAATAATTATTATTTGTTTTTGCAAGACTTTTATGGCACTTAAAAATTGCAAAGAACACGCATTTTACTGCATTTACAGCAGTTGGAGTTACACTCGCTAGTACAATTGCAGTATTGAAAGCCTTGTCCTCCCAAATTGGAGTCTTTGCGGGCACTGCAAAGGACTGCGGGGGACTGCAAGTTGTATTAGGAACCTTGTCAACACCTTGTCAACAGATTGAAACTTTTCCTTGCAAATTGTAAACTCATTTCGTGAAAACAGTTGATTTGAAAGGTCACACTTCGTTCCCAGCTTGTATAAGTTATTATCAGTAACAAACATAATAACACCGGTATGTTTAGGCTATCTGCGTCGGCTCGATCTGCTTCTGGTACCCATACCCTCACACTGGCCCCTATTTTTGCAACTGCAAATTATGTGTTGGGTCGTTTTACCAATTTTTCAGCTGTCTATTGTTGCTCGATCGAAAAAAAAGGCGCACAGAGTACGTTATTTTTTGGTTACATTATTGATACTTGTAATCACCGATAACTGTGAATAATTTCTTACTTTAACCCCGACTTTCGGTAATTATTAATAATGATAGACAATTATTAATAACTTTCAATTAATCACACTTACCGTAACATATACACTAACTTGCAAAAGTGTTGACCGGACTATTTAGTCCCATAATAGACATGCCCATATAATTAAGTTATATCTAAATAGCCCACAAAGCAATACGCAACTAACTCTGAATGAATTAAACATCGTATTATACACAGGGCTAATTAATTACAGTAATGTATAAGTGGCCCTCGAGACAGATAATATGGAGCTAAACATGTAGGTAGATACGACGGGCGGCCGCCATACACAAATAGCCGAGAGCCCCATAGGTACAAGTAGTGCGTGGGATGAGTCGACAGACTGTCTGAGAAGCAAACAATTTATCATTTCGTGTTATATAGAATGGAGAGTGACGTTCTTTTTGACAAAAGTAAGGTCGAAATCGCAAACTGTATCAACGATTGTGTTGTGTTTGGCGATTTGTAATGCATATTTTTTTTTTATAATTCTGTTGTAAACTGGTAAAAGTCTAAACTTAATTTACTTTGATACGCCTCCAGCGCAAAGCACTGTTTCATTCATAGCCACGATGAATGTAGATTTATTACACTGAAAGGTAAATGGTAACAGCAATTCATTTTGTAGTGAAATTCATCTAGATTTTTCATGTCGTAAATGAACTTTCTCTGTTCAAAGCCAAAACCGGCTGTCACCGTGATGAAAAGTAAAAAGTCGTACATTTTAATACAGTTTCTCGAAATTTTAGGAATCAAAATATTTTGTACAAAATTGTATTTATGAACGCCGCGTGGAGCCTTAACAGTATACATTCGTAAAAAATTATAGCCATGTATAAATGTATATTCAGTCAACCCTAATGTTCATTAAATTTAAAACAATCATTCTTTGGTCATCCTGAACAATTCAAAAACCTCAATTAATTTACCTAAAATATATCGTCTTCAAAATATCAAATAACACAATTAAATTCGTCCGGTGCTAAGCTCCATTGCTTATTATGGTTGCCCACATTTCAATTACGGCCATGTAATCCTATTACTGGTGTAATAGTTGAAATGGGCCGCACATTCATCAGTTATAGCTAGCACAATAACCAGATTACGTGTGTCTTAATATTAACAACTGAGAAAGATGTGGTTGGCTGGCTATAATTGGGAGAATGAGTGTAAAAGGAAGATTTGCACTGATTTTTATGATGTCACTAGCTACGCCCCGCGGTTTCACCCGCATAAGTTTCGATCCTGTGGGAATATCGGGATAAAAAGTAGCCTATGTGTAAACCCAGGGTGTCAGCTACGTCCATAACAAATTTCATCAAAATTAGTCCAGCTGTTTGAGCGTGAAAAAGTAACCAACATACAAACACACACACACACTTACTCACAAACTTTCGCCTTTTTAATATTAGTGTGATTAATAAGACGAATTCTAAAAGTGGCACCGGGAACTGAAAACTCGTGTATAAATCGGTTGTCATGGTATGGGTATGTAATATGGAGGAATGAGGATAATGTCGTGAGTTTTGAGTATGAATTTCGATGGCTATAATACCCTTATTATAGCCATCGAAATTCTTTCATCGAAAGGGGGGGTGAAACGATGGATAGCCCATTGTTTCTTTGGTGTGAATGATGATAATATGATTAGTAAGGGGGTGACTACCGAGATGACCACTAATAGAGTAGAATGAAAGAAAAAAACATGTTGCGCCGAACACGAATAGATGGCAGGAGAATGATGATGCTTTTTGATGACGTCATGTCGGATTTTAGGCTAAAAATAGAAAGAAAGAAAGAAAAAGTATTTATTGCGACTCGCACAGGAAGATCATAAAACTAAACTAAACACAATCAAATTATATTTTTTTTAAAAGTAACAAAACCAAATTATATTAAAAAAAAATAACAAAAAGAAAAATGAAACAGAAAGTCTTGTACGAGGCCAAAAGGCTCCTATCTCAGCATGATGCTACGACATTTAAAATAGTGTTATAATCGGCATCTTTTTTACTCAGCGATATAAAAGGGTGTATCAAGAGAACTTTCACGAGTAACGTATTCTTGTCAGTCACTCCATAAACAAATCTTGCTATCTGGCTTACGTTACCAAGATACCTAGAAATCGGGATGGATTATCATAATTATTATTCACTTCATCGCGCACAGATTTAGGTATTATTATCACAGAGCTGAAAGGTCCTAGTTTTCACCAAGAAGCAAACCCACGTAAAATAACTAGAAAATGGACCAAAGTAAAACTACGCTAGTGTAAAAATGTAGGTGCTACCCATCTTGCATAAGCACAATAACCTATTTACTTTTAGGAGATACTGAAATATTTTACGACTGATACATATTTCAGTAGTATTAAGCTTCTCTGCAGTGGATGTAAGTAAGCAGCTTAGATGGTAGATAATAAAATTAATGGTAGTAATACCTCACGCTCTTCTCTCTTAGGAGGATTGCCTAGATTATTTCGTTGCTATTTTACGTGTATTATATTATGATAGAATATTAATAATTGTAAATAGTTAGAGATTTGTCAGTGGACAGTAGATGAACAACACAGATTACAACAGTGATCCATTGGATTTCATCCTTATGTGTTGTGAAATACCTCAAGCTTGTGATTCGTACTTAACGTGGTTAATCATCTAAATTAGAATGTCGCAAAGCAAGATATTGGGATGGTTTTAGATTATAATTTTAAGAGTGTATTGTGAGATCTGTAGTTTTTAGAAAATAATAAATTCGACAGGAACAATTTCCCTTACAAAACTAATCATTTTGTGACTGTAAAGGTAATGTTTATGGCAAAAGCTGTATCTTGAAGAATCAAGATGTCAAAACACTTGCCGTCTCATTACAAAACAAAATCTAACTATAGTTCTACCTTATGCCTTTAAGCCAGTATTTGTATTACGAACTTTATTTAGATTTAGGCAAAGTTATTAATACTGAAATTACAACTTACCACCAAACTAATTTGTAATTTTTGTATAAAGAACTGCATTTCTTTAACTGTTATGTTCTTTATTCAATAATTACTGGCTCTGTGGTTAAAACCCAATCTAAAGAAAAACATTGTTTTGTATTAGTTGAAGTTGATTCAACAAATACGAACTATTACTAAACTATGCAAACCTAACAGTGCACCAACCTATTTAGTGACAATCCTATTCAATCGGTAGTATATTAATAAAGCTGAACGTTATGCGCTGTACTGATAACAGATTAATCCCGCATCGGACGTCTGTTCCGCTGTGTAACCAGATATATCATAGCAATGGTCGTTGGATACCGTCAAATCAGGATTAACATTTTGTTTGTTAATTTAAGCTAAAATATTTTAGTATAATTATAGTACCTGGGGAATATTATTGTAACTCATTAATATCAAAGTTATGGGACAATAAACATTGTATGACTGTATTGATATATTAACGTAGTTGGTTTATTTGGATGACATATTCGTTATTGTATGAATGATATCAGGGGGGCAATTCTCGTAATTTTAAGAACGTTCACGGTCTGATCTCAGTCACAATCTGTCAATACCTCTAATTTCTCTACATTTTGACAAGCGTTTGACATTTGTTTGTCGCCAAGGTGAGACTGCGACTCGATGTTGAACGTTTTGAATAACGAGAATTGGTCTTCAGATTTAAAATGAATGTAGCTAATACATTATCTTTGTTAAATTAAAAACTAAATATGTTACATAAATCAAGAGAAGAAATTAAGAAGTTTTAACAAAAGCAGGATTTAATCTAACTTTAAAGACGATGCAAGCACTGTAGATAAAGAATAAAATCTCAACAACAGACATCAAAACCGCAACTTTGCGACTTTATTCGCAAGAAACGAATTACAAGGGGTGAGGGACCATTAATTCTACGTCATTGTTACGGCCCTCTGGGGAGGGCCTCAGGCACTTAAGCACTCCGAACTGAGATGCTGATGAATCAATTACTAGCCATATTACTGAATTCTGATGATGTTACTAAAGGTTTGAGGCTATTTTATTTATTGACCATAAAACTTGCATACCGTAAGGAAGAAAAAAAAAGTCCTGCATCTCACAAGCAGAGTTTACCGCGCAACTAGCATAGAATAGAATATTCTTTATTGTACATCATACAAATTACAGAACATAAATATATAAAATTACACAAACGCCCAGACATAATTCATTGGGCAGTTGCCCGCCAGACACAACACCCGTCTGGTCGAAGGATCCTCCCTTTTCTATGGAGGATGAGTGAACTTTACACCCTGTTCCTCATACCTCTATAATATTAATTCTATGTGATGTATTATAAGTGCCCTTTTAAGCGTTGTAATTGGTTCTCCTATACTATAAATATGATCTTGTAAGTACCCAACATATAGGGGAAAGGCTTCTTTTCAAACGAAAAAGTAATTGGTAGTAGGTACCTATAGGCAAGTTAATGCTAAATAGGGACAAACATATCATAATGGTTGGTATTTCATTAATGAAACATATTTTAAAAAATTAAGACATGTATAACTTAAAGCAAAACTTTCTAAAAGTTAAGAGATAAAATTTGTCTAAAATTTCCAAGGGTGTATCAAAATGTTATAAATCTTATTGCCTACTCCCAAGTTTGTTTCTAGATTCCTGGAACTTTATGAAAATTATAACTGTCAAAGGATGCGAAAGTTGTGTCAGTTATTAGAATTATATGTATAGTATCTGGCACTTACCAATAACATCATTCGCCTTACATTCCCTAGCCCATGGAGAAAAATCTATCTTATACCTTGTCAATATCATCAAAGAAACGTCTGTGCAAACTTTCATCTTTCTAGGTCCAATGGTCTGGACTACATCGTGATGAATCCGTCAGGGAGTGAGTGAAAGAAGAATTACATTCATATAAATAGACCAATCAAAATCAATACTAAGTCTTGAAAGTTTACAAGACAAAGTCACTTAAATTATAGTAAAATGTTTCGAAAAATGCTACAGTTCAGAACTGACATAACAAAAACTAATTGAAGTAAAAGCTTTCTGTTTTCATTGGCGTTCCCTATAAGTTATTGAATGGATCAACTATTGACCCATGTCAACTTAGCACCGTCCTTTTACATTGTTCCAGTTGACTACCTCCATTGTTGCTGTTATCTAATTCTTTTAATGTATTATTAGTAATAATTTCTATAGGCACTTCTAAAAAAAAAAAAAAACAATTTTGTTATGTCATTCAACTACAATCTCAACAAATTCAACAACAATCATCAGTTTCTTTTGTACATTTTATTTATTCAGCCTGTAATGCCCTGCAAATGGACACAAAGGTCTCACCCATAGCTTTCCACTGTTCTTTGTGTGTTGCTTTCTCCGGTCACTCGCCCGCATTAGAGTCATATTTTTTTACATATTTTGTTTTAGAAGCTAAGTTATTATTCTACTCACCCCTGCACCAATAACCCACACAAACGATATTCGACACGAAGCCAGCCAAGTGAAGCAGACTATTGACGCGGCGGATGTCTTTAAAACACTCCCCAGCGAATTTTTTGTAGGCTTTTACACAATTTTATTTGTGTTCGCAACTCTCTAGGGACACATGTTTCTCGTTCAAAACAATTACAGTACGCTTAAAGGTAGGAATACCGCTCGAGTTAAAACGTGAAAATGCTTTGTGAGTTTTTTTTTTTATATAATTCAGAATACGTATGTAGATGTGTGTGGTGATCTGGAACTGAACGAAGAGTAATGAACGAAACGAACAAAATTCATGTGTTTTACTGAGACAGTTTGCCGAGTAGTACTTTTATTATAGACTTTTTAATGTGAAAAATCAAAAACGAGAAAAGTATGATAAAAATATGTGGTAACCATAAGGTATTTAGCATTAGTACCTAGTCTAAAACCTCTAATCCTGTAATTAATGTTAGTTTAAAATTCTTTAAAGAACGATGTTCGTATTCCATATCTGAGTAATGTTAGTGATACTCGTATAAACAGTATTATCAGATTTCACAACCCGTGTGTGTGAAGTGGGTCAAACCCTAATGATAATTATTCGATAAATATAGAACTGTGCAAGCTGCTTATGGACGCTGATGACACAAAGTGAAACCAACCAAAACCACCCAAAACCAACCAACCAATCAAAACTGATGGTAATAAAATTATTTATAAAATAATTAAAATGCTAATCCATCATGGATGATGGAATTATAATGGTTATGGTCATGATGACGAATTACACGAAACCATTAAACACCTTGTTCATTTCCAGTTATAGTTGGAACAGAAAGTTAAAATCTATGAACGCCTTTGGGACCATGTCGGGTCGTCTGGTAAGCTCTCAATGACAGTATCCCTCTTGTCAGTTTGAGTCGCTTGTCGGTCCCTCATTTGTTCAAGTCAGCTAAGTGACGCAAGCATTATAATTTCGTGA
The DNA here is from genome assembly GCA_947507525.1 of Apamea epomidion. Taxonomy (NCBI): domain Eukaryota; kingdom Metazoa; phylum Arthropoda; class Insecta; order Lepidoptera; family Noctuidae; genus Apamea; species Apamea epomidion. The sequence goes on from OX382226.1 coordinate 1,414,000, forward strand.
CTTAGATCTACCTTCTTGGTCTTGTGATCTTGACTACGAATACTTCCCTTTGTCAGAGAATAGGTTTATTCATAGTAAAACTGTCGGAAGTCTAACCTGACAGAATTTGTTTGAATTCTGTTTGAGTAATTTTCTGCTACTTCTTTCTATGTTTTGCAAAATATATCCTTAATATAGGGCGTACCACGGCTATGCCACTTGGAGAGAAAATACCTTGAATATTGACATTATGTTATTTAGCAAAAATTAATCCTTATGATAAAGCCTTTCGATGGGTATGATAAAGCTACAAAGTATTTTTTTTTCTCGTGTAGCGGGTTCGATTCCCGGTTCAACCATGTAATTATTTAAAAATCTATGAATGCCGTTAAAATTGTTTTTCAAATTAAAATAATGTCTTTTTTCAGTAAAATGTTCCATCTACAATATTCAAGATACTTTCCCTCCATGTGGTATCGTGGGACGCCCTGTATAACTATTGTGCTTATGGCATGAAAACATTCAAGGCGCAATAAAGAATTCTACTGTGGTCATTTTCGTAAGTTTTGCACATAGGCTGCTGGTAAGTTAAAGTTTCTCAAACAAAGTTATAATTGGAGGAATATATATGTAGGTGGAAAGTGAATGGTAGACTACACAACTTCACATGCTTCGTACTCTGATACAATTTTCTAGCAAGTTGCGTTCTTTATCAAGAGGTTTGGTTATTTCATTGACAATCAATACTTTATTTCTCTGAGTGAGTAATTGTACTTATGTACCTAGTTCATCGGTAGTTTCTGTGCATATACTTTATTCTTTACGAAGGATAACACTTTGCATGCATTACGTTCCCAGACTTTTGCATGTATTATTTACTTATGTAAAAATGTAAATCACTATTACTCACGCCTCAAAATGCGTCCTGAATTCAGAATTTTAAATCGCACTTACTTTTATTTCGGCTACAATAAAATATTCAGTGAAAAAGGCTTATAGAATTCAAGTGAAGTTCTTTGTCTCGAAAATATTATTCTCTGTTAATGGAAAAAATATACAGGTTACCATTGGGATTTTTTAATTTTCTTTTAATTATATAAACTAGTGCTTGACTGCGATCCCACCTGATGGAAAGCAGTGAAACAATCATTGATGGTAAACCGCACTAATTTATTATGAGCCTATTCACTCTAGCCTTGAAGACACTTAAATTATAATCGGATGGGAAGACCGCTGCAGGTATTTTACTTTACTTATTTCTTGTTTCCTATTTGTGCTGTGTTTACTGGAGTTTTGAATGAAGACTTGTGGGGGACTATTATTGTTATTTATTTATTTAAACTTCATGTACAATGGCGGGAAATAAGCGGACTTTACGCTAACGCTTACGCATCTGCCTTGTAGCGTTAAGTCTGCTTATGTACCGCAGCTGTAGTTTTTTAAATGCAGAAACCAATAGTACATTGTTACTTTTTGCCGGAAATTCTTCAAAGGGCTGATGGTCAATCGACAGATTATTTTTATTCGTGGAATAAAATTGACGTCTGACAGATTGTGTATGGAAGAACTGTCAAAATATCAAAATAATTCCTCGGATAAAATCATCTGGCTTTGGAAAAATCAGCCGTTAGTCGTACACAAGTGTGAGCATTATGCTACCTTGTCTTGTCTTCCAATTTCTGGTGAAGATTTGCCATAATCAATCTGGAACTAGAATGCTTGTACCAAGTGATATTAAACTGAAATACTCATACATATTGGACTCCCGGATTTCATACTAAACTTTACTCAGACCTACACTTAAATCAAGATCCATTCTTGACCCTTAGCATATTAAGTTCACTTACATTCCGTCAATTAAACCCCATAAAAAGCATTTCACAGAGAAAAATAATTCGAAAAATTTTTGAAACCCCCCCGCATCAAACCTGTCTGTATTTACAGAGAATGGGAACACTTATCGCATCGTCGCCCTGCTAATGGACCGTCGGGGCCGGATGTATCGCTTTTAACGCAAATAACCGACGCCCTCGAATCGATTACGACCGCGAAATTGTTGGCAGAAATTCGGACGGCGATTTGTTTGTCTAACAGGTGAGGAGGGCTGGCTGCAGTTTTCGAGTGGTGTAGTTGTAATTGTTTGTGGTTTGAAAACTTGTGCGTTGTTAGGAGTGTTTGTATTCGTTGCGTCTTTATCTTACATGTGTTTGCATTCAGCAGGTATTGAATTAAAAAAATCGATAGATGTTTTTTAGTTTTAAATAATTTAGATGTGGTGATAGTTTTAATTCTTGGTATAAATTTAAATTCTTCTTTAATTATCTTGAGATCATTCAAGACGATTTTAACCTTTAGGTTTGAACCTGAACACTGAAAAATCAAATCATTCAGTTTAACTTGTATAATATGTCTTTAATTTCTGTAATTGGTTTTAAACCGTTTTAATAAAAGAAATAAATAAATAAAATAATGTAAGGTGAAAATAATGTAAAATTTTACTAACTGAAAAATAATACCACAACCTTCGTTATAGTTAATCGTCGTTTTCCAGTACGAGATTAAATGGCGTAGTGCTAATACGCCGATGTTTGGTAATAGTAACGCTCTAGATACAAGTCAATATTTGCGTGGAGTTTTTGTACGTTTTGTTACAAGTGGTGTTCGTTCGCTTTGGCACGTATTATTCACTGTATATACAGCATTTCAACAAATGGTTTGCGATTGAAAAAGGAGTAAAGTTCGACAGCCATTTTGTTTCTATTTTGCTATGGTGTCGTCTGCGCCACGTGACTATCGCCGCGGTGGCATCTTAGGGCGAATTTCACATATGAAAACTAAACGCGACTAGAACATCCAAACCGCTTTCATGAGCTGCCAGGGTCATCATTGTTACGGAAAATTGACACTTACAGCTCGTGATCGCGGTTCGTAGTAATATAAATTAGATCCTTCTTCATTGATAAATTAGGTTCAGCAACATTCATTACGTTATTTACGTTGTTGAGCGAACAAATGTTTCGAACATATGAAGCAATAGATTAGCAATGTCTTTCAAACTGCCTCATTGTTCTAGTGGTCGCAATTGTGACTGCTGGGCGTGTGGTCGTAGGTTTGAACCCCCGGTCGGACAATATAATTAAGTTTTCCAACAGGAAATTCTCATTAACATCTCGTAGCTGGTTTTCGTGAACAGTAAATGGCGTTAATTTCATTCCCTATTACATGGGTCCACGAGTTTACAGGTCGCGCTAAAGTGTGAGTGTGGGTTGAAAAGCAAGTTTAAAAATAACAACACACATCTATTTGTGACCCGTCTACCATTGTCATGTAAATAATTTATATTAAAGCCTTCAAACTCTCTAACTAGATCATCATCCCTTACGTATTTCAAAACACATGCATACATTAAGCTCTTTTGTTTACGGCGAGAGCAAGCAAAAATAGACTCTATTGGGCACTGTCATAGAAACCAGAGTTATCAAACAAAAGTCGCTCAAGCACCGTGTGTCCGACACATGTGCCCCAAAAGTCACTAGTAGGTACTTGATCGGCAGTTATATATTCCGGTTGAAATATGTACCAAAAGTGTATTGCTGCTTTTGTTAAATTGCAAAAACATGCTACATTGCCTTTATAAGCCGTAGGGACGCATAAATAAATTGATTAGCATTTGAAAATACTGTTGGAGCTGCTGAAGATTTTAAAATACTTTTTTTTTGCATTATATAAATTCAATCTCCTAGTATTGTATAATTGTATAGCACATGTGTGAGTACTTATGTACATACTATAAAGCTACCATTTACTGGGTACGTCTTTCAATGACTTGAATGTGCCCTGGCAGCAGAGAGTATGTCATGCTCACTCAAATGTCTCGCTGATGGTGGCGCGTGTCAACACATGCGCCACCATCAGCGAGACATTTGAGTGATCATTTGGCTCCCTTCAAAATGGTTGAGCTGAATGGTGCTAATCCATGCGTCATGTTCGTGAACGGGCGCCGTCAGTAGGGACTGGTCATCTCTTTGTTGCCATGGCTTATTTTAATCTAATTTAATATTTGAAGTGTTCTTATCTTTATTTTTTTTAACCTTTCATTACGGACGCTTTTAACGTTCTTCATCGTTCTCACATGCATGGTTTCTAACATGAATGATGTAACCAATGCTTTGTAACCATATATTGATTTAAAAGAGTGTCCATGGAGTTTCTTGCCCGTTCTTCTCCATAGGTACCCACGCTTTGGAATGGGCAACTAGCTTCATTTTTCTGACTGACCGACCCCTTTTTTTTTTGTGGATGGGAAATCATCAAATGACCCCTCCCGCTCTGGGTGGAGCGGAAGGGAGTGTCAGACTCTTACTGACTAAAACCCACCCGTGTTCCTTCCTTAGCCCTTTATGTTCCAGGGCAGCGGTAACCCTTTCGGACGATCCCGCTACCCCGGCAACTGACCGACCCCTTGACAATTCAAAAGTGCCTGTAATTGGTTTAATTGAAATAAATACTTTGAGTTTAAGTTTGAGTTTGAGTGGCCATACTTGTTACTTAAATGAGCGTCGTACCGTGGGCAGACAACCGGGCTACCATCTTGGGTACTGGCTAATAAACCACGTTATAAGCTATTATTAAACAGGGCTTATATTAAATAGGTATGATATGCCACATTCAGGGTGGCAGGGACATCGACGTGCAAACTGTTACCATGGATTCAGCACATGATTCTAGCGTAGATATTCCCTAGCGTGGTATTTTTTCGGCGGCTATCAAAAAAAGAAAAGATTGCAATTTTCTATGAAACAGCATATTGTTTTTCATTTACCGACGCGGCTAATAATTATGTATGTAAGGCTAATTTAACTTTTATCTATATAAATAAAAATTATTCACCGAAATATACATACGCGCATAACTTCCGATCGACTGCACCAAATTGGATAATGCTTTTTTTTGTGTTTGTTATTGTCAGAACAAGGTTTGTATACACAATTGGACCCGGTAGGTGGCGCTGCTTTTTTGGGCAGGACGACGCCTGCCGGGTCCGCTAGTTTTAAATAAATAAACATGTGGTGCGTCAATGTCTTGGCCACCCTGTATACTCAAATATTATATTCATTGATCAAATTACATATATTGTTTATGTAATTATTATGATTATATATGTAATTTGCCATACGCCCGATGGAATTTCCCATCGGCAAAATGTCGAACTTTCAACCCCGATTTAACCCTTTTAGGGATGAATTTTCAATAATCTTTAATGCAATGTCAAGTATGCTTCTGATTCATGTAGACACAGCGGTTCAGGCTGTGCGTTGTCTGTAAGTGAATGTATGGATTTAATATTTTACTAAGTAGATTGTTTGTGCTGACATGAGATAAGAAGATATTATAGGTATAGTCGATCTGTTCATTGGTTTACCGCCCTTAGGTTGAAAGTCACTTTCACATGACAAAACGCCAGGGTCTATTTTTGCTACATAAAAACACAAACAAATAATACATAGTTTTAACCCGCATCGCTCACAACTCTGCTGTTCCTTGTGTAAAACTTCTGATTTATTTTATTTGGTATGCCAAAGCGACGCCATCGCAGCAGGCCGAGACGAAGATGGCGAGCTTGAGTCTTACCGTAGGGACTGGCACTCGCAGAAGACAGAATTGTGTGGAAAAGGAAGAGGGAGGCCTTTGCTCTGCAGTGGGCATTACAGGCTAGTGAGATTAGATCAGATAGATTCAAAAACTATTTAGTCAAAGTAAAAGTATTATTACAATGTTAGTTCTATGATTCGTACCAGGAATATTTTATTTCAAGCTACGCTTAATGACACATAATGTTGTTTATACCTATAATTTATGTTCAGCCAAATTTTGAAACCCAGAATATCCAAACCCTGAGAATAAATTTTAAATTTTTGACAGATCTTCCATAAAAAAACTGGCAGACATAAATTTTATTCCAAGGATAACTGACGCTCTGAATATCTGGTCCAGTGAATTCGTGATTGTTTAGCGAAATAAATATTTTGAACCGTAGTGAAATTTCAATTAACTGGAAGTTTTTGTCAAAAGCTGTAAGTCAATTATTACGAGTTTGACTTTACTTCAAAAGGCTCCATGAACTAAGATGTGATTCGATTTGTGTTAAGCTAGACACATACATAGCTACGATATATTAATGGCGACGATATTGTTGGAACATTACCTATGAGCAATTCAATACGGAATTGTCTCTCGAGTTTACATGTAAGTACCTATGTGGTAACAAGTTGAGTGAAGTGATGCGTACGAAATCAAAATCAAAAGTAATTTATTCAAATAAGGTTGAGATTCTGTGCTTTCCGAACTTGAAAATTCCATAAGATAGTCCCCCAAGACCCTTCACTTCTTTTTCCTTCACTACATAACAGCATTATCTACTTTACTTTCAGTCTGATTGGATAACTAGGAAAATATTTAATCGTGTTGCTGGTGCTGACGATTATGTATGGAAGTGAACTTCGGGTGTGGCAAAGGAAACACGATAGTAAAATAAATGCGGTGGAACTGCGTTCCTGGCGAAGCAGGTGTAACTGTGAAAGATCGGCTGAGGAATGATAAGGCAAGGTTGAGGTTTAAAAGAAGATGAAGTGGCAACAATTGAAAAGAGTATACTTAGATGGTTTTGTCTTGTTAAGAGGATGAATAAAAAGCGACTAATAAAAGGATATGTAATATATATTAGTGGAAACTCCGGAGGGGACGCTCTAGAAAGACATAATTACAGTGACGTTATTTCATATTATTCCTTTAATCCCCATTGACGTCACTTAGAGCTAAAATTCGCAAATCCCCATCAGTGAAAAAATAAAATATAAACAACGAAATAATGTATAAGTCTTCATTTCTTATGGACATTGATTATATTTATAATCAAACAAATTAAAGTATTGGCTAAATAGATAGCTTAAGGGTAAAATATTTTAGCTAAATGAAATCACAGTCTACACTTTACTACAAATAATCTTTCAGACATCATTGTCAAAAATAGAGTTAGAAAGGTCAGGTGCATAGTACTGGCCACCGGCGTGGGAGTATGACCAGATGTATGAACGTAAACGAAGCAAAAGGAGTACATAGGGACCGTAGCAGGTGGCATTCTGTAGTTTCTGCCTGCCCCTTGGAAAGAAAGAAAGAAAGAAAAAGTATTTATTACGACTCGCACAGGAAGATCATAAAACTAAACTAAACACAATAAAAAAAAAAAAAAAACAAATTATATATATTTTTTTTAATATTTTTATTTATTTATCAAAAATCTCCAATTCCTATCATTACAGGTTGTACCTTATGCGATACCGTGGTCTTAAAATTAACATATACAATTTAAAATTATGAAAAACGTAAAATACTAGTAGTACTTATAATACATTTACAAATCATAACTACTTTACTAAATTCCCTATATACAAATAAAATAAAAACACAAAATATAGCCTACTCTAATCTACACTATAACATAAAAAGAACATCAGAAAGTAACAAAAAGAAAAATGAAACAGAAAGTCCTGTACGAAGCCAAAAGGCTCGTATCTCAGCATGATGCTACGACATTTAAAAAATAAAAGTCGCCGTGCTGGTATTCTGATAGGGCCTGCTGTGATGTCACGAGCAATTACAGTAATAAATAAATAAATAATTTATTTTAATATTTAAATTATATTTAAATTATATTTAATTTATTTAAATTATATTTCCCAATTATATTTAAATAAATATAATTGGGAAATGGATGAAATGGAGAGAAGATGTGATTGTATGTGGTGTATGTGTTTTTAACTTGCTGGCCAAAACCCTTCTGACTGTAGCAATTCGCATTGACATCAATTATATTCAGGTCGAAATTGATATATATTTACATGCCACTGGGGTGAATTCGCAAAAGTACCATTGTTTACACTGTGTTACAAACAATGATCTTTATGATCTTAAGACGTATTTTGAGCTATAATTTTAATCTTGTGTGTGTGACTTTGGCTATCGCATTTGGTTAAGACTTGTAGTGATATTTTTAGGGCATTTTCACTTGCGACTCTCAAGCCTAGAGTGTTCTTATAACTAAACGTAATAAGTAATAGGTAGACAATGGACAAATCATTTAAATAGGTATTGTCTTTTGGGAAGATCAACTGAACGATAGGTAGATTGTGTGAAAGATGATATCATCGGCGGACATGAGTACATGACGACTATAAGAGATGTAGGTACAGACGAAGAAAATTGTACTTGTACACCACAGACTACCTACAGCATTATCTCTTTCTCCCTGTAATCTATCTAAATGGTTTTTTTTAAAGATTGCTTTTAGCGACAAGACCGCCCATTTTTTTAGTAAAATTCATACATTTACGTCTGCAATTGGTATGGTGTACATAATAAAAATTATTCTATTGTCTTCGTACCTACATCCATTTCAGCCATCATCACATGTACGAAATCTGTCACATCAATGAAATAGGTAAGGGAAGAATGATGTTGAAAGAACCATAAGCTTGGAGTCATAATTTATAGCCCTTCCTTCTCACGCATAGAGGTATTCTTAGGTTACAAAGTTACGACACGCTCCAATTTAGAACCTTACATAATTACAGGAATCGCTTCTGAAACTTCTTCAAACCGCTGGCTCCCCCCTAAAGATTGAACTGTAATAACGTTTCCAAACCATGCCACGAAACTTAAACAAGTTATCGACTTCAAACAAGCTTCTATTATATTGTGTCGGAACTCATCACCACAGTATTCGGTGCTACATGGGTGAACAACTTCGATCCTCGAACTTCTTTGAATCTATGCTGCCTCTCTCTGCGTCCATTACATGATCTTCTTTCGTGTCTAAGCTATTTGGGAAAGATTATTAGCTCATGCCGATCAGTATAGTCTGTACCAAAAGAGAGATGAAAATGTAAGCAAATGTTTAGATAACGTACCTACTATAGATCACAATTAGAGTTGCCACTTACAAATTGAATGCTTTGATTTGTTTATTTGAATACTTAAAACCGTAATTCTTATTTTAAGAGTTGATTTTTTTATTCGACGAATAAAATGTATCTGTCGATTGAATAATCAGCCCTTCATCAACATAAAGATGAGAAATCAGATAGAGAGAGTCTGATAATGATTTTCATTTGACAATTGCCTCGGAAAGCACGTTATGCTGTTGGTCCCGGCTGTCATTCGTGGATCTTTGACAGTCGCTTCGGGTCGTCAGACACCCGAAAGTCTGACAATCAGTCTTATCAAAGGGTATCGTGTTACCCAGTAATAGGGTTGTGGAAGTCAGGTAAACAGTCGCTCCAAGTAAAATACTGGTATCCAGCTGCATCCGGTTAGACTGGAATCTGACCCCAACATAGTTGGAAAATGGCTCGCCAGATTGAATCGAGGTTAATTTTATAACCTCAATTTTCGTTGATGATTTTTCAATTACAATGTAATAATGCTATTCAAACCGTAATTGTAGAAAAAAGTAGTGAGATATAAAGTTGAAACCTAAACACGCGTAAATATGTTACTAATTCGATTTAAAAAGTGATTGCTTAAGAATTAAACCTGGACTTTCATTGGATACTTTAGGATCAGACTATAGGCTGACTGTCCAAGATGTGCCATCGATTGTGGACGGTCTTTTCAGTTGTTGTAACTTACAGCTCAGCAATGTAAAAATGTTCCCGAACCTTCATCCGGTACCAATATCAGGAATAGGTGTCAACGGGAATATACGAAATTGACGCTAAAACGGTGAACGCTTGGCTATATTTTTGAGGTTGGCAACTTTGGTTAATCTGTCTTTGTACCTTCATTATGAGTTCGGTAGAATAAGGCCCACAAACTCCTTAAGGCTGTGCACAGACTGAGTTAAACCATCCTATAAAATACAGATCATGGTTCTATAAAAACAATGATAATAAGCAACAAAACAGTCTTATACACAAAGTTGTCAAAATGTAGATCGAACCGTAATTAAAAACTTTCAAAAACTAGTCGCAGTCTCATCTCAACGACAATAAGAGCCAAAAATTTAGGGAAATTAGAGGTATTTTTAATAGATTGAGGCTGAGATCATAGGGGTAATTCTTTCATTAAGAACGTTCGCAGTCTGATTTCAGTCTCAATCTGTCAAAAATACCTCTAATTTCCCTACATTTTTGAGCAGTTTTTAACATTGATTGTCGCTAAGATGAGATTGCGACTAGATTTTGAACGTTTTTAATTACGTGGACGTTCCTAAAATTACGAGAATAAATTGCCGCTCAGTTCTGTTGATGATACAAAATGGTTTTGTTTCATAAATGAACGCCATCCAGTACCGGTGGGTCGACGAAAATAAATACCCCTACATAACACCCGAGTGACGAGAATGAGGCGTCACCCCTTTCAAATAAAGAATGTTATCGCACCGTACCATCGACATTTTAATTACTTTTTAAATTTAAATAGGTTGATTAACTTTCAAAGGAGGAATGATTAATGTTTATTTATGAAGTATGAGGTATAAGTTACTTTACAAGTTTGTGCCTACTACATTAAAAGGATTGATTGCTTTAGGAAACAATTTTTCATACTTAAATGTGGAGCTGTCGTGTGAATTGGTGATTTTGTGGGGCTACCCAGAAAAGTCGCTAATGTCGGACAGCTTAAATGGAGTGTAACCTACATTAGGTTGATAATAGTGGTGTAGCTTTAATGAAGGTACCTACAAAAATGGTATGATTTAAGTTTTGCTTTAAAAAGCTAGTGCATATATTATTTTTTTATGCAAGGAATAAAATAATAAAATTGTTGATACCTCCAATGGTTTAACACTCACGGACGTAATGTAAAACTAACAAAATTGATAGACATCCATTGAACCGTGACGTAGATCCTCCATAAATACTCAATTTCAAGGAAAAAATCTACGAAACGCCTCGTAGTAGGTATGATTAAATTTATGGATCGTAAAAATTCTTTGCAGAATCTTTATCACCGAGTAGCGAGTTTATATCTATGTCAAACCTCCATAAATCCCGAAAATAAGAAACACGAGGCACAAAAAACTTTCTTTATCAAATACACTGAGTAATCCATGAGCCTTTTAATATTTGTTTTTTTTTATATATATTATATATTACTAGTCAAAATTGTACGAAACGTTTTCAAAACTTACCATCGAGATAATCCCAGTACAATCAAACATACAATCGTCAAAAGTCTAAACACACACACTAAACCGGCATACTCCATTGCACTTTTACATACACAGTAACTCACTTATACTACAAATTCGAATTATCGTATACACTACGCGAAGAGTCGATCGCGCAGAAGACTGTTTCAATAAAATTGGACAATATTTTTTACATCGATTTCGGTACACTCACGCGGGATGGGGAACGTGTTATAATTTAAAATATTATTGTTAATTTTTACATCGGTAGTATCGAGGGCGCGGCTATATCGCGGTGCGGCAAGGCGCGCCGCTCCACTGACGGCGTTTGACGGGGACTGGGCACTGCGCATGCCTGCCCGCGCAGCCTCGTCTGAAAAGAGATGAAAATGGCGCGTGCCGATTGTTAGCGAACGGACGCCGAATTGTGACGAATATTTCTCAGCTGCCGTGACGCGGCCCTCGTTAACGGTACCTCCGTAACGTCGTACGGCGATAAATCGCAGTTAATTCTGTTATTGTGTTACGGATTTATGGGTATGTTGGCTTATTTTGAATACGTATTGCTGAATAATGGCGGTGTGTTATCTTATGAGAACACACAACGTTACGTTTTTGCGTTGAGATAAATTAAAACGCGCCGGTTTCCTCAGACGAAATTTTACCAACGTCGCGTCGAAGATTTCACCCAAGATAAAGCAGTACTACATTTATGATTGGAAACTTTACCTTAGCATCATATAAGCCATATCATATGGTACATAATTTTAAAAATAATTATCATCGTGTCTATCCTAAAGAGGCGTGCAAATAGCCTTCCAGTTGAAAACTAGCCAGCACAATCGCCACACAAACTACTGTCACTGATCAAAGATTCAATCCGTATTATCCAAATCCCAACTTCCCCGACCGAACTGAAGACAAATTTCCTTTTACTATCTAATCACATATGTAAATTTGGTTCCACTCCAAATTGCCTTACTGAAAAAGTTTTCGCTTCGAACCCAAAGTCAGCGAAAACCGGAGGCTGTTGACTCTATAGCCGCTCGGCTAAGTTCGGGCGTCTTCGGTTATCATCGGTCGCTCGTAAACGGAACGCTATTTTTATGAGTACACAGTTACATGGTCAGACCACGTTATTTTTACGTTTAAGTAAGTCTCTATGTTGTTTCTTTCAAGGTTGATTTTCACTTGTGTTGGAGGAAGTCTAGTTGGGAGTGAGCAAAGAATCGGACCGTGATAGCCTTTTCTGAATTTTTTCCGGCTATCTTTCTTGGAGTAAAAACATAAACATGTGTGTGCTGTGAAAAAAAAATATTTGTACGCGCTTTTTGGAAGTTTGTATGGAAATGCGTGCTGTACTTTTTAGGTTGAGGGTTATTGATGATTTACACAATAGCGAGCTAGGGAAGATACAAAAATCTACGGAATAAACATGACGCTTGGCAAACTTAAACAGGGAGGACGTAAAATTATAAATTCTTGAAAAGTATAAATATTTACTCTGCGTCCAATTGTATAAGCCACCTTGTTCAAAAGAAAATATAAATAAATGCATTCATAATTATCCTGAATATACATCTGTTACTTAAAAAAATAACTAATGGCAAGATGTGGAATGGATCCACATCTCGCCGGCCAAGCACTATTAATATTAACTTAAGTACTCAAATAGATCTACTTAAATTATTATGAAAAATGCTTGGCAAACAGAATAAAATAAAAACAGATAAATGCAACAAAAACAGTATAATCACACTAATGGGCCGCATTACTAAGAAATGTTTATTTAATATTTTAAAAAGGTTTTATCTTCGGCTGTACAATGAACTCGAATAAAATTATTTTAAAGACATATTTAAAAAATAATCCTGTACCGAGTTTCACGCGTATCTCGATATTACGAAACATAATAAATACAAACAACAGACTAATCGAAATGTTAAAATAAATTGAAAAAAAAAATGCTGACATTATTTTGACTGTCAAACCATAATGGCTACTAACACGGAATTTCAGTAAATTAATAGATTCACCTAATAACGTGCACACTTGACTACTCTTGAAAATGTTTAAGGAATCAAATGACGTTTAGTTAATACTTCCTAACAATAATACTAAATATTATTTGGCCATGTAGTCTTACGAAAAAAAAATTGAAAATAATGATGAAAAAAATGATGAAGATGCTTAAGAAAAGTGACAGTACTTGAACTTGATTCTCGTAATTTTAAAAACGTTCACAGTCCAATCTCAGTCTCAATTTGTCAAAAATATAATCAATCAATCATTTATTTTGTTAAGCATAGGTATGGTTACAGATATTATATAGTCTAGATACGTGCACTATGTTTTACCATTTTTCTCTAATATCCTTACATTATTGACAAGTTTTTGACATTGATTGGCACTGAGATGAGATTGTGACTAGATTTTGAACGTTTTCAATTACGGGAATTGGCCTTCAGGTCTTTATCCAATCTGTTTGCGACCAAAAGAAGAGCAAAGAAAACCAAAATCTTTATAAAAAAATCTGCACAGCGCTTAAAATAGAAGGGACCTAAGTAAGTATATTTTATTCATAAAACGACTCACGAAAACCTTTTTATACATGGAGATATGAGAAATTAATTATCTTTCTTTACTTCGCTCGAATAGAATTAATTCTATTGTTACCGTCCCTTTAAGGTCTGATCCGGCACGGGAGGAAGCTCAAGATGAATTTATGATAATCTGATTATCTTAAAGTTAAATATGGATTGGGGATCGGCGATTTAATATTATTCGTATTGTCCGGTATTTATGCGTAGTTATCGCGTATTTGTATGCTGCTCGGGTAGTGGGGTGGAAATGTGGAGTTTATCTGATGTTTGGTATCTTGGGGTCGTCGGTACAGCCGATTGGTGAAATCACTATGGGTAGTGTGTGTAATACTCTTAACACACATATTCTGACTGGAGCAATGCCATTCAAAATGAAAGTAGCTGGTATGGCTGTGAAAGTCATATTTAATTTTTCATCAAATTAAAAGAAAAATAATAGAATAAAATAGACATTCGTTTTGCAAATATGGGTAATACATAATAGGTTTTAAAATACAGTAAAACTCAGCTATATTTCACCATTCGGCATGCAACATTTATATTATTAGCATTAACTTAAGTTTAGCCAAAAGACAGTAGGCCAGATCCATCAATCCAAAGCAATTTAGGCAATTCTTTGGTCTGATAAAAATTCAGTCACACTGTAATACGTTTTACTCGTATCTATCAAAAATTTACGTAGTCTAGTCTTAGTCAGCACTGTTGTTAAGTCTTTCCACCCACTTGGCAATTATATAATAATAATAATCTTTATTCATGAATATAATTGATTGTAAATAATTGGGGTCATAGACATAGACACTTCTGCGCGCCAAAGTAGTCATAATACTAGTAATAATTTGGTTACTGTTGCCAAATAATTAACGCAACGGTTTTAGGTATGAAAAATAACTTTCTGTGGTTTTTCTAGAGTAGGTACACTGAATCAATAAGTCTAGCAATAATTGAGTTAAAACCGGTTAACAAGTCTCAAAACTTTTAAGAATCAACACAAAACGTAGTTACTATTTAATCGCATGAGGTGGCAGTTCATAAAAATAAACACATTGTTACTTTAATAAACCACTTAACAGCCCTTCAATTTGCAGCCCTCGGGCACTCAACAAAGTTAACGGTAACACTTAAAACTATCCAACGCTTGTCTATTAGACATCACTAAACCGTCCATAATTAAAAACATTCCACAAAATTGTTAACAATTATGTTAACGACTGTAAATGACTGTACCACAAAATAGATTGGTACAGAAGATTGGCTCCATACAACAAGCGAAAACGTTTGTACACATAGACACGCTTCACGTAGAGGCACGAGCATAAGTATGTATACAGTTGGTTTTATTAAAAAGCGATTTACTCCTTTATTTTTGAACGAAATTTCATGTTGCTACGGACATAGTATTTTCGAACCCATAGGTTTTTGCAATGTGTCGTATTTCATTGTTGTTTTCGATAATTCGCGCAAAAATCGCTTGTACATTCACGAGCACTAATGTGCACGTGACTGTACAGCGACTGCTAAGTGTACTCGCAATCACGATTATCGTCTGTTTGAAAAGCATCTGATGAAAATGTAAATAAACGGATTAGAAAAAGTACCAGTGAATGCCAGTTTGTAAACTTAAAGTGGTTTTTCATTTGATAATTTTATAACCTCAATTTTTGACAAAATTTATTCAATTACAATTTAATAATGTTATTTAAACAATAATTGATTGATTGATACAAAAATTAAAAGCGTACGTACCCTGTACGTACTCGTCTTAGTGTGTGTGCGACTAGACTTGTTGTATTTGTATGGAGCCAGCCTTCTGTGCCTATTTATTTTGTGGCGGCACCCTCGAACAATTTAACCAGAAGTATTTGTGGTACTTAGCGCATAAAACTAATGTGCTTGTCAGCACTCATTTTAGTTTGTACTATAGTTGGTAAGCCCTCTTGAAAAGTAAAACTATCAAAGAGTAATAGACTTGAATTCTATGCTACAAAAGGGGTCTTCTATATCCAGAAGAAATAAAACAATACATAAATGCAGTTCGAATTGTCAATTTCAGATTTTTAAAAGTACATCCGATATATTAGTAGAACCGGAAGGTTTCCGAGCAGGCTTTCAAAATCAAAATAAAAATATTTTATTTCACATAAACCTACATGGGCACTTATGTTACGTCAGAAGCTAGGTGCACGGTTCCAATTGGTCGTGTCATATGGAGAAGAGCCGGCAAGAAACTCCACGTTACTCTTTTAAAAATAATTGGCTTTTACAATGTTTGCAAAATACAGTGTTAGTAGGACTTTAAGAAAGAACATAAGAGTATGAAATTAAAAAGAAATGACAGTAGATCAATAACTGCTCCAAGGTAGCCTCTAACCTTAAATGTTAAAGACAAGACCTCTTGTCCTGAGTCTATCACAGCCACATTTACTGAACTAAGACATTTGTTAAGCGTTATGTTGGCTACGCAGTAAGGGGTATAAGTAAATTGTTAATTTCTGGAACGTTTGACCCAATTCCCAGCTTGCCGGCAGTGGACACAGACTATGTATAATGGACAGATGAGACAAGTTTGACATAAAAAAACATAAGTAACATAACATCAGACGGGCAATTCTCGTAATCTTAAGAATCTTAATTCTTAAAATCACCTGTAATTTCTCTACATTTTCGACAAGTTTTAGACATCAATTGTCACTGAGATGAGATTGCGACTAGATTTTGAACATTTTTAATTACGGGAATTGGCCTTCAGGTCCTTATCCAATCTGATCAGACAGTATTTACATTATGATGTTTAAGCCACATTGGTTCTTGTCTAGATTTGAACCCACAACCTTGTTCATGAGATGCGAGGCCTTTAACCACTGGGCCATCACAAATTTCAGTAAACAAGCGTAGTGACAATTATAGGACCAACGACTAGGTACAATAGACTAGAACCTTCTCCCTTCTGACTTACTCTATGCCCCTTAGCACAGCTTTCATGCACTGCTTGACTTATGATTTATTTTGCAAATACGTTACTATTGTAACTGCGAACTGTTGGCTTGTTTTGTTCGTATTTATGACATCATGACACACGTGGTGCATTCTACGAAGTGGCACTTGTTTTATATAATCCATGGAGCTAGATAATGATGCCATGTAGAAGTTGCAGCAAAATGCAAGTTCTAGATTGAGAAGAGAATATAATTCCAAAAATCATCACCATCATCATCATTTCGGCTGAAAGGCTTCCACTGCTGGACAAAGACCCTAGACTCCCCCAAGTACCTGCACTTTAATCGGTTCGGACCGAAAGACGTAGCGTTGGAAGGCGTCCCATAAGGTGGACTGAATGATGACCTGGTAAAGGCCGCAGGAATTCGCTGGATGCGTCCAAAAATAACAAAATCTATTATAAAGCTTATGCAAAGTCGCGGATTGATGCAAGTGACATTGCGGTCATTATTATCTATTATTGCAACTTAATTCCATCTGGAAATATAATAGGGGTTAAAGTATGAAATTGCCGTTTCATTGTAATAGGTACTTCGAATGGACATAAAACCTTCATGGTTTGATATTTTTGAGTGAAACTTTTTTCACATGGTACTCGTAGGTACCATGTGAAAAAAGTTTCACTCAATGTTGCGTTTGGAGAGGGGACTGCTAATGAACGCACCGCGCGATTTTGGTTTAAACGCTTTCGTGATGGAAAAGCAAAGCTTACCAATAAAAATGTAATGGTAACTGTTTGGTGGTCTCAGCATGGTGTTATTCACTATAGCTTTCTCCGATCTGGTCAAGCAATAACGGCAGATGTCTACTGTGCCGAACTCCGAACAATGATAGCAAAACTAGCAGTGAAACAGCCCCGACTCATGAATCGATCTTCACTATTATTGCTCCATGATAACGCGAGACCTCATACAGCACGAGAAACCGTTTTAACTCTACAGGAACTGCAATTAGAAACCATTCTTCACCCTCCGTATTCGCCAGACCTTGCTCCAATGGACTATCATTTTTTTCGTGATTTGGACAATTTTCACATTTTAGATCACGAGAGTTCTATCGCAAAGGCATAAATGACCTTCCTATTAGATGGTAGCAATGTATAGATAATAATGGTAATTATTTTGAGTAAATAAATATGTTAAATTAAAAAAAAAAATAACAATTTTTCAGTACAAATCGGCAATTTCATACTTTAACTCCTAATACTTAGGTACACATAATAGTGTTTCAAGTTATATCTCTACACCAAAAATCAGTCAGAAGCCGGACCGGTAGTTCTATAACCGATGACATCAACCTCAGGGATTTGATATCTGTCAGCACAAAGGATACGCTGCACCGATGTTATCGACAGACTGGCACGATAGCTGCATGTAAGTTTTTAGAAATAACTCGAGCCTCATATACCTAGTGCATAAGCTTGGATTTCACCAACTAATCTAAACATTGATTTGGTAATGAGTGTTTAATTGTTTCAGTATGTGTTTTAAAAATACGGAGTGTTTTTTTTTCGTACACCATCGCCTTTCCGACGCACTTAGAGGTAAGGTAAACAAAAAGGTTTGTTTATCTGTTTTGCTTGCGAATATCGAGGAATTACGATGCTAAGCAACTGCTTACATATTAAGTATAAAAAGCCAGCCGTGCAACTCAGACTCGCACGAAAAGGGTTCCGTACTACCAAACAAAGTACTACATTAAACATTGTTTTAAACACGTTGCTTGACCAGGGTTAATTTTTAACTTTATTTTATTTTTATTATTTAATTTTGTTGTTATAGCAGCATCATAGAAATACACACTGTGAAAATTTCAACTATCTAGCTCTACGGTTCATGAGATATAGCCCGCTGACAGACAGACTCTCGTGTAGCGACAAGTAAAACTGAACTTTTAAAGTTAAGGGTAAAATTAAATTAAAGAAAGGGAGGTAGAAAACAATTAAGGGTATGTTTATAAGAAAATAAAAGATGGAGATGAACTGAAGAGTGGTGTGTAGTATGTGGAGGTGGGGTGTATGGATGACGATGCGTGATAGGTGGGCTGAGGAGGCTGAGGTGGAGATCCAGTTGAAGGGAGGTAGATGCGAGGCAGGAGCCGGCGACAGGTGCAGGAACAGGTATAGATGCAGTAGCAGGCGAGGGCAGGTGCTGGTGCGTGTGCGGCACGGAGGACACCCGTAGGAGGGTCCACTCAGCAGGGCAGGATGCAGCACGGCAGCAGGAGAGAGAGGCACGGCGGGGACGCTGTCATGCAGCAGGGTAGGACGCAGCACGGCAGCAGGAGAGAGAGGCACGGCGGGGACGCAGTCAGCCCGCCAGGTGAGGCGGCCCTCGGGTGAGGCGCGGTCCAATAGTCTTAGGACCCCTTCACGGAGGACGGAGGAGGCGTAGGCAGGGTCCGACAGGTACCAGAGCGGAGAGGTACGCTGGGTATTCCCGGATAGGTAGCCCTGGAGTATCAGGCTTTCTAATGTATTTGCTTTAGATGCGAATCCCGAACTGATCCTTGCATTGCGTGGATCTATAAAGTCAACTCGTAGAATAACATAATGTAGAAAATATGAATTTGAGATATGAAATTGGCCAGTAATTAATTTTAATAAGTATTCATAATATAATCAGCTAAAAAGATACAAGCAGGTAAGGATTTGAAAGAAAGGTTGCCATGGCGACGTATTAAACGTCGATGCTGTCATTATATATTATTAATAAAATACAATAAAATCTATAGTTATTTTGTATTAGAAGTATAGTGTTTATAGGAAAAATGATATCCATCAATGTGGGCGAAATTACCAACCCTTGGATGTCACTAAATCGTCGTAGTCTCATGTTAAAGTTGGAGTTGTGTCTATGTACT
Organism: Apamea epomidion; assembly: GCA_947507525.1. Taxonomy (NCBI): domain Eukaryota; kingdom Metazoa; phylum Arthropoda; class Insecta; order Lepidoptera; family Noctuidae; genus Apamea; species Apamea epomidion. The sequence goes on from OX382226.1 coordinate 1,433,629, forward strand.
GATTGTGGATAAAACGTGTCGTAAGAAATAATCAGAATAGCACCTAACGGTAACAGAATGCTTGTTCTGACCTGGAGGTATGAATGAAGATAACTGTGAGTATGTACATTATGTTACAAGACGGACAGTTGAAGGGACGGAAAGAGGAGGCTTAGTTATAGGGTGCCGTTGACAACCTTAAGGTACGGAACCCTAAAAATTTACCAACCAATTATAAAGCATTTTATACTTACAACATGTAAAAAAAAACCTGTCCGATCCGTGAGGGTGTTATAAAGACTCTTGCTAAGAGTATCTAAGTGGTAATTTTCAGAAAAAATAAAAAATATCACGCATTTTTTTTTAACTGGCGAATTTTACCTTGGCAAACGAGGGGCATGGGCGACCATCGTGTAGCGGGTGTCTGCAAGTCATAACTCTCCCCCTCCCCCTCCCCCTCGTCCTCTGTTAAAAAGTTGCTAATGAAATTGGGGTAATTTTGGTACTCAAAACGTGAAATTTAAACAGCAATTACTTTTTTATTTTTGATAATAAGAACATTTTTATTACTTTTTAGTAATGTTATTGCAGTAGGTACCTATGTGCTCCGTTAGGGTTGGACAGGGTTTTTATCTGACATTGATATATACGGTATAAAATGCTACAATAATATTATTTGGTCAGCTGTTGTGTCAGATTTTTATATATGTACTAGCTGCGCCCCGCGGTTTCACCCGCATAAGTTTCGATCCCGTGGGATTATCGGGATAAAAATAGTTAAAGATAAAGATAGATAGTATCCTACTTGTTAATCCTGGTTATAAACTATCTGTGTGCCAAAGGACGTTATCCGGAATCGCCCTGTGCACAAAAAATATCGGACATACACGATAATTAACTGTCTATTTTATTACATTAGTTGCAAATACTTTTGTAACATGGACTAGCTGCATGCCAAAAAGAACATTTAAAAGTATTTTACGCGACTAATAATATTAATCGCCGCCATCTTCGCCAAACGTCAAGTCGTATCGAAAAAGATTAGGGATGCCCAATCGATTGCAATCGATCGATCGAATTTTTAATGAATTGTTGCATGTTTTTGAATCTGAATCACTAGAACATTCACTCAAGAGCTCAGCCATTTATCAATGCACACTAACGCCATCTATCTACCGCCCTACATCACCACTATCATTTATGGAGACAGCATTATTTTTATATTAACACACACAAACATTTTGTTGTCTCATTCCAAAACCAAAGCTAAGAATACAGATAACTAGGGCACGCCACGATAGCGGCGGTAAGACCCCTCTTTGAGGAGTGGCTAGAGAGGCGTCACGGCGCTCTCACCTACCGCCTGACGCAGGTCCTCTCCGGACACGTATGTTTCGGGAGGTTCCTGCACATAATCAGGCGGGAGGAGACGCCCGGGTGTCATCACTGCGAGGATCGCCCCGAGGACACGGTGGAGCATACGGTGGAGGTCTGCCCCGCTTGGGCAGAGCACCGCCGTGTCCTCGTAGAGGCGATCGGCAGCGGCGGTGACCTCTCGCGTCCGGCCCTGGTGCAAGCCATGGTCCGGGGCGAGAGGGAGTGGGAGGCGGTCACCCCCTTCTGCGAGACAGTCATGCTAGCGAAGGAGGTGGCGGGATGGGCGAGGGAGAGATCCTCACGCCTCAGCCGCCGAGGGAGACGCTCCGGGCGTCGGGAGCCGCGTGACGACTCCCGGCCACCGTAGGCGCGGGCCTGCGGGCGGAGAGCAATGGATAGCTCTCCGTCCGATCAGGACCAGGCCCGTGCCGGACGGTGCGTATGTGTTCCACGTGCGCCTCAGAGAGATGTCAGCGTAGTTGACGGGGCCCGACAGGGCCGAAGCCTGCCGGGGTAGCGGGATCGTCCGAAAGGGCTACCGCTGCCCTGGTACATAAAGGGCTAAGGAAGGAACACGGGTGGGTTTTAGTCAGTAAGAGTCTGACACTCCCTTCTGCTCCACCCAGAGCGGGAGGAGTCATTTGATGATTTCCCATCCACAAAAAAAAAAAAAAAAAGAATACAGATAACTATGTTAATTAGATTATATGCATTTAAAAAATGCAATGCAATTACATACACTTAGGCTTTAGAAAAAAAACTGCATAGATACCTCATTATCTAGGTAGGTACAAAAAATAGCTAAATGTATTATGTTATTGTTTTTTGTTTCTCAAAAATCACTCGGAGCTATGAAAAACTATACCTAATATTCGTTGTTATGGTTCGATTATAACCTCAAACCCTGATACGTTTTTTTGAAATATATCTATTCTGCAGCTAGTCCGCTATACAAATAAGATCTTATTGGAGTTTACTAATGATCGACAATACAACACATAATTTTCCGATGCTCTTGGTTCCAGGGCGAATAATGTATGGGCGCAGAGCAATGTCCTTTCATCCAAATCCGTTCAGTGGTTTTGGCGTGAAAGAGTAACAAACATCCATACAAAGTTTCGCGTTTATGATATTAGTAGGAAGTAGGATGCATTGTATGTGGCTAAGTAATAACAGCCGCACAGGTTGATCGATCAGGTTAAGCTACGCTTGCCGCAGTTGTTCCGTGGATTGGTGATCATCTTACATATTAAGACACCTCCGTACTTCGGAAAGTAAGTTAATAAGTTGGTCCCGGCTGACATTCGTAGATCTTTGGCAGTGGTTCTGGGTGGGCCCCGAAAGTCTGACAACCAGTCTTATCAAGGCATCGTATTACCCAGTAACTAGGTTGTGGAGGACAGATAGGCAGTCGCTCTATGTAAAATACTGGTATTCAGCTGCATCCGGTGAGACTGCAAGCCAATCCCAACATGGTTGGGAAAATGCTAGGCAAATGATGCAAATGTTGTATGTATTGTATTGTAACACAAACTCCTCAAGATTATCAATTCTCTCAGTCAATAAGATGTAAACTGGCCGGGATAAAGCTGGTCGGGATTCCCCAAGCACTGGCTAACATTACAGAGCAGCCGCAATCATTTGAATAGAGACGATACACTGTGGCTCGGCTGCATATCCTGCTGCCTCGAGGCTTTATAAGCCTTGGTGCAAGGCATAAACTTATGCTGAGGCGGACAGCAATATCAACAACTTGTGACCCGCCCTTGCTTCAAACGGTTTTTAGAACTTGACCAAACGTCGAGATATCTTTAGTATAAATGTAAGTATACACCGTTAAATTTTGATCGTTTTAATTCTTAAAAGGGGTCATTGTACTCATCATTATGAACAACTTTTACTACAGGACCAACCCTGAAATCGTGAAAAAAAAATCAGTCAATCCATAGATTTATGTTCGCATAACTCGACATAATGTATGGATCAACTGATTTGTTTTCACGATTTCAGGGTTAGTCCTGTAGTAATAGTTGTTCCCTTTTAAGGATGAAAACGATCAATATTTAACGGTTTATAGTAACATACACGTAAACCTTCCGGAATAAATTCCCTTAATGATGGTGAAAATCGCATGAAAATCCGTTGCGTAGTTTGAAAGAATAAGGCGGTCACACGAAAAGCGACTGCAATTTATTATAATTAGGTATGTATAGAAATAAAATAGATGTCTATACAGTGTGTAACTGAATTAATGCCCATTATGAAAGTTACACACTGTATAGACATTTGCTGGTCAGTACTAAGTCGTATGTTGATTAAAATATGATTCGCGGCCGTAACAAATATGTATTTACAGAATTATAATCATTAAAGTCATCAACACCACTCTCTAAGATTAAATAATCCTACCGAAGGACTATTTCATGAAATCTTGACATTTTAGGATTATGCTAACTTAACAAGTGCGGCTGCCAATCATATTTTAATCAACGTACAACTTATTACTGACCAGCAAATTGCAAAAAACTTAAGAAAATTTGAATTTCACGGGCTACCTTGGAGCATCCACCTTAACGATAAAGGGAAATATAAAGTAATGAGGAAACCTGAAATACAAAGACTTACTGACTGACGCTGCCTTGTTTGTCATATTAATTGGTCGACCTGCTCGTTATCCCGCTTTTCATTGGACCATTCAAAGCCAATCTTGATAGCAGGTAATAAAGTTTTAACCTCGGCTAAAACTGCAAATCCCATAGGATCAAAATCTCATTGAAACTCGACTAAAATGTGAATTTTATAGTGTTCCGTTTCAACTGAACTTTTTCATTGTTTTACAATCCTCATTTACTATTGGGAATTGGATTTTTCAAAGCCAAACAAATCATTTTAATTTTAATACAAACATTCAAACGGAACTGTTGAAAAATCTTATTTTTTATTGATAATTATTTATTTATTTATTTAAGGACTTTAGAAGACTTACAGCTAAATACAATAGTGATAAATGGCAGTATGATAATCTGACAGCCAACTACAGGTCTTCATGTCTAGAGCTTGTCTGGTATAAAAGTACTGTGCAACAAAATATACACACTGCAAATATTGCAAAAAAAAAAAAAATTGCAAGTAGATCATTACCTAAAATATGTAAAAACTAATATAATTGCGGCAGGTTATTTCCCATCAAACCAAGATGTTAAAAATTCTATTTAAAAGATAAAAAGAAAACATTACAAAGTCTGAAAAATTCAATCTTTAAAGAAATTCATTGCTAAACACTTGTTTGCCGAGGTCACACTTGTTTTTAACCCCCGACGCAAAAACGACGGGGTGTCATAAGTTTGACGTCTCTCTCTCTCTCTCTCTCTCTGTGTGTGTGTGTGTGTGGGTGTGTGTGTGTGTGTTTGTGTGTATGTCTGTCTGTGGCATCGTAGCTTCCGAACGGATGAACCGATTTGAATTTTGTTTTTTTGTTTGAAAGGTGAATTTGTCGTGAGTGTTCTTAGCTATGTTTGATGAAAATTGGTCCAAGATGGCCGCCGCCACAAAATGGTGGATTACATATTTTTTCACAACCCCCTCAATATGGGTATCAAATGAAAGGGCTTGATTAGTAAAATACACTATGATAAATTTCAAATCCAATTTTTCACAACTCCGTCTATATGGGTATCAAATGAAAGGGCTTGACTAGTAGAATACTATACACTATGACAAATTTCAAATCCAAGATGGCCACTACCACAAAATGGTGAATTACAAAAAACCTGATTAAATACCAAATTACCTGAATATTAAAACGCAAGAAAATAATAGGAATGAAATAATAAGGAGTCCCTATAAAAAGCATGAAATAAAAAATTTAAAAAAACCCTCGACAACTTACGTGACCCTATAAAAAAATATCTTGCAATTATGACCCTACGTACGAAATTACGTATGAAATTTTTTGTTTAAATATTGTCCTGTCGGGGGACCGCTACTATTTTAAACTTTAACAGAACGTTTGGCTAATACACAACATTTAATCAAAAAATTTCATACGTACTTACGTAGGGTCATAATTTCAAGGTTATTTTTCTTTTTATAGGGTTTCACGTTATCGAGTTCTTTTTTTTATTTTTTATTTAATTTTTAAAAAGATCAAAGTCGAACTGTTTGCACACCTTATTAAAATACCTACTTATACGCACAACGTACCTACGAAGTTTATAATACAATAGAAGCGAAGACAAAACTGTACATTGAATATTTAAAAAAAGTAATTGCTGCGATGTGTAGGAACGAGTTTGATGAGAATAAAGATTTTGAAATGTTTGTCCGTTTATCTGTTTGTCTGAATATACATATGTTCCGGATTGGTGCAAAAACGGCTACACAAGTTTGGATGAAGCACAAAATTGAATATAGCTTATAACCACTTTCTTTTTTTTTTGTGGATAAGTTCTCATGGATACCCTCCGTCTGGGAAAAACGGGGGGTTATGTCGGACTCCTACCGACTAAAACCCCACGGTTCCTTCTGGTAAGAAGAGGGTACCATGAATTGGGGGCCCGGGAGATACTTGTACATTCGCCGTACCCCCGACTGGTATCAGCCCGCCATGCCTAGCGGGCCCCATCACAAAGTGCGGCCGATACCATGATCGCACGTCCTTCCATTAAGGCGCGCATACTGCGTGCCACCTCTTTGAGCCTGACTGCTCGAGCGACGACACAGCCCCAATTTCGCCTCCCGCTGGTCCCTTCTCAGGGTGGCCGGAGATTATTAAGCGTCCTTCGACGCCCAGCTGCTCTTCTGGTGCAGGTGGAATGAGAGGTATGCTCTCTCTCCCTCTCCGCCGCCTCCTTTGCATACATCACCTCTTCGCAAAAGGAGGCCACAGCATCCCATGCGTTTTCGCTTCTGACCATGGACTGAACCACGGCCGGAAGTGAGAGATCACCCGCACCAAGTTTCGCGATGAAGGCACAGCGCTGTTGGGCCCAAGCTGAGCACTCCTCCAGCGTATGTTGCGCTATGTCCTCGTGGCAGTCCACAAAGAGATGACAAGCGGGCGTCCGCTCCCGACCTATGCGACGCAGGTCTTACCCAAAAGATGCGTGTCCAGTAAGCACCTGCGTCAGCCGGAAATTGAGGGTGCTATGCTGCCTCTCCAGCCATTCCTCCTTATAGTTTATAACCTGAATTAACCCAAAGGGTACTTTTTATCCCGGTAGTACATTCCCGTGATATGTTTTCCGAGCAGCCGCGTGCAAGAGCTAACATATTTATTTATTTATTTAAGGACTTTGGAAGACTTACAGCTAAATACAATAGTGATAAATAACAGTATGATAATCTGACAGCCAATTACAGGTCTTCACGTCTAGAGCTTGTCTGGTATAAAAGTACTGTGGAACAAAATAACAGTGAGTACACTGCAAATATTGCCAAAAAAATATATATAAAAGTAAAAATTTGCAAGTAGATCATCACCTAAAATATGTAAAAACTAATATAATATAATATAATTGCGGTAGGTTATTTCCCATCAAACCAAGATGTTAAAAAAAAAAACCATTTTAAAAATCAAAAGAAAACAAAGTCTGAAGAATTCAATCTTTAAAGAAATTCATTGCTAAACACTTTTTTGCCGAAGTCACACTCGTTTTAAAAAGATCAAAGTCGAACTGCTTGCACACCTTATTAAAATACCTACTTACACGCACAACGTACGAATTTTGTCTGTAGTTAGTAGTTGCAAATGGCACCCGTAATGGTGGATTGAACCGTTTGGATTTGCTTGGAACGTTGAAGTAGAAAGATGACAAAATATCAGAACAATTTATGTCACCTCGAACCGTCTTCAACAAAAATATACAGTCAGAGATCTCACGTCGATTACTCAATGGTAAGATATGATATTTTTTACAGAGCTTGAGATAGTTAACTGACCGATACGGTACCCTCTGGTGAAAGCATAAAAATTGTATAAATCTTTTTTGTACGCGCTCAACACGATCAATATATTTGTGATAGCATGGACTCCATATTTCAGATGCGTATTCCAAATGGCTTCTAACAAAGGTGCAGTACAGTATTTTTAACGTTTTAGCTTGCGTGAAGCACTTGGATAAACTCATTATGAAACCAAGGTATTTTGAGGCTTTAGCGACGATGGTTTCAACATGCTTGTCAAAAATAAGTTTGGAATCGTGATGAACCCCCAGATCACGAATAGTACTACATCTAGGCAATATATGGCCTCCAAGAGTATATGTTGTGGCTAGGACTGATCGTCCACGGGAATACGTTACAACTGAGCATTTTTTGGGATTGAGATGGAGCTTACTTTTTTGGCAGTATACTTCAAGACACTGTAAGTCAGTTTGAAATGCCGTCATGTCCGCTGTCGATGATATGGTAGTGTAAATTTTCATATCGTCGGCGAAGCACAATAATTTGGAATGAGGTCAGACAGGAGTCGATGTCGTTTACATAGACATATAATTACATAAACAGGTCCGAGATCCATGCGAGCGCAGCCGCGTGCAAGAGCTAACATAATATATTATGCAGGTCCGAGATCCATGCGAGCGCAGCCGCGTGCAAGAGCTAACATAATATATTATGCAGGTCCGAGATTCATGCGAGCGCAGCCGCGTGCAAGAGCTAACATAATATATTAAGCAGGTCCGAGATCCATGCGAGCGCAGCCGCGTGCAAGAGCTAACATAATATATTATGCAGGTCCGAGATCCATGTGAGCGCAGCCACGTGCAAGAGCTAACATAATTTATTATGCAGGTCCGAGATCCATGCGAGCGCAGCCGCGTGCAAGAGCTAACATAATATATTATGCAGGTCCGAGATCCATGCGAGCGCAGCCGCGTGCAAGAGCTAACATAATATATTATGCAGGTCCGAGATCCATGCAAGCGCAGCCGCGTGCAAGAGCTAACATAATATATTATGCAGGTCCGAGATCCATGCGAGCGCAGCCGCGTGCAAGAGCTAACATAATATATTATGCAGGTCCGAGATCCATGCAAGCGCAGCCGCGTGCAAGAGCTAACATAATATATTATGCAGGTCCGAGATCCATGCGAGCGCAGCCGCGTGCAAGAGCTAACATAATATATTAAGCAGGTCCGAGATCCATGCGAGCGCAGCCGCGTGCAAGAGCTAACATAATATATTATGCAGGTCCGAGATCCATGCGAGCGCAGCCGCGTGCAAGAGCTAACATAATATATTATGCAGGTCCGAGATCCATGCAAGCGCAGCCGCGTGCAAGAGCTAACATAATATATTATGCAGGTCCGAGATTCATGCGAGCGCAGCCGCGTGCAAGAGCTAGCATAATATATTAAGCAGGTCCGAGATCCATGCGAGCGCAGCCGCGTGCAAGAGCTAACATAATATATTATGCAGGTCCGAGATCCATGTGAGCGCAGCCACGTGCAAGAGCTAACATAATTTATTATGCAGGTCCGAGATCCATGCGAGCGCAGCCGCGTGCAAGAGCTAACATAATATATTATGCAGGTCCGAGATCCATGCGAGCGCAGCCGCGTGCAAGAGCTAACATAATATATTATGCAGGTCCGAGATCCATGCAAGCGCAGCCGCGTGCAAGAGCTAACATAATATATTATGCAGGTCCGAGATCCATGTGAGCGCAGCCGCGTGCAAGAGCTAACATAATATATTAAGCAGGTCCGAGATCCATGCGAGCGCAGCCGCGTGCAAGAGCTAACATAATATATTATGCAGGTCCGAGATCCATGCGAGCGCAGCCGCGTGCAAGAGCTAACATAATATATTATGCAGGTCCGAGATCCATGCAAGCGCAGCCGCGTGCAAGAGCTAACATAATATATTATGCAGGTCCGAGATCCATGCGAGCGCAGCCGCGTGCAAGAGCTAACATAATATATTATGCAGGTCCGAGATCCATGCGAGCGCAGCCGCGTGCAAGAGCTAACATAATATATTATGCAGGTCCGAGATCCATGTGAGCGCAGCCACGTGCAAGAGCTAACATAATTTATTATGCAGGTCCGAGATCCATGCGAGCGCAGCCGCGTGCAAGAGCTAACATAATATATTATGCAGGTCCGAGATCCATGCGAGCGCAGCCGCGTGCAAGAGCTAACATAATATATTATGCAGGTCCGAGATCCATGCAAGCGCAGCCGCGTGCAAGAGCTAACATAATATATTATGCAGGTCCGAGATCCATGCGAGCGCAGCCGCGTGCAAGAGCTAACATAATATATTATGCAGGTCCGAGATCCATGCAAGCGCAGCCGCGTGCAAGAGCTAACATAATATATTAAGCAGGTCCGAGATCCATGCGAGCGCAGCCGCGTGCAAGAGCTAACATAATATATTATGCAGGTCCGAGATCCATGTGAGCGCAGCCACGTGCAAGAGCTAACATAATTTATTATGCAGGTCCGGGATCCATGCGAGCGCAGCCTCGTGCAAGAGCTAACATAATATATTATGCAGGTCCGAGATCCATGCGAGCGCAGCCGCGTGCAAGAGCTAACATAATATATTATGCAGGTCCGAGATCCATGCAAGCGCAGCCGCGTGCAAGAGCTAACATAATATATTATGCAGGTCCGAGATCCATGTGAGCGCAGCCGCGTGCAAGAGCTAACATAATATATTAAGCAGGTCCGAGATCCATGCGAGCGCAGCCGCGTGCAAGAGCTAACATAATATATTATGCAGGTCCGAGATCCATGCGAGCGCAGCCGCGTGCAAGAGCTAACATAATATATTATGCAGGTCCGAGATCCATGCAAGCGCAGCCGCGTGCAAGAGCTAACATAATATATTATGCAGGTCCGAGATCCATGCGAGCGCAGCCGCGTGCAAGAGCTAACATAATATATTATGCAGGTCCGAGATCCATGCGAGCGCAGCCGCGTGCAAGAGCTAACATAATATATTATGCAGGTCCGAGATCCATGTGAGCGCAGCCACGTGCAAGAGCTAACATAATTTATTATGCAGGTCCGAGATCCATGCGAGCGCAGCCGCGTGCAAGAGCTAACATAATATATTATGCAGGTCCGAGATCCATGCGAGCGCAGCCGCGTGCAAGAGCTAACATAATATATTATGCAGGTCCGAGATCCATGCAAGCGCAGCCGCGTGCAAGAGCTAACATAATATATTATGCAGGTCCGAGATCCATGCGAGCGCAGCCGCGTGCAAGAGCTAACATAATATATTATGCAGGTCCGAGATCCATGCAAGCGCAGCCGCGTGCAAGAGCTAACATAATATATTATGCAGGTCCGAGATCCATGCGAGCGCAGCCGCGTGCAAGAGCTAACATAATATATTATGCAGGTCCGAGATCCATGCAAGCGCAGCCGCGAGCAAGAGCTAACATAATATACTATGCAGGTCCGAAATCCATGCGAGCGCAGCCGCGTGCAAGAGCTAACATAATATATTATGCAGGTCCGAGATCCATGCGAGCGCAGCCGCGTGCAAGAGCTAACATAATATATTATGCAGGTCCGAGATCCATGCGAGCGCAGCCGCGTGCAAGAGCTAACATATATACAGGGCAAAACAAAAACAGTTTTCTATTTTTTTTTCTTCTGTCTAGCACTAAGGCATATTAAACGGAAGACATTTTAATTACAATTACCTTTTCTTAAAAAATACTCAATGTACCGTTTTGACTACGTTACTTTTTTATCATTATGTATGTAGATATACAGTGGCCTCCAAAAGTTAGTTGAAATTTTTCCACTTCAGCTGTGACAAACCACTTAAGACTTAAAATTCTAGTGATCCAAATGTTTGAACTGCGTTTGACTTATCATAAAGCATACTTCATCGTCATCATCATCAGCTTATAGCAGTCCACTGCTGGACATAAGCCTCTCCTATTACACGCCATTCAACTCGAAACATAAATAAAAAACATAAAATATTCTAAAAACCTAACATATCCCTTAGCAGTACCTGATTATTTTTTATTTTAAATCATAATGTGGCATCACAGCTATCGTGGAAAAATGTCAACTAACTTTTGGAGGCCACCACGAGGCCACTGTAGATTGCTGTAAAAAATGAATATTACATCACTTTGTTCCAATCAAAACAGTAATAAACTTAACGTAACCTTAAGAAATCTGATTGCACAAGCAAAGGACCCCATTCTGTTCGCTAACACGAAGCCTCAAGTAAATAGTTCACAGTTACTGCTTATAATAGGCAGTTAGTATTCTAGTCTGAGCGCCTTGGAGACTTGCTATAACAACTAGTACTATTTAGACGGTAAATATTAACGACTGCTTTAGTTTTGGGTAGGATTTGAGAATGCTGAATACATAACACGTGCAGCCTGGGATTCCCATAAGGTGGAGGCAGTGGTGTACCTCCGTAGGTACGTGTCATGTAATAGGGGGCAAGCCTATTGCCATTAACTGAGCACGAATCCGGAGTCCAGGCTGCTAATGAGAAAGCCCTTATCCATAATCAGCCTGTAATGTTCTCACTGCAGGGACAGGGGCCTCCTCTCTTCGAGAGGGAGCCCACTTGGGCTGTAATCTACCACGCGGGCCCAGTGATGGTTGGTAGAGGTCACATGGCTTCGAATTTTTGGTTCTCGAACATTCCCTCACGATGTTTTCCTTCACCGTTTTATTTTTTTTTATTTTTACTTCTTCAGGACAACAAACAATTGCGTAATAATGCTTAATACTAGTACAGATTGATTTTAGAACATTTAGGTAATAACGCAACCAGCACCGTTATCCACATAATAATACAGTAGAAATTTAATTAGGTACAACCAAACTTAAGCAAACAAAAGACTTAACTGTTTTAATGAGATTTACACAACACTTAGTAATAAATGAGACAAAATTTTACATTTTTTTTACATTTTTACTATTTTTTACAACCAAGGTGGTTTTGAGAGCAGAGGTGGTGAAATTATTTACACAAAGTAAAGCGCCTGACTGGGTTCGAACCCACGACATTATAACTCGTAAGTTGGGGCCTTTACCACTGGGCCACCACCGCTCTCGAGAATGTTCTTATAGAAAATACTAATAACCCCATTCACATTGTAGATTTTTTATAAACAAGAATTTTGCCGCAGTGTATCGATAAAAAACTTATAATAATAATAAGGCTAAGGAGCGAGTTTAGTAAAGACCAATGTTTACTAAACTCGCTCCTTAGCCTTGCTGCCAAGCTGCCAAGGACCAATCCTTGGCAGCTCTAGACAGAGAGAGGTGGAAAGAGACTAGGGAGATCTTAGCCCAACAGTAGGATATTTAAAATAATAAATATTTTATTTCAGATCCATAATATGTTGTTAGTAAAAGTCTTCACCTAAAGTTAGTAAAAACCACACACTATGTATATACAAAAATGGAAACGACTGACCCCTCATGTAGGTGTCAGTCGTTTCCATTTTTGTATTGCAGCCGGATCCAGTGAGCCAGCATGGGGCTGTCCCATCTATCACACAATACACTCAGGATGCTATGGGAGCTAGCACGTATTCTACCAAAAATAAAGCGCACCGTTTCCGTATAATGGCATGAAAACCATCAACCCTGGCCTCGGTGAACATCCCGGAAGCATTACAAAAGCGAGGTAGACCCTACAGCATCCTGAATACATTATTATACTGGACAATAACAACAATGACATAGCTAATAACAACAATAATTAGGAGCGCGCCATGTTAGGCCCATCATTGAAAGACCGAGTCAGTAACTCAGAGATCCGACATATAACAAAGGTTCATGACGTCAAACTACGGGTAGCGGCTTTGAAATGGAGGTGGACAATTGGCCGGACGTAGTGATGGCAGGTGGAGCAGGGCTCTAACAGATTAGTTGCTGAGAGACGGTAGACGAAGCGTTGGCAGACCAATAGCCAGGTGAATGAAAGACCTTCAGAAGATTACATGGAAGTTTTGTATGAGACTCGCACAGACCAGGGGCGCATGGGACAAGAGGGAGACGCCTATACACAGCAGTGGATGGAACAAGGCTGCCAGTGATGATGATGATAATGATTTATATAACACAACAAACGTGCCTAAAACAAACAAAGCACCGAAGGCCTTTTCAAATTTACGTTTCCGATTAACGTTATTTCATGTTAAACAAATATCAACTTTATTTCAGAAGTAATTAAGTTGATTTCAGAGTTACTAGCATTGTTTAAAAAGTCTTGAATATGTTTGAAGCGGTAGAGTAAACTGAACTTACTGTCTAGGAATTAAAGTTATTTTTTTCAATAACTCATATTTGTTTATATGTTTGGCAAGTAAATTGCGAAAGCAGGTTACATATTATACTTCATATTAACACCATGGATCAAAATAAATAAACAAAGCCTAGCAAACTTATCAGCGCTCTCCAAGCTGTACAATGAATGTCTTGTGCAAATATTTAATTAAATAACATTATATCCGTTCTTTCCAGGGTACGTTACACTTGGGTCATAAATAATAAACGAGATATAATGTTGACACCTTAAATTAGACTAATTTACGCAACAACATTTGTTATGGGAAGCGAAAACCTGGTTGATGTGGCAATGCTTGAAATAGCCTAAGCGTTGTTCTAACAGCCTGCCATGGGTATAGGCTGGACATATGCGGAGCCCTATATCCGACAGTAGACGTTTATCGACTGAATTTTGATCCTGCACAAAATGTCTGCCCTGCAAGTTTGTCGAAAGCTTTGAGTTTGAGCATATCAGCCTTCTTTGTTGTATTATTTTAAGTATTTTTGTATGTCTTTTTTATTCTTTTATATTTCATAACTTACTAGCGGATCCGGCAGACGTCGTCCTGCCCGAAAAATCAGCGCCACCAACCGGGTGCAATAGTGTATACAAACCTTATCCTGAAAATAACAAAAACAAAAAAAAAGAATTATCCAATTTGGTGCAGTCGATTGGAAGTTATGCGCGTACATACATTTCGGTGATTCATTTTTATTTATATATACACATATATAGATATGTGATTCAACTAACGGGGCTTGTGGGTAAGTAATAACTGCCGCACGGGTCGATCGGTCAGGTTAAGCTACGCTTGCCGCGGATGGTCCGTGGATGGGTGACAATCTTTACATATCAAGCCACCTCCGTGCCTTGGAAAGCACGTTAAGCCGTTGGTCCCGACTGCTATTCGTGCATCTTTGGCAGTCGATACGGGTCGTCAGAAGGCAGAAAGTCTGACAACCAGTCTTACCAAGGGGTGTCGTATTACCCAGTAACTGGGTTATGGAGGTCAAAAAGGCAATCGCTTCATGTAAAATACTGGTATTCAGCTCCGGTTAGACTGGAAGCCAACCCCATAGTTGGGTAAAGACTAGGCAGGTGATGATGATGATGTAATTCAACTAATGATATCTCGACGAATTCACAATTCCTAAAACTGTGTGTGATTTTTGTTTGTGTGTCTTAGTAAATAAATAAAATCGTTGAAGTGCCTTATGAATAAATAAATACAGAAATATATTCCATCCTTTACATATCATATTATCCTTTATTCCTATCTCTCATTTCTACGATCCTAGGTCAGAACGTGTGCCCAAAACGAATTAGACAATTAATCGGACCTTTGTCAGAGCTCAAAAGAACCGTAGGAGTGGCTCCTTTCTAAAGAGCGCACTCCTCACAGATTTTTATGTGAATAGCTTTAATTTTAATATTCGTGCTTGATGTTTAAGGGTTTTTTGAGGGACTGTAGTGAAAGGGCACGTTCATAAATGGAGTAGGTTGAAGGTATTATTATAATTGCGCTATTATACAAGGTGTCGTTTTGCATCCTCGTCAAATTCAAGGAGGTAACTATGATTTTCGACACGAGACAATAATAAAATAAGTAGGTATTTTTTTTTCTAATTTTCGGAAATCGGCATGTGTGGGACACGCATTTTAAAACGTGGCCTGTGTGAGACCGCACTGTAACTGCCCTTTTACACACACATAAAAATTCGGCCACTTATACGATACCATAACGCGATTCTGTTCTTTGAAAGAGGTGTATTCTGAAATACTCTCAAACTTAAATAACTAAAAAAACAAGTATGTATTCATTATTTACCAGGGATCCTGAAATTTAATTTGATTATTTATGTCTTGATAACAGCCTCCTGAAATTTGACGAGGATGCGAAACAACAGCTTGTATAGGTATGTTTGTAGGTTTTGTAAGAACACTTCTCAAAGATCATTCGGCATTATTGTATGGAAACTATACCCACGTTGTAGTACAGAAATAAAATAGGAGGATTTAGATAAATTAATGTTTCTAGTTTACGACAATATGGGTTCCATTAGGTACCTACTGTATGTTAGGCCAAAATTAAAGTGTATTTTTTTTTCCAAGTGGATTGTCTATTTTTTTTTAACAACGATTAACCTCTTAATCACGCTTTATTATTAACTTTTTATTATTTTGCGCCATTAATAATTACTGTCAACTGAACATTTTTCTATTGGGAAAAATAAAACACGTTCGTCGCGGCAAGCTCCTGACAGAGTTTGCTCAATTACTTATAGACAAGATTACGTCCAATGACTTTTCTCGAACTGAAGCTGCAATCTTCGACTTAAATAAAAAACAATTATTCTGACCTCGCACTAAAAGATAGAAAGAATGAAAAATAGGTTTGTTTGTCACATAAACACCTGCACATAAAAAAAGATAAATTACCTCGAATAAAAAGAACATACAAAACTATAATTACGAGCACAGTACAGAAATAGTCGGCAGCTGCACGTCGTGACTGTAACAAGAAGGATTCAACATGATTTTTAGTGGTCACCCACTACTTCAAGTTCTACAATAAAGTCATCAAATTATTGTTTTATATATCAAAACCCATCACGTTTGTCGAGTGTCGCTACCTAATTTTATTCGATACTGTATTTAAAATAAATACATATTATGTAAATCATACTACCTAACCATTTCCCAGTCCTATAAGTCATAGATAGGAAGTTATGACTAAAGGCTATAAACTGTACCTGTTTGCGGGAAGTGAAATTATAAAATGAGATCATAATGTATGTATTTACCTAGTGCGCAATGTAGAAACAGTGATAGGGGGTATCTAATCTATACCTACATTATTATATTAATTGAAGTCGCTTTTCTTTCTTTTAAACTATGTAATGAATTTGATGCGGTTTTCACTATCATTCATGCTGCGGTTACATTGTCGCGATAAGGCGAACAAACTTCTCACGCTCTCTCTGGCACACCACTCGACGTCTCGCTGTAAGAATAGAGCGCGCGAAGTGTAGTTTTCTTTATCGCGACAATGTAGCCGTAGCATTAGAGCATTTATTCCGAAAAAATAATGTATATAATACATTAATATTAAAATTACATAAATAATAATAAAATTTCTCAGATTGGGTTCCGAACAACAGGAACCCAGGTAGGGCCAGAAGGATATGGCGTCACTAGTTAGACTCCTACCTAAAGGAGAGGGATTAAATTGTAAAACAGAATAAAAAGAGTTTTTTTTTTAATCCTAGCCTGTGCCATGCAGTAGGACACAATAACCTCATATTAATAATAAATAAAAATAAATCTGGAAGTAGTACAAAACTTGCGGGTCGCTAGTTAAATTTATTTCAACAAAAGCAAATAGAGTTTGCATCTCAATTCGCGCCAGCAATGCTAATATAATAATGAATATAGTAGCATTTAATCTATAAGCAGAATGACATAGGAACAACACTGGAGCTGGACATATAGTAACCTTATTGGCTATAATAATTATGTATATTAAACGCATGTATAATGTATAATCCATCTCGTTCACGGCGCGTTGCGTCGCGGCACTCGCGTATCGGCCCTATTATCATGCATTGTAAACATGCATAGAGACTCGCCGCAACTGACACGACTCATCGAAGTGATAATGATGAGATGATCTAGGACTAGAATATTTTTTTCGAGTTGATGGTGCTGTTCTGAATCAGTTTTAAGACATATTATTAGTGAGTTTTAATAAAAATCTTGATTAATATCGCGTGACTTCGTACAAGTTTAACACTGAGTATGACGTAATAATTTGTGCATGCCGCTTAGATTGCCAAGGACCGATTAAATTGGCAGCAAGTCCTGAGGTAAATCATTTACACATATAAGCAGCGTGCGTGGACATGCCTAGATGTATGAGCGTGGACGAAACAAAAGATGGTTTCCTCACGATGTTTTCCTTCACCGTTTTGAGAACAGTGGTGATGAAAATATTTACACAAAGCAACTGCCTGGATTCGAACCCACGACCTACAACTCGTGAGTCGGGGCCGATATCACTGGGCCACTACACTGCTCTCATATAGCCCCCGCCCCCCCTATCCCCCTACCTCTGTTCTTATATTATAATTAGTAACTGCAGTAACGTAGGTTAGTATAAACCTGGAGTTTATAGACTGAATTGCCGAGAAATGCTGCTGTTCAAAAGACCTTAGCATTAACCCTTTAATATTAACTGAAATGTTAAGGTAAAAATATCAGGATTTCGCCATTGACGTAAGTACTTAAAATGAAACTCAATTTCCACAGACACGAGAGCAGGACGGCCGAATGTAGTAACGAAACGTCAATGAATGCACGTCAATGCATGATTCTGTGAAACACCTGAATGGCAATGGGTAAGTGAGACAAATGACGTCTGCCAAAGACGTATGCTTAGAATGACATGGAAGGCATGTAAAAAGGAGAATGAAAGTTGGCTTTTTAATGACGTAGTGAAGACGTTTTTTTTTTGTGGATGGGAAATCATCAAATGACTCCTCCCGCTCTGGGTGGAGCAGAAGGGAGTGTCAGACTCTTACTGACTAAAACCCACCCGTGTTCCTTCCTTAGCCCTTTATGTACCAGGGCAGCGGTAACCCTTTCGGACGATCCCGCTACACCGGCAGGCTAGTGAAGACGTTAAGACGTGATTTTTTACGGTAAGGTGTCTTTCTATGTATTTTACGGGTTTATAAAAGAGGATAATTAAACCAGGATATACTATATACATCGATTTTACTAATTCTCTGACCTCAGCCCTTTAATTCCTACATTTTTTTTGTAGTTTATTTAGTATTAGAAGTTGTAAATATTATCTTAAAATGAATAAAATTGACTTATATTGTTCGCTTAAAAAACCAAATTGACTTTCAACTTCCATATCCATTTACAAAAAAAAAATCGGGTCTCCCTTGTTTCATCAAAAAAAAAAAAAATTGACAAATTATCACTTCCCAAACAATTTTCCGCATAATTTCATTACCAAATGATTACTTAGCAAATAAACTCTTCACCAATAATTGTAACGCAAACCTTATATTTGGCAAGGGAACGTTTAAACAATAACGTTAAAACGGTAAAACCCTGACGAGCGCACTCCGCACGCTCAATCTCATAGCGAGTGGGACGGACTTATTCTGTTGTTCTCTGAGTGAATTCACAACGAATGCATTATTTATAATAAGTTATAGGTGTAAGTATAGTTTAAGTTAGGATAAACGCATTTACCGCATTGGTTTATATCCTGTAATGGTAACTGTAAGTAGATAAATAAATAAATAAATAAAATAACTTGCTTGCCAACTAATACTTTTACCAATTTTAATGCAGTCAAATATTTCAGTTGGTAGGTATAACATATTTTACGCCAAATAAAATAAGCAAAATATTTAGTATCGTCAGTTTTCAATTTATCATTTCTATTCAGTCAATTGCTTAGTCAATGAAAAAGATTTGCATCTTTATGTCAGTTGCACAAAATATACAAATCAAATTACAATGTGTTTTGTTGGTTTGGTTTTACATTATAAAATATGTTTCTGGCACTCGCAGGCCGCTACCGCGGCACCGTTCGCTTCGCTCGCTCGGCTCGTGCGTTGTGTGGTCACACTTCTAACCTAACCTAGCTGTTTCGATTTAAAAAAGATATATGCGTGTTATGTTGCAAATTTCACTAAACTCTAAGAAAATTATCAACTATACATGGCAATTAATATTATATAATATTAAAATGGATTCTAACCTAACCTACAGTTCTGGTAGTAGTTCGTTTTTCGTTTGTCGTTCGTAACCATAGATATCTTATAAAAAAATCTTATTTTTGGCTTTATATTTTTTTTCATAACAAATCATTTGACTAAATGTTTATTGTTTAAATATTGTTTGCTGTAATAAATCATTTGATTAAAGACCAAATGCATTACTGACATTATCCTCGGTAACTCGGTCGGAATACTCGTATTCTGCCGAGTAAAAATTTGACCAGATGAAAACGTGCGTACTAAAATCATTCCGAATATTGCATTGGTATAAAAAAAAAGTTGCTAAAATTTGTTTGGATAGTGAAATTTTGTCAAAATAATTTAGGCAAAACGGCAGGCTCCCAAAAAAACCAGTATCTACAATGACAACCGAAAGTTGCACTACCATTGTACAAGGTGCTAACATTACTTTTTCAATAAATAAATTACTTACTTGAAGCATACTCTAAAATACCGACGTAATCTGACTCCACAAAGGTGCCAACAAGTAACATAGATTTAAGTTACCAGTCACCCTCTGTGGCGTGTAACAACCTTTAACTTAGCGTTGAGACTAGTAATTTTCTACATGAACCACCACGCCTCCGCCTCGATAAATATCTAAATTTTGATCCTAGACTGGCTTCTAACGTGACTTTGCTCGGCTTAGTATGGATATTGATAGTCTTTTGCTTTCTAAAGACTTAAGACCTCCATAAAACGTTTCTAATTATGATTCTAACACAGTTTATTAATAATAGCAAAAACTACTTTTCCTTGTTTTCAAGTGAATACGTTAAGTTATGGATAGGTTTTTGAAAATGGACAAAGCTTGTTAATAACTTAAAAATCCATTATACATATAAGTATATGAGAAAAGAAAAGAACTCGGCGCCAAATCCCAACTTTACTAGGTTTAATAAGTAGGTTTTATGTAAATTAGGGTGTTGCTATTGCAAATATTTCGTGATTGTTTAGGTTTTATACTGTCCTATGTACATTTTTGTCTAAATTAATTAATGTTGGGATTTTTTAAGAAAAGGTGTCATGTAATGTGAAGTGAAAAAAAAATTTTTTTTATTCTGAATAAGTTTAAGCCCACAGTGAAGAACAAGACAGGTGACATAGCAGACAAGGGAAATTATCGCCCGATCTCTCTCGCGACCACTGTAGCAAAACTGTTGGATAGTGTGCTTGAGTCTTGTCTGGATAAGTACATAAACATACATGACGCACAGTTCAGGTTTAGACCTGGACTGTCAACTGAAAGCGCGATTCTGGCTCTTAAGCACACTCTCCAATACTACACTGAACGGAAGACCCTGGTATACGCCTGTTTTTTGGATCTCTCCAAAGCCTTCGATCTCGTTTCGTATGAGGTGCTTTGGAGAAAGATGAAGGACAGGGGTATACCGGCGGAAGTATTAAAAATATTTCAATATTGGTACGCGAATCAGACCAATTATGTTAGGTGGTCAAACTGCCTCTCGGAGCCATACGGGTTGGAGTGCGGGGTGAGACCGGGGGGGTTATCTTCGCCTAAGCTCTTTAACCTGTATGTAAATGACCTCATAGTCGAGCTCAGCGACATGCGTGTTGGTTGCCGGGTGGGGGGTGTTTGTGTAAACAACATCAGTTACGCGGATGATAATATGGTGTTCCTGGGCCCGACTGCGAGGTCAATCAGGGAGATGCTGAAGGTCTGTGAGAAGTACGCCGCATCACATGGGCTTATTTATAATGTTGGGAAGACTGAGTTCATGGTCTTCAGGGCCGCTGGCAAGTGCCCAGACACCATTCCTTCAATTAGTTTGAACGGCAGTGGTATAAAGCAGGTGAACAAGTTTAAGTATCTGGGCCATATACTTGTCAGCGACCTTAAAGACGATGATGACGTGGAGAGGGAGCGCAGGGCGTTGGCGGTCCGCGGAAACATGCTGGCGCGCAGATTTTCTCGTTGTACGGATCAGGTCAAAATAACCTTGTTTAAAGCGTACTGTCAGGGCCTGTACACGGGAAGTCTGTGGTTCAGCTGTTCACGGGGGACACTAGATGCCCTGCGCGTCCAATATAATAATGTTTTCAGGATGATGTTGAAACTCCCCCGTTTCTGTAGTGCCTCGGGGATGTTTGCCAGATCGAGTGCAGATGGTTTCCAGGCCATCGTCAGGAAAAAGGTGGCATCGCTTGTGAGGAGGATTCGGGGGAGTAGCAATAGCATCCTGAAAGTCGTGGCTGAGGACCCGGGAGCTCCTGTGCTGAGGCATCTCATGCGGTTTCATTGTCCGCATGAAGTGCCTCGTAAGTACATGACTCATTAGTTTTTAGGTAATATAATGTTTAAATTTGTTACTAACCCTAGTGTTTTAAGCTGTAGTTTCTAAGGTGTGTACTAACAAAAAGTGGTTCCTATGTTGTTCCCAATAAAACAATTTATTATTATTATTATGTCGTTTATTTATTTAGTCGTCTTATTTTGTTACATTTTTAAATATTAGTATGATTAAATAAAAAAATAAAAAAAACATTTAAAAATATAAAAAAATAGTGATCCACCGGTGTCGGGAGCAGGGTCCAAGCTACCGGTGGTTAGGGCTCCAGAGATAGAAACCTCCTCACAATGCGAGCCGTATCGAGGAGTACTGCCTTCTGAATCAGGCCCTTGATCCAACCGCCTAACGAGAGCCTCGATAGATGTTGATCGAGGCTGTCGGCCATCAGGCCATTGGCCGATACGACAATCGGCACAGTGACAGTTGAGCTCACATTCCACATATCAACAACCTCGCGTGCTAAGTCAAGATATTTGATTTGTTTATCTTTCTCAGTTTTCACGAGGTTCCCGTCATGTGGAATGGTAACATCAATAATCATTGCGCGGCGCACTAATCGATCTATCACCACTATATCAGGTTTGTTGGCGACAACAGTCCTGTCAGTGATGATAGACCGATCCCAGTACAACGTGACATGGTCATTTTCGAGAACTGGGTCGGGCACATACTTGTAATACGGTACCTCAGAGTCGACAAGTTTATATTTCAAAGCAAGTTGCTGGTGAATAATCCTGGCTACTTGGTTATGCCTGTGCAAGTACTCGCTGTTAGCCAGACGAGAACAACCAGAGATAATATGTCTGATGGATTCACCCGGACGGTGGCATGCCCGACACACGTCAGCCGTCCCGTCCTTCATAATATGTCTCCGGTAGTTATTCGTCAAGATAACTTCGTCCATAATTGCACAGACAAAACCTTCAGTTTCCCTGAAGAGGTCACTGAAACGCAGCTAGGATACGGACGCTAAGAAATCTACACCGGGCTCATGAAGAGCCCGATAGAAGCGCCCGTGAAGCTCCTTGCTTTGCCATACCTTCTTGCGGTCATCGGTAGTAAGTACTACAGGTTTGCGCCAGTTCTCTTTCGCCATGGAGAGCGGGGTGAGCCCCTTGTCCATTGCGACCACATCACGGTGCATACCCACTTCGGCTTTTAAAAAATATTCCTTGAGACTGCACACCTCGCGGTTGTGGAGGGTTTTCGCATTTAAAAATCCTCGACCCCCACACTTCCGCGGGATATACAGTCTCATCACCGATGATCGTGGGTGATGCATCCGGTTTGCGGTCAGCAGTGTACGGACCCTTCTATCTAGGGCGTCGAGTTCAGTCTGAGTCCATTTGAGTATGCCGAAAGAGTACATCAAAACCGGCATGACCCAACCATTGAAGGCGCGCACCTTATTTCCGCCCGAAAGAAGACTAATTAATACCTTCTTCAGGCGACAAAAGAAGCGCTCCTTCAACGATTGCTTCATGTCAGCATCGTTGATGCCTAACGCTTCCAACATACCCAAATACTTATAGCTTTCGGATGAGGAGAGGGATCTAAGGTGTATGGAATCCGAAAGTGGAATTCCCTCGGATTCCATAATCTTCCCCCCCTTTACATGCATGACTGCACATTTGTCCACACCAAATTCCATCCTGATGGCACTACTGAAAGTTTCAGTTACTTTCAGTAGCTCCATCAGATGCAATTTATTAGGGGCAAAGAGTTTCAAATCATCCATGTAGAGGAGGTGAGATATGACCTGACCACCTCTCTTCAACCGGTAGCCTAGACCTGAGTCCTCCAGCAGTGTGCTTAGAGGATTCAGGGCTAAGCAGAACCAAAGTGGACTCAAACTGTCGCCCTGAAATATTCCCCGCTTAATCCATACAGGCTCATCATTCCCCTGGATCTGTCGACACCCTGGATAGCGAAGGACCGTCTTCCATTGCCTCATACACAACTCAAGGAAGGTGCGTAGAGTTGCATCTATCTTGTACAACTCCAGCACCCTCATGAGCCATGTATGAGGCACCGAGTCGTAGGCCTTCTTATAATCTATCCAGCATGTCGACATATCCTTGTGGGATCGGCGAACCTGTTGGCTAATGGCCATGTCTATGAGAAGTAGCTCCTTAGTACCGCGGGACCCATTCCTACATCCATTTTGAGAGGCAGACATAATCGAGTAACTGTCAATGTGTGTGTTAATTTTCGCTCTCAAAATGGATGTAAGAAGTTTATAAACCGTCGACAAACACGTGATCGGTCTATAATTCTTGGGTTCCGCGGGACTACCTGACTTATGGAGCAGGTGGGTAACGCCTGTTGTTAGAAACTGTGGTAGTGACCCAGACTCTAAGGATGACTGGAACTGAGATGCCAGGCAAGTGTGAACTAATTAGCCATTTTAACCAAAAAATATGTAGTCCGTCCGGTCCCGGTGATTTCCAATTCGGTAACGGACGGACTGCTTTGGCTACGTCTAATGGCGTAATTATGACTGGTTCCATCTCTGGTATAGTTCCACACACTCGCTCGATATCGCGCATCCAGCCACCCTCAGCGTGACAGACGGGCACCGACCAGATGCTGCGCCAGAATGCACTCGTGGTGGCATCATCCGGGCGGCACACGTCCGTCACGTTTTGTTCAGGTCGCTCCCAAGTTCTATATACCCACCTCTCATCGCTCTGGAACATGCGATTCTGCGTGTACCGATCAACCCGCCGCTTATACCGCCGAATACGACTCGCCCATGCACAAACTTTCTGCTTCAGGAAGTCGATGCGCTCTGTGACATTGGACATGTATTCCCGAGGGCTGATTCCAGTCCCCGAAAATGCCTGTCTTACAAAGCGCATCACTCGTGGTCGTGTATTGCCCTCCCTGAAGCAGTATAGTTTACCGATGAGTACCCTGGCCCCATCAATACGACGCTCGATCCTGTATCGCCAGGCTGGTACGGCTGGTTTTGGTCGAGTAGCTGCGTCACAATTTGGAAACTTGACGTTAGCTAAACGACATGCCGCCACAGCCGCGCGATACAAGATCGAGTGTGTATCAACGAGATCCTCGCTGCTCTCGAAGAAATTCTTGAGCTGCGAGTCCAAGGCACACACTAGCGCCCTATTTTTTTTGTGCATTGGTAGCCGTGGTATTCGGGGTCTAAGTTCGGTTGGAGTGGACCTATACTCGCGAAACGCATCTTCCAGTGCGCTCCTCAGTCGGATGTTGCACTGGCTACTTACTGTGTCAACCCTATCATCATCTTCTTCAACACGATTGGACCGCGGCGAGATGGCATCAATAGTTGACGCTTGTGCCGCGGTTTGTGCCAGAGTCGAGACGACTTGGTTGTTCAGTACCTCTGAGCGCAGCCTATCAAGTGCGATGTCGTCCAACCTGTGATTGCGTTGGATGACCCGCACCTGATCCGACAGTCGTTGGGCCGAGACGTTGACGGTTGGTTCCAGTTCCTGGAACAGAGACAGCAACCTATCACGGTACGCAGTGAGGTTAGTTCCCCCCTCTGTAGACCCGTAGTATGCGCGCATGACGTTCTCGTTCATGGTCTGAGTCCATCTCATGCGCTGCACACAACCACCGGCAGCGGGGACCCGGCTCGGGGCCGGATGGCCCCCAAGTCCCAAGCTCCTCGGTGGCCGGTCTCTCCCCTGCCGACGTACAGGTGTTGGCGACGTCGGCGGAGAAAAATATTCGTCGCTCGAGCTCGACGCAACTGCTACGGCCGGTGT
Organism: Apamea epomidion; assembly: GCA_947507525.1. Taxonomy (NCBI): domain Eukaryota; kingdom Metazoa; phylum Arthropoda; class Insecta; order Lepidoptera; family Noctuidae; genus Apamea; species Apamea epomidion. The sequence goes on from OX382226.1 coordinate 1,459,129, forward strand.
CACAGCACTCTCGATGGGGCTGGATTCCGGCGGCGGCGGGGTGGGGCTGAGCGACAAATCCGGAGGTGGTAAACGTGCACGGCGAGCTGCTAATCTCGTCAACATCTTCATCATTTAATTTTTGTAGTTATTTTCATGTTTTTATCGGAGGTGACATGACAGATGTCACCTCCGGTTCGGCAGTTTTTGATGAACGATGTTATCGTTCATTTTATTTATATAAAATTATGTTTTTATAATTTTGATTTTGCCTGTTATGGTTTCACGTAATATATAAATATAAAACTGATTCTAAAAATTATGTATTAGAAAATTGTGAGGAGATGACAAAAAAGACGTTGACGTTGACGTTGGTGTTGCTAGCTATTAAAGGGTGATATGATTTATTATTATGTCGTTTATTTATTTAGTCGTCTTATTTTGTTACATTTTTAAATATTAGTATGATTAAATAAAAAAATAAAAAAAACATTTAAAAATATAAAAAAATAGTGATCCACCGGTGTCGGGAGCAGGGTCCAAGCTACAGGTGGTTAGGGCTCCAGAGATAGAAACCTCCTCACAATGCGAGCCGTATCGAGGAGTACTGCCTTCTGAATCAGGCCCTTGATCCAACCGCCTAACGAGAGCCTCGATAGATGTTGATCGAGGCTGTCGGCCATCAGGCCACTGGCCGATACGACAATCGGCACAATGACAGTTGAGCTCACATTCCACATGTCAACAACCTCGCGTGCTAAGTCAAGATATTTGATTTGTTTATCTTTCTCAGCTTTCACGAGGTTCCCGTCATGTGGAATGGTAACATCAACAATCATTGCGCGGCGCACTAATCGATCTATCACCACTATATCAGGTTTGTTGGCGACAACAGTCCTGTCAGTGATGATAGACCGATCCCAGTACAACGTGACATGGTCATTTTCGAGAACTGGGTCGGGCACATACTTGTAATACGGTACCTCTGAGTCGACAAGTTTATATTTCAAAGCAAGTTGCTGGTGAATAATCCTGGCTACTTGGTTATGCCTGTGCAAGTACTCGCTGTTAGCCAGACGAGAACAACCAGAGATAATATGTCTGATGGACTCACCCGGACGGTGGCATGCCCGACACACGTCAGCCGTCCCGTCCTTCATAATATGTCTCCGGTAGTTATTCGTTAAGATAACTTCGTCCATAATTGCACAGACAAAACCTTCAGTTTCCCCGAAGAGGTCACTGAAACGCAGCCAGGATACGGACGCTAAGAAATCTACACCGGGCTCATGAAGAGCCCGATAGAAGCGCCCGTGAAGCTCCTTGCTTTGCCATACCTTCTTGCGGTCATCGGTAGTAAGTACTACAGGTTTGCGCCAGTTCTCTTTCGCCATGGAGAGCGGGGTGAGCCCCTTGTCCATTGCGACCACATCACGGTGCATACCCACTTCGGCTTTTAAAAAATATTCCCTGAGACTGCACACCTCGCGGTTGTGGAGGGTTTTCGCATTTAAAAATCCTCGACCCCCACACTTCCGCGGGATATACAGTCTCATCACCGATGATCATGGGTGATGCATCCGGTTTGCGGTCAGCAGTGTACGGACCCTTCTATCTAGGGCTTCGAGTTCAGTCTGAGTCCATTTGAGTATGCCAAAAGAGTACATCAAAACCGGCATTACCCAACCATTGAAGGCGCGCACCTTATTTCCAATTTCAACATTTTCAATATTTCATTTTCACGTTTTTATCGGAGGTGACATGACAGATGTCACCTCCGGTTCGGCAGTTTTTGATGCAAGTGTAGGTTATTCATTGTATTTGTTTAAAATTAGGTATGTTTTAGTAAATTTGGTTTTTCCTGATATGGTTGCACATATATATGAATTTATAAACTGTTTCTAAAAATTATCTAATAACAAATTGTGAAGAGACGACAAAAGAGACGTTGACGTTGACGTTGGTGTTGCTAGCTATTATTATTATGTCGTTTATTTATTTAGTCGTCTTATTTTGTTACATTTTTAAATATTAGTGTGATTAAATAAAAAAAATAAAAAAAAAACATTTAAAAATATAAAAAAATAGTGATCCACCGGTGTCGGGAGCAGGGTCCAAGCTACCGGTGGTTAGGGCTCCAGATATAGAAACCTCCTCACAATGCGAGCCGTATCGAGGAGTACTGCCTTCTGAATCAGGCCCTTGATCCAACCGCTTAACGAGAGCCTCGATAGATGTTGATCGAGGCTGTCGGCCATCAGGCCATTGGCCGATACGACAATCGGCACAATGACAGTTGAGCTCACATTCCACATGTCAACAACCTCGCGTGCTAAGTCAAGATATTTCATTTGTTTATCTTTCTCAGCTTTCACGAGGTTCCCGTCATGTGGAATGGTAACATCAACAATCATTGCGCGGCGCACTAATCGATCTATCACCACTATATCAGGTTTGTTGGCGACAACAGTTCTGTCAGTGATGATAGACCGATCCCAGTACAACGTGACATGGTCATTTTCGAGAACTGGGTCGGGCACATACTTGTAATACGGTACCTCTGAGTCGACAAGTTTATATTTCAAAGCAAGTTGCTGGTGAATAATCCTGGCTACTTGGTTATGCCTGTGCAAGTACTCGCTGTTAGCCAGACGAGAACAACCAGAGATAATATGTCTGATGGACTCACCCGGATGGTGGCATGCCCGACACACGTCAGCCGTCCCGTCCTTCATAATATGTCTCCGGTAGTTATTCGTCAAGATAACTTCGTCCATAATTGCACAGACAAAACCTTCAGTTTCCCCGAAGAGGTCACTGAAACGCAGCCAGGATACGGACGCTAAGAAATCTACACCGGGCTCATGAAGAGCCCGATAGAAGCGCCCGTGAAGCTCCTTGCTTTGCCATATATTATTATTATTATTAAGTAAATCAATATTTTTTATAAGTATCATTTTATTCCACTTGTTTTCATTTTCTTTTTTTTGTTTCATTTTATATTGTGTTTTTAGTGTCTCAATTTCTTAAATTGTATTAATTGAGATAAATATGGGCTGGGGATGAAAACTTCGTTGGTTTGAAGTTTTTACGGATTTACGTTAACTAAATCCGTAAAAAAGTTGCAAAATGACAGTGTACACATCTGTCAACCCCTAAAACAGCACAGGCGTGATGTTATGTTATGGAATGGTGTAAACATTACATAGACATACGATCGCAGCAATCGCGGGTTTTTGCTGTTTGTTATTGAAGAGTTCCATTGTCTATCTCCAAAGATCTTCATCAGATCGTGATATGTTGTATACTAAACCTTCCCTAAAAATACGCTTTCAAATAACGGAAACCCCGTCCAAATCGGATCAGTTTTTTTTAATAAAATTGCGGACATACAAACATACATATGGGTCGAAAACAGAACCTCCTTTTTTGAAGTCTATTAATTAAATCAAAAACTTACTTACTTTCAATGCAGCATAGTCTCTTAAAGAGGCATATCACCCTTTCAAATATCTTGTATAACTGGCAAACTTTTTTCGTACCATTACGAGGCATCCTGCTTTATAGTAGCAAATACAGCTTGTGATCAAGACGATGCCAATTCATACTACACCTACCTCAAGAATATTGGACCAAGGAAAACAAGATGGCGACCGAGATATAGGTACGAACATAATCAGCCTATAATGTTCCCACTGCTGGGACACAGGCGTCCTCTCAGTGAGAGGGAGTGGGCAGTAATCCACCACGCGGCCCCTGTGCGGGTTGTTAGATGTTTCCTCACGATCTTTTTCTCGAACGGTGATGAAAAAAGATGATTTACAAAAAGTAAAGCGCCTGTCTATTAACCTACGACCTCATCTTGAAAGTCGCGGCCGTTACCAATGGGTCACCGCTGCTCAAGTATACCTGTTTATTAAGCCTCATTTTTCTAACACTAAAATACCAACAGTTTTTCAGCAAAAGTGTCTCTTCAAAATCTTAACTAATATTATAAATGCGACAGTAAGTTTATTTGTTTGTTACCTTTTCATGCCTAATCCACTGAACCGATCATCATGAAATTTTGCATATACGTTGTCAGCATTATAGAAAAGGACATAAGGTAGCTTTCATTCAGAAAAATAATACTGTACCCTGATTGCGAAACACACAATCAATCTCAATCTGAACCATTTTGAAGGATATTGCTAATCCATTGCTTCATAAGTTCGAAAAAGGTTACCTTCATAAAGTCTGCTCAACACGTAAATACCGCATTGAATGTTGTTGAACTGTCAAAATGAAACCGATTCTGATTGATTGTGTGTTACGCAATTAGGGTGTTGTTCCCGAGGAAAAGAACAATATCTTTCGACGGTCACAATTGCTTTAGGACGCTAGATAGCGCAATGTGTCTTTCGAATCATGATCGAATTATGACCCGACTTTCTGAGCAATATTCTAACAAAAAGTATAACTATAACTATACTAACTATTTCTATCATTAATATTATGCTTTTATAGGATTTGGATGGTAAATTGGCACACGGATAGTTTATTATAACCTGGATTAACACATAGGATACTTTTTAGAGCAAAAGCTAGTAATACCAAAACAAAATATTTTGCTGCTCAACAACATGATGAGCTATTGTCGTGGGGAAAGTTGCGCTGTCACGCGCCAACCCTCTGCATGCATCAGAATTATTAGCCTTATATAATATTTATAACGCTAGGACATGGATATTGTGATGGCTCAGAGTTTGAAGGGTACGCTTCTCAAACACGGGGTTGTGAGTTTAAACCTACCAAGAATAATGAGACTTTTTTCAATATCATTAGATTTTAAACTTACTGGAGTCATGAGGAACACTTGATTTGATTATATTGCCTGAAAATGCCCTCCAGCCGTGAACAATCATAGTTATTACAGCTTGTTCCTTTCTGTTTAAAGAGTGTTTGCCCAGCTGTGAAAAAAATATAAGCCACTGGTAAAGTTATTATAGTTATTTATTTTGTTTTTTTTTTGGTAGTTAGTTTAAAAATGCGATAAAATTAAACAAAAATAGGTAAAGAAAACTCTGCTATATTCTTTGATTCTAACCACCTTAAAATTGGCTTCAGATTACATCCAGATACAGAATACAGTCGGTATACACTGTTGAACGAACTTTGTTTTTAATTGAATAAAACATTTTTCATATTTTTTTTTTCATACATTTAAGCGGAAATTGCAGAGTTATTTTCGAAATACATAACGTAGAGTCATCTCAACACCTCTCTCCCTTGATTTAGTATATGTTTAATATTATAAGTATATATTATAGTAATAGTATGTATGTGTATGTCACCTATTTAGGTATTTGTGTAACTAGATTTAAGAGCTTTTTTTATCTTAGTTCCTCTCAACCAAAGCACCTGCCATCTAATCTCTTCACCACCCTTGGTTGCCTGGTAGAGAATGCTTAAGGCATTAAGTTCGCCTTTGTTATTTTTTGTGCGAAAAGTTTAAATAAATACAAACTAATTATTAAAATCAAAATCAAAAGTCATTTATTCAAATATTAGGCTGAGAATCAGCACTTTTCGAACGTCAACATTACAAAAGACAGTCCCCCAAAAAACGCCCGCCCTTCACCACTTCCTAGTGCTATCGCTGGGAAGAAGAAGTGGCGCAACAAACTCCCCAGCAGCACAGCTGTCTGTTCAGTTAGAAAATAGTTGATTGAATACAATACTAGGAACCTATGTTCATAATTAACATTACAAGACCAGAACATAAAATTAAATTATTTGCCATCTGTCAGCTAGCAACCCCAATATACCAACAAATATAATAAAAACTATACGTACCTACTGAAGCTAAAAAAGAATTAATTAAAATTTAAATGTAAATAAAAACTTACTACCCAAGTAAAACCCTCCACGCATAAAGGGCGTGACAGCTTATATATTTATGCATTGCTGGGTTCTGTTCACATAGCTGTCACTTGAAGTCACAAATGATAAGCTAAGACCATCGAAGTGCCCGTACCGGACGGCGCGTATGTGTTCCACGCGCGCCTCAAAGAGATGTCAGCATAGTTGACGGGGCCCGACAGGGCCGAAGCCTGCCGGGGTAGCGGGATCCTCCGAAAGGGTTGCCGCTTCCCTGGAACATAAAGGGCTAAAGAAGGAACACAGGTGGGTTTTAGTCAGTAAGAGTCTGACACTCCCTTCCGCTCCACCCAGAGCGGGAGGGGTCATTTGATGATTTCCCATCCTCAAAAAAAAAGACCATCGAAGTAAAATAAATAAATAAGTTAATAACAATAACCTGTCAGTAAGCATAAACACTGTTTTACGTTAAACTAGGGCGACCAACTATTCTTATCTATTCTTAAAGTTTAGTAAGATAAAACCGTTTGTTCAAGATCACGGTTAAACAGTTAAGGTCGGTCATCTAAGCCTAACCAAGAATGATTACACCTGCGGTCTCACTAACATTAATTAATGCCGTGCAAAAACGGTGACTTATTGGGCAAAGGTCAAGGTCATATGGCCCGTCCTTAAAACGCATGTTCTATTTAACGTCAAGCTTTTGGCGTTTTTATATGTGACGTCTAGCAATTAAAAAAACATGATTAAGTGATAATTTACTTCGTACAGACCCAGCACATCAAGCTACTACAATCTGTCAAATTTCTTTAATAGATTTTCGACTTTATCGTTAAAATGTTAAGGTTCAAGGTTGATTGGGAAAATTTTACAGTTTCGGGTAGCTTGATCCGCTGGCGTCTGAACATTTTTCGTTATGTCTGAGAATTTTAAAGTTTTATTGCCGACCATCGGGTCCGAAAACGTTTTATGTACTTTAAAAATATCCTAGTCGCAATGTTACCCCGGTGTCTAACTTGAAACACAAGGAGAACCATTAGCAGATTAGGCTAAATATAACAAAACATAATAAACATAACAACAACAAACAACAACAAAACAAACAACATAACAACAACAAAAACAACAACATAATTGTAAGCTAACATTGTTGCTAATATATACTAACAAGATATGGATTTTAATTATCTGAAATAAATTATTCTATTCTATTCTATTCTATAACGATATTCATATTTTGCATAATGTATGATGTAGGATATCCGAGGGGCAATTTATGTAATTTTAAGAACGTTCACAGTCTGATCTCAGTCTCAATCTGTCAAAAATACCTCTAATATCCATAGATTTTTGACAAGTTTTTGACATTGATTGTCACTGTAATGAGATTGCGACTAGATTTTGAACGTTGGAAATTACGGGAATTGGCCTTCTGCAAGGTGATGCAAATAGACAGAAGTAGATATTTGTCATTCATCTAGCTGCAGCTCGGTCACGTCCACCATCAGCATTCTTGAACTGAAAACTTCTTTAGGCGCGTTGAGCGATTTTTGGTAGGATATCTACTATACTATCTATATGGGTTCTCGTCACCGACATGCTTATGTGTAGCTATGAGCATGACTTGTTACGCTTGGCCAGCAGTGATAGCATATATGTTTAAATTAATAGTGAATCATTTTAATTACCACATTATGTAATGTTAATGTTTGATCCTACAATTAATTTAAATCCATCAATAATTACTTCAGTCGGCAGTCACCATGACGGCCTATGCTTTTTCATACACTCCCATGCCATTTTGTGTCACTGACTAAACAAAAGCCAACGACTATATGGAAAGCTTCCTAAAGTAATATCAACACTTATTTGTTTCCATACGATTTCCAATAAACAGCTTCTAACCCTCTCTGACCTTGACCTTGAGTTGCCCTGTCATAAAAATTGTATCATTAGCTAAAAAGGAGAAATGTTTTCCTATAACAGCCACTATTTTCGCCGCCGTCAGCCCCGGTTCCGCGAGTAAAACGTTTCCCGCCGCTTTTAAGGCAATTGTTAAGGAATTGAAGTTGACAGGTCCATTATAAGCTTTCAATGTTGTTAGGCGACTCGGGACTTTGAATAAAACAATATTTTGTACTTATTAATTTGTTTTGGATATTTGTTATTTAGTTGTTGCCAATAGCTAAAATAAAAACTGGTTCAGGATTTGCGCAAAATTGTGACATAATTATGAGGTAGTTTTTTGAGAGAAAATGGTGGATCTTTTTCTCGTCTTTTTACTTTGTAAAATCAGATGTATTATTTGTCTCTTCTGATTTTGCGACATGTATAAGAACTTGAGGATGCTAGTTATAAATAACTGTTACTATCTTACTAAGTATGTACAAATTTGATTGTAAACGAAATCATCACTGACCTTACAAAGTCTAAGTCTAGTCTAGTAAGTTTTGTATGGGCTAAAGTGAGAATTGAGAAATGTTTTTTCCTATCAACATATCAAAGAGCTGAGTTTCAATATTCAAGGCGTAAGTATTTGATCCACTCAAGTATAACTTATGTATATCAATAGATACATACCGAAGTATATCAACCATCACGTTTCCCCCGACCCGTTATTTTCAAGAACCATTCACTTATTTTGCTGATTGCAACAAATTCGGTTCGAGTTTTCATATAAAATACACGTTTAATGAGCTCTTCAACGCTTTTGAGTATGTTTTATCGAAATTCAGCATAATGCCGTATGGTTTTTACTACCTTGACTTGAATTTTTATAATGATGCGTGTTCCAGTTTTTCCCGCCTTCTGAAGGAAGGATGGAATAGAATACTCTTTATTATAAACACCATAAATATTGCAGATATAATTGTAGAAATTTTACATAGGGTGTCACAATGGGCGGTCTTATCGGTAAAAGCGATCTTTAAAGACTATTCAACCACGCCGACGATTTTGATGTTCTTTTTTCTTTTCATGCATTATCGTAATATGAACATATTTTTTAACTGTACACAAATGTTTTTTTCGAAATTGCCCAAAAGTCCGACAACTAATCTTGCTAAATGGTAACGTGAAACCTAGTAACTGGGTTGTCGAGGTCACATATCCTTGTAAAAACAGGTGGTCGGCTTCCAGTCTAACCGGACGCAGTCTTACTTCCCAGTAATGGTCTTAAAAGGCTCGAAGTGAAAGAAATTGACGGATTTAGTTACGTCACTTGCATAGCCCCATGTAAGCGACGCAACTAGTATAAGAACTTTTTGCTATAGACTTTTTATAGAATGTCAAATAGTTTTCGCCGCCGTTTTTTAGCCGTCAAATCGATGTGCCCTTTTTTGTCTGTTTGTCACCGTCGTTGAAAACCCAATGTATTATATTTTACAAGCTTTTATTTAACTTGCAATGTTTCTGTTATTTTTGTTATTAAAGTTTGTTTATTCGCTTTCGCTATAAATCCGTCATTTTCTTTCACATCGAGCCTATTAAGACCATTACAGTTGTAAGACTCAATCCGGTTAGACTGGAAGCCGACCCGAACATAGTTGGGAAAAGGCTAGGCAAATGATGATGGCTATATAGAAATGATATTATTATTGAACATACGCTGCTTTAAGGTAAATTATTTTCAGTTAGAAACTTTACATCTACCTGCAAAGTGTGTGAAGTGCTAGGTAGAGTAATTACATTAAAGTAGGCCGTACGTTCTTCGTAAATTCATCAGCAGCTTTTACTCGTCTATTACCTGTACCATTACGGCATGGAAGTGGCTGTGTTTGATTAATGGGCTACGCAAGAAGTAGTTAATGTTGGTTTTTATTACTGTATGAAACATTTAGGATATGCTTCACTTACGCTTGTATCGATCGGCGTGAAGTGAAACTTACCGTGCTCTTGTACGTATAGTCAGTTCAGTCAGTTCTCGTCTAGCGTGATTCCTAGGAAAACTGTCTGATTAACAAATTCTAATTTTTGGCCATTCAATATGATGTCACATTACACAAAGTAAAGCGCCTGTCTGGGTTCGAACCCACGACCTGCAACTCGTAAGTTACCATTGGGCTACCACTGCTCTCAAGCTCTAAGCAAGTTAGAAATAGAAAATATTTATTGTCCAGGTAATACTGTAAGCAGGTTCACTGGTTAACAGCAAGTTAAGACGACATGAGTACCTTAACATATTACCTACAGCTAGGTTACAATATGGTATTTGCTAGTGAGTTGACACCCTACATCAATTTGCTGTATTAAAGGAATTTCATTCAAGTGTCAAAGAATGACAGTTGTGTCTTTGAATATAAGGACAATATTTAAGTTCGTAGTCAATTTGCTTAGCAATTGATTTCCCTGGATTAACTTCCATAGGCAGGTACTTCTGTTTTGGGTTAACTGGGAATCGATTAGGAAGAAGTAGGAGTGCATCTACTTATCACCTGATATGGACCTTTATTTTATGTGTCATATATTGTCTACATCTTTTGTTGGAGATCCTAAATAAATAAATTTTTGGTTTTAAAAATCCTATCTATCGGTACCTAAGATAATAATAATACCATAGTTCAATTTGTAAAATATAAACTACAGGAAAGATTGGCTATAAAAAAACTCTAACTGATAACAATGAAGAAGATAGAAACGTTCTTTAAAAAAAAAAAATATTTGTTAGGCGAAACGACCAGTAATCTTAATATTTTTAAGAAAAGCTTAAAAATATTAAGATCACTGGTACATTTGATGAGCTGATATACAAGATGTAACAGAATAGACGCAAGCCCGGAAACTAGTTTGTTCATAATTGACTACAGAATCGATCTCAGTAACTTTTAAAATAAGTACCAATATACCTTTAAAAAAAATTTTTTTTTCTTGTTTACCATTTATATACACACATATATAAACAGACAATGAAAAACAGAACAGAAAAAATTGGTACAGAGGTGATGCTTATTTTATAAGAAATCTCTTCCAGCATACCTGAGATAGGACAATAGATACAGAGATGTAGACAGCGTGTGATAGAGCAAAGGAGACAAAAAATAATACATAGAATCAAAAAAATCAATTCACTTAAAAACTAAACAAAAATTACGAGAATATATTAACATACATACAAATAAACATACATAAATACTTCTAAATTAAATATTACTAGAATGATAATAATTATATCATACTCAAAATAATAAATACATACACAACTATGATGAAGTGGACAGATAGTGTTCTTTCACTCTTCTTTTAAAAACTGCAACAGTTTGGCAGTCCCTAATGTCAGGCGGTAGTAAATTCCATAATCGCACCGCGTGCACTGTGAAGGAGTAGGAGTAGAAGTCGGTGGAGTGGGAAGGGGACTTGAGAAGGTTTTTAAGATGCGACCTGCAAGGTGTATCTGAAGGACGGGCGTAGGAAAAACGCTCCCGCAGTTAGGATGGTGTTTTAGGATTGTGAAGGATATTGAATAGCAGACGCAATATCCGAGAGTTCCTGCGAAGTCGAATGGGGAGCCACTTGAGTATCTTGCGAAAGTTGGAGACATGATCAAACTTTTTAAGGTTAAAAACAAAACTAATACAGATATTTTGCTAACGTTCATGTTTATTTAAAAGCTCCTCCGTGGTAACCAACTAACAGGCATCAGCGTAATCAATAATGGGCTGAATGAGGGTTTGAGCAAGAGAGATTTTGGTGTTCAAGGGCAAGAAGCCCTGGAGACATTTCAAGGAATAGAAAGCGTAGTGCACTTTGCGACTGACTTGAGCAACATGAGCAGTCCACGACAGGTAGGAGTCCATGGTCACCCCCAGGTTTTTAAACGTTTGTGCGTATTCAATCTGAACTCCATTCAAACAGAGTGGAGGCAGCGACGCTACATCGAGCCTATTCCGCATATACCTGTCGCCGATAATTATGGCCTGGGATTTCCTAGGGTTCATTTGCAATCCAAAAGACCATGACCACTCGCTAATCAAATCCAGGTCACTGTTCATGGCTGAAACAGCGGCTTCCGCATCTTCCCTTAGGAAATTATTGTAAAGCTGCAGGTGGTCACCATAGAGATGGAAGTAAGAAGAGATGACTCTGGTGACAGAGTTAATAAAAATAGAAAAGAGAAGAGGAGAGACAACGCCACCCGGAGGCACACCTGCGCCTGCGGTAAGAGAGCACCAAAATATGTATTTTTTTCAACACGATTTTCTTAATAAAAATTGTAAGCTTTAAATAAATTAAGTTTTTGTCATTGTATTGTGCTTTTACTCAATACTCTAATTTTTGGGGTGTATGAGTCTTGCGTTATTGATATTTCACATTGTATGTCCACATTCAAGACCAAATAAAACAAGGATGACATAAAACACAGCTTACGAACAAATCCCGGGAACTTTCAGCTACAAATGAATCCGATCCTTGAATAATTCACCTTCATTCCAAAGACGAATCAATCACTTCATTCTTGATTCAGAAACTTATTATTCTCTCCAAAACTTCATACAATTGGAGTCGAACATCGCATTATACACCTACATTCTAGAAACACGACCCTGCTTCGCCCGAACTCGATCTAATCATGTGACGACATGTCAGAACACCTCGATTTCTATGCTATACACACACAGTTACATTTATAAACTCACACCCTTTTCCCATGGGGGTAGGTAGAAACTGCAGAACGTACCTACTATTTAACCTACTACGATCTATGCTATCGATGTCTATGCTATGCCCAAATATTTTTGTTTTCCCGCATGGATTTGGGGGAGGCCTTTGCCCAGCAGGGGGACGAGAAAGGCTAACAAAAAAAAAACTTTCCGAAATAAATTCTCAGTGATGATGAAATCGATAAAATTTATTTTGTAGTTTAGAAGAACTAAGTGCACAGACAGACACGAAAGGCGACTTTGTTTTATACTAAGACTAGCTTTTGCCTGCGACTTCGTTCCCGTAGAAGTCGTAAGATACACATTCGGAAAAGACGTCACGGATGTCAATCAGTCAATAAGCTCTCTGTTTACTTCCTGCGAAATAAATAAAAATACTAGTTTGTTTAACAAAAGTTTATTGTGCAAATATATGTATAAGTGCAACTTACTCGTAATAACATTTTCCAGTGTGTATGTGCAGTGTAAAATATAATAAACTTAAAAAGCGTTTTATCGTTCCCCAAAAATACTTTAACTACCTGACACCCGAGGGAAAATAAACAATGTTTTGTTCGCGAACGGGTCACAAAGTGTGACCAAACTTTAGTGTGTGCGCACCTTTACACTGATACTGTACTCAGCCTATGGTGTCTATCCGTACCATACAACACCGTGAAAAACACCTTAAACGTGTTTATCGAAACAGCGCCATCTGTTGCCCTATTGGTATACTAATTGGTCGTGATCAATTTGTCAACAACAAGTTTACCATGGTTAAGTGCGGTGGCTGTGGGAAGGTTATGTCGTCGACAGAGGCCGTAAACTGCTTCAAATGTAGGGCTTGGTACCACCGAGCGTGTGTGGGTATACAGAATACCGGCCCTTTAACGACCCCCTGGCACTGTCCTGAGTGCAATAAAAACCTGGTGAGGGACAACCAGGCTAAAACGCTGGTAAGGAGCGTACACCAGCGTCAGAAACACACGAGGAAAGCCTCGTAAACCTGATGGACACCAGCCCCATAAATAGCACAGCCCTAGACACCACACAGGAGCTCAACCTGGACATCCTCAGGGCAGAGCTAAGCGTTTTTTAGGGAGGAATTTCTTAAGACGGTACGGAATGAATTCCAGCTGCTCCGTGATGATCTGTCCGAGCTAAGATCCTCTCTAAACGCAACGAACGACAGGATGAGTAATCTAGAGGAGAGAGTAGCTGTGTTAGAAAATAACCACACTCAGCCCCAAGCAGCGTCGGATGTAAATGATCTGATAGCACAATTGCGGAGCGACATAAATGACCGAGATCAGGAGCTGCTGGCAAATGATATCCAGATCTCCAACATACCCGAATCAAGTGGTGAAAATCCAATCCACACGGTGATGTTGGTTGCATCTAAGATTGGCGTCAAAATTAAAGCGCACGATATAGTAAGCGCCGAGCGTGTCGGAGGTAGGCGCATCAACGCGACGCAGGCGACGGCGCCGGTGGAGACCCGCCCCCGCTTCCTTGTCGTGCGCCTCGCGCGCCGCGACCTGCGTGACGAGCTGTTGGAGGGCGCACGGGTGCGACGCGGGATGACTACTGCTGACCTTGACTTGCCGGGCTGTGCAACGTGCTTCTATGTGAACGAGCGCCTTACGAAGGTGAATCGGGAGTTATTTCGGAGCGCGCGTGAAGCCGGGAGTCGCCTCGGTTGGCAATTCGTATGGGCAAAGCGAGGCCGTATTCTCGCCCGGTACAAACCCGGAGATACCATTTGCCAGATCCGCTCCGAGGCTGTCTTACAGCGCACCTTCGGACCGGCACTCGGTAATGGCGGCAATAGCGCACTTTGAAAAATACCTTTTCGTTTGTCTGTTCTTGTTTTGTTAAGATTATTTATCTAGTTTCTATGGTGTTTGTTAATAATTTGTTTATCATACTTTCTTGTACTGTCACGCTGATTCTTAAAGTAAGTTTTTTTGTAATAAGTGTCATCATTTCAATAATATTAACCTCACGTTGCTACTACCTGCTAACTATATTGGGATGTGTGTGTCTCGCGGCAGAGGCGGAGCGCCTCACTCAACTATACGTAAACACTACACATATTTATCTACACCTATTTATTACTATTTCTTTTATCTACTATTTACATACCGCAGCTGGCCTTTGCTTCATTTTTATTTAGTTATATATATTATTGACATAGTTACAATTGGAATTAAACTAATCATATTATTTGATATTAGAATTGGTTATACTGAATGTGCACGGATATTGTTAAATTACGAAATTATTTTATATTTATTATAATGATGACTAAAGGAGGAAAGTTTATTAAAGTTGGGCTTCTTAATGCTGGTTCATTGGGCACAGGTCATGATAACTTGATTGGTGCACTCGACAGGCATTGTTTTGACGTTATGGCCATTAACGAGACTTGGTTGCGACCGGGCGAGGACGGGCGCGCGCCTGTGGTGCCGGGCTACCGTCTGCGTCACACGCCGCGGCCAGCGAGAGTACGCTCGGGTCGTGGTGGTGGCGTCGGCTTTTATCTGCGGCGTGGACTGAGCGCGCGTACATGGACCGGTGCGATCGATCCAAGGTCCGAATCGGTCGAACAAATGTGGTTAACGATCTCAATGAACGGCAAAAAAATTGCTATAGGTACAGCCTACCGACCACCATGGCATAACCTGGTCCTTTTCCTAGATGCCATAACGGATTCTATTAGTTCGCTGGGAAATTACGACCACTACATTCTACTAGGCGACTTTAATGTAAACTTGCTGGACACGAATGGAAATAAAACTAAAAATATTAAGGAATTTTTAAATTGCCTCAGTCTTTCACAATTGGTCACAACTCCTACTCACTTTACACCATCCAGTGAAACCCTCATCGATCTCCTATGCACTGACCTGACAGCTAGAAATACCACGGTGGTACCTTTCGGTTCAATCAACGGCCATTCGATTGTAACGGGGGAATTTCACATAAAACGTGACAAGTACAAACCACACTTGGTAAAATTTCGGCCTCTTAAAAAGGTGTGCGCGGAAAGTTTTAATTTAAGCTTATAATTTTTGGACATTGGAATAATTTCGTCGCTTGGCAGCGTTAATGACATGGTGCATGTCTTTAACACCTATATAACTTCCCTGTTCGATGTTCACTCACCGATCAAGACGTGTACTGTAAAGGAAAAGTCATATCCATGGATTACAGATACAATCAGGGTTATGATGCGTTTACGTGACGATGCACTTAGTAGTTATAGGAAAACGAAAGCCGATTCCAAAAAAATATATTACAAAGAGCTAAAACACTTAGTGATTAGCTCTTTGTACAATGAAAAATATGCGTATTTTAAGCACAACATAAATAACAAAATAAAAAACCATAAACTATTATGGAAAAATTTAAAATCCACCTTATCGCCCTATAAGCCCAGACAAGACCTACCGTCGCACTTTACAGATCCTGACGTCATTAATAACTTTTTGATTGTACCGGGTAACACCGTGGCAAGCACATCACTTATAAACTACTATGAGAATCATAGTCACGGTGAAGAAATTTTCGCAATCACTCCAGTGGAAGAGAACGAGATCTCTCGCGTTGTCTCCAACCTTAAAAGTAACGCTGAAGGTTACGACAACATTACCCTGGACATGATTAACATGACCCTGCCGCATACGTTAACTGTAGTAACGGACATAATAAACTGCTCCATAGTGACGTCTACATTCCCCGACCTATGGAAAATTGCCTCAGTTAGGCCCTTGCCAAAAAATTCTAATCCATCCACTTTAAAAGACCTATGCCCTATAAGTATATTACCATGTCTATCCAAAGTATTAGAAAAAGTCGTCAGCCGCCAATTAACACTTTTTTTGGAACAAAATAACGTCCTACCTGATTTACAATCTGGTTTCAGAAAGCAGCGCAGTACATCTACTGCTTTATTGGATGTTACTGATAATATACTATCTGCCCAAGATAGGGGAATGTGCTCATTGCTAGTTTTGCTCGATTTTGCCCGTGCATTTGACGCAATAAATATTTCACTATTATTATCTAAGTTAAATTATTATGGTTTTGACGCCAGCGCTGTGCAATGGTTCCGCAGCTATCTAACTAACAGGGAGCAACTTGTTGACTTGCGTTTGAGTGACGGCACTACTCTTAGATCGACGCGTATTTCTGTAGACAGAGGAGTCCCGTAGGGCTCTATATTGGGCCCAATTCTCTTTATTTTGTACTGGGCGGATATTGTAAAGTGTCTCCATAAATGCAAGTACCATATATACGCCGACGATGTCCAACTATATATATCTTTTAGAACAGACGAGTACAATAGTGCCATTAAGGATCTTAACGATGATCTTGAAAGAATCGCCGCCTGGTCAGAGGAGAACTGCCTGTCGTTAAATCCAATAAAAACGAAATATATAGTATTTGGCACAAGACAGCAGTTGGCTAGACTACCTGTGACATTTGACTTGAGACTTATGGGAGAACTCATTGAGCGAGTGTATGAAGTGCGGAATCTAGGTGTCGTTATGGATAAAGACCTACGTTTTGAGAAACACGTAGCAGACGCGGTTAGAAACTGTTTTTATCGCCTAAAGGTTTTATATAATATGAAGCCCTATTTATCCGAAAAACTATGGGAACAGCTAGTGGAAACCCTGGTTCTTTCCAGGTTGAATTACGCTGATACGGTTTACGGCCCGCGCCTATTAGCTGGTACTGACCGCCTCATTCAAAGGGTACAAAACGCTTGTGCTCGGTTTTGTTACGATATTCCTCACAGAAGTCAAGTAACACCTTTTTTAAACAAGCACTTTACGCTGAAGATGAAGTCCAGACGCAAGCTGCACTTGGCCTGCCTTCTGTTCGGTGTGGTTAAATATCAAAAACCGGACTACCTTTATAATAAGTTAAGTTGGGTTACGAGTAGACGGGAATGCGGGAGAAGACAATGCTCACAACAACTCTCGACTCAGTCTCAGGGTACGGCTGCTTTTAGAGGCAGCTTTCGCTATGCGGCTTCCAAAGTATGGAATAACTTGCCACCACCGATTAGAGTAATTAACACAATAGGCGTTTTTAAACTACGCTTACGGCAGTATCTCATAGAAGCGCAAAGGAAGCTAGATATGGTCACACTAAATGTCTCAATTATATGATGTATGTACCTACCCACTTGAGTATGTGTCAGTGTTTGTGATTTAACATCCTTATGCCTGCAGAATGGAGACGTAACTTAGTGAGTGAGAGTGAGTGGAGAAGTAACTAGTGGGTAGTTTTCACATGTCACTTTAAACAAGAATCAATGTTTTTTTTTTTTTTTACAAATATTTCTATTATTTCTATTATCGACTAGCGCTTACCATTCATATATCTTTTGTATATTTGTGCATGTTTTTATTTCCATTTCCACTTTTGCCAACAATGTTTAGCTGACTTATTTATTTATAGACGTGATATCCTTCGTATTTGGTTAATCCTAATGGAAACATCAGCTAAGACAAGTTTCAAAACAGACACAAGTTGCAAACTGTCAGAAAATAGTCCGTCACGCTCGGCTGCTTGCAGCGTACTGTGCGATGCCACTACAGTGCACGGATTAATAAATTGTGGCAGGCAGCGTGTACAACAATGTTCCTCAATATCACACATTTAGACATATTCACATATTCGTTACTGTTTTTTATCTAACACAAATTTATTTTATTTATATATATTTAAGTATGCATACACACGTCACGTTGCAGAATAAAACTGATTTACATTCGTCACCTTACACATCAGGTCCAGTTGAAAACCAGCGTCAGCCACTAGTTGTCTGGCATTTTTGCTGAACTGGGCCTTTTTGGCACAGCCGTGAGGCACACTTTCCTGATAATTTCCTTACATCGGACTTCACATTTTTTAATTAATCTTTTATTTTTTTTATCTTATTGTTTGTTTTGTCTGATGTATAATATCTGGTGTATTGTGTGTCTTTTAGTTTGTGCCAAATAAATGTATTTTCTTTCTTCTTCTTCTTTCAGTACCGTTACTAAAATAACAGCCACATTTTTTATAAAACTCCCCGTCACTATCACTACGTTTTCGATTAGCGTTCTTTCTGGGATTTTTTTTGGTCGGCTCCGATGTCCGAGCATGGTGTTAAATAGCCTTCCTCAAAAATTAGGCTATCAAATAATATTTCAAATCCGACTGGTAGTTCCAGATATTAACGCGTTCAAGCAAACTTTTCAGCTTTATTAATAGTATAGATATGGATAGAGAAATCAAGCTTTGCAACTAACATGAAAAGTCCAATAAAAAGTATCTAAGAGTGTTCAGTTTGCTAGAAACCAGCTAATTCATCATTGTCGCCGCAAACGGTGCTAGAAAAACTACCTAATGACCTGCCAGGGTTTTTGTACCTCATGAAGTAGTAGGACAAACTGACAGACGGAAAGGTCGTGAGGACTGACTTTTGTGCACGTTATACCGTTTTGTTCTTAAGGGATTTCGGTGTGATGTTGATGGACTGATTGGCAAGATGGCGTTCACACGAGACTAAAAAAGTGGCCAAGTGCGAGTCGGTCTCGTACACGAAGGTTACCGTACCACCGTACAATGTTTAACACTACATAATATAATATGTTACTACACGTTTCTTGTATGGGACCCCCTTTTATTTTTATTATTTGTTGTTATAGCGGCTTGTGGCTAAGTAATAACAGCCCCACGGGTCGATTGATCAGGTTAAGCTACGCTTGCCGCGGTTGGTCCGTGGATGGCTGACCATCTTCATATACCAAGACCCCTCCGTGCCTTGGAAAGCACGTTAAGCCGTTGGTCCCGGCTATCATTCGTGGATCTTTGACAGTCGTTACGCGTCGTCAGAAGCCCGAAAGTCTTACAACCAGTCTTACCAAGGTGTATCGTATTACCCTTATATCTTATTATTAACTACCACATTCCACTTTTATAGTATATTTACTGTAATACTGTTCCACTACACAGCCGTAATTTATACTGTATTTATTTTCGGCGCAGGCGTCCCTAAACTTGTCACAGCAATGCCACAGAGTGCTTCGGACATATAAGCCATAGACAAGTATTGAGGTTACGTCTGGCGCGGATTCAGAATGAATTATTTATTGTATTTGATAATATTTTAAATAATAAGATAGATTATTTATTTATTACTGTAATTGCCCGTGACATCACAGCGGGCCCTATCAGAATACCAGCGCTGCGACATCTATTTTTTAAATGTCGTAGCATCATGCTGAGATAGGAGCCTTTTGGCCTCGTACAGGACTTTCTGTTTCATTTTTATTTCTGTTACTTTATTTTTTTTTTATTTTTTTTGTATAATTTGGTTTTGGTACCTACTTTTTTTTATATAATTTGGGTTTTTTATTTTTGTTTGTGTTTAGTTTAGTTTTATGATCTTCCTGTGCGAGTCGCAATAAATACTTTTTCTTTCTTACCCAGTAACTGGGTTGTGGAGGTCAGATAGGCAGTCGCTCCATGTAAAATACTGGGTAATTTGCTTGCTTTTCTCAACATAGTTAAAAAGGGAAAAGCAAGCAAACCACCTAAGACATAGCCGAGGATTTGTAGTTGAAAGCAGTCATTTGTTTCAACTTTTATGTCCGAAAGTCAAACTATTTAGACTGGTTTATGTCTAAAACACATCATATACACCTATATGTATAGTCCTCTTCACCGTATCCGGCGACAGCGACCCCAACTACTTCTCTTTCCTTTCGTGAGCTCTCTGATAACTAGCAAAACCAAATTTGGTCTTGAAAACCCGGTCACACCGAATACAGAGGAGCTGATCAGCATCGTTGGTTGTGTCTGCATAGGAAAGCTTTGGGCGGCTTTTGCGTAATTGGCGCTTATTGTCTAGGTCTTCCAGACGATTTGTTTCAAAGCATTCAGTTGCTTTGTGATTGAAGTGCGCCACCTCTCTCGGTTTCGAGCAAGCTCCTGCCACCGATCAACGGGAATGCCACAGGTCGTAAGGTGACGTTTGAGGACATCTTTGTAGCGCAGATATTGCCCGCCGTGTCACGTTGCGATGTCGTGTCGCATGTTTGTGTTATTTATTTATTTAAACTTTTCGCACAAAAAGGCACAAAGGCGGACTTAATACCCTAGGCATTGTGTTACTTATTATTTTATTTTATAAACATATTTAGCTACCATTTTCAAAAAAAAATCTTGGAGAAAATTTCTACTTTAAGATTTAATAGATAGTCGTCTCACTCTACTGAGAAAGAAAATGGACCAACGTAAATTGATTAACATAAAAAAAATATTTGGAAAAGGTTACAAAAGTTTGTTAACTTTCTTTGTTTCTTTCACATTTTTTCTGGGGTAAACAAACTGCTTAATGCTTTGAAATTGCCTTTTTAAGTTACGTAGATTTAGCGAAAAACCGGCCAAATGCGTGTCGAACTTTCATTATCCTAGGTGCTCCTAACTGCTACTAGAACTAGTTTTGTTCATATTATTTGCTGAACCAATCATTTTATATGACTCGTAATAATCTTGAGCTGTGAAAAGTGTGTGGCGGATATTAAAGTGAAATAACATTGGGAGTTGTTTTAAAATGTTTTATTTTATGCGTTAATATAATGTTTATACTGCGCCGTCTGAGCTGAAATCAAAATAGCGGTGCTCTGGTGTGACCTGTTGACCTGTCCATGTACCTTAAGGAAATATTTCAGAAATAGCATAGCAAAAAGTACTACTAATTAAATTATTGAAGTAATTATAAAAATTAAAACCTGAAAACAATCATATCAATTAGAAAATACAACACAAAAAACTGCATTCAGAAAATAGAAAATTACGACGACGACAGGGCGCCATCATTTCTGCCCACCCCAATTTCCTCCAAAGTAACTTCCACCCAATTTCGCAGCGGCTAATCCCAAAATTGACCTTTGTTTGTTATTTACTGATTTACTATGAATCAAATTTTCAAGTTGTACCAAGCAGAAAAGTCAATATAGAGTTTAATCTTCGAAATAACCCGGAGCGCGTTGCGGGTTGTTGAGCAACCTTCTTCTGTGGCTAGTTTCTCGAAAGTCAATATTTATCGTTACTAACTTAACGCTGTGATTGTTTGCATTATTATAAGTTGTGGTTATTTTCGGAATCTCTCAATCTTTACTAACATTATAAAGAGATAAAGGGGATTGAAGATTTTTATATGGAGCTTGGCATACCTACTGTCGCGCCATTTTGATTTTTTTTTTTAATGTTTTCTGTTTACATTGATGTCGGCTATCGATTTATATGGGATTCATGCGTGGCCGCCATTTTGAAAAAAAAAAAACAAAATTGGCGGACAGGTAGGTAATGTCACGGACCTTCAAAGCCCTTTGTGAATACGTATGTAGGGAGTAATGTTCGGAACTGCTGATCCGAGTGTCACTTGTTTATGAAACTGCTGATTTTTCTCTTGATAACTGACGAAAAATTTCTACGTTAGAGGGTCTAAAATCATATTATGCTGAATTCAGGGTTACACTTTGCGCACTGGTTGAATCTTTTGCTGTATAGGTACTAACATTAGTTAGTACCTATTTATTATTTATATTACTTATATATTATTATTTATATTTATATATTATTATTTATATAATATATTATTTAGTACTTATTTATATTACAGCATTTTAGTTATAAAATGCTGTAGATGACAACTTCTTATACCATAAAACTTATGACTTCAAAAAGATATCTCTTATATTTTCAGTATAATTAATTGGCCTGTGTTGTTTCAGCTCTCAAATTTACTCTGAGAGACATTTTAAATAGACTCAAAACAATTTACAAAAATTAAGTAGAAGATCTTTGCAACATACTAATTCTCCCAGAACTCCTGAGCTCCCGTAAATTGCAAAAGGCATTAACGACCAATAATCTACTTTCTCTTAAGAAGACGGTTTAAATTTCCAAAGATTTGCGGCCAAGGTTCAGAAGTAATGAAGAACGACTTACAACTCTCTTCCAAATGGAATAGTCTTGTTCGGTACCCTTCGATTTTTCTATATATAATTTTCTTTGCATTCCGTGGAAATAGCGCTGTTGGCTAAGGTCTTATCGTAAATAAGTTATCGCTTGTGAAGTATGAGCCCAGTGTTTCTTTGTTTAGCCGGAGTTACAGGAAATCATTGCGGGATCGGAAATTCTTGACCTGATTTATGTTTTGGTTTTAGATGATTAGTTTTTCATTGTTTTCGTAACAAACGCTGAGGTTGGAGAGATGAAATAAAATGAAGATGCGATTTCTGGTTTTATAACAATCTTTAAGTTATTGAACTTAAAAACGAAACCTGATAAAAATATGTTTGTAAGTGATGAATTTCAATATCGAGAGGTATTTTTGCAAAAAATGGAAAGTTAAAGCCAACCGCTTTAATTACCATGAGAAATCAGATATGAATATGGGAGGTCGTAAATAATGCCTTCAACAACACAACAAAATGAGTCGAATAAAGTCGTCACATGTAGACCGTATCGTGGTTTCAACTACAAACAGAAACCTACCTGAACCGTTGCTTCACCTGTCGATGAGTTAACATTTATGTAGGTACATTCATTCGAGTGAGCAAGCTAACCACTTAAGCAATATTACCTACAGTCTATAATCTAACGCGTTATTACCATGCTTGGCTTCAGCAGGTGCATTAGTTTACCGGCTGTCGTACTAATTACTCCTTTGGAGAAGGATATTACTGCCAATATAAGTGGTCCTATAGCTGGTGGAGTTATGTAAATTAGTAACATTGGAAGCTTATGAGCCAACGGAGAAATTTCATAAACATTGTTGTGATTGAACTGAGATTTATGAAGTAGGGTTTTACTGAATTCTAAGCTAAGTAGGTAATTGATTTATTTGTGTATTAGGTCTACCTAGAACTTGTGCATAATATGTATTTCCCTAAAAGTGGCCCACCTAAACAATGTAAAAGTTATTATTTGATAGCAAAAATAACAAGACATTTGACGAAAAAAAAAAATACCGATTTCAACTAAGCGACTACAAAGTGAAAAATAATGTCAGTGTCGGAAGTTGCTTTTGTTTTTTGTTACTATCACCAACTTCCGAATATAAAATTATTTTTCACTTTTTCTGTTGTGGTAGTTGTTCATGGATTTGTGTGGGGTACCAAACTTCATGTAGGCACAACTACTTACTATGCGAAGATAACAACATCATGAACATAGACGAACTGGATTAAAAACCAATGAAGAAGCTAACTGAAAACTAACGCTCTAATTTAACTGAAACTAACACAAAAAATACTCAAGCAAAGTTACTAAAATTGATATGGTACCACCGCGGCTTCGTTCACTAAATGATGAATAATGAAAAATAGGTGTTGTCACATGATTTAAAAAAATCGCCGAATGCATAACCTGCTTCTTTTTTGAAGTTGGATATAAATAATAAAACTTGCGAGACTTGTAATGTTAGCACAGTTCCTCCTAAACATAAATTCAGAAACAACTTAGCGAAAAAACATTAATTATTAAAATAATAAGACAAAAAACATAATGTACCTAAATATGTATAACTAAAATTGCAACTGGTCAGTTCTTCGGGACTTTAGAATTTTGGCCTGGCCTGAAATATACTCGTAACTCTATTACTTCCTACAAAAGCTGTTCTAACTGCTGACTAATGTACAATAGTCTCCACACTTCCACGGCCCATAATTTCAACTGACCAAATTAACAGGGAGCCAAAAATTAAGGCTCCCCAAACTCCTCCCATCTAAATGGTTTCTAGGACAAAATGAGAAATGGGCGGAACTGGTGTCTTGCCCAGAAGTTTTATTGCTAGCTCCGGGGAAAATCCGGTTTGAAACGGTTATAATCGAGTGTAATTGTGTGTGTAGGTATGTGCTGCAATGTACCTATCTGTAGGGACGGGAATAATAACATACTGTGAACGAATATTTAAACGATTAATTACGAGTGCTATATTGCTTCTCTAATAATAATGTATACACAAACTATATACAGGCTGTATCAGAAATTATATTTGAAAATTCATACATATTAGAAAACCCTCATAACATTAGAAAAAGTAAAGAGGATGATTAGATATAGTTTGGAGGCTTTATTAGTGGTTGTAGTGGCAATTATATCAATTGAGTTGTTGGTTGGAGTGGTGGTGGAGAGTTTTGAGTATGAATGTTAATATTAAGGTCACATCGCTACTTTTCCAACTTCGCCACTTTTTAAGTAGGTACTCAACACATTTTTAGACCCAACCTTGGGACGGATGCAGGATTGATAGACGGACCCTTTTAAGCTAGGCCTCTAGACAAATGAGGCTATGCCACAAGTACTGTTTTAGTAAATAATGGCTGTTACTAGACCCATCACATAGCCGTCAACTTAGCATTGTATGCTTCAAACTAAGTAACGTTGCACACAAATTATTGCTGAGGACGACTTTTATTTATGTTGTGAAAAATCGCTGCTTTTGTCGCAGCATATAGTGATTTTGGGTGCGTACAGTTAAGCAACATGGTAAAAAAAGTTTGAACTATGGCTTTAAATATCTCCATAACCAGAAGGTTCCCTGGTACGATCCGATACAACAGACAAATCATAATGACAGGGCCTGACTGTCGGATTCGTTAAACGTCTTTCTAAAACCGTTATTTAAAATGAAATGAAAGAACTGTTTCAAACCCAAACTCTTTATTGTACCCTATTAGATGTCACTGTGTATTTATTCTAATACCACAATATCATTTTTGTACAATTTCCTGACATGAACCGTCGTCGGCTCTATCGGTGCCTGGGGGACACCAGTCTCCAGAAATAACCCCATCTCGTCGATTATGAGGAATGTAATCCTGCTGGTCATCGCTGTCGTGATCCTGGCAGTAGATACTCGCTATGTTGACTATCAAAACAAGAAGAACAAGTATATTCAACAGCCTCATTTTCCTTTTTTCTTCTTATTATTGCTCTTCAATAGATCCTTGTGACTCCTGTAGACCACTGACGATTTGATAGTTGAATATGCTAATTTATATAAGTTCAGTCTATATCAAACTAAATCAATTAGTTACAATTTATGCAATTTGAATATTTTTTAGGGCTTCGTTCCTCAAAAGTAAATACCGAACCCTTTTGAGATCACTTCATTGTCCGTATGTCTGTCCGTCAGTCGAGACCCTTTTTTTTAGAAACGCGTGGAGTTATTAAGTTCAAATTAATATCAAATACACAAAGCTGCAATTCCACGAAGCAATGATAAAATCAAACTTGTAAGTCAACGCAATCAAAAGATACGGGCGTTTATGTTCCGAAATCAAAACCTATAGGGTACTTCCCGTTGACCTATCGTTGAATCATGAAATTTGGCAAGAAGCAATGTCATAACACAAGCACACAGCAGCAGGCACAAGTAAAGGACAATATTCGAAAACCGTAAATTTGTACTTACATTACAAAAAAAAAATTGTACGGAGCCCTCGGTGCGCGAGTCCGACTTGCACTTGACCGGTTTGTTTTATAGTAATTTGCTTCTAGTACGAATCAATTTATGAAAGTTTCACGTATGGGTTTGGATCGTTAAGTTAATTATTCAAGAATTGGAGCATTCTGGCTTCACTGCTCAACATCAGGTGACGTAGCGGCCAAACGCGAGCTGCGAGAAAATATAGTGTTGTATATCACTAGTTATTGAATTCATTTCATATATATTTATCGTAAAATTTAACTAATCATCTTATTGAATCATCGCCATCTTTCAACAACCATACACCCAACACTCATTATAATTAGTATTCCCATCCCGTAACATACAAATGAGGTTTTCGTTAAAAAAAAAATTGGAAGGTTTTAAACATTATTAATTTAACTTTAAACACCCCGACAACTCCTGTGCCGTTGCATGCACCCATAAGCATTGCGTGCTATATTTTGCGTCCGTAACATTGCGCGCTGCTAAAAGCAGCGATTTTTCACACCATAAGTAAAAATTTTTGTTCAATGTTACTTAGTTTGATGTACAAAATGCGAAGTTGACGGCTATGTGATGGGTCTTATTACACCCTGCATTTACTACAACAGTACTTGTGGAACGCCGTAAGCCGCTCGGAGCTGGGAAGGTGGCGATGTGACTCCCCTATGCCTTAGCGAGCAGCCGTCACCTTAATACTAGCATTCATACTCAAAATTCTCCACCACCACTCCAACCAACAACTCAACTCAACTCTCTGCACCATGCTGCAGACATCTCGTCATCACGGCCTCTGGCCAACTGTCAGACTCCTCATATAACAAACTTATTTTGAACTTTACCTTACTACGTAATCCACATGCCCCTCTTGTCTTGCTCGTAAAATTTAACTCATGCCATGCCATTATGCTTTTTTTTTTTTTTTTTTTTGTGGATGGGAAATCATCAAATGACTCCTCCCGCTCTGGAGGCCAAAAATACCGCCCCGGGACCCGACGGCTTGCCGGGTAAAGCCTGGGTCCTGGCCTCGAGGGCTCTCGGGCCTCGACTGGAGGCGCTCTTAAGCGCATGCATGGAGAGAGGCCAGTTTCCACTCCGTTGGAAGACGGGGAAGCTGGTCCTCATTCAGAAGCCAGGGCGCCCTGCGGACTCTCCTTCCGCATACCGGCCCATAGTGCTGCTCGACGAGGTCGGCAAGCTCTTTGAGAGAGTGATTGCGGGCCGCCTCGTCGGGCACCTGGTGAGGATGGGGCCGGATCTTGCGGAGTGCCAGTTTGGCTTCCGCAAGGGGCGCTCGACGGTGGACGCCATCATGCGCGTGAGAGCCCTCACGACGGGGGACGCGGTGTCCCGGGGTGGGGTGGTCGTGGCGGTGTCACTCGACATCGCCAACGCGTTCAACACCCTGCCCTGGAGCTGCATAGGGGAGGCACTCCGGTATCACCGGGTGCCGACTTACCTCCGTCGAATAGTCGGGGCGTATTTGACGGACAGAGCCGTCATCTACCCCGGTCGCGACGGGAATTGGAACCGGCGAGAGATGTCGTGCGGTGTCCCGCAGGGATCGGTTCTGGGGCCGCTCCTGTGGGACATCGGTTACGACTGGGTGCTGCGGGCCGACCTCCCTGATGGCGTCAGCGTAGTTTGCTACGCTGACGACACGCTGGTCCTGGCGCAGGGGAGGTCGCATCAGGCGGCGGCCGACGCGATGACACGCGGGGTTGCGATAGTCGTGGAAAGGATCCGGCAGTTGGGTCTCGAGGTGGCATTGCACAAGTCCGAGGCCATGTCCTTTCATGGGCCCCGGTACGGGCCACCTTCGGGATCCCAACTGATGGTAGGAGGGGTTCACATCGGCGTCGAGACAACGATGAGATACCTGGGTCTCGTCCTCGACAGCCGGTGGAACTTCGTCGAGCATTTCCGACGTTTGGCCCCCAAACTGGAACGGGCCGGGGCCGCCTTAAAGCGGCTCCTGCCCAACCTTAGGGGGCCAAACGCCTCCTGCCGGAGGCTTTACGCGGGGGTCGTGCGGTCCATGGCCCTTTATGGGGCCCCGGTATGGGCGCGTTCACTGCGGCTTCGAGCCGCACACTACCTGAACGCGCCCCAAAAGGTGGTAGCCATAAGGCTTATCCGGGGATACCGCACGATCTCGGGCGAGGCAGCAAGCCTCCTTGCCGGACTGCCACCATGGGATCTGGAGGCGATAGTCCTCGCGCTCCTGTATGACTGGCGCGCGGAGGCACTACGTCGGGGGGAAACTCTGCACCCGCGGCAAATCGCTGCGGAGCGGACGGACCTCCGGCGCGGTCTCATGGTGGAATGGAAGGCGCGACTATCGCAACCCAGCGCAGGGCACGCCACGGCTAGAGAGGCGTCACGGCGCTCTCACCTACCGCCTGACGCAGGTCCTCTCCGGACACGGATGTTTCGGGAGGTTCCTGCACATAATCAGGCGGGCATGTCAGCTGTATGCAATTTTATCTTCAAAACCACATGCATAAGTACGATTGTCACCTCAAGTGACAGTCATTTACGTGTAATTTTTTCTGAAATAATTCCGAGCTCCCAAATTAAATTCTGCTATACAAGAAATAATGACATCAGCGTAATTTCGATATTATAATTACGAAACGAATTAATGTCGCACTGTAGCGTCAACGTAAATTGATAAATCATATTTGCGTCTTTGAGTTCTACGACAAAATGAGATTTGTAGAAACACCAGTCTTTAAGAGGGATTCACTGGATAGCCCGCAAAATTCATTTTTTTTAACGTTTTTTTTAATTTTCAGGTCAGTGTCAGGTTGTATGTTGAACAAAATTTGATTCGCGAGCGTAACAAGTATATATTTACAAAATTATAATAATTAAAATCAACGATACAATCCTCGCAGTTCATATAACCCTATTGATTGATATTGCAGATAGTCATTCGATAGGATTATTATGAAAATAGAGGGTTGTATAGAAGATTTTAATGTTTTAAAATTAAATAAGTAATTTTTAATAATATTTTTAATAAATTAATTTTAATGTAATGGTAAATGAAAGATCATTAGATATAAAGGAAATCCGCCTTCTCCGGCCAAAAATACTGTGTTAACCACCCAATTAGGCAATACGATACTTTACAAAATTTCTAATATTAATAATCTAAAATCTATATCTTTTGCTCCGGGCCTGGGGTTTTTTTGTATGGGATTTGGCGGATCTTCTTTATTTCTAACCGATTTCTAAAAGGTCTATAAGGTCAATTTGTCTATGCAGACGTGTATGTATACTATACAGGTTGCATGTTTCATCGAGTCATCATGAATGACCAAATCCAAAACTACAGGTAATACCGAAAAATATTTAAAGGAAGTTTAAGTACGAGACGTACTTAATCAGGGAAGGTGTGTTTAATCGATACTGTATAATGTTTATGTTTCTATTTGGTGAGAGCTCTATTATTGTTATTATTATTGTATATCTTGTCTGTAATTGTTATCTCCTTTATTTCATTTAAATACTTACAAATGACATTTTTAAATATTTTTATAAACAAAAGGATTTAAAAATATAATAAAATATAAAAAAATAGTAGCCCACCGGTATCGGGAACAGGGTCCAGGCTACCGGCGGTCAGGGCTCCAGAAAGAGGAACCTCCTGACAATGCCAGCCGTGTCCAGAAGTACCGCTTTCTGAATCAAGCCCTTGATCCAGCTCCCAACGAGAGCCTCCTCAGGTGTTGGTCGAGGCTTTTGGCTATTAAGCCATTGGCTGTCACGACTATCGGCACAATAATTGCTGAGTCCACATGCCACATGTCGACAACCTCGCGAGCCAAGTCAAGATACTTGATTTGTTTATCTTTCTCGGCTTTCACGAGGTTCTCATCATGCGGGACGGTTATGTCAACAATCATTGCGCGCCGCTCTGATCGATCCACCACCACTATATCAGGCTTATTGGCAACAATAGTTCTGTCAGTGATGATGGATCGATCCCAGTACAATGTGATATTTCCATTTTCGAGAACTGGGTCGGGCACATATCTTTAGTACGGCACCTCAGATTCCACAAGGCTGTATTTCAGAGCAAGTTGCTGATGGATTATCCTGGCTACAAGGTTGTGTCTATGCAAGTACTCTCCGTTAGCTAGACGAGAACACCCGGAGATAATATGCCTGATTGATTCTCCCGGCCGGTGGCATGCCCGACAGAAGTCAACCGTGCCGTCTTTCACAATAAATCTCCGGTAATTGTTCGTCATCATAACTTCGTCCATAATTGCAAGACAAAGCCTTCGGTTTCTCCAAAGAGGTCACCGAAACGCAGCCAGGCTACGGACGCTAGTAGATCTACATCGGGTCCATGTAGGACCCGGTAAAAGCATTCCTGAAGCTCCTTACTCTGCCATACTTCCATGCGATCATTAGTATCAAGCACTACTGGCTTGCGCCAGTTCTCTTTAGCCAAGGAGAGCCGGGTGAGGCCCTTGTCTACCGCGACCACATCTCGATGCATCCCCACGTCGGTTTCTAAGATATATTCCCTGAGACTGCATATCTCGCGATTGTGGAGGGTCTTAGCGTTTAAAAAGCCTCGACCTCCACATTTTCGCGGGATATACAGCCTCATTACCGATGACCGTGGGTGAGCATTCGATTTGTAGTCAGCAGCGTACGGACCCTCCTATCCGGGGCCTCAAGTTCGGTCTGAGTCCATTTGAGTATGCCGAAAAAGTACATCAAAACCTGCATGACCCAACTATTGAAGGCGCGCACCTTGTTTCCGCCTGATAAAAGTCTATTAAATACTTTTTTCAGGCGGCCAAAGAAGCGCTCCTTCAACGATTGCTTCATGTCAGTAACATTGATGCCCAACGCTTCCGACATACCCAAATACTTATAGGTTTCGGCTGCGGAAAGGGTTCTAAGGTTACACCTTACGGAAACACCTTTTTTAAACAAGCACTTTACGCTGAAGATGAAGTCCAGACGCAAGCTGCACTTGGCCTGCCTTCTGTTCGGTGTGGTTAAATATCAAAAACCGGACTACCTTTATAATAAGTTAAGTTGGGTTACGAGTAGACGGGAATGCGGGAGAAGACAATGCTCACAACAACTCTCGACTTAGTCTCAGGGTACGGCTGCTTTTAGAGGCAGCTTTCGCTATGCGGCTTCCAAAGTATGGAATAACTTGCCACCACCGATTAGATTAATTAACACAATAGGCGTTTTTAAACTACGCTTACGGCAGTATCTCATAGAAGCGCAAAGGAAGCTAGATATGGTCACACTAAATGTCTCAATTATATGATGTATGTACCTACCCACTTGAGTATGTGTCAGTGTTTGTGATTTAACATCCTTATGGCTGCAGAATGGAGACGTAACTTAGTGAGTGAGAGTGAGTGGAGAAGTAACTAATGGGTAGTTTTCACATGTCACTTTAAACAAGAATCAATGTTTTTTTTTTTTTTACAAATATTTCTATTATTTCTATTATCGACTAGCGCTTACCATTCATACATGTTTTTATTTCTGTTTCCACTTTTGCCAAGAATGTTTAGCTGACTTATTTATTTAAAGACGTGATATCCTTCGTATTTGGTTAATCCTAATGGTAACATCAGCTAAGACAAGTTTCAAAACAGACACAAGTTGCAAACTGTCAGAAAATAGTCCGTCACGCTCGGCTGCTTGCAGCGTACTGTGCGATGCCACTACAGTGCACGGATTAATAAATTGTGGCGGGCAGCGTGTACAACAATGTTCCTCAATATCACACATTTAGACATATTCACATATTCGTTACTGTTTTTTATCTAACACAAATTTATTTTATTTATATATTTAAGTATGCATACACACGTCACGTTGCAGAATAAAACTGATTTACATCCGTCACCTTACACATCAGGTCCAGTTGAAAACCAGCGTCAGCCACTAGTTGTCTGGCATTTTTGCTGAACTGGGCCTTTTTGGCACAGCCGTGAGGCACACTTTCCTGATAATTTCCTTACATCGGACTTCACATTTTTTAATTAATCTTTTATTTTTTTTATCTTATTGTTTGTTTTGTCTGATGTATATATCTGGTGTATTGTGTGTCTTTTAGTTTGTGCCAAATAAATGTATTTTCTTTCTTCTTCTTCTTTCAGTACCGTTACTAAAATAACAGCCACATTTTTTATAAAACTCCCCGTCACTATCACTACGTTTTCGATTAGCGTTCTTTCTGGGATTTTTTTTGGTCGGCTCCGATGTCCGAGCATGGTGTTAAATAGCCTTCCTCAAAAATTAGGCTATCAAATAATATTTCAAATCCGACTGGTAGTTCCAGATATTAACGCGTTCAAGCAAACTTTTCAGCTTTATTAATAGTATAGATATGGATAGAGAAATCAAGCTTTGCAACTAACATGAAAAGTCCAATAAAAAGTATCTAAGAGTGTTCAGTTTGCTAGAAGCCAGCTAATTCATCATTGTCGCCGCAAACGGTGCTAGAAAAACTACCTAATGACCTGCCAGGGTTTTTGTACCTCATGAAGTAGTAGGACAAACTGACAGACGGAAAGGTCGTGAGGACTGACTTTTGTGCACGTTATACCGTTTTGTTCTTAAGGGATTTCGGTGTGATGTTGATGGACTGATTGGCAAGATGGCGTTCACACGAGACTAAAAAAGTGGCCAAGTGCGAGTCGGTCTCGTACACGAAGGTTACCGTACCACCGTACAATGTTTAACACTACATAATATAATATGTTACTACACGTTTCTTGTATGGGACCCCCTTTTATTTTTATTATTTGTTGTTATAGCGGCTTGTGGCTAAGTAATAACAGCCCCACGGGTCGATTGATCAGGTTAAGCTACGCTTGCCGCGGTTGGTCCGTGGATGGCTGACCATCTTCATATACCAAGACCCCTCCGTGCCTTGGAAAGCACGTTAAGCCGTTGGTCCCGGCTATCATTCGTGGATCTTTGACAGTCGTTACGCGTCGTCAGAAGCCCGAAAGTCTTACAACCAGTCTTACCAAGGTGTATCGTATTACCCTTATATCTTATTATTAACTACCACATTCCACTTTTATAGTATATTTACTGTAATACTGTTCCACTACACAGCCGTAATTTATACTGTATTTATTTTCGGCGCAGGCGTCCCTAAACTTGTCACAGCAATGCCACAGAGTGCTTCGGACATATAAGCCATAGACAAGTATTGAGGTTACGTCTGGCGCGGATTCAGAATGAATTATTTATTGTATTTGATAATATTTTAAATAATAAGATAGATTATTTATTTATTACTGTAATTGCCCGTGACATCACAGCGGGCCCTATCAGAATACCAGCGCTGCGACATCTATTTTTTAAATGTCGTAGCATCATGCTGAGATAGGAGCCTTTTGGCCTCGTACAGGACTTTCTGTTTCATTTTTATTTTTGTTACTTTATTTATTTTTTATTTTTTTTGTATAATTTGGTTTTGGTACCTACTTTTTTTTATATAATTTGGGTTTTTTATTTTTGTTTGTGTTTAGTTTAGTTTTATGATCTTCCTGTGCGAGTCGCAATAAATACTTTTTCTTTCTTACCCAGTAACTGGGTTGTGGAGGTCAGATAGGCAGTCGCTCCATGTAAAATACTGGGTAATTTGCTTGCTTTTCTCAACATAGTTAAAAAGGGAAAAGCAAGCAAACCACCTAAGACATAGCCGAGGATTTGTAGTTGAAAGCAGTCATTTGTTTCAACTTTTATGTCCGAAAGTCAAACTATTTAGACTGGTTTATGTCTAAAACAGATCATATACACCTATATGTATAGTCCTCTTCACCGTATCCGGCGACAGCGACCCCAACTACTTCTCTTTCCTTTCGTGAGCTCTCTCTCTCTCTCCGGGTTTTCAAAACCAAATTTGGTCTTGAAACCCGGTCACACCGAATACAGAGGAGCTGATCAGCATCGTTGGTTGTGTATGCATAGGAAAGCTTTGGGCGGCTTTTGCGTAATTGGCGCTTATTGTCTAGGTCTTCCAGACGATTTGTTTCAAAGCATTCAGTTGCTTTGTAGATTGAAGTGCGCCACCTCTCTCGGTTTCGAGCAAGCTCCTGCCACCGATCAACGGGAATGCCACAGGTCGTAAGGTGACGTTTGAGGACATCTTTGTAGCGCAGATATTGCCCGCCGTGTCACGTTGCGATGTCGTGTCGCATGTTTGTGTTATTTATTTATTTAAACTTTTCGCACAAAAAGGCACAATGGCGGACTTAATACCCTAGGCATTGTGTTACTTATTATTTTATTTTATAAACATATTTAGCTACCATTTTCAAAAAAAAATCTTGGAGAAAATTTCTACTTTAAGATTTAATAGATAGTCGTCTCACTCTACTGAGAAAGAAAATGGACCAACGTAAATTGATTAACATAAAAAAAATATTTGGAAAAGGTTACAAAAGTTTGTTAACTTTCTTTGTTTCTTTCACATTTTTTCTGGGGTAAACAAACTGCTTAATGCCTTGAAATTGCCTTTTTAAGTTACGTAGATTTAGCGAAAAACCGGCCAAATGCTTGTCGAACTTTCATTATTCTAGGTGCTCCTAACTGCTACAGAACTAGTTTTGTTCATATTATTTGCTGAACCAATTATTTTATATGGCTCGTAATAATCTTGAGCGGTGAAAAGTGTGTGGCGGATATTAAAGTGAAATAACATTGGGAGTTGTTTTAAAATGTTTTATTTTATGCGTTAATATAATGTTTATACTGCGCCGTCTGAGCTGAAATCAAAATAGCGGTGCTCTGGTGAGACCTGTTGACCTGTCCATGTACCTTAAGGAAATATTTCAGAAATAGCATAGCAAAAAGTACTACTAATTAAATTATTGAAATAATTATAAAAATTAAAACCTGAAAACAATCATATCAATTAGGAAATACAACACAAAAAACTGCATTCAGAAAATAGAAAATTACGACGACGACAGGGCGCCATCATTTCTGCCCACCCCAATTTCCTCCAAAGTAACTTCCACCCAATTTCGCAGCGGCTAATCCCAAAATTGACCTTTGTTTGTTATTTACTGATTTACTATGAATCAAATTTTCAAGTTGTACCAAGCAGAAAAGTCAATATAGAGTTTAATCTTCGAAATAACCCGGAGCGCGTTGCGGGTTGTTGAGCAACCTTCTTCTGTGGCTAGTTTCTCGAAAGTCAATATTTATCGTTACTAACTTAACGCTGTGATTGTTTGCATTATTATAAGTCGTGGCTATTTTCGAAATCTCTCAATCTTTACTAACATTATTAAGAGATAAAAGGGATTGAAGATTTTTATATGGAGCTTGGCATACCTACTGTCGCGCCATTTTGTTTTTTTTTTTAAATGTTTTCTGTTTCATTGATGTCGGCTATCGATTTATATGGGATTCATGCGTGGCCGCCATTAAAAAAAAAAAAAAAACAAAATTGGCGGACATGTAGGTAATGTCACGGACCTTCAAAGCCCTTTGTGAATATGTATGTAGGGAGTAATGTTCGGAACTGCTGATCCGAGTGTCACTTGTTTATGAAACTGCTGATTTTTCTCTTGATAACTGACGAAAAATTTACACGCTAGAGGGTCTAAAATCATATTATGCTGAATTCAGGGTTACACTTTGCACACTGGTTGAATCTTTTGCTGTATAGGTACTTACATTAGTAGTAACTATTTAATATTTATATTACTTATATATTATTATTTATATTTATATTATATTATTTATATAATATATTATTTAGTACTTATTTATATTACAGAATTTTAGTTATAAAATGCTGTAGATGACAACTTCTTATACCATAAAAACTATGGCTTTAAAAAAATATCTATTATATTTTCAGTATAATTAATTGGTCTGTGTTGTTTCAGCTCTCAAATTTAATGTGAGAGACATTTTAAATAGACTCAAAACAATTTACAAAAATTAAGTAGAAGATCTTTGCAACATACTAATTCTCCCAGAACTCCTGAGCTCCCGTAAATTGCAAAAGGCACTAACGACCAATAATCTACTTTCTCTTAAGAAGACGGTTTAAATTTCCAAAGATTTGCGGCCAAGGTTCAGAAGTAATGAAGAACGACTTACAACTCTCTTCCAAATGGAATAGTCTTGTTCGGTACCCTTCGATTTTTCTATATATAATTTTCTTTGCATTCCGTGGAAATAGCGCTGTTGGCTAAGGTCTTATCGTAAATAAGTTATCGCTCGTGAAGTATGAGCCCAGTGTTTCTTTGTTTAGCCGGAGTTACAGGAAATCATTGCGGGATCGGAAATTCTTGACCTGATTTATGTTTTGGTTTTAGATGATTAGGGTTCGGCTTTTGAATTTCATTGTTTTCGTAACAAACGCTAAGGTTGGAGAGATGAAATAAAATGAAGATGCGATTTCTGGTTTTATAACAATCTTTAAGTTATTGAACTTAAAAACGAAACCTGATAAAAATATGTTTGTAAGTGATGAATTACAATATCGAGAGGTATTTTTGCAAAAAATGGAAAGTTAAAGCCAACCGCTTTAATTACCATGAGAAATCATAGATATGAATATGGGAGATCGTAAATAATGCCTTCAACAACACAACAAAATGAGTCGAATAAAGTCGTCACATGTAGACCGTATCGTGGTTTCAACTACAAACAGAAACCTACCTGAACCGTTGCTTCACCTGTCGATGAGTTAACATTTATGTAGGTACATTCATTCGAGTGAGCAAGCTAACCACTTAAGCAATATTACCTACAGTCTATAATCTAACGCGTTATTACCATGCTTGGCTTCAGCAGGTGCATTAGTTTACCGGCTGTCGTACTAATTACTCCTTTGGAGAAGGATATTACTGCCAATATAAGTGGTCCTATAGCTGGTGGAGTTATGTAAATTAGTAACATTGGAAGCTTATGAGCCAACGGAGAAATTTCATAAACATTGTTGTGATTGAACTGAGATTTATGAAGTAGGGTTTTACTGAATTCTAAGCTAAGTAGGTAATTGATTTATTTGTGTATTAGGTCTACCTAGAACTTGTGCATAATATGTATTTCCCTAAAAGTGGCCCACCTAAACAATGTAAAAGTTATTATTTGATAGCAAAAATAACAAAACATTTGACGAAAAAAAAAATACCGATTTCAACTAAGCGACTACAAAGTGAAAAATAATGTCAGTGTCGGAAGTTGCTTTTGTTTTTTGTTACTATCACCAACTTCCGAATATAAAATTATTTTTCACTTTTTCTGTTGTGGTAGTTGTTCATGGATTTGTGTGGGGTACCAAACTTCATGTAGGTACAACTACTTACTATGCGAAGATAACAACATCATGAACATAGACGAACTGGATTAAAAACCAATGAAGAAGCTAACTGAAAACTAACGCTCTAATTTAACTGAAACTAACACAAAAAATACTCAAGCAAAGTTACTAAAATTGATATGGTACCACCGCGGCTTCGTTCACTAAATGATGAATAATCAAAAATAGGTGTTGTCACATGATTTAAAAAAATCGCCGAATGCATAACCTGCTTCTTTTTTGAAGTTGGATATAAATAATAAAACTTGCGAGACTTGTAATGTTAGCACAGTTCCTCTTAAACATAAATTCAGAAACAACTTAGCGAAAAAACATTAATTATTAAAATAATAAGACAAAAAACATAATGTACCTAAATATGTATAACTAAAATTGCAACTGGTCAGTTCTTCGGGACTTTAGAATTTTGGCCTGGCCTGGAATATACTCGTAACTCTATTACTTCCTACAAAAGCTGTTCTAACTGCTGACTAATGTACAATAGTCTCCACACTTCCACGGCCCATAATTTCAACTGACCAAATTAACAGGGAGCCAAAATTAAGGCTCCCCAAACTCCTCCCATCTAAATGGTTTCTAGGACAAAATGAGAAATGGGCGGAACTGGTGTCTTGCCCAGAAGTTTTATTGCTGGCTCCGGGGAAATTCCGGTTTTAAACGGTTATAATCGAGTGTAATTGTGTGTGTAGGTATGTGCTGCAATGTACCTATCTGTAGGGACGGGAATATTAACATACTGTGAACGAATATTTAAACGATTAATTACGAGTGCTATATTGCTTATCTAATAATAATGTATACACAAACTATATACAGGCTGTATCAGAAATTATATTTGAAAATTCATACATATTAGAAACCCTCATAACATTAGATAAAGTAAAGAGGATGATTAGATATAGTTTGGAGGCTTTATTAGTGGTTGTAGTGGCAATTATATCAATTGAGTTGTTGGTTAGAGTGGTGGTGGAGAGTTTTGAGTATGAATGTTAATATTAAGGTCACATCGCTACTTTTCCTACTTCGCCACTTTTTAAGTAGGTACTCAACACATTTTTAGACCCAACCCTGGGACGGATGCAGGATTGATAGACGGACCCTTTTAAGCTA
This sequence comes from Apamea epomidion, assembly GCA_947507525.1. NCBI lineage: Eukaryota > Metazoa > Arthropoda > Insecta > Lepidoptera > Noctuidae > Apamea > Apamea epomidion. The sequence goes on from OX382226.1 coordinate 1,497,581, forward strand.
GGCCTCTAGACAAATGAGGCTATGCCACAAGTACTGTTTTAGTAAATAATGGCTGTTACTAGACCCATCACATAGCCGTCAACTTAGCATTGTATGCTTCAAACTAAGTAACGTTGCACACAAATTATTGCTGAGGACGACTTTTATTTATGTTGTGAAAAATCGCTGCTTTTGTCGCAGCATATAGTGATTTTGGGTGCGTACAGTTAAGCAACATGGTAAAAAAAGTTTGAACTATGGCTTTAAATATCTCCATAACCAGAAGGTTCCCTGGTACGATCCGATACAACAGACAAATCATAATGACAGGGCCTGACTGTCGGATTCGTTAAACGTCTTTCTAAAACCGTTATTTAAAATGAAATGAAAGAACTGTTTCAAACCCAAACTCTTTATTGTACACTATTAGATGTCACTGTGTATTTATTCTAATACCACAATATCATTTTACAAAAATTTCCTTACATCTACCGTCGTCGGTTCTATCGGTGCCTGGGGGACACCAGTCTCCAGAAATAACCCCATCTCGTCGATTATGAGGAATGTAATCCTGCTGGTCATCGCTGTCGTGATCCTGGCAGTAGATACTCGCTATGTTGACTATCAAAACAAGAAGAACAAGTATATTCAACAGCCTCATTTTCCTTTTTTCTTCTTATTATTGCTCTTCAATAGATCCTTGTGACTCCTGTAGACCACTGACGATTTGATAGTTGAATATGCTAATTTATATAAGTTCAGTCTATATCAAACTAAATCAATTAGTTACAATTTATGCAATTTGAATATTTTTTAGGGCTTCGTTCCTCAAAATTAAATACCGAACCCTTTTGAGATCACTTCATTGTCCGTATGTCTGTCCGTCAGTCAAGACCCTTTTTTTCTGAAACGCGTGGAGTTATTAAGTTCAAATTAATATCAAATACACAAAGCTGCAATTCCACGAAGCAATGATAAAATCAAACTTGTAAGTCAACGCAATCAAAAGATACGGGCGTTTATGTTCCGAAATCAAAACCTATAGGGTACTTCCCGTTGACCTATCGTTGAATCATGAAATTTGGCAAGAAGCAATGTCATAACACAAGCACACAGCAGCAGGCACAAGTAATGGACAATATTCGAAAACCGTAAATTTGTACTTACATTACAAAAAAAAAATTGTACGGAGCCCTCGGTGCGCGAGTCCGACTTGCACTTGACCGGTTTGTTTTATAGTAATTTGCTTCTAGTACGAATCAATTTATGAAAGTTTCACGTATGGGTTTGGATCGTTAAGTTAATTATTCAAGAATTGGAGCATTCTGGCTTCACTGCTCAACATCAGGTGACGTAGCGGCCAAACGCGAGCTGCGAGAAAATATAGTGTTGTATATCACTAGTTATTGAATTCATTTCATATATATTTATCGTAAAATTTAACTAATCATCTTATTGAATCATCGCCATCTTTCAACAACCATACACCCAACACTCATTATAATTAGTATTCCCATCCCGTAACATACAAATGAGGTTTTCGTTAAAAAAAAAATTGGAAGGTTTTAAACATTATTAATTTAACTTTAAACACCCCGACAACTCCTGTGCCGTTGCATGCACCCATAAGCATTGCGTGCTATATTTTGCGTCCGTAACATTGCGCGCTGCTAAAAGCAGCGATTTTTCACACCATAAGTAAAAATTTTTGTTCAATGTTACTTAGTTTGATGTACAAAATGCGAAGTTGACGGCTATGTGATGGGTCTTATTACACCCTGCATTTACTACAACAGTACTTGTGGAACGCCGTAAGCCGCTCGGAGCTGGGAAGGTGGCGATGTGACTCCCCTATGCCTTAGCGAGCAGCCGTCACCTTAATACTAGCATTCATACTCAAAATTCTCCACCACCACTCCAACCAACAACTCAACTCAACTCTCTGCACCATGCTGCAGACATCTCGTCATCACGGCCTCTGGCCAACTGTCAGACTCCTCATATAACAAACTTATTTTGAACTTTACCTTACTACGTAATCCACATGCCCCTCTTGTCTTGCTCGTAAAATTTAACTCATGCCATGCCATTATGCTTTTTTTTTTTTTTTTTTTTGTGGATGGGAAATCATCAAATGACTCCTCCCGCTCTGGAGGCCAAAAATACCGCCCCGGGACCCGACGGCTTGCCGGGTAAAGCCTGGGTCCTGGCCTCGAGGGCTCTCGGGCCTCGACTGGAGGCGCTCTTAAGCGCATGCATGGAGAGAGGCCAGTTTCCACTCCGTTGGAAGACGGGGAAGCTGGTCCTCATTCAGAAGCCAGGGCGCCCTGCGGACTCTCCTTCCGCATACCGGCCCATAGTGCTGCTCGACGAGGTCGGCAAGCTCTTTGAGAGAGTGATTGCGGGCCGCCTCGTCGGGCACCTGGTGAGGATGGGGCCGGATCTTGCGGAGTGCCAGTTTGGCTTCCGCAAGGGGCGCTCGACGGTGGACGCCATCATGCGCGTGAGAGCCCTCACGACGGGGGACGCGGTGTCCCGGGGTGGGGTGGTCGTGGCGGTGTCACTCGACATCGCCAACGCGTTCAACACCCTGCCCTGGAGCTGCATAGGGGAGGCACTCCGGTATCACCGGGTGCCGACTTACCTCCGTCGAATAGTCGGGGCGTATTTGACGGACAGAGCCGTCATCTACCCCGGTCGCGACGGGAATTGGAACCGGCGAGAGATGTCGTGCGGTGTCCCGCAGGGATCGGTTCTGGGGCCGCTCCTGTGGGACATCGGTTACGACTGGGTGCTGCGGGCCGACCTCCCTGATGGCGTCAGCGTAGTTTGCTACGCTGACGACACGCTGGTCCTGGCGCAGGGGAGGTCGCATCAGGCGGCGGCCGACGCGATGACACGCGGGGTTGCGATAGTCGTGGAAAGGATCCGGCAGTTGGGTCTCGAGGTGGCATTGCACAAGTCCGAGGCCATGTCCTTTCATGGGCCCCGGTACGGGCCACCTTCGGGATCCCAACTGATGGTAGGAGGGGTTCACATCGGCGTCGAGACAACGATGAGATTCCTGGGTCTCGTCCTCGACAGCCGGTGGAACTTCGTCGAGCATTTCCGACGTTTGGCCCCCAAACTGGAACGGGCCGGGGCCGCCTTAAAGCGGCTCCTGCCCAACCTTAGGGGGCCAAACGCCTCCTGCCGGAGGCTTTACGCGGGGGTCGTGCGGTCCATGGCCCTTTATGGGGCCCCGGTATGGGCGCGTTCACTGCGGCTTCGAGCCGCACACTACCTGAACGCGCCCCAAAAGGTGGTAGCCATAAGGCTTATCCGGGGATACCGCACGATCTCGGGCGAGGCAGCAAGCCTCCTTGCCGGACTGCCACCATGGGATCTGGAGGCGATAGTCCTCGCGCTCCTGTATGACTGGCGCGCGGAGGCACTACGTCGGGGGGAAACTCTGCACCCGCGGCAAATCGCTGCGGAGCGGACGGACCTCCGGCGCGGTCTCATGGTGGAATGGAAGGCGCGACTATCGCAACCCAGCGCAGGGCACGCCACGATAGCGGCGGTAAGACCCCTCTTTGAGGAGTGGCTAGAGAGGCGTCACGGCGCTCTCACCTACCGCCTGACGCAGGTCCTCTCCGGACACGGATGTTTCGGGAGGTTCCTGCACATAATCAGGCGGGCATGTCAGCTGTATGCAATTTTATCTTCAAAACCACATGCATAAGTACGATTGTCACCTCAAGTGACAGTCATTTACGTGTAATTTTTTCTGAAATAATTCCGAGCTCCCAAATTAAATTCTGCTATACAAGAAATAATGACATCAGCGTAATTTCGATATTATAATTACGAAACGAATTAATGTCGCACTGTAGCGTCAACGTAAATTGATAAATCATATTTGCGTCTTTGAGTTCTACGACAAAATGAGATTTGTAGAAACACCAGTCTTTAAGAGGGATTCACTGGATAGCCCGCAAAATTCATTTTTTTTAACGTTTTTTTTAATTTTCAGGTCAGTGTCAGGTTGTATGTTGAACAAAATTTGATTCGCGAGCGTAACAAGTATATATTTACAAAATTATAATAATTAAAATCAACGATACAATCCTCGCAGTTCATATAACCCTATTGATTGATATTGCAGATAGTCATTCGATAGGATTATTATGAAAATAGAGGGTTGTATAGAAGATTTTAATGTTTTAAAATTAAATAAGTAATTTTTAATAATATTTTTAATAAATTAATTTTAATGTAATGGTAAATGAAAGATCATTAGATATAAAGGAAATCCGCCTTCTCCGGCCAAAAATACTGTGTTAACCACCCAATTAGGCAATACGATACTTTACAAAATTTCTAATATTAATAATCTAAAATCTATATCTTTTGCTCCGGGCCTGGGGTTTTTTTGTATGGGATTTGGCGGATCTTCTTTATTTCTAACCGATTTCTAAAAGGTCTATAAGGTCAATTTGTCTATGCAGACGTGTATGTATACTATACAGGTTGCATGTTTCATCGAGTCATCATGAATGACCAAATCCAAAACTACAGGTAATACCGAAAAATATTTAAAGGAAGTTTAAGTACGAGACGTACTTAATCAGGGAAGGTGTGTTTAATCGATACTGTATAATGTTTATGTTTCTATTTGGTAAGAGCTCTATTATTGTTATTATTATTGTATATCTTGTCTGTAATTGTTGTCTCCTTTATTTCATTTAAATACTTACAAATGACATTTTTAAATATTTTTATAAACAAAAGGATAAAAAAAAACATTTAATAATATAATAAAATATAAAAAAATAGTAGCCCACCGGTATCGGGAACAGGGTCCAAGCTACCGCCGGTCAGGGCTCCAGAAAGAGGAACTTCCTGACAACGCCAGCCGTGTCCAGAAGTACCGCTTTCTGAATCAAGCCCTTGATCCAGCTGCCCAACGAGAACCTCCTCAGGTGTTCGACGAGGCTTTTGGCTATTAAGCCATTGGCTGTCACGACTATCGGCACAATAATTGCTGAGTCCACATGCCACATGTCGACAACCTCGCGAGCCAAGTCAAGATACTTGATTTGTTTATCTTTCTCGGCTTTCACGAGGTTCTCATCATGCGGGACGGTTATGTCAACAATCATTGCGCGCCGCTCTGATCGATCCACCACCACTATATCAGGCTTATTGGCAACAATAGTCCTGTCAGTGATGATAGATCGATCCCAGTACAATGTGATATTTCCATTTTCGAGAACTGGGTCGGGCACATATCTTTAGTACGGCACCTCAGATTCCACAAGGCTGTATTTCAGAGCAAGTTGCTGATGGATTATCCTGGCTACAAGGTTGTGTCTATGCAAGTACTCTCCGTTAGCTAGACGAGAACACCCGGAGATAATATGCCTGATTGATTCTCCCGGCCGGTGGCATGCCCGACAGAAGTCAACCGTGCCGTCTTTCACAATAAATCTCCGGTAATTGTTCGTCATCATAACTTCGTCCATAATTGCAAGACAAAACCTTCGGTTTCTCTAAAGAGGTCACCGAAACGCAGCCAGGCTACGGACGCTAGTAGATCTACATCGGGTCCATGTAGGGCCCGGGAAAAGCGTTCCTGAAGCTCCTTACTCTGCCATACTTCCATGCGATCATTAGTATCAAGCACTACTGGCTTGCGCCAGTTCTCTTTAGCCAAGGAGAACCGGGTGAGGCCCTTGTCTACCGCGACCACATCTCGATGCATGCCCACGTCGGTTTCTAAGATATATTCCCTGAGACTGCATATCTCGCGATTGTGGAGGGTCTTAGCGTTTAAAAAGCCTCGACCTCCACATTTTCGCGGGATATACAGCCTCAGTACCGATGACCGTGGGTGAGCATTCGATTTGTAGTCAGCAGCGTACGGACCCTCCTATCCAGGGCCTCAAGTTCGGTCCGAGTCCATTTGAGTATGCCGAAAAAGTACATCAAAACCTGCATGACCCAACTATTGAAGGCGCGCACCTTGTTTCCGCCTGATAAAAGTCTATTAAATACTTTTTTGAGGCGGCCAAAGAAGCGCTCCTTCAACGATTGCTTCATGTCAGTAACATTGATGCCCAACGCTTCCGACATACCCAAATACTTATAGGTTTCGGCTGCTAGAGGGTTCTAAGGTTTGTGGAATCCGAGAGTTGGGTTCCCACGGATTTCACAATCTCCCCTCGTTTTACATGCATGACCGCACATTTGTCCACACCAAATTCCATCCTGATGGCGCTACTGAAAGTTTCAGTAATTTTCAGTAGCTTCATCAGTTGCAAATTGTTGGGTGCAAAGAGTTTTAGGTCATCCATGTAGAGAAGGTGAGATATAACCTGACCACCTCTCCTCAGCTGATAGCCTAGACCTGAATCTTCTAGCAGCGTGCTTAGAGGATTCAAGGCTAAACAGAACCAAAGCGGACTCTTATTGTTATTATTATTGTATGTGTTGTATATTATTGTTGCTTTCTAACAACATAGTAGATTAATATTGACCGTGTCTAAATAGTGGATGAATATATTTGTATAATGTCTGTCAAGGATTGAATGTTTAGTCGCGTTGTTGACCTACCTAGTGCAGCAGAATAATAATAATTTTTCGTCGTTAAACAAGCTTTTGCAATTGGTTCGATCTTGTTTATGGCTATTAATCCACCTGAAAGTTCGAGTTATTCCGGTCGGATCCCCTGATCTGATCACCTGCTGGATTTTATATATGGCCTTCAACCGTCGTGTTGCACCCACTCATACATAACGAAGCAGCTTTCATTATATCAACGTATTTGGGCGAAAAATTCGTGAACTGGGTGGACCAAAAACAACGACGCTTTAGTCAGGTCAAACTGACCGACCTATTATACACACGAGTGTTAAGTGTTATGATTAAAACTTCAAGCTTTAACGTCGAACCAGAGGGCCCAGAAAAGTGACAAACCGTTTAATATTTCTACAGCGACTCTCATCAGGGTCGACATAAGCTTTTCGGTAGCTTTTGTCAACCAATTACACTTTTCCTTTTTCGATTATCGTTATCACTGATAGAATGTCACTATGTCTAGGCGCTCAGGGCTGGTTCTAAGTTTACATTAAAGTGTGTCAATAATATATGCAAGTTCTAAGCAATCGCTGTTTTAATATTTCCTTGTTATTTTCCACCCACATTCCTTATAATAAGTATTCAAGACAAGCGTCGACTGCATCATGCCTTACCATCGTACAGTGTGAAACTGCCATTTACTGTGGACTAGCAGCCCGCCGGTTTCTCGGCAGTGAATGTATATGTAAACTAGATGAAATCTGTTAGTTTTAGTTATGGCTCTGCAAGTTGTCAAGGTTTCCATACATGGTGAGATGAACGATCTGACCTAGTGCATATCCACTAATTAAAGCGGTACGACACGGCATGGCACGGCAAAGTATTAATATGCCGAAGCCATCCACAGAATACTGCAACCTCCCGCGTTATGGGATAGTCCCCTTGTGACGATATCAATGAAATGTGAGTGCTAAGACTACGAAAATAAAATCCTAAATCATTTTCGCTTACGATAAAAACTTTTTAGCAAAAATAACTTTAATTTCGGAATGGTGTCGTAGGGTTCGCATTTTCGTTCTTTGCCACCGACTTCCGAAATTAAAGTTATTTTTCACTTTGTAGTGTCTTTTTTGGAAGTCGGTTGTTTTTTTTTGCAAAAAAGTTTTTATTTTAAGTTGTCATTTTTACCAGTAATTTTGGTTTAAAAACCAAACTACTGAACCGTTTTTGATGAAATTTCTATGAGACCAATCTGAAAGTATATCCTTACAAATAAAAAAGGTTTTTGCAAATCGGCTTATAAATAACGGAGTTCTGAAACAAACATTAAAAAAAATACAGTCGAATTGAGAACCTCCTCCTTTTTTGAAGTCGGTTAAAAATCCTTTGCAATGCCATGCGACGCCGTGGCACGTCGTGAGCGCCAGCCTTTATGTACATTCATAAAGCGACGTTTACTAAGATTTGCTTCATTTCGTCATCGGTCAGGCCATCATAGGCGGTAGGAACTTATCAATGGCGATCACAAGTATAAAGTTATAAAAAAAAATATGAAAGAAAACATTTTTTGTTATCTCCTTATAAGTATTTATTAACAAAAGCAAGTATTATATCCATTGTTTAGTACCCAAAGTACAAAGCTCTGCTCTTTGAAGCAAACAGATCAGTCGACCTTGCGTACGTACAAAATATAAAAGTCAAAACACTTGTATTGAAGAAATTACGGGCGTTCTACTTAAAAATCTCATAGGTACATGATGATCGATCAAATAATGATAGCGAATACTACCAACAGATCAGAGCATGAGCTGCCATGCTACCTATGTCCCCAACGTCAGACCTACCATCCATTGACGAACTTTTTAAAGTTATTAACAAACTCCCACTTAATAACGGATTAATAAAATAAATTTTAACCGGTTTACATCGCGTTCTTTCTTATTTTTTTTTCTATTGCTCGGCTTCTGATAGTCCTAGCGTAATGTTAACCTATAGCCTTTTTCAAGAATTGGGCTTTAAAATGCAAAAACAAATTTCCGAATCCGACTAGTAGTTCCAGAGATTAGCGCGTTCAAACAAACAAACCCTTCAGCTTTGTCCTGTCTATTGCTAAGTAAATAATGTAATGTCTTTGTGACAGGGCCTGACTGTCGGATTCGTTAAGCGTTTTTTTACAAGCGTTTATTAAAAACTGTTTCAAACGCAAACTCTTTATTGTACACTATTAGATGTCACTGTGTATTTATTCAACTACCACAATATGTTTTTTTTGCAACTTCGAGACATGTACCGTCGTCAGCTCTATCGGTGCCTGGGGGACACAAGTCTCCAGAAATAACCCCATCTCGTCGATTATGAGGAATGTAATCCTGCTGGTCATCGCTGTCGTGATCCTGGCAGTAGATACTCGCTATGTTGACTATCAAAACAAGAAGAACAAGTAAATTCAACAGCCTCATTTTCCTTTTTTCTTCTTATTTTTGCTCTTCAATATATCCTTGTGACTCTTGAAGACCACTGACGATTTGAGAATTGAATATGCTTATTTATATAAGTTCAGTCTATATCAAACAAAATCAATTAGTTACAATTTATGCAATTTGAATATTTTTTAGAGCTCCGTTCCTCAAATGCATAAGACTTGCTTTACCGAATGTTAAAAGTAGTGATTGTGACATAGTATTGAATAAAGAGAAACTAGAATTTGTCGATAAAACTGTTTTCCTGGGGATAACGCTCGACTCAAGGCTGCAATGGGGTCCTCATATAATATCTCTTGTAGGACGGCTTAGTTCAGCAGCATATGCTGTAAGAACAATCCGTCAATTTACTAATATAGATACCGCGAGGCTAGTTTTTATTTCTATTTCAGTTACTTTCATAGTATCATATCTTACGGTATTTTAATATGGGGACGGGCTGCAGATATCGAGTCTATTTTTATTTTGCAGAAAAGAGCCAGCAGAGCGTTATATGGCCTCCGCAGGCGCGATTCTCTAAGGGAACTGTTTAAAGACATTAATATCATGACGGTACCTTGTCAATATAATTATCAATCAAAACATCATGTACGGAAGGAAAAATATAAATCTTTTCAGTAAAAGAGGTGACAGACACACCTATAAAACTAGAAATCTTGACCAAGTAGTTCAACCAGGTTTCAGACTAGCTAAAGTAGACTCTTCCTTCATGGGGTACTGTTTAAAATGTTATAATAAAATACCTCCCCACATACAACCAACCCCACATACATCCAACTCAATGAAACGAAATTCAAATCTCTATATTATAAGTTGGGGATTACATCGCTGACAAAAATGCTTGGCTAAGCGCTGGTCCTGCTCCACAGGACGCATAAATAAATTGATTAGCATTTGAAAATACTTCACACACGCCTACCCTACCTACATACTGTTGGAGCTGCTGAAGATTTTAAAATACTATTTTTGCATTAGCACATATGTGACTACTATGTACACACTATAAAGCTACCATTTACTGGGTACGTGTTTCATTGACTTGAATGTGCTTTGGCGGCTGAGCTGAGAGTATGTCATGCTCACTCTAATGTCTTGCTGATGGTGGCGCATGTGTTGGATCATTTAGCTCCCTTTACAATGGTTGAGCTGAATGGTGCTAATCTATGCGTCATGCTCGTGAACGGGCGCCGTCAGTATGGACTGGTCAGCTCTTTGCTGCCATGGCTTATTTTGATTTATAATTGATAATTTGAATTGTTTTTCTTTTCGTTACGGACGCTTTTAACGTACTGCATCATTCGCACATGCATAATTATTAACATGAATGATGTAACCAATGCTTTGTTACTATATAATTGTGATTTAAAAGAGTGTCCATGGAGTTTCTTGCCCGTTCTTCTCCATACTTACTACGCTTTGGAATGGGCAACTAGCTTCATCTTTTTGACTGACTGATCCTTGACAATTCAAAAGTGCCTGTAATTGGTTTAGTTGAAATAAATAGGGTAAGTTTGAGTTTAGACCTAGAATCATGAAATTTGGCAAGAAACAATGTCATATAGCACAAGTAAAGGACAATATTCGAAAACCGTAAATTTGTACTTACATTACAAAAAAAAATTGTACGGAGCCCTCCGTGCGCGAGTCCAACTTCCACTTGACCGGTTTGTTTTATAATAATTTTCTTCTAGTACGAATCAATTTATGAAAGTTTCACGTGTGGAATTGGATCGTTAAGTTTATTATTCAAGAATTGGAGCATTCTGGCTTAATTGCTCAACATCAGGTGAGGTAGCGGCCAAAATATAGTTATATTATTATTTAATTGTAATTTTAAATAACTCTTTTTTTAGTTTGACGATAATTATGGCCATTTTTGACGTATACTCGTGCGTCAAGTACAACCTGCCGTTATAGTTTAAATATTCGTATATATGTATTCCCAGCCCGTAACATATTAACGAGGTTTTCGTTAAAAAAAAATTGGCCGTCTATCAATCCTGCATCCATCCCAGTGTTGGGTATAAAGATGACTGTTGAGTGTTTCTTTACACTAAGCAGCCGCCCGGAGCTGGGAAAGTGGCGATGTGACTCCCCTATGCCTTAGCGAGCAGCCGTCACCTCACTACTAGAACAAAACAAAAAAAAAACTCAAAACTCTCCACCACCACTCCAACCAACAACTCAACTAAACTCTCTGCCCCATGCTCCAGACATCTCGGCATCACGGCCTCTGGCCAACTGTCACACTCCTCAAATAACAAACTTATTTGAACATTACCTTATGTCCCTCTTACCTTGCTCATGTCAGCTGTATGCATTTTTTATCTTTAAAACCAACACGCATAATTACGATTGTCACCTCAAGTAAATACATTTACGTGTAATTTTTTCTCAAATAATGCCGAGCTCCGAAATTAAATTCCGATACAACAAATAATGTCAGCAGCGTAATTTCGATATTATTAATACGGAACGAATTAATGGCACACTGTAGCATCAACGTAAATTGATACATCATATTTGCGTCTTTAAGTTGTACCACAAAATGAGATTTGTAGAAAGACCAGTCTTTAAGAGGGATTCACTAGCCCGCGAAATTCATATTTTCTTACGTTTTTTTACAATTTTCAGGTCAGTGTCAGGTTGTATGTTGAACAAAATTTTATTCGCGAGCGTAACAAGTTTATGTATATTTACAAAATTATAATCATTCAATCAACGATACGATCCTCTAAGTTCATATAACCCTATTGATTGATATTGCAAATAGTCATTCAATAGGATTATTATGAAGATAGAGGGTTGTATTGATGATTTTAATGTTTTAAAATTAAATAAATAATTTTAAATAACATTTTTTATAAATTAATTTTAATGTAATGTTAAATGAAAGATCATTAGCTATAAAGGAGATCCGCCTTCTCCGGACAAAAAAAATGTGTTAACCACCCAATTTGGCAATAGCGATACTTTACAAAATTTCTAATATTATTACTCTAAAATCTATATCTATTTGGTGGATCTCCTTTATTTCTAACCGATTTCTAAAAGGTTATCAATATCATGTGGCGAGCTGTTTGGCAGTAGCGACCCCACGGACCCTATCCCCCGGGAGAAATCTTGTCCTCATCTCTGGCTTGCCTTTATTGGCCGACTGGAGTGAACAATGACGAGGAACAGAGCTCCCACCTCATTCTTGCCTTTACTGGCCAGCTTGAGTGGAGACTTGCAAGAGCAAACGTGGTCGAGGGAATTTAGATTAGGGATAGAATCCCAGAGCCCGGAAGATCTTGACCATCTTCCGGGCTCTGGGATTGTTCTGAAAGCCGTGTAATACCTCTCCACTCCTCATAAGCACGTCAGGACATGTTGCCCCCTTGTTGCTACGTCACTATGTGCTAGCGACAGTTTCCGGGGGCCCATTATTGAGTATGCAAATCACCCCCTGCCATTTTATCCGTGTATATATAAAACAATGATCAGGTAGGGGCCATAGTTCTTCCATAGTTATTCAGTCCACTTTAGCCACCCAAACCCATAGTCCAAATTTGTATTTTTCCATAATAACCTGCAATAGTCCTACATTAACCGGGGGTTATCCTTGGGTGCACTTGCATATTTCATACAGGGATAATCGTCGGGTGGTGCCACATTTCAATAAAATTTCCTAAGGGGCCTCTGCGAGTTGGCTTCGGTCGGACCGGGACCCAATGGTCCCGAGATATATTAAAATATAATAATAATAATAATCGATACTGTATAATATTTGTGTTTCTATTTGGTGAGAGCTATATTATTGTTATTATTATTGTATCTTGTCTGTTATTGTTATTATTATTTTATATGTTGTATATTATTGTTGCTTTTTAACAAACTACATAGTAGATTTATGTTGACTGTGTCTAAATAGTGGATGAATATATTTGCATAATTTCTGTCAAGGGTTGAATGTTTAGTCGCGTTGTTGACCTACCTAGTACAGTAGAATAGTAATGATTTTTCGTCGTTAAACAACCTTTTGCAATTGGTTCGATTTTGTTTATGGCTATTAATCCACCTGAAAGTTCGCGTTATTCCGGTCGGATCCCCTGATTATATGGCCTTCAACCGTCGTATTGCACCCACCCATACATAACGAAGCAGCTTTCATTATATCAACGTATTTGGGCGAAAAATTCGTGAACTGGGTGGACCAAAAACAACGACGCTTTAGTCAGGTCAAACTGACCGACCTATTATACACACGAGTGTTAAGTGTTATGATTAAAACTTCAAGCTTTAACGTCGAACCAGAGGGCCCAGAAAAGTGACAAACCGTTTAATATTTCTACAGCGACTCTCATCAGGGTCGACATAAGCTTTTCGGTAGCTTTTGTCAACCAATTACACTTTTCCTTTTTCGATTATAATATCACTGATAGAATGTCACTATGTCTAGGCCCTCAGGGCTGGTTCTAAGTTTACATTAAAGTGTGTCAATAATATATGCAAGTTCTAAGCAATCGCTGTTTTAATATTTCCTTGTTATTGTTCACCCACATTCCTTATAATAAGTATTCAAGACAAGCGTCGACTGCATCATGCCTTACCATCGTACAGTGTGAAACTGCCATTTACTGTGGACTAGTAGCCCGCCGGTTTCTCGGCAGTGAATGTATATGTAAACTAGATGAAGTATGCCGAAGCCATCCACAGAATAATGCAACCTCCCGCGTTATGCAATAGTCCCCTTGTGACGATATCAATGAAATGTGAGTGCTAAGACTACGAAAATAAAATCCTTAATCATTTTCGCTTACCATAAAAACTTTTTAGCAAAAAAAAAAAAAAACAACCGACTTCCAAAAATGACACTACAAAGAGAAAAATAACTTTAGTTTCGAAACGATATCGTTGGGTTCCCATTTTCGTTGTTTGCCACCGACTTCCGAAATTAAAGTTATTTTTCACTTTGCGTCAGTCTCATGAAGTCGTCGTCACATGAAGTACCGGTCGGGGTTTGGCTCAGGGTGATCCTCTATCTCCCTTGTTGTTCAATGTTGCAACTTATAATATTTGTAATTCAATAAATAATGCAAATGTTTCTCAATACGCGGATGATTTTGCTATTTATGTTATAGATAAAAGTATTGAATCTGCTTGTAATGTTCTCCAACCAGCTATAAATATAATGGTTAAGTTATTGGAAGAATTGGTTTTAAATGTTTCACCATCTAAGAGTAACATTTGTGTTTTTAAGAAAGGTCCAAATAGATCCCAAGCCAACGCGAACGTTATGATTAATGGCGTGCAGTTACAAGAAGTAGTAAATGTAAAATATTTATGGATTTGGCTTGACTGGTCATTAAGGTGGGGAAAGCATATAAATGAGACATCAGAAAAAACGATGAAATTTTAAAATATTTTTAAAGTTTTGGCTGGTCCGGGTTCACTAAGCATCTACGACGATTATATATTACAATTATAAGAAGTCGCTTGGACTGCGGTAGTTTCTTATTTGATAATAGCTGTCATTCTAAGCTATATAAGCTGGATAAATTGCAAAATCAAGCTATGCGCATTATCGGGGGATATGTAAAAAGCACTCCTATCCACGTTATGGAAAGCGACCTGTGCTTGCCTTCAATATACATTCGCAGAATATATCTAGCCGGTAAATTTTGGATGAAATCCAGGTCTCTGATTAATAATCCTATCATTTTAGTACTAAATGAACTTAGTTCTTTTAGAGATCAAAGATACTGGTGGCGAAAAAAGATCCCTACACTTATTACTATTCACAATAAGTTCAAACATAGTGTAATTCATTCTAGTGATTTGTTGGACATGTACTCGTTAAACTAATGGATGACTTACTATAATATCACAAAAATACTTAAACCACAAATAGACATCATCACTGGTCCAAAGAGATTTTGCGATACTACAACATTACGTAATGAGTGCATAGATTTTCTTGAAATTCAGTATACAGGATTCTTTAAAAAAATTACCGACGGGTCTAAAGAAGGCAATAATTTCATGGGAGTAGCATTCTTTGACCCTCAATCTGACACTTTCATGAAATTCAATATTTGTAACAATATTTCGATCATGTATTTAGAACTTGTAGCAATTGGTGAAGCATTGGCTTACATAGAATCTATTAAACATACCAATTTTATCATTTTAACAGACTCTAAAAGTTCAGTCCAACATTTACCTCTGGCATCAGAGGAACACCGTTAGCTTACAAAATTATAGACTCCATTGTCAGAGTGAGGGCCAATTCGAAAAATGTCATCATCCAGTGGATTCCCTCCCACATAGGCATAGTAGGTAACGAAAGGGCAGACCAATTAGCAAGACATGCTTCAAGTGACGGCATGTCGTTGGACATCCAGCTTCTTTATACAGATTGCATAAGATTTATACGCGAACATTGTTTTTTAAACTGGAAGGAATACTTTGATCAGAGATCTGTGGAGAAGGGGATTTGGTATAGGACAATACAAGCAGAACCATGGCAATCGCCATGGTTCGATTCCTGTGGTTTTTGCAGCACAGAAATTGTGACAGCTCTCACACTTCGTTCTGGACATATCCCTTTAAATAAGTTCGCATTTCTAATGAAAAAAGTTCCTTCTCCCAATTGCACAGAACGTGGGAAAGTGGAAGACGTTCTTCACGTCATGGTGGAGTGTGCTCGAAACGAAGATCTCAGAGCTGAGTTAGTAATACATTTTGGTGTTGATGTGAGAGAGGTGGGAAAATGCAATAATATTTTAGCGTTCCCCTTGTCAGAAACAGCCAGGCTATTGTATAAACTTGTGCGGACTGGTATTCGCAGAAGATAGTTATTCACATTTAAGAACTGTATTATGTTTATAAAATGATGTTAATATAATATTTTAAGATAGCCTTACGGAGCGACTTAGTCATGTTGACCAAGCTCCTTAATAAAGATTTTAAAAAAAGAAGGTTGTAAGTTAAACAGAAGTGCCAATATATTGCTTCGTGACGCTGTCACTTCACTTTTGATCCTTGTTCTACCTATGTTTGACAAATTATGATTCTGATACATAATATTATTTAATTAGGATCTTTGGTTTGTTGGAACTATTGTCTGTTGTTTTATGTGAATCCAATCCAATGTGATTTTTTTGAGTTTGCAGTCTTTTAAGACTGCTTTTTTTTTGGTGGAGGTTTTGTAATAAAACTAACCTCAAAACTGAACAGAAAATCAAAGAACAACAAAAATCCCACAAAATAAATGGATAATTTTTATTTTCTTTGAAAGTACTACATCACCCCTCTTTTATATCCAATTCATGGTATCATACAAAAATGTGTGATGCGCAACGGCGGCGGTTAGGAGAAAAATGGGCATTCTCTCTTACGGTTTTCTGATTTTTTCCTTTACTTGTGCTTCATGTCACTACTTCTTGCCAAATTTCATGATTCTAGGTCAACGGGAAGTACCCTATAGGTTTTGATTCCGTTGCGAGTGTCAAAAATTTACGGCATAAACTGAACATAAACGCCTGTATCTATTGATTGCGTTCACCAAGAAGTTAGATTTTTTCACTGCTTTAAGTGATTGCAGCTTTGAGTATTTAATATGAATTTCAACTTGATAACTCGACGTAAACCTCAGAGAAAAAGGTTCTTGACAGACGGATAGACAGACGGACAATGAAATAATTTTATAAGAGTTCGGTTTTCCTTTTGAGGTACGGAACCCTAAAAATGATGTCACAACAACGTTAAATTTAACCAACTCATGATAGCATTGAAGCTATCTACAAGGGAATACAGTGATACCCAAACGCATTCAAGGTTAAAGGCTTATCTTTAAAATCTTTGCCTTTTCATGTTGCAGTGTACGAGGGGTTCGGGGGGAATTGCAACGCACCAGCCAGCCGCGGGCCGTCACACCAGTTAGCTGTTGCACGCCTGCACGTACGACTGCACTGGCGCGTTCTTCTAGCCCACTCACCCACTCATCTCATTCCCAAACCGATATACAACTGTTTCTACAGTCCACTCACTGAATTTTCTCAGTGACCAGTTTAAAAATGCCGCCACTTGCAACATTTGTTTTCATGGATCTTGGAATGAGAAACTGTCATCCAACAAGGATTCTTCATATCAGTCTGTTAGCTGTACACCTGAGATATTATCTTGATCTCGAGAACTTAAAGGAACCTGAACGCCAGCTGATACTACACATGAGGGATGAAGGCGAGCCTAGCGAGATATTTACAATCAAATTAATGCTTTCATAAGCCGACAGACGCAACCAGTGTGCTTAATCTCACATTCTAGACATAAATGTTAAGTTATCAGAAGAAGTTATGTGTGCCGATAGCCTTTGGCTTTTTATGATATGAATAATTTAGAATCTTGGGGAGTTCCTTTTGGAAATGCTGTAAGACGAACATTTTTTTAAGGTAACCCAAGACCGAATGTTTCATTCCAACTAGACAGTATTTATGTTCGGATTAAGAGACAGCGTCCATTAACTCCGCACGATCCTGGAGAAAGTAACAAAATGGCTGCTAAAATATCAATTCATTTCGGCAGAAGATTTTTAGATTGGGTGGAACAAAATCAAATATACTTTGCTACGGTTGAATAACCATTTCTGTGAAGACAAGAAGTTGTGACTCGTTAACCAAGCCAAATAATTATTTTATATGCATTATTATTGAGTCAACAATAGGGAAGCTAAAGCTAGCTAAAGCAAGCTAGGAAAGGCTGGGGCCTGAACATCGATGAAAAACACCTGAGCCATCTCCGCTTGGCCAATGACTTGGTACTCCTTGGTCCTCCTATCAGAATCGAGCACAAAACTCCGACTTATGATTCAATCACTAAATATGGCTAGTAAAGAAGTAGTAGTAGTTTTTTTTTTTTTTTTTCAGGATGGGAAATCATCAAATGACCCCTCCCGCTCTGGGTGGAGCAGAAGGGAGTGTCAGACTCTTACTGACTAAAACCCACCCGTGTTCCTTCCTTAGCCCTTTATGTACCAGGGCAGCGGTAACCCTGTCGGACGATCCCACTACCCCGGCAAAAGAAGTAGGCTTAGAGACGAACATGGCAAAAACAATGCTTATGACAAACAGCACGGAAGGAATATACAATAAAAAAACAAATAAACAAATAAAAAAAAATCAATTGAAAGTGAAAAACTAAACTTTACGAAAAAATACGTATATTTAGGAAAACAAATTAGCTTGGACAGAAGAAGAACAGGAAATAGAGAGACGAATACAAGTCACCTGGAACAAATATTGAAGCCTCAGAGAGATCTTTAAAAGCAATATGACATTAAAAATTAAACGTAGAATCATGAATTCCTGTCTGCTGCCGTGCCTAATATATGTGAGTCAAACCGGGATATACAGTTCCAAATCAAAACTAACATTATTATATGCCAGCGCGGACTAGAGCGTAGTATGCAAACAATTTGAAAAATCCTAAAGATATCGAAATAAGAACTATATCAAAAGTCACGAATGCTCTAAAACATGCTAAAAAGCTCAAATGGAAGTGTGCGGGACACGTAGCGAAACTAAGAGACGACAGATGGTCCATAAGAGTCACATCGTGGAAAGGACCAGTAGGGAAAGGCCAAGAAGGTAGACCGCACACGAGATAGGAAGACGACATAAGAGAAACGGCCGGCCCATATTGGATGCAGAAGGCACAGGACAGAACCAAATGGCATTCTTTGAAGAAGGCCTTCATCTGAAGAGAGGTTCTTGCAAATAGCAACATTTAAAAATACTTTTTCAATACAATAGATAAGCAGGAAAAAAAATTGTTTATTTAAGTAAAAATATCATTATATTTAATTGCAAGAAATAATAGCTTTTTATTTTATTTATTATTATTATGGAACCAAAAGTGAATTAAATTAATTAGATACACCAAACCCTAAAAAAAATATCAATAAAGGTTACAAAAATAAAATGGCAAATTCTAATCATCAGATTTACTGTGCAGTGCCAAGTTTACGAACTGCAGTGCGATTCTGTAACCATCTCACTGTGAAAACTTAGATGAAGTGAGCGTGGAGTGAGCTGTCATTCCAACTAATGCTAGGGATTGACACTATTGACAGCTCACTCTAAGCTCACTTAACCTAACTTTTCACGGTGAGATTTTCACAGAATCGATCGGCTGTTCTGTGTTGAGGACTGTATTTTTTCTACTTAATAATAGTGCTTCAACGATATTTTTCTAAAAGCTGTATTACTTTTTTTAAATTCTATGTGTCTCGTCCTTTTCATTACAGAAAAGACTCATAGAAATTTCTCATAAAAGGGACGAAATAGGTACACAAAAACACCACATCTCCGTGTAGGAACGCCAACAATTGTGTCCTTTCGTTCAGGTCTGTGCCTGGAGGCGTCTCATTCAGTCTCCCTCCGTTCATATAACATGCATTATGTGTGCTGACATTCCTGCAACACAAAGAATTGCTCCAAAGACACCGTGGGCAGTCTTACTACAATGTACGAGTATGCGGTATTTTTTCAAGTTTTGATCGCTGTTAACCGTTATGTTAAAAAAGCACTTCCTCTCTCCTTAAACATCACCATTATATTTTCTTTGCTCCTGTTTCATGTTTATTATTATTGATGATAAATTATTATAATTATTTATTTAGATTACTATAATATACTTTATGTATGTATTTATTGTATTATGTAAATGGTACACCACAGACTGGCTACAGTATTTGTCTCTCCTTCCACTTTTTAATCCATCCAAAGGTTGTCTTAAGAACATCGCTCTTAGCGATAAGACCGCTCATTGTGTCACCCTTTGTAAAATTTCTTTATTTATAAGGTATTTATTTTTTGTAAAACATGACTACTACAGAGTCAATAGTCTTAAAATAACATTCGGGAACAGGATCCACATGTTTTGCCTTTAATGGCGTACAAAAATATTTTTTTTTGGTCAAATTAACCACTATTTACCATTATCTAATAATATTGTAATTTATATGGTGTACTTACACAATAAAGAGTACCTATTCTATTCTATGTTCGGCCAGAGAAATTTACCCATTTATTGAAAAATTTAAGAGACGTTTAATCGTCAAAAATTTTATAATCGTGAAAAAAAAATTAGTTGATCCATAAAAATTTATGTTCGCATAACTCGACATAATGTATGGATCAACTGATTTTTTTTCACGATTTTGGGGTTGGTCCCGTAGTAAAAGTTGTTCATAATGATGATTACAATGAAAAAATTTTAAGGATTAAAACAATTAAAATTTAACGGTGTATATAAAATTCATTAATGTCAAAGTGTATAAAAAAAAAACAACAACAAAAGAGAAAAAAAATAAAACCATTCAATATGTAAAAATTGGAAGCAGCTCAAACCCAAGCCTTTTTGTCCTCGATATAATCCTTAACGGTATAAACTCATCCCTTTGAATCACAGCGCGAGAAATAACATAGTTTTTATCGTATGAAAATGATGAATCAACGTTGTAGGGACGGCGACGTTTTAACATAAATTATGATACAAGGCTTTGAGAAACCATATATTTTTATTTTTACTTATAACAGGTTGGCTCAAGTTCTGTCTGTAAAGGTTAGTGTTGGTTTAAAATCTAAGTAATCAGAAGATAATTCTAAGGGCTTAAAGAAAGGACAGGAATTACAAACAATTGTGAGTCGGACTTGAATACGAAGGGTTCTGTACCACCATACAAAATTGAACACTACATATTAAAAAAAAACACATTTTCAAATATGGGATTGTTATATTAGCCATAATAGTACACACTCTGTGAAAATTTCAAGTGTCTACCTGTTAGGGATCAAAAGATACAGCCCTGTGACAGACAGACGGACGGACGGCGGAGCCTTAGTAAAAGGGTCTTCTTGGCACCTTTTGGGTACGGAACCCTAAAAAGGTAAAAAAAATAAGTTTGTTTAAAAAAAGAGTAACAACCATTCGAAATTGTTATTTTGTCCCAAAACCACAGCTACAACTCTCTTACATCAACTCAACCTCAAAAAGTAACATAAACAAAGACACGACCACATAACGGCATCTAAACATAACATCTCGAATTCCAACTCCACTAGAAACCCAAACTTAACTCAAAATCCCAACTTTAATGTACCGAACGAAGTCGTTGTTAAGATTAAAAGCGGAAACTTGAGTATGGATAGAACGCACGCTTCAAGGCACCTGTCGCACCGCCGACAAGGAAGCAAGTAAAAGAGATACTTAAATATATTAATAGTTGATCGTTGACTGTTCTGCTGGGAGCAGTACTGGCCCAGTGGTACCGGCTACGACCTACTTGTTGTGGGTTCAAACCCATACAGGCGCTTTACTCTGTGTACATTATTTCATGACCACCGGTCTCAAAACGATGAAGGAAAACATCGTGAGGAAATTATGATATGTCCTAGAACCAAAAATTCGAAGACATGTGACATCTACCAGTCCGCGCTGTGCCAGCGTGGTGGATTACGGCCCACTCCCACTCACTGAGTGAAGGCCTGTGTCCCAGAAGCGGGGTCATTATAAGTTGTTTATGCTATATGGTGACTGTTCGTACCGTAGGCGAGTACTCGTTTGTCGCTGCGATAAAAGCTATCAAAGAGAGTACTAGCTTCACGTCACTCGCTGAGAGACTTACGCTTGGTACAGACGCCAGGACATCAAGGTACTACTATCTCTCAAATTTATTTAATAGATTCTCAGCTTTACAGCTAAAGCATTAGGTTCAAGGTTGATTGGGAAAATTGGTCAGTTTCGGGTAGCTTGATGTGCAGGCTGGCTTCTGTACATACCACTCGTGGCCATCGCGCCCACACTGATCGTTGCTCGCTAACTCGTTTTTAGTTGCTAGCTCTACTCGCTTCTCGGTAAGCGCCGGCGGTGGGACAGTAGCCTATGCTCAATTACGATTTTTAATTTTTTAATTACAACGCCATCTACCAACGCGATTGGGCAACTAAATCGGAAATGAGCGAGCGAGACGGCAAGGCGCTCACTTCCTGAATAAATCACCCGCCGGATGCAAATACAGTTTTCATAATTTTCTCATTATACTTACCTGCTTTTTAGTATGATTTTTGACCTGTTGAATTTCCAAGTTTTTCCTGTCATTACCTTTTTTCGTGAAACAGCGTATTTGGTACATTACGTATGTGCCCTTTTGGTAATTCTATCTGAGAGAAGCGCGCCTCGTTTGATGTGTAATCGTTCATATTTTCCTGGAAATAAGTATGCCTTTAGGAAGATATTATTACCGTTTATTCGAGTTGGAACATTTTGGATGGGGAGGGAAGAAGGTGATGTGAACTGCTTGATATCCAATAAATCTTGTAACATGATTTTGTGTAATGTTGTGCAAGAAAGATTTCTTATTTTTTATTCTGTACAAAAAGACTGACATAACAAGATAGACATTAAATACACACAGTAATACAAACTAGCCAAACGCCCCGTATTCAGCAAACAAATGTAAATTTTTATTTCATAAAACATCAGAATATAAAAGAACTTAACGCGGCATGTACCACTCCAGCGAATAACATTACTTTATGTGAAATGAAATTATCAACAAAACAAAAAAAATAACAAAACAAACGCTGTAAATAAAACGGTCCGTGATGATTGTACAAAAAAGGAAAACTGTTACTGATGATACTATTGTATTTAAAAGACCGGTAAACATCCACACCAAATAAAAAAGAAATGGCAAAACCATAAACGAGAACAAAGTGCACAAAATTAAAAAAAAAAAACATATCACTTGCAAACCAAAATTAATCAAAATATATCAATATCGCCGTATTATTACTCGCATTTTGAATGCAATTCTCGTCACACAATGTCATATTTGCGTCCCAGTGTACACCACATCAATTTGAAAATTGCTGTATTTCGTTTTTATAATATAAAGGTACTTTCACTTTTACATTATGTATGAGATATATATTGACAAAGGAGGGGGCTCGTGATCAAATAATAACAGCCATTCCAGTCGATCAAAGGTTCAGATTCATAATAATACACGGTGGCAGGGATATCGACGCGCATCCTGTTACCATGGATTCAGCACATGATTCTAAAGACACTCACGTCGATAGATTTAATCGGTTATTAAAAAAAAGTTAGCTGTTCTATACATTTTGACCGCGTAGGTATTGCATTTCCTATGAAACAGCAGATATTTTTTTTGATAACCGACAAAATACTTCTGCGCTAAGGGGTATAAAATCATCTGCTGAATTCATGGTTACAGGTTGCGCGTCGATGTGTCCTGCCACCCGGTATATCGACACCCCTTCCTGCCTTGGCAAGAATCTCAAGGCGTCGGTCCAGGCTGTCATTCGTAGAACTTTGACTGCCGTAACGGGTAGTGGAAGCTCGAAAAGTCTGTTAAACCATTCTTACCAAGGGATATCTCTCTCCCAGTTTTACCCAATAACTGGATTGTGGAGGCCAGACAGGCAGTAGCTTCAGTAAAATACTGGTATTCAGCTGTATACAGTTAGACTAGAAGCCTATCATCCGGTTAGACTGGAAGCCGACCCCAACATATAGTTGGAAAAAGGCTAGGTATATTGTTTGATATTGACAGCGGATATTATTGTGAGCATTGTTATGTTATCATGTAAGGTGAGGGTCATATACGTGATGTGGTGATTCCTTATAACTAGTAAGTAGTAGACCATACGCTTTTGTCTTTTTATAGTTTTAAGGTGTATTTTTTCTGTAATAATATACCACACACTACTATAGCAAGTCAAATAAACATTAATTACAATGTAATATCGTGTGATGCCACCTATGAGTCAAACTATTTTGCACCATGAACAGTGTAAACTATTAACGATCACCCTGAATTCCATTCTCACAGGCACTATACAACTAACTGGACAACAAAATATTTCAGAGAGCTTGTTCTCTTTGCCACATATCAGTTAAAAACAATGCGGGATTTATGATATCCAGTTGAATAATACAGCTTTGTGACATGTAAAAGATGGCTAAATAAAATCTACTTAACAAAAATCTATAATTCATTTTCACTGACATACAACCCACAGCCTAAAAAAAAGTAGAGTCTAGAAGCATGACATTTTACGCAAGAGTTCCTTTTATAATGAAATTGAGCAGTAAGGAAAGATTTTTTAAATTCCTTTCCTAAAGCGACATCGTACAATAAAAACCTACATTAAAAAGAAAAACAAAACTTTTAGCCACTGGACTACACTTACCTTAGTTATGTATCTATTCACAAAGTGAACAATGTATATTCTTTTAGAATGAATAAAGAATCTTTAAGCCCAAAGGGGCTAAATAATTGAAAGTTTGACTGGGAATCTCATTGGGCAAACAACTTGTATGAAATAAATTGCAAGGTCAGAAAACTCCTGCCTTTTTTGTATATTATAAATATTTTACTATCTCTTAAAAAGATGAATGATGATAGACTTCAAACTTCTACTTACGATAAAATAAAGGCATATTCAACTCTGGAGCTGTTGCCCCATAAACGAACCTTCACTTTACACAGTAAAATTCAATACAAATTCTGATTGAAGCAGTGAAACAGGTTCAAGTTAGCAGTTTGACTTTTAGTTCCGTTACCACTTGTTTGAATTTTGTTAGTAACTCTGCGAGACTTGTTTTGAATTTTAGAAGGCCCATTCTCGTAATTAAAAACGTTCAAAACCTAGTCGCAATCTCATCTCAGCGACAATCAATGTCAAAAACTTGTCAAAAATGTAGGGAAATTAGAGGTGTTTTTGACAGATTGAGACTGAGAAAGTTCTTTTGTAACAATATAGGAAAATATTCATTTGTTTCCTTTTGCGTCAATCTTTTTTATTTTTTTTTAACCGGCGGGCTGGTCGCCTCCTTAGGGAACGCGCCCGTACCGGTGCCCCGTAAAGGGCCATGGACCGCACGACCCCCGCATAGAGCCTCCGGACCCGACGATGGCGCGTCATCCATGAAAACACATGGCCTCAGACTTGTGCAGGGCCACCTCGAGTCCCAATTGACGGATCCTCTCGACGATTGTCGCACCCCGTGTAACGCTGCTGCGGCGGCTGCAGCCTCCCCTGTTTGCATCAATCCTTGGTAGATAAAAACATAACTAGCGATACACACGGAATGTAAAAAGACGCTTAACGTAGCCGAAAGTCACTTGTACTCCCCGCCATTGTGATATTTTTGGGTTCCGCATCGCAAAAGGAAAAAAAAAAATTTTCAAAAAAAAAAAAAAAAAAAGACTTCCAAAAAATACACTATATATAGCGAAAAATATTTTTAATTTCTGAAGTCGGTGTCGTTGGGTTCGTATTTTCGTTATTACCACGAAAATACATAACAAAAAAAAATATCGATCAATTAAAATATACAACCAAATGGGCGGCCCATTATTTGAGTACTTACAACACAATTTTTACGTGGTTGACCAATTGACCATATTTCAGTTCACCCTTATCTTGAATTCTTTTTATTCGACATAGCAAAAGCATTCGACAAAGTCTGGCACAATGGCTTATAGCTATACCTACTAGGAGTGCCGTCTCGTGCTCATCTCACGAGATTTTCAGTCGGATCGCACTTTCCGCTACCGCATCGAGGGTGCACACTCCTCCCCTTACCCCGGCATGGGTCCGTGTTATCTTATGTTCACCCTGTTCACCAGCTATATTCCCAAAAGGCCCATTCGCAAGAGTCCCATTCTCAAAAGGCTTAGTTGGCTCTATTCACCGACGACACTGCCATTTACTATACGGCTCGCTGTTAGGACTCTATCGCTCGCAGTTTCCAGACCTCCGCAAGAGTCTTAGGCGTTTAGTTCCGGAAATGGAAAATCGAGTTCAACCACGATAAGAGTCAGGCGGTTCTCTTCTCGAAACCACGTCTACTCGCCCCAGTCAAGGCAAGGATCACCTTGGGGAAGCAAGCTAAATACTTAGGTGTTAGCCTCGACCACCATCTTACTTTCAGTGAGCTCATAAAGACGGCTCGTTCGCGTGCCTCTTTCGCTCTCAGTAGGCTCCACTTCATACTGACCGCCCGCAGCAAATTGTCACTCGAATGCAAATTATGCCTCTATACCGCGGTCATCCATCCCATCATGACATATGCTTCCCTCTTCTAGCGACGCCCTAAGTCAAGGGCCGTACCCCACAGGGGGTTTTGTAAGCCCTGCCTGAAGGCCTTAATTTACTGAGGCATCCACAGGCAAGCCCGGTTAAGCAGACGACAACCTCATAGGTTGAACTGCTAGTAGCCATTTATTAAAAAAATAAAGTCTTCGCACAATACGCTGCAAGCATCCGAGCGCGGCAGACTATTTTCGGACAGTTTGCAACTTGCGTGTTTTGAACTAGTCGCAGCTGCTGTTTGCATTGGGATTACCCCAATACGATAGGTACAACGTCTATAAATAAGTCGGCGAAACATTGTTGGCGAAAGTGGAAATGGAAGTAATGACATGCACAAATAAACGAAAAATATAGAAATGAAAGGTAAGTGCTAGTCGTTAATAACATCATTTATTTTGCAGAAAAAAAAACTCATGGATTCCATGATGAGTTTTTTTTAACCTACCCTTTTTTAATACACCCAAAAATCAAACTACAATTTACTTCAACATCATCATCGTCATCGTCTTTTCGTCGTCTCACGATTACAACACATTCGCCAGTGGTAGCATCTCTTTCCGTACCGGGGGGACAGCCTGCTTTGAATACATCTGGATCTGCATCTCGTCGTCTCACGATTACAACACATTCGCCAGTGGTAGCATCTCTTTCCGTACCGGGGGGACAGCCTGCTTTGAATACATCTGGATCTGCATCTCGTCGTCTCACGATTACAACACATTCGCCAGTGGTAGCATCTCTTTCCGTACCGGGGGGACAGCCTGCTTTGAATACATCTGGATCTGCATCTCGTCGTCTCACGATTACAACACATTCGCCAGTGGTAGCATCTCTTTCCGTACCGGGGGGACAGCCTGCTTTGAATACATCTGGATCTGCATCTCGTCGTCTCACGATTACAACACATTCGCCAGTGGTGGCATCTCTTTCCGTGCCGGGGGGACAGCCTGCTTTGAATACATCTGGATCTGCATCTCGTCGTCTCACGATTACAACACATTCGCCAGTGGTAGCATCTCTTTCCGTACCGGGGGGACAGCCTGCTTTGAATACATCTGGATCTGCATCTCGTCTATAAAATCTTTGTCCAGGTATAAAGTCATCTCCTTCTTCGTCAGGCTCTCTTTGACATTTTATTTCACTCACGCATATCAAAAAAAACAGGAAAACGATTAACTTGAACATTTTGCTTTCGTCTTCCTTTTTTGATTTCCACTGGATGACTGAAAATTCGTATGCTTATTTATACATAGTAACTAAGATAAATTAGTTGGTTACACCAATCAGTTTTAGTTTGTTTCTTTAAATTGAGATTACTCGAATTTCGCTCGTTAGAGCAACGCAAATCAATTTATCAACATTTGATGTATCTAATTGTACCGTTATACCAATTCCCAAGAAATAGTGTCTTGTTATAGGCCAGTCATAAATAAATAAAATAGCCTTTATTGCCGTTTCTTTCCTTACAATTAATATATGCCTACTTACTAAAACGAAACTGATTTAATCGATTCTAACTTGCATTTGAATGATCGGCAACTGAATGTTGGCGTGGAACAGCTTGTCTGTCGATAAAGGCCTCCTCTTAAGATTTCCACGTATTCCTGTCTCTTGCTAAACGGGTCCATACCGGACCAGCCGTTTTCTTGAAGTCAACTTCCCATCTTTTGGTTTGCCTGCCTCTATTTCTTTTGCTATCTCTTGGATACCATTTTGTTACTGACTTAGTGCATTTCTCTTTACTTTCTCTTAACATATGTCCCATCCAACGCCATTTAAACTGTCTGTAGGCAGTGTGCATTTTAAAATTTTGTTTTCTTTTTAATTTCTTGTAATTTCACTCTATCTCTTCTAAAATACTCCTTTCTATTGCATTTTGGCAGACTTTTAATTTACTTTCTTGTAGTTCTGTTAATGTCCATGTCTGGCACCCGTATAGTAAGCATGGCATCATGCATATTTCATATACTTTCTTTTTTCCTTTCATTGCCATAACTTTATCCTTCATTATTTCCCTAAGAGACCAAAACCGTTTCCAAGTATTAGTTATTCTTCATTCTGTTTCTTTATTCATGCAATCATCTGTAGATATAAGTTGGCCCAAATATATATATTCATTTGCAAATTCTATTTGTTCATTATTTACTGTTATTTGTTCATTGGTTACTGTTTGTTGGGAATTCATCATATTTTTGGTTTTAGTTAGGTTCATTGTTAGGCCGGCCTTAACACTTTCATCGGATAGTTGCTGCAACATTAGTCCCAGAGTTCCTGCATCCTCTGAGAACAAAATCAAATCATCCGCGAAGCGTAGATGGTTGAGATTTCTGTCATTTATGTTGCGGCCATTTTTGGTCCAGTTTAGATTCCTGAAGATCATCTCCAGCACTGCTGAAAATAATTTAGGTGATATAGGATCTCCTTGGCGTACACCTCGTTTAATAGGAAATTCTTTATCTACGGGATTCAAGTTTAACTTGTGCTGTGCTCGCTGTGTATACGTTTTTAATTATTCGTATGTATTTTGCTTGCACCCCTTGTCTTTTTAGAGCGTCCCATATAAACTCATGTTCCAATGTATCGAATGCTTTGTTAAAGTCAACAAACCCTATGTAATACGTTTTATTATATTCTTTATATTTCTGTAAAATTTGTCTTAGAGTGTGTATGTGATCTATAGTTGAGAATTTGCTTCGGAAACCAGCTTGTTCCTTAGGTTGGTTTTCATCTAGTGTATTGGTAATTCTGTTTAGTATAATTTTTGAAAATATTTTATAAATATTGGACCCTGAACTGATCGGTCTGTAAAGTTTTCTATATCTCCCTTGTCTCCCTTCTTATACAGCAGTATGATTGTCGATTTAGTCCAGTCTTCCGGGATGGTTTTTGTTTCAAGGATTTCATTGAACGAATCTGTAAGTCTTGGTGCTATCACTGGTAACGTAGTTTTTAGTAATTTATTTGTGATTAATTCTGATCCAAGTGCCTCATGTAGTTTTTGTGTTCCGATAAATTTTATTGTTTCTTCCTTTAGAATTGGTTTAATCTCCTCTTTATTTGCTGAATTATATTCATTTATTACTTGTACCCCTTTACGACTTCGGTTTATATTTTGGTAGAATTCCGTAGCAATTCTTAGTATTTCTGGTCTTTTGCTGGTCTTTTCACTATCTTTCTTTTTCATATTTGGAATTCAGTATTTTTTGTAATTCATTTCTTTTAGCGTCTTCTTTATTCCTCCTGTTTTTTCTATATCTTTTCTTAATGTTGTTAACCTTTTTGTTTTCCGTTCTTTTCTAAGTTGCTTGCTAATCTGCTTTTTGCTTATTTCTGCTATCTTTTGGCCATTATTTTTCTTTTTTCCTTGTTGTATAAGTTTTTTCTGTTCTTGTAATAAGTGCTTACTTTTAAATGATATCGCAGTCTTACTAGTCATGTTAACTTTTTTAGTTTCTATTTTTAATTGTTTAAGCAATCTGATGTATTTTTCTTGAGTCGATATACATTCTTTTTCCTCACCTAGCAAGGATATTTCGAGGTTGTTCAGAAGTAAATCAGTGCTACCGGTGCATTCGATGGCTTTCATACTGTTGTGAAATTGTCGTGCTCTTTTAGCACGTTTCCCTGATTTGCTCTAACCATTCTATGATCTGAGTTGAAATTAAACTTGCTTAAAATAGACAAATCTTCAAAAAAATTACATTGTTAGACATAATATAGTCGATCTCGTTTTCATACCGGCCATTAGGAGAGATCCATGTCCATTTATTTGATGGTTTCTTTTTGTAAAAACTGTTTAGGATGCATAATTTATTTTCAATTGCAAAGGATACTAGTCGTGAGCCGTTTTTACTTATATTGCCAAATCCATAATTTCATATGGTATATTCTTCTCCACTTTTTTGTTTGCCAATCTGTCCATTAAAGTCGCCCATAACTATTATGTTTTCGGATGCATTTGTAGTGGAGGATTGTAGGTCTTCGTAGAATTTTTCGATTTTTGTTATGTCTTCTTTTCTATTTGATTCGGTAGGCGAATATGCCTGGTTTATAGACCAGACTTGTTCTTTCTCTCCATTTACAGGTAATTGAATGTTGAGAAGTGCAATCCGTTCTGAAATCCCTCTTAGTTCTCGTATGTTTTTGGCAAGGTTTCTTTTAACCATGAATCCGACTCCGTATAATCCGGGCGTCTCCCCAATATGGTGTAGTATGTATTTTCCATGGTCTTCTATTCTTTCCCCAAATCTTGTGACTTCACTAATACCAATTATGACCCATTTTATTTCATCAAATGCTAATTCCAGTTCTTGCAGTTTTTTCGTGGTTCCTAGCGATCGACAGTTTATAGTTGCCATATGTATATCGTTATAATTTCTTTTTCCTGTTATTTTTTATCTTTAGAGCGTTGTGGTCATTTTCCCCCACGAGGACCAGTCAGCTTGGAAGAGTTAGGTGGTTTCTAGTTATTTGGTTGTCTATATTTTTATGTTGTTGTTGAATAGTTTAGTAACTTTGCTTGAATAGTTATTTATTAATACACTTGGTGTATGATGTTATAAAACTTCGCGTGACTATTGTTTACATAAGAAAGTAGTCGTATACGAATTGGTGAGGGGTGGGTACCACATCTAAAAAGTGAAAAATAAAATACTTACAAAAAAAAAAAAAGACTACTGTATTTCAAAGAAAAAAACATTACAAGGTGAAAAATAACTTTAGTTATAGAAGTCTAATGTAAAATTAAAATAGGCCATCGAAAATTTGTCCGTATCGCTGTCGACTGGTAGCGCGTCCGAATGAATGACATTATTGCCACGTTGAATGGTAATGCTTAGCTTCTGGTCAAGTTAAAAATCTGCTTCTTGGTCACAAAGTGTCAAGCAACCGTTTGGTGATGTCTTTAAAAGGGAGATGAGCGAAGTTGTTATGTTTGCGCCTGAGATTTTCTGCTGCAGCAGCGGCAGCTCAGTACGCTATGCTACATTAGGCAATAGCATCTTGTACACTTTGCGACATTCTTAGCAACGGATATTTAACGTTGTGTTTGTAAAGGGCGAAACCCATACACCACAAGATTGCCGTTACATGAGCGCATGTGTCAAAAGTCCTTGCTGCAGTTTTACAAGTGCAATAATATCTTTACAAGTGTAACAATTTTTACTAATAGATTGAGCGGCATAACTAACCTGTTCAAGAAAAGAAAAGGATCTATTTTACTTCACTATTGATTATCGATCACGGTCTGATCCCATTATTTGAGTACAACATTTGGTTGGAACATTTGGTTTTGTTATCTACTTTTTTTTATATAATTTTGGTTTTTTATTTTTGATTGTGTTTAGTTCAGTTTAGTTTTATGATCTTCCTGTGCGAGTCACAATAAATACTTTTTCTTTCTTTCTTTCAACACAATTGTTACGTGGTTGACCATATTTCAGTTTCACCCTTATTTTATATTTTTCTTACAATGTACCTAGAAAAACACACCAATAACACTTTGCAAAACGTTAAGCCATTGACGCTGCGCCTGATCTCTCTCCGGTCGGTGTTGGATTGCCGCCCCATCGGACTATGAGAGTAAAGCGAGTAAGCGATGACACGGTTGGCGCAGTGGCTGAGCGATCGACTGCTGCGCTGCGTGTCGCGGGTTAGATTCCTGTACGGAACAAATATTTGTGTTGCGTACAGGTAATTGTTCCGGGTTTAGCTGTTTGTGTATGTGAGTTTAAATGTTTGTAAACGCACCTACGATACAGGAGTAATTCCTAGTGTGGGGCAAAGTTTAAAAAAAAAAAGGAAGAGTCAGTGCACCTGTGTCTGCGACTCTGTGTACAGTACGTACATACTTGTGCACTATAATATCTTCCGCTTAGATGGTTAGACTCTGCTGAGATTGACTAAATTTGGTCTGGAGGACTATTACAATATCTACCTATCCGTCCTAACCTAACATATCTTTAGAATGTCCTTGATCAAGCCTGACTCACTCCAAATATATTTCAAACTAATGTCACACACTATAAACATTAAATCATTAACCCAATTGGCAGTTCAGCTTTAATCTTTGCAAATCCAGCGCGCCATATTATGCGACAAGCTTATTAAAATCCCCGGGACCCATAAGCAGTTTCATTAAAACTAATATCTTGTCCCGGCTCAAGTGTTTCTTTTGAGAATTTATTGTTAAAGAAGGACATCTTTTAGCTATGTTATTTTACTTCGTAGTAATAAATTGGTTGACTTTACTACTACTTTATTATTTGTATTTCATTTGGATGATGAGACATCCTAACTTTTCCACAGACACTCTCATTTCACTCACCTCTTGTGAAGTCTCAATGGCTTAAGATAATAGAGCTGTGACATTCTTGCTACTTATTAAAAGTAACCACTATTGGATAGCGTCGTGGATGATAGGCCAAAAGCCGCCAAACTCATTCTTATAAACATATTATTGTAGCATTCAATGTCGGCTGTACAGTCCTTTTAAGTCATTTCATCTCTGATATTGCATCACTGTCAAAATCACAGTGACCTTAATTGTGAATACAGCCAGAGCGGCAATTCTCGTAATTTTAAGAACGTGAACAGTCTGATCTCAGTCTCAATCTGTCAAAAATATCTCTGATTTTCCTACATTTTTGACAAGTTTTTAACATTGATTGTCGCTGAGATGAGATTGCGACTAGATTTTGAATGTTTTTAATTACGGGAATTGGCCTTATGGTTGCTGTTGGGTTACTATTACTGACAAGTCACGTAACACACTTTAACATCACAGTGATCTTTATTTTCGTTACAATAAGGTTGCCGTTGGGTTGCTGCTGTAGGATGTGAAATAACTGAGAAAGGACTGTACTTTCCATTTTCGCAATATTCAATTAAAATTAATCAATTTATTTTATTTTTATTTTCTTTATTTTCGGAAGGCTTACAGACTAATAACATTATAATAACAGTAATATATAACTAAATTGCTAATTACAAGCCTCCACAGATAAATAAAATTTTTTTTTTACGCCTTCATCGTCTAAGGGCAGATTCCTGTCGTGCGGTCCATAGCCCTTTATGGGGCCCCGGTGTGGGTGCGTTCACTGCGGCTTCGAGCTTCACACTACCTGAACGCGCCCCAAAAGGTGGTAGCCGTAAGAGAGAGACGCTCCGGGCGTCGGGAGCCGCGTGACGACTCCCGGCCACCGTAGGCGCGGGCCTGCGGGCGGAGAGCAATGGGTAGCTCTCCGTCCCATCAGGACCAGGCCCGTGCCGGACGGCGCGTATGTGTTCCATGCGCGCCTCAAAGACATGTCAGCGTAGTTGACGGGGCCCGTCAGGGCCGAAGCCTGCCGGGGTACGGGCCATGGCCCTTTACGGGGCTCCGGTATGGGCGCGATCCTTGAGGCGGCGACCAGCCCGCCGGTTGATCGCGTCCCAAAGGGTCATGGCTGTCCGGCTCATTCGAGGATACCGCACGGTCTCCGCTGAGGCGGCGAGCCTCCTTGCCGGATTGCCGCCATGGGATCTGGAGGCCAAAGTCCTCGCCCACATATGGGAGTGGCGAGAGGAGGCAAAACGCCGGGGCGTTGCTCCGCTGCCGCGAGAAATCACGGCACAGCGGACAGAGCTCCGGCGGGATCTCATAGCGGCATGGAGAGTGCGATTGTCGCAACCCAGCGCTGGGCACGCCACAATTGCGGCGATAAGTCCCCTCTTTGAGGAGTGGCTAGAGAGGCGCCACGGCGCCCTCACCTTCCGCCTGACGCAGGTCCTCACCGGACACGGTTGTTTCGGGAGGTTCCTGTTCAGGATAAAGCGGGAGGAAACGCCAGGGTGTCACCACTGTGGGGATCGCCCGGAGGACACAGTGGAGCATACGGTGGAGGTCTGCCCGGCTTGGGTGGGGCCCCGCCGTGTCCTCTTGGCGGCGATCGGCGGCAGCGACCTTTCGCGTCCGGCCCTCATACAGGCCATGGTCCGGGGCGAGAGTGAATGGGAGGCCGTCACCTCCTTCTGCGAAGCAGTAATGCTCGTGAAGGAGGAGGCGGAGCGCGCGAGGGAGAGGCAATCACTGCACCCTCGCGCTCCTAGCCGCCGCAGGAGACGCCCTGGACGGGAGTCAACAGCCGACTCCCGGCCACCGTAGGCGCGGGCTTGCGGGCGGCGAGCTATGGGCAGCTCGCCGCCCGGTAAGGACCAGGCCCGGATCGACGGCGCGTTGTGTTCCACGCGCGCCTCAAAGAGCTGTTAGCACGAACTGACGGGGTCCGCTAGGGCCGATGCTGCCGGGGCTGCGGGCTGTTCGAAAGAGATACCGTGGCCCCTGGCACAGGCAACTGAAGGAACACGGGTGGGTTTTAGTCAGTAAAAGTCTGATATTCCCTTCTGCTCCGCCCAGAGCGGGAGGAGTCATTTGATAATTTCCCACCCAGAAAAAAAAAAAAAAAAAAAGCCTGCCGGGGTAGCGGGATCGTCCGAAAGGGTTACCGCTGCCCTGGTACATAAAGGGCTAAGGAAGGAACACGGGTGGGTCTTAGTCAGTAAGAGTCTGACACTCCCTTCTGCTCCACCCAGAGCGGGAGGGGTCATTTTCCCATCCTCAAAATAAAAAAAAAAGGGGAGATTCCTCCAACCCTGGATAATTCAAACAAAAGTTATCCGGCGATTGAAAAATCAGCCCTAAGTCACAATAATTAATTCTCTCTCAAAGTTGGTTTTTCTCGTTTGTTCCAATTTTTTAATTGAAACAAGTATATATGTCTTTGTCTGTGTCTTTAGTAATATAGTTTTGCATAATATTATTATGCTTTTAAGTAACAACACACACTGTAGGTTAGTAGGTACCTACATTTATGCTAATTGAACCGAGTGATAGTTTCATTGAAGACGCCCGTGTTTGTTTATGCGAATGGAATGACCGTTTATACGGCTGGAATGAGGACGGAGCTGTCCAAATACATTGAGGAAATATATCTACTATTTCTGGTTTCCCAACGATTCTCTTTAGAGGTAAAAATAAACAATCGAAAAATAAATCCAAGACTACATGTCCAGTAATTAATCAGACAAAATACAACATCCCCAAACAACAAATTGAAAAACTTAAAGCTGGTAATAAAATTATATACCAACCTTTGGATATTTTTAATGATTTTAATGACTTTTTGGAGACAAAATACATCCAAAAATAGATGCAGAATTTAAGCCAAAGCAGTGTAGCAGTGTAGGTGTTGATGGAATTGCTACAAAGTTATTGAAGTCAGTGTCAGCCAAGATATGCAGTCATCTAAGTAACTTAATTAACCTTAGTATTTTTACAGGTATGCATCAAGAAGCTTTAAAAACATACAACTTTGTGTAGAACAAAAATGATTTACGAGTAGACAGAAACGTGAATATGGCAATTTATGATTTTTTGTATACTATTATTAGAAATATGGATAAATGTTCCCCCATATGTGCCATATTTTGTGATATGACTCAGGCATTTGATTATGTCCATTATAATACATTACTAAATAAATTAGAAGTCGACATTACAGGTAACGTGCTCGAACTTATAAAATTGTATTTAGAAAACAGAACGCAAATAACCGAAATCAGTCGCATTAATATAATTATGTAGTTAATAAACATGAAGAGATATCAAGATCGCGAGAAAGTAAAATTGTATTTGGTGTACCACACGGAACCGTTCTGGGCCCTTTGACAATGTATGCTAATGATAGCACCGTAACTATCCCTTATAAAAATGCAATTACATAATGAAAATGACATAAATAATTCTCTTGATTATATATTTAAATGGCTAGACAAAAATAATTTGAATATAAATTTAAGTAAGACAAGGATAATGCTCTTCAGACAACGTACGCCCGGCGTAACTAATTTTCACATACATTACAAAAATGACAATATTGACGAAACAAATGTTACTAAATTTTTGGAATTACAGATAGATAAATCAATTCGATATTCAATCATCGTAATAGGGATTCATTTTTATATATACCTAGTCTTGCCATAAATATTGTCACGAAGAAAAAAAATGTTTTTTTTATTGCAAATAATATTTATTCCTTTTACAGTGTGTTAGTTTAATACATAAATATAAAACAATTTAAAATACAAAAGCTTATTCGAAGTGGTCTCCATTGGCTGCAATACAGTCCTTTAAACGTTGAGGCCAGTTATCAATAGAAGCACGCACTCTTTCCATGGGAAAAATCCTCACTGCCAATCGTATGGATTGTTTTAGGGACTCCAAGTTATCATGGCGTTTAGAGCAAGCCGTACTCTCTAAAACTGACCATAAATCATAATCCAGCGGATTAAGATTGGGACTAGACGACGGCCAGTCTTCAGCTCTGATGAAGTCCGAAACGTTCACTTCCAACCAAGACTGCGTGGACCGAGCTCTATGACCCGGCGCCGAGTCTTGTTGGAAGGACCATACTTGGTTATTGAACATGGTATTGTTAAGGGGCTTAACTACCTTCTCAAGAATGGTATCTTGATACACTTGTGCCGATGTTTTAATACCTTTTTCACAAAAATATGGCTCAGTCACTCCTTCATAGCTAACACCCCACCAAACCATCACTGAAGTCGAATAATGCCCACGTTGCACTCTGTCGACTAATTAGGAAGCTTCCTTAGAGCTTTGAGCATAAATACGGCCACTTTGTTTGTTAAAATGTTTGTTTAGATTTTCTCATCCGTAAACAAAATTTTTCTGTGACCTCCCTTTGCGCACCGCTTTAGTAGTTGTTTCGATTTTACGACCGTATTCTTTTTAAATTATCAGTTAAAAAATGACCAGTGCGTCTCTTATAGGCTGCAAGTCCTAAGTCAGCTTTTAAAATACGCGACATGGTTCTGGGTGCTATCTTCATGTCCCAAGATAAAATCTTTTGCTTTCGGACAGGATTTCTTCGAATTCTTTCCCTTACTGCTTTGAACACCTTTTTCGTACAAACACTAAATGGACGGCCAGATCTTTTTCTGTCACAAACAGAGGAGGTCTCATTGTACCTACTAATAGCCCGGTACACAAATATTTGATCAATACCAAGAGTATGGAGAGTTTTAAAAATTGCATGTGGCTCCATACCAACTTTGTGTAATGCAAACACAGCGATTCGGTTCTCTTTATCACCCCACTCCAGTTTAATATCGCATAACATTATACAATGTATTGGTACCAAAATTAGAAAACTCAAAGAACAATCGTATAAAAATGACAGATTCCAAATTCAAATGTAATATCTTTCTTATTTTTTATTGTAACAGTATTTATGGCCAGACTGTGTATATGTAGATAAATTGCCTAGTGGTTGGCAAGACTTGATAACAGTGCTGTTTAAGAGTAGACTATGTGATTTTTGATAGATAAAACGTGTTACAGTGAACCTGAGTTTTTATCACAGAAAAGAATTGCTTGAATTGCTCTGGATTGATACATGTGGCCACTGGCTTTTGGCTAAACTTAAGTTAATATCCTACTAATATTATAAACGTGAAAGTTTGTATGGTTGGATGGATGGATTGATGATTGTTACTCTTTCACGCAAAAACTACTGAGCGGATTTGGATGAAATTTGGCACACAGATGGTTTATAACCAGGATTAACATATAGAATACTTTTTATCCTGATATGCTCACGGGATCGAAACCTATGCGGGTGAAACCGCGGAGCGCTGCTAGTTAGTAATATAAATGTTGCATGCCGAATGGTGAAATATGGCTTTAATGTATTTTAACAATTACCCATATTTGCAAAATAAATAATAATAATAATTTATTTAAATGTCTATTCTATTCTATGAAAGTCCGTCAGTTTCGAAGTTAGGTTCATCAAATTTTGTGTTTAGACTTTTGATTGGAAATTAATGTATACGTGTCTCAGCGATTGGGTGAAAAGGGAGATGAAGTTGTGTATGGCAAATTTTATTCCTTGAGTCAAAACTTG
This sequence comes from Apamea epomidion, assembly GCA_947507525.1. NCBI lineage: Eukaryota > Metazoa > Arthropoda > Insecta > Lepidoptera > Noctuidae > Apamea > Apamea epomidion. The sequence goes on from OX382226.1 coordinate 1,535,741, forward strand.
GCACAAATACTTATCTAAGTAAATAATAAAGAAAGACGACACGGTTGGTGCAGTGGCTGAGCGATCGACTGCTGCGCTGCGTGTTGCGGGTTCGATTCCCGCACGGGACAAATATTTGTATTGCCTACAGGTAGTTGTTCCGGGTGTGATTGTTTGTGTATGTGAGTTTAAATGTTTGTAAACGCACCCACGATACAGGAGTAATTCCTATGCACACGGCACGGTTGGGCACGGTTAAAAATAAAAAAGTTGGACATTTAAGTTTTTAATTACCCCTCAAAGATGTATTAGGGTGTGTTAAAGTTTGTCAGTATGTAACAATTTTATCGCGTGGTCCGATAAATCCGGATACGAGTATAAAGAATTACATATATCAGGGTTTTAAAAAAAAAAAGGGGGTGAAAATAAAATCCCGTCTCTAACATCTACTACGATAGTAGATGTTAGAGACAGGATTTTAATTCGTGGCTTGATTAACTCGAAAATTAGTTTAAATAATCTTTGAGTCGAGTTATGGAAACATCCAAAACGATTTTTATAAATTCGGGATACAGTTCATATCAAAAATCTTATTCCTTTGGTTAGTAAAAACTTGAAACTTGGCAATATTTGATCATTTCTTCGGCGTGGGAGATATGGTAGTGCAGACACAGGTGCACTTCCTATTCCCTCACTCTGATAACCCGATGGGGCGGCAATCCGACACGACCGGAGAGAGATCAGGCGCAGGGCCAATGGCTTAACGTGCTTTCCGAGGCACGGGGGTACCGCTAACTTCCAAACTCCGGGCTGTTACTAACACTGCCCGACCCGGGAATCGAACCCAGGACCCCACGATCAGCAGTCGCGCTTGCGACCACGAGACAAACGTAAATATACAATGTTAAATCATACAAAGGACAATCACCAAACGCCTGTTTTTAAAACGAGGTGGTGAAAAGAGAGGACACTGTTTATTTAAAATATCTTATTCCACTGATCTAGAAACTTAAAAATTGGCCCGAATACTCATTTAATATCTATACTGCTGAAGACATTGTTTGTTGTTTTGTTTGTTTGAACGCGTTCATTTCAGGAACTACCTACCAGCAGGATTTGAAAAAAAATATTTTTGCATTTTATAGCCCAATTCTTAGGTAAGGTTTTAGGCTATTTAACATTAGTTGACGGGGCCCGACAGGGCCGAAGCCTGCCGGGGTAGCGGGATCGTCCGAAAGGGTTACCGCTGCCCTGGTACGTAAAGGGCTAAGGAAGGAACACGGGTGGGTTTTAGTCAGTAAGAGTCTGACACTCCCTTCTGCTCCACCCAGAGCGGGAGGAGTCATTTGATGATTTCCCATCCTGAAAAAAAAAAAAAAAAAAAAAAAAAAAAAAAAAAAAAAAAAAAAAAAAAAAAAAAAAAGGCTATTTAACATCACGCTTAGACCCTTAGGAGCCGTGCAAAAATAAAGAAATTCAGAAAGAACAAAGTAATAGCACGGGCCGTCGATGCGATGCGACGGGGTGGAACGGCGGAACAAGAAATGTTATGCGGACGAAGTCACGTGCGGAAGCTAGTATAACATAAAATACAAATGTTGACTAGCAGAGAATGCCTTGCCTTGTTAGGTATACACCTAACAAGCCAAGGCATTCTCTGCTAGTCAACATTTGTATTAAACTTACACCACCTCACATACATACGTATGTGAGGTGGTGTTACAAGTTTTATTTCTTGTTCCTACAAGAACTAAAACTTTCATAAATATCGATACCCACTCATATTATAGCTATACAGTCTGATTTTTTAAAGACCAGCCAAATTTAAGGATGTGGTACAGACCATCAAACTGAACAACTTTCTCCATGGGACCAACATCGTAATCGCGAATAAAAATTCAGCCGTCCCATACATTTAGGTCGAGTAGGTATTCAAGTTTTCTATGGGACAGTTGATAAAATTTTCGCGATTACGCTATTTGTCCCATGGAGAAAGTTGTTCAGTTTGATGGTCTGTACCACATCCTTAAATTTGGCTGGTCTTTAAAAAATCAGCCTGTAGAGTTTGTTTGTTTCTTTGAACACGCTAATCTCTGGAACTAACAGTCGGATTTGAAAAAATATTTTTGCATTTGATAGCCCAATTGTTGAAGAAGCCATCACGCTAGGATCCTTAGGAGACAATCAAAAACAAAAAAAAAAACAAAAAGGACGCTATGCGAAAATAAAGTAATAGCGCGGGGCGATGCAATACAATGGAGTGGGTCGGGGGAACTAAAAAAAATAGCTTTGATACCGACTGCCTAGTAACTATTTTTAAAGACACCAAAGTCACTGACATAAATTCAAATAATTGCAAATTATTATGTAGCGAACTAATTTAATTTTAAATGGGTACCGTACCCGTTTATAATTACATTAAATCAGTTCGTTACATCAGGTACTCAAGTTATATAAATATGTCACCGTTAAATCTTCAGTGAAATTGTAAATCACCAGGAACACTGTTAGTAGAAACCGAGAATGTTAAAGTTGCTTGTCCTTCTTGTTTTAGTAGTCACCATGGGGGGTATTAACAGTCGGGATCACGACAGTGATGACAATGCAGCCATTCCGGACAGACGCGCGGACCTAAACGCAGACTGGTGTCCTCTCGGCACCGTCAAAGACGGCGTTTCTGGTGAATGTAAGAAAATTTTAAGGAGATCTAAGAGCCTAGACAAGATCCAATCGGTTAAAAGCGTTTCGATGGCGTTTCGAATATCTACAGCGCTTGACTCTTTTGCATTGGATTTATCTATGGCTAATCGTCTGTTAGAACAAAAACTGATTTTATGGTCTTTGATCTAATAAAACAGCAATGCACTAAAACTGAACGGTACGACAATTTCCGGTGCCCGCATGCGGTTGCCGGTGCGGTGCGGTGGCATAGACAGGATCCACATTAATTTCATTTTGGCAGTCTACGTGGTTCATAGTTCCACTCAACCGTATTCGGGCGCGTGTGATTATTATTATTGTTGCTACGGCTGATTAAGGCACATTATAAAATATTTCAGTAAGCAGCAAAATCCTCGCGTTTGCGGCATTTAAATAACAATCATCTCTGGGAGAGATAGAGAGTATACTTAAGAATTAAACAAACTCATTTTGGTAAAGTTTGATCTCTAATTAAGCGAGTGTGTGTAATCGTTTGCATAGCATTCATTTTGTATATTCACCAGAATCGCTGTCTCTGAGGCTGCTGGGAGGACACGTCCAGTCTGCTTTCAAATTACAATCATATTTAATTCAATTCTTTGATTTATTACGGACAAAATTATTTTATTTTAATACATACGTACAATATTTTATCTACAATCATCGGTATAACTTTTAAAAGCTTCTTAACTTGGTATATTCAATTAACGAATAGAAAACGTTGTTATTTAAAATTGTAATTTTCATTTTATTATTATTGACCGTTACTTTACATTGTAGAGCCTCTTCTTTTTTTTAAATCAGTTAAAAAGCGTAACTATTTATTACTGGTAAATGAGACGAGAGACTATCTGACCTCCACAATCCAGTTACTGATAACACGATAATACTTGGGAAGACTGGTTGTCAAACTTTCGGGCTTCTGGCAAACTGTAACAACTGTCAAATACCTACGAAAAAATGTAATAAAATATTTACAAGATTTATTATTTATTCATTTAATTTTTTTAGAAGACTTATAGGTTCACAAAATAGAATAAAAAAAAACGTGTGGGGTCGGGGTACCCCGGCAGAAACGAAGTTTAAAATGAATGAATGATCTTGGATTTTCATTTTGACCTCACTATCGGCTTCAACACCCTCCAAAACCATAAAAACTCTCTTTCTTTCTCCGACCCTCTTTATTACGTACATGTAATAAAAAGTTGCATGGAGGGGGCATAACGCTTTTTCGTTACATGAAATGAAATACAGTAAGTTATTCCATTTTTTTAATCTGGGGACAGCAAAGACACCGGCAGCCGGTATTCAGCAAAGTATTCGAAAAGGTAATGATTAAATGCTTAATCATTTTAACAACAACAAAATCTTACAAGATCAGCAATATGGTTTCACCAATGGACTTTGTACGACTGACGCCGGTGTCACTTTATTAAAACACATATTTACAGCGTGGGAAGAAGCCCAAGATGCCATAGGAATCTTTTGTGACCTCTTCTCCAACGCATTTGACTGGGTTAATCACGAAACCTTACTCTTGAAACTTGAGAATTACGGACTCGGTAAACTTGCGCTCAGTATAGTAAAATCTTATTTACATAGAGATAGACATCAAAAAGTTCAAATAAATGGTGTCAATTCACTTGGTTTACAAGTAAAATTACGTCGATAAAACTGTTTTCCTTGGAATAACGCTCGACTTAAGACTTCAATGGGGTCCTCATATAACATCTCTTGTAGGATGGCTAATTTTAGCAGCATATGCTGTAAGAACAACTGTCAATTTAATAATTTAGATACCGCGAGGCTAGTTTTTATTTCTATTTCAGTTACTTTCATAGTATCATGCCTTACGGTATTTTACTATGGGGATGGGGTGCAGATATCGAGTCTATTTTTATTCTGCAGAAAAGAGCCATCAGAGCAATATGTGGCCTCCGCAGGCGCGATTTTCTAAGGGAGCTGTTTAAAGATATTAACATCATGACGGTACCTTGTCAATACATATATGAAAACATCATGTACGTAAGAAAAGTCGACTCATCCTTCATGAGGTACTGTTTAAAATGTTACAATAAAATCTCTCCCCACATACTCCAACTGAATGAAACGAAATTTAAATCTTGTATTAAACGTACACTATGTAGTCAAGCATATTATAAGTTAGGGGATTAAATCGCTGACAAAAATGTTTGGCTCAATGCTGTTCCTGCTCCACAGAGGCGCATAAACTACTTAATTACCATTCGGAAACATTGTTGGAGCTGCTGAACATTGGAAAAAAACTATCTTTGAAAACATCATGTAAGTAAGGAAAAAATTAAATCTTTTCAGTAAAAGAGGTAACAGACACACATACAGGACTAGAAATAGGGACCAATTAGTTCATCCAGGTTTCAGACTGGCTAAAGTAGACTCTGCCTTCATGTAGTACTGTTTAAAATATTACAATAATACTCCAACTCAATGAAACGAAATTCAAATCTTACATAAAACGCACACTATGCAGCCAAGCGTATTATAAGATGGGGGGATACATCGCTGACAAAAATGCTTGGCTAAATGCTGGTCCTGCTCCACAGGACGCATAAATAAATTGATTAACATTTGAAAATACTTCACTCACGCCTACCCTACCTACATACTGTTGGAGCTGCTGAAGATTATAAAACACTGTTTTTGCATTATATAAATTAAATCTCCTAGTATTGTATTATTGCATAGCATATATGTGAGTACCATGTACATACTATAAAGCTACCATTTACTGGGTACGTGTTTCATTGACTTGAATGTGCTTTGGTGGCTGAGAGTATGTCATGCTCACTCTAATGTCTCGCTGATAGTGGCGCATGTGTTGGATCAATTAGGTCCCTTCAAAATGTTTGAGCTAAATGGTGCTAATCTATGCGTCATGTTCGTGAACGGGCGCCATCAGTAGGGACTGGTCAACTGTTTGCTGCCATGGCTTGTTTTGATTTAATTTAATATTTGAATTGTTTTTTTAATTTTTTACTGCGGACGCTTTTAACGTTCTGCATCATTCGCATATGCATAATTATTAACATGAATGATGTAACCAATGCTTTGTTACTATATAATTGTGATTTAAAAGAGTGTCCATGGAGTTTCTTGCCCGTTCTTCTCCATAGGCGCCTACTACGCTTTGGAATGGGCAACTAGCTTCATCTTTTTGACTGACCGACCCTTGACAATTCAAAAGTGCCTGTAATTGGTTTATTTGAAGTAAATAGTTTGAGCTTGAGTTTGTGTGACGATTTTTCCCAGTTTACTCCTACCGCAAGCTCTGTTAAAGAACTTCGTTCCAATAGTGAGCGTAATTTTCGGACAGTTACAAGTCATTATAAAAACAGAACAGTGATCACTACCCACAAAAAACAACGAAAAGTGGTTAATTTCATTAATAAGCACTTAATAGGTGTTTTACTATGTTATTAAAAACAGATACGATGCTTGTGGTTCGAATTTTGACATCGTAATTTTGTTGGTTGTCATTTAAAAATAGCCAGGTGCTTGATAAAAATAGCAAGATCATAATTCCAGCCATATTTCATTTTCTCTGTGTAAAATACATACACCTAATGTCCCTCACGAGGTATTCTCTGCTAGTCAACATTTGTATTTTATGTTATACTAGCTTCTGCACGTGACTTCCGCTGCATAATATTTCTTGTTCTCCCGTCCCACCCCATCGCATCGCATCGCCTGCGCACGCTAATACTTCGTTTTCGCTTTGCGTTCTTTCTGACGTTTTTGCTTTTTGCTAGGCTCCTAAGGGTTCTAGCGTGATGTTATATAGCCTATCCTTAAAAATTGGGACATCAAATGCAAAAATAATTGCTTGTCCCAGAGATTAGCGCGTTCAAACAAACAAACTCTTCAGTTTTATTATTAATGTAATTCAAAGAACCAAGCGAATCCATCGACCTCAATCTTACCTACTACGTACAAACGCTTTGGTGTGTTTTATTCAGGATCATGCTTTTCGTTCAACAATAGATAATTCAAAAGAAACTTTATGTCTGACGTATACAATTGGTTTCTTTTCACATTTGATGGTTTTGTCCACCCCTTTTTCACCACCTTCTTCATTCATACGTAAAATACGCGCCTTGGTCTTAGAGCTGCGGACACCAGCCGGATATGCAAAACATAAATTAGTATGGACAACACTGTACAGTGATCCGTAACGTAACTGCTGAGGCAAAAGAGCAAATTATAATAGGGGTTAAAGTATGAAATTGCCGTTTTATTGTAATAGGTACTTCGAATTGACATAGAACCTTCATGGTTTGAGATTTTTGAGTGAAACTTTTTTGACATGGTACCTATGAAATTCTTCTTTTAAAAAATGTGCAACATTCGATTATCGACTTTCAGTTGTTTTTTTATTCAGCTTAGACAAGAAAGATGGATACTTCGAAAAATCGAGTTATTTTTTAATACGAGTCCCGACGCGGGACTAACGCGGCAGAAACAGCTCGCAATATTAATGTTGCGTTTGGAGAGGGGACTGCTAAAGAACGCACCGTGCGATTTTGGTTTAAACGCTTTGGTGATGGGAACTTTGATTTGTAGAACGAACCACGTGGAAGGCCCACACAGGTGAATAACAATGAATTGAAAGAGATGGTGGAAGCCGATCCGAGCCAAACTACCCAGGAATTAGCGGCATGGTTTAACGTTACCTTACCAATAATATTGACTCATTTGCGTCAAATCAATAAAATAAAAAATATGAGAAATGGGTGCCTCATGATTTGACTGATCTGCAGAAAGAAACGCGTGTTGAAACTTGTGTTGCCTTGTTGAATCGATACAGAAATGAAGGAATATTGGATCGAATTGTGACATGTGATGAAAAGTGAATTCTTTACGATAACCGTAAGCGAAAAATGCAATGGCTGACCCCAGGTCAAACGCCGCAACAGTGTCCTAAAGCAAGCTTACCGATAAAAAGGTAATGGTAACTGTTTGGTGGTCTTAGCATGGTGTTATTCACTATAGCTTTCTCCGATCTGGTCAAGCAATAACGGCAGATGTCTACTGTGCCGAACTCCAAACAATGATAGCAAAACTAGCAGTGAAACAGCCCCGACTCATGAATCGATCTTCACCATTTTTGCTCTATGATAACGCGAGACCTCATACAGCACGAGAAACCGTTTTAACTCTACAGGAACTGCAATTAGAAACCATTCGTCACCCTCCGTATTCGCCAGACCTTGCTCCAACGGACTACCATTTTTTTCGTGATTTGGACAATTTTCTACATGATAAAAAGTTTTCTTCTCAGGAGGCAGTACAAAATGCTTTCACACAGTTTGTCGAATCTAGGTCACGAGAGTTCTATCGCAAAAGCATAAATGACCTTCCTATTAGATGGCAGCAATGTATAGATAATAATGGTAATTATTTTGATTAAATAAATATGTTAAATAAAAAAAAAACTAATTTCAATTTTTCAGTACTAATCGGCAATTTCATACTTTAACTCCTATATAATTATGAACTCACTAGCTGCGCCCCGCGGTTTCACCGATATAAGTTTCAATCTCGTGGGAATATCGGGATAAAAAGATACCGCGAGGCTGGTCTATTTCAGTTACTTTCATAGTATCATGTCTTACGGTATTTTACTATGGGAACGGGCTGCAGATATCGAGTCCATTTTTATTCTGCAGAAAAGAGCCATCAGAGCAATATATGGCCTCCGCAGGCGCGCTTCTCTAAGGGAGCTGTTTAAAGATATTAACATCATGACGGTACCTTGTCAATACATATATGAAAACATCATGTACGTAAGAAAAGTCGACTCATCCTTCATGAGGTACTGTTTAAAATGTTACAATAAAATCTCTCCCCACATACTCCAACTGAATGAAACGAAATTTAAATCTTGTATTAAACGTACACTATGTAGTCAAGCTTATAAGTTAGGGGATTAAATCGCTGACAAAAATGCTTGGCTCAATGCTGTTCCTGCTCCACAGAGGCGCATAAACTACTTAATTACCATTCGGAAACATTGTTGGAGCTGCTGAACATTGGAAAAAAACTATCTTTGCATTGTATAAATTCAATTGCTTAGTATTGTATAATTGAAAGCTATCATTTACTGGGTACGTCTTTCATTGACTTGAATGTGCCCTGGCGGCTGTGAGTATGTCAGGCTCACTCTAATGTCTCGCTGGTGGTGGCGTGTGTGTTGGATCATTAAGTTCCCTCCAAAATGGTTGAGCTGAATGGTGCTAATCCATACGTCATGTTCGTGAACGGACGCCGTCAGTAGGGACTGGTCATCTCTTAGCTGCCACGGCTTATTTTAATTTTAAGTTTCTGAATTGTTTTTCTGTTTTCTATAACAAACGCTTTTAACGTGCACGTCTTTCTACATCGTTCTCACATGGTTAATTTCAACACGAATGATGTAATCAAATATTTTGTAACAACTTTATGATTTAAGAGAGTGTCCATGTAGTTTCTTGCCCGTTTCTCTCCATAGGTACCTACGCTTTGAAATGGGCAACTAGCTTCATCTTTCTGACTGACTGACCCTTTGACAATTCAAAAGTGCCTGTAATTGGTATAGGTTTTTTTTTTTATAAGTGTTGCCCGACACTTGGAATTTCTCCTGTATCGTGGGTGTGTTCACATACACAAACAGCCAGACCCGGAACAGCTACTTATAGGCCATACAAATATTTGTTCCGTGCGGGAATCGAACCCGCGACACGCAGCGCAGGAGTCAATCGCTTAACCACTGCGCCAACCGTACCGCCCGTGGATTAAATGATTTGAGTTTGAGTAAATTGACGGATTTTTCTCACATAATATGCTGCTGAACTTTGCCGTCCTTCAAGGGATGTTAAAAAGGACCCCATTGCAGCCTTGATTCGAGCGCGATCCCTAGGAAAACAGATTTATGGATGAATTCTAGTCACTCTTAATTCAATACTATTTCACAATTACTATTTTTGGTTTAAAAAATCTAATGCACTTAGCTTTTTCCCATTTAATACCAAATTATTAGCTGTGAACCAATTTTGATTCTGCAGTAAGGCGTTATTTACGTCGACAAGATTTGCTGCACGTCTATTAATTAAAAAAAAAATAAGGAAGTATCGTCAGCATATACCACCATTACGTAGTGGTTGGGTTTTTAACAAATGGGGGTAGATCATTAATATATTCTAAAAAAAGGAAAGAACTTTATATCGAGCCATGTGGTAAACCCATTTTTACTTTTAAACCGATTGAATTGACGCCATATATTTGATTTTTTTTTTCATTTGGCAGAGGAAGCTTACGCGGTGATCCTATATAATAATATTATTTAAGTGATAGCTGTTCCTTAGGAATAATTTGTAAGAGTGCATCAGTCAGAGTATCAATGTTGTGCCATTAGGTAGTATGTATACAAGCTGTTGTTTTGCATCCTCGTAAAATTTCAGGATCCCTGGTAAATAATGAATACCTGATTGTTTTTTAAGTTATTTAAGTTTGACAGTATTTCAGAATACACCACTTTCAAAGAACAGAATCGCGTTATGGTATCGTATAAGCGGCCGCGTTTTTGTGTGTGTAAAAGGGCAGTTACAGTGCGGTCTCACACCGGCCGCGTTTCCCTATGTCCCACACATGCCGATTTCCGAAAATTAGAAAAATAAAACCTACTATTTTATTATTGATTTGTGTCGAGAATCAGTAGCATAGTTACCTCCTTGAATTTGACGAGGATGCAAAACGACGCCTTGTATACAGGAACGCAGGCGTTTATTGTTTTACGACGAGCTGCTTCCCACACAGACAAATGTACGTCACTTACTCCCACGTCTTCCACGTCACCAGTCCTGGCTTTTTATATTTTGGCTGCTGCGACCAAATTACAAACGAAGTATACAGAGAACTTTAATAAAATGTGGCTGTTAATCTATTAAATTGTGGTGTCTTATGACTTCCACTACAGCTAAGTCGCGGACAGAACCTAGTAGAAACAACAATTTTACTGTCAGTATCCACGTCTCAGCAGCGTATGTCTCAAGCTCAAAACTCAAACTCAAATCATTTATTTCAACTTAACTAATTATAATAATAATAATCATTTATTTCAAGTTACCAAGACTCATACACATTATTAATTATTACAACCAGTCACATTGATAAAATAAGAATAATACAATTTAAATTATTGGACAACACAAACATGAATTACCCGCATCCAATGTGCAACCTACAGCAATGGTTTATGTAGGCGCAGTCGATTATAGATACTTTTGAATTATCAAAGGGTCAGTCAGAGTTGAGTTTGAGTATGTCGTAAATAATAATCACATTGACAATCACATTTGGTTCACCACTTTCAGAAAGAACCGTGTGAAGTTCCTCCATTGAAATGGGAAGGCCCTCCGACCAAAGGGGTGATAAGACATAAGTCTGGTGGGCTACAGACACTGTTCAATGGTTGTTGTCAGCCTGACGTAAGCAAATTTCACGGTAAATACTGCTTGCGCGATGTAGGTTTTTGTGAAGTCAGTGGTGTGTGCGTAGTTTTTATTGGTGAAATAGATATTGCAAAAAGGATTTTTTGTTTTAAAAGTAGCGTTAACAAGACAGTATTTCTTTGGAATTTATATAACGGTACAATTAAATACGTCAAACGTTGATAATTTAGTTTGCGTTGTTTTAGTGCTCTAACAAGCAAAATTCGAGTAATTATAATAATAAGCATAGAAATCACAATCTGTAGAAACTGATTGGTGTAACGAACTGATTTACCTTACTAACTTTGTATAAATAAGCATACGAGGCATGCAAATAATAATTGTCAGTCATTCAGTGCAAATCAAAAAAGCTTAAAGACGAAAGTAAAATGTTCAAGTTAATCGTATTTCTGGTTTTATTGATATGCGTGAGTGAAATAAAATGTCAAAAAGACCGTGACGAAGAAGGAAATGACTTTATACCTGGACGAAGATTTTATAGACGAGATGCAGATCCAGATATATTCAAAGCAGGCTGTCCCCCTGGCACGGAAAGAGATGCTACCACTGGTGAATGTGTCGTAGTCGTGAGACGACGAGATGCAGATCCAGATATATTCAAAGCAGGCTGTCCCCCCGGTACGGAAAGAGATGCTACCACTGGCGAATGTGTCGTCGTAGTACGAAGAAGTTTACTAAGTTTCAGAAACGATGTCTATGGATGGCCAAAAGGCTCTTCAAATGGTCAAGTCACACACAAAGACATTGGCATTTGAAGAGTATCTGTGAATATACTGAATTGCATTAATAAAATATACATCTTCATCACCCATCTCCCCTTTAGTGTTAAGATAAACATGTTAAACTCCTGTTAATGGAAAACACCTCTGCTTACCTCTTCGGTAATTGTAGGGGTGTAGTTTATAATGATTATGTATATAATACTAGGGAATGCTGTAAAGCATTAAAATTTTAATCACCACAAAGTTCTAAAATATAGTTATATTTTCCTTATCTTCTATCGTCTTCTATATCTTTACATAATTATAATAATCTTCTATTACACATGATAAATCTGTAGACTAGGTGTTTTTGTTCATTGAAAACATTTCCAAAAAATAATAGTTGGGGTGTTGAAGGATAACCAACAGATGCCATTTCATCAAATGGAATTTTTATCTGTTTGGATGTGAGAGATGAGACAACTGATTGAACAGGTTTCACGTAAAGAGTATCAAACCAATATGGTTAATTTTTACATCCAAATATAAAATAGAACTCGGAGTAGTGATTAGCTTTAGTTTCATCGCAATCGCTTCACTCTATTAAAAGATATATTCAATTTAAAGTATTCTAGAACAACTTTCCATTACGTAATGTGGAAACACGTAACGACATCTATTGGCGCGATATAGTATTAACGAAAACATATTGTGATATAAATAACATTATTATGTGATTAATACACGAAGCCATGTTCTCGGGACTCAAAAACATGAAATAGAACTCACCTGTTACAAAAAATATATCACAACAGTACAGCAGCCATTTGCATAAATATCACCGGGCTATCCTTTCCAATTCAACGAGGAGTCAAGCAAGGCAACCCGCTGTCTCCAAACTTTTCACAGCTACGCTAGAAGAGGTTTTCCAGAAATCAAATCCGCACTGGCAGGGCAAGGGTTTTGTCGTCGGGGAAAGGAGATTGACTAATCTATGTTTCGCTGACGATATTGTCCTCTACTTTCTTCCTCAGCAGCTGATCTAGGCCAAATATCGAACATCTGAGCCAAGCCAGTCGTCAAGTCGTCCTTACGATGAACAAGTCAAAAATAACGCTGATGATGAACAGCACCGAACGCAACGTAGAAATTGGGGGTGTGCAGGTTGAATATGTCCATGAGTACATTTACCTCGGCCAAATACTCACAGTATCCTTCTAGGCGAGACAGGGCAAAGAACGCGTTCGACGCACAGAAAACGCCTGGAAGTACTATTTGGTCGATGAAACATCTCATGAAAGGACTTTTCTCGCTTTCACTAATACAAAAGCTAATGGACATGTGCATTCTTCTCACCCTCACCTATGGAGCTCAAACATGGTCTTTAACAAAGCGTCAAAAGTCCGCACTTGGAATCCACCAACGGACTATGGATCGAAGTATACTAGGTGTCAAACTCACAGACCGCATTAAAAACTCTATCAAAAGTAGCTCTACTAACTAACTATATCACTATTAACGGACTCTGGCCGCACAGCTGCTGGACTAAAGTGGAACTGGGCTGGCCATATCTGTCGCATGTCGTAGCAGCAATATGCAAAAGCCACCAGTCAGTGGATCCCAAATAGCAAGAAACGACCGTGCGGCAGGCCCAGAAAGAGATGGTGGGATGAGCTGGACTCCTTCTTAAAGGATTGGCCCACAATCGCAGTAGACCGGGAAATGTGGAAAAAGGGAAGGGAGGCCTCTGCCCTGCAGTGGGACAACACAGGCTCATAATAATAAAAATAATAATTTGAATAATCACGACATAAACGCTTACGTAATGATAATAATTATAAATGTTTTAAAAATCACTTTCCATTGATGGTTGGTTGAAATAAAAAGTGAGGATAATGTAAGACAATAATAATTGATGTGGTGTTCTGAGTGATAAAGAATGCATTGTTAGATGTTGATTTAAGAAAGTCGATTAATGCAGAACGAGTTTCGAGTTAACCACTATGTTCGTTAGATAACGTTGAACAAATGTTGTCATATTCTGAATCGCAGTTAGAAGTTCTTTTACGGAGCTTGCGGTAGAAGTAAAATGGGAGAAATCGTCATGTAACTAAAAATCGCTTTGTCCCGTCCGTGCGACTTTTCATTTATGTAATAGATAGAGACAGAGTGAGATAGTGTACATGTCTTTCGTTGGTATTGGAGCCAATAGTGAGGTCAAAAAGAAAATGAGATGGCAAGATGGCGGTTGCAATTTTTTTTAAAGTTTTCGTTATGTCTTTCGTTTTGATGGTTTCCGAGGATGCTGAAGCCGACAGTGAGGTTAAAAAGAAAGTCCAGGAAGGCGGTTGCAAAAAATACAAATTTTTCTTTTTTTTTTTTATGTTGTCTCGTCGGGGGACCGCTCTAATTGTTAACCAAACGTTCTGTTAAAGTTTAAAATAGTAGCGGTCCCCCGACAGGACAATATTTAATCAAAAAATTTCATACGTACTTACGTAGGGTCATAATTTCAAGGCTATTTTTTTCTTTTTATAGGGTTTGACGTTGTCGGGGGTTTTTTTAATTTTTTATTTCATGCTTTTTGTAGGGACTTCTTGTTATTTCATTTCTTTTATTTTCTTGCCTTTTAAGATTCAGGTAATTTGGTATTTAGTCAGGTTTTTGTAATTCGCCATTTTGTGGTGGCGGCCATCTTGGATTTGAAATTTATCATAGTGTATAGTATTTAACTAGGCAAGCCCTTTCATTTGATATACATATTGAGGGTGTTGTGAAAAAATATGTAATCCGCCATTTTGTGGCGGCGGCCATCTTGGACCGATTTTCAACAAACATAGCTAAGAACACTCCCGACAAATTCACCTTTCAAACAAAAAAAACAAAATTAAAATCGGTTCATCCGTTCGGGAGCTACGATGCTGCCACAGACAGACATACACACACACACACACACACACCCACCCACATACACGCACGCACACACACACACATAGAGAGAGAGAGAGAGAGAGAGAGAGACACGTCAAACTTATAACACTCCGTCGTTTTTGCGTCGGGGGTTAATAAATGGATTGCTTTTCACACGGGCAACTTTATGTAGGAGCTCTTTCAAGGGGCAAGCAACCTCTCTTACATCGTTTACAGTTAAGCATTTTCTTAGTTACATAAGGCTTAAACTTTAAGTTTCATAGCTTTTTGTTATTTTTTTCGTTTTTTTTTTTTTAATTTCTTTACTATGATAACGGTTCAGCATACTCCGCCAGACGGGCAGTTGATTTATTGAGTAGATACGCCAGATGCACATCCAAGTAGCACTGCTATGTCATAAAAAGGTGTTGTAGATTATGTAAATCTTCGAGACAGTAACTTAGTTCACCAAGAGAGAATTAAGCAAATGTGGGCACAGGTTTACAGAATAAGTTAAGAAAGACGTCAAAATACTTTTCAGATAAACTTCAGTACGATTTAAGTGGAACACCATTGATATATTCTTCCATTTATCTTCAAGATACCTCGACACTATAGTAAAGGCATAATATTAGTATGTAAGATATCTGCGATACCAAGTTAATAATTTCTAAATTTACTGCAGAGAAGAGGACAAGACTTATAAAAACTAACTTCTAACTTCACCTACTAATCTCAGGCAATTATACTTTAGATAAAATGGTGGTATGATTTTACAACTTAATATTCTAAAACAGATGTAAAATGAAATTGTCCTCTAATAATTAATACCTATTATATAGTGTAGTGTGTAGTGTTGTAATCTTGCAGATTAAATTCAAATTCACAATAGTTTATAGTGTCAAATGAACAGCCATTTTTATAAAACCGATGGGCTTCAAAAATTACAAATTATGTTATGTTTAGCACAAAAAAGTTAAAACATATAACCTATCCTACTTCCTACTAATATTATAAACGTGAAAGTTTGTATAGATGGATGGATGGATAGATGGATGGATGGTTGGATGTTTGTTACTTTTTCACGCAAAACTGAATGGATTTGGATGAATTTTAAGGCACGGATAGTTTATAACCAGGATTTAATATATATGGGATACTTTTTATCCCGATATTCCCACGGGATCGAAAATTATGCGGATGAAACCACGGGGCGCGGCTAGTATATTATATTGACAAAAAAATCCGGATTTTAATTCAATATTCAATACTAATGTGTGTTATATTTCATGATACGTTGTAAAATTGTGTTAAATAAAACAGAGCCTAAAATGACGAAAAACAAAATGAATAACTAATAAATATGTTCATACCTAACATAGCTCAAAATGGCGTTAAATCCATATTACCTGAACCAATAACGAGTAAAGAAAATATGGTTTTAGTAAGTCAGAGTTAGGAACGAATTAAGTGATTTGACTTCATTTATAGATTTAAGATTTCCTTCATAATTCAAATAAGTTTTAACTATTTCTTTATAAATTCTTTGTACAGGAAGTATTTATCATGAACATACTTAAAATTTAGTTCATACTTAAGGGATTTTTAAATATAAAAAATGTAAACTTAAGCAGCCCTGAACACCGTATTTGAAAAACTATTTTGGATTGTACGACGACTTGAATTTATAAATACACTCTTTAGCAGAGTTTATCTTAGCCAATACAAAGTTACGATATTTCATAGACATATGGCTGTTTGGTCAGGTAATCAGCCTCGACCAGGAGCTTTCATTTTTATTTATTCTCAAAAATCAAAGTGACACTTCGTCGCATTGACATTATTGGCGTATATTATTGGCATTTTTTTGTGAAACCTGAAGACGCAGTGACTGCAGTCGAAAGGGCTGTGGTAGAGAACCCCAGGTAACGCTTCCCACCAGGCAAGATCGGAAGATTCTTCCTTTTCAATGAAGGAGTGGTAATTACATCTTTCCTAAGCGAAACATTGTTATTTTTCGACATCCACGCGAACGAAGTCGCGGGCACAGCTGTAACTAAAATGCTAAAGAATCCCGCGGCGTTTCGCTCTGTCAAACTATAATCCACATACCTAAACAACCAAATTAAAGATTCTTAACCGGAATTTAACACTACAGAAAAGAGAGAAAGAAAGAAAAAAAAATGGTTTATTTGTCACAGAAACATGTGCATACAAAAAGATAATTCTAATAATAAGGAAAACTAAAAACAAAATAATGGGAGTTTAAGTATGAAATTGCCGTTTCATTGTAATAGGTACTTCGAATGGACATAGAACCTTCATGGTTTGATATTTTTGAGTGAAACTTTTTACACATGGTACCTATGAGTTCTTCTTTTAAAAAATATGCAACATTTGATTGTCGACTTTCAGTTGTTTTTTTTATTCAGCTTAGAAAAGAAAGATGGATACTTCGAAAATTCGAGTTAATTTTGAATACGAGTCCGACGCGGAACTAACGCGATAGAAAAAAAATATCAATGTTGCGTTTGGAGAGGGGACTGCTAATGAACGCACCGTGCGATTTTGGTTTAAAGGCTTTCGTGATGGAAAAGCAAAGCTTACCAATAAAAATCTAATGGTAACTGTTTGGTGGTCTCAGCATGGTGTTATTCACTATAGCTTTCTACGATCTGGTCAAGCAATAACGGCAGATGTCTACTGTGCCGAACTCCGAACAATGGTAGCAAAACTAGCAGTGAAACAGCCCCGACTCATGAATCGATCTTCACCATTATTACTCCATGATAACGCAAGACCTCATACAGCACGAGAAACCGTTTTAACTCTACAGGTACTGCAATTAGAAACCATTCTTCACCCTCCGTATTCGCCAGACCTTGCTCCAACGGACTACCATTTTTTTTGTGATTTGGACAATTTTCTACGTGATAAAAAGTTTTCTTCTCAGGAGGCAGTACAAAATGCTTTCACACAGTATGTCGAATCTAGATCAAGAGAGTTCTATCGCAAAGGCATAAATGACCTTCTTATTAAATGGCAGCAATGTATAGATAATATTGGTAATTATTTTGATTAAATAAATATGTTACATTTAAAAAAAAAACGATTTTAAATTTTTCCGTACAAATCGGCAATTTGATACTTTAACCCTAATATATATCTCTAATCACGAGCACAAAGCAGAAATAGTCGACGGCTGCACGTCATGACTGTGACAAGAAGGCTTCCACTAAGCATTAAAATTTTAACTTGTCTATACAGGAGGTCATCCAATGTCCGTCGTTTATTTTGACCTTAATTCGCAACGACAAGCTAAGGCGAATATACTTCTGGAAACTCTTAATTTGTATGGGGTAAATGCGAAATTTCTTTGGCAGTTTAGACGTTTCTTGTTTTGACATCTGTGTGGATTACTAGCGGCTGCGTTATCCGTTTCCTTAGGAAAGCTCAATCAATGTAACCTCTAGACTGTGATGCATGGATGGTTTTCTTTGGATATGGACGCTACTGATAGACTACAATGCTTATAAGTATGTGCGTGGACAAATCTTTCACGGGTTTAAAAATGTCTTTTACAAACAGCCTCTCATCATCGTTCAACTAATCCATAAGCGGACCACCACAAATTCCTATCTGCTGCTAAACTCAAAATAACAAAGGCCACATAAACGCTTAGCAAAGCGACTCGTTCCACATTACAGCCGCTCGCAAACATCGCGTTTGTTTCTTTGGCATAATTAACAATTAGGTAATTCGAGCTCAAAGTGGGCTGTAGTGTAGTTGTCACGAGCATGCCTGTGCCTAGCTCGGCCGAGGACACATTGTTCTACGTGATTTCCCACGAGGAACCTATACTTATGCTAATGCGATTTAATTTTCAAGTTATGTGATGAGATGATGTAATGTTATGCGATGAGATAATTTTACTAACGTGAGAGGGAGTGGGCTATACCCACCACGCGGGCCAAGTGCGGGTTGGTAGATGTCACATGTCGTATAATTTTTGGTTTTAGGACATGCCGGTTTCCTCACGATGTTTTCCTTCACCGTTTTGAGAGCACTAGTGATGAAATTATTTACGCAAAGTAAAGTGCCTGCCTGGGTTCGAACCTACGACCTACAACTCGTGAGTCGCGGCCGTTACCACTGGGCCACCGGTGCCCTCAGCCATTTCATTAGGTACAATTTTTTAATTGAAACAAAAAATCTTCGTTTGTCTCTCGTTTGTATCGCATTTGCGCCTCTTTAAACCATTTACAGGCACTTTTGAATAGGGTAGTCGTCTGGGTAAGAAAATAACTATTATATTTAGTCCGTCAGTTAGAATATCGAAAAATAATGGACACGTATTTTTTGTTTTGTCAATCAAACAAAAAATGACAAGGATAAAGCGCGTCAAAATTTGGGAGTGAGGGGTCGTGACGTCACTTGCTTGCAAAAGTGTCGCAAGCAAGTGACGTCACGCGGAACTTTAACGGGTGATATCTTCATAATTTTTTATATAATTGACAAAAGATAAAATACGGGTTCAATATAATAATAATAATAGTTTATTGTGCAAAGAAAAAACACACAAGATTAGACACACAATAAACATGATTGAACAAGCAGTGGGCAGAGGCAAGTTGAACAGCATAAGTAAAAGGATACTTGTATCGCAAGAGACAAAGTTCATCATAAACATTGATTAAAAGCCTCTGATGGTATCACTGACCAGATTCTGAGACCCCTTCAGTAAGTAATTTTATTTTACCTGCAATCAAATGCTTGATAAAATGAAATTGGATTAAAGATACAATTGGATACAATAAAGTATGAAAAATTGATTCGTGCTTGCTGTCCTAACGAGGGCGTTCTTGGTTTGAATAATAATAATTATTGACATTATAGAAATAAGCATTACTGAAATAAATTCAAATAGTTGCTTAATAAAATGTAACGAACTGATTTAATTTTAAATGGGTACTCGAATGGTATAAATATACATACAACACCATCATCAAATAGTCAGTGATCTTCAAGAATCACAAGGAACTATTAAATCGCTGTTAGTAGAAACTGATAATGTTGAAGTTAGTTGTTTTTCTTGTTTTAGTAGTCAACATGGGGAGTATCGACTGTCAGTATTACAACGACGGTCGCCGTTGTAATCCTTACACTGGCCAATGTTATGAAGAAATAAAACCTGTACCTGTTGTAAGATTTATTGAAGCCTTCACTGGCGGTTGTCCCCCGGGTACTGTGAGAGTCGGCAATACATGCGTGGAAGAAGATAAATAAAACGGCTCTCCATAACTGTGAATCACTTATCTATATTTATTTATTTGGAGAATAAAATATGTATTTAAAATATATATTTTTTGTTGTTTACTACTTCTTATAACCTCTTTCTTTTTTTGAATCGGTTTAAAAATGTAAACCTGTTAATTATTTATTCAGTAAGACACCTGTGCCGATTCATTTGTACATCAAACTTAACTGTTATTAAAATTCTCGCTCCCTCTCGGTTAGTTGTGGTCTACGTCTGTGGATCATAAAAAATAATGCTTATAACCAGTCAAATAAAAACAAAAAGTCATATTTAATGCCATTACATTGGAATTTCACAATCACTAAGTTGTTAGTTAATTATTGATAATCCAGCCCAATCCATAAAAGTAATTCAAGTATTCATCGGCCCTGTGGGTGCCACTGCTTAACCCTTCGGGAAATACAGGCCTACGGGCATAGGGTCATGACCGCGGAACGCGTTTTTATCATCTTCGCAAATTATATTAATTTCTCATTCATTTTCGGTCCTTTACTTTACATAAATGATCTTGCGGGGGCCACTCTGCAGAAATGTAATCTTTTTGTAGATGATACGACAGTTATTATAAAGTGTCAGGATAAAATCAATTACAAATCAGTTACCGAAGAGACCCTATCAGCTATAATTAGTTGGATGGCAAATAATGACTTAAATATAAATGTTAGCAAGACCAAATTAAAAGAATTTAACTCGAATAATAGTAGACAACTAGCTTTAGATATTAGCGATAAAAATTAAAAAGTACAACAAGTGGATGAAATAAAATTTTTAGGTATTAATATAGACAAAAATCTCAATTGGAAAAGCCATGTGGGACATATATGTCAGAAACTTGATAGGTTTGTATTTGCATTAAAAAAGCTACGTCAAAATGTTTCTGTAGAAGCTGCTCTTTCAGCTTACCATGGCTATGTGTCATCTATCCTGAGCTATGGACTTATCATGTGGGGTAATTCGACCGATATCGACAGAGTTTTCAAGCTCCAGAAACGTTGCATCCGGGTCATAAACAAGGCATGGTTTTTAGATAGCTGTAAACCTCTCTTTAAAAAGAGTAAAATTCTTCCGCTGCCCTGTACCTATGTACATACGAGACATCTGCATGTTTACAAAGAAACACATCATGCATTACTTTAAGCAACATACCGAAGTTGTGCCAGGACAAAAAAGATCTAAGTTTCGTAACTTATTATATCATCCATCTGGGGGCCTAAAAAGGCCACATTAAGCAATACCTCTAAAAGCTATTCATTTCCTGAATTCCCAGCAGATCATTAGCAGTTCCTCTAATTTTCGTAAAATATCATTTCATATTTGGTGTAAACATTGCCGCATGAAAAAAATAAAAACCGTAATTTTATCGGTAAATTTTTCATCACAGTTTTTATTAATCAAATTGGTTTTTTATTTTTTATTTCAAAATTTTAAATGTTATTTCATTGCGATATGAATTGCACACGGATCATATTATGAATTGTCAGTTTGTGACCATTTTACGATTTTTAATATGATTCATATTGTTATCCTATTATGATTCTGCCAAAGTGGCCTTTTTAGGCCCCCTGGTCAGAAAGATATTTACAAGAAAAATATGTATAATAATTACGTGTATATTAGTACTTTTCATTGGGAAGTAGTTGTTTTTTATTTTTTTTTATTAACATTTTTAATTACCGTTATTGACATTTAAATTTATTTGATTGACATTTTTAATTTTAATTATTGACATTTAAATTTATTGTATTGACTTTTTGAAATTTATTTTTAAATGTTTGTTAATTTTTATAATCGGACAATTTAAAGTATTGAAATGCATCAATGTTATTTTGGTTTGGTCTGTTTTTGTTTAATTTATATAATGTTTACGACTTGTGTTTTGGGTACGATGTGAAAATTAATGACCTTATTATTGAATGTAATTTGCACGCTTGCTTGCAGGCAAAATACAATACCTCTTACGCTTTAAGATCTTCCCTTGTTGATCAACGTATTTTCTGGAAAATAAATATTTTGATTTCGAACGATGCATGAGCGACTGCTGCATGGAGTTTCTTCAACGTCCTCAGGTTCTATTTAGAGCATTCCAAAAATGTAATGAATGTGGGTCAGTTAAACGTTTGGTTTTGTAAGAAAATAATGGCGGATAGATTTAATATGTTTTTGTTTGTATCATTGAGTATATCAGATTACTTTTACAATATTGGTTACAAATCGAAAACAAGTGTTACTTTTTTCTCTTGATAGATATTGACAGTCTCTTTGGTTCTCTAGTCACAAACGCGAATGCTGAACGTGGGTTTAATCCCATTCGAGGACACATAATTAGTTTCTAGTTTCATACAGACGCGTCGACCGCGTACTCTCTCGACGAGCGCATGTGGTTATGACATGGGGGATGCCTATACATACATGATATTATTTTTTTTCCTTTTATTGTGTATAACTATTTTTCTTACAGTAAATCATTATTATTATTATAACGCTGTCTTTCACCAAACACGTATATAATCATATATAACGGAGAACCGGGACCATTCGGACTTTTAGAAATCGTGACGTCAACGGAGTTGACGTCACAATCTCCGCCGCTGGGCTCACTCATTGTAAAAATAAATACACCCAATTTATCTACTTACGTTTATTCTTATCACTAGTAAAACAAAATAAAGAAAGCCTTAAAACCTACATCAATCACAGAAATCGTACTCACCAGATATTCTAATGAAAAACCATGTTTTCACAAAATTCTCCTTGCAAATATGACCTCACAGCGGCTTGCCATTTTAATAACAATCATGGGTCGTCGTTGCGAAGTCATTACACGTATTTATTTACAAAATTACAGGTAACATTAATTAGAGTAACAAACTATAATTTGCTAATTCGTTTTACTATTTTTAGCATTCGATTTTAATATTGAATTAATTCTTTATTGCTTAAAACATTTAAACATCTTTTTAAACACGCGCCATGTTTTTCCGCTTGACCAATAGTAGTTCAACCAACTATTTCCATTAAACAAAAATTAACCAAAACCATTATTAAACTAGCGCATATCGCTTATTAATCAGGAAATGAATTAAGCAATGTACAACTATTATAGTAACAGGAAATCATAACATGGCATTTTACATTGAAAAGTAGCAATCTCAATACAACAATCAAACTTAAACTTATTTAAACCTAGTCTTATTTAACTGTTAAGTTTGAACTTAAAGTTAAGATTTTAAAAGTTTACGTTAGCCTGCGTCGACATATACGTACCTACGTTAAAAGATCTGAATATACATATATTATGATGATATTCAAAAACATTTTTTATTTTATTTTAATAGACAGAATGTTGGCCCACAAAAGGGATGAATGAAAGGCAATTGCATGCAGCTGAGATGAGAATGTGAGAATGCTTAAAGGGAGAGAGAGTAGTAGTGTAACACCACACTCTCACTGAGTGTGGTGTTACACGAATGGATAGATTATGAAATGAGAATATAAGAGGAAGTCTGAAAGTGGCACCGGTAACTGAAAAGTTGTGTGTGTGGAAATCGGTAGTATGGTATGGGAACGTTATACGAAGGATTGAGGAAAATGTCGGGAGGAAAGTTTTAAGTATGAATGTCGATGGCTATAAGAGTAGGGAAAGACCAAAGAACCGATGGATGGACTGTGTGAATGATGATAGGTATGGTTAGAAAGGGGGTGAATGTCGAGATGGTGGCTAATAGAGGAGTATGGAATAAAAAGGCATGTTGCACCGACCACGAATAGATGGGGAAGGGCAGGAAAATGATGATGAGGAGTTATTTATTAGTTCACTAAATAAATCAAACTGAAAGAACTAAGTATTTCTATTTTTCTTTAGAGACGCAAATATTGCCCACTTTCGTAGTACCTGGACGACAAACGACAGGCATAGCAGACCTTCTAAAGACTTTCCCACATTCACCGGATGCGCTGTGTCTGTGGGTGCCGGGAGGACACCAGTCTGCGGGCAGAACCGCGCGCCTGTCAGGAATGTAGTCTTGCTGGTCATCGCTGTCGTGCTCCTGACAGTCGATACCTCCTATGTTGACTACTACAACAAGAAGAATAAGTAACTTTAACATTCTCAGTTTCTACTAACAACGTTTCAATAACTAATATAATTCTGTGACTCTTGAAGATTACTGACGATTCAATGGCAGTTTTTCATATTTATATAGTTTGGGTGCCCATTTAAAATTAATCAATTCGTTACAATATAATTCACAATTGTTTGATTTAATTTCGGTCGTCGAGGTGGAGGAACACTGACGTGAAATTGTCTATCTACGACAGTCAAGTAAACATTGATACAAATTGAAAAATTGTGTTCATCATCATTTATTTATTTCAGACCATAAAATCCAATTTTTTAGTACTTACATACACAACTTGAGTCTTGAACACTAGTGTTAGTACATCCATAATAACTGTTAGTTACAAAGGGGTCTTATAACTATGTTAGTATTACATTACAGACTAAGGTTTTCTTAAAAGAGACTTTAAAGTTATCGTTTTGTATTGAAAATATGACAACAATAGTGATGGTTGGTATCAGAAACCGTGTCAAACGCCTTGTAAAATCAAGAACAACGTATTTTTATTTTTGACTAGCTTCTGCCCGCGACTTCGCGTGGAAGTTGCAAGGCACCACAATTTACTAAAACAAATTCAAATTTTTTATCATTTAGTTGCTAATTACATAAAGTTGTTAACAAAAAAATAGAACATAGCTCAACCATATTACGCATTGAGGTGGTATGCAAATCTCAAGCTTAGACTGTATCACAACATTGTTATACAATTACCTGCAACAATCATTTATAATTACCTAGCTGCGACCCGCGGTTTCACCCGCATAAGTTTTGATCCCGTGGGAATATCGGGATAAAAAGTATTTTAGGTGTTAATCCTGATTATAAACTATCTGTTTCCCAAATTTCATTCAAATCCATACAGTAGTTTTGGCGTGAAAGAGTAACAAACATCCATCCACCCATCCATTCTTCCATACAAAATTTCGCATTTATTAGGGGCTAATTTTTCCAAGGCTAGATAATTTTATCCGAGGAATAATTTTGAATTTTCGACAGTTCTTCCATACAAAATCTGTCACACGTCAATTTTATTCCACGAATAAAAGTTATCTGTCGATTGAAAACAGCCCTAAGTAGGATTAATAACACAATTTTGGTAATTTCACAGTGGCAAGTAATAATAATAATAAAGAGGAAGAAAACACACCCTCATCTTAAATACACACCACACGCTGCATTTACTTGGCTTTGACCCGTAAATGTAGCTAAAACCAGCCTTTTTTTTTTTTTTTTCAGGATGGGAAATCATCAAATGAGTCCTCCCGCTCTAGGTGGAGCAGAAGGGAGTGTCAGACTCTTACTGACTAAAACCCACCCGTGTTCCTTCCTTAGCCCTTTATGTTCCAGGGCAGCGGTAACCCTTTCGGACGATCCCGCTACCCCGGCAGGCTTCGGCCCTCTCGGGCCCCGTCATCTACGCTGACATCTCTTTGAGGCGCACGTGGAACACATACGCGCCGTCCGGCACGGGCCTGGTCCTGATCGGACGGAGAGCTACCCATTGCTCTCCGCCCGCAGGCCCGCGCCTACGGTGGCCGGGAGTCGTCACGCGGCTCCCGACGCCCGGAGCGTTTCCCTCGGCGGCTGAGGCGTGAGGATCTCTCCCTTGCCCATCCCGCCACCTCCTTCCCTAGCATGACTGCTTCGCAGAAGGAGGTGACCGCCTCCCACTCCCTCTCGCCCCGGACCATGGCTTGCACCAGGGCCGGACGCGAGAGGTCGCCGCCGCTGCCGATCGCCTCTACGAGGACACGGCGGTGCTCTGCCCAAGCAGGGCAGACCTCCACCGTATGCTCCACCGTGTCCTCTGGGCGATCCTCGCAGTGGTAACACCCGGGCGTCTCCTCCCGCCTGATGATGTGCAGGAACCTCCCGAAACATCCGTGTCCGGAGAGGACCTGCGTCAGGCGGTAGGTGAGAGCGCCGTGACGCCTCTCTAGCCACTCCTCAAAGAGGGGTCTTACCGCCGCTATCGTGGCGTGCCCTGCGCTGGGTTGCGATAGTCGCGCCTTCCATTCCACCATTAGACCGCGCCGGAGGTCCGTCCGCTCCGCAGCAATTTGCCGCGGGTGCGGAGTTTCCCCCCGACGTAGTGCCTCCGCGCGCCAGTCATACAGGCGCGCGAGGACTATCGCCTCCAGATCCCATGGTGGCAGTCCGGCAAGGAGGCTTCGCTGCCTCGCCCGAGATCGTGCGGTATCCCCGGATAAGCCTTATGGCTACCACCTTTTGGGGCGCGTTCAGGTAGTGTGCGGCTCTCAGCCGCAATGAACGCGCCCATACCGGGGCCCCATATAGGGCCATGGACCGCACGACCCCCGCGTAAAGCCTCCGGCAGGAGGCGTTTGGCCCCCTCAGGTTGGGCAGGAGCCGCTTTAAGGCGGCCCCGGTCCGTTCCAGTTTGGGGGCCAAACGTCGGAAATGCTCGACGAAGTTCCACCGGCTGTCGAGGACGAGACCCAGGTATTTCATCGTCTTCTCGACGCCGATGTGAACCCCTCCTACTATCAGTTGGGATCCCGAAGGTGGCCCGTACCGGGGCCCATGAAAGGACATGGCCTCGGACTTGTGCAATGCCACCTCGAGACCCAACTGCCGGATTCTTTCCACGACTATCGCAACCCCGCGTGTCATCGCGTCGGCCGCCGCCTGATGCGACCTCCCCTGCGCCAGGACCAGCGTGTCGTCAACGTACCAAACTAAGCTAAAACCAGCCTTAGAGCTGAGAAAAAGAACACTCCCGAATATATAAATTCTTTATTTCGGACAACGAAATAATGAAACATCAGCAAATATTAATGTAACAAGAATAATTAAAGATTATACATGTCATGTTTTAAATGAGAATGTCAAGATATACACAGTCTGGCCATAAATACTGTTACAATTAAAAATAAGAAAGATATTACATTTGAATTTGGAATCTGTCATTTTTATACGATTGTTCTTTGAGTTTTCTAATTTTGGCACCAATACATTGTACAATATTTTGCGATATTAAAATGGAGTGGGGTGATATAGAGAACCGAATCGCTGTGATTGCATTACACAAAGTTGGTATGGAGCCAAATGCAATTTTTAAAACTCTCCATACTAGGGCTATTAATAGGTACAATGAGACCTCCTCTGTTTGTGACAGAAAAAGATCTGGCCGTCCACGTAGTGTTCGTACGAAAAAGGTGGTCAAAGCAGTAAGGGAAAGAATTCGAAGAAATCCTGTCCGAAACCAAAAGATTTTATCTCGGGAGATGATGATAGCACCCAGAACCATGTCGCGTATTTTAAAGGATGACTTAGGACTTGCAGCCTATAAGAGACGCACTGGTCATTTTTTAACTGATAATTTAAAAAAGAATAGGGTGGTAAAATCGAAACAACTACTGAAGCGGTACGCAAAGGGAGGTCACAGAAAAATTTTGTTTACGGATGAGAAAATCTTTACAATTGAGGAACATTTTAACAAACAAAATGACCTTATTTATGCTCAACGCTCTAAGGAAGCTTCCCAATTAATCGACAGAGTGCAACGTGGGCATTATTCGACTTCAGTGATGGTTTGGTGGGGTGTTAGCTATGAAGGAGTGACTGAGCCATATTTTTGTGAAAAAGGTATCAAAACATCGGCACAAGTGTATCAAGATACCATTCTTGAGAAGGTAGTTAAGCCCCTTAACAAAACCATGCTCAATAACCAAGTATGGTCCTTCCAACAAGACTCGGAGCCGGGTCATAAAGCTCGGTCCACGCAGTCTTGGTTGGAAGTGAACGTTTCGGACTTCATCAGAGCTGAAGACTGGCCGTCGTCTAGTCCCGATCTTAATGCGCTGGATTATGATTTATGGTCAGTTTTAGAGAGTACGGCTTGCTCTAAACGCCATGATAATTTGAAGTCCCTAAAACAATCCATACGATTGGCAGTGAAGAATTTTCCCATGGAAAGAGTGCGTGCTTCTATTGATAACTGGCCTCAACATTTAAAGGACTGTATTGCAGCCAATGGAGACCACTTCGAATAAGATTTTATATTTTAAATTGTTTTATATTTATGTATTAAACTAACACACTGTAAAAGTAATAAATATTATTTGCAATAAAAACAATTTTTTTTCTTCGTGACAATATATATATTAAGACTAGGTATTTGTAAATACATCTTAAAGTAATAATAATGGATAATTAATTAGTGCTATAGTGTTGTGAGGATCTCAACGGCAAATAGTTGACTGACAATTAGTAAGTTGTAAGTCACATCACTAGAATCATGGCACAACACTAATTTACTAAGAACACTCTGTCATTTTGACATCCGCTTGCTTAGCTAGCAGGAGTGATTCCCTGGTCCGCAAAATACTATATACCTGAAATCTAGGGGTTCTACGTACCTGTTCTACGTACCAGTTGTACGTACCAGTTCTACGTACCGGATTCTACGTTCAGGCTTAGGGCCGGACCATCCCATCAACTGCACGCTGCACGTGGTATTTAACTGTGTGCTGCACGCACAACCATCCACACGCTACCGTCGTCCTACTGACGCTGCCCGGTGTCAAGCCTCTGTGTCCCGGGAACCAAGGACGGTAACTTTCCTGCCTTACCAAATGTTATTGCTCATAAAGGCATTGTGTCCTTACCCGCTACCTAGTCTGCTACTACTCTATGTAACCTACTTGGAACATTATATATATATGAACCTTAACTAAGTGTTTCTTTTCTTAACCTAATTAGTCAACGGCCTGCGCAGCCTACCAGCAAAGCCCTAGCCGTTAATCACATGTAACAACAGCTACATTTTTATAAAACTGTCCTGTAAATACGTTTGTAAATTTGGTCTCAACAGTTAAAATAATGTACAACACTGATACACTGACTGATGCTTTCTTACAGATACTGTAAACACACGGGATTTCTCATTAACAGCCAAGTATCCATAAATATAACCAAAGATGACAGAAGAGACTATACTCGTACATTATGTTTTTCTGTGTAAGTTTTACGAACTATTATAATACACCTACTAGTTTATCAACGTGTAAAAAAAGGAAGCACAGAATAATTGTGAAGGCTGCGGGTATCGACCTCAAGACGAGCTGCTTCCACGTCACCAGTCTCGTATTTTGGCTGTTGACACCAAAACTATAAACGTAGTATACAGGAAAGTTTAATAAAAATGTGGCTGTTATTTTAGTAAATCGTTGTGTCTTACGACTTCCACGCGAACGAAGTCGCGGGAAGAAGCAAGTATATAAATAAATAAATTATGAAAACATATTATTGTATGTGACTTACGTTAAACGGTCGGAGCAAAATAAGGAATAATAATAGTAATAAGTTAAGAATACAACCTATATTTTTTAAACTATTCTTTAAAATTTCACCGAAGACGTCAAATTAAAAATAGTATTTTACATAGTAGAAACTCCTATCCTCCGGAGCGCAAACACAGCCAACTGTCACAGTGCCTGATATCTTCTAAAAATCATCTTACATTCACCGGTGCCGAAATCTGTTTTTGTGCCAGGGGGACACTTGTCTCCTTTCAGAAAGTTGCGTCTGAGAGGAATGTAGTCTTGCTGGTCATCGCCGTTGTAATCCTGACAGTCGATACCCCACATGTTGACTACTACAACAAGAAGAACGAGTAACTTCAACATTCTCAGTTTCTACTAGTAGCGTTTCAAATGGTTCGTAAAGATCACTGACGATTTGATGGCAGTTTTGCTTATTTATATAAGAGTACCCATTTAAAATTAAATCAATTCGTTACATTATAATTTGCAATAATAATGTAAAGAATTGATTAGTCACTATAACTTGCAATTATAATGTAAAGAATTGATTACATTATAACTTGCAATTATAATGTAAAGAATTGACTAACTTTATTAAATTGACAAAACATTAATAATATTTAAAAAAATACTGATAAATTGATAATATTTGAAATCCCACCACAGCTTTCGTTACTTGGTAAATATTTGCAGAAAATAAATACGTCGTTAATTAAGACTGCCGAATATTATATACCGACAGAAGTAATAAAAATATACTTTGCAAGCGGGCAGTACTGTAAAAAATCCTCACAGATTTGACAGGATGGAAATAATAAAGTCACTCGAGCCGCCATGACAGAATGACGGGAAATTCCGTAATGGCGGCTCGAGTCACTTTTACAATAAAAATTAAATTGCGTTATAAAAATTTAAAAATTTGTTTTCATCATAATTTATTTATTTTAGATCAAAGTTACTAAAGTAAAAGAATGAATCAATCACTAGTGCAACTTCGATTGTTTGTTTTGATCGCGTGTAAAATGGAAATGCACAAAAAACTTACCATTTTGGGCTTTATATATGAAAACAATTAACAGCATTAGGTATTTTAAATAAAGACTGGAAATACCTTCGTGACATTACATGGCAAAATTGGCGCAAAACAAAGACATTAAATTATTTACTTGACAATAGACAGGATATTACGAACAAAATCATAATCCAATACTTTTGTCCTAGTGGTCAAAGTCGCTCAGTCTGGTATCGTACGCCTGCGTGTCAAGACGGGTTATTCGCACTTCGTCCCATTCGCACTTCGTACCGCGTTCGCAGTTGGTCCCATTCGCACTTGGTCACATTCGCACTTGGTCCCATTCGCACTTGGTCCCATTCGCACTTAGTCCCATTCGCACTTGGTCCCATTTGCTCTGGGTCCCATTCGCACTTAGTCCCGTGCAAGTAGTTTGTAAGAGAAGAGTTAGGTTTATGGACCAAAATGGGTTGGATTTATAAAGCACCGGTCAAGTGTGAGTCGGACTCGCGCACTGAGGGTTCCGCACAAATTTGTAGGTATGTAAATAGTTGATCACGGATTTTTTTAAATAATGTGTCTACACATTAACGGTTTTCGGATTTTTTCCTTTACTTGTCAAAACTCAAACTCATACTTTTTGTTTCAAATAAACCAATTACAGGCACTTTTGAATTGTCAAGGATCAGTCAGTCAATAAGAAGAAGCTAGTTGCCCATTCCAAAGCATAGTAGGTACCTATGGAGAAGAAAGGGCAAGAAACTCCATGGACACTCTTTTAAATCATAATAATATTGTTACAAAGTATTGGTTACATCATTCATGTTCAAAATTATGCATGTGAGAACGATGCAGAACGTTAAAAGCGTCCGTAATGAAAAGATAAAAAAACAATTCAAATATTAAATTAAATCAAAATAAGCCATGGCAGCAAAGAGTTGACCAGTCCCTACTGACGGCGCCCGTTCACGAACATGACGCATAGATTAGCACCATTTAGCTCAACTATTTTGAAGGGAGCTAAATGATCCAACACATGTGCCACCATCAGCAAGACATTAGAGTGAGCATGACATACTCTCAGCCGCCAAGGCACATTCAAGTCAATGAAAGACGTACCCAGTAAATGGTAGCTTTATAGTATGTATGTATGTGAGATTGAATTTATATAATGCAAAAATTGTATTTTAAAATCTTCAGCAGCTCTAACAGTATGTAGGTAAGTTAGGCGTGTGTGAAGTATTTCCAAATGCTAATCAATTTATTTATGCGTCCTGTGAAGCAGGACCAGCGTTTAGCCAAGCATTTTTGTCAGCGATGTAATCCCTCAACTTATAATATGCTTAGCTGCATATGTAGTGTGCGTTTTATGTAAGATTTGAATTTCGTTTCATTGAGTTGGAGTATGTGGGGAGTATTTTATTGTAACATTTTAAACACTACCCCATGAAGGAAGAGTCTACTTTAGCCAGTCTGAAGCCTGGTTAAACTAATTGGTCCCTATTTCTGGTTCTATAGGTGTGTCTGTCACCTCTTTAACTGAAAAGATTTACATTTTTCCTTACGTACAGTCACGAGCAAAAGTATGTATACACTCGGCTATATTCAAAAGCGATTTACTCCTTTATTTTTTAATGAAATTTTATGTTATTATGAACATAGCATTTCCGAACCCATAGGTTTAATGTAATGTGTCGTATTTCAACAAAAATCGAAAAGAAAAGCGATAAAATCGCAATTGAAAGTTGCCTAGTGTTGACATATTGGTGCTCGTGACTGTACATGATGTTTTCATAGATATATTGTCAAGGTACCGTCATGATATTAATATCTTTAAACAGTTCCCTTAGAGAATCGCGCCTGCGGAGGCCATTATATTGTGCTACATGACATTGCTTCTTGCTAAACATGATTCTAAGTCAACGGGATACTTCCCGTGGATGTCATTGTTCCGGAATCAAAACCTATAAGGTACTCCCTATAGTTTTATTTACGAAAACCGTAAATTTGTAGACACATTATTAAAAAAAACCCGTGATAAACTATTTACATTCTTACAAATTTGTACGGAACCCTCGGTGCACGAGTCCGACTCGTACTGGACCGGTTTTTTATAAATCCAACCCACTTTGGTCCATAAACCTACCTCTTCCCTTACAAACTACTTGCATGGGACTAAGTGCGAATGGGGCTAAGTGTGAATGGGACCCAGTGCGAATGGGACCAAGTGCGAATGGGACCAACAGCGATCGTGGTACGAAGTGCGAATGGGACGAAGTGCGAGTAACCCGTCTAGACGCATTCGTGTCCAAGAAAAAGAAAATTATTTTCTAAGGAAACAATGCGCATTACAATATTGCAAATTTTGTTATGGTTAAACAACTGGACCTGACTTCGGTTTATTTTCGCATGAATTATTTATATTTACTCAGTAATTAGAATTAAATAATTTTCATAAAGAGATTTAGAAAATTTGCTGAGTAGTTTTACTACTGCCTTGTTGAGATGTGATGTTGTTTATCGATTTGTTATCGATAATATTTATTAACATAAATAATAAATAACACTTACAATATAATACTGTTTGAAAATAATACCGTATGACCGAACGAAAGGATAGTAATCGGGCTATCTCTAAATCAGTTAAATCACAATTTTTTCTAACGGCGTATGCTGCTGAGCTTAACTTTTTTGACAATCTATACTTTGAACGCGCAATCTTTGGAACTACCAGTTGGATTTGGAAATTTCTTTTTGCATTTTAAAGCCCAATTCTTGAAAAAGGCTATACTCGTAGGTTATTTAACATAAAGCTAGAACTATTAGAAGCCGAACAAAAGGAAAAAAAATAAGAATGATCGCGATGTAAACCGGTTAACATTTAATTTGTTGATCCTTTATTAAGTGAGAGTTTGTTAACAACTTTTAAAAGTTCGTCAATGGATGGTAGGTCTGCCGTTGGGGCATAGGTAGCATGGCAGTCCATGCTCTGATCTGTTGGTAGTAGTCGCTATCATTATTTGATCGACCGTCATGTATGAGATTTTTAAGTAGAACGCCCGTAATTTCCTTAATATAAGTGTTTTGACTTTAATAATTTGTACCTACACAAGGTCGACTGATCTGTTTGCTTCAAAGAACAGAGCTTGTACTATGGGTACTAAACAATGGATGTAATACTTTCTTTTGTAAATAAATACTTATATTATCTACATAAGACACACTCGGACCAACACAAACACTTATATTCATCACATAAATATTAATTGTGTCCTGTGGGAATCGAACCCATGTCCTCGTGATTAGCAGTCTGACACTTGAATCACTAGATCATAATAACGATATTTATTAATTTGTATGGAAAAATAATTTTATAGATAAATAACTTCAAATATTGAAACTACTAACCAATTTATAGCTTTTCTAATTTTTTGGCACTTGTTTATCAAAAAATCAAAAAATAGTTATAACTTTTTTCAATATTATGGATACATTTATATCTAAATGATAAAATCCCTACCACAGGTTTTACAGTTTCTACTTAGTATCATCCCGCATTGAAGAAAGACAGACTTACGAATTTAGTAGTTCTACGGCTTTTTGGACCTCGCCTTCTAAAAACGAAATGCAACAGACAATTGCAAAAAAATGCGCTTTATGAAAAAAACTTTACACAAAAATCGTAATAAACTGTCTCATAGCGGCATGGAGAGTGCGATTGTCGCAACCCAGTGTTGGGCACGCCACAATTGCGGCGATAAGTCCCCTCTTTGAAGAGTGGCTAGAGAGGCGCCACGGCGCCCTCACCTTCCGCCTGATGCAAGTCCTCACCGGACACGGTTGTTTCGGGAGGTTCCTGTTCAGGATAAAGCGGGAGGAAACGCCAGGGTGTCACCACTGTGGGGATCGCCCGGAGGACACGGTGGAGCATACGGTGGAGGTCTGCCAGGCTTGGGCGGGGCCCCGCCGTGTCCTCGTGGCGGCGATCGGCGGAGGTGACCTCTCGCGTCTGGCCCTCATCCAGGCCATGGTACGGAGCGAGAGTGAATGGGAGGCCGTCACCTCCTTCTACGAAGCAGTAATGCTCGCGAAGGAGGAGGCGGAGCGCGTGAGGTAGAGGCAATCGCTGCACCCTCGCGCGCCTAGCCGCCGCAGGAGACACCCTGGACGGGAGTCAACAGCCGACTCCCGGCCACCGTAGGCGTGGGCTTGCGGGCGGCGAGCTATGGGCAGCTTGCCGCCCAGTAAGGACCAGGCCCGGGTCGACGGCGCGTTGTGGTCGGGTGGGTTTTAGTCAGTAAAAGTCTGACACTGCCTTCTGGCCTTCTGCAAAAAAAAAAAAAAGGCTGCGGGCCCCAGACCTCAACACCAGTCTCATATTTTAGCTGTTGAGACCAAAACTATAAACGTGGTATACAGGAAAGTTTTATAAAAATGTGGCTGTTATTTTAGTAAATTGTAGTGTCTTATGACTTCCACAGGAACAAAGTCGCTGGAAGAAGCTAGTATATAAATAATGTGTGTTACGTTAAACGGTCGGAACAAAATATATTAAGTTAAGATTAAAACCATGTATATTTTTAATATAGTTCTTTAATATTTCACCTAAGACGTCAAATTGAAAATTTTATTTTAGAAGAAACTCCTATCCTCCGAAGCACAAACAGTGTAAGCTCTCATATTGCTTGGAGGACAACCGGCAGAAAATGCATATCTTCTAAAAATTCACTGGCCAGCAAAAATAGCCTATTCCTCTCGCAGTACCCGGAGGACAATCGTCAGCAGAATCATATCTTCTAAAAATTATCTTACATTCACCGGTGGCACCATCTCTTTTTGTGCCAGGAGGACACCAGTCTCCTTTCATAAAGTCGCGTCTGAGAGGAATGTAGTCGGGCTGGTCATCGTCGTCGTGATCCTGACAGTCGATACCCCACATGTTGACTACTACAACAAGAAGAACGAGTAACTTCAACATTCTCAGTTTCTACTAGTAGCGTTTCAAATGGTTCGTAAAGATCACTGACGATTTGATGGCAGTTTTGCTTATTTATATAAGAGTACCCATTTAAAATTAAATCAATTCGTTACGTTATAATTTGTTAATGCGTTACAAATGACTGATAAACGATTGAATCGAATCGACTGTGCCTAAATATATAATGTACATAATAATACGGGCACGCACGGGCCCGGTGTGGGTTGGTAGATGTTACATGTCTTTGAATTTTTTGTTCTAGGACATGCCGGTTTCCTTACGATGTTTTCCTTCACCGTTTTGAGAGCACTGGTGATGAAATTATTTACGCAAAGTAAAGTGCCTGTCTGTTCGAACCTAC
Organism: Apamea epomidion; assembly: GCA_947507525.1. Classification (NCBI taxonomy): domain Eukaryota; kingdom Metazoa; phylum Arthropoda; class Insecta; order Lepidoptera; family Noctuidae; genus Apamea; species Apamea epomidion. Next base: position 1,571,630 of record OX382226.1, read on the forward strand.
GACCTACAACTCCTGAGTCGTGGCCGTTACCACTGGGCCACCAGTGCCCTCAGCCATTTCATTAGGTACCATTATTTAATTGAAACAAAAAATCTTCGTTTGTCTCTCGTTTGTCTCGCGTTTGCGCCTCTGATGGTATCACTGACCAGATTCTCAGCCCCCTTCAGTAAGTAATTTTATTTTACCTGCAATCAAATGCTTGATAAAATCAAATTGGAGTAAACATACAATAAAGTGTGAAAAATTGATTCGTGCTTACTGTTCTAACGAGGGCGTTCTTAGCTTGATTAATAATAATTATTATCATTATAGAAATAAGCATTACTGAAATAAATTCAAATAGTTGTTTGATAAAATGTAACGAACTGATTTAATTTTAAACGGGTACTCGAATGGTATAAATATACAACACCATCATCAAATCATCAGTGATCTTCAAGAATCACAAGGAACTATTAAATCACTGTTAGTAGAAACAGAAAATGTTGAAGTTACTTGTTCTTCTTGTTTTAGTAGTCAACATGGGGGGTATCGACTGTCAGGATTACAACGGCGATGACCAGCCAGACTACATTCCTCACAGGCGCGTGGTTCCACAAGAAGAAGTTCCGTGGTGTCACGAAGAAGAATGTAATGAAGAAGAAGAACCTAAACCTGATAGAAGACTTGAGGCCTTCACTGGCAGATGTCCCCCGGGTACTGTGAAAGTTGGCAAAAATTGCAGGCGAGAAGATAAATAAAAGAGCTCTCCTTAACTGTGAATCACTTATCTATATATGCCTGTGCCGATTCATTTGTACATCAAACTTAACTGTTATTAAAATTCTCTCTCTCTCTCTCTCTCTCTGTTAGTGGTTCTCTACGTGTGTGGATCATAAAAAATGATTCTTAAAACCAGTCAAAGCAAAAAACAAAAAGTCATATTTAATGCCATTACATTCAAATTTCACACATCACTAAGTTGTCATTTAGTTATTGATAATCCAGTCCAATCCATAAAAGTAATTCAAGTATTCATCGGTCTGTGGGTGCCACTGCTTAACCCTTCGGGAAATACAGGCGTGGTCATGGCCGTGGAACGTGTTTTTATCATCTTCGCATATTATAAGAACGTTGCATGAGCGACTGCTGCATGAAGTTTCTTCAACGTCCTCAGTTTCTACTTAGAGCATTCCAAAAATGTAATGAATGTGTGTCAGTTAAACGTTTGGTTTTGTAAGAAAATAATGGCGGATAGATTTAATATGTTTTTGTTTGTATCATTGAGTATATCAGATTACCTTTACAATATTGATTACAAATCGAATTATTGACAAGTGTTACTCTTTTCTCTTGATAGATATTGACAGTCTCTTTGGTTCTCTAGTCACAAGCACGAATGCTGCGCGTGGGTTGAATCCCATTCGAGGACACATAATTAGTTTCTAGTTTCATACAGACGCGTCGACCGCGTGCTCTCTCGACGAGCGCATTTGGTAGGTCACGGGGGATACCTATACATACATGTTTTTATTTTTTTGTGTATAATATTATTTTTTTGCAGTAAATCATGATTATTACTGTATCGCTGTCTTTCACCAAAAACGTATACCTATAATAATATACGTCTCACGTTAAATGGTCTGAATTTATATGTTTAAGTTCAATATTCAAAATCAGTTGTTATTTTTTGTTTATTTTAATATTTATTTATTATTTCGCCAAATAAATCAAATTGAAAGAATTATTTATATTTTTCTTTTGAAATGCAAATATTGCCCACTTTCATAGTACCTGGACGACAAATGACAGGCATAGCAGATCTTCTAAAGACTTTTCCACATTCACCGGATTCGCTGTGTCTGTGGGTGCCGGGAGGACACCAGTCTGCGGGCAGAACCGCGCGCCTGTCAGGAATGTAGTCTTGCTGTTCATGGCTGTCGTGCTCCTGACAGTCGATACCCCCCATGTTGACTACTACAACAACAAGAGCAAGTAACTTCCACATTCTCAGTTTCTGCTAAGAACGTTTCAAGAACTAATATAACTCGGTGGCTGTTGAAGATCACTCACGATTCAATGGCAGTGTTACATATTTATATAGTTGGGGTACCCATTTTAAATTAATCAGTTCGTTACAATTTATATTTCACATTTATTTCAATTAATTTCGGTCGTCGAGGTGGAGGAACACTGACGCGAAATTGTCTATCTACGACATTCAGTAAACATTGATACAAATAATTAAATAAATACGTTGTTATTTAGACTACCGAATATTATATACCGACAGCAGTAATAAAAATAAAGTTTGTAAGCGGGCAACACTGCAAAAAATCATCACAGATTTGACAGGATGGAAATAATAAAGTCTTAATAAGGTCTTAATAAGGTATTTTACAAAAAAAAAAAAAAGCGGTATAAAATTGAAATATTGTTTTCATCATCATTTATTTATTTCAGACCATAAATCCAATTTGTTAGTACATACCCGGTAGATTGTCGCTTGGAACTTTTGTTCCCAGACGTTGATTGACACGTGGGATCTAAAGTTCCCAGGCGGCAAAGTTTTTATTTCAATTTAGTCGATATTGCTTACAATTTAACCAATAGTGTTAGTACATCCGTAATAACTGTTAGTTACAAAGTGTCGTGTAGCGACAAGTAAAACTGAACTTATACATCTAAAGTTAAAATTAAAATAAAGAAAGGGAGGTCATAAAACAATTAAAGATATATTTATAACTTTAAGATGGAGATGGACCAAGAGAGGTGTGTAGTTTGTGGAGGTGGGGTGTGTGAATGACGATGCGTGATAGGTGGGCTGAGGAGGCTGAGGTGGAGATCCAGATGGAGGGAGGTAGACGCGAGGCAGGTGCCGGCGACAGATGCAGGTACAGATGAGGGCAGGTCGCTGGTGCGTGTGCGGCACGGAGGACACCCGTAGGAGGGCCCACGCAGCAGGGCAGGCTGCAGCACGGCAGCAGGAGCCGGCGCAGGTGCAGGTATAGATGCAGTGCAGGCGGAGGACACCCGTTGGAGGGTCCACGCAGCAAGGCAGGACGCAGCTCGGCAGCAAGAGAGATAGGCACGACAGAGACGCTGTCAGCCCGCCAGGTGAGGCGGCCCTCGGATGAGGCGCGGCCCAATAGTCACAGGAGCCCTTCACGGAGGACGAAGGACGGAGCCGTAGGCAGGGTCCGACAGGTACCGGAGCGGAGAGGTACGCTGGGTATTCCCGCGATAGGTAGCCCTGGAGTATCAGGCTCTTTATTGTATCCGGTTTAGAGGCGAAACCCGAACTGATCCTTGGATTGCGTGGATCTATAATGTCAGCTCGTAGAATAACATCATGTAGAAAATATGAATTTGAGTTACGAAGATGGCCAGTAATTAAATATAATAAGTATTCATATCTAATTAGCTAAAACGATACAGGCAGGTAAGAATTTGAAAGAAAGGTTGCCATGGCGACGTATTAAACGTCGTTGTCAAAGCTGTCATAATAAATATATTATTAATAAAATCTATAGTTATTTTGTATTAGAAGTATAGTGTTTATAGGAAAAATGATATCCATCAATGTGGGCGAAATTACCAACCCTTGGATGTCACTAAATCATCGTAGTGTCATCTTAAAGATGGAGCTGTGTCTGTGTACTGATTGTGGATAAAACGTGTCGTAATAAATAATCAGATCAGCGCCTAACGGTAACAGAATGCTTGTTCTGACCTGGAGGAATGAATGAAGATAACTGTGAGTATGTACATTATGTTACAAAAGGTCTTATAACTATGTTAGTAATATATGTGGCTAAATAATAACAGCCGAACAGGTCGGTTTGTGTCAAATGTTTTTTTATATTTTGAATTAGCAATAATTACGTCTTCTTACTGTACTTCTTGTTGATGTGCCATAAACAATATGTATTTTTGAATTTTTTTAGTCGTTAATTTTATTTAAAACAAAACATGGTGATTACACAGGCACACAAATTTAAGGATTTTAAGGGAACCCATATGTATGGATTGGTCCGAGCAGTCGCCGACCATCAGGGAGGTTCTCGTACCTACTGGATAACTTCATCATCCTGACACTGGATCTTAGCCTACCTTACCTTACCTTAGCCATGTTGATCATGAAGACAAACGGGACAAGTAGCTTCAACATTTTCAGTTTCTACTTTGAATCCGTATGTTATTTGTTGAGATTTTAAAAGATCACTCCCAACTGTTTACAGTCTACGTATCGTATTTATGAAAAGTGCAAACTGATAAGGGTTAAATCAATTCGTCCCGTATGTTCACTTTAGATTTGCTTCGTTAGTTATGTTCACTTATTATATATGCTCATAAATTGGATATTACGAGTAATAAGCGTGAATCCATTTTTTCACGACAAATTTATCTAAGTGTGTCGCTAAATCAAGTTCATAATAATTATATCGCGACTACAACTTGCAATTGGTTTAAAATGGACGGTTCTTTAATACCAGTAAATGTATCGTTCCTACATTTAATAGTTATTCATTAATATATATATATATATATTTCTGGGAGACACCCATAGAAAAAACTTAAGTTTAATTATTTATTTTATTGCTTTGTATTCGACGACTTACTTTATATCTGTCTAATTGATTTGTTCCAAAGTTTTACAATATTAAATCAATTTATGATTTATGCCAAGCAAACTTAACATTGTAGTTGAAAATTATCACAATAAGTGGCCGCCAGTTTGAAAAAAATATCAAAATGGCGCGACAGTAGGTATGCCAGGCTCCATATAAAAATCTTTAATCCCATTTCAACTTAATCGGTCGATAAAACGTAATTATATTTTTTTTATATTTTAATTTAGCAATAATTACGTCTTCTCACTGTACTTCTTGTTGATGTGCCTTAAACAATATGTATTTTTTTATATGTTTGTTTGTTAATTTTATTTAAAAGAAAACAATAAGTAGTAAAATTATAATTTTTACAAGAATGTATCAAAAGGCCTCATCTTTAAAACTGTAGTTGAAATGATTAGTGCATTTGATTGTACTACCTAGGCACCTAATTTTTTTCGATAACATTTCGGAATCTGGGTGTAAGAGGCTAAGCCGGTTATGCAAATGGGGAGTTTTTGACAGCCATTCACCAGTTTTACAAACCAACACTTTGTTGTACTATAATATCGCTAGCAGGCTCAATTGCTTTAACATCAATCACTGCAGTGTCATCTCCCATGGGATGAAATAAATTAAAATAAAATAAACTAACATATGTAGTTCTTAAATTTACTAACACAATGAGTCCTTGTTACTTGAATAAAGAAATGTATTATTATTATAAGAAACGGTCTAAATTAATAAAACAACATTTCCATTTATTTATAACATGTTTTTATTCTTTATATTTGGTGAACTACATAAAAGGCCAACTTTTCCATTGGTGTTTACGCAGGCACACACAATTGAAGATTTCCAGGGTCACATTTACGGAACTGTCTGAGCAGTCGCCGACCATCAGGCAGATCGTCAATCTGTCGCCGACCATCAGGGAGGTTGTCAAGAACGTCGTACTGGGTAACTACATCATCCTGACACTGGATTTGGACCACGTTGATCATTAAGACAAACAGGACAAATAGCTTCAACATTTTCAGTTTCTGCTTTGAATCCGTATGTTATTTGTTGAGATTTTAAACGATCACTGCCAACTGCTTACGGTCTACGTATCGTATTTATCAAAAGTGCAAACTAATAAGGGTTAAATCAATTCGTCCCGTATCACTTTACATTTGCTTCGTTAGTCATGTACAGCCGCCCGCAGGTCAAGCTACCTGAAACTGTCAAATTTTTCCAATCAATCTTGAACCTTAATGCTTCAGCGATAAAGTTTAAAATTTAAAATTCATTTATTTTTGTGAACACAGGGTACAATGATAGGGCACGCCACGATAGCGGCGGTAAGACCCCTGTTTGAGGAGTGGCTAGAGAGGCGTCACGGCGTTCTCACTTACCGCCTGACGCAGTTCCTCTCCGGACACGGATGTTTCGGGAGGTTCCTGCACATAATCAGGCGGGAGGAGACGCCCGGGTGTCACCACTGCGAGGATCGCCCAGAGGACACGGTGGAGCATACGGTGGAGGTCTGCCCCGCTTGGGCAGAGCTCCGCCGTGTCCTCGTAGAGGCGATCGTCAGCGGCGGCGACCTCTCGCGTCCGGCCCTAGTTCAAGGCATGGTCCGGGGCGAGAGGGAGTGGGAGGCGGTCACCTCCTTCTGCGAAGCAGTCATGCTAGCGAAGGAGGTGGCGGGATGGGCGAGGGAGAGATCCTCACGCCTCAGCCGCCGAGGGAGACGCTCCGGGCGTCGGGAGCCGCGTGACGACTCCCGGCCACCGTAGGCGCGGGCCTGCGGGCGGAGAGCAATGGGTAGCTCTCCGTCCGATCAGGACCAGGCCCGTGTCGGACGGCGCGTATGTGTTCCACGCGCGCCTCAAAGAGATGTGCATGATTGACGGAGCCCGATAGGGCCGAAGCCTGCCGGGGTAGCGGGATCGTCCGAAAGGGTTACCGCTGCCCTGGTACATAAAGGGCTAAGGAAGGAACACGGGTGGGTTTTAGTCAGTAAGAGCAGACTCTTACTGACTTTTACTGCTCTGGGTGGAGCAGAAGGGAGTGTCAGAACACTCCCTTCTGCTCCACCCAGAGCGGGAGGGATCATTTGATGATTTCCCATCCTCAAAAAAAACAAAATAGTGATGCTATGATCAAAATTAAATTAATTGTAGAAAATCTCTCTTAAACTCACAATGTGAACAAATAAGTATTGTCAAAAGTTTAATAAAATAGTACAGAAAGATAAAACAATGTCAGCAAGATTACAGTCGTCAAAATTATTTAAATTAAAATAGTCTAAATGTCAAAAAAAATACAATGTCAGCGGAGATTAAAATTACCAAAATTACAATTGCATTATAATAAAATAAAATTGAAAATCTATTAATTAAAGAAATGTGACAGATTATAGTAGCTTAGTGTGCTGGCGTCTGTACTCTATTCATGCTCATAAATTGGATGTTACGAGTAATAAGCTAAAATATTTTTTTTCAAATCAAATGTATAATAATAAATTTATTGAACCAATGTTACAATTATCACCTTAAAATTAACTTAACATCGGTCTTTTACTGTTAGAGATCATCATTTGGATCTTTACGGTGGTCCCCAAACTAGGCGGCGCCTGTATCTTGGGCACCAGAGTTATGATACATAATGCAATTTACCAATGGAGTGTATGTAAGAATAGGTAACTAATTGCAAATGATTATATAAAACTAAATTAAATATTGAGATTAAAGTGAAAGTAAAACTTAAATCGTAAATTATTAAAAACAGAAATAAATCTTAAATTGCACTGAACAACGCTTAAAACTAAAAATATTAAACAATTAAAAATGAAATGTTAAACAATAAAAAATAAAGTGCTAAATAATGAAAAATTAAATGTTAGATAATCAAAAATAGAGTGTGGGTGTGTTAGTGTGTACGCGTGTGGTGCGTAGGTGTATTAGTGCATGTACTATGTATGTGTATGCTAAATCAATTTTATAATAATTAAATAAAGAAATAATTAAAAATAAAATAAAGTTGTTTTGGAACAACTTAAGTTTACAATTTACAAATGAAACGAAGATAGCCACAAAGTAAAATACTGTGGCACAGCTATCAACGCCCAACTCAAAATATATGCAAAGAAATCGTTCCAGACTTCCCAAGGAAAGTTAGTTAATAATTAATTGAAGAATTACAAAAATAAATAAATAAAAAGAAAGAAAACAAAAATGGAATAAAAAAGAGAATATACTATGCGGAGGTTGCTATGTAGTATACATGTAGAGTGGAGGTGGGGTGAAGTGTGTATGTGTGTGTGGGGGGGGGTGTGTGTGTGTTTACCGTGTCTATGACGCCATAAGTTGCTCAGTTTCTACATAGGACAAGGATTTTAGCCGATCAGTCACCTTTCTCTTCACTAGGTTTTTAGTCATAGGGTAAATGTTAATTCTTGTATTTATGTCATTGTAAAGTTTAGAGCTGATATGGTTGAAGTGGCGACTAACCAACCCTAACCTGCAGGGCTCAGTCTTATAAACTCTAACGGCACGCCGCTTCTTTGGTAGGGGCTTAGGGTCGTAAGGCAGAAGCAGGTGTTTCTTAAAAACTGTTTGTAGGACGAACAGCTGTCTCACTGTGAGGATGTCACAAAGTGAGTGTACAGTTCAGAGGTCGGAAATCTAATTGGTTTTTTTGCCAGTACTTTCAAAACTGCTCTCTGAGCCCTCTCTAGCCGCAACATGATTGTCTTGTGGGTTCCCCCCCATGTAGTTATACAATAACTGAGAACTGATTGACAGAGGGCAAAGTAAACCATTTTTAGGGATCGGAAATCAGCAGCTGCTCGAAGTTTTCCAAATAAATAAATCAATTTCCTGACTCGAACCACAACAGAGTTAACCTGTTCTTTCCACGACAATAAACTATTCAATATAACCCTAAGATATTTGATGCTGTCAGACCTTTCTATTAGGGCAAAGTTGCAGGTGTTGGCCACTGTACACACATGGGCCCTGATCTTAAACGACAGTGGAGGTTGACTAATAATACCCGGAGTAAAAGAGATGAACTTAGTCTTAGAGATATTGAGCGGGAGCAGATTCGAGGTTAACCACTTCATAACCATTCTCAGTGCGAATTCTGCCCTCTCACGAGTCTCAGACTAGTCCTTGCCATGGGTTATTAGAGCTGTGTCTTCCGCATATGTAATAATTTTTGTGTTCGGGAGAGATAACTGACATATATGAGGAAGAGGATTGGTCCTAAGACACTGCCCTGGGGAACCCCAAAAGTCAAACTTTCCTCATTACTGATGAATGACCTACCTGTTTCCGCCCCGAAGTGTAGCTACGAAAGATATCGAGGGCAATACCACGAATGCCAATTTGTTCCATCTTGTCTATTAATTTAGGGACAGAATTGGTGTCGAAAGCCTTCGATAGATCTAGGAAAACACCAAGAGGCTTCTGGCTATTATTGAGGTGTTCAACTATAGTATTTGTGAGATCCAGAGTAGCGTCTTCTGTTGATTGAAGAATTATATAAATGAAGAATTATATTATGACTGCAACTTGCAACTGGTTTAAAAAGGACGGTTTAGTAACCTATAACTGATTATAAACTATGCGTTCCAATAGTTTAGTTAGTAGGCAAAGTTTTGAAATTGGCGTATAATTTTCAATTTTGTCTTTAAGGGTGCTAAACTGGAACGGACCGGGGCCGCCTTAAAGCGGCTCCTGCCCAACCTGAGGGGGCCAAACGCCTCCTGCCGGAGACTTTACGTGGGGGTCGTGCAGTCCATGGCCCTATATGGGGCCCCGGTATGGGCGCGTTCACTGCGGTTGCGAGCCGCACACTATCTGAACGCGCCCCAAAAGGTGGCCGTAAGGCTTAGGAGCCGTAAGGCTTATTCGGGGGTACCGCACAATCTCGGGCGAGGCAGCAAGCCTCCTTGCCGGACTGCCGCCATGGGATCTGGAAGCGATAGTCCTCGCGCGCCTGTATGACTGGCGCGCGGAGGCACTACGTCGGGGGGAAACTCTGCACCCGCGGCAAATCGCGGCGGAGCGGACGGACCTCCGGCGCGATCTCATGGTGGCATGGAAGGCGCGACTATCGCAACCCAGCGCAGGGCACGCCACGATAGCGGCGATAAGACCCCTCTTTGAGGAGTGGCTAGAGAGGCGTCACGGCGTTCTTAACTACCGCCTGACGCAGGTCCTCTCCGGACACGGATGTTTCGGGAGGTTCCTGCACATCGTCAGGCGGGAGGAGACGCCCGGGTGTCATCACTGCGAGGATCGCCCAGAGGACACGGTGGAGCATACGGTGGAGGTCTGCCCCGATTGGGCAGAGCACCGCCGTGTCCTCGTAGAGGCGATCGGCAGCGGCGGCGACCTCTCGCGTCCGGCCCTGGTTCAAGCCATGGTCCGGGGCGAGAGGGAGTGGGAGATGGTCACCTCCTTCTGCAAAGCAGTCATGCTAGCGAAGGAGGTGGCGGGATGGGTGAGGGAGAGATCCTCACGCCTCAGCCGCCGCGGGAGACGCTCCGGGCGTCGAAAGCCGCGTGACGACTCCCGACCACCGTAGGCGCGGGCCTGCGGGCGGAGAGCAATGGATAGCTCTCCGTCCGAACAGGACCAGGCCCGTGCCGGACGGCGCGTATGTGTTCCACGCGCGCCTCAAAGAGATGTCAGCGTAGTTGACGGGGCCCGACAGGGCCGAAGCCTGCCGGGGTAGCGGGATCGTCCGAAAGGGTTACCGCTGCCCCGGAACATAAAGGGCTAAGGAAGGAACACGGGTGGGTTTTAGTCAGTAAGAGTCTGACACTCCCTTCCGCTCCACCCAGAGCGGGAGGGGTCATTTGATGATTTCCCATCTTCAAAAAAAAAAAAAGGGTGCTAAAGACAAAATTGAAAAATATAGGCCAGTTTCAATTTCTTATGGAGGAGTGATATAAAAGCAGATTTCCAGAAAAAATGGCACAGTACCGTTAGATATTAACCTTTTAAATAAAGGTGATAGAAGTAAAGCTGGTTTCTCAGCGCAATCAACTATGAACACAGCAGGTAGGGCATCGGGTCCGGCAGATTTGGTTAAGTCAAGGAATTTTAAATGTCTATGAACGACCGCTATGTCAATTTCAATTGTACTTAAATCACAGTTAGAAACACAGCCGGTAGAACCACAGCTATGCGTTGCGGAAGAAGCATCTAGAAACATTGTGTGCGAAAGTAATTAGCAAAAAATTTAACAAATTGCTCCCCCTGAGTCACTTATTATATCACCATATGACATATTCAATGGGATATTACTGTTCATGCGATTACTTTTCACATATGACCAGAATAATTTTGGGTTAGTGCCTATTGAGCGTGTTGGAAGACGTAGGGGGCCGGACGACTTTGTGAAGGCAGCAGGAACCCGTTGGATGCCAGAAGCACAGAACCGGTCGAAGTGGAAGTGCTTGAGGAAGGCCTATGTCTAGCAGTGGAAGTCATTCGGCTGAAATAGTGACCCATTGAGGCCTCTTTTCTATCTTCCTTGAAAATTCAAAAGTGCCTGCAATTTTTTTTATTTGAATTAAATGCTTTTAGTTTGACTGTTATTTATTTTGTAATGTTGTGCATGTACACTCAAATAAATACAATACAATAAATAACACTGCATTACTCTAATTTCTTTCTCGTGAGAATTTTGTTTGACATAAACAACTATAATGGGTTAAGCCTAAGGTGATGATGCACACAACCATTTTTCCAATAATATCATTATTATTTCAGAAAAAAAAAATTTAAGGTGGTTGATTATGACTATCCAAGATTATAATAAACCAATAGAATATGGATTAATTATTTTTATTGTTTTTTAAATTCATCATGAGGCCTGAAAGATAAATAATTGGTGTTTATTATTAGATTTATAAATGCAGAGTTTTAATATTTTAATATTACATTGTTATATTAAATAAATATTATTATATTATATAAAAAACGTTTTTACAAAAAAAAAAAAAACTGAAAAGAGAAAAATAAGTTTAATTTCGGAAGTCGGTGTCGCTGGTTCCGCATTTTCGTTTTTTGACACCGACTTCGAAACGAAATTAAAGTTATTTTTCTCCTTTCAGTGTTTTTTTTTGGAAGTCGGTTGTTTTTTTTTTTTTTTGTAAATAGTTTTTATTTTTCACGTTTTAGTTGTACCTACCCCACACAAATTCGTATATACTTACAAGATTAGAGGTACCCCAATAACAACTTTGACAGAAATGAGGGTGTTCCGTGGTATACTGAACACATCTGCGTACCCCTTTATAGGGTACAGGCGTGACGTTATGCTGTGTAATGGCCTGACCTGATGATCACGAGACCAAAATGGCAAACGCCCTTTCAAACATCAAAAAAATTATTTGCTAAATCAGTCGATGCCTACTCCTTACTGTTAAGGAGATGATGATTACCATACGCAAGTACTTAAATTACTTCATAAGATTTGCGAAAAACGACGTGTGGGCCCATAAAATTTGAGGGTTGCCCTCGATTTCTCCAGGATCCAATCATCAGATCCTGTCTTGGTGACTATGGGACCACGTCAGAAGTATCTCCTTTCGAATAAAAACAGAATTTTGAAAATCGGTCCACAATTGGCGGAGTAATCGCGTAACAAACACACAAAAAAAAAAAACACCGTCGAATTGAGAACCTCCCCCTTTTTTGAAGTCGGTTAAAAATTAAGTCACTTTAGTATTTTATTACAGCTGCGTAATATATATTTTTCTTGTTATTATTTATTTATTTATTTGGAAACTCAACAGCTTATAATTAATTTACACGAGTTATGAATGTTGACCCCACTATCAATGAACAGCTCACTGCAGTTGTAACAAAGTTACAGCATCTTAGTCTGCATACACTGGTCCGTGATAGCGAGATGGTGACAATTATCACTAAGCCAATAAAAGAGTTTCACGGCATTGATAAAGCTAGGTTAACTAAAAAAATTAACTGTATCGACACAGAATACTTCATAGACCAGGACCGAGTCCAAGAAGTCGAAACAATAAGGGATCTAGGAGTACGCTTTGACAAAAAAGGCACTTTCGTGCCTCATATTGAAAACATTATTAAAAAGTCATCAAAAATGTTAGGGTTCCTGCTTCGTAACACCAAAGGGTTTCGTAAAAGTAGCACCAAGATAATGTTATATAACAGTTTCGTACGCAGTGTTATGGAGTATTGTAGTGTTGTGTGGAGACCTCACTATGCCACTCACATGTTGCGTCTAGAAAGGGTACAGAAACGTTTTGCGTGGCATTTAGCCTTTAGTGAGGGGCAATCTAAGCGCCTGCTCTCCTACAGGGTCCGTCTGTGCCATTTCAGGATGCAATCGTTGTCTATGCGTAGAGATATAACCGATGCTTTGTTTCTTTACAAACTGTTGCGCAATAAGATCGACTGCCCCGGTTTATTGAAGCTTATTCGATTCCACGCGCCTTCTAGATATCCTAGGAATAAGATAACACCCCTGTGTCCGCCACTTCGAAAGTCTGTACTTGGTGCAAATTCTCCAATACCTAGATTGTGTAGAATCCAATGGCCGCAGTGACTTAGTAGATGTGTGCCACGATAATATAAATAAATATCTACGTGCTTTTGTAAACAATCCAATGGCCATTTAATTTTAATATTTTTATTTTATACCTGTTTTAATTTTTTTCAATGTATTCAATTTATTCTTTTAATTTTATTTTCTTATCAATTTATGGTCAATATCTTTATTCATAATCCAATTAATAATTAATCATAATGTAATCAATTTAATCAATTATAATTTAATCAGTTATCACATGACAGTGTTTTTTTTTTTTTTTACATGTTGTGTACGTACGGCATTGAATGTTATGATAATTTTATCTTTATTCATTGTATGTAGAAGTTCTCATTTCAATAATTTATAAATATGTTATGTGAAGCCGTTTGCATGTGGTGTTAACCTGTAATTAATTGTTGCACTTGTAAATGTTACTCTAGTCATTAAGTCGGAGATGTATGTAGTGTAAACAATTGTTGGTTAACCTAAATAAATAAATAAACTAGAAAGTAGCGAAAAAAAACAAAAGAAAAACAGGTATAGCTATCAATAATAGGTAAAATGCGATTGTTGACACATAACTCACATTAAATTAAGGTTAAAAGTATGTACCTAAATACTATGACTATAATAATTAACAAAAGGAAAAACTAAATATTTTGCTTAACATTGAAATATATGAATATAATATCTCTAATATTAATGTTTTTTTTTTTCTTTATATAAGAATGAGTTATGGCACAATTAGATTATTAAACAATATCTGTTTGACTTGTTTCCGGTATGATTGTTTGGATGAATGAAATATATCGATACTTTCAAAACTTTCAGAATAGATGCGAGGCAGTCGGGCCAGAACAGCATTTCTCCCGTATTTTGTACGGCAGCCAGGGATACTGAGTAATTTTGTGTGTCTGGTACGTGTTTTTGGGGTACAGAAATCTATACATGATAGCAAATCACTGCTGTCCAAGCGACCTCGCAGGATATCAAAGAGAAAAAGCATATCCAACATCTTAAGCCCATCCACAAGGGGTAGGTAGCATATCATAGTATTTGCAGTCTTGGGCATAGGAATCATGATGGGATTTGCAGTTTAAGCATTTTACAAATTTTTTCTGTAAACTTTCGATCCTTTTAGTATATAGTATTGGGGTGACCAGATTGGGCTACAGTACTCCAAAATACTACGCACATTTATTATTTATTTATCAGGAGGAGGTGTTTTTTTTTTTTTTTGCTCCCATATGCAAAGTATATAATCTTTAGACTATGACAGTTACTTAAAGGCTTACAAGTACGTATTACAAACCCAAGGTTAGGCTCTATTGGTGATAATATCAATATGTTGGTCAAAGAGCAATTTGGAATTCAACTTTATACCAAGATCCGTGACTACATCAACCCTTGCGATCGAATTATTATTAAATCTATAAGGATACTTAGTTGGGTATTTAGTTTAAGAGGAATTCTGTAAGTCGTTGGATCAAGAGATATGAAGAAGAGGGTAGCCTTGCTAGTCGACAGCGAAGTGGAAGGCCGTCGCTTATTAGCGAGGCGCAGCGACGACATTTGGTGAGCGAGTATGAAACAAATGGTTTCACACCAACTAGATAGTTTGTGGTATTATTCGACACCATATTGCAAACTGTTCGCCGTGACCTCCAAGCTGAAGGCTTGCTTCACAGAAGACCAGCTAAAAAGCCCTTCTTGACAGAAAGACATAAACAAGAACGATTACGTTTCGCACGGGATTATTTAGATTTTGACTGGAATACTACCATATTTTCAGATGAAAATACCTTCAAATCAAGTCAAAAGGGTAGGCTTCATTTATGGTGCAAGGATAACACTCGCTGGTGTGATAAAATCGTAATCCCTAATAGAGACTCAGTTCGAATTACAATTAATATGTAGGGATGGATGAGTGCAGCAGGGCCAGGAGAACTGGCTTTTATTCCTCCACGCGCCAACAGTTATACTTATGTAGAAGTATTAGACAATGTCATGTTACCTACTGTGCGCAACATTTACCCAGCTGATGAGTTGACACAAATATCATTTGTCCAGGACAATTGTCCTATTCACCGGGCGAGCACTGTGCGTGAGTGGTTTCACAATCACCCGGAGATAATTGTTGTTCCATGGCTAGCGCGATCACCGGACCTCAACCTCATAGAAAATCTATGGGGTTTGATGGTGCAAAGGTGGGAGTCACGGGATTAGAGGTGTATACCACAATTAAAAGCCCATTGCATGGAGATGTGAGAAAATTTAAGAGCAACCAAAATATGTAGTAATATTGTAGGGTCCATGCGCAAACGTCTAGTTGACTGTATTGAAAATAATGGGGGTTATACAAAATATTAATACCTATTTAGATGTTCTGGTTTTAATAATGACGAAAGACGGTGTAACTAAATATTTAGTAATACCTATTGATATATCCGTAATTATTTAATGATCTTAAATGGAGATTTAGTTTCAATGTTCTTTTCGTCAAGAAAATGAACACTTAAGCTATCCTCAATACATTCATTGTGACGTTACATAAAAAACATGTTCATAAAGTCTAATTCATATATTAGTATACTTTTAAATAAACTCTGCTGAATACTGATACCTATAGTAACTGGGTATCAACAATTATATTTGTGTTATTAGAATATCCTTTCCGTGTTATGTTATTGTGGGTATACAACAAAAAATCTTATAAAACTTACAAGAGAACTTCTTTTATCTAGGCAGGAATGAGACGTCACAATTCTCATAAAAGTTTGATAATTTTATAAATAAATATAATGAATAAACATTTTTGTTATCATTCAGCACGATTTTTTTATTTTCACCTTCCAACACCGAAAATATTTAAATTAAATACAACATAATCACATAAATAGTTAATTAATAATACAATAAATAATATTTAACTTCTTATTAATAAATAATAAGCATGAATACATTATAAATAAACATAAATATTATTAATACAAAGGTGGGAGTCACGGAATAAGAGGTGTATACCACAATTAAAAGCCCATTGCATGGAGATGTGGGAAAATTTAATACAAATATTATTAAGGTTTCAAAGAAACAAAAAACAGCCACACATTGCAATTAAGATTCGAACTCAGTCTTCATTGATCGTGAATCCATTGCTTAGCCCAAACAGCTACCAGCACATATTACATTTGCGCGAATTTTGGCTGTTCAATGGTAGGAACTGCATCTCACCGTGAAAACTTAGGCGAAGTGAGCGTGGAGTGAGCTGTCATTCCAAATAATGGTAGGGATTGACACTACTGACAACTCACATCAAGCTCACTTCACTTGAGTTTTCACGGTGAGATTTTACAGAATCGACTGGCAGGTCGCCACTATGACACGTATTCTAAATGCAACAGAAATATAATGTTATTTCACTCATACACGCACACGCAGTGGCTGTGTCGTGCTCGCACAGTTCACAGCAATGTAGTCCTTAGCATGCCACTAGAGTCTCGAGCGTTACTGTATGTGTTTGCTAAATCAATTTCATAATAATTATATTATGACTGCAACTTGCAATTAACACAAGTCATTGTATCGTTCCTATATTAAATAGTTAATCATTAAAAAAGTTATATATTTTACATATCTGGGAGATACCCATAGAAATAACCTCAGTTTAATTATATATTTTATTGCTATGTATTGGACGGCTTACTTTATATGCGCTTAACTGATTTATATTCCAACGTTTTACAAAATCAATGGTTGATTTTTCAATCATCTGATAACTTTATTAGAGGAATAATTTTGAAATTTCAACAGTTGTTTCATACAAAAACCGGCTAAGTGCGAGTCGGACTCGCGCACGAAGGGTTCCGTACTATTATCTATAAAAATCACGTCTGTTGTATGCCCCCCCCCCCTTAAATATTTATTTTATTTTGTTTTTAGTATTTGTTGTTATAGCGGCAACAGAAATACATAATTTGTAAAAATTTCAACTGTCTAGCTATCGCATCGTTCTTGAGATACAGCCTGGTGACAGACAGACGAACGGACAGACAGCGAAGTCTTAGTAATAGGGTCCCGTTTTTACCCTTGGGTACGGACTCCTAAAAACTGTCGAATGTCAATTTTATTCCTCGAATAAAAGTTATTTGGCGATGGAAAATTCAGCCCTTAATCAATCAAACAACGTAAAATTAATAAAATGTTCCCTTTAGATTTGCTTCGTTAGTTATGTCTTTTTTAAGGGTTCCATCAACAAAACTAAAAACAGAATAAAATAAATATTTTAGTGGGGCTCCCATACAACAAAAGTGATTTTTTGCCGTTTTTTGCTCGATATTAATAACGGTAGCAGCTTGAAATATTCACAAAATATTTAGTTGTATAAATATTTTAATATATAATATTTTAACTATCTACTTTAAAAGTAGATAGTTAAACAAAATAAAATAAATATTTAAAGGGGGCTCTCATACAACAGACTTGATTTTTATTGATAATGGTACGGAACCCTTCGTGCACGAGTTCGACTCGCACTTGGCCGGTTTTTTAATTAATAATAAATTGGATGTAACGAATAATAAGCGCAAATCAATTTATTTACGCCAATTGTATCTGTGTGTCGCTAAATCAATTTAATACAATTTTATTAATAAATTTTCAGAGTTACTTCACAATCTAATATGGCAGCATAGACTCCACTCTAGATTTTATTACCATTCCAATACTGAAAACGCAAAACGTGATTCATAATGTTGAAAATAATAGTCTTTGTTTTAATAATAGGCCAAATAAATACAATATCGAATAATAATAATAATGTTTCATCTGAAAAAAGAGTTTTGGTCTTGATGCGAAGTAACATTTGCCCTGCTGGTTATACAAAATTTATCAATGTGTGCGTTGATAACAAACAACTGGTGTATAGAAGACAAAGTGATCACGATTGTGCTATTAAGGTGTGCTAATTTACTATATAATCATGTCTATTCTGTATTTGAGACCAGCACGCGTAGTTGATCACCGATAGAAGCGGAAGAAACAAAATTACAGATAGCAGAAAGACTTCTACGGCGCGATGTCAAAAATGAAAAGGAATATCACTTTGCATAGAAAGACAGAAGCGGTCATACTACGCGTCCTGGAAGATGTCGCTATTAGTAATAAAATTATGAGTCATGAACGATGATGATAATCACACAATTTTGGTCAAATAAAGCTTTATCTTTTATAGGTAAAACAATAATCTATATATTATGTAAATCAATTGCCGTGCGTTAGTCTCGCAAAAACTCGAAAACGGTTTGACTGATTGTGATGAAACTTTGCTAAATTGTTGCCGGAAAAGGTTCCTAACAAAAATAAAACGAAAAAGTCATTGGAACAAATTTACGACGAATTTACGACGATGACGGCATTAGCTTAGTATAAACTAAAAATACTAAGTTATTTTTTTTTACTTACAGAAATGGCATTGTCTACTAGGGATACGCGAGTTGATCAGAAAATTGGCATTACATCATCATTCCAAAGCGTAAACTACTTTGGAAAAAATGGTCGCTAAGCTCCACTTTTTCTCTTTAAATCAAGTCCAGCACTCAAGTTTAAAATAATAGTAAATTGATGAATATAACAAAATTGAGCTTTATTTATTTAGATAAAGTCTGTAAAAAAATACATCCCACCAATTAGTATTCATGTATCGTATATGTATATACGATTTAATAAAGAATTAGGAACCGAGTTTTTTTGACAATAATTAACTATGGGCCCAAAAGTGATTTTGGAGCAGGGTCAGCATTGTTTCTATCAGCTAATCGACGACTAGCACTTTACCAACAACTGATAGCGTTAAATCCTGGTCCTTTGTGCAAATTTCAGCTTTCTAGGTCTAAGATTTCGGGCTGGGCGTTGATGGGTCAGACAGTGAGTTTATTCTTACCTTTTTATTTGTATTGTTATATTCTTTGAACTTCCCAAACAAAATAATTTTAGAGATTCGCATTCAATAGTTAAACCACCTTAAACTCCATATTTTGGCATCTAAAATGTATAAAAAAACTCCAACCAGAATCGTACAGGCGATATATCATAAATGCAGACAGCGAAACGGGCGAAGCCAAAGGTTTTATTTTACTTCGCAACGAATTTATCGCTTCCCACTTCCTGTACGCCATTGGTGTGTGTACATCGATGACTGTGCTCCGATGTATATCTGTGAAATACTGATAGGGGGAGCAATGAATAATGCAGTTTAGATTTTTTATCGTAATGGCCGCTGGATGAAATAAGGTGCGAAAGTAGGTCAGATAATGGAAACAGATTATAAGTCTTCTTTAAGTTGAATTCTATAAGAGAAAAACAGACGAATTATTATTTTAGAGTATTACTGATTAGAAATAGGTGCATTTATTGATATCTTAATATTTCATACCAGTTTTAATATCAAAGAAACGTAGCATAAGCTCATGTACGTAACGCGTCAAATATATCAGCCAGTCAACAAAATAACAGGGCCTGACTGCACAGAGTATACCGGCCATATATAACAGGGCCTGACTGCTCAGAGTATACCGGCCATATATAACAGGGCCTGACTGCTCAGAGTATACCGGCCATATATAACAGGGCCTGACTGCTCAGAGTATACCGGCCATATATAACAGGGCCTGACTGCTCAGAGTATACCGGCCATATATAACAGGGCCTGACTGCTCAGAGTATACCGGCCATATATAACAGGGCCTGACTGCTCAGAGTATACCGGCCATATATAACAGGGCCTGACTGCTCAGAGTATACCGGCCATATATAACAGGGCCTGACTGCTCAGAGTATACCGGCCATATATAACAGGGCCTGACTGCTCAGAGTATACCGGCCATATATAACAGGGCCTGACTGCTCAGAGTATACCGGCCATATATTTCAGTAGCATCACCCGTAGAGACACACCATCATCTGTCTAGCCTTTTCCCCAACTATGTTAGGGTCAGCTTCTAGTCTAACCTGGTGCAGCTGAATACCAGTATTTTACATGGAGCGACCATGGAGGCTATAATAATTAATTTTCATTCATAACGAGCCCGATAGGTAATATGGATGATCCTTGTACACTAACAAAATGGTGATGATAATGAAATATTTAGAAAGCATGGGCTTACTAAATATATTATCTATGACCATAAACAATGCAAGCTTTGAGCCCGTAATTCGAAAGTAAATACGAATACTCAAAAAAAAAAGGAAAATCCAATCCTACGGAGATATTTTAGCCCATAGTGCTAAAATACCATACAGTGGGTCCCAAACAGCAGTAAACGGCAATGTGGTTTTTTCCTAAGGATTAGCCACAAACGGCAGTAGATAAGAATAAGTGGAATGAGGGAAGGGAGGCCTTTGCCCTGTAGTTGGACAAAAGCGGCTGTAATTATAAATTCAAATACAATTTCTATAAACTTCCTTCTTTTTTGCGAGTCGATGGTTATAAAAACTTTTTTACAAAAAAAACAACCGCCTTAAATTTTTTCGTCGGTGTCGTTGGTACCGCATTTTCGTTTATTGACACCGACTTCCGAAATTAAAGTTATTTTTCAGTTAG
The DNA here is from genome assembly GCA_947507525.1 of Apamea epomidion. Lineage (NCBI taxonomy): Eukaryota > Metazoa > Arthropoda > Insecta > Lepidoptera > Noctuidae > Apamea > Apamea epomidion. The sequence continues at coordinate 1,592,399 of OX382226.1, forward strand.
TAGTGTTTTTTTTTGGAAGTCGGTTGTTTTTTTTATGGGAAAAAAATATTTTTCACTTTTTAGTTGTACCTGCCTAACCCACGCCAATTCATATATACTTGCAAGATTAGAGGTACTCCTACCCCAATAACAACTTTGACAGATATGAGGGTGTACCGTGGTATACTGAACACACCTGCGTACCCCTTTAGAGGGTACAGGCGTGATGTTATGTTGTGTGATTGCGTAAACAATGCACACGCGATAGCAGCAATCGCGGTTGATTTACTGACATCTATTGAAGAGTTCCGTTGTCTGTCTCCGAAAGTAATCATCAGATCGTACGAAATTTAAATGGGACTATTTCGAAATAAACCTCTTTCGAAGAAATAGAAAGAGTTTTGCAAATCCGTTTATGTATGACAGAATTATGTCCGAACATAGGTATGTACATAAAAAAAAAAACAAAAAACCTCTTCCGTTTTTTTGAAGTCTGTTAATTATAAAATGAGTTTGGCCCAGTACGTGGCCACGTCAATCGCGCCATTAGTGGCGTTTTTAGGTCCTCAGAAGTGCAGACTGCAGTTGTATGGATACTTCTGTTGCGCGCCATAATTAATGCGTGGTACATGGTGACATTAGTTACCACTAGCGCTATCTAGTATCGACTAGCAGAACTAATTTACCACTAGCGCCATCTAGTATCGAGGAGCAGAACTAATTTACCACTAGCGCCATATAGTATTGAGAAGCAGAACTAATAGATCCTTATAGAAATTTCGATGCTAGGACTATCGACATCTGGTCAATCGGGGCCGGTATGTACTTGAACATTCTAGATGTTTCTACAATAGAAGGTTTAGAACTATCTGCGGCACTATACAGGGCGTCCCACGGCTATGCCACATGGAGGGAAAGTACCTTGAATATTGTAGATGGAACATTTTACTGAAAGAAGACATTATTTTAATTTAAAAAACAATTTAAACTGCATTCATAGATTTTTAAATAATTACATGGTTGAACGGGAAATCGAACCCGCTACATGAGAAAAAAAATTACCCCGTAGCTTTATCATGCCAATCGAAAGGCATCATCATAAGGATTATTTTTTGCTAAATAACATATTGTCAGATATAAAACGAAGACCATGAATTTTAACATTTTTAATACAAAATTAATCAATTTATCACATGTTCAAAATGAGTCCCATACTGTTGAATACAAAGTCGCACTCTTTTGATTATTTCACTGCCTGTCGATTTTTTTATCTTGTTGTGGTCGATATTTAGAATAATACGTCTAAGTTCTGTTTGTAGCTCGTGGACATTTTCATACTGGTTCTTGTTAACGAAATTTTTTTTCATAAACCCTTAAAAAAAATCTAACGGAGTTAGGTCTGGGGATCTCGGCGGCCAGCTTATTTGTCAATTTGTCCCGATCCAGGGACGAAAGTGTTCATTGAGGTAGTCCCTTGTTCTGTGACTGTTATGAGCCGGAGCCCCATCTTGCTGAAAAGTAAGGTTTAGTCGTTCTGCAACCGGAAGATTATTTATCTCATTTCTTAAAATCTCAAGTATTTCTAAATACCTTTCCATATTCAAATGCCCTTCGTTAAAATGTACTAAGAGGATCCGGTTTTTTACAATCCAGTTGAACGAAAAACGCACTTGATTATTAGTCTTGCGGATACATAAGGGATTCTCCTTGGACCAAATGCGATTATTTTGTCGGTTGTACATACCATTATTGCTGAAGTTTGTCTCGTCTGACCAGATAATATTATTTAGAAAATACTGATCATCTAGGATGAGCCTCTCCATTTCATGGCAGTAAATAAGTCGTCTTTCAGAATCACCCAGCAGTAATTTTTGTACTAATCGCCCTTCAACGTAACTTTTGAATTTGTATTTTTCAGTACACAGTGTATTTTGCTTTTCGAAATTCCGATTACTTCTTCACCTTCCCTCACTGAACTTTTAGGATTTGCCTCAAAGTATATCAAAATGTCGAGTTCATCGTCAGTGTTTATCATTTAGTGCCGCGGTTGTGGTAAGCGATGATCGGAACGTCCAAAATTTAGCAGATTATTAACCAACCGTTTCTAATAAATCGAGATGGTGTATTTCTATCAGGATATCTTTCGCGGTGCCATTGTAAGGCTAATGTTATGTTTTTGTGGTTCAAAAAGTATGCTTCCATTAAATCAAAATTATTTTGATACGCCATGGTTATGTAAAAAATTCACAATACATTGCAAAAATCCTTCAATGAAAATCACAGAAACAAAAGAATAAAAGTTTGAAAATGGAACACATTTTTGAATTATTTCTTTATAATCAGCCAGCTGCATTGCGATGGACAAAATCATTTACGCGTCTTTCGGCTCAGGATATGGCTCGATCTGTTACATACAACCAAGTACCTACTAAATACGTATCTCTTTACTTATCATTTTATCATCCACTTAAATTATAATAGGGAAATGATGCGTACTTCTCAAGTGGGTACATTTATTAGTAATAGGTTCCTACTTATGATAATGTCAGTTGTATGTCCTTACATAATATTAGTGTTGTTTAATTAAAGTGTAATTTGTGGTAATTTATATCGCCAGTTTTTATTGTCACGAACCTGAAGCTCGTAACACTTCTATAAACTAAAACTGAAATCGTAACACACTAATAATTCGGAAGTCAAGGGATCCTTACGAAACGCGAGCGGTGCCAACATTTCAAAATGTATGGTTTTCTCAAATGTCCGATATTATTTTCTATGTTGAGATGAAAATAAAACGATATGTTTCATATCCTGTTGCGTGAAATTGTGGATCATATTCTGTGTTGATGTTTCCAAAACTTTTATTAAAATGTTCATTATACCTACTTCAATTTGGTTTCATTCAATCATTTAGGGCAATGCACATTTAGTTTTCCCAGAAAGATTCATTCTTGTCTTTCCTTAATGTATTTTTGTCTGTTAGTATTATAAGAAGAGTCAACAACCAAATTTAAAAATAAATTCTCATGTAAAAATGATCCAACTTACAGAAAGAAACCCGTTGCATTTCAAAGTTAAAGGAACAACAAAAAAATACGCATACTTAAAAACCTAAACTCCAATTCAATATTGGAGACTCCTACAAGATCTAAAAGTAGCCAGATTTGGTCACATCCCGTGCCAATGGATGCACTCAGGCAAATTGCTGGCCTATTAACAGCCAATTCAATTACGGCGAGAACTTTGTACAGCATCTTGAAGTAACATACATATAAATACGGTTCCAACGTTAGAGAGAATTTAACCTCCTTGTGGCAAGACAATTTCATTTGATAGTGAAAAGAAGCATCTTACGTAAAACGTGAGGGACATAATACATTGTGAAGAAAATGATGTTATCATAAACAAGGTTATTATTGAATTATTAATATTTGTTGCTAAATCTTACTCCTACTAATATTATAAACGTGAAAATTTGTATGGATGGATGGATAGATGGATGTTTGTTACTCTTTCACGCCAAAACTATTGAACGGATTTGGATGAAATTTGGCACACAGATAGCTTATAACCAGGATTAACACAGAATATATTTTATACCGATATTCCCACGGGATCGAAACTTATGCGGGGGAAACCACAGGGCGCAGCTAGTAAATCCATACTTCATAACTGATATAAATAAAAATTCGTTTATGAAGACGGAATGAGGATAATTGTAACCATTATGAAATCTCAAACTGACTGAGATATAATAATATTTTTTCCACGACATAAATATTAGGTATGTTAATTATAATTAGGTATTCATAATTAGGTATGTTATTTGTGCCAAGAGAATAAGAAGAATTCCTCCAGCAATTTCGAACGTAATAATAATAACTGATAAAAACACAAAATAATCACCTTTGTCTATTTACTTGACTTTTAGTATTTAATGACACCAAAATATTCAAAATTCATTCAGAGCATAACTGGAAGCAAAGCCGGAATTCCGTATTCAACGGAATCGCTGAAACTTGTTTTCACAAAATTCAACTGGGGTTTCAGGTCTGAAACAATATTTTGCTTTCATTTAGTACTGTTCGCAGGCATGGCGGGATTAGCAAAATAAATACAGAATATATTAATTCTGCTAGGCGCGACTTATTTTATGTATAGTTTATTTTCCTGTTTGTATAGCGACATTAGTTTAATGAAACATCAGTTAGAAATAGGAAGTGCTCTTATCTTTTTGGACTGAAGTCCTTTAACGCGGCCTACGGCAGCAGTAATGTGGAAAAACAGTCTTGAACCGAAAAAGCGTTATGCGACCCCTCCATGTAACTTTCTCTCTCTCTGTGTGTGTCTCTTTTTATTATATATTATAGAAAGAAACGGAGAGAGTAATCGTTTTCTTGATTTTTGAGACTGCTAAAGCCAATAGCGAGGTCAAAATGAAAATCCAAGATGGCGACCACTTTATGAGAGCTTCTAAAAACTTATACCAGACGGCTCTGTATTAAAAACGCTTATTAAACTCACACTTTCTCTCTCTCTTTGTCTGTATCTTTCTATTATATACGAGCGTGTGTGCGTGCGAGTACCGCGTAAGGGACGTCATTCCTGACGGAGTCCCCCACTAAAATAAGAAGTAGGTATTCAATTTGTATCTTAAATTCACTGATAGAGAACGGACAGACTAAACCGCTAGCTACCGCGCTGGGTTGGTGGTGAAGTTTGAAATTTCGCACAAGAGTTCCTCATAATTAAAACGAAGATGAGCACTTGGGAAGAATTTTAGTAATTTTTTTTATTTCATCCTCCAAAGAGGTTAAATAGGGGGTCAACATTAAGGAAGCTCGTTATTTTTGAAGTTGGAAACGTGGATGTTGGTACTCAGACTTCTGTTTATAAGTAACTAGCTGCGCCCCGCGGTTTCACCCGCATAAGTATCGCTCCCATGGGAATATCGGGATAAACAGTATCCTATCAGGATCAGAATCAGAATCAGAATTTTATTTGTTAAACATAGGTACATTGGGTTCTTGCAATACATATATATATAGGTCGCCATGTTTTGCCATTACAGCATACAAATATTTTAACATAACGATTGTTTAAAATAACAATCATACTCAATTTAATTACAGAATAATTAGTAATATAAAATTAAATTAGGTTTTGAGAAATTATAAAAAAAATACGAAATGTAGACGTTAATCTTGGTTATAAACCATTCTGTGTGCCAAATTTCATCCAAATCCGTTCAGTAGTGTTTGCGTGAAAGACTAACAATCATCCATCCATCCATCCATCCATACAAACTTTCAAGTTTTTAATATTAGTAGGAAGTAGGATAGGATTGTATGATCGTTTTTTGGAAACTGTCTCCTAAGGCTACTATGAAGTTGTCGATGGGAGATCTCATCGACACACGGCTTGTTAATAATAACATTGCTAAACAATAGCCACCAAATTCATAATAACTTTTATACACAGTTGAAATAGAGTTCCAATTATTTCTGTAAAAAGAGACAGGAAACAGGGGCTGCAAAAAAGAGCAAGAAAACATTGATAACAATGCCCAACAGTGATTACGAGAGAATTGCCGTTTCTGTACCGTAACGGTATAGTGGAGCCAATCACGGTGCGTTCTCAGTCATCGAGCCTTGCAAATAAAGCTGGAAACGGCTTGTGACTGACGATTCTAAAACGGTATTTTGTGATATCTTTGTTTAAAACTTTAAGTTAAAGTCAATCGTTTATTTCAATAAGACCATTATAAGATTCTTCTAAATGACAAAACAACAACTTTATTTTTTACAAAGCCTTTAAAGTGGAAATTATTGCGCCAACAAGATTTAGATAGAAGATACAGTCGTACCAGCAAAACGAAGAAGATAAATTTCAAAATTTACAAGAAAAAATAAGGTTTTAACCTGAAGGCCAATTCTCGTAATTTAAAACGTTCAAAATTAAGTCGCAGTCTCATCTCGGCGACAAATAAATGTCAAAAACTTGTCAAAATGAAGGGAAATTAGACGTATTTTTGACAGATTGAGATCAAAGAGAGAGAGACTGAGATCAGACTGTGAACGTTCTTAAAATTACGAGAATTGCCCCTCTGGTTTTCCCTTTCACTAGGTGGTTTGGTAGTTAGTTGCGCTTAACTACATTTCGATTATGTTTTTGCTTGTGTTTTACAAAATGAAAAATGTTTTACAATATTGTAAAAAAAGAAAAAGAATTCTAAGCAAAAATAATAGGTATAACTACTTTTGTACGGTTACGTCTTAAAGAAAATCTAAGCCATAGATATGCAACTATTAATTATTTTCTCAAGTATTAATAATTTTCTTGTCTAATTATTAAACTTTGAACCTTTGTTCCAATCTCGTTCTCAGAATATGCGCCGCTGTTTGAAACAGATGAAAGGAGGAAAGAAGGAAATATTGATATTAGACCCAATGCCATTCACAATAGGGGCTTAATTTTATTGAAACCCTGAAATGGTGTAGAAACGATACGGTTTTATGAGATGTGGTCAGAAGAATGGATCGTATGAACTTTTATTTATCTAGAAATTTCTCTGAGGCTTTTCAGTAAAATAATGTTGTTCGAGTTGAATGGAAGAAATGTAATGGGCGTGTATGTCTAAATAGGGGAACACGGAAGGAAAGGCATAAAAGAGGGGAGGTTAAAACTTAGTAGGGGTGGAAACAAGGCTGTCGGTGATGATAATGAAGATGATGATGAAGCAGTAAACGAGAGGAGTGGATAAGAGGACATTGGTGATATTAATAATACATACACAAATAGGAAGGTTCAGTTTTAAGTTCAAATCAGTGCGACATACCTACGCCAATCAATAGTAATACCTAATCTACCCTTATTAGTAACTTTTTCAGGTGAAAGCAATTTTTTACTTTCTTAACTTATCCAAAGAAAGTGACTGGTCTCCAAATTAAAGATAGGTAAGTAATTTTTTTTTTTTTTAAGCCCGATACAATTTTATACGAAAATAACGATTATCGGACACAATTTCATACGAAAATAGCGATCATTTTGAACCACCAAAGCATTCCCGTTGAGGACATACCGTTCAGGTGTTCACGACCCCTGGAACCCCCTGGAAACGGTTTCAGGCTGTCGTTTGAAAGCCAATATGTCACAGACCGTCCGGCCGGAAATTAAAATATTCTGAAAATTGAAGGTACGTGACGATTTTTCAAGATAAATTCTTTGATGAATCTTTTAGGGTGCCTTTGTGATGATAAATTTGATTCATGCCAGGTCACAGTGACCTCTGAGATACGAGATCCGGAAATTTCCTTTTTGAAATTTACTAAGGCTAGCAAAATCTTTACCTTTTTAGTCCAGGTCGTCGATTCTATAGTAAAATTGAAGCGACAAGCTCTGTATTCATAGTATACAAAAGGCAATCGTCCGAATACTTAATTTCAAATCGCCGTCAAGACTTATGGTGTCCCTGTCACTTTAAGGTGCGACATAAATATTTTTTTTTAAACTTTAGTGGCTTAAGTTGGCATTCCGGTGTACATCAAAGGACAAATAATATGAACTGAAATGAAGTAGCTGTTTGTCATCAGGCCCAAACAAAATCCCACCGCTGCGGTTTTTTTTAAATATCGCAGCATTATGTATGTTAAGATTCCGCCTTTTTGGCCTCGCTAAGGTCTTTTTTTTTGGTTACTTTTAATTTAACTTTATTAATTATAAATGCAAGGAGCATTTAACATTTAAAATCAAGGAGCATTTTTACTATTAGCATTTAAAATCAAGGAACATTTTTACTATTTGTATTTTGTGTGTGCCCCAAATAAAATATTTTTCTTTCTTAACTATTTTGGTACAATTAAGTATACCTAATCTTGCCGTAAATATTGTCACGAAGAAAAAAAATGATTTTTTAATGCAAATAATATTTATTACTTTCACTGTGTGTTAGTTTAATACATAAATATAAAACAATTTAAAATATAAAAAGCTTATTCGAAGTGGTCTCCATTAGCTGCAATACAGTCCTTTAAAAGTTGAGGCCAGTTATCAATAGAAGTACTCTTTCCATGGGAAAATTCTTCACTGCCAATCGTATGGATTGTTGTAGAGACTCCAAATTATCATGGCGTTTAGGGCAAGCCGTACTCTCTAAAACTGACCATAAATCATAATCCAGCGGATTAAGATTGGGACTAGACGACGGCCAGTCTTCAGCTCTGATGAAGTCCGAAACGTTCACTTCCAACCAAGACTGCGTGGACCGAGCTTTATGACCCGGCGCCGAGTCTTGTTGGAAAGACCATATTTGGTTATTGAACATGGTGTTGTTAAGGGGCTTAACTACCTTCTCAAGAATGGTATCTTGATACACTTGTGCCGATGTTTTGATACCTTTTTCACAAAAATATGGCTCAGTCACTCCTTCATAGCTAACACCCCACCAAACCATCACTGAAGTCGGATAATGCCCACGTTGCACTCTGTCGACTAATTGGGAAGCTTCCTTAGAGCTTTGAGCATAAATACGGTCATTTTGTTTGTTAAAATGTTGCTCAATTGTAAAGATTTTCTCATCCGTAAATAAATTTTTTCTGTGACCTCTGCTTTGACCACCTTTTTCGTACGAACACTACGTGGAGGGCCAGATCTTTTCTGTCATAAACAGAGGAGGTCTTATTGTAACTATTAATAGCCCGGTACAAAAACATTTGACTAATACCAAGCGTATGGAGAGTTTTAAAAATTGCATTTGGCTCCATACCAACTTTGTGTAATGCAATCACAACGATTCGGTTCTCTTTATCACACCACTCCATTTTAATATCGCAAAATATTGTACAATGTATTGGCGCCAAAATTAGAAAACTCAATGAACAATCGTATAAAAATGACAGATTCCAAATTCAAATGGAATGTCTTTCTTATTTTTAATTGTAACAGTATTTATGGCCAGAATGTGTATACACGAATATATAAAACCGTCGGCCCTTTACTCAACTCCAAAAAGCTAGCCATTCTTAGCCTTATATAGTTGTAGCACTAACGAATAATAGGAGAATCGGCTAAACCGGTTAATCGTATAAATCATTACCCGAGCATATTCCTAGAAAACAGAAAAAGGCTAAACTTTAGAGCTCCGAAGAGCCGGGTGTCACGCAATACTATAATAACGACAGTTTTTGTTTGCGCATTTCACCTTAATAGTTTTTTTTGCAAACCTATTCCGTGTTAACGTGTTTGTTGTTTTGTCATCGAATAGATTGGTATGAATACTGGATGCTAAATTGATTTTATCGATTTAATATAACCTTTGATTAATCAAGCAGTCTTTCTGTAAGACATTTTTCATTAGTTATCCGACTGCTATAAAAGTTTTATTTGTAATAACTTAATTTTAATGGCAGAGGCTCTCAGTGTAGTAAGTGGATGTCAGCAAAAAGCGTCATCTGCAATTGCACAATTGGTGCAACCTTAAGACGCACACCGCATTATGAGTTTATGGAAAAATAACTTTAATTCCTACACGATAAAGTTCAGTTTACGCTACATCTTCAAAAATTTTTATAACTATTTTAATAGTGCTTGTCACTCTGAAATCAACTTGATATCCATTAAAATAAAGTTGATATTTGTTTAACTTGAAATAACGTCAATTTGAAAAATAAATAAAATTTGAATATATCTATCATATTGCACTAAAGCTCAACAGTCGCTTCGCGAGCATGAAATTATCTTATATACCTTTTAACTTTACAAATTATGAAAAAGAGTAAAATAATATAACATTTTCGTTCAGATTTTCTTCCACTCTTTGGGAAATTTGGACCTCAAAACACATCGTTTGCAACATATTATATTCAAAGACCTCATTATATACAACCGACAAAACCAGAGGAGACAACCAGAAGAGGAACTCAAAGCAGTTTCCACAAACAGGGACAGAACAAAAATCATTTGCCAAAAATTATTCTCGTAATTTAAATACGCGGAACCGGATACAGAACAAAATGTAAAGTAAAATGTAACTTGTAAAAAAAACCGCTTTTCAGGGGAAAGCGTGTCGTTTAGATGTATGAATTACTGTGCAATTTGCTACCAACTTTATATGCCTTTTTAAATAAATTGTTCTGCTGTAGGATTATGTTAGCAGGTATTGTTTAAATTAGCTTGCAAGGGTTGAGTTTTTATAAGTTGATATTAATAATGTTTTTTTTTACATTCGATCTTGAAAGTATATTTGTACTTTTGTTTTTGGTTCAATCAACCTGCCTAGCCAACCCAACTATATTGGGGTCGGCTTCCAGTCTAATGGGATGCAGCTGAATACCAGTATTTTACATGGAGCGACTGGTTGAAGTGAGATTGGTTGTTAGACTTTTGGACTTCTGACTACCCGTTACGACATTCAAAGATCTGCTAATGACAGTCAGGACCAACGACTTAACGTGCTTTGCGAGTCACGGAGTGATCCCAATATATAATGAATGTCAACGATTCACAAACCGACCGCAGCAAGTGTGTCTTAAACTCCGACCGACCCGTATGTCTGGAATTATTTAGCCTCGAGGCTTGGATACAAATAATAATTAAATAATGAAGTAATTTGAGTGTTCCTTTTTGCAATTGACGTTTTATGTGACAAATGTCATGGTTTTTATTTGTGTTTAGCTTGTAGGTATATAATTTTGGTATACCTTTGCTTGTAAATGGATAATTAAATGATTGCGTAAATACAATTACCAACTACCTAATGTAACAAATGGTTCTCTACATTAGTTGTTAATTGTATTTCCTAACTTCCTAATTTCTAAATTCATAATTCTAATGTATTTTGAACTCACTGAACTGCAATTTCATAAAATAGCCTAAACGTAGTTTGATTCTCAATAATTTGGGACACATAACATCAAAATACTGATTAATGGTTGCATTACGTTCCGTGGCTGAATAGACAGATATTTGAATTTGACATAATTTTGTTTACCGATATTCTAGAATTTAATTTAAACACGGGATAATAATTTTGCGACGTGATAAACTCAAACTCAAATCATTTATTTCAATTAAACCATTTACAAGCACTTTTGAATTGTTAAAATTAAATAGTCGGTCAGTTAGTCAAAAAGTTGAAGCTAGTTGCCGATTCCAAAACGTAGATCTCTATGGAGAAGAACGGGCAAGAAGCTCCAAGGACACTCTTTTAAACCAAGATATTATTACAAAATCCTGGGTACATTATTCTTATTGCTTCTATATGTGAGAACAATGTAAAAAAAAAACAAATAAAGAAACAATTTAAAATATAAAATTTAAAATAAGCCCTGGCAATTAAGAGATGATCAGTCTCAACCGACAACGCCCGTTCACAAACATGACGCGTGGATCAGCACCACCCAGCTCAACCATTTTGTAGGGAAAGGGATATTAATTAATCTAGGCACGTTCTAGGTTTAAATTCAAATGGGCTATTTCTGCGCTGTAAATCGATAAAGGATACGTACCAAACATTTCTTTGTCTATCATCAATTATTTGTTTGCTTTTCCTTCTATTCACGCATCATGTACAGTCCTCAAAGGAGATAATTAACCAGGGTCGTCGGATATAGTTAAAGTTTAGTAAGAAACCGATGGATGTTATCGAATGAAATTTAATTCGATAAATAAATTGTTTGTGTTCTATTAACTAAATAAATAAATTAAATTTTATTCGAAAAAATCCATCGGTTTCTTACAAAACTTCAACTATATCCGACGACCCTGGTTACTTATCTCTTTTGGTGACCGTACATGCCATTAGGCAGATTAATAGGACTTTTAAAATGGGTTAAATAGGCAAATAAGGTTGTTTGCCGCACCTACCATGCCTGAAAGAAAAAACCAATGATACAAGTAATGGTTTTCTCACAACCACAAAGACATAAGTAGAACGGATAAAATATAGACCTTATAAGTAATTCTTAATGACTAAAACCGAATCATCGATCGACTCAAATGAGCGCAACGGTCACAGCGCGTCACACGTCTCCGTGAATGCCGGGTTCAGACGCACGCGATCGCCGCATAACTTACAAGTTATGGGACGTCCGTGACAAGTGTCACTTGATTTATTTCGGCCCGGTGCCACTGACGATAGTTAATTAGTGGTTACGCTGTACTGCAAGGTTTTGGGTTAATAATTTTTGTGTAAATTAGTAGAGGGGCCCGTGGCTAAATAATAACAGCCGCACAGGTCGATCGATCAGGTTAAGCTACGCTTGCTGCGGTTGGTCTGTGGATGAGTGACCATCTTTACAAACCGAGACCCCTCCGTGCCTCGGAAAGCACGTTAAGCCGTTGGTCCAGAATAACATTCGTGGATCTTTGACAGTCATTACGGGTAGTCAGAAGCCTGAAAGTCCGACAACAAGGCTTAGCAAGGGGTATCGTATTATCCAGTGACTGGGTTATGGGGGCAGTTCCTCCATGTAAAATACTGGTATTCAGCTGCATCCGGATAGACTGGATGCCGACCTCAACATAGTTGGGAAAAGGCAAGGCAGATGATGAATTTTTGTGTAAATTATTTAACTTTATTCCAGATTTTTGAGCATAATATTATTTAAAAGTATGGAAGATCCTTCATACATAATTATAATAACGCATTTTAAAAAGATTGAAGTTTCAGCTAATTTAATGATTAACAAGCGGAAGTAATCACAAAATCGAGACAGGTCGGGTGTTTTCTAATGATTTGAAAGGCAACAAAGAAATGCCTCAAGATCTATAACGAACCATAAAACAACTAATACAACCTAGCCGTGAGGTATAACATCATGTCTGAAAACTGAATATTATTGAGCGTAAATTAAAAATAGTAACTCGCTGTTTGTGCAACCGGACAGTAGTTTTGAAATCGCTTTTCGAGCTTTTTTTTTCCATTCGTATGCGCAGTTATAGTTTAGTGCATTCATCATTATTTTCAATAGGCACGCGATATTCCATACAATTCCGTTGCTTGCAATATCGCCTTGATTTTCCATTGATGAAAGAGTTCTTGCTTTTGTTTTTTGAGTCACCATTTCAGCATTGGTTTCTGGCTGTTTTTTACATTTCTATGGTTTCTGGTATTGTTATACCTTGGCCATTAGGTAATCGTTTTTTGACAGCTGTCTTAGAACGAATTATTTCAGATTACGTAAAAGTTAACTTTGAAATGCGTAATAATATAAATATATAAACTGCCTTATCTTATTGATTTATCCTATTTATGGCTTCTTACAGACATTATAATACCGTAAATGTATCAATCAATGTATTGTATGTTGCTGCAACCACTAGTTCGATCTGTCAAAAAAACAGTTTACCTAATGGAATTGTTTCTCTATTCTATTGTGCTAATGGTTTGATAGGTGTCACATCACTTTTAGACAGTACACAGTGGACAACCATAGAACAATTTGTGTTGCGTCAAAACAGGTTTTTAATGGCTTTTCACTTTGTGAGTCATCATAGATTTCATAAAGCAAAACTACAGCCTGTCTTATGGATAGTCCGGAGTCAGTCTGCGTACAACGTATGTAACAACAGATCTAAACAAACAGTATGTCCCAAAAACTTCACAGGAGCTCTACGCTCTACGGACAGACTTTTGAAAAAAATACGCAAAAGCCTGTGTTTGGCGAAGGCTCAGGCGTCGTATTTATTTATGAAAATTGAGCCTAATCCGTATTTGCACAGGCCAGGCATAGCAAACATCTATCGTTGCAAAAATGAATATTTCATTCACGGAAGTGCCGGTGCAATACTATTGGGACTTTAGAATTTTTAGACGAATGTTTTTCTGCCCAGAGCGGGAGCTGGCCCAAAAGTGGGACCAGTTCTCACTATCATCATCATCATCACCTGATAGCAGTCCACTGCTGGATATAGGCCTCTCCTATTGCATGCCATTCAACTCGATTTTCGGAAACTCTCATCCAGCTGCTATCAGCCATCCTGTAAAGATCGTCACTTCAACTAGCCTGAGAGCGTCCTACCTTGCGTTTACCGATTTGTTCCCACTTTATTGAACATTATAATTATGCTGATTATGCATATACATATTTATGTTTGCAATAATACATATTCTGCCCAGTTTCCTTTCTATAATAAGCATCCATGTCAATAAAATTGACTTACTTGTCAAATTGGATACACTGAACGATAAAAATTGTTTTGTGATTATTTAATGCTCTACCAAGTAAAGATCGATTTTACAACAGAAAACAATTCAAATTGGTTGGTGTAACTAACCGATTTATCTTATTACCTTTGTATAAATACATCTACAGGGCCAATCAAAAATTGAGTAAGCTTTTGGAATCCGACGGCGAACGCAAGATGTTTAAGCTACTCGTCCTTTTTGTCTGCATAGTAAGCCTGGCTGGAATCAATTGTCAGTACGACGAATACCATGACCGGGAAGGTACTGTACCTCTCAGACGAAGCGCCCAAGGACTGTATCAAAGAGTTGGTCACGGGGATCCTCGTGACCCTACGGCATCAATTAAAACTATCAGTGCCAGGAGAGATGTTTATGGTTGGCCAAAAGGGAAATAGGAAAAGGCAGAGACGTCACAACCTGTAGAGTTTCTGTGATATTACTAAAACGCATCTAAAGCAGGTACATCTTTAAATAAATTAATTTTAAATAATACCTATAGTTTTTATTTACGCAGATCCCACGCGTTTAGTGTTAAAATTAGATGTTTTCGAGTAACGTCATGAATATAGTTCAAAACCCTAAAAGTACCAACAATCCATCCATATAAGTTTTAAGAATCTTATTTTCTAATAACCATACACCTATTCATTGCTGTACTGTTTATTTAATTATTCAGAGAACAAATTCCATACTAAAATAATTAATTTCATCCATGAACGGTTAGACCTAATACTACATTCCATAAGCTAAAATAAGATTTATTTTTTCTGTAATAATAAGAAATAAAGTTCTTAGTAATTGATTACAATCTAGCTTAATAGACTAACATAAGTAATTTAACTCTAACTTAATAGTCAAAATCAGATTCTAGCAAAACTTTTTGACCGAATATTTCTTCAACTCCAATCCGTATTTGTATCGTGAATCCGTCGGCGTTCATTTGTATTTTGATCTCTCCGATTTCAGCTCGGCTGTAGTTATTACGCTACATTGCATCGTTACAGATTTCTGAAAGAAATTCCTACTAAAATTTCAGAAAGCCATTCCTACTGTTACTGTGTTACGAAATTATACCCCGGACTATGACTGTGTTAATGAGACTCTAGAGCACAAGACCATAAAATAAATTGCCTACTCATTATGGAATGGACTCTTAAAGAAATAACAGTGCTTTGCCTATTCCACATAACCATTAAAACACGTTAGCGTACAAAAATACGGTCTGCTAGTAAATAAAAAACTTCTTTTAATTATCTTCAACCCGTCCAAAAGCTTTAGTTTGATATCCTCCAAATAGGTCTTATAACAGTCACACAACTATCACACGACGATAGCACCAAGTTTGCCCACAATACCAGACCGGGTTAAAATGGGAACGCTATACAATATAATAGCAAGCTCGCTTCATATCTGGCAGAGCTCCAGAGCCATTATAAAACTTTCTGCACGGCTAAGTAGTATACTAATAAAATATTCAGCTACGTTGAAATTGTACGGCGAAAAGGACGTTCTGTGATTGATTGGATTT
Organism: Apamea epomidion; assembly: GCA_947507525.1. NCBI lineage: Eukaryota > Metazoa > Arthropoda > Insecta > Lepidoptera > Noctuidae > Apamea > Apamea epomidion. The sequence continues at coordinate 1,608,091 of OX382226.1, forward strand.
TCTCTAGCTCTGGTGGAGGGTCGGGTCGAGTTAGTATTAGGTATGTAGATATTTACAAATTAGGTTTTTTATCATGATTGATGACATATTCTTCCACATCTTTAGCCAACCCAACCCCTAGCAAAACAGTTCTTACTGCCAATTTAGTACCACGCGGTTGCTACGCTCCATATTTCAGAAACCTTCAAAAAAAGTTGACCGTCACGGGATGTCCGATGTGAAACAAAATTGATGGCAAAACAAAAAACAAGTGACGGCGAAAAGGGGACATGGCGGCATAAGAAAGCATCATGCCGTTTGCCGGCACTCCCTAGGCGTGCCTTTAGATGTTCCACATTTAAAAAAAACAAAAGAGAACGAAACAAAACAGTACCCTACTAATCAGACATGAAATTCTCGAAGCGAGATCTCCAACACTACCCACTGTTTACCCAACGCAATTGTTTGGGGGACCAAATTCAGTAAACATCGGAAATCAATTAGGACCTCCCAAACTAGTTGGAAGTGAGGTCACGCTAGAATTTACTTAGTATTGTTTGTTCTACGGGTTTAATATGGGCTGAAGTTGCATATATGACACTATCTACCAACATTTTCTCGTTTACATTAGGTATTCATTTGTTTATCGATAGCTCCTATAAGTACCTATAACATGATGAGTTGACTTGACTAAGATGATATAAATACAATAGTAACCTAATTTGATTATAATATTAGTATAAAATACGCAGCAGTTACATATAAAAAAAATACATTATTTGATTGACTTTAAAGAGTAATATAATATCATATTTTGCACTGAACCATACCTCCAGAAACATAACTAGAGATTTCTCAACAAATCTTCTAATAAAATTTCCACTTCCACAAACATATAGTGGAACCATCTCTCCAAATAAACTAATCAACAATCAATGCCTGATAAACGTAATACAGAAATCACGCACCCTCCGTAGTCAGGTCGAAGATATCTCGACGATTCGTTTGCTCAAGAAATTGAGTCAATGAAGAATGCAAAAATACCTACACAGTCTCAAACTACTTGTGGAGAAGAGAATAAAGTCGCAGATTATTTGGCTGAGGTGCATGAGTTGTTGGTGATGTTCTATGGCGCCCAATAGGCTGGGCTACAGCGTACACACGATACGGGAACATCGCCGTCACGTTGTTGCGTGCAAACAGCTAAATTACAAAAAAGTTCGCTACTCTGTATGTGCCGGCAAAACAAGAAGGATTGGTTGTTGCATCGGAAAATCGGGGAGAATACTTTTTAATAGTATTCATTTAGACAATTTTGTTTCGTCGCTTTTCAGAACAAAGTATTTTTCTCTTATGGTGAAGGAAAATTTCGTGAAGATGGGATCACACCTATCGTTCCCAAAGGAGTATGCAGAGGTGCATTAATAGTACACCCACATTTCGCCTGTAAATGATAAATTATTTTATTTCTGTAAGTAGGTTTGTACAAACACTTTTACACGTCAAATCATATTTTAAAAACTAGATGAGGAAGGCGTTTCCTGTCTGACTACTCTGAGTAGAAAGGCCGAAACAAACTCAGAGGTCAGTCTCTTTTAAAGTCCAGACATATTTTTGGTCACATCATGTGAACACCATACCAATAATATCAAATTTTTGTGTTAATAGGTATGGAATATAAGTATTATCAAGCAAGGTCATTCAATGTTTATTCCTTCTGTGTGACAGAAAATAAATTACTGTGGAACAATTGGTAATAGTGGCGACTCTTGATCCCAGGCCTCAATCTAGCAGTGGGAAGAAATGTTTCAAAGTCAAAGTCAAATCTTTTATTTTAAATAGGCACATAAAAGGTACTTTAAAAACGTCAAAAATTAAATTAAAATAAAATTGATTCTAGTCGCCAACTAGTTTATTTATTAAGGTACACCAACAGCTTCTATGTATTATCTTAATAGTTATCAATAGTTTCGTTCTTACACAGTCGCCAATTATAGGTTTACCAGCAATCTCAGAAATAAGTGATCACACATAATATTATCAAAACTAAAGGCTAGAACTTAAAAATTAAGGCAAAATACTTCTTAAACTTAAGAAGTTTCTTAAATGTTGATGATGTAGCGGTATCTACAACGCCACATGCGAACAACGCGTCATACTGACGTCACGCAAATCCTGCATCTCACAAGTAGAGGTTACCGCGCAATTAGCATAGATACAATTTCCTAACATCAATCGTTGGGCAATGGCCCGCCAGACACAACACTCGTCTGGTCGGAGGATCCTTCTTTTTCTATGGAGGGTGAGTGAACTTTACACGCTGTTCCTCACCCCTCTATAATGATGATGACTTAATAATAAAGACATTCACTACTCATACTCAAATTAAGCAATACCAGAACACGGTACTCGCCTAAGTATGACTATATGTGGAACTAAGCACCTTCAGTATATACCATAGTTTAGTAGGCTATTGCATCGTCTCGAAATCCCATGTGTATCCCAAACATTGTGTAGGATACGTCTTTGAATCCTTGGATTACGTATAGAAATACTCTCGTACGTACAATGATTGATGATGGTATTAGGTCTTCAGATTATAATACTGTACGATAAGCTGTGTATTCTAAGTCTTGTAGATTCCATGTGTGAGGTGCATTGAAATAGCCTATGCGAGTGACTTAAATGCATAATTGAGACTACTTTTCACCTTTATGATCTTAGTGATAAGGTTGAAAATGATCAACAGCCACTGTGCGCGCCTGTATGTACGTATTCGCATCATGTGGACAGGCTATTTACACAGGGTATTTTTACCATAGCATGAACTATTTAAGATCTATATAATAATAGGGGTTAAAGGATGAAATTGCCGTTTTATTGTAATAGGTACTTCGAATTGACATAGAACCTTCATGGTTTGAGATTTTTGAGTGAAAGTTTTTTCACATGGTACCTATGAAGTTCTTCTTTTAAAAAATGTGCAACTTTCGATTATCGACTTTCAGTTGTTTTTTTTATTCAGCTTAGACAAGAAAGATGGATACTTCGAAAATTCGAGTTATTTTTTAATACGAGTTCCGATGCGGAACTAACGCGGCAGAAACAGCTCGCAATATCAATGTTACGTTTGGAGAGGGGACTGCTAATGAACGCACCGTGCGATTTTGGTTTAAACGCTTTGGTGATGGAAACTTTGATTTGAAGAACGAACCACGTGGAAGACCGCCCACACAGGTGAATAACAATGAATGGAAAGAGATGGTGGAAGCTGATCCGAGCCAAACTACCCAGGAATTAGCGGCATGGTTTAACGTTACCTTACCAACAATATTGACTCATTTGCGTCAAATCAATAAAATAAAAAAATATGAGAAATGGGTGCCTCATGATTTGACTGATCTGCAGAAAGAAACGCGTGTTGAAACTTGTGTTGCCTTGTTGAATCGATACAGAAATAAAGGAATATTAGATCGAATTGTGACATATGATGAAAAGTGGATTCTTTACGATAACCGTAAGCGAAAAATGCAATGGCTGACCCCAGGTCAAACGCCGCAACAGTGTCCTAAAGCAAAGCTTACCAATAAAAAGGTAATGGTAACTGTTTAGTGGTCTCAGCATGGTGTTATTTACTATAGCTTTCCCGATCTGGTCAAGCAATAACGGCAGATGTCTACTGTGCCAAACTCTGAACAATGATAGCAAAACTAGCAGTGCAACACTCGACCCGACCTCGCCCCGACTCATAAATCGATCTTCACCATTATTGCTCCATGATAACGCGAGACCTCATACAGCACGAGAAACCGTTTTAACTCTACAGGAACTGCAATTAGAAACCATTCGTTACCCTCCGTATTCGCCAGACCTTGCTCCAACGGACTACCATTTTTTTTTGTGATTTGGACAATTTTCTACGTGATAAAAAGTTTTCTTCTCAGGAGGCAGTACAAAATGCTTTCACACAGTTTGTCGAATCTAGATCACGAGAGTTCTATCGCAAAACTATAAGTGACCTTCCTATTAGATGGCAGCAATGTAAAGATAATAATGGTAATTATTTTGATTACATACATATGTTAAATTACAAGTTCATGCTTTAACCCCTAATATATGGCTGATCTTTGCGTTATGCTCGTGAACGGGTGCTGGTTGTGGTGGCAGGTCGTCTTGCTAACCATGGTTTTGTTATTGCTATTAGTAATTACTCAATTGTTTAGTGATTTTATTTCGAAGGTCCCAGTTTATCATTAAAATTTGTGGCTTCAAGCTGCTATGCTACAGCATTGCATATGTGAGCGGGCACGCCCTTTATGCCTGAAAGCTTTTATTCAAGTATTCTGTTTAAGTTGTTGCTATTCATTTCTGCTTGAGTATAGTTTTCAATGTTTTTGTAGGTATATCGGCTTGGGTCGTGGAATTGTGCTAGCCGACATATGGCCACAGAATAACTAATAGTTCTAACGTATATGGCAAAGTATTTAATTTGTTGTTTCATATTACTTACTATTGTTTACAATTAAGTACTTCTAACTGTATAGACAGTTGTGCTGCTGGGGAGTTTACTGCTCCACTTTTTCTTCCCAGCCAAAGCAAACGTTTTGGTGAAGGGCGGGCGTGTTAGGGGATTGTCTTATGTAATTTTGACGTTCAAAAAGTGCTGATTCTCAGCCTAGTTTGAATAAATGACTTTTGAATCTATAATATCACAACGTAACATACGTACGTCAAATAATAACGATTACGTACTTGTTATTATTTGACTAGGCCATAATTGTGTAATTGTAATTTGAAATAACGCTTTTTTTGGTTTGACGATAGTTAGCGCCATTTTTGACGTATACGCGCCCGTTAAGTGGACACGAAACCACCCGTCGTAAACGGTCATGTCGATACAAGAGAAGAGAACCAACTAATTTAAATTTGTGTGTAAATGATCAGAGGGGCAAATCTCGTAATTATAAGGCTTTGACTGCAACCGCGGTCACCGGTGACCACCAACAATAGATTTTCTATTGTGTCTGTTGTCTGGCAGTCAACGTGTTTAGAACGTTCACAGTCTGATCTAAGTGTCAATCTGTCAAAAATACCTCTAGTTTCGCTATATTTTGACAAGTTTTTGACATTTATTTGTCGCCGAGATGAGACTGCCACTAGATTTTGAACGTTTAAAATTACGAGAATTGGCTTTCTGGTGTGTTACAGATCAGGAGGCTAATTCTCGTAATTTAAAACGTTCAAAATCTAGTCGCATTCTCATCTCGGCAGTTAGAGGTATTTTTGATAGATTGAGACTGAGATCAGACTGTGAACGTGCTTAAAGTTACGAGAATTGCCCCTCTGAGTGTGAACGTTCTTAAAATTACGAGAATTACCCCTCAGGTTTAACAAGAGATCAAGCGTCACACAAAGTGTCAAGTGATTTTAAACCACGATTAGTGGGACTATTAGGTAACTTTTACCTTGACTTGCCATGCACTTAAACTGCCTTGCAGATGATAACGGACACAGGTGTGACTGTATCTTCAAATGGTGTCCAGCTGACTGAAATGTCCGAAATGCTTTCAGCCGTCGGATGGAGCATGATGGAGCTAAGTAGTTCACTAGACGTTGCATTTGACAGCTGACAAGTGGCGTTAGCCACTAGTGTTAAAACCTTAATGAGTACATGCACTTAGTACCTGGATCATAAAGTAGGTTTAGAGCGGTGAATAAAGTGAAACCACGAAAAAACTCCAAATCGTTATTGTTTTTAGAGGTTTGTTATTTTTATATCCTCTCCTCGTAAGCAAGCACTACTGCTGAGCCCGGTCCAGGTCCTGTCTGGTCCCGGGTTCGATTCCCAGGTCGGACAAAGTGTTTTTGGGTTTTTTCATCAGCAAATTCCTCAGTAGCAGTCCGGTGTCTGACTTTGTGTCCGGTGGATGGCAGTAGGTTAAACATAGCTGACGACATGTGGGTGTACTATAACCTAGCCCTTCTGGGATTACAGGCGTTATGTCATGTGTGTATAATATTCTATATTCTGGATAAGTACCAGTATCCCAGTATCCTCTCCGTGCCTCGGAAAGAACGTTAAACCGTTGGTCCCGGCTGTCATTCGTGGATCTTTGATAGTCGTTACGGGTGGTCAGAATCCCGAAATTAATAACCAGTCTTACCAAGGGGTATCGTATTACCCAGTGACTGGGTTATGGAGGTCAGATAGACAGTCACTTCATGTAAAATACTGGTATTCAGCCGCATCCGGTTAGACTGGAAGCCTCAACATAGAATAGTTGGGAAAAGGCTAGGCAGATGATGAGCTATGTACAACTACAATCTGTCAAAATTCTTTAATAGATTTTGAACTTTATCGCTAAAGCATTAAGGTTCAAGGTTGATTGGGAAAATTTGACAGTTTCGGGTAGCTTGACCTTCTGGCGTCTGTACCAGTACGAAAATGTAAACATTTATATCTGTAACTTTTATGGTGTATACAATAGAGAGTATTCTTTCTATATACAGGCTGATTTTTTAAAGACCAGCCAAATTTAAGGATGTGGTACAGACCATCAAACTGAACAACTTTCTTCATGGGACAAATAGCGTAATCGCGAAAATTTTATCAACTGTCCCATAGAAAACTTCAATACTTACTCGACCTAAATGTATGGGACGGCTGAATTTTTATTCGCGATTACGATGTTGGTCCCATGGAGAAAGTTGTTCAGTTTGATGGTCTGTACCACATCCTTAAATTTGGATGGTCTTTAAAAAATCACCCTGAATATATACAAAAAACAAATCCTTATCCTACCAAGCCACAAAACGGGATAAAATGGTCAGCAACAAAAAATAACCCCAAAATGCTACAAAGAACAAAAATGTAGGACATTAGCACAAAATAGTGGGCAGTGTTGACCGATGCGATGCACAGTTTTTGTAATTACAACTCGTCGGAAAAGTTCGCGTGAGTTTTAATAGCCACATGCGAAAAGTTAAATGAAGCCATCACACGAATTTTATTTAAAAAAATCTCGTCTGAAAATTTTAATTGTACAACTTTTTTTTGGGGTGAATTGTACCCCATTTGATGTATGCAGGATGTGAGTTGGAATTATGAGATTTTTGTGAGATTTTCTCGCTGTTATTGAGAGTGAAAGCTTTCTTTACTGTGGGGTCGGGCTGCTGACATTGAATCCATTTTTATTTTGCAAAAGAGAGGTGTCAGAGCCATTTACAATCTACGTCGCCGCGAATCTCTTAGGGAACTATTTAAAAGGGTTAATATTATGACGGTACCTTGCCAATTCATTTATGAAAATATTATGTATGTAAGAAAAAATCAACATCTTTTTAATAAAATAAGTGATAGACATAATTTTAATACTAGAAATAAAGATAAATTAGATCAACCTTTTTTCAGATTATCTAAAGTACATACATCTTTTATGGGGTACTGTGTTAAATGTTACAACAAAATACCTTGTGAAATATTGCAATTAAATGAAAGGAAATTTAAAACTTATATTAAAATTACACTTTGTAAGCAAGGATATTACAAATTAGAGGATTATATCCAAGATAAGAATGCTTGGAAACATGCTGGTCTTGCTCCATAGGACAATCTCTAGAGTCTAGACAAAGTCAAACTGGTTGCTAATGTAATTGTATAATTTATTCTTTTTTTTTTTTCTTTGACATTGATTATATTCTGTAATTACTTGAGGTCACACCAGGACTTATTACTCCTTATTTATTTATGAAAATCGTCTACGTTTGGAATGTTTGTGAATATGTGAGCACCATGTATCTATCACATAGTTGATCTATATGTCATGGTTACATTTATCCATTTTAATTCTTTTACCTATTGTGGTATAGTAATTTTATTTTTGGGTGCATCGTCTTCACATATAATTATATAAATAATGTATGCAATATATTGTAAAACATTTTAAAACAGTAACGGTGCAGTTTCTTGCCCATTCTTCTCCATACGAAAACTACCTTTTGGAAGGGGCGACTAGAATCAATTTTATTTTTATTTTATTTTTGACGTTCAAAAGTGCCTTTTATGTGCCTATTTGAAATAAATGATTTGACTTTGACTTTGACTTTGGAATGTAAAACGTGTATTAGCGTGTAGCTGTTGTCTTTTTTCTTTGGCTTATTAATATTTATAGAATGAAAAGATTATTTCTGGAAAAAACATTTCACTTTTTTAATATTTGTATTTTGTGTTTCATGGACTGATGGCAAATACGTTTTATTCTTTATTTCTGCCCCTGACTACAATCACTGCCTACTGAATTTGAACCAGAAAAAACAAAATAAAAATATTTTATTTCATATAAACCAACATGGGCACTTATGAAACTTCAGAAGCTATGTGCACGATTCCAAGTGGTCGTTTCCTATGGAGAAGAGCCGGCAAGAAACTCCAGGGTTACTATTTTAAAAATAATTGGCTTTTACAATATTTTCAAATTACAGTAGGTATGGGAGGACAGCGTAGGCCTGTCAACAAGTACCAGGTACTTGATAAAATAAAAAAATACTCTACATATCTAAAGTCTACAAGGCCTACAAAGTCCTCACATTTACAAAATATAGAAGAATTCATCAAAAGGACAGATAAAATATAAAAACCTATTAAAACCAAGTGACATGACTGCCATTACAACCACTAATAAAGAGTTGAAACTAGAATTGTCTGTATATAATGTCAAATAATAAAATGATTATGTCAAAAAAGTATGTAAAAAATAAATAAACATCGTAATTTAAACAAAAAAAAAAAATTGAGAGCAGTTAACCCGGCTCCAATGACGCTGGGTCATACTGACCCGAGGCGACTTAATTCTGTCATTATTCTTTTTTACGCTGATAGTGCAATTTTAGCGTTTGTGTAGCTGGAGATACGACCTCCTTCTACCGGAACCGCTGGTATGCTAAGTGCAACGCCGCATACACAGCGAGATATACGTGCATCAACTCAAAACGGGTTAATATGACCCAGCGCCATCGCTGGCGTAGTATTTTTGTGACATACTTTTATTAAGTCATTTAGTATTTGTTGTCAATTCACCTTGTTCTTTTTTAAGTTTTTGTTAAATATGGCACTGATAGACCACCCTGAGAGAATATTTGCGATGTAAAAAGAGTCGGGGTCTGACGAAGAAGGGTCAAATGGTGCTTCGACAGTTGCGCGAAAGAATCGCAGGTTTTACGAGTGACCCCACCTAGGAATCTTCGGGGGAGGTCCCCCGAAGGTTCCAGGAACTCACAAAAGATGTCAAATATGTCGGTCTCAAAGAGATATGAGGACATTTAATACTTGTAATGCATGCCAGATTGACATGTGCCCAGATCATTTGATTCCGTACTGCAATAATAGCAGTAGTTCTATGACTCTGAATGACGAAGCAGAAGACTGATTTGTTACTATTATTATATAGAAGTTTGTTTGTTCTCTATTTTATTATGTAGGCACGATTATTAATTTATATTATTATTTAGAAAAATGTACAAAACTTAAAAAAAAATTAATGTTATGTTTTCAGAGTTGATATTGCATGCGCTGTTAAGAAAGCTATTAGAAGTTTCATCATCTGCCTGCCTTTTCCCAACTATGTTGGGGTCGGCTTCCAGTCTAACCGGATGCAGCTGAATACCAGTATTTTACATGGAGCGACTGCCTATCTGACCTCCACAACCCTCACTCGGTTGTGGAGGTCAGATAGGCATTCGCTGGGTAATACGATACTCCTTGGTTAGACTGGTTGTCAGAATTTCGGGCTACTGACGACCCGTAACGACTGTCAAAGATCCACGAATGACAGCCGGGGCCAACGGCTTAACGTGCTTTCTGAGGCACGGAGGGGTCTTGGTTTGTGAAAATGGTCACCCATCCACGGACCAACCGCGGCAAACGTAGCTTAACCTGATCGATCGACCCGTGCGGCTGTTATTACTTAACCACAAGTCCCTCAAAGCTAGTAAAAGTTTGAACTATAAAATATTTGGATTTATTTCTTTTTACTACATATGCAAAAAACTCTTGAATAATAAATAATTATTAAAATTTAGACAACTTCTTAAACATGACAATTACTCGATAAAATCTGGGTCATGATGACCCGGTGTCATCGACAGCGTAATTATGTTCACGTCATTTGCCCCGGGTTAATAGACATTTACGTAGTTATGCCGTTAATGAGGTGCCAGGGAAGCCACGTGTGCAGAAGAAATCATTGCCAAACTACCTTGTCTTCAACGTAGTCTTTAATCTTATAATATCTTCTCAATTCTCAATTCTTTATTGCGTACCATAATGTATATACATAGTAGGAAATAATTAAATTAGTCACAATTTCGGACCCTGTCGGGCACAGCATAGATCAAGTAGCAGAGAGGAGGAAGAACGCTGGGTTTTTTAATGTAGTGAATTTTATTATTAGTTAAGTAGTTAGGAAGTTATACTGTTTTATTAATACAGAATTGAACTTAATTATATGCATTATTTTTTTAGTAATATTTGAAATTTTTTATTCTTATTTTTATTTGTTACGTGATTAATATTTATGATCCATAAGGTACGTTCGTTATTGGACGCTTCATATTTATTTAAACATTTAATTTCCGTCTTAAGAGTTGGTAGGCGTATCTATAATCGAGTATTTGTGATAATTATGAAGTTGTTTATAATTTATCGTTAATCGTTATCGTTAATCGTTTATTTGCATGAAAATGGTGCTTACAGATGTCATAATACAATAATTCATAGTACTTCATATTTCGCCTACTAAATTCAGCATGCAAAATTTTGGATGTGCTTTGATTCATAGTTATTGAATGTATTCATTAAAATTTGTTAGAAAATGTCAATGAAAAAAAGAAATTACAAATGTCAAAATAAGAATACAGGCAAGTCAAAATTAATAAAATTACAGGAATGTCAAAATTGATTAAATTACAGAAATGTCGAAATTAATTGAATTACAAAAATGTAAAAATTAATTAAATTACATCCTTATACTTATAATTTTCATTTAAGAATTCGCTTATACTTATCTTATCTTATCAATAGAAAACGCGTTAACCTATAAAAGCCCATTCAATAAGACAAGTAATTGAACAATTATTTATCATTTCAATTATCTCGCTCGTCTTCAGAAAAAAACCGTATTATTTTTGTCGCTTACATCGCTGTGCACGGGAGCGTAAAAGGGCCGAGTAACCAACGGACCTTAAAGAATGCTGGAAAAACAATCCCTATCCACGACTCTTTGTAATGTGCCCAAATTTCTGCAAACGAAAGGACCATTATTATGTCGTTGTATTTTTATGCTTACCTACCTACATACTTGGTACTATTTTTACAAGGTTGTACGGAACGCAGAGTAGTAGTGGCCAGTGGTCACGCCCGCCACACTTACAAGTTGTAGCTCGTGGGTTCGAACCCAAGCAGGGCAATAATTTACTTTTTCTAAATTATTTCATCACCAGTGCTCTCAAAACGACGAAGGCAAACATCGTGAGAAACCGGCATTTCTTACAACAAAAAATTCGAAGACATGTGACATCAGCCAACCCGCCATGGGGCTGCGTGGTGGATTGCGGCCCACTTCCTCTCACCGAGAGGTGGCCTGTGTCCCAGCGGTGGGAATATTATAGGCTGATTATGTACGGAACGCTTCATAGGTTATGCATTTATTACATAACACGACATCACGGCTATAATCCTCGAAGGGTTGGGCAGAGATATTTTACTATGTATAGGTATTATGAATGCGATAGTGGAGTTTTTGGTATCAACGCACACTGATCATGTATCAATTTACTGTGAAAAACTTTGGTAATGTTACTATCCATTCGCAAGCAGAAAAGTACACTACGTCTTTGTTTCTTATAAAAAGATACTCGTAGTATCAGTGTGTTCCATAAAATTTATCACAATAAAGACTGAGGTATTGAAATCATTAATCCCCACAGCAACAAGAACCATTAACAGACACATAATTACCAAAAACGATTAAATCATCCAGATAGAGCAAAACAGGATTCTGTAATTTGGGAGACAATTGGCTGTCACTGGCTAACTTTGCCAATGACGACTAGCAATCAATCTTTTTCAGAACGAATCCCTTAACAGCCCAATGAATAGCTTCTGGGTTTCAGAGAGACATTAGAACTATTCAGTAATTCCACATCGGATTTGTTAACATCTATCTGTCTTGTAAAGGATAGATTTATAGATCGAGTGAGGACAATGAAATATTTGGCCCTTTTTGGAAATGGGTTGGATGTTTCTTAACATAAAATAGGTCTCCTTACATTGGCACATCTAGTTTGATTTTTTCCATGAAATAAGGATTAGGTCAAGGTCACCTACATTCTGTTAGACCAGGGCCCTAATTCACTATGACCACTTAACGATTCCTTACTCGAAACTACGTCAATTCCTCAGCTAAGCCCGCCATTCTCGCGTTCATTTGGCGGTATTTCGTTCATTGTGTCATACAGAGCCAGAAGCCAACTTTAACATAGTTAGTAAAAGGATTTATACCTTATGCTTACTTATACTTATAGGAAATGCGCTAAGGTAGCCCACGAAATTCAAATTTACTTACGTTTCTAACAATTTGAAGGTCAGTGTCAGGTTGTATGATGATTAAAGTATGATTCGCGACCGTAACAATTATGGCTTTACAGAATTATGAACATTACAATTAGCAATGCAACTTCTTAAGTTAAAATTGACCTCAAATGCTACTAAATAGGGTAATAAGAACTTAGAGAGATATATTGATGATTTTTATGATAATAATTCTATAAATAAATATTTGTTACGGCCGCGAATCTTATTTACATCAACATACAACTTGATACTGACCTGCAAAGTGTACCCTGCCGATGCCTCCTTAACAACTATTTACTCGTGGCTTTTGTGGACATAATAATTATATTTCTTCAGATTTGAAATAAAAATCATGTAATTTGGATAAAGTGGGTTTTCTTGTCTTTACTTATTATTATTTTCTTTTCTTTCATAATATAGTTTTTTTTTTCTATTATGTGAATGTGAGAACGTTGTAGGCCTTGTGGACTCATAGGTGCTTCGATTTGTTGACCATTTTCTATTTGGTTGAGTACCTAAAATTTTTTAGCAGACCAACACTGTCCTCTCATATCTATTAACAGTGTAATTTGAAAACATCGTAACAGCTAATTATTTTTAAAAGAGCTTCCGTGGAGTTTATTGCCATCTCTTCTCCGTAGGAAACGACCATTTGGAACCGTGTTGTGCACCTAGCTTCTGACGTTTCATAAGTGCCCATGTAGGTTTATGTGAAACAAAATATTTTGAATTTGAATTTTATCAAATGGACAATCTACAAATCTTGATTTTGTAGAAACCCAGATTCAGCGGCGCACTTCAGATATTTCCTGATGAACAGAGCCAGTTTACTCCACGTCGACTTTGTATTGCGCGGCGATGTCATTTTTTCAAGTACATTCACTTTGCGCAGAAATAATTTTCTGCGGTTTTTTCAATCGACAGATAATTTTAATTCGTGGAATAAAATTTTTGCCGGACAGATTTTGTATGGAAAGATTGTCAAAAAATCAAAATTATTCCCCGGATATAATAATCTGGCATTGGAAAAATCAGCCCTAAGTGAAAAGAAAGTATTTATCAGATCACGTGGTTGGATTACTGTTAGTAAAGTTGTCAGCATTTTGTGCACAGGTCTACTTACGTCTTTAGCTTACTCAGTAAAGTTAGATGCAATACCGATAAGTACTGGCTTACATTTTTAACGAACACGCAATCTCGTGGATGTCACCTGAATCGCCTGAATTATTCAACATTTTACTTTTCGTCGGTTTTTGGGGTTCGGTTGGAAATATTCCATTTTAAACCCTTCGTCTAGGGTTTAAAATGGAATACAAATTTTAAATTATATTTGTCAGCTTTTTTTACACATTTGGGCAAGAATGGAATACCGCTAGCCTATTCTGTATATTTACCGACATAGCCACGGTGATTGCGTGAAGAAAGTGGAAATGGGCGGACCACATAGGGCGTAGAACAGATGACAGAACATTGCTGGACTGGAGACCGAGACCTGGTAGTAGAAGTGTGGGCAGACAGCCGATGAGGTGGACCGACGACCTGGTCAAGATTGGTGGACGACTCTGGCTTAGGAAGGCTTGAGACAGAGAAGAGTGGCGTACATTGCAGGTTGCCTACCTTTCGCCACCCAATGCTGAGTGTATTGGGTGGCGAAAAGCTGAAGAAGAGAAGAAACAGAGAGAAAGAGAGAGATTCTGTAAAAAATTTAATAAAGTGAGCTTGAAATAAGCTGTTTTTTCACCAGGGATTGGCACTATTGATAGTTTACTTCACCTTAGTTTTCACGGTGAGATTCTTACAGATTAAATTGGCTGATACACATTTTCAATACGTGCCTCCAACTCAAAGGTCAAGCTTCAAAGTTCACATTTCAATGGTTTACCTACTTGGACTCGAATTGGTGTTGAATATTTAAAATGTACGACAGTTATTGATGACCAATCAGTCAAGCTACAATTACAGTTACTAAAATACATTTATTGGAACAATTAAAGAAAGAAAAATGCGTTTATTGGCATAACAATTAAAAACTTCTTGAAATTAAAAAAAAAATAACAGTACAAAGAAAACTGCTTAAACGCGTCAGCTCAGTATAATGTCAGATGACAACACAAGGTATACCGCCAAGGTATAGCCGCCGCAGGAGACGCCCTGGACGGGAGTCAACAGCCGACTCCCGGCCACCGTAGGCGCGGGCTTGCGGGCGGCGAGCTATGGGCAGCTCGCCGCCCGGTAAGGACCAGGCCCGGGTCGACGGCGCGTTGTGTTCCACGCGCGCCTCAAAGAGCTGTCAGCACGAACTGACGGGGTCCGCTAGGGCCGATGCCGCCGGGGCTGCGGGTTGTTCGAAAGAGATACCGTGGCCCCTGGCACAGGCAACTGAAGGAACACGGGTGGGTTTTAGTCAGTAAAAGTCTGACACTCCCTTCTGCTCCGCCCAGAGCGGGAGGAGTCATTTGATGATTTCCCACCCAGAAAAAAAAAAAAAAAAAAAAGGTATACCACCTGACGGCGGTTTCAGCTGCAGCCTACGACTACCATACGATCTAATATTAAACTTATACGGACATACAGTTGTCTATCTATCTATCTATTATACTAATAATAAAGCTAAAGAGTTTGTTTGTTGGAACGCTCTGGAACTACCACTTGGATTTGAATTTTTTTTTGCCTTATATGGCCCAATTCTTGAGAAAAACTATAGGTTATTTGCAAATTATTTAATCATCATCACGCTAGGATCCTTAGGAGAAGGGCTAGAAATAATAGCTGGGGCAGGCGATGCAGTGCGACGGGGTGGGCCGGGAAAACAAGAAATTTCACGCGGACGAAGTCGCGGGCTGAAGCTGGTGATAATATAAAATAGCTCATACAAGTATAGAGGTATGAGGAACAGGGTGTAAAGTTCAGTCATCCTCCATAGAAAAGGGAGGATCCTGCGACCAGATGGGTGTTGTGTCTGGCGGGCAACTGCCCGACGATTGATGTCGGGAAGTTTGTATGCATGCTAATTGCGCGGTAAACTCTGCTTGCGAGATGCAGGATTTGCGTGACGTCAGTATCACGCGTTGTTCGCATGTGGCGTTGTAAATACCGCTACACAATCAAATAAAATTGTGATTGAGAGATTTTTTGTGGCTACCAACATTCAGAACCCGAACAGTCAGTTTTATTTATAAAAAAATCGCTACACGATCTCTTGCTATTCCATTACGTTGTACGTTTTTCATATCAGATATCTTTCACGCCACGTGTAATTGCTTACAAACGTTCTTTTTTATGTATTTCAGCTCCCTTTTCATTGTAGCTGCCAGTTTTTTCGTGTTAAAAGGTGATTGAACTGTAATATTTTTTGAAAGGATTTTAATTAGCGCTTAAACGTTCTATGATGAAACTTGTAGTGTGGAAACACTATACAGGACTGTAACTTTTTTAATGTATTTTTTGTGATCATGCTTCTTCATGCCTTTATTCCTCGGGGTAGCCAGAAGTGTTAGGGTTCGCCAAAATTACACCAGTTATGTTTAAGCTCCAGAAGGTAAACCTATGGTGGTCACTTTAGACTTCCGGCTGCTCCGCGTACCAAGTATTTTTTTTTTTAACTTTTCTCCACACTAGGAATTTCTCCTGTACCGTAGGTGCGTTTACAAACACTTAAACTCACATACACAAACAGCCAGACCCGGAACAACTACTTGTAGGTCATACAAATATTTGTTTCGTGCGGGAATCGAACGCGCGACACGCAGCGCAGCAGTCAATCGCTTAACCACTGCGCTAACCGTGCCGTCAAATTTGAACTGGAAAAACCCAAAAATATACACACACTTTGCTTTGCGGCTTTTTTTAATTTTTTTGCTGCCGTTTTTATTTCTTTTTTCTGTTTCTGTCGGGGTCAGCTTCCAGTTTAACGGGATGCAGCTGGATACCAGTATTTTACATGGAGCGATGGCCTATCTGACCTGCACAAACCAGTTACTGGGTAACACCCACCCTTGGCAAGACAACCAGTCAGACTTTCGGGCTTTTGATTACCCGTAACGACTATCAAAGATCTACAAATAACAGCCACGAACAACTGCTTAACGTGCTTTCCGAGGCACGGAGGGGTCTCGGTATGTTATGGATGGTCATATCCACGGATCAACTTCGGCAAGCGTTGCTTAACTTTGAAGATCGACTCATGCGGCTGTTATTATTTAGCCACGAGCCCCTTCTTTTTTCAATGCTTTTTGTTTAAATATTGAGTTTGTTTTATTCCTGATCGAGTTGCATTAAATACTTTTTGTTTCCTTCTTTATAAACACTATTCCGAGTTGACACATTGTCCTATAGGCGAGACAAAAGAGCGGAAAAAGCGCTTCAAACAGCACAGACCGGCCACAGCTCGTTTGTACTGGCCGACCCGGACGGCAGACTAATTGAGCAGTTTAGTTCCCACTAGAGCACGGAATAAGTTAATGTGTGGGAATTGTTCCTAACTGACTACTCAAAGCACGGAGAGCCACTTTTTTCGGACGGATTTGATTCGGCGAGTACATTCAAAGGGTCTAAACGATTCGAATTACAAATCGGTATGTGAACTCGAGACCGCAGCTTTTTATTATGTGGCTTACAATTGCGGGATTTTTTGTGGCAATAGCTAAGGCGATACATGCGCAGTAATGCGAAAATTACTATTTACACACCAGCGGGCTTATTGTTTTACACACATAAATTGACAATTAATCTCAATTCCTTTAATTTTGACGGTTCAGCCACGTTCATTGCGTAATCTGCATTGTTGACACACGAATTTTTCAAACCTATGAAGCAATGGATTAGGAGTTTTGTTTAAAATTCTTGGGTTATGACTGAAAGTGTGTTACGCAATTATTGTGCTCGTTTTTTAATTCAAAACTAGTCAAAGGTGATCCCTTCAATGGTGCCCGCGAAATTCTTTTTTTTATGCTAAAAACGTAAGAAAGGACAGTGAAACGATTACATACAATCTTGGGCCTAGGAGTAAAAAGATGAAAGTGGGGTCAATTAATAACTTATATATTATCAACCTTTCACTGAAAATTCTGCGGATTTTGTCAATCTGAGAACAGAGATATAAGAGATTAAGTAAAAGTGATAACCTCACTTTTACTTAATCTCTTATATCTCTGTTACAATCTTTAACTAACAGCTGATTCCTGAAGTCCAAAATATGTTCTTTTTGCACTACTAGTTATTATATTTAGTAGAAAATGTTTGAAAAATCTTATGAATGAACGTCAATGACTTCAAGTCATAGGTAGGTAACAGGTATGGAGTTATGGTAAGGATGTCTTAAATAAAATAAAAAATCATTTTATACAGGCTGATTTTTTAAAGACCAGCCAAATTTAAGGATGTGGTACAGACCATCAAACTGAACAACTTTCTTCATGGGACAAATAGCGTAATCGCGAAAAATTTATCAACTGTCCCATAGAAAACTTCAATACCTACTCGACCGAAATGTATGGGACGGCTGAATTTTTATTCGCGATTACGATGTTGGTCCCATGGAGAAAGTTGTTCAGTTTGATGGTCTGTACCACATCCTTAAATTTGGCTGGTCTTTAAAAAATCAGCCTGTATAGTGTTTTATTAGTCTTCTATCATAATTAAAATGTCGCCTAGGAATTGTGCAGGTGGTATTATATGATCTTGGTACCTAGCCCAGCTAAGGTATAATGCACATTATATGAGCGCAGCAGCCTACAGTTCGTCTCCCTACAATACAATTACAGTAATGCATTACTATAGCCTTTCCTCTACGAGAGCCGTCGACTAAAATGTAAATCAATTAATAAGTCTTTCGACATTTATGTCGGGATTGTATACGACCCCTAAGTGACCAGGGGGTATGAGGGGGGGGGGGGTGATGAGGTATTGGATCATCTTTTTTTATCGATATGAAATCGATAATCATTAATATTGGTGTTCCAGTAATTAATTGATATTTTATTTATTAATATGACTGTAAATATATTCACTATATTGCATATAAGTATATACAAGCATTTAATTGCTTTGAGTTAATTATTACTAAATAATTAACTCAAAGTAAATAAATGCATGTATGTAACTGTGTAATCGATTACTCAATCGTTAATCCCACGAAAACTGTCTTTCTCATATTTCTCCGCTTCCAGATTGAGAATTGAGGTGATTTTTCATATTCTAAGATAAAAAAATATAACAAAGTTTTTAGATCTGAATATCTCGACTTATTACATTTGGGCCAACCGCTTTCCATCTCCTTTCAAATTTCGCGGGCTACATTGGAGGACTCACTTACAGTAGTGCGAAAATACCTAAGGTTTAACCAGAGGGGAATTCTCGTACTTTTAAGAACAGTCACAGTCTGATCTCAGTCTCAATTTGTAAAAAATACCTCTAATTTCCCTACATTTTTGACAAGTTTTTGACATTGATTGTCGCTGAGATGAGATTGCGATTAGATTTTGAACGTTTTCAATTACGGGAATTGGTTCTCAACTTCAAGTTGTTATTTAAGAAACAGGATGTTAGTGCAACAATAAACGACATGAATCAATATAGATATATAAAATGAGGTCCCAGATTTTATGATTAGAATTTGCTTACCAAATAAAATCCGAGTAACTACAATGGAATAGTTCTCATAAAGTCAGTTATTAACAAGGCCATACTGCCGTAGTTTTGACCCCCTACCCTCATAAGTATAAACCCTCGTTTTTCAACAATATTGGAGATATTTCTACATGTATGATGAGGAAATTACACTGTTGTGTAGAGTTAGTTAATAGCTTTTATTAGTAAGATACTTTCAGTATCCTTAGAGTGAGTTTTCTCAATTCGGAAATAGAAATCCACAGAAATTAATTATAATCAGATTGCCAAATATCTAGGCTAGATTAATCATCCAAGACTTGAAGCAGGACAGAGAAAAGCAATGACAATGCTAAAGTCAGTAAATTCTAATAATATGTCTCAAGAAAAAGCAAAATTCTTTTAAAATCGCGCATTTTCAGGAAACCATGACATATCGCACCTAATCTTCCACTTTACAAGAACACGGATAACAACCCGGATCACACAGATTATAGTTCCTACGACAAGCAGTTACTGCCGATTCACTTTGGGGTACTGTAGTTGTACCCCAATAATTTTGGTTGATCGTCCCGGGGTTCTATTGTCAACACATTAGTAAAATTTCTGCGGACTTTTATCCTCGTAAGGTTTGGCCACACAGCGCCGGCTAACCCTTAGCCGACAGTTAGTTTATTGAGGTAACAAAATATAGATAGTGTGGTGTAGTTCTCTATCGGTTTGAATTTTTTGAGGAAAATAATGGATGTTTGTTATGAGGCAGAGTTATCAGGAGAGAATGACTGTTGGAATGGTCATTGGGATTTCTGGCGACGAATTACTTTGTGTCTTTTGGAAAGAAGTTTCTTATCGCAGGTTATACGCTGCACACTTTGCAAATGAGAGCCGTAGAAAGTGAAACATTGTGTTATTATAGTATGTATGTTTGTGTGTTTACAAGCGTATGACTATATATAGGGTGTATATATTGCTGTAGTATAAACATACGGGATACGCGTCATCTGTTTTTTTTTCCTGATTAGTTACTGTCAAATGTTGTTGTTGTTATTTCATTCTTTCTGTTTATTTAATACATAATACAGGGTTGTATAAAGACCCATCACATAGCCGTCAACTACGCATTCTGCACACCTTTTATTTTTGGTGTGAAAAGTTACTATTTTTTTTTTTTTTAACGTTGCCCCACACTAGTAATTTCTCCTGTATCGTGGGTGCGTTTACAAACATTTAAACTCACATACACAAACAGCCAGACCCGGAACAACTACTTGTAGGTCATACAAATATTTGTTCCGTGCGGGAATCGAACTCGCGACACGCAGCGCAGCAGTCAATCGCTTAACCACTGCGCCAAGAATTTTCGATTAGGTCACGTGTCCTGACGCGGGTTTAACATTTTTTACCCATCACAACAAAAGTGCACAACGCCGCTAAAGAAGTTTTCACTTCAAAAATATTACAATGACCTCGAGTACAAGTGGTTGTCGGCTTCGTTAAGTGTATTTTTACACATGTTATAAAGCGAAAGGAACTCCGATCCAACCGGGTGTCCCACGACACCTCACGACTTTTTTATTTATTTTATTTATTGCCTTACATTTACCATTACAGGATTGAGATGGGAGAAGAACCATTCCCATTGAGATGGGACTGGTTAGGAAGGTTAAAACTGCGTAGATAAGGCTGAAATATTCGCATACTGGATTAACATTGATTAGAACAGCTAGATATAAATACGTTACGGTCTTTGTTTACAAATATAATTTTCCAAAAAACGTTAACAAGTGATGACAGACCATATTTTATCTTTCTCTGTTCTAAGATCAGCATGACTACACATATGTTTTCATTTACAATTTCTCATAAATCAACGCATCACAGTCCTCCCGACACTGTTATCTATCTAGCACTCTATCTCAGCTGGCGAGACTCCAAAAAGTATTATAGACTTGTAATTTTTTTACTAGGCCCTCTAAAAAGTGCGAGGCTTAGGGACAGTCTCCCCAGGGATGTGCCTTACAGGCATTACACAGGGGGGGTTCCAGAATTGGTCTTTTAAGAGGAACCGGGACCTTATGTGCGGATTGTGATCACCGGGGTGGTTTTAGTGAGGTGAAAATCCCACACTCCCCGACTTCACTCGCCGGAGGTCGGGTGCCTTTTGAAGATATTCTCCCGAAAACAAAAAAAAAGGTCTTCTAAAAGGTAAAGGGAGTGACGTATTTCACGCATCTCCCTTTTGGCGCATCTGTTATTTACTGCATTTATTTAATAAAAAGGCTTCATGACATCACGTGATGGGCGGCCGCACTGCAAAGCAGAGTTGAAGTATTCACCTGCAGTCTGTGAATAAGAAAAAAAACAGTAGGTACATGATGATTTTTTGTACAAGTAATAAAGTTTTTAGTTGTGGCACCTACCCCACACAGCTTCACTTGCGAAGTAAATTACAGAGTCGGGAAGTTATTATAACATCATAAACATACTCTAAGTGGAAAAAATACGTATTGTTGAAACTAACTCAAAAACCACTCAACAGAACTTGACCAAATATACATGGGACCAGCCTTTAAATACCCTTTCAAACAAAAGAATAATTTTTCATATCGGTTTATAAATCATGGAGTTCTGAGATAACAAACTACTTTTTTTTATGTTAAGCTATTTTGTCCCACTGCTTCCCTATCATACTTCTCCAATCTTCCTTATCTTGTGCCTCCTCCGGCCAATTGGTCAGGAACGAGTACAAATATTAAAAAAAACAATACAACTGAATTGAACCTCCTCCTTTTTTTGAAGTCGGTTAAAAAGGGTAACAAGGATCATGTGCATAAATTATAACTATTTTGTTATCTCTAAATTGGCTGTAAATTTATGTATCTCACTAAAGTAAAATTATTATATGTGTGCTGAGTATGATTTGAGATGTGATTTTTTTACGTATTTTTATTAACATTTATGTGCTTGTATTACGAGTAAATAAATATTATACTAACATGGTTTTTGGTAGAGGCTCAGAGTCCAAACTCTTATAATAATAATAAATAATAAAGTATTTATTTGCAAAAAAAACATGGTAAACATGGTGTTTCAATAATTACAATAAAGAGCTTAAATGTTTTGCCAGAATTGTACTTAGCATGCAAATTTTTACTTAAAACTAACATGAGAATTTCTTTTCCATAAATTCTTTAAGACTATAAAAATTATTAGAATTTAACCAATCAAACAATTTTCCCTTAAATAATCTAGAGCATAAGTTTTTTATGTTACTCGGTATCTTATTATATATACGAACACAAGTATATAAGCAGCTTTTATTATATTTAGCAAATTTGGGAAGATCATGCAGAACGAGTCTCTGTGGATCACGCCGGCTCTCTAAACTCCGGTTTGCCAAAGAGCGATGGAGCGTAAATTTTTTGGATGCATCGAGTCTAAAGTTCGCCTAGATATTTCCAGTATGCTATGTCACTTGTATTGCGTTGTGGTCAAGGTCTATTACGCCCCATATCGCTCAAATAGTTATATGCCTTGCAAACAATGAAACTGATATTGCCCACAATTGTGAAATCAAGTGGCCCGTGTAAGCGCACCTCACATTGAATATAAAACAATATAACATAATAACGACCATACAAACATACTTAAAAGGTTGGATAATGCATTTAGTCGATACAAATTATGATGACACATTGGCGCCGATTCCCTTGTTCACAAAGTAAACTAAAATTTATCTTCTTTCCTTTTCTTAATGAAATAGAAAGAAAAAGATGCACTAATTTTAAATTTAGTTTAGTTTATAAACAAGGGAATCGGCGCCAATGTCTAATAAATCATCAATCAAGGAACAGACTATCGCAGTCAATAATGTAGTAATTAATGATTTTGGTGAATCTAAGTACTGCCAGCGGTTAAGCTGCCGTATTTCAATAGACTTGTGCTGTGACAATGCAATAATGCTACTACCAGTTGTGTCAGTATGATCGATACAATTTTGGGATGGCTATTTTCGACAGTGAAAATGTAACTCTTGCTTATTGCTTTTGTTCGTGGTTAAATAATAACAGCCGCATGGGTCGGCTGAACGTTAAGCTACGCTCGCCGAGTTTGGCCCGTGGACGGGTGAACATCCCTTACATATCGAGACCCTCCGTGCCTTGAAAAGCACGTAATACCGTTAGCTGTCATTTGTACATCTTTGACAGTCGTTACGGGTAGTCAGAATTCTGAAAGTCAGAGAACCAATCTTACAAAAGGGTACCTATCGTATTACTCAGTAACTGGGTTGTGGAGATCAGACAGGCAGTCACTCTATGTAAAATACTGGTTTTCAGCTACGTCCGGTTAGACTGGAAGCCGACCCCAGCATAGTTGGGGATAGGCTAGGGTGATGATGAGGGAAAATGTAACCCTTAATTTTGTTTTTTAAAAGCTTTTTATTTTTATAGCATCCATTATTTTTTCTTATAGTATTCCAGAGCTGACCTGTCAACTGACCATTGATTTAATGTATTGCTGCACCGCACCGAAGCAAACAAAAGCCCTACTGCAGTAGATAATTAATTGCGGGAGTGATGATGACGTCACGCTGAAGTGTTTGCACGAAGGCTGCGCTGACGTTCATGTCCGGGGTCACCAGTATAGAGGTATGAGGAACAGGGTGAAAGTTCACTCATCCTCCATAGAAAAGGGAGGTTCCTCCGACCAGACGGGTGTTGTGTCTGGCGGGCAATTGCCCAACGATTGATGTTGGGAAATTGTATCTATGCTAATGGCGCGGTAAACTCTGCTTGCGAGATGCAGGATTTGCGTGACGTCAGTATGACGCGTTGTGCGCATGTGGCGTTGTAGATACCGCTACATAGCTTAACATTTACAAAAAAATATTTTTAAATAGTTTCTATACATTTGACTATTGATAATCAGCCAGTGGCCGTCCTCATTTACACGAAGGACCCTTCATCGCACGCTATTTTGGTCGCTACACTAAGAGTCAACAAATTCATAAAAATTCTTCACAAAATATATCCACAAGTCAGTTGTAATTTAAGCCTGTGCAAACTTTTAAGCCCCAATCTTCGTTAAAATGTAAAACAGTTTAATGAGGCAAGGGCCTAATCAAGTGACGGCTAAGCGATCCCTATTAGAAAAGCAGCGTGACGATAATCCCGGATTATCTCGTTAACGTGTTTTACAGGGCCATTGGACAAAGGGTGGACCCTTAGTTTGAAATACATGGATCATGGTTTTAGGTAAAATAATGACGGAGAGGTGAAGAGTTGAGCCTTTCCTTGCCTAATGAACAAAAATTGAGATCAATAATTTTAATGATAAATGATTTTATTTTGTAAGTAGGTTTGTACAAACACTTTCACACGTCAATCATGTTTTAAAAACTAGATGAGGTCGGCGTTTCCTTTCTGACTAGTCTGAGAAGAAAGGCCGAAACAAACTCAGAGGTCACAGTCTCTTTTAAAGTCTAGCCATAATCTTGGTCAGATCTTATGAAGATGTAGATCGATGTCTGAGATGGTCTTTTGAGGAAAGAACCACACAGATTGAGAGAACATTTTCTGAAAACCATGTTTCTAACTGACTCTTTTTTTACGAAATCAGTTCGGAATGATTCCTGCCATCGGCACATTCAGTTAAAAGGAACTTGGCATTCGGCTTTCACAGAAAGCAGTGCTAGCGCATCAATGCTTGTCATAGATTAACAGTCTCCGTCTTTTACGATGACAACTAATGAGTAATTATTTCTTACTGGTGATGCTTTTAAGAAAAATCAGGTGCGTAAAATTCGCATCTGGCATACGTGTACTGTATAACTTACAACGAAGCAAAAGGAGTACGTAAGCATCGCAGCCGGTGGAGTTCTGTAGTTTCTGCCAACTCCAATAGGAATAAAGCGTGAGTTTATGTGTATGTGTAGAAATATTCCATGTTCTTTGTTAACGCTCGGTACCATGTGTAAGTACGATACGATTGTTTACGATGGTGCTTCTAGATAAAACAACATAGAGTGCAATTTCTTAAGTTTTTTTTTTTTTAAATAAAAAAACGTTGCCCCACCCTAGGAATTACTCCTGTATCGTGGGTGCGTTTACAAACATTTAAACTCACATACACAAACAGCCAGACCCGGAACAACTACCTGTAGGCAATACAAATATGTGTTCCGTGCGGAATCGAGCCCGCGACACGCAGCGCAGCAGTCGATCGCTCAGCCACTGCTCCAACCGTGTCGTCAAAGTTACGTCATCCTTAATAAGTACTTCGTTTGTTTTGATGCCTTGGGATGGGTTTTATTGTTTTCCTGTTTTTATGCTGATGACGAATTGTTATGCATTTTCCTGTTTTGTGGCAAAGCAATCTAATTGATTACCATCTGCCTAGCTTTTTCCCAGCTATGTTGGGGTCGGCTTTCAGTCTAACCGGATGCAGCTGTATACCAGTATTTTACATGAAGCGACTGCTTATCTGAGCTCCACAACCCAGTAACTGGATGATACGATACCCCTTGGTAAGACTGGTTGTCAGACTTTCAGGCTTCTGACTACCCGTAACGACTGTCAAAGATCCACGAATGACAGCCGGGACCAACGTGCTTTTAGAGGCACGGCAGGGTGTAGGTATGTAAAGATGGTCACCCATCCACGGACCAACCGCGGCAAGCGTAGCTTAATCTGGTCGATTGATCAGTGCGGCTGTTATTACTTAGCCACGGGCCCTTCCTTATTGATAACTATTAATAAACAGTGACTTTTCAGGGTCTTCAAGAAGTTTTTCCAGAATCCTTCTTTATAGTAAATGTCACAGACTGAGATTATTTATTTATATACAGATACAGGCTGAATATTGTTTAGGACCATATCTATTAGATACAGGCTACTTCCTGAATTGTCTGCATTTTAACACCGAGTATTTCATTCAAACAGCATTTATTTAAGTGAGAATAAAACAGAATATATAGTATGCTTTATTGTGCGACAGAATTAGGGCTAAGATTTTACACTTTCAAAAAGGTTGAAAGTTAAAAACGGTACCAAAAATCTCCACCCTACACACACAAACTCCTTGTAGTTTTCCTGCGTGGCCTGTCAGCTGCATGTTACAGGAACAGGAGGTGGTGGACTCTGGTGATGGCGCCAAACAAGCAGCCGAATTCTAGGCCGAGTTTATTAACCCTACATTACTACTCATGTTGCGACGTACAAAGAAACTACTCATACGCCCACGAGGCGCATCATATTGACTAATGATTTTATTCAAAACCTATAAGTATGATTGATATGTTTTGTCTGTTTATATAATTGTGTATATTACTAAAAAGAGAAAAACACAATTTTAAATAATATTTATTTATTTTTATTATAAAATCTTTAATCAAATAAATCTTAGGAACAAATTTTAGGAACTTAAGCAATTAAAAAGCCTTTACATTAAAAATTAAAAAAAACAACTTAAAGTATACACTTCTCTTACAAAATAGTAAACTATGAAGTAATTAACTAAAGAAAGTAACAAAAAAAAATATTTTAGATGCAATCGGTACAGCGCAAAACTTACATACAAGCTACTCATACGTCTTTGGAGCGCCCAGGGTAGTAATATCAAAAAAACTAGCACACATACTGTAACGCAACCACCGTCCTGCGACACGTGCTGGCGATGACTGAGATGTCCTTGAACCTGAATGCCATACGCGCGAAGGATAAAAAGAGAGAGCAATATATCAAAAACGCGGGCGTCTCTGCGACGTAGAGTAGTAATCTAGGGTTAAGATTGCTGTCGACACGCTAAGAAGAAGATAGGCACAATATTTAATATAATTATGTCTGAAAGAATAAATATCTTCTAGTCAGTGACAGACAACGCGCAGCCTAAACTACTGTGTGTAGAAGCATGTACTGCGGTTTCTTAGAATAGATGCTTCACTCTGACTTCACTGGGCCTGTAAAGAACTGTTCCATGGAACCGTCCCCCCACTTCCCTGAAAAGATTTAAAGAAAGAAAAAGTGTTTAATGCGAGTCGTGCAGGATCATAAACTAAACTAAACACAGTTAAAAATAAAACAAGTAATATAAAAAATGAGTAACAAAAGGAAAAATGAAACAGAAAGTCCTATACGAGGCCAAAAGGCTTTGGTTTTCAGTTTTCCACTTTTGGGCACAATGGCCGTTTAAATGCACATTAAATAATATAATCTATTTAGTCCTTACCTTGCTAGTATTCAATATTAGTATTGAATGCAGTAGGAACAAGCTAAATGATTTTAGAATCATTTAGCTTGTTTTTAATTCACTTTTAGACAAGGTAGTCGTTTTTTTTTTTTCGGTGAATCTTGAGACCACGTTCCCACGACTCACAGACAGAAAAGTATGGGAATGAACTTTGAACGGTTCATTCGCTTCTTTCGTTTAATTTTTCGCTTATTTTTTAGGCGAGTGACGAAATCCAATATCGTTGGATCGGTTTCCTAATGAATTCATTTTGTGTTCAGACATTTCACTTTGCCTGAAAGATGCCGAATTAACGAAAAGTGAAGCGTCTGACGAAGATGAGCACTAAGGTAGAATTTTTCAAAATTAAATTCCTAGGTTTGAAAGTTTGTGTGAAATTCGTCATTTTACGGCTCGTGGTATTAACATGCATGTTCCATGTAGAGCGATCGTCATCTCAGTCTAAAGGAAACCAGTGTACCGGTAGATGCATCGTTGCCTATCCACCTGGCCTAATCCGTTTGTCAGGTCTTGTGGCTCAAAGGAAGCCTTTGAGTCTCCTGTTTGAGTCAATTGAGTATCCTGAAGGAAGCATTCATAAATGAAACAGGTGCAAGGCTGCTACCCGGTGTGACATTTCTGTACCGACTGATTTCGAAGCCCTTAGAATATTATGCGACCTTTTTGTTGGTATCTAGTGGTATAGGTGTCCAGCTCTTTGTGCAAGGCTTTTAAAAATACATAATTATTACATCATTTCATTTCATTTATTTATTCACAAACAATTTACATTGTGTTTGAAATCGTTCCATATAACAAAAATAAGAAAAAAATTACATTCATAATACAAGTAACACATTTAAAAATTAACAACATAACTCAAATCATAACGCAACTAAAATTACCATTACATTTGTCATTTGAAAATAATGTCCATATCATTATTATTTATTACGCCATTTAGGTCATCTTGTCCATAATTATTATGTTAATGTTATTTAACAGTTTTAATACTTACTGCAAAGAGAACAACTTCCAATGACAAGTGACTCATTACAAAGAAAATGTTTTTGACGAATAAAAGACGTGATTCTGTGACAAATAAACCTATTTTTCTTTCTTTCTATCTACTATTTTCTAGGCTACCTACCTTCTCATTAATAAGTACGTACTTAAGGCAGTAGTGATGTCAGAGTAACTGTACTTTTATGTATTCTGTGGTGTAACCAGATTTTTTGTATTATAACATTTGACATAATTGATGGTAGTTTTGACATTATTAATGGTGATTTTGACATTTTTATTTGTGATTTTGTCATTATTATTAGTTGTTTTGACATTATTAGTAATTATTTCCATAATTTGCCAAATGTACCTAAGTACTAACACTAGTGTTTAAGATGTGCATGTTATTATTAACAAATTTGATTGTATGATCTGGATAAATAAATTATTATTATTATATTATAACATAATACGTTAGTATAATAATATAATATATATTTATATGCAGTGTTAATAAGTAGTCGGTCAGCGCCATTGAGTAAAAGTTTCATAACTTTTTTTACAATAATTAATTTGTGTCATATTTTTCTAACTGCGTCTCCTCGCCTGATGAAGAAGCGAGAAGGGGCGGTGCCTTAGCTTTTTGCTCTTCTACATTACTTAGAGACCGAGCACATTGTTTGCTGAGCGGGGCAAACACAAAAATAAATTTTGTCCCCAACCAAAGTGTTGATATTCTGAGAAACTGTCACAAAACGATATGAAAACGTGTTTGTTCTGCATTTTGAGGCACTTATTTATTTGTTTTTAAATATACATGCACAACAAAACAGACTTGCAAAGAACATCATTCAAGTGTCGAACATTTTATACCCAAAAATTAAAGTGCCGGCCAGAAAAAAAGAAGTATAGCATTTTTTACGATTACAGCGAAAGTCTATAAATTAAACCTCCGCTCCGGCTGCTATTTGAGATTGAAAATGTCAAGTCATCTTTTTTATAACAAGTGTTTTAATCATAACATTTAAAATATAACAACTTTTAATTGCATTATCCCATACATGTTTTATCAATTACACTATAGATCTACAAGAAGCCACTGATTTATTTAGAAACAAATTTCATGTTGAATCACTGAACGTGTAGTCTTTATATTGTTTTGTAACCGTTTCAATATCGTTTTTGTAACAAACAACCGAAAAAAGAGCAGCAATCTCGAGTACAGTGTAAATAGCCGCAGTAACAATACACTCTGCAAATGTAGCTTTAATAACTTCAGAACACACAACAAGCAGCCTTATAGTTAAGAAAATAAGGACTATGAGCAAAGAAAACCAGTCTTTGGATGAAATAAGAAGGTGGGCTTAAACTGCAAATTTAAAGTTACAACTTATCTCTGCGCATTTTATGGTTTGCGGGATGAGCGGATTCGCAAACTGCATGAACATTGTCATATAGTGGTTTAAATTAAGAAAATGTCTGCTGTACATTTGATTCCCTTAAGGATTACGACGACTGGTCCGGCGCTGCCCGCTTCCAGGGTACCCCATGACCTTCCCCAGTTCGTCGGTCCACCTCGTGAAGGACCTTCCAACGCTGCGTCTTATGGAACATGGTCACCACTCGAAGACTTTTGGTCCAATCGGCCGTTCACCACTATCGTAATTATGTTAGGCCTGTTGGACATTTTTACACCCATACTTTTAATAAGAAAAGCTGAAATTAACGGATAATACAAGTCAGAAGTAAACTTAATAATTCATGTTGAAGACTACCCTACCCTTTTCTTTTAAAAAGACACTCTCGATCTGTAGTGATGTTTTCTACTATACTAACAACTGAAACTATTTGAATAACTTGGGATGTCTCGCAGCAAAAGTGGAAGATTGTCCAGCATGTCACATGTTTTTCCAAGATGTGAAACTACAATACGAACAATTAATATTACCTATGGACAGAAGGCTCCTTTTCGCTAAACTGAACATGCAAACGATATTATTATTACTATGCAACAAGACAAGGACCTGGCAAACGTAAAAGAGAAAACAAAATAATATCTTATTTCACCAGAACTGAACTGTATTGCAATTTACTATGTTTCTTTCGAAGATGTATTCTCTAAGGGTTCGTACTCATTGTATTGAGGTAATCGTACGTGCCTGTGTCAAAACATTAAAGAAAATTCAACTTTCGGTACTAAGCCATTGGTTTTAAACGCTGCCAAGCGCACGAAGCTCATGGTTATCAGTGTCAGTGTGAGCATGTGCGGCGGGCGTAACAAACCTGTGTATGGAGATTCCATACTAACCAAAACCATTAGTTTTGGTACTATGGGCGTCTGTAACCTAAGAAAATTGTGACACGGTCTTACTCCTCACAGATCAACGTCCACCATCACTAAAACATAAGGAAACAAGATTCGTTGTGTGCATTATATATGTTTGGAGTGTTACGATCCCAATCCGGGAGTCTTATTTCCCGATACGCGAAGTATTGCTTCGTTCCACTTTGGGAATGTTTTTGTAACAAGTTCCTTAAGGTCAGTGTTGATTAGTCGGTATGATTCTTAGGACATTAGGTAGTATATGGATTGTATGAATAATAAAATGGCTGGAAAGGGAGTAACTACTGAGATAATGGCTACAGCTATCCCCTGCAGCTTACCATTCATCGGTCGGAAGAAGTCCACTTAGTACGGACGCCAGCACATCAAGCTATCCGAAACTGTAAAATTTTCCCAATCAACCTTGAACCTTAATGCTTTGAAGATAAAGTTGAAAATCTATTTAAGAAATTTGACAGATTGTGGTAGCTTTATATGTCTGTACCCTCTTTGCCCTTGCGGTATCGAACTATACCAACTTTTATTATCAAAATTCTAATACTACATCAACGGAATATACCCGAAAGGAAAGCCTGGCGTGCTTTATACGAGTGATATAAAGATTAAAAAATTGCC
Organism: Apamea epomidion; assembly: GCA_947507525.1. Lineage (NCBI taxonomy): Eukaryota > Metazoa > Arthropoda > Insecta > Lepidoptera > Noctuidae > Apamea > Apamea epomidion. Next base: position 1,639,494 of record OX382226.1, read on the forward strand.
TAAAAAAAATATAAGCACACAGAATTTCCATTGCGTAATCTCGGATTGTGTGTCACTCCACTTATGGTCATCATCAGCTGCCGAGCGTTTTTTCCCAACTACGTTGGGGTCGGCTTGCGTACGGGTCGATCGAACAGGTTAAGCTACGCTTTCCGCGGTCAATCCGTGAATGGGTGACCTTCTTCGGAAAACACGTTAAGCCGCTGGTTCTGGCAGTCATTCTTGGATCTTTGTCTGTCGGTTACGGGTCTTCAAAGGCTCTGTAACTGGGTTGTGGAGGTGAGATTGGCAGTCGCTACATGTATAGAGAAATTTCTACACAATGTATATTGTCTTGAAATAAATGACTTATGACTTATAGTACTGGTATTCAGCTGCATCCGATTAGACTGGAAAGTGACCCCAACATAGTTGGGAAAAAGCTAGAGAGAGTGGATTGGTTGGGGTCGGATTCTAGTCTAACCGGACGCAGCTGAATATCTGTAATTTACAAGGAGCAACTGCTTATCTCACTTTCATAACCCAGTTACTTGGTAGCACGCTACTGGTCGACAGTACTCCGGCTCCATGAATCATTTAAAAAAGTAGACACTTCCACAATATTGTTTTGGTTAACTAATTTACTCGGTATAACGTTATGAGTAAAACCAGCTGTGCAAATACGTATGAGGCGGACAAACAAAACGTTAAATTGGCAAAAATTTACAAACGTACACTGATGATACTCGGGTTCCGCAGCTGTGAAATTAGTATTATGATTGCACTGTGCACATATTCTTCCTAAAGCAGGGTCACATTCGGAAATTACTTTTTTATACTATCACTGTTTGTAATTTTCTATTCAATTTTGTAGGTGTTTGAATGTAATTGCCAGGGAAGAATATTCCTTCAGTTTCGAGTAGGTGTTGAAAAAGACGAGGTTGCCATGGTTTGACCGAAAAAACTTTCACTTATTTATGTTTACCTCCTTTGATCAAAAGACCGTTAATATATTATTTTGTTTTCGCCTTAGTCAAAATCGTAAATGGGAAATGTTGATCTCATCTTGCTTATTATTTTTTTTATAATATGACGTGTAAACGTGATTCCGATATACTATTTACAGAATAAACAATTTCATTTCATTTCGTATCATCATCATCACTTCAGCCGAAAGACTTCCACTGCTGGACATTCAGTTCGGGCGGTTCTGTGCTTCCCGCATCCAATAAACTTCTGCGGCTTTCACAAGATCATCGATCCACCTTGCGGCAGGCATTCCAACGCTACGTCTTCTGTCTTCTTCATTTTGTATATTAGGAATTTAATAACGTTTAATTTGTTTACCGATATTTCCTATTATGTACACATCACTTTATTGGTTACTTATTATGGTTATGGTGGTTTATTGGTTTATTGGTTTACTTGGTTGGTTTACTTAATTAATTATTCACAATCTTCTGTGAGACAAAATTATTTCCATGATCGTTTTTTCTTTCAACCCATGGAACTCCAAAAATGTACAAATTGAACGCGTGACGTAACGAAAACAGGGGTGGTGTATGAAAATGAAATATTTCCCAATTTCATCGATCACTGTATGTGTGCCATTCGCAACTGATAGCGGGTTGAGGCATGTGTTTGACGCGTGGTTTTACTTGCTTTTCAATTGTATTTTTTCTGCGAAATTGTAGGATCGCGCTTTTTGGTTTCGAATAAAAAATTCTGACATAGTCTTTTGACCAATAATCTACTGTTATCAATTCATTTTTTATGTGTTCAGAGTCTGTTGCCTCTTGTAGCGGCGGCCATTTTGGGTAATCAAATCAGTAATATACTATCAAAATACGACCTCTTGTTTATTACGGCTAAGGCAAACCCAAAATTTGTTATTTTAGGACAAGAAAAACAAACAATTTTGACGTCGTAGAAATAAACAAAGATAATTTTGGACTTGGTTAGTCCTTCAAAGTAAATAAAATTAATTCAATAATGCACCGTTCCCTAAAGTCGGGGCCATTAAAATGGTGAGACTGATAGTAAGGTGCGATAACTATGCTTAATTTTTGTTAAACTGAAACTCTCAATAGCCATTTACATTGACAAACCGTGATATTGGCGATATCGTTCAGGTTCGTAGTAGCCAAAATCATTACTCAAAGAAGATTAGATTTATGAAAATATACGAATCAAAGTACGAGTCGAGCTTGCTATTTTTAAGAATCTTAGCTCGTTATTTTTTAAAAGAGGCATATATATAAAAGGCAATGAAAACGCAATGTAATAAAACCATACTCACCACCATCATTTCAGCCAAAGGACGTCCACTGCTGGACATCGTCTACCGCAAGCTTCACCACATCGACCGGTCCTAAGCTTCTCGCATTCAGCGTATTTCTGTGGCCTCCACAAGGTCACTGGTCTACATTGTGGGAGGACTTTCAACGCTACGCCTTCAGGTATGCCTGAACATGTGTATGTGATGTTATGTTATAGTATATCATGTTGCTGCAATAGTACTGCGCCGCTGTTCTTTACCATGACGGGGCGTATAAATATCTCACACCCGCTTACTTCAAAGCCACACGATTTCTCCCCACAAACGCATACCCGTCCAGATGATGATAACATAAAGCGTGTAATGGATTAAAATCTCTTTGTGTTATACGTACAAAACAGGATGTAAAAGGTTGTTAAAATATGCCCTGAGTTTTCTGTTCATAATACTACCCAATGAGGTCAGGGAATGGTATCGTTGTGTAGACTGCACACTGGTATTGTATTTACAATTTCGTTTTTTAAGGGCAATGCGCTAGGAAGCCTGTGAAATTCAAACTTTTTTACGTTTTTGTGCAATTTGCAGGCCAGTGTCAGGTTGTATGTTGAACAATATATGATTGACGACCGTAACAGGTACGTATTTACAGAATGATAATCACATTATAATCATCATTGATATTTCATGAAATCATTCAATAGGATTATATGAACTTAGAGGGTATTGTTGATTTTAATGATTAAGTTTCTGTAAATACATACTTGTTACGCACGCGAGTCATATTTTATAAAACATACAACCTGACAGTAACCTGCAAATTGCAAAAAACCTAAGAAAAATTGAATGCGCGGGGGATGCGCAGGTACCCCGTAGCAGTAGAAAGTCGGATCATATTTCAATCATTATTCGCAAGACACGTAGCGCCATCTAGCGTCCTAAAGCAATTGTGACCGTCGAAAGTTATTGTTCCTTTCCTCGGGAAAAGTATTTTTTTCTGGATAAAAGGTATGTACCCTATGTCCTTTTCTATACATCTGACAACCTATATGCAAAATTTAATAATGATTGATTCATTGGATTAGGCGTGAAAAGTTATCAAACAATCAAACAAACTTACTTTCGCATTTATAATATTAGTTAGAATTTAATGTGTATTTTATTAGGTACGTTAGGAAACTTTTTTTTTGTTAACCTATACCGTCCACTGCTGGGCAAAGGTCTCCCCCAAATCCTTCTAGGAACCCTTTTCCCGCGCCACATCGAACCAGCCCTCGCTGTACGCGTCCAGACCGTCTCGGGCCGGCCTCGGCGACGCCGTCCATCTTCAGGCACCCAATGTGCTTTTGCTGGCGGATGTGACCCGCCCAATCCCATTTGAGCCTAAAGATATGTTTATACTTTGTTTTCTTGCACACTAAGAAATGAATCGAATCCTTCAAGTGTCAAAGTCAAAGTCAAAGATTTATTTGCAGATAAATATGGTTATAGACTTCTATGAAGTTCTTACAATGTAAGAATAGTAGTAGCTTAACATATTCAATCATAACATAATGACATGCAAATTTTTTACAATTATATCATTTATATTTAAGTTGAAGGAATTATTTAATACTATAAAAGGGATTCTCAACTAGCCACCTGTGTAAAGCCCTTCTGAAGCCGACCATTGGAAGTTCTTTAATTTGGTTAGGAATCTTGTTGTAAATCTGAATACACATAGGGTAGCAGCTTCGTCTATATAGTTCCGTTTTCGTTCTAGGAACAATCAATCTATTAGGATATCTAGTTTTGAATTTACATTTATCTCCCAGTTGTCCAAACATCTCAGGGTGAGATTTGGTAAATTTACATATTTCCTCAATATAAATGCCAGTTAATGTAAGTATTCTAAGTTCTTTAAACAGTGGCTTACAGGATGTTAGTGGGTCTACATTACAAATCGCACGTATACACCTCTTTTGTGCGACGAAAGCTCTTCCGAGATGCACCTGTCCTGGAAAATAAATGGTTAACATCCTAGCACAGTCGCCTTCGTAAATCCCTTCAGATCTCTATCATTCCCGATCCGTCACCACACCATTCATTTGAAGTAAAAAAATTAAGTTCTCGCAGTATCCTTGGCAGTTTTTCATAGAATACCGCAACGACAGTATCACAAAGGGTCTCGCTAAAGCGAACCCGCATAAATCGCTATATGTCATCTCTATTCCTTTTGTTCGCAACAAAACTTCATTTTGTACTCAAAACCAGTATAGAATGAACCCGCTGTAATTTCTATCCAGGCCTAACAGAGGTTTTAATATACTGGTTCGAAAAGTAAATTAATCGGGTATTTCACCTGATATTACGGGTTGTTGTTTGTACAAGAATTTGTATTCATTAGTATAACACTTTAGAGGACTTTATGTAGGCAAATCAAAAAATCGCATATATTATAAACAGAAAAAATCTTGTCTGTTTATAATATATGTGTGTACATAAATGGCAAATAAATAAATAATTATAGTTTGGTGAAGTTGTCTCATCATCATCAGCCTAGTGCAGTCCACTGCTGGACATGCCTCTCCTATTGCACACCATTCATCTCGTCTTTCGGCAACTCTCCTCTAGCTGCTACCAGCCATCCTGCAAAGATCGTCACTCCACCTAGCCTGAGGGCGTCCTATCTAATTTAAATGGAGTCGGCTCAAAATTCGGCTGTGTGTTTGGCGTAGAGATATTTTTTATCGCTCATATAAGTTACAACTACAAACGCAAAGTCAAAAACAAAACGTCTGATGTAATTACACTCGGCTATCCAGTACCGGCTACAATGACATCTCACCCCACAATCCAAAGGGGGGGCACAAAAACTCCAATTATTTCACGTCAGTTCTGATTCGATAACGTTTGTTCTCGGTCCAACGCTAATTAAGAAGTTTCGATCGGTCCAGATAAAACTTTCTAAGTTAGTATTGATGTTCTCACTTATAGTATATTCGAATCCTTGTTTCCAATTGATTTTATTTCCACTTAATCAGATATCAACTGAGTTATGTTGATTTCAGAATGACTAATACTATGTATTAAAAAAGTCATAAAAATGTTTCAAGTTCTTGCAAAATCTGAATTTTATATAGGGTTGTTCTACCAATGGATTGTGGTGGTGAAGTAGTTTTCCCAAAAATATATATTTGTTTACATGTTTGGAAACTAAATCGCGAACGCAGTACACATAACGCTTTTTGGACTTATTTTTTGTCTGAAATGTGCCTTGAATTACGTTGAGATTTTAAGGGCGGATGTTTGTTTCTGACAGCTCTAGACCCTAAAAGGAATCAGGTACCTAGCCTGATTCCTTTTGATTGATTTAAGGCTGAAGTGGTCTTTTAAGTAATTATTGTTTAGGATTATTTTTATTTGTATGTCTTTGACATATCTTAGGACCCTGGGTCCGGACCTTTGGAAGGCGTGGCAAGGGCCGAAGCCAACTCGCAGAGGCCAATATAGACAATTTTAAATGATGAAGAGGCGCCAACCGACAATTATCCCTGTATGCAATATGCAAGTGCACCCATGGGCTATGGGTTTGGCTATAGTGGATCAGTTACTTTGAACTATAAAAGGACTATGTCTCCTGCCCGACCAATGATAATATAATATTCCCAGATAAACTGGCAGGGGGTAACTTGCACACTCAATAATAGGCCCATAGAAACCATCGTTAGCACATAGTGACGTAGCGACAAGAGGGCAATATGTCCTGAGGTGCATGAGGAGTAGAGGTATTTCACGGCTATCAGAACAATCCCAGAGCCCGGAAGATGGTAAGGTCCCTACGAGCACCTACTGGAATACAGCCTTCCTCTGAGCATGATTGCTCTTGCGAATCTCCACTCAAGCCAGCCAATAAAAGCAAGAATGAGGTGAGGAATGAGACTTCTCCCGGAAGATAGGGTCCGTAGGATCGCTACTGCCCAACAGCTCGTCACATGCTCCCCTACAGGTTTATGTATCTCTTCTCGCCCTAGACCTGTTACGGCAAAGTAAACTCTACCGGCACAGACCCAGAGTTCAAGAGAAAGAAAGAAAAAGTATTTATTAGATAAGATTAGAAGATTATTAAGATTAGATTTTTTTTGATTTAATAAGAGCACACAAGTCCAACCACGACGTCAACGTAAAGCTACGACGTTATTTTTGTTTCCTTTATCACAATGTAAACATATAAATTATATTTTTAAATATTAGAATATAAAAAGTATAAAAACATTAAAAAATATGAAAAATTGTAGCCGGTATCGGGAACAGGGTCGAAGCTACCGGCGGTCAGGGCTCCAGAGAGAGGAACCTCCTGACAATGCGAGCCGAGTCCAGGAGTACCGCTTTCTGAATCAAGCCCTTGATCCAGCTACCCAACGAGAGCCTCCTCGGGTGTTGGTTGAGGTTCTTAGCTATTAAGCCATTGGCTGTCGACTATCGGCACAATGATCGCTGAGTCCACATCCCACATGTCGACAACTTTGCGAGCCAAGTCGAGATACTTGATTTGTTTATCTTTTTGAGCTTTCACGAGGTTCTCATCATGCGGGACGGTTATGTCAACAATCATTGCGAGCCGATCTGATCGATCCACCACCACTATATCAGGCTTATTGGCAACAATAGTCCTGTCAGTGATGATTTTTTTTTTTAGTTAGTATCAATATGTTTGTTAATTTTAGCTCTCAAAATGGATGTAAGAACTTTATAGACCATCGGTAAACACGTGATCGGCCTATATTATTAGATTTATGGAGCAAGTGGGTAACTCCTGTCGTTAGGAATTGAGGTAGCGAACCAGACTCCAAAGCAGTTTGGAACTGAGAAGCCACGCAAAGCCAAGAGCGTGCGACCTTGAGAACCATTTAATCCAAAAGTTGTGCAGCCCGTCCAGCCCTGGAGACTTCCAGTTTGGTAACGGACGGGCTGCACGAGCTACATCTTGGGGGCAGATGGTAATAGCCTCCATTTCTGATATTGGATCACAGGGTCGCTCGACTTCTCGAGCCCAATCACCTTCGGTGTGACTGACCGGCGCCGACCAGATACTACGCCAAAAGGAACACATTGTATCATCATCCAGCAGGCACGTGTCGGCCACACCTTCGTCCGGTCGCTCCCAACCCCTATAAACCCAACTTTCGTCATTCTGGAAGGTGCGATTCTGAGTGTATCGCTCTACTCGCAGCTTCGTCGAATACGGTTCGCCCATGCACACACTTTCTGCTTCAGGAAGTCGATGCGCTCTGTAACACAAGACATATAGTCTTGAGGACTGATATCAGTCCCTAAGAACACCCGTTTCACAAAGCGCATCACACTAGGGCGAGTATGGTCCGCCCTGAAGCAGATTCGTTTGCCGATGAGCGCCCTGGCCCCACCAATACGTCGTTCAATCCTGCACTGCCAAGCTGGTACGGCTGGTTTCGGTCATGTCGCTCTAGGGTCTCTCGTCTCTCTCTAGGTCTTATTTTTATTATTATTTTGAGTTAATTTTTCTCCCTCTTCACAGGGTGCCATTCCCAAAACAAGCAATATTGCTTTCAGATTAAAGAAAAATGTTGACAGTTCAACAACATTCATTGTGTTATTTACGTTTGTTGAGCGGACACATTTTGAACATTATGAAGCAATGGATTAGCAATATCCTTCAAAATGATTCAGACTCGGATTAATAATGTGTTACGCAATTAGGGTACTGGATAATTGCGTAACATATTATTACACCATGAAAGCCATTCCTACTGTTATTATGTTACGCAAATACCCTGGTGATGAAGATCGCGGGAATCCGCTGGATGCGCGAAGTACTGGTCGATGTGGCGGCGCTTGGGTGAGGCCTATGTCAAGCAGCGGATATTTTTGCCTGAAATCAGGCAAGCAGAAACCAAATAAGGTTTTTTTTTCCTTAGCCTATTCTGTCCCACTGCTGGGCAAAGGACTCCCCCAAATCCTTTCAGAAAATCTTTCCCCGCGCCATCTCGAACCAGCCCTCGCAGTACACAAATAGGTAATCTCGCCATCTCTTTCTGGGCCAGCCTCGACGGCGCCGTCCATCTTCAAGCATCCATTGTGTGGAGATATTAAAATGATGTTATGTAGCCCTTTAACTATCATTGCTTTCATGTACATCAGTATTTTATACGATCAAAATAATGTTACCTACACAGGCCCTCGATGGTCAATATTGGCGTAAATTGAATTACCAACACAAATAATAAAATACCCTATTATGCAAATACACAAAAATTGAATATCGGTAACCGATAACGTGAAGGGTATACGAAAAGGTAGCTCTTAGTTGCTTAAAATGAAGTGTATATTTATAATAATGTGACCAGTTTGTACTGACCTCTGCTGTGTGTGTGTGGGAACAGGTAGAAACTAGGTACTATTTCAGAAGTAAATCCTATAGTTTAAAAGATACAGAAATAGTACATTACGATACGTGTGACTTAAGTAGGGTCACCGTGCATGAATAGACTACTTAAGTCTCACGTATCGTATACTATTTTATAGCTCGTTTGACCTATATACGCACTTAAGTCATGGTTTTTCTGTGTAAAAATGCACACTTAAGGCACAGAAAAACGTTAGGTCACACAGTGCGATAAAGTGATATTGATACTAGTTGAAGTAAATATATATAATATAATAATATTTGACTACACGGTTGGCGCAGTGGCTGAGCGATCGACTGCTGCGCTGCGTGTCGCGGGTTCGATTCCCGCACGGAACACATAATATTTGTATTGCCTACAGGTAGTTGTTCCGGGTCTGGCTGTTTGTGTATGTGAGTTTAAATGTATGTAAACGCACACACGATACAGGAGAAATTTCTAGTGTGTATTATGTCGAGTTATGCGAACAAAAATCTATGGATCAACTGATTTTTTTTTCATACATATATATTTATTTATAAAAGATAATATTATTAGATTCTAAAGAAGAAAATAAGTTGAATCTACAGGGGTTCTCTCACTGAGTAAAAACAAAAATTATAAATTACAAATAAAAAATAGAGCAAAATAGCAAATTTTAAAAGAGAGACCAACAGGGTTCAATGCACCTATTAACTCTAGTTGCCCGCGAAACTATTTTTAATAGTTTCTGGATTGGTTCCAGATATTAAAGAATGGCCCAGGAACGAAGCCGCGCCAAATAAGGCCCCTTATTATAGTAAAAAAGTTACAAAGTGAAAATATTGCTATTTTTAGTGTGTAAGGAAGTACGCTAGAGGACCGAAACACATGAGCGTAACCCAGGACCAGTATATTGTGTTTTAATGTTTCAGGGATTTTTGGCAGGAGAGAAGAGAAATAATCTGTACAGCACATACAAATAAAAAACAGGCCAAGTACGTGTCTGACCACGCACAGTGAAGGGTTCCGTAATTGGTATAAACATTTACGCAGGCATGGAGTTGATTTTATCGACCGCAAACATAAGTTTGTATTTAATAGTATATCTTGAGAAATCTATGAAAATAAAGTTATTTCTGCGATTGAAACCAAAAACATACCATATCTCAAAAAATAAGACTTAAATAAAAAAGTCACTGAGAAACATCTCTCCATTATCTTTTAAATTATAAGATCTAACGATGCCCACATGCGTTATGTGCATTGAATTATTTTATTTATCCCTCGGTTACATGAACGGGGAGTGTAACTTAAGGGGTGTGTATACGTTTTCATAATTTCACTACACCATGATATAGCGATGCATAGCAAACCACTTCTTTTCAATTGTCATCGATAGAGTGCCAGCAGTCACCGAATAAAATGCCTGGGTGTTATCCGGATAGACGGACGGGTGGCCAGGCGAACATAACGAAATTATAAGGTTCCGTTCCGTTTTGCCAAAAAAAAAAAAACTAAATGCATTAGATTCGCTTTACCGAATGTTAGAAGTACAGCTAACACTACAGCTAGTGCTGCAGCGTTCAGCTCGTGCTACAGTGGGGTCGTCAGCTAACATCACGTGCAGGGCCGCTAAGTTCAGCCGCTTACGCTGTTTGGAAAATCCGTCAATTAACAGACGTGGATACCGCGAGACTGGTCCAGTTTAGATACTTCCATAGCATATTGTCTTACGGTATTTTGCTGTGGGAACGGGCTGCAGATATTGATGCTATCTTCATTCTGCAAAAGAGGGCTATCAGAGCCATATACAATCTTAGCAGACGCGAATCTCTGAGGTAACTGTTTTAAAAAATTAACATCATGACAGTTCCTTGTCAATATATATATTTTTTAATTATTTGTCCATTTATATCAGGCATCAAGGCCCATATAAACACATACAATAGAATATTAATATAACTTAAAAATACTATAAATACATACAACATTATAATTACAGTAAAAACTAACTAACGCACACGAAGTGTCTGCGTCGTGTTTCGCTGACTGGTGTCATGTAGCCGGCTACGAAACCGGCGGTACACAACACCTTTCGGCCAGAACTCTTCCTTGAGGAACTTCCCGATATTATAATTCTATACGAAAAGATTATGTACGTTCGAAAAAATCTACATCTTTTTAGTAAGATAGGTGACAGGCATAATTTTAACACTAGGAATAGGAACAAACTAGATCAACTGCGCTTCAGATTGTCTAAAGTAAAAACTTCTTTTAGGGGTTACTGTGTAAAATGTTATAGTAAAAAACCAAGAATATCGAGATTCTTTAACTAAATGAGAAGAAATTTAAAACATGCATTAAACGCACAATATGTAGACAAGCATATTATAAGTTGGATGTGTACATCGTTGATAAAAATGCTTGGCTTAATGCTGGTCCTGCTCCACAGGCACTTGGGCTCACTAGTTGATCAAAATTTCAATATTTGGAAGAGATGCTTCCCCCTTTTTTTAGTGTTTCTGACATTACGAACTTAATGTTTATTTTATTCAATCAAGATTTAATTCTTGAATACTTCAATATAAAATACCTTTTCTTGACTGGTAGTAATTTTTTTTTCATGTCATAAATAATTTGCAAACGATAGTTTTGTAAAATTTAGAAGCATTTTTTTAATTTTGTAAATGTAAGGACCAGGGATCCGCTTATTATGATATTTTGATGTTGACTTGAAAGAGCATGGCAGCTGAGAATATATCATGCTCGCTTAAATGTCTCACTGGTGGTGGCGCGTGTGTTAGATCATTCGGTTCCCTACAAAATGGTTGAGCTGGATGGTGCCTGGTCGATTGAGACTGGTCATGTCTTAACTGCCAGGGCTTATTTTTAATTTTCTATTGTAAATTGTTACTTATTTGTTGTTTTTTACATTCCCCTCACATATAAAAGCAATAAGAGTAACGTACCCAGGATTTTGTAATAACATCTTGATTTAAAAGAGTGTCCTTGGAGTTTCTTGCCCGTTCTTCTCCATAGAGATCTATGTTTTGAAATGGTCAACAGCTTCAACTTTCTGACTAACTGACTAACTATTTAATTTTGACAATTCAAAAGTGCCTGTAAATGGTTTAATTGAAATAAATGATTTGAGTTTGAGTTAGAGCCTTTGGCTAAGGAACTTAAAAAAAAAGGGTAGCCCACCACCGCGAACCCTAAATAGACGTTTGGGACATAATTTAAACGGTAGATGGAGAACTGGGTGTTGTGCAGCAACTTAGGACAGGCCTAACGTCTAGCATTGGACTGCGATAGGCTGACCTTTGAGTTTATTTACCTGTGAAAGAACTTGTACTCTTACAAATATTTGAAAGAAAGAAGAAGAAAGAAAATGCATTTATTTGCGGCAAACATGACGCATAAAAAAGAACTTAAACACACACAAAAAAAAAATAACAAGTTGGGGGTAGACATGCGTCACATTCACGCAAAACGGCCATCGCTCAGCATAATGCTAAGACCCTATACGAGATAAAGCACCAGCGCTGGTTTTCAGCGGCAGCCGGCGTTGACGTGATGACGTTAACCAGTGCAGCATGCAATTATACATAAATAAATAAAAACAATAATCAAAACAAGAAACAAAATAAACCATATTTACTTTTGTGTACTCTGTGACATACGGTGGCGAAACGTGGACACTAACACTCAGACTGGTCTACAAATTCAAGGCGATATAGAGCGGGCTCGGGGATCAGAAATGAAATCCTCTGGAAAAGAACCGGATTTATCGACATAGCTTGCAGAGTAAGCGAGTAAAACTGGCATTGGGCTGGCCATATTTGTCAAAGGACCGACGGCTGGTCGAGCAGACGAGCCCTGTAGTGGAGAGTGTGGGAACCGCGTAAGCGAGCGTAGTGTAGGACGCCCCCCAGCTAGATGGGCCGACGCTTTTAAAAACAAAAAAGCTTTAATAAATAAATAAATGAAAAGGTACCTGGGACAAACTGGATGCGGAAGGTGGTGGACAGAGTGTTGTGGCCGAGCTTGGTTTAGGCATATGTCCAGCAGCGGACTGCGATAGGCTGAGTTAGTTGCCTCTGTGACACTAGTAGAAAAAGTCGAAATGGAAACTTTCATAAATATTCCTTACTGATAGACTTCTACTGAAGATGAACAGCGCAATATCGTCTTGATTATTATTACCAGTTTTGATTTGTGTGATATTTTGTAAGACAATACTTCGTTTTAGTTTTTAATTCTGCCTATTCTAAAACATAAGAAAAACTTGAAAACAGACCGAACAAGAAATAAAGTCAATCATTTTTCCATAAACTTTTTCTTCAATATTTACAAGTGTAGGTACCCCTTTATAGGTCATTAAAGAATAATCCTTTGTTCCCTGAAGGAGAGCAGTTCAAGTAATTGAACAACTTTTATGTTTATGAAAAGAGCACCTCTTATTTTTGCTTTGAACCTGTCTTCAGGAATGAAAGCATCCATTTTATTTAACTAGAGGTTTGTCTACAAACGAAAATATCGAGAATCAATTTTTGATTAATATTTTCCTGTTGAGGCGGTTTTATCACTATATTTTTTAGAAATATTAAAGGAAATATTGATAAGGATTGCAACGGGCAGCCAGTTATTTTAGTAAACAAAAGTTTTTTTTTTTTAGGTTTCGTTTTGACAAAAAGTTGGTTACCTATTAGATTTTTATATTATCATGTTTTCATTCAGGAATAGAAAATAATAGCCAGCGAAAACAGGTTACTTAAGCTCAAGAATTTTGTACGAATTTCAATGATTAATAAATAAGTATTCTGAATACAAGTAAAATTCTACATGGTATTGTGCATAATAACCGCAAAATAATGTAGGTATATCGATTTAGCAAGTCAAACACAATACATACTATCATTCCAAGCATATTTTAGTGTCAAATACATTATCCATGATTTACGACAGCCCTCGGGTATCTGATCGGGCTTTAAATAACGAGGTTGTCCCTTAATACATAACGACACAGTATAAATTAATCCTAAACATTTTCATTCAACACTGTCGTAAAATAAAAAAAATCGATGCGTATTTTTTTAGGCTGCGGCACCTTCCCCGAGGCGCGGCGAAATGTCTTTAACCTACTTTTGAGAGGTGAAGATGGAACTACATACGCCAGCAGATCAAGCTACTACAACCTGTCAAATTTCTTTAATAGATTTTCAACTTTATCGCTACAGCATAAGGTTCAATGTTGATTGAGAAAATTTGACAGTTTCAGGTAGCTTGATGTACTGGGGTCTGTACCTGTACTTACGTTGTGGTTTTTTTTCAGGCACCTCTCATCTTGGATGTGGAAATATTGAAAAGATTCCGTTGTTTGTTTGTTGATTCAAAAGCGTGGTTGACTGAATAAGACAAAGTAAAAACGCATAGAAAATGAATACCTCAGGAAAGAAACGTATGCTGCACGAAAGCAGCTGTTAACATAAGCAAACTTTAAAACAGTAGCTATTTACTTTTCCCACCAATTTTCTTTGTAACAACGAGAGCAATCGCCTAACTTCAGACCTTCACCATGAAGATTCATAATTAATTAACTACTTAAAATGTTTCGACATTCTCATAAAAGATAATTGACCTTCATACACGACGCTACCTCAATAACCAAACAATCTACCCCAAACGGAACTATCGGACCGGCACACCGCGCCATATATCCTGTCCTTATTAATATTTAAGACCACAAAACGCATTTTGGACGGCGCGATTAGCCCAGTGGCAACCCGGGCTATATTTATAGCCGAAATTACCGTTTTAATGGACACGAACTGGCCAAGCTAAATTGAAAGCAACAACCTGTACCATGATACACATTCATATCACGAGTGGGCACCGAATCGGTGAGATGGGGGCTATTGAGTTTGATAACGCTATAAATAGCTTATTTGTGGGAACACGAGACCTAATACGGTAGTTAGGTTCCTATTTTGGTTTTAATTTTCTGATTGGGTTTGAATAAAGATACACGATTGCGCATTCATATCATGAGTGGCCATCGAATCCATGTAATGGGAGCTATGAGTTTGATAACGCTATAAATAGCCTGTTTGGGGGAAGACGAGACATAATGGGGTAATATGGTTCCTGTTTTGGTTTTGATTTTTTAATTGTTTTTGAATGAAGATACATGTTAACGCATTCATATCATGAGTAGCCACCGAAAGGGTGAGATGGGGCCATGAGTTTGATAACGTTATAAATAGCCTGTTTGAGGGAACGCCGTACCTAGTTAGGTAGTCTGGTTTCTTTTTTGTTTTTTTGGGTTTTCATTTTCTGATTGGTTTTGAATGAAGTATAAAAGAGACCACGTGGTTTCATTGAAGGTTTGAAGACGACATTGCTATGAAGATATAAGTAGGTAAATATTTACAGAACATATCTTTACACTTTTGACACACTTTTATTGCTTAGCTGCTAATTATTGTTAATTAACAGCTAGGCAATAAAAGTGTGCGCAATACTAATATTGCTGTATTTTACTATTTTTGTTTTTACTTCAGATTTTCACAAAAACACTTAGTGGTTTTTCTTTTTTAATTATGCCTGTGTATCCCTAAAGGATCATAGTTTGAATACGTATACAAAGTCTCATTAGATTTATTCAGCCACTAAGCTGTATATACAGGTTGACTGGGAAACTCGACGTATTCCTTGAAAGACGTTATACTAGAGGTAATTAGTAATAAATTTAGTCCAGTTAACTAGGGGTCAAAACTGGATGGTTACCGAGCTGTGTCGGTTCTTCGATTTTTTTAAAAACTAATATTTATCTTCTGTCCTTTTCTTAATGAAATAGAAAGAAAAAGATGCACTGAACTTAAATTTAGTTTAGTTTGTGAACAAGGGAATCGGCGCCATTGTTGATGTGCAACGACAAAGTTGCTGGCAACGTCCTGATTTCAATGTATCAATTTTTATATCCTTTTGTCTGATAGCAAAGTCGATACTAAAATATTATGACACACTTCCGAACATTAGTATGTTATTGTTGAGTTATCTGATTTATACGGAGTTATATAACCAACACTTTTGTATCATGACCAGCATTGAAACAATATTGTAGAACCTGGAATTCACAGAACGATTTCTACCCATACATTATGACTGTATTCCCCGAAGGGATAGACAGTGTACATCCACATTTTGGTGGTTATAAAGGGTCATATTTATTTAGCTAGCAAACCTGCAGACATCCGATACCCATCAAGGGTATCGGATATCTAAGCACGATAAAATACCCTACTTCCCGTAGGTGTCGTAAAAATGTCGTAAAAAAGTATTTGCGCGATCGCAAATCCGTATGACAAGCATGGCGATTATGGCAACCCAAAGGACTTGGCCCCTAGTGCCCGGCGGCCCGCCTACCCTTGGATACGACCGACGATCTTGTAAAGGCCACAGGAACCCGTTGGATGCGTGAAGCACAAGCGGGTCGAAGTGGACGTGCATGGGGGACGTCTATGTCCAGCAATGGACGTCTGTCCGCTCAAATGATGATGATCTTTAAATCGCATGATTTAGGGGCGAGTCTTTACCATCAACATACTCACAAATCCAGCCTACACAATGCTACAGAAAAATTCCTAGTTGAACTAGACCAGCGCGGCAGTTGTCATCGTTGGTGCTGCTCTGTAATAACCGTGAAAACTTAGGTGAAGCGAGTTTGTAGTGAACTGTCATTCCATCTGATGCTAGGTATTGACACTATAATGACAGCTTACTTGTTTGCTGGTATTTTGATATTCTTCATCTTCTTCGTGTCACTGGCACAACTGTATTTAAAATCTTGTTTTCACAAAACTTTGCTACGTCCACGGTGTTGTCGGTGGCATCGTCGGTAGAGGTCATTTTGACTGCATGTTTTGGGACACAGAGGGCAGGATAGGAGGTGGAGCATGGTTTGTGACATAGCTCCACAATCACACCCTACTGCCGTTCCGACAAGGTAGCCCCACTTTACCAGGTTGGACTTACATCTTTCACTTGATCCACTTGATATTAAGCAAGCTTCTATCGTGTTGACACGAGATTTAAATGAAAAGTTAATTAACCTTATCTGCAAATCTTTCATCAAAGATCAAAGCAGGCACACCCTGGTACAGTTAGAATCTCGCCCTGAAAACTTAGGTGAAGTGAGCTTGAAGTGAACTGTCAATTCGCCTGACGCTAGGGATTGACACTAGTGACAGCTCACTTCACCTAAGTTTTCACTGTGAGATTTTACTGAATGAACAAAGAAACATGAACGCTCTCGATTGGTACATAAAACGATCCGTAATTTAAATCAAGGAATATTATTGTTAGTCCTAATCAGGAAACGCAAAACCACATAACGTACAACACATGATATTAATAGCTAATTAACAGTTAGGTTTTAATTTACAAGTAAATCTCTTCGATTGTAACCGCAGCGATTGTTACAGCAAATGGACTAATATAAACTACTTTATTAATAGCCACGATTGTTTAATTTTAACTTCTCTAGTTCCTGAACAACGTTATATTGTTTCCACTAGCTTTGATATTAGGTACTTCACTTAGCAATTAGGAATCACCAGATACTTACGATATTATTAATAACTAGCTTCTGCCCGCGGCTTCGCCCGCGTGGATGTCGGAAATTATCCCACAGGAACATGCTACCAGGATAAAAAGTATGTCCTTCCCCAGGATGCCATCTATTACTTTGCCAAATCACAAGGTCAGTGGTTTAGGTGTGAAAATGTAACATACAGTTTCAAGCTCAAATCCTCCCCTTAAAAATCGAATTACCCCTTTTTGCCCCGTCAGGGGTCAATTTTCGACAACTTTACATACTTATTATTAATTATTTTCTGTCGAAAGCATTAATAATCAGTTTCGAGTTAATTGGACCGCGCATTCAATTACTTCCACAAAAACATCAACACCCCTATATCCCCCTTTGAGGGGTAGTTTTGAAAAACTTATAATAATAAACTTTATTACTTACTTAGGCGAGTATTCTTGCCAAGTTTCAAGTTTATTAACTAAATGAATAAGATTTTTCATATAAACTGTATCCCCGCTTTTCACCCCCACAGGGGTGGAATTTAAAAAAATCGTTTGGGACGTATTCATAACTCGACTCAAAGATTATTTATACTAATTTTCGAGTTAATAAAGCCATGCAGTAAAATCCTCCTCTGTAAAATTGACTACCCCTTTTCAGCCTGTCAGGGGTAATTTTCGAAAAACCCTGCTACACATTATTCTATACTTTCAATCGTATAAATAGTGAGTTTCAAGTTAATCGGACTGCGCGCTAAAATTTATCAATACAAACTTTGAAACACCCCAATCCCCTTTTAGGGGGTAGTTTAGAAAAACAAAAACTGGCAATCTTCATAATTTACTTAGATAAGTATTCATGATTCGTGATCGGATACCTACTCTTCACGAATAATACACCCTCCAAATTTCATGTCTCTAGGACCAGCGGTTTAGGCTGTGCGTTGATATATCAGTCAGTCAGGACTCAAACTCAAACTATTTATTTCAAATAAACCAATTACAGGCACTTTTGAATTGTCAAGGTCGGTCAGTCAAAAAGATGAAGCTAGTTTCCCATTCCAAAGCGTAGTAGGTGCCTATGGATAAGAACGGGCAAGAAACTCCTGACCAACTCCAAACTCCAGACTTTGAATTTTATATAGATTGTAATCAGTAATTAGAACATACTGATATAGTCTGTAATGTTTCTGAATGTTTCTCACCATAAAAACTAAAGAGTGTTTATGGTAAACCAAAAAAATATAACCTACTTATCTTTTAAATGTTTCCTTAAAAAGGGTCATTTTTTGAATCCGTAGATAAACTTAACCAATTGTTAGAAATAGTAACTAATAGTAATTTTTTTGCAAATGGTATGTTTAACTAATAGTTAATTATTTGACCATTAGCAATAATATTATATCATTAGATAAACTATAGATTTATCAAAAAACACATTTTGCAAAAATTTAACCATTAGTTACTATTTGTAACAATTGGTTGAGTTGAACTACGGATAAAAAAATCGGCCCAGTCAAATCATTGCGCTACTAAAACTATAGTTCTTTTCTAAAATCCTTAACTGCTTAAAAACCGACTCCATAACTTAGCACAGTGTTGCCTGCCAAATATTTCCGCCACAATGCAGCAGATATTTGCAGCAAGCTAATTTCCCCTGACTTACGTAATAGCCCGAATGCTGATAGCCGAAATTATTGTACAGTTGTATTCGGGGATTTATAAAACTGCATGCTGTAATTGACCGTCATGTTTCATGCAGCCCGCATTTAAAATATTTGAATGTGGTATTTTTTGCTGTGTTTTCATTGTTTTTTTTTTTTTTACCAAATTTGCTGCATATACCACATGAATCGTAATTAACGCTCAAACACCCCAATTATTATATTATGTTATAATCATAATACATACACTGTTTTTTTTGTTAAACCTGTATAAGCATTGATTATTTATTAAAGGGTAGTAATAAAAGCTCTGAAATAAAATTAAAATATGAGCATACTCAAAATATGAAATTTACTGCTTTAAATACTAACTTTTCGACAATTTCTAAGCGAATACAAATAAAGAAACGACCGAATAAAATGCTGAAAATTCCGAAAAATTAATACAATATTTGCTGACGTTATATTTTACCAGCTTAAATTGCGTTTTACCGAAATCTACAGGTCATCGTTTTTATCGGAACTTACCTATTTTATATTATAAATTTAGAATCAATCTTACACATTTTATAACTGTGGCGCTGTGGCTGTGT
Source organism: Apamea epomidion (assembly GCA_947507525.1). NCBI lineage: Eukaryota > Metazoa > Arthropoda > Insecta > Lepidoptera > Noctuidae > Apamea > Apamea epomidion. Next base: position 1,658,983 of record OX382226.1, read on the forward strand.
GGTTTGGTTTTACATTCAAAAATATGTTTCTGGCGTTATTTGGTCACAGTTCTAACCTAACCTAACCTAGCTCTTTCGATTTAAAGAAGATATATGCGTGTTACGTTGCAAATTTCACTAAACTATAACTTTTCGGAAACTTAGTATTTTTTTCGAAAGTTTAGTATTTTTTTGGAAATTTAGTTTATTATTTGAAAGTATAGAATATTTTTCGTAGAATAAACGAACGGTGTTGGAAGCAATCCACTCTGCATGCGTGAGGATTTCCGTGCATTCATAAATGTGTGTTGTGTTGATTGTACATCCCCACACGTGTGAATCTACTTTCATCTGTTCAAATTATGTTCCGCTGCCAATTTTCTAATAACCAGCGGTTGAACTGCAAGCGTGGTGCGTAATCGTTTGGAGTCAACTCCTGGCATCTTCTGAGGTGGAATGGATGTTCTTTATCACCACGAAGTGTTCTCCACACATGCATATGACTACATTCAAAGCGTGGCGCTGCTTCTCGGGTACTGGCATGGGGATTCTTATCGAAATAGTCCAGTATTTCGTTTTGAAGACGAGTACGTGTACGCACATTTGCTCCCCTGTCGATGGCCGTGTTCGGACGGAACGTTCCGTGGTCGCGAAGCCACTGAGTAGCAGCTAACATAGTTCTGCGGTCTACTCTTGTACGAAACCTTTGGTTGAATGTTCTGCAAGCTAGAGCCACATTATCACCTCATCGTGCTAAAGTGCTCACCATTTCGGTGTACTGAACATTTGTGTATTGGAAAGACATCGCGCGCGAAAAATGATTTGCAATCACTACGAAAACACTAATAATGTCCACGCGTGACTAATATTGCTTACATTGAAGTTAGCGTTCATCGTAGCCGCGCTTGCGCCCGCGCCGGTGGCTATCTCGTTCTATCCCAGGTTTTTAGTTTGCAGGAGAAAGGGACGAAAACAAGCATGAAATATTTTGTATTTTGTTGGCTTATCTATTGTGTCCTTTGTCCAGTGCCTGTTAGTGTGTGCGTGCGGTTAAATTGCTAAGTTTACTTAACTGTATTTGTAAAGACTTTAACGTTCTTGAAATAAGTTCATTTTTCTTTATTTTGTATTGAATGACGGAATTTGTATTAATACAAATAAAACTGCACTTTTAAAAGTCTCATTGCCTTGAGTTACGGTTTATTTCAGTTTGTTTTGACTGTACAAGGGTAGTGTGACTGTAACGTAGTTTTAATTATTTTTGCGATAAAAACTTACCTATATTAAAAATGATAGAAATCGATTCAGTAAACGATTCCGAACAAACTACTTTCAGGATGTGCGTTAATTATGTTACATGTTGTATATGCAGCACATTGTGCTGATATGCTTTGAAAAAGTAAAAAAAAAGTGTGTCGCCTTCGAAAAACACCGCCACACTTACTTCATACACTTTCGTACAAAATATGAGTTGTGACAGTTTCTAGGAGTTTAATTTTTACGTTAATATATCAACTAAGCGATGCTGCCCAACTGACATTCAACATTTCAACCTAGAAACCATTCAACTGCAATTGCTGACAACAAAAGACCCCTAAAGCAAAATAAAGCTATCTCAGCATAATGCTAGTACTTTACGACAATATTGTCCGATCCACGGGATTGATCGCAGAAAACGTGTGAAGTTATTTCCAGCGAGGATCGTAAAGGTGGCACCTATAAAACTTGTTCGTACCGCGAGTACCTAATACGCGGAGTATTTGACACAGAGTAAACAATTCAGTTTACCAACGGGAGAAGAAAGAAAAAAGTTCATTAGCTAATAGGACGTATCAACTTAAACATTAAGTACAAATAGAAAAAAAAATGGGTAAAATATATCATAAATAAGCATCGTGAGAGTGTCCTCACGCAAAGGATTAAACGCATATGCATAAAGCATAATCTGCCTATAATGTTTCCACTGTTGGGTTCTCCTCTCTGTGAGAGGGAGTGGGCTGTATTTACCACGTGGACCCAGTATGTCTTCGAATTTAAGGTTCTAGAATATATTAGTTTCCCCACGATATTTTCCTTCACCGTTTTGAGAATAGTTGTGATGAAATAAATTACAGAAAGTAAAGCGCCTGCCTGGGTTCAAACTTACGACCTACAACTTGGGAAAAATAAATGACCAAAACAGCCATGGTTCAGCATAATGCTACGACTTATGTGTGAAACAGAGCCACATCTAGTTTTCAGCGACAGCCAGCGTTTCATTGTCATGCATGGATATAACTACAGGAACTATCGGTGTACCATAAACTGATCTGTCAACTTTGTACATAACTCCTTTATTGCTGGCTGTTAAGTGAATCGAAACATGATAATTTTAACTGTTTTATCCCTGTATAGCGTGCATTATTTTAGTGATAGTTGTTGACTCATCATCATCTGATGAGTCAACAACAGATCATAAATAAGTAATTGTCACCGGTATATATCAGAGTGTTTAAGTAACAGATGAGTTCTTGTTGTCATCAGTGTTTGTAAGTAATGTGTTCGAAGGTGTAAAACGAATGTGTAGATGACAAAGTTGGGGTTGTGTAGATCTTCAACAACTCAATATAGTAACTCTAAATGGGAATGCCACTAAGGTAAGGGCCAGCTATGTTATGTTGTACAACAACGGGGGGTCTGCTGGTAAATTTTCGTCCCAGCACATTGATTAACCTTTGCTGACCGATCTTGGCCCCCTATAACTCGAATATTAAGAGAACAGTAAAAATCAAACGGATTTGGAAGATTAAACGAAGATCTTTGTATACTTTTTATGCCAGAAAAATGCAGGAAATTCCATGTGCGTGAAACTGAGGCGCAGCTCGTGTGATTGGTTGGTATCATTAACAATGGAGAACCTTTACTATCTTTAATAATCTATAACAAAAATAACTTAAATCTTCACAAAGTTGTCATTGTTACACTGCATTTTGGTACTCTGTGCTCTAAAAGTGTGTCGATAGTGTACACAGTTTAATGCCTCCATTTGGTTTAATACCGCGACCTCGAAGCCATAGCAGTGTTCCCGGCTATTCACAGACATTGTTTTACAGTTTATTTAATTATATGCCAGTTTACCCATTCATGGTAGACTTATTATATAAGTAAGTAAAATACGCGTATTGACGTGGATTTCCGGACACCAGCCCATATTATCTATGGTAGAATTTCAGTCTTTCGATTAATTTACCTACATACTTTATAAATTGCAGTTTTATTTATTTTACCGACTTGTTTGTCTGGATTCAGCAAGCTTCGTTTACAAGCTGCGTCCGATGGAATTTCTTATCGGCAAATATTACGAAATTCTACGAGTAAAACTTTAAACCTCAGTTTATCCCCTGAGGGGATGAATTTAAAAAAAATCGTTAGAGTTGCTCACCTTCATTATAATTTATAATATTACTAGCAGCGCCCCGCGGTTTCACCCGCGTAAGTGTAGATCCCGTGGGATTAGTGGAATAAAAGTTTCCTATGTGTTATTCTAATGTATCACACTAATATTATAAAGGCGAAAGTTTGTGAGTGTATGAGTGTGTGAGTGTTTGTATGTTTGTTACTTCTTCACGCTCAAACAGCTGGATCAATTTGATGAAATTTGGCACACAGATAATTTATAACCAGGATTAACACATATAATACTTTTTATCCCGATATTACCACGGGATCGAAACTAATGTGGGTGAAACCGCGGGGCACAGATAGTAAGTTATATAACTGTAAAGTTTCATCAAAATCCGTTAAGTAGTTTTTGCTTGAAAGAGCAACAAACATCCATTCATCCATCCTCACCAACTTTCGCGTTTATAATATTAGTAGGATTATGTATTCTTGTGCAAAAATAGACTTAGGCTTTATGTGTACCAGCTCGTGCTAATGAAGTTAAGAAGATGTCAAAACCAGCTGTTTTCTAACAGTCTAGATCATTAGATACACTTTAAAGTCAACCACTGCACACTCAACTGAAACTCAACGCATTTATTTCAAATAAACCAATTACAGGCACATGAATTGTCAAAGGGTTGGTCATTCAGGAAAATGAAGTCTCATTCCAAAGCGTAGTAGGTACCTATGGAAAAGAACGGGCAAGAAACCCCACGGACACTCTTTTAAATCAAAATAATATGGTTATAAAATATTAGTTACATCATTCATGATGAAATTGTGTAGAACCTTAAAAGCGTTCGTAATTAAAAGATTACAAAAAACTAATTCAAATATAAAATTAAATAAATAAGCCGTGGCCGCTTAGAGATACCAGTCCCTACAGGCCCTAATTCACTTTGACTACTAAACATTCCTTACTCGGAACCACGTCAATTATTTATTTATTTGGGCCTTATTGTCTATGACAAAATGAATGAACCGCGCGAAATGAACGCAAGATTGGCGGGATTTGCTAAGGAATTGCTGTGGTTTCCAAGGTCATAGTGAATTAGGGCCCGGGCTCGCGAGGTGGATTACGGCCCGCTCCCTCTCACAGCAGTAGGAACATTATAGGCTGATTGATCATGTACCTATAAAAAACCCACTTCAAAATACAAAATAAACAAAACTCATCCCAAACGACTAACTGGGAATTAAATAATATCCAACAGACGCAGAATAATTGCGAAAAGATGGAACAATAGGCTTCATCTACACGCCTAAAACTTTTGCGAAGGGCCCACTCCTGGTTACAGATGAAAAGGGTTGAAGTCCTGAAGTGAAGCACAATCCTCGTTATAGTAAAGAAATGAATTGTCACTGAAACAAGGAATTTCAGTGACAATTCGTTTTAAAATGACTAGATATTAGAATAGAATACTCTTTATTCTGTATACCATATAAATTACAGATATAAATATAGAAAAGGTTTTTTGAAAATATTAAAGATAGCGAAGCAATAGTGGAAACTTAAGGCGCTGCCCAATGGTAGACACCGTAAAAGTACAGTTTTTTATCGCACAGTTATCACATTGATTGTACTGATACATAGGTACTACAAGCCAGAAATAATAGCAATTATTTCTGGCTTGTAGTATGTATCAGTACAATCAATTTTCAAATGTACAGACGCCAGTACATCAAGCTACTACAATCTGTAAAATTTATTTAATAGATTTTCAACCTAATCGCTAAAGCATTAAGGTTCAAGGTTGATTAAGAAAATTTGACAGTTTCGGGTAGCTTGACCTGCTGGCGTCTGTACAAAGAAAATACTTATATAAAAATATTTTGCGTGGCATAATTCTTAAAATGTTGCGCGTAAACTATTATTTATTTTATATATGGGAAATTCAAACAACTAAAGAAATACCTAAACATTATTATACTGAGGCATGCATTTATTTTTTAACTAGCACCGCCCCGCGGTTTCACTCGCATAAGTTTCGATCCCGTGGGAATATCTGGATAAAAAGTATTCTATAATATGTTAATCCTGGTTATAAACCATCTGTGTGCCAAATTTCATCCAAATCCGTTCGGTAGTTTTTGCGTGAAAGAGTAACAAACATCCATTCATCCATCCATCTATACAAACTTTCACGTTCATAATATTAGTAGGATTAAAACTGCAAAATAACTTTTATTTTAGTGGTCATTCGATTAAACTACCAACAAACGCATCGTTGTTAAAATTTGCTCCTTCCCGTGCCTTAAGTTCGAATCAATACTGACCATCAGGTTCGAAATAACAGTTGTAATTGCAAATAAGAAAATTTCGCATTCCGTCTCTATCGTGGGTGCAATAATTGTTTTTGTGTGCGCAATAATAGCCACGCAATGGTGATGCTTGGCCTATGTACAGCAATAGACGTTGGACGTTTTTCGGCTGAAATGAGGATCATGAAACCACAGCCACTGGCCACGTGCCCCGACGGGGCAGGACGGGACGGCGACGCGGCGCTGGCGCGGCGGTAGTGTTCGCGCTGCGGGCGTGATCACGTCCCGTCCCGCCGCGCCTTTCTTTCATCAAAAAAGATGTTGAGCGATTCAGACATGGAAACGGTATTGCTCATAGTTGCCCTAGCTAAGAAAAAACAACGTAAACGGAAATGGGTGCATGAAATAAATCAAATACGCGCTCGCGCGGGCGCGACGGTCACCGTCGCGTCGAGCGGGGCGGCTCTGTGTGGCGTCGTCCGTAATACCTAGTACATTACAACTGCTCAGCGTCGCGTCGCCGTCCCGTCCCGCCCCGCCCCGCCCGCTGTGTGCAGAGACCTTTAACCACTGCGTTGCAGCGCGACGCGCGTCTTGTTCGTGTATGTGCCTCCAGGGGCCTTATTCTGGGCACGCCATAATTGCGGCGAGAAGTCCCCTCTTTGAGGAGTTACTGGAGAGGCGCCACGGCGCCCTCGCCTTCGGGCTGATGCAGGTACTCACCAGACACGGTTGTTTCGGAAGGTTCTTGTTCAGGATAAGGCGGGAGGAAACGCAAGGGTGTTTCCACTGTGTGGATCGCCCGGAGGACACGGTGGAGCATACGGTGGAGGTCTGCCCGGCTTGGGCGGAGCATCGCCGCGTCCTCGTGGCGGCGATCGGCGGCGGCGATCTCTCGCGTCCGGCCCCGGTCCAGGCCATGGTACGGAGCGAGAGTTCATGGGAAGCCGTCAGTCACCTCCTGCGAAGCAGTAATGCTTGCAAAGGAGGAGGCGGAGCGCGTGAGGGAGAGGCAATCTCTGCGCCCTCACGCCCCTAATCGCCGCAGGAGACGCCCTGGACGTCGGGAGTCAACAGCTGACTCCCAGCCACCGTAGGCGCGGGCTTGCGGGCGGCGGAGCAATGGGCTCGGTAAGGACCAGGCTCGGGTCGATGGCGCGTCGTGTTTCACGCGCGCCTCAAAGAGATGTCAGCATGAACTGACGAGGTCCGCTAGGGCCGATGCCTGCCAGAGCCGCGGGTTGTTCGAAAGAGATACCGTGGCCCTTGGCACAGGCAACTGAAGGAACATGGGTGGGTTTTAGTCAGTAAAAGTCTGACACGCCCTCCCGCTCCGCCCAGAGCCGGAGAAGTCATATGATCATTTCCCACCCAAAAAAAAAGGGGAGTCTTTTTCTCTATGACACAATGAACGATACTGCGGAATGGACGCGAGAATGGCGGAATTAGTGTAAGTGCGGATTGGTGGATGTCATAAAGATCTACGTATTGATAAACTAGATAATATTGGTGATGATGGCTGAGCGAATTAACTGCCCCTTCATAAGAAAATGGTGTAGCAGACATTTATAGCCAGAGCACTTAATTTTGATTGACCTTGACATATACTCGTATAATTATTTATAGTGACTTGTTTTATTAATTTCTTTTGAGATTATTTTGAATTCTGTGACCCTGACAACGTGTATCTTTTAATCTTCGTTTCTTTTAATTGCATTGACATTTTATTTTAATTTTCATTCTGTGGCCTTTATTAATTTGTATTCATTAATTCGTTTTATTTGTAGGCATTGAAATTTTGTTCAGAGCTGTTAGTATTCTGTGGCAGTAAGCATCGTGATATTTTATTTCATGTAATATGGGTCTTGCCTGAATTAAATATAGGTTATTTTTATTTTCATAATTTGGCCAAATATAATTTATCATAATTTTCTACTCCTCCCTGCTTAATGTTTTACAGTTTATGTGTAGCTTACGCGAATATTTCCAAAAAGATGCGGTTAGGCAAACTGCCAGCCTTTTAGTTAGATCGCAGACAGTTCTAGCATTATGTTTCTAAGTTTTAAACTAGTAGGTAAAATATTTGCATAAACATTACGTTTCTGAGGTTGAAAAAATAGTACCAATCGCATCGTCGCATGGATTTCTCCAAAAAAATAATTGTATCTAGTTCTTTTTGACGTACGTTAAAATAACATGGGAATGTACAGACGCCAGCACATCAAGCTAACACAATCTGTCAAATTTCTTTAATAGATTTTCAACTTTATCGCTAAAGCATTAAGGTTCAAGGTTGATTGGGAAAACTAGACAGTTTCGGGTAGCTTGATGTGCTCTGGCGCTATGGCGTCTGTATATCAATATAAAACAACATCGCTCAATTATTTCCTAGTTAACATAAGACAACAAGTTATTAAAAAATCACCAACCAACCAGAGGGAGTAATTACACCAAAAAAACAATCAAACAAAAATACCACACGCAGACAAACAATTTGATGTTGCGGCAACACAGAACTGCCATAAAATAGATAGGTACAGAAGGCCAGTTCCGTACAAAGAGTGAAAACGCACGCACACATAAATGCACGTCTATTTTGTCCCAATATATGATGAAAGTGTAAAGGACAGTTCCTAGTTCAGGTTTAATTGGTATCTATTTCTTTAGCTTTTTCAACAATTATTATTGGAATAACATTAATAAATGGTACTTAATTGAAATATTATCGACAAAAATTGAGGTTACGTAATTAACCTCATTGTTAAACGAAAAATATCTTTAAAATGAAAATTTCGGATTTAAAAGTATACAAATAATCATACCAAAGCGCTCAATTTGTAAATTTTTTGATGCCCAATTAGCTCGCTTTTTCTTAATTTTTTATTACATAAATACTTTACTTATAGTATGTGGATAACGTTGTGAGTAGTGTATTTGTTACCTCTATTATTAAGTTCTAACCTTTGTTTACTTATTATTACACTGCTGTTTGTTGTCCCTAAGTAAATAAATAAATACTTTTATATAATATATATTTATTTTAGTGTTAGCTTGTAAATTGTAATTAAGGAAAACTTTCTTAAGAAATAAGCAGTACCTTTGTACTCATATTATAATTATGTCATATCTATATGTATTTTACTGTGTGTACATAAATAATAAAATAAATAAATAAATAAATAAGGTCTTTTTTAGTGTAGTTTAAGGTTAGTAGTGTTGTCTTTGTGAATTAATTTAAGATAAAAATATTTATAAATGGCACTACAAATTGGCATCAGGTCCGTTATACAGGCTGATTTTTTAAAGACCAGCCAAATTTAAGGATGTGGTACAGACAATCAAACTGAACAACTTTCTCCATGGGACCAACATTGTAATCGCGAATAAAAATTCAGCCGTCCCATACATTTAGGTCGAGTAGGTATTGAAGTTTTCTATGGGACGGTTGATAAAATTTTCGCGATTACGGTATTTGTCCCATGGAGAAAGTTGTTCAGTTTGATGGTCTGTACCACATCCTTAAATTTGGCTGGTCTTTAAAAAATCAGCCTGTATGTGTTTTTTTTTTTTTTTCAGTTTTTGTTTAAATTTTCGTCAAATACTTTTGGAACAGACATTACGTTCAGCGAGTGCATCTAGTCCTGGCGTTCGCTTGACAAATAGATTGAGATCGTCCCACATGTGTTGCGTATGCGTGTGCCTTGTTTTGGGTCGTTGTATGGAGCCGAACTTCTGTAATCATCTATATTGTGACCGCACTCTATCCACGGTATATTAAATTGGCTCATTGTCCAAAACGTTTCCGTTATGAAATTACCGCTAAAGCAAATTAACATCGATTATTGTTTATCATGGTACCACTACAATTGGTTTTCCGATGTTTGTACCGGGTTATTCATAATGTATTCTATCAGTTTTGTTATTTTTGGTAGAGTACAGATAGGTAAAGCTTTGTTAAAACCACAGGAACCCGTTGCTTGGTTGATGATGATGATGACGTCAGAATATGTATTTCAAGTAAAACAAGCTGCTATTCTATTCGTAGATTTAATCTATGAACCAGTTGCACAGACTAGCATTTCGTTAGCGTAAATTAGGAACGATCCAAAACAGATTATTTACTGTTTCTATTGGTTCTTATTGATGCAGATAAAGCCATTTGTTCAGCAGGATACCACTAGAGATAAATTAATATGAATATATATTTTTATTTTCTTATCTAAATATTTGATGATAACCTAGGAGATAAAGCTTGCTATGCATAATTTGAATGAGTTTTGCTTTTGCACTAGTGATTGTACTCTACAGTACAGGCCCTGGTATCGATAATCAAAGAAATACGGATGTACAAAAAGGAAGATTTATTAACGTATTTTATTCAAACATGAGCTTACGTTATAGTTTACTTAAACTAAGTTCTTAATCTTAGTCTGGAATCAGAATAAGCAATGCCTGGAAAATATTTTGTTGCCTCAAAGAAGTCATGAAAAATCCACACACACCAATAAAGTACAATACTCTTGCACACTGCCATGTTTAACCTACGGGTCACACACCTTTTTTCTTTTTTTTTTCTGGGTGGGAAATCATCAAATGACTCCTCCCGCTCTGGGCGGAGCAGAAGGGAGTGTCAGACTTTTACTGACTAAAACCCACCCGTGTTCCTTCAGTTGCCTGTGCCAGGGGCCACGGTATCTCTTTCGAACAACCCGCAGCACCGGCGGCATCGGCCCTAGCGGACCCCGTCAGTTCGTGCTGACAGCTCTTTGAGGCGCGCGTGGAACACAACGCACCGTCGACCCGGGCCTGTTCCTTACCGTAGGCGCGGGCTTGCGGGCGGCGAGCTATGGGCAGCTCGCCGCCCGCAAGCCCGCGCCTACGGTGGCCGGGAGTCGGCTGTTGACTCCCGTCCAGGGCGTCTCCTGCGGCGGCTAGGCGCGCGAGGGTGCAGCGATTGCCTCTCCCTCACGCGCTCCGCCTCCTCCTTCGCGAGCATTACTGCTTCGCAGAAGGAGGTGACGGCCTCCCATTCACTCTCGCTCCGTACCATGGCCTGTATGAGGGCCGGACGCGAGAGGTCGCCGCCGCCGATCGCCGCCACGAGGACACGGCGGGGCCCCGCCCAAGCCGGGCAGACACACACCTGGGCCCTCACTAACAAACATAGAGCAGCACTAAAAGAATGTCAAAATAAATGCGTCCAGACAGACGTTTGGATGCTATAAAAGAATAAGGAATCCTACATGGGACCCTCCATTTTACCCAAAAAAAAATTGTCAAAATTTCATTATCTAAACCAATTTTAGCAACCTTTTTTTATACCAATGCAATATTTGGGATGATTTTAGTACGCATATTTTCATTTGGCCAAATTTTTACTTGGCAGGATATTACTTGGCAGGATATTACTTGGCAGGATATTACTTGGCAGGATATTACTTGGCAGGATATTACTTGGCAGGATATTACTTGGCAGGATATTACTTGGCAGGATATTACTTGGCAGGATTTTACTTGGCAGGATATTACCAACGATAATGTCATTAAGGTTTGGTGTTCCAAATGATTTATTACAGCAAACAATCTTTAGACAATAAACATTTGGTTAAATGATTTGTTATGAAAAAAATTATAAAGACAAAAATAAGATGTTTTGGGAATGTTATAATTAAAAATGGACGTGATGTCATTTACATACTTCTTTGTAAGTTTATGTGTTTGAATTTATATGAAACTAGTCAAATGTATGGTCACGAACGACGAACGAAAACTGAACTGCTACCAGAACTGTGAGTTAGGTTTAGAATCTATTTTAATATTATACATATAATATTATTTAATTGCCATGTACCTATAGCTTATAATTTTCTAAGAGTGTAGTGTGATTTGCAACGTAACTCGCTTATATATTTTTTAAATCGAAACAGCTAGGTTTGGTTAGGTTAGAACTGTGACCACACAATGTGCCAGAAATATATTTTTGAATGTAAAACCAAACCAACAAAACACATTTTAATTTAATTTGTATATTTTTTGCAACTGACATAAAGATGCAAATATTTTATCATTGACTAAGCAATTGACTGAATAGAAATGGTAAATTGAAAACTGACGGTACTAAATATTTGACTTATTTTATTTTGCGTAAAATATGTCATACCAACTGAAATATTTGACTACATTAAATTTGGTAAAAGTACCATCCATCCATCCATCATCAACGTCGATAGGGTAATAGCAACATAAGTATTTAGGTAATCATAATGATGTGTCATACCTACCAAACCTTTTATTTAATCAAAAAAATTACAACGCAGTTTATAAGATAATGGTTATTTGCCGAACATTACTACAGATTAGGTAGGTTTACAAAAAAAAAAAAAAAAGGCAAAGGAAGCATTTTGCTTATGAACTCTACACTAGGTCGAGCCTGTCTCGTGGTGTCCATGGGTGGTACCTATCATAAATACAGTGAAAATACGTATTACATTAATACAGGATTGTTACAGTCGAGAGGCATATGAAAAAGCGTTAATTTTAAGGTAATTAAAACATTGTCTAGATTCAAAACTGAAATTAAAACAGTATTAATAAATCAGATAAAATAAAAGAAAATTTCAACAATAACTTAGGTTAACGGATTATTTTAGCTACAATGTGCACTATGTGTCAGTATGTGTGGGGGGGTGTGTGTGCGTGTGTAGGCAATTGGTTCTGACACATACTGCGCGTCTTTCAATCGACATTGTACTAGTGCGGTCATAAATAATATGGTTATCAATATATTTTATCTCATACTTCGTAGTTCACACCTAGCCTATAATGTTCCCACTGCTGGGACACAGGCCTCCTCTCTTCGAGAGAGAGCGGGCTTTAATCAACCACGCGGGCCCAGTGCGGGTTGGTAGATGTCGCATGTCTTCGAACTTTTGGTTCTAGGACAAGCCGGTTTCCTCACGATGTTTTTCATTGTTCCCATTATTTGGTTCTACTCAATAACGTTTTTAAGCGTCGAACGCCTAGAATTTTCGATGATAATATTATATTTTATCTATACTGTAATTTTCCGACAGCCTATACCTAAATATCTGCGCAGTAATTTGCGCTATGAGTGAGTTAGTGTAAGCCTTTGTGAGAATCAGGTCATCGTGGATACATGTACCAATATTTATTTATCATCTTGTTTAGTTAAAAACCAAAAGGTTCCACGAAGGTTTCTTCCCGCAATTCTTGAACGTATCCAAAGCAAACGTTATGTGTCACTTCAAAGCCATTTTCCACTCCGACCACATTACTGGCTCCATCTAGTGTAAACGCGCATGTAAAAGGACAGACTAACACAAACGCCTGCACATCAGTCGCGCTGCTCGTTATTCAAAGCCAACAAGCCGTGAAACGGTCACGGCTTGCTGTTTGATCGACCGACTAAAAGCATACCTCATGTACATACATTTTAGAGATATCGCACTATGAAAGTTCACCCACTGTATGGATTTTTTCAAACAAATAGATAGGTACAAAGATATTTATTTCACTAATATTATGTTTTACATCCTGTACAGACGCGGATCCATTGTTCATACGTGCTTACAGACACGGATGTTGCGAATATAAGTACCTACTCGAGATTACTGTTATAATTTCATGATTCATTCAGTATTATAATTTTCCGCGTTATTTTACGACGCATATTTGAAGTGCGTTTAGTGCATGACCAGATAAGGAGACTCATGTGCATTGTGCATACAGACACGTGCGTTGCCAATATACGAGTAGTTTCTCGAGATAACGTTTTATTAATTCATGAGTCAATCAGTGTCATGTTCTTCCCCGTTAGTTTTATGACGTATATTTAAATTGGATTGAGTGCATGTCCAGATAATGGTCATACTCTATCTCTGTGATTAATCCCAATGTTTACGAACCTGTACAGCTTCCTGGCTGCTTCCGAAGCTGGAGCAGCAAGGGTGCTGTTACATACCTCAGTCTCACAATACTTTTAAATTCAAAATCCAAGATGACATCTTGAATCATCATCATCATCTCACACATCTTCAATTAAGTTGCATTCTACACAATTTGGTGACTCAACTTTATCCATTAGGAAAGCAAATTTGTTTAAGGGTAACTTGTTCGGAATAAAATCGAACAGCTGTTATGACTGTCTGCTATCCCATATTGGCTAGATGGCGCTGCAGTAATTTTCCAATTTTTCGTCACGGGTGTCGTTTTTCTGGTTTTCGAGGGTGCTGAAACTGATGGAGAGGTGAAAACTTAAATCAAACATGGCGGCTGCGAATCTTTTCAAATTTTCGCAGCCACCATCTTGGATTTTCATTTTGAACTTCGTTCCTGCCGGGGGTCCCTCGACCACAAACGTTTTTTTTTTTGTGTTATATCTAAGTTAAATACATAAACCTTCTGACATAAATGCTCTAAAACCGAATCAAAATCCATTGTATGGTTTAGACGACCTAAGCAGACAGAAAAGTGACTTTGTTTTATACTATGTATGTTCATTAATTTTAACTACCGACCCGCCCCCTACATCGCTCAGTTTTTACGTCTTTACAAAACATGATCCGCCGTGACAAGCCAAAAACAGAAGTAGCCCCGACACTACCTACCTTTTCTCGAAGCGTCTCGTCGTTGTTTCTAGCTTCAGTCTACATAATGCTAGAGAGCTCTAGACATTCCTTTGGGCTTGGTAAGAAATTAAGTCACTGTTTTTTAATATTGTGTCATGCAATAGCTCAATGGAACGGCCAAGCCAAACATTTTGACCAAGATGTTAGTTTTGTAGAGTAGGCCTGGTACAGTCGCCAAAGGATTTAAGTAACCAGGGACGTCGGATATAGTTGAAGTTTACTAAGAAACCGATGGATGTTATCGAATGAAATTTAATTTGATAAATGAACTGTCTGTCTTCTATTAATTAAACATCCATCGGTTTCTTAGAAAACTTCAAATATCCGACTTCTGTGGTTACTTTGGTGAACGCACATTAGACCTGATATTTTTTTAACAGCAAAAACTTTATTTGAGGCTGGCAATCTACTTTACATGGTATATTTTTGGTGGGATTATACACATAAACCTTCCGGAATTAATTCTCAAAAGATGATGAAAATCGCAATAAAATATTACTAATGACACTTAGTCACCATTATAGATGTTATGTAAAAAGTTGACAGAAAGGAACGCTAATAATGCCTATAGATGTGTTCGTGACGATGAATCGCCAGCTGTCTCTGAAAACCGGCTGGGGCTCTGATTCGCGCTTACGTAGGTGTGCAGTATTACACTGAACCATGGCTCTTTTGCAAGATGAGCTTTATATATTTTTATGGTGAGCTTTTGTAAGTTCGAACTCATTACCACTGCCCTCCAAACAGTGATGGAAAACATCGTGAGGAAACCCGCATGTCTAAAACCAAACATTCGAAGACATCCACCAACCAGCGCGCGGAATAATTGCGTAACACACCATAAGTAGCAATGGCTTTCATTTTGATAGTTCAACAAGATGGCGTTGTTTACGTTGTTGAGCAGACACATATTTATTAATTTAAACTTTTCGCACAAAAAGGCACAAAGGCGGACTTAATGCCTTAGGCATTCTCTACCAGTCAACCAAGGGTGGTGAAGAGATTAGATGGCAGGATGGATTCATATTTCGAGCATATGAAGCAATGGATTAGCAATATCCTTCAAAATGATTCAGATAGTGAAAACATTCAAAATAATAGTGTGTTATGCAATTAGGCGCCCTAATTGCGGGTTGCAATTTGTGAATTTTTACTGGGCCCGCGTGGTGGTTTAAGGTTAACTGCGTCTCATAGAGAGAGGAGGCCTGTGTCCCAGCAGTAGAAATATGATAGGCTGATGATGATATAAGTATCAAATAAAATATTAATTAAATAAATAATTTTGTTTATTAAAAAAATAATATCAAACAACTCTACACATATAATACTTGCGTTTTGATTAGAAAAATTATAGACAGAACCATCCACACTAACTTATAATTTACTAAACAATATCAAATTACTAAACGCAGTCTTCGTCGACCAAGTCTACTTGTTTTGCTAAGAATACGCACTAATTACGCTAGGAAGAATATTACATATGAAGGAGCACAACTATTTAATAATCTACCCACTTACATAAAAAATGTTAGCTGTCTCAGCAGTTTTAAATCTCGGCTATCCAAACACATAATTGAAAACTGCCTTGACTAAAGTCCTCCAATGTTCTTAAATGGCTGAGAGTTGAACTGCTGAATGAGTTTAGAATAATTATAATACTATACATATACTTTGGTGACGGTTAGGTACCTAAATTAAGTTTACTGAATGTATCTTGTCTGTTCTCATGTGAGTGGCGTTTATTGTCTTTTATGAGAATAAATGATTTAAACCTAACATTTATTTTACGTTCCATAACAACAAGATTTTACTATGCATTAAAGCTAAGGTATCGTACAATTAAGCACCTTTTACGGGACAGCAAAAACAAGTAATTTAAAATTAGGAAACAATTATCAACTTTTAGATATTAACAGTTATCACCATTAATTGAGTAAATAATTATAATATTTATTTATATTGAGATCAGTAGGTAGTTAGGTACGGAATAATTATTTAGTTTGGTTATTAAAACATTTTAATAGGTTTCTGAATGTACTAGCAGCGCCCCGCTGTTTCACCCGCATAAGTGTCAATCCCGCGGGAATATCAGGATAAAAAGTATCCTATGTGTTATTATGATGTAAAGCTATGTTACTGTAAAGTTTCATATAAATCCGTTCAGTAGTTTTTGTGTGAAAGAGTAGCAAACATCCATCCATCCATCCTCACATATTTACGCTTTTATAATATTAGTAGGATTAGTAGCATCTAAACGACTAACTTTGTGTGGTGTTAAATCAATAATTTATTATGGCAACTTTTAACTCTAAACAGTCTGATATTATCATAATTATCACCGCTATAAATAGACGTTGTGCATCAGAAGTGCATGTCACGTTAACAATAGCGTGACATGCGCTTGTGATGCACACTTAATAAGTTTAAACGTAAGTTTATTAATTACATGCAATGTGTCACGTAGGCTGTTAGAAATCAACAACTAGGTAGGTACTTAATATGATAAAACAGTTCACACTAAGCTTGCTGCTATAGAAAATGTTGTAAATAACAAGTGACCTAACATAGCATCGCGTTTTTCTGTTTTGTGTGTTGTTTTTCCGAAAGGTTAGACAAAGATGTCCACTGTACACTCAGTAGGAGACTTCCATGTAATGAAAGCTTTCTTGTCACTAACCGTGCACAAATCCAGACTCCGAGCTGCGGAATTCCAGAAAAAACCAAAAATACTTTTTCCGAACTTGTCAAACAACCCCCATGCTCAGCAGTCACGATTGCGACCACTACACCAACAAGGCAGTCGAACAAGAGTACTAAATCACGTTAATTAACGCGATATAGTACAAAAGACTTGATTTTTTAGGGTTCCGTACCTCGAATGGAAAAAAGGGAACCCTTATAGGATCACTTTGTTGTCCGTCCGTCCGTCCGTCTGTCTATCTGTCAAGACCCTTTTTCTCAGGCACGCATGGAGGTATCAGGCTGGAATTTATATCAAATACTCAGGTCTACTGACCCTTGGAGCTGTGAAAAAATCAAAATTCTAAGCCAACGCAATCAAAAGATACAGCCGTTTACGCCGCAAATTTTCGACACTCGCAAGGGAATCAAAACCTACAGGGTACTTCCCATAAACTCAGAATCTTGAAATTTGGTACGAAGCAACGTCTTACAGCACAAATAAAGGAAAAATTGCGAAAACTGTAAATTTTTAGTTACATACCTACAAATTTGTACGGAACCCTAGGTGCGCGAGTCCGACTCGCACTTGACCGGTTTTTTGTTCAGAACGCAGCTGAGTCAATCCGAGGCATGGCTGGGGTTTGTGACGTCTTAACAGTGAGCTTTAAGTTGGCTCGTTAACTACTAAGCAGAACTTGTACTGACAAGACTTTCGTCAAAGATTACGGACATAAGAAAGACGGTGCAAGAAAAATCTGCGGTGTGGTTCATTGTTACACCAGGGCCTACATAAAGTGGCACTCTATCAGCGATAACGATAATGGACAAAGACAAAAGTGTGTAGGACTGACTCAAGCTACATAAAATATTCATAATCATCTGCCTACAGCACTCCACTGCTGGACATAGGCCTCTCCTATTGCACTCTATTCAACTCGATTTTCAGCAACTCTCATCCAGCTGCTGCCAGCCATCCTGCGAAGATTGTCGCTCCATCTAGCCTGAGGGCGTCCTACCTTACGTTTGCCGATTCACAGTCTCCACTCAAGAACAAGTCTACCCCAACGGTCATTGCCACTTCAGCTTGCTTATTCTGTGAGCTATGTCGACAACTTTGGTTCTCTGCCGGAACACCTCGTTGCGGATTCGATCCCTCAGAGAGATTCCAAGCATAAATGATTCAAATCAAAATCAAATCATTTATTCCCATAGAATGTAGGTGTTTAACAAAAAGTTGGTAAAAAAATATATATATTGGCCCGTACACATTCTGCCCGAGTATTGGCATGCAAAAATTTAACAAATTAGGTTTCATATTTAAATACTAAGGAACACTAATGTCACTAATAAAATAATTAATATAATAATTTCAAAATTAAATTTTAGACTTCAATGTATTATTAAGGTAAACTAATAAAATAATTCATATAATAATTTCAAATTAAAATGTGAATAATAGCTACTTAATGTCAATTATAATTAATGTCAATAATACTTCATGTCAATAATACAGTGTTCATGGTGTAACTGCAATGTCACAGTAGAGGGTCATTCAAAAAATCACTTATTGTATAGTAACATTTCTGAGTCAAATATGCCTTGAGTTTGTTTTTAAATTGTTGAAGGGTGTCATTTTTTATGTTGTCCGGTAGTTTATTAAATATAATTGGACCCATGCAAAGAACACTTTTTCTAAGTAGTGCAGTTTTATAGCTGCTGACAGTTAAAAGATTTTTGTATTGACTTCTAACGGGACCTTTCTTGGTGTCTGAGACCTTCGCAAATAGCTTTATGTTGCTTTTAACAAAAATTGCCATTTCTAAAATATACAATGACGGAAACGTAAGAATTTTTAACGACTTGAAGTAGGGTTTACAGCTATCTCTTGGTTTTATACCGCACATGGCTCTTATACAGCGTTTTTGGGCTTTAAATATGGTATCTCTTAAAGTACAATTACCCCAGAAAATTATCCCAAACCCAAGACCGATGCGACTAAGCCATGGTATGCAACTAAAGCCGTCCTAGTGTCAACTTTTTTTTCAAATTAAATAGGACATACGCAGCCGTACTCAATTTTTTATAGACCTCTTCTGCTTGTGGTTTCCATGTTAATTGATCGTCTATAAGGATTCCTAGAAATTTCGCGACCTTCATTTTTTGAATCGTCTGTCTGTTATAGTTTACGTTAACGTTTGGTGGAATTGTACGTTGGTGAAAATGCATTATATTCGTCTTTACTAAATTTATTACCAAATTATTTTTATCAAGTCAATCAATTATATTTCTAATACTATTGTTGATGTCCTCTTCATAATCACTAATATCATTACATTTTATAAGCGCTGTGCTGTCATCGGCAAATAGAACCATAGGATGTCGAATTTGTTGAGGCAAATCATTTATATACAGCAAAAATATTGGAGGACCTAATACACTACCCTGTGGTACACCAAATTTGACTATTTTACCCTCAGACTGATATTTCTTTTCACATTTTGTCTTAAGACAAATTCTGGATATCTCGGTATACTGTGTGCGGTTACTAAGGTAAGATTTTAGGAGATTTAACACATTACCCCTTATACCGTATTTATTAAGTTTGCTTATTAAAATATCATGATTGACACAATCAAAAGCCCTAGTCATGTCTGTAAAAATAGCACAGATAGGGATCTTTTTATCAATGTTTATCATAACTTCGTGTAATAAGTCATACAGTGCTGCATTAATGCTTTTATTCTTTCTGAAACCTGCTTGTTCACTACATAGGATGTCAAAGTCAAAGTCAAAGTCAAAGTCAAATCATTTATTTCAAATAGGCACATAAAAGGCACTTTTGAACGTCAAAAATAAAATTAGAATAAAATTGATTCTAGTCGCCCCTTCCAAAAGGTAGTTTTCGTATGGAGAAGAATGGGCAAGAAACTCCACCGTTACTCTTTTAAAATGTTTTACAATATATTGCATACATTATTTATATAATTATATGTGAAGACGATGCACCCAAAAATAAACTTACTATACCACAATAGGTAAAAGAATTAAAATGGATAAATGTAACCATGACATATAGATCAACTATGTGATAGATACATGGTGCTCACATATTCACAAACATTCCAAACGTAGACGATTTTCATAAATAAATAAGGAGTAATAAGTCCGGGTGTGACCCCAAGTAATTACAGAATGTAAATCAATGTCAAAAAAAAAAGAATAAATTATACAATTACATTAGCAACCAGTTTGATTTTGTCTAGACTCTAGAGATTGTCCTATGGAGCAAGACCAGCATGTTTCCAAGCATTCTTATCTTGGATATAATCCTCTAATTTGTAATATCCTTGCTTACAAAGTGTAATTTTAATATAAGTTTTAAATTTTCTTTCATTTAATTGCAATATTTCACAAGGTATTTTGTTGTAACATTTAACACAGTACCCCATAAAAGATGTATGAACTTTAGATAATCTGAAAAAAGGTTGATCTAATTTATCTTTATTTCTAGTATTAAAATTATGTCTATCACTTATTTTATTAAAAAGATGTTGATTTTTTCTTACATACATAATATTTTCATAAATGAATTGGCAAGGTACCGTCATAATATTAATCCTTTTAAATAGTTCCCTAAGAGATTCGCGGCGACGTAGATTGTAAATGGCTCTGACAGCTCTCTTTTGCAAAATAAAAATGGATTCAATGTCAGCAGCCCGACCCCACAGTAAAATGCCATATGACATAATACTGTGGAAGTAACTAAAATAGACCAAGCGCGCGGTTTCTTCGTCTGTTAATTGTCTTATCTTTCTAACAGCATATGCGGCCGAGCTTAGCCGCCCCGCAATAGATGTTATATGAGGTCCCCATTGTAATTTCTCGTCTAGCGTGATTCCTAGGAAAACTGTCTGATTAACAAATTCTAATTTTTGGCCATTCAATACGATGTCACATTCGCTACTTCTAACATTAGGTAATTTAAATCTAATGCATTTTGTTTTTTTTTCATTAAGTACTAAATTATTAACCGTAAACCAATCTTGGACCTGAAGAATAGAGTTATTCACGTCGTCAAGATTTTGTGACCGTCGGTCTATTTTAAAGATCAATGATGTGTCATCTGCAAATAACACCATCTTCGGTTGATTTTGAAGTAATTGGGGTAAATCATTAATATAAACTAAAAAGAGGAATGGACCCAATATCGAACCTTGAGGAACGCCCATTGTCATTTCAGAACCCAATGAGTTTACGCCATTTACTTGGATTTTAACCTTTCTATCTTTCAGGTATGATCTTAACAAGTCAAGTGCTGTTTTCCTAATCCCATAGTGCTCGAGTTTCATCAGAAGTGTTTCATGGTTTACGCAATCGAACGCCTTAGAGAGATCGCAAAAGATTCCAATAGCATCTTGTGCTTCTTCCCAGGCGTTAAAAATGTTCTTCATTAGGGTAACACCGGCGTCAGTGGTACAACGCCCTTTGGTGAAGCCGTACTGGTGTTCATGAAAGATGTAATTTTTATTAAAGTGACGTAACATTTGATTGAGCATCAACTTTTCAAACACCTTACTGAGAACTGGCAGAATTGACACAGGTCTATAATTGTTGGGATCTTTACTATCACCGGATTTGAACAATGGTACTACTTTACTATGTTTCATAAGATCCGGAAAGACTCCTTGGTCAACACTGGTGTTAAATATGAAAGCTAAATAGGGCGCAATGGTTTCGATGAGAGATCTACATACTTTTACAGACATACCCCAGAGATCTTCTGTTGATTTAATTTTAAGATCTTTAAAAGCTCTTATAACAGCCTGGGGGTTTGTATGCTGAAACCTAAGCTCCGAAGGGCATGCCTTTACATTCCTTTTAAGTAAGGCAGCAGAAAGCGTGGGGGAAGAATTTAAAGCTTCAGTAGTTTTAAGGGGAATATTAGCAAAGAAGTTTTCAAATTCCTGAGCTATTTCTACATCTGAATTGATGGGGCCATGTGCAGTCTCTAAATTAAGTTCACTATTTCGCTGTTTTTTCCTACCTGTTTCATTATTTATTATTTGCCAGGTAGTTTTTATTTTATCATCAGCTGATTTTATTTTATTGCTTATATAAAGAGCTTTAGCTCTTTGGCACACCCTTTTAAAAGTTTTTGAATATTTTGCAACATACTGATGAAAGTTCGTATTTTTCATATGTTGCTTTAAGCCATACAGTTCAAAAAGTTTTTCCCTGCTTTTACGAATACCTGGAGTAGCCCAGTCACTGAATAAAAACTTTGTGTAAATACTTTTAGTTTTCAGTGGAAAAGTGTCATAAAATTGCGAGTTTAATAGTGAAAAGAACTCGGCGTAGAACTCATTGGGGTCATCTATATTATTAAAACTCTGATCACATAATTGACTGGCCAAAGAATTATTTAATTTCTCTAAATTTTTACATGTAATTGGCCTAAACCTTATTTCAATTTTTTGTAAAGGCCTATAGGAGCTAAATGTTATTATTTGTCCACTGTGATCAGATGGCAACTTATCTACAATTCGTTTGTGTATGTAATCGCAATTACAAAAAATATTATCTATACAAGTGGCAGAAGAAGCTGTCACTCGGGTTGGTTCCATAAACACATTGGACAAATCAAATGACCCAAAAAGACTCAATAATCTGACAGTATTCGAGTTATGTTCCAATAAATTAATATTAAAATCGCCACATACGATTATTGACTTACTACTAGTACTAAGCTTCTTTAAAACATCTTCCATTACAGAATCAAACACCGATAGATTCTGGTAACTAGGAGGTCTGTATACGCATACTATAACATGCTTATCGAGCTCAACACAGGACAATTCAATCATGTGTTCAACAGACAGCCCGATGATGTCTTTACGTTCTTTAGATTTAATAGAATTTTTAAGTAATATTAATGACCCGCCATGTATCATACGTTTTCGGCTGAAATGGCTAACTACACGATAATTTTCATAATTAATTGACATTACTTGATAATCTTTCAACCAATGCTCTGTTAAACAAATGACATCAAACTTGGTGTCTTCCAAAAACAATTCTATTTCCAGTAATTTAGAAGCGCAACCTTGGATATTTTGATTAAATAATTTTAAAATATGTTGCACACCCTTTACTTTCTTAGTATTATTAATTATATTGCCAGAAGATACCTTTTTATTATTCTGTATTAATAATTGGTTATTTGAAGGGGTAACTTCTGTTGTCTCACTGACTAGTTTAAATTATTATCAGGAGATAGCTCCACAACTACAACTGGAGAGTCTAGATTGCCCGTATAAGTTCCAGCAGGAGGGAAATACCCTATCTGACTGGTAGTGGCCTCCAAGGATGTTGCCATTGTAGGTGGAGCCTCCTTTGTACAATATGATGATTCACAATCAATCACAATGTTGTTAGTAAAACTATGCAACACAGATTTGTCACTAATACTAGAATTTGTTACATTAGCTATAACCTCGTTAATATTATATGCTATCAACATAGCAATCAGATGTCTACATTGCCCAGACAGAGATAAAGTTCTCTGAGTTAACTTAAAACCACTAACAAACTTGTTAGTGTCAAAATACAATAATTTGTCACTATGACAACATGTCAACTTGTGAATAGTATTATTCAACTTATAAATGTAATTATTTTCATTATCTGATAAAGTATCAGAGTAAGGAAAAGCACACAACATTAGCTTTCCTATTTTTAACTCTAATAAGGTGTTTACACCATCCACTATGTCCTTTCTGGTAATACTAGTGCTATTACCTAATAGCAAAACCATAGTAGAATATTGATCCAGGTTTGTGTTGGCAATTCTTTTAATCATTTGGTTAAAACTTATGATGTCATATTTTGTCAAAAATTTGTTAGTTAATTCATAGATAACCTTTTCTATAACTTTGGAAAACACAGGAATCAATGCTATCGGCCTATAGTTAGCTATATCCTCATTGCAATTATTTTTATGTAGCGGTTTAACTATGACAGTTTTTAAAGCGTCCGGAAATACACCGGTGCTGATGGCTAAGTTAATAACATGACAAATATGTATGCTTATATTATTTGATACAAACTTTATAACTTTAGTTGCTATTTCGTCATATCCGACGCTATTTTTATTTTTTAGCGTCCTTATTACCCTGACTACGTCTTGCGGTATAACTGGAGTCATAAACATTATATTAGGGTTTTCGCGTAAACTACTTGTGTCGACTGAGGCTTTGGATGAGTTTTTAACTAGATTAATGAAATAATTATTGAATGCGTCTGCAATGTCCTTTGGGTTACTAATAATTGTATTGTTAATTTTTATCTGAGAAATGGGTTCTTTAGTACATATTTTATTGTTGATTACTTGCCAGGATGCCTTCGATTTATTAAGTGAAGTGTTGATAAAAAAGTTATTTTGTGCTTTTTTTGTTAATTTCACAATTTTTTTAAATCGCTGGGAGTAATTTTTAAATTTACATTTGCTTTCATGCGATGGATGAAGTCTGTGTTCCCATAGAAGTTGACGCTGTTTCCTACTACATAATCGTATTCCCTTAGAAATCCATTTAGGTTTTTTTAATGGCGTTATTGTGATTCGCTTGTAAGGGAAACAAAGATTACATAACAAACCAAACTGCTGCATAAATATGTTATATGCTTCATTTACATTTTCTGTCTTATACATTTCGGAAAATGAAAGGCATTGTAGATAGCTTTGGAATTTCAACAAATTTTCCAATGGTCGGTCCCGCTTTTTAACATACCATGAGTTCACTCTATAAGTTTTGTTTACTTTTACCTCAAACATTTGTGCGGAGTGATCAGATAAGGCGAAGTCTATTACAGTACATTTACATTTATTATTTGAATTATGTTGATTATTATGGCAATAGTGTGGAAAGTAGTTGTAGAAATACGAAATTCTTTGAAAGTATTACTATTTATCTAGTCCTTCTGATCGCCCGTCCACCTACGAGCCAAAGGATTGATCTAAGACAAACGCTCATTTAACTTCAGTCTTTTATCGGAAACTGCAGTGTTGAACTTCATTGCATTCAGTTAGAATAGTGTCCATTTCTGATGTAATCCTTTACCAATAATCTTGAATTTAATTTATATAGATGTGCGAGCGAGCTATATGTTCCGTCAAAACTGGGGCTGCAGTCTCGACATTCATAGCGATCGCTTTACGACCGAATTCGGTCGCAAAGTCCCGGATTGACAGGAGTAATGTATAGAGTGACAGGACATTGCGACCGAATTCGGTCGTAAAGCGATCGCTATGAATGTCGAGACTGCAGCCCCAGTTTTGACGGAACGTATAGCTCGCTCGCACATCTCGCATCGCACACAAAGATGGAAGGAGTGGAGGGAGGCCTTTTCCCAGGAGTCAAAAACTTTTTTGCAAAAAAAAAACAACCGACTTCCAAAAAAGACATTACAAAGTGAAAAATAGGGTAAGAAACATAAAAAAAAATACAGTTGAAATGAGAACCTCCTCCTTTTTGAAGTCGGCTAAAAATAAAAAAAGGTGTGTGGATGTAACGTGGGTGAAGGTAGATTTGATTAAAGTGAAACCGTATAGTAAAAATATACAGATGATTTCGCTATTACGACCGATCGCATAGTGGCCAAAACGCGGTACAGCATTGATGAAGTCGCCGTCGTAGTAACAGCTAATGCTTTCACTGTGTGCTTCAATACTGTTGTCGTATCTGTAACATAGTCTATGACCTACGTTCTCAGCAGTTCACGTGCAAACGCCTCGCGATGACACTGCTTCTTGTTAATTAATACTGTAACTACCGTACACTGCATGTCACGGTGCTACTTTAGTTTACTCGGAACAGTTTTTAAGGTTCCGTACCCGAAATGTACCAACGGAACCCTATTACTAAGCGCAATCTGTCTGGAACATTTAATTTTGATATTTATCGTCTTTTGACACTTTGATGAAGAAGGTGTATTAGAAGATGCTATAAAGCTTCGTATATCACCTATTAACTAACATAACATCACGCCTGTATTATCTGAAGGGTAAGGCAGACATGTACTATATTACACCCACATTTCGCCAGTTATGTTTAAGTCCCATGTAATAGAATGTGACCCTATTGCCATGAACCGGGCACAATTCCAGACTTCGGGCTCCTACTGAGAAAATCCAGAAAGAAAAGTCAAACCTATAAAAAAAAAATCTTTACTTTTCTTTATGAGGTGATATAAGTTGCTAAATAAGGCCTTACCTGCGGAATAATTCACAATTTTAATGTAATTCTTCTAATCCAAAACCATCAATAAGATGAAGACATTAAAGGGAATCTTTCCTGTAATTTAGTAGAAACTGCTTCATCTAAGAAAATCACAAGCTGCAGAGTCTGAGCTGCATTAATTCTGTTCAACCGAGCGAGAATTTCCTATAGGAGCTTAGCTTTCTTTGCTGTAACACTTGCTAATACCTCTGATCTTGGATTAACCAGGATTTGTGTTGAAACTTCATGATTGGATTTATTTGTATTTCTAGTTTATAATCACAATAGAATTGTGTAAAATTTATACGAGCTGGAAACCCAGTAATTTGCTGGTGTAATTGAAAACGAGAAATACAGATGTTCATTGGCCGCGGTCACTGTCAATAACCGTGTGGTGGCTAGCTGGCTAGTTTGCTATCAAACAACAAGAAAAAAACAACACGAATCGATATTCCAGGATCCTCAAGAAACTAGCACTAACACAAACTAAGGACATCCGTAAGCTCAGTTCAGGCCACACAAAAGTGCACTACATTCATTATTCAGTACGGAACGTGTCTTTGTTTCAGTGTAATTAGCCCAAATTGTCCCCGAGACGTCGGGGCGCGGCGACAAATTTGCAACGAAACGGTGCACTTAGGAGATGCAGTACACGTTAGGCTGGTTGCATACACTGCAAACTAGAAATAACATCTATCAACACAGGTCTCGGCTGCAACCTTACCCTCAGTTTCTGAAAAACAATATTTGATTTATTTATTTTGCTCCATAACTTTAAGGTATCATCATCATTATGCCCTTGTCGCATGTTACTTGAGGTCAGTGCAACATAACTTCTTCTCTCTCCTGTTAACCGTCACGCTATCATTCACTCACTTCTCTTTCGTATCATTCCCCACACAATCCATCTTTACTTTGACCTTTCTCTCCCTCTCCATCCATCAACATTTGCTATATTCATCGCTCTTTTAGTCACATGCTTTTCCTCCCTTCTCATCGCATGCCCATACCAAGCTAAACGATTTGTTTTCAACTTTTCTGTCACTGATACCTGTTTCAAACTTCCCCACAATTTTCTGGTCCCCATCTAGCCCGTACCATTATCAGCTGTAGGGTAGTTTAAGAACAAAGCAATAGTTGCAACGAACGTTGTTCAACATCGTATGAGACTTTGCTTCACTCAAACATTGACCTGTTTAGTGGCCAACAATTTGTAAAATCTATTTCCAAAGGCACAATATACTTTTAAAGTATCTGAAAGCCAACTCCCGTATAAAAAAAAAACGTAAAAAACTTGACAAAATCAAAGACATTTAAATAGATCTTAAATGAGAGATATTTTTAACAGATAAAGACAGATTAAAATGTGAACGTCCTTAAAAAAAATTGGGAATGACCCGTCTGATCACTAGAGCCGATCAAATCTAGTGATTAGAAGTTGACAGTAAAACGATCAATACCTTGGTGCCACTTTATCTGACCTAGATAATATAATGTAAAAATTGGAAAAGTGATAAAGTACTGAAATATCTACTTGTCAATTTGATCAGGTCAATTCAAGGCTATTGGAATAGTTTACCATGTAGCACCAACGAATATTTCCGTAACAAGCGGTAGGAAAGCAGCCTTACACAGATACATACACATAATTACGTGCTGCACCGTGTTTCTCTTAAGTGGCTGGGTCGTGAGCGGAATATATGCCTATATTCTATCAAAGTGTTATGTTCGATCTCCGACACCATTTTCTTGGCAAGAGTTTGTGGCTTTTTCGGTTTGGATTTAGTGTGTTGTCTGAAAATCTTTTTGATATTTGATAAGTGAATGCTTTGTCGCAAACGCTACTGCTAAGTTTGGGGTTCATTTTGATTCCTGGCTTGTGTGAAATATTAATCAAACTCAAATAACTTTAACGCACGTCACGAAGTGTTCAATGCATCGCAGCTGAGTTTTGAGTCAATTCGACTCGTCGCCGCGCCGGCCACCGACACTGCGAGCAATGCACAACCGCTCCTTGCCTGCCCGCGCTCGCCATCGTTGGGAAACCGACAATTTATTATGATTTACTCGGCCGCCGTTATTAAAGCTAATCAAATCATCAGCGGCAACCTAATAATACGAGAGGTGCCCAAAGGCCCTCCGAAGCAGTTCGAAGCTCGTAAGCGACGGAACAAGCCAAGTACAGGCCGATGAAGAAGGCTTCATTCGCGTGGAGAAGAAGAAGAAGTGCAGGTTTTGACTCATAACTTTCTTGAAGGAGGAATTTTGGCCGACGGGTGTCGTGTATCGGCGTTTCGCGGAAGGCTACATGAGTCCACGACTCAGTGCCGACCCAACGTAGTAAATTATTTTTTAGTGATGTTTTTAGTATGTGTTAGTTCATTATTTTGTGTATTTTGTGTATGAGCCTTAAAGTTACACATGACTCGTCCCCACCATCATCTTCCTGCCCTTGTTCTGCCCTGCATCTTTTTTTTCGGGTTTTTCTTTGTCTCCATCCTTATTATATGACTGACGAAATGCGTATCACGGGTGTAAAAATACCCTTAACGAAGCCAAGAGTCATTCGTTCTTCCGGTTGTTATGATATTTTTTTTGTACTGCACCACACCATAACTTTTTGTTTTCGTGGTGAAGTTCACGTGGATACCCTCCATCTAGGAAGAACGGAGGGTCATGCCGGACTCCTACCGACTAAAACCCCACGGTTCCTTCTGGTACCATGAGTCGGGGGCCCGGGAGATACTTACTTGTACAAACGCCGCACCCCCGACTGATATCAGCCCGCCATGCCTAGCGGGCCCCATCACCAAGTGCGGCCGATCCTACGACCGCATGTCCTTCCATTAAGCCGCACTTTGAGCCTGACTGCTCGAGCGACGACACGGCCCGAATTTCGTCGCCCGCAGGCCCCTTCATAAGGTGGCCGTAGATCATTAGGGAGTGATAACGCTAGGAAGTGGTGAAGGGCGGGCATTTTTGGGGGACTGTCTTTTGTAATTTTGACGTTCGAAAAGTACTTCTCAGCGTAATTTTAATATATGACTTTTGATTTTGATTAAGCGCCCTTCGACGGCTGCTCTTCTGGTGCGGGTGGAATGAGAGGTATACTCTCTCTCCCTCTCCGTCGCAGGAGGTGGCGGCGAGGAGGTGATGCATGCAAGTGAATGCATGCATCACCTCCTCGCACAAAGAGGGCACAGCGCTGTTGGGCCCTAGCTGAGCACTCCTCCACTGCACCATACATGGGAACCTTCTGGTTACGGAGATTTTGAAGGTCCAAGTTCCACCTTTTTTTGACGTTTTGTACGAAAACAAGTTTTAAATGTTATAACTTAACTTTAAATACTTAAAAAAATATTTTAAATACAGGAGTCGTGAGTCGCATGCGAAATATTGTGCTAATGGGTGCATACCCATTAGCACAATATTTCGCATGCGTTACTTTGCGCACTAATTGATAATTAAAACTTAATAGCTAATTTTCACACCAAAAATAAAATGGCAATTATTTTTGTCTTCTTTTAAAGGTATTAATTAAGCTTTTTGAGTTTTTCTCGATTTGTCCTTTCAACTGTTTATTGTGGGGCTGGAAATCAATAATTTTGTGGTCGCCCTTGTTCTGTTTTAATTCTCACGAATATTATCACTACAAGTTATCTGCCTAGCCTTTTCCCAACTATGTTAGGGTTGGCTTCCGGTCTAACCGGATGCAGCTGAGTATCAGTATTTTGCATGGAGCGACTGCCTATCTGAACCCAGTTACTGGGTAATACGCCCCTTGGTAAGACTGGCTGTCAGACTTATGGACTTCTGACAGCCCGTAACGACTATCAAAGATCCACGAATCCAACCAACCAAGCCGGGACCTACGGCTTAACGTGCTTTTCGAGACACGGAGGGGTCTTGGTATGTAAAGATGGTCACCCATCTGCGGACCAACCGCGGCAAGCGTAGCTGAACCCGATTAATCGACCCGTTACTTAGCCATAAGCCCCTCAAATAGAAAAATTGTTTATGCATCACAAACAAAACGCACATTACACCAAAAAAGACCTAAAATACACACATACAAAGTAGCCAAAAGCCTCGTATTCAAGTAATAAACGCTTGACATTTTTGTTATGAAGATCAATTATTATTTAATATAATATCACCCGCTCGTGCAAATCAATTCCAAGTGCAGACACAACAGAACTAGACGTTCGTACATCCAATTCACACGTTCCAAAAAGACAGATCGCTACACAGTATCAGTCTGTCCCTACATTAGTGGACAGACAAAAAGGATC
This sequence comes from Apamea epomidion, assembly GCA_947507525.1. NCBI lineage: Eukaryota > Metazoa > Arthropoda > Insecta > Lepidoptera > Noctuidae > Apamea > Apamea epomidion. The sequence goes on from OX382226.1 coordinate 1,689,544, forward strand.
GTGAATTCGATCTCCATTGAGACCCGTCTAGCAAAAACGCCTTGGTACAAAAGAGCTCATTCCACATGCGAACATCAAGGAAGCTCTTACAGTTTTTCAAAGGAATAAAGTGCTAGCTCTTTGTGGGGTAGCCCTCGGTAAACTTGATTTATGGTGCAACCGTCTTCTGAGATTTGTCAGTGCAGGAGACGGGTATGTGAGGACGCAAGTGTTGCTGCTAGTTTTTTTTCCGATTCTAGGATATTTTCTAAAGAGTTTTTGGGATTTTATTTTGAATTGGTTATAGAAAAATATGTTAAAAGGTTTTGTATCGCGAAGATTGTAGTGTTCGACTTGTTTTTAGGTCGCTTTAGTTTAATTTTGAAATCTAGTTCACTTATATTTTTTTATCCGACAAGTAGGGTTGTTTTTCGTTCGTAATATGTAGGTTTATGTGTATGTAGGTAAATAGAATTCTGTATTCTCTCGTAGCGACTCAAAAGATAAAAACATTTTAATTATACAGGTATATTCTTCCAAAACTTTTCTCAACCATGTGTAAACTTTCATGGTTTCCATTCTTGTTCTTAGCGTGTCGATGGATATCGATATAAGACGAAAAATAAGTGTAATTTTTGAAATTTATTTTGCCGAAAAATCAGCGACGCGAATACCGTTTGCTGACGCAGCCATTAGGTCGTAAAGTGTGCAGGTGACACGGCATGCGTTACAAGATGGGAGACCCATTTGACTACAAAATATATTATTCTCATAAACGGTTTTCCAAGAATGTCCATCAAGAATCCTGCTCACAAAACATAATTCAAAATCCAAGATTTTTCTCCTTAAAGTTAAGTTTATAAAACGGTAAACATAGCTTGTTTCGACTGTACATGTGGAAATGAGGCTTGTTCTTTTATTTAGACGGGACAAAATTGAGAAAGTTTTTATTAAGAGCTCTGCAGGTGACTGATTTCTAGGAAATGTATTATAAAAGAGGACTTTTTATTATTTTAATATACGAAGTTTAAATAATTAAGTTTTAGTGAGAAACTTGTTGTTTATACTTGCTGTTTTGTGTCATTTAAAAGTTATAGTTTGATGGAGTTATGAGGTCAATTTCACGAGGTATTCCACTCCGAGCACTGATATCAACAGCACTTGCCAACACAACACCTGAGCACTTCCAATAACCGCACTTAAACAAAATTTTGTAACGTGCGGTTCGGTGGAAAAATTTATTCACCCAGCTGAAATATCAGCTGAATTTGACAATTCAAAAGTGCCTGTAAATGGTTTAATTGAAATAAATGCTTTTGCTTGCTTTGTTTGAGTTTGATCCATACAATGTTATCGTTAGGCGGCCCCTACGGGATCCTGCCGTTTTGCCGAAAAGATTTTGCCAAAATTTCACTACCCAAACAAATTTTAGCAACCTTTTTTTATACCAATGCAATGTTTGGAATAATTTTAGTACGCACATTTTCATTTGGTCAAATTTTTACTTGGCAGAATATTATCAAGGATAATGTCATTTAGGCATTTGGTCTGTTATGGCAAAAAATATAAAGGTAAAAATAAGATTTTTTGGGAATTATGTAATTAAAAAATGTAATTTTATTTTAATATAATCATTTATTTATTACAAATAAGGAAAAAAGTGGTTATTGTTCGCAGGCTATCAAGAACCAAACTAGTTAGACGAGGTTAATTTAAAAAAAAATGGTTAGGGTAGGTTGGGTAAATACCGTGACCTCCTATGCACGAGCCGAGCGAGCGAAGCGAGGGGTGCCGCGGCAGCGGCCGGCGAGTGCCAGAAATCAAATCAAATCAAATCATTTTTATTTGCAATATAGGTAAGTATAAAGTGTTATTACAGAATGAGGTTAGTAGGTATCTCTATATTTTGCCACAACAAGGCATGCAAATATTTAATACAATTTCAAAATATAATTATAGCAAAATTCAATAGGAAATGTCAATAAAATTAATCATGTCAAAAATTACTCATGTCAAAACATTACTCATGCCAATAAAATTACTCATGTCAATATTATCCATTAGAAAGTCATTAATTGTGTAATAACATTTGTCAACCAAAAACTTATTCATACATTTCTTAAATTGCATTATATTTAGTTTTTTAATGTCATCTGGTAATTTATTAAAGATTTTTTGTGCCATGCAAAGAAAACTCTTTCTGAGCAGTGCTGTGCCAGCGCCGTACAAAATCTCAAGCTCCAGTTTATTCTTATCACGTAGTTGTCTGTAGTGACTTTTATATGCAATGCTGTATAGGTAAGTGTTCGTCCTAACAAAGATACTCACTTCATAGATATACAACGAAGGCAATGTCAATAATTTTAAATGTTTAAAAAATGGTTTGCAGCTTGCTGTTGAATCCAGGCAGCACATGGCTCTGATACATCTTTTCAAAAGGAGATTAATTTTAGCAGGCTGTCGAGAACCAAACTAGTTAGACGAGGTTAATTATTAAAAAAAAGGCTTAGGTTAGGTTAGGTTAAAACTTTGAGCTCCTACGACTAGGCCAGAAATTACTAGAATAAATAGAAAAAATATGAAAAAAAAACAGGCTACCCGAGACTGAACTAGTTAGACTATAACAATTGACTGAATAGAAATGATAAATTGAAAACTGACGATACTAAATATTTGGCAAATTTTATTTTGCGTAAAATAAGTTATTCCAACTGAAATATTTGACTACATAAAAATTGGTAAAAGTACTAGTTGGTAAACAAGTATTTGTTTAAACATTCACTTGCCAAACATTAGGTTTGCGTTACGATTATTTGTGAATAGATTTTTTGCTAAGTAATAGTTTGGCAAATGAAATTATGCGGAAAGTTTTCTGGGAAGTGATAATTTGGCAATTTCTTTTTGATGAAACAAGGGAGACCCGGCCCCTACACCAGTAATAAATTTTCGAAAAAGGATTGAATAAGCCCTTGCATTCAAACAAACAATCAATAATTATTTTTACGCAATAACATTGACGACCCATCAGCTTTAATATTATCGTGTGAGCTAGACCAGCATACCTAGAGTAGATAATTATAGTAAATACCTATACTGATCCTACATGGTGCGATCAACTCAGCCTGTTGCAGCCCACTGCTGGACATAGGCCTCTCCCAGACTGCGCCACAATACAACAACAGCTCAAGAACAAGCTAGTGAAGTGAAGTTTTATAATAAAAATATGTATGTTTAGGTTAAGGTATTTACCTATGGGCCTGCGTTGCCTGAAATAAATAAATAAATAATTACCCTGTCCTCCGCCTTCCGCATCCAGTCCCAGCCACCTTGTTTAGGTCGTCCGTCCATGTAGTTGGGGGGCGTCCCACACTACGCTTGCCGATACCCGGTCTGCACTCCAGCCGGTCGATTCTGTAAAAATCTCACCGTGAAAACTCAAGTGAAGTGAGCTTGATGTGAGTTGTCAGTAGTGTCAATCCATGGCATTATTTGGAATAACAGCTCACTCCACGCTCATTTCACCTAAGTTTTCACGGTGAGATGGTTACAGAATCGCACTGCAGGACTCGTCTGATCCACCGGCCATCGGTCCTTTGACAAACATGGCCAGTGCCCTGCCCGTGATGCAATCAAAAATATTATTTATAACTGTTTAGCCTGTACTGTCTCACTGCTGAGCAAAAGCCTCCCTTTTCCTTTTCCACACTCGTCTGTCCACTGCTATCGCGGAGCAGCCTTTTCAGTAGAAGTCAAGTTCGTCCCTCCATGTAAAAAACCTACATCAAGAAAAATATTGTGCAATAGAAACTCGCTCAAATGGGTTAAAACATTGTATTAATGCCAGCCAAAGTATTATTCCTGCGCCCTGACAAGCATACCTGGAGCCGAAATATTATAGTTGTGTATAAATTGCTTACTTGCTTGCAGGGGCTAAATAATAACAGTCGCACGAATTGAATGAAGATTAAGCTACGCTTTTCGAGGCCGGACCGTGGATGGGTGAACATCCATTACATATCGAGACCCCTCCAAAATATATCAGTTACGCTGATGATATGGTGCTGCTGAGCGCCTCTGTCTGTGGTGTGTCAAGGCTGATTGGCATTTGTGAAAAGTATGCTGAAAAACATGGTTTGTTGTATAACACAAATAAGAGTGAGTGCATGGTCTTTCGGGCCAGGGGGGGGGTGTCCTGGTTACTTGCCGGCAATTAAGCTCAACGGATGCCGACTTAATAGAGTTGATACGTTTAAGTATCTTGGACATTTGTTAACCTCTGACCTGAAAGACGATGCTGATATTGAAAGGGAACGTAGGGCGCTGTCTGTTCGTGCGAATATGACTGCGCGCAGATTTGCTCGGTGTTCGAGGGGCGTCAAAATAGCACTATTCAGGGCATTTTGTACGTCCTTTTATACTGGCAGTCTGTGGATGGATTACACGCAGAAACAGTACAGTGCTCTACGCATCCAATACAACAACGCGTTTAGGGTACTCTTGGGGCTGCCTCGCTTCTGTAGCGCGTCGGAGATGTTTGCCGAGGCGCGTGTGGATTGTTTCCACACAATCATGCGCAAGCGGTGCATATCCCTGCTGCGTAGGGTGCGGAGCAGCGGCAACAATATCCTGAGCGCTTTTGCGGAACGTTTCGACTGTCAGTACGTGAACCACTGTTGTATGGTTCACGTACTGACTAATGTTAAGATATTATTTTGATTATGTTTTAAATATTTTTTGACATTTTATGATTTTATTATTTGAATTTTATTTTTGAGAGGTTGAATGGTTTTTGGAATTAACTAACATAATTTTAAGATCTTTGTTACTAACAACTATGGACATGTAATATTTGGTCTGCAATAAATGGAATTATTATTATAATTATTATTATAAAACCTCCTCCTCCTCGGACCCCACGTTGAACCGTTGGTCTCGGCTGTCATTTGTTGTTCTTTCACAGTCGTTACGGGTTGCAGAAGCCCAAATGTTTGACAAACAGTCTTACTAAGTGGTATCGTAAACATCACGTTTTTAATCCCCGAAGGGTTAGGCGTGTGTAATATACCCACATTTCGCCAGTTATGCTAAAGGGGTGTCGTATTACCCAGGAACTGACGGCCCGGTTGGCGCAGTGGTTAAGCGATTGACTGCTGCGCTGCGTGCCGCGGGTTCGATTCCCACACGGAACAAATATTTATATTGCCTACAAGTAGTTGTTCCGGGTCTGGCTGTTTGTGTATGTGAGTTTAAATGTTTGTAAAGGCACCCACGATACAGGAGAAATTCCTAGAACGGGCAACGTTTTAAAAAAAAAAAAAAAAAGCTGCGTTGTATAGGTTAAATAGGCAGTCGCTCTAATAAAATACTGGTATTAAGCTGCATCCAGTTAGACAGATGGCTTGGAAGGGAAAAGGCTAGGTAGATGAGGGGTTCCCTGTTCCTCGACCACTTTTTATAACTAGTTTATTTGTCCATTACATGGTTCAGTTAGGTAACACAGCAGATTTTCATGCTGAGCAATTGCTGATTTAAAACAATGTGTAGGACTTAAAATTGGTTACAGAACGAATTTGAAATCCTCCTCAACCCTTCCGAAATGAATAATACAAATCGAAATTGAATGAAACATTTGATTAATTTCCTCTTTAATCTACTTAAATCAAATTTTAACAGTCCCCTAAAAATATTGAGATTCCGTACCTGTCTTTTGGAAATTATTATTGGGAGTTTATGTAGGTGATGGACTGATGACCTTGTGAAGGCTGCAGTGGATGCGAGAATCACAGGACCGGTCGATGTGGTAAGGCTTAGGGGAGGTTTATATCTAACAGTAGTCGTTTTTCGGCTGAATAATGAAGGGGATGTACCGAAGACTTATGTGTCGTGATTGAATAGGACGTAATCATTAAATGCACCTGCATATCCTGGATATGAAGTATGATAACTTGGTCGGATTTTGATAAATGATAAAGAAATATCTAGAGTATTATAATGCGTTGTAGGTAGATGGTATTGATATCTTATCTGGATTGATGCAAATTGTTACGGTCAATTGGACGGCACGGTTGGCGCAGTGGTTAAGCGATTGACTGCTGCGCTGCATGTCGCGGGTTCGATTCCCGCACGGGACAAATATTTGTATGGCCTACAAGTAGTTGTTCCGGGTCTGGCTGTTTGTGTATGTGAGTTTAAATGTTTGTAAACGCACCCACGATACAAGAGAAATTCCATGAGTGGGGCAGCTTTTTAAAAAAAAAATAATAAGAAAAAATTAAAAAAAAACTACTTGAAATCAGCATATTATTGTCTCGAATAACATTCAGTATGATAAGTAGTACGTCCACGTAGCTACCTTACAATAAGCCCGTATTTATCAAGGGGATAAGTAGAGGTGATTAATTTGGCTTAAACTCAGTACCTACTGACTAATCCTTAGCAAAAATCCAATGACCCTGTCAGAGCTGGGCATTGGAAGTGTTCAACAGTCTCGCTTTACCAACGAGGCAGCATTTTTCCTTAGCATAATCAGCCTAAAACGTTCCCATTGCTGAGACACAGGCCTCTGCTCTGTGAGAGAGAATAGGCCGTAGTCCACCACGAGGGCCCAGTGCGGGTTGGTAAATGTCACATGTCTTCGAATTTTTGGTTCTAGGACATGCCGGTTTCCTCACGATGTGTTCCTTCACCGTTTTTGAGACCAATGGTGATGAAATAAATTACACAAAGTAAAGCGCCTGTCTGGGTTCAAACCCACGACCTACAACCCGTAAGTCGTGCCCGTTATCACTAGGCCACCACTGCTCTCACACTGCATTTTTCCTTAACTATCTCAAAAATATTCAAAGAGTTTCCAACCCACAAGACTTTTTTTTTTTTTTTTTTTTTTCAGGATGGGAAATCATCAAATGACTCCTCCCGCTCTGGGTGGAGCAGAAGGGAGTGTCAGACTCTTACTGACTAAAACCCACCCGTGTTCCTTCCTTAGCCCTTTATGTTCCAGGGCAGCGGTAACCCTTTCGGACGATCCCGCTACCCCGGCAGGCTTCGGCCCTGTCGGGCCCCGTCAACTACGCTGACATCTCTTTGAGGCGCGCGTGGAACACAAACACGCCGTCCGGCACAGGCCTGGTCCTGATCGGACGGAGAGCTACCCATTGCTCTCCGCCCGCAGGCCCGCGCCTACGGTGGCCGGGAGTCGTCACGCGGCTCCCGACGCCCGGAGCGTCTCCCTCGGCGGCTGAGGCGTGAGGATCTCTCCCTCAACCCACAACACTACCTTCTCAACAAAATTGATTTGAAATCAAATTCAATTTCCGATCAATCAAGAAATCATCACATTATCTCGCTGTGAAATCAACTGTTCAGCAAATCAGTTAAAAAAAATCTCAATTTCATGTCACATACATTTTTTTCGTATACTAGTTCCTTGTACGACCGCTAAGCGAATTTCGGAGGGTTATAAATTCGCCGTTGCTCGGAAACGGGTCGGTGATGAGATAGCTCGGTGAAATTAAAATGTAACAAAATAAATCATGGAGCAGTGAGCGCCCTTGCCCTCGGGCTCGTGTGAGATACAACATAAATTCGTAGCGAGTCAGTTTTCAACTAACTTAAATTGCTCGGAGATATTTTAGGAACGCTGCTGTATGATTCTTGTATGCCAGAAAAAGTGTTTAGTGTTGTATGTTTTCTGTGCTTTTAAACAAGGTGGAGACGACGATACGATAGTAAATAGACTTCAATCAAATCAGCTAATGGCGTCTTCAGTCTGCATACAAAGATTCAAATTCAAATAGCTAGCAAAACTCCGCAGTCGTTATGGCTATCAATATCTAAACATGATGAAACAAAAAAATATTATTGTAGATGATATTTTATTGGCTCAACGTCCGTAGGTAGAACTTTTATGTTAGACAGGAGTCCATAGGGTTAATAACAAAAAATAGCTCGAGGAGTGGGCATAAGAAAGTGACGGAGTCAAAAACTTTCACATGCGAAGAAAGAGCACAGCAATGCGCTGGAACCAAAATAAAACAAACGTAAGCGCCAAACCAAATAAAAATTTATTAAAAATAAATTAACCGCGGGGCGCAACTATTCAAAAGTCATTTATTCAAATTAGGCTGAGAATCAGCACTTTTTGAACGTCAAAATTACAAAAGACAGTCCCCCAAAAACGCTCGCCCTTCACCACTTCCTAGTACTATCGCTGGGAAGAAGAAGTGGCGCAACAAACTCCCCAGCAGCACAGCTGTCTGTTCAGTTAGAAAATACTTGATTGTATACAATAATAGGCATCTTAAGTAATTAACATTACACGACACAGAACATTAAATTAAATTAATTGCCATATGTCAGCTAGCTACGCCAATATAACAAGAAATATAATAAAAACTTACTACCTAAATAAAACCCTCCAGGCATAAAGGGCGTGACAGCTTTCATATTTATGCATTGCTGGGTTCTGATCACATAGCTGTCACTTGAAGTCACAAATGATAAACTAGGACCATCGAAGTAAAATAAATAAATAAGTTAATACTAATAACAACAATAAAACCATGGTCAGCAAGACGACCAGTTACCACAAGCAGCACTCGTTCACGAGCATAACGCAAAGATCAGCCAAAAAATATTTGAGGGAAGGAGGCAACCCGACCCTCGCCGCTACCGCAAGCAGTGACATCTAAGGGAGCATGACGAACTTGCTGCCGGTTGTTCAGGCAAGAATAATATGATCAATCGTCGAGGTCACTAGCTAACCACATATTTCAATCAACTCAATTGACTTATACAGTTAAATAAAAATAAAGAATTATATGAACTCATGTAACCCTGTCAGTAAGCTAATTCTGGAGAAAGAACATAAACATTGTCTTGAGTTAATCAGGGCGACTAACTATTCTTATCGTGTAAGTAGTCGTTGATGGAATAGTATGCCTTTGAACAAAGGTTGGATTTTACTTGAGTTTTAAACACATTAAAAGGCGAGTCTAGCAAAGTAGAGGGTACAAGTGAGTTATGAACCTTATGAAGCCGGTGAAAGGGGGCATGTAGTTTGTTCTTATTTCTAGTATTAACACTGTGAATATTACTGTTTTTAGTGTACAAGTGTAAATTTTACCTAATATATAAGAAGTTGCCGACGATGAATTGTGATGCAACCGTGAGAATACAAATATCGTTAAAACAATCTCTTAGAGAAACTCTGGCACCTAGCTGGTAAATTGCTCGAACAGCTCGTTTTTAAAGGACAAATACATTCTGCATATCAGCGGCTTTGCCACACAGCAGAATACCGTAGGACATAACGCTGTAAAAATAACTAAAATAGACTAAGCGAGCTGTATCAACGTCAGTGTATTGTCTTACTTTCCTGGCGGCGTATGCAGCCGAACTGTGCCTTCCTGCTAGACTAGAAATATGAGGTCCCCACTGAAGTTTGGCATCTACTGTTAGTCCTAGAAAAATTGCCGAGCCTACAGTTTCAAGCACCTCTTTATCTAAGACGATGTTAGGTCCTAGATTTCTAACATTCGATAAGGCGAACTTTAAACATTTCGTTTTCTTGGCATTGAGAACTAGGTTATTTGACGTAAACCAATCTGTAACTATTGAGAGTGCACTGTTTACGTCGTCAAAATCTTGTCTATTCCTGTCTACTTGAAAAATAAGAGATGTATCATCTGCAAACAGTACAACGTCACACATGCCCTTTAAATGGAATGGTAAATAATTGATTTACTAAGAACAAGAATGGACTCAGTATTTTACCTTTTACACCTAACTAAACTGATAGCCCGGAAGATTTCATACCATTAACATCTACACATTGGACCCTATTATGTAAATAAGAAATTATTACGTTGAGAGCTTCGTTTTGGACAGCGTAATGACGTAGCACCCGCATCATTTTTGATTAATTTATCATTAAAATCTATATGTCTGCCAAATTTCATCCAAATCCGTTCAGTAGTTTTTGCGTGAAAGAGTAACAAACATCCATCCACCCATCCATCCATCCGTCCATTCATCCATACAAACTTTCACGTATAAACGTGTTAGTTGCATAAATTAGTAGGATTTTCAGCTAGAGTTTTCAATTACCTATTATGCACATTTGAATGCAACTTTGCAAATTACTTAGGATTTTAGAATTACAGAAAAAAAAAAAGATGTCTTTGCGGTATTCAATTCTATCGAGAAAATGTAACCCAATTGCGTTTTCCTTCAGTCTGAGTGTTAATCAGATAATTAATAAACATTTATAACCGAAAATTAAATCCATACATGCTGTATTATAAATGGTTACGAAAAAACCCCCAATTTATTTTGGTATCGCCTTAACTTCTAGTGTCAGTAGGTTACTGATACCATGGCATCCACCTCAACATCAGGGAATCCCAACGATCTGCGAACACACTGAGAATACTGCTGGTGCTGCCGCGAACACGCGTCATCAGCGGAGTAACTGCGTAACACACGAACAGTAGGCTTTCATTTTGACAGTTCAATAACATTCATTGCCGTATTTACGTTGTTGAGCAGACACATTTTTCGAACATATGAAGCAATGGATTAGCAATATCCTTCAAAATGATTGACAGTGTGTTACGCAATTAGGGTGCTGGGATGCACATCCACTCCTAATAATGACGGCAAAACCATTAATATTATTATCCGCAAACATCCCTGATGCACTACAACGCCACGGCAGCCGCAGCAGTACTCTCAGTACTCTCAGCTTAAGGGTAGACAAATATTCCTCAATTCTTTACAAAATGCACTACAACAATCTACAGGATAAGGTAACTGAGACTTGTTTCTGGGAGGTGGTAAAAAAACCATTATTCTGCCCAAACCCTAAGGTTAATATGCTTTAAATTATAAAACATATAAGTACCCAAATAAGTTCTGTGAAAGCAGCGCCTGTTCATTTTAACAACTTTAATTAAACTTAACGTTAATTTTAAACCTTAATTACGTAAGTACATGTTATATTAAACTCGGAAAATATGTTACATGTTTTATTAATACCTATATAACGTATAGAAAGGGCTGTGGATTATCGTAAAGTGAGGGAAATTAATTGTTAAGTAAATTGACGACCAACACAAATTGTAAAAAAAAATATATTTTTTGACAGCTGTATGAAATGCCAATAACACCGAAAATGGACGAAAGGTATCAATTTGCATAACTATTAATTTCCCTGACTGTACCTACGGAGGGCCGTTAAAGGGAGAAAGTGTAACTTATATTCAGAAAATCTGATACAATATCTGGTGTACTTGATCTCACTGAAAACCTGAAAAGCCCCGATCATTGCTTCCTGACTACATTTTGTCGAGTTACGGAATTATAAATGGACCAGCTGGTGGTTTTTTGCCTGAAATCGCGGTTATTATTATGAAAAAATTTTACTACGGCACCACCCCGTAGTAAAATTTGTTCATAATGATAACTAAAATGACCTTTTGACTTCGCTTTTCGGGGTTTTCATTTATTTCACCTTTTAGCTGTGAATGTCCCTCTGCTGGGCAAAGACTATCTACTCTCTTTCCACCTCTCTCTGTCCAGAGCTGCCAAAGACCAATCTTTGTCAAAGGGCAAATTCTCTATGACACAATGAACGAAACCACGCGAAGAAACGCGAAGTTGGCGTGGTTTGAACTATCAAAATACCGTGCTTGACAACCGTAAGTGGTTTGCACGGCGTCTTTACTAAATGTACCTTGTGGGGACGCCAGTGACGTCACGGACCTGGCCGACTTCAGGTATAATTAGGAGATCACATTTTCGAGTGACTACCGCTAAATGTAACTTACCAAGCACCGCTACTCGGGTATATTTAGTAGCACTAGTTTAAAATGAATCATTACTAAATATACCCTTTTTCAATAGAATAATTTGCTTGAAAAATAGCGGGATTGGTGCATAGTGCGAGTATTTAGGGTGGGGAAGATCACATGGCGGGTCTAAGTTGGTTTACAAGCAAGAATAATAAGACGTAGTCGACGGCGCCACGCTTCGTGGGGCCCCTATTTCTGTCTACAGGGTTTAAAGAAACCTAACACGAAGGAGATGACACTTGAGCCCCCGTCATCCCCTTCAAACCTTACCTGTCCAAGTCGGGGAGCCCCAAGTCCTGAGCTCGCTACGCTCGCTCTTGGACTGACAATTACAAGCACAAAGCGGTCCAGCACAGACTATATGGATATATGATAATGGCTGGTTAGAAGTAGTTAATCACTCAACGCTAGGTCCTAAATTTACCCGATTATTATACTCCAACTTGGGTATATTTTGTAGTTACAAATTTCGAAAGCCTCATGCTAACTATACCCGACCAAAACCCTATGGGAAGATTTCCACAAGGTACATTTAGTAAAAACGCGTTGGCACGTGGTAAAGTTACGCGGGGAATAATAATTGCCATACAGAATTGTTCAAGTTTATCAATCAAGCGGAAACTGCAACGTGAGTAAGAATCGCTTCATTCGAGGACAAAGCGAGACTATAAATAGTGTGCATTTTGCTGCAGTTTTCAGTGATCAAAATGGCGCTGCCACCGATACAAACGTTTGTTTTTATGGATTTTGGGACGGATTACAAGAATCCAGAAGTTGTTACTAAAGTGAGCCTGTTAGCTGCACCCCGCATTCTGTATCTTGATTTGGATACAGAAGAACCAACTCACAAGCTGACACTGGTTTGCAGGCAAAATGGGTTTAATTTGAATGCTTTCAATGAAATCGATACTTTCATGAACGATCAAAAAAAACCCGTGTGCCTCGTCTCTCATAATGGAAACAGGTTTGATTTCCCGATACTCCAGCGAGAGCTCCAGAAGTTGGATGTCAGTTTATCTGATGATGTTTTAAGTGCTGACAGCCTTTACGCTTATTATGATATGCTAGAAAATTCAGATGATGATGATATGCTACCGCTATTATTTGAGGGGAAAGCTGTAAGAAAAAAATTTTTTGAAGGTGCAGGTCGTGAATTTTTTAAACTAAACACCTCATATAAACTAGGGGACATTTATAAGCGAGAGGTGACATACCCTCCTGTAGTGCCGCATCCTCCTGAAAATGATAACATCATGAACTTCAGGATATCACGTAAGCTGGCCGAAAGTTTTTTGGCCTGGACAGACCAAATACAACGTAAGTTTGCCGATGTTAAACCTGAGGAGCTGGCCAAGATTTTTTGAGGCCACTACTAAAATGTGTTACTGAGCCTCAAAACCTCGAAATTTTCGGACTTCTTCCAGCTTCTGACTTTTGAGTGACGTCATGGACGGATTACGTTACACATCAGCTGTTCGTGTCAGTATTGTTATAGAATAAAATACCATTAAATTCAGAATAAAATTCATGTTTACATTTTTTCACTTTTTGTCTTGATTGTTGTTGTTTTGTTGTCATCTGCCAGTGTCGCGGGTGCGTCACGGATTAATTTGTATTGTCAATGTCAATTAATGTGTGTTGTCTTTGGTCCCTGGCCCTGACATCAAGCAATAGACCAAATTGTCGACATTTTATATGCTTGAGTACGAGGCTGTTGACAATGATGATGATGATGTGTATGCGCTTGCCACTCACACATAGTTCATATATTGTGAATGTGTGAGTGGACCCATATGAGAGTTAGCAATAAACCAGCGTTCAATGAAGACACTCGTTTCATTATCTCCGCACCCTCAGTTAGAAACATATCATTGGCGACGAGAACGATCTTACCCACAAGAAAAAAAAAATGCCGAAGTCGTTTTTAGGAAATTTAACTACGTTTGATTATTAATCATGTGAGTGGTTAATTTATAATGGCCGGTTGACTCAATACTTCAAAGTCAATGACGTAAAAGAAGAGATGAGAAGCGCAATATTAATAACACATCTATCAGATAATTCGTACCGGTTGGTGCGTAATTTAGCATATCCAGTTGATTTGGAGGAACTGGACTATAAGAAGCTAGTGAAGTTGCTTGATACTCATTTCAAACAGAAGCAATGCTCATTTGCGGACAAGGCAAAATTTTATGGGGCGAAAAGGAACTCAGGCGAATCGTTGAGCGATTGGGCTGCACGACTGCGAGGATTGGCGAGCTACTGTGACTTTGGCGCCGCCTTAGACACGAACCTTACGGATCGTTTCATCCTCGCCCTGGGAGCGGGGCCTGAGCGTCACAAATTGCGTGCGACTATGTAAATACTAAGAGAAACAAACGTCAGCGTAATAATACCTCGCCACAAGGCGGTTCGGCGGAATTAAGCTTCCTAGAATCACAGGAACTACAAGATATTCTTGCAAAGTGGAAGAACGAGCAGGAAAATAAAACTGCGGAACTACTGGCCGACCAAAACACTTTAATAGCTGAGCTCTCCTCGAACATAAAAGACATTAAAAATCAAAACGCTAAAATTCAGGCATCCAACTCGGAAATATGTAAGTCAAACGCTAAAATCGTCCAGTCTATGGAGTTTATTAATAAACAGTTCGAAGATTTGAAGATGGAAGTAGAAACACTGAGGAAGGAGCGACGCGACCAGCAAACCCACATTGAGTCTCTCGAGCGGAAAATAGTAGATCTTCAACATAAAGCGAGATCTTCTGCCATAGAACTGAGAAACATCCCACAAGTAAGTTCCGAGTCAACCACCAGTCTATTAAAAACGGTGTGTGGTGTAGGCACAGCTATTGGTGTACACATTGGTGAAACAGAGCTGCGCGATATTTATCGTCTTCCAGGGAAATCTACCACGTCAACCTCCCCGCGCCCAATAATAGCGGAATTCTCGACTGTCCAAACTAAGCAGACAGTCCTGTCGGCCGTGCGTGCGTACAACAAAGGAAAAGGAAAAGACGACAAACTAAACACTGCAGTCATGGGTTTGTCTGGTGATCGTCATCCCGTGTACATCTCTGAGCACCTGCCAGCAAGCACCAAAAAGCTTTTCTACCAAGCCAGAGAGTTTGCCAACAAAAACTCCTTTAAATTCTGCTGGATCTCAAATGGCAATATATTTCTGCGCAAGATAGAAGGAGACAAACCGATTCTTGTAAGCTCTGAAAAATGCCTTACTAACCCGGAGAACCCAAATCACATCATCTGACTATCACAGCATGTTTCTTATTTTTATATCTTATCCTCAGTATTCGTTCCTTGTTTGTTTTTAATTAGAGTTTTTAAATTAACTTTAACTTCTACACCGAACTATACACTCTTACCTACAATTATCCTATACACCTTATATACAACAAAACAATGCACACAAACTACATATACACAAGTCTACACACAAAATGTCAAAATACCTTATCCCACCACCATACACGCTAATACAATAAGTACAGGTCAAAATGCCTACCTTTACATATCAGTAGTTCAAACATTGCTCATAAATATTTTTGTCCATAAGTCGGCTATGCAAAATATAATATTAACCTTTTGTACCCGACTACGGCGATGGAAAGACCTTTTACAACGATATCCCACCATTTTGCTGCTTTTTCATCGTTTCAACCTTCTTGCATATCCTAATAATAAATGGCTAACTTAGATATTATCAATGATGAAATAGACGCGCTATATATTGCTAAATCTCTCAAGTGTCAACCTGAGAGTTGCGCGCTGTTTATAAAAGACCCGACAAAAGGTTTAAAAATATTACATTCAAACATACGAAGCATTTCAAAAAATTTCGATGAAGTCTCAGTGCTTATGCGACTAATGGGTTTCCAGAGCGACGTGCTTGTTCTCACTGAGTGTTGGTTAAGCAAACTTTCACACCTGCCGATTTTGGATGGCTTCACGTCATATTACACTAAAACACTTACAACCAAAATGACGGGTGTGCTGTCTACGTTAAATCTTCCCTCAAAGCTGACGTTAAGGAACCGCATTTTATAGACGCGAACTGTCTTATTTGTCACATAGAGGATGTTACAATAGTGGCTATTTATCGCCCTCCTTCTTTTAAAAACATTAACAACTTTATTGATAGTCTCGATAATGTACTCAAACTAACAGCTCCTTCCGTGGTTCTGATCGGTGATATGAACATTGATATTAAAATTGACAGCGTTGATAGTCACTCAGATGAGTATTTAACCTGTGCTGCCTCTAACGGACTTCTCCCAGCTCATCAGCTTCCGACACGGCTCACAAACTGTTTAGACCACATTCTACTCAAAACAAATAAATCCGCTACGACTTTCGTTATTGAATCAACCATAACGGATCACGAACCGCTGCTATTGTTTCTACAAACCAGGACTCACAACTCAAATGTGGCCCGCACTAGATCAAAACTAGACTGCGATTCCGCTATTGAGAATATCAAAACACATGACTGGTCTTCAATACTGTCAATCTCGGAGCCTAATGATGCTGCAGATGCGTTAATAGGCAATCTATCCTCTATTATCATAAAGCACACTCGGGAACAAATTGTTCCAAGAAGAGAACGTAATTTGAAGCCCTGGATTACCCCGGGGCTACTCCGTTGTATACGACACCGTGACCGCATGCATGTCAAACTCAAAAAATCAGATGATAACTTAACATTAAAAATCACCTACACTCGCTATCGCAATTTCTGTAACTCCCTGCTGAGAAAACTCAAACGGTCGTATGAAAAGGAACAGTTTCGTAAAGCAAAAAATAATGTTAAGGCTACTTGGAATGTTATTAAGAAAGTCTCAGATCTTCAAACTCAATCTTCTCCCTCTTTTGACCTGTTACATTTATTTGATAATCCTAAATCCTCGCTTAATCATGTCAACTACTTTTTTGCTAATGTAGGCAGTAGGTTGGCGTCGAAATTTAAATCACCTTCAATGGTGCCCAATTCCGCGTTAAATTTAAATTCATGTAGCTCCATGGCCCTCTTCGAGGTAACCGAAGCCGATGTTGATTCCCTTATTTTGGGTCTTAGGTCTGATTGTGCTACGGGGTTAGACTACATACCGTCTACAATAATAAAGGCCTCGAGATGCGTATTAGTTCCGGTTATTACACATATCTGTAATTTGTCTATAAGGGCAGGTGTCTTTCCTAGGGCGTTTAAAAAAGCTGTAGTTCATCCAATCCACAAGTCTAGGCGTAGAGATGTGGTCAATAACTACCGTCCAATCTCAATTCTAACAGCATTGTCAAAGATCTTAGAACGAATACTGAATAAGAACCTGACCAGTTTTCTTGACGCAAACAACATCTTAACGAATAACCAACATGGGTTCAGAAGTTTAGTTGGTGCTGAAGAAGCGGTCATGGATTTATCTAGTCACGTAGCTAGGACACTAGATAAAAAACGCAAGTGCCTGGGAATTTTCCTTGATCTGTCAAAGGCATTTGACACCGTTTCTGCCCGAGCCTTATTGAGTAAAATGGAAAGCATTGGAATACGTGGACACCCATTGAAAATCTTCGCAGATTATCTCAGCGATCGTACCCAAATAGTCAAAATCGGTCCACACGAAAGTGATGAGCTTCCAGTCACCTACGGCGTTCCGCAAGGCAGCATACTGGGGCCTACACTCTTTCTCATTTATATTAATGAGCTCTGCAAACTGCCTCTCAAAAATTGTAAGATATTTACATACGCGGATGACACTGCCCTTGTTGTAGATGGTTATGACTGGCCCCAGGCATACCAAAACGCCGAGGCTGCTCTGTCTGCCGTAATGCAACGTTTGGCCGATAACATGCTCACTCTAAATGTTGATAAATCGGTATATGTTCCCTTTGCCATTCGATCGAATCTGTGTCCCTCAAATTCCCTTACCCTAAAAGCGCACGCTTGCGGTTCCTTAACGCAGTGTAGCTGCTTCCTCCTCGCCAAATCCACTTGTGTAAGGTACCTAGGTGTATTCATTGATCAGCATCTCAACTGGTACCCCCATATAGACAAAGTCACGTCCCGCGTACGTAAGCTAATATATGTTTTCAAGAAGCTACGAAACTCTGCTAATAACGAAACGCTAAAATTAGTATATTTTGCCCTATGCCGATCGGTCCTGACGTACTGCTTGCCAGTCTGGGGTGGTGCCACTCAAAATGTATTTATCCGCCTTGAGAGAGCCCAGAGAGCTGTTCTTAAGGTTATGCTCTCTCTTCCACGTAGGTACTCCACCGTTCAGCTCTATTCTGATTGCAAGGTACTCACAGTCAGGCAACTTTATGTGCTTCTGTCGACCCTACGTAAACACTCTGCCCGCCCTCCAAAGGAACCGACTGGCAGACTTAAGTATAATGTTTTCACTCCCGAACGCCATAGAACTGCCTTTGCCAAACGCCAATTCTACGTTAATAGCATTAATATGTACAACATCCTAAATAAAAAGATTAAAATCTATTCGTGCCCTAAATATAAATACAAAAAATTACTTAGAGACTATCTCCAAAAATTAAGTTATGATGACACTGAGGATCTTCTGCTGGGCAACTTAAAATGATTATCTACAATATAAATCCAAATCTAAGCAACAGCGGATATGTTCTGGTTACACCCCATTCCTTCCCATTATACACCCTACACCTACACACCACATACTATACTTACTCACCACACACACACACATACCCAGACCCTACATTTATTCACCTCACCACACAGTTAAACGTTTTTTCTTTTCATTTTGAATTAAGTATTTTCTTTACATAGATTATATCCTGTTTTCTTTCATTTACACCATTTGTTATTGTTGTAACGTCCCGTTCTAGTACACTATGGCTGTGATTGTTACGGAGAATCACTGACTCCTAAGACACAGGCATATACACCTAGTTTAGGAGTCAGAGCATTTACATTTTTGTGACCTAGTTATAAGCCTTAATGGTCTTAGTCTGTGGATCTTGTATATTGTACTGTGATGGCTTTTGGTGAAATAAAGAATATATAAATAATATATAAATAAAAATAAATATATTTTTAATAGCAGAGTTCAGAGCATTACCCACTATTTGATTTCTAAATCTCAAGATTACAATCAAAAGAATCAACTAAGATGCATGTGTCTCATACTATCTAGTAAACTCCAGTTACTGAACTCGTCAAATTCATTTGCGCATCCCCATCGAATCGCCAAGTCATTCCTAGACTTTATGGTTTCTCCCGAAACCCCACACAACACACACAACTTAATCTCCACTCTGTTTCATTAACAAAACTACACACATCAACACCGTCAGGGATATTTTGTATAAAGTTATTAAACTCAAAAAATACTGGCCAGTTTTAAATTCATTTGAAGAAAGCTTATTTTGTAAACCTTTTTGAACGATTCTAAATTTGAATTTGATAAAATAAATTAAAAACAAAAGACTTACGCGGCATAATGGTAGCGAAGTCCGAAGGTTTCATTTACCTACAGTAGTTTTTGCCTATTTTTTTGTGTCAAATTTAAGTTTTATAACAAGTTATCGGTTAATTTCGAATTAATGTTATTGTGTGCATCATGCAGCGGCGCCATTTAACGAGAGAGGAATTGTTAAGGGCAGTAGGCGTGCTCCAAACTGGGGCTACTCAACGGGGTATTGCCGAGGAGATTGGAACAAGACAAAACGTGATATCAAGGTTATGGTCACGTTATCGTGCTACTGGTGATGTGGCTGAAAGACACCCAGGCGGGAAGCGCATTACCACTCAACTACAATACCGATTTTTGCAAGTTGCCGCGAGAAGACAACCAAATGTTACGGCCGTGCAGTTGGTTCAGAGGCTCCAGTCAGAGCACCAGTTGCTTGTGAGTGACCAAACTGTGAGGAGAAGGCAGCATGAAGCTAACCTTCATGCTCGCAGACTGCTTCGTACTCCAGCACTACGCCGAGGAAATCGTGGACGACGACTAGAGTGGGCTCGTGAAAATTTGCTCTGGGAAGATAACCAGTGGTCTGTAGTGCTGTTTACCGATGAGTCCCGGTTCGGTTTCCATCCCGATACACGTAGAGTACGTGTTTGGCGAGTTCCTGGTCGTGAGAGCCGTATGCAACATCCTCAGGAAGTCTATTCATACCACGGCGGGACAATTATGGTTTGGGCGGGAATTCGTGTTGGTGGAAGAACCGACCTCGTTTGGATCAGAAACACCATGACGGCTGAAAAATACCGTAACGAGATGCTAGTACCAATAATCTACCCCCATCGACTACAAATGGGCCAAGAATTCACGCTCATGCACGATAACGCCCGTCCGCACACAGCGAGAGTGGTGACGAGCTGGTTGCAGGAGCACGACGTATCGGTCTTAGGCTGGCCCGCTCAATCGCCTGACCTAAACCCGATAGAACATGCGTGGGACATGCTCCAAAGAAGGGCTTTGAGGAATTTCCCTGCAAACATTGCGACAGAAGAGCAACTTTTTTTGCATCTTAGCCGGACTTGGGACAATATACCGCAGCAAGACTTAGATAACTTAATCCAAAGCATGAAAAACCGTTGCAGGACCATTATTAACGTCATGGGGTGTTTTACTGACTACTGATTTGTCACATAACTGTTAAAAACAGATTAATTTTTCCTTATTTTTCACTTTTTCTTGAGAAACACATTCATTGTTAGTTTTACCATTATTTCACGTTTTTTCTTTATTTGAATAAAAATTTGTTTACGCAAAAAAAATTAGTTTTTTTTATTCTGGAGTGTAGTCTGATAAATGGGCTTTATAAAAATATATGCATGTTGTATGTTATTTATAATAAATTTTGAGTAAATTGAGTAAATCCAAAATATCCCTAGACAGTGTTGATGTGTGTATTACTTGACTTTCTTCAAATTCGTTAGTAATACTCAGATCCAAACTATCATCGATAACAAAAGATTCCTCTAAGCCTTAGTAATTATTGGTCAGAAACTATATCAACTAACTTGTAGATTACATATAACGCTCATGGTCTGGCTGCCGCAGCAGCTAGTGACACTCAGGCCAGCCATATCGTCATAACCTAAAGTGATACTACCAGCACACATCACTTCACATAGAGTCTATGACTCCCAGGTCATTACAAGACCAACACAACAATAGTCTCCTTTGAGACCCAGGTCCCCGCTGCACCACCAGCTGCCCATCGCCCCCTGAACAACTCACAACTGAGTTGCAGTTACGACTACAGACAAGTGCGTACAGTGTGACCGAATAGCCATGGTATGTGCTCTACTACTCGGTGGAGGAACTCTCCTCATCGTCTTCTACGTTTAACTCGTTAGGAACACTACATACTTAGAGGCATCGTTTGTATGTGAGCATACAAATACGTACGCCTAGAGTTGAAGGCTTTTAAAGTGTTGATTCAACCAGAGTAATGTTAAAAAATTTTGATTATCTAATCATAGCGTAAATCCTGACTACATCGAAATTATGCAACATGCATGCCATAAACGCACATAAAAGAATACCAGTTTTGTAATCAAACTTTCTGAACATTAGGTACAAGGCTACTCAATATTAATGCACAAATGACAGCAAATGGGTAACAGTTCGTCTCACTGTTGAGCCCGATACATATGGGACGGTACCAGTCCGTGTCACTGGTTCCTAAGCCCGCATATACGTAGGTCAGTATCAGCCACTTCTCGCTGATAAGCCCCAAAACAAAATAGCATTACCAGTCACTTCTCGCTGATCAGTTATAGCCATTTATTGTGCGTCAACATTAGTCAGTACCAGTAGATGGGCCTTCACCCGCATCTTCTACGTCTAACTCTTCACTAATTATGTCGAATTCACTTGGAACATAATCTTGTGACATCTTTCCTATGCGATCATGTGCATACTTGTAAGGTTAGAATTTAAAGCTTTTAACGTATAGCGATCACCTGCAAAAAGTTCTGCTACCGTAAACGGACCTCTGAACTTCCGATCTAACGTCTTATAATCTGATTTCACTCTTCGTTTTCTAATAACACGAAATCGTCAACCGAACATTTTGTTACAGCTGCTTTTGTTCTATCAAATCTAGCTTTCTTTTGTTGACCGTTTAAAACTGAATTTATTGCAAGAGCTTTATGCAACAAAAACTGTGTCGTAGACATGTTTATCGAAAAGTCTAGGTTCAATATTTCATGTTCTATCATAATATTACTTTGCAAGTAAATGTCGGGTAGAAATGTAACGTATATAATGTACGTGGAACACAACGCGCCGTCGACCCGGGCCTGGTCCTTACCGGGCGGCGAGCTGCCCATAGCTCGCCGCCCGCAAGCCCGCGCCTACGGTGGCCGGGAGTCGGCTGTTGACTCCCGTCCAGGGCGTCTCCTGCGGCGGCTAGGAGCGCGAGGGTGCAGCGATTGCCTCTCCCTCGCACGCTCCGCCTCCTCCTTCGCGAGCATAACTGCTTCGCAGAAGGAGGTGACGGCCTCCCATTCACTCTCGCTCCGGACCATGGCCTGTATGAGGGCCGGACGCGAGAGGTCGCCGCCGCCGATCGCCGCCAAGAGGACACGGCGGGGTCCCGCCCAAGCCGGGCAGACCTCCACCGTATGCTCCACCGTGTCCTCCGGGCGATCCCCACAGTGGTGACACCCTGGCGTTTCCTCCCGCTTTATCCTGAACAGGAACCTCCCGAAACAACCGTGTCCGGTGAGGACCTGCGTCAGGCGGAAGGTGAGGGCGCCGTGGCGCCTCTCTAGCCACTCCTCAAAGAGGGGGGGACTTATCGCCGCAATTGTGGCGTGCCCAGCGCTGGGTTGCGACAATCGCACTCTCCATGCCGCTATGAGATCCCGCCGGAGCTCTGTCCGCTGTGCCGTGATTTCTCGCGGCAGCGGAGCAACGCCCCGGCGTTTTGCCTCCTCTCGCCACTCCCATATGTGGGCGAGGACTTTGGCCTCCAGATCCCATGGCGGCAATCCGGCAAGGTGGCTCGCCGCCTCAGCGGAGACCGTGCGGTATCCTCGAATGAGCCGGACAGCCATGACCCTTTGGGACGCGATCAACCGGCGGGCTGGTCGCCGCCTCAAAGAACGCGCCCATATCGGTGCCCCGTAAAGGGCCATGGCCCGCACGACCCCCGCATAGAGCCTCCGGCAGGAGGCGTTTGGTCCCCCTAGATTGGGAAGGAGCCGCCTCAAGGCAGCCCCGGCCCGCTCCAGTCTGGGAGCCAAACGTCGGAAGTGCTCCACGAAATTCCAGTGGCTGTCGAGGACGAGTCCCAGGTACTTCATCGTCAGCTCGACGCCGATGTGAACCCCTCCCGCCGTTATTTGTGAACCCGACGGTGGCGCGTCCCGAGGACCATGAAAACACATGTCCTCAGATTTGTGCAATGCCACCTCGAGTCCCAATTGCCGGATCCTCTCGACGATTGTCGCAACCCCGCGTGTCGCTGCTTCGGCCGCCGCCTGGTGCGACCTCCCCTGCGCCAGGACCAGCGTGTCGTCAGCGTAGCAAACTACAAGTTGACCACCTTGCAGTGAATTTTCGGCAAAACATAAATCAGCTGTTGTGCACTGTTATGTTATGTTACGTTCGCACACACCTCCTACCGCGTATTCTAAACACGGGAACGGGATAGGTCGAACTTAAACGCCGGTTAGAGACAGTCTTTTTTTTTTTTCAAACATGGCGGTAGGCGTAACAGTCGCGTCATTCGGCAAAGGTATTTCTGCATACAGCCTATGCCCAAAACAAGATGTACCATGATCGCGCATCCGTATCAGCTTTGTCTGAGTCGTAATTGGACAGATCCACACAATTATTTAATAAGCGGTCGCATGCTTGCAATTTGTTTTTCAAATGTCAACGGTCATTTTCACTTTAAGCGTTCTCATTTTGTGCATAAACCAACACGAATCCTTGTTCTGATGTCGGAAATGGTATATCTGTCTCTCGTTAGCATCAGGCATATTTTAATTACTGTCGGCGTACTATGGGTAATGTTGGTTATAGCACAATAGAAAAACGGTTTACAGTTCAAATCAGATTAGAACTTATGAACTAGTTAGTCACACTAGCGAATCATACACTCACACAACTCAATGATTCGGGACGCAATTGACAGTTTCTGAGCACATGTTGTTCGTACGATGTCCAATGTTTCGATCCTCTCGAGAGCTCTGCTCACACGGCTTTTGTAGCTGTTACTCTCGTCCCACCACGAACTCAGGCTAGACTCTGTCTAGCGCCACGAGATGGCGCTAACGTTCCGAATAGTCAAATGAATGACTCCGACATATATGTTAATATATTAAATCAGCACACAATCAACACACAAGAAGTAATACCGAATAAACTTCTAACACAACTTACTGAAGGCATTAATATGAAAAGTTTTTATTAGTTCCTTATCCACATTTTATCTTCAATTTATAGCTAACTTTATCATGTCGGTATAATAATTCTGTGTCGCCCATAAAGTTTCTATCGAGAATGTGTGTTTATATGAATCTTTGACCTTAATGGTGGAGACAACGTTTATTTTAATGTAAAGACATATAATCTTTACATGAGTCTTTAATAAAGAGGCTTATCAGAACAGCGGCAGTTTGACCTTACCAGAAGGCCAATTCTTTTTTAGTTATTTAAAACATTCAAAATCTAGTTGCAGTCTCATCTCAGCGACAAACGAATGGCAAATATTTGTCAAAAATTTAGAAAAATTAAAGGTATTTTGGTCAGATTGAGACTGCGATCAGACTGTAAGCGTTCTTAAAATTACGAGAATTGCCCCTTAGATGTCATGAAATGGTTGGACAGTAAATTTTCAATTGCTAGTCCAAATATAGAAAATATTACATGCAAATAAAAATTATTGGTTTTCTTTCATTTTATCTTTTTAGCTATTACTGAAAATTCCTTCGTTCTAAGAAATACACTCGACCGGAAACCTCAACGAATCACCTAAAGGGGCTAACGATAATACTATGAAAATAAACTTCAGGAAACAATGATGAGGAAACACCTTAGATATTAGCTTTAGATATCACGTTGCGTGTTGAAAATCAACAAGTTTAAGTCATAAACTTGCAGTGACTAAAACAAAAAATATTGTTTGAAAGCAAAAAGACAGAAAATACGTTTATTTACGGGAAACATGGCGCAGAAAAAGAACTAAAACACAAAAGAAATTAAAAGTCGGGGGAAAACATGCGCCACATCCACGCAAAATGGCCATCGCTCGAACACATATCATCGCATCTTTTTCTGAATACTCGCAACATGTACTTTCTGAGGTCCCTTTTTGCACCTGTGCTGATGATAGTACAGTGCCAGAAGGCAGAAAGGTAGTGACTAGTGTTTTGTATATACAAAACACTACGTGGACACGACCCAGCAAGCTACAAGTTGCAGATGCCACCGACACTCAATCATTCTGCCGGACCTTTTCCCAAATATATTAGGGCCGGCTTCCAATCTAACCGGCAGCTGAATACCAATATTTTATACGAAGCGACTGCCTATTTGACCTACACAACCCAGTTACTGGATAATATGATACCCTTTGGTAAGACTGGTTGTCAGCCGTTGCCGGTATTTGAAGATTCATCCCGTACCGACCGCAGTAAGAGTAGCTTAACCTGATCGATCGACCCGTCCGGCTAATATTACTTAGCCACGAGCACCTGCGACATAACTGACTTTAAAAAAACCTACATCGCGCAAGCAGAGTTCACAGGAAAAGAAAGGAACTTTTAAATTCTGAATGTTTGTTCCGGATGACTACTTTACATAAAAACTGAATTAACACCTTGCTGAGTGACTAATATTTAATCATCATGAGGTATTCTCATTATTTTTGCCGATTCAAAGAAAGAAAAGTTTGTGGAGTAATTCGCTTAAATTTCCTCTGCCCGCTCTCTACAATAACTTGACGCTACTGTTCGTTCCAGCCCATCACATTACCGTGTATTTGACATAGCGGTCCCTCGGGAAATTTATACCTACACCCCAAACCCGAAAATTGAATTCTAAAGTAACCTGTTATCATTTCATCGTTAATTCTTGATGAGCTCAAAATAAGGTGTCATCTAGTTGTCTAGCTCTGAAAGTATTGTGAAATGACTTTTTGAATAAATGCTTTCGTTTTGGCGGTGTTCATTTTCTAGTAGAATACAGTAGATGCTTGCGCATGTTTTCGTAATATAAATTTTTATTATCATATTTCCGAACGCATCTCATATTTTAAAATGCAGAACTCCTATTCGACCGCAGTTTTGAGCTAACTATATTTCCTTTCCTCCTATCCCGTTCCATGCAACAGGGAGATAAGAAATGCTCACCGCACGCGCCAATCAGCGGCGCATTCACCGCAACGACAACCAATCACTGCACAACGCTGTGATTCGAGAAAAATATCGCCATATTGTGTTCGGTACTTCAGTTGTAACCGCACCGCATTACTACCGCGCCGCGCCGATAAATAATACAAGTCGCTAATATATCTAAAACTATCTATTATCCGTGTTGGCCGACACACGTGTGACATACACAGACCAATTGAAGTGCACAGCAGTGAAAGGAAGAAATCAGCGAACACGTGCTACATCTTCTCAGGCTGTCCTTGTATCAACATGCCAGAAGACTCCCAAGTAAGTCCTTCATTCCCTTTTCCTACCCTGGTCAGCTCATTACTGTGTGTCGTAAATAGCTCACCCCTGCTTTAATTACATTCCCGCAACGGTCCTTCGAAGCCGCATGTAGATACTTATTCACCATAAGATTTTTGGTCCATTCGAGCCGGATTCAAAGAATCGACGATCTTCTATACTTTTCTCATAATTTTACCGCATCTATAGGTCTCATACCTAGGATTTAGTTCAAAATACCTAAAATACAAAGTTTATAAAACCGCCATACTGAACGCGTCGTTCGTACATTCCCGCTAGGTACATAATTCATTGAAAATTACTCTATCAACTTAATATTTCTCCTATTGCATTGAAATAGCATAGGTAAATATTCTAACCGCTTGTTATCGTGAGTTAGCTC
This sequence comes from Apamea epomidion, assembly GCA_947507525.1. NCBI lineage: Eukaryota > Metazoa > Arthropoda > Insecta > Lepidoptera > Noctuidae > Apamea > Apamea epomidion. The sequence continues at coordinate 1,716,454 of OX382226.1, forward strand.
GGCTAACTTACCTACAACTTATATTCAACCGCATTCTTTTGTTATACTCGCTTAGAATAATTATTATCCTAAGTCTACCCGCTAGACCTAATATTTTATCCGCTATATTTTCTGTTACTGTTCCAACATGGAAGATCTTAAAATGAAAGTTAAATTACTTCAAGCTAAAAATCAAGCAATCTTTGAACGTTTATCGTCATTACAAGATCCTACAAAAAAAATATACGACTAGTATTGAGCTTCGTTCCACGGAAACATTCATGGTGGACACGGAGATAAAATAAATACATATTCTTTGCAATTAAATCCTGATCATAAAATCGATTATAACAGTCTTACATCTTTTGACGGAGTATATACTCGCGTGGAACGAGTACGATCTCTTATCGCCGCGTGGATGCCGACCTACCTCTGCCGCATTGTCGACGCCTATCTGACGGACAGGGCCGTCATCTACCGGCGAGAGATGTCGTGCGGTGTCCCACAGGGATCGGTCCTGGGGCCGCATCTGTGGGATATCGGGTACGACTGAGTGCGGCCCTGGTCCAGGCCATGGTACGGAGCGAGAGTGAATGGGAGGCCGTTACCTCCTTCTGCGAAGCAGTAATGCTCGCAAAGGAGGAGGCGGAGCGCGTGAGGTAGAGGCAATCTCTGCGCCCTCACGCTCCTCGTCGCCGCAGGAGGCGCTCTGGACGGGAGTCAACAGCCGACTCCCGGCCACCGTAGGCGCGGGCTTGCGGGCCAGGAGCAATGGGCAGCTTGCCGCCCGGTAAGGACCAGGCCCGGGTCGACGGCGCGTTGTATTCCACGCGCGCCTCAAAGAGATGTCAGCACGAACTGACGGGGTCCGCTAGGGCCGATGCCGCCGGGGCTGCGGGTTGTTCGAAAGAGATACCGCGTGGCCCCTGGCACAGGCAACTGAAGGAACACGGGTGTGTTTTAGTCAGTAAAAGTCTTACACTGCTGCGGGCCCCAAAACTCCCACCGATTCAAATTCCGTCCTTTGATGGTAGGATTGATAACTGGCCTGTTTTCTATGAATCATTTAAATCAAATATTCATAGTAATTTAAACCTTACAGATTCAACGTGTGCAGTATTTGATAGGTAATTTAAAGGGAAACGCATTGCAAATTACCGCCGGACTTATTCCGTCAGGTGATGGTTATATCGCTATATGGGACAGTTTAGTTAAAAATACAAGATAAACGAGCACTAGGCTCACATTACATGTCTAACATATTAAATACTAAACTCGCAATTAATAATTAAAAACTTTAAAAAAAAAAAGAAAAAGCAGAAACAGACGCGTGAAAACTTTCAATGATACTATCATTGAAAGTTTTCACGCGTCTGTTTCTGCTTTAGAACAATTACAAATTAACGATTTACGAGGATTTCATTTTGTTAAATTTAGCTTTACCGCACATTTATTCGAAATGCCAAAGAGAGATGAGGAAATTCCTACCTAAACGGAAATTTTTGAATTTATAAGATCGGAAGTTAAAATATTATCATTATTATCAGCTTAGTATATTACATGGAGCGACTGCCTATCTGAGCTCAACAACCAAGTAACTGGGTAATTCTACACCTTAGATCCGTTGTCAGACTCGCAACACCACAGTGTCATGTCAAACATGTTCACATAAATATACATTATTTTATTATCACGAAAAATGCTACTGCCGCTGGTGCAAGTACAGCTGTTACAATGAATCTCAATTCATCAGTCATGATCCTTGTGTACTAAGTACTAAGAAACTATTCATCCCATTAAAAATTTAAAATTCAATAAATAATATATTTGGTATAAACACCTGCTGCCACATAATGTTGGTTAACACCCACATCACCCTTCAATTGAGACAACAAATTATAAGACATAATAAAACATCACCCCGTAATCCCCGAAGGGTTAAGCAGAAGTCTACCCACATTGCGGCAGTTTAATCGACCGAGCACAAATCCAAACTCCGGGGACAAACACAATTATAACAAATTATAATTTCCATCTAAATTTGAAACACTCTGTATAACTGCAAATGTTAGCTAGAAACAAACCTGATACAATCGTTAAATTTATGTACACCGTATACAATATTGATAACATGCATTACAAATATCGGGGGATTATTTTGACATATAACCAACGTTGGTCCCGTGAGCCTTCCTAACAAGTAACAAATATTTGTGCCAGTGTTTGCGATGAAAACCGGCGATCTGTTACGGAAACAGATCAGTGTTGGTTAAGCTTCGTGCTTCACAAATATGGCGGTCTTGTTTGGAGAATGTACTCCTACTTTTGTTCTGAAGAACGCAGCGCTTAGTTTGTTAAAAGTAAATAAGCTTTGTGTTACAGTTCCTGCTCGCGTTGCATGACTGACTTCTATTTCTTCTCTACGAAAAATAGACACATCTGTTTCTTCAGAGTGTATGTTCTTTTGATAATTTGGATATCCGTAGCAATCTTTCTACAATCTGTCATTTTGACTTTCGTTTCTTCTGTTTCTACGGTATTCATGCTCCGCTTATCGAGCTGAAGGTTACTAAATCTCTTAAAGACATTAACTGATTACTTGCATACGATTAAAAATATTAGATTTGTTGATATGCTTGGTGTTTAATACTATGCATGAGGTTTATTTCTTCCTTCTCTCTTCACTCTTAACCGGGATATGAAAACCTTTGCGTTTGGCAAATTATGAGAGGACCGACAATCACATAAGAAAACCCACTTCCACAAAATGTTTAGCGTCACTAATGTTATGACATAATGCGGAATATTAACACACCAGTCGTAAAGTTTACGTTATGAAAATAAAATATATTTGAATTTAAAATTTCTCTCCAAACAAATGAAATAGAGTTTCTTTAAAAGTTATGGTTATTTCTATAGTTGAAGAAAACTGAAATAGTCCACAATAAAACGTAGGTGGTTTGCCTCAGGCGTTTATCTCATATTACTCCAATATCTTCAGTTTACGGTAGTCTAAAACTTTTATATTGCTAGTATAAAGTTTCGAATCGCGAACCTGTTGTTTGAAAGATTTCTAGGTCATATTTTACTTTTATGCTGATTTCAGACGGATGATGAATATGAAATGTCTTCCTTGTTTTAATGTTAGAGTTTTATGATGAATAAATGTTGCACATTTACACCTGACGTAAGCACATTATCTCTATGTCAGCAGAAACATTTGCAATGTGCTTTCCACATTCAATTGGGACATTATTTATATTAATTTTATGTCCTACCTCGTACGTCAAATCTGCGGAAACCTCGATTCCGCGTCCAATCTAATCGAACCGATCTAATCTACCTATCAAATTGGAATCTTCATACGCAGATTATTACACATCACATTTTTATAGGGTTACGTGATACCAATCAAATAATCCCATTTTAGTTGTTTTTGATATAGCACAAAATGTATATATGCATGAAAATAGAAAGAGTATGACTATTTACTCCCAAACAAATGACAGATTTGTCACAGCTCTTAGAATAATTTATATGAGTCTATACAAATATAATTATAGAAAAATATAGAGTTATAGAGAATGATACCGGCTACTATCCAAAATAATTGCATCGTGCACAGTAGGTACTTCTGCATATGTTATTGCAACGTTGCCAAAACACTACGAAACACAGGCAGCGAAATGAAGCAAATTCCACTACGAACCAAGACTTGCCTCCAAAAAATCTACCCTCACATAATATAGCCCAGTGATGTAAATGAAGTGAATTACGGTAGTGGCTCTGACCGCTCTAATTAATGCAGTTCCTCTTAGTCTAGCCACGCAGTGAGAATAATTTAGGCTCCGAAGTGAACCTCCGTTACATGCAAATTAAATTTTAATATTTTAAACCTACGCCCAAGGGCTAAGGTGGGGTAATGAGATTTGTTATTCTTGAAACAGAGACAGTACAAGATGCAAAAAGTGTGGAATTTTAATGCGCTAGGATTGTTGTGGAGGTTTACAAAATATAAAAAAGTACTACCTCAAAAACAATTTACATAACACAAAGAACACACAAAGAACAAATTTTTATTTCTTTGACAGACTATTGACGATATGATCGGTTAATGAGTGTATGTCATAATGATAAAGAAAATACTAATTTTAGTTTTTTGTAAACGTATTTTAGTCTATTTAGAACTTCTCTTCAATTAATAATAAATTACTTCGTCAGTGACTCAGTGACCCAAAATATGTATGTTTGGCCTCCAAACGAGAGGTCAGTTGCAAATTGCTAAAACTTTTTTAATTTTATGTAGTTTTTACGCTTTCACTTACTTGTATTTTTAGTGGTATACAAAGCTCGAATGGTAAAACTATAAGTTGTTTGTTTTTTTACGGGTTTTTAAATAATTTCGTAGGCACTGTAACTCGTTGGGAGGGTTTTTGGATACAACAAGGCAATTGTGAGCAAATTCTTCTTGTACTCTTATCTGTAGTCAGTGGTAAATTCTTAAATGAGTTGAGTTCATTGGGAGCCCACGCTGATCGCGGCAACAATGACATTTATTAGATCCTCAGAAGTGCAGTTGAACGGACACTTTGGACACGCCAAAATATGGGGCATGGTTCGGTCAGGAGCACCGCAATCACACTGGTCGCAAATGATACCATTTAAATAAATATTTAACTAGCAAAAGAGAACATTGGAAATCTTTGCTTTAAATTTCTACTAAACAAACTAAGACATCCTTCAAAACTAAAAAAAGATCGAACGTATACTAAAAAATCTCGAATCACCCTAAGTTTTACAAGGGGCCTAAGCCCCCGAAAAATTTCCAAATCCGCCCGTGACCTAGATACATTGCGCAAGTAAATTATGGACACTAAACCAAACAAATAGGTGCTTTAGAGCCACTCTGTCACAGTACGTACTCGTAAATTCGCTATAACTTTGTCGACCCAATAAAGAAAAGGAGTGTAAAATTGTGCATGTGTGGGGGCCTAAGGCAGGAAGGCATTGATACGGACGAGATTTTGTTTTTATTTTTATCAGATTATGATAAAAGGAGTTTCAGTTCTCTAGAAGAGTATCATCATCATCATCTACTGCTTAGATAACTGCTTTGTCAACTATTTTATTGAGTAATTTCTTAGTATATAATCGGAGATCGGAAGCAGGCAGTGTGATACACCCTGCCTTGGAAAGCACGTGAAGCTGTTGGTCCAGCACCAGAGCTCTCTCCGGTCGTGTCGGATTGCCATCGCATCGGACTATGAAAGTAAGATAAGAGAATCTTCGCACATACTTGTGTACTATAATATTTATTTGACGACACGGTTAGCGCAGTGGCTGAGCGATCGACTGCTGCACTGCGTGTCGCGGGTTCGATTCCCGCACGGAACACATGTTTGTATTGCCTACAGGTAGTTGTTCCGGGTCTGGCTGTTTGTGTATGTGAGTTAAAATGTTTGTACCCACGATACAGGAGTAATTCCTAGTGTGGGGCAAAGTTTAAAAAAAAATATATATATATATCTCCCGCGCCGAAGGCTAGTCTCTGCCGGCACTGAGAGTAGGCGAAATTCGGTCCGGAGGATTATTATTGAGTAGCAATCAAGCAGGTGGAGCGCTGATGGTAACTTGTCAGCTGCTGCCTATGCTCATTTGCAATACCAGAGGTATCGCAGGTGTAAAGCCATTTAAGAAACAATGCTGAAATGACTTATGTGCCTAAATATAAATCTGTTGTCATGGTCGGAATGTCTAGAACATATTACTTAGTAGTCAACACACTTGTATGGGAATTAGCAGGAATGAATTTATCCGGAAAAGAACCGGAGTAAACAATATAACTTTCAGAGTAAGCAAACTGAAGTGGCAGTGGGCTGGCCACGTTTGTCAAAGGACCGATAGCCGGTGGAGCAGACGAGTCCTAGAGTGAAGACTGCGTATCGGCAATCATAATGATGGATGCCCATAGATGGACTGAACCGAAGACTTTAAGAAGATGGCTGGAACAGATTGGATGCGGAAGGCGCAGGACAGGCTGTTGTGGCGCAGACTGGGAGAAGCCTAGGCCCAGCAGTGGACTGCGATATGCTGAGTTGATTGATTGTATCTTGTATGATTATTCAGATAGGCAGTTGCTCCATGTCAGATATTAGATTAAATAGATATTAGACGGGAAGCTGACCCCATCATTGTCGGGAAAAGGCTAGGCAGAATAGACACTCGTATGATTATTGTGATGTATTACTGTCTGTCACTGGCAGCTTGTGGAAATATACTTGAACTATTATATTACAGTTGAACTGTTATTTAAAAATCTTTTGTCAGTTAGTCGCTTAATTTTTTTGTTAAATTCTATCGCTTCTTCGTCCGTCATAACTAGGGTTTTGTTTAGTACCTCTGTCCTTTGTAACATGTGACAAGTTTGTCTTGATTTATATTCCAAGTTAGCCCAGTCGGTTTGTAGTTATTATGAAAAAGCCCTTACAATATTTATTTGATGTAATTTTTTTGTTCGTCGGAATGATTCTAGTTTAAGACTTAATAAATGAAGAAAAAATATAGCTTCAGGAATCACGTACAAGGCATAAAACTGAGACCCTGATCTCGTAGCATTTTCGATGCCAGACGTTCTACATAGGTACTGTGTTATTTTCTTCTGCTTTAGCTCGATAGGAATCCTTAGTTCTTTTTGTGTGATAATGTGGTTAGGCTTAGAAAACTAGGATTTCGCTGATACAATTGTCTCTTATACACTGCCTTGCTGACCTAGTGGCAAGCGCAATTGTGTGCTGTGGAACTTACGATATGTGCAAGGTAAACACAAGAAAAATAGGTTGATTTGTCACAGAAACATTTGCATACAAAAATTAATAATTACAATCACATAACAGAAATAGTTGGCCGCTGCACGTAGTGACTGTAACAAGATGGGTTCTGTGTTATATGAGGCATACTACTGATTTTTAATAGTCACCCGAAAACGACGTACCTACGGAAATCGAATGCATTGTAAGCAATGCGGCGAAGCAAGTAAGCTTGCTGAACAATAATCTTAATTAATAAGTTGCTATATGCTCACCCCCAATGATAAAATGATGATAAAAGATTTTATTTTTGTAAATAGGTTTGTAATTATTATATACAATTACAACGGACTTTTAACTTCACCTTTAACGGCTCAAAATTAGAAACTGTTGACGAATTTACACTACTCGGACTTACAATAGATAAAACCATCAACTGGAAATCACAAATACAAAAAACCCGTTCAAAAATTTCAAAATTCTAATACTCGTACGCTCTCCGCGAAATCAAAAAGACAACTAATTTACAAACCGCCCTTACCACCTACTATGCGTATGCCAATGCATGGCTTAGCTACGGCATAACTCTCTGGGGAAATTGTACAGATGTACTGACACTCTTTACCCTACAAAAGAAATTAATTCGAATCTTGGCTAACATTGATCAAACCGACAGCTGCAAACCCTATTTTCTAAAATATAACATTCTAACCCTCCCCATTATATACATTCTAGAAATTTGTAAATTTGTCCGTAAGCATCAGGAGTTCTACACAAAACGTGAAGATATCTTTTATTTATTTTTTAATCTTATTGTTTGTTTTGTCTGATGTATATATCTGGTGTATTGTGTGTCTTTTAGTTTGTGCCAAATAAATGTATTTTCTTTCTTTCTTTCTTTCTTTCTTTATATCCAATCACAGTACATACTTAGACACCGATCTAGACTAAACATACCAACATCCAAGCTAAAAATGCATTCTACAAGTCCCTACGTAATGTCTATAAAAATTAACAATAAACTCCCTGACACAATAAAGAAAGAAGAAAAATTAAATATATTTATAAGAAAACTTAAAAAATTACTTATCAAGAAATGCTACTAATCCTTAGATGAATATTTAAATGATAAACATAAATAATAGGAACAATAACAGTTTTATAATTAATAATAATTAACCACGCAATTTATAAAAATGATTAAAATATATTAATGACACGGTAATAATGAATAAATACTATAATTTAAAAATAATAATTAAATAAAAAAGCAATAATACTAAATTTAATATTTTAGCTACAAGAATTATCCAAAGAATAACAATGTATATAAATAAATAAACAGAATTATAATATATAATATACATATAACAGGTACATAAAAATAGTCAAAAATATTTAGGTATATTTAGAAGGAAAAAACAATACATATAGATAGGCAAAATGGTAGGATTAAATTCGCAATCTCCTGACTTTAATTTTAATTATATTTATTATATAAACAGGGCTTCCTCTCTTCTATCCTTTTTGCTGTGCCCTACAGGGTCCATAATGATTAAAACTATATGTATACCACCTAAGAACACATTATGGTAAAGTAATAAAAATATTGAGTATTGAACTTATTTAGCGAAACACTGGGGCAGGTACCATATACATAGGCATAAAATACAGCCAGACGTGTATCCCTTTTGGTGTATTATTGCGCTAAGTAAAAAACACGTGTGCCTTACACGATACTCGCACTCATACACACACTCATATACTCGTATAATAGAAAGAGAGATAGAGAGAAATTCGCATGAAGGCGCATCACGCTTTTTCATTACGTGACTATTTCTACCAGTCAACCCCTACCGCAAGCCGTTTTAAAGAACCTCGTTCCATAAAGCTAACCTCACACTTAATTTAAATCATATCCTAAAGTTCAAACAGCTACTAGTGATTCCGCTAATATCTCGCTGCTTATCGATATCTCGAGTATTCATTACTGCCTTCGACGTAGTAATCCCGGCCATGGAGGGCCATATAAGTGGTGTAGCAACCACTGAGGTGCGGTCACACCCTTCGCCGCTGAGGGCTGTCAATGATGCCTGGTACTCGATATTCCTAAGGTTTAAAAGCATTTAATATTAACGGGATTAAGTGGTTACAGATTTGCTTCTGTATATTGTTATAGTTTAGAATCGTTCTTTGTTTAGCTTCAACGACATAACGCCTTTGTTCCTGAAGGATTACGCAATAGTATACACTGAACAAGGTACATTACACCAGTTTATGTTTACCATATAATAATGTTGCTTAAGTACATCCTTAACGACTGACCGACTTTGACGACCTAAAGAAGGTGTCTGGGACAGACTGGATGCGGAAGGCGGAGGAAAAGGTATTGTGGCGCAGCCTGGGAGAGGCCTTTGGCCAGCGGTGGACTGCGATAGGCTGAGTTGATTGATTGAAGTACATCCTTGACTTGTTGAATGTTTCATAGTTTTTCTTCGAATGCATAATGATTTGTTAAGTCAAAGCTTAAACGCCTGGTTTCTCTTCACACTATTGAAATTGTATTGTTTTCTTATCGAAAAAAATATTTGTAAAAAAAAATATATGGTAACTTACCTATCCATGATAAGTACTTTCTTAGTTTATCTTCGTCATTACTGACATTAAAGTTAATAAAAAACTGAAATCGCAAACCCATCTTTAGCAAGCGTGGTGATCAATGCTTGTGCATTCTCTGTATGGATACGTATGTATTCGCCCTGCAGCGGGACAATCATCATTATCATGATTTCAGCCGAAAGTCGTCCACTGCTGGACATAGGCCTCCGTGAAGCACCTCCACTTCGACCGGTTCTGTGCTTCTCGAAACCAACGGGTTCCTTCCTCCTTCACAAGGTCGTCAGTCCACCTTTTGGGAGGCCTTCTGACGCTACGTCTTCCTGTACGTGGTCGCCACTCCAGAACCTTTCGGCACCATCGGCCATCTGCTCTGCGAGCAATTATAATCAACGGGACAATAGTAAGCTGATATTATTATTACTTACCTACTATTATTTGATACTATTATGATCCTGGTGCTTATCGACTAGACAAAGGGAAGATAAGATTAGATAAGATAATCATTTATTTGCTCAAACATGAGTACAATACATACATACAACACAAATTGTCAGCATGCAAGAGATGTTAAAAGTAGGGGTAACACAGATCATCATGTTTGCCTTAAAAATTGGCATGCAAATATTAATAAAATTTAAGTATAATATCACTTCAAATAAATGTCATGTTATATTATGAGAACATTAAAAATATTATAGATAATTAAATTAGTAACCATGGTCAAAATCTCTCATCGAAAAATTCATTTAAATTATAATAGGCTTTATCTGCTAGGAAATTTCTAACTGTCTTTTTGAACGCTACGTCAGTTAACTGCTTCCAGATTTTAGGTAGTTTATTACATATTTTTGGAGCCATGCAAAAAACACTTTTCTAACTATATTGATGTAGGCAGATTTGACTGTTGTCACGTCTATTACGAGGAAATCGATCTGCCATGCGAGAAAAGAGGTGAGGGTTGGATCTTAAGAATATTGCATTTTCTATTATATAAAGTGAAGATAATGTCATGATTTTGTATTTTTTTAAATAAGGCTTGCAACTCTGAGTGGTTTCAAGTTTGAACATCGATCGGAAGTATAGATTTTGTATTAAATTATCCACAGTTTCAATCGCCAGATCAGAATTAATTATTAAATAATAATAATAATAACCTGTAACCTGACCCTGTTCTCGATACCGGTGGGCTACTATTTTTTATATTTTTTAATGTTTTTTTATCTTTTTGTTTAAATTACATTTTAAAAATATTTAAAATGTAATTTGTAAGTATTTACGTGAAATAAAGGAAATAATCTTCGATCAATAATAGTACTTAATCGAAGGAAATAATAATAATTTATTTGACACAGTACATATTATCTTACATTTGACCATATATACAGGACACACTCAAGTTTTCTTAATTGTATACTGAAGGCATCTGTGTCTGAACTAGAAAAAAAAAATCTGTTTCTCAGACATCAGCGCTCTTCCTTATGATGACCATTACATTACTAACTTAATTAGACATAATAATAACAGAAGCAATATCATTACACAGAAAAAGAAAAAGTTTAAAAGAAAATAAACAAAACGATGTGTGGAGTGTTTACCTCTCGGTGACTAGTATGTGAAAGAGTGTGAGAGGGTGAGTATAAAAGAGATTTACTATTTAACTATTTTTAATAAGTTTTCTGTCTCTTCATATGTATGTTTACTAACATATATAACTTTATCTCACCGCCTTTCAACCCCAGTAATCTAACTTACACGATTGCGAATCTATATTTAACCCCACGGCTTATTAACCGGTAGTCATAAGATATTAAATGGATAAAACCAACATGACTGGACCCCTGCTGCATACTTTATGACGTAGATATGCCCTGAATAAAACATCTGCGCGAGATATCCTTGTAGTTTGGCGAGTGAGGATCCCTTGTACGGGAAATTTGATGAAATATTTCGTTGAAATTCAATCTGTGTATAAATGGGATTTATTTAATTAATTTGCTGCCGGAAGTAACATTAATTTTATCCAGTAAAATGATAATTATCGTTATAACCATCTGCCTAGTTGTTTTTCAACTATGTATGTTGGTGTCTGTTTCCAGTCATATCGGATGCAACTGAACACCTACTGTTATTCAGTTGCATTTTACAAGAACGATCTGCGGGGCAGCTGCGTAACACAACTGCGTAACAATCGGAATCGGTTTCATTTTGACAGTTCAACAACGTGCATTCTAACTGAATAGATAGCTGTGCTGCTGGGGAGTTTGTTGCGCCACTTCTTCTTACCAGCGATAGCGCTAGGAAGTGGTGAAGGGCAGGCGTTTTTGGGGGACTGTCTTTTGTAATTTTGACGTTCGAAAAGTTCTGATTCTCAGCCTAATTTGAATAAATGACTTTTGATTTTGATTTTGCATTGCGTTATTTACGTGTTGAGCTGACAAATTTTTCGAACTTATAAAGCAATGGATTAGCAATTTGCTTCAAAATGATTCAGATTCCGATTGATAGTGTTTTACGCAATTAGGGAGCTGGCCTATCTGAGTCTACAACCCAATTACTGGGTAACACTTGGTAAGACTGACGAATCGTATTCATTGATAACGTACAAAGGCTATATGGTTTCATCCCAACCTAACTAATAATTATTATAAATGCGAAAATGAGTTTGTTTGTTACGCTTTCACATCTCAACTTCTCAACCGATTATTAAAGAACTTTGTCTATACGTTCTTTAGGGTACAGTAAAAAACTTAGGGTAACTTTCATCCATAAAATACCACATTAAGGCTAACAAAACCGCGAACAAAAACTAGTAATATAATAATTATAACTTTTCCAACTCGTTGACAGTAAAAACAGTTAGAATTTACACACAGACAGGCAGACAGATACACAGTTAGGCTTTATAATCAAGTTATGGCTTAAAGTTTATGAGCTTAAACACCCTGCAATAAAACCCGTCTCAACCAAAACCAACAGCTTATTATTACTAAAGCTAAGGTCAGCAGCAAAGAATATCCAGCTAACCGCAAGGTCGGTAATCATGAGCCAAGCGTTTCATATTTCAGGAAACATATTTTACTGCTTGCTTTTGTGCTTTCCTCTCGCTGCGTTAGGTCATGTTATTGTTTCACAGAGTTTTAAAGCGAGATTTTTGCTCAACAGTTTTCATGTGAAATAATGTGTGTGTATGTGGAATGTTTCATGGATCGTTTTTTAGCTATGTTTTTTGTTGTGCTCTACCTAAGTTTCGTTCCTTGATTTTTAAAGGCTTTCCTTGATGTATTGTTACTGTTTGTTTTTTTCAAAGAACTTTTTAAGATTCTTCTCCTGAAGTGGAACAATTAGTATAGGAATTTATGTCATACAGGAAGATAACAGAAAGCTTGTAAGCTTACTGAAAAAGAACTCCCTTATCGTTGATACTGCTGAAATATCTACATGGTGTAACAGAATAAACGCAAGTCATGAAAGCAGTTTGTTCCTAATGAACTACTGAATTGATTTAAGTAACTTTTAATATAGGTAATTTTTTTTAAAATTATGTGTTTCGCTATACTGACCGCCAAAGGAAATTAAATCTTATTTCAAGACAATTAGACTCAATTTTAAATATTTAAAGTACTGCTGGGTTCAATAACATTTTTTTAATGATAATATATTTCTTTAAAAAAAAAAAAAAGTTTTGTACATTGTATTGTGCTTTTAACTCAATATATTTTATTTTTCCAAAAATCCCCACTAGGCTGAGTTCTGAAATAAACCCTCTAATTGGGGTTTATGCGGTCTTGCGTTAATTATGTTACATAATAATATTGTATACAAACATACAAAAAAAAAAAATTGAAGTCTGAATAAAAAATCTAAAGGTCTACTGTCAGACGACCGAAGTCGTGGGCCGCAGCTGGGTTATAGTACGCCCGAAAAAGCAAAATAAGAAGACAATTTGAGTACACAAACAGTTATCAGTTGCTTCCAAAAATAACCACTAAAGTTTATCATTCCTCAATCCAAAATGTAAGTAAGAAGTATATTTTCACCTTAACATTAGATACTTTTAGGTAAGTAATACAACAATTTCAGACTTTATTCCAGAAAATGTGGTTTAGGTACGAGTAAAACTCAATAATATTATAACGTTGTGCTATTTTTTCCATTGTCTTTTGGTCTGCACCCTAATTGCGTAACACACGATCAATCGGAATCTGAATCATTTTGAAGCAAATTGCTAATCCATTGCTTCATAAGTTCGAAAAATTTGTCTGCTCAACACGTATATAACGTAATGAATGTTGTTGAACTGTCGAAATGAAACCGATTCCGATTGATCGTGTGTTACGCAATTAGGGTGCTGGTCGTGTGTGATTTATTATTGTGATACTGTGTTAGTCCGTGGATTTGTGAGTTGGTTTATATAATCATCATCTGTGGGGTCGGCTTCCAGTCTAACCGGATGCAGCTGAATACCAGTATTTCACATGGAGCGACTGCCTATCTGACCTCCACAACCCAGTTACTAGGTTATACAATACCCCTTGGTAAGGCTGCTTCGCCACCAGAGATGGGCTATGCAGCTATGCTGCGAGCATAGCTGCATAGCGTACAAAACTATGCGATCGTTTCCACTAATGCTAAGCTGTGTAGCGGAACGAGTAAGATGTGCTATGAAGATGGCCCGCCGCGAGGTAGCTGTGTGAGGAAGATACGCAGCTCGAGCTATGCGATGCATCGATAGTAAGGAAGGCACGGGGAGGACTCTGCTCTGCACATAGCTACACCACTCGTGACCATCCATAGCACGTATCCATAGCACGCATCCATAGCACACATCTATAGCACGCATCCATAGCACGCATCCTTCCATATAAAAAAAACATATGTTAGTTGAATCCGTTTCCACAAGTGCTAAGCTATGTGAACCAATAAATATGATTGGTGGATATCAAACGCATCCATAGCAACGTAGCATAGTACATCTCTGGTGGAAAAGCACCCTTAGACTCACATAAAATTCTAGTAATATAATGTTTGGACTTGAAAGAGACTATGACATCTGAGTTTGTTACAACATTTCTTCTCAGGGACCAGTCAGCTAAGAAATGCCGACGCCATCAGGTTTCAAAATATGGACGTGTAAAAGTGTCTTAACCCGTTGAATGCCGTAATTACAGACACAATTAAAAATCCATTGTGTCTCGCGTGGATCTACGTTCATATGAAGGGTTAAAAGATCTACTTACAAAAATATTTTGTTCATTTCATAGCACAATGATGACTAAACTCTGGCTTTGTCTTACATCTCCGTCAGTTAGTCCACAGGATATAGGGCCCCCAAGTTGTGCCACAACCATTAAGCCTGGACATGAAATCTTGTCAAAAAGGACAAAGGTAACCGACATGGCCCGAAAAACTGTCAAACTTTAGTGACGCAGTGAAAGTTGAAGACCCTGTAAAAGGAATCAGCTGGATGCAAAAAACACAGGACCAGTCGATGTGGCGACTCCTGATGAGGGGCCTATGTCCAGCAGTGAACGTCTTTCGTCTGAATGATGACGGTTGTGAAAATGTTTTCATAAATACAGTTTTATTTCTTAAAAAAAAAAACGGTCAAGTGCTAGTCGGACTCGCGCACTGAGGGTTCTGTACAAATTTGTAGGTATGTAACTAAAAATTTACGGTTTTCGGATTTTTTCCTTTACTTGTGCTACATGACATTGCTTCTTGCCAAATTTTATGATTCAAGGTCAACGGGAAGTACCCCATAGGTTTTGATTCCGGGACATAAACGCCCGTATCTTTTGAATGCGTTGAATTTGAAGTTTGACTTTTCACTGCTTCAAGGGATTGCAGCCCTGACTATTTAATATTAATTTCAACTTGATAACTTTACGCGTTCCTGAGAAAAAAGGTCGTGACACATGGACAGACAGACGGACAACGAAGTGATCTTATAAGGGTTACGTTTTTCCCTTTGAGGTCCGGAACCCTAAAAATAAACTGAAACCATAATTGCTAATAACATTATCCCCATATCGGTTTACCGTCAGAGCAAGTTTCAGCCAAATTGAGGCGAGCCCGTTAGTTTACGGGCTTGTTAGTGCATTCTCGTTAATATTTGAGCAAGAAACTTTGCGGGGGTGTAGTTCGCTTGACAGACGACACCACTTGTTGGGAGCCATTGAATTGGTAAAGCATTTTAAGGCTATCACACTTTGGGAGGCAAATAAAAACTTTTATATTGTTGGTAAAGTTTTTCATGGGTGTTACTAAACCATTCGTCAGACAACTCCGTTGTAAGAGTCAATAAAAAAAAAACAATTAAATCATGAAATTACTGATGCTTATTTATTTATTTATTTATATATACTTTATTGTAAAATAATGACACACTACAAAATATACAATGGGCGGCCTTATCGCAACGCAATGGGCGGGCTTATTAGCATTCCAAATTAAATTATACACTAGATAATTAATGTAGGGACGCGTAATGCTGCAAAAAAGAGTGACTAATACCTATGAGAGCATCAAAGAATTCATCAACATCACAAAAAGCGGGCAGTATTTATTTATGTAGATTAAATGCACAACATTACAAAATTGAATCCCAAGACGTTTGTACAGAGCAAATTACAAACTAAAAAGTGTCACAAAAACATACTTATATTTAAATTTTATTTATGTTTCAAATTGACGTTATTTCAAGTTAAACAAATATCAACTTTACTTTAATGGTAGTTAAGTAGATTTCAGCGACTAGCACTATTTAAAAAGTTATAAAAATGTTTGAAGTTGTAGCGTAAACTGAACTTTATTCTGTAGGATTTAAAGTTATTTTTCCATGAACTCATATTTGTTTACATTTTTGACGAATATGTCGCAAATGCAGATTAAGTAGGCTAGGTAAAATACAATTTAAAAAAATATAAACAAGAAAAACAAAACACTTCATTCAATGACAAAAAAAATTAAAATATTATTTCCCTCGTTGGTCTCGTGGTCGCAAGCGCTGAGCATGAGGTCCTCCGTTCGATTCCCAGGTCGTGCAAAGTGTAATTGAATTTTCCCATTAGGAATTTCTCAACAGCAGGCCGGAGACTGGGTTTCTGGCAAAGCCCGGTTAATGGCAAAAAGCTCTCCCCATATTACATGGGACTTAAAATATATCACTGTCGAAATGAGAGTGTACTATACGTAGAGTACAGCTCTGCTTAACCCTTTAGGGAGTACGTGATGTTATGCATTCCTCAAAGGGTTGGGCGGAGGTGGCGACGGTTATCGGGGGCAACTTAAGAAAAAAGTATCTATTTCACCATGCTATTGTACCTATACATGTTGGGGTGAACAGCCTACCCCACAACATCCTTATAATATTCCCGAACAAATATTCTTAAACCCACTTAACTACACACGTACACATATATAGTACAACACGAATCGCGAGGTGGCAAACAGAAAGGTTGGAGGCAATGTGAAAGCTTTCCCCTTTAAAGTCTTCTGTAAACATTGGCGGGCCGACTTTACATGTGACTTACGGGTAGCTTATATGACGAACATTTTGGTGGCGATGTCAGCACGCCCCGCGCCGCTGAGCCTAGTTTTAAATTCGTCCCTAAATAATTCCGACCCAGCCTGTCCCTTGCTGCTCTCTCCCAGCGACGCCCTAAGCCGAAGTCCGTACCCCACAGGGGTTGCCTTTAGCGTGTAGTTGCTTAGTTTTTAAGTTTTTTAAGCCCTGGCTGGAGTCCTTAATGTATAGAGGCATCCACACGCAAGCCCAGTTAAGTAGACGACAACAGTGTTCAAACAAGTAGTGGTCTAAGTAGTTGTGTTCTAAACACAACATGAGAACTGTGGTTTCCCAGTGGTAACTGACTTGCCAGTTGTAGGTCGGCTCAAACCCAAGCGTGCACTTTATATTGTGCAAAGTTAGTCGCATGTGCATCTCCTTTGTGCATTCTTGTCACAGCCACAACGTGCAGCTGCCAACTATTTCTGTTCTGTGCTCGTGCTTATAGATCTATTTTGTTTTTATTTTTTCCTTTATTATTCGAGTTATATTATTAAGGGAATGTTTTTCCAACGCCAGATAATTTTATCTGAGGAATAATTTTTAATTTTTGACAGTTCTGCCGTACAAAAAATGTCAGACGTAAATTTTATTCGACGAATAAAAATTACCTATGCACGTGTTTCTCTGACAAATAAACCTATTTTTGTTTTACAACACAATAATATCTTAAAATGCAAAAAAACGTCATGAGGAAATGGCATGGCCTAGCATGTCCTATAAAAGAAAGAAAAAAGAAAAGAAAAATCGTTTCTTTGCGGTAAACATGACGCAAAAAAGAACATAAAAACAAGAAAAAAACAATTCAAAATGGTTGACATGTGTCACATCCACGCAAAACGGCTATCGCTCAGCATTATGCTGCGACCTTATGCAAGACAGAGCCCCAGCGCTGGTTTTCAGCGACCGCCGGCGCCGACGCAATGACGTCGAACAAACTTTCTAATACATGTGACATCCACAAACCGGCACCTGCCCAGCGTGCTGGTTTACGGCCCACTCACTCTCACACAGAAGAGGTCTGAGTCCCAAAACCAACAGCTAAATATGCTGATTATGTGTACGGGTACATAAAAATTGATAGTCTAACCAACCAGTAAGGTTCCATACCGGTAAAACGGGGTGAATAGGGATGCAGGGGTGAATCGGGACGAAACTTTTAAAATAATATAGTTTGTTGCTGATAAAGACACTTAATCTTTAATAAAAAACAGTAAACACATTACAGTCTTTTCTGGCAAAAAACTATATTATTTCAACGGTAAAATCAATTTTAAAGTGTCTTCCCGATTTACCCCTGCATCTCGATTCACCCCGTTTTACGGTACTCGAAAAGAACGTGTACAAAAAACCAGGAAAGAACTAATCTTAAGAAGAACAAACAAAAACAAATACTAACCTCTTCCGCATAAAAAACTTTTTTATTAGAGTACATTTAGATAACTAAAAAGGATTACGTTCGCTACTTTTAACACCTTTGTATCACACAAGGCGCTGCTCCAAGATCGTTTTCTTAAAAACTTTTTAGTTACTCCGAGATTGCATTTTCACTGCTAAAGCCGGGATTTTTATGTCTCCTTCCCTGTGAATATGGGAGTCTTGTACGCACAATGTAGCTTATTCATACTTAGTTCTACTTTTATTGTCGTGTGGGTTAAAATATTTCTTTAGCGCATTTAATGTTTGTAGTAGTAAGACTGAATTTATTTTTTAGTCTTGCATTTTTATTTAGTTTGTGGTTTTATTTTATACTAGACTTTGTCTGCGAGAAAATTCTTGTTCCATCGACCAACCGCGTCGCATTGGATCACCCCGCGCTATCATTTCGTTTTCAGTTAGCGTTCTTTGTGATTTTTTTGGTCGGCTCTTGCCCATATGGCTATAGCGTAATGGCCATAGCGTGCTATAGCGTAATGGCCATAGCGTAATGTTTAATAGATTAAAGACTTCCTCAAAAATTAAGTTATCAAATGTAAAAATATTTTTTTCAAATCCGACTGGTAGTTCCAGAGATTAGCGCGTTCAAACAAACAAACTGTTCAGCTTTATTATTAGTATATAGATCATCATGTGCCTAGCCTTTTCCCAACTATGTTGGGGTCGGCTTCCAGTCTAACCGGATGCAGCTGAATACCAGTATTTTACATGGAGCGACTGCCTATCTGACCTTCCCAAACCAATTACTGGGTAATATGATACCCCTTGGTAAGACTGGTTGTCAGACTTTCGGGGTTCTGACGACCCATAACGACTGTCAAAGATCCACGAATGACAGCCGGGACCAATGGCTTAGCGTGCTTTTCGAGGCACGGAGTGGTCTTGGTATGTTAAGATGGTCACCCATCCATGGACCAACCGGGGCAAGCGTAGCTTTACCTGATCGTTCGATCCGTGCTTCTGTTTTTACTTAGCCACAAGCCCCTCTAGTTTTGATATAGATATTACTAATATAAAGAGATTGTGACTCACTAATTGTGGTTTATATTGTTGAACGTCAGAACATAATCATGTTCGAGAAACATACGACTTTATGTATTACAGCCACGATGTTGAAGGCGATATAAATAGACTCTGAATCATCATTTGTTTCAGTAAACATTAACGTTATTTATTTTATAAACTGCAATTTAAAAAAAATGTTTATAAGCAAACACACTACATCATGGTATTCTAAATAATGATAGTAGTGATGGCCCAGTCATAACGACCCCAACCCCATACGAGTTGTAGGTCGCGTGGTACATAACTGACCACTCCCTCTCGAAGAGATGAGGCCTGTGTCCCAGCAGTGGAAACATTATAGGCTGATTATGCTATGCATTCTAAGTACGAACAAGACCTGTGTTCCTAACAAGTAGTTACCCAGTCACATCGTATCTCGACTGACGAGAAACGAACGCAAGACTTTCAAAAGTTGCAAAAGTCGGGACCTGAACTAAGAGTTTAACTTTTTGACTAAAATATAAGCATAACTTTTTAAAAGTAGAAGAAACTCGCTTAAATATGAGAAGTATTGGTAGTTGTAGGCATAACTTGTACAAATTAAATGTTACAGGCTCAGTTTGGACAGGTTAAATAAATCACTATTAGATTGTTTTTTGTG
Organism: Apamea epomidion; assembly: GCA_947507525.1. Classification (NCBI taxonomy): domain Eukaryota; kingdom Metazoa; phylum Arthropoda; class Insecta; order Lepidoptera; family Noctuidae; genus Apamea; species Apamea epomidion. The sequence goes on from OX382226.1 coordinate 1,736,528, forward strand.
ATCAAAGAGGTCGTTAGACTGCAAGCTCTTATAAAATACAGTTATCTAGGATAGTGGATAAATGTAACTCATCAAATTAGTATCTAAGTGACAGCATAATTATTCAGGAAAACAAAACAACCTTCAACCAATAATCAATAAATAATAATAAAACAATCAATCATATTCAATCAATAATAAAACAATCTTAAAGCTGTAGTCAGCCAGTCTTACCAAGGACACTCCACAATCCAGGAACTGGGTAACACGATACCCTTGGTAAAACTGCTTGTCACACTTAGGCTTCTGACTACCCGTAACGACTGACAAAGATCTACGAATGACAGCCGGGACCAACACCTTTTTTTTTTTTGAGGATGTGATATCATCAAATGACCCCTCCCGCTCTGGGTGGAGCGGAAGGGAGTGTCAGACTCTTACTGATTAAAACCCACCCGTGTTCCTTCCTTAGCCCTTTATGTACCAGGGCAGCGGTAACCCTTTCGGACGATCCCGCTACCCCGGCAGGCGGGACCAACACCTTAACGTGCTTTCCGAGGCACGGAGGGGTCTCGATCATGGGGTCTCGGTAACTTATTGTCTAACCGACTGCAACAAGCGTAGCTACCTTCGATCACCGTGGCCGTGGTCGTGTGGCTGTTATTATTTAGCCACGAGCTCCTCCAAAGCTGAGTGGCCAGAGCTTAAGCGCATGTTTAAATTGTGCGGACGCATATTCACTTTCTATGAGTTCATCCAGTGGAAAGTGCCTTATGTCCACAAAACTTAAAAAGGAACAGAATTACTGATGTTTAAAATCCCTATTTTCTCAATCTTAAATTAAAATATTTACCAAAAACCAATCAATCAATCCACTAACCCGCACAGGGCCCGCGTGGTGGATTAAGGCCCACTCCCTCTTACAGAGAAGAAGCCTATGTCCCAGTCCCAGCAGTGGGAACAGTATATGCTGCTATACTAATAATAATAATATTTTTTTTGTGAAAGACGGCACGGTTGACATCTGTCGGGCATGCCACCGGCCGGGAGAATCAATCAGGCATATTATCTCCGGGTGTTCTCGTCTAGCTAACGGAGAATGCTTGCATAGACACAACCTTGTAGCCAGGATAATCCATCAGCAACTTGCTCTGAAATACAGCCGTGTGGAATCTGAGGTGCCGTAATACAGGTATGTGCCCGACCCAGTTCTCGAAAATGGAAATATCACATTGTACTGGAATCGATCCATCATCACTGACAGGACTATTGTTGCCAATAAGCCTGATATAGTGGTGGTGGATCGATCAGAGCGGCGCGCAATGATTGTTGACATAACCGTCCCGCATGATGAGAACCTCGTGAAAGCCGAGAAAGATAAACAAATCAAGTATCTGGACTTGGCTCGCGAGGTTGTCGACATGTGGCATGTGGACTCAGCAATAATTGTGCCGATAGTCGTGACAGCCAATGGCTTAATAGCTAAGAACCTCAACCAACACCCGAGGAGGCTCTCGTTGGGTAGCTGGATCAAGGGCTTGATTCAGAAAGCGGTACTTCTGGATACGGCTCGCATTGTCAGGAAGTTCCTCTCTCTGGAGCCCTGACCGCCGGTAGCTTGGACCCTGTTCCCGATACCGTGGGCTACTATATTTTATATTTTTAAATGTTTTTTTTATCCTTTTGTTTATAAAAATATTTAAAAGTATAATTTGTAAGTATTTAAATGGAATAAAGGAGATAATAATGTATTTAATCAAATAACAATGTTAACTATAAACAGTAAAAGTTGCATAGCTTTGCAGGTCTTCGTTTTGTTAAAGAGATATTAAGATTATATTTGTTACATTTAGTGTATAAGTTTAAGATATAAGGTACAATGGGACTGCCATGTATTTCTGTACAAAAGTTCCTAATTAAATAAAGAACTATAAACAGTAGTAATCTGTCGGTACACTATGACTTATGCTAGTTAACAAATCAGGTAGATGTTGCAACCAGCACCCTTACTAAGTTATTAAAATTAAATTTAAAATTAAAAAAACCCCCGACAACGTGAAACCCTATATAAAGAAAAAAATAACCTTGAAATTATAACCCTACGTAAGTACGTATGAAATTTTTTGATTAAATGTTGTCCTGTCGGGAGACCGCTACTATTTTAAACTTTAACAGAACGTTTGGCTAATAATGAGAGCGGTCCCCCAAGGTTATTTTTTTCGTTTTATAGGGTTTCACGTTGTCGAGGGTTTTTTAAATTTTAAATTTAATTTTTTATTTCATGCTTTTTGTAGGGACTCCTTGTTATTTAATTTTTTTTATTTTCTTGTGTTTTAAGATTCAGGTAATTTGGTATTTAATCAGGTTTTTTGTAATTCGCCATTTTGTGATTCGCCATCTCGGATTTGAAATTTGTCATAGTGTATAGTATTCTACTAGTCAAGCCCTTACATTTGATACCCATATTGAGGGAGTTGTGAAAAAATATGTAATCCGCCATTTTGTGGCGGCGGCCATCTTGGACCGATTTTCATGAAACATAGCTAAGAACACTCCCGAGAAATTCACCTTTGAAACAGAAAAAACAAAATTAAAATCGGTTCATCCGTTCGGGAGCTACGACGCCACAGACAGACATACACACACATACACACACACAGAGACACGTCAAACTTATAACACCCCGTCGTTTTGCGTCGGGGGTTAAAAATAACTTGTATTAAGGGCAGTGGTACAAACCCATACATAATTCACTTTCCCAAAAAACAAATTGCAGGAGAACAAGTGTGTGTGTGTGTGTGTGTGTTTGTTGGGGGTGAGTGTGGGTGTGTTATGGTGAGTGTGTTTGTTTGTTATGGTGATGGTGTGTGTTGTGTCGATGCAGAATGTGTGTATTATTCTCGGTAATAAAGGCTTAGGGTGGGTTATTATCAGAGAAAAGCAGGCGTTCTGTATACAGGTAGTTATTCGCAAGTAGAAAGTTTGTCATAGATTTCTTGAGGGGCGAGGCTGAAAGAGAGAGTAAAGACTTAATTTGCTATTGAGTTGTAGCGGTATCTACAACGCCACATGCGAACAACGCGTCATACTGACGTCACGCAAATCCTGCATCTCGCAAGCAGAGTTTACCGCGCAATTAGCATAGATACAATTTCCCAACATCAATCGTTGGGCAATTGCCCGCCAGACAAAACACCCGTCTGGTCGGAGGATCCTCCCTTTTCTATAGAGTATGAGTGAACTTTACACCCTGTTCCTCATACCTCTATACTGGTGACCCCGGACATGAACGTCAGCGCAGCCTTCGTGCAAACACTTCAGCGTGACGTCATCATCATCAGTCCCGCAAGCTTTAGCGGCGAGTCACCCAGCCAGCCAGCATCCACGGCTTCAACGGGTATCCTGACCACCAGCATGCAGCGTCCGCGCATACCTGGTCATCACCCTCAGCCTCATCAGCAACCTCGGCACAGCACACTGCACTTTCGGCCGGTCAACAAGCAGAGCACCCTCTCCTGGTCGACGCAGCAGCCAGCCTCAACCTCAACCCGGCGCTGTACATCCGACGCACTGGAATATAACGCAGCGCCACCCCGACTCACTGGGGACAACTCCGCAGACAGTTCCGACTCACCGTGAACTATGCGGCAACCGGTTCCGACTCACTGGAACCTCAGCTGGCCTGGCAAGCATCGCAAGATACAAGACTCAGTCCACTATCGACCTCCGGTCTCCGGAGGGGAGTGATGTGCGGTATCTACAACGCCATATGCGAACAACGCGTCATACTGACGTCACGCAAATCCTGCATCTCGCAAGCAGAGTTAACCGCGCAATTAGCATAGATACAATTTCCCAACATCAATCGTTGGGCAATTGCCCGCCAGACAAAACACCCGTCTGGTCGGAGGATCCTCCCTTTTCTATAGAGTATGAGTGAATTTTACACCCTGTTCCTCATACCTCTATAGAGTTTATTATATAATTGTGGCCCTTGGAAGCAAGGAAATTGTTTGGTGAATGAATAATTACACCTGTGGTGCTGACAAACTATATTTTTACGTCTTTTAGTGATTTTCACGTAGGGGTTGTGTTGTAATTGCACTGTATTAAGAACAAAGAGTTGTCTGACAGAAAGCACTTTGGAACATTTATATAAATCTTCTGTTGGGAAAAGTATCGGTCGAAATGTGCTCACCTTTAATACTGCTCGTTGGGCCCTCTTCAATTTCAACATTGAGGTCTTTGGAGCACCGCCCCAGGCGGAAACACAATATGATAGGAGTGATTGACAGAGGGCAAGGTAGACCCTTTTGACAATCTGTGCACCTGCTATAATGACGAAGAGTCTTAAAGACGAATATTAGTTTTCTAACCCTTACTAGTAAATCTATGTAAGCTGAGAAGTTCAGATTGTCATCAAGAGTCACCCTGAGGTTTTTGACTGTGGTGATACTATACAATACTAATTTACCAATCCTGCTGCTTCAGATAATTTCATCAAGCAAACTGCAATAATTATATTTTCTGTTTACCAAACTAAACTAAAACAAAAACCTAACTAAATTGTTGCGGTCTTAACTAAATAATTCTTTTATCTAAATAAAATATCTATTGATTAAACCTAGTCTCTATATTTTATTCAGGCTTCGTTAAGTCTAAATCTAATTTTTAGCTCCGTAAATATTCATCGAAGTGTATAAAAAAAGACTATAGTCTTAAGTTCAAAGCTCAATTTGCATACTGATCGGGCTACGTAAAAAAGGTAGCCTTATTTTTATTTTTTAATAGTTTAACATTTTATTTTATTTCGGTATGTCGATAATATGTTCATGCCTTTAAAATGTGATATTCCAAAGGAGTTGGAAAACTAATGCTTGAGCCAATCGCCTTGGCTGGGACTTGCATATGGTCTTAAATGACCACCACAAATTGCGATCTTCTACTTAATCAAAATCTTAAATTCATTCTAAATATTAACAAAGCATGACTTAGCACACGAGGTTGTCGATATGTGGGACGTGAACTCTGCAATAATTGTACCGATAACCGTTGCAGTAAATGGCCTAATAGCGGAGAGCCTCGACCAACACCTCAGCTATCACAGACCTTATTGAAAAAAACAAAAATCAACGGGCTGCACTCCGGGAGTGCCGGAAGAAGTGAAAACTTGAATATTAACGTTGTGCATTTCTGATATTTTGGAATGGTTAGGGAATGATTTTGCTCGAATTGCTTTAATTATTAGTATAAAAGTACTATCATTTATGTGGTAAAATACAATATTCATTTCTACTCTCCCTGCGTCTTACGAATTTTCGATCAGGTCACGTGTCCTGACGCGAGCTCCGTCTTATGAATTTTCGATCAGGTCACGTGTCCTGACGCGAGTTTAACATTTTATACCCATCACAAAAAAAGTGCACAATGCCGTTAAAGAAGTTTTCACTTCAAAAAATCTTGTTCTTCTAAATAATTATGATAATGTTTGAATTGAAATTAATGATTTATAGCTGTACAAGGATGGAAAATCGGAATCAACGCCACTATCTTGTTTCTTCAATCTTCTACATCTGCCTAGCTTTTTCCAGTCTAACCGTATGCAGCTGAATACTAGTATTTACATATGGAGCGACTGCCTATCTGACTTCAACAACCCAGTTGAGGGTTGTTGAGGTTGTTACCGTTGTTGCCAAGGGTAACACGATAGCCCTTGGCAAGACTAGTTTCTCAGAGTTTCGGGCTTCTGACGACCCGTAAGGACGTGTCAAAGTGAATGATGTACAGATGGTCACCCATCCACGGACCAACAGCGGCAAGCGTAGTTTGACCTGATCGATCGACTCGTGCGGCTGTTATTACTTAACCACAAGCCCCTCAATCCTCCATCTTGTTTCTTCAATTTATTTTACAATTTTTTACCAACAGTGTCTCTCTGTCACCGTCATTCAAGCGCCGTAAAGATCCTAGTAGCAGTATAACTTTGACTTAGATGTCATGTTACATACTCGTACAGGTAATAAATTCTTCGTAGGAATAATATCCAAGTAGCAGGATTAAAGGGGATTCTTTTCCACCATGATTTATGGCATCTTTATCACCACGGGCGTCAATTCAAATTTGGCGAGGCGTCAGACGTAGCGTGTTTACCTGATCGTGGAATATACGGTACGGTATTTTGTACGGGTAACCGATTCAATTGTGGGAAGAAAGATTTTGGTAAATATTGTCTTTCAAGACCACTTTTAGAGTTAAGACTCCCACTGGGTAACCCTCTCTACATTTAGTTTACTCTACAATATACTAGCTCGTGCCTGTGTCTTCATCCGAATATCGTATTCTCCCAACCCGTCGTAGTGCATCGCCCGCCCGCACAATTACTTCGTTTTCGGTCAGCGTTCTTTCCGATTTTTTTTCTTTATGCTCAGGTCCTAAGGTTGGTAGCTTTATGTTCAATATCACCAAGAATTGAGCTATCAAATGCAAAAAGAGGTTTTTGAAATCCGACCCGTAGTTCCACAGATTAGGGCGTTCAAACAAACAAAGAAACTCTTCACCTTCAGTAGTATAGATCTGTATTTTTTAATGTTGCACATTTTAAAGAGTATTCTATTAATAGTTATAGTGCATTTTTTTTATTGCTGCTGGTTTTGTAAAACCGACTGCAGTACTTGTGGCTACCTGGTTGTGGTAAGGGGTGTCCCATTTAGTAATTATTAGTGGCGGTTCCACATCGAGATTTATTCCCGGTTGTGGCAATAGACTTATTCCCGTTACATGTGGCTTATAACATAACAATAACAGCCTATGTGGACTATACTATACATATTATTATTATTTTTTAAACGTTGCCCCACACTAGGAATTTCTCTTGTATCGTGAGTGCGTTTACAAACATTTAAACTCACATACACAAACAGCCAGACCCGGAACAACTACTTGTAGGCCATACAAATATTTGTTCCGTGCGGGAATCGAACCCGCGACATGCTGCGCAGCAATCAATCGCTTAACTACTGCGCCTACCGTGTCGTCGTATAGGATACCTGTATATGATACCCAGTCTTGTTTTGTAAATGTTTATTTATCATAAGCGTTTGTTGTTTGTTTATGTGGTTGTTGTTCGCGTCGCCGCGCAGAGTACAAGTTCGTATATTTGAAATAGTCTTCTCACGTGCTTCGTTCCCTACTCAATATATCAGAGCAGTGATTGCGCCACACGCCCATACTAATGTATGGAGTTCAGTATCTAGTGATACTTCATAGTTTATATTGAAAGATAGAGGGATGTGAGAGGTGATATACACACATGTGCGGGTCGGCACATTCGATTCGTTATTATGTTTAACAAGAAAGCATACCCGAAGCAATAGGCTATTTTCCTAAAAAAATCTAATTAGTCAGTCAGTTAGATTATCAAAAAAACCGAATTTTCTCTTTTGTCAATTATATAAAAAATTATAAAGATATCGCCCGTTAAAGTTCCGCGTGACGTCACATGCTTGTGAAACTTTTGCAAGCAAGTGACGTCACGACCCCCTCCCAAATTTTGACGCGCTTTATGTTTGTCATTTTTTGTTTGATTGACAAAAGAAAAAATACGTGTCCATTATTTTTCGATAATCTAACAGACGGACTAAATATAATAATTATTTTTTTACCCAGGCAACTACCCTAATGCTACACATATTCGGCTTTCATACGGGTCGTGCTGATCGGAAAACTTCATTTGGCTTGTAACCGCGCTTGATCATGATCGGGTCGGCTTCAGCTCGGCAACCCAGTGGTTTTTTCCGAACATAATATCACTAGATTTTGCCACCCGGTTGTGCTGAGTAACGCCGACCCGAACATGCCCCTAATGTGTAGGTTCTTTTGTACTTTGTTAAGTTATTAATCATTTTCGCCGAAACTGACTAACAGGTATATGATTCTTTTAAATTTTGTTATTAAAAAAAAAAAATTTTTGTTTGTATCAAGTAGTACATTTAGCTCCCTTGCAGTCATGTGGCTGACAGTGAGAGAAAACCTTAGGGAGTAATCTGTGCTTAGGGTTAAATAACAATACGCGTAAAAACTACGTTTGAAAATAAATGTTTGAATCACTTTGATTTTTTTACAATGGAATGAAATCTGACAAAAAAATACCGGATCGCTGAAAAAAACTTCTTGTTGAATTGAGGTACTTTCAATACCTATTACGTTATAACCTCGTTATCCTATAGGTACATATAGAAAGACACCGTATAACGAGCACGTTTAAAAAAAAAGACCTACACTGCATTATGTATCACGTTCCGTAAAAGGACCATGAGAATAACCTTTTTTCTCAATAAGATCCTTCAATTAGCGTGGGAAGATGAACGAATGTTACACTATTCCATTATTCCTTTTTCCTTCCCTATCAACGGAACTCGGAACTAACTAAAAATACATCGAACAACAAGGTAAAAGCACCAACAACTGTCCACTTAAACATAAAAAAAGATAAAAAAATTCAATCGAGATAAAATTCAAATAGAGAACATAAAATGTCACGCGAAATTTGCAACACTTTGTGAAACAGTGGTGTCTACCCTTTCTAATTTTATTCTACAGTTTTTAAAAACGTATAAAAATGCTTTGTCGGGCTCGGCTGATACGTGACTTTATACAAGTTTTACCCCAACGTAAGTTCATACGGTGAATTTGCGGGAATTGCAAATGTGTCGTGAAATACAACGTACTGGATTTTTATTGGAACTTATTTGTGTGTACGTGATTTTACTTTCGATGACTTTTCTGGTCTATTGGCGAGATTAGGGAAGATTGAATGTGATTAGCTAGAAGTTATAGTGAACATTTCGTTTTAGCAGAGCACTTTGTGCATTCTTGCGGGCCATGGTTTTGTTATTGTTATTATTAATCTTCTTAGCGAGTCGATAGCAATCTAAATGGACTCGGCCCAGAATTCGGCCACTTGTTTGGCACCATCACCAGCGTCCATCAGTTCCTGTAACGTGCAGCTGAAAGGACAAGCAGGGCACAATATTAAGTGTCCCACCGTTTTATATAATTACTAATTAACTGTTTATTTAAGGGGCTTGTGGCTAAGTAATAACTGCCGCACGGTCCGGTCGATAGTTTAACTACGCTTGCCGCGGTTGGGCCGTGGATGGGTGACCGTCTTTACGTGACAAGACCCTTCCATGTCTAGGAAAGCACGTTAAGCCGTTAGTCCCGGCTGTCATTCATAGATCTTTGACAGTCGTTACGGATCGTCAGAAGTCCAAAAGGCGACAACCAGTCTTACCAAGTATCGTATTATCAAGTCACTGGGTTGTGGAGGTCAGATAGGCAGTCGCTCTATGTAAAATACTGGTACTCTGCTGCATCCGGTTAGACTGGAACCCAACCGCAACATTGTTGGAAAAAGGCTAGGGAGATGATGAATTAACTATATATTTATTTTACTTCGATGGTCCTAGTTTATCATTTGTGACTTCGAGTGACAGCTATATGAACTTAACCTAGCACTACATAAAAATGTAACCTGTCAGGCTCTTTATGCCTGGAGGCCTTTATTTAGATATTAAGTTTTGTTTACATTTTAAATTTTTAGTTATTCTTATATTTATATTTTTACTTGAGTGTAGTTTTCATTATATTGGTATATTGGCGTGGATAGCTGACATAATATGGCAGATTATATTTATAATTTAATTTAATGTTGTGTCTCGTAATGTTAATTACTGTACGTACATACCTACTTTTGTATAGAATCAAGTTTTTCTAACTGAACAGACAGCTGCCCTGCTGGGGGCTTTGTTGCGCCACTTCTTCTTCCCAGCGTAAGCACTAGGAAGTGGTGAAGGGCGGGCTTTTTGGGGGACTATCTTATGTAATTTCGACGTTCGAAAAGTGCTGATTATCAGCCTAATTTGAACAAATGACTTGATTTTGATTTTTCTTTTAGGACAAAGTTAACTCAAAACGGTTATCGTTTTTTTTTAAAGTTGGTAGTTACTTTAGAGGCTTTAGCCTGCATGGCGTCTCCATGCAACCTTTGCGAGTATTTTATAAGTTGATGGCATAATATTTATGAGAAAAACACTATTTTCTGATATAGAAAATAGAAAAGAACTTAGCTTGGAATGCAGAAAGAGCGTGACATCAAGGAAGATAATGTAGACTGAGCTGGGGAAATAACTGTGTTATTTGAACAAAGTTCCTTAACGCGATTACAGTAGGAGTTGACTGGTCACGTAAGGATAAAACGTTATGCTCCATGCCACATTCGCTCTATCTGTCTCTTTCTATTATACATACACGAGTGTATGTGCTCGTGCGGAACTTCATTCCTGACGGGGTTCCCCAACCACTCATGTTTTATTTTGAAATACTCCTTTACGCTTAAATAATTTAATATACATGCATTCATTACAATATGCCTGCCGCATGACCATTAATGTTACTCACACTACAATTCCCAGCTTAGGGGGTGAAACATAAATAAACATGGCTATATTTTTTCCTAGATTTGAAATATGAATCTTTCTTACATGAATCATAGATAAGTCTAACCAAATACCTACTGTAACGGGCAAAAACTCTATCATTTGGATGAATAAACGGAGAGTAGGTACTAACTCCACCGTAATCTTAGATATAACCTTTCAATAAAATATATTAATAGCTGTCATAGAGCCACCTATGAATGCCATATGAACTATCTCCATGCATCCATAGCATATTATTGCCGTACGTGGCTCCAGCGATATCAAAGCAATTTGTTCTAGAACCCTTTGGAATTCTGCTCACGTAAGGAAATTATACACGCGTACACAGATTCAGTCGTAATAAATCCTTGCCTTGAAACTTTGAAAATGCTATTTGTCTTCATTCTTGAATAAAAATAGCTAGTAAATTTTACTGTAAAAAATTAAATTTTAATCAAATAACACGGCGGTCACGCAAACGCTTATAGTGTCCGACATAGAAAAACACGAATGAAAGAAATAATAAATAAATCCACACAAAACTGTCGCAATCCATCATGGCTGGAGTTGCACGACGGTACGTTTGCGGTTGTGATCGAGAAAACTTCTACACACTGCCTATAACACGAGCGTTTACCTTACACGCGTCGTTACCACAGCCTAAAAGGATTCCGCAACTTTTTTCGTTTTATTTTCAGTTGATCAATACAATGTTCGGATCGTTTTTAGGCTGTGTCGAGCATGTAGGGTATGTGTACCAATATTGAATAGTCACGCCAACTTCGCCCCAGCTGGCATTTGTTCGCGAACTAACATGATTAATGGATGGAACTCGAGCCGTGCTCTTTGCTCTTTGTAAAGGCGTTATAATATTTATCACAGACCACGGCTCGTTTATTAAAAGTGTGGGTAAACATTTAAGTGGAAGGTGGTAGTGCTAATGGCTTAGATTTTGGTGTTATTTAGACGTTAAAAGGCTTTTATCGTTTTGATATGTCTTGTGGCAAAATGTTTAAATCAGATGTTTTTTTTTTTTTCAGCAAATAATTTAGATGTTCTATTATATTATATTAGGAATCCGCTGGATGCGGGAAGTACAAAACCGGTTGAAGTGCAGGTGCTGGGGGAGGCTTATGTACAGCAGTGGACGTCTATTAGCTGAAATGATGATGATTAATGATTATATTATTTAAGCAAAAAATAATAATAATATTGAAACAGTAACCTAAAACTGGGTGACTTTTAGCCGTCTACTAAGGCCCATTGTGAGCACCACGTTTCAGTGCCATAGGTCATCTCTGGCAACACGCACTGTTCAAAGACTCGCAGAGCAGATGTCCGATGGGGCCGAAAGGTTCTGAAATGATGATGATGAACCTAACACTTAAAATCGATATCATAACATGTAACCCTTTCTTTATACTATCAAACATCCTTCAGAAATAAAGTCAGAAGTCTCCAAGACATTTAAAGCATCATATTTTTCAACTGTCTGTCTCAAGAGAAATCAAAACTTTTCCGCGGTAACAAAGCATATTGTTTTTTTTTTATTCCCCAGCCGTTTTGCGGCTCTTTAGTTTCCGTAGTTCTGTTCTGAAATGTTATCCTGGTAATTTTATTTCTGTTTTTGTTTTCCTTTAGTTTTTGTATATTGTTATGTAAGTTGAATATCGGATGGTGTTTAAATATCAAAACAGTTACCACAATTCACACTACACGTGCATTGTTATACAGTTAGTCTCAGAAATATGTGTTCAATACTTACTCGACCCAATGTATGGCATGTACAGCTGATTTTTTTCGCGATTACGTTGTTGGCCTCATAGAAAAAGTTGTTCAGTTTAAAAATATGACCACACTTGTCTTTTCTGATACACGGCGTAGAGGAAGAAATTGCAGAACGCCACGTGCAACCAGTATTGCATCCTAACATCATCTATTTGCTTTGTCCACGTTCATACATACATCTATCAGCGCCTAGACATAGTGACATTCTATAAGCAATAGCATAATCTTAACGATAATCAGCCTATAATGTGCCCACTGCTGGGAAACAGGCCTCATTTCAGTGAGAGGGAGTGAGTCGTAATCCACCACGCGGATCCAGTGCATCTTGGTAGATGTCACATGTCTTCGAATTTGGTTTTTAGGACATGCCGGCTTCCCTTTCGATGTTTTCCTTCACCGTTTTGAGAGCATTGGTAATGAAATAACTTACACAAAGTAAAGCGCCTGTCTGGGTTTGAACCTACGACTACTCTTAAGTCGCGTACGGTACCACTTGGCCATTACTGCTCTCAATTATCATTAATAACAGCTATAACGATGGTGGAAAAGGATTTACATTATTACTGAAAATCTTATATCAATACTGTTGAAAGTCGTTGTAGAAATATGAAACGCTTTGGAACCGATTGCTACTTGTCTAGGCCCTGTTGTGAGTATAACTACCAGCTGACCTTTTTGAAGGATATCGCCAACTTTCTGTGCATGTACTTCTGAGCGTACTTACCTTCCCGCTGTTTCTTATCACCTATTAAATTGAAAGTTCTTGTTAAGCATCTACATGTTGGTCATTTTATTTATTTTTCTCTCTGTTCTGTTAGTTTTTGTCATGGTCTGTCTGGCAGTTTGAGTAATTTATGTGGCCTACCCAAATGTCCTTTTTTGGTATTGCTCGTCGAATCGTTAAGTTCCGTTGAGTTGCGCTGCACGATTTCCTACAAATGGTTACACTGACTGGACAGGTCCTCTAAATCTGTGTGGTTTTTTCCTCAAAAGACCATCTTAGACATAAATCTACATGGTCTTCAATTATGATCTGAAGATTATGTCTGGACTTTATCAGAGATTGTGACCTCTGAGTTTGTTTCGGCCTTTCTTTTCAGACTAGTCAGATAGGAAACGCCGACCTCATCTAGTTTTTGATGTATGATTGACATGTAAAAGTGTTTGTACAAACCTACTTACAAAATAAAATCATTTACATAAATACGTTTTGGTTTAGAAAATACCCCAGATACGTATTGTAGGTAATAAATAAAACAGTGCATGTAAAACCTCTGAAACCACACTGTAGAACGGTAACAAATTCGTTCGGGGAATAAACTGCAACCACGCCCGGTCGATGTTTCCACAAATACTTGCAGTTCTAAACGCTGAGAATTTAATATATTATATTAAGCTTAGAATATAGATTTGTGTTTAAGTAGTAATTGGAATGAATCAAAAGCGCTCCCACGGTAAAAAAGAGGCACTCGAGTAATAAAAGTATTCAAGCAAAGTAAAAATCGCGGAAAATCTGTCAAACTCATGATGACTGCAGCTGCCATTAGCTGGGTAAAATGACAAACAAAGAAAGATGGGTAATCGCATATGATGTGACATCTGGGCAGAGGTGTTAGGCACAAATTTCGTCAATTTTGTTTCAAGTGCCACGTAACAGGGGCAAGACTTGGCAAACCTATTGAAATTGACCGGAATAACTCCTTTCACGGCTACTACAGGAAATCAATCATCAGAATATAAAGTTCCTACTAGGCTTCTTCTCTTTGAGAGGGAGTTGGCCATAATCAACCACGCAGGCCCACCGCGGGTTTTTGTTGTAGGTGGGTTGGCTACAGGGAATACAGCTTGACATTGGGATCGAAACCAGGACCTCACGCTCAGCAGACGCGCTTCCAATCCCTAGACATACAAAGTCTATGTCTACATACTAAAGATCAATAAGTATAATAATAACACACCAAAATAGCCCACAAACACGTAACTCCGAACATAAACACAAACAAATATTGGGGAAAAATTAATTACCCGTGTGGCTTCTCAAAAAGTCGAGCTGCGGGAGAATTCCCTTCACGTGCTCGCCCGAACTTCTTATCTACAACTTTAGCCATGAGACGCCTTTCATAAGCTTACATTGAAACTTGCAATGGGGGACGTACTGTGGTTTGCAAAGGTGAGTTTCGATCGAGACGAAGTTAGCATTTTTGGTTATGTTGTCTAACCTAGTTGAGTTTAAAAAATCTGTTAGCTTTCTTATAGGCAAAACAGTTATCCGTCCGCCCACTGAGTGACCTCAGGCAACGCGGAGCTCAGTGGTCACGTGCTGCCTTGTACAATTAGGTTTCGGGAAGAACCCTTTACAGTCTTCCCAGGAATGTGCCCTAACAGGCATTGCACAGAGGAGGTTTCGGATCGGTCTTTTGAGAGGTAACGGTGCCCCTTTCATGTGACGCCGGGGTGGTTTTACTGAGGTTTTATCCCTAAAGCCCAGGCGCCTTTTGAAAGCGGAACTTGGAAGGAGGTAAACAGTTATGTGATGGATTTAATTAGTTTCAATTTATTGTTGACCAACTTAAAATTTAACAGGATACTTTCTGATTAATATTCTGAAAATTGGTTATATTAGGGGTTAAAGTATGAAATTGCCGATTTGTACTGAAAAATTAAAATTGTTTTTTTTTAATTTAACATATTTATTTAATCAAAATAATTACCATTATTATCTATACATTGCTGCCATCTAATAGGAAGGTCATTTATGCCTTTGCAATAGAACTCTCGTGATCTAGATTCGACAAACTGTGTGAAAGCATTTTGTACTGCCTCCTGAGAAGAAAACGTTTTATCACGAAGAAAATTGTCCAAATCACGAAAAAATGGCAGTCCGTTGGAGCAAGGTCTGGCGAATACGGAGGGTGACGAATGGTTTCTAATTGTAGTTCCTGTAGAGTTAAAACGGTTTCTCGTACTGTATGAGGTCTCGCGTTATCATGGAGCAATAATGGTGAAGATTGATTCATGAGTCGGGGCTGTTTCACTGCTAGTTTTGCTATCATTGTTCGGAGTTCGGCACAGTAGACATCTGCCGTTATTGTTTGACCAGATCGGAGAAAGCTATAGTGAATAACACCATGCTGAGACCACCAAACAGTTACCATTACCTTTTTATTGGTAAGCTTTGCTTTAGGACAGTGTTGCGGCGTTTGACCTGGGGTCAGCCATTGCATTTTTCGCTTACGGTTATCGTAAAGAATCCACTTTTCATCACATGTCACAATTCGATCCAATATTCCTTCATTTCTGCATCGATTCAACAAGGCAACACAAGTTTCAACACGCGTTCCGTTCTGCAGATCAGTCAAATCATGAGGCACCCATTTCTCATATTTTTTTATTTTATTGATTTGACGCAAATGAGTCAATATTGTTGGTAAGGTAACGTTAAGCCATTCCGCTAATTCCTGGGTAGTTTGGCTCGGATCGGTTTTCACCATCTCTTTCAATTCATTGTTATTCACCTGTGTGGGCGGTCTTCCACGTGGTTCGTTCTTCAAATCAAAGTTTCCATCACGAAAGCGTTTAAACCAAAATCAAACGGTGCGTTCATTAGCAGTCCCCTCTCCAAACGCAACATTGATATTGCTAGCTGTTTCTGCCGCGTTAGTTCCGCGTCCGAATTCGTATTCAAAAATAACTCGAATTTTCGAAGTATCCATCTTTCTTGTCTAAGCTGAATAAAAAAAAACAAATGAAACTCGATAGTCGAATGTTTCACATTTTTCAAAAGAAGAACTTCATAAGTACTATGTAAAAAAAGTTTCACTCTAAAATCTCAAACCATGAAGGTTCTATGTCAATTCGAAGTACCTATTACAATAAAACGGCAATTTTATACTTTAACCCCTATTATATTAGGCAACTGCGAAATGTAAGCCAAACCCATTGGAAAACAATATTTAAAAAATATATATAATACCTTTTTTTTTTTTTGAGGATGGGAAATCTTCAAATAACGCCTCCCGCTCTGGGTGGAGCAGAAGGGAGTGTCAGACTCTTACTGACTAAAACCCACCCGTGTTCCTTCCTTAGCCCTTTATGTACCAGGGCAGCGGTAACCCTTTCGGACGATCCCGCTACCCCGGCAGGCTTCGGCCCTGTCGGGCCCCGTCAACTATGCTGACATCTCTTTGAGGCGCACGTGGAACACATACGCGCCGTCCGGCACGGGAATATATAATACCTTCAAAAGAGTTTCCACACGGAATAATTATCGTCATACCTTTCAGTTTAAGGAAGCTCACTGCTGAACATAGACCTACCTTGCTAGGAGGTAAGATGACCGACTTTGTCTGATACATTAGAAAAAGGACTCACCCACACACGATTTAGATGCAAGAATTTATTTTTATCCAGACCCAAAACCGAGGGGTTTCGTCTTTCGAGAATCAATGGTACTTTATTTCTAAACAGTCTGAGGCCGCGATAGTCCCACGTCCGTTAACTGCACATGTATCAACTTTCTTAGTTCATAACACACGTACTAACTTCACTTGTTGTACGCTGAATGGCATAATGTTAACGCTCCTGGAATGCTGGTCTAGGGAGAAGTAAAAGTAAGTTTTCAAACGTGTATAATTTGTCGAGAAGACCACTTTATCGCTTCCCGGGTGGGACGTTAAAGTAAGTCGTATATCACGAAAGCTCTTGTTTTCATTTCCTTCGTACTATGGCAATATAAAGTGCAACTGAAACTGACTACCTCATTGGTCTAGTGGTCGCAATTGCTACTCTTGAGCATGAGGTTCTGGGTTCGACTCCTAGGTCGAGCAAAGTGTTATTGGAATTCTTCTTCGGACCATTTTAAGTCGTATTTCTACATGGGTCACAGCTTATTTCAGCAATTAAACTTTTTCATTCTTCTTTCCGCCCATTACAACTGCATGTTTTCATTATATCCTCGACCGAGTCGTAAAGCTCGCTTGTTTAAACTTAATTTGGGCGCAATCAAGCTTGAGCTGCATATTATTTTTATGCTGCTATGAATGGTAAGCAGATTTTAACAAGTTTTTTGGAGTAAATGAGGTTTTTTGTCGCAATAGCTTTCATAATTTCTTCGTTTTCGTGACTAGCTTCTTTGAAATAGTTCGACTCGGTTTTAGGGCTTTTCTGTTGTGGATGTATTGCTGAATCTGGTGTTTGTATTCCTGAAGTTACAAAAACATACCTATATTGATGACGACACGGTTGGCGCAGTGGTTAAGCGATTGACTGCAGCGCTGTGTGTTGCGGGTTCGATTCCCGCACGGAACAAATATTTATATGACCTACAAGTAGTTGTTCTGGGTCTGGCTGTTTGTGTATATGAGTTTAAATGTGTGTAAACGTACCCACGATACAGGAGAAAATTCTAGTGTGGGGCGACGTTTTT
The DNA here is from genome assembly GCA_947507525.1 of Apamea epomidion. Lineage (NCBI taxonomy): Eukaryota > Metazoa > Arthropoda > Insecta > Lepidoptera > Noctuidae > Apamea > Apamea epomidion. Next base: position 1,754,198 of record OX382226.1, read on the forward strand.
TTATTTTTAAAAAAATTTAAAAGAATATAACACTTCGACTACGTACTACAAAAAACACGTGAAAAGTAGGTATCGACGTTTTGGTCAAAATCTTATAATGTTTGCACAAGCGGATCTTGCATAATTTTCGTGCAAACTGAGCATCCAATATTCCAACTGAAGTGGCTCATATAACTCACCACATAACGACAGTTCAAGCATGCTTGACAAACCCAGGTAAGTACGACAGTCCCATACTCTCCATATTATATTCTCCAGAACTTTGGTACAACTATGTTCGTTCTCATTGAATGTTCGAAGGTTTCAACATCACTATCTGAAATTAAATTTTTGAACAAGAAATCAATGTGGAATTTATGACTTATATGTAGAAAATATTCCATGTGTAACGCGGTGCAGCGATCAATTCCCAGAGGAAATACATGTAAGTGGCGTTGGATTATCTTCGGCAGTGAAATATGGAGGAAACAAGTTCTTTGTTTAAGACTTTTGTTAATAAAGTATTGGGTTTGGCTGTGCCAATCCGCACTGGGCCCCCGTGGTGAATGGCAGAGAGCAGGCCTGTGTCCCAGCAGTGGGAACATTATAGGCTGGTTATATTTGGCTGTAAACGTTTAAGTAAATTGATGTGTTGAGAATAAATTAGATTCGAATTGTGGTAAAATAATAGTTTTAATAATTGATATTTCTTGAAATACCAATACACCACAATACCATACCATACAATTATACCATACCATACCATACCATTACCAATAAATAATTTCTTATTGTTTTTTTTTTTTTGTCGTTTTATGTTCTTTTTTGCGTCATGTTTACCGCAAATAAACGTATTTTCTTTCTTTCTTTTCTTTCTTTCTTAAATATTCATTCAATAGGATTATATTATAATCCTATGGAATGACTATTTAAGTTAATATGAACTTAGATAGTCATTCCATAGCTTGGCTTGTATTGATAATTATTATAATTTTAATTCTGTGAGTAAACACTTGTTATAGCCGCGAATCATATTTTGTTCAACATACCTGCATATTGCAAAAAACGTAAGAAAACACTACACTACATTTCCGAAAAATGTAAAAAATTATAAATTCGCGGGCTGTATTGAAGAATCACCTTAAGTAATGCTAAAGTAGAGATAGACATGTTCTCAACTTCAAATTCTAAATTCAAACCCGGGTGTATAAGAGGGAGAAAAGAGTTTTTGTGTGTTTTTTGTTACGCCTTTACGCTAAAACGGCGTAACGGATTTGAATGATATTTGGCACATGGGTGGACCATGACCTGCATTAGATCATAGGCTATTTTTTTCTCGATATTCCTTTGGGGTCGACACTTATGCGGGTGAAACCGCGGGGCGCAACTATTGTGCAATATTCTGGAAAACTTCAGTGTACCTAATTGTATCCAAACGCGGTAAAAGCACAAGGCATGACAACGAATTTTCACGAACCGGACATACATTTTCAAAGAATGGACTCGCTAACTTTCAAATAACCAATACAGAACAAACATGGTCGAAGTAATACAATGTGGTACATACTGCTCTTCGTTTTATTTCTCAAGGGACACAGAGTGGCAGCCATGTCGACGGGTAAATTCTCATTGTAACTGCAACCTGCATCATACCTATAAGTGATGAGGGAAATTCGATAGCTGGTATGCCGTATATTATGAGCCATATGCAGATTATTTCATGATGATTAGGATCAGTCGTTGGTCTTGGTTGAAAGCGCGACAGTTAAGCGTGAGATCTTGGATTCGATCTCCAAGTAGGGCAAAAGAGTTTTTGGTTATTGATTAAATTTCTTAGTTGCTGTCTGAATTAATGGCAACAGGCTATTTCCTCATGTTACATGGAACTTCAACATAACTGACGAACCCTGGTTTTTCCATGCATCTCTGTCTACCCACCTTAGTTATACGGACTTGATATAATGTATGATGATTTATGCGACAAAAACTAAATAAGGTCAAAGCTTTATGTAAAGTAAATAAGGTCAAAATTAAAAGTAGACAGATGGACCCGTATACTTTTTATTTCCATAAAGGGGATTGAAGATTTTTATACCTAATTATCAGTTATTTTGATTTTTTTTTTAATTTTAGCCTCACATTAATGGATTTCGTCTATGTAAATCGATAGCTGACATCAATGCAAACATAAAATATTATATAGACCAAGCCCCATAGGTTTCATGCGTGACCGCCATTTTGAAAAAAAATACAAAATGGCGGACGGGTAGGTTTAGGTAAGCCTTTTAAAATAAATTTAAAAAACAGGACACCTCACGAGCAATTTCAGAGAATTCTAAAGCCTGAAAATTACTGTTCTCTGTAAACACAAAAGCAATTAATATAAATAAATTAAAAGCTAAGATAATAAACCACATAATAACATATTTAAGGTGCACTGAATTAAAAAATAAAACACTCTGCGAGCAAACAGGAGCTGGCGGATATTCGCTTCCGCGTAGTGATGTGCTGCAGTAAGTATAATGTATCCGCATGGTATTCATATCCGTACGGGAATAAGTACTGACTTTTTATTTAAACTTGCTTAAATAGGTAGGTAGGAAAATGTTCAAAGATGTGATAAAATGATCTGCATAACGTTATAGGTACTTACTTCTAATTACAGCTCCATAGAATAAGTCAAAATTTTTTATACTAGTTTGCAAGTACATATTTTGGTGTTACAATTCATGAGATCTCTACAAAACTTACAAAACTGATCACCCGGTAATTTAGTACACAAAAAGTTACAATTACATAATTTATAATTAGAGGAGGTATTATTACAACTTTAGCGGCTCATGGCTAAGTAATAACAGCCGCACGGGTCAAGGATGAAGTTAAGCTACGCCTGACGCGATGGGTCAGTGGATGGGAGACCATATTTACATACAGACACGACCCCGTGGCTCGGAAAGCACGTAAACCCGTTAGTCGCGGCAGTCATTCTTGGATCTTTGACAGTCGTTACGGGTCGTCAGAAGCCCGAAAATCTAACAACCAGTCTTACCAAGGGTATCGTGTTACCCATTAACTGGATTGTGGAGGTCAGATACGCAGTCGCTCCATCTAAAATACTGGTATTTAGTTGCATCCGGTTAGATTGGAAGCCGACCTGACCCCCAACATAATTGGGAAAAGGCTGGGCATATTATGATGAGTAGGTATTAATACAACTTTAATAACCTCGCAACTATCGGCTGGAAATATCGACTTAGCTCCGAACCTATGACCACATCCCTATTTCCGCAATTATGCGGGGCATGCGGCCTCTTTAATTGCGTTTGCACTAAACACAAACGCTTAGTAATTAATTCTAGATTAAGCCTGTACAGTCACTTCTGAACTTTATATCCAGCAAAAAACGTTCTAAACGCCGCTGGAATTATAATTTTGCTGGATTTAATTTGCTTACAGGACTTGATATTTCGTTGGTGGTTTCAGTGAATTACTTATACTAATATTTTATTATTATAAATTTTATTATTATTTATATATGTTTTCCAAACTATTTTTCTTATTAATAACTAGCTAACTTTATGTATATAATTTCACCACGACTGCTCTCAAGACGGTGAAGCAAAACATCGTGAGGTAACCAGCATGTCCAAGAACCAAAAATTCGAAGACATGTGACATCTACCAACCTGCACTGGGCCGGCGTGGTAGATTACAGTCCCCTCCCTCTCGAAAAGAGGAGGCCTGTGTCCTAGCAGTGGGAAAATTACAGACTGATTATGCTAACGAGCTGACCCGACAGACGTTGTCCTGTCCTTTCAATGGCTCGTACGAAAATTCCATAGACAATAGACGCTCAGTTTTTCCAAAATTTGTAACTTTTCCGGGATATTTTTCAAAAATTTGTTTTTTTACAAAAATCTAATTTGGTTTTATGCTTATTACGACCTAAATGTATATGTATACTTAATATGTAAAAGTTCTATCAGGTTCCAGCGCGGTAATCGAGACGGTTATATAATAGTGGTATCCGTCGCCAGTCAAGTGATGCCCTTACCAAAGAACAGAATTTCATTTCTATTTATATAGATAATTTAAGTTTGAATAATTTCACTTAATGATACCTACGTCGGTACATTTGTTTCCCAAAAGAATTACAAATTCACTATTGGAGAAAACATAAATAGGTTTAAACAATATTACGTGCCACTAAGCGTACCTCAAAATAAAATATTACTACACAGAATACGTATCTTAAAACTTACATTATAATAACACTTTAATAGTTTTGTCATTGTAACTTTAAATTGATGTCAAGTTTTAGAAGTTTTATTTGCAAAGCTGTTTTAGTTTTGTTTGCAAAGCTGCTTTGGTTTTATTTACAAAGCTGCTTTAGTTTTATTTGCAAAGCTGCTTTAGTTTTATTTACAAAACTGATTTAGTTTTATTTGCAAAGCTGCTTTAGTTTTATTTACAAAACTGATTTAGTTTTATTTGCAAAGCTGCTTTAGTTTTATTTACAAAACTGCTTTAGTTTTATTTGCAAAGCTGCTTTAGTTTTATTTACAAAACTGCTTTTGTTTTATTTGCAAAGCTGCTTTGCTGCTTTCGTTATGATTTAAAGAGTCGGTTGTCCCCCGTAAAGCCTGTCAAAATGATGGAATCTTCGAATAACATCCTGGACTAATGGCTTAACGTGATTTCCGAGCTAGGGAAGGATCTCGATATTAAAGGGATGGTTACCATATACGAACCGACCGCGGCAATCATAGCTTTTTCTTCGATCAACCAGTGTGGCTGTTATCATTTAACCACGAGCCCCTTTTCTTTATTATATATAAGTATAATTTATAAAGATATAAACCTTCCGGAATAAATTCTTTAAATGATAGTGAAAACCACATCACAATTAACATGACAAAGGCATAATTCCAATACTATTTGCTCCTATAATTTTCTAAACACCAATCACGGATCTGAATTGCTCAATTCAAATCTATGTTCAACATATAAGTCCTTTTGTATACATGAGCAATAACAATTTGCGTAAATCAACAAACAGCTCTAATTCAATTTGCGTATAACGCTATGATTACTAATCAATCACATTTAAATTACAAATTAACATTTCAAAAGCATCACGATCCATTAATGCTACTATAGTCTCCTAAACACCAACCACATACCGAAATAACTCAATTAAACTTTACAACGACATGATAATGAACTAAATAAATACTACTGTGGAATGAGCATCTGATTTCTGACGTACATTATCGTTGAAACCAAAAACAGCTACAATAATTTTGAAACGAAATGTTCTAATAAATTTTCGAGTGTAATTTGCACATACGCGACCGAGACCGCACCGTTGTGTTTATTTCATGGTACAAGTTACAAGATTACAGCTCAACTGATAAGATCGGGTTTTAATAGCTTTCAGACTATGTTAATGACAATTGAAACTGTTAACCGTTTCGGTAACTAACTTCACCATATGGCTGTTCAAACTGTGGTTCAAAACTAATTGTATTAGATAATTCTAACACAATGGTACAACATTCAAGTGTACATAGGTACGAATAAGCCTAGTCTAATATTTTGTATGGAATGCGTACGCATCCGTAAAGCTGAACGGATGCGTTCGCATTCCATACAAAGTCGTTGTTTTCTATGAACAAAAGCTGAACAAGGTTGAATAAGTGCGGTTAGTCTCTTAAGGCTCATTTAATCAGCAGGAGCATTGAAGACATTAAACATGATATCAAAGATGTCAGTTTTAACATTTTAAAAGAAAATGTTGTATACAGTGAAAGTCAAGATCAATTAATACATAGTATAACACAAAGTCGCTTTTCGTGTCTGTATGTGTGACAGCTAAGTTCTTCTTAATTACGCAACGAATTTTGATGCAGTTTTCACCATCATGTATGTTTATAGTATAACTAGTTTCAGGCCGCGACTTCATCCGCGTGAAATGTCTTATTCCCCCGACCCACCCCATTGCATCGCATCGCCTTTGTTTTCTCTTCTCGTCTTCTAAGAGTTCTAGTGTAATGTTAAATAGCCTTTAGCCTTCCACAAGAATTGGGCTATCAAATGCATTTTTTTTTTCAAATTAGTATTAATTTAGTTCCAAAGATTAGCGCGTTCACACGAACAAACTCTTCACGTTTAGTATTAGTATATAGATACTTTGTTTACTTAGAAATAGCACTGAAATCTCGATGTGCGATTTGTAGATATATCGTTACATCAGTTAACTATCCCTGTGCGTAGCAGGCGCGAATCGCTAAATTATAAATTCAAAGTCAAAAGAAATATTTTCCAAGGACTAATTAATAATTGAATAATTGCCTCCACCAATTTAGGAATAATAAACAGCGCAACGAACCTTTCATTTTAGCATTATTAAGTAACACGGATAAACTAAAAGAAAGCAGGCTTAGATAGTAAAGACGCCAGCACATCAGGCTACTACTATCTGTCAAATTTCTTAAATATATTTTCAACTTTATCGCTATAGCATTAGGTTCAAAGTTGTTTGGGAAAATTTGACAGATTGCAGTAGCTTAATCTGCTGGCGTCTGACTTGGCTTGAACAGTCTCAGTAAAAACAGTCGTGAATATACCTGCGAACTGCCTGGGAAGAGGAAGCCCCCCGCTATATAGTGGTCCAGTGTCGAGAGGTAGATGAAAGCGCAGTACCTAACTCCTATGACAAGCCAGGACAAATCGTCCTGACGCCGCTGTACAAGAAGACCCGACCCCAGATAGAGCTGGGATTAAGGAATGGAAGAAGAAGTAACAAGACAAATTCTCCAATCGCTATAGCTTATAACGCATACCATCCGAAAACTGATGCCGTGGCACCACTGACAAATGAACTGAACCAAGCTTGTTTATTAGCGAATAGAAACATTTTATGTGAAAGTTCGCCACCTAAATCACCCAAGACGCAGATATTGGCGAAGTTTAACACATTTCAAATGATTTTGGACGTAACTTTTCAGATTTATATCAATTATAATTGTATAAATTGTATGTGGAACGTCCCTGACCAATGGTGCGGTAACCTGCACTCTAATTGCGTAACATTATCACTTTATCAATCTCAAACTGAATCATTTTGAAGGGTATTGCTAATCCATTGCTTTATATGTTCCAAAAATGTATCTCTATCTATGTGAATGTTGGTGAACTGTCAAAATGAAAGCCATGGCTACTGATAGTGTATTACGCAATTACCCCACTGAAAGGAATGATGTCAATTAAGAAGAAATTATTACTGATTATTTTGCTTATTTAAATCATAATATTCAGATTTTCAAACATTTTTATACTTTATGTTATGCTAGAAAAGAGAGTTAGTGTTTTGAAATTACTATTTCGTATTTTCTAATGTTTTTTTATGGTTGGTTTTCTATTTTATAGTTTGGTAGGGTTTGCAACACTGACTGTGCAGAACCCTATAAACAGAGTCCATAATACATTGCACGGAGACATCTCGTCTGCCGCAGTTGATGGCGCTGTATGTAATTCCATGCTCTGTAGACGGTGGTCCTTAAGCTTTCCATTCTACGATAGAATTATGTAGCTGTCAACCTGACAATAGCTTCCTTTATGGTGGTGAACCATGATTGGCTATCAACCTAAGAAAGATTGCAAGCACACACATTCACTGCTTCTGAAGCAGTTCAGTTGAAAATCCGATCAGTGGGTCGTCTTACGGGTTCCATATTTCGGCTCAAAGAATGGGTGTGTGATGCAAAATCTAAAGGAATGTGGTAAAAAAACTTTACAGTATAACAGTGCATGATCGAAGAAACGCTGGATGTATGGTCCGAAAGATAACATGACTAAAGCTTTGGTTTCCTAGGAAAGCTAACGTCTATCTTGAAAATCGGTCATTTTCACCACTATATGACAAACTTAAGTCAAACTCCACTGCTCAACGATTTGAATAGCTAGATTTGCTCTCACCATTACCTCCATTTGAAGGGCATCTGTGACGTTGTACTGTTTGCAGATGATACCTAGAATTTTTAAAGTAGACAGGAATAGACAAGTTTTTGACGACGTAAACAGTGCACTCTCAATAGTTACAGATTGGTTGACGTCAAATAACCTAGTTCTAAATGCCAAGAAAACGAAATGTGTAAAGTTCGCCTTATCGAATGTTAGAAATCTAGGACCCAACATCGTCTTAGATAAAGAGGTATTTAAAACAGTAGGCTCGGCAATTTTTCTAGGACTAACAGTAGATGCCATACTTCAGTGGGGACCTCGTATATCAAGTCTAGCAGGAAGGCTCAGTTTGGCTGCCTACGCCGTCAGGAAACTAAGACAATACACTGAGGTTGACATAGCTCGTTTAGTCTATTTTAGTTATTTTCACAGCGTTATGTTCTACGGTATTCTGCTGTGGGGCAAAGGCGCTGATATACAAAATATATTTGTCCTTCAAAAACGAGCTGTTTGAGCAATTTACCAGCTAGGTGCCAGAGTTTCTCTAAGAGATTTTTTTAAAGATATTGGTATTCTCATGGTTGCATCACAATTCATATTCGCCAACATCGTATATATTAGGCAAAATATTTACACTTATGCACTAAAAACAGTAATATTCAGTGTTAACACTAGAAATTATTACAAACAACGTGCCCCCTTTCACCGGCTTCGTAAGGTTCATAACTCATTTGTTGGGCTTGGTATAACGTTTTATATCACGATACCCTCTTCTTGTCTTCCTCGACTTGCCTTTTAATGCGTTTAAAGCTCACGTAAAATCCAAACTTTGTTCAAAGGCTTACTATTCCATCAACGACTACTTACACGATAAGAATTGTTGATCGCTCTAAATAACTTAAGACAATGTTCATGTTATTTCTCCAGAATTAGCTTACTGACAGGTTATTGTTATTAGTATTAACTTATATATTTATTTTACTTCGATGGTCCTAGTTTATCATCTGTGACTTCCAGTGACAGCTATGTCACCAGAACCTAGCAATGCATAAATATGTAAGCTGTCACGCCCTTTATGCCTGGAGGCTTTTATCTAGGTAGTAAGTTTTTATTTACATTTTAATGAATTATTTTTTAGCTTGAGTATGTATAGTTTTTTATTTGTCTGAAATAAATCATTTGATTTTGAATTTGAATATTGGCGTGGCTAACCGACATATGGCAAATAATTTAATTTTCTGTTCTGTGCCTTGTAATGTTAATTACTTAACACCTAGTATTATTGTATACAATCAAGTATTTTCTAACTGAACAGACAGCTGTGCTGCTGGGGAGTTTGTTGCGCCACTTCTTCTTCCCAGCGATAGCACTAGGAAATGGTGAAGGGCGGGCGTTTTTGGGGGACTGTCTTTTGTAATTTTGATGTTTCAAAAGTGCTGATTCTCATCCTAATTTGAACAAATGACTTTTGATTTGATTTGATTCGTTCTTAGTGACACGAAAAAGTGAGAAGAGTGAGCTCACACATTATTATTTATATTATATATTATTAGAGCTCATCCCGTCATCTCTTTCTGGCTGGGGCAGAGCCTTAACTCTGCTTAAAGTAAATACCGTGTAGAATAATACAGTACAGCGAATTTTTTTAAGCCACCTACATCGTCAAAGCGTACCCACAAAGTATAACAAACCAAATTACAAAATGTTTAATGTTGAGCTGGTGCTGTGTGCCTTACACAGTAATAACGTCCCTTAAGTCCTAAATAAACTTCAAGCCATGAAATTATGCAAGCGAACAGGTAATAATTAATTTATTCCATGTTGTTATGCTAAGAGCTATAAAACTTGAACGGTGGGTACTTCAGGCGATGTTTATTTAAAGAAGCCTTTAGTAAGTGCTGGTGTTCTCTGATCTAATTAAAAAGTACTGAAAAATTCTGATTTCATAACGTGACATCATCGTCAACCATTTCCCAACTATGTTTGGGTCCGCTTCCAGTCCAACCGGATGCAGCTGAATACACTTATTTTACCCATGTAAAATACGTGTATTCAGCTGCATCCGGAGGTCAGATAGGCTGTTGCTCCATAGCAACAGCCTATCTGACCTCCATAGCCTAGTTACTGGGTAATACCACTTGGTAAGACTTGTTGTCAGACTTTTGGGCTTCTGGCGAGCCGTAACGTAAAGATACACGAATGACAACCGGGACCAACGGCTTAACGTGCTTTCCGAGGCACGGAGGGGTCTTGGTATGTAAAGATGGTCTCCCATCCACGGACCAACCGCGGCAAGCGTGACTTAACCTGATCGATCGACCCGAGCGGCTGTTACGCAAGAGATATTATAGTTCCTTTACTCTCATAGTCCGATGGGACGGCAATCCGACACGACCGGGAGAGATCAGGCGCAGGAACAATGGCTTTACGTGGTTTCGGTAATAAACCACCAGCTTCCAAACTTTGCGTATTTGACGGACAGAGCCGTCATCTACCCCGGTCGCGACGGAAATTGGAACCGGCGAGAGATGTCGTGCGGTGTCCCACAGGGATCGGTTCTGGGGCCGCTCCTGTGGGACATCGGTTACGACTGGGTGCTGCGGGCCGACCCCTGATGGCGTCAGCGTAGTTTGCTACGCTGACGACGCGCTGGTCCTGGCGCAGGGGAGGTCGCATCAGGCGGCGGCCGACGCGATGACACGCGGGGTTGCGATAGTCGTGGAAAGGATCCGGTAGTTGGGTCTCGAGGTGGCATTGCACAAGTCCGAGGCCATGTCCTTTCATGGGCCCCGGTACGGGCCACCTTCGGGATCCCAACTGATGGTAGGAGGGGTTCACATCGGCGTCGAGAAGACGATGTCGACGATGACTCGTCCTCGACAGCCGGTGGAACTTCGTCGAGCATTTCCGACGTTTGGCCCCCAAACTGGAACGGACCGGGGCCGCCTTAAAGCGGCTCCTGCCCAACCTGAGGGGGCCAAACACCTCCTGCCGGAGGCTTTACGCGGGGGTCGTGCGGTCCATGGCCCTATATGGGGCCCCGGTATGGGCGCGTTCACTGCGGCTGAGAGCCGCACACTACCTGAACGCGCCCCAAAAGGTGGTAGCCAAAAGGCTTATCCGGGGATACCGCACGATCTCGGGCGAGGCAGCAAGCCTCCTTGCTGGACTGCCATGGGATCTGGAGGCGATAGTCCTCGCGCGCCTGTATGACTGGCGCGCGGAAGCACTACGTCGGGGGGAAACTCCGCACCCGCGGCAAATTGCTGCGGAGCGGACGGACCTCCGGCGCGATCTCATGGTGAAATGGAAGGCGCGACTATCGCAACCCAGCGCAGGGCACGCCACGATAGCGGCGATAAGACCCCTCTTTGAGGATTGGCTAGAGAGGCGTCACGGCGCTCTCACCTACCGCCTGACGCAGGTCCTCTCCGGACACGGATGTTTCGGGAGGTTCCTGCACATCATCAGGCGGGAGGAGACGCCCGGGTGTCACCACTGCGAGGATCGCGCAAAGGACACGGTGGAGCATACGGTGGAGGTCTGCCCCGCTTGGGCAGAGCACCGCCGTGTCCTCGTAGAGGCGATCGGCAGCGGCGGCGACCTCTCGCGCCCGACCCTGGTGCAAGCCATGGTCCGGGGCGAGAGGGAGTGGGAGGCGGTCACCTCCTTCTGCGGGTCTGCGGGCGGAGAGCAATGGGTAGCTCTCCGTCCGATCAGGACCAGGCCCGTGCCGGACGGCGCGTATGTGTTCCACGTGCGCCTCAAAGAGATGTCAGCGTAGTTGACGGGGCCTAACAGGGCCGAAGCCTGCCGGGGTAGCGGGATCGTCCGAAAGGGTTACCGCTGCCCTGGTACATAAAGGGCTAGGGAAGGAACACGGGTGGGTTTTAGTCAGTAAGAGTCTGACACTCCCTTCTGCTCCACCCAGAGCGGGAGGGGTCATTTGATGATTTCCCATCCTCAAAAGAAACTCTGGACGGTTACTAAGAAATTTCTAATAGAAATCTCAATAAAACTTTGTCCGACCCGGGAATTGACCCAGGACCCCACGCTCAGCAGTCGCGCTTGCAACCACGAGACCAACGAGGGATTCAAAATTATACCTGAACTAGCTGCGCCCCGCGGTTTCACCCGCATAAGTTAGAACCCGTGGGAATATCGGGATAAAAAGTATCCTATATGATAATCCTGGTTATAAACCATCTGTGTGCCAAATTTCTTCCAAATCCGTTCAGTAGTTTTTGCGTGAAAGAGTAACAAACCTCCATCCATACAAACTTTGACGTTTATAATATTAGTAGGATTATAAATCAAGCATATTCAGTACAAATCTTAAGTTCTCGAAGCAAGTTCGCTAACATTTATCTCGGCCTGTTTACTGTACTAAGTGGGGCAGGCAGAACTATCGTTATCTGTTCAAGTTAGAAGTTGACGCTTTAACGTTGATTTCGAAGCTAAGAGCCGCGCTAGTTTGTAGTGCTCAGAGGGGAAATTCTCGTAATTTTAAGAACGTTCACAGTCTGATCTCAGTCTCAATATGACAAAAAAACATCTAATTTCCCTACATTTTGACAAATTTTTGACATTTGTTTGTCGCCGAGATGAGACTGCGACTAGATTTTTAACGTTTTAAATTACGAGAATTGGCCTTCAGGTTAAAGTTTTTACGAAAATAATGTGAAAATTACTGTAATTCTGCCGAAATGTAAATGAGAAGAATTTTCAATAGATAAACGTAAAATTGCAGAGGTAACGACCGCGATTTACGAGTCATAGGCCGTAGGTTCGAACCCAGACAGGCGCTTTACTCCGTGTAAATTATATCATCACCAATGCTCTCAAAACGGCGAAGGAAAACAACTGGAGGAAACCGGCATGTCCGAGAGCCAAAAATTTGAAGACATGTGACATTTACCAACCCGCACTAGGCCCGCGTCGTGGATTATGGCCCACTCCCTCTCTGAGATGAGGCCTGGGTCCCAGCAGTGGGAACATTACAAGCCGATTATACTTTTCATAATCCTCTAAAAAAATCGAATTAAGTTTTATTTTAATCTCTCTTATCGATAAAGATACGCTAGTACTTACCGTATAACGTATAACCAGCTAATAATTCGCTACATAATTCTGTTTGCAACTTTCAATTTCCTTAATAAATATTTACCGCCACAACTCGAAGGATTTATTAATAATTTCCTATGAAACGAACAGAAAATTGTCTCTTCGCAAGTTAGTTTCAGTGTTTTTGATTGATAACGTTTCGCGATGGGAAACTTTGACAAATTCGATTTCGCCACCCAAGTGTTTAAAGGGGATTGCTTACAGGATGAATGTTCGAGAATTTTGTTTTTTTTTTCTTCATTTATTGTGTTTTTTTTTCGTTACAGGAATGATAGAATTAAAGCTATGCAGCAAAATATTTCAATTAAAGTTCCAAACTTAAATGGAATAGAAAAATTGTCCAACCTAAGTAGACCAACTTTTAAAGATCATAATAAATTGGTAAACTGATTGGACGGAGAAGGCACAGCACAAGGAAAGGTGGAAGAATATGGGTGAAGTCTTTGCCCAGCAGTGGGACCATATTGCTTAAAGAAAAAAAAATACTTTCAAATTTTTAACTACAGATGTTTTAATAAGAATAAAAATATAGACTCCACATTTCGATAAAGAATCGCTTAAGGCAAATATTTAATTGACTTTTAAATTTTGTTTCTGAACTTTAAACCTACGTAATACAACAAAACAATAAAATAGTAAAGCAATGAAAAAGGTAACTACTGTTAATGCCAATCTCAAAGATTATTCATTTGAAAAAAGTAATTTACAGTACTCGGGCGTACCCAAATAAATGAAAGATCCAGCATAAGAGATTGTCCCAGAAGTATGAATGGCAGAACCGACGTACATAAATGGCAAATGGCGTATATAAATGAAATAGAAAGAGACTGTCACAGAAATATAAATGAAAGAGACGACGCTCTACAAAGCCGATTTGTTTCTAAAACTCCATACATAAATAAATAAACTTACGCCTTCTTCTCATAAGGGTGGGTAGACTAAAACTACAGAACGACACTTGCTATTACATACCCATAATATCATAACTGTGTGGGAATAGTGGTGGCCCAGTTGGCCCCGACGTACGAGTGTGTGTGTGAACGGTGAAGGAAAATATCGTGAGAAAACCGGCATGCCCTTGAACCAAAAAGTTCGAAGACATGTGACATCTACCAGCCCGCACTGGGCCCGCGTGGTAGACTACAGCCCACTCCCTCTTGAAGAAAGGAGGCCTGTAAACCAGCAGTGGAAACATTATAGGCTGATTATACTATGTACTGTGTAAGGTTCAAGAGCTATTGGACTGACAGAGATAAAGGTACCCAGTCAAAAACAAAGCAATGTTTAAAGGTCACTCAATGTCAAACACAAGTTTAGCATCTCAGTCCCCCCTTTCACTTGAACCCTTGCCTTGTATTATCAATACGTGTTAAGGTCATCTCCACGACCCTTGTCTCGTCACCTACCACTTAGAAGGGACGTATTCATTACGTCACTTTGTGTCCGACATCGACCCGACCCTTTCGCTTCGTCTGCATTTGTTTCTTGTTTCAGTTATTTCCAATCCGCTGAGTTGTGTAGTTATTTTTAAGTCAAAAGGAATAAGGTACCCACTTACAGCATGTGTTGAACTACTGAGATAAATTCAATTTTACACTCAATGGACTCACCTCAGTCTGTAGTTCGATTTGCTAGAAAGACCTTTCTGCTTTTAAGCCAAAGGAATTGTATTTGATGTAATGTATTATGAAATATCTTAAATTGAATACAACTATTGATTATACAAATGAAAACTTTTATAAAATAACATTGCACTAAAGTTTTCTATACCTTTAAGTAATAAACACTCGTTGAAGATGTTTTAATTTAAATGCACCAAGAGGTGTGGTGGTCACGAAGTTCTGCAGCCAACGCCGCGCGGGACTCGAAACTACGATTTAATACCACATATACATACCGATTTAATAACACTTAAGATCCCTTACCTTTTTTTATCTCAGGACAACTTAGCTTATGTATTTTATATTTAATTCCTTTTAAAATCTGTGCAAATTAGTTCTAACAGGTTTAAAACCCGATTGCAATCGAGTCGAATATTCGTGAAATTCATTATAAAATTGTTTAATTTAATTTAAAAATTATAAAGAGACTCTGAATTTGATAAACTGTCCTAGTTCCTCATTTTTTCCTAATATTTTTGCAGTCACAATAATTGTCATGTACCGTAACTAATAACCGGGTTTTGAATTTGGATTTTTTATACATTTTATATTAGAACGATTTACCAAAAAAAAATTACGATTTATCTTTAATGTAGTGAAATGATTTTTATTTTTACTACAAAATGGCAGGTGTACTTAAATTAAAACAGTTTCAACGAGTGTTTAACACTCTAACGAGCTACCTCATAATTTTCATTTATTTACACCGTAAGTACATTATGTCCAACCTTTACATTAACCGGCCAATATTCTTTAAGAAAAGCAGTTTAACTATTCCAAAAAATATTATCCACTCAGATTTTAACGGTAGATGGTAAAAAATACATGTTTCCGTTAATCTCGGCAGCGGTAGCACAACTTTGCCATCAAGTATTTTAATTATCTTAATCTGCCAAAACTCTGGGGTTCTCTGGCGACTTAGAAATTTTAATGGTCCAAGTTATGAAAAAGATACAAACAACAGCGCAAAACCGGCAAGAGAAATAGACTGAAAAGATTAAGTAGAGGATTATGAATGAAACAATTAACGTAGAAGAGCTTGCAACACGATTTCGAAACAAAAGACAATGTTGCTTTTTTTCTTTTAAAAAACTTATATAATGGCCAGTGTCTCCCACGAGTCAAATGCAGAGACAAATCTAATGATACCTCATTTGTTAAAATCAATCAAGCCGATAGTTTTTATTTAGCAAATTTTTTATTATAATATATTATTTTATTTTTTTATCTTTAGACAGATTTATTTTTGGTGTCTTAGGGCTAATTTTCCGAAAGCCTGATAATTTTATCTGAGGAATTGACAGTTCTTCCATACAAAAACTGTCACACGTCAATTTTATTCCACGAATAAAAATTATCTGTCGATTGAAAAATCAGCCCGTAGTAAAAGTTACTCTCTATTAATAAACTCTTCACTGACATAGGTCTAATTAGTAGAGGACATTCAAAGAACATTGCTCTGCGCCCATACATTGTTCGCCCTGGAACCAAGAGCATCGAAAAATTATGTGTTGTATGGTCGATCATTATTAAACTCCTATAAGATCTTATTTGTATAGCGGACTAGCTGCACAATAGATATATTTCAAAAAGTGTCAGATTTTGAGGTTATAATCGAACCATAACTACTAATATTAGGTATAGTTTTTCATAGCTCCGAGTAATTTTTAAGAAACTAAAAAACAATAACATAATACAGCTATTTTTGGTACCTACCTAGATAATTAGGTATATATGCAGCTTTTTTCTAAAGCCTAAGTGTATGTAATTGCAATGTTTATATGCATAGACTCTAATTAACATAGGTACCTGTATTCTTAACATTGGTTTTGGAATGAGATAAAATTTTTGTGTGAATAATAATGCTGTCTCCTTAGATGATAATGGTGATGTCGCGCGGTAGATAGATGGCGTTAGTGTGCATTGATAAATGGCTGAGCTCTTTTGAGTGAATGTTCTAGTGATTCAGATTCAAAAACATGCAACAATTATTCATTAAAAATTCGATCGATCGATTGCAATCGATTGGGTATAATCTAATCCTAATCCTAATCTTTTTCGATACGACTTTAGCAATGGTGGCGGCGATTAATGTTATTAGTCGCGTAAAATACTTTAAAATGATAATTTTGGCATGCAGCTAGTCCATGTTACAAAAGTATTTGCAACTAATATAATAAAATAGACAATTCATTATCGTGTATGTCCGATATTTCTTGTGGACAGGGCGATTCAGGACAATGTCCTTTGAACGAAGCCCAAGCAAAGTTTTAAAGGCATGGCCAATGTCTTTTAAATCTTTAAAATATCTGTGTAACCGAGCTATATCAGTGTACTATCGTAGACGAATTCTTATAATCAGTTGAGGTTGAGCTAGTATTCAAGAGCCTGGCTTATCCATCACAAACATACAAATATACGTCACCAAAATATCGGGTCGAAGCCTATCAAGGAAAACCCCAACTACGACAAAACTGCCAACTAATTATGGATGTACGAATATAGATAACCAATATATTTTCAGAAAGTATTCCTTTAGGATCTTTCATTAGATATCAAACACGATATTATATTAATCTATTTTTTTCGTTTTTTTTTGTTAGTTTTTACTTCCGCTTTCAGCTATGTTGAATTTTATGTGACGTCATATAGCCTATGGCTTGCCTGGTCTAGACCTGGTACGAGGTGGTTTGGAAAAGGACTTCCTGGAAGGACTTGGGAAAGCAGGTTGGGCCAGAAAGCGGTTTCTAGATGACCTGGACGTGTACCGCCAGGGCTGGCTCGAGGTGGCGCGAGAAAAGAGTTCCTAGAAGTACTTGGGGGAGGTCTTTGCCCAGCAGTGGGACAGGCAGGCCAAACAAAAAAATACCGTCTAGAAAACTTTTAGGTAGGTATCTAAATCGCTGTCAACTCACACCTCGCTCCATACGAATATTTCTTTTATAGGTCACATTAATTTAAGAGACAAGTACAATCGTCAATTCTCAACGAAAATGTCGCAAAGTGGGCAAAGTTTTGAACCTCTATTAATTATAAAGGACTTGCGAACGAAATCACCTTAATCTTAATTAGAAGAAGGTTCAAAATATAATAGTAGAAAGATAAGGTATTTTAGACAATGAAATATTGGACATTTTATGTTTAGTTTTGAATTATGAAGATAGATTTTCTAATTGTTGTATAACTTCTGTTAACTAAGTCATTAAGAAATTATGGATTATAAAAAAAGAAAACCTATTCAAATAAAATAAAAGATTGAAAATAAATAATAATATAACAGTATTAAACATTTATTTATATTTAACGACACCGGGGCAAATAAACCACGATCGGGTTTCATCCGTTGCCGCCATTAATTACGCCAAATTACGCCATGTCTGATAATAAATAAAAACAATTACATTCACGTGGAGTTGAAAGCGTAATAAACGTCAGTAAAACCGAAAATTTTCGGTTATTTAAAAAGTACAAAAACCGATAACCAATGTATTCTGCGAAACTCAATCAATGGTGCTGACATACGTTTCTGTAATATTTACGCTATAATACTTCAAGTGGACTTTGCCACAGTGTTGTGCAGTTATTTACCATTAGTTTGGGATTAATGATTTTTAAAAACCTACTATCCTACTAATATTATAAACGCGAAAGTTTGTATGGATGGATGGATGGATGGATGGATGGATGGATGGATGGATGGGTGGATGGATGGATGTTTGTCTCTGACTCTTTCACGCAAAAACTACTAAACGGATTTGGATGAAATTTGGTACCCAGATGGTTTATAACCAGGATTAACATATAGGATACTTTTTATCCCGATATCCCCACGGGATCGAAATTTATGCGGGTGAAACCCGCGAACCCATCGAAATTCTAATGTATAAGCTATATTACTGTAAAGTTTCATCAAAATCCGTTCAGTAGTTTTCGCGTGAAAGAGTATCAAACACTTTCACGTTTATAATATTAGTAGGATAGGATAATATCACGCCAGTACTCCCCACCAACTTTTCATCCGATATGTGTAATTTCCCATGTAAGTGGGCATAACCTTATTGCCATCAAACGGGCAAAACTCCAGACTCCGGGCACCTACTGAGGAAATTCAGATGGAAATGGCCTGACTAAAGAATTGAACCCAGAACCTCATGCTCAGCAGTAGCACAACAGGCTATTTTCCTAAAAAAATCTAATTAGTCCGTCAGTTAGATTATCAAAAAAATATTGAACCCGTATTTTTTCTTTTGTCAATTATATAAAAAATTATGAAGATATCGCCCGTTAAAGTTCCGCGTGACGTCACTTGCTTGTGACACTTTTGCAAGCAAGTGACGTCACGACCCCCTCTCCCAAATTTTGACGCGTTTTATCTCTGTCATTTTTTGTTTTATTGACAAAAGAAAAAATACGTGTCCATTATTTTTCAATAATATAACTGACGAACTAAATATAATATTTTTTTTACTGAGGCAACTACCCTATTACCTAGGCAACGAGATAGTTATATAGGCAGTAAGTATATGTTATATGTAGTGGCAATGCTGCCAGCATTCTGGGCACTTTTCCCGCTGACAGTGCTGCGGGCGAATTTTTAATGCCCTGTGATTATTTTCCCGTGTTTTGTTTTATATACAGTAATGTACATATTATTATTTTAAGGGCTGATTGTTCCATCGCTAAATAACTTTTATTCGAGGTATAAAATTGACATTTGACAGCTTTTGTATGAAATAACTGTCAACATTTCAAAATTATTCTTCGAATAAAGTTATCAGGTGATTGAAAAAGCAGCCTTAGGACTGTTAGCTTTTATGTAAATATTATCTTCAAATGAATACATATAAATGTAGGATCTGAAGGCCAATTCTCGTAATTAAAAAAGTTCAAAATCTAGCCGCAATCTTATCGCAGCGACAATCAATGTCATTAAATTGTCAAAAATGTACGGACATTTTAGGTATTTTTGACAGATTGAGACTGAGATCAGACTGTGAACGGTCTTAAAATTACGAGAGTTGCCCCTCTATTAGTTTATTCTATGTTCATAACTATTTTGATAGTGACAGTAAAAAAAAGCGGGAAGTTTCTGAATCAATCAATCGAATTATATTCTATCCCTTTATAAAATATTTCATTTTCTGTATTGATATCTTGATAGTTATAGTATTCCCTGATTGTATTAAATAGTAACATGTTATATAAACATTTTGTGAGACGTTGAGATTTATTTCGAGTGTCACATTTACTTCGCCGTAATTTCAATAAAGTTATTTTCTATCTTACTTACTTGTAAGTTAAAAGCAGACGTAACATCTTGATGTCAGTATTTATAATATTTTTGTGTCGACTCTTTCCCATCTCTTTATTTATTTAATCTTTTCGCACACAAAAGGTACAAAGGCGGACTTCATAACTCTTTAAATTACAGCAGAACTACTCAACGTCAGGCATTAAGACAACAGAACAAGTCATGTACAGTATAAATCAATAAAAAACTCAGCAGCGCTCACAGAGAACCCTCATCAACATCTCTTTATGTTGCTGACTGACGAACACACAAAGCTCTTTTCCCGACTGTCAACGAAACACGGGCGTTTGTACGTGTCGTGCGTTTTTCAATTTAGTGTTAGAATTTGTTTTTTCGGTTTTTGTTCTAGAAAGTTTGGGTCCGTCGACGGGCACGAATGGAATTGTTTCATTTTGAGGTCAGTAGGTAAACGTTGTGGAGAAGCTGTTTTTCTCGTCACGTTTAGTCAAGATGTAACAAGATATTACGCTGGTGTTGGCCGAGGGTGAAGGCAGATGTGTTTCCACTCTCATATTTCGTTAGACATGTTTAAATTTCTAAGTAATAGCGAGCTTATTGCCATTATTCAACTGGTCACATGAGAAGTAGTAAATAGGACTGATGCAAAGTACTTATTGATACCTATAGTTACTTGCAATGTCAAGTCGATTGCCCGGGGACCATGTTATAAACTTATAAAAGCAAAAGATTCGCTGCCGCATAGAACTAGTAACTTAACTGTGGAAAGTTGTTGTACACACTTCGCTGCCGTAATGGGCGTAATGCATGGCGTAATGTAAAGATGAAACAAGTGTTCCAAAGAGTCATAAACTCAATAGCATCGTTCACCAAACATTTTCATCATCATTGTCATCTGCCTACAGCAGTCCACTGCTGGAAATAGGCCTCTCCAATTGCACACGATTCACCTCAATTTTCTGAAACTCTCATCTCAGCTGCTACCTGCAAAGAGAGCTGAATGCCAAACATTTTGCCACATTGTATATTGTAAATGTAAATAAAAATTGTTTCATTAATTTTTGTGAATTCTCGGACGCGACCAGAAAACTGTATGGCAATTTTATATGTCCGCTGCATCCATTTACGTTTTTATTATTAATTTAGCGGACACTTGTGAGTCTGACTGAGGATTTAAAGGTACTAGAGTATCTCGATTCAATCGGTTTTGGTAGAGACTATGAAATCGGGTCACTTTTTTGGTCCGTAACGATGTTTGTATGTAGTTTTCTAGGAACCCTAGTGAGTTAAGTAATTTGACTAAAACAAAACAGTTGAAACAAAATAACTTTTATATCAAAAATACTTTGGAATGTTGTAGAACTTGGGGAAAGTTGAAACTAAGCTAACTCAGTCCGTATGTGTCCTCCTTACCGTATCCGGTCTTTCCTTTCCTTAGATCTGTAGCGATATCTACAACGCCACATGCGAAAAACGCGTCATGCTGACGTCACGCAAATCCTGCATCTCGTAAGCAGAGTTTACTGCGCAATTAGCTTACATACAAACTTTCCAATATCAGTCGTTGGGCAATTGCCAGCCAGACACAACACCCGTTTGGTCGGAGGATCCTCCCTTTTCTATAGAGTATGAGTGAACTTTACACCCTGTTCCTCATATCTCTATAGATCTCTGGTAACTAGCAAAACCACATTTGAGTCTTGAACACCCGGTCACACCGTATACAGAAGAGCTATGTTAGTAATAGAAGTAGCACTTCTAATTTACGAACGGATCCCTGCTTGAAACCGTTTTCTTCCGTTGCTCGCCATAGTTATTTATTATTTATTTATAGTTAATTATAACAGCACAGGTTCAACTACATTAATTAACATAGAATTATAAAGATTAAAATAAAATAAGCATTCAAATAACATACAATACAAAAATTAAATTCAAATTCAAAGATATACAATTCGTGGATAAAAATTATTAATAATTATTTGCGTAAATGGTGCATACAAAGCATCGTCATCTGCCTAGCCTTTTCCAAACTATGTTGGGGTCGGCTTCCAGTCTAACCGGATGCTTATAGTTATATGCATCCGGTATATTACATGGAGCGACTGATTACCTGACCTCCACAACCCGGTTATTCGACGGCACGGTTGGCGCAGTGGTTGAGCGATTGACTGCTGCGCTGCGTGTCGCGGGTTCGATTCCCGCACGGAACAAATATTTGGATGACCTACAAGTAGTTGTTCCGGGTCTGGCTGTTTGTGTATGTGAGTTTAAATGTTTGTAAACGCACCCACGATACAGGAGAAATTCCTAGTGTGGGGCAACGTTATTAAAAAAAAAAAAAAAAGTTATTTGGTAATACGATACCCCTTGGTAAAACTGGTTGTCAGACTTTCGAGGTTCTAAAGAATGTCGAAGATCCACGAATGACAGCCGGGATAAACGGCTTAAAGTGCTTTCCGAGTCACGGGGTCTTGGTATGTAAAGATGGTCACCAACCACAGACCAACCGCGGCAAGTGTAGCTTAACCTGATTGATCAACCCGTGTGGCTGGTATTACTTAGTCATAAGCCCTTCAAGTGAAGCAAAAAAAGTCTGGTCACCAAATTAGTTAGATCCATAATTTGCATCAGTAAAAATTTATTAATTTCGTTTTTTATTTCTGCCGGTCTATTCAGTAAAAATCTCACCGTGAAAACTCAGGTGAAGTGAGTTTGATCTGTCAATAGTGTCAATCTCTAGAATCAGGGCCTCAAGTCTGCTATTTTTTATAAATTCGTCATTCCAACACGATCCCATTGTCAATTTGCTAAAAGTTCGTAATCTGCTAAATTCTAATGGTCGATCATTGGTCGGTCAATGGTCTCGTAATAGAATTGTGTCATAATGACATTGTCGTATTGCCATTATTATAAAACCCGTTAGTAGAAATGATTTTCGAAAAACTAATACTAAATTTGAACATTTATTCATGCCAGATTTCATTAATATATATTTTTACATATTATTTATTAGTGTTTTATGCAATCTGAAGTAGTAAGAAGTTCGTAAATGGCAAAAAACATTAAATTTATGTGTAACGCGGATAAATGTGAAACTATACAACTCAATAATATTTTATCTGTATAACTGTCAAAGTCAAATGTGACAATACTGCTTACTCACGTTTATTTATTTTTATTTCTAGTGACCGGTGTTTTGTAATTTTCATTTGAGTGTTTTAATTAAATTTTTGTTTGTACCTATATTTAAATTATCTTTACTAGAGAAGCCTTCAATTATTTATTTTATACAAAATGGTGCTAATTGAGCAAATTTCGGCTTTAATAGGGTAGTTTCCTGGGTACAAAACTAATTATATATTTAGTCTCTCAGTTAGATTATCGAAAAATAATGAACCCGTATTTTTTCTTTTCTCAATCAAACAAAAAATGACAAAGATAAAGCGCGTCAAAATTTGGGAGTGGGTGGGTGGGTCGTGACGTCACGCCATGCTAAAAAGTGTAGCAAAGCGTGAAGTCATGCGGAACTTTAACGGGCGATCAACAATTATGGAATCAATGATAGACCATTCTGACAATATTGTATTAGCAGACTTGAGTCCCAGGTGGAATAACAGCTCACATCACATAAGTATTCACGGTGAAATTTTTACAAAATAACCTTGTTTTTTTTATAAACTTTCATGTTTTTTTCCAACACTAATGAAACCTTATAATATGTCAACAACATGTCACTTACACACAAAATAAAACTCACAAAACACAATTCTAGGCTTTATTTACTTCAAAAGTCCAGCAAAAAAATGCCAAAATATATTATCTGATAAACCAGCGCCGATCTTACCCTCGGGCAGACATAGAATAATATTAAATCAGACGCAGATAAGACAGTCCTTATCGTGTCGTTTGGAGGTTCTATCTGCGACAAATCCCACTTTGAGCGTTAACAAGAAACAAAGTTTTGTCGGACTTCTCAAGGAAAATGGTCTTCAATCACGTCACAGTGTCTGTGTGAGCCGAATTATGTGTGTTGCCAGTTTGTTTTTACGGATAAGCTGTGATATAGAAGATTCTTTTGTTGTATTTAATACAGAAAGGAGACGGAATAAGAAATTGAGCGGAGGTTTTGGGGAATAAATTGAATTACAGGCAAATTAAACACTTGACGAAGCGCCTAGACATATGGCTTCATCTCGCTTCCCGTGGTAAAGTGAAGAGATCTGTAAATCAGGAACTTTATTTCCAGAGTAATTAGGTACAGACTGGTGATTCGCCGTTGATCCTCAAATGTTATCCAACTACAAATCATGGTCATTACATTCAATTATCCAAAATTCTTACTGTTCAACTTAGTACTCCTGATGGCAATAATTATAGGTTTATTTATTTATATGGGTAATACTTTATTGTGCACCAGAAAATACATAACCAAAACAATACCATTATTAGTACAAAACATACAATGGGCAGCCTTATTGCTTTCTGCGATCTCTTCCAGGCAACCAGGCAGACAGCAGGCAGGTTTATCTTTGTTTTTCGTTAAGATGGTACAGACGCCAGCACATGAAGCTACTACAATCTGTCAAATTGATTTAATAGATTTTCAACTTTACGAGTATCTCTAAAGCATTAAGGTTCAAGGTTGATTGGGAAAATTTGACAGTTTTGGGTAGCTTGAGCTGCTGGCGTCTGTACGTTATAGGTAATACCCGATTTAAACACCTCACTAACTACTGCAATAATCAATTACGAATTTGAAGGTACAAGCTGTAGATAGAAATTATCATTATATTTTTGAAAGAAAAATATTTTATTCTGCAAAAACAAAACGCACATTACAAATAAAAAAATATAATAATTAAAAAAAAAAGACAAGAGATACATAGTCAAAAGCATCGTACTCGAGCATAAAAATAATTCATCATTTAATCGTTTGTATCAAATTTGAAACGCCAATATCCATTCTGTGATGCTAACAGCAACACTCCACATCATATTTACCTTTAACTAAACACTACTAAACAGATCACTCAATAATAGCAACTGTTTATCTCAGCATGCAAAACATTCGACATAATTACTCAGCTATCCGGTCGATTTGCAGCTCCACCGTCCAAACACGGCCAGTTCGGGAGACAGCCATGCTTTAAGTTACCGCATCTCGGAGATTGTATTACTGATAGTTTGACGTTTATGAAGTTTCGACAGTTAAGTGCCTTACTATTAACAATTTAATCACTTTATTAATGTTGAGAGCAATGGTGACTCAGTGGTTACGGCTGCGGCTTACGAGTTGTAGGTCGTAGGTTCGAACCCAGACAGGCGCTTTACTTTGTGTTTTAAATTATTATATCACCACTGCTCTCAAAACGGCGAAGGAAAACATTTTGAGGAAACCGGCATGTCTTAGAACCAAAAACTAGAAGACATGTGTCATCTACCAACTCGCACTGGGCCCGCGTGGTGGATTACATCCCACTCTCTCTCACAGAGAGGAGACCTGTGTCCCAGCAGTTGGAACGTTAGTGGTTGATTTCGTATCTAATGTATAAATGTTGATGGATAGCGAGGGAGAGGAAAGCCAAAAAAAAGATGGATGGATTGTGTGAGGAATGATTTGAAAGAAAAAGGTGTGAATGATAACGTGACGATTGACAGGGGAGTATGGAAAAAGAAAACGTATTGCGCCCAAGAAACATGAGACACAGGAAAGATGTGTCGGTTTATGACATGTGACATCTACTAACCTGCACTGGGGCCGTCTGGTGGATTACGGCCCACTCCCTCTCACAGGAATGAGCCCTGTGTCCCAGCAGTGGGAATATTATAGGCTGATTGTGACCAATAATGTAGAGTAAAGTACCTTCCACCTACTTTTCTTAAATTATTTGTATAACATTTTAATTTACCATGAAAACTCGAATACTGATTTCAGCAACTTTCTACACTATCTCCTGAACTAAAAGTAACAGCATAACATAGATTTATGTGTTTGCCATCCAGTTTCTGTAATATTGCGAATGAGTATAAGAAATAGGTCAGTTTGTTTGTGTATTTGTACCGTTATTACGCTTTTTCTTGTTAACTGCGGATGGTTGTTGCGCTGATAGTTCGGAAGGGAAGGGCAGAAGTCGTAGTTATCGTTGGGGAATTTATGTTGATTAAGCTATTATTGGACTGCCTCGTTGGTCAGTTGGTGGCAAGTGCTTAGCACGAGGTCGTGGGCTCGATTTCCAGGTCAGGGAAAGTGATAATGAGTTTATCCTATCAGGAATTTTTCTGAATTGGTGTCTGGTTGATGGCAAAAGGCTCGACTCCTATTACGTGAGGATTAAACATAGCTGGTGAAATGTGTGTACTGCAGGTACATAATTTTATCTCCTTAATATCTTCGATATGACACTCAAATTTTCAAATTCTATTTTTTTCTCTTTAAAAATACTTTATTACCATTAAAATGTTTTAACTTATTTTTGTTTTTCATTATAATAATAACGAATTAACTATTTCTTTTTATTGGCTAACCAATCTAGACATTCTTTGGTCAGGTTATTTCAGCTTATCAGTAATTAACCATCACTGTACGTCGGTTAATACTTGTCAAGTACAAAAACACGAAAGTGTGCGGACAGTCAAATTGCACAGCCTGTTTACTCGGCCCTCAGTAAACAACTTCACTTAATGAAGATTCGACAATGTAGGACTTTTGGTTTGGTACAAGTTGCAACAGTTAAGCGGATTAGAACGTTTGGTTCTGTTTATTTAAGAGATGAGTAGCGTCAGTTATTTTTTATCGCTGATAATATCATTTGTTGTAATGCTGACTCTGTTAATAAATAAAACAAGAGGATTACGGACCAATCTGAGCGTAAAAACAACAACCCGTTATCCCGCTAATTTCTAGGCAGCGCCACACATTGGTAAGCCCGTATTTTTTTTGTAGCCCTTATGTCTTCTAGTTGCTAAAATGTATGGAATGGAAATGTTTTCCGCCGCTTTTCGTGTCTTCTGCGTGACCGCGTTGGTCTTCTCAGCTACATAACGGATTTCGATGCGGTTTTCACCTTCATTTAGAGAATTTATTCTGGAAGGTATAAACCTTCCGGAATAAATCGTCGATTACTGTTCAACTTGGTTACATCTACATCTGCCTAGCCTTTTCCCAATTATGTTGGGGTCGGCTTCCAGTCTAACCGGATGAATACCAGTATTTTACATGCAGCGCCTGCCTATCTGACCTCCAAAACCCAGTTACTGGAAAATACGATACTCCTTGGTAAGGTTGTCAGACTTTCGGGTTCCTGATTACCCGTAACGACTGTCTTAGATCCACAAATGACAGCCGGGATCAACGGCTTAACATGCTTTCCGAGGCATGGAGGGGTCTCAGTATGCAAAGATGGTCACCTATCCACCGACCAAACGCGGCAAGCGTAGCTTAACCTGATCGATTGATTTGTGCGGCTGTTATTATGTAGCCACGGGCCGTTACTATATAGCAACTTGGATATAGTACAGAAGTCTCGATGTTTTGACAGGTCGCCACATCAGTACATGGTATACTATATATATAGGTGTATATATAGGTAGTGTATATATATAGGTGCTTCGCATAGCGATTTTATAAGGATATACTCGCTAAGGATTTAGCGGGTAAAAAAATCGCTCTTTATTCAAATCCCAGGGCAGCACATCAAATTTTTATGGTACGTTTTTATTTATCAACTGTTTAGGCTTTACGGCAGAAAAATACCATTCTACGTGCAAAATGCGTCAATTTTTAAATCGACACAGAAATGAGATTATTCACTCATTCTATAGAAATTACTGATTTCCGATAAAGCGTTGTTCAAAGTCAATTTACTTTACATTGTTTCGATAACAGGGATTTTTGATTCGATTTTTTTTTTCGTGCTTAGTACTCGTAATACACATTTGTTTTGAGGTTTTTCTGGCAGAGTGTAAAGTTCAGTCATCATTCATAGAAAAGGGAAGGTCCTCCGACCAGGCGGGTGTTGTGTCTAGTGAATCCGAAACATACATCCTGACAAACAGACAAACGGACCAAAAATCTGAAACCTATATTTTCAGGATCAGGGGCTGCAGTCTCGACATTCATAGCGATCGCTTTACGACCGAATTCGGTCGCAAAGTCCTGTCACACCATACATTACATCTGTCAATCCGGGTCTTTGCGACCGAATTCGGCCGTAAAGCGATCGCTATGAATGTCGAGACTGCAGCCCTGCACCCTAATTGCGTAACACACTATTAATCTCAATCTGAATCATTTTAAAGGATATTGCTAATCCATTGCTTCATATGTTCGAAAAATGTGACTGCTCAACAACGTAAATAACGCAATGAATGCTGTTGAACTGTGAAAATGAAACCCATTGCTATTGATAGTTTGTTACACACTTACCCCGCAGACTTCTTCCCACACCTCGTAGCAATTACTTTAAAAAACAATATTCAATGTACAGTTTTGACTTTTTTTTTTTTTGCGGATGGGAAATCATCAAATGACCATCCCGCTCTGGGTGAAGCGGAAGGGAGTGTCAGACTCTTACTGACTAAGACCCACCCGTGTTCCTTCCTTAGCCCTTTATGTTCCAGGGCAGCGGTAACCCTTTCGGACCATCCCGCTATCTACAGTTTTGACTTCGTTACTGTTTTATTACCTACTAGCTAACCGGCAAATAAGACCTGGCATGCGTTGCAATGCCTTCTTATTTTTTTTTATTGAAACCTTGTCCTGCTCACACAAAAACTTACCAACTTACTAACGAACGCCAATTGATTTTTATAAATAAAAAGAAGATAATGTAAGAATAGATTTTATAAAGTCTGTGTAGCTACCTACCTAATAGGGGTTGTCTAATGTTTATCATCCTGTATAGGCTCTAATTAGAAAAAGTACTAAAGCAGCACTTGTAAATGAGAGGGTTGAAAAAATGAATTTGAAAAGGTAAATGAATTCAAATTATTTAGGCCATATTCTCCAGTTAATTTAAGTACTAATTAAAATAAACAGGACTTATTTGTGTAGTTACAGTAGGCAAAAAAGGGACGCCTCATTTAGTAAGTCTTGGATTCTAATTAATTATTTACTTTTCATTTTATTCAACGAAATGGAATTTCACCGTAAATTGGTATCTGTTTTTCTTTTTGTGCTGAAAATTCTGGACTGGAAAATGTAGCAAGAATTTGATTCACATTTTCAGAGAGTTACGAAATGCCCATAATTGAGATAGTATTCATCAAAATTTAGGTATCTCAATTTTTCAGCACCTTTAGAAATGTTCTAATTTCATATTGATTACATTTTTAATATAAAAAAAAAACTTTTATAAATATATAAAAAAATAGTGGCCAATCGACGTCAGGAACAGGGTGCAAGCTGTCGGTGATCAAAGCTCTAGAGAGAGGGACTTCCTCACTATGCATGCCGTGTCCAGGGGTATTGTTTTTTGAATCAAGCCCTTGAGAGTCCACGTCCCACATGTCGACAACTTCGTGTGCTAAGTCAAGATACTTGATTATCATTGCTAACAAAGATCAAAACACAAAATCCCTCTCAATCTTTTATACATCTGCAACAAATTTTCGCTAGCCAACAATAAAAAAATTCATCCCGAAAAAAATAAACGTGGAGATTTTCAGCAGTCGCCATAAAAAAGCAATTAATTTGAATAAATATAGGGAACACAAAAATACAGTTCCTTTAATGGGACATTTGAAATTCTGTCCCTGTTTTATCTAAGGGCACCATCGTAATGGCTGCTTAATATCCTAGGGTAGTTGACACCTACTGGTTTCTCCTCTTATCATTTTTGTTGAATACCATTTGAATATCAAACACTACTGCGCGGTTAACTGCCATATATTTTTCTTGTTACAGTCTCGTTGAATTTTTGTGGCTTATCTTTTTTGGAAACTTTTTGGTGTGTAAAACTGTGAAAACCATAATTTTTATATAGTGTGTGTGTCTTTTCAAATTCAGTTTTAATGTCGGTGAAAGTGGGAAAGAATGCAGGAAAACATCGCATTGGTTTAAAATAATATAGTGACGTGTAGCTAATGTTGGTTTATAAATTAAGATCCCTACAAATCAACAATCTATCAAGCATCTAACATTAGTATACCTTTGTAAGTCATTTCTAAGACTTTATGTAAATATTTTACCAATTAAATACTGAATAAAATATTATAATCTCCTTTATTTGAATGTAAACATATAAATTAAGGAGATAATTAACACTAAATTCCTATTATACGCCGACGATCTTAAGGTATAAAGAACAACAAAGGGTCATGGCCGTCCGGCTGGTCCGAGGATACCGCACGGTCTCCGCTGAGGCGGCGAGCCTCCTTGCCGGATTGCCGCCATGGGATCTGGAGGCCAAAGTCCTCGCCCACATATGGGAGTGGCGAGAGGAGGCAAAACGCCGGGGCGTTACTCTGCTGCCGCGAGAAATCACGGCACAGCGGACAGAGCTCCGGCGGGATCTCATAGTGGCATGGAGAGTGCGATTGTCGCAACACAGTGCTGGGCACGCCACAATTGCGGCGATAAGTCCCCTCTTTGAGGAGTAACTAGAGAGGCGCCACTGCGCCCTCACCTTCCGCCTAACACAGGTCCTCACCGAACACGGTTGTTTCGGGAGGTTCCTGTTCAGGATAAAGCGGGAAGAAACGCCAGGGTGTCACCACTGTGTGGATCCCCCGGAGGACACGGTGGAGCATACGGTGGAGGCCTGCCCGGCTTGGGCGGGGCACCGCCTTGTCATCGTGGCGGCGATCGGCGGCGGCGATCTCTCGCGTCCGGCCCTGGTCCAGGCCTTGGTACGGAGCGAGAGTGCATGGCAGACCGTCACCTCCTTCTGCAAAGCAGTAATGCTCGCGAAGGAGGAGGCGGAGCGCGTAAGGGAGAGGCAATCTCTGCGCTCTCACGCCCCTAGCCGCCGCAGGAGACGCCCTGGACGGGAGTCAACAGCCGACTTCCGGCCACCGTAGGCGCGGGCTTGCGGGCGGCGAGCAATGGGCAGCTCGCCGCCCGGTAAGGACCAGGCCCGGGTCGACGGCGCGTTATGTTCCACGCGCGCCTCAAGGAGATGTCAGCACGAACTGATGGGGTCCGCTAGGGCCGATGCCTGCCAGGGCTGCGGGTTGTTCGAAAGAGATACCGTGGCCCCTAGCCCAGGCAACTGAAGGAACACGGGTGGGTTTTAGTCAGTAAAAGTCTGACACGCCCTTCCGCTCAGCCCAGAGCGGGAGAGGTCATTAAATGACTGCCTTATGTTACAACAAGACTAGGATAGACTGTCCGACTACTGTCGTAGAAATAAGTTGCAGCTTAGTTTACCTAAATACTGACTGAGACTTGCATATTAGCAAAATAGTTAATAAAGCGTATCAAATTTATAGATTTGTTATGCGCTCGACATTAGATTTTAAGACGCCCACTTCATATATTTGCCTATATAAGTGTCTCGTACGCTCGCAGCTGGAGTATGCCGTGTCCATCTGGGTATTATATTCTTTATAGTATGGACACATACTATAAAAAATACATCGAGGCGATAGAGAGTGTTCAACAGAAATTCCTACGTGCTATGCATTTCAGGTGCTTTGGATATTATTTACCATATCAGGATTTACTTAAAAAGTACAAACTCACAACACTTGAAAGTAGACGCAAATACTTGAAGGCCATGAATCTTTATAACATTGTTAGAAATAGATTTGACAGCATTCAGTTAACCAACATGTTATGCTATGTTGTCCCTAGAACAGTGTACAAGCGAAGGGTGCGCGCTGGTAGACTATTTTCCATGCGTACCTGCCATTCTAACACTGGCTTGCGCTCACCTGTTCGCAGAACGATAGATGCCTACAACATGACTTTTGAACATATTGACATTTTCGCATGTTCTCCCAGAAAATTTAAATGGCTCATTCAAGGGGCTTTCTTGATTGATGTGTAAAGGTAGACAGATAAGCATGATAGTTAAGTAAGTTTAGTTTTTATTATTATTTTTTATTATTTTACCCTAGCGTTTAATTAATTAATTGTTTAACATATTCCACTGTTAATATGAGAACAGTGTTGTGGGCTACGATATTGTTAAAATATTATGTGTATTTATTTTTTTATACTATATGTTGTAGCTGCTTGCTGTTCCTCTTGAATAAAATAAATAAAATAAATAAATAAAATAAATAAAATAAATAAAATAAATAAAATAAATAAAATAAATAAAATAAATAAAATAAATAAAATAAATCATAATATTTTATTCAGTATTAAATTGTGGATAAAGAAGTTACACTTAGTTATTTCTAAGACTTTATGTAAATATTTTACCAATTTAATACTGAATAAAATATTATTAATACTTTATTATCAATATGACAGGAATCATCATTCAGTATCCTCTCCTTATCCCAATATATTCATGGTCGACGCAACATGTCTTTTTCTTCCATACTTCTCTATTAGACGTCATCTCGACATGACTGTCGAGATGAAAGGGGGTGACCCCCCTTTCTAACCATATCATCATTCACACATTCCATCCATCGTTTCTTTGGTCTTCCCCTGCTCTTATAGCCATCGACATTCATACTTAAAACTTTCCTCACGACATTTGCCTCATTCTTCCGTAA
The DNA here is from genome assembly GCA_947507525.1 of Apamea epomidion. Taxonomy (NCBI): domain Eukaryota; kingdom Metazoa; phylum Arthropoda; class Insecta; order Lepidoptera; family Noctuidae; genus Apamea; species Apamea epomidion. The sequence continues at coordinate 1,786,871 of OX382226.1, forward strand.
CACATTTCTATACCATAACAACCGATTTCCACACAACTTTTTAGCTACCGGTGCCACTTTCAGACTTCCCCTTATGTAGTCATTTCTTATACTATCCATTCGTCAATATGTCACAAATATTGACTGAAAAAGACAGTAGGTGGGTACCTAACTTTAATTTATCCGTTTCAAAGTTGTCGTCTCTTTAATTTGACAATTCAAAGTTCCTATTACAAAACAAGCAAAACAGTTACAGACACTTTCCTAATTTGAAACAGCTTAATAATAATTAAAAACGAAACAAAAAAAAAAATCAAAAATAGAAAACTAACTGAAACAGAAAAAGATAAAAAGAGTCCTTTGTTGTCCACTCTGTCATAATTTGAGTGAAAACTCCTAATTTACAATAACGTCGAGGAATTAATTTTAACTTTTCGTTTTTTTGCTTTCATTCAAATGATTCTAGTATTTTCGCGAACATTTTCACTTTTTGGTGGGCAAAAAAGTTTTATGTGAATCCATTGGGATTTGCGATATGACGTTTAATATTCAGCGATCATAGAGCAAAGAAAAGTGGAGATAGCTCTTGCTTCTTATCTTATTTAGATACTAGCGCTTACTCTCGCTGTCTCGAAGAATTTTGCACACAAACATCAACGACCCATTGGAGAATATTTCATCAAAATCAGTTAAGCCGCGAAAAAGTAATAAATATGTACACTTTCCCGTTTCTAAATTCTAATATTGTGGCTTCGACTTATTATTCATCTTTTAACAGAATTTTTTTTAGTAGGACGATAATGAAGGGACTTATTTCTTTTTCACCAAACTCAAATTTAACAAAGTTGTAGAAAATTATATCCTCATAATTTTTTGAATAAAAGGGTGTCTGAGCAAACCTCAACTTCCTTCCATAGAGAGAGAATAAAATTAAAATATGTTAAACAAAATCTAATTTCATTTACAAATAAATGACGTCCTGAACTTTGTGATCATTGACTAAGAATATAATTATCTCGCCATTTCTGCGGTTTTATGGAAGTTATTTAGATTGAAAACTTTGTTTCACACTCTTGGGTGTCGTGGAAGGCGATTAAGGAATCGTAGCATAATCAGCCTATAATGTTCCCACTGCTGGGACACAGGCTTCCTCTCTGTGGGCCGTAATAAACAATATAAACAATATTTATTCGTTCAAGATTTAAACCTATTTACATACCATTTTGTACCTTAAATTAGACTGTAACTTAGTGGCAAGATACTAGACATGTGCAACTGGGCTTAAACTAGGACTCCTGTGCTATAAGCACCAGTTACCTACTTCCGTCACCACCGTGATCGAGCTGCCATTACAAATGTGGTGCGGAGCAAATGTAAGTACTGCAATATTAATATATATTAAGTATGTAATTCATTTATTAATTACTATCGTGCGTGAGTGTGCGTGACTGTATGAACATATGTGTGTTTGTCTGTGTGTGAGTGTGGTGTGTTTGTGTATGCATATATGTATGTGTTTGTGTGTGTGAATGGGCCTGACGGCTTTATTTTATTTTATTATTTTTAGTATATTTTCAGTATCTACATAATTTTGAGAGAGAAGGAAGTTATTTGTGGTAAGTTTTAGTTTTTTTATCGGTAATTTATGTAACTGTATATTTTTACTTATTTTATTATAATACCCATGTAGCACGGTTGTGACCTGAAAAATACTGTTTTACACGGTTTCAGGTCAAAAACCAGGTCCTTCCTACGTTTGTTTTGTAACCTTTCCGGGTCGAACGTTGAGCCTTTATGGCTTAAAAGCAGAACCCTCCTGATATAAAGTTGTCAAACCGTTAGAACCATACAATCCTTATATAGCTGCTCTGTTCGATACTGGAAGTTTTTTTTTTATGTATTACTTTGAGAACTGCTCGCTGAGCTCTTTCTAGGTTTAAGATATGAGTTTTGTGTGTACCCCCCCAGACAGAGATACAGTATTCCAGTACTAACTGGCACAGGGATAGGTAGATTGTTTTCAACAGGTTCGAGTCACACATCCTTCGTAACTTCTTAAAAACTATTATTAACTTTCTAACCCTAGCACTTAGTGTTACGTGGTGGTGGAAGTTTAACTGGTCATCCACTTGTATTCCGAGATATTTTATACAGTTTGTTTTTTCAATGGGGAGACATCTGCATTCACTGATATTGTTTTGATTACAGGTGTGTGCTCGGAGTTCAACCAATTCATTAACAGATAGCGGAGCCTTCTTTATCGAGAACATGAGGTATTTTGTTTTTTCTACGTTAAGGGTAAGTAGGTTAAGGTGTTCAAGAACCGTTCTTAGCCCGGCGTTTGTAAGATCGGCAACCTCTGACCATGTGTTACCATGGAAGAGGATTGCCGTATCGTCTGCATAAGTTATTATTTGACCATTTTGTAGATTTAAATTACATATCTCATTAATATAGATAAGAAACAAACTAGGACCAAGCACACTCCCCTGCGGTATACCAAAATCTACATTTGCTATAGTTACTTATGTACTTGTCAATTTTAACTATCTGAGTTCTATTAGTTACATAGTCCGTAAATAATTTAAGAGGGGTTCCTCGAATCCCTATATTCTCCATCTTCTCCACCAGCCTGGGGACAGAGACGGTGTCAAAAGCTTTTGCTAGGTCTAGAAAGACTCCTATGCATTTAGTTTTGCTGTCTAGTTTACCTGCAATATGATCTATTAGTTTTATTACCGCGTCCTCTGTAGATTTCCCTGATACGAAGCCGTATTAGTTTGGAGAGATTAATTTATTTTTATTTAGAAAGTTTGTTAGCCTGGTATTCATAAGTTTTTCTAATATTTTAGAAAGTACTGAGAGCACCAAAATTAGCCTGAAGTTACCGACACCGGCCCTGTCACCAGACTTATAGATTGGATGGACTACAGAGAGTTTAAATAGTGTGGCGAATGTTCCCGAGTTAAAGCTTAAGTTGGCAATATGAACAAGAACGGGGACCAGAACATCTCTATCTAATTTAATTATCTTGACAGGTATATTGTCCCAACCTCTAGCGCAGTCTTCTCTTAGGTTTATTATAATTTGCTCAACTTCCTGTTCATCAGTTTCAAGCAAAACTAATGAGTTACACACCTGTGAGTCATTATTATTTATTGGGATGTCGTTAGGTGCGTTTATCTTGCTTGCTAGGGTTACACCTACTTTGACAAAATGGTTGTTTACAATGTTTACAGCCGCTTCCGGGGTTTCTTCTAATTTGAGTAAGTCTAAATTAGGTTCACGTGTTGAATTTATGTTTGCGATTTCTTTGACTAGCTTCCAGGTTTCCTTTGGGTTTTTGTATGTTTCCTTAATTCTGATTTTTCGTGAGCATCTCTAACTTTGTTCAAAATGTCGTTGCAAAAGTTACGGTATCTAAAGTAGGTACTTTTTAGGATGTTATTATTAGGGTATTTTTTATGGTGCAGATGTAGTTTGTCCCTGTGCCTTATGCATCGGAGTAGGCCCTGAGTAATCCACGGCTTAAGTACTCTTTTACGATGAGGAACTTTGGTGTAGGTTTTATTCGCTTTAATTGCGTTGTTTATTATGTCTACAAGAAATTGGACCGCAGAATTGACGCTATTTATTGTGTAAAATATATTACTGTTTGAAAGGTGGTGTCTTAGTTCGTCTGTGACTTTTACATAATTTATCCTTTCTTGAGTTTTATTTAAAACTTTACGTATAATGCGTGATTCTAGTGTGAGACATACAGGAAAGTGATCGGTGACAGATGACTTTATTATTACAATATTTGAACTACATTCGGTTTTAATGTTTATATGGTCTAAGCAGGCTTTGTCTCGGGTTGAGAGGCTATGACCCGGCAATCCACCACGAGGGCCCAGTACGGGTTGGTAGTTGTCACATGTCTTTGATTTTTTTATGCTACGCTATGCCGGTTCTTAATGGCGTTTTTCTTCACCGTTTTGAGAGTATTGGTGATGAAACAATATACACAAAGTAAAGCACCTGTCAGGGTTCGAACCTACGACCTACAACTCGTAAGTCGCGGCTGTTAGCACTGGACCACAACTGCTCCAAGGAATTAATTCAAGGGAAAAATAAGGAAATATTATGAAAATAAGGAAATATTTTGAAAATAAGGAAATATTATGAAAATAAGGAAATATTATGAAAATAAGGAAATATTATGAAAATAAGGTTAGAAAAGACGACATTTACAACAAGTCAAAAACACGAGCATTTATTCCTCTGCTCATAATTATGAAGGGAGTGACCGATGAAAATGATTTAACTCATTTTGTTAGCAGATTGATTATAGCGTCATCACCATAAAACAACCCGGAAACCTATCCATCAAAACAATAAAAAAATCATTTTCATAAAGAACAAGCATTTTTTCTGCTATGTTCCATATAAAAGCCAAGTTAAGCCGGTCGCCCCCGACGCATCTGCTCAAATCTGCGAGCAAATATTTATTATACCATCCTATTAGGGTGCGTACAATCCGGCCTGGATGGCAGACAAGGATTTGTTCTTAAGCTGATATTGCATTGTCGGGTAATATGATTATATTTTTATGCGATTGTATTGTGTTTACCGGATTTGTGACTTAGTTTTAGGATGATTTGGCTTCGCTTAATTTTTCTTTTTCTTTGAGAGTTCCTTACTTTTATTGGGTAGGTAGGTCAGACACAAATTCATCACTTCCGTAAGTAGACACTGACAGTGATTAATTTGCCAACAACCTGAGATCAGCAGTTTTCTTTTTCTTGTAAGTCAGCGCTAATCTCTAAAATTTGTTACATCATTTTCGAATCTATCGTATAAAAAACCTTAATAAGTATCTACCTTCTTAGGGCTGATTTTATAATCGACAGAAAAGGTATCATCCGTAAGTTACTGAACACTGTAACATAATGTACATACTCACAGTTATCTTCATTCATTCCTCCAGGTCAGAACAAACATTCTGTTACCGTTAGGCGCTGATCTGATTATCTATTACGCCACGTTTTATCCACAATCAGTACACAGACACAGCTCCATCTTTAAGATGACACTACGATGATTTAGTGACATCCAAGGGTTGGTAATTTCGCCCACATTTATGGATATCATTTTTCCTCTAAACACTATACTTCTAATACAAAATAACTATACATTTTATCGTATTTTATTAATAATATATTTTATTATGACAGCTTTGACAACGACGTTTAATACGTCGCCATGGCAACCTTTCTTTCAAATTCTTACCTGCCTGTATCTTTTTAGCTAATAAGATATGAATACTTATTATATTTAATTACTGGCCATCTTCATAACTCAAATTCATATTTTCTACATGATGTTATTCTACGAGCTGACATTATAGATCCACGCAATCCAAGGATCAGTTCGGGTTTCGCCTCTAAAGCGAATACAACTAAGAGCCTGATACTCCAGGGCTACCTATTTATTACCCAGCGTACCTCTCCGCTCCGGTACCTGTCGGACCCTACCTACGCCTCCGTCCTCCGTCCTCCGTGAAGGGCTCCTGTTACTATTGGGCCGCGCCTCATCCGAGGGCCGCCTCACCTGGCGGGCTGACAGCGTCTCTGTCGTGCCTCTCTCTCTTGCTGCCGAGCTGCGTCCTGCCTTGCTGCGTGGACCCTCCAACGGGTGTCCTCCGCCTGCACTCATCTATACCTGTACCTGCGCCGGCTCCTGCTGCCGTGCTGCAGCCTGCCCTGCTGCGTGGGCTCTCCTACGAGTGTCCTCCGCCTGCACTCATCTATACCTGTACCTGCGCCGGCTCCTGCTGCCGTGCTGCAGCCTGCCCTGCTGCGTGGGCCCTCCTACGAGTGTCCTCCGTGCCGCACACGCACCAGCGACCTGCCCTCATCTGTACCTGCATCTGTCGCCGGCACCTGCCTCGCTTCTACCTCCCTCCATCTGGATCTCCACCTCAGCCTCCTCAGCCCACCTATCACGCATCGTCATCCACACACACCACCTCCACAAACTACACACCTCTCTGTCCATCTCCATCTTAAAGTTATAAATATACCTTTAATTGTTTTCTACCTCCCTTTCTTTAATTTCATTTTTCCTTTATAAGTTTAGTTTCTTGTCTCTACACGACAACATAGTCACTCACTTTCTTTCATTACTATTGTTCAAAGTCAGTATCTGCCTAGCCTGTTCGGGTATCGATATTGGGGTCGGCTTCCAGCCTAACCGGATGCAGCTGAATACCAGTAGTTTACATGGAACGACTGCCTATCTGACCTCCACAACTCAGTTACTGGGTAATACAATAAATGATAAATGATTTTATTTTGTAAGTAGGTTTGTACAAACAATTTTACACGTCAATCATATTTTAAAAACTAGATGAGGTCGGAGATACCCCTTGGTAAGACTGGCCGTCAAACTTTCGGGCTTCTGACGACCCTTAACGACTGTCAAAGATCCACGAATGAACGCCTGGTCCCGGACTGGAACCCTGGACCTGGACTTTGGAAAGCACGTTAGACTGTTGAGCTTAACGTGCTTTCCGAAGCAACGACGAGTCTTGGTATGTAATGTAATGATCGATCGACCTGTGTGGCTGTTATGACTTAGTCACAAGCCCCTCATACTATCATGTCTTTTTCTATGAATTCTCTCACATCAATACGTAGTTATAGGTACCTAGCACTGAATAGATGGGCACATAATTTTCCTCAAAAGTGAAATAGAAGTAGAACAGTATGTAATAAAAATGATTTACGGACACTTCCTGCGCTTGCTATATATTACAGCTCTCCTCAATTGATCGCCTCATAATTCTTGTGGGTGCAATATTACCTGACAACCGTCGGGTACTCGTTCTCCGTTTCAAGAACTTGTTTTACTTGATACATATTTGCGCCAGTTTTTAAACAGAGAATATATAGTCTTCTTCGAAATCTGGTAATTGTTGTAAAAATTTCCACTTTATTGAAACTTAAAAACAAAAGGATAGGCCGCGGTAAACAGTATAACATATTTTTAACTGTGGAGTTTCTTGCCCATTATTCTCCAAAAGTAAACTATCTTTAGGAAACAACTAGAATCGTTTTTTTTTTATTACTTTCAAGAGTGCTTTTTGGGCACTCTTGAACGTCAAAATGTATTTCTGTTTGAAATAAATTATTGACTTTGACCTTTTTCAGTTATATTTTGATTACTTTGTCACAAATACCTTTGTGTAATAACAGACCAAATGAAATAAAACATCATGCATAAACGTAATAATAGCTAAAAGTAAAACAACCAAAACGAAATACTACAGGAGATTACTATCTAAATAGGTCGCGACCATTGAGGCGTAATAAGGAGAAAAATATTATGTAGTAAACTGTTCTTTATTTGTTTCCATACAGAATTAATAATACAAGAAAATATTAAGTTCTCAGAAATGTTTGTCTGCAGTAAATCAAAGTTAAACAAGTTAAAACTTTTGTACTAAAGTGGCCTGTTTTTGACAGTTTGTTAAGAGTACTAAGTATTACTACTACACTAACTTCTGTCCGCGACTTTGTCCGCGTGGAAATTCTAGTTCCCCCGACCCATCCCGTCGCATTGCATCGTCTGCCCGCGCTAGTACTTATTTTTCACTTAGCGTTCTTTCTTTTTTTTTTTTTTACTCGGCTCCTAAGTGTCCTAGCGTAATTTTAAATAGCCTATAGCCTTTCTTAAGAATTGGGGTATTAAATACAAAGATAATTTTTGATGATTTATGAAATTAATTTGACTAGTTCCAGAGATTAGCGCGCTCAAACACACAAACTTTTCAGCTTTATTTTTAGTATAGATTGCTACTCCATGATACAGCTTTATTAATTGTTACTCCATGATAATGGCATAGCAGTTTGATAGACTTTGTACTTCAGCGGTAGGATAGTGTCACCGTCATGGTTAGAGCTTCCGTTTCAGTTAGACGAACTGAGAGAAATGGGTTTGTTAGTGAAATAAGCAAACACAGTATCACAGGAGTATTACTTTAAATGTTGAACAATGCAAACTGTGCACACATTTAAACCAATTTAAGGCACAATAGGAAACTCTTTACCCTAAATAAACATCATAAATAACAAAGCTCCACATTGTTGCCTGCAAGGCACGGATAGCCAACAAAATGAACACAGTAGAATTCAATTAAAAACAATACAAATACTTCTAATCTAACCACCTAATTGGCCAGAACAATGCCAAAACGCAAACGATGGTCAGCAAAGCAAAGTCCAAAAACGAAAATCACACGAAACACGATCTCCCTTTGTGTACAAGCCGTTAGCTTGTCTGTTTGTCTGTACTTTTTGCAATCGATATCTCTGGAAGCGAGCAGCTGTGGCGACTGCGACACAACTTTTTGTTCATGTCCTTCAAGCTCGTGATATTTTGAAACGGATTTCTCGAGTGACGTTCTGAAATTTTGAATGCATACGGGGGCCTGTTGTTCCATTTGCCTGTCCGAACATTTGTTAAGCTATTGAGCTGGGATTTTCTGCTGCACATTTTGTGGGAGCAAATTTGATATTTCCGGAGTGAGTTGATTGATTTGGTTTTTCTGCTTTTTAACGCATCTCATTTTATTTGACAGGTGTTAAGGGTAATAAATCAGCGCTGATGTCATCAATCATACTTTGGTTTATGTCTGTTTGCAAAACCACATAATTTTTTTCTATGCTTTGTTACATTTGCCTCTTAAGTGTGAGTAATGAGATTAAAGTTAAATGTTAAATACTTTAAAAATGTATGCATATCCTACCTACAATATTATTATTTCGTTTTTTTACAAATATAATATGTAAGTAAATGAAACAATGAAGGGCTTTGAAAATTCGTGGCATACCTACAGTAATTAATATTTTAGTTTAATACCATTATTAAAATGTTTATTCTAAGCATTCAGAGTGATTATTTCACATAAACATCTATGCAATAAGATGGTACGTAAGATAAAAAAAATATGGATGTCACGTGATCAACTTTGAACGTTAATATCTCGGAAACGTGACGTTTTACGGGGTTTAGTCTAATAACGTTTTCTGTTTGCATTGATATCTGCTATCAATTTTTATAGGTTTCATGCTTGGCCACCATTCTGAAAAAATAACAAAATGGCGGACAGATGCTATATAAATATGATGCTATATGCTCCATATAAAAAAACTTAATTCTCTCAATTCATTTACATAATTATTGCTTCTAATTAAATTACAAAAAAGTAAGATCTACTTGCCCCCAGCCATCTTAACACCCCAAAGTTCCTTCACCTTACCCATAATATCATGTCGTCGTGATATTTTGAGCATAAACACTTCTAAATCCGGTGCCAACGCTGTCCTACCTTATTACATTGCCGACGCGTGAGCAGGTTGACAGGTGACCAGCCGTCGGAGACGTTGAGATCTTAGTCAGTTTGAACTGTGTTAAGAATATTAGGAAGGAACATTAATCACAGTGGACTATAATTTTAATGATGTTTGTAAAGATTTGAGTTTAGAGAATGGCGATCTTCATCTTCTTTTCTTAAACTGGCACAGAATAGTTCTAAGTGTGACTTGGACATCACAGACATCGGTGAAGGAAAACCTCGTAAGGAAACCAGGACTTATAGTTAATATTAGTCTGAAATCGACAACCAGTTTTGAGCAAGCGTGGTGATCAATACTCATGCCTTCTCCGTATGAGATGAGGCTTTTGCCCTGCAGTGGGGCAGGAATAAGATGGTATGATTATAATACATATAAAAATATCTCAAGCCGTTGTCAAAATGTTCGCCAAAGAGTCAGGAAGAAGGAGAGATCTCCCCTTCTTCCTTACTCTTTGGCGAACATTTGACTGACTGCCCGATCTGACTGACTGCCCACATTAAAAAATTACGCCTCTTACGGTGACCCTCGCAATGTATTGTAAATTAGACAAAGATATTTTTATTTATTTAATCATATTTACATAATTTAAAAAGTTAACAGTTTAAAAAAAATTGCAATGAAATGTACAAGTATATAAAAAGGAGGGGAAATAATCAGATGCCATCAAAAAAATTCGTCCGCATCGCTGTCAATAGGAAAAGTGTCCAAAAAGGCTGACAGCATTGCCACGTGTATGGCAATGCTGATTCTTAATAGAAAAAAAAAATAACTAGACATGTACACTATGCATCCCCTTTACTTGCAGATCTTTACTTGCAAATGCTAATGAAGACTTTATCATAACATAACCCATACACCTAGTTCTTTCGTTTAGGTACGGCTTAACAAGTTTCTTTTGTAACATCTTAATTTTAAAACAGCAAGGTTGTGTTAATTTTTAAAATTCTTAAGAGGAGCTTATTTATTTATATCCTAATTCTTTCTTTTACAACTTCCCAAGTTTCAGCTTCATTATTTTCTCATAGAAAAAACAGTATGATTCAAGTCATCCACCACAATATTTAGCTACATTAATTTCTGTAACAGACGGTACAATAATATCAAGAACTGATTAAATATGAATCATCTCGATTCTTATAACTACAAATACTTCTTTCCCATCATTCTCTCTGTATGAATCATAGTTAGTCTTAGAAATAAAAAACAATTAAAGCCATATGCGCAAACTGCTATATCTGTAACTTCGCTCGAGTCTATTCCTGTCTCCGTAGATGAAGCACCTGGCATTCGCGAAGTTGTTACTGTTTATTTTTGAAGCAATTTGTCAGTTGCTTAAGTGACTTGATTTAATATTTTGTAAGTGACTTGTTTTTTGGCTGTTCTTCCAGCCAGTTCTTCTTCCCTATTCATGTTTTTCTATTTTATTTAGAATGTGTGAACTAAAAAGTACTTGCTGTGGCGACTAGCGGGTTCTTGTGACATATAATACATCAAACATGATGATTTTAATCAAAATCTTTTATTTTATAAACCTACATGGGCACTTATGAAACGTCAGAAGCTAAGTACAGAATTGAGAGCAAAAAACTTTATAAATATCAATCTACAACTAGCGCCACCTCCGGTCCCCTGGGTAATGACCCAGGGGACCGGAGGTGGCGTTCTCGTGAATGACAGTAATTTAGAAATTTACGAGAAAAATCGCAGCATATTTTTTTTACTTATTATTTTTAGTCTTTCTTTTATGGATATTGACTAGGTACATTCCAACTAAGAGAAAAGTGTTGATATGGGGAAAAGAAGACATCGCAAGAACTCCGAAGAACATAGGTATTCGGAGTGAAATTCGCCGACTGCAGGCGTTATTTCAGTCATTCGAATTCCGAAGATCAGCTTTTTTTTTCATTTCAACTTCACGTTCTTTTGTAATTACAAATACTCCAAGTAAAATGACACAGTTTGTGACACAGAAGGGAATGGTCATCTCTTAGCCACGACTTTTGTGGGTCCTTACCAAGAGCATTTGTGTTACCCAGTAACTGGGTTGTGGAGGTCAGATAGGCAGTCGCTCCATATAAAATACTGGTATTAGGCTGCACCCAGTTAGGCTGGAAGTCAGACAAAAAGCCTGGAATAGGCCAGGCAAATTGAAGTCAAAGTTTCTAGGTCGGTTACTGCACGAGGTTCGTCAGAACGACTAGTCGCAGCAGCAAACAACAGCTCTCCGTTGAGTCGCAGCGACCAGAAGCAGATACAAGTGACAGGTCTGCGTCTTGTTGCAGCGACAAGACGCACAATTTCCGCTAGCACTTACAAAGTTCGCCGAAGATCATTTGCAGAGACCAGGCTCGCAAATAAAAGAAGATGGGACTATGCGGGATTTTGAAGACAACAGAGGGCAATTCCCGTAATTAAAAACGTTAAAAAAATGTAGTCGCAATCTCATCTCAGCGACAATCAATGTAAAAACTTGTCAAAAATGTAAGGAAATAAGAAGTGTTTTGACAGCTTGAGACTGAGATCAGAAGGCCAATTCTCGTAATTTAAAACGTTCATAATCTTGTCGCAGTCTTATCTCGGCGACAAATAAATGTCAAAAAAATTGTCAAAATGTAGGGAAATTAGAGGGATTTTTGACAGATTGAGACTGAGATAAGACTGTGAACGTTCTTAAAATTACGAGAATTACCCCCCAAACTGTGAACGTTCTTAAAATTACGAGAATTGCCCGTCTGGTAAACAACAGAGCCGTTACTTCGGCCAAATTAGTCGAGATTCAGCAATAATTATCATACCTACTAGTTTTCTTTATTTACGTACATTTAAATACGTAGTTTTATTAAATACTAGCTGGGCCCGAGGTTTCACCCGCGTAAGTTTCGATCCCGTGGGAATATCGGGATAAAAAGTATCCTATATGTTAATCCTGGTTGTAAACCATCTGTGTGCCAAATTTCATCTAAATTCATTTAGTAGTTTTTGCGTGAAACAGTAACAAACATCCATCCATCCATACAAACTTTCACGTTTATAATATTATAGTGGGATTCACTAAAAAGCACTTCGCACTTTCGCTCTGAAATCTACCTATTTGGTATTATTTTGCGATCTTCATGTATTATGTTATGAATAAGGAGCAGAAGATTAATGTGTCAGTGGAATCTATTTATCATAACCATAACATGGAGTAACAGGCGACGTTGATGGGTTACTTTATTTACACAGTGACAAATACATAGGTACAAATAAAAACATTTTTAACAAAATCTTAATAATATTCGGAGTTGGCGATCTTTATCCGAAACTCATTTTGTTTATATACAAATGATCACAATACACATGCAGCAGCCGGTCTATTCTGTAAAGATCTTACCGTGAAAAGTTAGGTGAAGTGAGCTTAGAGTGAGCTGTCAATAGTGTCAATCCTTAGCATTAGTTGGAATTATAGCTCACTCCACGCTCACTTCACCTAAATTTTCACGGTGAGATGGTTACAGAATCGCACTGCTGTTATGTTTTGTAGTGATAATGGTATTTTTTGTTATGTATTTTCTGGTGTATATACAATAAAGTATAGGTATATACATAAATAAATACACATTGTGCGCTTTTATAATTTTTAACGTGGCGTTGTAATCGTGGACGTCCACGTCTCATCTGCCTAGCCTTTTCCTAACTATGTTGGGGTCCGCTTCCAGTCTAACCAGATGCAGCTGACTACCAGTATTTTACAAGGAGCGACTGCCTATCTGACCTCCACGACCTTAGTTACTGAGTAATACGATACCCCTTAGTAATCAGTTGTCAGACATTCGGGCTTCTGACGACCTGTAACGACTGTCAAAGATGCATGAAAGACTCGGTATGTAAAGATGGTCATCCATCCACAGACCAACCGGGACAAGCGTAGCTTAACCTGATCGATCGACCTGTGCGGCTGTTTTTTTTCGCCACGAGCCCCTCAGACGTGGACGTCCACGTCTATAAAACTTAATGGAAATACGTGCACGTCATAACGTTACCTATCATGGTGGAGGGAAATTTAAAAGCGTCTTCATAATAATAGTACTGTTTTTATTTTTTTGTCTCGTGATTACATTTTGTTTATTTTACGAGTGTTATTCTATTGTGTTTTGTTTGTTATTTTGTTGTTGTGTTTAATTTGTTTCTGTAATTGCATTTTACCTAAGCTACTTAAGTACCTATGTATTTGTGTCACAGTTTGTAAATTGCTCTGTACAATGCCTTTTTTTTTTTTTTTTGAGGGTGGGAAATCATCGAATGACCCCTCCCGCTCTGGGTGGAGAGGAAGAGAGTGTCAGACTCTTACTGACTAAAACCCACCCGTGTTCCTTCCTTAGCTCTTTATGTTCCAGGGCAGCGGTAACCCTTTCGGACGATCCCGCTACCCCTGTACAATGCCTTGGGAGGGGTTGTTTTTTTTCTTCTACTGTGTAAATGTTATGCATGTAATCTTAAATGTATGCAGCCTATAATGTTTCCACTGCTAGGACACATGCCTCTTCTCGGTATGAGGGCACTCCCTCATACCGAGAAGAGGCATGTGTGCGTATGTGTGCGTGGTGGATTACGGCCCGTTGGCCGTAATTCCCACTGGCCGTAATCCACCACGCAGCCCAGTGCGGGTTGTTAGATGTCGCATGTCTTCGAATTTTTGTTCTAGGACATGTCGGTTTACACAAGATGTTTTCCTACACCGTTTTGAGAGCAGAGTGGTGATAAAATAATTTACACAAAGTAAAGCCTGTCGGGGTTTGAACCTACGACCTACATCTTGTAAGTCGCGGCCGGTACAACTGAGCCATCACTGCTCGTAATCCTAAATAAATAGAATATAATTATTTACATACACTTCCCGTGTTATTGTTTGTTCACGATAATAACGCCACGTTAGAAAATATCAAAGCAATTAGCTCTAATTTCCGGGTTTATTTATTGACATCTAATTAAAACTAGATATAAAAAAATTCTCAGAAAGACTTAGAACAACTACAAAACAAATGAATTATATTCCCTTATTGTTCACATGAATAATCACAGCACTTAAAATAAACTTAAAATTAATTCTGTAATTGGCGAACCGACTAGACGATTCATCTTCGACTTTCCTGGAAATCTGTGTCGTACATTCAAGATGGCGTCGTGTCCTGACAATGATCAAGTGCGAAATTATGCAGATGTGACATATTTATGTGTTTAATAAGTTGACGCCGTTTTTTGGGACCTTTAAAATGCGGGAAGCATCTGTTGTTGCTGAGTCAATTTGATGCTGGCAGTACCTACACTGCCAGGGCAGCGGGTTGTTCGAAAGAGATACCGTGGCCCCTGGCACAGGCAACTGAAGGAACACGGGTGGGTTTTAATCAGTAAAAAGTCTGACACGCCCTTCTGCTCAGCCCAAACCGGGAGAGATCATTTGATGATTTCCCACCCAAAAAACAAAAAAATAAAAATGCTGGGTAGGAACATTTTTAACCGACTTCAAAAAAGGAGGCGGTTCTCAATTCAACTGTATTTTTTTTTATGTTTGTTACCTCGGAACTCCGTTATTTATAAGCCGATTTGCAAAATTCTTTTTTTTTTTGTAAGGATATACTTTTAGATTGGTCCCATAGAAATTTCATCAAAATCGGTTCAGTAGTTTGATTTTTAAACCAAAATTACTGGTAAAAATTACAACTTAAAAGTGAAAAATAAAAACTTTTCTGCAAAAAAAAAAACAACCGACTTCCAAAAAAGACACTATAAAGTGAAAAATAACTTTAATTTCGGATGTCGGTGGCAAACAACGAAAATGTGAACCCAACGACACCGACTTCCGAAATTAAAGTTATTTTTCACTTTATAGTGTCTTTTTTGGAAGTCGGTTGTTTTTTTTTTTTGCAAAAATGTTTTTATTGTATGGTTCCAGTATCATGTTTTGTCGGGAAAATAAAATGTTTTATAACATATATTTTTGTTATCCATTGTAAATAGTATCTAATGGTATTAAACATTGTATAATTTAATAGAACACTACTATTTTATTTATACTGGATGGTAGTGTCTGTATTTCTGTATATTTTAAATATTACTAGGAGCCAAGGATATTTTTTTTTGCCAAAAAGACTGCCAAGCTGAATTGGGATTCGGTGGGCCACGTTGGCAACATGCTTAGTGATGCTGAGCAACAGTCTCCACACGGTGGGTGTCTGAGGATGGACGGCACCGCCTAGGCCGATTCAGGAAGGTGTGGCGAGATGACTTAGACGAGTGCCGCAAGGGTTGGGTCGAGGTGGCGCTAGAAAAGGATACCTGGAAAAATTTGGTCCCAGGTCTTTGTTCAGCGGTGAGCAGTGAGACAGTGTGGGCAAAGTAAAAAAAACGGGTTAAGTGCGAGTCGGATTCGCGCACCGAGGGTTCCGTACAAATTTCTAGGTATGTAAATAGTTTATCACGGGTTTTTTTTAACTCCACTTGTTCCTGAGAAAATTAAGAGTCTTGAAAGATGGACAGACAGACCGACAACGAAGTGATAAGGGTTCCGTTTTTCCTTTTGACTTACGGAAACCTAAAGAAGAATATTTTATTACATTATTATTTTGTGCCAGTTTTTTTTTTATGCCAGAAAAAGTTTAGTTACTCAAGTATTACTGACCAGTGGAAAATTGTTAACATAAGATTAATAGTTGGCGACATAATGAGCCTAACTCAATAAACGTTTTAATCTTTGTCAATTTATTTTCAGCGACGCAAAGAACGGAGCTATTTACATACAATAAGTATATATAATGCGCTTACAATTTATTTGAAGTTAGGTGTTCTTTCAAAATAAGTTTTGATTTCTGTCTGTTTCCACGATTTTTCTTTTAATGTTCACAAAATAACGTAAGTATTTCCATTTTGTTATGACGAGAGAAATCTCTACCTTTGAATAAGACCACCAGAAGTGTTAGCACGTGAGCCTTCATGGTCAGCACCCAAATTGCGTAACAATAGTTTTGAAAGATATTGCTAATCCATTGCTTCATATGTTCGAAAAATGTGTCTGCTCAACAACGTAAATAACGCAATGAATGCTGTTAAACTTTCAAAATTAAACCGACTGCTACTGACAGTGTGTTACGTAATTAGCCCGCTGTTTGTGACGTCACCATTCTCTGTCACTTCGTTTTCCTTTTTTTTTTGCTGCACTATTGGTAAACTAATGCCTATCGTCCACGACGCTACTCAAAAGTAAGCGTGTATTCCCGTTCGTCCCACTGCCGTCTGACACTTTTTAGGACGACCCATGTGCCAAATTTCATCTAAATCCTTTTAGCGGTTTTATTGTGAATGCGTGACAAATAAACAAACAAACTCACTTTCGCATTTATTGGTTAGGATAAATACCTAAGTGTTTTTTCACCATTGAACAACCAGACTCAAATTATTTAGTGGGACCAATGGGGATTTAAAATAAAATTATTGAATTGTAATTATTAATTAAATTAATGTTATTTATTAAATTCTCGTTTGTCCCACCAGTGGGACGTCGACAGTGTGTCGAACGGGAATACACAAAAGTAAGTAGTACAATCATTGAATCAACTTAGACTATCGCAGTCCACTGCTGGACATAGGCCTCTCCCAGGCTGCGCCACAACAGCCTGTCCTTCTCCTTCCGCATCCAGAAGCAGTTACAAACTCAAAATTCACCAATGAGTAGTATTTTATGTGCGGTCTGTACACGACGACGCTCACAGTAACAAACTAGTTCAAAACGCATCAGTAAACCCACGTAAGCGCGGGTACGCTTTTCCCGCGGCGATTTTATTCGCGCACTGGATTTTCAACGCTCTACCATAAGTAAAAAATCCAACGGTGTATTTTTTGACGCACCGGGATGCGCTCTGTTGGATTCTCAACGCTCGGCTCAACACCGAGAGTTGAAAGTCCAGCGCGCAATAAAATCCCGCCGCGATATTTTTACTTTCGTGCGAAGGTGGGCTAAGCCGCGTCGTATGACTTGAGTTTGCCACTACTTACTTTTGAGTAGCGCCGTGGACGATGGGCATAAACTGTTACTGTTGGCTTGCATCATCCCACTGCTGGGCAAAGGCCTCTCCTCGTGACTTCTCATGACTTCTTTCGTTTTTTTTGTCCAGCTCGTCCCGCCATCTTCTACAGGGTCTGCCGCGACGCCTTCTAGCTGTGTCAGGGCTCCACGTGGTGGTTATTTTGGCACAGCTTATTGGGCATGCGGTAGACGCGGCCAGCGCAGTGTTGTGTTGCGAATATGGTCTGTCAATTTGGCCCCTAAAATACTGCGCTCTATTGAACGTTGGCAAACCATGAGTTTTTTAAATAGGAACCGCGTATAGTTTCTTCGAAACACCCTCGACAATACAATATCATTATACCTCTTCTTAGTATCACACTACCAGTCTTAACACATTCCGAACCACAAAGAAACCACAACAAAAAGCAATAAGACTGCCTACGTATTCGTAAATAAAAGAGAATAACAAAACACTATCGGTAAATCAAAGAGTGACATTTAATCTTCCCACACAAATAGATTAGCATTCCTAACAGGTACAAAATATTTTTGTCGGGGAACAAAGGAGGGGTGTGCCAGGTGTCTTCCTACGCAAGGTGGAATAGCTGGTGTACACGGTAATGGCCCATGCTAGTCCATAGTTCTGGCAGTCAAATTCATCAAAGTACCTACCGAGAAGGGAATATTGAATTGTGATTCCAGTAGGTGGGTTTCTGAATTTCAGCAGAGAAATCCTTCTCACTATAAAGTGTCTGATAAAACTGTAAATAAACCCAGTACAGGTTGCATTTTTACACAATCACTCACTAAAAGGAATTAGAAACACGTTCATCTGAAGTTTTCTAGAAGGTTTACTGTGTATATCTAACCAGTATTGCCAACAATTATCGTTTGAATAACATTATTAAATTGTAATTAAAAAGTCATTAACGAAAATTGAGATTATAAAATTAACCTCAATTCACTTGAAAATAGAATTTCAGTTTTTTATGTATAGGTACAAAAATATCCTAATCAAATTAAGGTACTCAATTTGTAAGTGGTAAAGTGGTACTGCAACTTAGCATCCACAAGTGTGTTTTCTGATCTATTTGTTTACATTTTTATTAGATACATTTCGAACAGACTATACTTACTACATTATAAGATTTCTAATCCGGGCCATAGCGTTGATTCTACTGGCGTATCGACATTCTATATAGAATTCCAATACGGCTGAAATTACGGTAATTGCAGAAAAGATAAGATATTGAGAAGTCAAGATGCTACTTTCATTAAAAGCCCAGTTTTCATAATAAACTAAAGTTGCCCAACATTGTTTTAGCAACATGTTTTAGTGTCGCGAGAAATACATATATTGCTGGCAACATGGCGTTGTTGCGAAGCTTTTTTTAACATGAATACGGGCTTCAGTCAGTGCCTCATTATAACCTTACCTTTCGAGTCACTTTCTTGGCTAATTACACGAGGACAACTCCAAGCACCAAAAACAAAACATAATAATCATAATCATAAAGTTTATTTGTAAAACATAGGTATACAATAGATCATACATATAGAATAGTACGCTATGTTTTGTCTTAAGACATACAAATATGGTAACATGCAAAGTAACCAAACCATCTCTACCTACCCATTAAGCATAACAGGCGAGAAGCTTTCTCATTCCAACTTCCCCAAATCTCTGCTTACCATTTTAAACCCCAAACATCCGGATCAAAGCATTGTTTCCTTCCTGGCCGGTCATTATCCGGAATGCCACGTGCTGCGACATAAATAGATGAGCGTTAGTCCAACGGTTATAATGATGCGCGTGCGACGATGAGAGATGTGGCTGCACATGAGATACGTTATGGGGATAGATCTCGAGACTAATTATTATTTATTTATCGATCATCAAAAAAATTCACGAAACCAAAATAGAAAGTGACAATATTTAGATAATATTATTCAAAATTATACTGTTAATGTTGTTGGCGCGGATTTTTGCGATGATTTTTTTATATTAATTTATTTGGACGTGGTTGCGTGTTGTTAGTTAAATGAGGGTTTAATTCTTAACATATAAAAGAAATACTAGTACAGTTTGTTTGAGTTATAGTTTAGGATAAATGTGTGGGTATAAGAAGGAATACTGAAACTCTATTTTCAAGTTAATTAAATAAAGCCCGCATTCAAAGTTTATTAAATTATATTATTTGCAGCCAAATGAAATAAAACGAATTGACTATTCACAAAGACCTTTTAAATCAGGTCCTGTTGAAATGATTGCTTTGAGTTTAAATTCAATTCAAAATTATAATTATATTAAATTACCGAAATGGCTTCAGATACATTACTAAATTAAATTACACCAGTTAAAAGCATCATAAACAAAACTGTAATATTTATAGCCATACTATTAAATATTATGTAATACTAGCTGCGCCCCGCGGTTTCACCCGAATACATTTCGATCCAGTGGTAATATCGGGATAAAAAGTATTCTATATGTTAATTCTGGTTATAAACCATCTGTGTGCCAAATTTCAACCAAATCCGTTCAGTAGTTTTTGCGTGAAAGAGTAGCAAACATCCATCCATCTATCTATCCATCCATACAAACTTTCACGTTTATAATATTATATAGTAGGATAGGATACTTGATTATACATTTAGGTTTTCACCAATGCAATGAGTGTTCTATTAATCATATTTCCAAATGGATGGTTTCCGTAGGAAATACAGAAAGCATTCAAATTCCACATGACCAAGCTCGACAAAACAACAAATTGTATTCGCTTGACGTATCAAAGTGCTCTCAGAAGTCCTAAATAAAATAATGTCTAGCACTCGAAGCAATTGTTTTCACGACTAAATCCAGATTGACACAAAAGAAAATCCACCGAAAGGAATGTTCGCGTCTTTAGAAACAATCTCAGCAATGCACATCCCCTCTGCTTCGAATGCCGTAGTATTTCGGTATTAGAGACTCGCGGGGACAACTTTGGACGCTATCCAGTTGGAATCACGCGCTGGGAACGCGCAAACGCCGTTTATCGATCGCCAAAAAAAATCACGAAACAAAAATAGAAAGTGTCAATATTTAGGTAACAAAATATTTTCAAAATCGTACTGTTCTGAATTCAGAAAAAATCTGTGAAAAAAAATTATAACACTAAATGGGAAGTTTTGAAAATTATATTAGGCCAGTTTATTTTTAAGTGTAGTGCGGATTATTGGAAATGATAGTTCACTAGTTAAAAATAAATTGCGATTAAGATCGCAGACTCACAGAGTACAGTGGACAATAAAAGCTGAGTGCAAACAAACAATAAAACGGCAACTATTTTGAGAACGCAGAGCATAAAACGAGCAAACCGTTGCTCATAAACAAAATGGCCACTAACCGGCACGCGACTTCGTTTATAAATCACAATATGTTTATTTGTATTTTCATCTCGCTCTTATTGCCGATGGCGAACGAAGGTGCCGCGAATGTGTACGGTGACAGCCGAAGTTTTCCGAACGATGACGGAGGGAAACGATTGACGAGGGAATACCACCTGAGACAAGGTGCTCTAAGAGGATTGATAGTGAAGCCAAGTCGGCAGTATGATTTTCAGTTTGTGGAGATGTTTCTTGGCATACCATATGCTGCTCCTCCGACGGGGCACCTGAGGTTTATGCCACCAGGTAAGAAAATCCACTATTTAATTCACAGTTCAGAACGTTGATATCATCCAAAGATTTGTAGGCAGTTAGGACTATATTATGGCAGTTCCATTCAAAACATAACACGATAAGATCAGTTCTGGGATCAGTGCCAGGTCAAACCTGATCCAGCGATACGATTCTCATACGGGTTTATTGTTATGCAAACATGTTATAATATTTATCTAAAGTTTTGTTATGACTGTATGCACATTGAAGTTTAAGGATGTACACACTATATCCCGGCATGCACAACATTTGTGTTTATGTACTGAACTACATTAAACTCGTATTAAGAAAACTTGCTATTAAATTGGACATAATTCATCTATACTAATATTTTAAAGAGGTATACAAGTTTGTTTGTAAGTTTGTATGTGGGGGTAATCTCTGGAACTGCTAGTCGGACTTAATATATTCTTTTAGTATTTGACAGCCGAATTCTTGAGGAAGGCTATAGGCTTATTTAACATCACGCTATAACCCTTAGAAGCAGAGCAAAAAAAAAAAAGTCACCAAGAACAATAAGCGAAAATGAAGTGATATGCGATGCTCCGGGTTGGTTCGGGAAACAAGAAACTTAAACAAAAAAACAAAAGCTAGTAAGGTACCGACGGTAAATAAGAGCCGGCATAATTAAAACTTAAATATTGAAAAAAATAGGTGAATTTGAAATAAAAATCAGGAATATTATTGAACATTATTTAATTGAGATCTAAAAAAAATGCCTACATGGCTAGGTTTTAAACATTTTGTGAACAAAAATAAACTTTAAAAAATCCTTTACTAAGGACCTTAATAAAATCAGGTAGTCTATTAAGGTCCGAGGCAAAATTAAAAGAAACTAAGCTGATAAAACATAAAATAAATTGTTTTCCTCTATAACTCAACATAATTAATATTTTCAGACAAAATATTTAGCAGTTTACCGTCAATCATTTTAAAAAAACATAAATCGGTCCTTATAAAACTCAAGAAATAATTATTTTGTAACAAAAAGATGTTATTTAAGTAAAATCAACAAATTTATATTATTTTTAGATAAAAACCTCTTAACCAAACATATAGGTATAACAAAAATTAAAAAATAAATGCTTATTTTTTGCCCGGCAAATACCATGGCCCTTATTAAAATAATGAAATAGTAACAAGTACGAAAAATCTAAATAGAATTATGAGATCAATTATTATATCAATTGTCGGTGGATTCGCAGTATTATCATTAATAATTATTATTGTATTTAACTATAATCAAATGAGATCCTTAATTTTAACCTCGGTTTTGGCCTGCAAACCAAAGCTATCATTTAATTGCATTCGGGGCAAACAAAATTGATATCGTCTTTCGTTAGGCCAACACGTTGTTCGTGGTACCATTTCTGACACACTTGACATTGTCGCATATCTTGGATCCTTTCCGTATGACATGCGTAGCAGTACCACGTATCATCAGGGTTCCCTTTGTTTTTTTTATTTTCTTTGTTCTTTTTGCCTCCTTTAGGAGTTTGCTGTCTCTTTTGTTTTTTCTTTTTGTTCTCTCTTTCCATAAATAAGTCTCTAGTAACCCGCTGGCCTTTGTAGTTAATAGCTTTCCGTCTCGGTTAATTTGCTTCACCACCGCATAATTTGGAGTTGGTATTAGCTGTTGGAAAGGAGATTTCAAACTTTTATTCTGCTCTCTAAGATTCTGTAATGGTATATTATCTTCTGAGTCCTCTGATGACGTACTATCAAATCGTTGCCTAGCTACATTATGTATGTAACTGCCGTGGCTGATTCCTTTTTCTGGCGTATATTCTTGCATCAATGGAAGAACTGCATTTCGGTCTTCTGACGGAGTGGGGCTGTATAAGTTTTGGCTATCTTGCCTATTGTGATAATTCGCTAAAAGAGACATAATATTGAATTCTGGACGCCAAATCATTTTCTTGCTCCTCTGTTAAAATTGTGTTCCTACCTAATTTTTTTTCGACTTTACCTGAATTTAAATGGTTTTTCAGGGTTCTTCTCGGTATCCCGTGCTGAATAGCTGCTGCACGCTCTGATAGTAGTCCATTTTGCACGGCTGCCATTGCAGCTGCCAATTGGTTGACTGTCCAAAGTGCACGACGTTTCTTAACAGAAGGTTCCATTATTCCAGTCTGTAATAAATTATTTGTTGAAAAATATGTTTTTAAACAGGCTTTTATAAAACTCGTGCTTTGTACTGTATGCTGATCAAAATTTGCCAAAAACCATAAAACTAGTGTTATTCGCTAAGGAATTCCGTTGTCTACCTTCTGTCTCCATTATCAGATCAGATCGTTGTTACTATAATAATGTATTTTCGTTGAAAGCATGCAAAGTTTTAAATCGGGACCACATACAAACCCACACACATAGCAAGTTAAAAAGCTTGTAAAAATGTTTCAAATAGATATAACTCACAATAACATCAACGTTAATAAAAAGATACAGCTATTTATCTACATGAAAGAAAACAAAACAAAAAATAAAATATTTAGACAGGCCAATAAGGGCCGGCCCTTATTCACTTCCTTCCAGGTGGACCTTATTAGCAATGGCGTCACTTTTTACAAAACTTGATTTGAAAGTTGGCAAATATCAACAAAATAAAAGAGCTTACCTTGATTCGACAACTCTAATGTCCACTTTGCAGTAATTAGGTGTTCACTTATTGTAAAATACACTAATATCTTTCTAATAAATGTTCTTGCATCGGCATTTTTTTTTAAACTGTGACGTTGACCGTCCCCAGTGAGTTACTCGGGGCTACTGACAAAATGGCGGCGCGCACGGCAATGCGCGCGCGTGAGATAGCAATACTATTGGTCCTTTTTATGTATGCGAGAGATCCAACCTATAAAACTATTGAATGTGTGTTGTTTCTCTGGTGGACCTTAATAGCCGCTGGCCCTTATTTACCGCAGGTACCTTACTTAATAATATTTTAAATATGAAAGTAACTCTGTCGGTCTATCTACCTGTTACCTTAACAAGCCTCAATGGCTGGACAGATTCGGATGAAATTTGCCACACGAGTAAACCATGAACTGAATCAGGACTAAGTATACTTTTTTAACTCGGTAGTACCTACGTTCCAAAGGGTTAATTTCCGACCTCCACGAATTATAAATTATTAAAATTAAATTAGAAAGGCTCAGTCAGGCACTTTACTTGGTATGTTTAATTTCATTACCACTGCTCATTAAACGGTAAAGTAAAACATCATGAGGAAACCGGTATGTCCTAGAACAAAAATATTCGAAGTCATGTGACATCCGCCAACCCGCACTGGGCCCGCGTGCTGGATAATGGCCCACTCCCTCGCACAGAGAGGAGGCCTGTGTCCCAGCAGTGGGAACAATAATATTAGCTGATTATGTTAAATTAATTAAGCAAGTCTAAACACACACACTAAATTTTGTTTGCCAATTTCCTACAATCATTATTCTAACACTTTGTATGCTCATACATTTTCCATTTCCGTTCCTAGTTTAGCAGCTAACAATTTATGCCCCATAAAACCTTACTAGATTGTTCTTGTGCTTATAATTTAGAACAATGTTTGTAGAACTGTGTGGAATTGCATGCTTTGGAATGCAAAGAATCCACTGGTTATAGCTATTTTAAACATGCCAATCAGACTACGGCTTTAAAGATTATTTCGGGGAAAAATGTAATTCTAAAAATATGAACGTGGTTCTACTTTGTACGGCAAAGTTATGCTATAATACTAGTAGAACAGATAGGAAACAATCAATTGTGAAGACATATAAACGAATTTGTGCAGGTTTTATTAATAGATTCAAAACATAGATATTTCATTTACACCTAATAGAGACCCTGTGGGGGCTCGTGGCTAAGTTATTAGAGCCGCACGACTCAATCGAAGGATCATTTTTTTATGGATAAAACGTACTACAGTGTGACTGACTATTTATCAGAAAAAAGAATTGCCTGAATTGCGTTGGATTGATAGATCTGGCTTTTGGTTAAACTTAAGAGACTGTTAATATAAATGTTTGCATGAATGGTGAAATATGACCAAGCATTCGCAAAACAAATGTCTATTCTATTCTAAGATACGCTTGCCTAGGTCGATTCGTGGTTGGGTGACCATCCATTATATATCAAGACCCCTCCGTGCCTCGGAAAGCACGTTAAGCCGTTGGTCCCGACTGTCACTCGTATATCTTTGACAGCCCCTAGTCGTTACGGGGAGTCAAAAGCCCGAAAGTCTGACAACCAGTCTAACCAAGAGGTATCGGGTTACCCAGTGACTGGGTTATGGAGGTCAGAAAGGCAGTCGCTCTATGTAACATACTCGTATTTAGCTGCATTCGTTTAGACTGGAAGCCGACCCTCACATAAGCTAAAAGGAAAGGATGAAATTTGGCACACAGATGGTTGATAACCAGGATTAACACATAGGATACTTTTTATCCCGATATTCCCATGGGATTGAAACTTATGCGGTTGGAACCGTGGGGCGCAGCTAGTTATACATAAATCTTCAGTAGAGATTGTGTAGCCAAAAGACCAAAATATTAGGAACTCTGATTTTTTATTGGGGTATATAACTTACCTATTAATATTCCTTATTCGCCAGTATTAAGCGATTCTTGGCATCAGCCGATTCAATGGTCAATAAACAACTTCAAATCCTCTTTTGCTTTACCAAATATTTTATTCAACCCCCAATAAAAATTACAGACACAAAATTAAACATCGCGAAACCATCCAAAACACTTCAGAAGCAGATGCAAATTGAATCAAATAAACTTGAATTATAACTTCAATATAAAAACTGAGAAGCGAGGATCAACATAAATATTAAAAACAATGAGAATGCCACTGCATAGCGTTAGAATGCAAAATGGTGGTTATCAAGGCACTGTTTACCATACTATTGCGGGCTAAGTGATATATTGTATTGTTGCCTGCGAGTTTCCACTTTTTTACTCGGCTATATAGGAAAAAATAAAGGTAAATTTTGCTGGGATACATTTAGCATTTTGCATCATAAATAATAACAGCCGCATAGGTATATCGATGAGTTTAAGCTAAGCTAGCCACGGTTGGTCTGTGGATAGATGACCATCTTTGCATACCGAGACCCCTCCGTGCCTCTGAAACACGTTAAGCCGTTGGTCCCGGCTGCCATTCGCGGATCTTTGAATGTTGTTATGGGTAGTCAGAAGTCTGAGAGTCTGACCACCAGAGGTCTTATCAAGGGGTATTGTTCCCGTAACTGGATTGTGGAGGTCAGGTAGTCGGTCGATGTAAAATACTGGTATTCATCTGCATCTGGTTAGATTGGAAGCCGACCCCAACATAGAATTGGGAAAAGGCAAGGCAGATGATGAGCTCTTGGAATATGAGTCTTAACGTAACATCACACCTGTTATCCTGGAAGGGTTAGGCATAAGGGTACTTATAGGATACCCACATTTCCCCAGTTTCTTTTAATTCCCATGTAATAACTTATAGAAGGCGAGCCTTTTGCCAATAAGGCATAAATCTAGCCTCCGGACCGCTACCAAGAAATTCCAGGTGTTCAAACTCAATAACACATTGCCCAACCTGGGACCCGAACCCAGGAGCATATGCTTAGCAGTAGCGCTTGCGACTACTAGAACAACGAGGCTCTAGTAGTTGCAACTTGTAACGTTGAGGACTTCAATGTCTCCTTTTTTTTAGACTTT
This sequence comes from Apamea epomidion, assembly GCA_947507525.1. Classification (NCBI taxonomy): domain Eukaryota; kingdom Metazoa; phylum Arthropoda; class Insecta; order Lepidoptera; family Noctuidae; genus Apamea; species Apamea epomidion. Next base: position 1,813,693 of record OX382226.1, read on the forward strand.
TATACTACATGTATATGTCAGTCCGATTGATCTTATTCACTAGTTATACATCATTACCTTAACTTAAGATGATAATAGTTTAAACAAAAGACAAGCTCCTTCACTGTTAGGGTTTGAAAGTATTGAATTCATGATTCCGACATGCAATATAAGGCACTCTTACTGTCTGAACATATAACAGCTTTATCTCATCAATTGTTTCGATATATGACAGTGCTTCTGAGATCGCAATAAGCTCCAACGACATGATACACACATTTTCAATTACTTTAAAACATCTACTAGCGTTTTCTTGCGAGCGAACATAAAATGAAGCTCCCCTACCTGGTACATAAAGGGCTAAGGAAGGAACACGGGTGGGTTTTAGTCAGTAAGAGTCTGACGCCCCCTTCTGCTCCACCCAGAGCGGGATGACTTCCGAGATTTTGATGATTTCCCATCCTCAAAAAAAAAAAAAGCTCCCCTATCTTTCTTACTTATAGATCCATCTATGTAAATTACTACCCAATCAGTATATTTCTCAATTAATTCTTTCATTACAGCGTGTTTCAACGTATCTAATTCGTAAAAATCTTCAGCTCGATGCATGCTATCTAAACCAACCGAAGTTATATTATTCGCATCAATGTAAGTGACCCATGTTGTTAAGGTATACATCTCCAATGGAGAGGACGAGGCAACCTGAACATCTTCAATTTAATTTCACAAGTAATGTAATCTTTTTGCGTGTCCAATGACTGTTGGTAATAAACGTATTTAGTTCTTTTAACAATTAAATTGTTACATTCTTAGTCCAAGATAGGGATTTTAAACCATATTTGTAGGCTAGGAAATTTCTTCTTATATGCAATGGCGGCTCACTCTCCATTGTGTGTATCGGCGTAGACTTTATAAATCCACCTATAATTCTCTGTGAATTCGCACTGCTGTCGTAAATAAAGCCACTGTAGTCTACACGACTTCTGACTATCGCTATATATATTCTGCGTAAATGTTTGGGGTGTGTACCCTAAGAAAAGCCAGAACTTTGAGTATATTTAAGTATTTCTGTGACTTTCTGACTACCTCATTAATATGACGTCCCCTTCGTAACGATCTGTATCATAGCCCCAAATATATATAGCTATCCACTAATTGTAAGGCATGGTTGTTTATTATCAATGCAATCCTTTGTCTCCTAAATCCCCTACTAAAAATACATAATTTTGATACATACATTGTTGATTTTTGAGGTAAATGTGTAAACTTCAATGTCTTCAATGTTGCAACCTTACCTTTGTCGCTAAAGTAGGGGGTGGGGGGGGGGTAAGGTAGGTAGGTAGAGGTTTGGCCTCGGTCCAAAGTAACGATGTTATAGTAGCACCTAACGTTATGAATTATGTACAGAGCATTATTTTCGTCTTGGTCTAGAATAATACTTCAATCTCATAAGAATGACATCATCATCATTTCAGCAAAAAGACGTCCACTGCTGGACATAGGCCTCCTCCAAGCGTCTCCTCATCGACCGATTCTGTGCTTCTCGCATCCAACGGGTTTCTGCGGCCTTCACAAGGAATAAGAATAAGAATGACATGATTCAAACTAAGATATAAAAAACTGGCCAAGTACGTATCGGACACGAAGGGTTCCGTGCCACTGTACAGAATTTAACATTAAGCACATATTTTGATGAAAAGCACCTTTCTTGTATGAGGACAACCTTTAATTTTCAACTTTATTTTATTTCTATTCTTTGTTGTTCTAGCGGCTACACAGTCTGTGAAAATTTCAAGTATCTACCTATTTGGGTTCAGAGATACAGGCCAGTGATGGACAGACGGACGGACAGCGGAGCGTTAGTAATAGGGTCCTGTTGCCACCCTTAGGGTACGGAATCCTGTAAATGAGATCTATTGTATGAATATACTGATTATCTACTAGATCATTTTAAACTAATTAAATTAAGAACTTCTGTCAAATGAACTGTCGCAAAATACACAGGGTATAATGATTATGTCACACTAGCTTATTGCCGTGGCAACGACCGCTTGTATGTCGGAAAATATTCCACGGGAACGTACTACCTGGATTAAAAGTACCCTAGGTGTTTAATCTTGGTTATAAACTATCTGTGTGAATTTATTATTTTTGTGCCAATCCGGAACATATATCCAGCCAAACAGACAAACGGACAAAAATTTAACAAAAACAACTATATTTTCGTAATCAGACTCGTTTCCACACCTCGTAGCAATGACTTTTTTTCAAAAATATTCACGTACCGTGTTGACTGCGGTACTATTTTAGTAAATGTATAGATAGCATCCTTACATTTAAGTCACTCTCTTGACCTCTAAACTATCTGTAAGACAAAAGCAGTTATCACGAAAGACCAAAATGTACTGCAGTTTACCGAGAAAATCCGCTGGTGTATAAGCAAAACACTTTATCGGGGCTTTAAAGATTCCCAGGATTCGATATTTTCTTCCTAGTGAAATAAAAATATTGGCATTTTATCTTATAAGGTGGAAAGTTAGTTGTTTCACAAATGATCTTAAAGTTTAGTGTTGTGTGCACAATTTCTGGTCAACCAATTGAAAATTCAAATTTTCTTACATTTTTTTACAATTTGCAGGTCATTGTCAGGTTGTATGTTGAACAAAATATGATTCGCTACGGTCGCGAATCATATTTGTATTATTATTAATTACAAGTATGTATTTACAAAATTGTAATCAATTAAAATATCAATCGATAGGATTACTGAACTGGTTGTATTGATGATTTTAATCATCATAATTCTGTAAATACACATCCGTATTTGGGTCACAGAAATTCAATATGTGTACAAAATTTCAACTTCATCGGTTCATTAAATTTGTACACGAGTGATCCTATAAGGGTTCTCATTTTTCATTCGGACTTACGGAACCCTAAAAAGTCAGTACGTCAGGTACGCCAGTATTTCGCGAAATGAATACGGTGAAAGCAAAAGTGCTGGCCAAGTGATTGTCAGCACGCTGCTGAGTATGAGTTTGATTCCCAGATCGCAGTAAATATTATATTTTTTTAATTTTTTTTATAAAACGTTGCCCCACACTAGTAGTTCCTCCTGTATCGTGGGTGCGTTTACAAACATTTAAACTCACATACACAAACAGCCAGACCCGGAACAACTACTTGCAGGCCGTACAAATATTTGTTCCGTGCGGGAATCGAACCCGCGACTTGCAGCGCAGCAGTCAATCGCTTAACCACTGCGCCAACCGTGCCGTGAACTTGGTTTTAATTCAATTTGGTTTGCCCATCAGGAATTTCTTTGTAGCAGGTCTGATTCTGTATAGTTATGAGCTCGTCCATGATAATATACTCGCCCCCCATACCTAAAGCATAATAATCAGCCTATTCTCATTGCTGAGACACAGGCCTTCCTGACAGAACTAAACTAATATTTTTCTGTCCTTTTCTTAACGAAATAGAAAGGAAAAGATGCACTGAACTAAAATTTAGTTTAGTTTGTGAACAAGGGCATCGGCGCCAATGTGTTATAAAGAAAATTTAAAGCATCTCATTAAGGAAAGGGATACATGCGACATACATGTCACATGATGTTGCTACATGGGGGAGATACTTGCGCGTGGGCATGCGATTTGGCAGCGTCGCGTCGTAGCGCTCCCTTTTTTCATAGGAACGATTAAAATTAGGTAAATGACCGTAGTGAACTCTGCGATGAAAGGATTGGCAATTGAGCACGCGCTAAAATTAATAATTTAATTTTCTTATTTGTTTTGATAGATTATGATATTATATTTTATTTTATTTGTGGAATGCCGATAATTCGTGTTTAAAACAATAGCTTAGTCTGCACTATCTAAGACGATAGGTAGGTACTTACACGATTTTCTTCAAGAATTTAGTTTTGGGAAATGACAATTTATAACGATTATGTAACAGTTACTGTATGTACCTCCTATTTCGAGTTAGCGCGAGTTTTCAATTTCGTCCTGTGTCTAAATCGAAACTGACATCCAAACTCCTTGTTACAGTCAGCGCCCCTCCCTGGCCGGGAGTCAAGATGGCGACCCGGTTCGCCCCCGTCTGCCCTCAGTCGCTGCCTCCCATCAAGAAGGGCAACCCTCCATCATCAGGCCGCCAGCACTACATGAACCAGCTGAAGGCGTTCCTGACCAATGAATCCGAAGACTGCCTGTATTTGAACATTTACGTTCCTTATAGAGGTAAGTCAAACAATACTATATATTCTCACCGCTCTGGTTTTATTCATTCTTCTTACTTTGTCCAGGCGGTATTTTTAGGGTTCCGTACCTCAGAAGGAAAAACTGAACCCTTATAAGATCACTTCGTTGTCCGTCTGTCTGTCCGTCCGTCCGTCAAGACCCTTTTTCTCAGGAACGAGTGGAGTTATCAAGTTGAAATTAATATCAAATACTCAAGGCTGCAATCCCTTGAAGCAGTGAAAAAATCAAAGTTCTAAGTAAACGAAATCAAAAGGTACAGGCGTTTATGTTCTGTTATATATATTTATATTATTATATTTTGACACTCGCAAGGGAATCAAAACCTATAGGGTACTTCCCGTTGACCGAGACTCATGAAATTAGGCAAGAAGCAATCTCTTGTAGTACAAGTAAAGGAAAAAATCCGAAAACCGTAAATTTGTAGTTACATACCTACAAAAATGTATGGAACCCTCGGTGCGTGAGTCCGACTCGCACTTGACCAGTTTTTTTTATGGAATGCGCTCCCTCTGAATATCAGGATGGCAACCAGTCGGTTATCATTCAAACGACCACGTCACGGCACGTGAACATATCCGTAAGAAATTCGTAGAATCATCCCAGCGCTGATTTGCTGGATTCTTATGCTCTACCTATTTCTCTTGACATAGTTTATTCTGTTCATATGTATGTATCTATCTATTAGTATTTATTCTTTTTCGAGTAATTTGTCCTTTATATTGCACCTGTCATGTTTTGTCTCTACACCATTAAATTTTGATCGTTTTAATCCTTAAAAGGGGTCATTGTACCCCTCATAATGAACAACTTTTACTACGGGACCAACCCTGAAATCGTGAAAAAAAAATCAGTTGATCCATAGATTTATTTTCGAATAACTTTTTTCATGATTTCAGGGTTGGTCCCGTAGTAAAAGTGGCTCATAATGATGAGTACAATGACCCTTTTAAGGATTAAAACGATCAAAATTTAACGTTGTCTATCACCATGCTTAATGTTAAGTTACCCTTTATTTTTGGTCTTGCATGTTTACATTGTCTACATTTCAGTTGCATTAATAATGATAGTAAAAATGGGGAGACTCCTAAGACAAGCAAGCCCTTGCTTAAAAGCTGATCTCCAAATATGTAACTAAATGCCCATCGTAATTTAAGTAAGCATTTTTATATATTCATCACCCTAAACATAAACTTTAAACATACACACATGAACATGCATTTAATTAATCGTTGCCCCGCTTTTAAATTCAACTAAGTCGGAATTTGTGAAGCGATCCTACTTATTTCGGTTCGTATGAGTATGGCATCCGGTTTACTCCGAAATTCATCACAAAGAGAGAAATCTCTGGTTTAACGTTTGACAGACATATTACCTACAGGTGTTTGGTTCATAATGCATCCTCTTCAGTTCACAAAGAGAAATGACTACACTGTAGCCAGTCGTGTGACAATGGAACTAAATGCGATTGTCACAACTAAACCGCTTTCAAGAGCTATCAGTGTGACATTGCTGTGGAATATTGACACTGTCAGCTCTTGAACGCGGTTTAGATGGTGCTGATCGTGTTCAGTTTTATTGTTGTAATTGGCACTTATGCTCGGTCCCTAGAAACGTCCCTAGAAACAAAAACGAATCGTTTTGCTTAGGTACCAATGGTAGCAGTTTTTATTGGCAAACTGGGCATATTAGTAGATTCGAAAGCGAAATTTACCTGTGTTAGCTACTTCCATATGGGACTACTGCTGAGAACTATAGCTTTACTACTAAGCAAAGCTATATTTCTTTGCTTCATTATTGATAAAGGTACAAGAGACTTGTCGTCAAATAATTGTAGGAATCGGCCATTACTCTTCTTTCAAAACTTTTTACCTCAACAAAATTAGTCCTACCTATCTTTACTTCATCTTAAATCAGGAATCTATACTAAACTAAGACAAATTGAAAGGCGTAGACATAGTTGATCAAACAGCTCCTGTAAATCAACGCACGTTGTAATAAACACCGCTGAATGAAAAGAAATATTTAGAATATCCATCCATTTCATAAGAATTGATCTCCTTCGAGAAATCTAACGGTCCCTCTTTAATATTTCCTTTGATCCAAGAAAAATATACAGATATTTTGTAATTTAGAGGAATATCAATATAAGTAAGTAACGACTGTTTACTTTTAAAGATGGCGGCGAAATCACGTTCTGTTTTGGATTGTTTTTTTAATTTTATAATGTTTCTTTTAAAAGTGTTTTTGTGTTCGGTTTTTAAAAAGGAAAAAAAACTAAAAGCGCCACTTCATAAATATTTTGTTGCTCAATTAACATGCCTGGTCTAAGGCACCTGTCCACCGCCGGTAATTACCTACTAGAGCTAGCTACTGAAAACGAGTTGGCGAGCAACGAGCTTAGTGCACGACGGCGTCGAGCGATTACTCGTTAGTATGCATATTTTATGTACGAAGCGTCTCTCTGCGAGTGTTCTGCCCGTCAAGCGAGCGTCGCTGAGCGAGTACTCACTTTGGTAGTTCTTCTCACTGCAACAAACGAGTACCTAGTTGCCGGCGAGTCAGCGATCTTTTTTACTCACAACCCGCAAGAGTTATCCTGAGACTTCGATCGGATGAAGCACGCGGTACTGAGGCGTTTGAGTGATTATTTTGTGTAAATAACTGAACGGGCATAAAACCTTTTACTTTTATCATGACTACAAAGTTAATATTTTCATTGACAGCAATGCGGGCGTATTTTTTATGGCCATAATGTTGTAGCGTAGGTAATAAAATAACATAATTAATAGAACATGGAAGTTCAACTGTGGTGGGTAGAACATTTCTTTTATGTAAATGATAAAGCGTCGACCATTAATCATAAAAATAGAAAAATGTTGGATTAAGACGCGAACTTCTAGTCAGCACCCCGAAATTAATCAACAAATTATAAATACACAAGTCAATTAACGTCACTTTAGTTAAAATGAAATCTTGTAAACAGATGTGACACAGAACAGTTACAAACAAAAGGACCATAATAATAGTTGTTCGGGTAAAAATAATGTACTATGGAGGGTCTTGTGGCCAAGTAATAACAGCCGCACGGGTCGATCGATCAGGTTAAGCTACGCTTACCGCGGTTCGTCCATGGATGGGTGACCATATTCACATACCAAGAGACACGTTAAGCTGTTGGTCCCGGTTGCCATTTGTGGAATTTTGACAGTCGTTACGGGTCGTCAGTAGCCCGAAAACCTGACAACCAGTCTTACCAAGAGGTATCGTACTACCCAGTAACTGGGTTGTGGAGGTCAGATAGGCAGTCGCTCCATGTAAAATACTGGTATTCAGCTGCATCCAGTTAGACTAGAAGCCGACCAACATAGTTGGGAAAAGGCTAGGCAGATGCTGATGGAAAAATGATGTAGGTACATACTAAAACTAATAAAGTGCATGCAATTTACGATTACTACGCGCTGAAAGTTCAGGTTCTTTAAAGGTCAACTTTGCTTGAAAGAGTGAAGTTGTTGCACCTCTATAGTAAGTTGGTGTAACAGAGAAGCTTCTCAAAAAACTTAATTCGGACTATTCCAAACGTTTTCCGTCCAGCCGTCCTTTATACGCTTACCAACGAACAGCATTTCATATTTATTTATATAAGTAAATAATGTTATTGTTATTTCATATATTATAATTAATCTACTGTTATAAAATTTCTCGGAATGGAAACCATTATTCTTTTCCAAGTACAGACGCCAGCCGGTCAAGCTACCCGAAACTGTCAAATTTTCCCAACCAACCTTTTTTAACCTTAATGCTTTAGGTATAAAGTTGAAAATCTATTATAGAAATTTGACAAGATTGTAGTAGCTTGATGTGCTGGCGTACTTAAAAAATACGGTTCAGTATAGTTTGAAAAACGTATCAAATAGACTATTTGTAACACAACTGTCGCATTCGAAAGCGATGTTTTCTCATCTTGATTATTTTGGTTTTCCGTACATTTCTATTCTGTGGTTCGAGTGATACAAAACGGCGCCAAACTGACGTCACAGGGTCGCCCAGATACGACTAATAATAAAAATACTAGCATCAATGTTGTGTACAATAAATTGTATGACAAACTTTCATGTTGGTTTAGCTGAAAAATATTGAATGAAATCGCTTAAACTACGATTTTTTTTTTTTTTTTTGGTGGATGGGAAATCATCAAATGACTCCTCCCGCTCTGGGTGGAGCAGAAGGGAGTGTCAGACTCTTACTGACTAAAACCCACCCGTGTTCCTTCCTTAGCCCTTTATGTACCAGGGCAGCGGTAACCCTTTCGGACGATCCCGCTACCCCGGCAGGCTTCGGCCCTGTCGGGCCCCGTCATCTATGCTGACATCTCTTTGAGGCGCACGTGGAACACTTACGCGCCGTCCGGCACGGGCCTGGTCCTGATCGGACGGAGAGCTACCCATTGCTCTCCGCCCGCAGGCCCGCGCCTACGGTGGCCGGGAGTCGTCACGCGGCTCCCGACGCCCGGAGCGTCTCCCTCGGCGGCTGAGGCGTGAGGATCTCTCCCTCGCCCATCCCGCCACCTCCTTCGCTAGCATGACTGCTTCGCAGAAGGAGGTGACCGCCTCCCACTCCCTCTCGCCCCGGACCATGGCTTGCACCAGGGCCGGACGCGAGAGGTCGCCGCCGCTGCCGATCGCCTCTACGAGGACACGGCGGTGCTCTACCCAAGCGGGGCAGACCTCCACCGTATGCTCCACCGTGTCCTCTGGGCGATCCTCGCAGTGGTGACACCCGAGCGTCTCCTCCCGCCTGATGATGTGCAGGAACCTCCCGAAACATCCGTGTCCGGAGAGGACCTGCGTCAGGCGGTAGGTGAGAGCGCCGTGACGCCTCTCTAGCCACTCCTCAAAGAGGGGTCTTATCGCCGCTATCGTGGCGTGCCCTGCGCTGGGTTGCGATAGTCGCGCCTTCCATTCCACCATGAGACCGCGCCGGAGGTCCGTCCGCTCCGCAGCGATTTGCCGCGGGTGCAGAGTTTCCCCCCGACGTAGTGCCTCCGCGCGCCAGTCATACAGGCGCGCGAGGACTATCGCCTCCAGATCCCATGGTGGCAGTCCGGCAAGGAGGCTTGCTGCCTCGCCCGAGATCGTGCGGTACCCCCTTATAAGCCTTACGGCAACCACCTTTTGGGGCGCGTTCAGATAGTGTGCGGCTCGAAGCCGCAGTGAACGCGCCCACACCGGGGCCCCGTAAAGGGCCATGGACCGCACGACCCCTGCGTAAAGCCTCCGGCAGGAGGCGTTTGGCCCCCTCAGGTTGGGCAGGAGCCGCTTTAGGGCGGCTTCGGTCCGTTCCAGTTTGGGGGCCAAACGTCGGAAATGCTCGACGAAGGTCCACCGGCTGTCGAGGACGAGACCCAGGTATCTCATCGTTGTCTCGACGCCGATGTGAACCCCTCCTATCATCAGTTGGGATCCCGAAGGTGGCCCGTACCGAGGCCCATGAAAGGACATGGCCTCGGACTTGTGCAATGCCACCTCGAGACCCAACTGCCGGATCCTTTCCACGACTATCGCAACCCCGCGTGTCATCGCGTCGGCCGCCGCCTGATGCGACCTCTCCTGCGCCAGGACCAGCGTGTCGTCAGCGTAGCAAACTACGCTGACGCCATCAGGGAGGTCGGCCCGCAGCACCCAGTCGTAACCGATGTCCCACAGGAGCGGCCCCAGAACCGATCCCTGTGGGACACCGCACGACATCTCTCGCCAGTTCCAGTTCCCGTCGCGACCGGGGTAGATGACGGCTCTGTCCGTCAAATACGCCCCGACTATTCGACGGAGGTAAGTCGGCACCCGGTGATACCGGAGTGCCTCCCCTATGCAGCTCCAGGGCAGGGTGTTGAACGCGTTGGCGATGTCGAGTGACACCGCCACGACCACCCCACCCCGGGACACCGCGTCCCCCGTCGTGAGGGCTCTCACGCGCATGATGGCGTCCACCGTCGAGCGCCCCTTGCGGAAGCCAAACTGGCACTCCGCAAGGTCCGGCCCCGTCCTCACCAGGTGCCCGACGAGGCGGCCCGCAATCACTCTCTCAAAGAGCTTGCCGACCTCGTCGAGCAGCACTATGGGCCGGTATGCGGACGGAGAGTCCGCAGGGCGCCCTGGCTTCTGAATGAGGACCAGCTTCCCCGTCTTCCAACGGAGTGGAAACTGGCCTCTCTCCATGCATGCGCTTAAGAGCGCCTCCAGTCGAGGCCCGAGAGCCCTCGAGGCCAGGACCCAGGCTTTACCCGGCAAGCCGTCGGGTCCCGGGGCGGTATTTTTGGCCTTCAGCCTGCCTACCGCCGCTCTCAGATCTACCCCGGTCACTTCAGGGGTGTCGTCGTCGTCGTCCGTGTGGTCCGCTTCGGGCACCGCAAGCGGCGGAGCCATAGGCGGGGGAGTATGCTCCCCCCGTGAAGGGAACAGAGCGCTCACCACTTCCTCCACCAGCTGGGGTCGGAGACTCTGCGTCAGCCGGGGGGCCCAGGTGCGGAGTTTATTCCGCACCATTCTGTAAGGGCGCCCCCATGGATCTCGGTTCAGAGTCTCCAACATCTCCTCGCGGGCCATATCTTTGGCCCGCTGGACAGCCTCTTGGAGGGCGGTCTTCGCCGCTCTGTACCCCTCGTACAGCTCCGCTTCCGTGGCTTCCGCATCCGGAGGGCGAATGCGGAGCCTGCGGTGCCTGGTGTACCGGTGTCGCGCGTCGACGCACGCCTTGCGTAGCGCCCCAACCTCCTGCGACCACCAGTACACCTGACGTCGGGCGCATCCTGGCCGGACTCGGGGCATTGCCACGCGGTTTCATAGAAGAACGTAGTCACCACGCAACGGCTGTAGTGGCAGCTGTCATGATAATGATGGCATAAAGAGTAAAAAAAAGGTTTAAATATACATAATTTTTGTATTCATCATCTGCCGAGCCTTTTCCCAACTATGTTTGGGTCAGCTTCCAGTCTTACCGGATGCAGCTGAATACCAGTGTTTTACATGGAACGACTGCCTATCTGACCTCCACAAACCAGTTACTGGGTAGTACGATACCTCTTGGTAAGAATGGATACCCTTTGTAAGACTGGTTGTCAGGCTTTCGGTCTACTGACGACCCGTTGTCACCCATCCACGAACCAACCGCTTCAAGCGTAGCTTAACCTGATCGATCGACCCGTGCGGCTGTTATTTATTTGCCACCATCCCCTTACAAAAAAAAAACTAATATTATGACGACAAAATAATATCACATCTATTCTGAATCGAATTCCTCCATCGTTTTCTGAAAATGCTTTTCTGTCAATTTGTTTTCAAAATGTTTAGTTAAAACTTACTAGGATTTATTTCTTCAAAATATGTCAATTTGTTTTCAAAATGTTTAGTTAAAACTTACTAGGATTTATTTCTTCAAAATATCAAGGATTTTTTTTATTTAATTTGAGCCTAAAGTGACAAACTTTAGGCTCAAATTAAATAAAAAAAAAATTAAAATTAATTATTATCAGGTACACTTCTACCCACCTAGAAAAGAGGTGTGATGATAATATCTATGTCGATATATTATTTATTTTTTGTACTTAAATGATTATTAATTCTAGACTTTAGACACCAAAAAACACTACAAAAATATATGCATGATATACTATACCGTCAATTTGACTACATTTAATTGAATAACAAAATTGCTCTGTGGTGAATGAAAACACCAACGTACACAACGGGCAGTGGTTTCTAAAAATATTTTTAATAGGTAATTCCTGAGAGTTAACCGCGCTTAGAATAATATTCTACCTGAGTGTGAAGCAGTGAAACTACAGCCAGGAAAATTATTTGTTAAGCAAAGGGGATTGAAGATTTTTATATGGAAAGTGGTATACACTCGGCTTTATTCAAAAGCGATTTACTCCTTTTTGTTTTAATGAAATGAATGTGTCGTGTTTCAACGTTGCATTCGTTATTTCACGAAAAAATAGAAATTGAAAGTTACCAAGTGTTAACATATTGGTGCTCGTGACTGTACCTATACTGTCGCGCCATTTTGATTTTTTTTTCAAAATGGCGGCCACACATGGCACCTATATAAATCGATAGCTGACATCAATGCAAACGGAAAATATTATGGGACTAAACCCCGTAAAGTGTCACGTTTCCAAGATATTAACGTTCAAAGTTGATCACGTGACATCCATACTTTTTGAACTTGCTTACATCATTATTTTTTCTGTTTACGTTAATGTTAGCTATCGATTTATATAGGTTGTTGCGTGGCTGCGATTTTGAAAAAAAAAACAAAATGGCAAATAGGTAGGTATGCCACGAACCTTCAAAGCCCTTTAACGCCTATGTCAACTTGCCGTCTTATCTATAGTCATTACATACAGCTGTCAAAAAAGGACTGTATTGATTTGATTATACGGTCATTTTAAATAGTTAGTAAATTTTTTCAACATTAATATCCCTGACTTAAGAATAGTATAAAACATAAATGTTCTGCAGGTGAACTATTTCTTGGTATCAGTTTTTAATGAAGCGCTTATGGCCGCCAAGCATTAATTTCAACAAAACATTGGCAGGCACTTTTGAATTTGGACGACATTTTATTTGACGACACGGTTGGCGCAGTGGCTGAGCGATCGACTGCTGCGCTGCGTGTCGTGGGTTCGATTCCCGTACGGAACAAATATTTGTATTGCCGACAGGTAGTTCCGGGTCTGGCTGTTTGTGTATGTGAGTTTAAATGTTTGTAAACGCACCCACGTTACAGGAGTAATTCCTAGTGTGGGGCAACGTTTAAAAAAAAATTGTTAAGGAGCCGGTCGGTCAGAAAAAAGATGGTAGTCAAGCTGTTGCAACTTTGTTCCAAAACCTGTGACAATACATCTTCTTCGTCCATCTTCGTATCGCCATGTACGGGTTCATAGCCAATGAACGACGATGGTTGCACAACGAAGCTCTAAAAATATCTGTCAACTATTGAACTAGAATCCCCGCGGCGCCTATTATTGGCAATAGTATACAAAGCTCGTACTATCACATAAATTGGCAGGAGCTCCACAGTTTTCACATAGTTCAGATGAATCATATGAATAATGGGATCAAATGAATAAAGAACGAAGGTTTTAAATTTTATTTTAATTTTTCTTTTATCATCATTGGCCTTTAGCAGCCCACTGTTAGGTAATCCTAATTTCCTAACTAATATAATAAATGCGAAAGTATGTTTGTTTTTTTGTTACGCTTTGACGCTAAAACTGCTGGATGAATTAGATGAAATTTGGCACATGGAAAGACCATGATCTAGAGAAGGTCATACTTAGGCTTCTATTCACCTTCGATCGCAAAACTCGTTACTCCATCTAAAGCCCGGGAGGCAGGCATTCACGGCCTCGAGTGCTGTGACTTGCGACACGACTTGCGTCAAGCGCTGTTTCCAACGGTCGCCCCGCAAGTCGCGTCTCGGTGTCTTTTGGCAGGCTCTAAACAACTTCTTTCATATTTGCTGTCTCCGCAGTCACTGTCGCTTGAGCGTATGAAAGCTTCCTATCTTATCTTACGTAAGCCGATTTGCGGTATCCACTCAAGAACACAAATTTACTCTAATGACCATGGTACTACGGCTAATAACGCCAGCTCATAGCCACTTGAACTTGTATATACTGTAGGCTGTGTCGACTACTTTGGTTCTTTATACGATCACGTTAAGGGTGAGTATGCATAACCCAACCATCCAACAGTAATAGTATCGGATAGACACTAACATCAACGATTGATCAACGATTGATAGTGTGTTACGCCATTAGGGTGATGCGCTGAATAACTGTAGGATCGCACAAGAAACATATTATGTTTGTCCTTGTTCTTACCAATGTAGCAATAAGTATTTTGAATGATTGTGTAATGAATGGATGGTACAAAACCAAAAAAAAAACTTTAAAAAATTGATTCTCTAATGCCAGTCTTCAATAACCCTAGGCGACACTTAAATGAATGGCTAAATAAAAGCGCGCTGTTGAATTTTTAACTTTTGGCGCTGAGTCGAGAGTTGAAAATCCAACAGCGCAGTTTTGTTAGTGCCTAGTGTTAGTGAAAAAGAGCATATTGGTCCGACTCCTAAAACACCGCGGAAAGTAATGGTAAATAAAATTGGCACTTACGTCTAAATTCTTAAGATTCCACGAATGAATCATCGAGGAATTCAAACGGCCTAACATGTGCTAAAAACCTATAAATTACAATAAGAATTTGTTCAAACCCAATTTGAATATGTCACCTTTGTCTTTTAGTTCTGATTTATAAATACTACAATATTCTTGCTTTGTAAGATTGTTCTCTTGTTCTTTCAATTAGACGAAATAATATGAAATATTTATATAAATGTGTTCCTCGTTATATTTTACGATCATACTAGCAATGTATTCAACATAATCTTACACATCTATCTACATTATATCTATACTATTAATAAAGCTGACGAGTTTGTTTGAACGCGCTAATTTCTTAAACTAGCGGTCGGATTTCAAAACTCTTTTTGCAATTCATAGCCCAATTCTTGAAGAGGGCTATAGGCTATTTAACATCACGATACAAACCCTTAGGAGCTGAGCAAAAGTAAAAAGTCCGCTAAGGGAAAACGAAGTAATAGGGCGGACATGTGAGGCGATGCGACGAGGTGGGTCCTTCCTCAAGAATTGGGCTATCAAATACAAAATGAATTTTTCAACAGAAGGCCAATTCTCGTAATTTAAAACGTTCAAAATCTAGTCGTAGTCAAACAAATATCATCTCGGCGACAAACAAATGTCAAAATGTAGGGAAATTAGAGGTATTTTTGGCAGATTGAGACTGATATCAGACTGTGAACGTTCATAAAATTACGATTATTGTCCCCTGGTAGCTCCAGAGAGGTAATCCAATACCAGCGCTGCGATACTTATTTTTTAAATGTCGAAGCATCATGCTGAGATATATATATTTGGCCTCGTATAGGACTTTCTGTTTAATTTTTTTTTTATATAACTTAATTTTTTATTTTTAAGTACCTGTTGCAGCATTGGCAAATGCTACATTATAATTTTATCTCGAACGACCTTCTTTTGTAACAAATCCAACCTTATTTTTAATCAGAATGGTTATTTTCTTCATATTGGTTTTTTGAATTTTGAATCAAAAAGTGTCATGACTTTTCTCTGACCGAGATTTTTCATTTGAAGTTTTTTTTGGACTCAAGACGGAAGTCTATGGTATTATTTTTTTCCGCTTGACCATGTAATAATTTGCCACGATATTAAAGGTATCGATATAACGGTTTGAACGACCGAGTTCGTTCGTTGTTCGACTGGATCAAAGGGTATGTTTGCTTTGCTATTGATTATTCAAAAGTTCTTTTCGTTTCCTAAATGTTATTCCATTCTTCTCTTTGTAATAGGCAGTGTTCCCGAAATTAAACGAACTATACAGCATTAAAAACTTGTCTCGAGGCGAGTCAGGTTTCTTCATTCAGACTTGGTATGTAATTTAACCATTCTTCATCTGTTTTGTTATAAAAGATTCTGCCTGCGTCTCGGATTATCATTTTTCGTTATTTTCTGTAGATCTGTCCGAAGACTGTAGGCGGATCTTGAATTCACCCCCGCCGCTAGCCTGGGACCAGACGACTGCAAGCTTCCTGTTGGGATTCGAATCCAACGTTGGTGGATTCTGATACCAGCCAGCGAGGAGCCTTCCGACTGCCAGCCTGGAGTCTAGGACCGGATTTGCGTATATTTAGTTTAATTTTTTGTAGTTAATATTGTCTCATTTTATTTAAAACAGTCATTTAAATTATTGCCTCGCTACCTGATTGACTTGGTGCGAAGTTACCCATTTAGGATTACCAGATATTTATTTATTGCGGGAGTTATAGGAACGTTTGCAAACGGATCGTGACCGACGCGTAATTGTGAAATTGATTATAGGGTTCTAACACCAAGGTCGTCGCGTCAGCGTTACAATTTTATTCTTTAATATATTAAGAATCGTGCTGTGTCCTTCATTAAGTTTTTGTTTACAATATTTTTTATTTTACTAAATTAAACGTGTACAAGTGAAGTTCAGTTTTTATTTCGGTACACTGTGTTTAGTTTAGATTGTGATCTTCCTGTACGAGGCGCAATAAATACTTTTTCTTTCTTTCTTCTTAATCGCTGGAACTACATACCAACAAATTTTAATTCTTTATAATATTAGTATAGATTAACCTTATGGAATACATAATAAAGATTATTCTATCTGCCTATTTAGTCGCTGTTGAAAAGTTTATAATGGAATCAGACATTTTGGGCAGATACCTAATACGAGTAACTAGGCTCATTTATTCCAAACTTCCAAAAACTAACTCTCATTTAATCTTCAGCTAAAGTCAACTCATTTATTTCAAGTAGGGAAAGGCACTTTTGAACGTCAAAATTTATAAGAAAACCAGCTTTTGCCCGGGGCTCACCTGCGTAGATGTCGGAAAATATCCTACGGGAACATACTACCGGAATTAAAAGTACCCTATGTGTTAATTCAGGGTTTAAACTATCAGTCTGCCAAATTTCATCCAAATCCGTTCAGCCGTTTTTGCGCCAATCCGGAACATACATCCAGGCAAACAGACAAGCGGACAAAAAATCTTCGTTAGGCACTATTTTATTGTATGTATAGTTTGTTACGTCAATCAATCAATCAATTAACTCCGCCTATCGCAGTCAGTGGACTGCGAGCAGCCAGCAGTGGCTGGACTGCTCTCCCCGGCTGTGCCACAACACCCTGTCCCCCCCCCCGCTCCCTATCCTGTCTGTGTGTTACGAATGGAGAAAAAAAAGTCAAGAAACTCCATAGTTACTGTTTTAAAAAATTTCCACTAGTCCCTAATGACAAGCTAAAGACTCTACTCCTAAAAATTTGCATACCCCTCAGAAAGCAGGCCTAAATGGATGGTGTGTTCATCAAAAAGTTGGATTGCCTATTTTGCGCAGAAATGAGCGAGGAGAAGTTTTAAGTACACCTAATCGTATCGCATTCGTCAAGAAATATAATCACCGTTTACTTTGAGTTTGTTTCAAGGACAGACTACTGTGGAGGAAATCTTCTGTGGTTTGCGTTAGAATTCATAATATTTGGCGGAGTTTTTATGCTTTTCTTAATGTTAATGATGTCATCGATGTTATATAACTGTTTCAGTTATCAGCTGTTAGTTCGTTTTTTTTTTTTGTTGTAATGATTATTTTGTTGGGTTATGTATTTCAGCCATATGACCATCATAAAATGATTAAATACAAGTGGGGATGATTATACAGGGTTGATTGGCTAGCTAACTCCGCAGGCGCATAAAAAAAGCATTGATAATTTTTTGTTTGTGGAGGTCATAAATCATGAATGTATTAAAAAAATATATAATATCATGTTTACATATACCCATCGTATCTGCGTAGTTTAGCTAGCCAATTTAAAATAACCCTGTATACACTGGAATCGTATACCTACTAAATAAAACAATATCACTGTCAATCGCATATTTGTAATCTAGAATAGAAAGAACGCCCAATGATATTCTTCAGCTTGTTTCTACTAGCTACTTGCTTACTTTTAGGTATGTTATGTGGCAATAAAACATCTCTTTCTTTCTTTCTTTTCTTTCTTACCCTAAATCATAACGTCCCTAAACCCTGTAGGTAATGAATTTATATTTTTTCTCAACTTCTTTTTTTTTTTTTTATAAAACGTTGTCCCACACTAGGAATTTCTCCTGTATCGTGGGTGCGTTTACAAACAATTAAACTCACATACACAAATAGCCAGACCCGGAACAACTACTTGTAGGTCATACACATATTTGTTCCGTGCGGGAATCGAACCCGCGACACACAGCGCAGCAGTCAATCGCTAAACCACAGCGCCAACGAATAAAGATCACAATGATTTATATAGACCTATCGTCTATCTAAATCATTGTGATCTTTATTCTCATCACAATAACGTTGCTGTTAGGTTGCAACTGTCAGGGGTAAAATAACTGTGAACGGACTCTAACATAATAAACGTGTCTGAAATGTCAAAAATTTTGGCACTTTTGAACGTCAAAATTTACAAAAAATGAAAGGCATTGCGAGCGATTGCGATTGTATGTCCATATTTTTGGATTCATATTGATCTTTTACTTTGTTATGTAACACATTTGGAATGCAATGAAGAATTGAGTATGTGTGTTACACAACTACCCCGATGGAGCAAGTCAACAACTAAACATGCCAATCACGGTGGTCGCACACACGTTAGCCACACTACAGTTAATAGCATTGCAACAGTTCATTACGTATGGACAAGTCTTTGATCTTGCAGTTATGACAAGCGTCATGCACTCTATTTGTTGACTACAGTATGGATTTGTTACTGACTGTTGCTTCTCTTAGTGCAAGCAGGAAATAGATCTAAAATGGAATGGAGGCCGTTTTAGGAGTAATTAGTTAGGTCAATCTATTCGAGGGGCTTGTGGCTAAGCAATAACAGTTGCACGTTTCGGATAGTCCATGGATGGGTGACCATCTTTACATACCTAGGTATGTAACCTCTTCGTGCCTCGGAAAGCACGTTAAGCCATTGGTCCCGACTGTCATTCTTGGATCTTTGACAGTCGTTACGGTAGTCAAAAGCCCGAAAGTCTGACAACCATTCTTACCAAGGGGAATCGTATTGCCCAGTCTCTGGGTTGTGGAGGTCAGATAGACAGTCGCTCCATGTAAAATACTGGTATTCAGCTGCATCAGGTTAGACTGGAAGCCGACCCCAACATAGTTGGGAAAAGGCTAGGCAAATGATGATGTTAATCAATTGATAACGTTAACGTCTACGTTAACGTTAACGATAATTGATAACGTCTGTTAGAAGAATTAACACGTAAGCGGAACTTTTATGTTTTAGTGTTCTATTTTTCTTCCTGTCCTATTTGTTATCATGCTGTAAATCAGCATCATCAGTTCAGCCGCAAGACGTCCACTGCTTGACATAGCCTCCTCCGTAAACCGCCACGATGACCGGGTTATGTGCTTCTCGAATCCAACGGATTCCTGCGGCCTTCACAACATCATCGGTCAACCTTTGGGAGGCCTTTATACGCATGCTGAATATAAAACAAAAAAAAAATGGTTAATCAAACGTTCAGTACCATAGCACATTGAGTTATAAAAAGAAAAAGAGTTTAATAAACATTCCACAAAGCCAAAATTTAGCCGAACTTTACTTTAAGTATAATATCCTAACTAATTCCCGTCGACAGATTCTATCAAGCCAAATCCATTAGCACATTCATATTCCTTTTAATCTTTGAAGAAATAAAACTCCACCTTCAATACAGCCAATTTTACGACAACTCCACCAGTTCAAAAAAACATTAGCAAAGAAAACTAATACAGGTTCCCGGAGTTAAAAATAACTTTGGCGCCATCTCGTAGATTCGTAAGAGTAAATATATGTCAATCATGCCAAATGTCGGCCGAAAATACTGAAATAGTGTGTAGACATTCGCTTACAGAGTTTTGGAAGGAATTAGGGCAATTTGTTCACTTTTCTTTACGTTTGTGGTATACAAAAGATGGGCAGAAGGCCAAGAACAATGGTCAAACTACTGCTAGTTTTTAAGTTGTTTTTGTACAATCCTTTTTGGTTAATAAGTTATTATTATTAAAAAAAAAACTCCTTATGAAGGTAATGCTGTTATACGTTATGCTGTTATATGCTGCCGATCAATTCTGTAAAAATCTCACCGTGAAAAGTTAGGTGCAGTGAGCTTAGATTGGGCGGTCAATACATAGTGTCAATCCCTACCATTTGTTGGAATGACAGCTCACTCCACCCTAACTTCACCTAATTTTTCACGGTGAGATGGTTACAGAATCGTACTGCTGTCTCTTGCCCGTTCCTCTTCATAGAGATCTACGTTTTGGAATGGGCAACTAGCTTCAACTTTCTGACTAACTGACCGACTATTTAAGTAGTTTTATTGAAGTAAGTGGTTTTATTGAAGTAAATGCATTGAATTTGAGGTTGAGTTATATCTACCTATTTTTGCCAGCACCAGGCTATTCATTGCCATGATACTCGTAAATGATAAATGATTTTATTTTTGTAAGTAGGCTTGTACAAACACTTTTACACGTCAATCATATTTTAAATCTAGATGAGGTCGGCGTTTCCTATCTGACTAGTCTGAGAAGAAAGGCCGAAACAAACTCAGAGGTCACAGTCTCTTTTAAAGTCCAGACATAATCTTGGTCAGATCATATGAAGATCATGTATATAGGTCGATGTCTGAGATGGTCTTTTGAGGAAAGAACCACATAGATTGAGAGGACTAGTCCAGTCAGTGCACGCATTTGTTGAAATCGTGCAGCTCAACTCAAAACTTAAGGAGTTCAACGATTCGACGAACAATACCAAAGAAAGGATAATTTCTGCCAGACCATGACAAAAACTAAGAGAACAAAGAGAAAAAAATATAAATAAAATGACCCACATAGTCTTCACATTCACAATAATTAAAATAATAGAATACTTTACAAAGTAAGCAAATGTCATAGTATATATAAAATTCATTAATGTCAAAGTGTATATAAAAAAAACATCAAAACCGAGAAAAAAAAAATAAAAACATTCAATATGTAAAAAATTGGAAGCAGCTCAATCCCAAGCCTTTTTGTCCTCGATATAATCCTTAACGGTATAAAAGGCTTTCTGGCACAACTTACGTTTAATGAATGAGTTGAATTTATTAAGGCTTAGATCTTGAACGGAGCTTGGAATTTTATTATAAAAGCTTATACATTGGCATCTGAACGAGCCACCTATTTTCTTTACCCTTGTTGTAGGTACAACAAATTTGTGTTTGTTCCTAGTATTTATATCATGGATATCACTTTATTTTTTAAACAATTTTATATTTTTATGGGCATATAAAAGATTTTCATAAATATATTGAGAAGGCAGTCATAACATTAATCTCTTTAAATTTATCTCTGAGCGTGTGTCTCGGACTTAATTTATAAATTGATCAAACAGCCTCGCTTCTGCAAAACAAAGATAGTCTGAATATCAGCGGCATTTCCCCACAATAGAATACCGTACGACATTACACTATGAAAATAGCTAAAGTACACTAAACGGGCTGTCTCTATATCAGTTGAATTACGATTTTTTTAACAGCTTATGCTGCGGAACTTAACTTTTTTGACCATTTATCTATATGTGGACCCCACTGAAGCTTAGCATCCAAAGTTATGCCCAAGAATACTGTGCTGTCTTCAGGATTCAATTCTTCGCCCTTTATCAACACATTGGTTTTTACCTGCCTAACGTGAGGCAGCGTAAACTTAATGCATTTGGATTTTTCTCGTTTAAAAGTAAATTATTAACATTGAACAAGTGGACTACTTTAGAGATCGCGCTATTTACATCGTCAGTAGCCTGCTGCTGACGTTTAATTGTAAACAAAAGTGAAGTGTCATCTGCAAACAACACTATATCATGATTATCCTTTATGAGGTACGGCAAGTCATTTATATAAATAAGAAACAAGAAAGGATCAAGAATTGAGCCCTGTGGGACTCCCATTGTTACTATAGACCCGGGAGATCTTTTTTCATTAACATCAACGCTCTAAATCCTCTTACTCAAGTATGAAGTAAGAAGATCCAGAGCAGTGTTCCGGATTCCGTAGTGGCGGAGTTTCCTGATTAACGTTTCGTGAAGAACGCAATCGAATGTCTTGGTCAAATCACAAAAGATGCCCAAGGCATTGCATTTATCTTCCCATGCATTATAAATATGTCCTAAAAGTTCAACACCGGAATCAGTAGCTGAACGACCCCTTGTAAAACCGAAATGTTTGCTATGCAATAATTTGTGTTTATTAAAAAATCTTTGCACTTGATCTAAAATTAATTTCTCAAAAATTTTACTAAAGGTAGGTAGTACAGAAATAGGTCTATAATTTGTAGGGTCTGATGTACTACCTGATTTAAACAAAGGTATTATTTTACTATTTTTCATAAGGTCACTGTCAATACAACTATTAAGGTTTAAAAAAATAAATAAAAATAAAACAAAAAACGAAGTTTATTTCAATTACAATGGGCATTTAGATACATGTTTTTTGGAGATCTCCTTTTAAGCAAGGGATTGCTTGTATTCGCACTTCCACTTATCATTCATTACTATGCAATTGAAATGTACACTAAGCAAACACGCAAGACTAAACATAAAAAAAAGAGTTAAATTAACATTATACAAAGGCAATGCAATAGTCGCGCGAGTACGTGTGGTGCGTGTATTATGAGTGAGTATGTTAGTGTGTAAGTGAGCGAGTGTGGGTGTGGGTGTGAGATAAGAGTTATAGTAGGTGCTACAACGTCAATAATAGACTTAGCAACTTCTACTGAATTACCCCACAGATCTGCAGTCTTTTTAACATTTAAAGTGTGAAAGGTTTTAATTAATTATATCTCTACAGGTAATTATGTTCAAAATGAAATTCTGAATCGCAACCATTAACCTTTTCCTTAAGCAAAGACTCAGCAACAGATGGTGATGAGTTTAGGGATTTAGTAGTTGAAACGGGATTATCTGAAAAGAAATTTTCAAATACGTCGGCGACTTGTGAGTCTGATTTTATTATGTTGTCATTAATAGGCAGGCTGTAGTCAATATTTCGGTTACTAGATCTTCCCGCTTCACTATTAATAATAGTCCAGGTCGTTTTAATTACATTACTGCTGTTTTTAATCTTTGAACCCAAATAACGTGACTTGGCCATATAACAAACTTTTTAAAATAATTTCTAGCGTACAAATTAAATTCATCAGTGTTAACAAAACACGTTACATTGTACAGTTCATAAAGCCGTTTCTACTTTTATGAATACCGATGGTAGCCCAATCACTCTAAGATGCGTTACTATTAACCGAGATAGTCTTGGGAATAAAGGTGGAATCGAATTGTTTACAGTATGTATTATATTAAAAAAATATCATATAGATGATTATGATCAGCATGAGTTGGCAAAACTGGTAGTTTGTTAATGAGTTTAACTTTAAAAGCCTCCAAGCGACTTGCAATTTTAGGCTTAACAGTGATATCATTTTAAGCCACTTTTTTGTTTTGGTTTTGTAGGTAATCTTTTGCCCGCAATGGTCAGGATCTAGTAAATTTATTATATAATTTATATAATTTTTTTGTGTCTTGGTATAATATCTGTATAAATATT
Source organism: Apamea epomidion (assembly GCA_947507525.1). NCBI lineage: Eukaryota > Metazoa > Arthropoda > Insecta > Lepidoptera > Noctuidae > Apamea > Apamea epomidion. Next base: position 1,837,230 of record OX382226.1, read on the forward strand.
ATCTAGGCATGTGGCACTAGTAGGTGTTCTTCTTGTGGGCTCCAAAAATCGGTTTACAAGATTGTAGGACAGAAACAGACTTATAATTTTACTACAAGAAACTGAGTTTTCTAATAAATTAACATTAAAGGCACCGCAAATTATAACGGACTTGTTTTGAGTTACAAATCCTGTGTAACACTTCATCCATTATCTTTTCAAAGGAGTCATACAATACTGAAGGGGGTCTGTACACACTTAATACAACCAAGTGCTCCAATTCTATACAGGCAATTTCAACTGTACGCTCAACAGATAGGCTCACAATATCGTTATGATCTTTAAATTTGAGCTGGTTACTTACTAAAATTAAAGAGCCACCATGTATAGCATTTATTCTGCTGAACGAACTACCAACCTGGTGATTATTAAAATTGAACAAGAACTGGTGACTTTTCAGCCAATGTTCTGTTATACAAAAAACATCAATACTATTAAAATTCATAAATAATTCTACTTCTAAATCTTTGTTTATAAATCCTTGTATATTTTGATGCACCAGGTTGATACTATTTACTGTTTCTAAACTTTTTATTGCGCTGTTTTTGCAATTTTGTACATTTGCTAGAGATTCCCTCTATTGTCTTAATTTCTAATTTAAATTATTAGCAATGTCATGAATTGTGACCAAATTATTAGCAGAATTATTTATGTCATTGCATTGCTCAAAAGAAGGAAGTTGTTTAGCCAAATTTTTGGCTGTGGTAGAAAAAAAATATGATAACGTCACAGCTATCTGTCTTTTGTCATGAATAGCCTTAGTTAGAATACTCTTTATTATGTACACTAAGTATATGGATTACAGGTATACATTCTATACATTTTACATAGGGCGACACTACTCGCCGTGGTATCGCTAAAAGTGATTTTTTAAAGACAACCTCTGGATGGTTTAAGGAGATGGAGAGACAATACTGCAGGTGCCTAGTCTGTGGTGTACTATTTACGAATGTAATGCAATACAAGTATATTTGGACATTCAGGCATTGACTCAGAGGATGGTATTTGATACATTCCATGGGATTGTACAAATGGCAACTCCTTGAAATGCATTGCTTTGTAATAAATCCACCAACTTAAATATTCAAACAATAAAAAAAAAAACTTACATTTTCCAAAAATCTTTATCCTGAAATAAAAAAAATTAAGGGACGACGGTCGAGGGACGAACGGGAATATACGATAAAATAGGATGCATGCATTTAAGAATCAAACAATAAAAAACTGTTGAAGTTACATAATATTTTACATAGGTGCGAAAAAGTCAAATCAGTCTTCATAAATATTTTGCGTAATCGCATCACCATTCTAACCTAAATTTAAACACATCATTATCTCTAAAACCATTCATGTCGCAAGTCCGCAAGTATCTCAAAATACTGGCTCACAAACATTTCCACAACAAAGTTTAGTTTCACGCGCCACTTCGAATAGTTCCAAATGTTTATTTATATCTTAGAATTTAGATAGTTAGCGACGGAAGTGACGGAATTAGACGTGGAATTGGTGCGCAGCTGACGTGGCTTATAATAGGTGTATAGGGGTAGGCCGTGACGTCACGGAATTTAAAATGGCAGCTGTTTTTATGGGTGGAGCGTGTGTGATGCGGCTGCGACAACATGACTTTAAATTTATTGGATATGTTTCGGGTGGTGAAAGTGTTCAGAAATATCAACAGCTTTTATTATGGGGCTTTTGAGTTATAAGGAACAGGTTGTAAAGTTTACTCATCATATCATACGGGTGTCGTATCTGGTGGGCAACTGCCCAACATTTGAGGTTTTTTTTTTGTTTTTTATATATGGCATCTCGTAGTTGACTTAGAGAGGTTATGACTACTTAACCGGACTATCCTGTGGTTGCCTTAAGTAAAACTTAGAGCCTTCAGCCAGGGCTTAAAACTAATTAAAAACTAAGCGACTGCACGCTAAGGGCACCCCCTGTGGGGTACGAACCTCGGCTTAGGGCGTCGCTGAGAGAGGGCAGCAAGATGGGACAGGCTGGATCAAATTTATCCAACAATTGATGTCGGGACGTTGCATACATATGCTAGTTGCGCAATAAACTCTGCTTGCGCGATGCAGGATTTTGCGTGACGTTAGAGTGATACGTGTTTTGTTTGACAGCCACAGGGCGAATAAGGAAGAAAAATATTATAGGATTTGCTGTATCACATAAAAATACAATGAAAATGCTTTTTTTAGCTATTTTACAACAGGCTGATTCAATAGTTCATTTTTAGTTCATTTTCATGAGCTGTTTCTCCTAAAAGATTGTCAACAGATTCAAAGCCAGTCTGCTATGGAATGGCTCACGTTATTATGAAAAGGTGAACTGCTTGTTGGGTGGCTCACCTTTCCTAGAAGCGTTAGGACATCACCGTCCTCGTACTCGGGGTCAGCGGAGCATCTATTTCTTGAGATTTCCTTGCATCACGCTAAAATGCTTCTCGGAGTCGTTTACAGCCCTAACCTCATTATCGATTACTTTGACGCTTATGATTCTCTTTTAGATCATTTCTGTCCCTCTTATGACCACATAGTCTTGATGTAGTACTTACAAACGTCAATCTTTCTTATCTTCGTATAACCTTAGTATTCTGCCTCTGTCTGCTGCGCATCATATTCCTAATTGCACCCCTTCTCTGTTGGACTTGATGTTTGTCTCTAACTCTAATAATTAATCTATCCACGGACAGCTCACTGCTTGTTTTTCTTACCACGACCTCATCTTTATGTCCTAAAGGATTCGCCTTCCCAAGCGTAAGCCACAATATACATATGTTCCTTCAGAACTACAAGGGCATAAGCCAGGAGGCATTGCTGCGTGATGCTGGTAGTATCGACTGGACGGGCGTCTTGAAGAGCTCATGTATCAATGATATGGTTCACACTTTTAACAGCACTTTACTCAGCTTATTAGACCGGCATGCCCCCATCCGTCGAGTCAAGGTAAAATTTGTTCCGGCTCCGGCTTACTCCTGCCATTAAGGATGCGATGGCAAGTAGGAAGCCAAAAGAAGGTTAAAACGCAGTCCTTCTGAGCGCAAGTTGAATGCGTTAAAGGTGCTGCGTAATCGCTGCAGGCGTATGTGTAGAGATGCAAAGAGACGCTACTTCCATAATTCTCTTGACAATCGTAACTCGTCTGAAGTCTGGAAGTTTCTTAAAACTGTCGTCATTGGCAAGTCTCCAGTCGTTTCCAGTAATGACATTGACGGGTGTGCTCTTAACAAACATTTCTCACATCCCCCTATCACTTTTGATCCGCACGTCAGATCAGCTACGTTAAATAAACTTTCTGGTCTGCCATTGCCGCAGTGTTCCTCTTTTGAATTAAATATAGTGAGAGAAAGTGAGGTCAACAAGTCTATTTGTGCTATCTCCTCTACCGCAGTTGGTAATGATAACATTTGTTCAAGAATGATTTCTCCTATCGTCCCTACACTACTTCTTGTCTTGAACCACATTTTTTATTTCTCCTTGTTTTCTTGTACTGTTCCTGAGGCCTGGAAGCAAGCTCATATCATCCCCTTACCCAAAATTCCTACGCTGGTGTCACCCACCAATTTCAGTCCCTTTTCTATCCTCCCATTTCTCTTTACAATTCTTGCGCATATTGTTCATCAACAACTTTCTGCCTTTCTATCTGCGAATCAGACCTCCTTAGTCCTTTTCAGTCTGGTGTTCGACCTGGTCATAGCACACTAACGGCTCTTTTGAAGGTAACTGATGACATACACAGGGCAATGGACCACAAATCTCTTACTCTACTTGTGCTTGTCGACTTTAGCAGTGCCTTTAATTCTGTCGATTTCGACATCCTTCTAGGGATCCTTAAATATTTAAATTTCTCCTCTTCCTCTATTGGTTGGTTTAACTCCTATCTTAATGGCCGCTCACAGCGGGTTCATCTTGACGAGTCGTCTTCTGATTTGTGCTCTCTTACTGCGGTAATGCCACCCTGAGGCACACCTGCGGGTGTGCCTCAGGGTGGCGTTCTCTTTCCTCTTCTCTTTTCTATTTTTATTAACACTGTCACCAGAGTTATCTCTTCTTACTTTCATCTCTATGCCGACGACTTGCAGCTTCACAATCATTTCCTAAGGGGAGATGTGGAAGCAGCTGTTTCAGTCATGAACAGTGACCTGGATTTGATTAGCGAGTGATCGCGATCTTTTGGACTGCAAATCAACCCAAGGAAATCCCAGGCCATTATTATCGGTGGCTCGATGTAGCGTTGCTCTCTCCACTCTGTCTGAATGGAGAGGATTAAATACGCACAAATGGTTAAATACCTGGAGGTGACCATGGACTGTCGTGGACTGCTCATGTTGCTCAAGTCAGTCGCAAAGTGCACTATACGTTCCAATCCTTGAAATGTCTCCAGGGCTTCTTGCCCTTGAACACCAAAATCTCTCTTGCTCAAACCCTCTTTCAGCCTATTAATGATTACGCCGATGCCTGTTATTTGGATGCCACCGAGGAGCTTTTAAATAAACTTGAGCGTTTGCAAAATATCTGTATTCGTTTTATTTTTAACCTTAAAAAGTATGATCACGTTTACAACTTTTGCAAGATACTCAAGTGGCTCCATTCGACTTCGCAGGCACTCGCGGATATTGTGTCTGTTATTCAATCTCCTTCACAATCTTAAAACACTATCCTATCTGCGGGAGCGTTTTTCCTACACCCGTCCTTCAGATGCACCTTGCAGGTCGCATCTTAAAAACCTTCTCAAGTCCCCTCCCCACTCCACTGACTTCTACTCCTACTCCTTCACAGTGCACGCAGTGCGGTGGTTGAATTCACTACCGCCTGACATTAGGGACTGCCAAACTGTTGCAGTTTTTAAAAGGAGAGTAAAAGAACACTATCTGTCCACTTCATCATAGTTGTGTATGTATTTATTATTTTGAGTATGATATAATTATTATCATTCTAGTGATATTTATTTTAGTAGTATGTATATATGTTTATTTGTATGTATGTTAGTATATTCTCGTTAGTTTTGTTTAGTTTTTTAAGTGAATTGTTTCTGATTTCATGTGTTATTTTTTTGTCTCCTTTACTATTTCACACGCTGTCTACATCTCTGTATCAATTGTCCTGTCTCGGGTGTGCTGGAAGAGATTTCTAATGAAGTAAGCATAACCTTTGTACCTATTTTTTCTGTTCTTTTTTTTCTTGTCTGTTTATATACGTGTGTACATAAATGGTAAAATAAAATAAATAGGCTGCTTTTCCACCAGAGATGTGCTATGCAGCTATGCTGTGGGGATGTGAAAACTAACCTACGAAACTGTATGACTGTTTCCACTAATGTGTTTTTATGATCTGTGGCTATGAAGATGCGCCACCGAGAGGTAGCTGTGCGTGGAAATGCGCAGCTCGAGCTATGCGATGCATTGACAGTAGAAAAGGCACATACCCATCCATCCCCGTCCCATCCTTCCATATAAAAAAACATAGCTTATTTGAACCCGTTTCCACCAGTGCTATAATATGTGGTCCAATAAATATGCATCCATAGCAACGTAGCATAGCTCTGGTAGAAAAGCAGCCTTTTCTACTGATGAAAGTGAAATGCATTTCAAAATTCTCCACAAATGACAGAGTGCGTCCAAAGCTGGATAGTCCTGCCGTTAACTTTGCTGAATCTTATCTTCACCACTTGAGGTTGTCTGACGTAAGTGGAAAAAATATGACAGCAATCCATTCTTCACTCATCTATTGACTGAACTACCTTTAAATCCATACCTATAGCAATATTATAAATGCGAAAGTATCTCTGTCTCTTTGTCTAGTCACGCCTTAACAGATTTCGATCAAAGGATAATGGTAAAACGGGTTCAGCTTATAATCAGTAATCTATCTAATTCAATTAAATCATTATTGTATCCATATTGTACAGTCACGCACATTAATATGTATACACTGGGCTTTATTCAAAAGCAGTTTACTCCTTTATTTTTTACTGAAATTTCATGTTGCTACGAAAATAGTATTTTCGAAACCATAGGTTTTTGCAATGTGCCGGTTTTCATTGTCGTTTTCGTTATGTCACGCAAAAATTGCTTCAGCGTTTCCAAGTATTTACATATTAGTGCTCGTGACTGGTACACATACAGCAGTGCGATTCTGTAACCATCTCACCGTGAAAACTTAGGTGAAGTGAGCGTGGAGTGAGCTGTCATTCCAAATAATGCTAGGGATTGACACTACTGACAACTCACATCAAGCTCCCTTCACTTGAGTTTCCACGGTGAGATTTTTACAGAATCGACCGGCAGGTGGTGATTATAAATCAATGGAATGAATTATGGACCCTGTCGGGCGCAGCAAAATTTAAAATAAGGAGGTAGGAGAGAGGCTCTTCCTCTCTCCTACCTACTTATTATATTATATTTTATTATTTATTTTTATTATATTTAAAATTTTGGTTTTCCTCTATTTCATATTCTGGCAACAAGTACCAAAGTCATCGGAGAATAGAGATAGGGCCAATTAAAATATAGCATTTTTTTTTTGTATAAATACCGAAGATTTGACTATATCTGTAACGTTATAAAAAAAAAAGGTCGTATTACAAACATGGCGCACACGCAGGTAACAATGTTTGCTCGAATTCACCACCGACTACTCCGCGCGCAAGCCGCGTCGCGGTTTAGTAGTTGATTACGTGTTGTAGGCCTGCGTTGTGTTTTTCGGTAGGTATCACCAATCCATTACTACTTCTGGATTATTGACTATGATTTCTTGACTGTGTCGATGTTAAATTATTTGTGATGGCAGAACATCATTGTGTGACTGTGTCCACGATGTGTCATCGGCTGAAATTTAGTTTAGTTGGGGAGTTTATTTGGATTTGGACATTAAAAACCGTTCAAACAATATTTTTTTTTTATATTTAACTAGCAGCCCCCGACGGTTTCTCCTGCATAAGTTTCGATCGTTTTGGAACATTGGGATAAAAAGTTTAATATATGTTAATCCTGGTTATAAACTATCTTTGTGCCAAATTTCATCCAAATCCGTTTAGTAGTTTTTGGGTGAAATAGTAACAAACATCCATCCATCCACCCATCCATCCTCACAAACTTTCGCGTTTAGGATAGGAAGTAGGATTATGTCAATCTAACAATAAAACGTTCATTTTTTTGTAACATTTTTTTTAAATTTTATTAATATCTGGGTTAGGTTATTTATATAATTACAATTCTGGCATTGAGTCCTAACAACTGGCACTAGTTGCAGTTCGGTTGGTCTTACGCCCAGGTTTCAAAAAATGGCCCATCATTCTTTGGCATGACCTGGTTTAGGACGTAAGGTTTTTTATATCGATGGTACTAAGTTTCTGTTTTATAGCGACCCCCACGCGGGTAAAACTGCAAAGCACCGGGTAAAACCTTGTACAAAATACATAATATTTATAGTATACAATTCGTAATAAAGCGACGTTAAAATCAGACCTTTCATTCACAAATCACGACACGCTAGTTAAGTCTAGGATAAAGTACATTGCCTTCGCTTCCCAAACGTTAGAACTACAAGCACCCTTCAACATAATACCTTTGTTATAAGGAACTCGATAAAATCTTAAATGGAAAAAAGTGGGATTACAAAATTTTGTTCAGTGTTCTATTTTGGACTCTGGTGAGTGGTGGTTAAGGTTTAAATTCGGATGGGTACGAGAAACGTCCCGTCAACTCCAGACGTAACCTAGCAAACGTGAGCCAAGGAAAAAATATTGTTCTAAGAAGGTTTATTCCGTACAAGTTTTTTTTTTTTATATTTTAAAATACGCGCTCAAGTTATTTAGTTTAAGATGCAAAGCAGTATTCAGTTACAGGCTTCTAAGCCTAATACTTTGCTTTTTAAGGCTTTTTCTCAAACACAGAAAGTACAGGCACTCACCAATGCGCTTGCTCTGTAAATGATGAAGTTTTCAGAAATTTCAGATATTCTAATCCGAGTGTTTTCAGGATGTATTCCTTTCGAGAAAGGCAGTCGCTCCATGTAAAATCCTGGCATTCAGCAGATTCAACTGAAAGCCGACTTTAATATAGTTGGGAAAGGCTAGGCTAGATGATGATAATATTGTACGTGCGGCTACACATCAAGCTATACCTAACCAGCATAAAGTGACTTCTGATTGTACGATAAACCTATATAATGCGAGGTCAGCTAAAACTGGAAATGTATAGCTTGATGTGTAGCCGTGTGTATTGCAGTACAGTCACGAGCACAAATATGTCAACACTTGGCAACTTTAAATTGCGATTTCTTTCGTTAAATAACGAATGCAACGTTGAAATACGACACATTAGACAAACCTATGGGTTCGACAATGCTATGTTCGTAACAACATAAAATTCCATACTAAAATAAAAGAGTAAATCGCATTTGAATAAAGCAGAGTGTATACATACTTTTGCTCGTGACTGTACATCTCGCATGTTTTTTCTATATACTTTCTGATACTTATCCTACTCCCGTTTCCTCCACAGTGTCTCAGTAAAATTTTCACGTAATTTTCCTACAAACAAAAGGCCGTTAGGAACAAAGAAACCCGGTGAACAATGCGCAGTAGACGTGTTGACTGCAAGGGTACGACACTATTGTTTTAATCTTGTTTTTTAATGTCCAAAAAAACTGTAATTATCTGCCTGTGTATATACTCGTATGTGTCGGAAAAGATTTAGAGTCGGTCGTCTTTTAAGAAAAGTCGGGACGGGGGATAATCTTCGGGCACTTTGGACGCATGGTCGCATTGGGCACTTCGGACGCATCTTTAGACACAACACCTTTCAACTGACATAAGCAGTCAGCATGTCAGGGTTGACATAAGCCTTTCGATTGCTTATGTCGGGTCCATTCGTTTTTGACGTTTCCATCATTCTTATCACTGAAAACCGGGTTCTTGTATTTATTTTATATTCGTGTAATTTATAATAATTTAAGTCTGCTTTTGTGTCACTTTCCCTAGGCTATTATTAATAATAATTATGATGAAAGCACCAACCCCACTGAGATATCGAGATAGAAGAATAGAGTAGAATAGAATAGTATACTAATAGAGTAGAACAGAATAGGAGATAGTAGCAGTTTAGGTAGCCGGACCTTTGGAAGGCGTACGAGGGGCCAAAGCCAACTCGCAGAGGCCCGTTAGACATTTTTAATGAAATGAGGCACCAAGCGACGATTATCCCTGTTCGCACTATGCAAGTGCACTCAAGAACAACCCCCGGTTGGTGTAGGATTATTGCAGGATATGGAAACAAAGATATTAGATTATGGGTTTGGGTGGCTAAAGTGACTTGTTATTTATAACGATGGAAAGTCTATAGCCCCTGCCTGACCAATGTTTTATAATTATAAATTATACAGATAAAATGGTAGGGGGTGACTTGCACATTCAATAATGGCCCCCCAAAAACGGTCGCTAGCACATAGTGTCGTAGCGAGTAGTTTAGTATTATTGTTCATCAAACACCTTGGTCATACAATAAGTAGGTATCTATCAAAAAATATATATAATCTGCATTCGCGATATATTCGCCAAAAATGTCAACAAATATGAGTTTATGAAAACAAACTTTAATACCTACACAATAAAGTTCAGTAGTGCTAGTCATTCTGAAATCAACTTAATTACCATTAAAATAAATTTGGTATTTGTTCAACTTGAAATAACGTCAATTTGAAACAAAATTTGAATATAGGTAAGTCACAGTTTAATAATTATGTAGTCATCTCACACATTGTTACATATAAAATATGACTCTTCCTCAGTACATTAAGTTAATTCACGATTTATTACAACCCTGTGGTTTTCCCTGATCCTGTGACATTTCCTTTCATATTCGTTGCTCTCCTAACTTTATTATATTACTGTAATTTGAGTTTTAAATTACTGTAATTTAATAAAGTTAGGTACTTTTGTCCGTTTGCTACAGTATCAAACGATTAGAATGTTGCATGGATCTTCGGACGTCAGAATTATAATTGACAAGTTTGGTTGTAAGCATTTGTCACATTAAGGGCGAGTTGGTTCACGTCCACTTGACGCACGCGTATACGTCAAAAATGGCGCTAACTATCTACCTATCTAAATAGCCTGTATTGTCCCACAGCAGGGCAAAGGCCTCCCTTCCCTTTCCACACAATTCTGTGTTTTGCGAGCCGGCCAGTCCTTCCGGTAGGAGTCAAGTTCGCCCCGCCATCTTCGTAACGGCTCGACCTGCCGCAATGGCGTCGTGCGTTAAGTTGGACCCAATCGGTAGTTCTTTTAGCCCAATTGTCATCTGACATGCAGCAACCATGTCCAGCCCAGTCCCACTTAATGTTACCGGCTTTCTGGGTAACGTCCGTTATCTTGGTTTTGGCTATCTATCGCCAAACCAAAAAAACGTTGTTTCAAATTACAATTACCTACAAGATTGTGGCCTTGACGTACGTCAAATAATAACGATTACGCAATCGTTATTATTTGACGTACCTACGTATGTAACGTTAACCAACCGTTTGAAACAACCGGCTCACACAAAAACTGTTTTGAAAAAACAAGATGGCGACGTTAGTTCTGATTTTGGCCACGCGCCAAAAGAATCTTGTGGCGTTGTATATCTAATCTTGTGGCGTTGTATGTATAAGGCCTATGCGCGTTCATTGGACGACGTGCGCTTATTACGCGCTTAACATTAGGAGTATGTAGTCAGAATTTGTTCCTTGTTTTTCGGCTCCACGTATATCTTGCTTGCCACGCATACAGATTTTCTTCGTTAGACACGAATCTGAACTTTACTTGCTCACATTTGCGAAAACGAATATACTCATTATCTGCATTAGAATAAGGTTCTTATTCATTCGTATGAAATGCTTACTGGAAGCAAATTCAAAGTGCGGTTTGTAAATATTGAACTATGGGAAGGCAACGAGCGTAATTATGAGGCTTTTGGCAACTATATATTATTTTTTGTGTATTTTGTAATGTGCGTCTTATTTCTACAGAATATTTCTTAAGCTAGTTTCTTAGAAGAGCGGTGTCCGCCACAGAACGACCGCAGTGACAGCTGTCATGAAAATGATGGCAGCGGGGTTTGACTTTACGATGTCAAAAAACGCTCTCTAGGAAAACACAACCACTTTCTTTCATAAATAACGTTAGGTATTGATTGTGCTGGTAAATTGCAGACATTATATGGCGGCCACCGCTCTTCAGGAAACCATAGCTTTGCTTTTAATTTTTTTCAATCAAAATGAATCGATTTCAAATACTGTGATCAAAGTCAACAAACCATGATCCATCTATGGCTAATATTGGCATTAGATAGATATATGTACTAACTAAAGCCGTGGAGATTTATCATCGGAGACGACTCTTGGCTAATTGCCTACAAGCGGTACTAATTAACCTATTTCGTCAGTAAATAAATGTTTTACAAATAAACATTTTGAGTTAGTTAAAATAAACGTTTCCTGTTTTATATTTAACGTTCTGTAGTAGCTATGATAACGTCATTATTATCGCCCCTTTTAAAAGGTAATTAGCACAACATCACGCTTATCAGTCAGGGATGTACAGACACCAGCACATTAAGCTACTGCAATCTGTCAAATTTCTTTAATAGGTTTTCAACTTTATCGCTAAAGCATTAGGTTCAAGGTTGATTGGGAAAATTTGACAGTTTCGGGTAGCTTGACCTGCTGGCGTCTGTACTACAATTCATTCACAGTTTCTTTACCTCTGATTTTGCATCACTGTGCATAGTGATCCTTATTCTCGTTCCAATAAGGTTGCTGTTGGGTTGCTGCCACTGACAAGTCTGTCAGAATCACAGTGATCTTTAATCTCGTTAAAATAAGGTTGCTGCCATTGACAAGTCTGTCAAAGTCAGAGCGATCTTCTCGTTACGAAAGGTTGCTACTCAATCATCTGTCTAGGGTTTTCCCGACTTTCTTGAGGTCAGCTAACCGGACCGAAGGTCCAGTCTAACCGGATGCAGTTATTAACAACAAAAGTATTTTACATGAGACGACTGCCTATTTGACCTCCACAACCCAGTCACTAGGTAACACGAAACCTACCCCTTGATAATACTGGTTGTTAGACTTTCAGACTCTAATTACCTATAACGACTGTCAAAGATATACGAATGACAGCCGGGACAAACGGCTTTCAGAGGGAGAGACAGGTCTCAATATGTAATGGACGATCACCTATCCACGAACTGACTGTGGCAAGTGCAACTTTCCGACCCGTACCTACAGTTTTTATCATTTAGCCACGAGCTCCTTTTGGGTTGCTGCTGTCACAGGTAAAATAACTGTGTAGGGATAATACAGGGTAGTAAACAATATTTAACCCTCGTTTACACACATAGACCGCGTCCTTCTCGGCCGTTCGAGAGGCCAAGCGTTCGAGAACAGCAGTGCGATTCTGTAACCATCTCACCGTGACAACTTAGGTGAAGTGAGCGTGGAGTGAGCTGTAATTCCAAATAATGCTAGGGATTGACACTACTGACAACTCACATCAAGTTCACTTCACTTGAGTTTCCACAGTGAGATTTTTACAGAATTGACCGGCAGAATCGTCAGGTGATTAATCGCATTCATGTAGGTAAACAATGGTGCATTAAAGACTTCTCATTTCTCTTATAAAGTATTTCAGTTGGTAATACTTTATTGACGTAGATATTAAAGAAATATGTAGTGTTAAATATTGTACGGTGGTGCGGAACCCTTCATGTGCAAGTCTAACTCGAACTTGGCCGCTTTCTTTTCTTTAACTAAAACCACACATATGTTCCCAAAATCATTCATTAGCAAAATCAAAAGTCATTTATTCAAATTAGGCTGAGAATCAGCACTTTTGGAACGTCAAAATTAGAAAAGACAGTCCCCCAAAACCACCTCCTAGTGCTTTTGCTGGGAGAATGAGTGGCGCAACACACTCCCCAGCAGCACAGTATAGCATAAACACAAGAGTGAATGTGTTAGATTTATAGATCACAAATGTTTATAGGCACTAACGAATTAATAGCTCATTACAAACAAGTGCTATCATAACCCACTTACAGCTTATTCTTAGGTCTTACACATCGGAGGAATGTGTGAATGATCAGTTGACCATCATCTGCCTAGCCTTTAACCAACTAAGTATGTTGGGATCGGCTTCCAGTCTAACCAGATGCAGCTGAATACCAGTATTTTACATGGAGCGACTAACTATCTGACCTCCACAGCTCTGTTACTGGGTAACACGATACCCACTTGGCACGACTGGTTGTCAGACTTCCGGGCTTCTGACTACCCTTGACGACTGTCAAAGATCTACGTATGACAGCCGGGACCAACCGGTTAACGTGCTTTCCGAAGAACGGGTTGTCGGTAAGTCGGTATGTAATGGACTGTTACCTGTCTACGGATCGACCTCGCCAGGCGTTGCTTAAACTTGAAGATGGGCCCGTGCTACTGTTACTATACAGCCACAAGCCCCTCTCGAGAATAGTAAGTCGATAAGTCATTTAAAACTTTTAAAGTAAAAGTCATCATCATTTGGCTTTATTTAAACGCCTTTCGGTTTATTTGGTGTATGCTAATCAAAGGAATCCGATAGATCTAATCTTATCGTGCCGGACAGAAGCAGGAGAACGGGATAATTGAGACATTTTTATACAATGGAACTTCTTTCAGGATAAACAAATGAAACTCGAAATAAAATTGTAGATATCTTTAATCTACAAAGAGCTTAGGACAAAAACTTACACAAGAAATTCAAGACCAGTTGTTCTCACAGTTGAGTATGTTTTAATTTATATTATATATTCACCTATTATATTAATATTATTAACCTGTAAAGACAGATCAGTCAGTATCTTTAGACTCATAGTTGAGTGGATATTCATCAGATTTAGAATTAGAATTTCCTGGACCACTAGCCAAATTATTGTCGTGGGGACTTTTAGCTTGTTGCACGCCCAATAATTCGTACTTGAAGAGTACATCGAAAATGTCTCTTTTTGCCTTTATTTGTAAGATAGGAGGAAGTTTATTTAAAATGTCTTTCACGTGCGTCGAGAAAGATACCACGTCACTGTCAGGATTATTGTTTTGCTGGCTTGTGGCTGCCAAATGGCGTTTTTCATCCCTCTCTTTGAAGTAATTAAGCAAGGTTTCGAAGTTGGTTGTCTCTGATGAGACTCGGTGTTCTTTTTGAGGTTCTTTGACGAAGTTGACCGAAGTTGAAGGTGTGCTGATATTCTCCGTAGCGTCTGCCGGGGTATTGTTAGACTGATGAGAATCGAAACTGACGAATTCTAGGTCGACACTGTACTTCATATCCTGAGACTCGCCTTCATTGCTTCTAGGCAACTCTTCAACATAACTTGTCTCCATCTTTTCTTGAGCTACCCCGTCCAAGAAAGTTAACAACTTGTAAAATTGCCATTTGCTTCGAGGATGTTTGTTGTCTGTTCTTGCACTTTTGCATCTTTTAAACCGTGCATAGCCGTCTCTGATGTTTCTCCAGTGCCTCTTCAGTCTGATGTAATCTGCAATAAATTTTAATATATTCTATATTTATTTATGTAGAATAGAATACTCTTTGTTACATTTCCAGTTTTAGCTGACCTCGCATTGTATAGGCTTTTTGAACGATGAGAAGTCAGCTTATACTGGAATGTACAGTATGTCGCCGTGCGTACAACATAAAAATTACAGATATTTTAGAAAGGGGTGACATAATGGGCGGTCTTATCGCTAAAAGCGTTGTCATAAAAACCACTTTTGGATGGATTAAGGGAGAATGAGAGACAATACTATAAGTAGTCTGTGGTATGTGGTATCATATACAATACATACATAAAACATATACTTATCTATATATGTATTAATATATATCCGTATCTAAACCAATATTATAAAGCTGAAGAGTTTGTTTGTTTGTTTGGTTGAACGCGTTAATTTCAGGAACTACTGGTTCGAATTGAAAAAATATTTTTGTGTTGGATAGTCCATTTATCGAGGAAGGTTTTAGGCAGTTACACAGGTACAGGTAGTAGGAATGTAACACGCTTTTATTTATTTCTTATCAGGTTTAAATTATTTATAAGTTTTTAGTTTTTTTTATTAACAAGTAATTGTTAAAGTTATTACAATAAAAATCGTGAAACAAGAGCAGAGGACATAAAAATGATGTTCAAGGAGGGAGATGCATAATCAATCATGTATAATCAGCCTATAATGTTTCCCACTAATGGGACACAGGCCTCCTCTCGGCAAGAGGGAGTGGGCTGTAATTCACCACGCGCGGGCCCAGTGCGAGTTGGTAGATGTCACAATCATGTCTTCGAATTTTTAGTTCTAGGACATGCCGGTATCCTCACGTTGTTTTCCTTCACCGTTTTGAGAGCAATGTGGATGAAATAAATTACACAAAGTAGACACGAACCTACGACCTATAACCATGGTCGCGGTCGTTATCACTCGGCCACCACTGCTCTAGAGAGAGAGAGACGTAAAGAGTGTGTTAAAAGACGATAAACAAAAAAAAACTTAATATAAACTAAGTACGCACGGATACACATCAAGCTAATCATAACCAGTATAAGCTGACTTCTGATTTTACGAAAAACCTATACAATACGAGGTCAGTTAAAACTGGAAAATATAGGTTGATGCATAGAAATGTATGTCTTGATGTGTAGCGGTTTGGTTTAGGCTATACTAGCTGCGCCCCGCGGTTTCACCCCCATAAGTTTCGATCCCGTGGGAATATCGGGATAAAAAGTATCCTATGTGTTAATCCTGCTTATAAACTATTTGTGTGCCAAATTTCACAAAAAACCGATCAGTACTTTTGGCGTGAAAGAGTTGTTTGTAACTCTTTGCATCCATTCATACAAACTTTCGTGTTTATAATATTAGTTGGAAGTAGGCACTTATAAGTACTTACCTACTTATAACATAAACCAAACAACATTAATATCATGACAATAATAAGTACACAATTTTATAAAAAGATAGTATTAAAATCCTTCCTCATATCAGTCCTTGCCTATTGTTTTAAGTACAGACAGAGAAATTAATTGTTGAGCGAATTGACACATTACGTCTATTTGCCGTCTTATAGCCATTTCACACTACTGTCAGAATGTCAGTTGTGATTAGACAAATAACTTGGTACCTAGTCAATTTGCATAACAATTAATTCCCTAACATTACAATGTTAAAAAACAACGATGTAAAACATTCACCATGTTTTGCATCATTGTCATTGTCATTCAAATTCGCATAATTATTAGACTTTTACCTACATAATATTACATGTTATAATAATTATCTCAGATCGTATTACATCGTAAAATAACACACGACGTGTGCATTTACGCGTGCGTTATTATTACTCACAAACACGCGCGCGTTCGCACACAAGTTTGCACACTCACTTCAAATTAATCAACCGACGCGCTACGAACAATAATATGTTGAAGACGAAATAAACAGTCAGCATAAAAACTTACCACTTTTATTGAGTTCTCTACTTATATCCTTCCAAATATTGTCCTTTAAATGCAGCTCTTTAAAATCAACGTGTTTAGTGTCGTATAAAATAGGAAACTGTGACACTAAATATATAAATTTTTCGTCTTCTTCTGGCGTAAACACTTCCATTTTGCTTGCGACACGCGTCAGTACTGAGCGGGGCAAGACAGTGTCGTCGACCGCACTGCGACAGCTGCGTGACTAATAGTGCCGGCTCACTCGCACGCACGGCGTAGACTGGAGTAGTGAGCGAGTGAGAAGGCATGTTTGTGAATAGCGCCGCCATTTTGAATTGGTTTCTCATGGCAGGAACTGTCGCGCGGCGTGTGGTTGCGAGTGCGGTCGGCGTCGGCGGAGCGACCACAAAATATAAGGGCAAGATTTACAGACCCCCCGTTGACTTTATTTTGTTCAGTAAAGTAAGCGTCGCATACAAATTTGGACACTATTTTTATAGAGTTAATTATCATATTCAAATGAAACGCTTGTTGATTCGCAAATATGAACACTACACGCGTCATAAGAATAAGGTTCATATTCGTGCGGCACGTTTATTTTACAAAGTAAAGTGGAGTCAATGTGCGATCTGTGAATATCTCTGGTAGGCCTTAGTACCTACCTACCTACCTATTATTTATATAAATCCGTATTTATGTATTTTGTGGTGCGACTCGACAATAATAATTAATAATTTCCTAACTGACAATATTATTTTTACAATGATGCTTTTGCAGTGCCGCTGTCGTCTGGAGCAGACATGTGTCATGTCATTATGTCAACGTCAAACACAAACAATTTTTTTTTTTCATTAAACTCATATACAAAGTCAACAGGAAAAATAATGTAGGTATAAGGTAGATGCAGTCTCTATGCAGCTATTTTTTCATTCGTAAGTTTTAGTATCTGTAATTATTTATAATTAACGTAAGATGTAGGTAGGTACCTAAACTCGTAAAAAAAAACTTAATAGTCTTAAAACGCCAAAGGCTTAAATGCTAACTCGTCAAAGAAAATTTCGCTTTGATTTGAACAAAGGCCCCAGTGATTTACGCAGCGTTCGTAAAAATGCACTTTCCTTGTTTATTTTGAAACGTCAGACAAGGATAGAGATATTCCGGTTACACCGAATGTAAGGAAGGAGTTTAATTTATGCGATCATTTAGATTTGTTGTGTGCTAATAATCGTAATATACCAATCACAACATTAATTTTAACTTAGTTTATACTAACTACTTATAAATAAATAGCCATGCGTGAATATAAATAGGAGCTATTAAGGGCAGTCATTTTTGAAGCACCACCACACACAGACCATAATTTAAGCAAATAGTGTAATTTTATACTTGTTTCTTGTAGAGAATACAAGAGATAATAACTTTACATGTTCCACTTTCATGTTTTGTCAGCGGATACAATAATAATATAACTAAGCAATTAATGACATTATAATGTCAGTTTTACGATCAAACACCGTACCTTTGTTCTTTCACTAATCCCTTACAAACATCTTTTATTAATTTAAACGTTTAAATGCACCTACTGCACCAGATACATGCTAAATGTGTATTAAACTACCAAAAATAGTTTCATTGCGATTGTGAGCATCTCAAAGCACATTCGCGAGGTATTTTATTCGTCGTGCTCGCGTAAAACTAACTGTGGCTTTAGTAATGGTACAGTAATGTGCTAAAAGCCGTCGCCGCTAGAATTCTCTCATTTCCGCTCGCGTTACTCATGCTCGAGTTTTATGTCCTTTTTTAAAGCGTTCACTTTTAAGTCACGGCGCGTTTAGTAATGGTTTGGGGTTTAGTTGAACATTTCGTTATGGGTGAGGAGACATGTAAACTTTAGAAGGGATTGAGATGTCGCGTCAATTAGATGGTGCTTTTTATTGCACTTTGTAAACATTTTTTTTTTTAATTTGACTTCTTTGTTTATCATGACATTGTGTACCAGATAATAGATTTATTTTTACAAACCCTTTGATAATGATAGTTTGTATAGGCCCAGCAAATGGTAATTTTAAAACCTACATATATTTGTTCAGTATTATGCGCTTTAAAATAATCATTTATTATTTCTCGAATTTTTATGGCTGCTGAAATTTCTTTGAAACGTTTTCAAATTGAACTTCTTTTTCATTTTTCTTTATTCATGTTAGTTAGACTTTTTTTTTGTTGTGCTATACATATATAAACTAATATGAACAATTTTACAACAGTAAGTATAAAATACTACATTCAACATTCTTGCAAAATGCAGCCCCACAAACAAAAATAAATAGTATAATATCATGTTTGATAACATTGCCATCTATGAACGAAACGTAGGACTACTCAAGCTGCCGCCTTTAGTGTCTAAAACTGGGTAAGTACACAACGTTCAACGGGCATCTATTCGTCATCGACAGTAGTTCACCAAACTGATACTAGATGGCGGTACTAGTATCATAATTTCATATATCGCATGCTTAATGAAACCCTGACCCATTAGTAGATAGGTCAGATGTGATTTCCGTTTTTTTTTTTACTCAGATCTCATCAATAGTTAATCATAGACGTTCAAAATACAAGCATTCATGATTAATATAGGTAAATCAGTTTCATTTTTATGCATCAACAAGTAGGATAAGTCCTCATAGCAAGATCTGTTGCCATTTCCCAAAAATCGTCTTTTTTGAGTTAAGTCAGTATTCCATTAAGCATGCGATATATAATAACATACAACAGCTATAATTCATTGGCACAAGCAATCATGAGCAATGGATATAAACTACCCGGATCTTAAATTCTAAATAACAACAGTACGTAATTATAAGTAGGTAGATACTTACATAAGGAAACGCATTTTGTAAAGTTTTCTGAAAGGCAGCCATGCCGTAACATAAGTTTGAAACAGAAAAAGGTTAGGTAGGCAGGATTGATTTGTGGAAAGGCTCCTCTGATCTTTGCAACGATTACATTTGGCAGCGCTAAAAAATAAACCTAACTACTTCTCAACAACAAACCTTATGGTGAACTACACAAGGCTGAAATCCCCAAAGCTAAATTAAGGTACGTACTTACAATTAACTAGACTTTTTCCCCTTTTCATCCACTCAGAGGGGAGATTATCAAATAAATAAAGATTAGCTTTTTTAAAAGAGAAAATTGCAGGAGAATTTTGTTTTTTTTTAAATAATATTTTAGGATTAGAAACGCTTTTATCATTAACAAAGGGTAAATGAAATGTACCCCTTTTATTTATTTAAGAAAAGCACAGCCACATCACGATCACGTAGGTACATTAAACTTATGCTAAAATAATCTTAATAACTAAAGGAGTAATGTACATGACAATTACTAATAATCTGTGTGTTTGTCCTAGCAGTAAGAGCACCAATACAAGTAATTTGTTTATTTACTAGCTGGGCCCCGCGGTTTCACCCGCATAAGTTTCGATCCCGTGGGAATATCGGGATAAAAAGTATCCCACATATGTTATTCCTGGTTATAAGCCATTTGTGTGCCAAATTTCATTCAAATCCGTTCAGTAGCTTTTGCGTGAAAGGGTAACAAACACCCATCCATCCATTCATCCATACAAACTTTCACATTTATAACATTAGTAGGAAATATCCTCACACTGGAACGCCATCCAGCAATTATACCAATGGAGCAAAAAACCACTTCATGTGCTGCTTTCTATCCATCTTGTGGGCGGTGGACATCGAACGAGTGGCGATGGATCAGGCACGCTCACGCAGCGTGCAAGTGCAGCATTTGTCCATAGCCCTATCACTCCTTCGTTAATGCGCACATTCATTGCGAATTTTTGAAACTCAATGATTTTTGAAAGTAGGTAAATAATAATACCTGCCTATAATTGTACCACTGCAGATTTGCAGGGCAAAGACCTCTTCTCATACGGAAAAGACACGTGCATTGATCACCATGCTTGCTCAAGGCGGGTTGTCGATTTCAAACTAATATTAACGAAATGTCCAGGTTTCCTCACGATGTTTTCCTTCACCGATATCAGTAATGTCCAAGATAAACTCAGAAAGTACTGTATATAAATTGAAAAAGTCACATTGGTACCTACTTGCCATGATTTATACCCAAACACACACGTGCGTGAGGGGCGAGGTCTTAACCATCATCACAACATCCGATGTCGTTAGGTAGTAAACAAAGGCGCGCATTAGGGATCACCATGCACCATCAGGTGCAACTGAGGTCTCACTTTAACGACGTTGTACATCGCGCGTTCGTTCTAGTGCAGATTTTAATACTATAATTTATTGTGCTATTCGTTTTCTAAATCGTACTATTAAGAACTTAATAGTACGATAATATCCTTCACATTTCGTTTCCGTCATATATACCGTATTATTCTCACCGATATACCGTCAATCAATCAATCAACCCAGCCTATCGCAGTCCACTGCTGGACATAGGCCTCTCCCAGCCTGCTCCACAACACCCTGTTCTCCACCCTCCGCATCCAGTCTGTCCCAGCCGCAAAGACAAAGACATTTATTCGTCGGATATGGTAGGTACAAAGATGGTTGGTACATATGGATATAAGTTCGACACATCCGCCGCTACTAGCGGCATACGATTATTTACAATGTGAACCTAATGTATGTACACGTGCGTTAGGGATGGCCCTAGTAAAAATTTAATGACTTAGGAAACTTAGTTTGGAAATAATGCTATATTTGTCACAAAGAATAAGTTCTTCTATAGAAATACGAATATTGGAAAAAAAGAGACCATTCTTAGATAATTTTTATCTTATTCTGGTATAAAAATAAAAACCAGCGCTGGGGCTCTGTCTCGTATAGGGTCTTAGCATTATGCTGAGCGATGGCCGTTTTGCGTGAATGTGATTCATGTTTACCCCCAATTTGTTTTTTTTTTTGTGTGTGTTTATGTTCTTTTTTATACGCCATGTTTGCCGCAAATAAATGTATTTTTCTTTTCTTTCCTTCTTTTCTTTTTTCGATTAACAGAAGGCACATTCCCGTAATTAAAAACGTCCAAAATCTAGTCCATTATACTTATAGTTATTATACTCTTTGATCTAGTCGCAATCTCATCTCAGCGACAATGGATGTCAAAAATGTAGGAAAATTAGAGGTATTTTTGACAGATTGAGACAGATCAGACTGTCAATGTTCTTAAAATTACGAGAATTGCCCCTCTGATTTTTTTTACCAATTCTGAGAATCGTTTGTGTTAGTGTTTAATTTTACCTGAAACAGAATTAAAATCTAACTTTAAATGGGAAGCGCCAGGGTAGCTCGCGAAATTCAAATTTTCTTAAGTTTTTTGCAATTTGCAGGTCAATGTTGATTAGAATATGATTCGCGAGCGTAACAAATATGACTTTACAGAATTATAACCATTCAAATCATCAATACAACCCTCTACGTTCATATAATTACATTGAACGAATATTTCTGTAATAGCAATTAATGGGATTACATGAACTTAAATGGTTGTATTGATGATCTTAATAATTATAATTCTATAAATACATGCCTGTTACTTTCGCGAATCATATTTTGTTCAAAAAACAATATAACACTGATCTGCAAATTGCAAAAAATCGTAAGAAAATTTAAATTTCACGAGCTACCTAGCGCATTTCTTAACAAAAACTGACATGAATTTATTATTACCTATTTTTAGGGTTCCGTAGCCAAATGGCAAAAAACGGAACCCTTATGGATTCGTCATGTCTGTCTGTCTGTCTGTCCGTCCGTATGTCACAGCCACTTTTTTCCGAAACTATATGAACTATACTGTTTAAACTTGGTAAGTAGATGTATTCTGTAAACCGCATTAAGATTTTCACACAAAAATAGAAAAAAAAAACAATAAATTTTTGGGGTTCCCCATACTTAGAATTGAAACTCAAAAATTTTTTTCATCAAACCCATACGTGTGGGTATCTATGGATAGGTCTTCAAAAATAATATTGAGGTTTCTAATATAATTTTTTTCTAAACTGAATACTTTGCGAGAGAGACACTTCCAAAGTGTGTCCCCGTAAAATGTGTCCCCCCCCTGTAACTTCTAAAATAAGAGAATGATAGAACTAATAAAAATATATGATGAACATTACCATGTAAACTTCTACCGAAAATTGGTTTGAAAGAGATCTAGTAAGTAGTCTTTTTTTTAATACGTCATAAATCGTAAATTGCAATTTACCTTTGATTCAATCAACTCAACGGAACCCTTCATGGGCGAGTCCGACTCACACTTGGCCGCTTTTTTTTAACGTATTTTGTCCCACTGCAGGAAAAAGGCCTCACATTGATTTATTTTGTAAAAATCAAACGAGAACTACAAAACTTCCGCCTAAAATTTTATGCAATAGCTCAATATTTGGTTCCAAGTTCTGTTCGTCTAGTAAATAAAATAAAAATAAATGGGTCAGTTTCGCTGCAACACATTTGAAGCGGTCGATCGGTCAAACGCTGACACTAAATCAGGAATATCTGCAAAGCGTGCATATTTCTTGTATGGCATGCTGCAGTTATCTGCAGCTACATACTTCATGGGAATATTTGAACGTATTTCTCGATTTCCATACGGAATTGATGATCACAGGATGGATTTATAACGTACTAGCAGCGCCCCGTATCAATCCCGTGGGAATATCGGTATAAAAAGTATTCTTTGTGTTAATCCTGGTTATAACCTATCCGTGTGCCAAATATCATTCAAATCCGTTCAGTAGTTTTTGCGTGAAAGAGTAAGAAACATCCATAATCCATCCTCACAAACTTTCGCGTTTATAAAAAACATGTCCTAGAACCAAAAATTCGCACTGGGCCCTTGTGGTGGATTACAGCCTTATATTTAGGTTTTCTTATTTATACGATAGAATCAAGAACTTCACCTGCATTTTCGAAAAAATCATTTTTTTGTTTAAAAGTTCTAATTATTTTCCTCAGTGCTGTTATGTACTCGTACAACCCCTGTTTTGCCTTACTTGGCCAATAATATTATATTTTATTAAAATGTTCTCCTTTTCCCCCAGAACAAAAAACCAAGAAGTTTCCTGTACTGGTCTTTATTCACGGCGACTCCTTCGAGTGGAGTTCTGCTAACCCGTACGATGGGAGGATGCTGGCCTCGTACGGGAATGTCATGGTCATCACTGTTAACTTCAGGTTGGGGATTTTGGGTGAGTAACTTTGCCATTATCACATTAAATCTTATATACTATTTGACAAAACATAAAAATAAATAAAACATAGAGAACCTATGGAAATATTCTAACATCCCACACACTGTGTAACTCTACCTATATTTACAAATAAAGAATCTGATTCTGACACAAATAATGTGACTGGTTTTGGGATTTGCCAAAATAATTTTAGTCAGTATATTAAAAAAAAAATTGGGTTCTTGTAATACTCCTTGGGCGAATCATTAATACAACTGTCTAAGTTTATAATTTATAATCCTATTAATTGATATTACATCAAATAGTCATTCAATGGGATTATATGAACTTAGAGGATTGTATTGATAAATTTAATGATTATAATTATGTAAATACATACCGGTTACGCTCATGTATTTACATAATTATAATCCTATTTTTTTTAACATACAACCTGACACTGACCAACAAATTGCAAAAAAACGTAAGAAAATTTTAATTTCGCGGGCTACCTTGTCACTGCTCCCTTAATTATGATTGACAATTATGCGTACAACGATACAAAGATCGTTTGGAGCGTGGCCAAAATCGGAACTAACGCAGCCATCTTGTTTTTTTACTAAAATTTCTGTGATAGGTAATTAATTTCACAAATGTTTACCATCAACGCTCCCCTGCCAGTGTCATTTAGGCGCCAAAATATCCTGTAGCAGTGTATGTTTGCAATTAAAAAGATACTTACCGTTGTGTTGAAGTCATTAAAAAGAAGTTTCTATCATGCACTCGACAGTGAAACAGCAACCTAAATGCGCAACACACGATCAATCACAATCCGAATGATGTTGAAGAATATTGCTAATTGCTCCATAATTATGTGCGAATAAACTGTCTGCTCAACATCGTAAATAACGCAATGAATGTTGTTGACCTGTCAAAATGAAAGCCATTGTTACTGTTAGTGTGTTACGCTATTACCCCACCGGGTTCCCTTCAAAATCTCGCTTTGTATTCTTGAGGTCTGATTTGCATAAATTTGAACTTATCCGACTTGTTTCGAACTCTAACTGAGCTTAGGCAGCCTTCGGACATATTATCATGTCTACAAATCTGTAATCGAACCTATGGGCTATTCGCAAACCCGAGTTTAGAAAATAGTAATATGATAGTCACATAACAAATGATTTGACTCTGGTGTCATTATGTTTTTCATGATTTCAGGTTTCATGAAACCAAGTCTAACAGAGCACGTTTACGGTAACAACGGGTTACTAGACCAGTTGGCAGCACTTCAGTGGATCAAAGATAATATCGAGGATCTGAACGGAGACCCATCGTCAGTGACCCTGATGGGACATGGCACTGGTGCGGCCTGCGTCAATTTCTTGATGCTCTCTCCAATATCGAATGGTAAGAGTATTTTTTTTACCTGCACCCTAATTGCGGAACACGCTATTAATCAGGATTTGTATCATTTTAAAGGATATTGCTAATACATTGCTAAATGATAAATGATTTTATTTTTGTAAGTAGGTTTATACAAACACTTTTACACGTCAATCATATTTTGAAACTAGATGAGTTCGGCGTTTCCTATCTAACTAGTCTGAGAAGAAAGGCCGAAACAAACTCAGAGGTCACAGTCTCTTTTAAAGTCCAGACATAATCTTGGTCAGATCATATGAAGACCATGTAGGTCGATGTCTCAGATGGTCTTTTGAGGAAAAAACCACACAGATTGAGAGGACCTGTCCAGTCAGTGCACGCATTTGTCAGAAATCGTGCAGCTCAACTCAAAACTTAAGGAGCTCAACGATTCGAATACCACATAAAGGACATTTGGGTAGGCCACATTAATTACTCAAACTGCCAGACCACGACAAAAACTAGAGAACAGAGAGGAAAATAATATAAATAAAATGACCCACATAGTCTTCACATTCACAATAATTAAAATCTGCTTCATATGTTCGAAAAACTTGTCTGCCCAACGACGTAAATAACGCAATGACTGTTGTTGAATGTCAACATTAAAGTCATTTTCTACTGTTACATATATATTATACCGTTATATATTATACTTGTGTGTTACATAATTACCCCGCCGAATTTCCTTCATACCCTCGCCTTGTCTGAGGTCTGAGGGGAAATTCTCGTAATTTTATGAAGGTTTACAGTCTGATCTCAGTCTCAATCTGTCAAAAATACCTTTAATTTTCCTACATTTTCGACAAGATTTTGACACTGTTTTTTTTTTTTAATGATATAAACTAGTGCTTGACTGCGATCCCGCCTGATGTGGAAATTAGTGATGCAATCGTTGATGGTAAAGCGCACTAATTTTAAAAGATTGTGACTAGATTTTGAATGTTTTTAATTACGGAAATTGGCTTTAAATTTGGACTTAGCCGATTTGGTTCAAAATCTTGCTGGGCTTTTAGGCAGCCTTCGGGCATCTACAATAGAATTATACCATCTACAATAAAATTGCGCAATATTTCAATAATGCGATATGATTGAATCAGCGCTTGCTCTCAAACGGTTAATTATTTTCTCCCAATAACATTAACAGGCGTCGCAGCATTAAGCTTAATTTTTGTCGTACGAGCGAATTTTGTCTATATTTGAATTAAAGATAATTTTCAAGTTATGGTACAAAAAACTGACTGTCATATGTAACAAAGTTCAAATTCCATTGCAACCAATTTATAAGGACCTTTTTGTTACAAATGGTCACTGAAAAATCAACTTAGACTACATTTTTCTAAGGTAGATAATTGATTAAGCAGCGATGGAATGTAAATTATCTCAGATTATGAACACTGCTATAGAATATTAAAAATATATATTCCGCAATACTGATCCTATAAGGTGCAATGATTATTGCAAGTATGATTTAATTACGATAAGTCGATGCAACAGTCGTAACAGTCCTCAGACGATGCAAGTTATTTCAATCAACTCAGCCTACCGCAGTCCACTGCTGGACATAGACCTCTCCCAGACTTTGCCACAACACCTTTCGCCTTCCGCATTCAGTCTACCCCAGCCACCATCTTTAGGTCGTCCGTCCATATACATAGCTGGGCGCGTCTCGCACTACGCTTGCCGATACGCGGTCTCCACTCCAGGACTCGTCTCCTCCACCGGCCATCGGTCCTTCGACAGACCTGGCCAACCCATTACCACTTCAGTTATTTGTTGCAACATTCATTTTCGTTTCACTGCAAATTATTTGTTGTTTTAATTTTATTATATGCCACCACAGTCACGAAACTTGCATCGTGTAAATAGGGATTTAGGCATTACCTTACCACGCGGCACCGTCACTGATATGATTACGATTTGATCAAAATCTTGTATGCTGTCTTCACTTAATAATAAAGCGGAAGAGTCAGTTTGTTTGAACGCGCTAATCTGGAACTACCAGTCGGATTTGCAAAATTATTTTTGCATCTGATTGCTCAAGTCTTGAGAAAGGCTATAGGCTACTTAATATCTCGCTAAGACACGTAGACGCCTAGCAAAAATAAAAAAGTCAGAAAGAACATAATTATGTAGTAATTGCGCGGGGAAGTAATGCGATGTGACGGGATGATGATGAAGACAGCTGTGCTGCTGGGGAGTTTGTTGCGCCACTACTTCTTCCAGCGATAGCACTAGGAAGTGGTGAAGGGCGGGCGTTTTTGGGGGACTGTCTTTTGTAATTTTGACGTTCGAAAAGTGCTGATTCTCAGCCTAATTTGAATAAATGACTTTTGATTTTGGATGGGTCCGGGGAACAACGAGACAAAGTCGCTGGCAGAAGATAGTAAATGATAAATCAGAAGACCAATTCTTGTAATTTAAAACGTTCAAAATCTAGTCGCAGTCTCATCTCGGCGACAAACAAATGTCAAAAACTTGTCAAAATGTAGGGAAAGTAAAAGTATTTTTTGAAAGATTGAGACTGAGATCTGAGGGGCAATTCTCGTAATTTTAAGAACGTTCACAGTCTGATCTCAGTCTCAATCTGACAAAAATATCTCTAATTTCTGTAGGGAAATTGGAGATATTTTTGACAGATTGAGACCGAGATCAAAGAAACAAATGTCAAAAACTTGTCAAAATGTGGATTTTGACAAGTTTTTGACGTTTGCTTGTCGCCGAGATGAGACTGCGACTTGATTTTGAACGTTTTAAATTACGAGAATACACCATCAGACTGTGAACCTGAATAGTATAATACAGATTTCTGGAGTACCAAAATGTTGGTATTTAACGTTAAATTCTGCAGCAAATTCAACTTCATAGTTTACGATGCAGCTGTTGTGAAACTTGTGCAAGAAAAACAAAAACGCATCGCTTTCCACGTTTTAAT
This sequence comes from Apamea epomidion, assembly GCA_947507525.1. Classification (NCBI taxonomy): domain Eukaryota; kingdom Metazoa; phylum Arthropoda; class Insecta; order Lepidoptera; family Noctuidae; genus Apamea; species Apamea epomidion. Next base: position 1,865,343 of record OX382226.1, read on the forward strand.
TCCTTCCACCCGGCGTTCTCACACCGTCTCATGTTTCATTCCTTAGAGACTTACCTATCATCGTGTTCGGGCCATTACATAAGCTATATTTATTATGAACGTATGAGTTTTCTCACCATGTTTTCCTTAATCGTTCAAGGCGATATCGCAATACCGTTCAAACGTCTTAAACTGTACGTACTTTCGGCTCTTGAATGCCTTTGCTAAACGAGCGTTAGTGTGATATAATCTTTTGATATCGGTAGAAGAAAGTAGTACGATTCTGAAACGATGTTACAAATGTTGATGTTCTCACTAAACTTATACTTCTATCTTATTTGTGATTGTACTTGGGAAGTTGTGACTTTGATAAATTTCTTGTATGATAAAAACAAAAATGTTATAAGCAAACATCATCAAAATCCAAAAATGCTACTTTATTTTCATTAGTCTGTGTTTCAACTAAAAAATGTACTGCATATCGTAGGTACATATATTTATTTTGTTTTAGACCATGTAGAATTTTTGTAATTACTCTCGACGTTTATCAAATGGTCTGCATCCAGTTAGACTGGAAGCCGACCCCAACATAGTTGGGAAAAGGCTAGGTAGATCGATTGCTTAATTCAATTTTTTTTTACTTCATTGTTGTATAACCACTAAAGCTACGACGCCATCTCAGTAGGTCGAGACGAAGATAGCGGGACGAGTTTGACTCCTACCGTAGGGACTGGCCGGCACTCGCAAAAGACAGAATTGTGTGGAAACGGAGAGGGAGGCCTTTGCCCTTCAGTGGGACAATACAGGCTACTTAGATTAGATCAGACATTGTTGTATTGGTTCTGTAAAAAAAAATGCAAGAGGTAAAAGTAAATAAATAAATAAAATTTCACAGGGTTACTCCACCGTGCAATACTGATGTCAGGATCTGCGCTATCAGACTGGGCGATGACGAAAGACCCGACGCCGTATACACTACAAGTGGCTCAGAGTTTGGGCTGCAATCCCAGCTCTAAGAACATGATGACCTGTTTGCAGAAGAAACCGTAAGTTTCCTTACCACCACCATCCACCGTCTTCGAATAATTGGTTCTATACATGGCGGTTTCCTCACGATGTTTTCCTTTTTTTTGTTTTTTTTTATTTACACAAAGTAAAGCGCCTGCCAGGGTTCGAACCCATGACCCGTAAGTCGGGGCCATCATCATTAGGCCACCACTGCTCTGTTGAAAGCTCACCATCCCTTTTTACACTGGCACACTCCACACACAGTGTCCATTTACCCTTGAAAAGTTCCAGTACAAAATACAAGGAAACATTCTTCCCTTCCATTTCCATTCTTCCTTATCAGAATAACTTTTAAGCCAGTCTTTAAAACGTAAACGAACAATAAACCACGGAATATTCACCATTGAGCAGTTTCTATTCCTCATCTCAAGCGTTAAAAGCTTTTAACGTTTATAGAAATTTTAAAAGCCTTATAAAATATGTAGAGTCCATTCCGGTTTTAATGTTCAAGAGAACAGATTTTATTAGCAACGCGTCGGGCTATTGGGTTGTGCTGTTTGTTTTAGGTTTATTTCGATAATGTATTTTGGTTATCGTCGCTATTATCGCGTATCGGCAAGCGTTGTGTGAGACGCCCCCCAGCTTGATGGACCGGCGACCTTAAGAAGGTGGCTGGGACAGACTTGATGCGGAAGGTGGACAGGGTGTTGTGTTGCCAGTGTCCAGCAGTAGACTGCGATACTTTCGATGCTTGATTCGATTCATGGGTATTATATCCATCAAATCGTATAATCTCATGATTTGAAGGCACAGCTAGTTCAGTGGCTTCCTCTCTTGTTTGGTCTGGGTATGTGTAACGATATCGTCACCCTGCACTCCAAAACACAGATTGCTCACGTTGCTAAAAAAGGTGTTAATCTGAAGTGAGCTGGCCACGTCTGTCATATGCCCAATAAGCTGTGGGTTAGAATAACCACTATGTGGAGCCCTGACACAGCCAGAAGGCGTCGCGAATTTCAGCAACGATTGATGCAGATTATTCGCTTAATGGGGTCCACTGACCATGATTCTCAGTAATGAGGGACCGGTTGATGAAAAGAAGAACCCGATGTTACCTTTTAGGGGCGCAACGCGTAATTAGAGTTAAAATGGAAATTACTTAAGTCTGAGTTCACAAACTCTATATTTATTAATTTAACCCCACTAAACGTGCAAGTGGGCCTAAGGTTGGAAGGTAAATGAAGTACGTATATTTTTTTACCAAGATTTTAAATTGTAACAAAATCTCGAGTAAAATAATATATATCTCACTAATTGCCGTTGTTATATTTCTTCTGTGTTCTGAGAGATGAAATAATAATATTTTCGACCTTGTTGTACTTTTACAAAGGGATTATTTATTATGTAAACAAGACTGACCTGTGTGTTTCTTGTTTTTTTTTTTGGATAACAGGCGATGTTTTGTGTTTGTTTTTAATAAGATCAATGTTAAGGTTTTTCATGGGGCTATCATGCCGTGTTGTAACCGGGTTTCTATGTAGTATGTTCATACAAATCGTAATACATATTTAAGAAAGGCATACTCATTATTATGAGAGCAAGATTGAAACTGAAAATTAATGGCAAATGCTGCGTCAGGAAAAAAATATAATTTTTTTAGCAACGCGGTATAATGCTGATAATTTCAATTAACAGCTGATAATTTAATTCCTTTCAATTTGTTGATTTTCGGTTTCTTTTTCTTTTTAAGGGTGTCAATGGTAAACTAACGCGAAATATATATATATATATCCCATTTTAATGTTTAGCTCAAAATTAAGCAACGCGAATACCGTTTATACCGTTTACTGACCATTGACCATAATTTTCCTAATTAATCATGTTCTTATAATGTTATACCTTTTCTACTGTCTTTGAAAGAAGTAGTTATATGTTTATAACTACTTCTTTGAAGAATAATCTTCAATCTTCTTTTTATATTCTTCTTTGTTGGAAGAATGCATATTAAACTTTCATAGTTGTTTATTTGAAAGTACCTGCCTAAAACTGGTTCCACTCTTTCCCACTCTGTGTATTTAATGAAGATCTTTATCTAAACGTTTCTTTTACAGATTATCAGAAATCAAAAAGGTGCAGATATTAGCTCGGGAGTTCGAGACACCGCTGGGTCCCGTGGTAGCAGGTTCTTTTATACCGAATGAGCCTGCCAAGACTATGGAGTCATATCCTAATCTGTTGAGCAAGTGAGTATGATAGAAGCTGTTACTTCGTAAAACTGTAATGTACTGTGTGTACCGTATCGTAACTATCAGAAGTCTCTTTGCATTAGATACACCATAGATTTTTTTAACAACTTTATATTATACTGGAAATTCGTCCTCTCCACGTACCTACATGGCCCTAATTCACTATGAACACTCAACGATTTAAAGTTAGTAGGCAATGAACAGACAATGTAACGTAAACATAAACAACATAATGATTAGAGAAAAGTACCCACAAAACTCAATGTCTAATGTAAGAGCAACCAGCATTACGTAGTAAACTAATGTTACGTATGTTAAACACCTGTCACACCGCAGACGACGAATCGACTAGCTTACAACGATTTTATCGCTCGAGAAAAGTAAATAAATAAAATAAATAATTGTTTTATTCCGTATTAAAATCAGTAAAATTACTACATAAAGTCTTAGAAACTATTTCCTAAGGTACAATAATGTTAGATGCCTGTACTAGGTTAAACCATTATCACAGGTGGCATGAGCGTACTTTATGACAGTAAAATTCTTAACAATATTTAATATTAGAAGTCTTGAAATAATGACAAAATTTTATGTATTCATTATTTTACACGTAGATCTGTACAAAAGACTGTAGGTCCCATGATCGAAGAATATTTCACTTTGTGCAACTTATTCAAACACCAATATTTATACGAGTACACTTTTTTTCGGTCATGATAACCAGACTGAAACAAACCGTTTTTCGATTTATTCTCAATCGTTAATAATGGCTTTAGCCATCCTATCAGCTTAAGAAAATAATAAATTAAAATCAAGGCTTTACGTCGTAAATAAATTGATCTGTCAATTTTGAATCCCTTCCAACAGATTGATCTTTAATTCTCTTGAAAAATGAATTGTTTGTGTTCTTTTTGCCCTCCAGTAAATTAAATTATTCATTTGGAAGGGATTTCCAGAGTTAGTATTAGCCGACAAGCCATTTCATTCTGGGATTTGGATTCTAGTTGACTTGGAAATCGACATCATAGTTTTTATAACGAGCATGTCTTAAATAATAATAATATAATTAATTTAATCAGACAACCATTGATCCATTACATTACATTTATGTTCTTAGTATGAACTGAAAACTTAAAAACTATGTGAATACCTCATAACTAAGAGAGACTTAGTCTTCTGGGTGAGGCTCCACACCAATGGGCTGTCTAGCTTACTGCTTATTACATCCAGGATGCTGTTACTGCTCCCACGCAATCTGCTTAGCAGTGAGCCTGTATTTTTGAACCAGGGGTGCGCAGAGAATTGTAAGCCTTTTGGGTATACGAGTCTCTGAACCATAGGCTCGCTGAGCACAGAGATGTGAAATACGTTTTGAATAAAGTTATTTTCACTGTGTGTGTAAGTACATTGAGCGAACCTGTGGGCCAGCATGTTCGCCCGGACTGACAATGTCCTGCGCTCCCTTTCCATGTCTACATCATCTCCAAGATTTTCGGTAACCACATGCCCAAGATACTTGAATTAGTATACTCGATTAAGAGGAAGACCATTCAGTAACACTGGTGGAACAACAGTAAAGCAATCTCATTTTACTTGTATATGCCATAAGTAAATATGGAGGTGATTGCAAATACGGCAGTCCACATAGAAGTCTATTAGAATATTATATTTATATATTATAGAATATTTTGTTTGACATTGTAATATCAAACTTTTAGTTCAAACCCAACCTGAAAACCAACTTCACACAGTCCAAACCTTCCATAGCGTAATAAGTACAATAACGTACTTACAAAACTATTTCATAATTTTACCATGCAGCACAAAACTGCGTCCAATTACGAAATTGCTACACACACACACTCACACAATTCAGTACGATACAAAATGGGAAAACATGGGGACACAAACAAAATCCACTCAGAACGCGTGCAAACTAGGTGCTCGTGGTTAAATAATAGGAGCCACACAGCCCCACTTTCTATTTGTTTTTATTTGTTGCTATCTGATTTTATATGTATCTGGTGTATTGTGTGTCTGTTAGTCTGTGTTAAATAAATGTATTTTCTTTCTTTCTTTCTTTCTTTCCGATCGAAGGTTAAGCTATCCACTACATATCGAGAGCCCTCCGTGGCTCGGAAAGCACGTTAAGCCGTTGGTCCCGACTGTCATTCGTATACTTTTGATAGTCGTTACGGGTAGTCAGAAGCCCAACAGTCCGACAGCCAGTGTTACCTACTAGGTAAGACTGGCTACTCTAGGTCCTAGAGTACACACTAACACTATAGTGTTACCCAGTAACTGGATTATGGAGGTCAAATCAGCAGTCGCTCCATGTAAAATACTGATATTTTGGCTACATCCGGTTAGACTGGAAACCGACCCTAACATAGTTTCAGAGTTTCAGCAGATCGAGTCGCGTTTAAACTAATTTTGCGTATGTGTGTGTGAACGGATATAAGAAGTAAAATATGTGTTTAGAAGAGTTTCGGTGTTAATACACTGCGTATCATAGCCAAGAGGCGTGTATCTGAAGAATTTATCACCGAACGCATTTCATTCGGGCAGATATTGATGGCCATAGTTCTGATAGTCATGGTTTGTTGTGGGCCCTAAGTTTGCCCGAATGTAGAAATGGGGAGTAAGTTATGTTGATAATACAGTATGTTGTTTGGAGTTAGTAGAGTGGGATGTAGGTCGTCTAATATGGATGTTAGTGATCTATACTAATAATATTATAAAGAGGTAAAATTTGTTTGTATGTAGGGGGTAATCTCCGAAACTCCCTGGCGGATTAAAAAAAGTCTTTTTGCATTTGATAGCCCAATTCTTGAGGAAGGCTGTAGGCTTATTTAAAATCACGCTATGGCCCTTAAGGGCCGAGCAAAACGAAGAAAGTCGAAAAGAACTTAAGCGAAAACTAAGTAGTAGCACGTTGGTATGCTCCGCGATGGGTCGGGGGCCGAAATTTCACGCGAACAGAAGCAAGTAGTTTATAAAGCTATAAATATAGTAACAGTGCTGTTTTAACAGGTTTTGGTTAAAACGCAATATCCAAATAAAAATCATTCTAATTTTCATTGTTCTAAGTATATTTTTTTTTCGAAGGGATTTTTTTTATAATTAGGTACTTTTTATTGCATATTAGTGCATAAGTACATAATCATGCTTGTTCAAATTCAAATATTTTTATTTGTTTATTTAGTTGAACTTTTAATGTAATGACCAGAGAGACAATTCTCGTAATTTTAATAACGTTAACAGTCTGAAAGCCGATTCCAGTAATTTAAAACGTTCAAAATCTAGTCGCAGTCTCATCTCGGCGACTAACAAATGTCAAAAACCTGTCAAAATATAGGGAAATTAGACGTATTTTTGACAGATTGAGAATGAGATCAGACTGTGAACGTTCTTAAAATTACGAGAATTGCACATCTGATCTCAGTCTCAATCTATCAAAAACACCTCTAGCTTCTCTACATTTTTGACATTTATTTGTCGCCGAGATGAGAAGAGTAATTCTCGTAATTTTAAGAACGTTCGTAGTCTGATCTCAGTCTCAATCTGTCAAAAATTACATCTAATTTCCCTACATTTTGACAAGTTTTTGACATTTGTTTGTCGCCGAGATAAGACTGCGACTAGATTTTGAACGTTTTAAATTACAAGAAATGGCTTTGAGACTGCGACTTCATCTTGAACGTTTTAAATTACGAGAATTAGCCTTCGAGATTTCATGGTTAAATTGGTTTTTAGAACTCTAATTCCGTATGTATTTTTTTATAAACTAATGTTTGTTGTACACACTTAATATTCCTTACATTATTTATTTTTCCAGGTATCAACTTCTAAGTGGTGTGACAGAAATAGAGAGGTACCATGACTTTGGCGTCATAGAGTTGGAACACGGAGTACTAGAGAACCAGAGAGATGACTTCATCAAGAAGTATGCTAAGATCATCTTCGAAGGCGCCGAGGATGAAACACTGAAATCTATATTGAAAGAGTGAGTTTTTGGTAAAGTTTGTTTTCGATTTGACTTTAGTTTTCTCGGGCCTTTCTTACTAATGCTCGAGTGAGGGGCCCACGGCTAAATAATAACAGTCACACAGCTCGATTCATCAGGTTAAGCTACGCTTACCACGGATGGTCTGTGGATGGGTGATCATCTTTACATACCCAGACCTCTCCATGCCTCGGAAAGCACGTTAAACCATTGGTCACGGCTGTCATTCGTGGATCTTTGACAGTCGTTACGCGTAGTCAGAAGCCCGAAAGTCTGACCACCAGTCTTATTCAGGGGTATCGTATTAATCAGTAACTGGGTTGTGGAGGTCAGATAGGCTGTCGCTCGATTAGGTTTCCTACACAAAGGGTGCCTACCTAAGACTAATACTAAATCGATGTCATCTGTCTGTCACTGCCTGGACAGACGCCAACATTTTTACAATTTTTTTTTTATTTACTTTTAATTACCAAACGACAAATTTTATTTTACAGGTATTCACCATCAAAACTGGATCCACAGCGCTGGAACGTAGAGACGAACCGTGACGTCATCCTGAACATGTTCAGTGACGCTAGGACCCTAGCCCCCGTCACCCGTTTCGCCAACTACCAGTCGAAGGCCAACCGGCAGTCGTACTTCTATGTCTTCGGACATAACTCCATCAGCTCCGATTACGCTGCGGTAAGTACAGAACCGGTCGAAGTGTCGGTGCTTGCGCAGCAGTGAGCAGTGGAAGTCTTTCAGCCGAAATGATGATGATAATGAAGTACAGAAACGATTTAGAAATTTTTATTTAATGTTTATAGAGTAAACTCTAGTAGGATACTTAAAACCATGCACCAAAAAACCATTATCACGACTTGTTTGTGGGAATGGATCATACCAATTAAAAGTAAAGTTTATACTTGCGGATCTTCATTTCTGTTACTTGCTTAGTATTGTCTAGTCGGATAACAGCCGCACGGGTCGATCGGATGTTAAACTCCGCTTGCCGCGGCCAGTCCGGGGATTGGTGACCATTATCTATTACATATCGAGACCCCTCCGGTCCTCGGAAAGCACGTTAAGCCGCTGGTTGCGGCTGTCATTCTGTAAAACGACAGTAATTTTTACGAATGAAGCCTAAAACTCTGACAATCAGTCTTACCAAGGGAATTGTGTTAGCCAAAAGTTAGTAACTACCTATCTGACCTCTACAACCCAGTTAGGCTGTGGAGGTCAGAAAAGCAGTTACTCCATGTAAAGTATTATTGGTATCTAGCTACATCCGGTGAGACTGGAAGCTGACCCCGACATAGTTGGGAAAAAGCAAGGCAGATAGATTTTTTGTCTAGTCGGACACTACAGGTTTCTTTAAAAGTTTATTTATTTATTTTATTATTTATGTACACACAGTAAAATACAAATTTCAGTTTCAAAGTTCAGACATTGTCTTGGTCAGATCATTTGGAGACCATGAAGATTGATGTCTGAAATGGATCTGAGAAAAGTTAGACAAGAAAAGCTTTTATAAACATTAATTATTCTCTTACCAGGAAAAGAAACTCATTTGGAAAGGTAGAGAGACTTTCTATTATTATATTTTTCAAAGAAAACCATCGCTCACCGCTTTTTATACTAGGCAAAGTATCCGTACAAACTACTTTAACACAGAAATCTCAAAGAGTAGTAAATAGTCAATGCAAATGGAAAGATTTCAAGAGGAAAATGTATTTCCTGATGTTAAATTGACTTTCACGAAACAGTAGACGTTACAAGAAATGTATCGCGAATGCCTTTTGTTTCATTCTTTGAACAATAGTCGGTAAGTTCGAAAGGTCTAATGTTCTTCGACTTTCAATCCATATTGCTACAGGTGCTAAATTAAAGTCGATGAAAAATCTTTTTAAACGGATTAGTGTTTGATTCTACGTCCATGACTTAGTCCGCGTGAAATTTCTTATACCCGACGTTGCGTTGCGTACTTCTTTCTGTTTGCACGGATCCTAAACGTCTTAGCGTGATGTTAAATTACCTATAACCTTCCTTAACAATTGGGCCATCATATGCAAAAGCACCAACCTGCACTGAGCCCGCGTAGTGGATTACGGCCCACTCCCTTTCACTCAGAGTAGGCCTGTGTCCCAGCAGTGGGAATATTATAGGCTCGCGTTCATACAAACAAAACTAACGTTATTATATTAATCTTTAGCGTTATTATATTAATTTAGATATAATGGGGAAGCAGTAAACACTTTACAGAACATGCTGCAATACATACCACAAGTTGTTTTATTGACTCCCATACACCTCTGCCTAACACTTTGAAGCATTGAGGCGTGATGTAATGTTGTCTCACGTCTAGGAACACTAATTCGTGTATTGTTTCGGATGAAACTCACCAAATACGGGTGCAGCATACGAAGGACTTGTATTGTATGAAAATGTGAGATGTCACACCAAAAGTACCGCATATGCACTGCAATAGCAGTGTATTGTATTCAGTGTGTCCCAGCCTTAATTTCGTTTAAATACATAAATCATGCATGCACAAGCACTCGCTGACGTTGTAGTGTTTCTGTGCAAACTTATGCCTTGCAGAGCGGTACCCTACTGGTTCTGCCCTAACATAATTATACATGCTGGTAGCTATGTATATGTACGTTTCCAAGTTGGGGTTATGAAATTAGTTTCATAATGATATCGTAAACTACTGTGAAGATACTGCTAGCCAGGTGCTGGTATCAGCTGTTACATCAAAGATAAGCTACTGGTTTAATATACATGTAATACTCAAGAAACTCTAACCTTAAACCCTCTTACTGGTTTATCAGAAGTTTGAGCACGCTATCTTAAACTAAGTCTTATAGGTACATCTATACAAATAAATTAAACTAAAGTGTATGTTTGTAATGTCAAAATAACAGCTTTATACTGAACGCGTATGAAACCTATTACGGTACTGATAACAAATACACGAATTTTTAAAATTTTTGTCTGTTTATCGGTACGTTTGTTCCGGCTAATCTCCGAAACGCTAATATGATATTTTTCATAAAAAAATTAATTAAACATTTAAAAAACCCCCAACAACGTAAAACCCTATAAAAAGAAAAAAATAACCATGAAATTATGTCCCTACGTAAGTACCAACGTATGAATTTTTTTGATTAAATGTTGTCCCGTCGGGGGACCGCTCTCATTATTAGCCAAACATTCTGTTAAAGTTTAAAATAGTAGCGGTCCCCCGACAGGACAATATTTAATCAAAAAATTTCATACGTACTTACGTAGGGTCATAATTTCAAGGTTATTTTTTTCTTTTTATAACGTTTTTCGTTGTCGAGGGATTTTTTAATTTTTTATTTCATGCTTTTTGTAGGGACTCCTTGTTATTTCATTTCCTTTATTTTCTTGCGTTTTAAGATTAAGGTAATTTTGAATTTAATCAGGTTTTTTGTAATTCGCCATTTTGTGGTAGTGGCCAACTTGGATTTGAAATTTGTCATAGTTTATAGTATTCTACTAGTCAAGCCCTTTCATTTGATACCCATATTGAGGGAGTTGTGAAAAAATATGTAATCCGCCATTTTTGTGGCGGCGGCCATCTTGGACCGATTCTCATCAAACATAGCTAAAAACACTTCCAATAAATTCACCTTTCAAACAAAAAAAAACAAAATTAAAATCGGTTCATCCGTTCGGGAGCTACGATGCCACAGACAGACATACACACACACAGTGACACGTCAAACTTATAACACCCCGTCGTTTTTGCGTCGGGGGTTAAAAATAGATCCAGCCATTTCGAAGATTAGCCGGAACAAACATACAGTCAGAAATTTAAAAAAAAAATGTTTTTACACGCCTGAATTCGCCTAAGAGTTAAGCAGAGGTGTAGAAGTGACAATAAAACAACTTCTGTCATGTATTGTGGCGTACCCTGTAAAGCGCTTACTGCTTTCCTAATAATACAGGGTGGCAGGGACATCGACGCGCAAACTGTAACCATGGATTCAGCACATGATACTAGACCCCATAGCGTCGAAATTTGTGGTCGGTTATCAAAAAAAAAATATCTTCTGTTTCATAGAAATGTGCAATACCTACTCGGTCAAAATGTATGGAACAGCAATTTTTTTTTTTTATTACTGCCGAAAACTTTCGACGCTATGGGGTCTAGTATCATGTGCTGAATCCATGGTTACAGTTTGCGCGTCGATGTCCCTGCCACTCTGTATATGTATCTATACTAATATAAGCGATTGACGTCTCTTTTCAGAGCAACATAATTATATTATTCCAGCCCTGACCTTTATTACTCTTTCTAACCCTGTCATATGTTTTCCAGCTCAACAAAAGCGTGCAAGGTCAAGAGCTGCCGTACGTCTTCGGAGTTCCGCTTGGAGCTACGAACACTCACTTCGATCCTGACTACACACAGCAGGAGAAGCTACTCAGTGAAGTTGTCATGAGGATGTGGACCAATTTCGTTAAATATGGGTAAGCTTTGAACTTTGCGTGTGGAGAGAAATCAAAATCATCAATCAAAAGTTTTTACTGAAACTGTTCATCTCATTTACCAAATGAATGAAAGTGGTATTGGTGGTGGTGTGGTGATGGTGGTTGTGGTGGTAGTGGTGGTGGTGGTGGTGGTGTTAGGTGGTTGTTAGTTATTTGTTATAAGATGAAGAGATTCAGTAAAAAATTTCAATTTCAAATTTTAAGTTATTGTTATGACCAAAGATAATCGAATAATCATAATAAAAATGGGATTCTAAAAATTCGGTATGTTTCGATATGAAATTATATAAATAACTTATTATAACGAATTTCTCCAAAATGTTATAAAGGACATGCAAATTAATATGTTTGTTTCTACTAGGTCTCCAAACTCACAGGCTCCGGTGAAGTTCTATAATTTGGATAGAAGGCAATGGAGTCTGTATGACCTCGACTGGCCGGAGTATGAGGGTACTCGGCAGTCTTACTTGAAGTTTGGTAAGTCTGTACCAGGTTTTGTCTTCTGCCTGTGACTTCGTCCGCGTGTTAGGGCCCCGCGTGGCATCCTATCGCGTATTACTTGGTTTTCTGACTTTTATTCCTTTTGCTCAACTCATCAGAGTCGTAGTGTGATGTTAAATAGCCTACAGCCTTTCTCAAGAATTGGGCTATCAAATGCATATTTTTTTTAAACCGTCTAGTAGAGTGAGATATTAGCACGTTCAAAGTTCAAACAAACACACTCTGCAGTTTATTATTAGTATAGATAAGAAATCTTGTTAGCTCGCCTGATTTTTTAAAATCTTTTCTAAATCGTATCAAAGCAAAATCTTTTCGATTCCCCATTGGCTTTAATTTGTCATGAATAATTTTCTTATTGCACCTATCATTTTTGTTTTCAGACATTCCACCGGAAGTAGATACTTCATACCGGTCTAACTATACCAAGTTTTGGATGGAAACATTACCTAACAAGATGAGCAAATACGTAGTGGATCCATTGTTTGAGTATACTCCACCACCTTCCTCGCAGAGGCCGAAAATTACGCATAGAAATACTGGGAACGCTGGAGGGAATACAGGTAAGAAAATAATTGTATTACATAAGTTACAACAATAGACTTCCTAATAATATTGATGGTGCCTAAATAATAACAGCCACACAGGTCGATCGATCAGGTTCAGCTACGCTTGCCGCGGTTGGTCTGTGAGTGGGTAACCATCTTTACATACCAAGACCCCTCCGTGCCTCGGAATGCAGGTTAAGCCGTTGGTCCCGGCTGTCATTCATGGATATTTGACAGTCGTTACGGGTAGTCAGAAGCCCAAAAGTCAGACAACCAGTCTTACCAAGGGGTATCGCATTCTTTTTCTTTCTTTCTTTTTTCTAGGAATTACTCCTGTATCGTGGGTGCGCTTACAAACATTTAAACTCACATACACTAACAGCCAGACCCGGAACAACTACCTGTAGGCAATACAAATATTTGTTCCGTGCGGGAATCGAACCCACGACACGCAGCGCAGTAGTCGATCGCTCAGCCACTGCGCCAACCGTGTCGTCAAAATCCAGTACCTGGGTTGTGGAGGACAGATATAGTCGCTCCATGTAAAATACTGGTATATTAATGACAGAACACTTTTTGTGGTATCTAGTACTACAATAAAAATATAAACTGTATAATATAATGTCTTATACCCACTTTTTCAAACTGTCAAAAATAGTTATAAAAAAAATATATTTTCACAGATCCGATTCGCAGAATATGGGCCCCACAAGTGGCACAAACTCCGCACTATTCTTCATCGATATACGGAAAAATGCATCCATATTCCCAGCCAGTACGCAGGCCGGACACCAACGTTATATACAAGGAGATTATGTCTATCGAGAAGCCATCGCGACCCGTTCCATCGGGATTAATCGAAAAAACTTTCCAATACACTACTACACCCAAACCAAAAGTCAACAACAACATGTCGGTAAAAACGTCCAGTGCAACTATTACATTGATAGTCTCGTTAGCTATTCTCTTTCTCGCCGTCAATGCCGGAATTTGCTCTATATTGTATTTCAAAAAACGTAAGCTGAGACTACGCGAACAAACACTCGAGGGTTCTCATCAGCCGCGCGCTGAAATAGGCGAAGTGGATGTAATCGGTCAAAAGAGCTCCAAGGACGACAAAAGCGCTTTGCAAACTTTAAAAAACGGCTGCAGCGTCATCAAGTCGATGAGTTTTAATAAAAAGAAAAACAATCCCAAGAAACATAAAAAGAAATCTGATCCCTGTAAGACGCCTAAATCTGATGACTCAGGAGGGTTTAGAGAGAGATTTAAGTTAAGGAGGCACTTATCAACGAGTACTTTGGATGCTCATACTAAAGTAAGGGACTGGATTGCCAATGAAATGATGCACCGGTGCTCTCCGGGCATACTTAGAAAATCAAACTCTGATTTAAACGAAAAGCATATGACTGTTGCGAAACCTTTCACGAGATCAGAAGAGTTACTTTCAGATACAAAGAAAAATAAAAAGGACAGCCTGCAGATGAATGACAGCGTTAATTCTAAGAGCTTTGCATCTAAAACGTACAGTAAAACTAGGACGTCTGAGAAAACTACATCCACCTCGGCGCTAGGCTCACACTCTTCTATAGGAAGTCATAAACAATCTCTCAATAGTATTAAACAAACAAGTAAATCTAATGATTCCATAAAAAGCAAAGCTACTGAAAGTATTAAGTCTAAAAAAGTATCAGTAGCGATCGATGCGACACCTGCCGCTCGAACTCACTCTATTTTAAACCAAGAACCAATCGAAATATCTAAATCATTCGATGCTGGTGACCAGATACATTCCAATAAAGTTGAAAAATCAACAGAGTTTGAATTTAAGGCTTCGAGTTTTATTGAACCAAAACAAGATGAAAAAACGTTTACAAATGTTGTGACTCTGTCGGTTCAAGATAAACCTTTGATGATTTCTCACAAGCATTCCTCATCTGATCCAGTTACTGATGTGAATTACGATAAATTAATAGAAAAGATGGAGTCTGCTAATCTTGCAAATATCTTACCACCTGTCACTTTTAGAAACGATATAAATGTGACTTCTCGTGAAGAACGTTCACAAGCCAACCCGATGACAGCTGAAGAAGCTTTATTGACTATCAAAAAAAGGAATTTTCCTAAAGTACTACCTGATTTGCCAAAAGCCCAAAAGCGGTTATCACTGCAACCGACATCTTTGCAAACTTTCCGTGGATATTCATCTATGGACGATCGTCCTAGGGTACCTCCGCAGCCCCCACCAAGAACCACAACTTTGGAGCGACGTCTCGCATATAAAAATACGAAACCATTGTCTTCGTTTGACGCTTCTAGTGTTAAGAAAATAAATGAAAATGTTATGGTTAAAAATTATGAAAATATTGATAGTTTATCGCCATATTATTCTGCAGCTACTTCGCGCAATGCATCATTCGACAGTTGTAAACCAGAAACAACTATGATATTAGCAAAGGACAGAGAGTTTCCTCGAGTGATTATAACGTCTAGCGACATTCCTTTATCACAAGAACCTAGAATAGTAATCACACCATCACCCAGCCAGGTTGAAATACCTACAAATGCGCCAAGGGTGCGCCTTCCTGCTGATTTCCACATCCAAGCTGGATCAGTTACTTCTTTTTCATCGTTTTGCTCTGATGAAGATGACGATGACGATATTGATATTGATGAAGAATTTGAAGATAAACTTATACAAGAATTGGTTGGTGGCGTTGATTCACCAACAAATATGGACGACATATTAGATTCTAAGGGTCCAGACTCGATTTTTGAGAAGAAATTAGAAATTGTGCCAGTAAAGATTAATCCCGGTATAGTAGTTCCTAAAAAAAAAGAGGATTATGTGTGCATAAGTGATTTATTTTTACCAGATGTAAGCGATTTGGAAAAAACTGCCCAAATAAAACCGAACTTTAGTTTGAACAAACTGCAGCATAGGACAGATAGTATTAACAGACCACCAGAAAAGGCAGTTAAAGTAAAACAAAGGAAAAGCATAAGAACGCCTTCCATTTTAAACCGTAATGCTAAGGGTACAAGGGGTGCTGTTAAAAGCAGAGGTGATTCAGTAAAACTGGAACATTCTAATTCTGGTTCATCGAATGACACTGAAACAAGCACAGGGACCGTAAAAAAGGTAGAATTTAAGAAAGGTTGAATGTAAGTTAGACTGAGAAGTTAAAGGTAGTCATAATTATAGTTTTTAAGTTAAAAGTTTAATATCCCAGAAATAATTAATGGTTTTGCAATTTAAACCGTAGGAACATACAATATTAAGATCTCTGTAGATTTAATAGAAAAAGTAAATGATGAAGTACTGACCATAAACGACGTAACAATATATTTTGGGAATAGGTGAACCCTGTTATTATTTGTTATTAGTCATGAAATTTGAGGCACGTACACCGTACAAAGGATAAACTAAAATCGAGTACACTTTGTTATATTAAATAAATTGAACCAAATTTGTGGAATTCAAGTGATATTGCGAACAAAAGCTAATAGGTATGTCGTTTACAAAAATAATGGATATTTCCATATTAATGGCAACATAAAAATGCCAAAATGTGTGCTACTTTATTCATGCTGTATTCTTCGTACATTTACTATTATATACTTTAAGATAGAAATATAGTACCTACGTAGTGGGTTAGTGGATTCACAGCGGTAATGTATAGTTATATGATAAAAATAATTTACGTAGGTACTGTGTATGAATGCATTATGTACGACTAAGATATCTGACCAAAATGTAAACCAAAGTACCATTTATGTAAAAATGCATTTAGAAAATATAAGTTTTGTACAAAATGAATCAATTTGTTTTGTTTATTGATATATTCGTTTACTTCAGGATATACTTTATCTTACCCCATATAATATTCCAGTTCACAAAAAGTAATATCCACAACACAATGATAATATGTACACCATAAAAATTACAGATATAAATGTAGAAATGTTATAAGGGGTCTTTTAAAGACAACCTTTGGATGGATGAATGCAGACGGAGTGAAAATACTAAGGTAGTGTGTGGAGTTCCCTTTACATAATGTATATAATATAGAATAAATAAATACATGATACCTAAAACAATATTATACTTAATCTATATATAGAATCAGCGAGCAATGGAGCGCAGTATCCTTGGAGTTAAACTTTCTGATCGTATAAGGAACTCGATACTGCGTTCTAAAACTCAAATTGCCGATGTAGGTCACACGGCTGCCAAGCTAAAATGGAACTGGGCTGGTCACATCTGTCGCATGCCGGAGGAGCTATGGGCTAAAGTAACCACAAAATGGGTCCCAAACAGCAGCAAACGACAACGCGGCAGGCCCAGAATGAGATGGCGAGACGAGCTCGACTCTTTCCACAAGGATTGGCGTTTGACAGCACTGGATAGGGACAAGTGGAAGGAGGGAGGGGAGGCCTTTGCCCTGCAGTGGGACAGAAATGGCTGTATAAATAAATATAAATATATATAGAATAATAATCATTAAACAAGTACAAGCACCTACTATATTTCCAAGTATGTTACGAGTACACAATCGCAACTTTCTCATAGCCTGCATTTGAATCCTAACAATAAAACCAACAGTAAGTATTAAATGATATTCCGGCTTCGTGAAATCTCTTATTGTCTTATGAAAACGTTGTTACTTCTCAAATGTCCCGAATTATACTTTGATCCACAAAGTGGTGTAATTTAAAAGATTCTTACACTCTCGAATTCTTTTGAACATAGTTTATGTTGTGTGGTTGAATAATAAAAATTGTACTTGAATAAGAGTAGTTGTGCAATTAGCCTATAATGTTCCCACTGCTGGGACACAGGCCTACGCTTTGTGAGAAGAAGTGGGCCGTAATCCACCACGCACAACTCGTAAGTCGGGGCCGTTATCACTGGGCCACCACTATTCTTAATTAGAGCGGCTCTTGACTAGATTTTATTTTTAAATCACACAGACAAACATATCGGATGAAACTAATAGGAGGATTAGCAAACGGTCAATTAACTAGGAATATATTGATTGATAATGTATTGCATGATGATGATCTTTCCAGAAGGTTGATGGAGATAAAGTGCATGAAAAATCTGGTTTCAGATCTAGATGATATACCTCGAACCATATAAATATATATCGAACGTAGCTAAAATTTGCAAAAACAAAAGGATATTTAGGCGTCGAAGGACGAAGCTGGGTCGTCCGCATTGCCGTCATCCGGAAACGTGCCCAGAAGACTGGCAGCATTACCACGTTGAATGCCAATTCTTTAGCCAAAGAATGACCAGCTCTGGTCACGTGAAGTGTCGATCAGGCGGCGAGAAATTTTTAAAATCAATTTTATTTGTTATTTTGATTCTGATTCCAAGACAGTTCTGAGTAGCTTGAACTTTTTCATGCTACCTTAATTTTCAATTATTTCACTGATATCGCTTTCGTCTCCTAACTTAGCCCTCTCAAACACTTACAAACTTTACATCCAGCAGTGTTATCGTGGAGCGAGTTTGTAAGTGTAATTCTTGAGTCATGACTGCTATTCAAGGTCCCCGTCATCACTGCTCATGCCAATTAGCCCCTGATCCTTACGAACCACTCCAAAAACTTGGCCGATTATAAATTGTAATCTTAGGATGACAGCCGCTTTTGAATTTGGTTGGTTTGGTCTTGTTTTAAGTTTTTTCAGTTCATTCTTGAAAGAGCGACATACTTATTTTCTCATATGCCTGTTGGGAATCGTTCTTAAAATTACGAGAATTGACCCTCTGATCTCAGTCTCAATATGTCAAAAATATCTCTAATTTCCCTACATTTTGACAAATTTTTGACATTTGTTTGTCGCCGAGATGAGACTGCGACTAGGTTTTGAACGTTTTAAATTGCGAGAATTGGCCTTCTGCGCATCATCGGCAAGCTGAGGCGCGGCGCGGCGACGACATGGCTCGGCCCGATGACCACTCGCTTCAACGTATTCCACCGCAACAGACGATACTTTCAAATTATTAATTGTTTGTCCGGGAAAGTTTATACTTGTAGATCATAGGGTATTAAACCATTGACTAGTTATACAGTCCACTCTTTTATTGCTCCCCGTGCTAACACGAGCCTTCTCCCAACTATGTTGGGGTCGGCTTTCAGTCTAACCGGATGCAGCTTAATACCAGTATTTTACATGGAGCGACTGCCTATCTGACCTCCATAACCCAGTAACTAGGTAAAGCGACTGACATACTTATTGATGATAGTGAAATAAGGTTATACTGCTGACACAGTTCATATTTACTAAATAAAGGACCAAAATAGTGCTAGAGCTGATACGAATCCAATTATTTCATAAAGACCATAGCATAATTAGCCTGTAATGTTCCCACTGCTCGGACTCAAGCCTCCTCTCGGTGAGAAGGAGTGGTCAGTAATACAACATGCGGGTCCAGTGCGGGCTGGTAAATGTCACATGCCTTCGAAATTTTGGTTCTAGGACATGCCGGTTTCCTCACGATGTTTTCCTTCACCGCTTTGCAAGCAATGGTGATTAAATAATTTACACAAAGTGAAGCCCTATTTGGATTCGAACCTACGACGTCGTAAGTCGCGGCCGGTACGGGCCACCACTGCTTATATTATTTACATTACATGTTTAGTGATGGTCCACAAAACAATGTTGCTTCCAAATTCACCTGCTGTATAAAGACAAATAAACTAAAAAAAACGGGTTGCACTCCGGGAGTGCCGGCAGAAGTGAAAACTTGAATATTAACGTTGTGCATTTTTAACCTCCGACGCAAACCCGAACGGATGAACCGGTTTTGATTTTATTTTTTTTGTTTGAAAGTTAAATTGGTCGGGAGTGTTCTTGGCTATATTTGAAGAAAATCGGTCCAAGATGGCCGCCGCCACAAAATGGCGGATTACATATTTTTTCACAACTCCCTCAATATGGGTATCAAATGAAAGGGCTTGACTAGTAGAATACTATACACTATGACAAATTTCAAATCCAAGATGGCCACCACCACAAAATGGTGAATTACAGAAAAACTGATTAAACTCCAAATTACCTGAATCTTGAAATGCAAGAAAATAAAAGAAATGAAATATGGATAATAATAATAAGGAGTCTCTACAAAAAGCATGAAATAAAAAATTAAATAAAAAATTTAAAAAACCCCCGACACAAAATAATAATAAAAATAGTACGAATGTAAAAAGCCTAAAACGATTTAAAAAAAAAACTATTGAAAAAAAAGCCACAAATAGAACAAAAAAGGTATAAACGTGAAACCCTATAAAAAGAAAAAAATAACCTTGAAATTATGACCCTACTTAAGTACACACGGCTACACATCAAGTCGGACACCCTATATACGCATAACTACGCTACCAGCAATACAGAGAATTGTAGGAAAGGGACTGCGTATCGTGGCATCGGCCAATCACAGCATTTGCCGCGTTGCGCCTACGCACACAGATGCACTTTTTTTTGGCAAAAACATTCGCTAGTTTCACTCGTATTCAATTCAGTGTTCTATGCCGGTTTCCTAAACGTCGCCCAGGATTCACGACTATTATGTTACGTTAAGTTAGGCAAACTAATTAGATTAATTGTTAACATTGTTTCCAAATTTTTGTTTTTTTATCTATGTTGATTTCTATAATTCTAGTACTCATTTAGGAGTTTAAATTTTAAACTATTTTAATTGATAATTTTTTTTATTTGTTTTTATTTTTGACTTCCGAAGTAACTCGAAGCTGTTAAATTTGATAGTAGTCTGTTATCTAAGAATAATATTTTATTGTTTTAAATGTTAAAAGTTTACAATTTTTTTATGTGGATTCAGCTTCTTTTCAAGTCATAAACATAATTTATCAACTACTAGCTGCGCCCCGCGGTTTCACCCGCATAAGTTTCGATCCCGTGGGAATTTCAGAATGAAAAGTATCGTATGTGTTAATCCTGGTTATAAACCATCGGTGTGCCAAATTTCATCCAAATCCGTTTAATAGTTTTTGCGTGAAAGAGTAACAAATATCCATCCATCCATCCATACAAACTTTCGCGTTTATAATATTAGTAGGATTTACATAATAATTATTCTAGTGTGAGGATATTTCTCATATCTATTAGTAGCATAGACCAATAAACCATATCAAGTTTTATTTTCCATATTCATTATAGAGGGTTGTCACTGGATGAATATTTTTTTTCAACTGTGTTGTTTAAATGTTCATTGTTGATTTAGATTTTTAACTATTGTTGGCTCCTGAGGTAACTTGTAGTTATGTTTAGATTATGATAGTTATTTCGCGCTGTTCAAGCGTTAAATAATTAGACAAAATTTATAATGAATCATTACATTAAGTATTAACTATTGTTACGCGGTCAGCCGACGCGGACGCCCCGCATGGAGCTTTGTGAATTGAAGTATATTTAAATTGTTAATTCATTTAAGGCTTTCTTCGACACATTGATGATATACCTATGCAATGCATGTGATGCTAGCTTAGGCAACATGTATAAAGGCCTATTCAAATCTAAGCGGTATTTGTATAACCTCCCGTGGCTAGCGCGAAACCAGAATACAAAATATACCTACCCGGCGGAATATACCGCTCGTATTTCGTTGTGATCGCGATATTTGGGGTTAGGGGGAAACTGGCCTCTGGTCCGCGGCCCACATTACACGGAGTAGGAACGGAGTGGAAAAGACAGCCCGTCGTCCGTGCGAGCTTACAGGCAAACAAACATATGTTTTAATATTTTCCAGGCTTTCAACTAGTCTGTGCAGAATCACGTCGATGTATTGATTGCTTTGTTGTGTCGTAAAGAAGGGGCAAACAGTTTAAAATTTATGATAAATATTATGTTTATTTAGAAATAAGTGTTTCAGTGATTTTATAAAAGCAGTGGTAGTAAAAAAGGGGTTGAAAGTTTGTATGAAAATCCGTCGTTTTGAACTTAGATCTATCAAAATTCGTATTTGTTTTTTTTGGTTGACGTGACGTGTTGACGACAATGCATGTTTCAGTGTTTTTGTTTTAAAAATGGAATGAAATGGAATGGGTGGTGGGATGGCGATGTTGGTTGAAAGTTTGTATGAAAATCCGACAGGATGTAGATTTCCGAATTACCTACACATACGTGTAGGTAATTCGGAAATCTACATCCTGTTGTGCAAGCTCGAAATATAATATAATAATATACTTAAATGATAATAATAAATACCTAATGGTAATGGATTTATTAGTGCAAATTCATGAGAACTATAGTGTGGGCAGTTGTGTTAATCGTAAATCTATGCTGCGTGGAGGTTCTTTAATCTTGATTAAAAATTGTTTAAAATCCAAACAACGAAATGACATAGTGGGTTTATCGATTGAACATTGCATTGAACTGTCCTGTGTTGAGCTCGATAAGCATGTTGTAGTGTGCGTTTACAGACCCCCTAATTATCAAAACTTTTCGTTATTTGAGTCAATAATGGAAGATGTCCTAGCGAAACTTGCATCCAACAACAAAGCCGCAATTATTTGTGGTGATTTTAATATTAATATTTTGGAAAATAATTCAAATAGCAGTAGATTATTAAGCCTTTTCAAATCATTCAATTTATCTAATGTTTTTACTGAACCAACTAGAGTAACTCCAACTTCTGCTACTTGTATCGATAATGTCTTTTGCGATTGTGATTATTTAGATAAAGCCATCGTAAATTATCTGCCGTCTGATCATAGTGGACAAACGGTAACTTTTAAGTTTAAAACACCTTTGCAAAAAGTGCAAATACAATTTAGGCCAATAACAACTAGTAAACTAAAAAGATTCAATAGTACCCTAAATAATAAGTTAAATGATCTGGGCCATAATATGGATATGGATGATGCAAATAAATTGTACGAGGATTTCTTTTCGGTTGTGCACACTCAATTCAATAAAACTTTTGAAAAGAAAAGAAAAATTATTTTCCCTAATTTTATATTTAGTGACTGGGCAACTAGAGGTATTAGGATAAGTAGGGAAAGACTGTTCGAGCTGTATGGCCTTAAGCCTTACATAAATACAGAAACTTTCAACAAGTATGTTGCTACATATTCAAAAATTTTAAGCAATACCTGCAAGATAGCCAAAGCGCTGTACATTAGCAACAAAATCAAATCAGCAGAAAACAAAATAAAAACAGTTTGGAAAATTATAAATAACGAAACTAGTAGGAATAAAAAACGAAACACTGATTACACATTGGAGTCTTCACGTGGTGCCATATCCTCTAATTTAGAAGTAGCTTTAGAATTTGTAAATTTCTTTACTAATATACCATCAAAAACGACGGAAGCCTTAAATTCCTCACCGGACGTATCACTTGAGTTACTAAAAGCGAACGTTCCAGGCTGCCAGGATAAGTTTCAATTTAGACATATAAACCCTATGATAGTTATAAAAACTTTTTGATAAATCAAAATCAAATTGACCGAAGATCTATGGGGAATGTCTATCAAAGTTTGTACATCCATAATCGAGACTATATCGCCATACTTAGCTTTAGTGTTTAATTTGTGTGTAGATCAAGGAGTCTTCCCAGATTTAATGAAATATAGTAAGGTTATTCCACTTTTTAAATCTGGGGACTGCAAATACACCAATAATTATAGACCAGTATCCGTGTTGCCGGTTTTCAGCAAAGTATTCGAAAAGGTAATGCTCAATCAAATGCTTAATCATTTTAACAACAACAAAATCTTGCACGATCAGCAATATGGCTTCACCAAAGGACCTTGTACGACTGACGCCGGTGTCACTTTATTATTAACACATATTTACAGCGTGGGAGGAGGCCCAAGATGCCATAAGAATCTTTTGTAACCTCTCTAAGGCATTTGATTGCGTTAATCACAAAACCTTACTCTTGAAACTTGAGCATTATGGACTAGGTAAACTTGCGCTCAGTTTAGTAAAATCTTATTTACATGATAGACAGCAAAAGGTTCAAATAAATGGTGTCAATTCACTTGTTTTACAAGTAAGAATGGGTGTTCCACAAGGCTCGATATTAGGTCCTTTCCTCTTTTTAGTATACATAAATGACCTGCCGCATTTATTAAAAAAACAACCACAAATGGTGTTATTTGCTGAAGATACTTCCATAATTTTTAAGATAAATAGACGTGCATCAAATCTTGACGACGTAAATAACGCCCTACTGCAAGTGCAAAATTGGTTCACTGCTAATAATTTAGTATTAAATGGGAAAAAAACTAAATGCATAAGATTTGCTTTACCGAATGTTAAAAGTAGTGATTGTGACATAGTATTGAATAAAGAGAAACTAGAATTCGTCGATAAAACTGTTTTCCTGGGGATAACGCTCGACTCAAGGATGCAATGGGGTCCTCATGTAACATCTCTTGCAAGACGGCTAAGTTCAGCAGCATATGCTGTAAGAACAATCCGTCAATTTACTAATGTAGATACCCCGAGACTGGTCTATTTCAGTTATTTTCATAGTATCATGTCTTACAGTATTTTACTATGGGGACGGGCTGCAGATATTGAGTCCATTTTTATTCTGCAGAAAAGAGCCATCAGAGCAATATATGGCCTACGCAGGCGCGATTCTCTAAGGGAACTATTTAAAAATATTAATATCATGACGGTACCTTGTCAATATATCTATGAAAACATCATGTACGTAAGGAAAAATTTAAATCTTTTCAGTAAAAGAGGTGACAGACACGCCTATAGAACCAGAAATAGGGACCAATTAGTTCAACCAGGTTTCAGACTGGCTAAAGTAGACTCTTCCTTCATGGGGTACTGTTTAAAATGTTATAATAAAATACCTCCCCACATACTCCAACTCAATGAAACGAAATTCAAATCTTGCATAAAACGCACACTATGCAGCCAAGCATATTATAAGTTGGGGGATTACATCGCTGACAAAAATGCTTGGCTAAACGCTGGTCCTGCTCCACAGGACGCATAAATAAATTGATTGGCATTTGAAAATACTTCACACACGCCTACCCAACCTACATACTGTTGGAGCTGCTGAAGATTCTAAAATACTATGTTTGCATTATATAAATTCAATCTCCTAGTATTGTATAATTGCATAGAACGTATGTGAGTACTATGTTACATACTATAAAGCTACCATTTACTGGGTACGTCTTTCATTGACTTGAATGTGCCTTGGCGGATGAGAGTATGTCATGCTCACTCTAATGTCTCGCTGATGGTGGCACATGTGTTGGATCATTTAGCTCCCTTCAAAATGGTTGAGCTGAATGGTGCTAATCTATGCGTCATGTTCGTGAACGGGCGCCGTCAGTAGGGACTGGTCAACTCTATGCTACCATGGCTTATTTTGATTTAAATTAATATTTGAATTGTTTTTTTTTATCTTTTCATTACGGACGCTTTTAACGTTCTGCATCGTTCTCACATGCATAATTTTGAACATGAATGATGTAACCAATACTTTGTAACAATATTATTATGATTTAAAAGAGTGTCCATGGAGTTTCTTGCCCGTTCTTCTCCATAGGTACCTACTGCGCTTTGGAATGGGCAACTAGCTTCATCTTTTTGACTGACCGACCTTGACCATTCAAAAGTGCCTGTAATTGGTTTATTTGAAATAAATAGTTTGAGTTTGAGTTTTGAGTTCATCTTAACTATTATTATAAAGCTGAAGAGTTTGTTTGTTTGTTTGGTTGAACGCGCTAATCTTAGGAAGTACTGGTTCGAATTGAAAAAATATTTTTGTGTTCGACAGTCCTTTTATCGAGGAAGGCTTTAGACTATATAACATCACGCTGTGACCAATAGGAACGGAGTATCAATGGACAATATTGCAGAAACGGGAAAAATGATTCCTTTTTGAGAGCTTCCGTTGCGTGCGCTGCGTAAACAGTTTAAGTTACGCAAAAATCATGTATGAAGGAATTATTCCTCTTTAAAAGTTTTTAAAAAAAGTTCGCGACAGCATATGTCTATCTTTTAAGATTGACTCACTATAGCCTTTTTATGGTAATCAAATTTGTTCGAAATTAATGCATTATCTGCGAAGGTGTTTTATCAACATGATATTAATTTTTATCCAAATAAATACGTTATTCATCACAAGTATTTAATTGTGAACAAAATTGCCTTTGACATCACTTGATTTCAATCAACATCTTAGGAGATAACATAATTTTAAAATAACTCTGCAACAAAATAGGTATGATAACGTTCTGGTCTGTTCAACATCACGCTAGGTTAAAATGAATACAGTCAGAAAGACAACTAAGCGAGAACGAGAAGCGAGCGATGCGATGCGACGGGGTGGGGCGGGGGAACAATAATTTCACGCGGACGAAGTCGCGGCCAGAAGCTAGTATTATAATACGAGCTCAACTTGTTTACAAAATAATATACATGGTACGCATCTATCTACACGCGTTGATGTAGTGCCTCGCGCCACAGTATTACAATATTTTCTAATACTGTGCTCGCGCTTCCGCGCAGTCCTGGGAGGTGCGTGAGACGAAATAACAAAAACATAACGTACCCTCTCGCACGATTCGCAGCGTTCAACTTCTAGTAGTCCAAAGTCCAAACAGTCTAACTTGATGTGTAGCCCTGTGTACGTATGAAATTTTTTTATTAAAATGTTGTCCCGTCGGGGGACCGCTCTAATTGTCAGCCTATCGTTCTGTTAAAGTATAAAACAGTAGCGTAGCGTAGTAGTAGCGCAGTAATAGTAGCGTAGTTACCCATCGCAAAAAAAGTGCACAACGCCGCTAAAGAAGTTTTCACTTCAAAAAAAGGTAACACAGGAATAAAACACAATATCCATAACCGAATGATCCACAAACCTCAAAAAAGAGAGCTTGCCACTAAGTTAAACCCACAACGCTTGTGTGATTTGCAACAAATTGGAAGCGCTCGGCGTAAAACCAAAATGGCGATTATCTCTTTTGTTTCCGCGGTCTGTTTATTTTCACAGGTAATTTTGTATATAGTGGCAGGGCTATTGCAATGCGTTGAGTATGTTAATCATTGACGCTTTGTGGAAATGTGGATTGAAAACGTTTTGTTTGATTATTAAAATTTATCACTTTCATACGAATGGTTTGTTCAATTGAGCGGCGCGACGTGACAATTTTAACGGGCTTAAATTAAGCTCGTATAAAGATCTGTTGTCCGTTTTATATTTGTTTCTAATTATTATCATCAAACGAAGCAACTAGTGTTAGGATAGTATGTAAATATATTAAGTACCTGCTACAAGCCCCAGGCAGCACTTGCATTTACAGCATAATTATCCTATAATGTCTGCTGGGACACAGGCCTCCACTCTGTGAGAGGGAGTGGACCATAATCCACCACGCGGACCCAGTCCGGGTTGGTAGATGTCCCATGTCTTCGAATTTTTTGGTTCTAGGATACGCCGGTTTCCTCACAATGTTTTCCATCGCTGTTTTGAGAGCAGTGGTGATGAAATAAATTACACAAAGTAATGTGTAATGTGCCTGTCTGGGTTCGAATCCACGACCTACGTACACGTATGTCGGAGCCGACACCACTGGGCCTCCACTGCCCCAGCATTTACAGCAAAAGACAGATATTATAAAGGATCAATTTTAATATTATAAAATGATGATAAAAGTTTTTTTTTTATTGACAATGGGCTCACTCTTTACCTCAATCCAGCCCAGATGCAGAGATGAAATCTACGGTGGAACGAGCTTGCCCAGAAGAAGCCTATTCACTCTCGCCCTGAAGAGATTCGGGTTGTATGAACTCGGGAATGCAGACGCAGGCAGACAATTCGCTATTACAGCAAAGAAGATTCATTTCAAATTTATGTAAAGTTATTTCATAGGCAGAAAATGGCGGCAATGCAAAGCGAAATTAAAATTAATAATTCAGAGTTTTGATTGCTGTCATGCGTTTATTACAATTTATAAGCCACGTTTCTGGGTTGTCCGGTAAATATCAATTTTTTAAACTGTGACTGTCTGATCTGACGGCTAGTACCTATTGTTGTGCGCCGCAATTAATACCTGATACATGGTGACATTAGTTACCACTGGCGTCATCTAGTTTCGAATAGCAGAACTAATAGTCCCTAGCGCCATCTATTATTGAATGGCTGAACTAATAGAGTCACTGGCGCCATCTATTATCGAGTAGAGATGTAGGTGCTGGAACTTACTAGAACTGTCGACATCAAGTCAGTTGGGGCCGGTATGTGTTCGAACATTCTAGATGTTTCTACAATAGAAGGTTCTGGAATTATCTGCGGCACTATATAAGGCCGGGACTAGCCGCGACCAATCAGACTTGGTTCTGCGATAGAAGCGAATACATCGAAAGCGATCTTCAAATGCGACTTAAGAGCGACTGTGTTTTATAATTAGTGTGTTTGAGTTATTATTAGTGTTGTGGTAATTTTTATCGGCAGTTTTTATTGTCACGAACCCGAAGCTCGTAACACTATAATATTTCCATAATTGTCAGACTTTTACTGACTAAAACCCACCCGTGTTCCTTCCTTAGCCCTTTATGTACCAGGGCAGCGGTAACCTTTTCGGACGATCCCGCTACCCCGGCAGGCTTCGGCCCTGTCGGGCCCCGTCAACTATGCTGACATCTCTTTGAGGCGCACGTGGAACACATACGCGCCGTCCGGCACGGGCCTGGTCCTGATCGGACGGAGAGCTACCCATTGCTCTCCGCCCGCAGGCCCGCGCCTACGGTGGCCGGGAGTCGTCACGCGGCCCCCGACGCCCGGAGCGTCTCCCTCGGCGGCTGAGTCGTGAGGATCTCTCCCTCGCCCATCCCGCCACCTCCTTCGCTAGCATGACTGCTTCGCAGAAGGAGGTGACCGCCTCTCACTCCCTCTCGCCCCGGACCATGGCTTGCACCAGGGCCGGGCGCGAGAGGTCGCCGCCGCTGCCGATCGCCTCTACGAGGACACGGCGGTGCTCTGCCCAAGCGGGGCAGACCTCCACCGTATGCTCCACCGTGCCCTCTGGGCGATCCTCGCAGTGGTGACACCCGGGCGTCTCCTCCCGCCTGATTATGTGCAGGAACCTCCCGAAACATCCGTGTCCGGAGAGGACCTGCGTCAGGCGGTAAGTGAGAACGCCTCCATAATTTGCCTTAAGTGGTTTTTGGTAACTATAGGGATTGAGTCCTACATAGCTTAACGAGACATTATTTTTTCACTCACACATGTATGTGGAGCTGTGTCGCAAACTATGCTACACCTTCCATCCTGACCGCTGTGCCCCAAGACAAGCAGTCAAAGTGACCTCTGCGCTGCCACCGCAGCTGTGAAATCGGCAAAGTTTGGGTCAACAAAAATTGAATTACTGTCGTGCTAGCGACACAAGGAAGAAGATTAGAGTGTTATTAATCTTAGATAACCGTCGCCGTCGTCGTTTTTATAAAAAGAAAAAATAATAATAAATAATATAAATAATAGCTTTGTTTACGTGTATCGCGGGACAGTTTCCTTCACTCGTCACACTACCAGTTGCTACAGGTGCAATTTAATCAATGTAAGAATGATCTCGTAGAGCAAAGAGGGGTTTGTGGCTAAATTATAACAGCCGCACGGGTCGACCGATCCGGTTCAGCTACGCTAGCCGCAGTTGATCCATAGATGGGTGACCAGCTTTACATAACAAGATCCTTCCGCTCGGAAAGCACGTTAAGCCGTTGGTCCCGGCTGTCATTCATGGATCTTTGATAGTCGTTACGGGTCGACAGAAACCTGAAAGTCTGACAATCAGTCTTAACAAGGAGTTTCGTATTGCCTAATAACTGGATTGTGGAGATCAGATAGGCAGTTGCTCCATGTAAAATACTGGCAAAATACTGGCTGCATCCGGTTGGACTGGAAGCCGACCCCAACATAGTTGGCAAAAAGGCTAGGCAGATGATGGTCTTGTAGAGCAAACCAAATGGTACCCATTCAACCCCAAGCCCTTTTATTCCAATGTCGGCATTACTTGTTCGGAAGCATTTACTTTAACTTAAGCCAAAATAAGGATATTACTTCACTAACTCACAAAAATGTCACTTTACCTTAGAAACTCCACATTTTCGTTTCCGCTTGTTTCCTAGCTGGAATTGTCGTGAAACGTTAGACCTCGTCCAGGGTGAGGAACAGTCGCGGGTGATAAGCTGGGCTGAATATAGTAAAGATTATAATGTAACCGCCATTTGCATTCTTTGTGAACGTCCGTTGCGCTACTATAGCTGGTCTAGCGCAACAGGTCTGAGTGACTGGGCTTAGCTTCATCTTTCTGACTGACTGACCCCTTCACAATTCGAAGGTGCCTGTCATTGGTTTATTTGAAATAAATGCCTTTGAGTATGAGTTTCGGCGTTAGGTTAAACGAAGGACATATTATAACGGAGTGTAGTACAAATGAAAATGAACATCTTTCTACGGCATCAGCTTAAGAAAAAAGTTGATTATTTTCATGAGTATTACACTTACTAATTCAAGTATCGTATTTAATTGTGGACTGAGACAGAAAATATTTTAAAGTGAGTCGGTGTGTTCTTTTCAGAAAATTGGGCGTAAGCGGAACAAATCAGCCTAACACACTATATGAGTGGAATACACAGGCCAGTAGCTTGCACGCCGTGTGCCATAACAACTTCTGATTGGTGATATCAGGACGGCCACCAATCGGTACGCATTTAAGCGGAAACTGCAGAGTTATTTTCAAAACAATTTTTTTTTTGAATAGCGTAGAGTCATCTCAACACATCTCTCCCTTGATTTTGGATATATATATATTATAGTAATAGTATGTATGTGTATATAATCTATTTATGTATTTGTGTACCTAGTTTAAAGCGTTTTTTTATTTTTTATTATTGTCCCTCTCAACCAAAGCATCCGCCGTCTAATCTCTTCACCACCCTTGGTTGACTGGTAGTGAATGCCTAAGGCATTAAGTCCGCCTTTGTACCTTTTTGTGCGAAAAGCTTAAATAAATAAATACCATAATGGCATGCCAGTTACTTGCATACTTTTGTGCAAGTTACAGGCGTGTGTATTCCAGCCAATTAGCTAGAGAGCGATCTTTTCTTTACCATGTCGAAACACGTCTAGCCTCTACTGCCAACTACAACAACCCACGATGCACTGTGGCCAACCTAGTCGCGCTCGCCACCGCGCCCACTACCGCCCAGGTCACCGCGTCTTCACCCTGGATGAGGCCATATAGTATTTTTTCAGTCAAGGCAATTCGCTTGACATTAGAAGCTAAAATCTATGGAACTCACTTTGTTGACATTTGAAGCTAATTTGTAAAGTGTTAGGTATAACTTACAATATCTTTTTGTTCATTGATTTATTTAAAAATAAAATAAACTAAAGACATTTAGGGCGGTTGTAGTGTAGCGACAAGTAAAACTGAACTTATAAAAACCAAAGGTAAAATGAAATTATAGACAGGGAGGTAGAAAACAATTAAAGGTATATTTATAACTTTAAGATGCAGATGGACTAAGAGTGGTGTGTAGTATGTGGAGGTGGGGTGTATGGATGACGATGCGTGATAGGTGGGCTGAGGAGGCTGAGGTGGAGATCCAGATGGAGGGAGGTAGACGCGAGGCAGGTGCCGGCGACAGATGCAGGTACAGATGAGGGCAGGTCGCTGGTGCGCGTGCGGCACGGAGGACACCCGTAGGAGGGCCCACGCAGCAGGGCAGGCTGCAGCACGGCAGCAGGAGCCGGCGCAGGTACAGGTATAGATGCAGTGCAGGCGGAGGACACCCGTAGGAGGGTCCACGCAGCAAGGCAGGACGCAGCTCAGCAGCAAGAGAGAGAGGCACGACAGAGACGCTGTCATCCCGCCAGGTGAGGCGGCCCTTGGATGAGGCGCGGCCCAATAGTCACAGGAGCCCTTCACGGAGGACGGAGGACGGAGGCGTAGGCAGGGTCCAACAGGTACCGGAGCGGAGAGGTACGCTGGGTATTCCCGCGATAGGTAGCCCCGGAGTATCAGGCTCTTTATTGTATCCGCTTTAGAGGCGAAACCCGAACTGATCCGTGGATTGCGTGGATCTATAATGTCAGCTCGTAGAATAACATCATGTAGCAAATATGAATTTGAGTTATGAAGATGGCCAGTAATTAAATATAATAAGTATTCATATCTAATTAGCTAAAAAGATACAGGCAGGTAAGAATTTGAAAGAAAGGTTGCCATGGCGACGTATTAAACGTCGTTGTCAAAGCTGTCATAATAAAATATATTATTAATAAAATACGATAAAATCTATAGTTATTTTGTATTAGAAGTATAGTGTTTATAGGAAAAATGATATCCATCAATGTGGGCGAAATTACCTGGATGTCACTAAATCATCGTAGTGTCATCTTAAAGATGGAGCTGTGTCTGTGTACTGATTGTGGATAAAACGTGTCGTAAGAAATAATCAGATCAGCGCCTAACGGTAACAGAATGCTTGTTCTGACCTGGAGGAATGAATGAAGATAACTGTGACTATGTACATTATGTTACACGGTGTTTCCAAAGCCAGATAATTTTATCGCAGGAATAATTTTTAATTTTTGACAGTTTTTCCATGCTACACGTGGTCGTGTCAATTTTATTCCACGAATAAAAGTTATCTGTCGATTGAAAAATCAGCCCTTATTAAATAAGGCTTAAGGCATTTTATGAACGTCAAAATAAAATAGTCTTAATAGTCCTCCCCATCGCTTGACGGTTTTCATCATGCCCAATCCGAAAAAGCTCCCTCTTATCACTTAAAATAACCCTCATCCACCACTTCGGAAAAAGATTTTCGTACCTACTCATAATATTAAGGGCTGACAAAACTGTCCAACTTTCTCCAATCAGCTTACGATAAGCCTCCCAAGATCCACAACTAATACCTCTCACCTCTAAACTTGTATTGATGAAGCTGGTAAGCTAGGCGGAATTCCAGTCTGCTGATTTGTTTCATCAAAAGTAGTCAACTTAAGCTTATATAGTTGCAACATTTTTCCTACGGTATGTAAACAATGGTAAAACATTTTAAAAGAGTAACGGTGGAGTTTACTATACGACAACTTTCTTTTGGAAGGGGCGACTAGAATCAATTCTATTTTATCGTCATTTTTGACGTTCAAAAGTGCCTTTTATGTGCCTATTTGAAATAAATGATTTGGCTTTAGCTTTGACTAAAGCGTCCAGCTTCAGTACATTCAAATTAACAGCTCTTTAGGGTTTTACCATAAAAACTTGGACACTTGAACAACGTGTCTATTGTCAGTTTTATGTCAAAATCTAGACACAAAAATGTTGTGATAAACGCTTAGACAGAAAATAAACACGGTTTTGTGGTAGTAATATAAAATTCTAACTTCAAATTCGACAACTAACATTCGCATCATGAAAAAAAAGTTGTTCAACCCTAAAAACATGAAGCCAGAACACGCCATCGTCCCACTAACACTTAACATCAACAAAAACGTACAGCGCCAATGTTTTAACATTTACCATTCGCACAGAATTTAGTTTAATCGCATCATATTTTTCAAAACAGCGGCGAACGGTACGAGTCCCATGCGGTTTGTGCGATACGGATGTTTTAACGGTACGATCCGGATACGTGACGACTTTATACATACAGAATGATGTTTGGTTTTTGTAAAGTTTTTCCTCTGGGGTACAAGAGGAAAAACGAAAGCCGCACACGTTCAGGCCCGGACTCCACCAAAGCAGAGATGAGCGGAGATGTGCAAAGCGGAGAGGGGAAGCGATGCTTAACAGGTAAGGTGTTTCCACGGAAACTGTGCGGAGATGTATACTGGCTAGAACGGAGCTGAGCTGCGTGCGGTGAGCTTTAGATGTGATGCTTGTGCGATGGCGACGCGGGGAAACTAGCGATACCGCTCGCCGCACGCCGCTCACATCTCTCGTCCCTGCTGCGCACCGTTGCCAGCTTGCGAAGCACAGCTTACATCTGAGTTTTGTTTGCGCTGAACAAAAATGAGACATCTCCTCTCGTCTCTGATCAACCGTATTCACTGAAACGAGGAGACGAGATATTATGTAAATAACGATATCCTATTGGTTGTTTCCAACACATCTCTCGTCTCGTCTCCGCTTGGCTGGAGTCCGGGCTTAGTGGCACGCGTCTTGAATTTGTTTAGAGCATGCCACGAGTCACCGAGACGCGTCTTGCGGAGCGACGGACAGGTGACGCCCGCGCGTGTTGTTCGATGCAAGTCACGTCGCATGTCTAAATGCCCGAGACCGTGACGTGGCCTTTAAAAATACATTCACAATGATTGTAAGGCTGTTTTTTCATTTACTGTTATTTTAATAGCATTAACCCTTAAATTGACAGAGCGTAGCCGGCTGGACATTAATAAAAAATAAATTTGTAATCGAGTATATTGATTATACCAACAATTTTTTTATTCTGGTAACTCCACAATAGGGTAAGAACTTGGTAGACAAATAAATTAGATGCCTGGCAACATCAAAATATGTCAAAAATCAAAATGATGTCTAAGCAATGGTCGGTTAATGCGGCACAGGTAAGTTTTTGAATATTTTTTAATAAATGGAATGATTTATATGGGTTGGCTATGCATTATATATTATTTCAAAGTGACGATTTACTATATGGTACCAACCATGGTAATAACACAGTACTGTTTCAATAACGTTGTAAATTGCACTTAAAACTAGTTGTCCAGTATACTTCACACTGCCAATTGCTCACAATACTATCACTGTTTTTGTTTGGGAAGCGGATTGGACAATGCCAACTAATTAGTATTTTGGTTTTGTATGGGTTGCATGTATCAAATGAGCTTTTTCCTTTTGTTTTAGCGATTGATTCGCTCCCGCACGAATAGGCTAGTTGGTTTGATACCGCCTGAACATGCATGCTCTGATTCCAGTGACGCTTCGTCTACCGAAGAACTTCAAATTACCAATAAAACTTCGACCAACCACGATTCTTCGGATGAAAGCAGCGTGATATCAATAGATTCGGCCTTAGAGGCACTGAATATTTTAGAATCTTCCGAAGATGAAATTACAGATAACAATGCAATTAATGTACCACTCACACAATTAATGTACCACTCACACAATTAATGTACCACTCACACAATTAATGTACCACTCACACAATTAATGTACCACTCACACAATTAATGTACCACTCACACAATTAATGTACCACTCACACCAATATTACAAAATGTTTTTCCGGCTCAAAATGAACCAAATTACGATGCCATCCCTTCTATAAGTTCTTTACCATCACTTGGTTCAGTGCAAACTGACCAACCGACCATTGACACATGTTCCACTAGAAAACGTAAAAAAGCGCAGAAAAAGAAAGTGGTTTCAAAAAAAGTTAAAACATCTAAGGAGTTCGTTCTGAGTTACAAGTGGAAGAAGGAATCATTCTTTCATTGGGCTGAAGTTGATGAAAATACGCCGCTGATGCCGAGTGAAGACGAACAACAACCCCTTTCGTTCTTTTATCGTTTTTTTTTCACCGAATATAATAAAAGATATAGTAGATCAATCAAATCTGTAATCTGTTCAGGTAAAAGGAAGATCCATACAACTTACTCATGAAGAGTTTCTAACTTTTCTTGCCATACAAATTTTAATGGGTGTTGTACATATGCCTAGCTACACTGATTATTGGAGCCGAAGGTTTATATTTTCAAATATTGCCGATCTCATGCCACTAAAGCGATACCAAACAATTAGACGATCGACAAAATAAATATAAGGAAAAGTCATTGAAAGATTTCAGGTTAGATAGTTCAACCTGAAATATTCCTGAAAAAGGGAAAACCAGTCAAAGACGGGAGTGATATTACGGAAGATATAAAGGAAGACAGAAAAATTAAGAAACCTGTGGTAGCAAGACCGATTGAAGATATACGCTATGATCAAGTATGTCATTTTCCCGATTCGTGTAGCTATGGGAGATTTCGTTACTGTAAGGAGGGTAAAACAAACGTTATATGTATTAAATGTAACCAAAGACTATGTTTTGTCGCAGGAAAAGAAATTGTTTTTTGAATTTTCATCAAAAATAAACATAATTAATACTTAAGATCATTTTTTCATTTATTTTCCCATTATTAAATTTATCTTAGTAAACTTCGCAGTGTCCAGTATATTGCACATACATTGCAGCCTGTTAATCGCTATGTATTTGGTAATGTCCGGTATACTTCACATATAATTTTCAGAAAACTGAAAGACTCGGATTTTTATTTCTATTTTTTATCATGTCTATGAAGTGCTAGAAATTGACTCATGGTGTCAAATATGCAATTTTATTATTTTGATTGTTCTGACAATTAAAGGGTTAAGGGTCTCATTGTTAGTTTTTCTTATTTATTTTTACTAGGTATTAATTTCCAAAAACGACTAGTTAATAACGAAACGTTACAAAAATACTTGAGCTCACATTATAAACTATGATATGATCGGAAAAGAGTTTTTGGTTTAAAAGTAAAAAAAAAAAAATACAACATTCTCGTTAATTCCATCATTCAAAGGTAGAATATTAAAGATCGAAAAGTTAAATTACTCAGTCAATATTTTTTAGTGCACAATGTATTTGGTGCGATATGAGGCGGCTGCGTGAGGATTTTGTTTTTAATTTTTATTGCACCAGTATCCGAACGAATGGAAAGCGTAATGAATATCTGAAACCGAGTTGTCATTGGAACAAAAAAACGGACGGTATTTTGTTCGTTCATTCGGTGGCATACGTACCAGATAATTGATATGTGGGACTGTCCCATTGGGAACAGATACTTTTCATGTTAAAAACCTCCGCATGTGCCTTTGACATGATTTCGTGTTCTTTTATTATTTATTTTGAAGACTGAAATATTGCAAAAGGAAAAAGCTTTTCGGCAAGTTTCCTGGTCGTGGGATCGATTCCCAGGTCGGGAATAGTATCATTGAGTGTTTCCCAGGAATTTCTCAGTAGCAGCTCGGAATCCGGATTTAAATATTCAATTAAGGAAAGAACGTGTTACTCTTATGAATAAGTTGAAGAACTATCAAATTAAATTAGAAGATAGTATAAATATTTATGAAATAGACACTCAACGCTTACAAACTGAAATTCAAGCTCTTGATGACTCACTAAAATCTCTTTATAATAAATATTTATGCTCTCAACACCAAATCAAGGAGCACATCCTTGCGACAAACGAGTTGGTAGACAGAGTGGACTCGCTGACTCTCAGCAACACTCAGTGTACTTGTCAGAGGGGATCCAATCTTGATGCTCTCCAGCCTGAGGCAACGGAGGACCCGTCCCAGGTTGTGAGTGCTCTGGACTGCATCCCCAACCAAGATATACCTGATACTGTGCAAAAATTATCTCAAGCAATACAGTCAGCAGCTAGTAGTGTTTCCTCGTGTAGTAGTCAAGTATGTTATCAGTCAGTTATGTTTTCAGATAGTATAGGAAGAGGTTTAGGGAAATTAGTTAGTGACAACTTTAGTTTTAATACTCAAAACTATTGTTTACCTGGGACATCCTTCAGAGAAATAATGACATCAATTACAGGAAAACAATATGATTCTAATACCAACATTACTGTATTTGTAGGTTCACAGGTCAAAAAAGAAGTTGTCACTGACAGTGTTTCTGAGCTTTTAAAGATAAACTGTAATAAAATTATTTTGTGTGCTTTTCCATATTTTGAGAGATTATCAAATAGACAAAACAATTATATACATATGCTTAATAAGCATATGCATTTCTTAGCAAGTCACTACAGTGACAAACTTATATTTTTTGACACCAACAATTTTGTTGATAAGTTGAAATCGACAAGGAATACAGTGTATCTGCCCATTAGGTTTAGACATAAAATATCGAGGCTATTAGCTTATATAAACTCAGACATAAGTAGTATGTCCAAGTCTTGTATTATTAACACTTTAACAATTAGTAATAATACTAATAATAAGGTGGCTGACCTAAGTAAGTGTAGCTCAAATGCTATAAATATTTATACAAATTGTACGAAGGAGGTTCCATTTCCCTCAAGCACTATGAGCTCACAGCTTGGTGATAACATTGAAGTCTTGAGATTAACTCCGGATAATCTTTTAAACTAGTTTTTAAGACAACAGAAGGTACCAGAAATAATATTCTTATAGCTAACAACAACAAGGTATCTTCTTGCTATAAATTAAGTAAATATCCAAAAGGAGATCAGCAGAATGCCTTGAAACTATTTCTTCAAAATATTCAAGGTATGTCTTCCAAATTATTAGAATTTCAAATGTTTTTGGAAAAAACAAAGTTTGACATTGTTTGTTGTACTGAACATTGGTTAAAGGATTACCAAATGCTAATTAATTATGAGAACTATAGTGTGAGCAGTTGTTTTAATCGTAAATCTATGCTGCGTGGAGGTTCTTTAATCTTGATTAAAAATTGTTTAAAATCCAAACAACGAAATGACATAGTGGGTTTATCGTTTGAACATTGCATTGAACTGTCCTGTGTTGAGCTCGATAAGCATGTTGTAGTGTGCGTTTACAGACCCCCTAATTATCAGAACTTTTCGTTATTTGAGTCAATAATGGAAGATGTCCTAGCGAAACTTGCATCCAACAACAAGGCCGCAATTATTTGTGGTGATTTTAATATTAATATTTTGGAAAATAGTTCAAATAGCAGTAGATTATTAAGCCTTTTCAAATCATTCAATTTATCTAATGTTTTTACTGAACCAACTAGAGTAACTCCAACTTCTGCTACTTGTATCGATAATGTCTTTTGCGATTGTGATTATTTAGATAAAGCCATCGTAAATTATCTGCCGTCTGATCATAGTGGACAATGGGTAACTTTTAAGTTTAAAACACCTTTGCAAAAAGTGGAAATACAATTTAGGCCAATAACAACTAGTAAACTAAAAAGATTCAATAGTACCCTAAATAATGAGTTAAATGATCAGGGCCATAATATGGATATGGATGATGCAAATAAATTGTACGAGGATTTCTTTTCGGTTGTGCACACTCAATTCAATAAAACTTTTGAAAAGAAAAGAAAAATTATTTTCCCTAATTTTATATTTAGTGACTGGGCAACTAGAGGTATTAGGATAAGTAGGGAAAGACTGTTCGAGCTGTATGGCCTTAAGCCTTACATAAATACAGAAACTTTCAACAAGTATGTTGCTACATATTCAAAAACTTTTAGAAATACCTGCAAGATAGCCAAAGCCCTGTACATTAGCAACAAAATCAAATCGGCAGAAAACAAAATAAAAACAGTTTGGAAAATTATAAATAACGAAACTAGTAGGAATAAAAAACGACACACTGATTACACATTGGAGTCTTCACGTGGTGCCATATCCTCTAATTTAGAAGTAGCTCAAGAATTTGTAAACTTCTTTACTAATATACCATCAAAAACGACGGAAGCCTTAAATTCCTCACCGGACGTATCACTTGAGTTACTAAAACCGAACGTTCCAGGCTGCCAGGATGAGTTTCAATTTAGACATATAAGCCCTATGATAGTTATAAAAACTTTTCGACAAATCAAAATCAAATTGACCGAAGATCTATGGGGAATGTCTATCAAAGTTTGTACATCCATAATCGAGACTATATCGCCATACTTAGCTTTAGTGTTTAATTTGTGTGTAGATCAAGGAGTCTTCCCAGATTTAATGAAATATAGTAAGGTTATAGAGGTATGAGGAACAGGGTGTAAAGTTCACTCATCCTCCATAGAAAAGGGAGGATCCTCCAACCAGACGGGTGTTTTGTCTGGCGGGCAATTGCCCCACGATTGATGTTGGCAAATTGTATCTATGCTAATTGCGCGGTAAACTCTGCTTGCGAGATGCAGGATTTGCGTGACGTCAGTATGACGCGTTGTTCGCATGTGGCGTTGTAGATACCGCTACAACGTTATTCCACTTTTTAAATCTGGGGACTGCAAAGACACCAATAATTATAGACCAGTATCCGTGTTGCCGGTTTTCAGCGAAGTGTTCGAAAAGGTAATGCTCAATCAAATGCTTAATCATTTTAACAACAACAAAATCTTGCACGATCAGCAATATGGCTTCACCAAAGGACGTTGTACGACTGACGCCGGTGTCACTTTATTAAAACACATATTTACAGCGTGGGAGGAAGCCCAAGATGCCATAGGAATCTTTTATGACCTCTCCAAGGCATTTGATTGCGTTAATCACAAAACCTTACTCTTGAAACTTGAGCATTATGGACTAGGTAAACTTGCGCTCAGTTTAGTAAAATCTTATTTCCATGATAGACAGCAAAAAGTTCAAATAAATGGTGTCAATTCACTTGGTTTACAAGTAAGAATGGGTGTTCCACAAGGCCGATATTAGGTCCTTTCCTCTTTTTAGTATACATAAATGACCTGCCGCATTTATTAAAAAACCAACCACAAATGGTGTTATTTGCTGACGATACTTCCATAATTTTTAAGATAAATAGACGTGCATCAAATCTTGACGACGTAAATAACGCCCTACTGCAAGTGCAAAATTGGTTCACTGCTAATAATTTAGTATTAAATGGGAAAAAAACTAAATGCATAAGATTTGCTTTACCGAATGTTAAAAGTAGTGATTGTGACAGTATTGAATAAAGAGAAACTAGAATTCGTCGATAAAACTGTTTTCCTGGGGATAACGCTCGACTCAAGGATGCAATGGGTTCCTCATATAACATCTCTTGCAAGACGGCTAAGTTCAGCAGCATATGCTGTAAGAACAATCCGTCAATTTACTAATGTAGATACCGCGAGACTGGTATATTTCAGTTATTTTTATAGTATCATGTCTTACGGCATTTTACTATGGGGACGGGCTGCAGATATTGAGTCCATTTTTATTCTGCAGAAAAGAGCCATCAGAGCAATATATGGCCTACGCAGGCGCGATTCTCTAAGGGAACTATTTAAAAATATTAATATCATGACGGTACCTTGTCAATATATCTATGAAAACATCATGTACGTAAGGAAAAATTTAAATCTTTTCAGTAAAAGAGGTGACAGACACGCCTATAGAACCAGAAATAGGGACCAATTAGTTCAACCAGGTTTCAGACTGGCTAAAGTAGACTCTTCCTTCATGGGGTACTGTTTAAAATGTTATAATAAAATACCTCCCCACATACTCCAACTCAATGAAACGAAATTCAAATCTTGCATAAAACGCACACTATGCAGCCAAGCATATTATAAGTTGGACGATTACATCGCTGACAAAAATGCTTGGCTAAACGCTGGTCCTGCTCCACAGGACGCATAAATAAATTGATTGGCATTTGAAAATACTTCACACACGCCTGCCCAACCTACATA
The DNA here is from genome assembly GCA_947507525.1 of Apamea epomidion. Taxonomy (NCBI): domain Eukaryota; kingdom Metazoa; phylum Arthropoda; class Insecta; order Lepidoptera; family Noctuidae; genus Apamea; species Apamea epomidion. The sequence continues at coordinate 1,906,553 of OX382226.1, forward strand.
CTGTTGGAGCTGCTGAAGATTCTAAAATACTATGTTTGCATTATATAAATTCAATCTCCTAGTATTGTATAATTGCATAGAACGTATGTGAGTACTATGTTACATACTACAAAGCTACCATTTACTGGGTACGTCTTTCATTGACTTGAATATGCCTTGGCGGATGAGAGTACGTCATGCTCACTCTAATGTCTCGCTGATGGTGGCACATGTGTTGGATCATTTAGCTCCCTTCAAAGTGGTTGAGCTGAATGGTGCTAATCTAAGCGTCATGTTCGTGAACGGGCGCCGTCAGTAGGGACTGGTCAACTCTTTGCTGCCATGGCTTATTTTGATTTAAATTAATATTTGAATTGTTTTTTTTATCTTTTCATTACGGACGCTTTTAACGTTCTGCATCGTTCTCACATGCATAATTTTGAACATGAATGATGTAACCAATACTTTGTAACAATATTATTATGATTTAAAAGAGTGTCCATGGAGTTTCTTGCCCGTTCTTCTCCATAGGTACCTACTACGCTTTGGAATGGGCAACTAGCTTCATCTTTTTGACTGACCGACCTTGACAATTCAAAAGTGCCTGTAATTGGTTTATTTGAAATAAATAGTTTGAGTTTGAGTTTGAGTTTGTGTCCAGTTGATAGTAAAATAGGCTCGCTCCCTATTACTTGGGACTTAAGCATAACTGACGAAATGTGGGTGTACTATAAAATGTGTAGATACACCTCTACCAAACCTTTATGATTTTAAATCAGTTATGTTAAGCTATTAAAAGCATTTATTATGGTTGTGGAAGTGGATTTCGCTCGACGAGGGTGAATAAAAGGTACATGCTCGTGACAGTTAAATACATTTTAGTGAATGGACCTTTGAATAGACCGCTCTAAAAATATTATAGTTGATATTAGTACCAACGTGCTGATAATTAGGAAACGGACGATGTAATGGTACATCGACGTCCGATGTGATCGTTTATGCATCGTTCTTTTAGATGAAATAATAATTATTATTATGTACGCACGGTTACACATCAAGCTAAACATAACCAGTATAAGCTGACTTCTGATTGTACGAAAAACCTACTCAATGCGAGGTGATTTATTTTTTCAAGATAGGAGATAGGAGCCTTTTGGCCTCGTATAGGACTTTATGTTTTTGTTACTTTTTTGTTATAATTTTGTTTTTTTATATTTATTTATTTATGACTGTATTTAGTTTAGTTTGTGATCTTCCTGTACGAGTCGCAATAAATACTTTTTCATTCTTTTCAAAAACTGGAATTGTATAGCTTGATGTATTGCCGTGTGTATAGACGTCAGGACATGAAGCTACTACAATCTGTCAATTTTTTTTTTAATAGATTTTCAACTATATCAATAAAACATTAAGGTTCAAGGTTGATTGGGAAAATTTTACAGTTTCGGGTAGCATGACCTGCTGGCGTCTGTACCTTTTTACAGGTCTTTTATCAATTAAGATTTTTATAAATAAAATAAATAAATAAGATTGAGCTAGATTTTAGTATGTAATGCAACAAAATTGTACTGTTAGCAGTTGGTTTTACCCATCTATACATATTTTTTACAGGATACTTCTTTTTAACTTTGTCGATAACCATTTACTTTCAGCTGAGAATTCGCCGTCGAAAACCTGATACTTCCAACTATCTTCAACGAATATCTAAAATCTAAAAGCCTATTCTGAAAACCTTCCTGCCTAAATGTCTTTCAAGAATATCGTTTCCATACTTTAGGTTAAAATTTATAGTTTTAAGATATTGTATAAACGCGACGCGGAACACGTTTGAGAATTTTCATCGTTCAGACATCGTTTTATGAAGCCTACATAGTTAACTTTAAGGCTATTATGGAGGTGTTTTAAAGCTTTTAATATAAACATTCTTTATGTTATGAAACACGAAGACTACGTTTATGCCTATAGAGAAATCATGACAATATAATTTAGTCCATCTCGCATCATCATCATCATCAATTCAGCCCGGAATCACCCACTGCTGGGTACTCGTATAGGCCTCCCCTTTCTTCAGCAATACTTCCCTGTTCTGGGCGCTGTGTCATGTGTTGTAATGAAAATGTTTTTGTCAATTAGAGATGTTGAATGGCTGCCCTCATCGGGCTTTGTGAAGTTTCGTTGCTTATTGAGTTTTTCTATAGCTATTAATTTATTTATTATGTCTTTATCTGCTAGAAATAACAGCCGCACGGGTCGATCGATCAGGCTAAGCTGATCGATCCGTGATCGCTGCGAGCGTGATCAAAGCTACGCTTGCCGCGGTTGGTTCGTGGATGGATGACCATCTTTACATACCATCCGAGGCAGACCTGACCCATTTTCCTGACATTTCCACATAATTAGGAAAAACGAAAAGCCTAGGGTAATTTAGGAACAGTCACATGTGTGTTGCCACATGTGACTGATCCTAAATTACAAAAAAAATAAATTTTTCGTTTTTCCTAATTATATGAAATATTACAGTAAGAGATACCGTGGTCCCTGGCACAGGCAACTGAGGAACACGGGTGGGTTTTAGTCAGTAAAAGTCTGACACGCCCTTCCGCTCAGCCCAGAGCGGGAGAGGTCATTTGATGATTTCCCACACAAAAAAAAAGGCACGGAGTTGTCCTCCGTGCCTCGGAAAGCACGTTAAGCCGTTGGTCCCGGCTGTCATTCGTGGAACTTGGACAGTCGTTACGGGTCGTCAGAAGCCTGAAAATCTGACAACCAGTCTTACCAAGGGGTATCGTATTACCCAGTAACTGGGTTGTGGATGTCAAATTGGCAGTCGCTCCATGTAAAATACTGATATATAGCTGCATCTGGTTCGACTGGAAGCCGACCCCAATATAGTTGGGATAAGACTAGGCAGGTGATGATGATGTCTTTATTAAACGTTGTGCTGAGCAGTCATGCCACAGTGGATGCGCCCCCGACTTACAAGTTGTAGGTCGTGGGTTCGAACAAGCAGGTGCTTTACTTTGTGTAATACATTTCAACACTACTGCTCTCGAAACGGTAAAGGAAAATGGCGGCGTGAGTGAGCAAAACTAGCATATCCTAGAACCCACAATTCAAAGACATGTGACATCTACCAACCCATACTTGGTACCCGCTTGGTGGATTACGGCCCTCTCACAGATAAGAGGCCTTTGTCCCAGCACTAGGAATGTTATAGGCCGATAGTGCTATGCATGCTAAAGCAGCTAGAGTCTGAGTTTGTTTCCGGTATATGCACATGATATGACATGCATATATGACAATATGCACGATTCTCCTTTAGATGGCATTAATAAATAATGGGCGAAATATATGTCCGCTTATACAACTCCCCATAAATTCGGGAAATAAAGACGCGATTTAATTATATATTCGATGGATTACCATCAGCAACACTTACTTTAGATCCTTGTTATCAACACTAACTCCAGAAATAAATCCAGATACCATCATTGATTTCAAACGATTAGAATAATTTAATTTAACAAATCTATTTAGTCAGTCTTCTGGACCTAAATCTTAGTAAACCCCCATTTTGTAAATGTCAACGTATTTTGTAGCTAAATCTCGTTAATAAATATAGCCAGACTTCAGCATCGAGAGACGATGAAGACAAAAAGACGATAGTAGCTTCGACGGTAGTGTAAACAGTGATCGTTTTGTGGCCAAAACAAAACTGGGTCCTTGACTAGGAATACTGTATCGTATCAGAAGGCAGGATAGGACATAGTCTTTAAAACTGATTTAGTTTAAAATTAGGGTATTGTAGCTGGCCAATATTTTGAAAGGTTTGTGGCTAAATAATAACAGCGATTACGCTATTTGTCCCATGGAGAAAGTTGTTCAGTTTGATGGTCTCTACCACATGCTTAAATTTGGCTGGTCTTTAAAAAATCAGCCTGTATAGCCGTCGGTCCCAGATGTCATTTGTAGATCTTTTACAGTGGTTACGGGTAGAAGCCAAACATTCTGACAACCATACTGACTAAGGGGTATCGTATTACCCAGTAAATGGATTGAGATCAGTTTGTCGGTCTGTCCGTGTAAAATATTGGTATTCAGCTGCATCTGGTCAGACTGGAAGCCGACCCACAAAAGGCTACACAGAGCTATTAAAGATTTTCAGTCGGGTCCAAAATATGGTGATAAAAGCCATCTATGAAATATCTACTATTTTAATAGGTTGATAGGCTAATGACTATGTCCATTAATTTTCTGTTACAAAATCTTTCGAATCTTATGCCCATCCATTGCCTTTATTACTTCTATTTGCCTTTAATATTATTTTCAGCGGCATCTATTATCTAGCACAACCCAAATTGTAACATAATTCCAACGTTATATTGCAGTTAAACAAAGCTCCGGGTTGTCACCAAATTATAAATAACCAAATTCCCATTAAACATGGAAACCCTGTTTCTACCCGGGAGCCAAAAACGATGCACGATGTTAAAGCAGTACTTTACTATTTCCAGGGTATAAAGTATTATGAATGTCCTCCAGAGTACTGTTTACCGCTAACAAATTGTAAATAGAGCCATGTTTTTCCTTGCATATTATGTTGTGTATGAGTTTCTAACTCGTTTTGTTATTACCTGCAGTTTTAGGGTTATGAGTTAGCTTCTAGATTTTGTCATTATGGTTGAGTTCATAATTTGTTTGCTCGTTGCTCGTAGTTTTCAATTCATTTACGAAAATTATTATTAGAGCATTTTCATACTTAAGAGACGTTCGTTTTGTGAATTTTATTTTCATAGCTCTCCTAAGTGCTGAAATAATTCAGTATTGAACTTGGCATTTACTCTCCCGAAAAGCACAAATCGTCAGTTTTAAATAATATTATTTTTTCTATAGGCGACTCGCACGAAATTAATTTATTTGTGGGTGAGTCCACAACTATTTGTAACTTTTTCTTAACTTCATTCATAAAATTCACAAATAAATTTGCTTCGTGCGAGTCGCCTATAGAAAAAATAATATGAAAGAAATAAAAGTGTAGATTCGCACTTTTCGGGAGAGTAAACTAATGCGAATCGACTAATAAGCCTCGAACTTTATGAATATTTGTATATGAAAAACTACACAATGATTTTTATATGGCATCTAATAACATTCCGTCCCTAAATAAGGATTTTTTATTGTCATGTTCCAAAGCGTTCAATCCCCTTAAAGGCTTAACGTACTTACACTATAAATATATGATACAAAGAAAAGTGACAAAACATCAGTCTTTATCGGAAGCCGCGCGATACAAAACAAAGAAAACAGTATAGCGCTGAGAAGTAGGTATTAAATCATTTTATCGATAAAATAAACTTCCTTCGAAGCAGTTTTCAAACACTATCTTCATAGTCATGCGACGTAATAAAACTTTATGGTACACTCGCATCGCTTGCGAACTCGCTCGCATATTTTTCGATTATTGCATCTATGTTATGGGCCTATGGCCATATAATATTTATGTAGCTGGTTGCTTTTCGGATTTTATTTTGTTTTAAAATGAAGTCACGCATGCAATTGTAGCAAGAATTTCTGAGTAGTAAGGGTTTTAACTTTTATCTAAAATAAAAAGAATTAATGTGGAGATAAAATGGAAATAATGATGATTGTGATGAAAATTCCTTTGATAAGGTACATTTTATACTAAAAAGTAGCTATATACACAATTTTTTACATATAACTGTCTATTACAAGTTCCCAGAGTACAAATTATCATCGACATCTTCAAATTATTACGTGAAAATCTAATAACACGAAAACTTGTACTATCACAAATTTAAATTAAAAACTCTCCCCAAATCGTCAGTACTTACTATACGAAATTATAACATCACTCAAAATGTTTCCCAAGTATAAAGTCAAGAGAAAAAGTTGCACCCATCGAAAATTAAAACTTCTCGGCGGCGGTGCCCATTAAAAGTTTTCTAAAATTTATTAACGATCGACTACCAGAACCTGACTCTTATAATAATAAGCTATCATTGAACCTTATTGCTGAAACCTTAAGAGCGAAAATCTAGTTTTTGAACAGCATTCTCCATTTTGTTGGGTAATGATTTGACAAAATTGGAATCTGCTGTTGGAAAGAATTGGTCAGAAACCTTATGGATGTACCGGTAAGGTTGATTTTTGCTTATCCGGCTATCTGAATATGAGAATGATAACGTCTCTTCACGTGTGAAACCTAATAGAAGTTCTTACTGGGGCTGAAAACTTGAAAATTTGTCCAGCGAGCCCCCTTAATAGTTCCGATCACATTGTATTGGGAAGTTAATGGCTACAAAGTTATGGAAGGCTCGAAAATTTATGGTTTTACGGCGAGAACAGGTGGTATGGTAGGACGATTTTATACGAGTTTTAATCTGATAAGAGATATAAATGATGAACTTTTTACAACTGCTATTTTGCGGGTAACCCCACGAACCTTCGAAAAGTTTTACCTGATAAGATACGATACAATAAGGATGTCCTTTAACTCGTGTGTGTGTTTGCTTATTGTGTCTGAATTTCTCTCTTAGATTTTTTTTTTTTAAACGTTGCCCCACACTAGGAATTACTCCTGTATCGTGGGTGCGTTTACAAACATTTAAAGTCACATACACAAACAGCCAGACCCGGAAAAACTACCTATAGGCAATACAAATATTTGTTCCGTGCGGGAATCGAGCCCGAGACACGCAGCGCAGCAGTCGATCGCCGAGACACGCAGCGCAGCAGTCGATCGCCCAGCCACTGCGCCAACTGTTTCGTCGATAGATAGATCGTTACCATTTATACATATGTTTTCATTTTAAAATACATAACTGACCTTTTCACCAAAAGCAGAATGAAATGATAACAAATGACATGAATATATACAAGGTGTCAAATTACAAAAAGAAAAAAAAATATAGGTACTTAAAGAAATTCAGTGACAGAAATTGTTGTTTATATTTTGCAAATAGATTTGGATGTGATGAACTATCAGGTTCAACCCATAGGACTAGCGTAATCAACTTTAAAAAAAACTTTAAATCCAAACAAAAAATAGCTGTCAAGTTCATTTAATCCTAACATAATCCCTTCAAAATAACCAAATTACCTGCCATTACTGATCTCATATAAGAAACAGCACAACAACGCGTCCCATTACCAATTCACGTACTAAGACGACCTCTTCGTTACTAGCCCAGTAAACACTCCCGAGGCGCACTTTCTTCGCGTCTCGCAAAGATAAAATAAACGTTGTAGGTAATAAACTCGCCTCCGAGTTAATTAAGAGGTACGTGTCACGCCGTGAACTGGCTAAATTAAAATACATAGCTCGCAAGTGCACGATGTTTTGAGATTAACTTCCCAGAGATTGGCCGAGGGTAGTGATGCGAGAAAACGTTCTACGAGTAACTCAAGAAAATGCTGGAGTTAATTTTGTGTGTTAAATTTTCATGATGATTTTTGGGACGAGGGGAAAATTAGAGTGCTTGTGAGTGCGAAGCGTGGAGGATGAGAGCAGGGAATAGATTACGTGAATGACTTTGTTAGAGCTGACGGTAATGCTTTTATGGAAATTTATAATTTGGTAGACATTATTTTTCTTCTTCTAAGACTGCCTATCTAACTATAATAATGCTTTATTTCCAAGTTTACAATTTAACAAAAATAGCAGTATGTAGAACAGACTATATAAACCTAAAAATTGTAAGAATACCACTGAGTTTAAACCTCTGGCACCCAAGCTAAGATTAAACTTGTGTTATGGATGTCAGGGCTCTCTCTTTATACATTAACCAAGATAATATAAACGAGATTCGGAGTTACATAGTGATTAGTGTCACTAGCAATTGCCGGAGTAAGCAGTATGGTTAGTTTAATACAAAAGAATAGAAAAGAAAAAACAAAACAAAAAAAACTATAAAAATACTACTTAAAACTGTACACTGTAGCCATTCTCTGAGTGTGTATATGTGTGTGTATTTGTATGTGTGCATGCGCGTGTGAGTGTGTAAATGTATGTGTGTGAATGTATGCCTGTGAGAGTGTGAATGTGTGCGTATGTATGTATGCGCGGATTCACTGTATATGTTTGCGCTATTTATGTGAATTATATTGTGGAGTGCACCAATAAATTAGTCGGTTCTTTTAGAGTAACTTTCCTAATAGTTTTTCTGTCTCCTCATACATAAGAGTCATGATCTATTTACTCGCTAACTTTTTACACTCAAATTTATTCCTAGTATAGATGCCACAGTGTTTATTTACTGCATTGTACAAGCGACTTCCCAGAATTCGGAAATTTCTTTCAGCAAATTTGGTTCTATGACTTTCTATAGGACAGACATTAGTCGATCTTTGTTTTGCCAGATGACCGGTACTATATTCCAAAGATGCATGTTTGCGCAAAATGGTATTGAGCACAAAGAGCTGTCTAACGGTCATGACTTGACAGTCTTTATACAATTGTTTAGTGCTATACCGAAAAGGTTTAAACATCATAACTTTAAGGACATCTCGTTGCGCTCTTTCCAATTGTAAAATGTTTGTTTTTGGAGCGCCACCCCAAACCGTCACACCAAACGATAGCACTGACTGGCACAGTGAGAAATATAGCATTCGCAGGGTATCAGAATCTACACTGCATCGTAGATTTTTAAAGATTGAGATAAGCTTCCTCACTCTGCCAGACAACGCCTTCATCTGCATACTCCACGACATAAGATAGTCTATCACGATGGCTAGATATCTGCCGTTGCTTACTCTGGTCAGGGGAAGGCAAGAGCATTGGTCTACTTGTTGACTACAATATATGAGCCCTGATGGCAAATGACTCATCGGGTTGCGAGGATAGTTTAATTGAGAAGGGGAACTAAACACGTTCGTAACCACACGGGCACGGTCGCGGTTGCACGCCGCCCGTGACGGACAGTTGCGATGGCGGCAACGAACGTTTTGGCAACCAACGGTTTATCAGTCGTCCGTCGTGACGTCACTGCACGCTGTCGCTAGCGTCTGATGTTTTAAAGAGACTCCCCTGCCCCCCTGGCCATGAAGTTTGGCCATCAATTCCGAATCTCTCTCTGTTCTCTGTGAGATGGAACAGGACAGCAACTGGCGATTCCGGTCCATTTGCCAATGTTTCTCAATCATACTTTTTTTTTGTTTACCTGAATGTCAATGTCAAATAATGAAAACAGTTCAGACTAAGGGCCAGTTTTTTGATCCGTAGTTAAACTCAACCAATTCTCAAATCTGACCCAGATTATGTCTGGACTTTAAAAGAGACTGTGACCTCTGAGTTTGTTTCGGCCTTTCTTCTCAGACTAGTCAGATAGGAAACGCCGATCTCATCTAGTTTTAACATATGATTGACGTGTAAAAGTGTTTGTACAAACCTACTTACAAAATAAAATCATTTATCATTATCATTTAATTGTTAAAAATAGTAACTAATGGTTAAATTTTTGCAAAATGTGTTTTTGATCAATTTTTAGTTTGTCTAATGGTTATTTTTTTTAACTAATAGTTATTTTAAATAGGATTTTTATTAGTTAAAAAAATTAACCATTAGTTACTTACCTACTATTTTTAACAATTGGTTGAGTTAACTACGGATCAAAAAACCGGCCCTTCCGGGCATCATATGCCTAGCCTTTTCCCAACTATGTTGAGGTCGGCTTCCAGTCTAACCGGATGCTGCTGAAAGCCAGTATTGTATATGGAGCGACTGCCTATCTGACCTCCACAACCCAGTAACTCGGTAATACGATACCCCTTGGTAAAACTGGTTGTCAGACTTTCGGGCTTCTGACTACCCGTAACGACTGACAAAGATCCTCGAATACCAGCCGGGACCAACGGCTTAACGTGCTGTCCGAGGCACGAGATGGTCACTCATTTATTTATTTATGTATACTTTATTGTACACCACAAAAATACATAACATAAAAAAATACATTCCACGGACCCACCGCGGCAAGCGTACTTAACCTGATCGATCGACCCGTGCGGTAAAATCAAACAAAGTTCTCCCAACCTAATTGAATTCAATAGTTGAAGGACACTCAAGTGATCTCCCGAAGTCCGGCTCGTATCGCAAGTGACGTCACACGCTACACAGCGCGATTTAATTAACTTCTAATTACCATGTAGATGTCCATACCGAACTTGGTTTCAATTGATACACTAATTGTATTACAGTTTAAACTATTACAGCATTAAATATTTGTGGTGATATTTGGTGAACTGAATTATTGATCTGTAGTAAATTTGCGTCGTTCCATTTGATGTGTTCATTTTATTTAGGAATAGCTGCGCCCCCGGTTTCACCCGCATACCTTTCGATCCCGTGAGAATATCGGGATAAAAAGTATCCTGTGTATTAATCCTGGTTATAAACTATCTGTGTACCAAATTTCATCCAAATCCGTTCAGTAGTTTTTGCGTGAAGAAGTAACAATCATAAAAACACACACACACTCACAAACTTTCGCCTTTATAATATTAGTGTGATAGGGTAGAGTAGGATAGGACAGGTATCTAGTTTTGAGTGACACAATCATTTTTTCACCGGTCGAAGTGGCGGTGCTTGAGGGAGGCCTATGTCCAGCAAGTGGACGTCATTCTGCTAAAATGATGATGATGATGAATAACTTTTTTTGTAGGTACAGTTTCGGTTGTGCAAAATAGTCAGCTATCGAAAAAGCAACTTTTGGTTTTTGTCGTGATAAGAATTGTCATTGCAAGTCATCATTTTCTAATCAGACTATACCCACAGGAGGTCAATTCTCGTAATTTAAAACGATCAAAATCTAGTCGCAGTGTCATCTCGGCAACAAACAAATGTCAAAAACTTGTCAAAATGTAGGGAAATTAGAGGGATTTTTGACAGATTGAGATTGAGATCAGACTGTGAATGTTCTTAAAGCTGCGAGAATTGCCCCTCTGATATTCTTTCGCTCATCTTATTATTTACTAGCATCTGCCCGCGACTTAGTCCGCGTGAAATTTCTTGTTCCTCCGTCCCACCCCGTGGCATCGTATCGCCCGTTTGCAATATTACTTCATTTTCATTTTGTGTTGTTTCTGACTTTTTGAAGTGAAAACTTCTTTAGCGGCGTTGTGCGCTTTTTGTTTGTGATGGGTAAAAAATGTTAAACTCGCGTCAGGACACGTGACCTGATCGAAAATTCGTAAGACGGAGCTCGCGTCAGGAAACTCGCCCTGATCGGAAATTCGTAAGACGGAGGGAGAGTTTTTTGAGATGGGTAAAAAATGTTAAACTCGCTTCAGGACACATGACCTGATCGAAAATTCGTAAGACTGAGGGAGAGTAGACCGCATTCCAAAATAACAAAAATGCACAACGTTAATATTCAAGTTTTCACTTCTGCCGGCACTCCCGGAGTGCAACCCGTTTTTTTCTTTTTGCTCGGCTCCTATGAGTCCTAGCGTGATGTTAAATAGCCTCCAGATTTCCTGAAGAATTAAACCATCAAATGCGATTTTTTCAAATCCGACTAGTTGTTCCTGAAATTTAACTCCTTAAAATAAACAAACAAACTCTTCAGCTTTATTATTAGTATATGAATGAATGAATTATATACAGGCTGATTTTTTAAAGACCAGCCAAATTTCAAGGATGTGGTACAGACCATCAAACTGAACAACTTTCTCCATGGGACCAACATCGTAATCGCGAATAAAAATTCAGCCGTCCCATACATTTAGGTCGAGTAGGTATTGAAGTTTCCTATGGGACAGTTGATAAAATTTTCGCGATTACGCTATTTGTCCCATGGAGAAAGTTGTTCAGTTTGATGGTCTGTACCACATCCTTAAATTTGGTTGGTCTTTAAAAAATCAGCCTGTATTTATTTGCAAGAATACAGGTACGAGTAGCTAACATAAGTTCTTAAGATCTATAGGTTTCACTATATTCGGCATTTCTGCCGTGCAAATATTTAGATTTTATATCTTGGTTATACTTATCGCATGCAGTACACAGTTTAGTAATTATCAATAACATAAAAAGACTAATAATAATTTCATAATTTAAATTTGGATTACAATGCAATTAATAAAATTAAATTAAATACAATTCTAGTAATTTAAAACAATAATTTATATTAAAAATAGAGATCAATAATAATGATGTCATGTCAAAAAAATTTAAAATGTTTCAATATTATTTAAGTAATGTTAATATGTAGATGTCATAATAAATAAGTTTTACATTTTATACTCAAAATATTCATTGATGGAATAAAAACATCTCTCACACAACCAAATTATACAATAAATAGGTATAGTCTTTTTCAAGCCAGACCTTTTTCCTTTAAGCCTGAAATGAATTCATGGGTTTTCTTTATAAATATACTCTTTTTACATTCAGTATTTCGTCTTAATTTACCGCGGTTAAAAAACAGTCCAGCCTTAATACCTTTAGCATTCATAATTTTGTTTACGGTTTGTTGTATACATAGGGTTTTTTATTAGATTACCGAAAGGAAAATATTTTTTCAGCTTTTTATGCACAACCTTATCTATTTACGACATTACCTACTTCTAAAATAAAGAAGTCGGTAAACAGTTGAGATTTCTTTTTTATATTAGTTCTGCTCGATTTCGGTGAAGCGCAGATGTTTTTTATAAGAAGGTAAATATAAATAACAGTGGTATTAGTTGCTGGTATTAGAACGGAATAAATCAACATTTTGGATTATCAGAGGGGCAATTCTCGTAATTTTAAGAACGTTCACAGTCTGATCTCAGTCTCAATCTGTCAAAAATACCAATAATTTCCCTACATTTTGACAAGCTTTTGACATTTGTTTGTCGCCGATATGAGACTGCGACTAGATTTTGAATGTTTTAAATCAGAAAGAAAAAAAAAAACGTTTATTTGCGGTAAACATGACGCGAACAAGAACATAAAAACAAAATAAAGAAAAAAAAACAATTCAAAATGGTTGACATGCGTCACATCCACGCAAAACGGCTATCGCTCAGCATTATGCTGCGACCCTATGCAAGACAGAGCCCCAGCGCTGGTTTTCAGCGACAGCCGGCGCCGACGTAATGACGTCGTCCGGTGCAGCAAACAATTATTCATCAACAAGTATAAAACGATTATTTTTACGAAAATTGGCCGTCTGTTCTATACTTGATACGACCAGTTTTGCCAAAAAAAAAAAAAGTAATTTGGCCTAAACATCTCTTATAGTAAGGTACTAATAATAAAACTGAAGAATTTGTTTATTTTATTGTTTGTTTGTTGGAACGCGCTAATCTCTAGAATTATCGGTCGGATCTGTAAAATTATTTTTGCATTTGATAGCCCAGTTCTTGAGGAAGGCTATTGGCTATTTAGCATCACGCTATGACCCTTGGGAGAAAAGCAAAAAGAAAAAAATACAGAAAGATCGCTTAGTGAAAACTAAGTGATAGCGCGGGCAGGCGCTGCGATGTGACGCGGTGGGGCGGGAGGAAAATAAGTTATAGACGAAATTGCGGGCAGAAGTTATAAGTTATTTTTTTTTTTTAAACATAAGTATACATAATTATAGGTAAGTATACATAATTTCAGACCTCCAAATAAGACATTGTTTTAAAAGATAATTATATAATTTGTAGTACCTACACTTAAACCTCGATATAACAAATCGGAAGGGAACAAGTAAATATTCGTATTAGCAAGTAATTCGTTAAACTGAGATTTGTTATTTGAGGTTAGGTTGGTCTAAAATTTGTTATAAAGATGTAAAAACGGGTCGAAACCTGTCGCGACTGAATCACATACTATTGGGACCGTTGTACTCGTATAAAGGTTTTAGGTTGACCAAATTCGTTGATTAGAGGTTTACACTTTTTTTATAGTTGAAAATCATCATTCGTTATAAAGAGGTTGTTCGCAAAAAATCTACGCAATGTAAAGGTATATTTTACTAATCTAAAATATACCTTACATTGCGAAGATGTTTTGCGAACAACTTGGCAAGCAATTGTCCATAAGAGTCAATACTCTTATGGAAAATTCAAGGGGATTACGAAGAATTTGTCAAATCGAGGAAGTCGTTATATTGAGGTACGTTATATTAAGGTTGCACTGTATATTTTACAGGCAGCTGTAGAAAGAACTATGTAAGTGTTTTAGCTTGCGTTTAGATTATAAAGCATGTCTTAGATCAAGCCAGGCTTCACGCTCTGCCAAGACGAACCCAAACCGCACTTAGCCTTCTAGCCGTAACTATGGAGACATATTTCTTTATCTTATAGTAAAGCTGGGCTAGAACACAGAAAATAGGTATTTTATTTTAGAACAAGGTTGACCAAAAACAAAGAGAATTTTGGATTTTTATTATTTATATTCACATAATAAATAAAGATGAAAGTAGATTGTATGTAATAGGTTATAATTACTCGCATGTGACTGCTGTTACATATAACGGTGAAGTGGACTATGATGGCTATGAAGTTAATTTTGGTGTAGGTTTACTACAATTAGCTCTTAAGTCGTTCAGCTTCTCAAGTTCTGAGTTGAGCTACACGATTACTGACAAATGCTTGCACTGACTGGACTGGTCTCAAATCTGTGAGGTACTTTGCCCAAAAGACCATTTTAGACTTCAATCTACATAATCTTCATATGACCTAACCAAGATTATGTCTGGACTTTAAAAGAGACTGTGTCGCCTGAGTTTGTTTCGGCCTTTCTTCTGAGAGTAGTCAGATAGGAAATGCCGCACCTTAACTAGCTTTTTTTTAAATAATATGAAATGTAAATTCTGATATCTGAATAAACAATTTTATTTTATTTTATTAGCTTCAATTCCTTTCAAACCCTATAAAAATCGAAGAAAAAGGAGATAGTTTGTTTTGGGCCCATTGTATTATAACGTCTATCGATCGTATTACACTTAAAAAAACGTAACCAATTTCTCATTTAAAATGGTTGATTGGTGCTTCTCTCTAATTGCTGTGAATGGTCCGCTGGTATAGCTGTGGAGCTTCTGTATAGTGCAAGATTAATCATGGTAGAAACCAGGAAAATGAAAAATAGATAACATGGAATAAATTATCTAAATGCAACAAATTGTATTACAATCACGATTCAACACGGTTTTGATAAATTTGCATATTTAAATAATAAAATGATTACCCAGTACAGTAATAATGAAGTCCGAAATTATTTTCAAATAATCGGCTCCATTGGATTACCACAAAACCGTGGAAAGTTCAAAACTATTCTACATTATTTATTTATAACAAAGTTTGGATTCAGTATACATTTGAATATTTAAACGGCGGGATCTGTTTATACGACACGATTTGTCGTTGATGTAATGCTAACACGATATCATGATGTTTTCTATGTTATTGGGAAACAGCTTCATAATCAACCTATATAATTTTCCTACTGCTGGGACCATAGAAAAGTCCTATATCTATGGGTTGGACACAGGCCTCCTCTCGGTGAGATCTGGTGAGCCGTAATCTACCACGCGGGTCCACTGCGGGTTGGGTGGATGTAAAAAAAAAGATAAGAAAAGAAAAAAGTTTAGGTAAGTTTAGTTTAGTTTATGTCTTAGAATTTTTGGTACGCCGATTATAAGCCGATTTCCTCGCGATGTTTTACTTCACTGTTTTGAGAACAGTGGTGATGAAATAATTCCCACAAAGTGAAGCTCCTGCCGATTGATCCTGTAAAAATCTCACCGTGAAAAGTTGGGTGAAGTGAGCTAAGAGTGAGCTGTCAATAGTATCAATCCCTTAGCATTAATTGGAATGACCGCTCACTCCACGCTCACTTCACCTAAGTTTTCACGATGAGATGGTTACAGAATCGCACTGCTGTGCTCTTTTGGAAACGGCTTAGGTAATACATTGTAATGAGTTACTACATCTAGAAAAAGGAGGATAAAAAGTATGTAAAGTCAAGGATATTAATTGTTTAACTAATTGCCTAACAACGTAAATTGTTCGTATATTCAAATCAAAGAATGATATGAAATGGCTACAGAAATAGGAATCATTTATTTGCTTATAATGATAAGATAAAATTATTTTTGTATAATTTATAAGTATCTTCTTGAAAATAGATTTATAAGAATACCGATACATTTTGAACAAATTGATTGACAATTTGACATTGGCTCCCGGCTATCTAAGGTACCTTGCTATATTAAGGAAAAGAAGAAAAGGCAAAGATTTTATGATCAAGAGGAGAATTAAGAAGCAACATTGTTTTGTGGCCTATCACTAAAATCTTACCTATTAATTACGTAACTTATTCAAGAAATTTCGAAACCGTTGTTGACACTTCCCGTGACCCAAGGGCTGGCTTTTACCTTGGCCAGAGACTAAGCATTGCCATACAACGAGGTAATGCCGCCAGTCTCTTGGGTACCTACATTACCGGTCGACAGCTATGCGGATGAATTTTTCGACGTTATATTTTAGTTTGTGTATAGTTAGGATTTCAAAGCCAAAGTCAAAGTCAAATCATTTATTTCAAATAGGCACATAAAAAGCACTTTTGAACGTCAAAAATAAAATTAAAATAAAATTGATTCTAATCGCCCCTTCCAAAAGGTAGTTTTCGTGTGGAGAAGAATGGGCAAGAAACTCCACCGTTACTCTTTTAAAATGTTTTACAATATTTTGGATACATTAATTATATAATTATATGTGAAGACGATGTACCTAAAAATAAAATTACTTTACCACAATAAGTAAAAGAATTAAAATGGATTGATGAATCCATGGATCCATTTAATTTTGTTATTGATATTAATTAATTAGGAATTAGTTGTTATTTGCTTGCTTACTTAGTTTAATTTATGTTATTAGTTGGTTAGTTTAGTTAACTTAGTTTATTATTTATGAAATGGTGAAGGGCGGGCGTTTTTTGGAGACTGTCTTTTGTAATTCTGACGACGTTCGAAAAGTGCTGATTCTCAGCATAGTTTGAATAAATGACTTTTGATTTTGATTTTTTACAGAAATAAAGAAACCTCAATATTTTCAAAATAATTGTATAATTATGCAACAGTCTCAAGCAGAAGTAAAAAATTACGACGTGCATCAAGATAAATGCAACGATAAGATAAATGTTACCACTAAAATCGTAACAACTAAAAGTATTCAAAGAAGCAAAGGCCAAGATAAGTCTAGAAACTTACAAAGTTTGAGAATAATGGTCAACCACAGACTGGTCTCTAGCCAGCGGGGATTCAGAGTTTGATAATACGTTAATCAACTCCACGGAACACCCATCTTGGATTTGAATGAAGCAAGTTTTTAGTGAGAGCCAAGTTACCTCAAGTTAGTCGGAAAAGATAAGCGGAGTACTGGAGCAAGTCTAGCAGCAGAATTTAACTATCTGCAAGGTTCTTTTGAAGACGTCAGAGTTAACGAAAATGTTAGTGATTTTCTTTAACCTACGGAAGTTTCTGCAGTTAATCCTGCTCTTCCAGAGATATTATAAATGTGAAAGTTCGGAGGTTTGTTTGGAGTCAAACTTTAACGGCTGAATCGAGTTTAGATGGCTTATAGTACACGTGTAGACAATGATGGGATTAACATATGAGGTAATTGTGTGTTGAGGTAAGTGATTTTATTCACAATAAGTTTATCCGGGTACATGTAGTGATTTCCTAGGATACGAGTTTCCACTCGAATCTTTGGAAATCACTACACAATGTTCATTAATATTTAGAAGCAGTCTGGACAAAACTGGTGGAAACGCCTATGGCATTAAGTCCGCCTCTGTATATTTATGTGCTAGAAGTATTAAATAAATAAGAAATGGACAGTGACTGTAGTAGAGTGTATTTTAAACTGAGAATTAGAATGTAATTTAATTATTACAAACTTAGAATTAATCACTCAGTGCAGAACTACGTTTGTAGCAATGAGATAGAAAGCTTACTGAACACAAGGAACAAAGTCTATTGTCTCGAAACCACATTAAGTTACTTGCTCTACTGCTAACACGACTTGTTCAATACCACAAATAGCTTAGTTTACTGATCTGCACTAGAAACTAAAGAAATATCTATTTTCATACCGGGTGGGACGTCAATACGACATCTATACATACAAATAAATAAAATTGAAGTGTCTTTTTAATAATACAAAATTTATAGAAGAATAATAAGTATACGGTACTTATTAGAACGAAAAAACATTTATTTTAAATTTCTGTCTGTCTGTCTGTTCCAGCTAATCTCCAAAATGGTTGAATTGCTGATGTTGTAAGGAGTGGTTATGCTTTATTTTAGAAAAATAATGAGAGGGAGGAAAAGGGAGAGGTGAGGGAGTGGGCCATAGAAATTTATCTATGGAGTGGGCCAAAATCCACCACGCGGGCCTAGTGCGGGTTGGTAGATGTCATCTCTTAAAATTTTAAGTTCTAGGACATGTCGGTTTCCTCACGATGTTTTGCTTTTTGAGAGTAGTGATGATGGAATAATTTTCAGAAAGTAAAGCGCCTGTCTGGGTTCGAACCTACGACCTACAACTCGAAAGCCGCAGCCGTTACCACTGGGTTACCACTGCTCTAACTATATATCCCGTCTAAATCTTCGATGATTTTAACCTAAAAAGTATATACTACTCGTCTTTACCAACGTTTTTATGATGATCATAAAATTTTTACTCTAATTCTGCGAAGATAAAGTTAGGAAATATCGAAATAAAACGGTCTGTTGTCATTGCTATTACAACTTTATAGTGTTCCGTCTCCGATACGTTATCGGACCGCATCACGCGATTTAGTATTTTAAGCCCCCGACGCAAAAACGACGGGGTGTTATAAGTTTGACGTGTGTGTGTGTCTGTCTGTGGCACCGTAGGTCCCGAACGGATGAACCGATTTTGATTTTGTTTTTTTTGTTTGAAAGGTGAATTTGAAAAACCTGATTAAACACCAAATTACCTGAATCTTAAAACGCATGAAAATTTAAAAAATGAAATATTATGGAGTCCCTACAAAAAGTATGAAATAAAAAATTAAATCAAAAATTTAAAAAACCTTGCGACACAAAATAATAATAAAAATAGTATGAATGTGAAAAGCCTAAAACAATTTTAAAAAGACTATTAAAAAAATAGCCACAAATAGAACAAAAAAGGTATAAACGTGAAATCCTATAAAAAGAAAAAATAACCTTGAAATTATGACCCTACGTAAGTATGAAATTTTTTGATTAAGTGTTGTCCCGTCGGGGGACCGCTACTATTTTAAACTTTAACAGAACGTTAGGCTAATAATTAGAGCGGTCCGCTCCCCCTTTTTCGGCTGAAATTATGATGACAATGATTAATTATTAGATTTCTTTGTAACATTAAAAGGAAGTGTAGTATAAAATTGACGTTACATTTTGCAAAAACTACAGGAGTATTGGCCATCTCTGCTCCTGTTACATCATGTCCGATCATCAGAATAAAATAGAGTTCGCACGTCTTATTCCACCGCTAAACTTACTGAACTGAGATTTGCCTTTCAGTGAACTAGAGTTCGAAATAATGCTGGTAGTGATGCCGCCAGCCTTTTGGGCACTTATCCCATTGGCAGTGATGCGAACGAAGTTTTTGATGCCTAATGAGCTCCTGCCTTTATCTTTATATTTTTATTACTTATATATTTGTATCCTACTAATATTATAAACGCGAAAGTTTGTATGGATGTTTGTTACTCTTTCACGCCAAAACTACTTAACAGATTGGGATGAAATTTGGCACACAAATAGTTTATAACCAGGATTAATAAAAAGAATACTTTTTATCCCGATATTCCTATGGGATCGAAACTTTTGCAGGTGAAACCGCCGGGCGCCTTTGTTGTTGTGTCTTTGTGAATAAATTAATATTCGAAATGACTGCAAGTAATAGGTACGTGGTAGCTGATTTTAAATGGCTTGAATAATTTCAAACTGGCATCCCAGAATTATCTTTGTAATTCGATTCTTTCCTATCACTTGCGCCTCCATCAAGATCGGTTATCGCAACAACACCATTATCATTTCCGCCTCTTTCGTGTTCTTAATAAATATGTCTCGGTCCTGCTCTATCGGTATTGACGTGAGCGAGACAGAAGACAATTTATCGTATCGAATATCCGCACGGAATTGTTGGTGTGATCGAACCGTATCTTAAGATCTAAGGCTGTATACATAAGATGAATTTAGAGCTTTTAAGGACACTAATGCATTAGGCAAAGAAGCAGTAAATATTAATAGTAACGAGGGGATATTCTATAGAAACTACCGTAGATAACGTCACTGTTTGACAACAGAAGGCCAATTTCCGTAATTAAAAACGTTCAACATCTAGTCGGAATCTCAACTCCGCGACAATCGATGTGAAAAACTTGTCAAAAATATAGAGAAGTTAGAGGTATTTTAGTCACATTGGAACTGAGACCAGACTGTGAACGTTCTTAAAATCACGAGATTTGCCCCTCTGAATAGAAAATTGAAAAGCAGTGACGTAGCGAAGTAGCGGTCTCGATTTACAATTTGCAGGTCGTGGGTTAAAAACGAAGCAGACGTGCACTTTACTTCGTGCAATTTATTGCATTACCACAGCTCCCATAATAGTGAAAAAAACCTCGTGAGGAAATTGACTTGTGCTAGAACCAAAAATTCGAAGACATGCGACATCTACCAACCCGCACTGGGCCCGTGTGGTAGATCACGGCCCACTCCCTCTCATCGAGAATAGGCCTGTGTCCCAGCAGTGGGAACATTACAGGCTGATTATGCTTATGCAACGATAAAGAGCATAGTGTTATCATTTACAACAAGTTCTTATCTGAAACTCAAAGCATTTACGTCGAATAAATCATTTACAGGCACTTTTGAATTGTCAAATAGTCGATAAGTTGATCAGAAAGTTGAAGCAACTTGTCGATCCCAAAATATCTCTATATAAGAGATTAGAATAGAATTTTCTTTATAGAGTAATTAAGACTTAACATGATTGTTAGTAAAACTTACGACTATGTTGGTTAGCACGGACACTAAACAAAAACAAGAAAAACAATACAAGTAATAACGGTTGGTCATCGTTGCGGCATCCCATGAGAGACGGCACAACAGTAACTTACGGTATACACAGTCCAGGTGACTCGCAACCATGCTTAAGACGCTTTTGGAGCCGCCCCACACCCTGCGCACCAAGGAAGCGCACCTGTTACACATTGTTGCGTAAAAAAAATCTACATGCGCATCATGCGGAGAACATTCCTGACGCACTACAGAAACGGGGCAGCCCCATCAGTATTCTAAACGCATTGTTATATTGAACGCATTGTTCTATGAAGAAGAACTGGCAAGATCCCCCTTTTAAATCAAGATATTACAAAATCTTGGGTTTATAACTCGCATGGTGGAGATCGTGCTGTTTACGGAGATATCGAGAAGAAAAAGGAACTATAGTTTGCTCCTAAAATTACCATACGAAAGGATAAGTGGACAGTTATACTTCGACCTGACTTAAAGTTATATACTAACTATTAGGGCGTGGAATCCCTATGGGAATGTTTTGGGTTCGAATGTGACCTTTTGTAAATGGAAAGGGACCTTACATTGGAAGGTCGTGAACCGACCCCATAGATTTGACAGTAACCTGTTCTTAAGTGCAGGACATAATAGCGATGATGGTTCCTGTTAATAGTTCCTGATGGTTTTATAATGGTTATTATTAGCCAATTAGCTATATGGTAGTGTAAATGCCAGTTAGTAACCACTACATAAATAATAATCTAATCTAATCTATAATCTTTGTTTTCTGTTTTTATAGTTTTAAGGTGTATTCGTTTTGTGTAATGCCAATAAACGCATTTTTTACTACTTACTTCAATACTCAACATTTGCCTATCCTTTTTCCAACTAAGTTGGGGTCGGCTTCCAGTCTAATAAAGTAAAATAAACTAATACCAGTATTTTACATGGAGCGACTGCCTACCTGACCTCCCCAACCCAGTTACTGGGTAATACGATACCCCTTGGTAAGACTGGTTGTCAGACTTTCGGGCTTCTGACCACCCATAACGCCTGTTAAAGATCCAGGAATGACAGCCGGGACCAACGGCTTAACGTGTTTTCCGAGGCACGGAGGGGTCTTGGTATGTAAAGATTGTCACCCATCCGCGGACTAACCGCGGTAAGCGTAGCTTAACCTAATCGATCTACCCATGTGGCTGTTATTACTTAGCCACAAGCCCCTCTACTACTTACTTCTGTACTAAAATATATAAATGTTTATTCTTTTTAAAAATAGAACAAATATAACAAAAAGATTTTGTATATAAGGAAACTCTGTAAGCCGCCAGTAAAAAAGATTATTAATGTAACTCTGGGAATGAAAATGACTTTTGTATACAAACTCTGCGGTAGTCAAATTAATTTGTTGCGTGTTTAAATTATCTCACTGATACATCGTTCGGCATTAAAAAAAATCGGTACCTTACTAGCTTACGTAAACCGTCTTTTGACAGATGGAACTAGTGATTGCAGCAACACACAATACATTGATTGATACGCGTACGGTATACGCGTAATGATTGTAAGAAGCCACAAATAAGATAATTCTTTAAGATAAGGCAGTTTACGTGCGCATTTTAAAGTTAACTTTTACGCAATCTGGAATATGTACGTTCTAAGACAGCTGTCAAAAAACGGTTAAGCTAATGGACAGGGTATAGTTAAAATTATCTAGTTAAATATTGAATGATCTTACTGAAAAATTGTACAGAATTAGCAAGAACGATATGAAAATTAAATCTAGATTATTTTTAATTGACACATAGAAAAACATAACCCTTTTTGGCTGTCGGGTAAAGAACACCTAAATGCTGAGTGAGCCATTTTGACACTAGCATTTTTTTTAATATTCCTTTTTGTTTATGTGTCATTGTATTTCGTTGTCCGTGCCAAAAGAACATGTAAAATCTGTTTAAAAGAAAAAAAACATCGTGTATATCTCTTTTTTCCTATTCTCCTGTCTCAGGTATGCGGGAAGACATTTCTTTAGAAATAACCATCAACTATTGAACATATTTTTCTGTTTCTTTCTTCTTTCTATTTATATTTATGTATGTACAGACGCCAGCACATTAAGCTACTACAATCTGTCAAACTTTAATAGATTTTTAACTTTATCGATTACGCATTAAGGTTCAAGGTTGATTGGGAAAATTTTACAATTTCGGGTAGCTAAGCCTGCTGGCGTCTGTACATAAACTGTTAAATAAACAAGAACTAATATTGTAACCACATCAGCATCATGTCGTCATGACTGATAAAATGGCGACATTCATTGATTATAGTAAAGGTAAGCTACTCAATCCCGACTTTTATCATCACTTTAAAACTATCTCTTATCTACAAAAGCCCTAACATCAGAGCAATTTCTCAGGATAAGCCCTCGGCGATCGACCCCGACGTTGACAGATGACAACCCTCTATTATAGATTGTAGAAGAAAATACTCGACGGTTCTTGTAATTAAACGATATTTTATGGATGCTTTTGTTAAAACGATTAAATTGTATCGTAATAAAGTTGGTACCGAACCTTAATTATTATATTGTCCGTAATAATACAGCTAGGGGCAGTTATAGCCCAGTGATATCGACACCAACTTACGAGTTATAGGACATGTGTTCGAACTCACGCAGGCACTTTACTTTGTGTATTTAATTTAATTATCACTATTCTCAAAACGGTCACGGAAAACATTGTGAGGAACCCGGCAAGTTCTAGAGTCAAAAAATCAAAGTAAAGTCACGTGACATCCATCAACCCGCAATGGTGGATTATTGTCCACTCCCTCTTACAGAGAGGAGGCCTGTGTCTCAGCAGTGGAAACATTATAGGCTGATTGTAATAATCGACAGGTCGACAGGTCTCACATCAAGCAGTCTAAGATTTGTGTGTTATAAGTCCAGTGATCGGATAATCGGATGCATATTTACCTAAAGTGTAGGTGTTGGTTATTATGGAATGCACTTTTGTGTCGGGAAAATCCCGGGAATTCGGAATCGACAAATTTTGTTTTTTTACTATAGAATCAAATCGGGTGTAGGAATATTTACTTAGTTTAAGGTGTTGGATAATATTATGGAATGCACTTTTGTATCGAAAAAATCCCGGGATTTATATTTAAAAAAATATGTTTTAAGAAGCCGCTTCCATAATTTCCTAACCAAATTTGAACTTTAGGTAAATATGCATCCGATTATCCGATCACTGGTTATAACACACAAACCTTTTTTTCTTTTTTTTTCTTTATATTTTAGGGACTTTTATAACGCACAGCGTATGTCACTCCCATCGTAGCCTAATACAGGATACACATCAAACTAATGAGATTAATATATCAGGGCCATAAAGTCGAACAACTTTCTCGCATCTTCAGAGCTCGGCTTAGATAGTATTTGGTGGAATGTACCTATATCGTTCTTATTCAACTTCAAAGCCCTTAACAACTACTCCTATCAGCCTCAAAGCGAACACAGTCCATCAACAAGTGATGCATGTCCTCCACAACTCCACACACCTCACAGTTGAGAGAGGTATTTTTTTTCATCAAGAAAACGAATTTGTTACATGGAATATGTCCAGATCTGAGTCTGTGAGCCGTAACCACTAATTTCCTGCTTAAACTATTATTTATAAACTAGGGTACACGGGGAGGCTGACATTGACACAAATCTTACTCACAGTAGCGCTTGGTTGCTAGAAGCAGTCATGTGTCATTTGTTTGTTTAACATAGTTATCAGATTTTAGCTTTCTGCACGCTTTTGGGGACGACAGAACACCCGCTGCTTCATCAAATGAATAGTGCATTGCAAGTGACAAGTTCATCATTTACAAAAACAATGAGCTCGCTCCGCATATACAGCATGATGTACTCAGTAGAAGTAATACTTGTCATAATTAATTACAACCGTTCCATTGTGTCTGGCTCAAAATGCGAACCTTTCAGACGCGTTCCGACCTGTTCAGACTTGTTTGCTTAGGGTTCCCGCTCGGCCTATTTATTTTGCTGGTGTTTCTTTCGAAGTCTTTGTTTGGTAAACACGGTTTTAGGTAGGGATGGCCATGTCTGGCATATACCTAATTTCTTCGATCAAAATTTCATATATTAGATAAATACTCTTTTTGTGTTATGAGGGGCTTGCAAGTAATAACAGCTGCACGGTTCGATCGATCAGGTTGAGCTACGCTTGTCGCGGTTGTTCCGTGGATGGGTGACCATCTTTACATACCAAGACCCCTCCGTGCCTCGGAAATCACGTGAAGCCGTTGGTCCCGGCTGTCAATCGTGAATCTTTGCCAGTTTTTACGACAAGCAGTCTTGCACAACAACTGGGTTGTGGAGTTCAGATAGGGTGCTGCTCCATGTAAAATACTGGTATTCAGCTGCATCCGGTTAGACTTGAAGCTGACCCCAACATAGTTGGGAAAAGGCTAGGCAGATGATGCTTCTTGTGGGTGTTATTCTATAGCATTGTCTGAATTTGCTTCTCCAGAATGCTATGCAGTAAGAATAGGTAAGAATGGTACCTAATTCTAGCTAGATGTCAAATGCCACTGATCATTATCAGAATATAAAAGAGATGCATGGGAGTTTTTTTAAGACTAAAAGGAACATATTGCGAGAAAAAATCTCCCAATGTCTATTTATGTAGTTTTCAAAGTGCTTATAGGTAACATTGAAGTCAGAGATTATATTATTAAAGGCCAATTCTCGTAATTAAAACCTTCAAAATCTAGTCGTAATCTCATCTCAGCGACAATCAATGTCAAAAACTTGCCAAAAATGTTGAGAAATTAGAGGTATTTTTGATAGATTGAGACTGAAATTAGACTGTGCTCGTTCTTAAAATTACGATAATCGCCCCTTTGCTCGTTTCGAAAGAAAGTTCTGGAATCCCATTATTTCCAATACACCCGCCAACCCTACGTGTATAGCAAGTCACGCGAGTAATTAATGTGGAAACGAAAGGTATCTGCTGTAACGAATCGTTTGCGGTAACCGTATTTTGAGAACTTGAAACACTGCGGAGTTTCGTCGCCGAAATGGCTTGTCATTTAAAAACTGAGCTACGATCGATTGCTCATTATTGGGAGAAACAGTTTATCAGTATTATTAATTGTAAGATATTGGTGCGAGGTTATGCTTGGAGTCTGACTGGGATAGAATTCGGAATGAGGTGATTCGGCAGAGAACCAAAGTTGTTAACAAAGCTCACAGAATAAGCAAGCTGAAGTGGCAATGGGCCGGTCATATTAGCTTTAGAACCGAAGACCGTTGGGGTAGACGTGTTCTTCCGTGGAGACTACGGATCGTCAAACGTAAGGTAGGACGCCCTCAGGCTAGGTGGAGGGACGATTTTCGCAAGATGGCTGAGAGTTGCCGAGAATCAGGCTAAATGGCATGCCATTGGAGAGGCGTGGGTCCAGCCGTGGACTGCTGTAGGTTGATGATGATTGATGGTAAACTTCCTTTGTGAACATCCGTTAAAAGTAGTATCTAAAGAGGAACCCGAGGCGCATAAAAACAACGGTTGCTCCGTTCTAGTATTAACCATACAGACAGTGGTTTCACATTAAAGTAATGAGCATTCAGCTATGACATTCAGCAAAACTTGTATAATTCCTATATTATGTTGATTTATAAAATCATTCCACGAGGTCCGCTAGGGCCGATGCTGCCAGGGCCGCGGGTTGTTCGAAAGAGATACCATGACTCCTGGCACAGGCAACTGAAGGAACACGGGTGGGTTTTAGTCAGTAAAAGTCTGACGCGAGAAATCATCTGAAGATTTCCCACGCAAAAAAAAAATACATGTACACTTTTTTTTTTTTTTTTTTTTTCTGGGTGGGAAATCATCAAATGACTCCTCCCGCTCTGGGCGGAGCAGAAGGGAGTGTCAGACTTTTACTGACTAAAACCCACCCGTGTTCCTTCAGTTGCCTGTGCCAGGGGCCACGGTATCTCTTTCGAATAACCCGCAGCCCGGGCGGCATCGGCCCTAGCGGACCCCGTCAGTTCGTGCTGACAGCTCTTTGAAGCGCGCGTGGAACACAACGCGCCGTCGACCCGGGCCTGGTCCTTACCGGGCGGCGAGCTGCCCATTGCTCGCCGCCCGCAAGCCCGCGCCTACGGTGGCCGGGAGTCGGCTGTTGACTCCCGTCCAGGGCGATGTGTGTTACTCTTACACGCAAAAACTCCTTCGCGGATTTGGATGAAATTTGACACACAGATAGTTTATAACCAGGATTAACACATAGAATACTTTTTATCCCAATTTTCTTACGCTATCGAAACTTATGCGGGTAAAACCGCGGTTGTAATTTGTTTTATTAAAAAAAATAAAACAAATTACAAACATAAAAAAAAAAAAACAAAAGATAGACAAAGCTAAACAAACCCTTTACTACATAATCATTAATATTAATAAACTAACAAACTAACCCAACCAGCAAAAATTCAAACTAGGGCAAACACTCTCTATTATCATCATAAAAGTTTTACATTATCCCTTTCATAGCCGCCACACAAAAGGTGACTACGTCATGACAGACTTCATTAGAACCGTCAGAAACATCTGTTACCACAACTATTTCTTTAGCTAGATGTAATTTATTTATTGAATAGAACCTTACCCTTTGTTTAAAGAAACAATATTTATTTTAGATAATCGTTAACCTACAAAGAGCCATTTTCTAGTATACATTTTTATTCGTAGGCTTTAGAAATTCTCTTTACTTTAAAAATAAATAATAAAATTAAAATTAAATAAATATTTATGTAGGGCTCCCACACAACATACGTCATTTTTATAGATAATGGTACGGATCCCTTCGTGCGCGAGTCCGACTCGCACTTGGCCGGTTTTTTAATCTCGTAATTGACTGAACTGTTGTAGTTCTAAATACATGTACACTGACTGTCAAATAAATAATGCAAGTTATATTAGCTTGTTATAGATGGCGTTAGTGGTAAGTATTTTTGAGCACACGATACACACTGTAATTAAAAACGTTCAAAACGTAGTCGCAATCTCATCTCAGCGACAATCAATGTCAAAAACTTGTCAAAAATGTAGGGAAATTAGAGGTATTGTTGACAGACTAAGATCAGTCTTTTAACGTTCATGACATTACGAAAATTGCCCCTCTGGTATAATGCTCTGGATCATTAAATTAATATAGACGAAATAGTACCTACATAATTATATTAATTTTCCGAAACCCGTTTCATACTAGCAACTTCTGATAATTTTACGACCAATCAAATTTGAACGCACCAGTTTCATTAATCACAAGTCCCCGGATATAGGATGACGTATGGGTCTCAACTATTAAATACGGGACGGACCCGAACTAAGTTCGGATCTAACTCGTAAACAGGGTCATAAAATTCGTCACGTAGGTTTCCGGTCACTTCCTTGGATTACGTTTTCGGTAGCCTGTTTATAGGCCTGTTAATGTCATAAAATATTTTTGCTGAGATATCATAAAGTTTTTGTGTTGTACGAAAATACTAGGTATAGTAAGACAAGAATTTTCAGGTAACATTTTGGTTTAAGACAACTCATTCTCGACTACCATCAGTGGACTTACTTTCAGCCACCTCGAACCAGCCGTCGCGGTACGTGTCCAGGTCATCTCGCCATCTTTTCTTGGGTAAGTTTTTTTTTGTAAGTCTCTTTTGTCCTACAGCTAGGCAATGGCCTCCCCGAAATCCTTCCAGGAACTCTTCTCGTGCCACCTCGAACCAGCCCTCGGGGTACGTGTCCAGGTCATCTCGCCTTCTCTTCCTGGGCCGGCCTCGGCGGCGCCGTCCAGTTTCAGGCACCCATTGTGTGGATAATTTTGCCCAGCAGTCATCGTGCGTGCGGCTGACGTGACCTGCCGATGAAAAATAATAAATCAAACGATAATTTACCCATATCGTTTGATTTATTATTTCTAAGGTAGGAATAATAAGAATATAATACTCTTTTATTATTTGTACTCCACGTTGAATACTAATATAAATGTTGAAATCTCACAGATGACTCAATGGGCGGTTTTTTTTCGAAGTATTTATGTATCATTGCATGAAACTCTAGTTGCTGGCCCAAACCACTTTTGGTTTAGGCCAGCAACTAGAGTTTAGAGAACTAGAGTGGTAGAGAGACAACAAAAACTTTTATACAACTATGTAACCATTTTCCTAAGTTTGAAACAAATACTTCTCGTATCGTCGACCTTTTTACTCGTATTAAGCTAACATAATAATATGTTATCGTCCAAACTTATATTTTTGCCAAGTTTCTATAAGTTTTCTTTTGAATACTTCGACTTTAGTTTGGCTGTAAGAGAACAAGAGACAAGTTAACATTATTTCTAAAGTTTTTAACGTGATTGGAGCGACAACTGAAGCAAAGAACTAAGTTATAATGAAAAGTATTTAATTGGTACTTTAAACGAAGTGAAACGTACGTCATGCAAACTTTCCTGGTTTGAAGTTTTATTACTGTACAGCTCAGTTATTTACCCATAAGTGCCTAATTCGTTTATTTTTACTGAACAGTAAAATGCCGACAGTATCTCCTACACGTTCTTCGAAAGCATGCGATCATGAAAGGTAATATGCAACGACAAGAACAAACCGTCTGGATTTGTTCCCGGTTGATGGCAATGTGGTTCCAAAGGACTTAAACATAACTGGCGAAATGTGGGTGTACTATGGGTACACTTCTGCCTAAATCTTTGGGGAATACGGGCGTGATGTTATGCTATTTCAAGAACAAACAAAATACCAAAACAGCAAAAAAGACATCACAGACAAAAACAAAATATAATTTTCACAAAAAAAAATCTACAAAGGAATTTACAACGGACTCTTGATCGAGGGTTTCCAGCAGAAATATAGCGAAATATACTCAACAATATGTCCCGAAAACCGAGAAGAACCGTTTCAAAGCCCGACTTCGTTTCAAATGGAAATCTGGATGTGAATTTTCATGCAAATTTCCCAGAGGTGTTATACATGGGAGGTTGTAACGCGGATGTTAAAATCTCAGCGTAAATTCTATTCATGTATGGTAACGTTGTTATGAGGTGGATCGCTTTTGTTTTCGGCCCCATAGATTTCACAGTCACTGTCTCTTAAGGCAGTAAATTCAGGAAATGTTGCTGCATTGTGGATATAATGTGACGTGAAATTGTCTTTTTTGTTGTGAATGCGAAAAATTCGGTGTAAGTTTTTAATGTTATTTAAGGGGGAAGTGCAGGAGTAGCTCGCGTAATTCAAATTTTCTTACGTTTTTTTGCAATTTGCAGGTCAGTGTCTTTTAGAATGTTGATCCACGAAACGAAGACGTCCACTGCTAGACATAGGCCTCCCCAAGCACCTTCACTTCGACCGGTTCTGTGCTTCTCGCATCCAGCGGATTCCTGCGGCCTTCACAAGGTCATCGCTCCACCTTGTGGGAGGCCTTCCTACGCTACGTCTTCCGTTACGCGGTCACCACTCCACAAACTTTCGGGCCAGCCCATTGCCAATTAAGTTTGGCAATTCTTCGGGCTATGTCGGTTACCTTGGTACTTCTGTGAATAACCGAAACCGAAACTAATATGAACGCCAAATTGAATACTAAGCCAGTCAACTTCATGAACGATAAAAACTATCTTCGCAGTATCAGTAGATAGTCAAAACATTTTTGCCGAAACTAAAACAAACTGTACTAAAACTAAAACAATAAGGAAATTTTATTTGGCGACCTCTCACAAAATTATCACCGTTTCCGTATTATGACAGTGTTATTCACAATTTAAATGACAAGGTCCTTTATTTCCAAAGTTTTCGGATTGTAAAATTCTGTCACGTTTTGGCATTTTCATTTTGTCTATTTTGGGAAGGAACAAATTAACGTTTTTTTTGTTTCGCTTTGTGAGATAAGACTGGCTTTCATTCGATTTTATCTGGTGGTCACTCAATAATAATATGGTTATATAGCCATAAGCCAATTGATTCATTGATTGGATAGCCAATTCATCATCATCACCCTACAGCAATATCTAGCCATTTAACTTAATCCAGGGATGCCTACTACTTCTTCTTTCAGCTGCTGTGAACCAACCCGCAAAGATCGTCGAATGATCTAAAAACACGTTCGTAGCGCGTCGGCATGCTTGACTAGAAGTAAAATATTCACATTGGAAAATATCAGATTGCAACTATCGAAAAACATATCCATCAAATCAAATCATTTATTCATTTGCAAACATGGATAATTAGTATACATATAGATGTTTTATTTTTATAATAGTGCTCCATGTTCTACCGTCACATGGGCATGCAAATCGTATATAATTTTAAGTAACAATTAAGGAATGATGATAATACAAAATTCAAATTAATGTCCAATCGTCTGAACTACAGTAAAAATGACATAATAATTCAGAAATGTGAAATCGTTTAAATTAGAATATGTAGATATCAAATCGTTTGAAATACACAAAAACATATATAGGTATATATTAATATAAAAGATGTCAAATCGCTTAAATTACAGTAACAATGTGTCATATTAATACAAAAATGTCAAATATTATCTAGGTTGCATGTATAATTATAAATCCCTGTACATTCTACCTTAAATTATGCAAACATTTAGTACAAGTGCTTAATAGACTAAAACACTGTCAATATGAAAAATTCTAACAATATGGTTAATAAAATAAAATAAAGAACTAAAAATGTCAGGATTAATTATGTAACTATAAAGTTTTATCATTTAGACATTCACAAATGGAGTAATAACATTTGTCAATTAGTAAGACTGACAATTTCTTTTTAAACAGTGGAATGGACTCGTTTTTTATTCCATCGGGTATTTTGTTAAAGATAATTGGGCACATACATATAACACTTTTCCTTAATAATGCAGTGTTATGTCCACTAACATATAGCATGTTTGTATACTGCCTTCTAAGTGGTCGTGTTCTATTGTCAGACGATTTATTATATTAAACAGTTGCATATTTGATTTTACAAAAATAGCTATTTCGAAAATGTATAGTGATGGCAATGTTAGCAAATTTAGGGACTTGAATACAGGAGGATATTGCATCAAAGAGTTATACTCTATAATTTTGCACACATAGACATGTTTCTGAAATGTTTTGTTTCTCATATTTTATTAATTGATTAATTCTAACAAAATATTGCTACATCTTTAATCCTACACCAAAAATCACAATGCATATGAGATATTCAGTTTTAGTCTAGTGCACTCCTTTAGCTACAGGAGGCAACAGCTGCTTTAATTAGTATCGACTAAAATAATTTGTAATTAAAGTACAAACTCTACGTTATCAGTAACTACTTGAGAAAAAATTAAATGCACAAATGCGGAATATAAAAACATTACTTAAAAACTTCTTTTAAAGATTTTTAATGAAACTTGAGATATTTTCACATTTAGGTAGAATTTCCTCCATTCGTTCAGGAAAAACCATGTCTCGTGTATGACAACTGTGTGAGTCACTGAAAAGTCTTTCACATGTTAATCATGAGACCAATTCCCGTAATTAAAAACGCTTAAAATCTAGTCGCAATCTCATCTCAGTGACAATCAATGTAAAAAAAAACGTGCCAAAATGTAGGGAAATTAGAGGTATTTTTGACAGATTGAGACTGATAAGACTGTGAAAGTACTTAAAATTAAGAAAATTGCCCCTCTGTTTATGTATTCCTAGATTAGTTAGTCAACTTCTCCCCGACATAAACATGCGGCTAAATATGTTCAAACATAATCGAAGTTTTGATTGATCGGTATCAAGTTCATTATGAATTTAATTACCATTTGGATATGGATCGGAAACTATTAAACTTTGCCTTTGTATTTTAGATCGGTGGTTAGACTCTGATGTTGTTTTTCTATAGTGGAAATTGTTTTCTATAAGGATTTATAATAGTGTTTGCTTGCATATTTTTATATACATTGACTTTGAATTTATTCATAGTTCAGTGTTGGTCTCAGTATGCATGTACTATCATCATAGATGAAACCATAGAAATGTAAAAAAACAAGAGAAGTGGCAAGGAGCCGTGTCTGTGTCGTCTCGGCATGCCCAAAATGACCATGCACTAGACAAATGGCCGTCTCCGCGAACTAGTGCGCTTTCGACCGTGATCGTGAAAAAATATAAGAATACCGTGTTGTTCAGTGGTTTCTTGTAAAAATCGAAGCCAAAACCAAAACTTTGTAAATCACGGAATCACTTACAATATATAAATATAAGTATTTTACTATATCTGTCTTTAAAATCATGAAAAACAACAAATTGTAAAATATTTCTTGCTTTTACTACTTTAATTTAGTTTTCAAATATCGCAACGACTGTACTATTTTCGCAGTAAATACATTACTCCTTAACCACTGCCTAAATATGTCACTAAATTACTAGACAAGCAATGTAAAAATCACAAACGATACTTTATTTATGCGGTGCAGCGCATGGTACGGCCGCTGCTGGTTGGGGCCAGCTAGTGATGTGGCTGTGTAGATCCACTAACGAAGGCTATCGACAACAATGTCGATTACCCAACGAACATATAGTTAATTTTACAATTTGTCAACCGTTTTAACCCAGTTGGAAGACCTAAAAAGATGGACGTTTAAATCCGGTTGGAAGACCCTTGAGAAGATGTAATATAATGTTTAAAAAAAATATTTACAATTTTTTTAATTTTTTTTTTATTTTATTCATAATACAATAATTATAATAATTTATTTTCTGAACATATCGTGTTTCTTTATTTTATTTTCAGAACCCCAAATTTTTTTTAGTACAATAATAAATGGGAGAATAACTTTCCGATTTAGTCAATCACTAGCGTATATGTAAAATAACTGGCTTTTGCACAGCACAACGATAGCGACAGATGTTTTTGTGTGAGTAAGTTGTACGTTGCATGGTAAATGCACGCTATGTTTGATGAGTTAAGGTTTATAATTGATTGTGTAGTACGTTCCGATTTATGAATTGCAAATGTGTGCGCGACTTTGTTTCTATTGCTTTTACTGAACTAAATGTGTAGTAGTGGCGCGGTAGTGGGATCATCTGAACGACATGGAGTCCTGATACATTTTCAACTACAGGGCATATCTCCTTCTATCCTATATCTATGCATGAGATCAACACTGAAATATACAATTAGTTCATATTTATAAGTACATAGAGTATAGATAGATTGGCATTTTAATAAGGGGTAATCCTTGTGAAAATTCCAATCTATCTTATACTAATAATAAGGCTAAAGATTTTTTTAAAGAAAGAAAAGAAAGATCGAAAAATGCGTTTATTGGCATTACAGCAAAATAACTACACCTTAAAACTATAAAACAGAAAATAATGATTAAAATGTCAAAAGGCCCTCAGCTTATCATAAAGTCAGATGACAACACATGGCGTACCACCTGACGTTGATTTTCAACTGTAACCCACGAGTGCCTTACGCTGGAATAACAAACACATAGGGAAGTGTGTGTCCGTTATAATAAATTAAGAGAATTAATTAAATGTGATAATATATTAAAGCTCATACAAAATATTTTTGTTTATAAAAATGTAATTTATAAACAAAAATATTTAAATAAAATAAAGGAATTAAAGCTAAAGAGTCTATTTGTTTGAACGCGCTAATCTCTGGAACTACTAGTCGGATTTGCAAAAAATGATGTGTTAGGGAACAAGAAATTTCACACGGACGAAATCATGAAGCAGAAGCTAATTCTATAGATATTTTATATAATTTCAAAGCTAGTATAAAATGATCAATAGAATTAGCATAAAATATTATTAAAATCTCGATTATGATTGTAAATGTTTGCTTAGTCAATCCCTAGCATCAGTGGGATGACATTGACAGCTCATTCCACGCAAATTTTCACAGTGAGATTTTTACAGATTCAACCAACTGGTTCAACTGGTTACATTGAGACGAATCCCACGCGGGACGCTGGAGGTGAAGGCGCGCGTCGATTGTTTTAATGAGGAAGTTACGAGTATATTCGCACCAGTCTGAACATCTCCATACGAGTAAGCTGACACAGTCGGCGCGAGCGAATTTTGTCCTGCATCCTGTGCTGGACTCGCTTCAGTTAAACCAGAGCTTAAGACAAGACAAATCGATTGACTATTATTATTACAGGATTCATGCAAAAATATTATCATCAATTTTAAACTTTAACAAAATAGACATAAGCCCCTTTGTTTATAAACGTTGCTTTAAAAGTGATGAGCGACTGTTTAGCCATACATTTTTGACGTTTGGACGTCCGACGTTCGTAATTATTATTTATTATTCCTACTAATATTATAAATGCGAAAGTTTGTAAGGATGGATGGATGGATATTTGTTACTCTTTCACGCAAAAACCACTATTAGATTTAGATGAAACATATTATAGCTTATACATCAAAATAACACATTAAAATACATTTTATCCCGATATTCCCGCGGGATAGACACCTATGCGGGTGAAACCACGGGGCGCTGAGAGTCATTTATAAATAAACCCCAATCGAATACCTATAAAATAGAACAATAAAATAGTCTTCAAACTGTACCTTCCTAAACCCAATTGATCCTCCATCCAAATCTAGTTATTACACCTGGACCGACCCAAAATAACATTTACATTTAAAACCACTCGGGGATATTATTAACTAATCAAAATAATAGTTTGTACTTCAAAACTCCAAGTGAAACTAACGACGAAGCAATTTGATGTTTTAAATTAAGTAACCACCGGGGTAATTGTGTAACACACTACTGGTAGAAATTTTGACAGTTCAACAACATTCATTGCGATAGTTATGTTGTTGAGCAAATTATTTTTTCGATGATAGGTATGAAGCAAGTATTAGCAATATCCTTCAAATTTATCTATATGGATTTAAGCGTAAATTACGGAGAAAACATATACGTTTAATCAGCTATCTAACGAGGAACAAAAACAAAAACGGGTTGCACTCCGGGAGTGCCGGCAGAAGTGAAAACTTGTATATTAAAGTTGTGCATTTTTTATATTTTGGAATGCGGTCTTCTCTCCCTCCGTCTTACGAATTTTCGATCAGGTCACGTGTCCTAACGCGAGCTCCGTCTTACGAATTTTCGATCAGGTCACGTGTCCTAACGCGAGCTCCGTCTTACGAATTTTCGATCAGGTCACGTGTCCTGACGCGAGTTTAACATTTTTTACTCATCACAAAAAAGTGCACAGCGCCGCTAAAGATTTCACTTCAAAAAATTGTCATGGCAGTTTTTGCCATTCCACTAGTTTCTTAGCTCCCAGCAATCCACACGTTAAGCACCCAGACCGTCAAATTACAAGTCACCCTGTATAGATAGATAGATGTGTTCCTCAATCCATCATCATCTTCTGACTAGCCTTTTCCCAACTATGTTGGGGTCAGCTTTCAGTCTAACCGGATGCAGTTGAATTTTACATTACCTACCTGCCTATCTGACCTCCATAACCCAATTACGGGGTAATACGACACCCCTTGGTAAGGACTGGTTGTCAGACTGTCGGGCTACTGACGACCCGTAGCGTACTTTTCGAGGCACGGAGGGGTCTTGGTATGTAAAGTCGGTCACCCATCCACGGACCAACCAAGGCAAGCTTAGCTTAACCTGATCGATCGACCCGTGCGGCTGGTACTACTTAGCCACAAGCCCCCCTATGTGTTCCTAAATCCAATGATCTTTAAACTTGAGAGATGGTACTACATAAAGTAAAATAACTAACTAGTCATTCGAAGTATGTAACTGCAAAGACCACTATATCTTCGGAAGACAAGACAAAAATAATACGACTATTCTTGGCTGTACATTATTGTAGTAGTGCTGAAAGTAACAAGTTACCCAGTCTTGTAGGCAATCCTTGCCTGTCAGTGGCTTAAGCTGAGTTCTACCGCGATCTTCAAACTCAACAGGTAAGTCAGTCTCTGGTGGAGGAAGCACTCATTTCTTTAAAAGTTTATGCTGATTTAAGATTTGAGAGGAGTTTACGCAGTGATCACCTGAAACATGTAACTACATTTCTTTTACCAGTATTTTCTCCATACTTATAATTATCATTGCTCATGGAGTTTTCAGTGAAGGATATTTTTTATTTTATTATTAGTTAGTTGGTTAGTTATTAGCCTGAGATGTCTCACTGCAGGGCAAAGGCCTGCCTACTCTCTGTCTCTGTTCAAAGCTGCTAAGGACCAGTTCTTGTTGAAGGAGTCCAGCTCATGGCTCTGCGGGATGCCTCCATCAACTTTATTTTGTAAAAAAAAAAAATAGACAACACCATTAAATCAAAGAAAGATTTAAAAAAAGTAACAAAAGATAAATATTTCTAACTTAGATTTAATTCAAATTTATTTATTTGCAAAAACATGTGTATATAATATACATGGTATGATGCTTATTATAGGTGTTACAAGGTATTTTTTGGTTCAGCATGTTTGACCATGGCTGATGTACAAATTAGGTCAAAGACAATAAAATTTCAAAATAAAAATACAAAGAATACCTATAATAACATAAACAAATCAACAGTTGATTACAACATTAATAATAAATTTAAAAAAATAGGTCAATAGTCATGCAATTCAAAATAAATAGAATAGATTCAGTCAGTATCTTCAGAGCTTAAGTATGCTAAAGACTTCACCATACTTTACTGCAGCAAAATCATAGTCATTTCGAATCATCATCATCTAAGCCTTATAATACATACTTTGTAAAGCTTTCCTTCCTAAACCGTAGATTTAAAGCATCCTACACATATTTCCACTTCACGCACATTTCTTTGTTTATATTATTGTTACCAACAAAGTATCAGTAAATAATAACAGCGTCGTCTGACCGCACCACCAACTCCATTATACACTACATCAAAATGTACACTGAGGAGATGAAGTGCGTACATTGTTCTCTTCCACGCAACTGTACTAAATCATTCTGGGAGTTCGTCACGCACAACTCTTTTGTTCACCATTGTACTCGCTTCTAAAGGGTATTGTCGAGTACAGGTGAATGGATGCGGTAGTTTATAGTTCAACAACAGGTAGGGTTGTACTAAAATGTTTTGTAGAGGCAGGGGTAATGCACGTAAGGACCGGATTTTTTGTTGGAGTAGTTTTTATGGGTCGGGGAATGAGTGTTTGTGTAACTCCGGGGTTTTATTGAAATTATTCTCGTAATCGTATAGTTTAAGTTGGGTTTCAGGTTTTTACGTCAACATTTTGATGCGTAAGCACTTTTTGTCGACAAAATAGTTTTACAATTTAAAAAAAGAGGAAACTTTATCAATAAATCAAATCTCACAATACCAAATTGCTTGTCACATATAAAACCAAAAATCTACTATCATAATACCAACGAATTAGCTGCGCAATACGAACACATGAAGCGCTAGCAATTTTTTACAATGGACGTCTAGGATTACATTTTCAATACCCTTTACGAAGCCACACTGTCATCCTTTTTAAATCCTTCAATATTACCACATATTCTTTCATTTGTATTCCTACTTCACATCCACGTCTTATATTATCTTCATGGGTTACTGTGGTTCTATTGTTGATTATGCTTTAGGCTTATTTACGAGGTTCCTCCTTGAATTATGAGGTGTCACCGCGGGGTTGATTTATACGCTGAGTGGATAGCACGACACGCGATCATCTATGGATGGCGAAATAAACTTAATTAAAGTCGGGTTTATATCATAAATTCTTGAACATGCTCATTTGCGGGTGCACCACGGGGTTAGGTGAAAATAGATGGGTAAAACCCGTATTTTTAAGAATGTTTGATTTATGTATTTTAATGAATGTGAAAATTTATGTGCTGCTGGGGAAATTGTTGTGCCGCTTCTTCTTACCACGGTGGCGACGGCGGCGCTATTATTTACTGATACTTTGTTGGTAACAATAATATAAACGAACAAATGTGTGAAGAAACGTAAAGTGTAAATATGTATAGGATGCTTTAAATCTACGATTTAGGAAGGAAAGCTTTACAAAGTATGTATTATAAGGCTTAGATGATGATGATTCGAAATCACTATGATTTTGCTGCATTAAAGTATGCTGAAGTGTCGTCTTTAGCATACTTAAATCTAAGTTGGAAATATTTCTCTTTTGTTACTTTTTTTATCTTTCTTTGATTTATTGGTATTGTCTATTTTTTTCCAAAACAAAGTTGATTGAGGCATCCCGCATCCATGAGCTGGACTCCTTCAACAAGAACTGGTCCTTATCAGCTTTGAACAGAGAGAAGTGCAAAGAGAGTAGGCAGGGCTTTGCCCTGCAGTGGAAGCGGAAGCACAAGGAAGTGGTGAAGGGCGGGCGTTTTGGAAGTTCGAAAAGTGCTGATAGTCAGCTTAATTTGAAGAAATGACTTTTGATTTTGATTGATTCTAATTTCAGTCTCTATCTGTCAAAAGAACCTCTAATCTCCCTTCAATTTGTCAAGTTTTTTACATTGATTGCCGCTGAGATGAGATTGCGACTAGATTTTGAACGAATTTTATTACAGCATGGTCTCCGGATTTTAAAATAGTTTTGGTTTTAA
The DNA here is from genome assembly GCA_947507525.1 of Apamea epomidion. Taxonomy (NCBI): domain Eukaryota; kingdom Metazoa; phylum Arthropoda; class Insecta; order Lepidoptera; family Noctuidae; genus Apamea; species Apamea epomidion. Next base: position 1,946,195 of record OX382226.1, read on the forward strand.
AGTATGGCTGTACCTACCGGTATACAATTCGAAAATCATATATACTTTGACTGCTAGTTTACTCTTGGTAAGTACCTAAATATTATTACAACTACGACACATTTTGCGGGTTACTCAAACAGGTCCTACCTTCAGATTTTAAAATTCACAGTAAGTAAACTAAGCCTGTCTTTTTATCTCAACATAGGGCTCCTGTGTTTTGAACTAGGTATTCACCTTAATCCCCAAAAACTTCAGACCTATCAATTCTCACCAAACATTCGATTATTATCAATTACAAATCAGGAACTTCCGCAATCTAATTAGTTCAATCGATCAAACACGTTGTCGCGCACCTAAGTGATTGCTACATGAAGCAGTTGCCACTGAATGAAAGGTACAGAAGGAGAAAACGCTTGCACGCATACATATATCGCCCTGCAGTGAAAACCTCTTGATTTATGGGGTATGATAAAAATGATCTGAAAAACCGACCAAGTTCCAGTCGAACTCGCACATAAAGGGCGGAGCCCTTTGTGTGCACACGAAGCACAGTCTTGTGTACACAACAAGGCAAAAAACGCCGAAAACGCGGTTCTTGTACGGAGACTTCTTTAATTTTTTAAATTAAACAAAAATTTTTTTTTATTATTTTTGTTGTAGCGGCAATAGTGAGATACAGCCTGCTAACAGACAGACCGACGGACGGATAGCGGAAATGGCCGTTATTGACGTTCCCCGAAGTTCATCAATAGAAGGCATTCATATGCTGGAGACCAGAAGGGCATGCGAGCAGGTAGGCGTTATGCTCAAAGTATGGAAGGGTATGACGGATGCCCTGACATCCATAATGAGCTGACTCGACTCTACACACCGAATAATTATCTCCGTGGCAGAAAATAACGACTGCTAGGCATGCCTTCGTGTCGGACTGCGGCCCGTGCTGCGTCTCCCGTAGCGCGTGTTGACCGCAATAAATATGCTCGTGGAGGCCAACCCAGACTGCGATCTGTTCGCTAATAAATTCACCAATTTATTAGTTATGTGCCTACATTTTTGTGAGAATAATAGTATTTAATTTTTGTTATTAGGTTATGTTTTATGTTGGTACTTATTATTATATAGTTTGATTTATGTAATTGGTTTCTTAAGCCGTGTAAGTCATATAAATAAATCAATCTTAGAGCTGTGCACGTTTGTTCTAAATATGCATTACGAGGTAAATAACAACAAGCAAATAATAAAGAAAAAATAGTTTTTTTCTTTCTTTACGAGGTGTTCACTTCACGACGACGATATACAGCACACATGCACGCTTCACGTACAGCAAGTACAAGGGCACTCGCGACCGGCATTTGTTTGAGATAGTTTGAGATCACCACGCTGTTTGTACGTACGCGTCTATGTGTGTGTGCGCCTGTTCTTGCCCGTTGTATGGAGCCGACCTTCTGTTCTTATTAATTTGTGCACTTGCTTTGAAACTGAACAACTTCAATGAATGGAACGGAGTTCCTGTCTAGTTGAATCGTTTTACTTGAAACTTGTTTCAACTTGTTCATAAGTTTTAAGTCTTTGTACGTATTGTTTTGGTTTATAATTATTGAGTTGATTCAGTTTTAGTGGCTCTTTTTCAATAGGTGGTCAATTTAAGTTTTTAGATGTTTGTAATTTGTTTTTTTACTAAATATTTGCTTCCTTATTATAACATCTATTTTTACAAAGTCAACAAATGTTTAGTTCAGAATGATCTATGATGATGATGTATGAAGGTCAAGTTCCATTAAACAGACACTAAAATTTCAGTTGGGTAAAAATATGAAAACAGCAAAGTACTCGTATGCGTAGAATCAAGTATTTTCTAACGGAACAGGCAGCTGTGCTGCTGGGGAGTTTGTTGCGCCACTTCTTCTTCCCAGCAAAAGCACTAGGAAGTGGTAAAGGGCGGGCGTTTTTGGGGGACTGTCTTTTGTAATTTTGACGTTCGAAAAGTGCTGATTCTCAGCCTAGTTTGAATGTGACTTTTGATTTTGAGAAAACAATATTCATGATGAACTGTGAAAAATTCAGCATTAACATTAAGTGTTTGTCATCCTTCGTTCATTTGAGGAATAAACCAAGTGTGAAATCAGATTTCTAAATACCAAAGTTAAACTAGTTACGTCCCATCATTCATACTTGAATTAATTATAATAATTGGGTCTCATTACTAATGTACAATTCACCGCAAAACGTTAGCACTGCGACAGACGTAGCTGTGTACGACAGCTGTTTTGACGCATTTGTCGACCAATCTATTATTTTGAGGGTCTATTTTGACATACAGTATACCTGTTTGTGAAATCAATCAGCTTAGCGTTTTCCAACTATGATGGCATCAGCTTCCAGTCTAACCGGACTCAGCTGAATACCAGTATCTTACATATTAACAACACACCCACACCCACACACACCCGGGTAACACGATAACTCTTGGTAACACTGATTAGTCAGACTTTTGGGCTTTTGACTACCCGTAATGCCTCATGATATTTATCCCTCAATTTTCCACAATAGCACCTACCACTGTTTGACTCTGCATCACCCAAAGGTTGACTGGTAGAAAATGCCTATGGCATTAAGTCCGCCTGTGTACATTTGTGTGCTTAAAGTATAAGATAAATAAATAAATATTGGCTGTCAACGATCTACGAATTAGGCATCGGCTTAACGTGCTTTCAGAGGCATGGAGGGGTCTCTATATGTAGTGGATGGTCACCCATCCACGAACCGACCGAAAAATTTGCTGTTCCATACATTTTGACCGCGTAGGTATTGTACTTTTGTAATGATACAGCCGATTTTTTTTTTTAATAACCAACGAAACATTCGATGCAGGGGTGCTCAGAATCATGCACTGAAACCGTGGTAAAAAAAAATCGCATCGCTTTCTCTGTCACCCTGTGTTAAAAAAAACACATAAAGTAATGGTGCTCCATGTTTCTGCCTTTCAGAAAAAGTTAACTCAAAAAAAAAATTAACTAAACAAATAACTATTAAAAACGCGATAAATAAAAGCTTTTGAAAGACCCGAAAACATGAAAAACAGCCACAAAAGAACTAGAAACGATAAGTAAAGTAGAAGAATATGATAAAACAGACCAAATTGAATTTGATGAAGTGCGGACCCTAAGAATACTGAATGGGGGAAAGTTTTGCCGTTTCAACACCTTCGAGCGTGGCGTGGAATAAATTGGAATCCAATTGTTTGATGTAAACATTAGAAACCTATTTAGAACCATTTGTACTTAGTTATTGAAATGATTGGCGGAATGTCTGGGAAGACTTTGCAAACATTATTCTAGGTTTTTGTTCAAAAAATATTTTATTTAAAAGGAGAAATTTTCTTGTGGCTTTATTATCTCTACAGCCTTAATCCAGCCACGACTTTGAATAGGTCTTTAAAGAAAAGAAAGAAAGAATAAAATTACGTAAATAAATACCCTACTTTAATGACTTATGGCACTTAGCTTCTTGTTAAATGAACCTTGTCGATATTTCTCATATATAATATTTTTACGGCACAAACTGTTTCTATACTAGTTTCACTATATCGGAAACCATTTTTAGTTCCACGCCAGTACTAACATTTTGTGATGGTACAGACGCCAGCTGAGGTCAAGCTACCCAAAACTGTCAAATTTTCCCAATCAACCTCGGACCCTAATGCTTTAGCGATAAAGTTAAAAATCTATTAAAGAAATTTGTCAGCTTGTAGTAGCTTGATGTGCAGCTGTCGTCTGTACTATAAAGTATTATAACTTTTGTCACTACTTTCAATCTACGTAGCCTTTTCCCAACTATGTTCTGTGTCGACTTCTAGTCTAACCGGACGCAGCTGAATACCAGTATTTTACATGGAGCGACTACCTGTCGGACATCCACAGCCCAGTTACTGGGTAATATGATACCCATTTCTTTTTTTTTTTTGGGTGGGAAATCATCAAATGACCTCTCCCGCTCTGGGCTGAGCGGAAGGGCGTGTCAGACTTTTACTGACTAAAACCCACCCGTGTTCCTTCAGTTGCCTGTGCCAGGGGCCACGGTATCTCTTTCGAACAACCCGCAGCCCCGGTGGCATCGAATATGATACATACCCCTTGGTAACAGTGTTTTGGGCTTCTGACTATTCGTGACCACTAATGACAGCCGGAACATTGGTTGCGGCTGTCATTCGGCTCGGAACGGGTTTTTGACACGGAGAGCTTTCGATACGTATTAAATCTATTACATTCATATCGAATGCTCTCCCATCACCCATCCATGAACCGACCGCAGCAAGCGTAGCCCCTCTATCGTCACTTTAAAATATAATAGGTGCGCAAAAAATGTCGATACTAGGTTCCACAAAGAGTTAACAGTTTTATTTTTATTTTATTAGCTTCATGCAATTGCAACAGCAAGTACGTCGGTCAGTACTCATTCTTTTGCAATCTGAACAGGAAAATAAAGAAAACCTTTCAATGCTCTCCGAGTTGGAATGTGCAATATTTATTGCTATCTTTCGCGATGTTTACTTCAAACAAGATAGTGTAAAGCACTATGTGAATTGAATGGAACCCGGGAGAGTATGAAAAAAGATGTACTTTTATCGATAAAATGTTCCTAGACTTCATTTATTTCGATATCCTTAATGATAAGGTGCTAACTTTGAAGTAGACGTGTTCTTAAGTGGAGAACGCGAATCAGCAAACGGTAGGAAGCCCTCAGTCTAGATGGACCGATGATCATCGTAGGTAGCAGCTGGATGAAAGTTGCCGAGAATCGAGTTGAATGCCGTGAAATTGGCGGGGCCTAAGTATGTCCAGACTGTTCTAAGCTGATGATGATGATGAATATATTTTTTCCAAATGAATCTATTAAATTTTTTCCTACCTAAATGTTTATTTAGAGAAAGTAATCCAATTGAATGCAATAAATTGGAATAATAACGAAAGTTTTACCATCTAATGATTGTTCCGTAGTACAACATTATTATGACATCAATTAATTACATGCAACAGGTGATTTTATTGCTTCAGCTATGCCTCAAGTTGAAATATCCCCTTATCCTACCTCCCTACCTTTGACCTTTATGTTCTGGTTTAGGTCAAAACGGCAGCGATCCGTTTTGACCCGTCTTTCCAAAGTAAGTCATCAATTCAATCCGAACAGATGGCTCTGAAATCGCTACAAGGCTTTCGTGAAATTCATGATTTCGAAGTCACTCCATCTTATTGTCTCATATTTTTACCCCAGAGAATTCTGATAGAATTTATCGTTAGCACTTTGAATCTTCTAGAAATTTAGGGATGAACGGGTTGCCGAGCAAGATTGTGGAAGTTTAAGTTGGGAATGAGAAAATTGATACGATCGAACCAAAAATTCAAAGAAATGTGACATCTACCATTACCCGCACTGGGCCCGCGTGGTGGTAACGCCCTCTCACAGAGAGGAGGCCTGTGTCCCAGCAGTGGGAACGTTATAGGCTGATTGTGAAGTTGGGGAATACTGTTAATATTAAATGTAACCATCTTTCAGGGAAGAAGCAATTTCTACTACTAATCAGCATTCTTGCCTGTTCTTCTCCATAGGAACCTCTAACGCTTAGGAGCCCCAAAATATATCCTAACTAGTTACATCTTTCTGACTGGCCGACTCCTTTACAATTCAAAAGTGCCTGTAAATAGTTTCATTGAAGTAGATTTCAAGTTTGGGTTTCAGTTATTGGTCATTTAACAGTTTGACCATTATGACTGACAATGCCTTCCTAGTTTAAATATACTTTTAATTTTTTTTTTAGTTTTTCTTTTTAGTTCTTTAAATTTTTTTAGTTCTTTTAATTTTTTTAGGACCAAACAAATGCCTGTCTATCCAAAAGCTAACAAACACACGTTCGCCATCTTTCTTTCCCGTGTATTTTAACAATTTCAACCACGCACGTTTCATATATCATATAACAAATAGATTCTATTTTTCGAATGCCTATAGACATGCTGTGTTTTGAAGGTGACTCCTGCAGTTTGCAGAGCTGAAAATCTACTGCTTTTAACCAAATTGATACCGACGAATGAGTAAGAAAGGTTTAATTCTATTATCGTACTTAATCCTACTAATATTATAAATTCGCTACTCTTTCACGCAAAACCTACTGAACGGATTTTTATGAAAATTTACAATAATATAGCTTATACATCAGAATAATAGATAAGATACTTTTATCCCGATATTCCCACGAGCACGACACTTATGCGGATGAAACCGCGGGGCGCAGCTCGTATAATAATATGTACAAAAATGGTGATGAATACTCGTAACTGATCACAGTTAGTGGAATCATGATGGCAGAAAGTTTGTAATATATCCGTTTCAAATAAAACTCTTTCCCTCATTGCCGTAGTCTTGAACAATGATAAAAAGTAAATGTAGCATCTTCTCCATTCACTTCAATGACCTACAAAAACCTGAAGCTCTTTTGAACCGACATTCTTTACACAGCTGGGAAAAAATCTATTAAAAGTGTAGTTAAATCACTAATTAGTTTTAAAGTGTCGGAAAAAAGTCGGAGCTAAGTTAGTCCTTACAATTCACGAGCGCGCGTCATGTGACTCTTATATCATTGCCATAAGGTATAAATTGCAATGAGCGAAGCGTTTGTGAAATGTAAAAAGTGTAAAAGGAGTTAAACACAATTATGTCTGATGTTCAAAGCGAGGTAATCATTTCATTCGCGGTCAAAGAGAATATTCCGTTTTATTATTGCAATTAAAAATGCATGGCGGTAAATCTGTGCTAGTTTTTATGCAAAGAAGAAATATTATTCATACTATTTTCTGACAATGAGTGTAGACTTTATCGTTGTCCTTTTTGCTGGTAATAAGATTAAAATGGGACTGAAAGCAAAGTGTTGAAATAAAAACAGTTTTTCGTTTTTCTACGGTGTATGTAGGTATGTGAGTGAACATATTATTTAGATTAAAAATTGTTGACCTTTGATTGATTACATTTTTTAATTGTTTCGCGTACCTATAATAATTTGGCTTAAGATTTGCATACAATAAGAGCCGTAATAGGCTCTACTACATTTTTTCCAAATTTAATGCTAAGTAAAAAAACAAACACTCTTCTGAACAAGTACACATATTAAAAAAAAAATCTCAACGAAAATAAAACCGAACTAACATCACAAAATGCAACAAAAAACCTCTACATCTGGGTACTACGAGTAAATCTATAAGCCAGCAAGATGGGTGAACACAAAATATTTGTAGCTTGAAAACATGAATATGCATCTACCCAGCCCAGCTTAACGTGTAGAAACGTGAATTATGAGCGAACAACGGGATTCCCTTTTTGTATTTAGCTGCAATGGAACAATGTAAAAGAATTTGGAGTTTTATTCCGGTGTAGGAAAAAATTAAGCGATTTTTTTGAGGAAATTTTTCCTTGGTGTTCCTTTCATAAGTGAAGTGGACAGTAGGCCTAATGATCGGTGGTCACCGATGTTGGTGGACATCTGCGAAAAAAAAAAACAAAGCTGAAAACAAAGCTGAAATGTCTCATGTGCCTGTAAGTATACCTACAGTAAAGTTAAAGTAAAAGTCCTTCAGACCGAATTACGGCCATGGTGACCAATCCTAGCGGAGACCAGCCTTCGGCGCGGGAGTTATTATAGTGCACAGACACAGATGAACTCTCTCTTCTCTCACTCTCATTGTCCGATGGGTATCACACCGCCGACGTCCAAACTCCGGGTTGTTACAAAAAAATTCCCAATGGATTAACCCAATAACACTTTGCCCGACCCGGGAATCGAACCCAGGACCCAACACTCAGCAGTCGCGCTTGCAATCACGAGAGAGAAGTATACATATACGTAATTAAGTAAGTATATATGTGATTCATTACCCATATGATTCAAACCGAATCTGCATGGCGTCAGTTCATTCCCGGATGAGCTTATTCACAAAGACTTCATCAATTACTTTGACTTTACGGTTGGTTTAAACTCAACGATACGCTCGTTTTATCCTCACTCTTCGAATTGGTTTTTGTGTAAACATAACCAGGGGGCTTACTACCAGCTTTTATAGCAGGGCAGAAGTTGAACTGCACTGCTTTTTTGTTCTATGACTAAGTACAAAAAATCGGTGCAGTTCAAATTCTGCCCTGCAGTTTAGTCTCTAAGCCCACCTTTAGCTGACGGATTGCTGATCAGATTTCATAATATGCTATGAGTGCATTTTTTCATCGCAAGAATCTGTAATTTGTGCCGTTCTATAATAAAATAGAGTTCCTAGGATAGAGTTACTTACAGAGAATCTTTAACGATGCCTCATTTTGAACAAGATGAAGTAAAATGATTTTGTTACTTCGCCTCACCAAACGATAATAACTGCATTTTTCTCTTCCCTTGAAACTTAAATTATATTGGTTCATAATTTGTAGCTGGATGCGAGAAGTATAGGACCGGTCGATGTGGAACACTCAGGACGTCGTACGGCTGAAATGATGTTGTCGATAGTCTTTGATCAACTTAAAAGTTATTTTTAGTTTTGTTTATTTTACATATGTAGGTATCTGTAATATTTATGTTGTACATAATAAAGAATATTCTACTATCCAACTAATCTGACTAATATTATAAACGCGAAAGCTTGTGAGGATGGATGGATGGATGGATGTTTGTTACTCTTTTACGTAAAAACTACCGAACGGATTTGGATGATATTTGGCACACAAATAGTTTATAACCAGGATTAACACATATTTATGATAATTTTTATCCCGATATTCCCACGGTATCAAAACTTATGTGCGGTAAGGTTCTATTCTATAGTCTAAACCACTTTTTTTATTATTACAAGCTTTTATTTAACTTGCGATGTATGTATGTATCAGTATGTAACTATGTTTGTTCGGGTGGACTCTTGCAACTCAATTTTGAAGCAGATATCTTCTACCGATTGAGCTGAAATTTTTCATGCATGTGTAAATCGGATGACAATGCAAAATTATTATAACATGGAGCTGATCTGATGATGGAACCGGGAGGTGGCCATAGGAACTCGGTAGTTAAACGATAAAACCCCATCAAATTTGGACTCGTTTGATCCGTCTTGACGAGAACTTTGGTGCTAGATTGTAACTAGGGTCTGATGATGGAGCTGGAAAATGGCCATAGGAACTCGGTAATTAAACGACATAGCCCCATCGGGTTTGGGCTCGTTTGATTCGTCTTGACGAGTACTTTGGTGCTAGATGGTAACCAGGGACTAAAGATGAACAGCTTAAGTGCAGTAAACGCATATAACGGAATTCACTGCTACGCGCTACGAACTACGCCGTAGTCAATCTCGCATTAAAAATACAAAAAAGTTAAAAATAAAATTAAAAGAAAAATAAACTTTTTAAAAACAAGCTTTTGTTACCTATTAAAAAAAAAGGACTAAAAAGTTAAAAATTATTTTAACCTGTTAAGAAATAAATAAAAGCGTGTTACATTGTGTTCTACATGTTCTTTAATGTTCCATCAAAATGTAACACGCTTTTATTTATTTCTTATCAGGTTTAAATTATTTTTAACTTTTTAGTCCTTTTTATTAATAAGTAATAAAAGCTTGTTTTTTTATTTTTATTTTTTTCATTTGTTTTCTCCGCAGTCGCTATAGCAAGATGTACCCCTTGAACGTGTATAGCTCGTGGGCAGGGGGTAAGTTTATATTAATGTACTACATCTACATGAAATTGTTTAATCATACCAGTTGCCAATAGCACATTAAGTGCTTAGTATGTACAGTTACGAGAGTAACTATGTATAGACTTGGCTTTATTCGAAAGCGATTTACTCCTTCATATTTTAATGAAATTTTATGTTGCTATGAACATAGTATTTTTGAACCCATAGGTTGTTGATTTCGTTATTTCACGCAAAAATCCTTATTGAAAGTTTCCAAGTGTTGACATATTAGTGCTCGTGACTGTACCCTTGTGCAACCGATATCTAATTAAACCAATCGTCTGCACAGATCCTTGGGCTCCGATTTCATTATCGACTGCTCCAATAATCGTGTGCCAAACAGTTGCGCCAGACATGGCAATTAGCCGAAGCCCGTAACTTGTAACCCATTGTATGTTGTAGTGGGTAACTGGTTATCGATGGCTTTGCATTAACTACTAAGGAAACTATTAGGAGATTTCTTCTTCTTCTATCTACTTCGAGAAAGGATGCCGAACAATTACGACTTTTTTGTATTCAATTATTAATGATCTTCTTAGCGTATTAATGGCAAAACGTTCAAATATATTTGGCCTACAATTTAGCTACCCAAACCCCGCTCACTGACAGTCGCTAGTTGACATGCGATGCAAGATGTAAGCTGGGCCATTGTCATTGACTGTACTGTTTTGAGTCCATGCATTTTCGCCCATCTTATTTTAATTCCAGATCGTTATACAAATGCTAAGGATGAACATCTTCAATAAACACGAGGAAAGGAGTTAGTGTAATAATTGACTTATGAAGAAGTTCAATTATTTAATTTAGCATACGGCAGACGTGTGTGCACGAGTACGTCTCCTGCGAGAATTTAATTGTGATCGTCGTGAATACTTTGTCCATAAAATCAATACAAATTACTGCACCCAGGAGTGGCTTATTCCCGTACCGCAACACCATGTTATTATCAGTCACAATTGACAAGCTGACGCAAACATCGTACGCATGCATGCTAAATTATTGGCTCGATCAGGCGTGAAATCTGAGCATAAGACAGATTCCGTTGCAACGGAGACTGAATGCGGTTCGGTGCTGACGGTTTAATGTCCAAGACTGTGTACAGACGGCACATCAAGCTACTACAATCTGTCAAATTTCTTTAATAGATTTTCAACTTTATCGCTGTTGCAGAAATACAAAAACTAATAACAAATCTGAGCTAAATACTAATTAGAAATTAAAAAAAAACATGAAATAAATCTCTTTAAATGTTTCTAACTAGTTACTTAAAATTTCTACTTTACGTTTTTTGCGTAGCGGTCCCGCCACTTCTTGCGCCCGGTGCTCAGATAGGGTCTTGTCGCCGACAATTGCTATAGAACAAAGCTTTGGTTCACAGTTGTTGGGAAAATTTGACAGTTTCGGGTAGCTTGATGTGCTGGCCTCTGTAGAGTGAACTGTCAAAATATATGAATTGTGGGAACAGCTGGGTCCAAATATAACCAACTATCTTCTGCCCGCGAATTCGTTCGCATGAAATTGTCGCACGCCCGCACTATTACCTACTTCGTTTTCGCTTAGCATCCTTTCTTATATTTTTTTTTGCTCGGTTCCTCAGTGCCGTTGCGTGAAACTAAATAGCCTATAGCATTTCTCAAGAGTTGGTCAATCAGGTGCAAAAAAAGGTAGAAATGTTTCGAAAAAGATACTGTGCTTACCCAAAGAGGATAAATAATGCTGTTTAGAATTCGTGCACTCAAATGTTCTTCTTCCGTTACACGTGGGTACAGTAGACCCACTTTTTCAAGTACCAAGGTTAACCATAAAATGATTTAACAAACGGAATAAACATTAACGCACATTACAAACTTCACGATTACGAGTAACAGCAAGTGACGTCACACCACAAAGATGGCGGAGTACGCCATAATGGCGCTAAGTGGATACGGTTGTACTGTACTGTAGTGCTGGAAAAGTGTTAGATGTTAACAAGCAAGTAGGTTTACCTGCTATTAAACTTTTGTAGGTACATTAGCCTATTTAGATACTTAGTGCTTTGGGCTATTTGGACCTTTATCTTGCGGAGTACATAATCTTCTCCCACCACATAATCACCATCTGTCTAACCTTTGCCCAGCTAATTTTGGGGTCAATCAATCAATCTTTATTTGTAAAAATAGATTACAACAGTACAGATGTTGTCGTGTAGCGACAAGTAACTAAACTTATAAAAACCAAAGGAAAAATGAAATTAAAGAAAGGGAGGTAGAAAACAATTAAAGGTATATTTATAACTTTAAGATGGAGATGGACTAAGAGTGGTGTGTAGTATGTGGAGGTGGGGTGTGTGGATGACAATGCGTGATAGGTGGGCTGAGGAGGCTGAGGTGGAGATCCAGATGGAGGGAGGTAGACGCGAGGCAGGTGCCGGCGGCAGATGCAGGTACAAATGAGGGCAGGTCGGTGGTGCGTGTGCGGCACGGAGGACACTCGTAGGAGGGCCCACGCAGCAGGGCAGGCTGCAGCGCGGCAGCAGGAGCCGGCGCAGGTACAGGTATAGATGAAGTGCAGGCGGAGGACACCCGTTGGAGGGTCCACGCAGCAAGGCAGGGCGCAGCTCGGCAGCAAGAGAGAGAGGCACGACAGAGACGCTGTCAGCCCGCCAGGTGAGGCAGCCCTCGGATGAGGTGCGGCCCAATAGTCACAGGAGCCCTTCACGGAGGACGGAGGACGGAGGCGTAGGCAGGGTCCGACAGGTACCGGAGCGGAGAGGTACGCTGGGTATTCCCGCGATAGGTAGCCCTGGAGTATCAGGCTCTTTATGGTATCCGCTTTAGAGGCGAAACCCGAACTGATCCTTGGATTGCGTGGATCTATAATGTCAGCTCGTAGAATAACATCATGTAGAAAATATGAATTTGAGTTATGAAGATGGCCAGTAATTAAATATAATAAGTATTCATATCTTATTAGGTAAAAAGATACAGGCGGGTAAGAATTTGAAAGAAAGGTTGCCATGGCGACGTATTAAACGTCGTTGTCAAAGCTGTCATAATAAAATATATTATTAATAAAATACGATAAAATCTATAGTTATTTTGTATTAGAAGTATAGTGTTTATAGGAAAAATGATATCCATCAATGTGGGCGTAATTACCAACCCTTGGATGTCACTAAATCATCGTAGTGTCATCTTAAAGATGGAGCTGTGTCTGTGTACTGATTGTGGATAAAACGTGTCGTAAGAAATAATCAGATCAGCACCTAACGGTAACAGAATGCTTGTTCTGACGTGGAGGAATGAATGAAGATAACTGTGAGTATGTACATTATGTTACATTTTCCCCCCGACCCTAGAAACTTTTCGACTCAGAGAAAATTTTGATGAAGCTTTCCGAAGGAAACTGTAAAACACAACTTCGCAGATTCATAACTCTCCATTCACCAAATCATACTATCTCTTTTAAGCAATCTCCTGCATTCCGGTAAGGGTGGAGTTCACATTCAATGACTGCCACTCTAGAAGGGTGTTTTATAAACGACGTTAAGGCTTATTTAAGGAGTTGTCGGCCGCTCCAGACATGGAAAAAAAAGAAAAGGTATTACCTTATACAAATTAATTATAGGAAATTAAGCTCATATAAGAGCGATAGAGTTAAGTAATAAGTTAAGTAGTAGTAGATAGATACATTTGTACATTTAGTTTAGGCTTATTTAGTGAGTAACCAACCGCTCCTGCAAGGGCTTGTTTAAAGAGTTGCAACCGCTCTTAAGAATACATATACATATATGAATATATACAATAGTTAGATAACTTTAGATTGGAAAGCTTAGATTACCAATGGTTTAGAGCCAATTGATAAAGTTTATCCAGTGATCAATGCAGTAGAGCATCATGATCATTATAACTATGGCTGTAGGGCCCGTAGTTATAGAAGAGTAAAAGATGGATGGAGTAGGCCATCATCTTTTAAAACCGTTTGGATTTACCAAATAGTTGTAGTTGTGGAGTTAAATAAGTATTTATGTACAGAATAGAATAAAGGTGATAATGTAGAGAATGATGTTTGTATACAATATATACATATTTATAAGTTGAAAAGTTAATAAATAAAGATACGTAAAAATATTTAAAAGGTAATAAATAAAGTTACGTAAAAAGATTCCTTACTTTTCCTGTAGAAAAAGAATAAGGTTATATGTAAAGAGTATAGATGTTTAGAAATATTCAAGTTAGTACAGTGTGCTCAAGTGATGTTTGGATCAAAAAAAATTTAGCCAGAGTTTAAATGAACACTAGAGGAAGTGTTGTTTTAGAATTTAGGAAAGTGTGAAAGGAATGGATGTATGAAAATTATATAAGAAGACAAAGAAGGACGAAACTTAAAAATGAAAGAAAGAGAACTAAGAGAATTAAAAGAATTAGGGAAAGAGAGAGAGAGAAAGAACTAATTTACGTTGGGCGCCAAAATGTCGTGTAGCGACAAGTAACTAAACTTATAAAAACCAAAGGAAAAATGAAATTAAAGAAAGGGAGGTAGAAAACAATTAAAGGTATATTTATAACTTTAAGATGGAGATGGACTAAGAGTGGTGTGTAGTATGTGGAGGTGGGGTGTGTGGATGACAATGCGTGATAGGTGGGCTGAGGAGGCTGAGGTGGAGATCCAGATGGAGGGAGGTAGACGCGAGGCAGGTGCCGGCGGCAGATGCAGGTACAAAGGAGGGCAGGTCGGTGGTGCGTGTGCGGCACGGAGGACACTCGTAGGAGGGCCCACGCAGCAGGGCAGGCTGCAGCGCGGCAGCAGGAGCCGGCGCAGGTACAGGTATAGATGAAGTGCAGGCGGAGGACACCCGTTGGAGGGTCCTCGCAGCAAGGCAGGGCGCAGCTTGGCAGCAAGAGAGAGAGGCACGACAGAGACGCTGTCAGCCCGCCAGGTGAGGCAGCCCTCGGATGAGGTGCGGCCCAATAGTCACAGGAGCCCTTCACGGAGGACGGAGGACGGAGGCGTAGGCAGGGTCCGACAGGTACCGGAGCGGAGAGGTACGCTGGGTATTCCCGCGATAGGTAGCCCTGGAGTATCAGGCTCTTTATGGTATCCGCTTTAGAGGCGAAACCCGAACTGATCCTTGGATTGCGTGGATCTATAATGTCAGCTCGTAGAATAACATCATGTAGAAAATATGAATTTGAGTTATGAAGATGGCCAGTAATTAAATATAATAAGTATTTATATCTTATTAGCTAAAAAGATACAGGCAGGTAAGAATTTGAAAGAAAGGTTGCCATGGCGACGTATTAAACGTCGTTGTCAAAGCTGTCATAATAAAATATATTATTAATAAAATACGATAAAATCTATAGTTATTTTGTATTAGAAGTATAGTGTTTATAGGAAAAATGATATCCATCAATGTGGGCGTAATTACCAACCCTTGGATGTCACTAAATCATCGTAGTGTCATCTTAAAGATGGAGCTGTGTCTGTGTACTGATTGTGGATAAAACGTGTCGTAAGAAATAATCAGATCAGCACCTAACGGTAACAGAATGCTTGTTCTGACGTGGAGGAATGAATGAAGATAACTGTGAGTATGTACATTATGTTACAATGTTACAGTCAATGTTATACATATTATAGTTTCTCTATGCTTTGCCATTTGGCGTACAAATATACATTTAAATGAGGTGTTTGCCAATCAAGTGAATAAATTAGCTATATAGGTATGTACTAGTATTATAAAAAGGTAAAAGTTTAATTAGTAATGTCAATATCAATTTTAATAAAATGCGTTAGGTAATTTCAGGTAATGCAAATCTTAAATGAAATAGGTTAATGTCATGATGTCAATAAGTTAATGCTAAGAAAAATGCTTAAAATTGATATCGTCCACAGTGCTGTGAGAGTCATCATGCTTTTATAATCAAGTTACGAGTATACAAATATGTTATGTCAAAGAACTGTCATCAAAGTAGTCGCTGAGAGAATAGTAACATTTTTGTATTAATATAGTATATAATTTACAGTTGAAATTGACTAAATTTAGATTTTTTATTGAGCAAGGTAACTTATTAAATATTCTTTGGGCCATTCAAAAATAATATTAGTAAGATATTGTTTAGCCTATACTGTCCCACAGCTGGGCAAAAGGCTCTTTCAAGTCCTTCCAGGAACCCTATTCCCGCGCCACCTCAAACCAGCGCTTTCTGGACGCCGACCTCGGCGGCGCCGGCGCCGTCCATCTTCAGACACCCACTGTGTGGACACTTGTCCTTTTATTTTCTTACTAATCATTTCAGTATTAGCTTCCTAACAAAATCAATGTCAGTTTACGTCTATTTAAAAATGAATAACCTACGACTACACGTCCAATTGATTAGGGTCGGTTCTGAACATTTTCGTCCACAATGCGAATCAAGTTTTAACGAGGAGTGACGCTGGGCGAATCAAGTTTTGGTTCATTAATAGTTGATGGACGCTGTTTGTTGGCGATATTTTCTAGAAGTATAATGTTTGAGAAAAGGATCTCTTTGGCTGTGAATTTTCGTAACAGCCTACTTAATAGATATTCGCCAAAATAATGGACAGATTTTTAAAAAAAAATAATGTAGGTATTAAAAGACGTAATGCAAGACGAGAATGTTTGAGTTTTGGAACAAAATTATAGCACATATCTATTCCAGAGAAATTGCTGTCATTTTGGCTTAAAAATATTTAATTTGGTAGTAGGTAAATAGAAAATCCGCACTGGGCCCGCGTGGTGGATTCCAGCCCACTTCCTCTCACCGAGAGAAGGCCTGTGCCTTGTGCCTGTGCCTGATTATAATATGTAAATAGAAAATAATAGAAGATATTATGGGTAAGTTAACAGCGTTTCGAAAGCAGTGGTGATCCAGTAGTAACGGCCGCGATTTGTGAGTTGTAAGTCATAGGCTCGATCCCAGACATGCACTTTACTTTGTGAACATTATTTCATAACTATTGCTATTAAAACAAGAAAAATATCGTGAGGAAACCGGCATGTCCGACAGCCAAAAAGTCGTGAGACATGTGACAAAGAGAAAAAACTGTGACTGAGCTTTTGTCAGTAAACCCTTACCAAAATGAATATTCAAAAAACGTTAATTGCTATAAAAGTAAAAATATTTTCACAATTCCTATCTTGGTTAATGAAGAGCTGGCATTACTGGAGACAGTGCTAAGACCCGAGCTCTGATTTCCCAAGAGACGACCAACAGACCGTCACAAAAATTGAAACTGAAAGCGCAACTTCATAACGATAATATTTCTCGTTTCATACTTTGAGGAAAATTAGATTTTTTAATATTTTTTTCACTTCAAGTTTATTACTCGAGTTGTTTTAAAAGTATTCCCTAAGTGTCAGTACTACCTAAATTGGACTTGATTTTTTATAAAATTGCTGAAATAATGGTATTAAATTTTGTGTCGGGGGAAATAAAATATATTTGGCATTCATTTGGAACTTAAAAGAAAAATAATAGGAACGACTAGACGACGACAAGACGGTACGAGATTTGTTACATTTGTACAGACGCCAACACATCAAGCTACTACAATCTGTCAAATATCTTTAATAGATTTTCAACTTTATCGCTAAAGCATTAAGTTTCAAGGTTGATTGGAAAAAATTGACAGTTTCGGGTAGCTTAATGTGCTGGCGTCTTTACATTATTGAGATTCTAACTTCATGAAACTTTCATCAATATTCATTTCAAATATTGCTGTTAACGCTATTTTAAGTTAAATATTTCATTCTTATAGTACACTAGCTTTTGACTTCGTGACTTCCGCCGTCACTTCTTACGTTATTACTTCGTTGTCACTTAGCGTTTTTTCTATCTTTTTTGCTCGGTTCGTAACTGTCCTGGCGTGAAGTTTAGTTGCTTAAATACTTTTTGCATTCGATAGCCCAATTTGAGGAAAAAATTAGGCTATCAAATGCAAAAAGTATTTCTGAAATCCCACTGGTAGTTCCAGAGATTAGCGCGTTCAAACAAACAAACTGTTCAGCTTTATTATTAGTATATAGATAATTCATATTGTACGTCTAGTATTCTCACGCTTTTTTAGATATAATTTCATAAATATCTTGGATCAGTAGGTTCCTAAATAAATAAATCGGTCGTCCAATCTTATATTAACTAGGATGTCAGTACATATTTCGATCAATAGACTACAATATCAATAGCTTTCATAAACAATGTGCTCGAGTCGTTTTGTCGAGAGATAGAGTACATCAAACTTTAGCGCACAGTTATCTAAAATACATAAAACTTTACGAACATTTTTATCTTTTGAATAATTTCAGCATTTTCAGCACGCTCGCACACTCTTCCTTTTTTTCCTTTCCACATTTTCATACACCGTGACATCGAAAAAATATAAAAACCGGCCAAGTGCAAGTCGGACTCGCACACGAAGGGTTTCGTACCATTATCTATAAAAATCACGTCTGTTGTATGGGAGCCCCCCTTTAATATTTATTTTATTTTAATTTAATTATTTATTTTTAAAGTAAATATATAACTTAATATTCTGTGAATATTTCAAGCATCTACCTGTTGCCGTTACTAATATCGAGCAATAAACGGCAAAAAAAACACGTTTGTTGTATGGGAGCCCCACTTAAATATTTATTTTATTCTGTTTTTAGTCTTTGTTATTATAGCGGCAACAGAAATACATCATCATCTATAAATTTCAACTATCTAGCTAGTCCCGTTTTTACCCTTTTTTTTTTTTTTTTTTTTGTGGATGGGAAATCATCAAATGACTCCTCCCGCTCTGGGTGGAGCAGAAGGGAGTGTCAGACTCTTACTGACTAAAACCCACCCGTGTTCCTTCCTTAGCCCTTTATGTACCAGGGCAGCGGTAACCCTTTCGGACGATCCCGCTACCCCGGCAGGCTTCGGCCCTGTCGGGCCCCGTCATCTATGCTGACATCTCTTTGAGGCGCACGTGGAACACTTACGCGCCGTCCGGCACGGGCCTGGTCCTGATCGGACGGAGAGCTACCCATTGCTCTCCGCCCGCAGGCCCGCGCCTACGGTGGCCGGGAGTCGTCACGCGGCTCCCGACGCCCGGAGCGTCTCCCTCGGCGGCTGAGGCGTGAGGATCTCTCCCTCGCCCATCCCGCCACCTCCTTCGCTAGCATTACTGCTTCGCAGAAGGAGGTGACCGCCTCCCACTCCCTCTCGCCCCGGACCATGGCTTGCACTAGGGCCGGGCGCGAGAGGCTTGGGCTTGCTTGGGCAGAGCACCGCCGTGTCCTCGTAGAGGCGATCGGCAGCGGCGTTTTTACCCTTTGGGTACGGAACCCTAAAAACGCCATTGCATTCCCAACAATTGCATTTCCGTTGGTACATTAAAAAAGCTCTACATTTATTTCGAAATTAAATTTTCGCTGCGATTCCGCTCGCCGATTTTACAAACGATTTGACCCTTTATATTTTTCGAAATTTTTCGAATAGAACACCATTTTATTCGAGAATTTTCTCCAACGTTACTGCGGGAGCGGTTCTATCCATTTGTTGTGCACTGGAGTACAATATCGTATTGGTGTCAAACGGTGTTCAAATGGATGCATGGATTCCAATATTGAAGGAAATTGGAGTATTTGTAGGGAGGGAAATTTAATTTTCCATGAGAATGGTTTTGATGTATGAAATTTTGAATGTATATGATGACAAAGCAACCAACAAGAATAGTAAAACGATAGACGGTTAGGAACATTAGATGTGCCAGTTGCAATACTATTGATTCAATAGTATTGAACTAGCTCTAAGTTAAAAATGCACTCAACAAGTACACTAATGACTAGTGTACTAATACTACACTAGTCATGTCAATTAAAATATATAATAAATTAGCAGAAAAAAATTAAAGAAGAACAAACATTGAATACATTCATATATCAATTAAAACAATTTCTGTTACATAAATGCTATTATAATTTCAATGAATATATAAATTTTAAATTAAGTAATTTTTTTTATAAATTAATTACTATATTTATTATAATAACTAAGTAGTCAAATAAAAGCCCTCTTCCTCTCTCCTACTTTTGCTGTGCCCGACAGGGTCCACAATGGTCATATATATTCTGTAAAATCTACCACCTAAGTTCACATGTGGAAGCAATAAATATATTGAGTATTGAGTAGTACTTAAAATCGTACAAAGGGCGTCCCTACAACCACCGTTGTTATGTCAATCAGAAAAATCTTACTATAGTTGTGGTTAAGGATCAAATTTTCACTGGGCTTATTTCAACAACATTAACACAACCAAACACGCCAAAAAGATTTTGTTTCTTCTGCTACTAGTTATAAAGTTCATAATAGCTTAAAATGTTGTGTATAGGAACTCAACCAAATCGTTTTCTTCACCATTTACTTCATCATTCTTCTGTCCAAAGTTTGACAGTTGTGCGTTACAAAAGTACAATATTATAAATCTTGTTTAATGCCGACAAAAACATGTTTACGCGGCAATGTTGGTGACGTCATCGTGTTTTGATTCCTAGGTAGGAAGTGATTCGTTTTAATATTGTTCGCACCAAATTATAAACGTGAAAGTGAGTGTCTGTTGGTATAAAATTATGACAACAATGACGAAACAATTTTGATGCCATTTGGGTATAAGATGTCCATTATTTTAATAGTATTTTATATCCGGAAAAAAGACATAATTTGGTACGTAAATAACATAAAACAAAATGTTAACCCAGCTCTGTTTATACCCACAACTAAAAAGAGCCATTTTTAATGCGATTCTGTAACCATCTCACCGTGAAGACTTAGGTGAAGTGAGCGTGGAGTGAGCTGTCATTACCAACTAAATGCTAGGGATTGACACTATTGACAGCTCAATCTAAGCTCACTTCATCTAACTTTCAC
Organism: Apamea epomidion; assembly: GCA_947507525.1. Taxonomy (NCBI): domain Eukaryota; kingdom Metazoa; phylum Arthropoda; class Insecta; order Lepidoptera; family Noctuidae; genus Apamea; species Apamea epomidion. Next base: position 1,966,829 of record OX382226.1, read on the forward strand.
GGTGAGATTTTACAGAATCGATCGGCAGGACTTTATTTTCATTCTACCTACCTACATTTTTTTTTCCTTTATTAAAAAGAACCAGGTTCTTAATAATTCATTAGGTAAAATCTAGCCTATAAGATTTAAGCAATTTTAATCTAAGTTAAAATTTACGTTATAATTATTTTTAAACTTACATAGAATAAGTGTTGATTATACTTTATACAAGTCCGTTCTTAGAGTTTGATATAATTATATATAAACACTTTCAATCAATCAACTCACCCTATCACAGTCCACTGCTAGACTAGGCTCTCCCATGCTGAGCCAGAACATACATACACTTTGTTCATGTGTACCATCGTCACTATTATTTCTACACTTTTACACTACGCTAACTCAAAAGATTTTGTTCTACCTAATCTCAAAAAAAATCTACCTAAGTACAAGCAGCAAAGGTAATGTTAACATATCATTTTATTTTTATACAAACAGAACATGAAAGTAAAGTCGAGCATTCAAAAAGTGTTCTTATCGTATCCTACCTGGATTCTTAGAAATGGTATACATTTCTAAGAATCCAGGTAGGATACGATAAGAGGAAATACTGTTGACGCTAAAGGTAGAGGAACACTTTAAAAGGGGCTGGCTTTTAGAAATATTGTACACTTACTTTTATCCGCGATTTTGTCTGCAATCCAGGATGAAAAGTAGCATATGTCCTTCTCGAGGACCCGGGCAACCTATCTGTCCAGTTTCATAACGATTGATTCAGTTATTTAGCTACCTACATCGTCGTCATCATCATTTCGACTGAAAAACATATGGACGTTTTCAGCTGAAATGCCCTGTGATGCCCGTGATACATGATGCATGTGTTAGATTATTTAGTATAAACTAGAAGTATAGGTACCTATATATTACCAGAATAACAAGCTTTGAATATCAGAATGGTTACTAGTTAGTTATTTACTGTGTATGAAAGTTATTATTGAATATGGTTTGTAGGAAAAGGGTTTATGAAATAAAGCACAGACAGACAAGGCTAAACATTTATTTTAAATTTAGGCTTGTCAGTAATTAATCAGAAAACTAGTCGCCCGTTCGCAAAACCAGGTCATCATGGAGAAGAAGGACAAGAAACTCCATGGAAATAGTAACAAAGTATTCTATCAATACATTTCTTACGTTGTCATAAATTATCGTTATCTTTAAAAATAATTTATTCTATTCAAAATAATAGAATTCAAAATAATAGGAACATAAAAACAATAGCTAGGAATATTGGCCATAATATGACTTACACAACAACATTTTCATAATAAGCAATAATTAAGGTATAATATGAAATTATTAACTTACGTGACATCTGGTCAATTTATTCTATATAACAATGGCACTAGAGCTAACCAACTGAACATCTACCATGCAACTGTCTTGATAACGTCGTTACAATCCTTTTTATATACTACCAACGTCTTTTACGTAAAACATCTACCGCCATTTTGAACCAATCACAGATCATCATATATTTTGGCTTAATATCTTCTAACACAGGTGATAATAAACAATGAAATCATTTTAAAACATTATAAGGTAATTAATCAATTTAATAAGAGTTGATTCTTAATTCTTAGACATCATCAAAAAGTATATCAACATCAACCGACAGTATTGTACCAATCATTTGAAACAACCTATCATATTAAAATAGCAATATAAAATCTAAGATATACTACAAGGATAATCAAATATTACTTAATCATTTATAGTAATAACATTTAAGTGTTTTTTTTACAAGTTAAGACTTGTTTTTTGTAAACACAATATCTAGTCAAATTAGGTACTTCTACGTTAGTCCCAAGCTTCGTAAATGTGACAGATGCCATTATCCAACAACAATATTCTAATATTATAATTATATCAAAATGAAATATCTAACACATGCATGATCATCTATTACAATAATATGAGACTACACATAATAATTAAATCGGGATTGAGTCGCTAGTTAATAATAAATCTCGTAAGATAAAGAAACCTTCTACTAAGTCCCAGAAAAAATCAAAAGATCAACCTAACCTTGAGCTCCCGTTTAGGTTCGCTATCTCAGCAATACGATCCCGATCTTCTATCTTCATTAAGCGCCATATATCGGATCCTCCTCACTTGAAATCGCTGAAAGTTTTCAAAGGTCACAACAGCCGTATTTAGGTGTTCGCGCCTGCCGTATTTTCTTCTTAATTGACACTTAGTTAGATTTATGCCTGTGGATGGTAATGCCAAAGAGTTGTTAAATGGGAAGTAACGACAGGGTAAATCGTACAGGTAATAAAAGTCTGAAAAGTACATTGACCTTCGGAGATTGAACTGTAATTGGAGGATATGTCGCAGGGAAAACTTTCGAGTGTAAATGCGAATAGAGGGTTAGAAAGCGATGGCTGGATTGGGGGAAAGAACAATTACAAAACCACAATCTTTTTCTAGGAGCAGTGGTGGCCAATGAGGATCAGTGGTGGTCAATGAGGAGCAGTGGTGGCCAATGAGGAGCAGTGGTAGCCAATGAGGAGCAGTAGTGGCCAATGAGGAGCAGTGGTGGCCAATGAGGAGCAGTAGTGGCCAATGAGGAGCAGTGGTGGCCAATGAGGAGCAGTGGTATCCAATGAGGAGCAGTAGTGGCCAATGAGAAGCAGTGGTGGTCAATTGGTAACGGCCGCGACTTACAAGTTGTAGGTCGTAGGTTCGAAACCAGACAGGCGTTTTACTTTGTGTAAATTATTTCATCACCACTGGTTTCAAAACGGTAAAGGAAAATATCGTGGAGAAACCGGCATATCCTAGAACCAAAAATTCGCAGACATGTGACATCTGCCAACCCGCACCGGCCCCGCGTGGTTGTGTACGACCCACTCCCTCTCACCGAGAAGAGGCCTGTTTCCCAGTAGTGGGAACATTATTATATATAAGTGATTAGCAAACAAGTATACGACCCACCTGGCTTGACCCTCTTACGATAATTACCATAATTACATTTCCAGGTAGAAACCTGAGAACTTGCCCTCAAAACAAAGTTAACCGAACTAAAATAGGCATGAACATTTCCTTCTCCGTCCTATCTACGACTATAGTCATGGTTTTAAACCGTTCGCCTTAGAGATAATTGAGCCAACGCTGAGACAGTGATAAATCCGCCTTTAATAAGTGCTTACACGCAGCATTTTGTTTGCAGTCAGATGTCTGTTGCGGTGTTGTACGGCGTGTATGGATGAGATGAATCAACCCACGTAATTACTTGGTTGATGTTAATAAAGGAAGGAAGAGAGATATTGGATGGGAAAATCCAGTTGGGTGTAACGTGATTTCTGAAGAAAAGTAACTGAAAAAGATTAAGAAAGTACGAAATCAAACAACGTTATGATTTCTCTACGTTTATTCTAAGCAAAAGTCTTTACATCACTTCCGATATATTATCCCTGTTTTCTTCCAAAAAGAAAACCCAATACAAATGTTTGACACCTCGTTCTAAGTTTAGAATGCAGCCATAGTTATTTTCTTACCAGCCTGCACTACACAAGGACTCGATCTTAGCAGACATCCTATACAATTTGTTTATTGAGACCATGAGACCAGGGCCTCAAGTCTGCTATTACAATATTAGCAGAAAGGTCTATCATTGATTTCATAATTGTTGATTTTGACAAGTTTGGTAACTTACTAATATAATGGCGTCATTATGACTTTCCAGTGGTCAACCACTGACACTCCATTGAAAGAAATGGCATAGAATGGTAATCTCGTACATAATGACAAATGAATGACTGACTTAGGCGATTTTCTGCTAAAATTTTGACAGTTCCTTTGATCAGTGACCTACACTAGAACATCATTGTGCAGTCATTGCTTTTAATTCGTTACGACCAGTATCGTGTTTGTGTTTTTATTCATTGTAGATCTAAAAGAAGTGCAAAAATTACAATAATGATACATTTTATCATTTTATATTGCATAGGTGTGTTACTGTGCGCCACTCTGCTGGCGTTTTATTGGGGCAGTCCACCGATACCGAATTTAAAATTTGGGCGCACTCCGTCCAATATTGTTTCGATAAACTTCGCCCTTCATTGGTGCGGCTGCTGTGGCCAAATGCCGTCTTGGTGGTTTTCCAAATAATCAATAGGATAGTTTCCTAAAAAATTCTCATTAGTCCGTCAGTTAGATTATCAAAAATTATGCTGTATTTTTTATTTTGTCAATTATATAAAAAACGATGAAGATATCGCCCGAAAGAAGTTCCGCGTCGCGCCCTTTTTTTTTTTTTTTTTTTTTTTTTTTTTTTTTGTGGATGGGAAATCATCAAATGACTCCTCCCGCTCTGGGTGGAGCAGAAGGGAGTGTCAGACTCTTACTGACTAAAACCCACCCGTGTTCCTTCCTTAGCCCTTTACGTACCAGGGCAGCGGTAACCCTTTCGGACAATCCCGCTACCCGCTACACTTTTTAGCATGGCGTGACGTCACGACCCCCCACTCCCAAATTTTGACGCGCTTTACCTTTGTAACTTTTTGTTTGATTGACAAAAGAAAAATACGTGTCCATTATTTTTCGATAATCTAACTGACGGACTAAATATAATAATTAGTTTTGTACCCAGGAAACTACCCTATTAGAGCCGAAATTTGCTCAGTTAGCACCATTATGTATAAAATAAATAATTAAAGGCTTCTCTAGAAAGATAATTTGAATATAGGTACAAACAAAAATCTAATTAAATCACTCAAATTAAAATAAATACAAAACACCGGTCGCTAGAAATAAAAACAAATAAACGTCAGTAAGCAGTATTGTCACTTTTGACTTTGACAGCTAAACAGATAAAATATTATTGAGTTGTATCCGCGTTACACATAAATTTAATGTTTTTTTCTATTTACGAACTTCTTACAAGGTACTTCCGATTGCATAAAACACTAATAAATAATATATATGAAATCTGGCATGAATAAATGTTCAAATTTAGTAGTAGCTTTTCGAAAATAATTTCTACTAACGGGTTTTATAATAATGGCAATACGACAATGTCATTATGACACAATTCTATTACGAGACCATTGACCGACCAATGATCGACCATTAGAATTTAGCAGATTACGAACTTTTAGCAAATTGACAATGGGATCGTGTTGGAATGACGAATTTATAAAAAATAGCAGACTTGGGGCCCAGGGTAGTTGGGACACTGAGGCCAAGCAGCTCATTAGTGAGATAGGGCACAAGCTCCTTGACAAAACGGGTGACTCCCGCTCCGGCTCGTTCTTAGTGCAAAGGTTAGCCATTGCCATCCAACGTGACAATGCAGCAAGCGTTATGGGCACCTTTGCGCCGGAAACAGTTAGGGGCGGATTGTTTGATTTATTTATTCACGTATTGTTGTGTCTATTAATTTGTTCCACCAATGACCTAATCGACGACCATTGCGGAGACGTGTATTTGAGTGGAGACCGCGGAATCTAAGGTAGCGATGATCTTCATAGGGTGGCTGGTAGCATCTGAATAATAGTTGCCGAGTATCGATATGAACGGCGTGCGATTGGACAGCGAGGTGACTGCGTAACACACGAACAGTTGCAATGGCTTTCATTTTGACAGTTCAACAACATTCAATTTTTTCCAACAATTTCTTCTAACATAATGAACCATAATTTGAATCAATTATGGTTGATAGTGTGTTACGCTACTAGGGTGTTGGCCTATGTCCAGCAGTGGCCTGCTATAGGCTGCCGATGATGAGGAATCCTTTTTTATGATTTTAAGAAATTATGATGTGTGTTGTCACGTGCATTTGAGCATGCCATTTGGTTAGTGATGGCAGTTTATCCTTGTTGGTAAATCAGGGAGGCGCTGCTACTTATCGCTTCACATCCTTTATTTTTTTTCTCTCTTCATCTACGACATAATGAAGACAAACAACCGCGGCCTTAAACAAAACAAAAAGAAAGAAATAACAATAAAATAAAAGGCCAGAAGTATAACAAAAACGTTAGCCACGTTTAAACACGAAGCAGTCCGAAGTTTCTCATTTCCTTTAAAAAGATTAACACGTTGTTGGTGTACGTGATCTGCACGTAAATTTCTTTGCCGTTAATATTCATTTTGGTTTTTGGTTTTTTTTTTTTTTGTTCTCGTCTGTTTACATTGGGCTATAAGAACTGATAAAACTCTCCTGGGTTTCGTAAAGCTATCTTATTTATTTTATAAAGAACTCTATGTTGTATGTTTTAACATAATGTAACATGACATTACGTCTGCATTCCCCAAGGGTTAGGCAGCGGTGTACCCAAAGTACAGGCACATTTTCCAAGTTATGTTTTTAAGTCTCATGTAATAAGGGGCGAGCTTATTGTCCCAGAAAGTCTATAAGTGGGTTAAGCTGACGAAAGTTCCGGGGAATATCTAGAAAAGGATATTATTATTATTATAGCCTCTTCATTATTATTATAGCCTCTTCATTTCCGCATGCATAAAATAACAAAATTAATACAATTCATATCATGATTACAAAGTTACAATCGCATAACAAATAGTTTCTAAATTAATAAAATCATTACCTACTTTTCTTATATATATAGATTTCTAAAATATTAAATTTCAAAAAACAATTTACAATTTCATTTCCATATTTCAATATGGACCCCTCAGCGGGTGGAGGTCTCCCCCATTTTGTTCCACGTTTGTCTGTCTGTCCTTTGCCTTTGTGATCCAATTTTCACCGGCTTTTCTTATTATTTCATCGACCCATCTATCTTTCGATCTACCTCTTTTCCTTTTGTTTGTTGCTCCTTGTCAGGAAGTTACTCTCCGTGTCCATTTTTCCTTGTCCATACGAACATAAACAAAAATGGAAATGGGCGGGTCATATTGCAATATGACCCGCCCATTTCCATTTTTGTTTTTGAGAATGTTCCAAAGCATCTATTATTTTTGTTAAAAAGAAAAGGTATATATACTATACTAATTTCATCTTTCTGACTGACCGTCGCCTCGACAATTAAAAAGTGCCTCTACGGTTTCATTGAAATAAATGCTTTGAGTTTATAATTATTCCTGTCAGTCGGTGATTTAGGGCTGAAATAGGGAAACAAAGTGATGGTAGAAATTCAGGATTCTGCGGATTCAAGAGATGATTGCTATGCTTAAGATTGATTGATGTCAAGGAGTGAAAGTGATATGAGCGACTATTAATGAAATAGTTCATAAAATGTCAATGACACATACGGACGGACACTGGACAATGATAAATGATTTTATGTAAGTTTGTTATATTGTAAATAGGTTTGTAACACTTTTACATGTAAATCATATTTTTTCAAATAGATCAGGTCCGCGTTTTTTATCTCACTACTCTGAGTAGAACGGCCGAAACAAACTCAGAGGTCTAAAATAGAGAGAGAGGTTTAAAATAGACTATTTTAAAGTCCGAACATTATCTTGGTCATATCATGTGAAAACTATGTAGATTGATGTCTGAAGTGGTCTTTTGAGGAAAGAACCACACAGGTTAAGTGGACCTGTCCAGTCAGTGCACGCATTTGTCAATAATCGTGCAGCTCAACTCAAAACTTAAGGAGCTCAACGATTCGACGAACAATACCAAAGAAAGGAGATTTGGGTAGGCTGCATAAATTACTCAAACTGCCAGACCATGATTAAAATTAACTGAGAAAAAAAAACATCGACAACCTTTCTCATGAACAATGTTTTTTAAAACTGCAAAAGCCTGTTTTTTATTCTTATTTTAAGTTGAGAAAAAGATGGAGAGTACTGTCCATTAGAATAAAGGTACCTATGTTAACTTTTCACATCCATGTTTTGTCATATCGCATTATTCCAGTCTCCTCTAAAGTTCGGTATATATAGAATTTTATCTAAAATGAGTGGCACATTCGCGTCTGGCATTATATTTTATGCTGCTTTATCTGTTCGCCCCCGAGATGTGCGATTTGGCCTAATGTCTCCGGAAAATTCACTTCTACACAGCTTCTTTGCAATAAACGATACGAGAGCGACACGATTCTTGAATCAATTGGTATTGTTTACTGCCGGAACTTACCGATTTTTGTTGTTTTTGTTTTTTCTGGTGTTTGAAAGGAAATTGACAATGTTAGCATAATTAGCCTATAATGTTTCCACTGCTGGGACACTGGCCTCCTTTCTGTGAGATGGAGTGGGTCGTAATCCACCGCACTGACCCAGTGTGGGTTGGTAGATAAAACTGGTACACCACAGAACAAAATACAAAAAGACAAGCTTCTTAACTACACGATATGTATCTTTATACACATTTTCTGAAATATTCTTGACCGGAGTTTATGTACGTATTCAATATTGATTGATTAGATACCGTGAAAAATGTGTCAATATAATAACAAAAAAAGGAAAAGGTTTATGTCCATTCTCGAAATAGGCAAAGAAATAATAATAATAGTAGTTGTTCCGGGTCTGGCTGTTTGTGTATGTGAGTTTAAATGTATGTAAACGCACCCACGATACAGGAGAAATTCCTAGTGTGGGGCAAAGTTTAAAAAAAAAGAAAAAGAAAGAAAGAAATCTTTTTTGAATCAATCATTATCGAAGGTAATAATTATCTCTGCATATTAGAAACAAACGGGGTAATTACGTAACACACTAACAGTAGCAATGGCTTTCATTTTGACAGTTCAACGACATTCATTGAGTTATTTACGTTGTTGAGCAGACAAGTCTTTCGAACATAATATAATTTAACAGAAACAATAGATTAGCAATATGCTTCGAAATTATTCAAATTGGACCCTGCTAAGCAGAAAAGATCCAACCAACATTTTGTTACCTTTGAGTAAATAGGATTTGAAGTTTAGGAGTGAATATAAAATTAACAAGCAGAGGAATACAAAAATGGAAAGTTAATAATGGTAACAAAGTAAATTAGCATTATTTTAAATGTAACACCACAGTCAGGCAAGTTTCCTGATTTTCTTAAAAAAACTATCCGTGAATCTTATATGCAAAAAAGAAAATTGTCGGTAACATTTTCACATAGAAGTTTGTTTGGTGGAAGTGATCAGATGAGAGATGCTTGGATCTTTTTTGCGTATATAAAGTTCGATGTGTACATTCTTACTATATATATAACTCGATTTTCGACAAATTGCTGGTTGGATCTTTTCTGCTTAACAGGGTCCAATTGTGATTGATAGTGTGTTACGCAATTAGGGTATGGACATTACGTAGTGTGCCTTCTTGTGATGAACAGAACAGAATAATAATTATATTTGCATTGATAACTTTTCTTCTAAACTGAAAACTTAATTTTACTAGTCGTCTCTTGTAAACGCCCGCAGCGTTATCTCAAAGCGAGCGCGCGAAGTGTACTAGGTAGTGCGATGTCGCGACCTCGTCTGTTGTGAGCGAATTTATGTGACGTCATCGCTTAATTGATATCGCTTCTAACTAAACAATTGTTGAGTGAACAGAGTAAGAGATCTTCATTCATTTGTTTTAAACTTTTATTTACCCCCTTTGGTTTTTTTAGATTTAAAATCAATTTTATGTGCACAAAACCCATCGCTGATTTTTCCACAGAGTTGTGAATTACGTTTGCGACAAAATCTATAATTGATCGATCGATTGGTAATAAAATTTGTCAATTAAGGCTTTTTGTCAGAATTTTCAATTTTCCATCTGTTAACCCTAACTGAGATCGGCTTTCAGTCCTTTCGTAGTTAAATAACTCTATTTTAAGCCGAGTTGTTGCTACTACCTTGCGTTGAAATGAGCAATATCCTGTGATAGTTTTATCACAGGATATTGCTCATTTCAACGCAAGATGGGCAGGCTTTCAGGCTTCTGAAAGGACGTCAAACCTGTCATGGCCGTTCGTATGAGAAATTGAGAACCAGAACCGATGACTGCCAGAGGCGTCCCAAGGTATAAATTAAGTTGTGAACATAATAGATTTACATTAGAAAAACGATAAAAACAATTTGATTATTCACGTTGACAGCTATGGTAGTTACAATGACAAGCCGAGTACTCAAAATAATAATCAAAAGTTTAAATTTAAGGACATGAAAGCCCGAAACTTTTTATAAACTAGCACCCTAATTATTATTGCTTAACACACTTTCAAACACACTCCGAAAGATTTTAAAGGAAATTGATAGCCCATTGCTTCATACTCGTATGTTTGAAAAATTTGTCTGCTCAACAATGTAAATAATAATGCAGTTAATATTGTTGAACTCTCGAAATGAAAGCCATTCCTACTGTTAGTGTGTTACGGAATTACCCCGTAGTTTTACTATTGACCATCATATAATTTTTATAAAGAACAATGAGATTGTTAAAGTCCTCTTCAGACTAGTTGTTAGAACTTATTGCACTGACAGCTCATAAAGCCGGAGGTTTTATGAGTGATGCCCGCAATATCTGTCATCACAGCTGTTCATGAAGTGCTTGAGCTCTTACATTATACCTAGCAGTATTGTTCAGTTATTATAGTTTACATGTAGTCTAAGTTTGTTTGTCAAAAAGACATCTGGGCGGAACAGTTAGATATGCTGCAGCTCCATGTTAATTACTGGTATTAATTTGCATCCGGTTAGACAGGAAGCCGACCTCGAAATAGTTGGCAAAAGCCTAGGCAGATTGATTGACTTCTATAATATACTAGCGTCCGCCCAAGTAGTCTTTGTCCTAACCCAGGATTCAAAGTATCCCCATAGAACATTCCATCAAAATCGGTCCAATCATTTTGGAGATCGGCCGGAACAAACAGACAGACAGATGGACTAAAATTTTTTTTTTTTTTATAATTTCGTATATAATTATACTTTCATAAATGCATATAGTAAAAATCTGTTTTTTTGATATTACAAACAGACACTTCAGTTTTATTTAATTGTATTTGTATTGATGTATAGGTAGATGATTGAGAAAAAACAAATCAGATGACGAATAGATAAACTACAATTTCATTAGTCTAAAACAATTCAGTGAATCCGACTGAATTTACTTCAAAAGCCAGAGAAAAACATAAATAGTTTCCATTTTGTATCTCACCGATAAAACTTTTGCTATTACCTAGAAACTTAAAGTGGCAGTTTCTTAATCGACGATAAACTTTCAGTATTTCACCGTAAGCATTAAGTTGAAAGGCCAGATCTACATGATGTCGATAAAACGGCGCGAACAGAATTACGTAGGACATAACTGAGAGGTTGGTATTATGACATTCGGCGACATTAACTTTCTAGTAAAACGTTTGGGCCAAGGTATAGGATAGGAGTTGACGAATTTCATCGACTTTGGCGACCGACACCTTAATTGAGTAATACACTCTGATTTACAATCCGAGGAGTTTGAAGATAATTCTCAATCCTGCTTGCTAATCTTGCTTCATAAGTTTATAAAATTCGTCTGCTCAATAAAGTAAGTAACACAATAACATCGCTGAACTATCAAAATAAAAGGCATTACGATCGATTGTATATTACGCAATGACCTTGCTGTACTTCTCTCTGCATAGGTTCTCGATGATTTGAATGAGGTCTCATCTCATTTTATTGATCCAATAAATGTTGGGTTCTTCACAATTTCCCTTTACCATTAATAATAATCGGGAGCGTCTATTATGAACTCCAAATATAATATGAAATTAGGTTTGGAATCCGTAATCTCAAAAAACATATTTATCTTTAGCTTGGCGTTACTAAATGGATAACTTGAATACAGGCTTCGAACCAGGTAAAATTATTATCAAAACTACCAGTGACAGTTTGGAACTGATAAGTGGACACTCTCATTCATAAGCTAACTAGTTTACAAACATGAAAATAAATCCCACACACACTGGCGGTTAAGTTTGCACTACAGCTTCAAAGATTACTTTTTAATAATAAAATTCATACTGGAGTAAAGTGATATTACTAGTGAAGCTAACATCAATTTGGAATAAAATTTTCGTACATGGATAGATTGTAGTGGGCGAATTAAGGTTTGGAATAAGGTATAAAAGAGCTTATACCTTATTCCAAACCCTAATTCGCCCACTCCAGTTTATGGGTATTTTTTTACTTTTATGTCATTTCTTTCAGCAAAATTAAATTACTTATGCGATGGGTGTGTTGCGTATCCCCCTGTTATTTCTACTTTCACGTTTATTGAGTCATTATTATTAAATAAGTATGTATTTTTTATTGAAATTCCTTGCTGATTTCCAAGTTGACGTACCAGGAGATCATGCATTGATAGGAGGTATGGAATACAATACTCTTTATTATGTACACCATATACATTACAGAAATAAATATATACATTTTACAAAGGGTGACACAATAGGCGATGTTATCGCTAAGAGCGATCTTTTAAATACGACCTTTGGATCGATGAAAAAGGGGAAGAGAGACAAATCCTGTGTAGTCTGTGGTGTACCATTTACATATTACTATAAATACATACATAAAGGATGTTATGCTAATCTAAATAAATATATACATATTTATTTATTTATTTAAACTTTTCGCACATAAAGGTACAAAGGTGGACTTAATGCCTTAAGCATTCTCTACCAGTCAACCAAGGGTGGTGAAGAGATTAGATGGCAGGTGCTTGGATGAGAGGGACAATTATAAAAAAAACTCGTAAAACTAGGTACACAAATACATAAATAGGTTATATACATACTATTACTATAATATATACTCATAATATATATACACAGTCTGGCCATAACTACTGTTACAATAAAAAATAAGAAAGATATTACATTAGAATTTGGAATCTGTCATTTTTATACGATTGTTCATTGAGTTTTCTTATTTTGACGCCAATACATTGTACAATATTTTGCGATATTAAAATGGAGTGGGGTGATAAAGAGAACCGAATCGCTGTGATTGCATTACACAAAGTTGGTATGGAGCCAAATGCAATTTTTAAAACTCTCCATACTAGGGCTATTAATAGGTACAATGAGACCTTCTCTGTTTGTGACAGGAAAAGATCTGGCCGTCCACATAGTGTTCGTACGAAAAAGGTGGTCAAAGCAGTAAGGGAAAGAATTCGAAGAAATCCTGTCCGAAAGCAAAAGATTTTATCTCGGGAGATGAAGATAGCACCCAGAACCATGTCGCGTATTTTAAAAGATGAATTAGGACTTGCAGCCTATAAGAGACGCACTGGTCATTTTTTAACTGATAATTTAAAAAAGAATAGGGTGGTAAAATCGAAACAACTACTGAAGCGGTACGCAAAGGGAGGTGACAGAAAAATTTTGTTTACGGATGAGAAAATCTTTACAATTAAGCAACATTTTAACAAACAAAATGACCGTATTTATGCTCAAAGTTCTAAGTAAGCTTTCCAATTAGTCGACAGAGTGCAACGTGGGCATTATCCGACTTCAGTGATGGTTTGGTGGGGTGTTAGCTATGAAGGAGTGACTGAGCCATATTTTTGTGAAAAAGGTATCAAAACATCGGCACAAGTGTATCAAGATGCCATTCTTGAGAAGGTAGTTAAACACCATGTTCAATGACCAAGTATGGTCCTTCCAACAAGACTCGGCGCCGGGTCGTAAAGCTCGGTCCACGCATTGTTGGTTGGAAGTGAACGTTTCGGACTTCATCAGAGCTGAAGACTGGCCATCGTCTAGTCCCGATCTTAATCCGCTGGATTATGATTTATGGTCAGTTTTAGAGAGTACGGCTTGCTCTAAACACCATGATAATTTGGAGTCCCTAAAACAATCCATACGATTGGCAGTGAAGAATTTTCCCATGGAAAGAGTGCGTGCTTCTATTGATAACTGGCCTCAACGTTTAAAGGACTGTATTGCAGCCAATGGAGACCACTTCGAATAAGCTTTTTATATTTTAAATTGTTTTATATGTATGTATTAAACTAACACACTGTAAAAGTAATAAATATTATTTGAAATAAAAAAAAATGACAATATTTATGGCAAGACTAGGTATATATATACAACGTGGCGCTACAATGGTGAAATTAATTTAACACGCATACGTTTTCACATTTTCGTTTCATTAAGAGATTATATTTCCATTAAACGTAATTATTTACGGATTTATTTAAAATTTTAGAAAATAGAATCTTAGAGCAACCTGTAAATAAAGAACTGTCGCGCAGCGGTCATTTGCCGGGGTCAAGGATCATAACATCGCATCAATGAAATTAAAACGAATAAGCAATACTATTAGGATGAAACAAATGAAAAGAGTAGGCGAATTGAAGGAAAGAGACATCCTTGGTCGGCGAGCGGCGCAAGCGACGCGCGCCCTTCCTTCTACCCGCACACCCGCCCGCACAGAACTAGAACTAGATTTTTTTTTTTACTTTTCTTTTCTTTTTTTTTCTTTTCTTTTTTTTTTTTTCTTTTTTTTCTTTTCTAGTGCTAGCCGAACCCGTGTCCTTGACACACTTCTTCATACTAGTGCGCATAATTATGTCGTCAAATATTTTTGTGAATGTTTCCGCGAAAAAACCGCTTACCTATTGTTTTATTTATTTATTTTTGTGTAATTAGGATAGTAATTAGATTATGGTACTGTGATAAATATTACGCCATCGAATAATAAATGCGTTTGAGAAATTGAGGCAAATGGCTATAAGTGACAATTTATTTTTAAATGTGCGGGAAAACATGAAACGCCGTTTAGCTCTTTGTATCCGCCAACACGGTGGTCTTATTGAAAATAAGAAAAATTAAAATAAAGACAATTAAAAGCGGTGTTAGTGTGCAGTACAAGTTAGTGATGACAGTTATAACTAATAGTAACAAGAGAGGTTGATATGATAAGTGTTTGACTAAGCACCTCCGCTGTAGGTACCACTTGCGCCACTCGGTTTCTTTGATAACATTAAAATTTGCTCCTTGACAATTCAAAAGTGCCTGTAATTGGTTTAGTTGAAATAAATAGTTTGAGTTGAGTTTGAGTCATGCCGTCAAAGAATCGGAACGATCACGAGTAGGTACAAGACGCGTTGCGCGGTTGCCAGCGCGCGAAGCGACACGTTGCCGCTCCGAGATAACGTAAGCCAGCTTGCACTAGGTAAGTAATTTCATGAATGATTTTGCAAGGGTGATCCCAATTTTAAATACTTTTTATTATTTAGTTTGTTTGAAATTTTTTTTTCAATTTACGAATTATTTTAACCCATCAAAGTTTATATGATTAATGGGCACTAGCCCTACCCGTGTGTTAAATTAATGTCACCATTGTAGCGCCACGTTGTATATATATATACAAACTCAAGGGAGAGAGGTGTTCAGATGACTCTACGCTATTATTTTGAAAATTTGTTTAGAAAATAACTCTGCAATATAACATACATGCATGCTTCCTTAACATATTAATAAACATGAAACAAGAGCAAAGAAAATATAATGGTGATGTTTAAGGAGAGAGGAAGTGCTTTTGGGAGATATCGGAGGTACATTGACTCCGTTTCCATCAAAGATTCTTATAAAGAATACGTGAAACAAGTGTCTTCCCCATAACTTATAGTGAATAAGAAAGACGTTATTAGACGATTTCTTAAATAAATAGTTACTTAGCAGTTAAAGTTATATTTAAATCACTTATTAGCTAATAGGCTAGATTGTGATGTAAATAAAGTATCACCAATTGGTACTTTATAAAAGGGGGAAAAAAACTTCAAAGTATCCCGTTCGAGTAGGTATCACAGCGGCTTCATTAATAAACTTATTGCTATTATAATTCTCCTCAGATAATTACCTACCAATTAATACTCTTATTATTTAAGCAACTTTACCATTTAAAATAAACGGATAAGTAACAATATTACTGGACAATTTAACGCGAAACAGCGCGTGACGTCGACGTACAAAATGCATTGTTCATGATTAACTTAATGCTGTTAACGAATCGCCACTTTAATTCACAATTATTTACTGATAATTAGTTCAGGTCGCGGTCACGCAATATTGGGATGGAATAGGGAATATTGGTAGTTAATATTTAGATGTTTTACTAGAAGCCAAAGGATTTAAATTAATTAAGAAAATGGGCATGATATAAAAGCGACATGGCTCTTTGAACCAAAAGATATCTGATTTGATAATACATATTATAATTAAATACAATAATTGTACTCACATGACGATATTTTTATTATAACGTCATTAAACTCTGATCGTCCAATTTTGTGAAAAAATGTTAGAATAACGAAGAGGCTATTGTGCATAGGCGTATGTCTAGAAGTCATCTCAGGTAGTTTTGGGAGCTTGGGAACCCAATAAAGTTTGCCTTTTGGGGGGCTGCCGCTACATGAAAGTCACATCATTGTGACTTTCGTGTAGCGACAGCCCCACAAAAGGCCCACCCTTCACCACTTCCTAGTGCTTTAGCTGGGAAGAAGTGGCCCAACCGCAAAGGAACACAAAAATCTAAAAAATAAATAAATCAAACCACATTTTTTCTCGTAAAGCAATTCTCTTAAAACAAAAACCGCACGTGATCCAATCTATAAAGCCTTTAACACGACAATATTATCGAACTAAATTCGAGCAAGAACTGCTATAGGTCAGTCCATCAAAGGACTAGTGGTTAGCAAAAAGTTCCATAAAACGGGATTCTTCGTCAGCGTTCGTATTCGTCAAGTTGTGACAAATGTGGGAATCCTCGGGCCGGGACCGATACGAGGCAATCAATCAACGCTGGGGACCGGACGTATAGGGCTGGCATGGGTAACAGTGTCCCGGGATTATAATAATTATTGTTTTAATTTTTTACTGTAGACTTACACTTAAAACTATGACTCCACAAAATCATGCATTTAAAATGTGATTAGGCATTATAAAAGCAACAGTGTTTTGTTTGTAGTTTTAACCATGTTTGTGGTCGTAGCTACCTTGAGCAAGCTTTATGTGAGAGAGAAAAATTAAATCGTTACTTTTATTTAAAGTGAAATGAAAACTGAGCCCAAAAACCAGCCAATAAATAAATATTTTAAGTTTATATCCAAGTCACCATTTCGATAGCAAAATGTAACAAATGTAGGGTACATTTGTTACATTTTGCTATCGAAAAGGTACCTATCAAAATGTATCCATAACATTACTACCTAAGAAAACATCTCCTCTTACTTCTAAGAAGAGAAATAAAAAAGAGAGATATTCGAAGAAAATATTATTAGCTAACAGACCAGTAATAATATTTTCGAATATCTCTCTCTTTTTAATTATTTAAGAAATTTTATTATTTTTTATTTATTTTCTTGAAAATCACCCGTTCATGTCTTACTTTGATCGAACAGAGCAGTTTATTCAACTTTTAAGTCCCTATTTCACAAATCCCGGAAATTTTCCCGGGGAGCACACCACTATGAAGAACCCTATCGATCTCCAGGCGTTTCCATTTACAGCCGGCACATACATCATACGTATTATTTAAAGCGTGTTTCTACGAATCCGTATTTATCTAGAGAAAACCTTAGTACGAGTTACAACGTAGTAAATATAAAGACTTTTTCTAGAAAGTTATTAATTAATCATAAATGATTATATTCCTGTACGTGAGTTTTATCATATTTTAAAAACTAGATGAGATCAGCGTTTCCTCTCCGACTACAATGAGAAGAAAGGCCGATTAAATGTTAACACAGAAACTGAAACCAGCCACGTGACGGAAGTTGTACTAAATAACAAAATCAGAGTTATTCCGGTCGGATCCCCTGAACTGATCCCTTGCTGGTATATTAATTGTTCCCACTGCTGGGACACAGGTCTCTTCGAGATAGAGTGGGGTATACTCTACCACGCGGGCCCAGTCCGGGTTGGTAGATGTCACATTTCTTTGAATTTTTGGTTCTAGGACATGCCGGTTTCCTCACGATGTTTTCCTTCACCGTTTCAATATCAAAATACGAATGCTTAATGTTTGATCATATGCGCCAACATTAATTAATACACGTATTTCTGTCCCTCTTTTGTATTTGCCTTGTCCTAATTTCGCATAAGAAATTATTCAAGAATATTTTTTTTATGTTGAAGTTCAAACAGGCTGGTCTCAACATAACAAAATATTTCTACGAGTCGTTAAGCCCCATTTACACAATGTAAGTTTCTTGCCTGTGGCATGCAATAAAATTGAAGCAACAACTGCCTTTCATCGCCTTACACGGTTTAGACGGTGTAATTGTTTCTTCAACTTATGGCATACCACAGGCAATTAAATTGCACCATGTAAATCAGCGCCCTAATTGCGTAACACGCTATGAATCTTAATCTGAATCATTTTGAAGGATATTGCTAATCCATTGCTTCATATGCTCGAAAAATGTGTCTGCTCAACAACATAAATAACGGAATGAATGTTGTTGAACTGTCAAAATTAAACCCATTGCTACTGATAGTGTCTTACGCAATTACCCCGCTGGCTTTATTCAGTTCGGCACAGCTTTGCGCTTTTGTTTTAGGACGCAGCATAGCGACTGCACCGCACCTCGATTTATCATCAATAAGAACAAAACACGGTCGCTCTATAAACGTTAATTCGCGTGTGTAAGGAGCCCAACCGAATTGCACTCGCTGTGTTATTTTTGGGAATCTAAATATAATGTGACAGCCCCAAACTTAGCTAAGAAATTAACCATTCCACGGTATTCAATACACTGGCACGTCGGTACCAGTGTATTGATCCTTAGATTCTAAACTCCTATCACAACGCCATAGCGCTCCTAACGATATCAGTGCAAAATTTAAATCTTAGCAGCACTTCACCACAACCGAGTCGCAAGCCAAGACTTCAACTAAATTCGAAGACTATTCCAAGTCAAGACTTTGGCGCAAACGGCTCATTGCTCTAAGATCCGAAGTATTCCAAGTCAATTGATATCAGAGGGGCAATTCTCGTAATTTTAAGAACGTTCACAGTCTGATCTCAACACGAACTGACAAGTTTTTGACATTTGTTTGTCGCTGAGATGAAACTGCGACTAGATTTTGAACGTTTTAAATTACGAGAATTGGCCTTCTGTACCAAGTTCGACGCAAAACTTTCAGTCTGATTTTGCTGATTCGATTATACAACTTCGAAATACGGAATTACTTATGAAGGAATATTAAGTAGATTAAGCGATAACTTTGTTGGAATAAATGCCCAATGATGGATTTATTACGTTCTCTTCATTTATTTCGTAAATTCACCCAGACGGTTACAGTATTTTTAGGATTTCTGCGAAATAGTAATTTCGATGAAAATGATAATTCATTTGGGCATCATTTTGAATTCTATCTAAGATGGATACAAACATCTTCGCAAACAAGATTACATTTAGTCAAATGGCCCAAACTTTATACAGCTCTAATTTGACTTCTGGCGATTTAATGGATCTGTATATTTTTTGTTGCCATGAAATCAAATTGATACGTTTACGATCATGGAGGCATTCAGGGAGAAAACCAAATAAATTGGTTGCAAACCCAATTATTGGAAGCGTTTAGAGAAAGAGTACAGTTTAATAATATTAAACAGCAAAACACAAGTTCCTTCAGTGCATTTCACTATTCTTGCAAGTTAAATTGAATGGCAGAAATAAAACAAACGCCCACATTTTTCATTTCATAAGACAATGCCTTCGAGCGTCATAATTCTAAATAAAATACAATTTGATCACAAAGTTGACTTCAAACATAATAGACACGGTTCTTTATCAAAGAGTGAGGCATGTTGTTATACCGTTGAAGGAAATTGAAAATATAAAGGGAACCTCTGATTAAGTGGCTTTTGAGACCCCTTCCGCAGGGCATCATACTTGGACCTCCTTTGTATGGTAATCTACATGTCCAGTCTCTGATGTGGGTAAAAATGATTTTTGCATTGAGAATACGGTTTAGGTATTCTTTTGTGTATTCCATTTGATGGAATAGGACTGAATGTTGGATGTGTCAGGCCTCGATGTAAAAATATACTAATAAAAGCTTATTTTTGTTGCAGTTGCTAGCTAATTTACTTCTCCTTTCTTTGTATTAACTTTTTTCATAATCTGTCCTAAGAGAAAAAGTCTATTATATTTTTTCGTAATCTCTCCTTAGAATAAAACTCTGAATGAGTTCGTTTTCTTTTTGACATAATTATTCAGTCAATGTGTCATACTTTTTACCTTTTCTAATTTAGGATAAACGCAGCCTCTATGACCACTTTCTTCCACACATCTTAAAGTGCAGTGTGCCATAAATTTCTATAACATCATCAGGAAATCCCACTGCAACTAATTGATTAACGGATTGGGCCATGTTTTCCAGCACATAGAATGGAGCTAAAACCGGTACTTTATTAATTAACGAAGTCAAAATTACCTTATTTGGGCCATTTGAAAGTACTTCATCATTTTGATATAGCGACTGTTCAGCGTTAAACTGCAACATTTTCTTGGCAAGCACCAGATGAAACTAGTACATTATTATTCTGAATTGTTTTCATTCTACTTGTAGAGTCTTCTGAATAGAAAGCTAGTTTCTTCCATCCAATTCACTATCCATTATCACGAACAATTCTAGTTTTATTTTTCTTCCTGAAGAAGGCACTTGGAGCGAAATTTCAATTAATTTGGATTCAAACACTCGACAGGAAAGCGAATGACAATCAAATTACTCGCTAATTGATTTAAAGTTTGACGAATTTATGTGCGATGTTAGTGTTGTATTATTGTAATTTAATTAGATGAGGACATGAATGTTGATGAGTTTTCTGATAAGGCGTTGACATTAAAATGTTTTGTTCATTTATTATTCAGCTATTTAAACAAGGGCCTTATATTCGGTATTCGTATTTCAACATAGGACAACAAACTTTTTGTTACTTTTGTTTACCTATAGAAAAACTCAGACTCGAATCAAAAGGTGTTCTATTCCCTCTGTTTTTCGTACCTAGAAGACCTAGAAAATCGTATTAAAAGCATTCCTAATTTTAATAATCTTGCGTTTGTAAAACCAAATTGTTGCAAACGCTATGCTCCGCTACGCTTAATCTTTCAATCTCTAGGTTCAAAATTAATGAGGTAATGCAGACATTATTAACTAAGTCATAACCTAACAAAAACTATGCTGTTGGACATAACATGCAACATACTTCATCAACGGCTCATTAACAATTCATAAAATAAAATTCATTAACATTAACGTAGTAGTTTAATTAAAATTTCCGCACCAATGTTAATGTTTAAAACGTTATTTGTATGCAAAACAAGTGTTTCATCCAGTAAAAATAAAACTTGCATTACCTACTATAGCTGACAGCTTAAATTAGTATCGCAATCCGCTAAATATTTTCTACAAACTTTTTCTCACGCTTCAGGTTTCAAAATTCCAAGAATTTGCTGAAATTAAAACCGGACCCTCGTTACTCTTAATCAGAAGCAATAAATCACACTTTTCCTTCTTGTCAATTGCATCTGTTTCAAGTTCCCAAGGTTCCTTAAGGGGGAGCCGTGAGTAAAATATAACCACAAATAAATTGCCGTCAATTGGCACCGGAAAACATGGTTAATTCTTTCACGGACAGGTTTTCGCCGAATTAATTTTGGGGATTACAGACAGACCTTTTTGGATTTACATCGTTATGAAAAGTGTAATAAAAATTGATCGAAACAATGATTGAATTTTCTCTCAAAATCACTAAGTTCTTGTTCTCGCCATGAAACCGGAAATTTTGACGAGTAAAAACAAAAAAATAAATAATTGAGAATAAAAAAAGAAACTGTAACCAATGTCATTAGTTAAAACTATTCAATCAACCATCATCTTTGGCTATCCGTGACTTATCATTTCAAGGTAGCATCCAGCATTCAGCATAGCCTTCTGTGTAGGGCACTCATATCTGCCTGAGGCGTTGATGAGGACTTTAGTTGTCCCTATTATAAAGAACAAGACAGGGGACGCGTCCAGTTTAAGCAACTACAGGCCTATATCTCTCGCAACTGTGTTGGCTAAGATATTGGATAGTGTGATTGATAAACATTTAGATAAGCATCTAAGACTACATGACGCGCAGTTTGGTTTTCAATCTGGGCTGTCTACTGAAACAGCAATATTGAGTCTTAAACACACTATCCAGTATTACACCAGCAGGAACACACCGGTTTATGCGTGCTTTTTAGACTTATCGAAGGCGTTCGACCTGGTTGTGTACGACAAGCTGTGGAAGAAGTTAGAAAGTGAGACTGAACTTCCTGATGAACTCACTTCGCTTCTTAGATATTGGTATGGCAATCAGTGTAACAATGTCAGGTGGGCGGGGTCACTATCGGACACTTATAGGTTGCAGTGTGGAGTGAGACAGGGTGGCCTGACTTCTCCTAAGCTCTTTAACCTGTATGTGGATCGGCTGGTCCGTGAGCTCAGCAGTACACAGATAGGCTGTTCAATTGATGGAGTTTTTGTTAACAATATAAGCTACGCCGACGATATGGTACTGCTGAGCCCATCGATCAGTGCCCTCAGGCGCCTAATAAAAGTGTGTGAGTGTTATGCGGAGGCCCATGGGCTCAGGTATAATACGAGCAAGAGTGAAATGATGCTTTTCAAGTCCGGTACGAAGAGCTACGACACCGTACCGCAAATCACATTGAACGGCAGTGCTCTCAAGAGAGTATTGCAGTTCAAATACCTGGGTCACTGGGTCACCGAGACCCTCACTGATGACGTTGATGTAGAGAGGGAACGCAGGGCATTGTCAGTCAGAGCTAATATGCTAGCCCGTAGGTTTGCACGTTGCACTGCACAGGTGAAAATAACCTTATTTAAGGCGTACTGTCAGTCTTTTTATACGTGCAGCCTATGGGTGAAGCATACGCGGAAGACTTATAATGCCCTGCGGGTCCAGTACAATAACGCATTCAGGATTTTGGTGGGGCTGCCTCGCTTCTGTAGCGCATCAGGTATGTTTGCTGACGCACGAGTGGATAGCTTTACAGCAATACATCGCAAACGAATAGCGTCCCTGATGCGCCGCTTGCGGGGCAGCCCCAACAGCTTCTTGCAACTCATTGCGGATAGAATGGACGCTGACAGTTCACTCATGGAGTACTGGACAGAACAACATGTCAGGCGTTCCTGATTTTGCGTGTCGATATAATTTGTGTGTGTGTGTATTATTATTATTGATTTTATTATAAATGTTATTTATTTATTATTGAATTACCAAACCCAATATGGATAAGTTATACAAGCTTGTAATTTATCTGAAATAAATAATTTGAATTGAATTGAATTGAATAGCGTTTCAAATCTTAATCACAGCAACAAAAAATCAGGATACTAAAGTCACGCCCCATTGGAACGGATACATCACGCAGTTTGTATTCAAACACTGAACAATATATCTGACTTTTCGAAACCTAGCTTTTTTAGTCCGTATTCTGGCATTGTTCCAAAAAATCCCAAATGGGCCTATTTTCTATTTTTACGGATCATTGGTTAGTCTCATTTTAAACTGGGTAGGTGGCGTGTTTTGATGCTTATGATTCAGTTAGATTTTTATTGCTACCGATTTACAAGTACCTAGACCTTGTTTTGGCTATGATAGATCTAAAGAAAATATTGTTAAGAAGTTTCACTTCAATACCGAAAAACAACGGTTTATGTCAGCAGTTGTTTTTCGGTATTGAAGTGAAACTTCTTAGACGGTGATTGAATAGGTAATTAGACGGGAATTGAGAGTGAAATTTTTAGAACGAGTCACGTTTAGGCACATTTCGTTACATGAGAGAGAAGAAAGATATAACCCTCTGTCTCTCAGACTAAATGTCTCTTATTCTTAATTTTTTAAGAAGTATATAGCTTCTAACATTTTTTTTTCTCATTATCCTCTTATAAGTATTCCCAACCTTTTTTTTTAACAAATATTGTGAATATATATGTTCCGTTTATGCCGCATATTTTACGGTTTTAGACATTTATGTTCTCAAAAGATTTACAATCACTTACAGATAAAATACAATATTATAATTAAAAATACTTATAGCCGATTGGCATAGTGGGTTATTACCTACTATGACAAAATTACATTAATATTTATATATCCCTTAAGAGTTAAAGTAGCAGTAAAAGGGGTAGTTGCAAAGAAGTTCACATGAAACTAAGTGTGCGACGTCGTATGCGTATCGCCACTGCGGGTAAGTGTGCATGAGTTGAGGGATACAATACATGTCTATTAAGGCCCATGACACAGTGATTGTTTCACTGCGTTTAAAGTACTTAGATGGTTGTTATTATTGTACAAAACCACATGGAATTTATTTATTATAGTTACTTGAGTTTAATTATATAGATAGTGTCAACTACGTATGTTAAAATATTTAAATTATTATTATTTGTAAATATATTTATTAAATATAATATGATGTAGGTATACATAAAACGAAGTAACCAAGTAACAACAGCATTGCCAACACAACAAATTACGCTTCATCTTCAATACAACCACACACACCCTGACTCCATTTCCAACACACACACCCACATTCCTTTTAAATGCTAAATCACTTGTTCTACCACGCAATCTTGCCGCCATTACTCAAACCAAATTAACACAATAATTGTTACATCTCCGAAGTTAACTCATAACACTATGTCATGCATAATGTGATAAGGGTTGCCCGATAGAAAATTGAAAGAGTCGGATAGGACTGTGGATATTTATATTGGTTTATGTGACGGGCGCGCCAGTTTTATAAGAATTAACTCGATACGAACGAGGTAAAAATATGTGTGAAAGATTACATTCATAAATTCAAGCCTTTTTCCCATAAGGGTAGGTGTAAACGACTGAACGTCACCTGAAACGATCCTAATATACTCCTTTGGCTTCGTTTACTACCATAGATCGTAATTTTAAGAATTTTCACAGCCTGCAGGCTAATTCTCGTAATTGTAAATGACCCAAATCAAGTCGCAGTCTCATCTCGGCGACAAACAAATGTCAAAAACTTGTCAAAATGTAGGGAAATTAGAAGTATCTTTTAACAGATTGAGACTGAGATCAGACTGTGAACGTTCTTAAAATTACGAGAGATGCCACTCAGATCTCATTATCAATCTGTCAAAAATACCTTATACATTTTTGACAAGTTTTTGCCATTGATTGTCGCTAAAATGAGATTGCGAGTAAATTTTTAACGTTTTTAATTACGAGAATCGGTATTCTGGCCATACACGCGTCCCGGTGGCGAGTAGGTACTACGCACTGGACCTTAAGGATATAAATTCTCTCTCTTCTTCTTCTGTGAAATATGATATAGCTAGAAAGTGACTGAAATATTTATTTATTTATTTTACCATTTATGTACACATACATAAACAGACAATGAAAAACAGAACAGAAAAAATAGGTAGATTCAGAGGTGATATAGAGAAAAACATAGATGACGAAAGATTTAAAAGACATAGATACTGTGCCGACCCCTTGTAAATTGGGATAACGGTAGGAAGATGATGTTGAATCATATTCAGTTAAAACGGAAGCCGACTAGGGACGGAACGAAACGGAAACCGTTTTCACTACACATTTTTGTTTAAAAGCACTTTTATTAATTACTGGCTCGTTTTAACCAGTTGACGCCGTAACCACAGAAATAATTAATTACAAAAAAAAAAAAAAAATTTCAAAAGCTATTGTATCTCGCGTGGATCCACGTTTCTGTATACGAAGGGTTAAAGTCCAGACATTATTTCGGGTAAATCATGTGAGCACCATGTAGGCCAGTGTCTGAGATGATCTTTTGAGGAATGAACCACACAGATTTGAGTGGACCTGTCCAGTCAGCGCACGCATATGTCCGTATTCGCGTAGATCTAAATAACTAACTTCTAAGGGAGCTCAATGCTGATTTGAGTTTGTTATTGATTACTTTACGTGAATACGAATGGTTAAAGGTTGACTTGTTTGAAACAATGTATGTAAAGAAGTAGTTAACTTTTTGTGGTCCGTATTATTATTATTTATTATCTCCTTTATTTCATTTAAATACTTACAAATTACATTTTTAAATATTTTTATAAACAAAAGGATAAAAAAAAACATAAAAATATAAAATATAGTAGCCCACCGGTATCGGGAACAGGGTCTAAGCTACCGGCGGTCAGGGCTCCAGAGAGAGGAACTTCCTGACAATGCGAGCCGTTTCCAGAAGTACTGCTTTCTGAATCAAGGCCTTGATCCAGCTGCCCAACAAGAGCCTCCTCAGGTGTTGGTCGAGGCTCTTGGCTATTATTTATTATTATTTATTTATTTCGAACACAAATGATTCATATTGTTGTTAGTAACACTTATAAAACTACGTTAGTAACATTCTGAGTAAAATAAAACTAAAATAAAACCTTAACCTATAAGGGTTTATTTATAAACGACAATTAAAGTTAAGAGACGTTTAAACGTTAGAAATATATGGAGAAACAGTCGCTAATCATTACTTAACTTGAAGCTACATTTATAAACAAAGGGTATTAAGTATTATTTTCAATCAAGGGCCAACCCTAATGTGTTTCTATTAATAACGAGCGACATATTTTAATAATTGGCCATAAAACTTGCAAACAGACGTCGTTAGAGTGAGGGGTAGACTTTACTGCCGCGTGAATGTAAATAGCTTGAAATTGCAACGAAATTGATTATCTAGTATTATGAATAACAGATGGCGCTGACTGAAATATTATACCTGTCCATTTTGCATGGAATTAGTATGTACTACGGTGAATCATTATGTCTTTTTTTCTTTTAAGTTGAAATCGTATCAACAATCTCCTTTGCAAAGGTACAAGACTCACATGATTTATATCATAATCATAATTGTATTTTCCAGACCACAACAAAAAAAAAATTATCGCACAGACAATGAAGTGTAAAATTCACATCATACAGTGTACTTATGAAACACAGAGGACAGAAAAGTGGCTTTTCAAAAATCCAAAATACTATCAAAATTGCCATTAAAACCGCCATAATTTTTAAACCAAACAAAAAAATGTTCATTCACTATTACTCCAATCCCGACCTCTGAAAGCAAAACAAAACCGAATCAATAAAACACACACTCTACTCGCACTGCGGCTATTATTTTTAATTACTCCCATCGCATCGTTCAATTTAAACTTTTTAATCGACTGGACGCCCGCTGTATAACTGCAGAACTTATAAGCACTGTATTAGTGAAATCATAACAGTTCGCTCCGTATCGGCGAAGTTACTCGGATAGATGACGTGTTTAGATAGCTTGCTGTGTTAAATGGTGGGAGATAGTATTGTGCTGCCATTTTGTCCGCTTCGAAGCGCGTTTCGAGAGATGTGGTAGTTCCCAAATTTTTTCATGTTGAGATTACGACTGTATTTTGAGAAATTAAAAAAAGTATATTGGTCTTCTGTTCTTTTGACTTGAGCTTTTGCTGTCTTGGAATAAGGTTAAAAGTACATATACTCTAATTTTTAATCTCAGATACTTAATTTACATTCCATCGCCATTTACTCAATTACCTACTTTAGACTTTTTACTGTGAATTCTAAGTGTATTTTTGAGTGACCTTTCGTAATAAAAATTTTTTTGGTTGCAATAGAATTTGAACTAAGTCATGTATGACATTGAATTTATTGTTCCAAAACTTGATAATTATCTCAGATTCTGAATTCAAATGTAAACAATAAAAAAAGTTTCACACAGTTGTAACGTGTGTGTTGTGACCTGAATGTTGGCCTGAATTTCAGTAAACATTAATAGGAAATCTGAATTTCCCGTTATTATTTATTATTGTTCCGTCAGAGGTTCAATTAAAAGTTTATAATCGATTGCACAGTGTTTTACGCACATTTCACGTTGAAACTGAGTTAAGTTAAGTCTAGCGTTGTTAATAGTTTAATATTTAACTTCCAACAGGTTTAAATTATTTCCTGTGATTGGATATGAGTGCTAAATGATATCAGCCGTTCGGGTCGATCGAACGTAAAGCTACACTGACCGGAGTCAGTTCGTGGATGGGTGATCCTCCATTACATATAGAGACCCCTACGTGCCTCGGAAAGCATGTTAAGCCGTTGTTCCCGGCTGTCATTCGTAAATCTTTGACAGTCGTTACGGGTAGTCCGAAGCACAACACTCTGATAACCATCAGTCATAATAACTACGAGTATAATAATAAATATCTTGCCCAGTAACTGAGTTGTGGAGGTCAGATAGGTAGTTGCTCTATTTAATATTCAGTTGCATTCGGTTAGACTAGAAGCTGACTCCAACATAGTTGAGAAAAGGTAAAGCAGATGGTAATGATTGCTTAAGGATGCTTGTGATAAGAAACTGTTTCCCAGTCCCAAGTTTCGGTATAAGCATGGGACAAATCGGTGCAGAGTGCAGGGTAGATGTGTGGTCGTAATAATAATATTCCTCCAGACCGTATTTCAGTCATGGCGGCCTATCTCAACGGAGACTAGCCTTCGGCGCGGGTGATATTATAACGCTTAAGTGAGTGCGCAGACACAGGTGCAGTCTCTTTACCGTCACGAAATCCGACACGACCGGAGAGAGATCAGGCGCAGAAGAAACGGCTTAACGACCTTTCTGAGGCACGGGGGTATCTCACCAAATACTTCCAAATTCCGGGCTGTTACTGAGAAATTCCTAATGAAAAAACCGAATAACACTTTGCCTGACTTTCTATTCTATTCTATTGTATTGTATTCTATTCTGACCTGGGCACCGAACCCAGGACCCCACGCTCAGCAGTCAAGGTATGTTCGTAAAGGAACATAATAATATACCTACACAATATTATACACATACAAATTCAATCTCATGCCTTTTTTTGGCGATAAGATACAGTTTTTTTTTTTAAACGTTGTTTAAACACTAGGAATTTATCCTGTATCGTGGGTGCGTTCACAAACATTTAAACTCACATAGACAAACAGCCAGACCCTGAACAACTACTTTTAGGCCATACATGTTCCTTGCGGGAATCGAACCCGCGACACGCAGCGCAGCAGTCAATCGCTTACCCACTAAGCCAGGGAACTGGTCACATTGCACACTTCCATAATTAATGTTTAATATCCATTTATCTCTTGAACCCATCTAATTTATTTCCACATGCTTTTCTTATAAAAGACAATAAAAAGAAAACTCAATTCTTTTATCGAGAAGCCATATTTCACTTGGTATTCACATACACACAAGAACGCGTACATTCCTTTTGGTTTATCCTTAGATCGATAAATAAAAGCCTACCCAGTGATTTACATAGAGCCTTTCACACTTAAGGACCTAAATAAGAATAATTAAGTCAGTGTTTTTAGTCAGCCATTACTCTAACTGGCGAGAGGGAGGATATAATGTTTAAACCTCACTCATAATATTATCAATTTTGATTATTACAGATAGAAATACTGCGCCATTGTTCTATTGGACGCAAGCACTCTCGCTGAGCACGATGTCTGAAAAGTACCGTACATTAAACTTATGCTAGAATAATCTTAATAACTAAAGAACTAGTGTACATGACAATTAGGGCGTACATAGCATTAATTATATATCTTGCTGCCTTGAAAAGTATATTAAGCTAATCTAAAACTAATTTAACTAAAACAGACTAAAGTAAGTAAGATGGGTAATAAACATGAAGAAAAAGTTAAGAATAAAAACAAAAAACAATGTCTTGGGATCGTTTCCCGGGTCGGGCAAAATGTTATCGGGTTTTGCCATCTTGAATTCATCAGAAGCACCCCGGTGTCTGGATTAAACCCCGGTTAATGGCAATAGGCTCGGCCCCTAGTACATGGGACTGAAACATAACTAGCGAAATGTGTAAGTACTATAGATGCACTTCTACCTAACCCATCGGGAAGTACAGTCGTAATGTTATGAAATTATAATATATAATCTTTTCATGTCTAAAGCTGGGTATAAGGTAATTAGTATAATACCTTAACTGTGAAAGTTCCTAATTTAAGATACTAATAGATAATGGATACTCACTACAATATTATTAGTTTTAAGTTATCTTGCTGCGTCCTAACAGGGTCATGTACTCACTACTTTAAGCCTAGCGTGTAACTATAGTTGTGTACATTTATTTATTAATTTATATATATTTTATTGTACACCACAAACGTACATAGCATAAAAAAACTACATGAAACACTACAAAATATACAATGGGCAGCCTTATCGCATTACTGTGATCTCTTCCAGGTAACCTTAGAATGGACAGTGATTTTCCTGGACATAAAATGGGACTGTCGTTGATGCAAATATTATGTATACAATACACTAAAATAGATACACAAATATATACTTATACATATCCAAAATTATAGATACATACATACTATGTATACAAGCAACGAAAATAAAAGAAGACTGTAGATGATTGCAGTTAGGACAACAAGATCACAACGACAAGTAGTGCTCCTTTACAAGTCTTTTGAGCACCTGTAACGACTGTGCGCGTTTTATTTCAACTGGCAATGCATTCCACAAACGAGTGGCCTGCAGTGCGATTCTGTAACCATCTCACCGGGAAAACTTTGGCGAAGTGAGCGTGGAGCTGAGCTATCATTCAAGCTCACTTCACCTATCTTTTCACGGTGAGATTTTGACAGAATCGACTGGCTGAACAGTAAAGGATTTATCAAGGAAAGTTGTGGAATGCATAGGCATTTTGAGCTTCAATTTATCTGATGACCTTCACCATTTCGTGTGGGTTTCGCAAAGAAACTGAAAACGTTAAACAAATAAATAAAATAATAGATTTCTCTTTATTATGTGCACCATATAAATAAAGACCACCGTTAGTTTGCAGTGGACCTTAAGCTAAATACCTTAATCAATTTTTCATGAATTTTTTTTTTCTGTGATTATCATTTAAGTAGGAATTATCGATCTTCACCACTTCACTTTAAATTGGTGACGGAAAACATCGTGAGGAGGCCAGCATGTCCTAGAACAAAAATTTGAAAACATGTGACATCTACCAACCCTCACTAGGCCCGCTGGTGGATACGGCCCACTCCGTCTCACAGAGAGGAGGCCAGAGGCCTGTGTCCCAGCAGTGGGAACATACGCTGATTATGTTTGTGTGTTATGTAGGAGTCATCTGATCTTCCTACTATTCGTATAGTGTACATTTTAAAGAGTCTTCTATTCTATTCTTGTTCTTATTTTTATAAATAATGGCAAGTATCTGGTCTTGAATAACTTAACGGATGATGTATTGTTTGTGTTTAATTTCCAATTTTCTTTGCTCTTCAACTGCATTTGTATCTAAGTGTATCAAAAAGCAAAAAATCCCAATCACTTCAAGTAACCTTAGCACAAAACTTTATGAAGCAGCAGATAAATCCAACATCTACATAAAAACCTACTACAAATTAGAAAAACTAAAAGGGAAACGATATAAAAACTCCGAGATAAGCTCACACCGATCCATCTGACTGTCTATCCATTAAGGCTGTGCCCGATCCAGTGGATTTATTTCGGCAAAGTAAACCGGATCAATTTTCAGAGCTCGTTTTTATTCCGTACATAAATATCTATAGGCGCAAATTGTATTGATTTATTTTTTTATGGGGGCCGAATTGAATGTTTGTTTGAGTAGAAAATATGGGGCAGTAGGCAATCGTGTCGGAAACGTGTATTGGAAGCTTTGAAGTGACATAAGTTGTAATTATTTTTTAATTAATTATGAGATTTTTAGGAAAATACTACTAATATTATAAATGCGAAATTTTGTATGGATGGATGGATGTTTGTTACTCTTTCACGCAAAAACTTTTGCACAGATTTGGATGAAATTTTGCACACAGGTAGTTTATAACCAGGATTAATACATAGAATACTTTTTATCCCGATATTCTCACGGGATCGAAACTTATGCGGGTGAAACCGGGGGCGCAGCTAGTAATATTAAATATAGAAGTAAGATTTCATACTGATCCCTGGTTTATGCCTGATAAAAAAGCACAAACAGCTCGCTAATAGCGATCTTTTAAAGACAACCCTCGGACATACATTTTACAAAAACGGTAATTATTTTTCGACACGCATAACTCAATTACCACTTTAAATATCGCACTGCGGCAAACAATCCAATCCACTCAGAAATTAATGACTTATAAACTGGACGCAACGCTAATATTTTTACAACCCCAAGTAATCAGTTCGTACATAAATTAATGAGTTTATTCTCCGTCCTCCGACTACCTTTTTGGCTTTGCAGTAAACATAATTAGAGATGGTGGGAAGCGTATTTATTTTGCAGTAATAACCCGTTTGTTGGGTAGACCGTACACCCGTGAATTTGGTGGCAGCAAGAAGTTAGTTAATGTTGAATTTCAGAGGTCAAAGTTTTTTTTTTCTTGTTTTAGGTTTCCTTCAAGTTCTAACGTTGTACGAATTCCAGACGATAATTGCATGGCAAAGGAAAATAGGTATAGTTATAGGTAGGTAAAGGCTAGACGGTAGGTACTGGCCTGAATGTGCTGTTTTGTTGCTTATTCTGAAAAGAGGACAATCATTGACCATCAAAGAAAGAAGAAAGAAAAAACATTTATTTTAAAAAGACTAAAAGACACACAATACACCAGATACATACATCAGATAACAACTAATAAAAAAACAAATAGAAAGTA
Source organism: Apamea epomidion (assembly GCA_947507525.1). NCBI lineage: Eukaryota > Metazoa > Arthropoda > Insecta > Lepidoptera > Noctuidae > Apamea > Apamea epomidion. The sequence goes on from OX382226.1 coordinate 1,999,498, forward strand.
TAAAGACCGATGTAAGAAGTTAGCAGGTAAGTGTGCCTCACGGCTGCACCAAAAAGGGCCAGTTCAGCAAAAATGCCAGACAATAGTGCCTGACGCTGGTTTTCAACTGAACCTGATGATGAGGTGAGGGATGTAAATCACCATTCCACTTACTCAACGAATGAGTGAGATCCGTTTTTCTCAAGATATGATAGAATAAGATAAGGTAATGAATGTAGGTACCTAAGATGTGAAGATTTCAATAATATTAGGTATATTATTGAAATCTTCACATCTTAGGTACTTACATTCATTACATATAAAAATAAAATTATTACTGTAATTTTATCAACTAGAATACTTAGGTACAACATAAAGACACTTACAGATCGTAAATAAATGTCAGTTACCTACAGGCATAATTTTATTAACCTTTTAATATTCTCAATTAAGCGCACTATTATCACTGCGAAGGTAGTGTGACGATCTGATAACGTTTGCTGGGCCAACATGGTCAGAGATCGCACAAGGCAGGGAAGGAAAAAGGAGATACCTTTGCCCAGAAGACGGACCAAAAAAAAACTCGTATGAGAATAAAGTTATCTCAAACCTCAAATAAAGCGATATTGAAATGTTAGTCAGTCACAATCACTTTCACTGTCATCAACTCAAAAGTAACTCCCCAACTTCATTACAAACCATCCCTCTCGATAACTTGACTATTTACGCATAAATTCCCCTCCTTATACATAAAAGCAACAATGGATAGCGTCATGAATATGCGATGCTATTGTCAACGGCTTTAGGCCGGTAAATAAATGGTCCTTTAAGGCGGAGCTCGAAGGTATGGAGTCGACTAATGTACCACCGGAACGTGGTAAAGATGATGTATGCGCAGAGGGACGTAGGGTTCCGGTCGGTGAATTGCTGTAAGCGTACCTTAGGACCAGGTATCAGGAAGTAATAATAGTTAACTTGACAAAGGATTTATGATTTAAGACGTCGTGTTCTGGTAAGTACGCCAGACGACGTGTAATGACGCCATATGAAAGAGGTATGAATGAAATTTTCACTGCTTGCTGATAGATTCTCAGTTTGAGTAGGGAGCGACTTGAGTTATTACTAACAGTTACACTGATTCTAAAAAAAACTTACTTCGGTAGCTGTACCTACTTGAAACCAGAAAGTCGAGATTTTCTTGTTAGCAAATATTAAAATAAACATACGAAAGTATAGATATAACTTTTATTTATTTCTGTAAATTAAAATGTGGGCAAATAACAACGAATACCTAATTAATTAATAAAAATAAGAAAATTAAATCCTAACTTAACCAAAACTATACCTACACAAAGTAAAATATAGCATCTAAAAATGAAGTTAACAAGGGAATGGAACGGGAAAGTTAACAAAGATAAGCTCAACAGAGACATGGAAAATAAAAATAATACAATTAGATAGGCGTATTATGCTATGCTACGAGTAGCAGTAGACGTTCTTCGGCTGAAAGCTGATAGTAGCCATTTAATAGACCTACCTAACCCAGTAAGGAATACAGAAGTTATGTAATGATAAAATAATTTAAAAAAAAAAAAATGATCATCATCATGATCTGCCTCGCCTTTTTCCAACTAAGATGGGGCGGCTTCTAGTCTAACCGGATGCGGCTAATATCCAGTATTTCACATGGCGCGACTGCCTATCTGACCTCCACAAGCCAGTTAAAACGGACGCAGATTTTAGTGGGTCGCACAGCATTGCAAAATTCCTACTACATCACTTTCATGAATATTTTATATGAACCATCGCACACTACAGGCGGCCTGCACCGCACTTTTCTGTATGAAAATATGATGCCCCACAGCCTTATAATGTAACCGTATAAGAGCATAATACATACATCTCATCATTATAAATTTCGGTTATTGACGCCTTCCCCTTAACAAAAACACTCAGCAGGGGCTTAAATGGTTCTTTATAGCTAAAAACTTCGCTCAAGTTCATGAAAATGTTCCGAAACATTTAAATAATAAATAAACTAAAATGTCCGGCTGTTAGGTACTTTTCGAAAACATTCGTGGTCGAGAATCTAATGGACGGATTAATAATAATCAAGTATTGAGTACGTCAATAGAAGGGGAACGGTAATATTTTTGTAGGGTGTATAATCCAATATAACTTTGTATAACCTACAAATAAATAAACAGGGCATCGCGGCAGGTCCAGATGGACAGAGGGGGCTGAACTGGACTCTTTCAGCAAGAACAGGTCTTTAGAAATTTTAAACAGAGATATCTGGAAAGAGAGTAGGGAGGTCTTTGCCTTGCAGTAGGATTATTACAGGCCTTTATTAATAATAATAAGGTACATAAAAGTGGTGGTAATCGTCAAGGGTATTCAAACAGCCTGAACGTCTGAGCACCAGTCTTGCCAAGGGTTGTCGTGGTCATTGTTGGGAAAGGACTAAGCAGATGATGGTGATTGGTCATGGCGAAGTGTGTGATGACATATTGAAGGTCAAATATGCTAGATACGCGCAGTGATGACGTGACCTGTTGATCATCATTATGGCCTGCCTAGCCTTTTTCAAACTAAGAGCTTCCTACCAGCTAAATACCAGTATGTTAAATTAGGCGACTGCCTATCAGAAGGCCAATTCTCGTAATATAAAACGTTCAAAATCTAGTCGCAGTCTCATCTCGGCGACAAACAAATGTCAAAAATGTAGGGAAATCAGAGGTACTTTTGACAGATTGAGACTGGGATCAGAAGGCCAATTCTCGTAATTTAAAACGTTCAAAATCTAGTCGCAGTCTCATCTCGGCGAAAACAAATGTTAAAAATGTAGGGAAATCAGAGGTACTTTTGACAGATTGAGACTGAGATCAGACGGCCAATTCTCGTAATTTAAAACGTTCAAAATCTAATCGCAGTCTCATCTCGGCGAAAAACAAATGTTAAAAACTTGTCAAAATGTACGGAAATTAGACATATTTTTGACAGATTGAGACTGAGATCAGACTGTGAACGTTCTTAAAATTACGAGAATTGCCCCTCTGACCTCCAGAACCCAGTTAAGACTGACGCAGATTTGGGCGGGCCGTACCGCATTACAAAAATCCTCCTACGTCACTTTCATATTATATTATATGAACCATTGCACACTACAGGTGGCCTGCACCGCACTTTTTTGTATGAAAATATGATGCGCTACATATGATGCTGATAATGTGGGTCGGGTGATAATGTGCTGTTGTTATGTAGGTATGTTTGACTAAACACAACCCGATTCCCAAAAAAACCTGTACCTACCACAGTTTCAAAGTCTACACAGTTCGGTAACAAAGCGTTCCTCTAGTCCCAACGCAGCAGTTCTTTTTGCACGCCGTCAAACTTTAGTTAAACGTAACACACCCTGGGGTGTACCGGGGTTTCAGGGATGTACGGCGTGTAGCTGTGAGCGGGAACGATGAATGAGCATCACTGCTGACGGTTGCCTATTATTCGTGTTTTTCCATTATTTAACCCGAGGCCAAAGTGACATTCTATCGGCGATAACGATGATGGAAAAGTAAGAAATGTATTCGACTGACGTACCAAAGCTACCGAAAAGCTTAGGTCAATCTTTTTGAAAGTCGTTGTAAGAATACGAAAGCCTTTGACACTTGTCTAGTCCCTCTTTATGGTAACGTCGGGTTGGTCGGTAGATAAAGAGGCCCAAGCACGAGAACGCATGGTTGAAACCACTGAAGCACATCTCTATGCAGTCAATTTTTTAAACTATTTTTTTTATGTTACTCTCCACAACTGTCTCTTTCCGAGTTTGTCTATGACACTCATTAAAATAACATTACTGAGTACTCGAGTTTTACGTTCAAGAGTGCCTTTTTGGCCTATATGAAATAAATGATTTGACTTTGACTTAGAAAAAGTTTGGTTTTATAGATCACTAGCTTCTGCCCGCGGCTTCGCCCGCGTGGATGTCGGAAATTATCCTACGGGAACATGCTACCAGGATAAAAAGTATGTCTTTCCCCAGGATGCCATCTACCTCTTTACCAAATCAGAAGTTTTGGTGTGAAAATGTAACATACAGTTTCAAGTTGAAATCCTCCCCGCAAAAATCGAATTACCCCTTTTTGCCCAGTCAGGGGCCAATTTTTGATAACTTTATATACTTATTATTAATTATTTTCTGTAAAAAGTATTAATACTGAGTTTCGAGGTAATTGGACTGCGCATTCAATTACTTCCACACAAACTTCAATACTCCTATATCCCCCTTTGAGGGGTAGTTTTGAAAAACTTATAATAATAAACTTTATTACTTACTTAGGCGAGTATTCTTGCCAAGTTTATTAACCTAATGAAGAAGATTTTTCATATAAACTGTATCCCCGCTTTTCACCCCCAAAGGGGTGGAATTTAAAAAAATCTTTTGGGATGTATTCATAACTTGACTCAAAGATTATTTATACTAATTTTGGAGTTAATCAAACCATGCAGTAAAATCCTCCCTTGTAAAATTGACATTGAAATTCTTCCATACAAACTTTGAAGCCCCCCAATCCCCTTTTAGGGGGTAGTTTAGAAAAACATAAAATGGTAAAATTCATAATTTACTTAGATTAGTATTGATGCCAAGTTTCAAATTTATTAACTCAAGGAATAAGATTTTCCATACAAACAAAATCCCCCCATTTCACCCTCTTAGGGGTGGAATTTCGAAAAACCCTTTCTTAGTGGATACCTACTCTTTACTAAAAACACATTCTAAAAAACATGTCTCTAGGACCAGCGGTTTAGGCTGTGCGTTGATATATCAGTCAGTCAGTCAGTCAGTCAGGACTTTGAATTTTATATATATAGATTTTCATCTAGACTTCACTTAGACTTTTGCCAATTTTACTGGGGTCGGCTTCCAGTATAACCAGTATTTAGTAGAGCATCTGTGATATAAACCTGTCATGTACCTTTTTGAAGCTCAATGTGTCATATTTACCTACTTCGATAAATTCACCCAGACAAAATCACCTTCGAATTTAGGTATAATAATAATTATCAGACTATTCTCCCTGTATTCATTATAAACTGCCTATAATTCTGATTTACAAGCCAGCACCAAGTAACGAAGCTAATAAAATTAAACATTCATAATCAATGAGATCGTTCGACATAGCTGTTTATAGAGAAGCCCATATTCACAAAATGTAAGCCTATTTACTGTTATGAATTATGTAAACACATAAATTTACCTGTCGGAATAAACGCCGAGACAAATTAAATTCACTTACTGTTGCGGGCACGTTTCGACGTAATATGCTCGCGTATTTTCATTTCTAATTCGTAGAATGCTTAGCTGTGTGGCGGTGTGTTGAATTATGATTAACATGCTGTTTTTACACTGGCTCAAGGTATTTATTTCTTGTTTGTATTTCTATGGAAGTCAGAGGAATGGGTGCCACAATGCCCTTATTGTGGCTCGCGGTTGGTGTCAAAAAACTTCTTAACAATATAGTAAAATATGAGTAGATGTTTTGTTGTTGTTTTGATGATAAATCCGAAATGTTTTGGTTTGTTATCCTCTCATTCTGGATTCATATACAAATGTATGCGACACAGAAAGAACTTTGAAGCCTTACTCCAGAAGCATCTTCTTCTATTTTAAGGGCATGTAACGTCTTTAATTATTATAAAGGCTTGAACTGACATGAGTGTGAACTTCTGAAGAAATATTCCCTCATCTGCAGAAATAAAGTTGAAATTGTTTAAAATATTATTAATCTATGTACTATACTAATACTAAAGCTGAAGAGTTTGTTAGAACGCGCTTATCTCTGAAACTACTACTGAAATTATTTTTGTATTGGATAACTTAATTATTGAGGGAGGTTGTGGCCTATTTAACGTCATTCAAGTACCGTTTGGAGCTGAGAAAAAAAAAGGCCGAAGGAACGATTAGCAAAAACAAACTAATAACACTTAGACTGGCTACAAAAAAAATCACAAGATGATTGTAAGCAATATGAAAATCCACCAAACAATGTCGAACCAAAAGAAAACCTTGACTCATCCTAAATAAATACCCCCTGAACCAGTGAAGGTATACATTTTAGTTTTAATCAAAAACTTAATATATTATTCACCTTGTATATTCTTCTTTTGGGTACACAACGCTGTATTTCATTACAAGCTTGCTCAGGTTTATACCCTTTGTAGTGGAGAGTAATCGGGCTTAATAAAATTTTACCTCGGCTATTTATATAATTTTTTTATACTGAAAATTGTGCAATCAAGTAGTGAAAAGTCTGGGCAACATTCTTTTTTTGTGAAAAGTAATTTATTACGTCCAACAGTCCCGAGTTTCAAAGTTTCCTTGAACATTTTCAAGGAAAAGTCATACTAGTTAGACCCTTGTTAAGCGTCAGGTTCAAAACTAGAGCAAATTAATAATAATGCTCCTAGTTACTAAAAATATCATGAATACCATTAAATAAAGGCGAAAGAAAACATAGTGAGGAAAACTTGAATTGACAAAATAAATTTTCCAAAACGCAATGACCAATCGTGGCGACCAATGTTTGTTCCTTCGGCATGAGAAGACGCGTTTGCTTTCTCTGCAGTTGCTGTGGCAAGACACGTGTCGCTTGAGCGTGTAGCTCGTGGCCACGGGGTATGGGTGTCTTCTGCGTTTGATCCAAAGTCGAGCGTTGGGTAACAATTTGGTTATTCCTATGAGTTTTTCATTATTTCTATCTTCTTCTTCAATAAGCTTGTAGCGGCATCTACACCACCACATGCTAACTACGCATCATACTGACGTCACGCCTGCATCGCGCAAGCAGAGTTCACCGCACAACTAGCATTTATACAACGACCCGACATCAATCGTCGGACAGTTGCCCGCCAGACACGACACCCGTCTAGTCGGAGGATCTTCCCTTTTCTATGGGGATGACTGAACTTTACACCCTGTTCCTCATACTTCTATAGGCTTTTTACAGATATAAGGCATACTACACATATCAAAAGTGTCTAGGGATCAAGTACGTTTTAGAGTATCGCCGCAATTAAGGATTATTATTTTAAGTTTTTTGGATCGTTATAAATTTTTTTTAGTTAATTTCACTGTTGAATAAAGAATTTTCTTAAAATTTTGATTACAAATAGAAAATCAACTGTCAATCAGGATTCCAACAGAAGTGTGTAATAGCGTTTTTACAAAACCATTACAATTTCCTCATCGAAACTGAAAAAAATTGCATCGATATGGAGTGACGACATTATTTGACACGAGAAGAGATGATGAGAGCCATCGGAATGTTGCAAGTTTGTTGCAGGCAACGTACTGTGGCTGTTGCTCTTGCACAGAGCGTCATACGTTGTCTCTGGATATGCTATCGTATCACGGGCAGCGTGGCCGAGCGACATGGAGGACCATATAGCATCACCACTCCCAGACAGGACGGTACATCCAAAATACTGTGAAATCGTACCATGATGTTGGCTACGAAGCTCCACAGCTCTTCAGGCTTGCTGTTAAGCGACCAAACTATCCGAAATCGTTTACGTGAACTGGGTCTGCGTTCCTGAAGGCCGCTGAGAGTTCCATCTATAGTACCCTGCAATCCAAGGGCCCATTTACAATGGGCTCGCGAACACAGAAATTAGGAGGAGGAAGACTGGCGTTGTGTTGGCTTTTCCGATGAATCTCGTTTCGGTATGCGGCCGGATACAAGACGTACTCGAGTTTAGAGGACCTCTGGACGTCAACAACGTTTGAAATTTTGTCAGGAAGTTCATTCATATGGAGGGGGAACAATAATGGTTTAGGTCGATATTTGGATCGGTGGAAGAATCGATCTCATTTGGATCAGGGGCAACCTCAATGCTCAGATTTGTGCGGAGAGTATTGTTTTAGCCGTGATCAACCCTTTGCGAAGCCTGCTGGGTTATTCGTTTCGACTAATACAGAGAAAGCTAGTCGTAACACGCACTCTCGGTGCTCGCATCAATGTTCTGCCGTGGCCTGCTCAATCACCAGACCTCAACCCAATTGAGCACACAAGGGTTATGCTCCAAAGAAGAGCTCTGCCGAGTATGGATGCCGTGTACCGCACAACAACTTTATGACTTGTTAGTAAGAACGTGGGCGGCTATACCTCAAAGTGATTTTGATGAACTGATTTTAAGCATGCCAAATCGCTGTGATTGTGTGATTCGTGTCAATGGTGGAAATACAGATAGTATTTTTTTATCTTTACAATAAAAATGAAAAAATCCTCATTTTTACTTTTTTTTTCCATTTAATTGACGACATTAACTTACGTTAATTTTCCACAATGTGCAAAAATTGCAATTTTTCTTGATTTTTATAAAATATATGGATAACTTATTAACTTAAACATAGGAATTAAAGTAAGAAGCCAGTCTGGAAAACTAGATTTGGTAAATATTAATTGGATAATTTTTCATAGTTAAAAATGGACTTGATCCCTAGACTTTTTTGATGTGTGTACATACTTCTTCAGTTTGGGATATGTGCATGAAAGGAGCCTCCCCTTTGATGTTCTGTTACGTCCGGCGCACCCTGGGCAATTAACTTCTGTTGATTGGCTAATCCTTTCACTACGATGGCATAATGGCCCTTTTCAGAGCCAAACAGTCCACTGACAAAACCAACCTTGCGTGTAATCTCGATCAACATCGACGGGTTCTCTCAGGATAAAGCACAAATTCTTTCTGAATTATCTCACAAGACGCATTGTGATACTTACCAGTATGTGTTCAAGAGATCCATCGGGATTCCACTCAAAGCAGGCCTCATATTCCTGGACTGTCATTTGTCGCCAACATTTGTCAATGTACCAAACCGAACAAGTGTGTAACACGCCGAGTGCGATTCGGCGATATTTTTTTAACCCGAAACAATTACTAGCTACATAATATAATTACATTCAATTTTGCCGTCCGGTTGTGCCGATTAATGCCAAATCAAAAATTGTGTAGCACCCTAACAAGGGATGTACTTGACGGACAAACGTCGACATTGGTTAACTATACGGCTTACCTCCTTAACGTATGAGTACAGGTTTCAGCAAGCCAATTCTCGTAATTTAAAACGATCAAAATCTAGTCGCAGTCTCATCTCGGCGACAAACAAATGTCAAAAACTTGTCAAAATGTAGGGAAAATTGACGTATTTTTGACAGATTCAGACCAGACTGTGAACGTTCTTAAATTTACCAGAATTGCCCCTCAGGTATGTTATTTATGTTCCAAACGCTACCAACGTCAAATAAAACGTACGTTGCCATCTCACCGCAATGTTGCAGACAGGCCCCTTGAGAATGAGTAGAAGATTACTTTTCTCTGTTAGTCAATCACGTCTCGCTCACGAAAGCTTATATGCTTAAAACTAAATCCCTGTAGTGTTTTTCAAAGAAATAAGAGCTTTACACGTAAATGTGACTTATATATTATGTATGATTTTGTGTTTGATATTAAAGGTGGTAAAGTGAACTTTCATTCATCCATCTCATGTTCCTTCATCTTGTTGTTCTTGTTTGTTTTCTTGTTTTCGCCTGATCTCCCTCGGGTCGCGTCAGATTGCCGTCCCATCGGACTATGAGAGTCAGGAAAAGAGAGTGCACCTGTGTCTGCATCGATGGCTAGTCTCCGCCGAGATTGGCCGCCATGACCGATTTTTTTCTATTATTTCTTTTGTACTGTCTAAGGATCTCACGCACTAAGCGGTCACGACTACGACTTGTCGCGTGACTAGCTCCAATATAATCTTGGTCACAGTTGTAGTTCCGTAACCTTCAAACTATGCACGATATTTTTTTATTAGCCTTCAAAAAAAGAGAGAAGTGTGTGTATGCGATGCTTCGATTCGTCTTCAAAGCGGTGGTGGCCCAGTGGTAATCGTCGTAGTAATCATCAAAAATTGTTCACCGTCACTGCTTTCAAAACGGTGAAGAAAAACATCGCGAGGAAACCGGCATGTCCAGAACCAAAAATTCGGATAAGATATGTGACATCCGCCAGCCCGCACTGGGCCCGCGTGGTAGATTATGGCCCACTCCACGTCACAGAGAGGAGGCCTGTGTCCCAGCAGTGGAAACATTAAAGGCTGATTGATTATGATGATGATGTTTCTTCCTCCTATACCAGGATTGGTGGATGTTATACTTTTAATGGCTCTCTAAAAATACATTCTACTTCTACAAGAAAGATAAAGAATAATTATTTTCTATGAAATTAAATAAGATTAAAATAATACAAAACTAACTTTTAACTTCGCTAAGGGTCCCAAAGTAATTAAAACATTTAACTACTTGTCTTAAAGTAATGAAAGAACTATTATAATAGCAATTATATTTTATCACCAAAAGTTTCGAGTATTCGAATATTAATGAGATCGTTAAGAATTCATGTCGTTTTGATATTGAAACTAAAATAATTGGAAGTGACAAAAAAAGGAAAAACGTATTAATTGGCTTATTCTAGACTTTGTAATCGTGAAGTTGCTAGTAGGAAAGAGAGTGTCGAAAAAAGTGTTATTAATACACGACTGTCCAAAAAAAGGAGTGTTATATTTTCAGGGTTTCTTTTTGAGGATGGGAAATCATCAAATGACCCCTCCCGCTCTGGGTGGAGCGGAAGAGAGTGTCAGAACCTTACTGACTAAAACCCACCCGTGTTCCTTCCTTAGCCCTTTATGTACCAAGGCAGCGGTAACCCTTTCGGACGATCCCGCTACCCCGGCAGGCTTCGGCCCTCTCGGGCCCCGTCAACTATGCTGACATCTCTTTGAGGCGCGCGTGGAACACATACGCGTCGTCCGGCACGGGCCTGGTCCTGATCGGACGGTGAGCTACCCATTGCTCTCCGCCCGCAGGCCCGCGCCTACGGTGGCCGGGAGTTGTCACGCGGCTCCCGACGCCCGGAGCGTCTCCCGCGGTGGCTGAGGCGTGAGGATCTCTCCCTCGCCCATCCCACCACCTCCTTCGCTAGCATGACTGCTTCGCAGAAGGAGGTGACCGCCTCCCACTCCCTCTCGCCCCGGACCATGGCTTGCACCAGGGCCGGACGCGAGAGGTCGCCGCCGCTGCCGATCGCCTCTACGAGGACACGGCGGTGCTCTGCCCAAGCAGGGCAGACCTCCACCGTATGCTCCACCGGGACCTCTGGGCGATCCTCGCAGTGATGACACCTGGGCGTCTCCTCCCGCCTGATGATGTGCAGGAACCTCCCAAAACATCCGTGTCCGGAGAGGACCTGCGTCAGGCGGTAGGTGAGAACGCCGTGACGCCTCTCTAGCCACTCCTCAAAGAGGGGTCTTATCGCCGCTATCGTGGCGTGCCCTGCGCTGGGTTGCGATAGTCGCGCCTTCCATTCCACCATGAGACCGTGCCGGAGGTCCATCCGCTCCGCCGCGATTTGCCGCGGGTGCGGAGTTTCCCCCTGACTTAGTGCCTCCGATGTTTTCAGGGTTCAAGTATGTTTTTTGGTGTTTTTTTTTTTTGGAGTGGAGACCGCATTCCGGCAAGCATAGTGTGGGACGTCACCCAGCCCAGATCCAGTGGACCGACCAACTAAAAAAGATGGCTGGGAAATACTGGATGCGGAAAGCGGAGGACAGGGTGTTGTGGCGCAGCCTGGGAGAAGTTGATTGTTGTTTTCTGTATTTTTTTTTTGTGAGTTAATTCAGTATGAAGTTTATCCAGTATTGACTGTATATATTACAATCATAAGAAAAATAATTAAGCACTATGTCACCAGCACCTACAATAATTCTGGTTTCTTAAGTGCTAAAAGTAATGGCTTCAGAAAAAGGCCACTACACTCTTCACTACATTCCTTGACACACTTTTTCATCTGTGATGCATTAAATAATACACCAGAAACCACACGCACCCACCCACGATACAGGAGAAATTCCTAGTGTGGGGCAACGTTTAGAAAAAATAAAAAAAATGGTGACCTAGTCGTAACTGCCGCAACTTACGACTTGTATGTCATAGGTTCGAACCCAGAGAGGTACTTTACTTTGTGTAAATTATTTCATCACCACTGCTCTCAAAACGGTTAAAGAAAACATCATGAGGAAACGGACATGTCCTAGACCCAAACATTCGAAGACATGTGACATCTACCAATCCGCATTGGGCCCGCGTGGTTGATTATGACCCTTTCTCTCTCACTGAAAGGAGGCCTGTGTCCCAGCACTGGGAAGAGTGTAAACTGATTATGAAATAATATCGACAATATTTTTGTTATATGCAATATAAGTGAGCACTTTTTTTTTAAGGTAAAATTTTAGCTATCAAATGTAACAGCCTTCTACTGTCTGCTAATAGTTAATCCAAACAGCGGTCACTAATCTGCTTGCCCTAATTTGAAACGTTCTTATACAGGATTTTAACAAAGTAATACAAAATTATGAGCTTTTACAAAATGGGCAGAGTTCCAAAGTAAAGGATATCGATATACTACTTTATGTAACTGATTATTTGAAGGCACGTTCACGAGTTATAGTCTTGGTTTAAAGATCATAAATTTCGTTCAACTACACAAATCATTTTTCAAGAATTTCTATAAAATTTTCCTTTTATATTTTTGTAGTTTTAGTAGCCAAGTTAACCAATGGTTTCTTTTGGTTAAAGATTAATCTACTTGATCCCGTTTCCGATTCGAAAGATGGAAGAAAAGAGTGGAATAGGTGTCACTACGAGTAAAAGTTCGTGCGGCATACCCAAAGCTTGGCAATGCTAATCATATCCGAAACTCTTCAGGGCGAGAGTGAATAGGCTTCTTCTGGGCAAGCTCGTTCTACCGTAGATCTCATCCCTGTCTCTGGGCTGGATTGAGGTCAAGAGTGAGCCCATTGTCAATAAAAAAATAAAAAAAATATAGTGTGTAAAAAAACCCATCCGTCACCCACGCATCCTACACATCAAACCAAGTAAGCTTGTCCAACAATGATTGCTGGGAAACGACTTTCACTATGGGTGTGAAAATTCACTGCCCTTTTCACTCGTTATTTATTTATTTTATGTTATTCTATTCGGGAAACTTACAGGTAATTTGTAGAGTGTTCTTAAACAATAGTACATTGAAGGCAATTACGGCACACACAACTGCACAATATTCTCATATAGCCGCAGGGTATAAGGTTATACGGTAATAGTTAAACCAACTCCATGCCCAAATTTTCAAAGGATAAGGACCAATTAATTTAATTGCCAATAAACAAACAAGAAACAAGTTTACAAACAAAGAAGTATGTTTATCAAAATGTTTATATTTAGTCTGACAGACAATCTCGTTAATAGATAAGACGGTAGAAAGTTAAATGTATTTTGACAAGAGACATGCCTTGAGCTTGGGTCTGGGACACTTACGCGAAAGAGATTTCCGTGAAAGACACTTGCGCGAAAATACATTTCCGCGAATGGACTTTTGCGCGAACGGACTTTTGCATGAAGGGACTCTTCGCGAATGACATTTCCGTGAATGGACTGTAGCGCGAAAAATACTTGCGCGAAAGACCCTTGTGCGAAAAAGTTGTGGAAATGAGATTTTTTCAGAACATCACGCATGTATTTTTTCCAAGGGTTGGACAGGGGTGTATAGTACACCAACAATTCGCTAGTATTTTTTTTTGTTTAATATTTTATTATTTTTCTTTTTAGTTTCTTTTCAATTTTTTTTGACATGGGTCATTTTTATGGTTTTCAAGGCGCATTGCAGTTTTAACGCACTGCTCAGCGCCGAGAGTTGAAAATCCAACAGTGTGTTTTTTTAACGCGCTGGGATGCCCTATGTTGGATTCTCAATGCTCGGCTCAATACCCAGAGTTGAAAATCCAGTGCGCGATAAAGTCCCGCCGCGATATGTCTCCATCCGTGTGAACGTGGGCTTCGTGGCAAAGCTACGACCGTCCACTGCTACGTAGAATGCAATTGGTTTTCCATGTTAGCTGCGAGGTTCTTTTGTTTGCCAGCTACGCAGCAGTACGTAGCGTGGCCGTGGTTTGCAGTGGCTCCCGCCAACATTTCCACATAAAGCGAAGCTACGTACAAGTGCGTAGCATAGCCGTATGCTGCTGTGGAGTGGCGCCTTAAAAAGCTTTATCTATCGCGCTTTATCAGCTTTGAAAAGGCAAAAGTTTTGTCAAGTGTCCCTATTAAGGTTTATCGCACATCTTATAAACCAAGATACTCTATAGAACTGCCTAAACTACCTACAATGTAATGCGATACAAAATTCACAAGACTTTGGTCTCAAGGGTGACTACTAATGACGAAAACTGGAGTTGTTACTTTGACTGCAGTTAAATTTAACTGCTGACTTAAATTGTGCAGTCTATAAACCGTTAACCGTGTATATTAGCTTTGTTCAGTTTAATTTTTATGGTTATATGTTGATTAAGTTGACTTAAAATTTACTAAAAAATGAATAGCAAACTAAAATATGGCGACGAAAATCATTCATCCGCATCGCTGTCGACTGGTAATATACCCAAGAGACTGGCGGCATTGCCACATTGTATTGCAATGCTTAGCCTCTGGCCAAAGTAAAAGCTAGGTCTTGGGTCACGGGAAGCGTCAACCAGCCGTGTCAAGATGTCCTTAAATAGACCTATGATCACTCGGACCCCACCCCTAGCGGCGAAAATATAATTACCGATAAGGTTAATTTATTTCCGCCGCTTGTAGTTTTACGCAGCCTCCGCAGCAGCGCCAGCACATCTCAAGTTTGAAGAAGTGCATGAAGCCAAAGGCCCGGCTCCCTCTTACCCACAGCCAGCAGGCGTGCACACTCTGAAGCAGTAGCAGACTTGTCAAGTAGATTGTTTTGTTTCTGCTCTGCAGAGCGCTTCATCCCAACGTCTCTGGGAGGATGGATTGTTGGGTGGATCAGAGTTCACGACAAAGCACGGCATATCAAAATTAATCAGTGTGGAGGCTAGGATTATCCTGATTAATTACTCAGTGCCGCGGACTGAGCATATGAAAGCCGGTAAACTAATTCTAGAAATTTTGAGTACGCCGAGGCCACATACGAATGAGAAAAGTAGCTTGTGCCCAAACTCGGTCGTCCGTGGCCAAATGTAAAATTGAAGTTAATGTTACATACCGGATAATTTGGTGCTTCCATAAATGGGAAACGCGAAGAAAATACATTAATTTAGAGCCGTAACAGCAGTAACGGATTAAGGTGGAGACGAAGAAACCTTTTTCAATAAATTTAAATTTTGCTGGAGCTATTGCGTAAAATTTGGGAAATGTCAGTTGTCTGTCAGTACTGTCCGCTAAGTATAGTTCACATTTCGAAAGGTTGAAGTCAAGGCCAATGGTATGAAGTTCATTGTTTAAGAATTTTAGGTTATTTAAAACAGTTTCTACATCGCCTCCCAACCTTCCATTATCATGATACCACTACGTTTTATACGATAAATTTGGAATTTAGCTATCAAATAATAGGCTGAATGGTTAAACTAAAACTCAGTAGTCCGATGGGACCGGACCGGACCGGACCGGACGGACCTTGTTGACAGCCAACAGCAGAATCCAAAAGGTTTTGCGGCTTTAAATCCATTTTCAGTTTTCATTTCGACACCATATTTTAGTTTGCTATTAGTTTCTAGTTAAGTTAAGATATTATAATAAAATTATTTTAATAAATTAAATAGGTTATTTATGTATATTCCATTACTTTTTACCGTCAAACTGGAATAAAGTTAATGTTTCTATTTAGAGAAAAAATCTTAAAATTGTAGTTCAAATAAAATTTGTGAGCTCAATGTCGGACAAAAATAATGATTACTAGCTTCTTGTTTCAGTGGCATATAGTGAAGCACGAAGACAAAGCAGTTGCACAACGTCTACAAATGAAAAACGATAGGTCAAGATGATAAGAATATTCTTGATATTTTATAACTTAACAACAAAATCACGACCCACGAGACACGGCAGATCAAGAGTCTTGATATTATAACAAAATAAATGCCCACATCACACACAACTATGTACTCTATTAAGCCCTTAATCTGGCATAATAGCAATACAAAGGCCACTGAGTTTGGCATGTCCAGTGAATGACCGCTTGACTAGCTCAGTTTGGCATGTTCAATAGAATCACTTTGGTACTGAATGCCTGAAATTTTGGGAATATGAAACTGCAAATGCGTTTCAGGTATCGCTGGGAACATTTTATGAAGGTTCATCCGTCATAAAATGATCCTAGGTAGGTAGTTCGGCGTTGATGATTTTAAAATCTATCCAATAAAAATCCTAACTCAAAACCTAACAACAAAACACAGCCTAAACCAAGATAGAGGAATGTTTGTAAATATGTGAGCACCATGTATCTATCACATAGTTAATTTATATGTCATGGATTCATTAATCCATTTTAATTCTTTTACTTATTGTGGTAAAGTAATTTTATTTTAGGTGCATCGTCTTCACATATAATTATATAATTAATGTATGCAAAATATTGTAAAACATTTTAAAAGAGTAACGGTGGAGTTTCTTGCCCATTCTTCTCCATACGAAAACTACCTTTTGGAAGGGGCGACTAGAATCAATTTTATTTAAATTTTATTTTTGACGTTCAAAGGTGCCTTTTATGTACCACCTTGTATGTGTGTGTTTTATGTGCCTATTTGAAATAAATGATTTGACTTTGACTTTGATTTTTTTCACAAGAGTTGCTTATGTAACGAAAGTTACCACTAAGGAAGGATTTTTGAAAATTCGACCCCTAAAGGGCTAAAAGTTTGTATGGAAGTTCGTATTTTAGCCGATGGCAAATACCATCGGACACACGGCTTGTCAACATAAAAATAAAAGCTCTGACTTACTCACTGACTGACCCAATGCCATTAACACTTATCAATGCCCTGCATAGTGCCGACAAGGAATAAGGCCGGTTTTTTTTTTTTTTTCCATAGTATAGTTCAATTATTCACGACCGGACGAAGTCGCTGGCAGATTGCTAGTGACAGCTAAATCCAATTAAATACATGATTAAAATATTTGTACACACTCGCAGTTATGTCTATCCCCAGTCCACGAAACATACGTCCACGCCTTACCAAAGATCATTAAAGTAAGTAATTATGTTGTCAAATCCAGTGTCAACTGACCTGATTGGCTTCTGTTGTTGCGGAGAACCAATCACAAGAGCCAATTATGTTTGAGAGCAGATTTGCAGACAAGGCCAATTCTCGTAATTAAAACCTATAATGAACGATAATCAATGGTAAAAACTTGTCAAAAATGTAGGTAAAAGGTGTTTTTGAAAGCTTGAGCCCGATTACAGGGTGAACGTTCATAAAAGAATGGGAATTGCCTCAGGATACCAGAAATCAGGGATCAGTATTAAATCTTACTTCCATATTTAATATTACTAGCTGCGCCCCCCGGTTTCACCCGCATAAGTTTCGATCCTGTGGGAATATCGCGATAAAAAAATTATCTTATGCCAAATTTCATCAAAATTCGTTCAGTAGTTTTGGCGTGAAAGAGTAACAAACATCCATCCATCCATCCATCTATTCATACAAACTTTCGCGTTTATAATATTAGTAGGATGAAAATGAGGAAGTAACTGTGTCTGTCTGTTACGTTATCACGCCTAAACCGATCGTTATGAAATTTGACAGATAGGAAGCCTTGGACCTGAAAAAGTGTATAGGCTGCTTTTCATCTTTTCTTTGCAGACAAAGTCGCGGGCAACCGCTAGTTCAAAATAAGCTGCAATTATTGTATCGCCAATCGCCAATGTGTGGGTATAAAAGTACTATAAAGTAACTATTTTCTTAAAAAAAGTAAGTAAACAGCATAATTATAATTTTCCAATTATGTTGTAGTGAAAACAGTAGTTAATCGAAATGAATTATTGTTTCCGCTCACCAAATTCGCTTGCAACGTAGATTTAAATCGTGCTAGTTGCAACATTACTTGCTTCTGCTGTGAATAAATTCAACATAATAGCTAATAAATAACTTCTGTGTTTGTATTCTAAAATTGTATTTAAGGATCATTTTAACTTGTAAAGTTTGCTGTTTTCATTATATTAGTATATTATGTAAAGCTGCTTAAATTTTGTGATAGTATCGTTAGGGGTGGAAAAAAAATGAAATTGCAAAAGCTACCATTATTTGCACACACACAAACATACACTCTTTAGGTAGATATTCGACATACAAATGATAATGTATAATACATCGTTAAATTTTGATCGTTTTAATCCTTAAAAGGGGTCATTGTACTCATCATTATGAACAACTTTTACTACGGGACCAACCCTGAAATCGTGAAAAAAAGATCAGTGATCCATAGATTTATGTTCGCATAACTCGACATAATATATGGATCAACTGATATTTTTTTTCACGATTTCCAGGTTGGTCCCGTAATAAAAGTTGTTCATAATGATGAGTACAATTACCCCTTTTAAGGATTAAAACGATCCAAATTTAACGGTGTATAGTGTCCTTTTTGGTGATGTTATTCAGAAAGGTCAGGTGTGCAGTACTGGCAACCGGCGTACGTGTATGACCAGATGTATGCACGTAAACGAAGAAAAGGAGTATGTATGGATCGAAGCAGGTAGAGTTCTGTAGTTTCTGCCTACCTACATGGGACGAAGGCGTGAATTTATGCATGTGTGTGTATTTATTTATTCTTTTCGCACACAAAAAGGAACAAAGGCGGACTTAATGCCTTAGGCAATCTCTACCAGCCAACCAACAAACCAAGAGATTAGATGGCTAGTGGTTTGGTTGAGCCGAATAATAATTAATAAAACTATTAAAATTATTGAATTATAAACAAAAATGTACACAATTAATACATAAATAGGTGTGTATGTTGATATAAAACCCAAAATAAGACATGATAGCTGTAATAAAGCACCACGCTTATTAATACAAACGATGCAACTTTCGTAATGATAGCGAATCGGGGATTCCGAAGAAATATTATAGATATTCGAAATTGGACACCCAATCATCAACTACTATTTCTCTCAGTATTGAACCTAACAGGGTTCAGTTTCAAGTCGGAAAACGAAAAACTTTCGAAAATACAAATAGGACTTTCGGATAAATGTACTACAAATGACTGACCCGAAACTTTTCAGTACAATAACTTATATAGAATTACTTAGGATAGTATGTTCTGCAATCGTGAAATGAAGCAGAAAGATTTTATTTCCACGAAAAATGACTCCAGAACTTTGAAATTAGTTTTGAGTTGTCGCAAATTTTCAACAAATCCGTATTCCTGCGGCGAAATACGAACGCTCCATTGCAGTTTTAGTTTTGGAGTAGTCAAACGCAATGTTCGTTTGTAATACAAGATTTTCGTTTTAATAAATGAATTAATGTTTGATTTCTGTTTGAATTAGTTGTTTTCGTTTGTTTACCTGGATCCTTGTGCTCCTTTTCAATCTGTGTTTCGGAATTATGTATTGTGCATAATGAAAAATGACCATGATTTTAACGAAATAAAACAAGTAGATGGTCTCCTGTTAGTAAAGTAGGTTCCAAAGTCAAAGTCAAATCATTTATTTCAAATAGGCACATAAACGGCACTTTTGAACGTCAAAAATTAAATTAAAATAAAATTGATTCTAGTCGCCCCTTCCAAAAGGTAGTTTTCGTATGGAGAAGAATGGGCAAGAAACTACACCGTTACTCTTTTAAAATATTTTGCATACTTACATTCATTATATAATTATATGTGAAGACGATGCACCTAAAAATAAAATTACTATACCACAATAGGTAAAAGAATTAAAATGGATTAATGAAACCATGACATATGTATAAATTAACTATGTGATAGATACATGGTGCTCACATATTTACAAACATTCCAAAAGTAGACGTAATTTCGTTCATAAATAAATAAGGAGTAATAAGTCCGGGAGTGACTTTAAGTAATTACAGAATGTAAATCAATGTCAAATAGAAAAAAAAAGAATAAATTATTCAATTACATTAGCAACCAGTTTGATTTTGTCTAGACTCTAGAGATTGTCCTATGGGGCAGGACCAGTACAGTAAAGTAAGTCCAGTACAGTAAACTACTAATGACCTATCTACTATTCAAGAAATCGAGATACAGTGACATACATGAATAAATGACAAAGGTATTAATTATTAATCATATCACAAATATACAAAACAATACAAAACACTGACTATTGTCGCTGTAGTGTATTATTTTGTATGTTTGTAAATGTCTCAAACTTAGATAGGTACTCATCTATGTTTCAAACATTTCAGGCAATCTCTTTAATCTAACTCAAGGAGAGTTATACGAAACTAATGACAATTTACCAATAATGTTTCTAATGAATCACTTAAGTTGTGATTGCCTCGTTGGTCTAGTGGCCGCAAGAGCCACTGGTGAGCATGAGGTCCTGGGTTCGATTCCCAGGTCGCGCAGTATAATTGGGGTTTTTCCATCAGGAATTTTTCAACAGCAGCCGGGAGTCTAAATTTGTGACCGGTATGGATGGTAATAGGCTCGCCCCTTATTACATGGAACATGGTATATTACGTTATAAGGACCCCACTCTTAAGAGCAGATTAAAAAACGAGCATATTCGAGGAAATTCTAAGGTCCACCCAATCGAAGAAAAACTCTCTTAAGCGCGCCTGAGATGGTATGGTCATGTAATGAGAAGGCCCGGAAAACACATGTCTAAATAAGTTCTCTACATGAATTCAGGTCCAAAGAAGTGAGATAGACTCCTTTCCACTTGGATGTCCGTAGTCAACAACGACCTGAAGCGAGCCCAAGTGAATGACTCGACGACCCAGAACGAAACATATGGCGAAGAATGACGAGGAGATCCGACCCCAAACGAAATGAGATAAGGCTAGGCAAAGTGAGAGATAAGTTACGTTATTTTAATAATCACTTAATAGAATAAACAAAACAACACTAACTACTAACAAGTATGGTTCAGACGTGTCGCTCAAGCTCTTTGATTTAGGAACAAAACATGAGCGGAAACTAATCGATACTGTGATGTATGTCGGCGACGGGATAAAGAGCTACTCGTATAATTCATTGGAGGACATGTATGGTGCCAAAAACAGGCAAAGTCAAACGCAGAAATTAATGGGGATTGTGTGATCTGTGTTGCTTAAATCCGTCGTCATACAGTAAACACCCATTCAATTATTTATAGAACAAGATATTTTTGTACGTTAATTCAATTAAGTTAATTACGTAATGTTTGTAGGTACGTTAATTAATTCAAAAATTGGTAGGGGTAATGATGCCGCTTAAAAATAATGTGTGGAACATTATTTTCACAATTAATCACTGTAAAAAGGTTCTGGAGAATCTTAATAAAACCGTTTATTATTTATGTAATTATCTGTTGGGAATTGAGTACGTACGCACATTTATTTTATTTTATTGTTAGGCTTAGTACGTTAGTATTGAGAACAATATACGTCTTATAAGGGATAACATGTATGATTAATTTGAATCCCCCCCCCCCCCCCCACATTACGAAATTTTCAAAATACAAAAAGAAAAATTAAAAAAATCTGGATTCAAAATTCCCAAAAACATAATCGAATTAAAAAAAAGTAACATGCAAATTTTTTTAGTCGTGATTTAGCTAACTTGTACCAAGCTTGTTACAATATATTGTAACAAGCGATCATTGACCAATCCTTTTATAAAGAAATGTAGCCTAATACGCCTTTTAAAATATATCGTGCCTACACAAACTTCCACACACAACACGTTACATCCACCTATCGAAAAAGACATTCTAGATTCATTGACATTATTTATAACTCGCGCGTGCTCGTAAACAATAGTCTGGGTGACGCTTATGTACATAAAACCAGGCTTTTCGGGTGTTATGTCTTTATGACTGTTAGTTTGGTTTTCTTGGAGATAATAATTTTGAGATGTACTTTTGACCTTAACATTGTTTTCGGTGTTTAGATATACATACATAAACTCTCATCCTCTTCCCAACGGGGCTGAACGGGGTAAGCAGAAACTACAGAACGGCACCTGCTACGATCCTTACATACTTCATTTGCTTCGTTTTTAGAGTTCCGTACCTCAGAAGGAAAAACGGAACCTCTTCACTTCTTTGTCCGTCTGTCTGTCCTTCTGTCAAGACACTTTTTCTCAAGAACGCGTGGAGTCATCAAGTTGAAATTAATATCAAATACCCAGGGCTGCAATCCCTTCAAGCAATGAAAAAAAATTGGCAAGAAGCAATGTCATGTAGCACAAGTAATGGAAAAAATCCGAAAACCGTAAATTTGTAGTTGCATACCTACAATTTTTTACGGAACCCTGGATGCGCGAGTCCGACTCGCACTTGATCGGTTGTATTTTTTATTTTTGTTACGTGCAAAATACCACGTTATATTGTTCAAAGCAGGTTAAACGTTTACTTTCATGCCAAAAAGAAATGAGCATCGATCATCGGGTTGTGGCAATTTTAAATCATGTCCGGGAGTACAATTTTGTAAGGGTTGCTTTGGCTTGATACCAATCACTACCTAAGTAACAGATTATGACAAAATTAACTAAATAAATCAGTGCCAAAATATATTTGTGAATCGCTACCTCCTTGAACTTCTAAAATAATCAGTTCGCATCTAAGATGCTGCTAGGCTAAAGGTGACTGAACCTAGATCTTACAAATTAGGGTACTAAGGCCCTTTGTATACGCACGGTTTTCTTGCCGTGAATAACTACGGTTTATTCGCCGTGTGTAGGCACGGTTGTCAGTGTTGCGATGGCCGTTTTGCGTGGATGTGACGCATGTTTTCCTCCAACTTGTTATTTTTTTTGTGTTGGTGTTATTCTTTTTTGCGTCACGTTTACCGCAAATAAGCGTATTTTCTTTCATTCTTTTTTTTCTTTCTGTTGTATGGATCACTATGGCAGTTATTTCTACGGCGCGGTTTATAAGCCGTGTCTAGGCACGGTTCGTCAACGTTGTATGGATCACTATGATGGAAGATTGTTGACGCTAACGTTTTTTCTACGGCGCAACACCGTAAAGAAACTGTGCCGTGTACAAAGGGCCTTAGGTCGTCCTTTCGTGAGTAATGGTCCAGCTCAGATGTCTGCAAGGGTAATGATGATGAAGCATGTACGTCCCTTCGCAATGGGACGGTATTTGCGTATCTTACGGACTGAAGCAATTTTTGGAAAAATTGTTTTTCATGAATAAAATAATGTAGGTAGGAAAATAAATTTGCTAGATATTGAATTGCAGTCTAGTCAGCTCAGTTTTTATTGCTCAGTGAACACAAAGATATGAATTAAGCTAATTTGTTAAAAAATAGATTAATTATCTCGAACCCAAACTGAAATCCAGCACGTAGGCACTAGTTCCATGCAAAATATGGTAATCAGCTGCACCTGGTTACACCAGAAGCTGACTCTAACATCGTTGAAAAAGGCTAGGTAGACAATCAGCCCAAACTGAATTCAAACTTAAAGCATTTATTTAATAATTTTCTTATTTAATAATCTTCGCATTTTTTTTACTTCGATATGACTGCAATTTTATTTTTAGCCTTGAGCCAAATAATTTTTCTTGCTTCAATTTGCCAACTCACATAGAAACTAATTCTATGTATATTTTATTCAATTTGTTCTAACGTACTGTTTTATTTCTCAAGGGAAATTTCAAAAAGCCACGAATGTTTTATTGTCCTTTTTAATTTCACTCCAACTCTTGACTTATGTACACAAAAAATTTTGGAACATTTTTATTACTCTGAATTTTGTACACCTACATTGTGTTTTGGTTTTAGAATAGCCCAGTAAGGTTCATTAAGTACAGCAACAAATAGTAACGTTGATGAAACAAAACCAAATATTTTTTTTTTTTTTTTTAAAGAAGTACCTAAGTTATTTGATCATTTAGTTTCATATACAATTATACTGAAGTCTAGTTTACATTTTCTTTTTTCATTTTGTTGCGTATCATGAATGCGGGTTCAAACATTTTAGTATTTAACATTGTTTAACAGGCAGAAAAATACGCATGAGAGAATTTCTATTATTAGTTTTTATTAAACTTGTTCAAATGTTGAACCTTTTTTACCGTAGTAGGCACGTTGTCTGAGCGGGACATGAAATCATAACGCGATCACTTAAATAATATGGTTTTTTGCGTAGCTCGATAGATGGCGTTGGCGTCGAGTTAGATCGCGCTATGGTTTCGTTACACGCATTTGGTTAGGTCCGATGGATTATTTTTCACTAAATAATTAAATAAACGGGTATGTTTAATTCGCCATTACCCGTTTATTTAATTCATCACTACCCGTTTATTTAATTACACGTAATTCTGATAGATGCGCTGCTCACAAAAAATAAAAGCAATCCATCGGACCTAACCATAATTTATGCGCGTAACGAAAATTCACAAGTTCAGAAAATTTTCGATTCGACGAAAAAGTGCAGAAACGTAGGTTTATGGCGTAGCACCGAATAGTCTGCGGCGTAGCTTCTCAGGCTCTACGCCGTAGCACCTAGAGGTCTACGGGTTCTACGCTGAAGACTTGCACTGGTAGGTCTGTTGATAAAATATTAACAAAGATTATTTTTATTACACTTATATTACGACCCAATGGGTCCTTTTAAGTGACAAGCGACATCGTGGCAGATTCAGACAGAGATGGTGGAATAAACTGGACTCCTTCGGACTGGTCCTTAGTAGCTGAAGACTGGGAGAACTAGCTACTACTAACTACTACTTTGCCCTGCAATGGAACGTTATAAGCTTGTTATAAAAAATATTCTTTGAAATTATCATACATAATATTATGGTTTTTATTCATAGTTAATAATAATTTGGTTTTGTTGAAGACCATAAACGAAGCAACCAGAAATTTCAGGCAGTAGCTAGTCTAGTATACTTAGGTAGTGTACACAATTTGCACGATTTGACTACCGTCAATATATCCTATAAATGCACATTACTCAAAAAATGCTTGGATGATACAAAGAAACAAAAACAAAACAAAAACAATTTATTCACGAATGTAACACTTCAGCAGAGAAAATCCTACATTTAAATGCAGACATTCCAATTTAGTAAAACGCAGCAAATCGTCAGTAATTTAGCAACAACGCTTATCTATAGGGGCGTCACACACTGAAATAAAATATGTAATGCATTTCGTACCGCTACACGTTGTAATTGAAAGTTGTCGCAAGTTACACGCTCATAGCGGGCATCGTTTTTTTTATGCGGTTTTTCAAGATATTATTTATTTTCTGGCAAGCCCACTGATTGCGACTAAAAATAATTTATGATATAATTATTTCAATAATGTGTAATAAAACTATTTTAATAATTTGAAATAAAATTATTTTAATAATTTGGAATAAAATTATTTTTAATACTTTAAATCCACTTAGGTATAGGTGGAAAAACAGTGTAGAGAAAATGTTTGGTTTAGTATTAATAAATACGTTGACTAGTTAAAATGCTGTAAGCATAATCTTACGGCATTTTTTGCACAATACATAAAAGTGACAAATGTATGAGATAGCCATCATCATTTAGCTGAAATTTGTCCACAGCTGGACACAGGCCTCACATAAGCATCAACGAATTCATCGGTCCACCCCAAGGTACATGGTCGCTACTGCAAAATATTTAGAATGTATAATAGAATACTCATTCTCATTGTCACCATATAAGTTACAGATTTAAATGTAGATATAAAGTGATTTGACATTAAAAGGAATCTTTTACAGACAACCTTTGAATGGATTAAAGCGAGAAGGGAAACACTATACACCACGTAGCGTATAGTCTTTCCCTTCTCGCTTTAATCCATTGCATTCGCCTGTGATGTGCAGTGTTTCGGCCCCATCAGACAACCATTCTTTGAGAAGCGATATTTTAAAGACAACCTATGGATGAATTAATACATACTGATAAACGTATTTTTCTTTTACTGCACGTAGTCTATGGGATATATTTATATGAGATATTTTTCCCTCGACAGTCATCAGAGGGATGATTCTCGTAATATTAAGAATGTTCACAGTCTGATCTCAGTCTCAATCTGTCAAAAATACCTCTTATTTCCCAACATTTTTGACATGCTTTTGACATTGATTTTCGCTGAGATGACATTGCAACTATATTTTGAACGTTTTTAATTACGAGAATTGGCCTCCTGATCCATGAGCATGGCTTACTACCACTTAGCAAAGATAAGATGATCAGCAGTTTATGTGATAGTCAGACAAGTGATAATTATATTATATTATAGCAAATCTAGAACACTGCAACTACCCACTAAACTTATGACTCGATCATTTTAATAAACTTTATACACAATCATACTAGCAGTTTCCGCTTATAACTTGCACAGCACAAAAGGAAAGTGGCCATAAAACACGGTGGCTGTTTTGGATTTATGCCGTCGGAGTAGTCCCGGTTTATGTCCCACGTAATGTGGTCACTTGAGCGCTGGATTAGCTGCGTTTACTAACGGTCTTTGGTTTTAGAATTGTGGTGCTAGGGCATTTGTAGTGGAAGACGAAAATAGAATGGACTAAGAATATTCAATTACGTGGGTAGTCTACCCACGATATACTTAGTCCTGAAATTGACCTGGATTAGGACATAATACTTTTTGTCCCGATATTCCCAGGGGATCGAGACTTATGCGGGTCAAACCGCGGGGCGTAGCTTGTTTAGTGATATAAGAGTTTTTATAACATGCAATTTATATGCTTTTGCATTGGCTGTCGAGATTTTTATTGTACAATATTCAGAGATGATTTAATAATTATTCGTGTACAGTATAAAATGACGTACATGTTTTTTATCATTTAAAAACACCTGGATGGTGCGTCCCTCACGCACGGAACCGGGAAGCATGGCAGAAAAAGGGGAAGGCCTATTACCAGCAGTGGGGGATTCCGGGCTGAAATTATGATGATGTGGATGATGATAATTAACACCCAGATAAATGAGAGCCTAATGAAGCAGATCGCTCAGCGCGAGTCTCTTTGAAGGATAAAATCAGGAATAAAATTATCCGGAAAAGAACCAAAGTTGTATTGCTTGTAGAGTAAGCAAACTGAAGTGGCAGTGGGCTGGCCATGTTGTATGTTTGTGTGAAAGGACCGATGGCCAGTGGAGCAAACGAGTCCTGCAGTGGAGACCGCGTATCGGCTAGCGTAGTGTGAGATGCCCCCCCACCTAGATGGACGGACGACCTAAAGAAGGTGGCTGGGACAGACTGGATGCGGAAGGCGGAGGACCAGGGTGTTGTAGCGCAGCCTGGGAGACGCCTATGTCCAGCAGTGGACTGCAATAGGCTGAGTTGATTGATTGAATGAAGCAGATAACACTACAAAATTATGAAACACAATTTGAGATAAGCACTGCATTATGTTCAAGTACCAGAATAGTTGATTTGTGAATGCATTTGCAACACAACTACCCACATTAACATGTTCATAGCCGCCAGCAAATCGGCTTACTACTAAGGCTTTGCATGTTTGAATACATCATGTATAGTTTTAATTTCTACTTGGTACTGGAATTTGAAATATTTACAAGCCCTAGCCCAGACTGATGTGATGCATGTTTTCACCCAAATAGATTTTTTGTTTGTATTCTTTTTATGCGTCATGTTTACCGCAAATAAACGTATTTTCTTTTCTTTCTTTCTTGATAAATAAGCATAAAGCTCTGGCCAAATTGAGGCGAATCCCGCACGGGACGCGAGACGAAATTCGCAGGTGCCGATTGTGTCAACTAACAAAAAAATTTTATGCAGGTGTTCAAGCTGGCGCGAATAGTGAATAACTATTCCTAATCATTAAAACAAGCATCGCGTCCGCAGTTTGAGCAATTCCTTATTCAAAACCCTTATAATATCCTACTAATAATATTATAAACATGAAAGTTTGTATGCATGGATGGATGTTTGTTACTCTTTCACGCAAAAACTACTGAACGGATTTGGATGAAATTTGGCACGCGGTTAGTTTATAACCAGCATAAACACATAGGATAAGACTTTTTATCCCGATATTCCCACGGGATCGAAACGTATGCGGGTGAAACCGCGGGGCGCAGCTAGTAATATAATACAATAAACCCATATATCTTAATATCTTAGGAGCCGAGCAAAAATAAAAGAAGTCAGAAGAAGGTTAACCAAAAACGAAGTGATACCGTGAGCAGGCGATGCGATGCGATGGAGTGGGTCGGAGGAGTAGGAAATTTAGGTGCAGAAGTTAGATACATATAAAAGTAACCCCACTTCATCTACACAGAAAACAGCGTAAACTAAACCATATCTAAACACTCCAACTGTAATTGGACCAGCATAAATCCCACTGCGAAATTCGCACCAACTAAATCACACACGTGCTCTCGAAATTCACCCCGGAGTCTAAAGTCGAGCTCGCCATCTGTCCGGATTTAGCCATCCGGGTCCGTCCGACTTTCGAAGCGTCCGGGATTTGGAAATGCGTTAGTAATAAAAATGGAAAGTCTGGATGAAAGCGTGACTGGACAGTGAATGGAGGATTGAAAGAAACGTTTCGGTTTCATGTAGTATATTCGGGAAAAGTTACATGCATACGATTTAGAAGAATAGCAATGATAGGAGAGTGTAAGAGGGAATTTTTTTTTTTTTGAAAAACGTTGCCCCACACTAGGAATTTCCCCTGTATCGTGGCTGCGTTTACAAACATTTAAACTCACATACACAAACAGCCAGACCCGGAACAACTACCTGTAGGCAATACAAATATTTGTTCCATGCGGGAATCTAACCCGCGACATGCAGCGCAGCAGTCAATCGCTTAACCACTGCGCCAACCGTGCCGTCAGTTTGAAAGGAGTTAAGTCTAAAATTTTGTATGTCACATTTTTATTTAAGTAATCTAAAATTTGAAAGGCCGCAGCGCTGGATACGGGAAGCACAGAAGCAGTCGAAGTGTAGGTGCTTGTGGGAGGCCTATGTCCAGCAGTGTGGACGTCTTTCGGTTGAAAAAATGATGATGATGAATCTAAAATTATATTAAAATAATTGCATTAAAACACCTTAGCTGGTCACAATGTATGTCCCATAATCTACACTATAGACCGTTAAATTTTCATCGTTTTAATCCGTATAAGGGGTCATTGTACTCATCATTATGAACAACTTTTACTACGGGACCAAACCGAACTCGTGAAAAAAAAATCACTTGGTCCATAGATTTATGTTCGCATAACTCGACATAATATATGGATCAATTAATTTTTTTCTAAAATAAAAGTCATACAACATCTATTGTAAACGACAACAACAACAACATCTGTTGTATTGTATTATGTTGTTGATCTAATGTATTTTCTTTCTATCTACCAACAAGCACTGGGCCCGCGTGGTGTATTAGGGCCCACTCCCTCTAACCGAGAAAAGGTCCGTGTCCCAGCCAATGTGGTTTAATTCTCTTTGGTCCCAGCAGTGGGAACGTTATAGGCTGATTATTATGAATGAATACTCAAAGAATTATTTTCCTAATAGCCTCTTAAACTATTAACTTGTAATAGGCTAAGAAATAACTGAACAATTCATCTCTCGAAAAATAATTGACTAAATAATATGTCATCCCTACAAAAACAAGTCCTTTGTCAAACAAAGTAAATGAACCTAACTTGCTGTAATGAGGACTGATTTATCTCAATTATGTAGGTACTAAAATAACAGCGTTTAATAGAAGCTGTTATCATCTGAACGAACAAGGTTATGTCCGAGTTCTAAACGAAATTAGCTATCAAAAGACTTAATTAACCCGTACAATAGTTTATTCTAAAATTTTCCTGTATATAAATTTATTCTTCCAAGAATTTATTAAAACAGTTCATTGACTTTGTTAACGTGAAAAATTAATCTGAATGCTTAATACAGATCTTTAATTCTTTCATTTATTCATTGATGAACAACGCGTGGGTCTAAAAGCATGAAATTTTTCGCAAGAGCACACAACATAGGCGAGCATTAAGGAATGATTTTTGAAAGTACATCTCTTAAAGGAACACCTTTAGGAGATGTACTTTGCACTAGACTTCACCTATTTAACAAAATAGGTGAAATCTAGTAGTTTTAGGGAGCAGTTGTAGTTGATAGCGCGGGTGACTTACAAGTTGTAGATTCAAACCCAATCAGGCACTTTACTTTGTGTAAATTATTTCATCACCACAGCTCTAAAACGACGGCACGGTTGGCGCAGTGGTTAAGCGACTGTGCGCAGTCGCTTAACCGCTGCGCCAACCGTGTCGTCGTTTGTGCGGGAATCGAACCCGTGACACGCTGCGGCGTGTCACGGGTTCGATTCCCGCACGGAACAAATATTTGTATGGCCTACAAGTAATTGTTCCGGGTCTGGCTGTTTGTGTATAGATAGATAGATAGAATACTATTTATTGTACACCATACAAATTACAGAAACATAAATATATAACATTTTACAAAGGGTGACACAATGGGCGGTCTTATCGCTAAGAGCGATCTTTTAAAGACAACCTGTGAGAACCTGTGTCAACCTGTGAGTTTAAATGTTTGTAAACGCACCCACGACACAGGAGAATTTCCTAGTGTGGGGCAAAGTTTTTATAAAAAAAAAACACGGTGAAAGAAAACATCGTGAGAAAACCGGCATGTCCTAGAATTAAAAAACTCAAGGACATGTGACATCTACTAACCTGTACTCGGCGGTGTGGTGTATTATGACTCCCTCTCACAGAGAGGAGGCCTGTGTCCCAGCTCTGGGAACATAATAGGCTAATTATGCTAATGCTACCTTTAGGTAATATAAATTTCCTATTAAAAAAAACAAAAAGATGCTTTCTTACCCTTAAAAGTTAGGACTTAATAGATGCTTAGAGTATGGAAATAACGGCCGAGAATAATATTGTAACTGTATTAAGTTTCGAGAACTTATTATTATTGGAGTGCTGAATAAATGTTCGTAACCAAAAATTTGTTTAAACTAGAAACCAAAGTACTATAAGAGTTTATTTCAACATCTGCCTAGCCTTTTCCCAACTATGTTGGGGTCAACCGGATGCAGATTAGTAAAAGTATTTGACATGGAGCGACTGTTGAGCTGAGCGAGCATTGTTTTACGAAATATTTTATTTGGTCAGTCCTAAAGGTCATATATTGCAAAGTACATACATTCAAATTTTATTTCTGTTTCAAAATGACGTTATTTCAATTTAAAAACATATCAACTTTATTTTAATGGCAATTAAGTTGATTTCAGAGTGACTAGCACTATTGAAAAAGTTATAAAAATGTTTGAAGTTGTAAACTGAACTTTATAATGTAGGAATTAAAGTTATTTTTCCATAAACTCATATTTGTTTACATTTTTGGCGAATAGGTAACGCGATATTAGATTAGAATGTTATATTTTACAAGCTTCTGCCGCGACTTTGTCCTCGTGAAATTTCTTGTTTCCCAAACCCGCCCCATCGCATCGCATCGCCTCCCTGTTACTTCGTTTTCGGTTTTTGAAGTGAAAATTTCTTTAGCGGCGTTGTGCACTTTTTTGTTATGTGTAAAAATGTTAAACTCGCGTCAGGATACGTGACCTGATCGAAAATTCGTAAGACGGAGCTCGCGTGAGGACACGTGACCTGATCGAAAATTCGTAAGACGGAGGGAGAGTAGACCGCATTCCAAAATATCAAAAATGCACAACGTTCATATTCAAGTTTTCACTTCTGCTGGCACTTCCGCGGAGTGCAAACCGTTGTTTTTTTTTTAATCTGTTCCTAAGGGCCCTCACGTGATGTTAAAAAACTACTAAAAGACCTAAAAGTTCGTAACTGACGGAATATTTTCATACCTATATCCATAAGGAATACGGGCTGGTGTCCGCAACTCCACGTCAATGCGCGTATTTTGCAAACGGACCTATACTTTTTCCTTCACCGTTTAGAGAGTTGTAGTGATGTATCTATCACATAGTTAATTTATATGTCATGGTTTCATTAATCCATTTTAATTATATTACTTATTCTGGTATAGTAATTCTATTTTTAGGTGCATCGTCTTCACATATAATTATATAATTAATGTATGCAAAATATTGTAAAACATTTTAAAAGAGTAACGGTGGAGTTTCTTGCCCATTTTTCTCCATACGAAAACTACCTTTTGGAAGGGGCGACTAGAATAAATTTTATTTTAATTTAATTTTTGACGTTCAAAAGTGCCTTTTATGTGCCTATTTGAAATAAATGAATTGACTTTGAGTTTGATGAAATAATTTACCCAAAGTAAAGTGCCTGCTTGGGTTCAAACCCACGACCTACAACTTGGAAGTCGCGGCCGCTACCATACCATAACTGCTTCACTGTCGACGAAATCCCTGAAATTATTCACCCGTATGTCACACCAATAAGCTTGATACATAGCGTCTCGTCTCTGAGCGTCATTTTTTACGTCTTAATCTCGCGCTGTTATTACTCTTAGTTTGTGTTTATCCCCACATTTATACTAGGATAAAGTTCTGTATCCTTTTCGTTTGTATTTATGGATAACTAGCAGCGGCCCGCGGTTCCACCCGCATTAGTGTCGATCCCGTGGGAATATTGGGATGAAAAGTATCCTATGTGTTATTCTAATGCTATATTACTGTAAAGTTTCATCAAAATACGTTCAGTAGTTATTGCGTGAAACAGTAACAAACATCCTTCCATCCATACAAACTTTCGCGTTTATAATATAGGATATTAAATTAACACGAATGATGTAATCAAATATTTTGTAACAATTTTATGATTTAAAAGAGTGTCCGTGGAGTTTCTTGCCCGTTCTTCTCCATAGGTACCTACGCTTTGGAATGGGCAACTAGCTTCATCTTTCTTACTGACCGACCCGTTGACTGTTCAAAAGTGCCTGTAATTGGTTTAGTTGAAATAAATGATTTGAGTTTGAGTTTAATATGAATGTATAATAGGAAGGAGGATAATGAGGTATTGCTTAACTTATTAATGTGTGTTGGTCCCTCGAGGTGGTGGATAATCAACTAATGTTTGTAATTAACATCAGTCAAGACTTTGACTGATTTACGGTCAATTTCACGAAACTCTGACAATATCTTAAATTCCCGTCAAAATGCTTGACATTAGTCTCTAACTACCAGAATCACAATTCCCGTAATTAAAAACGTTCAAAATCTAGTCTAAATCAGTCTCATCTCAGCAACAATCAATGTCAAAAACTTGTCAAAAATGTTGGCATGTTCTCTAATTTTAAAAATACCTGTGTATTTTTGACAGATTGAGACAGATCGGACTATGAACGTTGATAAAATTACGATAATTGCCATGTTTCTTGTAAGTATCTTAAGTTACCTTTCTACACTTAAATTACTTACATTTTATAAATATCCACTGTAATTAATTTAAAATAAATCTATGATCCTCAATCATTATTGTGTAGATAATTATAGTTCCATGTTTGTATTATGAAAAGCCACAAAATGTTACCAAGCTTGCAATATTTGATACAATATTATTCCTCTCAAACAATATCTACGAACTACCAATAACTACATTTAATGACAGCCCGCCTGCGTTCTCCCTGGTTTCTAGTTAAATTATGTACACAAACTAGATAGCTATGTACATAATGTACCTTGTTAGCGTTGCATCTGATATATATTGACTGTAATGGATTCAGGATATTGAGTGAGTCCATTATTTAGGTGAGCAGTTTCATGTTGTGGTAGAGCGGTTCATGGTCCGCACAGGTCGATTTTTAAGGTCAGCAACGCTGGCCGAGGTCGGTCTGTGGATGGGCGACTATCCATTACTTAGCCCTCCAGAAAGTCTGACAGTCAATTCTACCAATGGGTATCGTGTTACCCAGTAACTGGGTTGTGGAGGTAAGACAGGCAGTCACTTCATGTAAAATACTGGTATTCAGTTGCATCCGGTTAGACTGGAAGCCAACCCCAACATAGTTGGGAAAAGGCAGGCAGATGATGAAGTTATTAGTAACAACACCCTTATTGCATAACACACTATCAATCTTAATCGGAATCATTTTGAAAGATATTGCTAATCCATTGCTTCATATGTTCAAAAACGTGTCCGCTTAACAACGTGAAAAACGCAATGAATGTTGTTGAACTGTCAAAATGAAATCCATTGCTACTGAGTGTGTTACGCAATCGCCGCGCAGGAATAAGCTTTACTCTTAGAAATGTGAATTTAAACTGACCTTCTTGTATTACAGATAAATATTTTAATGAGCTTAATTTTCTACGTGGCGGCACAGCCGGGCGGAAAAAATGAATATTTATATTAATAATATTAAGATAATTATGCTCGGCAAAAATCCGCTGGGCTCGAATTGTGCCGAGCTGACCCGAACATGATTCAGTGATGGTAGATGCCAAACTGTTGTCACGGGCCGAATGAAAGGCGACTATGTGTAGTTATTGTTTTGGGTCGGCTTGTTGTTCAACAAATACTGCCGAATCGATTGTATCGATCCGAACAAGTGTAAAGCACTCCTTACCAACCAAAAAAAAACATGATTTTATTAAGAACCAGCATTCAAATGCTGTCTGTCCCTCTCACAGAGAGGAGGCCTGTGTCAGAAACTCACGATTGAGGTAACAAAACCAGTGACGCGACATCATCTTACAAATTATATTCCTTAGTATTCCGCAGTAAAATGTTTCAATTTAAAGTAAAAGGGAAAGAAAGTAAATATAGTTATCAACCCCGGCTATAAAGAGTCAGCTGAGGTTTACGATGGTACTTAAACGTTGAAAGAACTATCAAGTACACCATTGCAGGGTTTATATTCCAAGTATTAAAGAAAATGGAGATTTAAATGTATATTCTTCTCTGTTTCGTAGTATAATAAATTTGATTAGTACCTATAAATAACCTATAAGTAACCTCGTATAAATAGCAGATAAATTATAATTATTCTACGACTGATAGGAAAGATAGTCAAACCTTTGTTTAACGATATTTTAAACTTAAATGATACGGTGGAATAGATAATGAAATAGTCTTTTGGCATGCAACCAAAACATGAATGGTGAAACGTAGGGTACCTACTCCATGCACCTCTGCTTACTGAATCTATACTACTAATTTATAGAGGTAAAATTTATTTGTTTGTAAGTTTGTACGTAGTACGACCAGTCGAATTTAAAAAGAAATATATTTGCATTTGATAGCCCAATTCTTGAGGAAGGCTATAGACTATACCAATTTTAAAATCACGCTATGTAATAGCCGAGAAAAAATAAAAAAATATCAAAAAGAACGCTACTCGAAAACGAATTGATAACGCGGGCAAGTGATGCGATGCGGCAAGATGCGTCGGGGGAGCAAGAAATTTCACGCAGACGAAGTTGCGGGCAGAGTCTAGTTATAAATATATATATATGTCGGAGATGGTATATCTGTCTCTAGTTAACATCAGGCATATTTTAATTACTGTGGGCGTACTATGGGTAGTGTTGGTTATATTGCAATAGAATAACGGTTTGTAGTTCAAATCAGACTACAATTTACGAACAAGTTACTCACACTAGCGAATCACACACTATAGGTACACAACGATACGGAACGCAGACAGTTTCTGAGCACATGTTGTTCGTACGATGTCCAATGTTTCGATCCTCTCGAGAGCTCTGCTCACACCGCTTTTGTAGCTGTTGCTCTCATCCCACCACGAACGCAGGCTAGACTCTGTCTAGCGCCACGAGATGGCGCTAACGTTCCGAATAGTCAAACGAATGACTCCGACATGTATTTTTTTATATATATATATACATATTATCTAGTTATATATATATAATATGCTTTTTTTATTTATAAATAAAATCTAGTTATAAATATATACAACATATCACTAAATTAACGCACACCACCAGATACCCCAATTAGAATAGTATGTTATAATCATAATACATACACTGAATTTTTATTATTATGTAAAAAACATTTTTTTTTAAATAAATTACTTATACTGATTGTGGGAGAAAATTATGGTCACATTACAAATCTACGCATACACACAGTCCCACACAGTCGTATAAGGGTCTAGCTCAGTAGGTATTTCATCCATTTTGGTTTGTTTTGACTGTACAGCGGAAGTGTGACAGTAATTTACGTGGTTTTAATTATTTTTTGGATAAAATATTATGTAACATAATGTACATACTCACAGTTATCTTCATTCATTCCTCCAGGTCAGAACAAGCATTCTGTTAACGTTAGGCGCTGATCTGATTATTTATTACGACACGTTTCATCCACAATCAGTACACAGACACAGCTCCATCTTTAAGATGACACTACGATGATTTAGTGACATCCAAGGGTTGGTAATTACGCCCACATTGATGGATATCATTTTTCCTATAATCACTATACTTCTAATACAAAATAACTATAGATTTTATCGTATTTTATTAATAATATATTTTATTATGACAGCTTTGACAACGACGTTTATTACGTCGCCAT
Organism: Apamea epomidion; assembly: GCA_947507525.1. Classification (NCBI taxonomy): domain Eukaryota; kingdom Metazoa; phylum Arthropoda; class Insecta; order Lepidoptera; family Noctuidae; genus Apamea; species Apamea epomidion. Next base: position 2,036,056 of record OX382226.1, read on the forward strand.
GGCAACCTTTCTTTCAAATTCTTACCTGCCTGTATCTTTTTAGCTAATTAGACATGAATACTTATTATATTTAATTACTGGCCATCTTCGTAACTCAAATTCATATTTTCTACATGATGTTATTCTACGAGCTGACATTATAGATCCACGCAATCCAAGGATCAGTTCGGGTTTCGCCTCTAAAGCGGATACCATAAAGAGCCTGATACTCCAGGGCTACCTATAGCGGGAATGCCCAGCGTACCTCTCCGCTCCGGTACCTGTCGGACCCTGCCTACGCCTCCGTCCTCCGTCCTCAGTGAAGGGCTCCTGTGACTATTGGGCCGCGCCTCATCCGAGGTCCGCCTCACCTGGCGGGCTGACAGCGTCTCTGTCGTGCCTCTCTTGCTGCCGAGCTGCGTCCTGCCTTGCTGCGTGGACCCTCCAACGGGTGTCCTCTGCCTGCACTCATCTATACCTGTACCTGCGCCGGCTCCTGCTGCCGTGCTGCAGCCTGCCCTGCTGCGTGGGCCCTCCTACGAGTGTCCTCCGCCTGCACTCATCTATACCTGTACCTGCGCCGGCTCCTGCTGCCGTGCTGCAGCCTGCCCTGCTGCGTGGGCCCTCCTACGAGTGTCCTCCGTGCCGCACACGCACCAGCGACCTGCCCTCATCTGTACCTGCATCTGTCGCCGGCACCTACCTCGCGTCTACCTCCCTCCATCTGGATCTCCACCTCAGCCTCCTCAGCCCACCTATCACGCATCGTCATCCACATACCCCACCTCCACAAACTACACACCTCTCTGTCCATCTCCATCTTAAAGTTATAAATATACCTTTAATTGTTTTCTACCTCCCTTTCTTTAATTTCATTTTCCTTTATAAGTTTAGTTTCTTGTCGCTACACGACAATTACCTATATTAAAAATTACAGAAATCGATTCAGTAAACGATTCTGAACAAACTACTTTCATAATGTGCATTCATTCAGTTACACATTGTATAATATGTTTTTTTTTTTTTATTTATATACATAATCTAGTTATATATATGTATTTTTTAATATTTTTATTCATACAAGTATAGTTCATAATTGTATATGTATTAAAATAAACCAGGACATCATACAACCTCCATCATCTGCCTAACCTTATCTCAACTATGTTGGGGTCGGCTTCCAGTTTAACCGGATGCAGCTGAATACCAGTATTTTACATGGAGCGATGGATGGATGGTGGATATTTATTAATAATAATAATAATAAATTTATTTATTTATACAGCCATTTCTGTCCCACTGCAGGGCAAAGGCCTCCCCTCCCTCCTTCCACTTGTCCCTATCCAGTGCTGTCAAACGCCAATCCTTGTGAAAAGAGTCAAGCTTGTCCCGCCATCTCATTCTGAGCCTGCCGCGTTGTCGTTTGCTGCTGTTTGGGACCCATTGTGTGGTTACTTTAGCCCATAGCTCCTCCGGCATGCGACAGACGTGACCAGCCCAGTTCCATTTTAGCTTGGCAGCCGTGTGACCCACATCGGCAATTTGAGTTTTAGAACGCAGTATCGAGTTCCTTATACGATCAGAAAGTTTAACTCCAAGGATACTGCGCTCCATTGCTCGCTGACAAACCCCGAGTGCGGCCTTTTGACGATTGGTTAGTGACCATGTCTGCGCTCCATAGGTGAGGGTAGGAAGAATGCACATGTCCACGAGTTTCTTCTTCAGTGAGAGAGGGAGAGTTCCTTTCATTATTTGCTTCATCGACCAATAACTCTTCCAGGCGTTCTCGGTGCGTCGAGCAACTTCTTTATCGTGTCTTGCCTGGAAGGACACTATTTGGCCGAGGTATATATACTCATGGACATATTCAATCCTCACACCCCCCAATTCCTATGTTACGCTTGGTGCTGTTGGTCATCACCTTGGTCTTCGTCATATTAATAATAAATAAAAATATTTATTTGACACTTAAAAATACATGTTACAAGCCAGTCACAATAAGAAAGCACACGAGTGTAATGCCACGAATCTAATCCTAACCCCCAAACTAGGCCTGACCTGTATTTTAGGGGATGTTTTAAATTATATTAGTTGAAAATACGTAAACCCACACAATGATTGAAAAACAGACAGTCATACCTACTGCTAACACACTTAGAAATTATAGGTATGATGTTTCCGGATAGATATCAGCTCCGACGGCGACGGTATCCAGGGAGATTATTATCAAGAGGTCAAATAAATCCCACAAACATATATAGGTTTATGAGAAACAAATCCCAATATTGTACTCCGAATTCCTTTGGAAGTGCTCACACAATCGGGATCCCATCGAGGCTCGCCTTTGATATCGACAGTACTCACAAAAATCCATTTGAAGCTTCTCTTCAATTGGTTCTTGTGAAACTCGAGGACCAGAAATGAACAAAACACTTCAAGTTTTTTTTATTATTTTATATTCCAGGCATTGTTGCTATAAATAAAATAATGGCAGATCTAAAAATAATGTTTTCCATACAAAACTTTATTATACTTGTACTATTTTTAGACAAGATAATGTTTACATAATACATTAAAGTCTGCGTAAGGTTTTAAGGTCTTAACATAATAATATGTACAACCACATATATAGAAAAGAATCATAGGGCATCAAAAATTTGTTAGCATTGCTGTCAATTGGAAAAGTGCCCAAAAAGCTGGCAGCATTGCCACGTTGTATTGCAATGTTTTGAATACTATGTTCATCCTATAATGACTGTCGTGAGAGACAAAAAACCTGTTTACGTAGTGTAGAACATTATATAAAGTGGGATTGGAATGAATTCGTTTGCGATTCTGGAACGGATTTTTGGGTTCCGTATCCAAAGGGTGCCAAGGGAACACTATTATAAATCCAACGCCGTCTATCTGTTTGTCTGAGTTCGACTCGAATTTCGCTGTTTTTTTTTTAATATATTTGTGGACTAAGTATTTACTTAGTCTGGGTTTTGTGCGCGTACCGTAGCATTGCAACTGTTTAGCTACAATAGAAGTAAAAGTTAAACGTTCACATTCCAATTTTTTTTTTTAATAACGTTAGTAATGAGCCAATGTGCTTGTCACTTTTTCGCCATTACATACTTTAATAAAATCAAAAAGAAAAAATCAAACTCAAACTCAAACTCAAACTATTTATTTCAAATAAACCAATTACAGGCACTTTTGAATTGTCAAGGTCGGTCAGTCAAAAAGATGAAGCTAGTTGCCCATTCCAAAGCGTAGTAGGTACCTATGGAGAAAAACGGGCAAGAAACTCCATGGACACTCTTTTAAATCATAATAATATTGTTACAAAGTATTGGTTACATCATTCATGTTCAAAATTATGCATGTGAGAACGATGCAGAACGTTAAAAGCGTCCGTAATGAAAATATAAAAAAAAAACAATTCAAATATTAATTTAAATCAAAATAAGCCATGGCAGCAAAGAGTTGACGAGTCCCTACTGACGGCGCCCGTTCACGAACATGACGCATAGATTAGCACCATTCAGCTCAACCATTTTGATGGGAGCTAAATGATCCAACACATGTGCCACCATCAGCGAGACATTAGAGTGAGCATGACATACTCTCATCCGCCAAGGCACAATGAAAGACGTACCCAGTAAATGGTAGCTTTATAGTATGTAACATAGTACTCACATACGTTCTATGCAATTATACAATACTAGGAGATTGAATTTATATAATGCAAACATAGTATTTTAGAATCTTCAGCAGCTCCAACAGTATGTAGGTTGGGTAGGCGTGTGTGAAGTATTTTCAAATGCCAATCAATTTATTTATGCGTCCTGTGGAGCAGGACCAGCGTTTAGCCAAGCATTTTTGTCAGCGATGTAATCCCCCAACTTATAATATGCTTGGCTGCATAGTGTGCGTTTTATGCAAGATTTGAATTTCGTTTCATTGAGTTGGAGTATGTGGGGAGGTATTTTATTATAACATTTTAAACAGTACCCCATGAAGGAAGAGTCTACTTTAGCCAGTCTGAAACCTGGTTGAACTAATTGGTCCCTATTTCTGGTTCTATAGGCGTGTCTGTCACCTCTTTTACTGAAAAGATTTAAATTTTTCCTTACGTACATGATGTTTTCATAGATATATTGACAAGGTACCGTCATGATATTAATATTTTTAAATAGTTCCCTTAGAGAATCGCGCCTGCGTAGGCCATATATTGCTCTGATGGCTCTTTTCTGCAGAATAAAAATGGACTCAATATCTGCAGCCCGTCCCCATAGTAAAATACCGTAAGACATGATACTATGAAAATAACTGAATAGACCAGTCTCTAAATCTAGTAAGTAATTAGCATAACCATACAACGGGGCAATGCTGCCAGCCTTTTGGACACTTTTCTTGTTAACAGCGATGCGGACAATTTGTTTAATGCCCTATGATTCTTGCCTCATTTTCTTTTTTTATTATGTACATGTACATATTATGGCTGATTTTTCAATAGTCAGATAACTTTTAACTGAAGAATAATAATGGCGGTTTGACATATTTCCTATTCAAAAGTTGTCAAACATCAATTTTATTCCTCGAATAAAAGTTATCTGGCGATGAAATAAACAGCCCTTAGTCTCCTAGCTTATATTATGTAACTATTATTTTGTTTGAAAATATAAGTAGGTAATTCAGAATTTTCTTTAACCTATTTTCGTACGCCCAACGCTTACACACCACCAAAGCGCATACATCGCCAGCATTTCACACGTCGTTTTCACAGGCGTTTATAAATCTAATCTGAATGCTAGTCGTAATGGCAGAGGGCCCTTGGGACGTATAGTGCCTGCTATTTCATTGCTAACGTTTTCAGCTGCGGGGAAAACTTTTGCGAAATTATCTTTGTTGGTGGTTTGATGTTTATGCTGTATTGGCGTAACTTCGTTTGATTTTGAGATATTTCTTTGAAGAGTGTTTACATAACATACATAATCAGCGTATAACGTTCCCACTGCTGGGACATAGGCCTCCTCTCTGTGAGAGGGAGTGGGCCGTAATCCACCACGCGGGCCCAGTACGGGTTGGTAGATGTCACATGTCTTCGAATTTTTGGTTCCAGGACATGTCGGTTTCGAAGAGTGTTTATCTTCGCCATATTTAAAGTTATTCGAATTATTGGGAAACGAATGTTGCTGGGAGTCACAAACTAAACATGGAATTATTTTTTAACGTAATATTATCATTATCTGACTAGCCCTTTCCCAGTTATTTTTTATAGTTTTTTTTTAAATACGTATATAAATATTTTTTCCTCAGTTTTTCGTAATTACACCTACCATAAAGTTTGTCTCTCCATCATGCAAAGGTTAACTAAAAGTATTTGTATGTTGAAAGTATTAAATATTTTTTTGTTTTAATCTAACGTATTCGAATATTAAACTAAAGCTAACTAAATGATATAACTGTATAGCTAAGGGATAGCTTATCTGTTTTTCTACATTTCCACCATACTGTACCGTGTAAAACCATACACTGTGTCGTGTTGTGTCATGACTCCGGATACACCAATCAAACAAATCTATTCAGGACTACGTCAAATCACAACGAGTTATAATTGGCTAACACTGCGTCAGAAGGCTTCACAACACGACACAACACAGTAATATGAATCCAGCTTTAGAGACACAGTACAATATGGCGGTTAAGTAAAAAAGCGTTGTCCTCATAATAGCCGCTTGCGTGTTTTCGTATACCTGAAGGAAATCCCGAAATGACAGCTGTAGACATTTCTACTCGAAACCACAATAAACTTACCTCCATCAAAACCTTTTTCCCTCGGCAGGCACTGAATAGCACCCTCTCACAGTAACACGTCGCCGTCCAACACTCGTCCACAAATAGCACAATATAACACCTAAATGACAAATGTCGAACGTTTTTCATGAACATTAAACAAATCGTCCCATCCGATGTTATGTAGGTAGGCAGGAAATTGTGGCAAGCTGTCCAAGGTAAGTGTGCGTCATATTAATAATGGTTAGCATTGTATTAAGATTGTGGTTTTGCTTGTCCAGTTTGTTGGGGAAACCTTGAGTATTTATTTTAGCAGTATTTGGTTTTGGGATTGGAGCTGGAAAACCAAGGTGGCCTTTCTTATCTATTTTCTAGTTACTGTTAGCCAGTATTATCCCACTGGTGGACTAAGGCCTCTCCCTATGACTTCCAGTGCTTACGATTCGAACTTTAGGCTAACCGCTTAACTGAGACGTTGCCTGAGGTAGCAGCGCGGTGCAGGAAGGGTGTGGTGACGTGATGCGAGAGCTCAGTGATTCGTCAACTTGTGACAACTATCACCCCTCCCGCACCGCGCAGCTACCTCAGGCAATGTCTTCGTTAAGCGGTCGGCCTATAATGTGAACCACTGGTCGTTTATTTTGTTCAGCTCACCCCGTCATATTTTTTACATCAATTCATACCAGTGCGCCGGTAGCACACCTGAAGGCCAATTCCGGTAGTTTAAAACGTTCAAAATCTAGTCGCAACCTCATCTCAGACACCTTACCTCATCTCAAAAACTTGTCAAAAATGTAGGGAAAATTTATAGAGGTAATTGTTAAAAAAACTTCTAATTTCTCAACATTTTTGACAAGTAGATTGAGATTGAGATCAGACCTCGAACGTTCTTAAAATTACTGGCATTGCACCCCTGACCTTTTGAAATGGTATAAAAAATAAGGTCAGTGTATTTCCATTTAAGACGATGTCCAAATGTAATTCAACCACTTTAATAGCCCACACCAAAATAACAGCCGCCAAACATTTTTCATGAACGTTAAACCGTAATGGGTCATACAATCAACCACACGTCCACGGTAACGAGAAAGCGCCTTTATCACGAAGCGATAAGGGTGGTTTTCGTAGTTCAAGTGTGACTTGCGGTTGACCGTACAAGGAAACCCGTGGAGACTCAAGGTGAAGATGTGTTGGTATTAAATCATTGTTAATGTCTCGGATTAGCTCGGTATCTTATGGATATTGGTGTAATAAAGCTTTGGCAATATTAACGGTGTTTTCTATGGCGTTAGAGAAAATAAAAGTAGCAACAGCTGTTACGCAATGAACAAAAACGCCTATGTACTGTCGAAATTTACAAACGTATCTACTAAATTCTGACTACATAATCATCCCATAATGTTCCCACTGCTGGGACACAGGCCTCCCCTTTCTGTAAAAGGGAGTGGGGCCATAAGCTACCACGTGGGCCCTCGAATTTTTGGTTCTAGAAAATGCGGGTTTCCTCACGATGTTTTCCTTTAACGGTTTGAGAGCAGTGAAGAACGAACCCACGACCTAACACTCTTAAGTCGCGGCTGTTACCACTGGGCCACACTCCTCACCATTCTGAGCACGAATTCCAAAATGCTTCCATATACTTAAATGCCGGTTTTGCACCTTTTCGTTACGATTGTTCAGCATATTGTAAGTACTATAGAGGGCTAGAAGAGCCCTCTGAGGTAACGGGTGGAATCAAACACAATTAATTTCTTTAAATTTATATTGGGAGAACGGCTTTAACATCTTTCTATCTAAAATATCACTCCCGGTTCTAGAACCAAAACCTAATTAATCTATTTGACACAAGCTTGAGCGTTCGAATGTCATCCGCGCTAAATTATATCCGGCCTGCAACATATGAGGTTGCCTTCGGCAGACAAGCCTCTACAGTACTCATTACGTATATTATTTACTTTAGATATCGTACCACTCGGTCATATGTCTGACGGCACGGTTGGCGCAATGGTTAAGCGATTGACTGCTGCGCTGCGTGTTGCGGGTTCGATTCCCGCACGGAACAAATATTTGTATGACCTACAAGTAGTTGTTGCGGGTCTGGCTGTTTGTGTATGTGAGTTTAAGTGTTTTTAAACGCACCCACGGTATAGGAGAAATCCCAAGTGTGGGGCAACGTTTTTTTTTTTTTTTAAATTGTAAGTCCTCATTACGTATATTATTTACTTTAGATGACGTAGGTTTATAGGGTATACAGTATATCCTATATTTGTTATACAAATTAATATACATAAAGAGGACTTTAAGAAACCAAGTCATGAATTGTAGGAGAAACTTGGTAAATGGAGGAAAAGTTATACATTGTAGAACGTTTACAGCGACTATATATAGCACTATAATAAAAATAAAAGTCGCCTAGAATATCCAAGAGTTTACTGCAGAAATATGTTATGTAATACATCGTAAAATTTACTGTTACGCCATCCGCTTCCTTATGACGTCACGAACGCGTCACAAAATGTGCAAATCACGTGAACGGAGCTGATAGTATCGTTTATTTACCGATGGGGTCGTACAGACTTGCGGCACGATACATTGTCGTGGGTGACAAATAGAGATTAATGAAAAATACTAGTGACTTTTGTGAAAATATGCTCTTTTACCAAAAGTTCTAATACAACTTGAGCTGCTAGCCCTAAAATACTCGTACCTAATCTAAAACTTGCAATCTAGTCATAAAAAGTAAGGCTCAATTTACACTGCCGCGGAACTGAGTGGAAGCGATTTTTTTCTGTACTAAGCATAATGAACTTTATGTCAAAACTGTAACGCACATATTAGATACACAAATACGCACAGGTCGCGCATCTTCTGGACAATTATCGTGCATTCTCGGCAATTCCGGAAGTAATAAGCTCGTATCTAGTTTGTACGTTAGACAATTGACATAAAGTTAATTTTGCTATGTACGAAAACTCGCATCAACTCCGTTCCGCAGCAGTGTAAATTAAGCTTAAGAGTAAGTCAGAAAATGTGTCCGATCGAAGTGGAGGTGCTTGGGGATGCCTTTGTCCAGCAGTGGACGTGTTTCGGCTGAAATGATGATGATGATGAAGTCAGAAAATGAGGTTTGTCAATAAAACTATTTTAAATTGTAATCTGTGGAAAAATTTGTGGTTAGTATATTTTTTAAGTTATTTAAGTTTATTTTTAATTACTACCCTTTATTTTTCCACACAAAATAAAAAAAAAAAATAACAGTACCAGTTACAGTGTTTCTCGTAGTGCGCTTATGTGTGATTGACCTTCATGATAAAATCAATGAAATTTTAACCAGAAAACTGGAAAATCAAAAATATAATATTAAACAGAAAAAAATATGTAGTCAAACGCATAAAGTCGTCACTATAGGCACACCGAAGACCAACAACATGCAACTTGATTATTTTCATTACAACTGCAAAGACACGCACGTTCGCTCCACCATAGACCTCATCCATCGCTCTCCATCAGGCGTGATCGAGGTCAAGATCAGGACCATTCAGCAAGAAAAAAAAAACTTGAAATTATTAATTTAATTCAAATACTAACCCTAGAATAAGTTTTAATCAATAGTGTATTCTGTATTTTTTTTTCTCATTGCGTTTGTAACTTACCGCATTTGTGTGCGAGTGCATAATCCGATTTGAATGTAACTGCTTCTGAAGGGGTGATAGACCTGAAGGCCAATTCTCGTAATTTAAAACGTTCAAAATCTAGTCGCAGTCTCATCTCAGCGACAAATAAATGTCAAAAACTTGTCAAAATTTAGGGAAATTAGAAATATTTTTTGACAGATTGAGACTGAAATCAGACTGTGAACGGTCTTAAAATTACGAGGATTGCCCCTCAGGTATCCTAAAATACAGGCCTTACGCCTAGCTTAGGCACCAGTCTCCCACAGTATAATTTAAACTATTATGTACTTATTGTTCTTGATTTTTTGATGTACTTATATATTGTGGTGAGAAAATAAATCATTATCTTATCTTATCTTAATTTAATTTTTAAACATAAATTCCTTCCAATGTCTCTTACTGTCGCACGTCTGAACCGATCCTTATTTCTACGTTAAGCTGCGTTTTGACGTCACAAGACGGATGGTTTGACGAACAATTAATCTTGGTTTACACGCTACTGACACTAGAAAAGTGTTTGTTAATTGTTTCCGTCGATTATACTTGGGATGGAGCTGAGAAGAAGCAAACGTGGAGCTTGTGGGTAAGGGGTAAGTGTCGAATCGATCGATCAAGGAGGTGTTATTCTGGGTGATGACTTTGGTGGGTGACCGTGCCATGGCTCGTCATGGTTCTTTAGTTGTGTAGTCCATGATTAGAGAGTACAGTGGCGAATCATCATAATTCTGTTGACCTTATCCCAATTTGATGGAGTCAACTCAACATTTTTTTTTTCTTCCATACTTCTGTATTTACAGTACAGTTCTGAGTAAATTATTATTATTATTAAATAATTTATAGTAGGATACAACACAAAAACTTGAGTTTTGATAGTTACGTTTAGTTTCTTTTGTTCATAGTATAATTATTTTGCCCTGACTACAGTCATGTTTGCGTTGACCTAGTAAATAAATCTATGTTGTGGTCTGTGGAAAATGTAGTGGGTAGTATATTTGTTGTTAAGTTATTTCAATTTATTTTTAATACACTACTGTTTTTTCTATTATTACTTTCTATATCTTTCAAAATTTTAGATCGTGGTAACTTCTTTTATTATTACTTTTTATTATCTTATGTATTAAATATAAATATAGGTATATTAAATTTATGGATTTGTAAACCTACCTTTTAATGCATGCCATAACTATAACGTATCTCATTTTTGTCTTTCGCGCTTCTTTGTCATATTCCCTGTAAATTGAGAGGTCTAGCTCTTGTAATACCTCGAATCCCTAGTACAACAGCCAGGGCTAAACTGATGTCTGTGTCTTGAAGTGAAAATAAATTTAAAAAAAAACTTTACTTCGTCGTGGCAATAATTCTAAGATGGCTGGTGGTTCTATTGAAATCAAGTCTTAGAATTCTAATTTGATATCAATATACCTTGCCTGCGAAACTGGTAAAATAGGACACTAAAAATAACAAGTTATTCATTTCGCTGATTGGTTGATGTTGATTCAAACTGTAACATAATGTACATACTCACAGTTATCTTCATTCATTCCTCCAGGTCAGAACAAGCATTCTGTTACCGTTAGGCGCTGATCTGATTATTTATTACGACACGTTTCATCCACAATCAGTACACAGACACAGCTCCATCTTTAAGATGACACTACGATGATTTAGTGACTTCCAAGGGTTGGTAATTACGCCCACATTGATGGATATCATTTTTCCTATAATCACTATAATTCTAATACAAAATAACTATAGATTTTATCGTATTTTATTAATAATATATTTTATTATGACAGCTTTGACAACGACGTTTAATACGTCGCCATGGCAACCTTTCTTTCAAATTCTTACCTGCCTGTATCTTTTTAGCTAATTAGACATGAATACTTATTATATTTAATTACTGGCCATCTTCGTAACTCAAATTCATATTTTCTACATGATGTTATTCTACGAGCTGACATTATAGATCCACGCAATCCAAGGATCAGTTCGGGTTTCGCCTCTAAAGCGGATACAATAAAGTGCCTGATACTCCAGGGCTACCTATCACGAGAATACCCAGCGTACCTCTCCGCTCCGGTAACTGTCGGACCCTGCCTACGCCTCCGTCCTCCGTGAAGGGCTCCTGTGACTATTGGGCCGCACCTCATCCGAGGGCTGCCTCACCTGGCGGGCTGACAGTGTCTCTGTCGTGCCTCTCTCTCTTGCTGCCGAGCTGCGCCCTGCCTTGCTGCGTGGACCCTCCAACGGGTGTCCTCCGCCTGCACTTCATCTATACCTGTACCTGCGCCGGCTCCTGCTGCCGCGCTGCAGCCTGCCCTGCTGCGTGGGCCCTCCTACGAGTGTCCTCCGTGCCGCACACGCACCAGCGACCTGCCCTCATTTGTACCTCCATTTGCCGCCGGCACCTGCCTCGCGTCTACCTCCCTCATCTGGATCTCCACCTCAGCCTCCTCAGCCCACCTATCACGCATCGTCATCCATACACCCCACCTCCACAAACTACACACCTCTCTTAGTCCATCTCCATCTTAAAGTTATAAATATACCTTTAATTGTTTTCTACCTCCCTTTCTTTAATTTCATTTTCCTTTATAAGTTTAGTTTCTTGTCGCTATACGACAAAACTTCAAAGAGGTTGATATTGGGTTTTTATAGATCCAACTATTCATAGTTAAAAGGCACAAAATAATATTCAAGTTCTCTCAAATCTTTTTTTTAAGCTTCGTAGCAGTACTTATTACTCAAGCATCGTTACGTAAAAAAAAATTCAATGATAACAGCAAGCTTTGAAGTTACACTATCGTCAACTTGAGCTGAAAACAATTCGGGGTCCCAACCCAAATTCATTTCCTGCTAGGAAACAGTTCATTTATAAAATCTTCAAGGATCTATGGCGAGGCCGTGCCTGATACCCACATCCCCAACGATATACCCAAATAAAACCCGAAACAATCAGCCGCCGCTATATATTAGGGGGAATCCCAAACAGACACGATAATATATCGTAAGTAAAGCCACAGGATAGGACAGAAGGTCGGCGCCATACAACGAGTGACAACACACACACACACACACACACATAGCATGTCTATTTTTTACTTTACGTATGAGTACATCAAGTACTAACGCGAGTCGTACTCCTTATCCATCATCGGCCGAACTATGATCGTATGTCGTCAGCCGAACTCTGCCAGTCGAACAAAATATATTTATGTAAAAGAAATTGAGTGCGTACATAGTAATCGGACGACATCAAAAGATATTGGTTGAAGTAGTGTACGTACTCACTATCTCTTACATAAGTTGGTTCGATCGGCTGAGTTCGGCCGACGATGTACGAGCATAGTTCGGCCGATGACGGATTAGGTGTACGCGAGCTGTAAGATCGCCGTACTTACGCGTCTATGCTTGCGTGCGCCTATTGTCGTACATTATAATTTGTATCAAGCTGACCTTCTGTAGTAATCTCTGATAAAGCTGAGAAATGTTCTCCACACCCCAAGGAAAACGGTTGTTCTTAGTCGTGGATCACTTTTTCCTCATAACGGGGAATGGCCGCAATTTTTACCAACAAAGTACAATGGAAACATTTGAGTTGGAAATCATGAAGTGACTCGCAGTGAAAAAAAAAACTTTGTGGGTTGTATAACTTTTGGGGTTTCCGGTTCGTGGAGACCGAAGAGTTTAATTTTGGTTTTTGTGTGTTGAAAGTTTAATACTTAAATAAAATTCGTAAATGAACCCTTGGTTCCTGGGAATAAGTATATTTTTTATCGGAAAAATCTTGATAACTGCCTTCAGAGTACTGTTCTGTGCATTTCGCTAGATTTAAGGACCAACTTTTTCGATTAATGATGCTGCTGTTTTTAAAGTAAAACGCATCAATAATCTGACTTTTTCCTTCTTTGTTTTGTTGTGTTCAAGTACTAATCCAATGTGAAACTATTGCAGAACAGTAGTTTCACAATAAATCAGGGACCTACTGTACTGTTTAAAATTCACTAAAAAAACTCGGTTTATTTAAAGTTTCGGATTATATTTGAATTGTAAAGCACCAGACTTTGTAGCGAAAAATCTCGAAGCAATGAACTTTTTTAAATTTATTCGGAACTGGAGAAATAGTTTTAAGATTGCGAGCGGGGGCGAGTGTAATCTTGGAATTATGTGATTTGTGAAGTTCTTCCGTGATCTGGGAAACTGGGAATTGAGTGAGGCATCAGCTGCTTCGAGTGCGGTAAAGTTTTTAACAACTTCACACACTCACATTAATATACCCTGTACTGTGAGTGCTAGCACACTATCATATTGAAACGAAATAGCTAAAGTTTAGCAGAAACTTTGAAGGTCTTTGAATAATTATTAAGATTGCTTTTAAAAGCAGATGTTCTACACTTTACCTTCCCACTTACCATCAGCTCGTTTGTTCTGAATATCTAAAAGAGTATTAAGATACAATACCGGATACGATTATGTTCCGATAATTATCATAATTACAAAATGATAAACGATCAATTATATTGGATAAATGATATCGGATTATAATCAGAAAGATTTGTAAATTCTTTTTTAAATGCAGGATAATAGGGTTAATGACTAACATTAGAAATGTTCCAAATAATAATATTATATCAAAGAAGGCATTGTAAGATAAGACAATTAATCGATGGAAATATGGAGAAACTACACGCGTTAAAATGTTTTGAAATGGATTCTTTATTTACTTAAACTTTTCGCACACAGAAAAGATACAAAGTGAGATCTAATGCCATCCTTCTTTAGCATCTTTTTTTTTCATTTTTTCATTATTCCCATCCTTGTCGCTCAGTACGGCCAATATGTATGGTGCTATTATGAAGTTACATAGCCGTGACGTCACTTCTGTGATAGGCAGCCGTCTTTGTCATGCAGTTATTTATAAAACATTTATAACTTGGCATTTTTTAAAGTTTTTACACTCTTTTTTATATTGCTTACACTATTTGCAAGCAATATTTTCAAGAGTTTTAAATAAAAAAGTTGTCATCACCCCTATTATGTACTTTTTATTAAGGAAATGGAACAATGCTTGGCTAGCTGCCATGTTTCAGATTGTTAATGACAGTTACAACTGTATAGTATGTACTTTAATTTTTGACTTATAATATGATACAAGAATCTAACATATGTAGTGGCTTGTGGCTAAGTAATAACAGCCGCACGGGTCGATCGATCAGGTTAAGCTACGCTTGCCGCGGTCGATCCATGGATGGGTGACCATCTTTATATTATAGCAAGACCGCTCCGTGACTCGGAAAGCACGTTAACCTGTTGGTCCACGCTGTCATTCGTGGATCTTTGACAGTCGTTACGGGTCGTCAGAAGCCCGAAAGTCTGACAGCCAATTCTACCAAGGGGTATCATATTACCCAGTAACTGGGTTGTGGAGGTCAGATAGGCAGTCGCTCCATGTAAAATACTGTATTCAGTACCTGGTTAGATTGGAAGCTGACCTCCACATAGTTGGGAAAAGGTTAAGCAGATGCTGAATCTGACAAGTACTTCTTATATGTAAAGACTTAAAAGAGAGAAAGACACATATTTTCTCTTAGCTCGCAATATTTTATTTTCCGACGCCTCCAGTATTAATAGTGTAGACAGTAACTAAGTAACTATGTCCTTTAGAACTTGGGCTCAGTACTAGGATTTAGGGCTTAAGAGCTAGGTCTTAATGAAAGCAGACTTAGTACTGACTTAACGTTGTTTTACAGTCTAATCTCATTTAAAGCTTTCACCTTGGACATCTGCTTCTAAGGAATTTTGGTGATGATAGCAGACATTAACGTTTATGTAAGTAATCCTGTAATATTTTTTTTTCTTTAGAGCCAACATCTAAAAAAGCAGCCTGTAGGTGATTATGGCTTAAGGAGA
This sequence comes from Apamea epomidion, assembly GCA_947507525.1. Taxonomy (NCBI): domain Eukaryota; kingdom Metazoa; phylum Arthropoda; class Insecta; order Lepidoptera; family Noctuidae; genus Apamea; species Apamea epomidion. Next base: position 2,051,406 of record OX382226.1, read on the forward strand.
CTTGATCATTTGTATTTGGGAAGGATAATAATAACAATAGTTTTCACTTTTCCGGAGCATGTAGCTCGAACACGATTGGAAATCCGAAAAAAGGGTGTTTGTTTAATAAAATGCTTGTAGATTTTTAGCTGTAAACTGTATTTCCAACACAGTTAGTTAATTTTAGGCAAGAGTAATATTAGATGGCACCGAGGAGAATTTCTACTTACTTCATGTTACCAGTGTATAAAAACTAGTGCTAAACCAATAAATGTTGCTAATGCAAATAAGATTTAGGTTTGGATTATTCTCAAACAGTGCTGAATAAAAGTTGTTGAACATTTTATGAACTTTAATTTAGTATAAGAATTATTTGCCCTTAACTCACCGTTTTTGAGATATTATCGCAAAATGCCCCCACTCTGGCTCACCTCCTACACGTCAGGACTTTTAGCATATTCACTCCCTAATCACCCTCAACAAGTTTGTGAAAGAATCGTTCAGGTCCCTGCTCACGCCCTCTACACACCCTTTTGGGCCTGTCAAAAATGTTGTGTTCACTTTTGTTTTCTGTGGCGTAATAGCGTAATATACTGAAATTGCAATCAGCAGCAGATAGCTGCAGTGCCTTTTATTTTGACAGTTCAACCACGTTTATTGCATTATGTACGTTATGGAGTACACGAATTTTTAAAACCTATGAACCAATGGATTTGAATTTCCTTCAAAACCCCTCAGATTGTGAGCAGTGGTGGCCTAGTGGTACCGGCGCCAACTTACGAGTTGTAGATCGTGAGTTCGAACTCAGGCAGGTACTTTACTTTGTGTACTTAATTTAGACACCACTGCTCTCAAAACGGTGAAGGAAAACATAGTGACGGAACCGGTATGTCCTAGAACCAACAATTTGAAGACATGTGACAATCACCAACCCGCACTGGGCCCGCGTGGTGGATTAGGTATGGCTCATTCCCTCTCACAAGAGGAGGCCTGTGTCGCAGCAGTAAGAATGAGAACATTACAGGTCGATTATGCATGTTATGTATGCCTCGAATTGTGAATGAAAGTGTGTAACGCAAAGAGATTATATTTTAAAAAAAAATTGCTACAGAGGTCCGATTAAAGAAGGGGTAACATGTGTTTTGGATACCAATCCAATTCCATACTAGCCCCATAGCTGTCATTGCTAAAGTCTGCACAACTATATTCACAATTTCGTTTCTGACTCACTTTTAGATATTTCTCCTCAAAAGCTATACAGTACCTACTTTGTAATACACTCTATTCGTCCAACTACATTAAACTCAACTTCCAAATCCAATTTAAATTCCCAAAATTCTAGTCCAAATTCTAAGGTTGCGGGAACAGATTTACTACAGACGTGAACATGAGGCCACTATCCCAGTAATCTGTGCTTAGAGCGCGAAAACATATGGAGATTACGTGTACACGTAAATTGATGTAGGTATAGTTTATAACGTAGTGTTGAAAAGTGGTAGACACGAGGGGAATGCTAGCGTGTATGTCGAATGTACCTACATAATTAAAACACATTTATAATAACGCTTTTAGGGTGTTGTTGGGGATGCCGAGATACTGTAGTGCATCTAGCGTGTTTATGGAAGCCCGGATTGATGGCTTTTACGCCATTATGAGAGAGAGAGCGGCCTTCTTATTGCACCGTATCCGAGCAAGCTCCAACAGCATTCTGGAAGTAATAGCGGACAGGTTAGACGGTCCATTTCTTAACACTAGATTTGCTCCACGTGTCAATTTGATTTTTATTTTTGTGGTTTAATAGCATAAACAAGCCTGTAATGTTCAGACATTTTTAAATACCTAGAAGCCTTCCAATTAAATAAATTAGTCCCCCTTTACTGACTGTACAAAACTCGTAGGTTAGTCTTAAAAAATACTAAATTAAAACAAACACAGTGAGTTATGATGTCATTCTGAATCGAAGGCTCGTGTTCGCTTTAGGCAATTTCAACATAGAGGCGGTCTTCAGGCAAGTCCCTACGTCCCTTTAGCCAGAAACAACCCCTATTACATAAATGAAATACAATATTTTAGTGCGAATACCGTCCCTGAATATGAAGCCAATGCTTCAGTAATCATTGTTGAGCGCGAGCAAACGTATGAAATTACTCCGATACACCTGCGACACGTTATTGCCTAGGGTTGACAACCTGTGGGTTATCGAGAAGAATAATAATCATATGAGATTCTGTAGAATTCGCCAATCCAATTTTGTTGATAGGTCTTTGTTCTCTACTTATAGGTAGTAGAAAACGGAATATTCCGATTCACAAAAAAAACCGCAATTTTAAACTGCCCTCGAATTTAAAAGAATTGTTAACTGAGAGGCTTGTGGCTAAGTAATAACAGCCGCACGGGTCGATCAATCAGGTTAAGCTGCACTTGCCGCGGTTGGTCCGTGGATGGGTGACCATCTTTACATACCAAGACCTCTCCGTGCCTCGGAAAGCACGTTAAGCCGTGGATCCCGGCTGTCATTCGTGGATATCTGACAGTCGTTACGGGTCGTCAGTAGTCCGAAAGTCTAACAACCAGTCTCACCAAGGGGTATCGTATTACTCACTAACTGGGTTGTAGAGGTCAGATAGGCAGTCGCTCCATTGTAAGATAATGGTATTCAGCTGCATCCGGTTAGACTGGAAGCCGAACCCAACACAGTTGGGAAAAGGCTGAGCAGATGATGTTGGTATCTGGAACTATTTATCAATTCCACGATATTTTCGTAATTCCTTTATCAACAGTAAATAACCATGTTTAGTTTTACTAAAGTAGCCCAATGATAGAAAAATATCTTTTCTACTATGTAGCTTCTGCCTGTGACTTCGTCTGCATGAAGTTTCCATCCCCCCACCCACCGCGTCGCATCCCATCAACCGCTCGCACTATTACTTAGTTCGTTCTTTCTGACTTTTTATCTTTTTGCCTGGCTCCTAAAAGTGTTAGCGTGATGTTAATTAACCTATAGCCTTCCTCAAGAATTAGGCTATCAAATAAAAAAATATTTTATTATATCCGACTGGCAGTTCCAGAGATTAGCGCGTTCAAGGGCCCAGTGCGGGTTGGTGGATGGCATATGTTTTCGATGTTTTGGTTCAAGGACATGCCGGTTTCCTCACGATATTTTCCTTCACCGTTTTGAGAGCAGTGATCCTCTCGATGAGAGGAGGCCTGTGTCCCAGCAGTGGGAACATTATAGGCTGAATATGTAACAGAGATAGAGCATACTTTCGTTGTTTTATCAAAATGTTTTTTCAAAATGATTTAGAAAATCGATTTAAAAAAATCCCTTACTCTGCGCCAATGTTCGTCTAGCCTAAATCGACCTTTATAAATAGTTTTACCTTAATTGCTAGCAATAAATAATTCCAAATTTTAATTAACTAAGTTCGATCTCGCGTTTAACGTATAACCTAAAAACGGATTATACTAATAGTACCTACAGTAACGCGCGTTCATTACGGACTGTCAGAACACAATTATTGATAACGTAATTCTACCCTGTTGTGCTGGATACGGCTGTACTCAATTAATAAAATAAATGAACGTTTACATAGAGAATTAATGAAGTAATGAAGGGTGATACTCCTTTGTCCCTTAAGAGAAGACTCATTGACGTGTTCATACTTCCAATCCTCACATATGGTGGTCAAACATGATCTTTGACAAATCTGCAGAGGTCCACGCTCGAGGTTTGCCAGAGGGCTATGGAACGGAGTATTCTGGGTATCAAAGTAACAGACCGGATTAGGAATACGACCATCCGTTCCATCACAAAGATAACTGATGTCACTTGAAAAGCTGCTACGCTAAAATGGAACTGGGCTGGATACATCTGCCGAATGTCAGACGAACAATGAGCCAAACTTACGACAAGCGACATCGTGGCAGGCCCAGACGGAAAGTGGGCGGCGGGATGAGCTGGAATCCTTCAACAAAAACTGGTCCTTAGCAGCTTTGAACAGAGGGAAGTGGAAAGTGAGCGGGGAGGCTTGGCTTTGCCCAGCAGTGGGACATCACAGGCAAATAACAAACTAGCTTAGATAGAAAATTGCGATTATTTTCAAGCACTGGTTTCGCAACAGTGTGTTTTTTTGACGAGCTGAGATGCACTCTGTTGGATATTTTTATGTCTGTGACTAGTAGGCTTACTGTCCCACTAAAGGTTTCTTCTCATACAGAGAAAGAACAAACATTAATTACAAATCAAAGCATCCATGTTGATAAACTAACATCATCTGCCTAGCCTTTTCCCAACTATGTTGGGGTCGGCTTCCAGTCTAACCGGATGCAGCTGAGTATCAGTATTTTACATGGAGCGACTGCCTATCTGACCTCCACAACCCAGTTACTGGGTAATACGAAACCCTTTGGTAAGACTGGTTGTCAGACTTTCAGGCTTCTGATGAGCCGTAACTACTGTCAAAGATCCACGAATGACAGCTGAGACCAACGGCTTGACGTGCTTTCCGAGGCACGGAGGGGTTTTCGTATGTAAAGATGGTCACCCATCCACGGACCAACCGCGCGTATCTTAACTTGATCGATCGACCCGTACGGCTGTTATTACTTAGCCACAAGCCCCTCTCCTCCTCGTTAATGAACTAACGTAAATTGTATTTGAAATTGAAGAGATCATACTGTAAAAGTACGACGTATATTAATAAATAATGCAGTGGCTGAGCGATCGACTGCTGCGCTGCGTGTCGCGGGTTCGATTCCCGCACGGAAGAAATATTTGTATTGCCTACAGGTAGTTGTTCCGGATCTGGCTGTTTGTGTATGTTAGTTTAAATGTTTGTAAACGCACACACGATACAGGAGTAATTCCTAGCGTGGCGCAACGTTATTAAAAATAAATAAAAAAATAAGTGTATACACCTCTGCCGAACCCCTCAGGGAATACAGGTGTAATGCTATATTATGTAAATGCAACTAATCGGGTTCTTAACGTTCTGCCAATTCCTACTTATGTTAAAATTTAACATACGACTTATTCGACTTAACTTAGATAAGTTCAACTCGTATAAGTTAAGAAGTTATAATGATTCTTGAATTCTCATGAATACTAAATATTGTAAAACATTTTAAAAGGGTATCTGTGTCTCTTGCCCGTTTTTCTCCGAACGAAACTACCTTTTTGAAGGGGCAACTAGAATTAATTATATTTTCTTGTAAATTTTGACTTGTATGTGCCTATTTGAAATAAATGGTTTGACTTTGACTTTACCGACGGAATTTCTTTGTTGTGTGTAGGTATTGCCATGTTGGTGATTAATTTTTTCAATTTTCTTCACGTGGCCCCAAAAACATGAAATCTATTGGCATCTCAACCGCACCGATATTTAATAGCGTGCCCGATTGATAGATAACATGGTAACCACTGAGCCGGATATACACGAAATTGTTGATATAATCGGATACAAATGTGGTTTACTACGCTGTTCGCAACGTCACAGAAAAAGTGGATATTTATATTACGTCAGGAAGTTTTCTATCCAGACACTCGATCATCTATGATCCACATAATATCAGAGGCCTATTTAATAAAACTAACAGGCAACAATATAGGTTTTAGTATTTTTTCTAAGTTTTTCATAGTTTTCTATCTTATCGTAAAAATATGACTGTTTTTTAAATATATCGCATTGTCTGCTATGTTAATTAAGGTCGAAACTATCCACTGCTTTGGATGCAAGTCAAAATCATACTAAAATCTAATATGCATTTGCACTGAACTAAATATAAGTCCACCTTCTTAGGCTTTCTAACGCTACGTCTTCCGGTACGCGGTAGCCACTCCAGAACCTTTCGGCCTCGTCAGCGATGTTCTGCAAGCAATGTGCCCTGCCCACTGCTACTTAAGTTTGGAAAAAGTATTTATTGCGACTCGCACAGGAAGATCATAAAACTAAACTAAACTAAACACAAACAAAAATAAAAAACCCAAATTATATAAAAAATAATAAAAAATAAAGAAACAAAAAGAAAAATGAAACAGAAAGTCACACACGTAGCACTAATCATTTTATCGGGCTGGAAGGCTGAACTTTCTTACATTTATTTTCATAAGGTCTACCACAAGGCCAACACCTAAGGCCTTTTCTAAACGGACATAGGACGTCTGAATCTCAATCATCAATTCTCAGTAGTAGACAAAGAGTTCTAAATCAACCTGCAAATGAAAACAGACAGCTAATTCTATACTCACCATCTATACGAATTAGCCATCGCTCCCGTTGGCTAAAGACCCCAAGATTCAAGACTTTGTACAGACGCCACCACATCAAGCTACTACAATCTGTCAAATTTCTTTAAGAGATTTTCAACTTTATCGCTAAAGCATTAAGGTGCAAGGTTGATTGGGAAAATTTTACAGTTTCGGGTAGCTGGACCTGCTGGCGTCTACATAGTGGCACATAGTACATTCACCTTCTAATGGTTTATCTCAGCCGAAGGTAAGATGCTGCACTCGGCACCACAATTAAATAGATTAGAGATTTTGCCCCTACCATGCTCACTTTTAAAACCTTTCAAAGAATCTGTCAGGTTCTTTTCAGAGGAATAAACGTTGGACGTAATCGATTGATACTATCGGAAATTAGTGATGGTTTAAAATCACCGTTTTCTTTCTTTTTAGTACAGTCCCCAGCTGCAGGTCAACCTACCCGAAACTGTCAAATTTTCGCAATCAACCTTGAACCTTAATGCTTTAGCGATAAAGTTGAAAATCTCTTAAAGAAATTTGACATTTTGTAGTAGCTTGATGTGCAGCTGGCGTCTATATTTTAAATCAACCATTCAGATTATTCGAAACTTAAAAAAAAACCTAATATGTCCTATGCCGTTCAAGATAAGCTTGTATTTGCTCGGGGTAGGTAATTTAGAAATATATTTGGTACATATATTCTCTACAAAGTGTAACAGAAAAAACGCAGTTCCTGAAAGTAGTTTGTTCATAATTGACTACTGAATTAATTTCAGTAACTTTTAATTTGGTATTTTTTTAAAAATTATGTATCTTTTACAAGGCAATAAGACTCAATAATAAATGCATAAAGTAATGAAAGAAAGAAAGAAAAATGCGTTTATTGGCATTACAGCAAAATAAATACACCATAATACCATAAAAACAGAAAACAAAGATTATAACGCAAGGGTCAACGTCATTTTCTTTTCTTTTCATAAGCTTTAAAAAAAAAATAGTTTTGGTCGTTTTATTACTCTAATTGGGTTGTACCAGGTCATGTGTTAATTTTGTTACATATTGTATATGAAAAGGTAGCTTTTACCTTATTATGTAGACTTAATTTTAACACATTCAATACAGCTTACCACAAATCCAAACACATTCATTGCTGTACAAGCCCAGATCCTAATCCGCCCATAAGAGGCTTAAACTGATGACAAAAATCTTTACAAACCACTCGTCCACTAGTAGGGTCCTCTAAATAACTGCATTACAACCACGGTCCCGAGTGACGGAGAGATTATCCGGTCTCATTTAATTACGGCTAGAGGTCAAACGGTGCGGTGCTAGGATCCAGCAGCTGTCCAAACTGATTTCCTGAAGATCCCTCATTAAAACTTAATGAGAACTCTCCAGAATATAATTGGACCAGTTACTGATTGTTTGGAGTGGTTCCCTGTCTGATTGCAGTGTTGAGAAAAAGTTTTTAACATTTTGTTTGTAATTCTGCCTACAGTGCAACAAAGTTTGACTAGCTATTGAGTATAAGTTTTCTATGCAAAGCGGATTTCTATCGAGTTGCTGCTTAGGCCGTTCGTCCACGACGCTACTCAAAAGTAACCAGTTACAAACTCCAATGACCACTAAGTAGCCAGAATGTCAGAGCACTAGTATTTCAATGTCGGACATGGTGGTCTATACTCTCAAACAATCACAAATTAGTTATTAACGTTTTGGTAAGTCACGGCGTGTACGGACTATCATTCAAATAGTCTTCTAGACCGAATTTCGGCCATGGCAACCAATCTCAACGGAGACTAGCCATCTATGCAGGAGATATTGTAGTCCACAAACGTGTACGCATACACACTCACTCTTCCCTCACTCTCATAGTCCAACGAGGCGGCAATCCGACACGACCGGAGAAAGATCAGGTGCAGGACCAACGGCTTAACGTGCTTTCCGAGGCACGGGGGTATCACCTCGACAACTTTCAAACTCCGGGGTCTAACTGAGAAATTCCTAATGGAATCACCCAATAACACTTTGCTCGACCTGGGAATCGAACCCAGGAACCCACGCTCTGCAGTCGCTCAGGCGACCACGAGCCCAAAGGGACAGGTACCAGTTTTCATTGAAATACTAGTGCTGTGTCATGTGACAGGTGTCATTCGGGCGACTTATTGGTGATTTGCGTTTGTAACACGTTACTTGTCAATAGCGTCGTAGACGATAAGCCTAATGCTGTTTACTATTCACTTCAGCATACGATAAGTTTTATTAGGTGAAGCTGAAATAAACTAGGATGAAGAAAATACTGACTGCCAAGTTGGGGGAAAAAGGATCTTGAAATCTTTACATACTGAAAGTTTTATTCTGAAATCTTTAAAAGTTTTCAGGAACGTCATAATTGGTTTGTAACTTGCGTGTCATGATTTACATTAAATTCTTTTTTGTTTGATAAAACGAATGAAAAAGCTTTTTCTCAAATTATTCCATAACTTTTGGAGTTATCATGCTAGAAATGCTAGCATGATAACTCTAAAAGTTATGGAATAATTAAGGCTAAGGCTTCGGTGTAAGAAACTATGCAAAGTTTTTTCTCACTATAAGTACATAGAAAATGAGGAAATAGGGGCTGAGGTCAGAAAAACCTAAAGGAAATATTAGAAACCGGTTTATTATTGTAAATAAACTAGAAATAAAATAATAACTTTGTTAAAAAAATATATATTTTTTTTTTTTTTTTCGTCATTCTAAAGCAACTATGATTTTGCCTTTTTAATCATCTTCCACGTCATCCTTAGCACACGTCTGTGGCATACGTAATCTGTCTCAGTTATACCTAAGCATTCAGGTTTTTCATACAGTCATGCATTCATCAACGTTCTATTCCAACATTATTAAAAACAAAACTAAAAGCAAACGAAAACTAAACTTCATTGTTATAAATTATATTTTAAAGCGAGTATAAAATAATGAACTGCCGAGAAATATCGGAGGAAGTGCGTGCTCAGAGCAAATAGATTTTAATGAAACGTTTGAAACGTGTGGAAGATTAATGGCCCCAGAGATGATAATACAACAATTTCTCTGTGTTTAATAGCAGCGCTTTAGGTTGGAAGAGCACTGAAGACTAACTGCGATAATTTAAAGATGGCAAACTTAAGAATATAAAGTCTAAATCAAATCATTTATTTCACATTAAAGGCACTTTTGAAGTAAAAAATTACAATAAAATAGAATTGATTCTAGTCGCCGTATAAGTCACGCGTCTATAATAGAAGACTCTATATTATTAGGTCCATACGAATTATGAATACAAATGTAGAAATATTACAGAGGGTGTCACAATGGGCGGTCTTATCGCTAAAAGCGATCTTTTAAAGACAGCCTTTGGATGGATTTAAAGGGAAAGATAAAGAAACGAAGAAGGAAAGAAAATATATTTATTTGGCACATATGTACTTCGGAAAGCAAGTTAATCCGTTGGTCCCGGCTATCATTTGTGGATCTTTAACAATCGTTACTGGTTGTCAGAAGCTCGAAAGCCTACCAGTATTACCAAGGAGTATCGTATTACCCATTATCTGGGTTGCGGAGGTCAGCTAGGCAGTCGTTCCATGTAAATACTGCTATTCAGCTGCATCCAGTTAGACTGGAAGTCAATATTTCATGTCACAAAATTACATCTTTCTTAAGTCCTGAGTTATTATTTGCTTTGTCTTTAATATTTATAGCAGTAGCCTCGCTAGTGATACTCACAAACCCGACCGTTGTAATTAGAAGACACGGCGTGGGGAGAATTTTTAATGATTTAGGTGAAATTTATAATGAAATAATTAATTATGAAGCGGTGACATCACATCTCTGGAGGCGGAACCCGCACCTACAATTATGTTTGAGTCTGCATATTTTGATCCCAACAAAGGATCCCTGGCTGTTTTATTTTCCGCAGTTATTTTTGGCTAGGTACTCGGTAGATCTTTCTTTACTCTCTATTTTAAGTTTAGCCAACAACGACGAATTTGCCTCTAGGGCTTTTTGTGTCTTTGTCAGAGATGAGTAATTTTAATTTGAGCTTTTGTTTGAGTAGAAAAACTTTTTTCAGACTCTGATACTTGTGAAATGTTTCATAGGGCACTGAAAATAAGGGGCGATTCCCGTAATTTTAAAAACGTTCACTGTCTGATCTCCGTCTGAATCTGTTAAACATACGTCCAATTTCACGACGTTATTGAAAAGTTTTTGACATTGATTGTCGCTGAGATGAGACTGCGACTTTAATTTAAACGTTTTTTTCTGTATGACAATTGGCCTCCAGTTTATAAAACTCTCAAGCTGATCGTCTACGATAATATTCTGCTAACTCATTGGTGATTTAAGTTTGAAACACATTACTTTCGAATAGGGTCGTGGCCGATCGGCCTAGTTCAAGTTGTCTGTAATGAATATAGGATTTCTGTGATCCATCCTTTTTGAACAAACAGAACTACTGACAGTGACATATCGACATCTGCTATTAACGTATTCTCTATGACACAATGGCGTGGTTTAAACTGTCGTAATACATATTTACCGCACGGTTGACATTTTGATTCCTTGTCGTTAACAAGACACGATATTGACGTGGTTTGCACGTAGTAAGATTTCGCGGGGAATAATACAGAATTGGGGCCCTGAAGTGGAGAAATGTCAACTGACTTTTGTAGGCCACTGTACATAAATTTTAATCGCGACATATTCGCCAAAAATGTAAACAAATATGAGTTTATAAAAAAATGACTTTAATCCCTACACAATAAAGTTCAGTTCAGCTACGACTTCAAGCATTTTTATAACTTTTTCAATAGTGCTAGTCACTCTGGAATCAACTTAATAACCATTAAAATAAAGTTGATATTTGTTTAACTTGAAATAACGTCAATTTGAAACATAAATACAATTTGAATATAGGTACGCTATTTTCAGCATTATCACGATAAAATTGACCAATCATTTTCGCGTCAGTCCCAAATCTCTAGGGAAACCAATTATTTTTCTCAGCCATCAAATCCTCACTCACTTTTGTCATATCATTCCATAACCGTGGAATATACTTGAAGTTTTTTAAGACCTTTGCAAATAACACGTCAACCTTACTCAGTATAAGTTTTTGTGACACTTCCAGTGATTCTTGTGTAACGGTGGCACCTTTAACTATATCTATATAAATAAAAATTATATGTTGTTCGTTGTTAACAGCATCACTTGAGAACGGTTTGACTGATTTGTCTTTTTTTGTTGTAAATGTTTGTTATAGTTCAAATAGGGTTTTAGGCACAGAAAAATATATTGGTAAAAAACGCCGAAAGTTTTAAAAATGGGAAATACTGAGTCCTTTTTTCTATGGCATTTTTGTATGAACTACCTATTTAATTATACAGGACAAAGTCTGTTGGGTTCAACTAAAAACTGTGCTAATGTTCTTAAAAGAGGATGACTGGTTCCTCATCATATTTTCTTTATTGGTAGATTTTTTAAATCATACTTTTGACTCTTGCATCCTAAGACCTGGGAAATATTTTTAAAATTATTTGTATTATGATTCTTAAGAATCACAAAAAAAATCATAACTTATTTTCTCAATTGTCCAAAACTACTCTTTTTTATTCCGTTCGTTCCATTGGTCGTTTTTATTCTATTTTATTCCTTTCCACAATTATTATTATTACATTTTGCACTCTTTAATACCCCCATTAAAAAGTTATCAGGGATAATTCCCATAATCTTAGCAATTATGGCGATAAGCTCCTCAAACTTTTGCTGCAGTATCCCTTTGTGGGATTAGCTATGCTCAAACCGGGACATTTTACAAACTGCCAATAGAAGAAAAAAATTAAAAAGCGTTTATTCGTGGTGCAGCCTAAATTTTACAAACAAATTTTACTTCTGCCAAACTGCAGAGCAGTTTGTTGGCAGATGTAGCTCCCATATACAATTTTATATTTTATAAGCAATACAACAACATACCGACAGATTAAGCATCATTTTGCCTACAAAACAACCAAAACCATAAAAAAAAAATATTTTCTTCAAACCAACCAGGGGTAATTGCGTCACTTGCATAAAATGCCATAATCAGCCTATAATATTCCCACTGTTGGGACACAGGCCTCCTCTCTTCGAGAGGGAGTGGGCTGTAATACACCACGCAGGCCCAGTACGAGTCGGTACGTCTTCGAATTTTTGTTTCTAGGATATGCCAGTTACCTCACGATGTTTTCCTTCACCGTTTTGAGAACGGTGGTGATGAAATAATTCTCTGAAATAAGGCTCTTACCATTGCTCTCATAAAATGGCAATCGATCGCAATGCCTTTAATTTTGACAGTTAGCTACATTAACTGTATTATTTACAAGTTGTTGAGCAGGGGAACTTTTCAAACCTACAAAGCAATCTATTATGAACTTCCTTCAAAACCTTTGGGTTGTGATTGAACTGTGTTTGCAAGGGCTTTAAATTTAACTTGAGCTTGCCTAACTTGAACTTTAGCCTTATTTAGACCTTATTTTCCAGTGGATGATTTTAGGCATTACCTTCAATAAATTGTCTATGTAAATATCGCTTAGAACCCAGCCAACCCTAAAAGGCAACCTTTACAATACAAAACACACTATTAACCTTTCTTGCTTCTAATATTGTAATGTAAATATGAGGGTTAAGCCCCGTATTCACAATGCGACTAATGTCCAACGATATATGAAAATGTTGTACCATGTGGACTGTAATAACTGGCCTGATAGACCTTCCACATCGTCTGCCTAGCCTTTTCCCAACTATGTTGGCGTCGGCTTCCAGTCTACTCAGATGCGGCTGAATACCAGTATCTTACATGGAGCGACTGCCTATCTGACCTCCACAACCCAGCTACTGGGTAATACGATACCCCTTGGTAAGACTGCAGTGTACTTGACAGACAGTAACCCGTAACGACTGACAACGATCGACGAAGGACAGTCGGGACCAACGGTTTACCGTGCTTTCCGAGGCACAGAGGAGTCTTGGTATGTAAAGAGGGTCACTCATCCACGGGTCAACCGCTGCAAGCGTAGCTTAACCTGATAGAACGACCCGTGCGGTTGATATAACTTAGCCACAAGCCTCTCCCTGCTCTCAAGACCTTTTACAATTGCTCAGAATTATAATTTTAAGACGATTTTAACCGTGGGACGTCCCCAATTAGATGGACTGACGACATTTAAAGAGTGGCTGGGACAGACTGGATGCGGAAAGCGAAGGACAGGGTATTGTAGCGCAGCCTAGGAGAGGCCTTTGTCCAGCAGTGCACTACGATAATCTGAATAGACTGATTGTTGATTAATATTTTTTTATAACGTTAACCGGGTACTGTATAACCTTAAACTTTATTGGATGACTCATAATGACAGACTTAGTTTTACATTTATTTTGAAATAGTAATTATTAAGAGTATGTAAATATTTTATTTTCGCAAAGAGTGTAAAGTTCTTTCTTTCAAGTAACGCACAATAAAAATATTCGCATTTTACGTTTTGACGGGCTTATGCGATATCCGTTGTTGAACTCATCTAGGCTTCAGGTAGTGGAGGTCAAAAAGGCTACATGTAAAATACCGGTATTCAGCTGCATTCGTTTAGACTGAAAACCGACTTCAATTAGTTGGGAAAACGCAAGGTAGATGATCTAGGCGATCACAAACCTGCCCAACATTTATAAACCTAAAATTTTCAGACCTCGTCTAAACATACCCTTACTGAAGTTCTATAAACACGAAAACCAAATAGAAATGTTATTTTACTCGCCATTCGTGTAAGCGTTACATTTTATGACGATCGAATCGATTCCATTGATTGTATATTTTGCATTTTATATAAGGACCGTTTAAATAGTTCTTTTGTGAGATTATGTGCTTTTTATTTTGAATGTATTTACACTATATTGTGCGTAAAGTAATGTTGTTACTGTGGGCACAGCATTCAATTTAAAACTCGTAGCTCCGCGAGTTTAAAAAAAAATTCGATCTTTCTTAAGCGCTTCACGATATAGCAATAATGCCAGAAAACTGGCAAATGAATATTGATTTATTATTTTTTCATGTGTGGAAAAGGCGTTTAAATTATAGGTTTCACACATAAATACTGTACATTGGCGTGAGTAACGGAGTGAGTGGCTGAAACTAAAAGTAAACCATGTGTGTGTATGAATATGTATGCCACATGCATAGACTAGACTCGATAAGTTTATCTAACTGTTTCAGTTTACTATAACATAAGTGTTGAAAAATCTTAAACAAAAATAATAAAAAGAAAGAAGATATTTGTCATCCATACCCAAGAGATCTAAAACGGCTAACAGCAGCGCAAGACTTTGTACAAAAGCAACCTAGTGCAACAAGAGCAAAATAATATATTATACTCCGAAGAGACTGGAACAGCGTCCCTTAATTAATTACGAAACTTCTTGAATATGGAACACGTGAGATTATTGCTTTATGTAGCATTAAATAGTATTAAGGCAAGTTTTAGATGGTTGTGGAACTAAGTGTAATTCGGTCGTCTTAGGTAAATACGAGTCTGTCACTCATTTTTAACCGACGAAAAAAGCGGAGGAGGTTCTCAAGTCGACGTGTATTTTTTTTTTTCCGATTTTGATAATTCTTTTTTCATTGGAAAGGGTATACTCCAAAGTTGGTCTCATATAAATTTGGAAAAAAACTTCCAACCCTAAGGGTGGGAAAATAGGGGTGATTAATTGTTCACTCGCAGATTAAAATGCTGAGTTGTGTATTATTAGTCTACAGTGCCACATATGTCTGCCCTTTGGCAAACAATTAGTAGATTATAGCCACAAAAAAATATAAAGCAGAAAAGCAAAAAGTAATAAACCTTTTTTAATTAACCTTAATAACTAAGTTCTTAAACTAATGTAAGTATACATAAATAATTTTGAGTCGGCGCCGTTTAAATTTAAGGCAATTTAGTGATCTTTGTTTGGCGCAATTAGAGGTAATTTTGACAGATTGAGACTGAGATAAGACTTTAAAATCACGGGAATTGCCCCTCTAATGTGTCGTGAAAACGGAAGGGTAATCTCATAATAACAAAACAAAATATTTATTTGAAAGCCCAAAACCTCTCTCTTAGATACCATTATTTTAATCCTAGCTTATATTTTTCATGATATTAGACTTAAGAATCAGTCTGTAAAAGCCCCTGTAACCAACGATTCTAGGCCAGTCTCATCCAGCTGCGACCAAACCCTGCAAAGAAATAACTATGTTTTACCCTTTTTTTTTTTTTTTTTTTTTAGTGGATGGGAAATCATCAAATGACTCCTCCCGCTCTGGGTGGAGCAGGAGGGAGTGTCAGACTCTTACTGACTAAAACCCACCCGTGTTCCTTCCTTAGCCCTTTACGTACCAGGGCAGCGGTAACCCTTTCGGACAATCCCGCTACCCCGACAGGCTTCGGCCCTGTCGGGCCCCGTCAACTACGCTGACATCTCTTTGAGGCGCGCGTGGAACACATACACGCCGTCCGGCACGGGCCTGGTCCTGATCGGACGGAGAGCTACCCATTGCTCTCCGCCCGCAGGCCCGCGCCTACGGTGGCCGGGAGTCGTCACGCGGCTCCCGACGCCCGGAGCGTCTCCCTCGGCGGCTGAGGCGTGAGGATCTTTCCCTCGCCCATCCCGCCACCTCCTTCGCTAGCATGACTGCTTCGCAGTAGGAGGTGACCGCCTCCCACTCCCTCTCGCCCCGGACCATGGCTTGCACCAGGGCCGGGCGCGAGAGGTCGCCGCCGCTGCCGATCGCCTCTACGAGGACACGGCGGTGCTCTGCCCAAGCGGGGCAGACCTCCACCGTATGCTCCACCATGTCCTCTGGGCGATCCTCGCAGTGGTGACACCCGGGCGTCTCCTCCCGCCTGATGATGTGCAGGAACCTCCCGAAACATCCGTGTCCGGAGAGGACCTGCGTCAGGCGGTAGGTGAGAGCGCCGTGACGCCTCTCTAGCCACTCCTCAAAGAGGGGTCTTATCGCCGCTATCGTGGCGTGCCCTGCGCTGGGTTGCGATAGTCGCGCCTTCCATTCCACCATGAGACCGCGCCGGAGGTCCGTCCGCTCCGCAGCGATTTGCCGCGGGTGCAGAGTTTCCCCCCGACGTAGTGCCTCCGCGCGCCAGTCATACAGGCGCGCGAGGACTATCGCCTCCAGATCCCATGGTGGCAGTCCGGCAAGGAGTGCTTGCTGCCTCGCCCGAGATCGTGCGGTACCCCCGGATTAGCCTTACGGCTACCACCTTTTGGGGCGCGTTCAGGTAGTGTGCGGCTCGAAGCCGCAGTGAACGCGCCCATACCGGGGCCCCGTATAGGGCCATGGACCGCACGACCCCCGCGTAAAGCCTCCGGCAGGAGGCGTTTGGCCCCCTCAGGTTGGGCAGGAGCCGCTTTAAGGCGGCCCCGGTCCGTTCCAGTTTGGGGGCCAAACGTCGGAAATGCTCGACGAAGTTCCACCGGCTGTCGAGGACGAGACCCAGGTATCTCATCGTCTTCTCTACGCCGATGTGAACCCCTCCTACCATTAGTTGGGATCCCGAAGGTGGCCCGTACCGGGGCCCATAAAAAGACATGGCCTCGGACTTGTGCAATGCCACCTCGAGACCCAACTGCCGGATCGTTTCCACGACTATCGCAACCCCGCGTGTCATCGCGTCGGCCGCCGCCTGATGCGACCTCCCCTGCGCCAGGACCAGCGTGTCGTCAGCGTAGCAAACTACGCTGACGCCATCAGGGAGGTCGGCCCGCAGCACCCAGTCGTAACCGATGTCCCACAGGAGCGGCCCCAGAACCGATCCCTGTGGGACACCGCACGACATCTCTCGCCGGTTCCAATTCCCGTCGCGACCGGGGTAGATGACGGCTCTGTCCGTCAAATACGCCCCGACTATTCGACGGAGGTAAGTCGGCACCCGGTGATACCGGAGTGCCTCCCCTATGCAGCTCCAGGGCAGGGTGTTGAACGCGTTGGCGATGTCGAGTGACACCGCCACGACCACCCCACCCCGGGACACCGCGTCCCCCGTCGTGAGGGCTCTCACGCGCATGATGGCGTCCACCGTCGAGCGCCCCTTGCGGAAGCCAAACTGGCACTCCGCAAGATCCGGCCCCGTCCTCACCAGGTGCCCGACGAGGCGGCCCGCAATCACTCTCTCAAAGAGCTTGCCGACCTCGTCGAGCAGCACTATGGGCCGGTATGCGGACGGAGAGTCCGCAGGGCGCCCTGGCTTCTGAATGAGGACCAGCTTCCCCGTCTTCCAACGGAGTGGAAACTGGCCTCTCTCCATGCATGCGCTTAAGAGCGCCTCCAGTCGAGGCCCGAGAGCCCTCGAGGCCAGGACCCAGGCTTTACCCGGCAAGCCGTCGGGTCCCGGGGCGGTATTTTTGGCCTTCAGCCTGCCTACCGCCGCTCTCAGATCTACCCCGGTCACTTCAGGGGTGTCGTCGTCGTCGTCCGTGTGGTCCGCTTCGGGCACCGCAAGTGGCGGAGCCATAGGCGGGGGAGTATGCTCCCCCCGTGAAGGGAACAGAGCGCTCACCACTTCCTCCACCAGCTGGGGTCGGAGACTCTGCGTCAGCGGGGGGGCCCAGTTGCGGAGTTTATTCCGCACCATTCTGTAAGGGCGCCCCCATGGATCTCGGTTCAGAGTCTCCAACATCTCCTCGCGGGCCGTATCCTTGGCCCGCTTGACAGCCTCTTGGAGGGTGGTCTTCGCCGCTCTGTACCCCTCGTACAACTCCACCTCCGTGGCTTCCGCATCCGGAGGGCGGATGCGGAGCCTGCGGTGCCTGGTGTACCGATGTCGCGCGTCGACGCACGCCTTGCGTAGCGCCCCAACCTCCTGCGACCACCAGTACACCTGACGTCGGGCGCGTCCTGGCCGGACTCGGGGCATTGCCACGTCACAGATCTCGGACATGGCCTCCCGGAACCACTCCGACTCATCGTCAATGTCAGCAGGCCTGTCCGGTGAAAACACCCAGGCCTGCACGATCGAGGCTTCCAGGAGAAGCTCCCGGTCCAGCTGCTTCAGCGCCCACCGTGGACCACTCGGGGCCTGTTGGACCAGCGCGCTAGAGGTCTGGGTGGAGACATCAAACCGGATATACCGATGATCGGAGTATGTCTCCACCTCCTCCATGACGCGCCAGTCAATGACACGTTGTGACAGAGCGGGGCTGGCGAACGAGATGTCCACTACCGACTCGCCCCGCATCCGCACACACGTAGGAACAGAACCCCGATTTAGGACGACCAGGCCTGTTTCCAGAGCGCAGTCCTCCACCATCCTGCCCCGCACATCCGTGCAACGGGAACCCCAGGCCAAATTCTTGGCGTTGAAGTCCCCGAGCACTAGCACGGAGAAGGCGCGGTTTCTGGCGACGACGACACTCAACTCTGTTAAAGAGTTCTGGAACTCGGCGAGAGTTCGGCTCGGAGAGAAGTATACTCCCACTACTACAATCTCTCCGAACCGTGACAGGGTACCGGCGGCAGCCGACGAAATTATGGCCACTGAGCCGTTCAGGTCCTCCACCCAGTCATCCCTGGGCGGGACAAAGTACGGCTCAGCGACCACGGCGATGTTAATCGACCACTGCGCCATGCTCTGGAGCAACAGGTCCTGAGCGCAGGCGCAGTGGTTGATGTTCGCCTGGAGAAGGCGTAGTGGAGGAGTTATTACTCCTCCATTTCAGCCCCCTCCCGGGTCCCCTCGGCAGTGGTGGCGGCGGCGGCGGCGGCGGCGGCGGCGGCGGCGGTGGTGGCGGCGGCGGCGGCGGCGGTGGCGGTGGCGGCGACAGTGGCGGCGACGGTGGTGGTGGCGACGACGGCGGAGGGCCTGCCTTTCCTCCTGGCTTCGGCGGGTGGAGCGCAGGACTTGCTCCCCGCCCGGTGATCGGCCGGCTTGCCAGCAGCCGCACATGCGACGCAGTGCGGCGCGGCGTTGCACGAGCCGGCCGTATGTCCGGGCTTGCCGCAGCGGAAGCACAGAGTGCTGCGGTCCTCTAAGGTGCACTGGACGCTCACGTGGTGCCCCACGATGCATCGATAGCACCTTAGAGGTCTGGGCTCCAGCAGCTTGACCTGCGCTGACACCCAGCCCACCAGGAGCCTTCCGCCCTCCACTATCTTCCTCGCCGCCGTCACGGGACAGCTAACCGTTATGGTTCGCATACCCGTGAAGTCAGGACGTAGGGTGCCCGCCTTCACCTGGTCGGCCAGACACCCGCCCGTCCTGACGACGGCGGCTACCACCTCTGCCCCCGTCACCGAGTCATCCAGGCCCACAATGCGCATATCCGCGCACTTGACGGGCCTGGAGACTCGAGCCTCGTCCGCATTGAGGGACGCCCTTAGCTTTTCAGCCAGGGCGTCAGCGGCGGAGCCACTCGTCGCACCGGGGATCTCCAGCATGCGGGCACCAGTGGCGGTCACCCTATGCCGGAGGCCTCCGGTGATCCCCAGCTCCTGGAGATCCACCGTCGCTCTCGCTTTGGTGAGCACGTCGCCGTAGGTCACCCCCCTCTTGACCGCGTCCGGCTGTAGTGTAATGACTACAGCCGCGGTCTTGGGGGAGCGAAGCCTAGCCGCAACGGCTCGCTCCTTGCGGCGCCTCCTCTGTGCCTTTTTTCTGGCCGCCTTGGCCGCCTTCTTTTTCTCCCCGACCACCTGCCACTCGGCGTTGGTCGTGGGAGATTTGTTTTGGGGAGGCGTAGGCTCTGGGGCCTTCCCCTCCCCAGCCGTTCTGCCCTTTTTGTGGGCCGGCGCCGCGGGTTTGGCGGCAGGCGCCGATTTTGCCGGCGCCGAGGCTCCACCAGCCGACGCCGGTTTGGCCGGCGCCTGTGCCCGGCCAGACGGCCCGGGCTTAGGGGCGGCAGCAGCCGCGTACGAGGCCGCCTTCTTCGGCCCTGGGTCCGTCCTACCCGCCAAGGGGGGGCGCAGGACTATACCCTCCAGGACGGCGAACCGCGCCTGGAAGGTCGCCAGCTCCTGCCGAACCAGGTTCAGGACCTGGTTCTCCACCGGCACGGGCTGGCTTGGTGGTGTCACCTGCGCTGTGCCGGCTGCTCGCAGCCCGGCCAGGTCCGCTCGGAGCTCCTCGTTCTCCTTTCGGAGGAGCTCCATGGCAGCCGTCAAGCGGGCCACCTCCGCCCGCATTTCGGACGTTACGTCCGGCGGGGGCCCAAAGTGGATTGCCTCCACTGCCGCCATGATGGAGGCCTTGGCCGAGACTATGGCCCTGTTTTTAGAAGTCTGTAACTTCTTCAGGGCCACGTCCCGGATCGCGGCCTCCACGACCACCGCAAACCTCTCTTTGCGGTCCGCATCAGGGCCGCCTACCTCAGCCGCCTCGTCGCTTGAGGTCTCTGATGCGACCGTGCGACCAGACCCCCCCTGCTTTGCGGGCTCCTCCGCTTTTTCAGCGGCCTCCCGAGCAGTGAGCCCCCTCCCTATGCCTCGCTCTCGGGCTCCTCCCCGCCTGCTGGTGGGGATTTTTCTGGCCGAAGCCAGATCCCCGTCAGAGGACGACCCCTGGCTGTCCACTGACCTTGGCCGCTTGCTTCGAGCCTTTCTTTTGGCAGCGGCCGTCTTCTGGTCACGGCGAGGGCTCACTGAGCCTCCCGTGCTCGCTCCTCCCGATGCAGCATCGGACTCCGACACCGCATCACTCCTCCTTTCGTCTGTTGGGTTTTGGTTTTGAATAAAAGTTTCCATGATTGTTCCCACGAGTAATGTACTTTGTTTACTGGCTCAAAAATACGTGGTTCGCACTAGTGACTAAATCAAGCTACCCATTAGCCAAGCTTACTACCTCCCTCACGGTGCGCCGCCGCTTGGAGGTTTGGGGAATTTTTTATAGAGGTTAATCTTCCTCGCGGTCCGGGCGGTTAAGCCAAGACCCTCGACCCCCGTCAAAAGTCAGAGACATGACCTTGACAATCTTCGGGGCTACGATATTAACGGTGGCAGGAGGGGGGGGTTATCCCCTCCTGCCTGCCCGGCGGCAGGGTAAGTGCACACCAGGCCCGCTCTTACTCCACACAGTAGCCGCTCTGCTCCTCATAGCGGCTTGTGTGGAGCGTTCCTCTTGGCAGAACATTAGCATGCGGGCAGCGAGATCTCATTGGGAAAAAATCCCACTGAGAAATAACTGCCCGCACCCCAGGATGCACCAGCCCGAAAACTGGTCTTCCCCCCGGACGTATCCAGAAGGGAACTCCAGTCCCCAGGCACACGTGGAGGTTTTCTGCCCTGGCACCCCTATGTTTTACCCTTCAAATAAACATAAATGCTATACAAACCAAACAAATCTCGTCTATAATCTAACGAATTTATCGAAAGCAAAAAACAGAGTCCCTTCCCTTCCAATAATATATATCAGAAAGATAACTGCGTTATCTTCAGATTCCCGCTTAAAATGGGCCGGGTGACATTTTAAATCTATTTCGTTCCGCAAGATGGCCGCCAGTTGATTATCGACGGTGATAGTAACGGTAAAGGGATTTTTCTGTCTTCGTTTGTTGAAATGTTTTTCGGGAATTGGTAACTTAAAATGTGTGGTTAAATAAGTATTTATATTTTTAACTATGATGTTGATTATGAATTGATAGTTTTCAATGAGTTGTTCGGTTCTTAAAAGTAAATTGCATGTGATATCTCATGAAATTTTTGTTTAAACACATTTTACTCTACTCCAAACAATGAGCCTATAAAAGTTTTAGGTCGAGCTCTGTAAACGTTACTTAGCATGTTCTTAGAGTAAGCGTTATTCTTGTCCTGTCGCAGGGCTGTCATACTGCAAGTGCAAGGCAGAAACGAGAACTCTGTCTAAATGGCTAAGTCAAAGAACTAGCTAAGAAACGTTTTTAGATATCGATATTTGGGCTTACTTATTGGCTTAGCATAGTTCCCTACCGTACTGTTGGTTTTAGTTGGTATTTACTTGTGCCTGGTGCGACATAAAAACCTTTTCTTTTCTCTTTCTTTTTAAAACGTTGCCCCACACTAGGAATTTCTCCTGTATCATGGGTGCGTTTACAAACATTTAAAGTCACATACACAAACAGCCAGACCCGGAACCACTACTCATACTAATAATGTCAGGTACCTTAAAAGACACACAAAAGGACCTCTAATCTTGCAAAGATTCCTACAACTTTCATGATTATAGCTTGTTCATTTATTTTACAAGAAAAAAACCTTGAACCAAACCAACCAGAGAAACTTCCAACCCCACTTACCATCACTGAATAAATTATCAAACAGGCGACCAAAGATAAGGCAATGCAGAAACTTTATGCCATTTTAAACAGACATTATTATCATAAAAAGGATCCACTTACAAACTCTGCGAATTGCCTGAATTTGTTCCCCTCTCTATTCGACCACAGAGTAAAAAGCTTCTTTACACTATCCGTGATAATTACTCAGTGCAATCACTCCTTGTAACAAATTATTTTAGACTGTGGCGCAAACAGTATTGAAGGTCTTATATTAATTTGATACTATGATAACAATAGCAATAATTGTTAAAATTTCCTTAACAAGATTACGTGGCTTTTGTTTTTATTTAAGGGATGGTTACAGTTAATGGTTTCAGCGTTAAGTTCGAAAACTCGGGGAATATTCATCTGGGAATGATTATGTGAGGATGAATTCCAATGATGGGAAAGTTTCGAAGAAAATTATTTCTTGTTGGAATTATTCAAGGGAATAATTTCGTTTTTATTTGAACTAGATTTACATGGAGAGATTAGTAAGTTACTTATTTTCACTATACAATGATAGGTCTAGAGTAATGCACTTCATCGTCATCATCATCATTTCAGACGAAAGACGTCCACAGCTGGACATAAGGCTCCTCCAAGCACCTCCACTTCGACCGGTTCTGTTCTTCCCGCGTCCAGCGGATTCCTGCGGCTTTCACAAGGTCATCGGTCCACCTTGTGGGAGGCCTTCCAACGCTACGTCCTCCAGTACGCGGTCACCACTCCAGAACATTTCGGCACCATCGGCCATCTGTTCTGCAAACAATGCGCTAGCTTTATTTTAAATTGTTCAATTCTGCGGCCTGCGTGTTCTTTTCTCAGCTTATACAAACGACAAAATAAAAATTGTTCTACACTGGTGTTATTCACTCTATTTTTTTTTTCACTATGATTGTTGGAGCAGCATCAACGTTTGTATGCCCCCACGGGGAAACTCAAACAATTTTTCAAGGAAGCAATAGCTGGATTAAACATGTTATTATCCATTTCTATTCACCTAATTTAGAATACGTCACAACAGACCTCATTAAATTAGAACAATATAATTCCCTCACTACTGATAGTCTACGTGTATAATCCAATAATGCAGATGAGAACGAATATCATACAGCATCTAACAGTATTAGGAGAAAATATAATCGCACAGAAGGTCAACTCCCTACAACAAGGCACGCACGAACACATAAACGAGTACATACGACAATTTCAAACAAATGCTAGTCGCGAGTGCACTGGCTGTACGTAGAAGCGTGTATACCCCACGTCTTTACCAAGATGGTTGTTCCTGCGAATACGCTTTCGTCGCATTCATATGAGTAACTTTTTGTTTGGAAAGCTGATGGCGTCCCTGTCGGTGTGACCACGCGTTCGAGCTCGCCGAACAAAACGTAACATATTCAATGAGACGATCGTCTTCTCTCGTGACGATCACTTGTGGTTAGGACGCGGCCTATTTGTGCAACTGTGTGTACGTTTTCACTCGCTGAATGGAGCTGACCTTCTGTAGCTATTTATTTTGTGGTATCAATGTTATCCACCGAACTAGTTTCAATGGTCATTAACATCATTATGGAAATTGGAATTGTGTATTTTACAATTATCGGACTGAACTCAATAATATTGTAGCAGTAGTTTTGGCATGTAGGTAACAGTAATTACTGCTAATCTATTTCAAATTATTTAATAGTTCTCCAGACCGAATTATGGCGACCAATCTTAGCGGAGACCAGCCTTCGGCGCGGGAGATGGCAGCACATGAAGTGATTTTTGCTCCATTTAATGTAATTGCTGTATGGCGTTCCAGTGTGTGAATAAATAAATAATAAATGAATAGTATATTGCAGAAGTGTGTGCGCAGACAGAGATTTAATTTGTATAGACAGGTACCTACGGTATTGTTCTTTTGATGATGTCTTCAGTGGAAGAATAGTATCCTCATAATGTATATCTACATATACTAATAATGAAGCTCAAGAGTCTGTTTGTTTGTTCGAACGCGCTAATCTCTGAAACTATTAGACGGATTTGAAAAATTACTTTTGCATTTGATAACCCAATTCTTGAGGAAGGCTATGGTTTCATATCACGCCAAAAAAGAAAAAAAAGAAGTTTCACGCGGTAGAAGTCGCTGGCAGAGGCTAGTTGATAGTAATTAATATCCTACTAATATTATAAACGTGAAAGTTTTTATGGATGGAGGGATGGATGTTAGTTACTCCTTCACACAAAAACGACAAAACGGATTTGGATGAAATTTGGTACACAGATGGTTTATAACCAGGATTAACATATAGGCTACTTTTTATTCCGATATACCCACGAGATCGAAACTTAGGCGGGTGAAACCGCGGGGCGCAGTTAGTTGATTCATAATTGATAATAAAAAGCACTTTTATCCTTTCGTTCTAAACATGGTTTTGTATGATTTATAAACAAACACTCTCCTCCAACTCCAAGATCAATCCAGTATTTTTGATTTTTGTCCTGTTCCCTATTAAATAAGATTCCCCATACATAATCTACAAAGGTGACATTAAGAACTTTGACCGATCCTATCTAACAAATCAAGTCGAAGCAATCTTGAGTTAATGAAGGTAATGCTGTCAATAAATTAGGAAAGTTACTTTGTTCTACTGATCCCATTAGAGTCTGCCAGATAAGGTCAATAAAAGTTTTCCAAATGCCGGAAGAGCCCAAAGTGGGATCTTCATTGAAAGCTGAAATTTTGTCGCGACTAGGGTTCGCAGGATTCGGAAAATGGAATAGTCAGGGTTCAATTTCCGGGAAGTTTTTTTGATGTTGTAAAGGTTTTGCTTTGGTAGTTTCGTGTCTTGATTTCAATGATAGTCATATTATCCTAACTAATATTATGAATGTGAAAGTCAGTTTCTTTTTTTGTTACCCTTTCACGCTAAAAGGGATGAATGGATTAAGATGAAATTTGGCACATGAGTAGGTTATAACCCAGAGAAGGACATAGGCTAAGGTCTTTTCATCTTGGATTACACACGAAGTTGCGGACAGCTGGATTATAGACTAGTTAAAGTATAATGCTCTTAAGTGGTATTTTTCATAAGTAGCTGAAAATATAAATTTATCCACTGTTAACGACGAATTTAACCTAAACACACATACAAAAATCATGCCAAATATTTTGATTCGGACAGTTTCTAAAAATAACTAGGCACCTACATAAGTGCCTAAGTGTTGTGACTATCGGGCAACCCTATTCTGGGTTAACCATTGTCCTACACCTCTTTTTTACCCAAATTACGTAAATACAGTTAATACGGTTCGGCCTACATTTTGAGCGCATTATTTTTGATTTCGTATGTACGAAAAAGGTTTTAACGTCTGATAACTTTTTGCATGTTTCCAGATTATTAACTGTTTCATTTTCTTTTCAGTGTTGAGATTAAAAGGCGGGCTTATTATTTGTGTACAAAAAGGTTTTTTTATCGAAATTAAGGTTCACTTGTCCTATTTTAAGGGATAATTATAACTTTTTTGTGTTCAAAGTATTATAAAATCTTGGTTTGATTCTCGCTCAAACGAAACCACCGCACCATCCACTAGAGTTTTAGAAATTAAATTAGTTTTCTTTGTACTAAATTATCAATTTTGTATATTCCTCCTATACTTCAATCTAAGTCATTTATTCATTACTTCCCAAACGTAAATTCAGTTAAACCCAACGTATTTCAACTTGATGTATTGCCAGCACCTCATTTTGGCACCCCTTGACTCCCAACTCTCGGTAAGCACAAAAACACTACCCTGTATTTTAACAAAAGCCTTTTTGAAGCGATTACGGGAAGTGGAACATCAAAACACGCTTTAAGTTTGACAAAATACGTTCATTTGAAAATTCACCCTCTTGAAGAAATATATCAAAGAGATCATGAATTCGTGACAGAACATCGATCATGCTTAGATAGCGAAGCGGGCACGTCCTCATTTTTGATGCTGATTACTTGAAATTGAGAAATCGAATGTGAATGGATTCTTAGATTTTCCTGTGGAGCTGTAAGTACATGTTTGTTTACCTATTACTAGATTTTAGATTACTTAAGTCTGTGTTTAGAAAGATTTCATTTCAAAGATTTCATCACTGATTTTAGTTTATGATATAAACTTCAGTAGATATCATAATTTAAAAGAACAACAGTTTTCTGAGATTTGACGAAAGCAAACTCCTGAATTCATATTTTTATAATTTTTAAATAACAAATTTTTCTTTATTTCCACTTCAAAATCACAAACATCTGCACAGCCTTGGCTCTTGTTCTTGGAGTTCCTGTATCACAAGAGCCAAACTGTGAATTGAATTAACAATACGATGTAGCAGAGGTATATTATATATTCAAGACACATGACTCATTCAAAGATAGATACCATGTTCTTTTAAACTCGTTACTTACAAACAACGTATCCTTTACAAAGGAAACCAATTCATTTATCAACTCAGTCGTTCCTCCAAATTAACCCGACAAGTCGTTTCGAAACCAAACAAGTTTCATTCGCTAAATCTAATAATGTTTGTACGTCTGTCTTTAAAACAAATGCTTATCATGTTAGGCCCGTCTTCCACTACGCTACTCAAAAGTAACTAGAGGGGTCATTCTCGTATTTTTAAGAACGTTCACAGTCTGACCTCAGTCTCAATCTGTAAAAATACCTCTGATTTCACCACATTTTTGAAAAATAAATTACATTTTGTTTGTCGCTGAGATGAGACTGCGACTATATTTTGCACGTTTTTAATTACGAGAATTTGCCTTCAGTTACAAACTCAAATCATCAATGAGTGGAAAGAATGTCACAGCTCACACACATAAAATCACGGCTTCTTCCTTGACAGAAGCTACTGAACGCCTACTACGATGCTCTGTACGATCTTTACATGTTCTGTTACGTTAACGTTCATACATCTGAAGGCCAATTCCCGTAATTAAAAACGTTCAACATCAAGTCGCAATCTCATCTCAGCGACAATCAACGTCAAAAATTCGCAAAAATGTAGGGACATTACAGGTATTTTTGACAGATTGAGACTGAGATCAGACTGTAACATTCTTAAAATTACGAGAACACCTTTCTGTTCATACACGCACGCCATTTCCGAGTACTACGCAGCTGACCGTTCAGAAGGACATCACCAATCACGTCATATATGTCATTCTAGGGCTAAATAGTTTATCGAACCACTATTTAATAAGGCATTTGCAAATTGTATCGTCGTGTACCATTAAAAACTAGTAAACACATTCTGTCTACATATTGGTGATTTGAGTTTGTAACACAATGCGTTTGAGTAGCGTCGTAGACGAGGGGTCTTAGAGCCTCGGAATTACCTATTGTGTACAACTTTCGCTGGTCTATCGTAGGCGGTGGTACATCGGCAACTTTCTTGGTCTTTGTTTCATATAAAGAGGCTTTCATTATAAAGTTTCCAACGAACGAGGCTTGTAAAAGTTGTGGCTTAAGTATTTTTATGAGGATTTCTATTTTGATGGAAAACTTAGTAACTTGCGTTATGGAGTTAAAAGCCTGGCGCTGTAAGTGATGAACAGGAAATTAAAGAGGAATTTATAAAATATATTTTTACATTCAATTTTGAAAGATTGTTTGTGACAGGTACATTAGTCTGGTTTCTTGGGTTGTTGTATTTACACAGATGTAAGTTGATGTAGTTACAAAGATGTAGGTGGCTGTAGTTACAAAGATGTAGGAGGCACTCCAAGAAAAGTTTTTGTACGAATGACAAAATAGTTTATTTTCCTTGAAAATATGAAGTATTAGTAGTCGTATTTGTTTCTTGACTAAAAGACAAACCACGAGACGTATTAACCCTTCGCCGGAACGTGGATCCACGCGAGATACAATGGCTTTTTAATTGTTTCTTTAATAACGCCATTCAACTAACAATATTTCTTTATTAACCGGATAAAAAAAAAAGACACCCGTGATTGATGTCCCTCAACACGGTCAAACACTGAAGTGGAGATGGACGGGGGGGGGGGGGTGCATCTGGCGTAATTAGAAGACGTCAGTTGGGCTTTTAGAACACCAACTTGGAAAAGACTAAATGGTTATGGAAGAAGAGGCAGACTAGCAGAACGTGGGCCAAATGAGTTAGAAGAATTGGCTGGTAATTCATGGCTGATGACTGCAAAACACAAAATAAACTGGAAAATAGTTGGGGAGTCCTTACACACGTTGAGAATCCTTAATGAATGAATTATAAACGTATTTTTTTTAATTAAAGGTTTTGTTACCCTATACTGTCCCACTGCTGGGCAAAGGCCTCCCCTCAATCCCAGGTCATTTTGCCATCTCTTTATGGGCCGACCTCAGCGGCGTCGTCCATCTTTAGGCACCCACCAAGGAATAATAAAGGCTTTTATTATATATTTCTCCATTTCATTTCCTAGTATGCCCTGAAAACCAAAACCAAGCTCCCTCAGAAGCCAAGAAAAATCGCATGAAACATATTTTCCTAAGCATTTTTCCGGGTCCACATTTCCAACCATTTTTTGAATTTTTTCCATATTCCAGCGTTACTTATTTACAGCCACTTAAATGTGTATTGTACCGCGTACGAGACTGAGCTCAGTACAAAAACTTAATTTAAAAATATTTACATTCCGCTTCCAAGGTACTACGTTAGAGCTTTTGGAGCTGTGCCAACTATAAGTGGCATAAACGTGTCTTGCATTATTTCGGTGTACAAAGGTTCTGGTGTGTGGCTAATATAATATATTTATTGATATAGCGGTTTATAGGGGCTTGTGACTAAATAATAACAGCCAAATAGATCGATCTTCAAGGTTACGCAACGCTAACCGAGATCGATACGTAGATAGGTGACCATACATTACATATCGGGATACCTCCGTGACTTGAAAAGCACGTTAAGCCGTTGGTCCCGGCTGTCATCCGTAGTCTTCTGTCAGTTCTTATAGGTAGTCAGAAGCCCGAAAGTCTGACAACCAGTCTTACCAAGTGGTAATCTAGATAATCTAAAAATACTCAGTTACCAGGTTGTGGAGGTAAGATAGGCAGTCGTTCCATGTAAAATACTGGTATTCAGCTGCATCCGGTTAGACTGGAAGCCGACCTTTACATAGTTAGACTGGAAGCCCACCCAAAATAGTTAGTTGAGAAAAGGATAGCAGGAAAGTAAGGAAGCAGATGATGGTTTACAGTATAGTAGCTCTGCAAGCAAAATGTCAGCGATGCGTCATTTAGTTGACTGATTACCTCGTTGCTCTACTGCAACTCGCAAGTGGATTATTGAGTGTCCTGAGCGATACAAAAAAAGAAAAGAAAATGCATTTATTTGCGGCAAACATGACGCATGAAAAAAGGACATAAACACACAAAAAAAACAAGTTGGGGGTAAACATGCGTCACATTCACGCAAAACGGCCATCGCTCAGCATAATGCTAAGACCCTATACGAGACAGAAACCAAGCGCTGATTTTCAGCGGCAGCCGGCGTTGACGTGATGACGCTAACCAGTGCAGCATGCAATTATACATAAATAAATAAAAACAACAATCAAAACAAGAAAATAAAATAAACCATTCCATTTGAAACTATGGTTCTTGGGTTTAGGCTAAAGTGATATTGGATTTTTTGGATTACTTTGGACAATTTTCCACGTTCAGGAGCTGTCAGTATCACCACTGTTGTAGAATGTTGACACTGACAGCTCCTGAACGCAGTTTAGCTATGCTGATCGCGTTTAGCATCATGCAACATTCATTGCAAATGGTGAAATATAGATGTACCCCTAGACCATCATAGTCAGCCTATAGTGTTCCCACTGCTGGGAGACAGGCCTCCTCACAGTAAGATAAGAGACTTAGACCATGCTTTCAGAGAATTCTGGCACATTAAGATATTATAAAAAATGTGTTTCCATTTTTGCTGACTATCAAAACATTGTACCTAAGTTGGCACCAAACGTATTTGGGACGAAAATCACTTTATTTTATCTGTAACCCTAACCTAATAAAGTTGTCTACCTAAGTTTAGTTCTAGACCCAATTTCAGATTACTTGTTTTGCCAAAAGTTTCTTTTTGTTTTCTATAAATCCAATCTCTTACTTATTTATAAGCCTTTTCACTATTTTGTTCGTGGCAGCTCAAATTATGTAGCCTCTTCTCATCTATGTTGGGTTCAGCTTCTAGTCGAACCGGATGCAGCTGAATACCAGTATTTTATACGGAATGACTTCCCATCTCACTTCCAAAGTTCCGTCACTGGTTAAACGATACCCCTTGGTAAGAAGGGTTGTCAGACTTTTGGGCTTCTGAGTACCTGTAACGACTGTCAAAGATCTACGAATGACAGCCCATCTATGTGACGTGCTTTCCGATACACAGAGGGGTCTCGATATATAAATAAATAAAAATATAATGGTCAGCCATCCACGATGCGACCGACCCGTGCGGCTGTTATTACTTAGCTGGGAGGCAGCTAAAATCGCATCCCTATCTATATTTTCATCAGCATAGTTTTGCTATCAGAGAGCATTCCCTTGCCAGAAGTATTGCTAAATCCAGTAATATTTTAGACGTTATTCATCTGCTCTTTAAACATGAACAAAAAACTTTAGCCCATGTTTCATGTAAGTGTCAAACTTTGATCGCGTTTCGCCCGATGTGAAAGAATTCTGCAAATTCTAACATATTTCAGATTTATATTATGTATTATCAAATGCACGAAGTTTAGCTCGGTTCACTTACAAAGTTCAAGAGTTTTGAGTCAGAAATTTTTTGGATACAGTTTATGTTTGTGTTAGCTCTTGTGTAGAATTATTTTGTTAGTGTTTTTATTTGGGGCTTCTAAAATGTTCTACTTGATTTATTTCTGTGTTCTTAAAATATCAAGCATTGTCTTGGTTGAATAAACTTTCGAACGCTTTACCCCTGAAGAGATGTTAAAAAATACAGATGCCTTCTATTTAAAAACTAAATTTAAATCTATATTTTATGGTGTTCTAAAGAGAAATTGAAACAACTATTTATCTATATAGTCTGAAATAGATTGAAAATCTATTTATCTATTTATATAACCGAAGGCAAGCAATATGAAAAATATCAGAAAATCCTTAACTGCGTTTTGAGTGACAATAGTAAGTAAATTCTTCTGAGGACGGTCAGTAGCCTGAAAGTCGGACAAATAGTCTTACCAAGGGATATCGTACGGTATTATCCAGTAACTGGGTTGTGGAGGTAAGATAGGCAGTCACTCCATTTAAAATACTGGTATTCAGCTACATCCGGTTAGACTGGAAGTCAACCCCAACATATGTAGTTGGAAAAAAGCTAGGCAAATGACGAATGATGATGAGTAAGTCAATTCTTATGGCTTGTCAACTTTAAGATGAAAATTTTGATAAAATAAAGAACATTACCTTCCATTTTAAAACCCGACGCCTCCACTATTCATAAATCTAACCACAGACCGCCATTTTCGCTCTTGGCAGAAAATAATCCAAAATTACTGCCATAAATCCAAACTAAGGAGATTAAACATAAGACCACGAAGATATGTATAGGTAACAGCATTGAGAATCGTCAGATGTAGACATAAATCTGAAATGCACGAGCGGGCACAGCCGAAGGGATCCAGTTCGTGCCTGATATATGGTGCCTGGTTAAGAGAAAGTTGAAGTAACATGTGTCATTTTTATGGTCACGAACGGTTGAATTTGTGATAGGAAAAGAACCGTGGGTAATGGTACAGACGGGCATATTTTTGCGAAATTGAACGTTAGAATTGGTTTGGGGCTTAAACCGGGAACGTTTGGAAAAGGGAATAAAGTCTGGACAAACTTTTCAAATCACGAAATGCACACACGTTTTTTTCCGTTTGCAATTCCCACAAAAATGAATGCAAGGAACATTGTAACTTAAAATTCAGCGCTCAAACTTAATCAGAAGCTCAAATAGGAGTCCACTGCTGGAAAAACCCGCGGTTACGGCATCCCATTTGCAATGCACCACGTTACACGTACGTCTCACAATGCATTCCGGACATAAATCCGCGTTAACACCCGCGAACTTGTCACCACCACTGTGCCACAGAATAAACAAGTAACAGAAGTTCAGCTACATTCAACGAGCAAAACTAGGCGCTCGAACACATAGACGCATACATACGTGGATTTCTAACTATCTCAAACGAATGCCAGTCGTGATTGCGCTTGCACTCGCTATACGTGAAGCGTGTCTATGTGTGCGTGCGTTTTCACTGGTTCTATGGAGCTGACCTTTTGCATCCATTTAATTTGTGACTGTGTTCTGCTGCAAATTTGTCTTTGTAACGCAAATGTCTCACATTTTTCCACTACTGATGACGTATTTCGCTTTTAAGCTTGTTTCGGGGTAATAATGAGTGAGACGTTTGTCTTGTCCAAATTAGGGACGTCGCTTTGGATTTTGTGACTCAAGTGCCGGAGAAAATTGTATGCATGTGTATGTATGTATGTGTATAACAGACTAAGGAAGAAAGTACTTGTAATAAATCGAAAATTGTTTGCATTGGTAAATTAGCAGTGTCATCAAGACGATTAATTTATCCTATTGAAAATACATTATTCTTAGAGTGATATTGATCTGCATTTGGTAGGCGAAAATTAATAGCTAATCGTCGTTGATCTGCAGATGACAGTTATTAATAACCATCGACAGATGTAAGAGTAAACCTTAATTATCTACAATATTATCGAAATCCGACTCTCACACTCTTATGTTATTTATGACCAGCTGGTCCCGCGACTTCGGTCGCGTGCATGTCGGAAAACAATTGGATTTCATGGGTGTACATTTTTTTGCGCGGAATTCTAAAATAAAAATATGTTATTCCTTATAACCAACAGACAGACACAGAAACATTAAAAAAATTGTTTTTTGTTATTTATTTATTTAGGTTAACCAACAATTGTTTACACTATATACATTCCTGATTTAATGACTAGAGTAACATTTACAAGTGCAACAATTAATTACAGGTTAACACCACATGCACAGAAAACGGCTTCACATAACATATTTATAAATTATTGAAATGAGAACTTCTACATACAATGAATAAAGAACAAGAAAAATTATCATAACATTCAATGCCGTATACAATATGCAAAAAAAATATATATAAGTACCGTATATAGGTACTTTCATAATTATGAGTTTAGTAAAAAGCTGTTATTTTGACATTACAAACAGACACTGCAATTTTAGTATATACCAACTATGGATTCACTTATAGTCCAGTATCAATAACTTCACAAACACCAAACAGTATCCCCTTTCGAGCTTTATTTTTTGTTGTTGTAGATG
Source organism: Apamea epomidion (assembly GCA_947507525.1). Classification (NCBI taxonomy): domain Eukaryota; kingdom Metazoa; phylum Arthropoda; class Insecta; order Lepidoptera; family Noctuidae; genus Apamea; species Apamea epomidion. The sequence goes on from OX382226.1 coordinate 2,085,317, forward strand.
TTAAATAGAGTTACAGATATAAGATGTATACATATATATTTACACAAGTTTAGTTGGAAAACCATTTCATGTAGTCTTATATTATCACAGTAGTACCCAATAATTCAATCTGAATACACGACACACGTATTTGAGCGATGAGCACAGGTGACCAAGATCCAGATTCTAAGGAGCTGGAAACAAATCGGGCAGACCCGAAATATACACCGTTAAATTATAAATAAAAAAAATCAGTTGATCCATAGATTTATGTTCGCATAACTCGACATAATGTATGGATCAACTGATTTTTTTTTCACGATTTCAGGATTGGTCCCGTAGCAAAAGTTGTTCATAATGATGAGTACAATGACCCCTTTTAAGGATTAAAACGATAAAAATTTAACGGTGTATACCCGAAGTAAGCCATTAACATTAGACAGGAAAAAACTCATGATTTCACCCGAAAATAACGCGATTATTACAGTCATTTCTTCTCATGGGTCGTGGGAAAAATTACCTGTGTCCCCCCTCACCCCCCAGCCCGGTTGTACCCAGTTCGTTTAACAGCCTAAATGACGGACGTAAATCGTACGACAAATACACGCGTGGTTAGGATTTGCATGTATATTGCGTACTGTGGCTTGGAGTCGTTGGGATTGGATAGGCCTGCTTAGGTTTGGGACAATATTATGTAATTAAATAGCAGCTTGTGGCGGGTTCGATTCCTGCGTCGGTCAAAGTGTTATTGAGTTTTTCCATCTGGAATTGCTTAGTACCAGCCCGGAGTGAATTCATGCTCGGCTGATGGTAATAGGCACGCCCCCTTTTACATGGGACTTAAAACCTCTGCCTAATCTTTAGGGACGACAGACATGATGTTATGCTATGTTTTGTATAGTAATGTGGTTGTACAAAGTCAACATACCTTTTATATGATGAATTATTCATGTTTGTCCTCCTTAATCGGTTCGTCGATATCCTTCTCATTACATAAATCTTTCGTCTAAAGTACATGTATCTTTTATGGGGTCTTACATATGTTAAATGATACAACAAAATCCCTTGTGATATATTGCAGGAAAATTCGAAAATCATATTAAAAGTACACTTTGTAAACAAACTTATTTATTACAAATTAGAGGAGGATAATAATTCTTGGAAACATGCTGCGTGCTCCATAGGACAATATAGAGTCTAGCCCAGATCAAACTGGTGGCTAATTTGTTTGTATAATTTTAGGAAAATCAACTACTTTTACAATATTTGTAAATAGGTATGTGTGGGCACGATGTATCAATGCCAATATTGTCAAATGTCAATTTACCTACTTTATTTTTAATTCTTGTTACCTATTGTGGCATAGTAATTTTCTTCTAGATGCATCGTCATCTATATTATTATAAATAATTACTGTGTACAAAATATTGTATAACATTTTTAAAAAATTCACATGGTGGAGTTTTTTGTCCATTCTTCTCTATATTAATTTTTGTAAATTTTGACGTTCAAAAGTGCCTTTATTTGGTATATTTCCTCTCTTCTTTAGTTTAATATAGTGGTCTCGATATCATTTGTCTTCACAATACGAAATATCGTGATGTCCTCAAAAAAAGGCTTTATTTTTCAATTCGTCAGGCACAAGACTCAAGATTTCAACCTGGTAAGTACTACCTATGTTGTCATAAATAGGTATAAAATTTTACTGCACCTCACCATATTCTTTTAAAACACAAAAAAATGCCTAAACCAAAATATTTCTATTCCACGTTCACCCAATCTAAGAGCAGGAGTAGATGAATTTTAAAATATTCGATACCTCTCTTTGTGCTGTATTTTCTGTAACGTCAGCACCCTGTATCGAATTCTGTTTACCGCTGCATATTTTACGTCGCCTTGGGGTACAAACGTTCTGTTTTAATTTCATCATTCTTTTTAGGAATTGACGTCCCTACATTAACACCTCCTAATATTTTATAGAATGTAGCGTCAGGGATTTTTTTTTTTTTTATCAAATTGACTTGTTCCTAATTGTGTTTTTTCTCTGTGTCATGTTTGCCGCAAATATACTTTATCTTTTCTTTTTTCACACAATATATTTTTTTACGTTATAGCCATTTTATCAACAGCAAAAAAAATTACAGCTGTTGTGATTAAAATTTATGAACAATTAAATTGATGGTCAATTTTGGATAAACAATTATTTTCCCTGACTCTTGACATAATAATTCAGAATAGTGCCAAATAAACCATATGGTTCGGCCATCAATCCCTTCGAATACAAACTCACTAGTGCTTGTTTCTTTTATTGCAACCTTTTTTGTAAAACCCTTTGCAGTGGGATTATGCTGTGCAGCATTCTAACAAAATCTAACACATAATTACGATAGTGTGTTTACACCGTAAGCGTACCTATTATTACACCTACCTACTAACATAATAGTAGATTCCTATTAACATTCACCAACCCGAACGACTGTTATTACGACTGAACAAACATCCATTGAACGTTCACACATGTAACCTTTCGCTAAATAGAACAGAATTAGGATGTTAACCCTGCAATAACTCTGTGTTTCACGAATCGTTAGACAGTGGCCTGTTAGGCCCCCCAGTTTTTTCGAGGAACTAAACCGAATTTCTTTGGTGGAATTATAGTTGAAGTTTAATTTAGCGAAATAATAATGACCCGATGGAGCGTTTATATTGTTGGGTTTCGAATTTAATATATTGGCCGGTGTATTTTTAATCGAATTTTGGTAGCGTGATTACGGGTTGTCCAGCTAAAAGTGAATAAAACCCCTATTACAATATACGATATTTGGGGCCCCATATTTCGGTGATGGGTTTTTTATAAGGGAGTCTTCCTCCCTTTCTCTTATTACACCATTCCGATTTAGGGAAAGGGTCCTTGAATATCGGGAAGTGTTTTATGACTTTATGTGAAGTTTTCTGGTTGTTTTTTGTTCTGTGTTGTTACTACCTATTGCGTAAATACAGCATGACCCCGCCTTTCTGATTCATGCTGTATTTTGACATATTCTTACATAAATAAAGTATAGCTTCTTTTGCACGAATAATGAAACAAGAAAGAAAAATATTTTATATGGGTCAGGCACACGAAATACAAACAATAAAAAAGAAAATTAAAACTAAAATGCTCAAAAGCAACTTTATCATATTATTCGAAAGATAGCCACTGTCCCAAAGTTTCGTCGGTAGTTTTATAAATGGATAATTTACAGCTCTTTCCACACAAATATTTATATGATACCCTCAAAATAAAACATATTTAACAAGTATTAATACTGTTCCCATTTTAATAAACCACCCAAATTTTGTCATGACCATCGAAAATTCAATATTTCACCCAAAATAACCTAAAAAGGTAATTGAAAACGCCGTACCGTTAAACATCGGCTAGTGAATAATGCATGTAAAGCAATTTCAGCTGGTTGGAGGCATCTCAGCGGGTCAGATGAATTGCATGCAAAATGTATATATACAGTGCGGAATTACACCGCACTCGGGTGGCGATGCCGATATTGTTAATATTGTAACGCTTTTGGAATAATTTGGTATGTTGGTATGTGAATTGAAGAATAACGACATTTTAATTGTCGTCGGGTTATTATTACGGGGTGTTTTACCAAGGGTAGTGGTAATTAAAACAGCGTTAGTATATTAATTCGCAAACTATCTTTATTAACTAAATGACATAGCCTATATACATATTTTGAGTAGCGCTGGTGGCACTGATGACACCATCCAGAATATCAATGAACCAATCACTAGCGAGCTCACGCGCCTGTGGAGCCCTAGAACCTCTGAAGCTGAACAGATTGTTTGTTTGTTTGAACACGCTGATCTCTGTATCTACCAGTTGGACTGGAAAAAATATGTTTGCATTAAGTAGCCCCGATTCTTGAGGAACATTACGCAAGGAAGCCGAGTAAAATGTCAGAAAAAACGCTAAGCGTAACGAAGTAATACCAAATTCCGGTATCGTGCAAACAGAGTTTACCGCGCAACTAACATATACAACGCCGCGACATTAATCGTCGGGCAGTTGCCCACCACACACAACCTGTCTGGTCGGAAGATCCTCCCGTTTCTATGGAGGATGAGTGAACTTTACACCCTATTCCTCATACCCCTATAGTATAAACTAAAGATATATTGTGGGAATGTGTCTTAGTGGATTGCACTCGCAGTAAAGGAAACACCAGTTCTTCTAAGCAAATGAAGTATATTCTCACCAATATTCAGTGGTAGGCACGCTAGTGTTGTTCCTATCATTATTATTTAGTAACTTTTAGTGTTGGGATTCCAACCGATATGACTAAATCAGGCACGATGGACGTGCAACAAGCTTCATTACAAATTGAATTAGAATTATCTACTAAATCAGATTTCAGCGAGGGTTAAGTGTAATTACCGCTCGGACTATAATAACGTCATCCTGCGGCAGCTAACTAATCCGCCCGTCAGGCGCGATCCGGTATGCCATTTAAATTCCAGGGTTACCTATGTTCTATTGTAATACATTATTATAGCACTGTGTGACCTAAGGCCGCACTCAAGTCACGCTTTTCTGTGACTTAAGTAGTCCATTATTACACAGAAAAGGGTGACTTAAGTGCAGATTTAGGTCGCACGAGCTATAAAATAGTATACGATACGTGTGACTTAAGTATTCTATTAATACACTGCGTTTAGTAATAATGGACTGGATTCACGCCATGCAACAATGGACTACTTAAGTCACACGTATCGTAATTTTTCCTTTTTTTTAGGAAACTGGGTATTGCTGATAGTTTCTGTTAAATTATAAACGTGTTATAAAAACTTGAGGGTTAAATTCGAGTTAAACGATGATTCGTACATCATCAAATTGAATAATTTAGCCGAAGAATGTTTGTCGGTAAAGGCTCACTTACCTTGAAAACTTCTTGGGAATGTCCTACTTGCATCCCAATCGCGTAACACTCTATCAATCTCAATCTGAATCATTTTGAAGGATATTGCTAATCCATTGCTTTTTATGTTCGAAAAATGTGAATGCTCAACAACGTAAATAACGCAATGAATGTTGTTGTACTGTCAAAATGAAAGCCATTGCTACTGATTGTGTGTTACGCAATTACCCCGTAGAATCGCGTCACACCGTCGCGTGGCCCCTGTCTGCGGGAGCCCTAACTGAGAAAACAACCGGAACATTTTAAAAACTACCTACAATAAAGAGATGAAAATAAAAAGGGCTATTAAAGTCATTAATCATTGTAATAAACATAAAATATTGTTTCATAATGACAATTCCGTACACTCGGCATTCCTCAAAAGGTACTGTTACTTAAAGCTTGTAATAATTAATTGTTAAAGTTTTTACGTAACATAATTTAGGCTTGTTTTCATTTCGTTACATAAGTCAGCAGGGTAATTGCGTAGCGCGCTAACAGTAGAAGTGGCTTTCATTTTGACAGTTCAACGAATGTCGTTGAACTGTCAAAATGAAAGCCACTTCTTCATTGCGTTATTTACGTTGTTGAACAGACAAATTTTCGAATATAATGAAGCAATGGATTAGCAATATTCTTCAATATGATTCAAATTGAGTTTAAATTTGTGTTACGCTATTAGGGTACAGGCTGGTTACCAGAGACATTTGCGCCGATTCCCTTGTTCACAAACTAAACTGAATTTAAGTTCAGTGCATCTTTTTCTTTATATTTCATTAAGAAAAGGACAGAAGATAAATATTAGGTTAGTCCTGTCAAATTAGTCAGCGCCTGACGTAAATTGACGTATTTTTAGTAGCGATGTTTTTAATCACGTCTAAACTGTTTAAGGAATATCTTGATTTGACAGTATTTCTTAATGAAATAGAAAGAAAAAGATGCGCTGAATTTAAATTTAGTTTAGTTTGTGAACAAGGGAATTGGCGCCATTGTCCGTATTGAACTTTCGTAAAAAACTCCTACTATAAAAATTTGTATGTCTGAATGTTTGTTACTCAATCACGCAAAAACGGCTTGACAGATTTAGGTGAAATTTGGCACACATATAGGTTATAACCTGGATTAACAGTTAGAATACTTCTTATTCCGTTAAAGGACATCCATGTGAGCAAAACAGCGGGCCAAAAACTAGTAGAAGTAGAACACCTACAATCACACGTTCTCATCATAAAATAATTACTTTTAAAAGTAAAAATATCATGGAAAAATCTTAGTATAGTTTACCACAACAACAATGGTAAATATGACAATAATTCGGCGGGACTAGGGTACATAGGTATCATGTTCTATTATTCTCAGAAATCTTTTTCTTTTCATATTTACGGGCCGAATTTTATGAGGAGGCCTATTCTTCGCGTCCTGACTATTTCGCGAGTGATGTAGAGAAGAAACTTAGAGCGGGTTTGAAAACTACACTTTTCCATGTTATTTTTTTTACTTTTGGCATAATCCTGTAAGGAAATCCTACTGGTAAAAATGGCCGCTACTTACGAGATGTAGGTTCAAAACCAGACAGGCGCTTTACTTTTTGTAAATTATTTCATCACCACTGCTCTCAAAACTGCTGCTCCTGCTGTTTTTTTTTTTTTAATTTTAGGTATTTTATTATCCATTGTTCTAATATTTTACAGAATTTGTTGTGTTTTTATGTTCCATTGTCAAAATTTTTCTTTTATTTTATTATGTTTTAGGTATTTAATTTGTTAGCTTAGTTGTTTATTTTATTGTGCATGCTGTGGTCTCCTGTAATTGAAGGAGTACACCTACCAAATACTTTGTTGTCCATTAATTATATGTAATGTTTAGTGTATATCTTTTGTTGGAGATCCTAAAATAAATAAATAAAACGGCGAAGGAAAACATCGTGAGAACACCTGCATGTCCTAGAACCAAAAATTCGAATAAATGTGACATTTACCAACCCGCATTGGGCCTGCGTGGTGGATTACGGCCCAATGCACTCTCTCTCACTGAGGCGTGTCCCAGCGGTGGGATCATTTGTGTGAGGAAATACCTCCTGTTATTTTTTTATTATTTTTATTTGGGTGGAAAACAAGCAGGTGGCCAACCTGATTGGAAGCAACCTATGAAAGTCTCTCAAGAGTCGTCAAATCGACCAAATATATGTATGAACATACAGGATCAAAATAAAATAGCTAGCGAAACTCCGCAGACGTGATGGGTATTGATGGCATAACAAGATAAAAAAAAAAAAAGTTTTGGTGATTTCTTTTTTGGGGTTAACCACCGTAGGTACTTGAAATATTAGTTTAAAAAAACAGTTTTTTTTTGTGTTAACTTCACAGACGGATAACGGAGTTATTTTTTTTGTTTTGTCGTGTTAAGATATCGATTCCTATCACGTCTTCAAAGTTTCGCTAACGAATTTAATTTGACCCCGTAGAACTCTTCAGCTTCTAACTTGTACCACAACATTACGTCACGTAAGTCATAAGGAGCGGGGGTCCCGCATAAAATGTGCATTAGTCTGAACAAATAAACGCTTTTATCCCCACTTTCAGAGGATTTGTGGTCGCCGCGATGTGCTTGCAATAAACTGTATTGTTGGGTTGGGTTGCAATACCAATCCGTTTAGCAATTGGATCGAGGAATATATTCGCAGTATTAAACCAAATCTTTATATGGACCAAATCGAAGGCCGATTTGGTCCATATAAAGATTTGGTTCTCGATTAGGTCTCTCGCTTATTAGTATTTGCGGATTTACTCATGTCTTTGTAGGTAGTTTAGGTACCTATGTAGATAGTTTACCCGACTAGGACCCTAATTGCGTAACACACCATCAACCTCAATCTGAATCATTTTAAAGGATATTGCTAATCCATTGCTTTTTATGTTCGAAAAATGTGAATGCTCAACAACGTAAATAACGCAATGAATGTTGTTGTACTGTCAAAATGAAACCCATTGCTACTGATTGTGTGTTACGCAATTACCCCGTAGAATCGCGTCACACCGTCGCGTGGCCCCTGTCTGCGGGAGCCCTAACTGAGAAAACAACCGGAACATTTTAAAAACTACCTACAATAAAGAGATGAAAATAAAAAGGGCTATTAAAGTCATTAATCATTGTAATAAACATAAAATATTGTTTCATAATGACAATTCCGTACACTCGGCATTCCTCAAAAGGTACTGTTACTTAAAGCTTGTAATAATTAATTGTTAAAGTTTTTACGTAACATAATTTAGGCTTGTTTTCATTTCGTTACATAAGTCAGCAGGGTAATTGCGTAGCGCGCTAACAGTAGAAGTGGCTTTCATTTTGACAGTTCAACGAATGTCGTTGAACTGTCAAAATGAAAGCCACTTCTTCATTGCGTTATTTACGTTGTTGAACAGACAAATTTTCGAATATAATGAAGCAATGGATTAGCAATATTCTTCAATATGATTCAAATTGAGTTTAAATTTGTGTTACGCTATTAGGGTACAGGCTGGTTACCAGAGACATTTGCGCCGATTCCCTTGTTCACAAACTAAACTGAATTTAAGTTCAGTGCATCTTTTTCTTTATATTTCATTAAGAAAAGGACAGAAGATAAATATTAGGTTAGTCCTGTCAAATTAGTCAGCGCCTGACGTAAATTGACGTATTTTTAGTAGCGATGTTTTTAATCACGTCTAAACTGTTTAAGGAATATCTTGATTTGACAGTATTTCTTAATGAAATAGAAAGAAAAAGATGCGCTGAATTTAAATTTAGTTTAGTTTGTGAACAAGGGAATTGGCGCCATTGTCCGTATTGAACTTTCGTAAAAAACTCCTACTATAAAAATTTGTATGTCTGAATGTTTGTTACTCAATCACGCAAAAACGGCTTGACAGATTTAGGTGAAATTTGGCACACATATAGGTTATAACCTGGATTAACAGTTAGAATACTTCTTATTCCGTTAAAGGACATCCATGTGAGCAAAACAGCGGGCCAAAAACTAGTAGAAGTAGAACACCTACAATCACACGTTCTCATCATAAAATAATTACTTTTAAAAGTAAAAATATCATGGAAAAATCTTAGTATAGTTTACCACAACAACAATGGTAAATATGACAATAATTCGGCGGGACTAGGGTACATAGGTATCATGTTCTATTATTCTCAGAAATCTTTTTCTTTTCATATTTACGGGCCGAATTTTATGAGGAGGCCTATTCTTCGCGTCCTGACTATTTCGCGAGTGATGTAGAGAAGAAACTTAGAGCGGGTTTGAAAACTACACTTTTCCATGTTATTTTTTTTACTTTTGGCATAATCCTGTAAGGAAATCCTACTGGTAAAAATGGCCGCTACTTACGAGATGTAGGTTCAAAACCAGACAGGCGCTTTACTTTTTGTAAATTATTTCATCACCACTGCTCTCAAAACTGCTGCTCCTGCTGTTTTTTTTTTTTTAATTTTAGGTATTTTATTATCCATTGTTCTAATATTTTACAGAATTTGTTGTGTTTTTATGTTCCATTGTCAAAATTTTTCTTTTATTTTATTATGTTTTAGGTATTTAATTTGTTAGCTTAGTTGTTTATTTTATTGTGCATGCTGTGGTCTCCTGTAATTGAAGGAGTACACCTACCAAATACTTTGTTGTCCATTAATTATATGTAATGTTTAGTGTATATCTTTTGTTGGAGATCCTAAAATAAATAAATAAAACGGCGAAGGAAAACATCGTGAGAACACCTGCATGTCCTAGAACCAAAAATTCGAATAAATGTGACATTTACCAACCCGCATTGGGCCTGCGTGGTGGATTACGGCCCAATGCACTCTCTCTCACTGAGGCGTGTCCCAGCGGTGGGATCATTTGTGTGAGGAAATACCTCCTGTTATTTTTTTATTATTTTTATTTGGGTGGAAAACAAGCAGGTGGCCAACCTGATTGGAAGCAACCTATGAAAGTCTCTCAAGAGTCGTCAAATCGACCAAATATATGTATGAACATACAGGATCAAAATAAAATAGCTAGCGAAACTCCGCAGACGTGATGGGTATTGATGGCATAACAAGATAAAAAAAAAAAAAGTTTTGGTGATTTCTTTTTTGGGGTTAACCACCGTAGGTACTTGAAATATTAGTTTAAAAAAACAGTTTTTTTTTGTGTTAACTTCACAGACGGATAACGGAGTTATTTTTTTTGTTTTGTCGTGTTAAGATATCGATTCCTATCACGTCTTCAAAGTTTCGCTAACGAATTTAATTTGACCCCGTAGAACTCTTCAGCTTCTAACTTGTACCACAACATTACGTCACGTAAGTCATAAGGAGCGGGGGTCCCGCATAAAATGTGCATTAGTCTGAACAAATAAACGCTTTTATCCCCACTTTCAGAGGATTTGTGGTCGCCGCGATGTGCTTGCAATAAACTGTATTGTTGGGTTGGGTTGCAATACCAATCCGTTTAGCAATTGGATCGAGGAATATATTCGCAGTATTAAACCAAATCTTTATATGGACCAAATCGAAGGCCGATTTGGTCCATATAAAGATTTGGTTCTCGATTAGGTCTCTCGCTTATTAGTATTTGCGGATTTACTCATGTCTTTGTAGGTAGTTTAGGTACCTATGTAGATAGTTTACCCGACTAGGACCCTAATTGCGTAACACACCATCAACCTCAATCTGAATCATTTTAAAGGATATTGCTAATCCATTGCTTTTTATGTTCGAAAAATGTGAATGCTCAACAACGTAAATAACGCAATGAATGTTGTTGTACTGTCAAAATGAAACCCATTGCTACTGATTGTGTGTTACGCAATTACCCCGTAGAATCGCGTCACACCGTCGCGTGGCCCCTGTCTGCGGGAGCCCTAACTGAGAAAACAACCGGAACATTTTAAAAACTACCTACAATAAAGAGATGAAAATAAAAAGGGCTATTAAAGTCATTAATCATTGTAATAAACATAAAATATTGTTTCATAATGACAATTCCGTACACTCGGCATTCCTCAAAAGGTACTGTTACTTAAAGCTTGTAATAATTAATTGTTAAAGTTTTTACGTAACATAATTTAGGCTTGTTTTCATTTCGTTACATAAGTCAGCAGGGTAATTGCGTAGCGCGCTAACAGTAGAAGTGGCTTTCATTTTGACAGTTCAACGAATGTCGTTGAACTGTCAAAATGAAAGCCACTTCTTCATTGCGTTATTTACGTTGTTGAACAGACAAATTTTCGAATATAATGAAGCAATGGATTAGCAATATTCTTCAATATGATTCAAATTGAGTTTAAATTTGTGTTACGCTATTAGGGTACAGGCTGGTTACCAGAGACATTTGCGCCGATTCCCTTGTTCACAAACTAAACTGAATTTAAGTTCAGTGCATCTTTTTCTTTATATTTCATTAAGAAAAGGACAGAAGATAAATATTAGGTTAGTCCTGTCAAATTAGTCAGCGCCTGACGTAAATTGACGTATTTTTAGTAGCGATGTTTTTAATCACGTCTAAACTGTTTAAGGAATATCTTGATTTGACAGTATTTCTTAATGAAATAGAAAGAAAAAGATGCGCTGAATTTAAATTTAGTTTAGTTTGTGAACAAGGGAATTGGCGCCATTGTCCGTATTGAACTTTCGTAAAAAACTCCTACTATAAAAATTTGTATGTCTGAATGTTTGTTACTCAATCACGCAAAAACGGCTTGACAGATTTAGGTGAAATTTGGCACACATATAGGTTATAACCTGGATTAACAGTTAGAATACTTCTTATTCCGTTAAAGGACATCCATGTGAGCAAAACAGCGGGCCAAAAACTAGTAGAAGTAGAACACCTACAATCACACGTTCTCATCATAAAATAATTACTTTTAAAAGTAAAAATATCATGGAAAAATCTTAGTATAGTTTACCACAACAACAATGGTAAATATGACAATAATTCGGCGGGACTAGGGTACATAGGTATCATGTTCTATTATTCTCAGAAATCTTTTTCTTTTCATATTTACGGGCCGAATTTTATGAGGAGGCCTATTCTTCGCGTCCTGACTATTTCGCGAGTGATGTAGAGAAGAAACTTAGAGCGGGTTTGAAAACTACACTTTTCCATGTTATTTTTTTTACTTTTGGCATAATCCTGTAAGGAAATCCTACTGGTAAAAATGGCCGCTACTTACGAGATGTAGGTTCAAAACCAGACAGGCGCTTTACTTTTTGTAAATTATTTCATCACCACTGCTCTCAAAACTGCTGCTCCTGCTGTTTTTTTTTTTTTAATTTTAGGTATTTTATTATCCATTGTTCTAATATTTTACAGAATTTGTTGTGTTTTTATGTTCCATTGTCAAAATTTTTCTTTTATTTTATTATGTTTTAGGTATTTAATTTGTTAGCTTAGTTGTTTATTTTATTGTGCATGCTGTGGTCTCCTGTAATTGAAGGAGTACACCTACCAAATACTTTGTTGTCCATTAATTATATGTAATGTTTAGTGTATATCTTTTGTTGGAGATCCTAAAATAAATAAATAAAACGGCGAAGGAAAGCATCGTGAGAACACCTGCATGTCCTAGAACCAAAAATTCGAATAAATGTGACATTTACCAACCCGCATTGGGCCTGCGTGGTGGATTACGGCCCAATGCACTCTCTCTCACTGAGGCGTGTCCCAGCGGTGGGATCATTTGTGTGAGGAAATACCTCCTGTTATTTTTTTATTATTTTTATTTGGGTGGAAAACAAGCAGGTGGCCAACCTGATTGGAAGCAACCTATGAAAGTCTCTCAAGAGTCGTCAAATCGACCAAATATATGTATGAACATACAGGATCAAAATAAAATAGCTAGCGAAACTCCGCAGACGTGATGGGTATTGATGGCATAACAAGATAAAAAAAAAAAGGTTTGGTGATTTCTTTTTTGGGGTTAACCACCGTAGGTACTTGAAATATTAGTTTAAAAAAACAGTTTTTTTTGTGTTAACTTCACAGACGGATAACGGAGTTATTTTTTTTGTTTTGTCGTGTTAAGATATCGATTCCTATCACGTCTTCAAAGTTTCGCTAACGAATTTAATTTGACCCCGTAGAACTCTTCAGCTTCTAACTTGTACCACAACATTACGTCACGTAAGTCATAAGGAGCGGGGGTCCCGCATAAAATGTGCATTAGTCTGAACAAATAAACGCTTTTATCCCCACTTTCAGAGGATTTGTGGTCGCCGCGATGTGCTTGCAATAAACTGTATTGTTGGGTTGGGTTGCAATACCAATCCGTTTAGCAATTGGATCGAGGAATATATTCGCAGTATTAAACCAAATCTTTATATGGACCAAATCGAAGGCCGATTTGGTCCATATAAAGATTTGGTTCTCGATTAGGTCTCTCGCTTATTAGTATTTGCGGATTTACTCATGTCTTTGTAGGTAGTTTAGGTACCTATGTAGATAGTTTACCCGACTAGGACCCTAATTGCGTAACACACCATCAACCTCAATCTGAATCATTTTAAAGGATATTGCTAATCCATTGCTTCATATGTTCGAAAAATGTGTCAGCTCAACAACTTAAATAACGCAATGGATGTTGTTGAACTGTCAAAATGAAACCCACTGCTACTGACAGTGTGTTACGCAATTACCCCGCCGTTTCAAATTTGAACAAAGTTCGTACAGTCTTCTTTATTTTACCTCTGAGAGTAACCCAAGCAGCAATCCACTAGTAACCTTATAGCAACGAAAATAAAGCTCAATGTGATATTGACTGTGATGCAAAATCAGAGGTGAAATAACTGTAAATGGACTACAGTCATGCATGACATCACTTAAAACTATATATCAAAGTGACAGTAAACGAAATACTCTTTATAAATCATCTCATAGCCGTCAATGCCCCATAGTGCAAGATACACTTTAACTCACACACAAATACAAAGCTCGCGGTATCGTTTTAAAAGGAGAGACCATGGCTTATTTCTCCTCCTTCTTCGTGTCGCTAGCACGACTGTATTTCAAATCTTGTTTTGCCAAAACTTCCACGGCGTTGTCGGTGGCAGCACAGAAGTCACTTTGACTGCATGCTTTGGGACACAGAGGGCAGGATAGCGGTGGAGCATGGTTTGTGACATAGCTCCACAATCACACCCTACTGCCGTTCTGTGAACGTAGCCCCATTTTTTCAGGCTGGACTTACATCTTCCCAATTATGTCTAGAGACGGTTCAGAGACTTCCAAGTAGATCACAATTTTTTTCCTTTAGAAATAAGCATCACCTTTATACGTATTTTTCTGTTCCTTTCTTCTTGTCTATGTATCATCATCAACTGCCTGCATCTTTTCCTTGTCTGTTTATGTGTGTACATAAAAGGTAACATAAAAAAAAAACTTTAGTAGCACTAAACTAACCGCATTTTACACTTTCATAAACAAATCCGTACAAAAGTTAGTCTCATCAAGTCAACTTAAAAACTATGCGAACAACAAGTTTCTACTAGACGGTTTAATAACTATCGCGGTAAGTGTCATGGCGGCTAGCCAGAAATAAAAAATATTAACATGAAGAAGAAAGTTAGCTTGCACTTTGACTTTGGTTAAAAGTTTGCCGTTTATAAATAAATTATAAATGAAATTGCAAAAAAGTTGCAAAGCTTTGCCGTGAATTCACTATTTTATTGGACCATCCCCAATATTGTACTTTTCTTTAGTTTATTGTTTAAATAACTCTCATTTTCGTTAACAATCAGCGCAACTGTCTTTTCAATAACAAAGTTGTAGCTTTAAGGACATAGGTATAATTATTTACTTTATAAAACATCATACCTGTTTTACTCAAAGAGCAAGGCAGATATTTATAACAATATGTACTACAGCCTTTTCACCCCATTTTCAATGTTCACCCAGAAAAGTTGCATTAAAAACTTTTTGCTCTAAAACCAAACTGTCCCAACATTACTTAACTCCAACTTTAAAAACGACTAATAAAACACTGGCCAGACAGAAAAGAAGAACTCTTCTGTATTAATCTTTTAGAGCACTTTGTACAGCATGATTTCTTACAGACTCGATTAGAACTCGGGTCACGTGCTTCGAAGTAATTTTATATCGAGGCAATATCCGATAGGGTGATGGCACTATCGTTTATTTTGTTCCTCGTGGTGGATGGTCGTAATAAGCTTTGTTGTTGCTTGGGTTCTTTGAACTTTAGCTAATAGTGCTGCAGTATGGACCTGGAAAGCTTACGACAAGATACAATTTAAAATACTGCTAAATAAACTATATGGAAATGGAATCCGCGGGACAGAGCCATTTAAAAAATAGGGAACAAGTAGTTGAAATCGAATACTTTAACCACAATAGTAGAGAAATAGAAAAAATCCGAACTATAAGCAAAATAACTAACGCTTCCATCCCCCAAGGAAGTGTCATGGGGTGCCTATTATTCCTCGTTTATATCAACGACTTACCGAAAACAATAGAGGCCATGTGTTTTAATCGCGGATGATATATCTTTATTACTCTCATGTCCAAACAACACAAACATAGCAGAAAAACTCAGTTCCATACTCACAAAAACATGTAACTAAACCTCACATAATTTAGAAATTAATTATACTAAAACTAAATTAATGACTTTCCACCCTTGTCAAAAAGCTCCTCTACACTTAAACTTAACGGATCAAAATTAGAAACTGTTGACGAATTTACATTACTTGGACTTACAATAGATAAACATATTAACTGGAAAAAACTAATTCGAAAAACCCGTTCAAAAATTTCAAAATTCTCATACTCATACGCTCTCCGCGAAATCAAAAAGACAACTAATTTACAATCCGCCCTTACCACCTACTATGCGTATGCCAATGCATGGCTTAGCTACGGCATAACTCTCTGGGGAAATTGTACAAATGTACTAACACTCTTTACCCTACAAAAGAAATTAATTAGAACCTTGGCAAACATCGATCAAACTGACAGCTGCAAACCCTATTTTCTATAAACTATAAACTGCGTGGTTGTCATTAATATTAATAACTTTTTTATATATTATGATATAATATATATGATATAATTATTATAATATTATTATGATAAACATAAATAAGAAAAAAGTTATTAATATTAATGACAACCACGCAGTTTATAAGTTTATATTATATTAATGATACGGCAATAATGAATAAATAATTTAATAATAATAATTAATATATATGTCGTGTTAGATTGGGTTAGACTTGCCAAGCTCTATGTTAAAAATGCACTCAACAAGTACACTAATGACTAGTGTACTAACACTACTAGTCATGTCTATTAAAATATATAATAAATTAGCAGAAAATTAATAAATAATTCATATATAAATCAAAACAATTTCTATTACATAAATGCTAGTATAATTTCAAGAAAAAATAAAAAAAAAATGAAATTAAGTACATGTTTTTTATAAAATAATTACAATATTTATTATAATAACTAGGTAGTCAAATAAAAGCCCTCTTCCTCTCTCCTACTTTTGCTGTGCCCGGCAGGGTCCACAATGATCATACATATTCTGTAAAACCTACCACCTTAGTTCACATGTGGAAGCAATACATACGTACTCGTATATTAACTGGAAAAAACTAATTCGAAAAACCCGTTCAAAAATTTCAAAATTCTCATACTCATACGCTCTCCGCGAAATCAAAAAGACAACTAATTTACAATCCGCCCTTACCACCTACTATGCGTATGCCAATGCATGGCTTAGCTACGGCATAACTCTCTGGGGAAATTGTACAGATGTACTAACACTCTTTACCCTACAAAAGAAATTAATTAGAACCTTGGCAAACATCGATCAAACTGACAGCTGCAAACCCTATTGTCTATAAACTATAAACTGCGTGGTTGTCATTAATATTAATAACTTTTTTATATATTATGATATAATATAATATAATATATATGATATAATTATTATAATATTATTATGATAAACATAAATAAGAAAAAAGTTATTAATATTAATGACAAGCACGCAGTTTATAAGTTTATATTATATTAATGATACGGCAATAATGAATAATTAATATAATAATAATAATTAATATATATGTCGTGTTAGATTGGGTTAGACTTGCCAAGCTCTATGTTAAAAATGCACTCAACAAGTACACTAATGACTAGTGTACTAACACTACTAGTCATGTCTATTAAAATATATAATAAATTAGCAGAAAATTAATAAATAATTCATATATAAATCAAAACAATTTCTATTACATAAATGCTAGTATAATTTCAAGGAAAAATTAAAAAAAAATGAAATTAAGTACATGTTTTTTATAAAATAATTACAATATTTATTATAATAACTAGGTAGTCAAATAAAAGCCCTCTTCCTCTCTCCTACTTTTGCTGTGCCCGGCAGGGTCCACAATGATCATACATATTCTGTAAAACCTACCACCTTAGTTCACATGTGGAAGCAATACATACGTACTCGTATATTGAGTATTTTCAGCGCAGTTGTCAACTTTATTAACTTTTCATAAAATAATAAACGTGAAACGGGACTGACGATGGTTTTTGTTAAAATTGCCTTTTACCATAATTCCATGCAATTTTTTTTCTGCTTCTCCTATTTTGTTCCATCATGCCATGATAAAGTGAAAAGCCAGTTGTCGTGAAGCGACAAGTAAAGCTGGAATATAAAGTTAAAGGTAAAATGAAATTAAAGAAAGGGAGGTAGAAAACAATTAAAGATATATTTATAACAAATTAAAAGATAAAGATGGACTGAATAGTGGTGTGTAGAATGTGGAGGTGGGGTGTATGAATGACGATGCGTGATAGGTGGGCTGAGGAGGCTGAGGTAGAGATTCAGTTGGAGGGAGGTAGACGCTAGGCAGGAGCCGGCGACAGGTGCACATAGGTACAGATGAGGGCAGGCGCTGGTGCGTCTGCGGCACGGAAGACACCCGTAGGAGGAGGACGGAGGCAGGACGCAGCACGGCAGCAGGAGCCGGCGCAGGTACAGGTGAAGAAGCAGGGCAGGGTGCAGCACGGCAGCAGGAGCCGGCGCACGTACAGGAGCTGGTGCGTGTGCTCCACGGAGGACACCCGTAGGAGGGTCCACGCAGCAGGAGAGAGAGGCACGGTGGAGACGCTATCAGCCCACCAGGTGAGGCGGCCCTCGGATGAGGCGCGGCCCAATAGACTTCGAGCCCTTCACGGAGGACGGAGGACGGAGGCGTAGGCAGGGTCCGTACCGGAGCGGAGAGGTACGCTGGGTATTCCCGCGATAGGTAGCTCTGGAGTATCAGGCTCTTTTTAGTATCCGCTTTAGAGGCGAAACTCGAACTGATCCTTGGATTGCGTGGATCTATAATGTCAGCTCGTAGAATAACATCATGTAGAAATATGAATTTGAGTTATGAAAATGGCCAGTAATTAATTATAATAAATATGCATATCTAATCAGCTAAAAAGATACAGGCAGGTAAGGATTTGAAAGAAAGGTTGCCATGGCGACGTATTAAACGTCGTTGTCAAAGCTGTCATAATAAAATATATTATGAATAAAACACAATAAAATCTATAGTTATTTTGTATTAGAAGTATAGTGTTTACAGGAAAAATGATATCCATCAATGTGGGCGAAATTACCAAGCCTTGGATGTCACTACATCGTCGTAGACTCATGTTAAAGTTGAAGGTGTGTCTGTGTACTGATTGTGGATAAAACGTGTCGTAAGAAATAATCAGATCAGCGCCTAACGGTAACAGAATGCTTGTTCTGACCTGGAGGAATGAATGAAGATAACTGTGAGTATGTACATTATGTTATAAAAAAAAATTACCTTTTACCATAATTCCATACAATTTTTTTTCTGCTTCTCCTATTTTGTTCCATCATGACATGATAAAGTGAATAGCCAGTCAGCAAGTTAGTATCTCGAGGCAGACTGCTCACCCAGGGTGATGACATTTTAACCGATTCTCACTCACAGGCTGGGATTTAAAATAATTACATATTACCAGATAACTTTAATTTAACCAAAAGTAGACAATTTTTTTTTTCTTTTGTGAGTAGGCAACGCATTTGCAAAACCTCTTCATGTCGACAGCAGTGTCCACCATCAGGTGGGTCGCATGCTTTGTTGACTTTCTGTTAAACAGATATCAGACGATTTACTCGAGTGACCGATTCATTTGAATGAAGGTCCATTCTTGTTTTATTCCGCGTTCACACGACACTGGCCGCCACCGGATCTGCTCCTTTAATTTCGACCATTCGGTAGGTAGTCAAAGATCAAACATCGTTGGATCTGTTCACTAATGAATTCCTTTTTCACTTTTGTCTTTGCGTATCACTTCGAGTGAGGGATGTCGAATGAAAAGCAAATTAACAAAATGTAAAGCTTCTGATTTCAGATTTACACAAGTACTTAATGTTACAAAATTAATAAAATAAAAATAATGTTTCACATAACAGTAGTGTGCGGCTGCGCCAAAAAGGTTCATTTCAACATTAATGCCAGACAGATGCTGTCTGACACTGGTTTTCTAATGAGCCATTAGGGACAAGTGACGGGGAGTACACACACTTTCAACATACCTAATACATACTTGTTATACTTATAAATAAATAAAGGTCTCTGCACACAGCGGGCGGCGCGGGGCGGGACGGGACGGCAACGCGGCGCTGGCGCGGCGGCAGTTTTCACAGTGTGGGCGCGATCACGTCCAGTCCCGCCACGCCTTTCTTTCATCAAAAAAAATGTTGAGCGATTCAGACATGGAAACGCTATTGCTCATAGTTGCGCTAGCTAAGAAAAAACAACGGAAATGGGTGCATTAAATAAATAAAAAAGCCCCGCCGCTTCTGACTTGTATTCCCGCTCGGCGAGGTGGCGACGGGGCGCGACGGTTACCGCCGCGTCGAGCGGGGCGGCTCTGTGTGGCGTCGTCCGTAATATCTAGTACATTACAACTGCTCAGCGTTGCGTCGCCGTCCCGTCCCGCCCCGCCCCGACCGCTGAGTGCAGAGACCTTAAACTAGTAATCAAATACTTACATAATTATTATCATTATAAAAAAAAAGTGCCAAGTGTTATTGGGGTTTCCCATCTGGAAATCCTCCGTAGCTACCTGGAGTCTGGATCTGTTCCCGATTGATGACAGTAGGGTTGCTCCCTTTAACATGGGACTTTAACAAAACAGGCGCAATGTGTACCCTACTACAGGTACGCTTCTACCTATCTCTTCGGGGATAAAAGGGGTAATGTTATGTCATGTTGTTGTTGTAACAATTGCGTACAGTATAGGTACTCCTATAAGTTACTGTTTGTATACACGCGTGGCCTATTCTTTACCAAGTCTTTTATCGAGGTAATATCGAATAGCGAGTTTCGTCGTGGTTTTTTTGTATCCACGTGGCGAGGCGCGTCGGTTCACAGGGTGCTTTGTTATTTGTGCTAGGTGATTGTAACGAGAACCTTTGGTAAAAGAGCGCTGTGTTTTTGTTTGTATGTTTTTAAGTTGTGTTTTTGTAGGTACTAGGTTTGTTTAAGAAGATTATGTTTTTGGCGTTGTGGATGGTGAAAACGAAAACGGTTGGGTTTTTGACAGTGAAGAGACAAACATTTCAAATTGCACTATTCCTCACTTCATACATTTTCAAAGTCGCGGGCAAAAAAAAAACGGACACCCCCGTTATAGCCCAAATAAAGAATGGTTCATAAATTTTTATACTTTTAGATAACGGAAAAATTTAAAATTTCATTCCTGTCAAATTTAGATACTCCATAGCAAGTTTAGACGTGATTAAAAACATGGCTACTAAAATACGTCAATTTACGTCAGGCGCTGACTAATTTGACAGGACTAAACTAATATTTATCTTCTGTCCTTTTCTTAATGAAATAGAACGAAAAATGCACTGAACTTAAATTTAGTTTAGTTTGTGAACAAGGGAATCGGCGCCAATGTGGGCAAAATGGATCAAAACAATGATTAACCTAACGAAGAGTTCTCTACAAACACAGCAAATAAAACATCATAACACTAACTCAAAAGCACTTCAAAACTATTCGCAGTACATTAAAAGCATCCAAAAAAGACGAACTAGCAGGAAGTATCATTATAATAATACAGCACGCTCCAACCATCAATCGCTTGGTGGAACAGTAAAGGGAAATGAAGGTTCATTCAAAATGTTGCACAGTACCGCAGTTCCGTATACAGACATGAATTTTTTAAAAGAGAGGAAATATTAAATTTCCCCTTGAAAAGTTAGAAGATGTCTTCAAATAAACTTTGTATGTTCATCGTTTAGGTACTCCTGAAAGCACATGCACTGATGCTGATCAGCTCTTCTGTAGAAGGTGTGACTGAGTTTTCAAGACCAAAAGTTTTGCTAGTCGCCAGAGAGCTCACAAAAGGAAAAAAATCGTTTGGGTCGCTATCGCAGGATACGGTGAAGATATACATGTAAAAGATGGGCCAACTGATTATATTATTGTCATAAAATACTGCCATAATCACCAAGGTAGGTAAGTAAATAGGTAGAATTATATTTTTGGCGCAAGGTTATTAAGAGTTCTTCTCAGTAATTCCTTCGTTATGTGTATTAATCTGACTGAGCCTTCCTCAGCCCATCGTTCAAGTAATTTGACGTATTCCTTCCAGGATCTGATAGTATGATCTATTTGCAACAATTAAGCACCCCATAAAGCCTAGGTGAAAATTCATGGAATTGAAGAATAAACAATTTTCATGTATTTTTTTAAATATCCCAGAATTCGCCACTAAATATCACTGTTCTCTAAGCTCTTAAATCAAAGGGTATTTATTGCTATCTCATTGGGTACTTAACACTTCAACATACCATTCGATGTAACCATTCTATGACACATTTCAGTTGATATTAATACAACACACACTTCTAAACTCCATGCTAGTAACTGTATAGCCATGTTTTGGGCATATAGTGGCGTCGCATATACTTCCTACATCCCATCGCATATATTGTTATATCCTTTGGCCTTTACTACACTTCCAAGTGTATACATAGTTTTTGCGTCCAACCCGCCTGTTGCTCGGCTAGTGTTACATTTTTTGCGATGTCACTCACCACAAATGTTCAGCGTTGCTCCAGGAGTAAATTATGAGCTGAAAGGATTTTTACGTCATTGTCACTGGATTTAAAATTTTCAAGCTTTATAAAATGTGGCTTTAATTGTTGACGTACATTTTTTATAAAGATGATTAAGTTTTGGTGTCACAGGAATTGTATTCACTTGTAGAATTTATAAATAAAATGTTCAGCACTTTGGGATGTAACAGATGATATTTAAAAACAGTGATATATGTATGTCTCAAAATTAGCACTATTACATTTTTATTGGCATACGTTTTGCCACTATAGTCCGCAGCAGCTGAATAGCAAAAAAACTTACGACTGGAGCCGAGTAAACGCTATTCAGTATCACCGACCCGAGCGTGACGATTCAGTTCCATTCTCTGTTCAGAAATAGGGCAAAGTGCGCCTGACAAAACGTTCGCTTCAAAACTGGTCAAACATTATAAGCCCAAAAACGCTGTCGATCACAACTACAAACCTGAAAACAAAACTATAGCTTTAACGAGGGATCCCAAAACGCGAATAGTTCCCGATCCGCTCTCAGGCTCGGTAAAGTTTAATTGCAACAGTTCGTTTATTTTCGTTTCTGGTGGCTTAGCTCTATAGAAGTTTCCAAAACTGTTTCGGCAATTCTATCGTGATGGTTTCCGCTTCTGCCATTTCAACTTCACCATGTCGGAAAATAATTGAGATCTATTAAGGCTACAGCAGACAAGATATTGCGATTTAAAGTCGTTTTTCGAAGCTCGATACAGCAACTGAATACAAACATATGAAATTAGGATGCCAGATACAACAATTTAGTGAGCCTTTGATACCTTTCTGCCAAACACGGCTCTATGTTCTATTTTTTACGGTGACTAACGCAAACAGTTTGATTACAAAATAAGGTTTTAGGCATGGTACAGATTCCACAACAGGCTTATAAGAAAAATCGAACGAAACAAAGCTGATAATTTAGTCACATACACTCACACGTTTTTCCTATGGAGGTAGACAGAAGGAGAACTTTACATAAGTCAGAATAAAGTTCAAAATACAAAAACCGGCTCGAAGTTAGGTTCGAGCTAAAGTAATATTTTGTATAAGATTGATTGAGTGGCCAAAACGCGATGCAATATTAATGCAGTCGCAAAAAGTTGCCGATCCTAAAAGTATTATGTCTGGTCTACCCCTTAAAGAGAATCGTTATTTTGTTGTTTTGCGCTTAAAATTTTAAGGCTCGTATTAATTTTGCCTGATCGTTGTTGAGTTTCAGAGCTATTATTTAGCTGTCAAAATATAGCGGAGTGGTTCTTGCAATGTTTGAAAGTCTGGTATTGATGTTTAATTTGTTGAGTCGTTTGCGATTATTATCGTGGTGTTATAGATATTTGATTTGATTATTATGGTGGTTCTGAACAAGTACGTAAGTAATAATTACTTGGTTTTAAGCTATAGGCAGTTTATGAATCCCAAAATGTTGTAGTGATTACGATTTTTTTTTTACTTGTGAAATTATCTATGCTATACGAAGAGAGGCTTGTAGCTAAGTAATAACAGCGGCACGGGTCGATCGATCAGGTTAAGCTACGCTTGCTGCGGTTGGTCCGTGGATGACCATCTTCACATACCTTGGTATGTGAATCCCTCCGTGTCTCGGAAAGTACGTTAAGCCGTTGGTCCCGGCTGTCATTCGTGGATCTTTGACCGCCATTATGGGTCGTCAGTAGCCCGAAAGTCTGACAACCAGTCTTATCAAGGGGTATCGTATTACCCAGTAACTGGGTTGTGGAGGTTATATAGGCAGGCGCTCCATGTAAAATACTGGTATTCAGCTCCATCTGGTTAGACTGGAAGCCGACCCCAACATGGTTGGGTAAAGGCTAGGCAGATGGACATTATACCATCATCTATACACATTGCAACAGCGAAGACCACTTAGCAAATTGCATAATACACTCATTGTGGCAATCTTTTTTATTTTGGTAATAGATGGATTGATGATTGATGGTTAGACTGGAAACCAACCCCAACATAGTTGGAAAAAGGCCAGGCAGATGATAATGTCGACCGATGCTTTACAAACCGATGTTTTTACGAACCGATCTTTTTAACCAAAACTGTCTAGAAAACCACATTTTTGTGCATTGGAAATTCTATAGGTGATTTCTTTTTTTCCCGCTCTCCTATGATTTGTGGGTATAGCAAAAACCGCACGCAACAACACTATATTCATAGTCACGTTCCAAAAATACATCACCTACATCTAATACTATATTGGACAGAGACATATTGGTAGCTGTGACACTTACTCACGACATTCTTCCCCTCAATCAAGTTTTACGACGTGCAGTGAACGAGGCGGCTGACACCAGTTGTGTGTCGTTCACGAAATATGCAGACACAGAAGGCCGGCTTTATACAACGAGCGAAAACAGGCGTACGCGCACACGTAGGTGCATAATCATCATCATCACCTGCAGCAGTCTACTGCTGGACATAGGCCTCCCCTATTGCACGCCATTCAACTCTATTTTCGGCAATTCTCATCCAGCTGCTACCAGCCATCCTGCGAAGATCGTCGCTCCACCTAGCCTGAGGGCGTCCCACCTTACGTTTACCGATTCACGGTCTTGTAGGCGCAAAGCTAAGAAAGAAAAAATACTTTTTCTTTCTTATTGTGACTCGCACAGGAAGATTACAAACTAAACTAGAACTATACAACAATAAATATATATATATATATATATATATAAAAAGAAAGTAAAATAACAGAAAGTCCTGTACGAGACCAAAAAGCTCCTATTTCAGTAATATGCTGCGTCATTTAAAAAAGCTACTTGCGGCGATCACAAACAAAAATGCTAGTAGCGAGTGAACTTGCACTCGCTGCACGTAGACATGTGTCTATGTGTGCGTGCGG
The DNA here is from genome assembly GCA_947507525.1 of Apamea epomidion. Lineage (NCBI taxonomy): Eukaryota > Metazoa > Arthropoda > Insecta > Lepidoptera > Noctuidae > Apamea > Apamea epomidion. Next base: position 2,110,312 of record OX382226.1, read on the forward strand.
TTTGGCTCGTTGTATGGACCCGGCCTTCTGTTTCTACCTATTTTGTGACTCCTATGTCACTGGAATAGTCCCCATTCATTCTGGACAGCTGATGCTGTGTTTAGTTCTCTTAGGTGAGTAGAACCACTGTACTGTCGTTTATTGGGCTGTTATTGGGGTAGTTAAAGATTGAAATCATGTTAATACTGGTGGTGGTGGATTTGTGTTTAATCTTTTCGGGTACAGTATCTGTTTTTATAGTTTGATTTCTATGTAGATACGTGACGTTAATATAGAAATGGAAGAATATGACCTAATACAGCCAGAAAAGCCAGAAATTAAAAGATGAATCTATACGGCTTAACCCTTTGTATGCCGAACGTAGATCTACGTGAGACACAATGGCTTTTTAATTGTGTCTGTAATTACGGCATACAACGGGTTAAAAGGAATAAACTCCAAATAGGAATAAATGTTAAATTTTATTTATTAGCCTATCTGCAAAATACAAGCAATATACAAGCATAGTGTACTACAATATGATGCGATAGACACACCATGATAAAACAAAATCATAACATCAATAAAATTGCAATAATTCTGCAGAAATAACGCTTACAGCACTGGTAGTTTTAGAAAACATCACAACGAAAATAATACAAAATGAAGAAAGAAAAAAAAACCAGTCAATTGTGTTGGTTACTTTTTATGGACTTAGCGCTTGAATTTTTGAAGTTCAACTAATTCGGTTGCTACCAATTCGATAATATAATTTCAAGAGGAATGTCAAAGCCATAGCTAACACTTAACTACAGGGTGTACTTTGTTCTGGAAAATATATCAAAACTTTATCCTCATCAAATATACAAAACAATGTCCAACCTTAAACGAAATACAATGTTGCCAGTTCCATAGCAAACTAAATTAAATACTTAACACGTACGTTTGCAGAGAACACCTTCGGTTTGTGTACGTTTATAGGGTTAGGTAAGGGCAGTGGTTTTACCGACCTTTCCTGATGCTATTTGTCCTTTCGTCCTTAATAGTTGGTGTCTAAAGTATACGCGACAGCGATTTTATTTTATATTAGAAGCTATATATTTACAATTTGCAACCGGCTCAAACTCAAAAAATATTAATTTCAATTAATACTCCATACTCAAATCTTTATTGCATTCCATATGTGTTACATAGATGGTATATACAAACTAAAAGATCAATATGGACCCTGTCGGGCATTAAACCTTTTACAGGCACTTTTGAACTATCAAGGGATAGTTCAAAAGTGCCTGTAAAAGGTTTAATTTAATAATATTTAATTGTTTGAATTACCACTTAGCTCTCTTCCTCTCTCCTAATTTTTGCTGTGGCCGGCTCCTTAGCCGGCCAGTTAGAAATATGAAGCTAGTTGTCCATTTTAAAGCGTAGTAGGTACATGTAGAGAAGAACAGACACGAAACTCCATGGAAACTCTTTTAAATTATATTTAGGGTTACAAAAGTTTTAGTTATATCATTAATATTGAATTTATAATTATATAATGAAGACTATGTCATATTAAAAGCAAAAACAACGTACATATTAAAAGCGTCCAGAGTACAGTACATAGAAATAAACAAAAAACAATCCATCAGTAAAATTATTAAAATAAGCCAGCGGAAGCCAGTGGCAGCGAAAGGATTACCAGTGCCAACTGACGACGACGCCCTTTTACGAACATGACGCATGGATTAGCACCATTCAGCTCAAACATTTTGAAGGGAGCTTAAGCGGCGTGCGTGTCAAAAAAAGTATGTAAGGATCGTAGCAGGTGACTTTCTGTAGTTTCAGCCTACCCCCATGGGAAGAAAGCGTGAATTTATGTAAAAGCAGTTTTTTATAACAACCGTCAAAAAATTTCAACGCAGAATTATGTACTGGATCCGTGGTAACATGTGTCCATGGATCGGTTGCGCTGCGATGAGTCGTCATCCCCCCATTCCAACTAGAACTGTTAGGTCCATAGTTATACAACTATGGGCGTAGGGCCAATAGTCATGGTAGAAGTAGGAGATGGATGGGGTAGGGCCAATGAATGAAGCGCAACCACTGAGATCAAAGGAGTTTCTATTAAAAATACTGCAAATAAGTTTCTAATCGTTCTACTGACAGACACTGGATTCCTGCTTTAGCTTACGTCTTATGCCTGTCAATATTTCGATTAGTCCGTTCCACATTGTCCATTTTAAGGTCAATTCACCGAACCCATTTCGTTGGGTGAATTTGCACAATGAGCTGTGCTCAAATTGATGTATTTTTGAGCCGCCTGGATTTTATTGTATCCTCTTATGTATTCTGGCTGAGTGGTTACATTAAATGTTTTTGGTAAGAGAAGTTTAGGTTCCATTACAATAAGTTAGAATTACGATAATGTCTTTACTGCGACATTTAGCCCTACAACAAATGCTAACACGTATGGAATGAGCATTAAAACTTTTGATAAAACCCGCCCTTGATTTTACACGGTATACAAATTAAATTAGCTGAGGGGCAATTCTCGTAATTTTAAGAACGTTCACAGTCTGATCTCAGTCCTAATCTGTCAAAAATATCTCAAAATTCCCTACATTTCTGATAATTTTTTGACATCGATTGTCGCTGAGATGAGATTGCGGTTAGATTTTGAAGGTTTTTAAGGAATTGGAATTGAATAAGGAATTAGGGAATTGGCCTTCAGGTGAGAACTTCACATACGTACCTAATGGGTATTGACATATAAGATGTAACCCAACTAAACCACATTATGAAAGTAGTTTTCTCGGTTTCTGTCATTTTTAATATAGATAATTTTTTATCCCAAACATCTCTAAACCTACGTAAATTATAGTAACACTTCCGCTGCACAGTGAAAACAACCACTAATTTAAACACAACATCAACAGTTCTAAAAAACGCTTAAAACAAAACACTTATGTATGTATAGTAACAACATCTATTATCAAGTTACTTAATGCACCATCGGCCGCAAACAACAAACATGTTTTGAAAGGTTTTGTAAAGAAACCGAATCTAATTTACGGCCGAAAAATAATTTCGAGGACTTTTGCCGCTAAAAAGGTTCGCAGTTTTGTGAAAACAAGGCTCGAGAATTAATTGCTCTAAGATCTTGAAACGTTTTACTTCGTTAGTGAATTAAAAGGCGGATCTTATTTAAGAATTTCTGAAAATTCATATTGTGTATAACTTAAGATTACATTTCAGTGGTAAAATCTGTTTTTTTTTTTTTATATACTTAAATATGTTTTTAATTAAAACTGAGGACAGTGTCATGGTTGATTCGAAAAAACAAAACATCCCAAAGTTGCTATTATTAATTTATTTGAGAAAAATTGCTTACAAATTTTAATAAAGCCTAACATAAGTATAGTAATCCTATAAGTCAAGGAGTACTACTGACCTGCAGGCCAATTCCCGGAATTAAAAATGTTCAAAATCTAGTCGTGATTTCATCTCAGCGACAATCGATGTCAAAAACTTTTCAAAAATATAGGGAAATTAAAGGTATTTTTGTTAGATTTAGACTGAGATCAGACTGTGAACGTTCTTAAAATTACGCGAATTGCCCCTCTAATGTTGCCCTTTATTGAAGTGTCATTTATTTTATAAATATAATATCTTTTGTTGGACATCCAATAAAGGACAAGGCTATTTTCGAATTTCCCAGCGTAATCGAATCAGAAATGAAGAGGTCCGCAGGAGAACCAAGGTAACCGACATAGCCCGAAGAATTGTCAAACTTAAGTGGCAGTGGGCAGGGCACATTGCTCGCAGAACAGATGGCCGACGGGGCCGAAAGGTTCTGGAGTGGCGACCGCTTACCGGAAGACGTAGCGTTAGAAGGCCTCCCAGAAGGTGGATTGACGACCTTGTGAAGGCAGCAGAAACCCGTTGGATGCGAGAAGCACAAAACCGGTCGAAGTAGAGGTGCTTAGGGGAGGCCTATGTCCATCAGTGGACGTCTTTCGGCTGAAATGATGATGATGATGATGAAAGGCGAATTTCACCGTTACACTAATGACACTGACAGCTCTTGAACGCGGTATAGGTGTGCTGATCACGTTAAGTTTCATTGATGGAATTTGTCTCTAGGTTGTTAATTCACACAATCACAATACGAGTAATCATCTTCATCAATAAGTTCGGTGCTTAATATAATTGGACTAATTAAACTACTAATTTGATAGTTGTAACATATGGCTATCTATTATCTACCCGGAGAGGTTAAAAACTTTGCATATCAAGCCAGAGGGACCTGGGGGCCTACTCCGAAGTGCAAAGTGCGAATGTTCGGATCGGACCGACACATGGCCGAACCGAATATTATTGAAAAATGCGAAAAGAGTTCGGATCGGCTCAGTTGGGTCGGGACTATTTCATAGTCAATATTCGAAAGAGTGTAGGAGTGTAGGATCGGAACCGACCGAACCAAATAGTGACTTCGTAGCAGGAAACGGCCGAACATTCGGCCGATACTACTTCGGAGTAGACCCCCAGTAGTAAGGAGCTACTAAGGACTATCCATAATTCCTTTCCAGCCGAGGGAAAAAAATCAAAATATAAATCCTAACCGAACGGAATCAACGTCAAAAAATATTTAAAAACATCCCGAAGCGCTTCTTTTAAATAGTATCACTGTAATATTCGCGGGACTTGAATACAGCTGGAATTGCGCCAAGTTACTCGAAACATAGACAGGGATTCTGTGTAGGAAAAAATACAAACAAAATACGATTTAAATATCCCTTTTTAAGACAGAAATTGAGTTAAACAACCGGCGTTTTAGCCAAGACACTGTTGTGCTAATTCTACTTTTACATAGATGTACTTTCACAAAGTTTTTAGCAAGATTTGCAGGAAAATATTGCTTGATTTTGTGAACCTGTTATATAATTGTTAAGCGAAACGCTTGTTAATTAACGCGCACTCCATGGTTCAGATTATTTATTTATCACTTACCTTACAAGGTCTGTTTTAACTATGGTGAAGCATTTCTCCTGACAAAGTTTATTTTCCCTAAGTATATATACTTAATTATGTATGTATGTATCTATGAAGGTATAAGTAATTTTTCTTTTTCGAGTTATGTATCCCTTTTTTTTTGGGGTGGGAAATCATCAAATGACCTCTCCCGCTCTGGGCTGAGCGGAAGGGCGTGTCAGACTTTTACTGACTAAAACCCGCCCGTGTTTTTTCAGTTGCCTGTGCCAGGGGCCACGGTATCTCTTTCGAACAACCCGCAGCCCTGGCAGGCATTGGCCCTAGCGGATCTCGTCAGTTCGTGCTGACATCTCTTTGAGGCGCGCGTGGAACACAACGCGCTGTCGACCCGGGCCTGGTCCTTACTGGGCGGCGAGCTGCCCATTGCTCGCCGCCCGCAAGCCCGCGCCTAGTGGCCGGGAGTCGGCTGTTGACTCCCGTCCAGGGCGTCTCCTGCGGCGGCTAGGGGCGTGAGGGCGCAGAGATTGCCTCTCCCTCAGGCGCTCCACCTCCTCCTACGCGAGCATTACTGCTTCGCAGAAGGAGGTGACGGCCTGCCATGCACTCTCGCTCCGTACCATGGCCTGGACCAGGGCCGGACGCGAGAGATCGCCGCCGCCGATCGCTGTCACAAGGATACGGTGGGGCCCCGCTCAAGCCGGGCAGACCTCCACCGTATGCTCCAGCGTGTCCTCCGGGTGATCCACACAGTGGTGACACCCTGGCGTTTTCTCCCGCTTTGAGTTATGTATCCCTTATGTTGCACCTGCGCTGTTTTGTCTCTGCATCACCCTAAAGTTGACTGGTAGAAAGTCCTCCTTTGTACAATATTTTTTTTACCGGTACATAAAGATTTAAATAAATAAATATCATAATAATATATGAACCTTATTTTTCTTTTACAAAACTTATAAGTCTATCGAAGCATTAAAGGTAATGGCTGAACTCAATGGTGTTTATAAACGACTTAGAACTGTAAATTCAATACACACGTGCCTTTAAAAGGAAATAAGTGGCGCTTCATACATACAAATTGGTGGAAATGGGTACAGTTCTGGGCATAACTGTACAGACGACTGCACGTCGCTGGTAATATTTTTGACATTGAGCTGGCCTAGCTGAAGAGAACTGAGTTACTATAGAATAAGAGGCGACAAACGCAAAAATCTCGCCGTGAAAATTTAGGTGAAGTGAGCTAGAAGTGAACTGTCGTCCCGCCTAACGCTGGAGATTGCTCAATTCAAACTCATTTATTTATTCATTTATATAACTATTGCTACTTGCTGCACTTACAGTAAACAACAAAGCCTCTAGCAAGGCAAGAGGATCACATTTAACTAAAAACCTTTATACAAATAATAAACATCGATTTACTATACATAAATAAATGTTCCCTAGCTAGAGGGGCTTGTGGCTAAGTAATATCAGCAGCACGGTTCGATCGATCAGGTTAAGCTATGCTTGCCGCGGTTGGTCCGTGCATGGGTGACCATCAGTAAATACCAGGACCCCTCCATGCCTCGGAAAGCACGTTAAGCCGTTGGCTTATTTGGATACCCTACTGACACTCAAGTAGAGCAGACGTGTGTACCTATAAGCAATATTATTTCTCATATGTCGTTAAAATATTTCCGAGTGAACTGTGACCTAAAAAACGAATCGCTCATTTTTCTGCTAAGTTAGTGATTTACTTTAGTGAATAATAATTAATTATGAGAAACATTTAAGAATTAAGTATATCAAATGGTGAAAACAGCCCTTGGAGTACCCCATCACCACGCAGCCCTGCCAGAAAATCTCAAGTACCTGACAATGCCGCTGAAGCAAAAATTCAGGCAGTGGACACCAGGGAGATAAGCAATTGGTTGATCACAATCGAATCATGCCTGAATGAAGTTTATACCATTGCTCAGGAAGGAAAGCTGAACTCCGAGCAAAAGCTGAGGATCAATTCCCTATCGCGCATGGTTGGACATGGCGTTTCACAAATGGCAGTTTACTACCAGGACTTGAAGCTAAAAGCCCAAGGAATACAGAACTCACTAGTGTCGAGAGAAAAAGGTGACCTCACGGATTGCCTCGAAGATATCAAGAAAACAATTCAAACTAGCATTCAAGAAAACTGCGCTAAACCAACGATGACAGAAAAAGTTTCGTTCGCCGACATGGTTAAAACCAATAAAAGTTATTACTTGCGCCCCAATAACGTCAGTTATATTGCAATTTACCCAATGGATAAATTAAAATCTAGTGACGACACTGAATCTCTTGTCCAAGAAATTATATGCCCTGAACAAATGAAATTGAACGTTAGAGGACTGCGCAAAACAAAAAACGGAGGCGTTATAATCAGCACGGAGACGAAAGACGACATAGAAAAACTTAGGAAATCATCTCAGCTAAGTAGTTCCGGCCTAAAAGTGGAAGAGCCCCATAAGAGAAGACCAAGAATTGTAGTTATAGGAGTACCGACCATTTTAAGTGATCAAGAAGTTTATGATTGCATCTATGAGCAGAATGTAGCCGATAAGCTGCCTAGTTTGTCTCGGGACTCGTTTTTGGCCTCTATAAATTTAAATCACAAATCAGGTAAAAAGGAGGGACCTACGTGCAATTTTATTCTTGAAGTTTCTGCTAGCATAAGAAAGGCGCTTATAAACCAAAATCGAGTGTTCATTCATTGAACATCCTGCCCAGTGAGGGACTTCTACTGTAAATGCCAACAATATGGACATGCTGCAAAGACTTGTCCGGAGGCTGCCTATACGTGTGGACATTGTGGGGAACAAGATCATCAGGTGAATGAGTGCACGAAACTTGCTGAACCGTCACATTGTGCAACATACTTGCGATTTAAAAAACCGAGCAACCACAAAACCGGCGACCAAGAATGCCCCGCAAAGAAAATAGCTGAGACAAGATACATCAATTCTAAAAATTATAATGACGTCGGTTAAGGCCGTCAATGTTTATCTATAAGCCTTTTTTTACTTTATGTTCTATAATTATTATTATATTGTCTTTTACTAGTTATAATACCTAGGTAAAAATAATTTTAGTTTTAGTTTTTACAATTCGTATTATAAATAATCTAAGCAATCTTGATATTTTGTTGACATGGTAAAATTTTCAAGTATGACAAAGTAAACACAACTTTATTAAAAATGTAACATTGCAAAAATCATAACAAGTAGAACATTGTTGCAAAAATGTCTTACGATGATGCAAGAGTATCACATTTCTGTCAATTATAATATAACCATAATTTTATTTATAGCATATAAATTATTTACTATTTGTTTAAGTAATTTTATATAATACTTATGTATACTGACTGACTGGTGGCTGACCCCAACATAGCTGGGTAAAAGCTAAGCAGATGATGATGACATAAATATGTCACCTATGTTACCTTCACCAAAGCTTTCTCGGTGAGTTTTTTACAGTTTACAAGTGGAGTTGTTACCAGCGACATGCGGCTTACTGTACTAACTCGATTCGGAATGAAACCTACGTAAGTGAGAATGAAATGTAACAGAATGTTATGTTAATAAGATGCTGTGTTTACTTCTTGGAAACGATTACCTAACTTCACTATTAATAAAAAACATCATTTTAAGACCAAATGTATCCACTGCTGCAGATATATCAATATTATATATCTCCGTTTAGCTTATCGAATATGAACACAATCGTAATAACTGAGCAACGGTCTCATGGCCTAGCCTTTTCTCAACTATGTTGGGGTTGGCTTCCAGTCTAATCGGCTGCAGCTGAATACCAATATGTCGGAGGAGTCTCGATATGTATCGGATAGGCACCCATCCACGGACCTACCTCGACAAGCGTAGCTTAACCTTCGAGTCCCAGAACTAAGCAACTGTCTACAGACTAATAAATTATTTTAGTCAGATTCGATGGATTCTTATTTAGTCTTACGGTCGATTATTTTTCGCTTTTAGGAGTTTAGATAGTCTTGTCTTTTTTCGTGAAGAAGTTAGCGTGCATACATCCGAGTGATACGCGTCGACGACAGAGGCAACTGCAACTGCACGTCGACGGCTGCCGCCGACACGTGTTGACGGCTGCCGCCGACACATGTTAATGGCTGTTGTTGCAGTTGCTTCTGTCGTCGACACGTGTCGCTCGTGTATATGCACACTGACATGTGTAATAGTAGCTTACCTCTAAGATGAAATCATTCTAGATTTTCTTTAGAATTCCAGAACGTATATCTTTCCCTAGCTGCGTGGTGCCATTGAAAAATAAATGGTAGTATTTGTCTATTTTGGCCTTACAACATAAATACTTAGATTGTTATCACATGGCCAATGAAAATTGTCCTGCGTAGGACTGGCGCAATCTCATACAAATGAAATTGTTTCTATTTTTGTTCTCAGTTCTCTCAGAAATTGTTCATCTGTACATTTGTCGCTAAGGTTCACTATTCACTGCAGCACCATAAATGTTTAAAGGTGCTTAGTTTAGTTTAGAGTCTAACTTAGCTTTTTACTTGATGTTCTGCTCTAATTAAATTTCTGCTGAGTAGTCTGCAAGAAATATTGCACTGCAGTACTGATGAAGATGAGACTGATAGTATTATTACGTTTCTCTGCAGACACATGACCGTGAGACTCGTTATTAGATTAAAGATACTTAGGGTTTGTTGAGCTGCTTGCATTATAAAAGCTAGAGTGAATAGGCAACTTCTGGGCACGCTTTTTCTATCATAGTTCTCATCCATCGCTTTCCATCGGGCGTGATCGAGGTCAGGCCCAATAAAAAAAAAAAATGTAGGTATAGATAGGTGAAATTGGTTCCCTAGTTTTAGTGATAAAAAAACTGTAGGGTACTATTAGGAATACCACAATAAACAAACATTTCAAGACTTGACGCCAATTCTTGAATTACCTAGAACAAATTTATTAGCTAACACACACACATCCCCTTTATTTATAAACGTTGCTTAAAGTTAATTAGCAACTGTTTAATCATACATTTTTGACGTTTGAACTTCACTTAATTTGAGTCATCGTTTATAGGGTTTATAAACGATGACTCAAATTAGTGTTAGTGTTAGTTAAGTGTAAAACAACAAACATTCAATTCCATTACACTTTCATGCACAAAAACCCTAAACAGCTGCGAAAATGCTACACGGCAACGTACGACAAACACACGTGAGAAAAAACCATTCACGCGAAAGCCTAGCCGAATATGAGCGAGAAACTCAATTACGCCAACACGGGGCCTCTTAAGAGATATGTCAGCGTTTTTATTTAACTTTACCCGTGTCTTACATAAATATAAGGAGCTTAGGACGGTCTCAGGATCGTATGTACGAATGTAACTGCACAATTTGTGGAAAAGATATTTTTTTTCTTGTTTTATTTTTGGGTGTACAACTGAACTCAACTAAGTGATTTTCTGTAGTAGGTACAGCGGTGCTATTCTGTAAAAATCTCTCCGTGAAAATTTAGGTGAAGTGAGCTGTCAATAGTGTCAATCAGCTCACTTTAAGATCACCTCACTTAAGTTTTCACGGTGAGATTTTTACAGAATAGGCCGTCTGGTTGGACAGTGTTTCTTTGGAGTGGTTTAGTGTTTTGTTTTTCCGAGTATCGGCAAGCGTAGTGTGGGACGCCCCCCAGCTAGATGAATGCAGCTGGATGGGACAAACAGGATGCGGAAGGCAGGAACAGGGTATTGGGGACTGGGAGAGGATTATGTCTAGCAGTGGCCTTTTTTTTTTTTTTTTTTTTTCAGGATGGAAATCATCAAATGACCCCTCCCGCTCTGGGTGGAGCAGAAGGGAGTGTCAGACTTACTGACTAAAACCCACCCGTGTTCCTTCCTTAGCCCTTTATGTACCAGGGCAGCGGTAACCCTTTCGGACGATCCCGCTACCCCGGCAGGCTTCGGCCCTGTCGGGCCCCGTCAACTACACTGACATCTCTTTGAGGCGCGCGTGGAACACATACACGCCGTCCGGCACGGGCCTGGTCCTGATCGGACGGAGAGCTACCCATTGCTCTCCGCCCGCAGGCCCGCGCCTACGGTGGCCGGGAGTCGTCACGCGGCTCCCGACGCCCGGAGCGTCTCCCTCGGCGGCTGAGGCGTGAGGATCTCTCCCTTGCCCATCCCGCCACCTCCTTCGCTAGCATGACTGCTTCGCAGAAGGAGGTGACCGCCTCCCACTCCCTCTCGGCCCGGACCATGGCTTGCACCAGGGCCGAGCGCGAGAGGTCGCCGCCGCTGCCGATCGCCTCTACGAGGACACGGCGGTGCTCTACCCAAGCGGGGCAGACCTCCACCGTATGCTCCACCGTGTCCTCTGGGCGATCCTCGCAGTGGTGACACCCGGGCGTCTCCTCCCGCCTGATGATGTGCAGGAACCTCCCGAAACATCCGTGTCCGGAGAGGACCTGCGTCAGGCGGTAGGTGAGAGCGCCGTGACGCCTCTCTAGCCACTCCTCAAAGAGGGGTCTTACCGCCGCTATCGTGGCGTGCCCTGCGCTGGGTTGCGATAGTCGCGCCTTCCATTCCGCCATGAGATCGCGCCGGAGGTCCGTCCGCTCCGCCGCGATTTGCCGCGGGTGCAGAGTTTCCCCCCGACGTAGTGCCTCCGCGCGCCAGTCATACAGGCGCGCGAGGACTATCGCCTCCAGATCCCATGGCAGCAGTCCGGCAAGGAGGCTTGCGGCCTCGCCCGAGATCGTGCGGTATCCCCGGATAAGCCTTACGGCTACCACCTTTTGGGGCGCGTTCAGGTTACTAAGTTGAATGATTATTTCTTTATGAGTGTCATGAATATTGCAACTAAGAGATATTAATTACGTTAGGCTGCGGTATCTTTCGTGGCTAACATTCTTTTCCTCTTCTATCAGAACGAACTACTATAAGAATAGCATATCAACATAATTCTGTTTCCATTACCCCAATTTATTTAGGGTCCGTGCAATGTCTTATTCTCCCATACTTCTCTATTAGTCGTCATCTCGATAGTCACCCCCTTTCACTGACCCTTTCATTGGTCTTCCCCAACTCATAAGACTAGTAGATAATTATTAATATTTGTATGGCCTTCCAGTAGAGGTTCCGGGTCTGGCTGTTTGTGGGTGTGAGTTTAAATGTTTGTAAACGCACCCACGATACAGGAGACATTCCTAGTGTGGGGCAAGGATTTTTATAAAAAAAATAATAATATAAAGCTATAAAACCATCCTTTTTTTTTTGGGTGGGAAATCATCACGAACTCTCCCGCTCTGGGCTGAGCGGTTTATTTGCGGACAAGGATTATTTTTCCTAAGTATATATACTTAATTATGTATGTATCTATCTATGAAGGTATAAGTAATTTTTCTTTTTCGAGTCTTGAATCCCTTTTTTTTTTTTGGGGTGGGAAATCATTAAATGACCTTTTCCGCTCTGGGCTGAGTGGAAAGGGCGTGTCAGACTTTTACTGACTAAAACCCACCCATGTTCCTTCAGTTGCCTGTGCCAGGGGACACGGTATCTCTTTCGAACAACCCGCAGCCCCGGCGGCATTGGCCCTAGCGGACCCCGTCAGTTCGTGCTGACAGCTCTTTGAGGCGCGCGTGGAACACAACGCGCCGTCGACCCGGGCCTGGTCCTTACCGGGCGGTGAGCTGCCCAAAGCTCGCCGCCCGCAATCCCGCGCCTACGGTGGCCGGGAGTCGGCTGTTGACTCCCATCCAGGGCGTCTCCTGCGGCGGCTAGGCGCGCGAGGGTGCAGAGATTGCCTCTCCCTCACGCGCTCCGCCTCCTCCTTCGCGAGCATTACTGCTTCGCAGAAGGAGGTGACGGCCTCCCATTCACCCTCGCTCCGTACCATGGCCTGGATGAGGGCCGGACGCGAGAGGTCGCCGCCGCCGATCGCCGCCACGAGGACACGGCGGGGCCCCGCCCAACTGTAAAACCATCCTCAGACGACATTTTGTTCATATGATACTATTACTTACATCAGACTTTTCACTGTTTTTATTTGATTCTTATTTGTTTTTATCGGTGGTACCTATTGTTCTGTGTTCCTTTTAGTCTGTGCTATATAAATGTATTTTCTTTCTTTCTTTATATGCTATGGTAAACATTTAAAGTAGTGGCGGTGCTGACAGTCCAATACATATTTTTTTTTAACACAACATTCTGCAGAACTTTGTGTTAAAACCATTTTCATATGTATGATTTTCTCTTCAACGTTATTATTTTTACTGTTTTTCTATAGGTTAGTAAAAACGTTTTTTTTTTTTGTTATTTTAACCACATAATATTACGATGCAACGCCAATACTAATTGATGTGAAAACATGAATGGACGATTTTAAAAACCATGATTTTAATCATGCCTTACTTTAAAACTGGGTCAATTTTTCCAACACATTATTGCAGTGCTTCGACCGTGTGAATGTGCCTAAACACTTGGTCCCGAACAAACAGAGTCGGTTCCAACCCGGTTTTATTTGGCACTCCAAGGTCGTGATCTACATAATACATGAAACTCAATCTCGGCAGCTTTTGCGTTTTACAGTCTAATGAAATATTGATTCAAATTGAGAAGATTTTATTGTGCAGCCTCGCAAGATTTTGGTCGTTACCTTTTTATGGAAGGTGAGGAAGAAATTAGGAGTTTAATATGATAAATGGTTATAAAAATGCTACTGATTCAAACCGGTAGCATTTTATAGCCATTTACCATTACAATTTCCCTTAATCCAGAACGTTTGAATTGATACTCTAGTTCTGGATTTAGGTTAAGAAATTAAACATGGAGATTTGAATACCGGCAGTACAGGCGCAACTCGGGAGATAAACACATAAGTGAAGATCTATGGCTGCGTACATTAATAATAGCCATTATATTCTGACTGTTAAAAGAAACTCACCAGTAATTTACATTACCACATGTCCTTTTTGTACTATTGGTACACCCATACACTCGATACCACCATAGCAGTCTGCAATTAATTTCCACATAACTTAAGAATCATAATTATCACAACGCGATCTATTCTTTGAAAATCTCACTCTTCTGTGAAAACTTAAGTGAAGTGAGTTGTCATTCTACCTAATGCTAGGGATTAATACTATTGCCAGCTCACTTCACCTAGGTTTTCACGGTGAGACTTATACAGAATTGATCGGCTGCTGTGTTTTGTTTGACTTAAGCACTCTGTCAATACATCAAACATTTCAAGCAATAGTAACTAAGCTATTATGAGGAGAAGGGGCTTGTGGCTTAGTAATAACAGCCTCACGGGTCATCGATCAGGTTAAGCTACGCTTGCCGTGGTTGGCCCGTGGACGGGTAATCATCTTTACATACCAAGACCCATCAGTACCTCGGAAACGTTAAGCCGTTGGTCACGGCGGTCATTCGTGGATCTTAGCCAGTCGTTACGGGTCTTCAAAAGCCCAGAAGTCTGACAGCCAGTCTTAGCAAGGGGGTATCGTATTACCCAATCGGGTTGTGGAGGTCAATTAGGCAGTCGCTCCATGTAATACTGGTATTCAGCTGCAATCGGTTAGACACAGTTGGGAAGAGACTCGGCAGATGATGAGTAACTAAGCTATTATAGTAACATATGAAACCGTACAGCAACAAAATGGCCTCTATGTACTTCACACCCCCTTTTACATTAAAAGAAAATGCTTTGAAACACAAACATTTATAGGACGAGTTTCCCCAGAAGTTGATTGTAGAAAAAGGTTACAAAGTAGATTCTCATAGGAATCATTAGCTGGGAAAAAAGTGCAGTTGGAGAGCGGTCGGGTCGAGTGGCGTGGTGACTGTGGCGTTTTAAATGAAGGGACAAATCGTGTAATTACGTAATGTTTTTTTTTTGTTAATTATTTTTGAATTTGTAATATTGGTAATGGGACATCAGCGGAGCAATGGGTAATTCACGTAATTTTAAGAACGTTCCCACTCTGATTTTCCTACATTTTTGACGAGTTTTTGACATTGATTGTCGCTGAGATGAGATAGCGACTAGACTTTGAACGTATTTAATTACGGGAATTGTCCTTCAGGTTATTAAGAAACCTGCAGGTTGCATATGGAAACATTATATATGTACTCGTATATAAGTTTTATGACGTCACTTTAAATTGGATATCGCCCCTACTAGAGGACTTATAGTAATGAACTGAAAAAAAAACTGGGTATCCTCTAAACATCTCTATGAATATGTATTAAATACGAGAACAATAAAAATATATTACATGTAAGTTGTTTATTTAATAGACGATAAATATTTAATAGTTTGTACATAACAATTTCAGATGAGAATATTTTCTTACTTCATACTTTTTAGAGCCTGATTTTTCAGTAGTAGAGTTTTTGTTTTTGAACTTACTTTTTATCTTCTACAAGAAACATTCTCAAGGAACACATCTTTGTCCGATGTAGAGAGAAAACTTTAAAACCTCAGAAAATGTCCCACATAATAAAAAAAAAACATGGTGCCTCTAACGTGAGGCTCGTTCACGTCGTTAGGACAAGTTAGCGACACGACGCGATACGTGACGCGTCTGAGATTTAAACAGGGACACTATCACGCTTGTTACCTTTAGGGTATAAAACTTTCGCTAGCCCTTAGGGCACTAATCGTGGTCTGTTAAGTAATTTGGACTATCAAGTGCGATGACGGAAAATTATAAAAATATAGTCAGCCTATAATGTTCCTATTGCTGGAACATAACTATGTTCCAGCAGTAGGATATCCACCATATTTTTACCTCCTTTTGACCTCAAAAGGAGGTGAAAATATGGCGGATATTCATCCGTTTTTGCTTGTTGTATTGTTTTCAGAAAATACAAATTGAGTGGAGGTTATAAACTCCCGTATCTTTTGATTACGTTGACTTGATTGTTTCACTGCTTCAAGGGATTGCAGCCTTGAGTATTTGATATTAATTTCAACTTGATAACTCTTCGCATTACTGAGAAAAAGGGTCTTGACGTACGTACAGACAGACAAACAACCAAGTGATCTTATAAGTTTTCCGTTTTTCGTTTTGAGGTACGGAACTCTAAAAAACTATTCTCCTTTTCCAAAATATGACGAGGATGTTTTGTAAACAAAGTCGGTAAGTTCCTGCAGTGTATTTGCAACGTCTACAGTTACTACAGAGCTAAGTAAGCAAGCGATAACGGCTACTCCAGCAGGAAGCAATAACGCGCGCTCGGGATACAGAACCGCGCTTTTTATTTTTACATTACAGTAAGCTGTTGAATTAGAGACCCAGTATTGTCATTTATTTTTAACTAGCTGCACTCCGCGGTTTCACTCGCATAGGTTTCGATCCCTTGAGAATATCGGGATAAAAAGTATTATCCAATGTGTTAATCCTGGTTATAAACTATCTGTGTGCCAAATTTCATCCAAATCCGTTTAGTAGTTTTTGCGTGAAAGAGTAATAAAGTAACATCCATCCATCCATCCTTACAAACTTTCGCGTTTATAATATTATTAGTAGGATAGGATGTGATCAGTACCTAATTTTAATTTTTTTTTAATTATGACTGTAGCTCACATGAACTTAAACAGCCGGGTGAGAGTGCATTACACACTATCAGTAGTATTGGGTTTCATGTTTACAGTTCAACAACGTTCATTGCGCTATTTACGCTGTTGAGCAGACACATTTTTCGTACATATGAAGCAATGGATTTGCAATATCTTTCAAAATGATGCAGATTGAGATAAATAGTCCGTTACGAAATTAGGGTGCAGTTTAGACCGTGGTCGGGGGTCGGGGGGTTGAGATTGAGGAACCATCATTATTATGTGAATAGCTAATGTAGTGACAAACCATAGTGAAGTATAGTAGGTATATCTCTAAAAAGTACCTATACGCCAGCGTATAACAAACAAAGTCTCCAATATCATAATCATTAATCGTAAAAATAATTTGAATCACTGTAAGAAAACCCATGACCATAAAATCTCATCTCATTAAAAAATAATTAGGCCTCTACCAAGAATTTATATCTTTACAAAATCCTCTTTCCCCTTTTAATAAGCCTTGAACATGAACAAGAATCCAAAGGCAAGAAAATAATTCTCATTTTGCGTGTACCAGTGAAATTGGCCCGCAGTGTACCACTAGAGTTTTGTCTTACAATTTTGTGCCTTCGGTTGCCAAGCTTTTGTTCGGTAGGATGAGAATAGCAATTAAGCTGTCTCATGTGAATTAAAATAATCTCACCATTTTTTATAGATGCTTAGTCTCGAATATAATTATGTGATATTTTTGGAATAACAATGAAAATGAAATTGCAGTGGTGTTGAATAGAGTGTATTTAGAAAGATTTCTTTAGATTTTTTAAATGATAATGCTTTCTGAAGGAGGACATCGCCGTCGGGGTAGATCTCGGTGAAGGCGTTGCGACGATGTGGTACCATTTGCAGGGCCAACACGGCTAGAGATCGCACAAGAGAGGGATGTTTGGAAGAAACAAGGGGAGGCCTTTGCCCAGCTGTGGGACAAAATGTAAGCAAACAAAAAAAAATCTTGTACGTTTACATTTCCTATTATCCAACAAGCACCCTTTTGTGTTTTTTTCTATATTATTATGTCTTTATAATTATAGTACCGACTTAAATGCTGAGCGGATTTCAAGCATTTTATCCTTCATAATATAAACCAGCCTCGAAAATCTAACTATCGATGACCATTGGCACTGCGCCTTTGATTTTTCATAAGACTTCCTTCTCGTGATTCGAAAGGCTTTGTCAGTAATGCGATTACGTTGCCCAATCCATTTATTTTACGATATCTGGCTTCTAATTCCGTCAACTGTGATATACGGTCACCAAAGGAGGTAAGTAATCAGGGTCGTCGGATATAGCAGTCGGATATAGCATATGAAGTTTAGTAAGAAACCGATGGATATTTTCGAATAAAATTTAATTTAGTAAATAGAAAACAAAACAGTTCATTTATCAAATTATTAAGTATTCGATTTTTTAGTAAATATACTTTTGTTTCAAACTTTGCTCCCCCATGTATTCCAAATAAAATAACCATTATAATGTTATGTTAATTTATACTCTTTCATTTTATACCATTTTCATTAATGTCCGCGACGGGGTCGGATTACGCTCATGGACCTTTCATTATAAAATATCCATCGGTTTCTTACTAAACTGACGACCCAGGTTACTTATCTCTTTTGGTGACTGTACCTACAGTGCTACGCAGCGCTGCCCGAGCCCCTCGCTCCGTCCCGCTGCCAGTGTCTGCAGCCCTGGCGACGCCCCTACAAAAGGAATTCGCTAGCGTCACCGCGAGTGCCCCAGGTGCTCCAAGTAAGAAACCTATGCCAGAAAAGGCACCGAATAGGGCTGATGATTATGGTTTCATGACGGTGCAAAGGAGGAAGCGCCGATCGCGAACGAACAAGAACCATCGCAGCAAAGCTCATACGGAGCCCGAAGTCAGCTTGCGTGCCGCAAAGCCGAACGCACCGGTGTACATCGTGGAGTACGTGCGCCAGCAGACGAGGTACACGCCGAGGGTGCAGTTACTGGAGTCGCACCGCAACGTCAACGTCACGGCGTTGGTGGTGCGCGTACCGAATCGCTATCTGCCTGTCGTCATGGAAGAAGACTTCTGGCCGCAGGACGTGGTGTTTCGTCGCTTCCGCGGATAACTACCACAGAACAGCTCAAGAACAAACTAGTGAAGTGAAGTTTCATAGTAAAAATATGTATGTTTAGTTCAAGGTATTTATCATTGGGCCTGGGTCGCCTGAAATAAATAAAAAATAAAAAAATGCGACCGACTAGAAAAGGTGCTTGACACCTGTCAGTTTCCTACAAACGAATACGTGTTTTACGATCTTTATTAGCTACTAGAATTCTCGCACTGACAGGTGTCAGGAACGCATTCTCTCGACGGCTGGACAGTAATATAAAAGTACTCCTTTTTCATTTAAACAACATCGAATAACAAAACTTTGTGAGAACCGGATATTGACATAATATCCTTCTCATTACTATGTTTTACTAATGAGTTGTATTGCATATGGCAAATATTTTAATGTAATGTTTGTGTATCTTTGTATACCTACTATTGTGCTCAAGTTCTTCTAACTTAATAGACAGCTGTACTGCTGCGGGTTTTCCACCTCTTGTTCCAGTTATAGCACTAGGAAGTGGTGAAAAACGGGAGTTTTGGAGAACTGTCTTATATAATTTCGACGAATAAATGACTTTAGATTTTTGGCATTGCGAAAACAAATTGACTTCAAAGACCTTAACAGTTTTGAATCAGAAAGCTGGTGGTTTACCAAGTCAAGTGAAGTGTCAAGTTAACCTGCTTAGAACCAAAAATGACATAAATAAATCTACAACTCACACGAAAAATGTTGACTCCAAAATAGGGCATAGTATTATGGATATGTAATATGTATAGTAAGTAATATGTTCAAAAATAAACGGATTATACTTGCACAACAGAGTTCCGCACACAATCCATCATACAGGAGATAGTGTCAAATGTATTTCCCCTGCTAATAAAATATGACGTCGGTTTGTCTGGTGTTTGATTAACAGGAAACGCTTGTGACATCAAAATGTTAATGTTGTTACATTAAATTTGATTATGTCAGTAATATTATGCTTTTGACCAGTGAGGGCCCAGTGAGCAGTTGTGGCCCAGTGATAACGGCCGCGACTTATAAGTTGTAGGTCGTAGGTTCAAAACCAGACAGGCGCTTTACCTTGTGTAAATTATTTTATCACCACTGCTCTCAAAACGGTGAAAGAAAACATCTTGAGGAAACAGGCATGTCCTAGAACCAAACATTTGAAGACATGTGACAACTACCAACCCGCAATGGGCCCGCGTGGTAGATTAATAGCCAACTCCCTCTATAAGAGAGACGCGGCCTATGTCCGAACAGTGGGAACAATATAGGCTGATTGTGATGATTATGAATAACCTTTTGTGAGCACCACTAGATATTTAGAAAGAAATGAAAAAAAAAATGCTTTTAATTGTTATGACAATGAAATGAAAAATGAAGATGAAATAAAACAGAAAAAAATATTTCATTTCTCCAAAAGTAAAACCAGAACCCGGGGCTATGGTAGTTTACGCATAATTCTCATATAAATAAACCTTCCTTTCTTTTCTTATCTCGTGCATTTGAGCACCACACCAAACAACCACCCTATCTTTCAGTGGAGCAACAGTTTCTTGAGAAGGGGGTCATGATATCACACTCAAAGTCGTCACTTAATAACAATACTTCCTTGGCACATACTTCTTTGACATAATATTTTTATTATTTGACATTATATACAGACAATTCTAATTTCAACTTCTATTAGTGGCTGTAATGGCAATCATACCATTTGTTTTTAATAAGTTTTTATATTTTATTTAGCCTTTTGATACATTCTTTTATATTTTGTAAATGTGAGAACGTTGTAACCCTAGTACATACCATTTTTAAAATGTTTGCAACCAGCGTGCGTGTAAGACCAGAGGGGCAATTCTCGTAATTTTAAGAACGTTCACAGTCTGATTTCGACAAGTTT
This sequence comes from Apamea epomidion, assembly GCA_947507525.1. Taxonomy (NCBI): domain Eukaryota; kingdom Metazoa; phylum Arthropoda; class Insecta; order Lepidoptera; family Noctuidae; genus Apamea; species Apamea epomidion. The sequence continues at coordinate 2,130,878 of OX382226.1, forward strand.
TTGACATTTGCTTGTCGCCGATATGAGACTGCGACTAGATTTTGAACGTTTTAAATTACGAGAATTGGCCTTCAGACGTATGAACATAAACGAAGCAAAAGAGTACGTTAGGATCGTAGCGGGTGGCGTTCTGTAGTTCCTGCCTACCTCCATGGAAAAAAAGCATGGGTTTTGGTATGAGAATGTAGGTATGTATGCCAAGATATGCTGGTCAATTGAAATTGATGATTCATATAATTATGATAAACTTATTATAATTATTATTATTTATTTATAATAATTATAAATATTATATTATTATCTCCTTTATTTTAATGTAATCATATAAATTATATTTTTAAATATTAGAATATAAAAAGTATAAAAACATTTAAAAATATAAAAAATAGTAGCCCATCGGTATCAGGAACAGGGTCCAAGCTACCGGTGGTCAGGGCTCCAGAGAGAGGAACCTCCTGACAATGCGAGCCGTGTCCAGAAGTACCGCTTTCTGAATCAATGTAATCATATTATTATCTCCTTTATTTTAATGTAATCATATAAATTATATTTTTAAATATTGGAATATAAAAAGTATAAAAACATTTAAAAATATAAAAAATAGTAGCCCATCGGTATCAGGAACAGGGTCCAAGCTACCGGTGGTCAGGGCTCCAGAGAGAGGAACCTCCTGACAATGCGAGCCGTGTCCAGAAGTACCGCTTTCTGAATCAAGCCCTTGATCCAGCTGCCCAACGAGAGCCTCCTCAGGTGTTGGTCGAGGCTCTTGGCTATTAAGCCATTGGCTGTCATGACTATCGGCACAATGATCGCTGAGTCCACATCCCACATGTCAACAACCTCGCGAGCCAAGTCAAGATATTTGATTTGTTTATCTTTCTCGGCTTTCACGAGGTTCTCATCATGCGGGACGGTTATGTCAACAATCATTGCACGTCGCTCTGATCGATCCACCACCACTATATCAGGCTTATTGGCAACAATAGTCCTGTCAGTGATGATGGATCGATCCCAGTACAATGTGATATTACCATTTTCGAGAACTGGGTCGGGCACATACCTGTAGTACGGCACTTCCGATTCCACAAGGTTGTATTTCAGAGCAAGTTGTTGATGTATTATCCTAGCTACAAGGTTGTGTCTATGCAAGTACTCTCCGTTAGCTAGACGAGAACACCCGGAGATAATATGCCTGATTGATTCCCCCGGCCGGTGGCATGCCCGACAGATGTCAACCGTGCCGTCTTTCACAATAAATCTCCGGTAGTTGTTCGTCATCATAACTTCGTCCATAATTGCACAGACAAAACCTTCGGTTTCTCTAAAGAGGTCACCACAACGTAGCCAGGCTACGGACGCTAGTAGATCTACATCGGGCCCATGTAGGGCTCGAAAGAAGCGCCCGTGAAGCTCCTTACTCTGCCATACCTCCATGCGTTCATTAGTGTCAAGCACTACTGGCTTGCGCCAGTTCTCTTTACCCAAGGAGAGCGGTGTGAGGCCCTTGTCCATCGCGACTACATCTCGATGCATCCCCACGTCGGTTTTTAGGAAATATTCCCTGAGACTGCATATCTCGCGATTGTGGAGGTTCTTAGCGTTTAAAAAGCCTCGACCTCCACACTTTCGCGGGATATACAGCCTCATTACCGATGACCGTGGGTGATGCATTCGATTTGCAGTTAGCAGCGTACGGACCCTCCTATCAAGGGCGTCGAGTTCGTTCTGAGTCCATTTGAGTATGCCGAAAGAGTACATCAAAACCGGCATGACCCAACCGTTGAAGGCGCGCACCTTGTTCCCGCCTGATAAAAGACTATTAAATACTTTTTCAGGCGGCCAAAGAAGCGCTCCTTCAACGATTGCTTCATGTCAGTAACATTGATGCCTAGCGCTTCCGACATACCCAAATACTTATAGGTTTCGGATGCGGAGAGGGCTCTAAGATTTGTGGAATCCGAGAGTTGGGTTCCCACGGATTCCACGATCTCCCCTCGCTTTACATGCATGACCGCACATTTGTCCACACCAAATTCCATCCTGATGGCGCTACTGAAAGTTTCAGTAATTTTCAGTAGCTCCATCAGTTGCAAATTGTTGGGGGCAAAGAGTTTTAGGTCATCCATGTAGAGGAGGTGAGATACACATGAGATACTGCACAATTTGTCAGATTCATTTAGGGCTACAATATTCAGTACATATAAATATTATATCCCTGTGCACAGCCGTCTTTGTACATAACATAGACTGAGTAACCAGTGGAGCAATCTCTATGATTCGAGTAATAGCATTAGAACATTTACTTTACAACAAGTGGAACATATTTTTTCATTTGTCAATGCTTTCAAGCCTTACCTTAACTTCACAAATGTAGAAGCTATCCAAGAAATTGAAGATAACATATTTTTCTTTTTGGACTGGAAGGTCTAAACAAGATTTTTTCACTCTTATTAATGAAGTTCCTCGCATACAAGGAATGCACAATGGCCTTTTGGGATTAGCTGCATTATTAATCAAAATGAGGACCGGTGAATCAGATGTTCGCTTGGCTACATTATTGGATGTACCACGTAGTACATTAGAAAGGCTAATGAACAAAAGCAGGGAAATCCTGGTTCAAGATTTTGTACCTATGCACCTGGGTATTACTCACATATCGATAGAAAGTCTAATGGATCATAATCTGACAATACCAAATGGTATATACAATGAAAACTTCACAAATGCTATTATTATTTGTGACGGTACATACATAAATATAACTAAAAGTTCCAATTACTCCTTCCAAAAGGATACATATTCATTACATAAGTATAAAAATCTATTAAAGCCATTTTTATTTGTGGCATGTGATGGTTACATCCTCGATTGTTTCGGTCCATACAAGGCTACCACATCCGATGCCGATATAATGATTTCCCTCTTTGATTATGAAAACGCTCCTCTTAGATTACATTTTCAAGAAAACGATGTGTTCATATTGGATAGGGGATTCCGTGATTCCATAAGAATGCTGGAAGGTTGCAATTACCGGCCATACATGCCTGAATCTCTATTAGAAGGCGAACACCAACAACAGCAGGCCAACCGGAGCCGCTGTGTAACAATATGTCATTGGGTAGTTGAGGCAGTAAATGGACACTTTAAAAGGCTCCTGAGGCAAGACTATTTTAATAAATCAGTCCCGAACATGATGCAGAATTTTCAAATAGCTGCCAGTTTACTAAACAGATTTGGTGTTCGTTTTCAGGATAGAAATGATGCTAATGAAATAGTGACAATTATTAGAGAGAGAATTAATTTTGAAAATAATTTAGCCAGATTAGTTGAACAACTAAACATGAATAGAAGATCAACTGCTTTTCAGAGTATTACTGCTGACCGAGATAATTTATTTTTGTTTCCTAGATTAATTTATAGTGAATTAATATTATTTGCTCTAGATACTTACCAAATAAGACAAGCAAGGTCATACTATGGAGAACATATAAGATTTCACGGATCATATCGAATAGAAGTATGTAGGGATACACAAATCTTCTGCTTCAGGTAGTCGATACGTTCTGTGACGCGGGACAAATAATCTCGAGAACTAATATCAGTCCCCGAGAACGCCCGCCTCACAAAACGCATCACTCTAGGGCGAGTATTGCCCTCCCTGAAGCAGATTAGCTTGCCGATGAGTGCTCTAGTCTTCCCGATACGACGCTCAATCCTGCACTGCCAAGCTGGTACAGCTGGTTTTGGTCGTGTGGCTCTGTCACTGTTCAGGAATTTGACATGAGCCACACGACATGCCGCAACAGCCGCACAGTACAAGATTGAATGGGTATCGGTGAGGTCTTTGCTGTCGTTAAAGTAATTTGACAGCTGCGAGTCTAGAGCACACACCAGCGCCTTGTTTTTCTTGTGCATGGGCAAACGAGGTAAACGTGGTCTGAGTCCAGGCGGAATAGATCGGTACTCACGGAAAGCATCGTCCAAAGCGCTCCTCAATCTTACATTGCACTGGGAACTCACGGATATAGCCTCATCATCATCCTCTTTATCAACGCGGTTGGGTCGCGATGAAAAACTGGGTAAATTTTGCAGTTGCACCGCGATCAATGACGAAGCAGGCGCAACGTGGCTATTCCGTGATTCGAGGCGTAGTCGATCAAGTACAACGTCATCCAGCATATGGTTACGCTGGATAACCCGCACCTGATCCGACAGTCGTTGCGTTGACACGTTGACAGCTGGCTCGAGCACCTGAAACAGTGAGAGCATCCTACCACGGTACGCAGTCAAGTTACTTCCCCCCTCTGTAGCCCCAAAGTATGCGCGCATGACATTTTCATTGATAGTTTGTGTCCATCTCATGCGCTGCACACTTCCACCGGCAGCGGGGACCCTATCAGAGGCCGGTGGGCCTCGGAGTCCTAAGCTGGCCGGTGGTCGGCCTCTTCCGCGTCAACGTACTGGTGGTGGTGTCGTCGGCGGCGAAAAGTATTCGTCGCTCGAGCTCGACGCAACTGCAGCGGCCGCTGTCACTGGACTCACGTCTGGAGCAGGTTCCGGCAACTGCGAGGCGGAACTGAGCGACGAACCCGAAGATGTTGGGTGTGTGGTCTCGAGTTGTCGTGCCCGACTTCGTGTCAGCATTGAAAATTTCTTCTGTGTATTATTCGTATTGGATCCATTATGATAGTATTAAATTCCGGTCATAAAAATGGTGTAGGAACACATATCAAAAGATTATTGTTGTTGTTGTTTGTATAATTATATTAAAAATATTAAAAAATATTTGAGTAAAAATTTTTTTACTGTCAGCTTGACAGTCGGGCCACAGACTATATTATTATTATTATTATACTAATTATTCCCAAATTTCGTAAATAACATCCCCAAATATTCAAGCTACATACACTATAAAAGTTAGTAAGACCAATGTTACTGAAGACACCGCAATTTGGCCGGGTAACGGGCTGTTGCATTGTTGCTAACTAGTTTCTAACTCATGTACTAACTATTTAAGGTAAACACACGGGAGAGGATTCTGTAAAGCAAGTTGGTTTCATTAGACAGGTGAGGTAATAATTATCATCATCTTCGTGACAGCGGGAAGACATCTACAGTTGAATACAGACTTTGCTAAAGTCTTGTAGCAGTGGTATATGAACTTACGAGTTATAGGTCGTGAGTTCGAACACAGGCAGGCACTTTACTTTGTGTATTTAATTTTTCATCACAACTCCTCACAAAACGGTGAAGGAAAACATCCTGAGGAAAACGAAGACTTGTGACATCAGCAAACCCGCACTGGGCCCGTGTGGTGGATTATGGCTGACTCCCTCTCATCGAAAGGAGGCCTGTGTCCCAGCCGTGGAAACATTATATGCTGATCATGCTATACTATTATACTAAAGAATTGTGACAACGACCGGTCTTGCATTGCCCATATCCACCGGATTCCATGATCTTGTAACACATGTCATACAGCAGGACTGCTAGCTCTTCTAACATATTAAATTTTCTGGTTGTGCTAATTGCTAATAATTTTGATTTTGATGACATTTCAGGCATTTCTACTTTGGCTCATTTGAGCCTTTCTTCTTTAGTATTAATTACTAGTATTAGTTCTAGCTCTGTTGACAACTGGTATCCTAGTAACATAAAGCTCTAAAGCTAGCATCACATAGGTAGCAAACTTCTTGTTATTGTCGATGTCACAGGCGGTGGTTATCACTTGATCAGGTGGACAGTCACCCATTTTATACAAGTATTACGTAACAATAATATTCAAGCCCATCACCGAACATGCTCACCATTTTATTATCGTAAAAATTAATCAAAGCGTTCTATTTATTCAGTATACCTAGCGCAAAGTTGTAAGCTTCACGCATCGCTCAACTTTGCATGAGCTAAGTAGAAGGTACCAACTTATGAAAACTGTACCGTAATAAATTTACATGTAAACTAAGATTTGGATGCGTCTCATATCATAATTGTAAAGTTATTTGGTATATTTTCAGTTATACCAACTGTTGATATCATTTCTTTAGATATAACATTTATATACTGTAAAACTTATTTCGTATAATGTTATTGGATATAACGTTTATTTAATCGAAAATCATTAGTCCTATCGTTTGAAATATATAACACTGATACCATTTTTATGGTTAACATCTCGATTCAAAGCAATTCGACTCGGGTCCTAATATATCCCATATTAGGTTAGAAGGTTAAGGCGGGAGCGGAGCGGAGTGCCAGGTCTTCTCTATGTTGGTGAATCATTTGGGTTAGGTTTGGTTAGAACAGTGACCATTAACGCGCAAAGGTGAATGAGTGAAGCGATCGTGCTGCGGGAGCGGCGTGACAGAAACGAATCGCTGCAAAACCGACTCTACGTAGTCTTTTCTGGCCTACCCCTAGAGTGTTATTTAAAATCGCGTAGGCGCGGAGGGGCGAGGCAGCCCGCGAGCTGAGGAGCAGGTGGTTTTAACACTAACGCTCACGCTCGCCGAGCGTGAAACACATCTGCGACGATAAGCTCGCATGGGACCGCCGGAGCCCCGCAGCGCCGGAGCCGTGACAGAAACCATGCCTGCTGCATGTTGCATGCTTGCTTGCATGCTTGCATGCTGCATGCTTGCTTGCATGCTTGCTTGCATGCTGCATGTATGGTGTATGCTTGTTTGCATGCCTGCTGCATGCATGGTGTATGCTTGTTTGCATGTTTTTTACAGGGAAATAAAAACCACATAATAATGTTCACAATCAACTGAGCAAGATTATGCACACAAAGAGACAACTAACAATGATATTTGTTAAGTTACCTACATTTCACAACTTATTAATAATTAGACAATGTTATAATGTGTATATCTGAAATTTTGCTTTGTGTTTTTTACTAGGCGTTTTATCATATTAGACTAAATAGGTTTTATGTCTTTTGAGTGGTATATCAAACGATTTTATATTCAATGTATGTTATGCTTAAAAAAATTAGTTACTTTAAAATTATATAATCGTTTATTATATTAACTGATCATTATATCAAATAAAATTATAGATGCAGTTGTTATATCTTGTAATCTAAATATTACAGACTTTATAATTATATCATAAATTACTTACCCGTAAGATGTGATATTGTATAATATATTGATAAGTTTCCAAGCTAACGTGGTAATATCTCACATGACGAGAATACTGTAGGCACTCTGGAGCTTTTGACAAGGACCTCAATCGTTTTCCTTCATTTGTTTCACAGAAATACTCCATTTCGCCAAGGCTGACTAAATAAATGAATACTTGACTTCGCACACGAGAATGTTGTCATGAGGAATGTCGACTCTGCTATCATTGTAGGTACCTCTTTCGTTACGGTCAATGTTCTGGTTGCCAAGAGCCTCGAACAATATCTCATGAGAGTTTTGTTAGACAGCTGGATGAGGGGCTTGATTCAGAAGACAGTTCTCTTAATACGGCACGGATTGTAAGGTGGAGCTTCATCTTTCTGACGGACCGACCCCTTGATAAGTCAAAAGTGCCTGCAATTGGTTTATTTGAAATTAATGCTTTGATTTCGAGTATTAGTTTGATCTTTGTTCTAGAGCCATTATCACCGATAGCTTGGATGCTATTCCCGACACGGGCGGTCGCTTTAAAGAGTTTGGAAAATTTACAGCAAAAATTATTTTTTTAGGTAGCTGTTCCGTATATAGTTTGTTAGATTTGTGTTTGAAATAAAAAATATAATAAGGCAACGTTTCTATGAAATTTACATTATTTGCATTAAATCAATCTCACTTCTATGATGATGATATCTTGATGAAGATGATATCTTTGATGTGAGTTTATGAATGGGTGTTATTCACCTGAAATAAATAAATTTATTATATTATTAATATCTAAGAACAGCATTTCCATCGAACTTAATAAAAAATCTACTCAACGCAAAACCTAAAAGTAATACCTTTCAAAATGTTGAACAAAAATGCATCCAAGTTATTTTCAGTTAGGCGAAGTTTTCCAAACAGTTGATACAGCGGAAGAGTGCAAGGCGCATTCGAGTGCGGAGCAGTGGTGTCTAAGGCATTTTGCTTCCTTTATGAAATCCTACGTGGGAATTTTGGGAAACTGTTATTGCAAGTTCTGGTGGAGCCCCAGTGAACGAGTCATTCGATTCGTTTTCTCTTGTCTTTCTGTGCAATAACTTCTGCACTATTAAGAAGATCTTCGTTAACGTTAAAGCTGTCGAAGTAGCAGAGTTCAGAAGGCTAATTCTCGTAATTTAAAACGTTCAAAATCTAGTCGCAGTCTCATCTCGGCGACAAACAAATGTCAAAAACTTGTCAAAATGTAGGGAAATTAGAGGTATTTTTGACAGATTGAGGCTGAGATCTGAAGGCCAATTCTCGTAATTTAAAACGTTTAAAATCTAGTCGCAGTCTCATCTCAGCGACAAACAAACGTCAAAAACTTGTCAAAATGTAGGGAAATTAGAAGTAATTTTTGACAGACTGAGACTGAGATCAGACTGTGAACGATCTTAAAATTACGAGAATTGCCCCTCAGACTGTGAATGTTCTTAAAATTACGAGAAGTGCCCCTCTGATCTAATCTCATTTAAATTATCGGTAATAAATGGAATAATTGATACACCGAAGAAGAAGAGTGAACGATTCTAACTTCTCTTTCGACGACTCATCGTACATTACCTTAACGCTTATTTTCCACGATAGGGTCGGCAGGTGTATGTAGAAGAAAGACATTTTACCAGCCACAATGTTACAAGTCCCATGTCATGGGCGAGAAATATCATACCATCACGCTTGTATTCCTTGAAGGCTTGGGCAGAGGCATACCCATATTTCCCCATATATGTAGAAGTCTTATGTAATGGGGGGCAAGCCTATTACCGTTAACTGGGCAGAGATCCAGACTCTGGACTGCTATTGAGAAATTCCATAATATGTAAAAACCTAATATTACTTTGCTCGGCCTGGGAATCGAACCCATGTCCTCATGCTCAACAGTAACCGACCACTAGACCAACGAAACTGACACATGACGGTGAAGTCACCTAAAATTCTTCTATGAGCATTCTTAGCGCACATTTTTACTTTAAAACAGTTATATGTTCCTGAAAATCTATGTAAATAAAGATGAATCACCGAAATGTATGTACGCGCATAACATCCGATCGACTGAACCAAATTGGATAATTCTTTTTTTTTGTGTTTTTTATTGTCAGGACAAGGTTTGTAGAAAAGAAAATTAAAAGAAAAAAAAATATGGTGGTACGACGTTCGCCGGGTCAGCTAGTATTCTATATTTATAGTGTCGTATCTGCAAATCTAGGTAGGACTCGTTTTGGTAACAACCCCTTTTCTGCAAAACTTTATGCGTATGCAAAATGTTCTCACTGCAAGTGGGACCACAACCCCTCCAGTATAAGAATGTGTGAACAATATTAAAAGTTTGTACGTTTAACAAAACGTGGCTCCGCAGAGATACTTTGTTTCCTTGCGAACATTTTGTAGTTATTGTAAGTTTTATGTTCGAAAAAAGTGGATTACTTTCAGTATGTCTGGGTAAAGAACTGTATCGTAGAGAAAGAACATTAAAGTCTTTAATGTAATTTGTGAGACTGTAGTTTCTTTTAGGTACAGACGCCAGCACATTAAACTACAACAATCTCAAATTTCTTTAATAGGTTTTCAATTTTATCGCTAAAGCATTAGGCTCAAGGTTGATTGGAAATTTCTGGTAGCTTGATGTGCTGTCGTCTGTACTTAACCAGGCTACAACGCCCCACTAAAGGCAATTAAGGCTGTTCTCACTCAGAGAATAAATGGCCATAAATCTCTAAACTTGATCAGTGCTACAAAAGTCCCACTGCAATGTAAAAGCCTCTCCTCAAACAGAGAAAAGCCGAGCATTAATTTTTGATAACTACGCTTGCCCTGTCAGGGTTGGCGATTTCAGATCATTATTTTTAGGATGTTTTCAATCGCCCTTAATGCCTGAGATAAAGTTAGAAAATAGATGAATTGAGATTTTTTATCCGGTTTTTTAATAGATGACACATTCTCTGGATCATCATTCATTTCAGTCGAAATACGTCCATTTCGACTGGTTTTGTACTTCCCCCATCCAGCAGATATCTGGATCTTTGGAATACCTATAGTTAATACATTATAACCCTAGAAGCAATTGAAAAGAAAATTAATATTGCCATCAACATTCCTTGCTACCCGAAAATGCAAATGTATAATTTTTAACATGAATGCTGTAACCAATACTTTGTTACTATGTTATTGTGATTTAAAAGAGTGCCCATGGAGTTTCTTGCGCGTCCTTCTCCATAGGTACCTACTACGCTTTGGAATGGGCAACTAGCTTCATCTTTTTGACTGACTGACCCTTGACAATTCAAAAGTGCCTGTAATTGGTTTAATTGAAATAAATAGTTTGAGTTTGCAAAACACTTCCCACGCAACGGCGTCACTATTTCCACCACAAAAGAAAAGAAAAAAAAAACGATTCCGTCAAAATCGACACACGCTCCTACCGAAAGCAAACAATAACAATAACAAATATTTGCATCAAAGCAAAAACGTTTCTCGCTCTACAATATTTGCCATCCCTATGAGGTAAACATTCTCAAAAGAAAAGAATCCAGTTAAGCGTGAAATAGGGAAATTCCTTATAGAATGTTCGCCGGCGGGTCGACGTTGATACATCGTAAAGATGTGCATGCAATCTTGAGAGTGTATTTACCTAGAGGGGCGTTCAAGGGTCTATGAAAGAATTACAATAGGCCTAAATAAGAATTGAAATGATCTATGGACGGGATGGGACGGGAAAGTATTTATTTATACATTTCGCACTTACGTACATCTTTTAGCTTTATGCGTGACATGACCTGATACAGCAAAGTTTTTAATAATGATAATAATAAGAAATTTATTTCAAACGAAGTCCATATACTGTTAGTAACACAAAAAACGTTTAAAAACTATTATTAGCACATACAAAAACAAATCCACAGAAAAAATAAAAATCAGAAACTCAACATCACAAAGTGACACCGCCCAGAAGTGCCAGTTTATGGCAAACCCTGGATGCGACCACCAACAGTGTGTAGTCGCATCCAGCGCCTCCACATCAGCGAGTCCCAGCGGCCCACAAATAGGCTCAGAAGGCTGTTCGTGCTGGCCCGCATGCGCCTCATAAGAGATGCACAACGCTTCCGCATGATGGCATGAAAACCATCCACGCTTTTCACCGCAAACATTGCTGAAGCGCTGCAGTGGCGCGGCAGTCCGAACAGCACCCTGAACGCGTTATTATACTGTACTCGCAAAGCACTGTATGTACGATGCGTGTACTTAGTCCACAGGCTGCAGGTGCAAAAAAATTGACAGAAGGCCCTAAATAATGTCACTTTGACTTGCTCGGTACACCGTGCAAACCTGCGGGCCAGCATGTTACAGCGCACAGACAGCGTTCTGCGTTCCCTCTCCAAATAAATGTTATCACACATATCCTCTGAGACCCAGTGACCCAGATACTTAAAATTAGACATTCTGTTTAAGTTGGCACCGCAAAGATATAAAGGAGGCACATTAGCGAATGATTTATTACCAGCCTTAAACACTTCACTTCACTCTTCTTCACATTATATCTGAGTCCATGGGTTTGTGCATACTTTTCACAAATATCTAGCAGTCTGCGCATGACTCTAATCGACGGGCTCAGCAGCACCATGTCGTCCGCGTAGCTGATATTATTGACGCACTCTCCATCTATATGGCACCCTATGCTTGTTCTGCTGAGCTCGCCGATCAGCTCGGGCACTCGGTTTTTATTTAGAAAAATAACGGCTAAATAACGAAATTTATTCTATAATATTGTTGAAATTACTGCACTTTAGACTTATTTTTTTAATGTAAATAGTAATTAGATTACATTGCTCTGTATTTTTCTGTAATGTTATAATAAATGGAGTATAGGCTCTCTTTAAATTCCATGACTCTCTTCAAGTAAATTTGGGAGGGTTAACATTCGCAAATCTCACAAATCTACTCAAACAAAACACCATAATGACCATACAAATATTTTCGACGTGCGGCAATGGAAGACATATCCTGTAACATTATAGTTAATTTTTGAGCCACTGTTCCAAACGTGCTAAGGTATGGAAGCTGGGACCCGCTCCATTAGGCATAAATGCTAAATCATTAGAAAACTACAAGAAAGACACGGTTAGATTAGGTTCGGGTTAGATTTAGTACAAGAATTCCAATGAACCTTGTCTTCATTCCTTGTCTGATCTGAGTAATATAGGGTGGAAGTAGAGACGAGGCAGTAAGGGAAGCTACCTTAACCGTTTTAGCTACAGCAAAACGTTCTGAGGAGACTATCCTTAACTTCATGAGTAATTGTTAACTGCATTCACAGATTTTGGAAAAATGGTACAACCGCCAGCACATCAAGCTAGTGAAACTGTCAAATTTTCCCAATCAACCTTGAACCTAATGCTTTAGCGATAAAGTTGAAATTCTATTAAAGAAATTTGACAGATTTGTAGTAGTTTGATGTGCTGGCGTACAGACGCCAGCACATCAAGCTACTTAACGGTTTTCTAGCTGACTGTAGGTACAGACCTACAGTCAGCTAGAAAACCGTTAATTCTTACATTTGATTGTATTGTTGTATTACACATGTCTATTTGGGGTGCCAAAATAAGCATCATCCTTTAATTATTTTACAAATAAGCACAGGAAACAGACTCGTGTCCCAATTTAGAACTGTAATTGGTTTAAAATTTCAATAATAGACGCTGTAGCTATCGTCTGTACCTATCTCCTTACAATTAATTTATTGGCCAAGTTTACCTTATGTAAAGTTGCGAAGCAGAAACAGCGAATAAGGTTGTGTTTTGTAAGGGAGCTGACAGCGGGAAATGTAATTAAACTTTGAATGTAGTTGTAGTATTAACGGGTGGATTATAGAAGTTGCTTGGTGACAGCTTCTTGAACAGAGAAGTTAGTCAAATGTTATTATTATTATTTGGTTAGACACACTAGAAGCTAATTAGCTAATGTGTATCGTATAGCTTGGAGATATTTAATCTGTCCAGTCGATTCTTGAAGCAGTACAGTTTAGGAGCCGTCACAACGTTTTCCGGTAGCCTATTCCATGCTGTTACAACTCCCAATGCTGTAGTAATCATAAAACCGTTGGAAAATCTTTTGTCTTTTTTTTAGTATTTAAAACTAAAAGAAGACTTTGAAGATGATTAAGCCACTAAGCTGTGACTAGCCAGACCAAATAATTCCACCCAATATCGAACAAGAAGGTCTAATTAATCGTACAACATTTAGGTACAAATTAATTAATTGACAGACTACCTAAAGTATTTGTCACTCCTTCCCCTTTTTAATCCATCCAAAGATTGTCTTTAAAAGATCGCTCTTAGTGATAATACCGCCCATTGTGTCACCCTTTGTAAAATGTATATATTTACGTCTGTAATTTATATGGTGTACCTACATAATAGAGAGAATTCTATTCTATTCTATAATTTAGGTGTATCCATGGTATTTCTTCAAAAAATAGTTCACTACCTCTCTTCCATTTGATTTTATCCTTGTTAATCATTTATACTTGTACCATCGATGTTGGAAAATTTCCAGAGCCTTTACAATGTTTGAATGAAGATAATAATAATTTGATCAAAGTTCAGCCGTGTATCATCATTTTAATAAAGCCTATTAATACATTGACATTTCAATAAATTTCCATGGAATTTTATAGTTAATCTAATATATTTTGATAGGTTGATTTTACATCAACCTATCAAAATGATGTTTTGATGAGTTCAAACGATATTACTGTTCGTGATAAAGTTTATATTTATTCAAATTAGCTACGTATTAATGTATAATACGTATCTAGGTAGCTAATTTGAATTATTAAATAGACTCAGATGTTATTAAATTTTCATAGATGTTATTCGGTTTCATGTACTTATCATTTTGTATTTTAATTTAGTATTTATCTTTTTTATAAATTGTATTATTTATATATTATCGTATAGTGCACCGATTGACATCATCACGTCAAAATAGGCTATCGCTGAAAACTAGCGTTGAGGCTCTGTTTCTCATAGGGTCGTAACATTATGCTGAGCGATGGCCGTTTTGCGTGCATATTTTCCCCCAACTTGTTCTTTTCTGTGTTTTTTGTTCTTTCTTTGGATCATGTTTACCGCAAATAAACGTATTATCTTTTTTTCATGTACGGTCATCAAAGGAGATAAGTAACCAGGCCTTCGGATATAGTTGAAGTTTTATAAGAAACTGATGGATGTTTTCGAATTAAATTAAATTTAATTAATAAAAAACAAACAGTTCATTTATCACATTAAATTTCATTCGAAAAAATCCTTTACTTATCTCCTTTGGCGACTGTAGGTACCTATTTAAAAAAATATATAATTATGATTATGTTTATTAACTAGCCTGTATTGTCGCACTGCAGAGCAAAGGCCTCCCTCTTCCTTTTCCAAACAACTCTGTCTTCTGCGAGTGCCAGTCCCTACGGTAGGAGTCAAGTTCGTCCCGCCATCTTCGTCTCGGCCTGCCGCGATGGCGTCGTGCGTTTAGTGGGACCCAATCGGTGGTTCTATTAGCCCAATTGTCATCTGACATGCGGCAGACATGTCCGGCCCAGTCCCACTTAAGTTTGCCGGCTTTCTGGGTAACGTCTGTTATCTTGGTTTTGGCGCGCAGTATATATTGTGTTCCTTATACGGTCAGAAATTCGAACCCCCAGGATACTGCACTCCATGGCTCGCTGGCAAACCTCGAGTTTGGACCTCTGCTGAAGTGTCAGAGACCAGTTTGAGCACCATATGTGAGAATGAGGGGTATACACATGACCATAATTCTCCTTTTGAGACATAGCGGTAGATCTCCCTTTAGAAGATCTTTCATTGAGCAATAGCTCCTCCAGGCGATCTCGGTGCGTCGAGCCACTTCTTTGTCTTGTCGCACCTGGAAGGAGACTATTTGGCCTAAATAGATATAGTCTTGTACATATGCAATCTCCTCACCCCCAATATAAGTCTCCTTTTGATGCTGTTGGTCATGAGTTTGGTCTTTGACATGTTCATCCTACGCCCAATCTCGAGGCTTGCCTTGTTCAAGTTTGCGAACATGTTATCCAACTCAGCCGCTGATGACAAAAAAAGTACGAGTTCATCGGCGAAGCGGAGGTTTGATAGTCTCTTTTCACCGATGACTAGTCCCTTGTCTGCCCAGTTTGGTGCCAAAATTAAGAAGGCTTCCTCAAGAGTGGCTGTAAAAAGTTTAGGGGACAACGGGTCTCCTTGCTTGACACCTCTTTTAATCGGAACGGATGGCCCAGTGGTGCTAATTTTAATTGATGCTGTGCTATTACTGTATACCGTCTTATGTAAGTTAATGTACATAGGTGGGTTCTATATTTTGGTTACTCAGAACGATGAAAAGTGAAAATTCGAACGTATGCACCAATAATCTAATACTTACGACTTTTAATAAACGTATAGCCCCGATCAATGCCTGCATAAAAGTATAGAACAATTTTGTTTAGGCAATAAGTTTAGCATTTTTTGTAAGCAAAACGGTCCCATTGAGATCATTCCGATCAGTAACATTGTATTAGTAGCTTATCTGCCGTGCTATCTTCTTTTCCAATATGTACAAAATTATATTTCTCTACATTTCCTAGAACACTACAAGCTCCCCTACATATTCTCCTCCATGTTCTAATTCAGGTACGGTATATCTAGCAACGTCAAAATGTTTATTCTCAGGTATGTCTTCAGGCAATGTTGTGTTATCCTTAGAAACATATACAAAACAAGCAAAGCAGAACGTCTTTGAGTTAGACGTCATTTCTGTGAGGAGGAACAGTGTTGTTTAAAATATCAACGTGCATTATAATTAGGCTACCCTATGATGTCTTTAGTAAAAATTTCAAGCAAAATAAATCGTTTGCCTATGGGTAAAAATTATGAACTTTAACACAAACTTCCAGGGTATGATTTTCATAAATGCATCCTTAGCGCCTTCGTTATTAAATGAACTCTTATCCAACACGCATGCTTCTAGAATCAGTAGTATAGGCTGTGTGTTGTATGTTAGTGAGTTTGAGATTTTTTTTAAACAGAGATTGATCGTTATTGACTGCGTCGGAATTTAACAGTGTCGTTTACAAGTATATTGAAAATGTATGCTGTTGGCGCATCACTTATGCGCGTGATCAACGGAAGGGAGGGCGCGGGGCGTCGGGGTACCGAACACGGTACGCGACGGCCGCTGCGCGCACTCAGCTCACAGACGCGCTTGACCACGGGCATTTCATTGTTTCTATTACACTACTTTGATATGTAAATTATGTTACTACACCTATTTTAATACAGTCCACTACTTCTTTCATTAGAAGTCCCAATTGAGCCCATTCATATGTAGTAGCTCAAACTTTTAAGCGTTTTACTTTACAGTAAAATGTTTCTCAGATTACAAAATGAGCCGGTCGGAGAATGAGCTTCTGTCTACCGTCAGGTGAAATGACAGCTCACTTGGCAACTCACCTCAAGCTCATTTTATCTAAGTTCTCACGGTGAGTTTCTTACAGAATAGAATGGCTGTTATAAACATTGATTCGATAACAAGTTTTGTAAGCTAACATCAATCTTATTTCGTAATTTCTACAAAGGAGCCTGTGAAGCGTTCAATGCTTGTGAATAGTTAAATTTCCTTATACAAGTCAAAGTTGCGCTAATTAACAACAATTTCTAATACAACTTTGAAGTTCATAGTTGTGGCAGACAATATGGATCTCGACATTGTACTTCACCGCTATACATACTTATTCACCTTCACATTATCCAAAATATGAATATGACATCAAGACCCGACATTACGATAGAAAATGTATTTCGATAACCATAGAGTCCCATAGATCGCTTTGAATTTAAATGATAATAGTTCAATGACTATATAAACAGATATATACAGAGTATAGAAAGTGGGGGTAAAGGGGTCAGCTCAGCTATAACCCGATGAAATAATAATCAATTTTGATTGCTTATGGCTACTTGCATCTGTCCCCGCACTATCAAAATGGGCTCTAGTGATGTGTCGTTGGTTGGAATGGGCATCGTTGATACTTCACCATTTCGTTATATATGTTATTGTCGTATGCTGTTAAAAGGGAAAGGTACTACAAGGGGGGAGGGGGGTAAGGGGTAGGATACTAAAGATAGAGATGTACAGGGTGGCGGGAACATCGACGCGCAACCTGTTACCATGGATTCAGTACATGATTCTGATCCCGTGTTGAATTTTTATGTCGGTTATTTAAAAAAAAAATTGCGTATGTATTGCATTTTTCTATGAAATTGCTGTTTTTTTTTTATAAACCGACGAAGTATTTCTTCCCTATGGAGTCTATTTACCTACTGACTTCATGGTAACAGTTAGCGCGTCGTTTTCCCTGCCAACCTGTGTTTGTATAGGTATTGACATTGATACATGTTTGATGTAATGTGGAGAGAAAAATATTGAGTTTATTCTTCCTTAAGCAGTAAATCTTGCTACCGTTCAAACTGTAGTCAATCAGATCGAGATTGATGCCGCAAATAAAAGTTATTATTTGCATATATTACTGTTATTATAATGTTATTAGTCTGTAAGCCTTCCGAAAATAAAGAAAATAAAAATAAAATATTTTGCGAACCGGTTTATCGATAAAGATATTATCTAGATAGGTATTTACTCAAATAATCTAGCATAGCACGCACCAAGGTCCGCAATTGAACTAATACCAAAGGGGCAATTCTCGTAACTTTAAGGACGTTCACAGTCTGATCTTAGTCTCAATCTGACAATCAAATAAATACCTGTTTGTCCATCCGGTAAACTGTTTTTTGACAGATGAAACTAGTGATTGCAGCAACACACAATACATTGATTGATACACGTACGACGTACGGTATTTTAATGCCTGTAAGAAGCCATAAATAAGATAATTCAAGAAGATAAGGCAGTTTATATATTTATTTTATTACGCATTATAAAGTCTTTTACGTAATCTGGAATATATAATTTCTAAGATAGCTGTCAAAAAACGGTTAACCTAATGGACAGGGTATAATTTCCGTACATTTTTGATTTTTTTTTGACATCGATTGTTGCTGACTTGAGATTGCGACTAGATTTTAAACGTTTTTAATTATGGGAATTGGCCTTCAGATTGATCGATTATTAAGCCACCTTAGTAGCAAAAGAGACAACATTAAACCAATGGATAGCGGCATCTTCTACAAAAAAAAAAAAACACAAAAGAGTTTTGCCTCAAGCTTATAATAGTAATATACCAAAACTACTAAGGAAACCACATTGTTTCAAGAATGTAATAAATAAGCTTATTTTCAAGACGTCATAGTACGAAAAGACAAAGTAAGATTTTAATAATACTCTTAAAACAGATGGTGGTAGGCACCCAGTTTTAATAAACAAGGCTCTCAAACCGTATAGGGTATGTTTAGAGCTGAGATAAAACGTAACAATCAAATTCTCCGACATTTTATCAGTACAAAATGCCACAAAACACAATATTGTCTGCATTCAAAATTTTGCGAAATTAGGCCGGAATTTTATTCGTACGGGCTTACCCCCACACACACATTGCTCGCAGAACAGATGGCCGATGGTGCCGAAAGGTTCTGGAGTGGCGACCGCATACCGGAAGACGTAGCGTTGGAATGGCTTCCACAAGGTGGACCGACGACCTTGTGAAGGCCGCAGGAATCCGTTGGATGCGAGAAGCACAGAACCGGTCGAAGTGGATGTGATTGGGTCCAGCAGTGGACGTCTTTCGGCTGAAATGATGATAATGATGCTCTTACCCCAGCGCCGAAGCCGAACTCACCCCATCATACTCTAAAGCTACATTTTCTTAATCAACTAAACAAACTTTACTTTTAACTTCAAACAATCAGCGCGACTCAAAACCAAAACTGTGCTTCCAGTCTCAAAACTTGCTCAAGTCTCTTGCAAGAAATGCTACCTAATCCTAATACTGCTATATCTATGAAGTAGAACAGTCTTGTCCCGTGTGTGCCTACCAGGAATTGAACCAATAAACGTTAGGTTCGATGTCTAACTGTCAAGTTCGAGAAAGCAGTGAAATAGCTGTGAGGTATCCAAAGTCATGAAAGCTTCATCCGGTGGTATTACAAATTCCGTTTCGAAGTATTGGTTGGAGACACAGGCGGTATCGCTTGGACTTTGATTTTGTTCGTGTAGCAAAGTAAGAGGAGAAAGAAAATAAATTAAAGCTTACTTAGAATAGTCAGCCTATAATGTTCCCACTGCTGGGCCAAATTAACCAAAAATTCGAAGACATGTGACAGCTGCACTTTTTGTTTCTCGAATATGCCTGTTTCCTCACGATGTTTTCCTTCATCTTAGATGTTTTTATTACCACTGCTCTACTCAAACGAGTGATAAAATGATTCATTCTTTCATTCATTCTCAGTGGTGATAAAATTATTCACACAAAATAGAGCGCCTATCTGGGTTAGAACCCACGACCTGCAACTCGTAATTCGGGGCCATTACCACTAGGCCACCACTACTCTTATTATAACAACACTACCTATTGTTACCCATGGCTACGGTAAATAGGCCCAGGTTAGACTATACGCCTGACAACTTCTGCCTGCCGCTGGTTATGTATTTCATTTAGTTCGATTGCAAGACAGTGAGCGGTTCATTCAGAGTTGAGTTTAAGTAAACATCAGCCTTCTTTAAAGGATCAATGCAAAAAGATATGAGACTATAATTCTAAAACACCGTGTTAGGTATTGTCAATATTTTATCTTTATTTTTTCGACCACAACAAATGAGAATTTATATGCTTAGTGCAAAAAATACAGTCAATTACCTGTAAAACTAAATAAAATGATTGAAAATCCAGCCAGCTTTAAACAATCACAATCCAACAAAAGCAAGCCTAATTAAAACTAGATCGATTTACGTTTAAAAACGCAATTACATGACAATAAATGATTAACTACAGCATTCTGAACTAAATAGAAGTACAATCATGAATTACACACACGAGATAATTGCCGCAGATAATTTACACTTATTAGTACCTCGTTAACGTCGTGTCAAAATGAATTATCCACTGTCCTATTTAGACGATTGATGAATATTGAAAATTTTGTTCACAATATGTGGTGCGATTATGAGTGCATGCAAATCAGTTTCACACTTTACTAAACATAAAGTCAACCACATAATTTATTTTGTAAGAGAGTGCCGTCTGTCTTCTGCTATCAAGGTGGCATTAACTTTATGAAAAAAGCTTCTGCTATGTGTCGTTTACACAGAGCATAAGTTTTTTTCATAAATACAACAGTTGGTTACGTTGTTGGCGTGGATACGTAGGTACAATTAATCTACTCGCACGTAATATATCATGTATTCATTTACGTAGTCAAACTCGTGGTGATTATTAATTGTTGTTGGTACACACTTGTTAGTTAAAACTGTACCTCTTATTGTACGACAAGCCGTATCAATGCGAGGTCAGTTTATGCTGGAAATGTATAGCTTGAAATGTGTAGTCGTGTGTACAAAGAATATTGAAGAAAAATAAAATTAGTGGGTACAGCTTTCTTGGACTATTCATTTTGATACTGCTGCCTCAGCCTGAGTTAATTGAACTCGCAAGCTATCTGTCTCCCAGCACGCAAAGCTGTGGCGTGGCTAATGGAAAAGTGTGTTCATTAATGGGAAAGTTAATGAGTTTGTACCTACTTCTTCTTAGCGTGTCGATGGCAATCTAAATTGAGTCGGACTAGAATTTTGCCCCGAATTTGGCAGATTCAGGAGCGTCTTTCAATTACTGTAATATGACAATTAGAAATGCAGGACACGACATTACATGTGCTATCGTTTTTGCAACAGCACCATATTTTACACTGCACATTAGAGTAATCTGTGAATCTCCACCTGACCTGGTTTGTCTTGCTTCGGCCAACCTAGATATAGAGTCAAAAGACTTGCAGGTTAGCCAAAACAACCCATGTCAAAGTGAGACATTTTAAGGAGATGGAACCAATGGAAGTTTGTTCTTACATAACTGAACACATCATTTTATAGGAACTTCGTACGTTATGTATACATAGATGTATACTAATAATAAAGATGAAGCATTTGATAGTCGAATTCTTGAGGAAACATTAACATTACGCTACAACTATTAGGAGCCTAGCAAAAAGAAAAAAAAATCGGAAAGAACGCTAAGCAAAACTAAGTTATAGCGCGGGCAGGCGATGCGATGCGACGAGGTGAGTCGTGGGAACGAGAAATCCTACGAGGACAAAGTTGCGAGTAAAAGCTAGCATTATAGAAGTTGTCTGTATTCCAAAA
Organism: Apamea epomidion; assembly: GCA_947507525.1. Classification (NCBI taxonomy): domain Eukaryota; kingdom Metazoa; phylum Arthropoda; class Insecta; order Lepidoptera; family Noctuidae; genus Apamea; species Apamea epomidion. The sequence goes on from OX382226.1 coordinate 2,152,372, forward strand.
CAAACAACCGATATCGAGCAACCATATTCTTCAAGCTCATATTTCAGCCAGTTTAAAGTAAGCACTCCACAGTCGAACCCTTTAAAGCCATACATCATAGTGACGGGTACAGACCTGGCACTGTGCCAGCTGATAGCAATGCTGATTGACTTATTGCCTGAACGTAATAGAGCAACGCAAAAGTTATGTGTGAACCCTGCATTAGATTTCGTCCAGCTTTCAGACAGAGGCGGCCTGCGGTGGCAGACAGTTGTTATGTACTATCTTATATGGGGCTATTTAAACAAACACGGTACATTACTAGAAAGAAAAAAGGAAGAAACGTTTATTTGCGGTAAACATGACGCAAAGAAAGAACACAACACACAAAAAAGAACAAGTTGGGGAACATAAAGAAGAAAGAAAGAAAATACATTTATTAGCGGCAAACATGGCACAAAAAAAAGAACATAAGCACACAAAAAAATACCAAGTTGGGAGTAAACATGCGTCACATCCACGCAAAACGGCCATTGCTCAGCATAATGCTAAGATCCTGTACGTAACAGAGCTCCAGCGCTGGTTTTCAACGGCAGCCGGCGTTCAAAAAATATATGCATCATCTCTACGCAAAACAGACAACGCTCAGCGTACTGCTGCGTGCCTATGCGAGGCAGCTCCAGCGCTGGTTAATTTGCTACTTTCCACACCAACCGCACCCGGTACAGCTTCTGTCCCAAACACGCATTATACTGTCTTGCTCTTTGAGCGTCCTGCAGCTGCATTGCTGTTATTTTTCTTTGTGTTCGCATGGCAAAATTGAGTTAGCACTGATGTCAAAAATTGAGAGTTGTAGAGCTTATTAGTGCTAAAAGCCTTGCCGTTATGAATTTCTGGAAAACAACGCTGTTTTGTTGACCTGCCTGAGTTGAAATTGGGTTGGTATAACAAAACTGGAAAAATAAAATTGACAGAGTGGAATTCCTTACGCAACACTTGCATATTTTATTGGATATCACGAACTTTGATGTATCCATGTCTACCTATATATGTTTAAGTGAATTTCCAAACATTATTAACATCATCATTTCAGCCGAAAGACGTCCACTGCTGGACATAGGCCTCCCTCAAGCACCTCCACTTCGACCGGTTTTGTGCTTTTTGCATCCAACGGGTTCCTGCGATCTTCACAAGGTCGTCGGTCCACCTTGATGGAGGCCTTCCAACGCTACGTCTTCTTTTACGCGTTCAACACTCCAGAACGTTTCGGCTCCATCGGCCATCTGTTCTGCGTGCAATGTGCCCTGCCCACTACCATATTGTTAACAAACTGTAGAATTATTGTAACTTTAAACAATATGCCAATAAACGTAACTGTTAAACCCAAATCATTTAGCTACCACAAATTAAATTTCCGACAGCTTGGAATTTTCTAACAGAAAGTCTATTTATGATTGATTTAATGTAGGTAACTGTTTGTTTCGGGTCACATAGTAAATTGTTTTTTGTTTCATACCATGCTAAAGCCAAAAAAATAAGCACAATTCAACCATAGCTGTCCACAGTCCCACAATAATGCCAGCACATTCGTTTTTAGCCTCGGAGCTGCTGTCCGTAATCTGGACACGGTCAGCAAACCAAGCTGGCAGTATGCCAAACTTGCACATCATTTTATCAAGATCTGTTCACGACGTGTTTTTGGGAGTTCTGGGACCGAATAATAAACAGGCAGGCCATTGCAGGTGGATATTTATGGATTTCCCACTGACAATTACTTACAGTTAAATTGGAAACGTACGAGTATCATCTGCCTAGCCTTTTCCCAACTATATTGGGGTTAGTTTCCAGTCTAACCGGATGCAGCTGAATACCAGTATTTTACATGGAGCGACTGCCTATCTGACCTCCATAACCCAGTTACTGGGTAAAGCGATACCCCTTGGTAAGACTGGTTGTCAGACTTTCGGGCTTCTGACGAACTGTATTTTGTTGAACAGACGAAGAGGAAACAAGAATGACCAATTAATGCTTTGCGTAAATGTTTTAGATAATTGCAATATTATTGTGGTCTTCGTTGCCAGCTACTCGAGGTAGACTTATATCAGCTCAATAAAAAAAGGCGTTACTCTACATAGACCACAAGGAGTGGGACACAACACAGTATAACACAACACACAGACACACACACACGTTCAAAAACACCCCCACATACAATTCACACACACAAACACTTCACGTACTACTATACAATACTATTATGTAGTTTACTACGTCTGAGAGATAAATTCACTGTGTAAGTTGCTTACCTTTGTGTAACTTTGTTCCAAAAGCTAAGGAATATTCAAGTTTAAATCAAATCATGTGGATAGTTCAAGACTGGGGGAAAGTCGTAAGCCAAAGTGGGTCCCACCTACAAGGCGAATGTAAGCCTCTTAGAAAGTATGAGCCAACCTTCATCTTCGTAATAATCTGCAATAGGTCAACTTATGTGCAGACTGCTAGAGGTCAAGATATGAATGATGCATTGTGGGCAAGAACAAAATGGTGTATCGTTTAAAGTAGATTTTTAATTTTGTTGGATCTTTGAAGATATAACACTTAAACATATCCAGATCCGAGATGCAGATACATACAAATTGATTCGTTTATTAAGAGACGACGGGTCTTAAGCTTTGGTGTCCTAAGAAAGAGGTGAATGGTCACACAATAACCGCTATTTTTTGTGCATGTATGTCAAATACTGGTGAAAACGACAGCTTTTTGTGACGGGTGGCCGTTAAAATATGACGGAACCGCTTTCCTATGAAACCAAAGATTTAATATCGTATATCGCGGTCAGTCAGCAAACAAACCCACCTAAACATAATTACTAAAACAAGGATCCAAATATGAAGGTATCCTCAAAGTCAAACTTTTAGTTGCTAAGCCCGAAACACAAACGTTTGCAACAAACAGAGAGGAACTTCGCTATGTTGGGCACGGTTGTGGCTATCGCGGTTGGCGGAAAACCCGATAGGTAGTCGCAAAGTTTGGAATTTACACAGATTTGAAAATAGACGTGATGCGTTTGGTTGACACCGGATTGGAAAGACGAATCTGGTGCTCCATGCATAACTGCCGTGCCTTCGTCGGCGTGAAATTTCTTGTTATAATATAAAATAACTAGCTAAATAAGTTTCGATCCTGCGGGAATATCGGGATAAAAAGTATTCTATATGTTAATCTTGGTTATAAAACAACTGTAAGTATGCCAAATTTCATCAAAATGGGCCCAGCCGTTTGAGCGTGAAGAAGTAACAAACACACACACACATACTCACTCACAAACTTTCGCCTGTATAATATTAGTGTGATTATGTCCTATGTCACTCGGCAATACTGTACATCCCATTTTTGAAAAAAAAAAAAACTGAGTCGGACAAGCAGTTCCGAATATCATCCCCCACAAAAACATACAAACTCACTCTTTATAATTATGAAGTAGGTATAGATAATTAAATCAAAATTTAGTGACTTTTCAGACTTGCATGCCTTTCTGTCAGTAAATGATAAGGCACAACTATCTACGACTTTGGAAATTATAATATGAAGAAACACTTTGAGTGCATTTGGAATACAGAAGAGCTACGCTTCTTAAAAACTGATATCATTTTGTTTTAACATCACATTAACCTACATAGATCGTAGTAGGTGGCGTCCTGTATTTTCTGCTTACATATACGTGTATTTATGTATTACATTATTATTATTAATTTATAATAGAAATATTTGTACGCCATAGTATGGCAGGATATGCTGGAACCAAAATTGTAACATCTATTGTACCATATTCTGACAAATAAACATTTTTGATTTTGATTTGATTTACATGAACCTCAACATGTTTTCTGCAGAATACGACGTGTTTATCTATTTCTTCTAATGATGCAGTTTTAAGTGTTGAAATTACAGTGTCGTGTGGCTATGTAGTAATTAATCGTAAACCATAGACAACACGCCACCTAGTGGTCAAGTCTTGTCATTGATGTGCCGTTGTAACTTAAAAAAAAAAAAACTTTTTGTTTATTACTACGTGACCGAGCGGTGTTTTATTTTTGCTAATGAAAACCAATTTTATTAGAATCACTATAATCATCGGCCCAGTCTTTTCCTAACTATTTTTGGGGTTGGCTTCCAGTCTTACCGTAGCAGTAGTAATCCAAAAATTATTGACAATAAACAACTAGTAGCGCTTTTACGAAACTCACAGGTTGTAAAAACATGTGATTATTCTTTGTGATCAGCTTAAGTTACTTAAAGCTGTAGATACCTTTTTACCGGAAAACTACTTTTATTTATCTTGCGGGATATTTTTTTATTGTAAAGTTTTCCTCTAAACACGGTGATAATGCTGGAAAACAATAAATTATATTAATGTCTCAACTAGCTTTTATATTTTTCATAACAATATCCCCATTCATGACCCAACTCGTGCGATATAAAAGGTCTCTTTGTAGTGGAAACTAAAAAAAATAAACAATAACTGCGACAAGGACTAACTTTGTGTGGGGAAATGCTTTTAGAAGAAAATAATATATTACCTCGTCTTTATAGGGTTGCTTACGATACGATTCTTTTTGCAGATATTTTTTAGTATTTCAGGGTTTCTGAACAAAAAACGCTTATGTAAGACATTTTTGCAGATGAACGGGGGAAGTATTGTCAGATATTGTCAGATAACATTGATGTTCACATCATTGCTTCACACGCATCACCTTACATTATTTTTACTGGACTTATAACTGGATTAGTGTTACAGATTCCTTTTCGTTTGAAGCAGATCTAATTAACAGATATCTAGTTAACTTTGGGACCAGTTGAAACCTTTGTATCCTTCAACCCGATTCTGACAATATTTATTCTGACAATATTATTTTTTTCTGATTGCATCGTGTAAACGTTTTGGTAGAATTAAGGTAGAATATAATAAATATTTCCAAGACTCGTTTGTTGCCTCGTTGGACTAGTCGTCGCAAGCGTAGTAACGCAGCAGTAGCTGACCATGGGGTCCTCGGTTCGATTCCTAGGCCGGGCAAAGTGTCATTGAGTTTTCAGGAATTTCTCAGAAGCAATCCGGACCGAATTTGTGCTCGTTTGGTGGCAATAGGGTCGCCCCCTATTACTGAAATCATAACTGTGGCATAAAATGGGTGCACAAGTACACCTCTGCTTAAACCTTCCGGATAAAAGACGTGATGTTGTCTTTTTTATTAAATACATCATTATTAGTATTAGATTAGAATAGAATATTCCTTATTGTACACCATACAAATTACAGAACATAAATATATAAAATTTAAAAATAATAATAATAATAATAATAATTTAGTATTTTACTGATCATTACTCAGACTTCGAGATCGTAAGAACAGAACTATCAGTAAGATAAACAACTTGCTACATACTCAGGTACTTTTATTTTACAACGAGTACTTAATTAATTCCTTTGAGCAAATCGAATCCTGTCGGACTTAGAAACATGAAATAAAAATAGTAACCCTAAGAAAAAGACGCTGTTTAGAGAGCAGTGCAGAAAAGTCTCTTTGACAGTCTTTAGGTCAAACAAAGTAATCTTGTAGGGAGGTGCACAAAGCACACAATTTTCTCTTGCTTGTACCAAAGAACTATGTTTGTTTCTTGACACTTACAGAGATTCAAAAATAAATTTGACTATAATGTATGATGGTAGTGTTACAATTTTTTTCTGACATCAAAAAAAGGAGGAATATTTGAGCAAGCTTTAATAATACGTATTTATTTATATGTACTTTATTGTACGCCACAAAAATACATACTAAAAAAAATACATCAAACTCTACAAAATAGACAATGGGCGGCCTTGTCGCTTTCTGCGATCTCTACCCTCTCTTTATCCATCCACTTTGTGTATATTTGTGGCTAAATAATAACAGTCGCACGAGTCGATCAAAGGTTAAACTACGCTTACCGCAGTTGATTCGTGGATGGGTGACCATCCATTACATATATTATCACAGCCCTTTTGTGCCTCGGAAAGCACGTTAAGCCGTTGGTCCCGGCTGTAATTCATATATCTTTGACAGGCGTTACGGGTATTCTGAAGAAGACGGGTAGTCAAACGTCTGACAACCATTCTTACCGAAGAGTATCAAGTTATCCAGTATCTGGGTTGTGGAGGTCAAATAAGCAGTCGCTGCATATAAAATACTAGCTGACCCGGCAAATGTTGTTTTGCCATATAAATTATTACTAGCTGCCCGGCGCTACTTCGGTCGCGTGGTGTTCTACCCCCTACCCTACCCCTACCCTACTCCTACACTACTCCTACCCTACTCCTACCCTACTCCTACCCTATTCCTAACCTATTCCTACCCTACTCCTAACCTACTCCTACACTACTCCTACCCTACTCGTACCTTACTCCTACCCTACTCCTATCCTACTCCTAACCTACTTCTACACTACTCCTACCCTACTCCTGCCCTACTCCTAACCTACTCCTACCCTACTTCTACACACTGTAGAACATACTTTTGTTCTATCATCAATAGTTTCCGCAGCGCATGCGACGAAAGACGTTTTGGGGCACTTTTTTTACACCTTGAGTTACGTTACTCAAGGTTTAGTAAGGATCCCTAATCTTTTCTAGCAATAAATATAGCCTATGTCACTCAGGGTAAATGTGGCTTTCCAATGGTGAAAGAATTTTTGAAATCAGCACAGTAGTTTTTGAATTTATTCATTACAAACATACACACACACAAAAACACAAATCTTTCCTCTTTATAATATTAGTATAGACTGGTATTAAGCTGAATCCTGTTAGACTGGAAGCCGTCCCCAACATAGTTGGGAAAAGGTTAGGGAGTTAGTATAATCCACTTTGTGTATGACGTTGATGTTATTACTTCCTGCCACTTTGATTTAGCAGGTTACGGTATACGGTATCATGTGGGGTAGGTACCACAACGTCGTGTAAAAGTGATTTCGATATCCTACTTAGGTACAAAATGATACTAAGATGACGACTAATAGAGAAAGTATGGAAGAAAAAGACATCTTTCGCCGACCACAAACAAATTGGGACTTAGGTACAGAATAAACATTTTTTTTTTTTCAAAACGTAAATAAAGATCTTGTCTTCGTATAAATATTTTGGTTATATTTTATTGACAATTGATTTTGTAACTCAAGATGTTCAACCACGTCTGCCTACCCCCATGGGATAAAGGCCTGAGTTTACGTGTGTGTGTGTTTTATAAAATACACAGAGTTTTTTAGCATTCTCCATTTAGTCCTCGACTCAAACACCGAACGTGAAAAATCAATATAAACTTCAATTACAGCACTCCCAGACAATTAAATAAAATGTGACGTAGGGATCAAGTGGCTCACAAAGCGTAACGTCGACACTCTTCGTACAGATCATACATCAATCGTAATATTGCACAGCGAAAACCGCCCTTATTCAAAGTCAAAGTCAAAGTCAAAGTCAAATCATTTATTTCAAATAGGCACATAAAAGGCACTTTTGAACGTCAAAAATAAAATTACAATAAAATTGATTCTAGTCGCCCCTTCCAAAAGGTAGTTTTCGTATGGAGAAGAATGGGCAAGAAACTCCACCGTTACTCTTTTAAAATGTTTTACAATATATTGCATACATTATTTATATAATTATATGTGAAGACGATGCACCCAAAAATAAACTTACTATACCACAATAGGTAAAAGAATTAAAATGGATAAATGTAACCATGACATATAGATCAACTATGTGATAGATACATGGTGCTCACATATTCACAAACATTCCAAACGTAGACGATTTTCATAAATAAATAAGGAGTAATAAGTCCGGGTGTGACCCCAAGTAATTACAGAATGTAAATCAATGTCAAAAAAAAAAAAAAAAGAATAAATTATACAATTACATTAGCAACCAGTTTGATTTTGTCTAGACTCTAGAGATTGTCCTATGGAGCAAGACCAGCTATTGCTACGACATAAATGCGCTATCAGTGTGAAATTATTGAGGTTTGAGATAACTTTATTCTAGTAAAAGAATATGATAATTATAATAATAATTTATTTAATAAAAAACGTTTACAAAAGGTGTACATTTAGACAAGAGTTGCAAATTTCCCATACAATGATAGTGCCTAAAAATAAACTATAACTAAAATATTTTTATTTTTATTACAGGTGCCAGTAATGATGGTTCGGAATTCGAGTGTTAGGTAGCGACCCTCCCGAACTAGGTTTAATTCAAACCTGTGTTTCAGGCCATCATTTTACATTTCAATTAAATTTGGGAATTAAATTTTTAAATAAAACTAGTATATAAAAATAATTATTTAACAACTCTGCAAAAAAGCACAATAGTATATTAATACCTAATACTCACCCTATGTAAACATACAAAAGTAAATACTTACAAGGGAATAAATTCAATGTGTATACATGTGTTAATTCACTTACATGAGAAAATTAAATGCTATTTCATAAAATAATAATTAAAAGTCATATTAAAAGTCCACTTTGTAAACAAGCATATTAAAATTAGAGGATTATATCCAGGTTGAGAATGCTTGGAAACATGCTGGTCCTGCTCGATAAGACAATGTAAACAAAATCAAACTGGTTATTAATTTAATTGTATCATCACCTGCCTAGCCTTTTCCCAACTACGTTGGGGTCGGCTTCCAGTCTAACTGGATGCAGCTGAATACCTGTATTTTACATGGAGCGACAACCTATCTGAACTTCACAACCCAGTTACAGGCTAATAAGATACCTCTTGGTAAGACTGGTGGTCAGACTTTCGGGCTTCTGACAACCCGTAACGACTGACAAAGATCCACGAATGACAGCCGGGGCCAACGACTTAACGTGCTTTCTGAGGCTTGGAGGGGTCTTGGTACGTAAATATGGTCACCCATCCACGGACCGACGTTAAAAAATGAGATTTATGTACCTGTTTGAAATAAATGGTTTGACCTAAAACTAAAATTGTTACTATTAGAGGTACAGTAGCAGAATTAATGATTGATTGATTGGTTATTTATGTAATATAGCTTTTGAATGTTCTATTTTGATGTCCCTAACATCTTTGACGTAGACCAACAAACTGGACCAGGGTTACAAAATTCACTTCACTATTTTACCTATATTTTTGTAATGCCTATTTACATTTATCTTTTTTACTTACTAAATATAACTATTTTCTCACTCTAACCTCCGGAAACAATTGTTTGGTACTGGTACAGTACCGATGTGATAAGAAATACCAATAAAGTATAGGAACTACGTCTGTTACCGGTATCACACCAAGGCCAATGGCACCGGTTCCCAAAAACACCGGTATTTCAAGTCTTGCGTAGGTAAGACATTTGCACCAACACTCGGCACTGCGCTGATACCATATTATTATTTTACGAAATCGTAAATTACCTAATATCAAGTGGTTATAATTACGACTATAAGCTATTTCATCCACCAAACCTATATCATTCCATAAAACAAAACCGACCCCAATCACACTACTCCTGACCACCAAACAATTAAAACAGATCCCCGACCAATTCCAACTTCTCCCTAACATTTTGTTACGCTCCCCGCGTTTTGGAAACAACTACGTTTCTACTGCGTTATCAGGCAGCGTACTAATAAAACCGACTATTAAAGTCTATCCACTTAAATAGTGCAGCTCTTTGAAAATTATTTGAGCCTCGTACGGTCGAATATGCCGCCACACATCTGCGGGAATTAATAATTGTAGTCTGATATGTCCGACGTTATAGGGAGGCCTGTCCAGCAGTAGATGTCTTTCGGCTGAAATGATGGAGCATCAAAGCGAATACTTCATTAATATTTGTGTATATAGCTTTAGCCCGCGGCTTCGGCCGTGTGTGTCGGAAAATATCCCTCGGGAACGTAATACCGGGATTAAAAGTACCCTATGTATTGATCCAGGTTATAAACTTTGTGTGTGCCAAATGTAATCCAAATCCATTCAGCCGTTTTTGAGCCAATCCGGAACATACATACGAGTACATCTAGTCAAACAGATAAACGGACAAAAATTCTAAAAACCATATTTTCGACATCAGACTCGTTCGTCTCGTAGAAATCACTTTTTTTTTTCAAAAATATTTAATGTACAGTCAACAAAAGAGATAAGTATGCAGGGTCGTCGGATATAGTTGAAGTTTAGTAAGAAACCGATGGATGTTTTCGAATGAAATTTAGTTTGATAAATGAACTGTTTGTATTCTATTAATTAAATAAAATATTATTCGAAAAAATCAATCCGTTTCTAACTAAACTTCAACTATATCCGACTATATACTTATCTCTTACTATTTATTAATGTATAAACAGAAGATAAAAATTAAAGTCGCTTTTTGTCTTTGTCTTTGTGACCCTTGCTCTTCTAATTTTTATACGGGTTTAGAATAGAATAGAATGCCCTTTATTATGTACACCATAAGTTACAGACATAAATATAGCTTTCTATATTTATGTCTGTAATTTATGGTGGACAAAGACTTTTTGGTACGACTTTTGGTCATCGTCCTTTGACAATGACCAAAACTCGTACCAAAAAGTCTCATGCATCAAGATCAAAATATTATAGTAATTATTTTCATAATTTTTTACGACGTTACGCGCGGGGATTTGATTTTTGAACAAGGAATTTAATTTAAAAGTAAAAAAGTGTTGATATTGAAAATAATATCAACACTTTGTTACTTCACGGAACGTCATGTATAGGGAATCATGACGTTCCGTTTTAAATGATATGATTAATATAACCTTGAACTTTGGAAGTTTCAATATCACGTCTTTCAAAAAACTTGCAAAAAAAAATATCCTTGCCGATTCTACATTAATTCAAAATAAGTAGAATATAATAGAAAATAATTTTTATTTAAACGGTTATCATTTTTTTAGAGCAATAATGACCGTTCTTGTATTACATTTCTTACAAAATAAAGTACCTAGTTTTTAGGTTATTTAGATTTTTTGAAAATCTCCGAAACCCGGGTTTTGTTTACAAAAAGAACTTTTGTAGGAGTTAATATGATAAGTGTAGTCTATAAAAAACATAATTTGACTTTGATGCAGCATGGTACGGGAGTTCATACATCCATCCTTTACAAAGGGTGACTAAATGTTCTAAGAACTAAATGTTCTAAGAACTTAATGTTCTAAATCGCTAAGAGCGATCTCATCATCATTTAGAGAAATAATTTTGTAATTTAATTATAAGTATAATCATTATAGTTCATTAATATTGAAATTACATAATTATAATAAAAAAACCTTGATTTTTTGTCAAGTCGTAAAAACCGAGCAAAGCAGCGAATAAAGCGAATAATGATTTATTTTCGTTAAATTCCCGCAAGCTGTTTGATTACAACGTCACCATTTGAGCGGATAGACTTTACTAACAATACCGACTATTAATTAATCCTGGTCAAATAACAGCCAGAAACAGAGATAACGGCGTCCTCCAAATAGTACCGTATAATAACAATGGCGGATGCGGTGGAAGGTGTGAAAGATTAGCGGGATTCGGAAAGTATAATCTATACTCTATACAAATATTAGTAATAAAAAAACAGATAATGGCGCCGATTCCCTTGTTGACAAACTAAACTAAATTTAAGTTTAGTGCTTCTTTTCCTTTCTATTCCATTATGAAAAAGACAGAAGATAAATATTAGTTAAGCCCTGTCAAATTAAGATACTCCATAGACAAATTAGACGTTATTAAAAACATGCTAATAAAAATACGTCAATGTACGTCATACGCTGACTAATTTGATAGGACTAACTTAATATTTATCTTCTGTCCTTTTCTTAATGAAATAGAAAAAAAACGATGCACTGAACTTAAATTTAGTTTAGTTTGTGAACAAGGGAATCGGCGCCAATAGTTATTTTTGACTGTGTTTAATTTAGTTTTATGAGTTTCCTGTACTAGTTACAATAAATACGTTTTCTTTCTTTCTTCTAAATAAATAAAATTGAACCGTCTATGTGTAATGTCAAAATAACAGCTTTTTACTTAATGCCTATGAAAGTATATACCTTATACGCTAATAATAACAAAAAAAAAGGATTTTTTGAATTTTTGTCTGTCTGTTTGTTTCGGCTAATCTCCGAAATGGCTGGATCCATTTTGAAAGGACTTTCACTGTCAAATAGCCGATGTTATAAGGCGCAACTTTACTTTTTATGCAAACAAAGAACTCGGTTAGGGATAGGTGTACGTAACGTTAGGATTTAACGCAAAAAAAAAACCAATGAAATCCAATTTGTTTTCCGACATTCAAGCGAACTTTGTCGCGGGCACAGCTAGTGCTAAATATGAATGTATGTTTGTTTCGATAGTTTTAACCAAGGACCTTTGATGTCAAGAGTGAATAAGTTATGGGCAAGCGTGCCGTCGACCGCATCATCAATTACCATCAGAGGGTAGTCGTCAAACGCGAGCCTATATTTTTTGCTACTATATATAATAATTGCTTTGATTTAGAAAAAACACCACTTTGGCTTATTTATGTCCACTAATGGACATAGGCCTCTCGAATTGCACGCCATTTAGCTCTATCCTTGGCTACTCTCAACCAGCCACCCTACGAAGATCGTCGCTCCATCTAGCCTGAGGACCTCGTAGTGGAGACCGTTAATCGGCAAACGTAAGGCGTTTGCCGATTCACGGTCTCCACTCAAGAACATGTCTACCCAACGGTCATCGGTTCTACGGCCAATATGGCAGGCCCATTGCTACTTCAGATTGCTTATTCGTGAGTGAGCTAAGTCCACAACTTAGGGTTAAACATAAAAATATTCATACAGATTTTGTAAGTCTTGGGTTTGAAAACACACCACCAATACCGTTTCTTTTTGAGAAAAAAACATCCCTATTCGTATCTTTCACCTAAACCTATAAATAATATGCCTTTAAGGTTTATGCTTCTATCAAAAGTTTAATACTCCAATTATTCTAAAAGCTAAAGTAATAATGTCGTTAGTGTTATTACTAGAACACTCATAGGAATTAGACAGAACGGAGCAAAAACTTTGATAGATTGCAGTCATCATCGTTAAGCTCTTTTATTTGTGGAGCACAAGGAATTTATTCGAAACGGTATGGACATTAAATGCATGGGGACTGTGCTATGGAGAAAATTAGAATGCGGGCATGAACATTCTCGATAAAACCGTTAATCTTTATATATACAAAGCAGGGCCCCGCGATTTCGCCCGCATAAGAGTCAATCCCGTGGGAATATCGGAATAAAAAGTGTCGTATGTGTTAATCCGATGTATAAGCCATAATTACTGTAAAGTTTAATCAAAATCCGTTCAGTGGTTTTTGTGTGAAAGAGTAACAAACATCCATCCATCCTTTTTCACAAACTTTCGCTTTTTTGTAATATTAGTAAGAATCTTCTGTACGTGTGTGTCACTAAACTCCTCCTAAACTGCTGGATCGAAAAATTATCAAAACTTTTATTTACGTTGTCATATTTTGGAAAACACAATGTCTCTGAAATTCATAATTTCCTGGTAAGTTTCCAATTGCCATCCCGCTTTACAACTCTACAGATGTCAACATTATCACCGAAATTGTAGAAACAACTTCTCCTTTCTAAACTTCATAATTTCCTGGAAGTTTTCAATAGTTTGGTTAATTTCAAACTCCAACCAAAATGATAGGACTTATTACCAGATTCTACCGCTTAGACCACACCAAAACTCCAAATATATTAAGAACTTAGTCTTAAACCGCGGCTGGACTTAGATAACGGTATCCAGACACCATTGGTGTCCGGATCCTTAGCTCCGAATGCATGGAAGTTATCTTAGTTCCAGACATCTGGACCGGATCCCTTGAAATGCATTCATCCAGGAAGTAATTGAAGATTAGTTGTGCCAGTGCAATGGATTTCTAGGAGTTGGAATGGTTAGTATCCACTTTTAGTTAATATTCTCGTATCCTTTCTATTTAGGACAGAGCAGTAACGTTTTAATTCTCTTTTTATTTTATTTTTATCTTTATTGAAAAAAATATCATGTGAATCTAAAAATTATCATGTCATCATCATCATCTGCCTACAACAGTCCACTGCTGGACATAGGCCTCTCCTATTGCACGCCATTCAACTCGATTTTCAGCAACTCTCATCCAGCTGCTACCAGCCATCCTGCGAAGATCGTTGCTCCACCTAGCCTGAGGGCATGCCACCTCCAATCCAATTAAGTCCAATTATTATGTGTGTAGTTTATATTCGCAATGGGAATGAACATTCAACGAAAACAACGCAAAAAGAGTTACTGAAGATCGCCCGACAGAAGTCGAAACCTATTCTACTTTGTAACTTGCGACTTTCGTCATCTGCGACCTAGCCGAATTCCCGTGTGTGCGGCTATAGTCACTTATGTAAAGCCCGCATAAAGTAATATATGCAATGAAAGACAGGAATATATATGTCGGAGAAGGTATGTCTGTCTCTCGTTACCATCTGGCATATTTTAATTACTGTGGGCGTACTATGGATAGTGTTGGTTATAGCGCAATAGAATAACGGTTTGCAGTTCAAATCAGATTACCATTTACGAACAAGTTAGTCACACTAGCGAATCACACATTGTAGGTACCCAACTCAACGATACGCAACGCAGACAGTTTCTAACACATGTTGTCCGCACGATGTCCAATGTTTCGATGATCCCGAGAGCTCTGCACACACCGTTCTTGTAGCTGTCGCTTTCGTCCACCTCCACGAACTCAGGCTAGACTCTGTCTAGCGCCACGAGATGGCGCTAGCGTTCCGAATAGTCAAACGAATGACTCCGACATATATAACAGGTAAGGTCAATGAAAGCAATGAATTTACGCACACTTACAAGAAACTCAGTCTCACAGTCAATGTGGTTAGAATGTATTAACTAAAAAAACAATAAAAAAAAAAACTAAATAGGTACTCTGTTTATGACAAAAAAATGATTTTATTTCTGTAAGTAGGTTTGAACGAACACTTTTACACAACAATTATATTTTTAAAACTAGATGAGGTCGGCGTTTCTATCTGACTAGTCTGAGAAGAAAGGCCGAAACAAACTCCGAGTCTCTTTTAAAGTCCAGACATAATCTTGGTCAGATCATGTGAAGACTATGCGGGTTGGTATCTGAAATGGTTTTTGAGGAAAGAACCACACAGATTGAGTGGACCTGTCTAGTCAGTGCACGCATTTGTCAGTAATCCTGCAGCTCAACTCAAACTCAACAAAACTGTTTTGTTTCTACTTGTGGGTAAGTATCTATTCCAATAGAAAAAAGGATATATTTTATGATGTATGGATTTTATTATGTTACAGCAGCATTCAATCAAATTCAACAGTCTTCCTCAATCATATCAGTGACGTCATCTTCGCTAAGATTTATCATTTGTATACTTACGAACCCCTCTTCCGTTGCGGATACACATTACCTTATCGTAAATGAGCGCACGCTGTATGTGATGTTTATACATACGTACAACGGAAAGATAATCAAGCAAGTAAAAGATTTTGCTCCTGATTTTGCTATTGCGATATTTGTTAAATATGTCAACCTCTGATGAAACTTTGAAAATCAGTGTGATGTTCACGTAAGTCTAACGATTTATTTCATTGCAGTGACTCTTCGTATAAACTAGAGATACGATTTTTTTTAAAATTATTCATTCATTTAAATCTCTAGCATGTTACAGTAAATCTTCATTTGCATAGTTTCCGTAATTGGCGTTTAGCCAGCAAGAAGTTGAGCTTGCAAGAAGGCACAACTTTTGTTTTGGTGTGATGGTATTAATATTGCAGAAATGTTCTTCAATAGGATATGGATTCCACACTGAGTGTGCATACACACGAGTGACATGCGATGACGTCAGAGGCAACTGCAGCGACACCCGTCGACGCCCACCGTCGACGCCTCGGCAGCTGTCGACGACAACGTGTCGCTCGTGTATTTGAGTACGGTGATCAAATACATAATCATGTTCTATAGTTGACAATTGAGTGAATTTGGACTATTCCGCCCGTCATATTGATTTATTGTTCTTCCGAACATAAAACTAGATATTATAACTTAATTTATGACTTAACATAAAAAATACGAGTAAATACAAAAACAAAAGACACTTAGGCGTCGAAGTTCTCGTCCATATTACTGTCATCCGGAAACGTGCTCAGAAGCCTCGCAGCACTGCCACGTTGAGTGGCAATGCTAATTCTTTGACCAAAGAACGATCCAGCCTTCTGGTCACGTGAAGTTTCGACCAGCCGCTAGACCGCGAGACATTTCGTTAAAAAAGAGACGCGCACTCCACTCCACACTTAATTTATTATACAAGATTATAATATGTATTAATTATTGTTGCTAAATGGTTCGTTCTCGTCACGTGCTCAAAACACGATCAAAAAATCCTACCAAATATAAGAAAACAGCATACCTGAATAAACTACGACAATTGACTAATAACAAGGTGACAAGAACTAATGGAAAAGTTACATAACGGATAGATATGGGAGCGATAGTAATTATTGCAATAAGTCAACGTCGCCGTCGTCGCCAGATTAACGACGAGGAATTATGATTGATTATAATGAGGATTGAATCTCCAAGAAAATAAACTATGTATTTCGTTTGCTGCTTTGTTTTGTAAGTTTTATTTACCTGTCTATCTATATCATTGTAATATGGGAATCTAATAATAATGTCACAATAGTTCGTTGAACAGTGATGGCCCAGTGGTAACGGCTGCGATTTACGACTTGTAGGTCGTAGGTTCGGACCCAGACAGGCGCTTTACTTTGTGTAAATTACTTAATCACCACTGCTCTCAAAACGGTGAAGGAAAACATCGTGAGGAAACCGGCATGTCCTAGAACCAAAAATTCGAAGATAGGTGACATCTACCAACCCGCAATGGGCCCACGTGGTGGATTACAGCCCGCTCCCTCTCGAAGAGAGGAGGCCTGTGTCACAGCAGTGGGAAGATTATACGCTGATTATTTATATATTATGTATAGTTCGTCGAAGAAAGTACAATAAAACAGGTACAATAGCCTAGTTAGTTAGTAACTGGGTTGTGAAAGTCAGATAGGCAGTCACTCTATGTCAAATACTGGTACTCAGCTGCATCAGGTTAGATTGGAAGCCAACCCGTGGAATGTGTGTCATAGTCTGTGCTAAATAAATATATATATTCTTTCTTTTCTATCTCTTTATACATGCTAGGCGTCATGCGAAGGCACAAAGCGCGCAGCGCGGCCCGTTGCGAACATTCTAAAGACGTTAGATTTCCTATTTAAATTCCCAAGATTCCCTATTTGAACTCGCAAGGTGACTCGCTTCGCTCTAAGCGTCAAGTTAAACATGAAGTATCACTTTACCAATATATTTTTCCAGTGATTTTATCTCCAAAATACTCTATTATCATCACTTCTCAGACTCCTGGGACCTTAGACGTAATTACTTTTAATGTTCAAAGTCAAAGTCAAATCATTTATTTCAAATAGAAATAAATTATTAATTATTATTTTATATCAATAATAATTAATTAATTATTGATATAAACGGCACTTTTGAACGTCAAAAATAAAATTAAAATAAAATTGATTCTAGTCGCCCCTTCCAAAAGGTAGTTTTCGTATGGAGAAGAATGGGCAAGAAACTCCACCGTTACTCTTTTAAAATGTTTTACAATATTTTACATACATTAAATTATATAATTATAATAATATGTATGTGAAGACGATGCACCTAAAAATAAAATTACTATACCACAATAAGTAAAAGAATTAAAATGGATAAATGAAACCATGACATATAAATTAACTATGTGATAGATACATGGTGCTCACTGCTGTTCCTTCCACTTCCCGTTATAATTGTTTTCACAGGAAGCCATTTCGTAAAATATTATGTCAATATCAATTTACACTAATTCTTTTGAATAAGGAAGCTCCATTACAATATACACAGGAGACCCGAGCTCTTGATCAATTTAATAAGGAAATGGCTACAATTACATATACCACAAAAATTACTTAAGTATTCAAATTAACTACATTTTATTTAGGCTTCTTAGCCATACATACACACAAATTCACGCCTTCTTCCAATAGGGTAGGCAGGAACACTACCTGCTACGATCCTTACACACTCTTTCGTATCGTTTACGTTCCTAAATCAGTCACACACGCACGCCAGTATGATCTGCCTAGCCCTTTCCCAACTATGTTCGGGTAGGCTTCCAGTCTAACTGGATGCCGCTGAGTACCAGTATTTTACATGGGGCGACTGCCTATCTAACCTTTACAACTCAGTTACTGGGTAATACGAAACCCCTTGGCAAGACTGGTTGTCAGACTTGCGGGCTTCAGATTCTGACGACCCGTAACGACTGTCAAAGATCCACGAATGACAGCCGGGACCAACGGCTTCACGTGCGTTCCGAGGCACAGAGGAGTCTTGGTATATGAAGATGATCAGCTATCCACGAATCAACCGCGGCAAGTATAGCTTAACCTGCCCCGGCAGTCTCGACATTCGTAGCGATCGCTTTACGACCGAATTCGGTCGCAAAGTCCCGTGTAATGTATGGAGTGACAGGACTTTGCGACCGAATTCGGTCGTAAAGCGATCGCTATGAATATCGAGACTGCTGGGGCTGATCGATTGACCCGTGCGGCTGTTATTACTTAGCCGCAAGCCTCTCACTGTCATTTTCTGACATTTTCACCAGTATTTATTTGACATTGAGGTGTCAAAAAACGCTCTGTATTTAGGCATTAGGGCCGCATGTGGTGGTCATCGCTCTTCTAGGATACCTTAGCTTAAGGGATGTCACAATAAAGTCCTACATAAACATTCACGCTTCACTGCCACAAGGATCTTGTAGCACTGGAATGATGTTGAAAGGGGGCGCTGTTGGTAAACATTTGCGTAGTTTTGTGAAATGTATCGAAAAAACGAAATGGCGGTGTTAGTTTTGGCCACGCGTCAAAAGACCCCTGAAGCGCTAAACCATGTTATATTTTGACCACGGCGTGAACTATCTTCACATATTTCGTGTCAATAGCCAGTTAGCTGTATCCTCGACTTCGTTCGCGTGGGTGTTGGAAAACAATAATGTGTCTCTACACTAATTTTTTTTTTTTCTAAATTAAAAGAAGCCTAAGTTACTCCGTATATTATCAGATATCTGCAAGTAAATATCACATCAAAATTGGTCCAGCCGCTTAAAAGATTAGCCGGAACAAACAGAGACAAACAATTAAAAATTTATAGGTATAGTTTATACTTTCATACGCATTTAGTAAAAACCTTTATTTTGACATAAATTTTTTTTAGTACTTCAAATTTATCTATATGTATTTTATAGAAGACCTACTGTAGATTCACTTATAGTCCAGTATCAATAACTTCACAAACAGTATCCCCTTTCGAGCAATAATAGACAAAGTTAACTAAACTATTATTTGGCGGCAGTCCCTCAATTTGGTCTGACGAACTATTTCATCAGTATCGGTTTCCTTAACTTTAGTTTCTAAGTTCGGGTCGCGGCGTTTGGACTACGTTCACAGTCTTGAGGATTTATTGACTCGATATAGCTATGTTTATTTGTACGTGGTCTTCATAATAGTGTTTACGTTTGTTTGTTTATTGGCTTTTGCAAGAATATTAAAAATTATGTGACTGAGCGAGATCTGAAGGCCAATTCCCGTAGTTAAAAACTTTCAAAATCTGGTCGGAATCTCATCTCGGCGACAATCAATGTCAAAAAGTGGTCCAAAATGTAGCTCAATTTTCATTTTTGACAGATTGTAGCGGAGATTACAATGCATATGTTCTAAAAAATACAGGAATTGCCCCTCACACTGTGAGCGTTCATGAAATTACGAGAAACGGCCGATTTAGAGCTAGTTGATAAAGAACCGAAGCTATTATAACGTTTTGTTATTATATCATTGTGCTCATCAATATTATAAAAATACAACGACTGAACTGTACTTGCTTTTACCTTTACTTCATTATTATTGTTGAGCGTGAGTTCCAGGGTTCAATTGTCTTTCCCCTCGGTGGGTGCCCGCATTGTCGTCGCAGGGGGACCAAGGCTGCCCAGACACGGGGTCGTCTGGCGCCCACGTGCTGGTTTGGTCCCTGGGGTGGTCACGGCGTGCTATGTGTTCTGGTGCGCCGGTGATGGGGAGTACTCCCCAGATGAGGATCCGGTGACGGACAGCCGGGTTCACGGATGAGTGCCAACGCATGCCCATGTTCCCGCCGTAAGCAGTAGAGGACGACACCGTGGAGTTTTAGTGGGTTAGAGTCCCACATAACTGCACTATCTCCCCGTGGTATGCATGAACATTTCTCCACGCTAAAAAAAAAGGTTCGATTGTCTGGTTGGACAAAGTGTTATTGGGTTATTTCGATATAATGCCTGAGCCTTAGCTTTTTTAATTAAGATTATATATGTTCAGGTTTTTATTCTTATATTTGTTTCAACTTGAATGTTATATTGTTTTTTTTTTCTCTTTCTTTTTTGTTATCTGTGTTGTGTTGTTCACACTCTTTCTATCCATTCTGTTTTTAGAAGTGATGACTTTTAATTGGCTGTCAGTCTCACATACAATTTTTTATTCTGTTTGTTTTAGCTGTAAGTTACCATAGTTAATAAATAAATAAATAGTTTTTCCCGGTCCGGAGTCCGGATTTGTGCCCAGTTGTTGGTAATAAGCTCGCTCCCTATTACATGAGTAGGTAGGTGGTAGTTACTATACCTACAGTACTGCCCAACTCTGCGGGGAATACGGCTGTGATGTTATGTTTGTAATTATAGTTCCGACGGCATGACGACAAATTCGATTCAAAGCCAGAGGAACAGCAAACAGTTACATTATAAGGATTTCCAACTAGTTTAACAAAATAGCAATTTGGTTATAAAGTAACTCACAACGCTGTCCACAACTAGGCATAGAAGTTTAAGAAAAAAAATAGGCTAAAAAAATAGCTAATCGCTAGGAACATTAATAGCAGTACGTGTGGAAAATACTTATTTAAAAGTTAAATGATAAAAAAAGAAGATAAATAAAGACTGAAAACAGAAAGAAAATATATATTAGGGGTTAAAGTATGAAATTGCTGATTTGTACTGAAAAATTTAAATTCGTTTTTTTTTTTTAATTTAACATATTTATTTAATCAATATAATTACGATTCTTATCTATACATTGCTGCCACTTTTTATCACGTAGAAAATTGTCCAAATCACGAGAAAAATGGTAGTCCGTTGGAGCAAGGTCTGGCGAATACGGAGGGTGACGAATGGTTTCTATTTGCAGTTCCTGTAGAGTTAAAACGGTTTCTCGTGCTGTATGAGGTCTCGCGTTATCATGGAGCAATAATGGTGAAGATCGATTCATGAGTCGGGGCTGTTTCACTGCTAGTTTTGCTATCATTGTTCGGAGTTCGGCACAGTATGAGCATGCGCGTGAGAGCCCTCACGACGGGGGACGCGGTGTCCCGGGGTGGGGTGGTCGTGGCGTTGTCACTCGACATCGCCAACGCGTTCAACACCCTGCCCTGGAGCTGCATAGGGGAGGCACTCCGGTATCACCGGGTGCCGACTTACCTCCGTCGAATAGTCGGGGCGTATTTGACGGACAGAGCCGTCATCTACCCCGGTCACGACGGGAACTGGAACCGGCGAGAGATGTCGTGCGGTGTCCCACAGGGATCGGTTCTGGGGCCGCTCCTGTGGGACATCGGTTACGACTGGGTGCTGCGGGCCGACCTCCTTGATGGCGTCAGCGTAGTTTGCTACGCTGACGACACGCTGGTCCTGGCGCAGGGGAGGTCGCATCAGGCGGCGGCCGACGCGATGACACGCGGGGTTGCGATAGTCGTGGAAAGGATCCGGCAGTTGGGTCTCGAGGTGGCATTGCACAAGTCCGAGGCCATGTCCTTTCATGGGCCCCGGTACGGGCCACCTTCGGGATCCCAACTGATGGTAGGAGGGGTTCACATCGGCGTCGAGACAACGATGAGATACCTGGGTCTCGTCCTCGACAGCCGGTGGAACTTCGTCGAGCATTTCCGACGTTTGGCCCCCAAACTGGAACGGACCGGGGCCGCCTTAAAGCGGCTCCTGCCCAACCTGAGGGGGCCAAACGCCTCCTGCCGGAGGCTTTATGCGGGGGTCGTGCGGTCCACGGCCCTTTATGGGGCCCCGGTGTGGGCGCGTTCGCTGCGGCTTCGAGCCGCACACTATCTGAACGCGCCCCAAAAGGTGGTTGCCGTAAGGCTTATAAGGGGGTACCGCACGATCTCGGGCGAGGCCGCAAGCCTCCTTGCCGGACTGCCACCATGGGATCTGGAGGCGATAGTCCTCGCGCGCCTGTATGACTGGCGCGCGGAGGCACTACGTCGGGGGGAAACTCTGCACCCGCGGCAAATCGCGGCGGAGCGAACGCACCTCCGGCGCGATCTCATGGTGGAATGGAAGGCGCGACTATCGCAACCCAGCGCAGGGCACGCCACGATAGCGGCGATAAGACCCCTCTTTGAGGAGTGGATAGAGAGGCGTCACGGCGCTCTCACCTACCGCCTGACGCAGGTCCTCTCCGGACATGGATGTTTCGGGAGGTTCCTGCACATCATCAGGCGGGAGGAGACGCCCGGGTGTCACCACTGCGAGGATCGCCCAGAGGACACGGTGGAGCATACGGTGGAGGTCTGCCCCGCTTGGGCAGAGCACCGCCGTGTCCTCGTAGAGGTGATCGGCAGCGGCGGCGACCTCTCGCGTCCGGCCCTGGTGCAAGCCATGGTCCGGGGCGAGAGGGAGTGGGAGGCGGTCACCTCCTTCTGCGAAGCAGTCATGCTAGCGAAGGAGGTGGCGGGATGGGCAAGGGAGAGATCCTCACGCCTCAGCCGCCGAGGGAGATGCTCCGGGCGTCGGGAGCCGCGTGACGACTCCCGGCCACCGTAGGCGCGGGCCTGCGGGCGGAGAGCAATGGGTAGCTCTCCGTCCGATCAGGACCAGGCCCGTGCCGGACGGCGCGTATGTGTGCCACGTGCGCCTCAAAGAGATGTCAGCGTAGTTGACGGGGCCCGACAGGGCCGAAGCCTGCCGGGGTAGCGGGATCGTTCGAAAGGGTTACCGCTGCCCTGGTACATAAAGGGCTAGGGAAGGAACACGGGTGGGTTTTAGTCAGTAAGAGTCTGACACTCCCTTCTGCTCCACCCAGAGCGGGAGGGGTCATTTGATGATTTGCCATCCTGAAAAAAAAAAAAAAAAAGGCACCCATTTCTCATATTTTTTTATTTTATTGATTTGACGCAAATGAGTCTATATTGTTGATAAGGTAACGTTAAACCATGCCGCTAATTCCTGGGTAGTTTGGCTCGGATCGGCTTCCACCATCTCTTTCAATTAATTGTTATTCACCTGTGTGGACGGTCTTCCACGTGGTTCGTTCTTCAAATCAAAGTTTCCATCACCAAAGCGTTTAAACCAAAATCGCACGATGCGTTCATTAGCAGTCCCCTCTCCAAACGCAACATTGATATTGCGAGCTGTTTCTGCCGCGTTAGTTCCGCGTCGGAACTCGTATTCAAAAATAACTCGAATTTTCGAAGTATCCATCTTTCTTGTCTAAGCTGAAAAAAAAACAACTGAAAGTCGACAATCGAATGTTGCACATTTTTAAAAGAAGAACTTCATAGGTACCATGTGAAAAAAGTTTCACTCAAAAATCTCAATCCATGAAGGTTCTATGTCAATTCGAAGTACCTATTACAATAAAACGGCAATTTCATACTTTAACCCCTATTACTATATAAGAAATTAAGAATAATTTGTTCAAAATTAAAGTAAAAGGATAACAAAATTATACAATATAAGGAGCACTATATTAAGGAGTACTTGTTGTGATATCTAATTACTACATTTACTACGCCTGGACAGGAAAGGCCTGCGCCTGGTGACGGTGACCATCACGGGACACTGCTCGCTACACAAACACTTCCACACGATAGGCATAACGGACAGTCTCTTGTGCAGGGCTTGCATGGAGGCTGATGAAACCGTTGCGCATGTGCTCTTCGAGTGCACAGGCGTTACCCAGATTAGGTCAGAAACCCTCGGGACACCCAGATCTTACACAGATGTCCTAAACAGACCAGGAGACCTCATCAACTTCTGGAAGGAGGTGGGCTGGTTGAAATGAACACCGACGGCCGCCATGCCCCACGCACAATGGTCCACTTGAAGGACTTGCGGAAACCAAACCAATAACATAGAACATAGAAGGTGGCGCTGTTGGTAACATTTATAAAATTACTAGCTGCGCCCCGCGGTTCCAGCCACATAAGCTTCGATCCCGTGGAAATATCGGGATTAAAATTATTTTATATGTTAATCCTGGTTATAAACCATCTGTGTGCCAAATTTCATCTAAATCCGTTCAGCACTTTTTGCGTGAAAGAGTAACAAACATCCATCCATCCATCCATTCATAAAACTTTCACGTTTATAATATTAGTAGAATTTTGCGACATGTATTGAAAAAACAGCACTTCCGATTTTGGTCACGTCAAAAGATTCTTTTACAGCTGCATATTCAAAGCGATCATAGTACAAAAACCGAATAACAAAAAAAACCACCGCGACGTCACAAAGCTCGCCAACATGCAAAAAAAAAACAAAAAACCATCATCCATCCTTTATGAAGAAAAAAATACTAAGGAATTCTTTTAACACCATCCGAGAACACTGTTCGGGCGACATGTTCGCCTCAAGGGAAATTAATAGATGTATCAGGGACTCCCAACATGCGTTCCAGCCAATAAAAAAATTCTTCCTTGTCTCGACTATGAAAAATGAACGGGGATACAACGGATTTGTTATGACAAGCCCTGGATGATTTACTTAGAAGGTTCTAAATGTATTTAAGACAAGCGATTTTCGTGTCTTGTTTAAGTTTATTGTGGCCAGGGAGCCTAAAAAGGCCACTTTGGCAGAATCATAATAGGACAACAATATGAATCATATTAAAAATCGTAAAATGGTCACAAATTGAGAATTCTGTGTGCAATTCATATCACAGTGAAATGACATTTAAACTGTAGAAAAAATAAAAAACCAATTTGATTAATACAAACTGTAATGAAAAATTTGATTTAAAACGTTCAAAATCTAGTCGCAGTCTCATCTCAGCGACAAACAAACTTCAAAAACTTGTCAAAATGTAGGGAAATTAGAAGTATTTTGTTTGTGAATGAGATCAGACCGTGAACGGTCTTAAAATTTCGAGAATTGCCCCTCTGGTAGCAACTGGATGAGAGTTGCCGAAAATCGAGTTGAATGGCGTGCAATAGGAGATGCCTATGTCCAGCAGTTGCTTTAAGATGATGATGATGATGATAAATGACACGCCTGTTAGTCTAGTGGTTAGTGACCCTGACTGCTATGCCAGAGGTCGTGGGTTCGATTCCCACCCAGGACAAATGTTTGTGTAATGAGCACGATCATTTGTTCTGTGTCTGGGTGTAATTTATCTATAATATTTATATATTTAGAAATATATAAGTATGTTTATCAGTTGTCTAGTACCCATAACACAAGCTCTGCTTAGCTTGGGACTAGATAGATGGCGTTGTGTGATAGTTGTGGAATATTTATTGTGGAATATTTATTTATTTAAATACTATCACAAAATGTCCTTTGCGGAAGATACGCCTCTAAGTGACCGTTACCATTAACTTATAAAGAGGTTATAGTTATGCAGGGTCACATTAAATTAGCTAGCGAAACTTCACAAACGTGATGAGTATCAATATCTCAACATAATAAACCAAAACCAGAAATTAATTCGATGAAATATTTTATGGGGTCACCAACCGCTTGTCGTGTAGTTACTTGAAATAGTAGTTTAAATAAATAAATAAAAATTAATTGAATTTAGGCAAAACCTACTAGATAAAATTTTAGAATACTGCAACAGAATAGAATAAAATGTCAATGCAATTAAAATATAAGCGAACTAGCTGCGCCCCGCGGTTTTACCCGTATAAGTTGCGATCCCGTAGGAATATTGGGATAAAAAGTATTCTATATGTTAATCCTGGTTATAAACTATCTGTATGCCAAATTTTATCCAAATCCGCTTCGTGGTTTTTGAGTGAGAGTACCAAACATCCATCCATCCATCCTTACAAACTTTCGCGTTTACAATTTTAGTAGGATGAGAAGGTGCAAATTATAAAGGTCACAGAATTAAAATAAATAAATAATGAAATTAAACATCAGTCCCATCAGGTCTGCGGAGTTTCGCTAGCTAATTTAATTTGACCCTGCATATATGGCAATTTCAAGACTAAACAACTTCAGTGAGTCATCCTCTTGACGTTTAACACTTATCGGATATCTAAAATTGTACAACGATCTTCCGGCGGCTGGCCGAAATCGAAACGAACACCGCCATCTTGTTTTTAGGGTGCCGTACCTCAAAAGGAAAAATTGAACCCTTATAAGATCACTTCGTTGTCCGTCTGTCTGTTCGACTGTCAAGACCCCTTTTCTCAAGAACGCTTGGAGTTATAAAGTTCAAATTAATATTAAATACTTAGGGCTGCAATCCCTTGAAACCGTCAACATAATCAAAAGTTACGGGCATTTATGTTCCGTTTATGCCGCATATTTTGACACTCGCAAGGGAATCAAAACCTATAGGATATAATATATATACCCACAAATAAATAATCTTGAATCTTGAATAGGGTACGTTCCGTTGACCTAGAATCTTGAAATTTGGCAAGAAGCAAGTTCATGCAGCAGAAGTAAAGGAAAAAACCCGAAAATCGTAAATTTGTAGCTACATACCTAAAAATTTGTACAAAACCTTCGGTGCGCGACTCCGATTCGCACTTGACCGGTTTTTCCAAATGATTTCACAAATGTTTACCAAGAACTCCTGTCAATGTTATTTAAGCGCCACAGGATCCTTGGTGTAGTTATACATTCGAGTAAATAATTGTCCCGTCTATCACTGGAATACAAGTACCGTACATCGGTTATGACTGCTTCCACGTATCTGTCAATTCTTGATGAAACATTATTATAATATTCAATTTATAATAATATTTCATTATCAATACGCTCACTCATCTTAAACGAAAGGCTTTGTCTCCTGTTTTTTTTTGTGTAAAGCGTCACAGTTAGCGGTGCTTTATTCACATTACAGTCTAGCCTATTAGCTAATAAGTAATGTAAGTATAACTTAGGGCTGATTTTTCCAATGCCAGATAATTTTATGCAAGGAATAATTTTGAATTTTTGATAGTTCTTCCATACAAAATCTGTCAGACGTCAAGTTTATTCCACGAATAAAAATTATTTGTCAATTGATAAATCAGCCCATAAACTGCTAAGTAACTATAAAATAAGAAATCGTGCAATAACGTCTTTCTTATTAACTATGTTAAGGGGAACACACTTAATTCACGAGTTTTTTCATAATAGTCAACACTTGCACTGTAGTTTAAGTTCACTAACACTGCACTAAACTGTCTCTTGTAACACTTTTTTTTTTAACTAGTACAGGCTACAGGTGATCTTTTCCACTAAAGTTAAGTAATGTTTTGTATTGCATAGTTTCTGCTTATCAATAACTGCTGGAACAATAATATATAACAATGTTTTAAGAACACAAAAAATATATTTAAAAAATTGTTAATAAGTAGGTATGCATCAGAAACCATTTTGCATCCACGTACACAATGGGCCATCGTTCTACATAAGATAGAAAGTAAAATTCTATTCAGGAAGTACAATCTCTAGACACTTGGCTGACTTCCTTCATTCAGTCTATTTTCTTTTCAAAGCACTGCAATCTGAGAACATTTTTGGAACCGTACTTTGCACAGAATGTACCAGTAGCAGTGTTCATTATCTCAGATAATTTACATTCCAACGCCACTTTGGGCTGATTGTTCTAACGCCAGATAATTTTATTCGAGGAATAATTTTGAAATCATAACAGTTATTTCATACAAAAACTGTCAAACGTCAATTTTATTCCTCGAATAAAAGTTATTTGGCGATGGAAAAATCAGCCCTTTATCAGTTATCTACTTTAGTGAAATGCACTCTAAGTTGATATTTGATTTTTGACCATTTGTAACAAAAAGGTCCTAATCATTTTTTGATTGCAATGGAATTCGAACTTCGTTCAGTATGACATTCAGTTTGTTGTTCCAAAACTTGAAAATTATCTCAAATGCCTGGCTCGAATACTATACCTATATTATATATTTAATTTGTTCCGCATGATATTTGTCTATTACTTTTAAAAGTAGAAGAAATACATTTAGGTACACCTCTCCAGAAAACTTTTCTACAACTTGATCAGTTTCTATGAAATATATAATGTAACTTATCGACACAGGAAAATGCATCGAAGCAGTTTCTATACACACAAACAGAAACACACATAAACAGTATGTCCTAACTTCTGCTGAAGCATTGATATCTTGCATATTGTACAGTAAAAGTTGGAAAACCACTTGTTTAGGCAATCAATTATAAACCTAATCGTGAATGTTATAGAGTTCTAAATTGCTTATGGTATGGTCAAAGGGGAAGCTATTGAGGGCACCATGCTATAGAGGTATATGCATGTGGAAAACTTTTCGGAATCACGTGACGAAAGTAGGTGAGAAAGAGAAAACAGGCTGTAGATTATTCAAATGTGTTTGGATATTTTTAGCACAGTTTCGTGATGTTTATTAGAGTTTGTGTGTCTTTTCATGTTTCATATCTCATCATCATCAAAATGCCTTTTACCAACTATGTTGGCTCTCAGCCTAACGAGATGCAGCTGAATACCAGTATTTTATATGGAGCGACTGCCTATTTGCCCTCCACAACTCAGTTACTGGGTAATACGAAAGCCTTTTTAAAACACACTCTGCTGTATAAGCTGTACGACAATTTTGGAGTCATCAACTCAGCCTCTCGTAGTCCACTGCTGGACATAGGCCTATCCCGGCCTGCGCCACAACAGCCTGTTCTCCGCCTTCCGCATCCGCAGGGCAGGTCGCATAGGGGGCGTCCCACACTACGCTTGCCGATACGCGGTCTCCACTCCAGAACTCGTCTGCTCTACCGGCCATCGGCAATTTTAGAGTAAAGTCAGGCAATTAATAATTATTACGTGAATCAATCAAAACAATCTAATCAAATGACACCTGGCATTCTTTGACAGATGCATGAAATTAATAGGATGCAATTTTTCTTAGTTATAAATTTTTCTGACTGTACCTCGGAAAATTTATAAATTTCTGTGAAAATATTTTATATTGAGTATCGTTAAACACATTTTAATGAAAATTAATTAATTTAAAATAAATAACTCTTCATCAATAATGTGAAACCAATTCATTGCCGATCAGAGTCAAAAATGATCAGCGTTAAATTAAAGTGTTTTAATTAATTCCAGTGTTATCATTTTACATTCAAGTGTATTGAATTTTATTTCGTTATCCTAGACCACAAAGCTGTCACCATTTTAATGGTTTATTAATTAAGCGAAAATCCTCTACGGTAACATGGATAATATTTAATAAGTAGTAGGTATGTGGTTTTTGCCGCATTATTACAATGTTTACGGCGGTATATTGGTTGAGTGATAAATAGTAAGCATTTATGTTGATTGGGAAAAATAGTTTTACTATGGAAAAACTTGTTTGCAGTCCACTGCTGGGTTAAAGCTTTACCAACCGCACGCTCAAAAAGGCGGCTGGGACAGCCTAGATGTGGAAGGCGGAGAACAGGGTGATGGAGGGGGGTTATGTCCAGCAGTGGACTGCGATAGGCTGTGTTTATTGAAACGCACGCTATTTAACTAGATATTCGGCTACTCTGATCAAACTCAAAAGTGCTCTGCCTAGCCTTTTCCCAACTATTTTGGGGTGGCTTCCAATCTAACCGGATGCAGCTGAATACCAGTATTTTACATGGAGCGACTGCCTATCTAACCTCCACAACCCAGTTACCAGGTGTCATGATAGTTGATACTCCTTGGCAAGACTGGTGGTCAGACTTTTTGACTTCTGACTACCCGAACTATAAATGTCAGCTGGGACCAACGGCTTAACGTGCTCTCTGAGACGCGTTTATTCAAATTAGGCCGAGAATCAGCATTTTTTGAACGTCAAAACATCCAGTTGCTACCAGCCATCCAGGGTCGTTGCTCCAAATAGCCTGAAGGCAAATTAAAACACATAGAAAAACACATACCTTTTCCACAATTATAATTATATAACGTCAGTTCTGAAAGTAATATCCTGTTTATTTATTCATTTTAATATTTATGTACACACAGTAAAATACATATGAATATGACATAGTTATAATTTGAGTACAAAGGTAACTGTTATTATTTTACATACATTAAAATGTTTAAACAACATAGATACAATTTAAAACACAACTATTTAAGTTACTAAACTAAATGACTTACTGACTATACAAATAAATACAAAAACAAAAGGACATTTAGGCGTCGGAGTACTCGTACGCATCGCTGTCATCGGGAAACGTCCCCAGGAGACAGCATTGCCACATTAAATGGCAATGCTAATTCTTTGGTCAAAAAACGACCCAGCCCTTTGGTCACGTGAAGTGTCGACAAGTCGGCGAGAAATTTCCATAAAAAGGACACGCGCAATTGGGTTCTAAACTATAGTTACCCATAAGTGTATTATTAAATGAAATGACGTAATCTAAGGACCCGCTCACTCCAAAAACGTATGCACATTTAATTACATAAGCAATCTGTGTACACTGACAATCCCAGAGTAATAGGCTCTCTAAAGGCACTCGCATACTCCTCACGCAGTTACCGCGCGTATAATTCTGCAACATACCGATAATACATTAATGTAAGTACGTTTCCCGCTTACTCTGAAGCGGGAAACGTGTCATTATCGCACCTCGGTATGGTTTAATTGTCAACCCCTTTGTTTGGCAGACAAAAGCCTCGAATTAAGGGTGGGGACCGAAATGTTTGAGGCGATTGTGTCGTGTGAGTGACGGCGTTTTGAGTCTGGGCTTGAGGAGTGTCCTTAACACGATTATGGTTGGCGTGGGTCTAGATTTCACTCAAAGGCTTGTTCAATAGAACGATGTTCAAGCGAAAAATCTCGATTTGCAACCAGATTAGGATGAAATCTGACAGAGTTTTTGGATTTTTTTAAGAATATGGGCCTCAGGGCATGCATCAAGCGCGCACTTGATGATCTTATGACTATGTCAGTGAGTGGAGTTCGCGCAGCTGAATTTAAGATCAAAATTATTTAAACTTTTTGCCATCTATGCGCTAAAAAGAAGATGAAGGGAATGCATCAAACTCACATTGTTTATTGCATACATAAAATCACATCCTCTTCTCATGGTAGGCAGAAACTACAGAACGCCACCCGCAATGATTCTTAGATACTCCTCTTGCTTCGTTTATGTTCATACATCTGAAGGCCAATTCTCGTAATTTAAAACGTTCAAAATCTAGTCGCAGTCTCATCTCGGCAAACGACAAACAAATGTCAAAAATGTAGGGAAACAAGTTATTTTTGACCGTTTGAGACTGAGATAAGACTGTGAACGTATTTAAAAGTTACGAGAATTGCCCATCTGGTCATATACGCACGCCGGTTGGGAGTACCATGCACCTGACTTTTCTGAACAACATCAGAATTAAGGTCACAATATGTCCTTATAGCGCCTCTTTATTGTTTCGCAGAAAAAGTAGACCTCAGCAAGCGCCAGGGGCGATGGGATACAGAAAGCGAAGAAGCGGCCGTGGTTGCTCAACTGCGGTAAAACTACTAACCAGCGGTGACTCATGCTGCCGCAATACAAATGTTTATTTAAGTAAAAAAACACATTCGAATCGAACCCAACACCTACCGTGCGGCCTGCACGCAGCGCGTCATCGGCGATATGAGACGTGGCACGGCGACGATACGGCTCGGCCCGATGACACTCGCTTCAACGGACTCCACCGCGACGAACGATACTCCTAACTGAATTACGGCAAACCTTATACTATAGTTTGACCAAAACCGCTGTACCGCGCCTTCGGTATATGCGCGGCGAGACGGGGGGGCAGTGCAGGCCGCTCATTCGTCATCGCTCACGGCGTCCCCCGCTCCCCGCCTCGTCGCGCATTCCTCCCGCCTCGTCGCGCATTCCTAAGGCGCGGTACAGCAGTTTCGGTCAAACTATAGTTTATAAGAACGGCAATAAGACATTCTATTTATTTATTTATTTGTTTGCTACATGTAAAACACTGGCCCTAAAATACAGGCCACTCTTCAGTGCTCCCCACGCTAACACATTCCCTATATTTGTAAAAGAAGGAAATAAGGACCATCTTCTTTATCGGTTCTCGTATTATGGCTGCTAAGAGCCCTATTACCGAAGACTTAAAACAAGAAACAAACACGCAATCTCAACCCTAAAACCTTTTCTAAAAACGCCTACATCACTTAGTATCATGACTTACATACCCCGAATCACTCCCCAGAGAAATACCACCATTCCACGATATTTTCCTAAGTCGTAAACCAACAGATAAATGTATATATCAGAACATAGAAACCGATCCAAATCCCAGAGGACTGGAGGGTTTACAAAATGTTAGCCACCGTTTTGAGTGATTTTGTTCGCAATGAATCGAATACGTTTGCTCCCCTTTTAATTTGACTTTTATTTGAACTGTTCCGAGTTAATATTTGGTATTTCGAATGATCTTTTATTGGAGATTTTTTATTACCGCTGTTGTTATTGAAGATTATCCGGGATTTGCGCGGGTATAAAAATGGATACGGGAAGAGAATTATGTAAGCATTTCGTAGAAGGCAGGTTGATACATAATGATAAACAGCTTATCCATTAACTTGCGGCTACCCGCGACTTTGTCCGCGTAAGACTTTCTGTTCCGCGACCCACCCCGTCGCATCGTATCGCCTGCCGATGCTATAACTTCGTTTTCTTCAAGAATTGGACTATCAAAAATATTTTACTAATCTAAACGGTAGTTTCAGATAAGCGCGTTTAAAAAAAACGAACAAACTCTTTAAAACAGGTATTAATTCATCAACTATTTCAATACATATATTATAAACATGAAAATAGGACTTAATATTTCACTCACGCACTTTAGTTTTAAGAATCTTTGGCTTACCGTGCTCAAGGATCACTAACCTGAACTCAAAACCCACAGTGTTAGCAATTCATACGGTATAATAAAAGGGGATTGTAATGCCATAGGTAGGTAGAACATGCCACGCTCTCATCTTAATCAAACAAGTTTTATGTTCATAATCTCTTAACTAACTAATACATTTACACTAGGTACTAAATTAAAAAACTAACTAACTTTATAAATAAATACAAAAACCAAAGGATATTAATTAGGCGTCGAAGTACTCGTCCGCATCGCTGTTATTCGGAGACGTGCCCAGAACACTGGCAGCATTGCCAGACAGAAATCAAAGAAGTCAGTTCCCAGTCTTCATACAACAATACACAGTACAACAGCTAGCCGAACCAGACATAGGTTTAATACTTTGCATACAAATTAATTCGGTACCTAAAGCGGATTACGTTCTATTTTTGTAGGTAAATTTTACGCAACAACCCTCTAGGGCGATCAAATTGAACGCGGACTTAATTTTCCTACACGACAGACATTTCATT
The DNA here is from genome assembly GCA_947507525.1 of Apamea epomidion. NCBI lineage: Eukaryota > Metazoa > Arthropoda > Insecta > Lepidoptera > Noctuidae > Apamea > Apamea epomidion. The sequence goes on from OX382226.1 coordinate 2,186,196, forward strand.
AGAAAAATGTGGTCGGATAAAATTAATTGGGAGCTTTTCAACTCCTGTTTTTTCGGGAATTGGGATTCGAAAATGTATAGTTATGCGATTACCTTTATGGGTTAGGTAGTGATATACGATTTTACGCTTGATTTCTCGCACGGTGTAGGGGGAAACTTGGGGCTATTGTAAGTAACTTTGGAACAGTGTTTTGCTCTGACGTCAGAGTTAACTTTGTCGGTAATAAAATGATATTTGTAAGGTACTGTTACTTTCTACGAGCTAACGGTACCTACCAGGATTGATAAATTAAAGACTATTTAGTTTTATATAGCGGGATTATTTGGATCTTTAAATTAATAATATTTTTATATTGAGTCACACTTATTATCAGCCCTTCAGCTGACTAATTTTTTTTCATTCATCTATTCCCAATATAAATCAATGTTTTTCTCTTATGCAGTTATGCCAATATTCATAAACGTTGCATTTAAGCATATAATGGGCTATAATCTCTACAGTATGTAAATTTTATTCGGAACCGACGTGAGTTAGTATACGTTACATAGCTTGCAGAGTAAGCAAACTGAAGTGGCAGTGGGCTGGCCATGTTTGTCGAAGGACCGATGACCTTAACAAAGCTGGAACAGACTCGATATGGAAGGCGGAGGACAGGGTGTTATGGCGCAGCCTGGGAGAGGCCCGTATCCAACAGTGGAATGCGATAGGTTGAGTTGATTGATTTAGCGAAGCGGTAGGCAAAGTTATAATTTGATTTTAACTTACACGCCAGTTACATTTAAGGTGATGTGATGGGCGGGCTCGTGGTTAAGTAACAACAGCCGCACGGGTCGATCGATCAGGCAAAGCTACGCTTGCCGAGATTGGTCTATGGATAGGGTACCATTTTTATAATACACTCTTAGAGACTCCTCCGTACCTCGGAAAGAAAGTTTAGCCGTTGGTGCCGGCTGTCAGTCATGGCCGGCTGTCAGTCATGGATCTGTGACAGTCCTTACGGGTCGTCAGAAGCCCGAAAATCTGACAACCAGTCTTACCAAGGAGTATCGTGTTACCCTCTGACCTCCACAACACAATTACTGGGTAGTAATTGGGTTGTGGAGGTTAGATAGGCAGTCGATCCATGTAAAATACTGGTATTCAGCTGTATCCGGTGAGACTGGAAGCCGATGGGGATTCGGCGGGCGAGTTTGTGTTCAACTTAACAAAAAGTCCGGGCTACTAGGGACATCGGATATAGTTAAAATTTAGTTCGAAACCGATAGATGTTTTCGAATAAAACTTAATTTAATTAATAGAAAACAAGGTCATTTATCAAATTAAATTTCAACATCCATCGGTTTCTTACTAAACTTCAACTATGTCCGACGACCCTGGTTACTTATCCCTTTTGGTGACTGTACGTACGGTAGCGGTACGGTCTGTTAAGTTAGTAATAACCGATACTTAATAATTTAATCAGGAGCTTACGCCTCTAAGATTGGAAAGCGGTTTTCTTTCAAAAGCCCTATTATCCCTCTTCAATATTGTTTGACAACTTCGCTAAGATCAGGAAGGGAATGATGCATTTTTTCCTTTTCTCAAAAGTCTGTGAAATAATTAAACGAAGTTAATTGTCTCGCTGAAATGTCTGACAGAATTAATTGCGAACTTTTTAACTTTCTTCTTTTTTGCTCGAAATCGTTAATTGTTTTTAATCGCGTTCCGTTTTAGGGTTTCATCCAGCTGTCAGTTTGACCCTTGACGACGAAATTAAAGTCTGATATTGTTGTGATGAAAAAGTATTTGTTCATTCAGTAATTTTACTTGACACAGTATTAAAGACGCTTATTAAGAACGTACTAATGTAAAATACAGTTTATGAACTTTATTCTACATTTTCCGTAAATTATTTTCAATTTACAACTAAAAAAGCCTACCCTACTTCCTACTTATTTTTTTTTAATATTATAAACGTGAAAGTTTGTTACTCTTACACGCAAAAACTACACAACGGATTTAGATGAAATTTGGCACACATATGGTTAATAACTAGGATTAACATATAGGATACTTTTTATCCCAATATTCCCACGGGATCGAAACTTATGCGGGTGAAACCGCGGGGCGCAGCTTAGTACTTACCTAAGATGTTTTAAAAATTATACAATTACCTTTGTGGTATTTCTATTTATACTCCATTGGTGTAGGTTATTAACTAAAAATAAACGAATCTTAAAAAGGGTTCTTTATGGATGACACTTTCTTGTTTACATATACTATGTTACCCATAAATTATTAATATAATTATAAAAGAAAATGACCAAAAGTCGTACCAAAAAGTCTCATGCATCAAGATCAAAATATTATAGTAATTATTTTCATAATTTTTTATGACATTACGCGTCGGGGATTTGATTTTTGAACAGGGAATTTAATTTAAAGTAAAAAAGTTTTGATATTGTATTATTCCCTTTACATGAAGTTCCGTTTCAAATGATATGATTAATATAACCTTGAATTTCAAAAGTGTCATGATCACGTCTTTCAAAAAACATGCAAACAAATTATACTTTTCCGATTCTACATTAATTAAAAATAACTAGAATATAATATAATAGAATTTTTATTTAATTTGTTTTTTTACTTGATTATCATTTTTTTAGAGCAATAATGGCCGTTCGCTTAAGACATGTCAACCAAAATAAAGTACCTAGTGTTTAGGTTATTTCGATTTTTTTTTTAAATCTCCGACATCCGGGTTTTGTTTACAAAAATAACTTTTGTAGAAGTTAATAATGATAAGTGTAGTCTATAAAAACCAAAGTTTAACTTTGATGCAGCATAGTACGGGATTTCATACATCCATTGGCATTGTTCTTTATTTAAAATTTTCACGATAGTTTCCTTTTTTATTATTGTGTTAAACTTTATCATTTATTCTTAAACTATTTTTCGTAGTTGTAACTTCTTTAGCACATTTTTTCGTTAGATTTATAATAATAATATAATATTATTTTGTAATCTTTCTTTTGTAAAGAGCCCACAAAGACAGGTTCTCAAAACCTTTTAAAAAATGCAACGGATTGCGTTGCTACATTGAAGAGTGAAACGTGCGTCAACTGTGGCGTGGCATGACAACTGAAGTGACAGGTATTACGTTTAGTTGGTTAAGCGATTTCCCTCTCTGCTTGCGTCGATGACGGTGCAACGGATTGTTGCCATTTTAAATATTATATTTTGTATTGTTTTTATTTTTTTTTTATTTTTTACTTGTTTATACATATATGTTTGATATAAATCCGCTGCTTTAAATCCGGCCCCTTCTTTAATCCAGGCCGTTTTGCGCGGAGGTGATGCATAGTTCGCCTATTTGTTTTATTTTTGTAGTTTTTTTTTTATAATTTTATGTTTCTTTCTTATAAATTCTCTTAGGATCTCTTTAGGTATGCATAACAATTCACCTCCTCACCACTCAATGTCAGTTTCGTAACAACCTCACTTCCACTTATTTACTTCAAAGCTTAGAATCGTTACTCTAAGTCATAATAACATCTCATTCATTCCGATTACAATATTTACGTATGGTAATCATGTACGTGTTGGATATCGTGGACTTACTTTATTCCGTGCAATTTATTCTGCGTACAGTCTCGGGGCGCATTATGTACGTGACGGGAGACGTGACGGAGGTATATGTTCTTGAATGTGACTGTGTGTTTGTTTGATTGATGTAGCTATTTTTTTTATTGCTTCGTGATGCAGTTATGATGATTTGATACAATAATTATGTCCAAACTTAAACGTTTAGGTATAATTTAACTAATAATATGTACTTTTATTAAATTGTTTATCCTTAAAGTTTCAGCTGAAAAATGTTTCTAACTACTCAGATGTAAGATAAAAACCCGTAGGAAAAAAATCACACGATTAACCGAACAAATTAGGTATTGATAGTTCAAGCAAAAATATGTAGGGTAAAGGGGTAGTTATTTGTTTAACGTTTTATACATCTGTAAAAGATTTCTTTAATATTTTATACTTATGTAGGTACATGTTCAAGATTGGGTTGCTGACATTAGATAGAACAGGTACCGCATTTTTGACGTTTTATCTGGTACCTACAAGTTTATTTTTAATTTTTCGTAACCTACTACGTTTTGGAATGGGTAACTAGCTTCCTCTTTCTGACTGATCGACATCTTGATAATTCAAAAGTGCCTGTATACCTGCCTGGTTTGAAATTAATGCTTTAAGTCTGAGTTTCAGTCTCGTGCAGACTCCAGCAGGACAAGCTACCCGAAACTGTCAAATTTTCCCAATCAGCCTTGAAACTTAATGCTTTAGTGATAAGTTGAGAATCTTTTAAAGAAATTTGAGAGATTGTAGTAGCTTGATGTGCTGGCGTCTTTACATTCATTTGTGACATTGTACTTACTTTTAATAAACTTCCGCTTTGTTAGTGTTGCTTCTAGTTTAAAAACAGTAATATTCTTGTTTAAAAACACCCAATATATTAACAACGTGATCCATTAACCCACATAAATAATTTACTACCTACCCAAAAATTTTAGTCCATTTTCCAGACAACGTCGCGCGCCCTCACTAGACCAACAAAATAAGCCGTGGCAATATTTCGTCATTAACCATGAAGAATGGCCGCTGGTCTCCTGTTCCTTTGCAGCTAAATTCTCATTACGAAGGAGTCGAGTAAATAAACTGAACTGTCGTCGTCGCATTATTAAGATTTTTTATTATAAAGTTTGTAGCATGAATAAAAAAAAACTACTCTCACTCACTGAGAGTAGTTTTTTTCATAGTCTGTGCAACGACGCCTTTACATTGTGTTTATCACTTTTATAATTTATGCAATTTCAGGAATCTAATTTAGGTAGTTTCGTATTATACTGATATAATTTTTAATTGGGGAGCATTATGGAACGGAATGGAATGGTGCAGCCGCGGTGAAGCGTCGGACGATACTGCCGCAGGGTATATTATACAGGAATTTGTTTAGGATATAGATAAAATTATCTCAACTACTATCATAGGATGAGTTTTTTATGAGTCAAGGTTACTTGAATAAATAAAATTGAATTGAATTGAATTACTGTGCATTTACTATCACCGTTGACATTTTGAATAATTTATAAATGATTTATGATTTTCACTATACAATAGACCGCACGTCAGTGACAGTCACTTTGAACTTGAGTTGGCTTGTCCTCATACCAAGTTTTAATAGAATGCAAGGCCAGCTCAGTATCAGATCAGTAGCAATGCCTTTCATTTTGACAGTTCAACATCATTCATTGCGTTATTTACGTTCGCAAGCAAAACATTTTTTCGAATATTTATGAAACAATGGATTATCACAACATTATCACAACAATGGATTATAATGGCATATCTTTCAAAATGATTCAGATTAAAATTGACAGTGTGTTACGTTAGGGTGTTGGTTGTGTTACCACTGATTTGCAGTCGGTACTTACAACATATTTTTTGCAGCTATTTACACTTTTATTTATAGATTTGGGGTCAATCGCAGACCTTCCTCTGACCTACCTAGGTCAGCCTACGTACCTCTATTTAATCCCTAGACTGAACTCAAACACGTGAACAAAAGCAATCATCTAGCTAAAACTAGACGAGTATCTGAATAAAATATTCAAAAATCCAATTTTCAGTCTCAGTCCACATTTTCAGACACACTAAGAAAACTCGAGAGCGTTATTTTATAGAAAGCTTATTTTTTGTGCTTTTTTTATTCTATATCGTTTGGTTGATATCCTTTTTGCGTTGGTTGGGTTAAGTGTACGGTAAATATAGAAGTTTTCTATGGATATTATAATGTTTTCTTGAATGATCAAAAGATTATTATAGTTTTTAGTGTGCGCTAGCGTGGTAATAATATTAATCCGAGGCACGGGGGTATCACACCACCAAACTCCAGCCGTTGGTTCTGCACCTGGTCTCTCTCCAGTCGTGTCGAATTGCTGTCCCATCGGACCATGAGAGTGAGGGAAGAGTGGGTGCACCTGTGTTTACGCATACACTTGTGGACTACACCTCTCGCGTAGATGGGCAGTCTCATCTGAGATAGGCCGCCATGACCGAATTTCGGTCCGGAGGATTATTATTAATAATATTAATCGTTCCGTCTCTGTAGGGGAGAGGTCTTTGCCTTGCAGAGTAACTAAAAAAACACAAAACTGCGTTTTGCTCTACTTTCTACTATAATTTACAAAATAGACGTACAGTAAAATGTATCGTTCCATCAATGACCTCATCCATTGCTTTCCATCAGGCGTGATCGAGGTCAAGAGCAGGACCATTCAGCAAGAAAAATAATAATAATAGAGTAGTTATTAAATATAGAATACTTTCATCATCTGTTGTATTGTATTCGTACAGAGTGTGTTGTAAATTGTTTTTAGAGTGCTCTCTCCGTTTATCTAAAACTTTTATTCAACGGTCAAAAACAAAACCGGCCTACTATGTCCCGTCATGTCCTTTACCCAAACATCGCAGCTTAACTAGCGTCAGTTGAATCACAGATATTTTGGGTCCACCACAATATGGCCGTCGTTACCAGTCGATGGAAATTTGATTCTGATTCTATATGAACCACAAACGTCAGTTGCATTCGAACAATTGCTGAGGCAGCTTCGGACTTGTAGCTGACACTAAAAGTGTGGTCTTGTGAGATGAGATAAAGGGACTTTATAGTGAGTATAGATCGAGTTTATATGCAAGTATGCAAAAATATGCAAATAAACCGCAAAAAAAAAATCACGCACGCAAGGTCACTACCTTGCGTGCGTGATTTTTTTTTTTGTTTTAACCGACAATATATCCTATGACATAGGACACTCGGCAATACTGTAGCTTCCCATTAGTGAACGAATTTTCGGAATTTAATTAGTATTTTTAAAGATATCTATTTAGAAAAATCACAAATTTTACCACTTTTTAATATTAGTATAGATAGGCAACTCACCAACAGTCGCAGTTTCGGCAGTCACTCCATGTAAACTACTGGTACTCAGCTGTTAGACTGGAAGCTGACCCCGACATAGTTGGGAAAAGGCTAGGGGGATGACGATGAGACAGGCAACTCACTTTATGGAGAAAGCACTGGTTGAGGTCATGAAGTAGTGGTTGCATGGCAACGATACCCTGTTCGCTATTATTAATTATGCATATACATTTTATTATCACTGGTAATTCGAAAGCCGATTATTCGGTTACAGATTATGTAAAAGAGCTTTTTACGCTAGCTTTTTTTATGCGTTATTTTTTAAATAAATTAAACGCGCCATGGTGCAAATTCGTAAAAGATTATTATATTTAAATAAATTAAACGCGCCATGGTGCAAATTCGTAAAAGATTATTATATTTAAAGCACCTTTAATCTATTTCGGTGTTGCTGGTGTTGACATGATATGAGGCTTTTTCAATTTTATTTACACCAAAAAGAGACCCTCCATCTTAATATTTCTATTTATCCTTCAATCTAAAGAATATTCATTTATAGGGTTCCGTACCCAAAGTGTAAAAACGGGACCCTATTACTAAGACTTCGCTGTCTGTCCTTCCGTCTGTCTGTCACCAGGCTATATCTCAAGAACCGCGATAGCTAGACAGTTGAAATTTCCACAAATTATGTATTTCTGTTGCCGCTATAACAACAAATAAAATAAATATTTAAGGGGGGCTCCCATACAACAAACGTGATTTTTTTGCGCTTGTTTGCTCGATATCAATAATGGCAACAGGTAGGCACTTGAAATATTCACAAAATACTCAGTTGTATTTTTACTTTAATAATAAAATAAATATTCAAGAGGGGCTCCCATACAACAAACGTGATTTTTATAGATAATGGTACGGAACACTTCGAGCGCGAGTCCGACTCGCACTTGACCGGTTTTTCCAATTTATGTTTACAAAAAACGAGTATTCACGTCTAAATTCATTTCAAATTGAATTCTCTCACGACAAAACATTTCATATTTCATTCAATATTAATATTCATATAAACATTATTGTTATACTAAGTTGAGCGTATTTTGTTTTGCTTGCGTAAAACGTCATCGTGTTCAGATAACTTATTATAAATAATTGCAATAATTAAGTCAGTTCAAAACGAAGCGCGTCGGTGCGAATCGAAGCACTTGGGTCCAAATCGAAGCGCTTCGGAGCCACAGACAAACAAACTCACTTTCGCATTCAAAATACAGAAATTGTGTTTACGTATAAAAATATAACTATTATTATCCTGTAATATTCCGGAACAAATGTCATGGGTGCACAATTCGGGGTGGAGTACTATCTGTCGCTAAATAGGTACCTACATATATGTATTAGGTTAGACAATGGAGATACTTGTAGGAGTGTAGTAAACAACTATTATTATGGGACCAATTCTGAAATACGAAAAAGCAATCAGCTGTTCGATACATTTTGATCATGTTAGTATTGCACTACTGCATGGTTAATCATCCCAAGGCTCGCGGGCTACCATGTGGCCCGCTAAAGCATTTAAAGTGGCCCTCCAAAAGCTATCAGCTGGCAATAGTCTTTTTGTGAACAAATTTCAGGACTTCAAACCAGGGCCCATATTCCCGTAATTTAAAACGTTCAAAATCTAGTCGCAGTCTCATCTCGGTGACAAACAAATGTCAATAACTTGTCAAAATGTAGGGAAATTAGACGTATTTTTGACAGATTGAGACTGAGATTAGACTGTGAACGTTCTTAAAATTACGAGAATTACCCCTCAGGTGTAAGAAATATTTTGCTACTTATGTATGTTTTTTTTTTTACTCTCGATGAGCCAACAACAAAGAAAAATACACGTGTAGAATAAAAACCTCTTCAAAGGTCACTGAAGTTTAATTTCAAAGATTATTCAAACTATGCGTAATTTAAAGTTTTGTTTAATTGGAATACCTAGGTATCATAACTGTAGGCTAGTTGTATTTGATGGCCCTCCGGCTGACACGGAATCAAAATTATGGCTGACCTTAAAAATTGATTGGGCAGCCTTGTGTGTCTTTTTCATATTTCATAGTTGGTCCTATAATTAAAGTCGTAGTTGTCGTAAATATTTTATGAGTATTCCACACTCGTTTACCCAATACTGTATTAGGGTATCTACTCGTTAAAATTCAGCAAAGTAGGTACCAAAAAGTCAGTTTTGTTACTTTACTGTTGAAGCCGGGTCAGCGAGGACTTTGCGGATTGGGCGAAGTTTTAAGTGCTACGGTACGTTTTTGAGACTTTTGATGAAGTCTTTGACGTAAGGTTATCATAAATGGGTGCGATATTACACTCCTGGTAAAACTACGAAGGTTAGAACATTGCAATAGTAGTTGCGGTAAGTAGGTATAACTAATAAGATAAATGTTACTACACACTCGCTGCGCCCTAAGAGGGTCATACACTACAAAGTTTAGCCTAGTCACAGCCTATAACTTGTGTACAGTCACGAGCAAAAGTATGTATACACTCGGCTTTATTCAGAAGCGATTTACTCCTTTATTTTTTAATGAAACTTTATGTTGTTACGAACATAGCATTTTCAAACCCCTAGGTTTATGTAATGTGCCGTGTTTCAACGTTGCATTCGTTATTTCACGAAAAAATCGCAATTGAAACTTGCCAAGTGTTGACATATTGGTGCTCGTGACTGCACGTTGTGCAAATAAATATATATATATATAGCAGGTGAAACTAAATGTACATGAGTCTTCATCTTCTCTGCTAATCTTTGGTTCACAACATAATCAAACTATAACATTCCCACTGCTGGGACACAGGCCTCCTCTCTGTGAGAGGGAGTGAGCCGTAATCCATAGGCCCAGTGCGGATTGGTGTACGTCACATGTCTTCGATTTTTCGGTTCTAAGACATCCCGGTTTCCTCACAATGTTTTCCTGCACCGTTTTGAAAGCAGTGGTGATGAAATCAATCTTTGGTCCAGTAGTGACCGAATTACTCTCTGTCTGGGCCTGCCGCCATGTCACTTGCCATTAAGAGGGACTCATGGCGGGATAGGCTATACTCCTTCAACAAAGGCCGGGCCTTTGCCTTGGCCTTGCAGTAGGACAATACAGGCTCTTAATAAATAACAAATACCATAGTCAAGCCTATAACGTTCCCACTGCTCGGACACAGGAAGCCAATTCCCGCAATTAAAAACGTTCAAAATTTTGCCGCAATATCATCTCAGCGACACTCAATGTCAAAAACTTGTCAAAAATGTAGGGAATTTAGAGGTATTTTTGATAGATTGCGACTGACTTCAGACTGTGAACATTCTTAAAATTACGAGAATGGCCGCAGGTCTCCTCTATGTGACCCAATCACAGTGAGCCGTAACCCACAACGCGGGCCCAGTGCGGGTTAATAGATGTCACATTATGACTTAATTTTTTAGGTCTAGTACGTTTGGTTTCTCCTTTTGAGAGCAATATTACGATCCAGACGATAAAATGTAATGGATTTAAATTACCTTTAATTTTCAAGACTTATAATTTTAAACTGCGATAACTGAAACTATTTGCCTAGCACCCATATCAACATTAAGCTTGCTTTTCTGCTCCAAGTGTATACTTAGTTACTCATAGCAGATACTAAGTCTCAGTTACTTTGTTGGATCTAGCGAGTAGAATCAACATTCTGACGTAGCTCCTGACGATTTCAAAGTGCTTGAAAATGAAGAATTGTTAAAAAGTAAATAGGTAAAGTGGTGCTGTAATCCTGGAACTACCTATGTAGTTGGCGCGTAACTTGGACAAGTTAAGAGACTTGGAGTTATATTTTGACATGCCTCAGTATTTTTTTAAGGTGAACTTGAACTACAATTTCGTTTATAATGTAGGTAGATAGCGCACAGAGCTTGCTCAAATATCTCTTAGGTAATCATAATAGTGTTACTATTTGGGTAATTTAACAATATTCATTGCGTTTGTCTGAAGGTATAGCTTTGTATAGAAGGTGAAAAAATTTGATTTATATGTAATCACAGATGAATCATTCCTTATCGGTCAGAACAATTAATTCTGAACGCACACGGAGGCTCCATGTTCCCTGGAGCTGATGGCGTCAGGGTGCTATTCCAATACCCTGAGTGTAGGCTGGAGGAAGCTGACAGGATCAGGGTCTTCGGCAGAGACGCTAAACGGCTGCGTTACGTCGCTTAAAGACGAGGTCGCAGGTAAGCCTTATAATTATTCCGTATTCCATATCCATTTCCAAAATAAAAAAAATGCCACAATGAGGGTATTATGCAATTAGCTAAGCGGTTTCCGCTGTTACAACGCGTATAGATGCTTCCAGTCTTACCAGATGCAGCTAAATACCAGTATTTTACATGAAGAGACTGCCTATCTGACCTCCACAACCCAGTTACTGGGTAATACGACACCCCTTGGCAAGACTGGTTGTCAGACTTTCGGGCTACTGACGACCCATAACGACTGTCAAAGATCCATGAATGACAGCCGGGATAACAGCTTAACGTGCTTTCCGAGGCACAGAGGGATCTTGGTATGTGAAGATGGTCACCCATCCACGGACCAACCGCAGCAAGCATAGCTTAACCTGAGCAATTGACCCATGCGGCTGTTATTACTTAGCCACAAGCCCCTAGCCCTAGATGATGGACTACCACTACTAACTACTACTAGGATATCACAAAATTAATGGTTCCGTAACCCATAATTTCGTCTATCAGTTAGAATTTCTTGTGAACCCTGCGAGCTAGAACATTTCGCAAAGTGTCTCATTTATATCTGTTTTCCGGGTGGACGCGCTAAATGACGCAGGTAAAGTGGAAAAAGCGGCCATTAGGTCTCGAAAGCGCTTTCGACGGCCGATAGGGTTCCACGATATATGCAAACAGAAAAGGTTCAAACAAAATAAACTACTTGAAGTCTATTCAAATTTTTGTTTCAAATTGATGTTATTTCAAGTTAAACAAATGTCAACTTTAATGGTAACTAAGTTGATTATAACTTACTTACTACTTACTTAGCTTGCTAGTCACCCTCAAGGTGACTAGCACTATTGAAAAAGTTATAAAAATGTTTGAAGTTGTAACGTAAACCGAACTTTATTGTGTAGGAATTAAAGTTATTTTTCCATAAATTCATATTTTTTTACATTTTTGGCAAACAAATCGAGAATGCAGATTAGACTTACCTTGGTTGTGGTGACAGATCTCTGCTGAGGATTTTTAGCACTATCTCACCGGTGTTTGGGTTTGTTAAGTTAGAGAAATTAATTTTACCAAGGGCTGATTTCTCCATCACTAGATAACTTTTATTCTATACTTTTTATAAGTATCGGTGTGCGTGGAATGCTTCTAGAAATATTTAAGGATTACTTAAAAAACCGTAAGCAATGCATTAAAATTGATACCCACCTAAGTGATGAGTTTCTCGTGTCCTATGGTGTTCCCCAGGGAGGGATCCTCTCCCCGACCCTTTTTCAGATCTATGTAAATGACCTCTATAGACTGAGTCTCCCAAATGGTAGAATTTACGCTTACGCAGATGACACTGCAATTCTTGTAGACGGAATCACTTGGGACATTGTTAAAGCAAATGCGGAGGTGGTTATGGCTAAAGTTATGATGTGGTTAAACTCTAACCTTACACTAAACCTACAAAAGACTACTTATATTCCCTTTGCTATACGACGTAACGCTAAACCATCTCCTTCTTTTAGTATAACTCCCCATTCCTGCACAAACTCGTCCACCCCCTGCACTTGTCCTCCGCTTGCGAGATCCGAAAGCGTTAAATACCTCGGAGTACACATAGACGACGGACTGAGATGGGACCGACAAATTGACGCCGTCACCACCAGAACCTTACGTCTTATACATATTTTTAAGTCTCTTAGAGTATCCGCCGACCTAAAAACCCTTAAGATGGTGTACCTTGCACTATGCCAATCAGCGATTGGCTATTGCATAGTTACGTGGGGCGGCGCGGCTAAGACTAGGCTTCTGAGGGTGGAAAGAGCACAGCGAGCTATACTTAAAGTCATGACGAAAAAGCCCTACCGGTATCCAACAGCTCAACTCTTCTCTGACTGCAAAGTACTTACGGTCCGTCAGCTTTATGTGCTTAAATCCACCCTTAGAAAGCACGCAGGCCTTCCTCCTCAAATTAAAAACAAACGCACGTACGTTCCACCAAATATACAACATAAGACCACCTTCGCCAAACATCAATATTATATACTAAGTACCCATATTTATAAAAACATTAACAAACATCTCAATATTATAAATCTAAACTCACATGCACTAAAATCTAAAGTAACAGAGTGGCTGCTCCTTAAAGATTACTCTTACACGGAGTCTTTACTCACCTATCTTGTGTAATACACACACACCTACACACACACACCACTCACACACACTAACACACAACATACAATTCTACTCTTTTATACCATACAGTAGAATGACACAGTCCACTTGAGATTTAAGTTTCTGTTGATTATTGACCGTAAACTACCTCTTATAATACAGGTATACCCTAGCTTAAGAGGTAGAGAATATCATTCTGTACAGATTTTGCAACATAAACTATAAATGTATTTTCTAAACTAAACTATATCTAAACCAAATATAAACTGTATTTCAAACTCTGTATGTTTTTGGATAAATAAAGATTATTATTATTATTACGTTTGACAGTTTTTGTATGAAACCACTGCCAAAATTTCAAAATTATTCCTCCAATAAAGTTAATCCTCCAATAAATCAGCCCGTCCTATTCAGTAAATAAAACGAGTATTATTCAAATTTCAGCGGTCATTCTTTGGCAATTGTTTGAAATGGTTATAACACGGCAAATTAACTTAGGGTGTCAATTTGAATCATGATTGACTGTGTGACTGTACAATCAAAAAACAACTCTTGCAGCACGGACAAATGGTGAGTTTTTGAGTGCACTGGTTGGAACTGGACTGGCATACCACTACAATTATGGCCACGCCTGGCCTCGCAGAAGGGTTGAACACCAAAAAATGCAAAGTGAACCACCTCATCGTCATCACATCATTATTTCTTCACGTCATTTTACACTCTACCTTTTACTAAGGTGATACAATTTTTTGCTTAAGGATATAGGCCTTAGGGTTAGAACTGAGTAGATCTTCTGTATTGTTCCTGGTAATACGTTCCATCGATTTTGTGTTGTGGTTTTGGAATGTAGAGGCTTTTTGGTGCTGTTATGGTTTCCTAAAATGTAACAGCGTTAATTATGGTTCTTTATCCATGCTTGTTTTAGTGTTCGATAATTTTTAGATTTCTAGGTGCATTTTATTTCATTACTAGTTGCGCCCCGCGGTTTCACCCGCATAAGTTTCGGTCCCGTGGGAATATCGGGAAAAAAAGTATCCTATATGTTAATCCTGGTTATAAACCATCTGTGTGCCAAATTTCATCTAAATCCGTTCGGTAGTTTCTGCGTGAAAGAGTAACAAACTTCCATCCATCCAAACAAACTTTCACGTTTATAATATTGGTAGGATTGCTCAGCAGTGGTGGCCTAGTGCCATCGGCCCCGACTTACGAGTTGGTTGTGGGTTCGAATCCAAGAAGGCGCTTTACCTTTGCATAATTTATTTCATCGCCACTGATCTCAAAAAACATCGTGAGGAAATAGGCATGTCCTAGAACCGAAAATTCAAAGACATGTGACATCCACTAACCCGCACTGGGCCGGCATGGTGGAGATTATGGTCCACTCCCTCTCATAGAGAGGAGACCTGGTGTCCCAGCAGTGGGAAAACTATAAGTTGATTTTGCAAGGTGCATTTTCAGTTAAACAAAATAGCATATTTGCATTTATTAAAAATGTAATCACAATATTCGTTGAAAAAATTCACAAATGTGATTTTTTTTCTAAAAATAATTATACCTGCATCGTTAAAACTAATATTAGTATCGACGGATCAAGTTTGCTAACAAATGATTAATGTTGTAGTTAGTTGAATGTGAAATGTTTTTCGCGTACCTACCTAATGCTGCTCTAAGAATGTTTCCTGTTCATATTTCCTTAAGGTAAATGAAACCTTTTATCGTTAATTTATGGCACTTTTTGCCTTGCCGAAATCGAATTATCGGTCGCTGAAAGCATATACGTAACTCAGGCTTCTGGGGGTAAACCTAAGTACCTTAAAGTAAGGCTGTCGTACCCGATACGTAATGTAAAATTTGATTCAGCTACCCATAGAAATGAATATGATAGAATATATGATTTATGCGTCGCTTTCTGTACCTACACGTTAAAAAAGTACATGGAATGGTATCTTCGTACTATATATTTTTATAAGCAATTAGCAAAGGACATTGTCTGGAATCGCCCTGTGCACAAGAAATATCGGACATACGCGATAATTAATTGTCTATTTTATTATATTAGTTGCAAACGCTTTTGTAGCACGGACTGGCTGCATGCCAAAATGAACATTTTAAAGTATTTTACGCGACTAATAACATTAATCGCCGCCATCTTCGCCAAACGTCATGTCGTATCGAAAAAGATTAGGGATGCCCAATCGATTGCAATCGATTGATCGAATTTTTAATGAATTGTTGCATGTTTTTGAATCTGAATCACATTTTGAATTTATTTCGAATATATCAATAAAACAATTCAATCACCATTCCATATTCCATATATTATCATTCCCTAAAAGTATAATTTAAAAACCTACTAAGTATAGGTATGAATGAGGTCATACTCGATTTGAAATAGGTAGTTAGAATAATGCTGAATTGAATAAAACCTACATAATATGTCATCATAATCATTATTCAGGGTTTTCTAATGATCGTTTAGAAAAGTGTGTGATCTACTTCTAACTAAACGACGATTTACGACAATTAATTTAAATAACTCCTTTTGGGCTTCGTCGCTGTCGGGTAACAAATATTTATCGTTACTACCTACATTATGAATATTTTATAAATATTTTACTTAATACCTACATTATAAATATTTTCTTCAAAAAAACAACATTGCTAGACTAGATACAGCTGATGTTTTTATGTATTAATATTATTAAAAGTATAGAAGAGTGTTATTATAAGTAAAGTAGGACATTGTCTTATTTGTAATGGTATTAATATTATCGTATGACAAAAGTTGATGTAATTCAGTTTGTAACGTATGGCTATAGGAAATCTTAGGAAATATCGATAGATCGTATGGAGTTGGCCACCCCTATTTTTGACGTGACTAAATGGTGGTTGTCAGTTGTTGTCAGATTATATGCATTTAAACGTTGCAATTAGATACACTTAGGCTTTAAAAAAAAACTGAATAGATACCTAATTATCTAGGTAGGTACAAAAAATAGCTAAAAGAATGATGTTATTGTTTTTTAGTTTCTTAAAAATCACTCGGAGCTATTAAAAAATATACCTAATATTCGTTGTTATGGGTCAATTATAACCTCAAAATCTGATACTTTTTTTGAAATATATCTATTTTGCAGCTAGTCCGCTATACAAATAAGATCTTATTGGAGTTTACTAATGATCGACAATACAACACATAATTTTCCGATGCTCTTGGTTCCAGGGCGAACAATGTATGGGCGCAGAGCAATGTCCTTTCGTTCTTTCACACCATTTGAAACTAACATACTTTCACGTAAACCATAATGATGTCAAGTCAAGAAGTTATTTTGTGTGTGTTTTTATTATATATTTTTTGTTATTTAATTCAATCATATTTAATTTAATCCAATTTTATTTAATTTAATCTAATTCAAGCTATTTTTAAGTATTAGAGATTATTGATATTAGTTCTTATTACATTGTTATCCATCTTTTTGTTAATTATTATTGTATAGCGAGATTTTAATAAAGTGCTGTGCTAACCTTTAATTTAGATTCATGCAATTGTAATGTATTAGTAAATGATATGTACTTTGAATGTATTTGTGTGTATTTAGTTGGTTTGCCTAAATAAATAAATAAATAAATAAATAAAAGTCAGACAAATATTTTTTCATTAAATTCATTACCAACTTAAATTGTTCGTATATTCAAATCACAACTGTAAATTCTTTGACAGCTATTTGAAATGGTTATAATACGGCAAAGTGAAGCCACGACGTCACTTTGCCGTGTCAATTTGAAATAAACAATTAACTTCCTTGGCCGTACCCAACTATCATTCGGCAAGCTCTAAAGTATAGAGCCTTGTCAACAAAAACAAAATACCGCTGAACATAAACAATACTGCAGACGCTGAAAAAATATGAATCAACAAAGACCAAACAAAAGAATCGGAACCAATCCAATCGACAGCGAAATAAAACCCAAAAAAATATATCCTGAAATCTACGGAGCAAAAACAATACGTTCTTCTTTAGCGGGATAGGTATCTAGGTGTCGGGCGCGGCAGGTGATGCCGAGACATAAACTAGGCCAGGAAGAACGCGGTTTTAAGCGTTGATGGCGGAAAATTTTACTTTTTTGTTGGATGGCAATCATATAGGCGGCCTACCTGATGGAGACCGATAAATGGAGTAGAATTATGCGTGTATGTCTGATGTTTTGGGAAAAGAAGTATGCTAGGATGTCCTCTATTATAGTTTAGAATTTGAAATATTTATATACCATACCTGTTTCCATGTCTATGTTAATTAATGTAATTGGTTTAACCGTTTTAATTAACAATAAACAATAATAATTAGACTTTCTATAGTTCAAGGTAACCGATCTACTAAAGCCACCCAAACCCATAGCCCAGTATATTTTGTTTCCATGTTCTGCAATAGTCCTGCACCAACCGGGGGTTGTCCTTGAGTGCACTTGCATGGTGCATACAGGGATAATGGTCGGTCGGTGCCTCCTCATCATTTATAATTGTGTAAAGGACCTCTGCGAGTTGGCTTCGGCCCCTAGTACGCCTTTCAAAGGTCCGGGACCACAGGGTCCCGAGATATGTCAAAGGCAACTATAATATTAATAAAAGACGAAGAGGTCACTGCAGCTTATGATAATCTGCAATACCGGAAGCATCGTCGGTGCGTTGCGATACCAAAGATCATCATCTTCCTGCCCTGGTCCCATGTTACTCGGGGTTGGCGTAACACGTTTTCTTCTTTCATACTCCCCTGTCAACATAATCCGTTTAGGTAAAAGTTATAATAACAGGTCATCTGTAAGGTACAATGCCCTCCAAAAGGTGGTTATAAATATTTGAATTGTACACTATAAGGATTTTATTGACTTATTCAGTTGAGTCTTAGGTTTTTTAAAAAATAAAAAATATATCAGGTAATCCTTTATCATAGGAAGTTGAATTAGTCAATAAAAACGTTATAGTGTACAGTTCTAACATTTGAAACTAGATCTTTAGGTCATAATGTGGCATTACTGCTGAAGTGGACAAGTGTCAACTAACTTTTTGAGGGTACTGTATTTTTTTTGCGTGTCGCTATCACAAATAATTCGTGTAACCTCGTCGACATACGGACCACATGAACTAGTAACTTTCTTTTTAATTAACATAATAATCAATGCGTGATACTGTTCATGCATTAAAACAATTTCGTTATTCTATCTGTGCCTACGTAGATATTGTGGTATATTCTTTCGGTCTCGACCGTACTTACAATCACAAAACCACCGGTTTTGTATTAAAAGCCAGTCTAGGTAATATGCGCATTTACAAATATGTAAGTACCAATTTCTTTGTCTTTATGGATATTGTTATCTAGAATCGTATTGTTTTCTTTATTGAAGCTTGAAATTACAATACTGCAAATAGGCCTAAGATTGAAGAAAATTATATTCTTATTATTACATAGTATTACTTGTATTTTTTTTTGTTGTCTCTTTCTAGCTAGACCATAATCGACCTTATTAATTCTCAAGTTTACCTTGATTTCTTTTACTTTTCTTTAGCTTATCCCGTTGTCTGAGATTTTCCTTTCAAGTCCTTTTGAGACAATTTGATGACCATCATTTTGTTGATGTTTTCTGCGGGGTAATTGCGTAATACACTATCACTAGGACTGGCTTTCATTTTTACAGTTCAACAATATTCATTGCATTATTTATGTTGTTGGGCAGACAAATTTTTCGAACATGCGAAGTAATGGACTAGCAATATCCTTCAAAATGATTGAGATTGTGATTAATAGTGTGTTACGCAATTAGGGTGCTGTACGTTTTAGCTTTTATTTAAATAAAATATACCAACCGCTGCTCTTGGAGCTCCACACAGTAGTTCGTTTGTTCCCGAAAAACTCCCGGATTTGATTCTGTGAAACTGGCACCTATGGATTGGCGCGGCGGCGATGGCACTTCTCCGGCACGATACCGATCACTCGCAGCGCTCTTTTCGTACACGCTTGTATTTTCAAGCATCTATGAATTAAAGTGTTTGGATGAAAAATGTTTCATCCGTATCTGCTGCGTTTTTCTATTCGACTTTTTGTTTCGAAACGTATGGCTAAAATCAAGATCTCTTTTATTAAAGGTCGATGTTTCAAATGGGCACATAAAAGGCACTTTTGCAAGGCACAAGGTCAAAATATACAAACAAATCTAATTAATTCTAGTAGCCCCTTCCAAAAGGTAGTCTCGTATGGAGAAGAATGGGCAAGAAAATCCACTGTTACACATGACCGTGTAGTTGAACATTGCCTACACTGCATTAGGCATCCTCCGGTAAGGTTCCTGTATCATAAGCGTATAATTATAAAATTCACAATCATCTCTGTAACATAATGTACCTACATACTCACAGTTATCTTCATTTATTTCTCCAGGTCAGAACAAGCATTCTGTTACCGTTAGGCGCTGATCTGATTATTTCTTACGACACGTTTTATCCACAATCAGTACACAGACACAGTTCCAATCACGCGAATTTCACTCTTTCCTCAATAGATAGAAAGTCCCTTTCATATTCCACTCGGCCTACTATTGTCCGCAATTTAACCCGACAGAAATTTATAATAAAACAATAGTATACTAGTACTTGTAGTAACAATAGCTTCACTAGTAGAAGACGACCATAGATCTTGGGACAAACATCTCTCTAAAATTCAATTCTCTATGAACAGTACTACTAACGTTGTAACAGGTATACCCCATCCTTTCTAGTCTTTGGAAAGGAAACAATTCCTTGCGGTTCGCTATACTCATCCAGTCAGAACCTCGAAGAATTGATCTTTATGCCTCGCGATATTTACGCGACTAATGCGGGTTTCCTCACGTCTATTTTTCACAAAGTTCAGACTAATTTACACATAGCTCACCTTAAAAACAGTGCTCGCTATAATCTACGACGGTCTTTCAAAGAATTTAATATCCGTGATATGGTATGGCGTAAGAATTATGGATTAAGCAATGCTGGTTCTTACTTTAGCGCTAAACTAGCCCCTAAATTTATTAAATGCAAAGTTTTAACTAAACTTTCACCATTAGTATACATACTTGAAGATTCAGATGGTATCACAGGCAAATGGCACATTAAAGATATAAAATGCTAAATTCTTTGAAAACACCTAATTATGTATATATTGTATATAAACATCACTCACTACATTATCATATCTTTATTCTATTATGTTAATAAATACTTATTTAACTCGTGCTCTTCAGCACAACTACAACTGTTTGGTAAATCCAAACGGTTTTAAAAGATGGTGGCCTATTCCATCCATCTTTTACTCTTCTATAACTACGGGCCCTACAGCCATAGTTATAATGATCATGATGCTCTACTGCATTGATCACTGATTATGCTTTATCAATCGGCTCTAAACCATTGATAATCTATGCTATCCAATCTAAAGTTATCTAACTATTGTATATATTCATATATATGTATTCTAAAGAGCGGTTGCAACTCTATAAATAAGCCCTTGCAGGAGCGGTTGGTTACTCACTAAATAAGCCTAAACCAAATGTATCTATCTACTACTTAACCCTACCGCTCTTATACGAGCTTAATTTCCTATACTTAATTTGTATAAAGTAATATTGTTTTGTGTTGTACCTATTGTAATGTAATGTATAATGTATTTAGGATGTTCTAGTGTAAGATTTGTGCTATAATTAATTTCTGTGTATTAATGAGTCCTTGTTGACAAATAAATGAATTATATTATATTATTATAATACCTTTTTTTTCCATGTCTGGAGCGGCCGACAACTCCTTAAATAAGCCTTAACGTCGTTTATGAAACACCCTTCTAGAGTGGCAGTCATTGAATGTGAACTCCACCCTAACCGGAATGCAGGAGATTGCTTAAAAGAGATAGTATGATTGGGTGAATGGAGAGGTATGAATCTGCCAAATTGTGTCTTACGGTTTCCTTTGGAAAGCTACATCAAAATTTTCTCTGAGTCGAAAATTTTCTAGGGTCGGGAGGAAAATGTAACGTAATGTACATACTCATAGTTATCTTCATTCATTCCTTCAAGCATTCTGTTACCGTTAGGCGCTGATCTGATTATTCCTCACGACACGTTTTATCCACAATCAGTACACAAACACAGCTCCAACTTTAACATGAGACTACGACGATTTAGTGACATCCAAGGGTTGGTAATTTCGCCCACATTGATGGATATCATTTTCCTGTAAATACTATACTTCTAATACAAAATAACTATAGATTTTTTTGTAATTTATCAATAATATATTTTATTATGACAGCTTTGACAACGACGTTTAATACGTCGCCATGGCAACATTCCTTTTAAATCCTTACCGGCCTGTATCTTTTTAGCTGATTATATATGCATACTTACTAAAAAATTCACTGGCCACTTTCATATCTCAAATTCATATTTTCTACATGATGTTATTCTACGAGTTGACTTAATAGATCCACGCAATGCAAGGATCAGTTCGGGTTTCGCCTCTAAAGCGAATACAACAAAAAGCCTGATACTCCAGGGCTACCTATCCGGGAATACCCAGCGTACCTCTCCGCTCCGGTACCTGACGGACCCTGCCTACGCCTCCATCCTCCGTCCTCCGTGAAGGCTTCCTGTAACTATTGGGCCGCGCCTCATCCGAGGGCCGCCTCACCTAGCGGGCTGGCAGCGTCCCCGCCGTGCCTGCTCTCTCCTGCTGCCGTGCTGCGTCCTGCTCTGCTGCGTGGGCCCTCCTACGGGTGTCCTCTGTGCCGCACACGCACCAACACCTGCCCTCACCTGCACTTGCTTCTGCACTTGTACCTGCACCTGTCGCCAGCACCTGCCTCGCGTCTACCTCCTCAGCTCCAGCTGTATCTCCACCTCAGCCTCCTCAACCCACCTATCGTGCATCGTCATCCATACACCCCACTTCCACATACTACACACCCCACCTTCACATACTACACACCACTCTTCAGTCCATCTCCATTTTTTAATTGCTTGTAAATATATCTTTAATGGTTTTCTACCTCCCTTTCTTTAATTTAATTTTACCCTTGGTTTTATAAGATAAGCTTTTCTTGTCGCTTTGCGACACCTCCCCTAAGCATCTGAATATGTCATCAATTTCATTGTTTAGTAACGTAAGGAAAAATACTATTGGCAAAAGTACGTAGTTCGCTATAACTATAACTTGAGTATTTTTTTCTTTGCAGTAAATGTAGGTACATATTTACCGACCAGAAAAAATCTACGAGTAGCCTATTTCATATTCAGTTCCCAGAATAGAACATATATTTTTATTCTACTACGTATCTTCGTACAATAACAATATGTAATTCTAGTTACAATATTAACTCAATATCGCGAACTAACTCCGGAATTTAATAAGCATAGAAACAATGTTTGTGGTTCAGCTGATGGCGCCGATAGGATTGCGCTGTGGAAATATTTTGTCCGCCATCTTTATTGAGTTTCTTCAGGATATTGGCAATTAAGGGGCGAGGGTGGGATGTATTTTTGGGATACATTGGATTGAGGAATGAGAAATAGTTACAATACTATTCCGGCTGATTTTTATTACCGTCTGGACAAAAACAAGGTATAAAAGGTGAACGAAATGTGAGTTGTCATTGGTCCCTGGCCTTGACAAGCAATTTATAGACAAAACTGGTGAACATTTTTTTTTTATGCTTGAGTACGAGTCTTTTGGCTATGTGTAGCTTATGTTTTTTTTTATTATCATTATTTTTTATTTGTAATTGTGCGTTTTGTTTGTGTAGAATCAATTATTTTCATTATTTTCTTTCTTTCTTTCTTTCTAACGGCCGAAGCCGAAACCTATGGAGCCACAGGCATCGGCTTCGGCCGTTCACCTCTTTGTTTTTTTTTTTCACACAAATAAAAAATCAAATAAACCGACAAATAATATGAAAAATCAACTATGGGCTGATTTTTCCATCGCCAGATAACTTTTATTCGAGGAATTGACGTTTGACAGCTGTTTTTGTAAGAAATAACTGTCAAAATTTAAAAATTATTCCTCGAATAAAGTTATCAGATGATTGAAAGGCCTTTCTTTACGCGCAGAAATTAACAATGAATTTGTAACGACATGGCTTCAATCTTTTGATTGAAGCCATGGGCTGGCTTTAGTCAAAGGATTAAATGTCAAAAAAGTTAATTTTTATTTTATTTTTTGTGAAAAAAAAGAAATTTCTGTGCCATAGGCTTCTAATCCGTTCACCTTTTAACCCTGTTTTTGTCCAGACAGCAAAAAAAGTCAGCAGGTGTATGTAACGAGAAGAAACGGGTACTATTCAGCATGCTTGTTTAGTTTGATTACTAGGTTTTGGCGATTTTAGAACATTATTAGTCACCACAAGATGTTTTCCTTACCATATTTCAGGTATCACATAACGTAACATCATGGCTGTTATCCCCGAAGGGTTAGGCAGAGGTGTTCCCTTAGTAGATCCACGTGTCGCTAGTTATGTTAAAGTCCCTTAAATTAGGGGGGGCGCCTATTGCTATCATCATCGTCATCCACAGCCCCAGTTCTGGGCATTGGCTAATGCCAATCCCCACGCTCATGACTAGGGTTTAACGTCAGTTTTTGTAATAAGAACTTTGTCGAATTATTGTTCGAAATGTAAACCTTGGTCCAAAGATAAAACGAGGAATTCCACTTGGGCACTGATTTCAACAGCACTTGCCCGAACCGCACCTAAGTACTTCCACTAACCGCACTTTCTTTTATAAAACCGTTACGTTGTTGCTTAGATATTTCACTACAGAATGTCGCCACTGTACATTTTATTTAACTTTAACCCTATTATAGATCACTGCTCACCAATAATCGAGCAACAGAGCGTGAATATAATTGGGTCGTAACACGTTCAATAAGCCACTTACACATTAATGGTTTGGGTTACGTTAGTGATCCCAGGAGAACCTGTTAATGGCATTTGCCAATGACATAATTTAAAGTTGATTATTATTATGGTTTAGATGTGTCCCTAATTCCTGGTTCATGTTACGATGTATCGTGTTTATCGGTTTTATTTTGGACAGATATCGATGACTTCCACGTTGGTCTAGTAGTCAATGACATAATTTAAAGTTGATTATTATTCTGGTTTAGAGGTGTCACTAATTCCTAGTTCGATGTTTACGATGTATCGTGTTTATTGGTTTTATTTTGGACAGATATCGATGACTGTCTCGTTGGTCGAGTGGTTGTAAACGCTACTGCTAAGCATGAGGTCCTGGGTTCGATTCTTAGGTCGGGCAAAGTTTCATTGGATTATTCCAACAGGAATTTCTAAGTAGCGACCCAGAGTCTGGACTTACGCCCGGTTGATGGTAAATCGCCCCCTATTATGTGGGACTTAAACATGACCGGCGAAATGTGGGTGTACTATTACATACATAGGTAGAGCTCTGCCTAATCCTTTCAAGATTACAGGCATGATGTTGTGCTATAATGTTATGGTTGGATGTAGATGTTTATTCATCGTGTCAATTATAATCGGGTGATCCTTTTAGTTAAACCGGAATTCCGGATGCTTGAAACCTTTCCGAGCAACCCTGGTTGTAAGTCAGCCTAACCGTAATATGAGGCTAATCTATTTGAACGAAACACGAAAATAATGTTGTCCTTTTTTTTTTGGGTGGGAAATCATCAAATGAACCCTCCCGCTCTGGGCGGAGCAGAAGGGAGTGTCAGACTTTTACTGACTAAAACCCACCCGTGTTCCTTCAGTTGCGGGCCACGGTATCTCTTTCGAACAACCCGCAGCCCCGGAAATAATGTTGCCCTCATGTTGATTTTTTGAAAATTTGGCACACAGATAGTTTATAACCAGGATTAACTCATAGAATATTTTTTATCCCGATATTCCCACGAGATCGACTCTTATAC
This sequence comes from Apamea epomidion, assembly GCA_947507525.1. Lineage (NCBI taxonomy): Eukaryota > Metazoa > Arthropoda > Insecta > Lepidoptera > Noctuidae > Apamea > Apamea epomidion. The sequence continues at coordinate 2,211,531 of OX382226.1, forward strand.
GGGAAAAACCGCGGGGCGCAGCTAGTTATACTATATCGTTGGAGGAGTCCTGTGTCCCAGCAGTGGGGATGTTGCAGGCTGATTGATTATGCTATACAATGAAATAAATTGAAACGGTTAGTTCATCGCTCAAATAAAATAAAATAGTGTGCCTAACTTTATTAGGCGCAAAATGTAATAAAAGAGGTACAATTTGTGGGTTTGTATCTAGGAGATAATCTTCGAAACTACTAATACAAATGACAAAAAATATTTCACTGATAGAAAGCTAGGCTATTGCCGTGTGGCATAATGTCTATAATGTTCCCACTGCTAGAACACAGCAGGTGTCCTCTCTGTGAGAGGAAGTAGGCTGTAATCCAACACGCGGGCCCAGTGCAGGTTGATATTGCCGAGTGCCGTAGAATATTATCTTTTATTTTAACATTTGACGCGGACATAGTCGTGAGCAAAAGCTTGTATTCTTAAAGCGTGTGAGCACTATGTACTTTCTATAAAGCTACTATTTACTGGGTACGTCTTTCATTGACTTGAAGGTGCCCTGGCGGCTGTGAGTAGGTATGTCATGGTGAGCATGACATACTCTCAGCCGCCTAATGTCTCGCTGGTGGTGGCGTGTGTGTTGGATCATTAAGTTCCCTTCAAAATGGTTGAGCTGAATGGTGCTGATCCAAACATCATGTTCGTGAACGAGCGCCGTCAGTAGGGACTGGTCATCTCTTAGCTGCCACGGCTTATTTAAATGTCTGAATTGTTTTTATGTTTTCTATAACGGACGCTTTTAACGTGCACGTCTTCATCGTTCTCACATGGTTAATTTCAATACGAAAGATTGTAATTAAATATTTGGTAACAATTTTATTATTTAAAAGAGTGTACGTGGAGTTTCTTGCCCGTTCTTCTCCATAGGTACCTACGCTTTGGGCAACTAGCTTCATCTTTCTGACTGACCGACCCTTTGACAATTCAAAAGTGCCTGTTGGTTTAGTTGAAATAAATGATTTGAGTTTGAAAAGGTCTTGGTAGTAGGCAAGAACCCATTATCACTTCAATATCAATAACCTTTAAGATCCCGATATCGGTACAAGTGACGTCATTACAGGAACGAGGTCAAAATGTGGATTAGTGGGTAATATATCATCTTGTATGAGCGCTAATGGCGGCATGGGGTAAGGTGGGTCTAATGTGGACAGTTAAGGTAAGTGAGATAGTGGTTAATGTAACCATAGGTGTGTGTATTTTGTGTTTATTAATGACTAGCTGCGCCCCGCGGTTTCACCCGTATAAGTTTCGATCCCGTAGGAATATCGGGATAAAAAATATCATAGACACATATATGATACTTTTTATCCCAATACTCGTATAGTTAGGATTAACAAATCCTAATTATAAACCATCTGTGTGCCAAATTTCATCCAAATTCGTTCAGTAGTTTTTGCGTGAAAGAGTAACAAACATCCATCCATCCATCTATCCATACAAACTTTCACGTTTATAATATTACTTTTAAGTTTTATTAATGACTAGTGCACCCCGCGGTTTCACCTATCGGTTATAAACCATCTGTGTGCCAAATTTCATCCAAATCCGTTCAGTGGTTTTTGCGTGAAAGAGTAACAAACATCCATCCATACAAACTTTCACGTTTATAATATTAGTAGGATATAACTAGCTTCTCCCCGTGACTTCGTTCGCGTGGAAGTTCGCCACAATTTACTAAAACAACAGCCACATTCTTATGAAACTTTCCAGTTTATTTACTACGTTTGTAATTTTGGCCTCAGCAGTCAAAATATGAAGAGATAGGACTGGTGACGGGAGCAAGCGATGTACAGTTGTCCGTGTGAGAAGCAGCTCGTCCTGAGGCCGACACGGCCTACAGAAGTAATTAAAAAAAAAAAAACCCATTGCTTGCTAAGATTTTGGTTTTTAGTGAACTAATTAACGTTCCTGTATATACTACCTAATTGTATAACACTGATATACTGACCGAGGATTTCTTGCAGATTATTCCTGACGAGCAGCTCTCACTAAAATAATATAATAGTAGATTATTTTATAATAATTTGCGTCTTATTTGTCCAGAATTAAAATTTTTCATTCATTCTTTCTTTGCAACGGCCAATTTATAGTTCTTCATAGTATCGGTTGGAAATGTGGTCGATACTTATGCCACTCGCAACACACTCGTCGACATCGTGGAAATCAAATGTCACACGTGGACACTAATATGACACTCTGACTTCAGTGTGACACTCTGTGATACTCTTGACACTCAGTCCGCTGCCATAATACCCAGTTAGTGGTCATAGGCTTGGGCCTAATTTCACGGGACTTAACGATTTCTGGCAAAATAAGGTGTACTAATATGTTTAGCACCAGGGCAGATAGAATTAGAAAAGAAATAGAAAATATTTATTGTCCAGGTAAGACAAATGTAAGCAGGTTCACATATGAAAAAAAAAATCCTCTAGCTAGGTTACAATATACTATTTGCCCGTGAGCCCCAAACTACACAATTAGTCTGATAGATGAATACATTAAATATTCAATTCAATCAGTCCTATTTAAAAGCAGACTTATAATAATGCAGCTGAAATTAACACCGAGTTTAAATGAAACTCAAACAAACATAATTATCAGTTTAAACATAGAAATAAAGATATCATTTAAGTTAAAACAATACTTTCAATGGAGTTGAACGTAAATAACTTTACATGACAACGCCTGTTTGCTTTAAATGAAAGAGCTTAGGGCAAATGGAATCTCTGGTCCTGCTATTCAAGGATCAATAGGTTATGGATACGAAAAAATAATTTTGTTCTCAACACACAGGGCGACTTTAAAATTCTTGTTCTTACAAAAATAGTCACAAGAAAAAGTCTAAATTTCTTTGTTGTAATTACAGTATTCATTCGAGGTTACTGCCCTTTTTTATTCTCAACTTCTGTTGAGTGATTGAGGAGATTAGTCCCCTAGGCTTCATTTATGTAAACTATCACCAGTAAATAAATAGCTATAGTCATGTCACTAGAAAAATAAATCTTTATAAGAGGTGTCCCCACAGAGACATATTTTTTTTTATGTATGATTGATAACTTTCAAAATGACATCAAATATTTAATAAATTATCTTCAGCGATATACATTTTTCGCTTCAAAAAACCTTATCCACATTTAAAAAATCCAACTCATACCTTATTACAAAGGCAGAACTGGATGGTTGGGGACAAATTAAAGTTTGGTTAGGACAAACGCAAACGTTCGCGTTATCGTCCAACACATTAAAATATACATTTTAATTTACTCTTTTTTTACGAAGCGATTTTAATTTACATGGCTGGTTTTTGATGTTAGAGATGAAAGGAAAAAGGGTTTATATAGTCAAATTAATGATGATAATTAATGAGTTTGGGACCTGGTTATTTCAGTTATAATGTTGATCCTGACTTTGATCCCCAGGTCCAGCAAAGTGTTATCGGTTTTTTCCTGCAAGACCCTGGTGTACGGTAACTCTACGTCCAAACACGTCAGTATTTTGTGTACCAATTTAAAGCTGTAACTCGACGTCCAAGCACGTCAGAGTTTGGACGTAGAGTGGCAGATACCAGCCCGTCTTACTACTACATACATTTAAATTATGAAACAATTTGAAAGAACTCCTTGTACAATTAATCTATGCGAATAATGGAATTGCAAAAGTAACTTTGTATAACTGTTTGTTACATGTTTACGCCTAATTTACCGATCTATATGGAATTTGACAGATAGGTACGATGGTATATGATAAATATTTTTTTTTCTGTAAGCAGGTTTTTACAAACACGTCAATCATATTTTTAAAACTAGATGAGGTCAGCGTTTCCTATGTGACTACTCTGAGAAGAAAGGCCGAAACAAACTCGGAGCCCATAGTTTCTTCCAAAGTCGAGACATAATCTTGGTCAGATCATGTGAAGACCATGTACTCGTAGAATGGTGTCTGAAATGGTATTTTGAGGAAAGAACATAGATTAAGTGGACCTGTTCAGTCAGTGCACGCTTTATAATCGTAATCGTGCAGCTCAACTTATAACTTAAGGAGCTCAACGATACGACGAACAATACCAAAAAAGGTAGCCTGGGACCTTTAGAAGGACGTAATGCCTAAAGTTTTCATTCTGGATTGCAGAGGAAGTCGCAAGCAACCGCTAGTTTTCTATATTTCTCATAATTACTGATCCACCGAAAGTTCTTATCTCAAAAACACACCTCCATGGGTGTTACGATACAATACAAAACAAGCAAATAAATTGAAATTTAACAAGACACATCCAGCTATTCCCTTGACTACATCCTTTTCAGCATTCACCCTTTGGGATATTATGTGTACCTGTAAGGACTTAATGTTGTATTATTACGGCCTGTAGGCCTTTTGCTCAAGGTTTGGCCCCGAGACGCAATTCATTTAGAACCACTAAGTACACAGCTGATTACAGCCCAGGTGTATTGGGAAATTACTTCGTCTGATGTAGGTAGGTGATTTAGTTAGTAATTATTTGTATGTAGGAACAGATAGAGAGAGCAGTTAAAGTTGATTAACATCTTGTCGCGTGTCGACTTAAGATTAACACATTTATCTGGGTCTGTCTCAAAATAGATAGCTAAAATGAAATGTTTCGGATTGGGGCATGTTTTTGACATGTTCCTTATACATACAGGTGTTGATCTTTACGATTTGACGTCACCTTTAACGACAAACAAAGATTCACATGCCCAAGGATTTCCTTCTTTTAGCCTTTTTTTAGAGGCAGTTCCCTGCCTCTAAAAAAAGGCTGCAAAAATATTGAGGATGGCAGAACGGAAATTCTTTCTCCTGATCCATTCAAATTCTTGGTTTTATAGGTTCTATTCGGTCTTAAAATTACTTAGGAATTTTTCAAGTTATTCCTAATTTGTTTAACCACTAGCTGTGTCTGCGACTTCGTTCGAGTGCATGGTTTTTTTTTTCGCTGAACCCATATTTTTTCAACAAAAAAAAAAGTAGTAATAAAGTTCCGTCATAATCGGTCCAGCCGTTTCGGAAATTAGCCAATTTTTTAAATGTTTTTTGTTATAAGGGCCGTATGCATGCCATGCCATATTTCATATGCATTTCACGGGGAGCCTGTGGGTCAGCTTTACCAAAAGATCGCTGGAGGTCCTGCGCATCCAATATAATAATGTTTTTAGAATGCTGTTGGGACTACCCCGTTTTTGTAGCGCATCTGAGATGTTTGCGCTCAATCGAACCGACGACTTTTTTGCAGTTATGCGGAATAAAATCTCATCCTTAATAGCCAGAATGCGGGATAGTGACAGCAGTATTCTGAAGACAGTGGCGGATAGCATCTACTCTCCTATTCTGAGACGTTTTGTGGGGGTGATGAACGAGTGAAGTACTTTCCCTTCGCTTGTGCGTCGTCCACATGAAGCGATCTCGAATAAACAAGTATTAAATAATATGGCACTAACATTAATTGTAAGCAATTTACTAACACAGTGGATCTTACGTTGTCCGAAATGAAGAATTTATTATTATGTCGTTTATTTATTTAATTATCTTATTTTAGTAGATTTTTAAACATTTTTTTAAATATAAAAATTAAGTAAAAAAAAGCATTTAAAAATATAAAAAAATAGTGATCCACCGATGTCGGGAGCAGGGTCCAAGCAACCGGTGGTTAGGGCTCCAGAGACAGGAACCTCCTCACAATGCGAGCCGTATCGAGTACTGCCTTTTGAATCAGGCCCTAAATCGATAGATGTTGATCGAGGCTTTCGGCCATCAGGCCATAGGCTGATACGACAATCGGCACAATGATAGCCGAGCTCACATTCCACATGTCAACAACCTCGTGTGCTAAGTCGAGATATTTAATTTGTTTCTCTTTCTCAGCTTTCAAGGGGTTCCCGTCATGTGGAATGGTAACATCGACAATCATTGTGCGGTGCGCTAATCGATCTATCACCACTATATCATATCAATATATCAGCTTATTGGCGAGAATAGTCCTGTCAGTAATGATAGACCGATCCCAGTACAACGTGACATTGTCATTTTCAAGAACTGGGTCGGGCACATACTTGTACTACGGTACCTCAGAATCCACAAGTTTATATTTAGAGCAAGTTGTTGGTGAATAATCCTGGCTACTTGGTTATGCCTGTGCAAGTACTCGCCGTTAGCCAAACGAGAACAACCAGAGATAATACATATGTCTGATGGACTCACCCGGACGGTGGCATGCCCGACATACGTCAACCATCCCGTCCTTCATAATATGTCTCCGGTAGTTATTCATCAAGATAACTTCGTCCATAATTGCACAGACGAAACCTTCAGTTTCCCTGAAGAGGTCACCAAAACGTAGCCAGGATACGGACGCTAAGAAATCTACACCGGGCTCATGAAGAGCCCGATGGAAGCGCCCGTGAAGCTCCTTGCTTTGCCATACCTTCTTGCGGTCATCGGTAGTAAGTACTACAGGTTTGCGCCAGTTCTCTTTCGCCATGGAGACCGGGGCAAGCCCCTTGTCTACTGCGACCACATCAAGGTGCATACCCACTTTGGCTTTTAAAAAATATTCCCTGAGACTGCACACCTCGCGGTTGTGTAGGGTCTTTGCATTTAAAAAGCCTCGACCCCCACACTTCCGCGGGATATACAGTCTCTTCACCGATGATCGTGGGTGATGCATCCGGTTTGCGGTCAGTAGTGTACGGACCCTTCTATCCAGGGCGTCGAGTTCAGTCTGAGTCCATTTGAGTATGCCGAAAGAGTACATCAAAACCGGCATGACCCAACCATTGAAGGACCTTATTTCCGCCCGAAAGAAGACTAATTAATACCTTTTTATTGTTATTATTAAAAAGCTTGTGACATTACAAACACTTTATTTATTTTTCTGCTATGTGTCAAAGGGAATATTATAAAAGTCACGGTCAAGTCCAATCTCTCATTTCTCATTTCAAAAGTGATAAGGAAAAACAGAAACCATTAACACTTAAGTGCCACATTCCAACAGAAATATAATTTACCATCACAACTAATCAGCATAAAAATCTTAAAACGTTCATAAACAATTTATGAATAAAAACTCCACTTAAAGCTCTCACAGACAGGCGCAACGCTACTCTGGTAGAGCAACTTTTATAAATTGTTCCACCGGAGTCGCGGCGCGCCTGTCTTCGATAGCCTTTACTTCACGAAGGAAGCGAAATATGGCGACGCCGGCGTTAAGTCATTTACCGCCAATTTTATAGCGAGTGACATTAAAACGTGTTTTTTATAATTCTGCGTCAAATATATAAAACCGTGGCTGTAAATTTTCTCTACCTGATGGAAAAAAGTTATTTCTAGGGCTATGAAATATTTGTAGAATACAAATAAAAAACTTGGATCTGTTGTTAACCAAGGTATGTAATGAGTAGCTCACTCGGTTATGTAGGTCAGGGCGTAGCCCACTGAGCTACGTAAGAATGATGCCCGCTGAAATAAGTAAGAATGTTGCCCGATGAGCTACGTAAGAGTGTTGCCCGCTCAACTACGTAAAAGTGTTTCCCGCTGAACTACGTAAGAGTGTTGCCCGCTGAGCTACGTAAGCGTGTTGCTCACTGAGCTACGTAAGGGTGTTGCCCACTGAGCTACGTATACGTAAGGGTGTTACCCGCTGAGCTTCATAAGAGTGTTGCCCACTGAGTTTTAAATTAAAAAAAAACATAGGATTCTTGTCAATTTGCCATGACAACTCAGTAGCAGGTATAACGCTACACGGATCTTTCGGAGCCTGAATGGCATTGAAAGGGGGCGTTGTTTTGACAAAAAAAGATAGCGGCGTTAGTTTCCAAGTTGGCCTCGCGCCCAAATAACCTTGTAGCGTTGTAAGTATTAGTTATGTAAATGATACACCACAGGTACCTACAGTATTTGTCTCTCCTTCCCGTTTTTAATCCATCCAAAGGTTGTCTTTAAACGATCGCTCGTGGCGATAAGACCGCCCATTGTGTCACCCGTAAAATTTCTATATTTATGTTCTGTAATTTATATGATGTACATAATAAAGAGAATTCTATTATTTTCTAAGTACAGTCACGAGCAAAAGTATGTATACACTCGGCTTTATTCAAAAGCGATTTACTCCTTTATTTCTGAATGTAATTTTATTTTGTTACGAACATAGTATTTTCGAACACATAGGTTTATGTAATCTATCGTATTTCAACGTTGCATTCGTTATTTCACGAAAAAACTGCAATTGAAAGTTGCCTAGTGTTGACATATTGGTGCTCGTGACTGTACATAGTTTGTAAAATTTAGTTAAACTTAATTTTGACAACTTTAATTCCGATTTCATGATTCTCTTTCTTGTTTTTACAGCAAACAGAAAACGGATGAACTCCTTCTAAAACATCTTACTACGAAACGTTTTCAGTGCAACAAGCTTCTTCTTGAATAGGAAACATTGCATTTAATTCCTGCCATGACTGTTCTACCCAGTCACAGCTCCACACGACCATCTCTATTTAAATACATTAAAAAAAGCGACAAGTCACATCTAGGACATGCTTGACATGTAACAAGATTAAGTGTCCCAGCTTCCGTTGCCATGGTAACGGAGTGCCTCTGAATATTCAGCGTCTAAGCCTTTGCAGAGAATTAACTGAGCATCAAACCCGTTTGTTAACCCTTGGAACAGCTCTCGTTTTACTACTAAATGTATTGTATTATTTTAAAAAAGTTCATGTAAAGGGTTAACTTTTTGAGTAGCTGATGTACTTAAGATTTTAGCCCACTCTTGCTCGTGGCTAAATGATAACTCGAAGGTTAAGCTACGCTTGCCGCGGTCGATTTGTAAATGGGCGATCATCCATTACATATTAAGACCCCTCCGTGCCTCGGAAAGCACGTTAAGCCGTTGGTCCCGGTGGTCATTCGTATACCTTTGATAGTCGTTCCGGGTAAACAGAATGTCCAAAAGTCTGACAATCAGTCTTACCAAGGGGTATCGTATTACCCAGTAACTGGGTTCTGAAGGTCAGATAGGCAATCGCTCTATGTAATATACTGGTGTTCGGCTGCACCCGGTTGGACTGGACGCCAACCCCAAAATAGTTGGGGAAAGGCTCAGATTAAATCGATCCTACTCTTTAATGACCGCTTGGTTTACATTTACATTTTTAGTGTGTAATAAAATAAAACACAAATTTCTCATATTTTATTGAGTCTACATTCTATTTCCTTAGATTCTTGCCGCCTCTTCTCCATAGGAAACGAACAATTGGAACTGTGCACCTGACGTTTCATAAATGCTTATGAAGCTTTGTGTGAAACAAAATATTTTGAGTTTGATAAGTACTGAACTGTATTGTCATCTCTACTGGAAAAGATTACTTGTTTAGGATCCTACTACTAACCAGCGCGTGTGAATGATCAAACGTAGGAACATGGTCAAAGCAAAAGGAGTAAGTAATAAGCACCAAAGAATGTGGGGTTTTGTAATGTCGCGTCGCGAAACGCAAGGTATGGCACACTGCCGTGCGTGATTTTTCACCACAGCGAACGGCTTTGAATAAAATGAGTCAGAGCCACCGTGAATCCACAAAACGCAACTATGCGCGTGAGTGCGTAAAAAACCCGCACGATGATGCAGATCTGCACTCCCCGCAAGTACGCGCGTAGGTGCGTTGACAAGCAACATGCAGCGTGATGCGTGGCAGTGTGATAATCGCCTAATGTTTAAGTCCCATGGGGGCGAGCCTATTGTCATCAACTGGACACTTTTCCAGACTCCAGGCTGTTACTAAGAAATTTCGGATGGCAAAACTCAATAACACTGATGATCAGACCAAGATTATGTCTGGACTTTAAAAGAGACTGTGACCTCTGAGTTTGTTTCGGCCTTTCTTCTCAGAGTAGTCAGATAGGAAACGCCAACCTCATCTAGTTTAAATATAATTGACGTGTTTGTACAAACCTCCTTACAGAAATAAAATCATTCCTCATTTACTGTCCGACCCAAGAATCGAACGCAAGACTTCACGCTCAGCAGTAGCTTTTGCGACCACTCGACACAACGAATGGCGCCCTAAATATAATATGATTTGACGTAAATGCGTCAACCAAATCTAAATTAAAAACCCCTGAAAATTGATGGAACGTTTAAAAAAATGACGGTGACATATTTCGCAGGCCGGCACGACTGTCGGAAAACAAACGACGTGAGAATTCATGATAGCAGGATGGCGATAAGTGGGCCATATATTGGTTTATGTCGTTTCATTTGCCACACCGTTACCTCTCCCATCGGGCTGTCACCGTTATCGGGGCCGTGCCATTAGATTTACAATTCGGAACCATTTTGAGTGTTGAAACTGCGAATCTGTCTTGTTGCGTGATTGGTATTATTGAGAAACTGTCTTTAGGTGTTATAATTATTATTTCATCATCATCATCTGCATATCCTTTTACTGTTATTGGATTGTATTTATTTATTTGAAAAGAAATTAGATTTCAAAGGTTTTAATTTTTCTAAAACAAAAGTAGCCTAAATTACTTATAACATCAGTTATCTGTGAGTGAAAGTCCCATCGAAATCGGTCCAGTCGTTTTGGAGATTAGCCGAAACAAACAGACAGACAAAAAAAAATTTATAAGAACTATCAACGGCCTTAAGTGCACTGCCATCGGGGTGCGTCTCATAACGTATAAACTCATTTGGTCTAATTTCATTTTATTATCGTTCATAAGATATAATCAACGTGAGATATACCAACTGTTGATATAATTTCTTTACATATAACATTTATTTATTCTAAAACTTAATTAGTATAAAGTTGTTTGATATAACGTTTATGCAATCGAAAATCATTTGGTCTAACGTTTAATATGTATATTATTTATTTAATCGTAAATCATTAGGTCTAAAGTTTAATATATATAAAAAACGTCATTATGGTTAACACCCCGAATCAGAGTCCTCCGACTCGGATAGGTTAGGTTAGAAGGCTAAGGCGGGAGCTCCGCTCCGCTTCGCTCCCGCCTTAGCCTTCGTGGTTATTTTTTTTTTAAACCACACAGAAATAGTCCTCCGTCGACCTATCTTTATCATATTAGACCAAATAAGTTTTATATCTTTTGAGTGGTATGTCAAACGATTTTATATTTAATGTATGTTATGTCAAACGATGTTATATTTAATGTACCTATGTTATGCTTATAAAAATTAGTTATTTTAAAATTATATCAATCGTTCATTATATTAACTAATCGCTATATTAAATAAAATTATAGGTTCCGTTGTTATATGCTGTTAATATTAGAGATTTTGTTGTTATATCATCTATTACTTACCCAGTAACGCGCACACAGTATAATACGAAAGCGCGATGTTGGTTGGTCAGATGCATATGTGGTCAACACTAAATAAAGATACCTACCACTACCTACATATACTTGTTTTTTTCATAATAAATTATCGACCACAGCGCCTATTTAAAAACAATGCTAAAATTCGAAATTAAAATTATAAGCAGTGATGGCAGGTTCGCACGAGTGAGTGGCTGTTATTGTGTGTGCGTGAAGTGGAGAAGGTTCGAACCTCAGTGCGCGCTTTCGACTCTTTTTGTTTTTTTCGTTTTCGTGTCAGAGTTCAAAATATTTATTGAGTTTCGGTAATACAATGACAATATGGTATAGAGGATAAAAATAAAGTATAATAGACAAGTTAATTTTTAAAAAACGCCATATTTCGTAGGAAGTGATGACTGACTTATTGGTGTTAATAACAACTTTTAACCACGGAATAATTTTGACATCCGAATGCTCACAAAACCACTCACGAACAATACTGGCACGATATATCGCACAATTATCTTGAACCAAATAAAATTCACCAATTTCATCCACTGGATAAACATTGCGAACTGTTTAGGTAGCATTATATCGCTCAAAACCTCAACGTAATTAGAGCTGTTGGCCCGCGTCGGTATAAATGCCAATTGACCCGGGCCTTGAGCACTAATCAACCCCCACATATTCACACTAATTCTCCCTGACTCCGTAATATTTATAATATTACTATCAGACCAACGTGTATTGTCTCTGCGCCACAAATGAAGTCTTCCTTTTTGACACGATTTGAAAGTCTTCTCGTCAGTAAATACAGTAGTCTCCCAATCAAAGTCTAAATACTCTCGAGCAAAACGCAACCGGTCCTCCTTATGCCTTTGCGTTAAAAACGGTTTTTTCGCTAGTGTTCGATGATGGAGGCCTTCGGTATGCAGTGCACGCGCGCAACGACGTATCAAATTCTTCAGCAAATCGTCTTGTAGGTATGAAACCATTTGTTTCATATTCACCAACCATAAAACGTCGCTGAGACTGGTTAATAAGTGGCGGCCAACCACTTCTTACACGGCTCTTAAAACTTCCCTCTTCCTCAAATCTGAGGAGATTTGAGGAACCAACGCGGGTGATGACCCAACGCCTCACGGTATCTCTCTAAAAAAATAAATCCTTGTTACACATTTTAAAGCGTCACTTATGAGAACAAATAAAATCAATAACAACAAAATAACTTACACAAAATCCGGTTTCATTGGATGTTTCAGATATATTAAACCCATTATTATGCAAGGCTACAATGTTCGCCCTGGCTTCAATATTTATATTTGCTTGCATTTTAAATAAAAATCTTCAAACTCAACACCTCTAATATCAATAACACAAACGCTCGTAACTAAGTTCACCAACCAACAACGTCATACCATTATAACTACAGTAAGAAAATTAATTTAGTTTCAAATCTACCCTCAACTTTTATGTGACTAGTTTAAAATATTCGCTGTCTTTTTCTCATTACCATAATCAGAAAGAGACTGCGTGCCGCCATAGGCCTATGATGATGATCATATACCGCGCTTTTTCTGTTTGGTTCATGATGAAAGAGTGCAATATACGGGTGTGTATGTGTGTCTGAAATGCCTAAATAGAAGAAGGTCTCAACTTCTCAAGTGCGACGAGTTACGTTGCGATAGTTTTGTAATGCTGACATTGGAGTTTTGACCGTGACTGTACCTTATACTTTCATAATAATATGCATTTAGTAAAAAGCTGTTATTTTAACATTAATAAAGCATCAAAATAAAGTACATCGCTAAAAAACGCTGAATTTCACGAATAAATACTTAAAACCAAATCTTTAACTTTCAAGGCAGTAAACATAAAGAAAAATAATCCTAGTATTCGCATACTGTAACTTATACTTGTTTGTTAACCTCACACTATCCCAACGCAGTGTATGCGCCTTAAGAATGATAAATAGCCCTATTAGTCTTGTTCGGCGCCTGACATCGGCGCAACGTGCATACAAGTCGGTTTGGAGATCAACCCGTAACGACTGTCAAAAATCCACGAATTACAGGCGGGACTAACAGCTTCACGTGCTTTCCGAGTCACGGAGGGGTCTGGGTATGTAAAGATGGTCTCCCATCCACGGATCAACTGCGGCAAGCCTAGCGTATTCCCGTAATTTAAAACGTTCAAAATCTAGTCACAACCTCATCTCGGCGACAAACAAATGTCAAAAACTTGTCAAAATGTAGGGAAATTAGACGTATTTTATCCAGATTGAGACTGAGATCAGACTGTGCACGTTCTTAAAATTACGAGAATTACCCCTCTGATCGATCGACTCATGCGGCTGTTATTACTTAGCCACAAACCCCTCAAATCCGTATTGCCATTAGGGCGTGAAAAGTTAACAGACAAGCAGACAAACAGAGTCACTTTCACACATTCGGTAACCAAAGCTCTCCTGAGAATTTCCTAAACTTAGTTCATCCAAATCATTGACTCCAAACTTCTTATTCATCGATTTTTAAAATGAAACAGATTTTAAAGTAATCGTTTAACTAACTTATTACTTTATTTAAGCGTGTTTACTTTCAAAGTATTAGCTGAGTAGTCTTGGTTGCCTTAACTTTTACTGGGCCTTAAGTTGAAGTTAATTACAAATTAACAGAGTTGTGCCTCCGTTTTAATGCTTAGTTTCTTGGGCTACTCAATGTTGAAAACTGGGAATTTATTGTTAATACTAGTTCACTCAGTTTCGTTATTTTGGGCTTTGGCACAACTGTAATACGAAATGAAATAATGAATAAGCATAACCCTTTTGCAAAGGGCATTATATTTAATTAGCAAAACCCGGAATTGAAAATCCAATAAACACTTTTTGCAATCACAAAAAGTGTTTATTGGATTTTCAATTCCGCTTTTAAAAATCCATCAAATAGTTTAAAGGAGATAGATAACGGTCCTATACAAGATTGGCCCAGAACTGAACACAAGTAAAACAAAATGTATTATGAAGCTAAAATAGCGGTTCATAGCCCTGTATATTTTGGTTCCATATTAAACTTTGTAAACGGACATAAGAACCTTTTGAAATGTGATGACTTAAAAAAATAAATTCAAACTGGCAATGCTGCCAGCCTTTTGGGTACTGTTCCTGTTGACAGCGATGCGGACGAATTTTTTGATGCCCTATGATTCTTTTGCTTATTTTTTCATGTACATATGTATTATTTTTTAAAATAATTTATTTATTTAACCATTTATTTACACAGATAATTCAAACTTGTTGATTGCGGAGTAATACACTGTCTTCCAGCCGATTGAATTTATGATTCGTTTGCTATGCTCCAGTTTGTAGAATTTTGGATATCTGTTTGGAACCCAGGCAAAATTAGAGTGGGCTGTATGCGAGTTACCATTGTATACTGTAGCCGATTTAAATTGTAATGTGAAGAGCCGTAGTCCAAGAAAGGTGAATTCACTCAGAAAATCTTAAAAGATAACCAGACACAAATTACAGCCAAACATCCATGATGCTTACCAACCCGCACTGGGCCCGCGTGGTGAATTACAGCCCACTCCCTTTTTTTTTTGGGTGGGAAATCATCAAATGACCCCTCCCGCTCTGGGCGGAGCAGAAGGGAGTGTCAGACTTTTACTGACTAAAATCCACCCATGTTCCTTCAGTTGCCTGTGCCAGGGGCCACGGTATCTCTTTCGAACAACCCGCAGCCCCGGCGGCACAGCCCACTCCCTCTCACTGAGAGGAGGCCTGTGTCCCAGCAGTGGGAACATTGTAGGTTGATTATGTTGATATGATATGATAATCCATGATGCTGTCACCTGCAGCACCACAGACTTACAAGTGAAATAGAAATCGTCAGAGCTCATTACCCGACTGACAAGAAATCATAACAATTCTCAAAATTAATATGATCCAATTATCATTCTATTTCCAAAACTGGCAACATAATTCGAACCAAACCTCGACTACCTTAATCAAAATAATAATTTTAAATTGAAATATTTCTTGCAAAGTTTTACGAAGTAACGAAAGTTTTGGTGGAATTTTAAATAATAACTCTTTGTCAGTGGTCTGGTCTGGTCTGTGGTGAGGTCTGGTCTGGACTCCTTAAGGTCATGGATAAAGTTTGCCTAAGGTCAACTTTATCCATGACCTTTAGAAGTACTTAAAGAATTCACACACATACACGAAGAGGCGTCTGGTTTTTTACAATTTCAAGATAATTAAAACCACCCCAAGTTTATTTTCGCTCAATGTTAACATCGAAACGTTGGCATTTATAATTCCAAAAGACCGTCCACTTTCTTCAATATTTCAGATAACGCTTCTGTTAGCTGTAATTAATAAAATTTCTCTACACTCGTTTTCAGCACGCGTCGATCAAATTACATTTTAATTAGACACTCCACTGATAAGTGTTAAACCTTACCGTTGTGAGAATAAAGTTTAAAATTGTAAGAGTAGCGGTGTTGTTATTGCTTTAATATCTTTAAGTTATTATGCGCTGGTTCTGCTTTTTCCTTCACAGCCTCGGGCTATCAAGATGAGCTTTGCATGAACTATTTATTGTTGAGCTACTTACCAGCAAAGGCTTGAATAAGTTGAATAATTAATATTTTATCGGATAATTCATGGGAAAAATTACGTATTCTCGTTTAGTTGGAAAATTGTAGAATTAGATTATATCAAGTCGGTTGAATACTTGAATATACCCTTTGTATTTAATACCTGAAGGCCAATTCTCGTAATTCAAAACGCTCAAAATCTAGTCCCAGTCTCACCTCGACGAAAAACAAATGTCAAAAACTTGTCAAAAATGTAGGGAAATTAGAGGTATCTTTGATAGATTGAGACTGCGATCAGACAGTGAACGTTCTTAAAATTATGAGAATTGTCCCCCTGCTCTTACTGAACTGAGGTCGTGAATATGGATTTGTATGAAAGTTCTTTTCGAAACACAAAACAAAATGCCACTACGCCGACAGTGCACAAACTAGAAACCAAAAAAAACCACCTACATTTTCACAAATTTTATTATTTATAGTTTTGTCAAGAATGAGCGTGCTACGTTGATCAATAATAGCACTAGATAAAGGATTAGAAACAAAAAAACATCGCTCAAGTGACCGCCACTGATTAACCTGTTTGACTGATTGACTTTAACTTTCTAACATATAGTTTATAATCGTTTGCAATATAAAATAAGAACAAAAATATTTATGGAAAAATAAAACATAATTTCTAAGCAATAAGGTTGAAAACAACAATGTTGCAAAATAAGACCACAACATTATATTTGTGGTCTTGTTTTTCCGGCCAGTTTTGATGCGCTCATCGGAAATCGAATACGGTATTATTGTTGATCGAAGGCGTGCTAGCATTGTTAATAGCTGATTTCTATTTAATAATACAGGGTTATTTTTTAAAGACCAGCCAAATTTAAGGATGTGGTACAGACCATCAAACTGAACAACTTTCTCCATGGGACAAATAGCGTAATCGCGAAAATTTTATCAACTGTCCCATAGAAAACTTCAATACCTACTCGACCTAAATGTATGGGACGGCTGAATTTTTATTCGCGATTACGATGTTGGTCCCATGGAGAAAGTTGTTCAGTTTGATGGTCTGTACCACATCCTTAAATTTGGCTGGTCTTTAAAAAATCACCCTGTACAATATTTTTTATTAAGGTACATAAAGGTTTTGCATGAAGAGGACCTAGAAAGTATTCATTATTAATTATATGGTGTAGGTACAACGTATTGTTGGGTGAATCGCTGCTCTCCTAGCTAGATTACTGAGTAATCTGTATTTAGAAGAGACAGTTTCAACTATTTAAGAATCACGATAATCATGTATGTATAATATTTTTGGAGCCAGAAATGGTTATCAATATAGTCTCTCTAATTTGACAGTCTGGTCTTGACTCAGTCTCCATGCAGCCTTACAAACAAATTCAGTGGTTTTCCATACAGTTCCCAATTTAACTTCAGCCAATTTCAAAGTTTCCGAAAAATACCAAACTTCCGACACAAGTCACTTAGGTTGTAATAATAAATATTGCTTATAATTTCACTCAGTTCACTGTCCGACTATAATTACTTGCTCTGCTTAAGACTTTCATAAAAAACAAATTCGAAAGGGCTGTAAGTACTGTATCACTATGTTTACAAACGTTGAATAGATTCGAAAGGGCTGTAAGTACTGTATCACTATGTTTACAAATTTTGAAAACTAAACATCTTACAGTTGACACTTGGTCAACTGTAAGATGTTTAGTTTTCAAAATTTATTTGTGTTTATGTAGTATATGTGACAAACTCGAGACAAGATCGGAGGTTAAGCTATGCTTGTCGCGGTTGATTCGTGGATTGTGCCCATCTATAACATAATCGAGACTCAGCCATGCCTCGAAAAGCACGTTAAGCTGTTGGTCCTAGACCGTCACTCCTAGGTTTAATCTTGAAAGCGTTACAAACAAACAGATATAAAATCTAATCTTTTCTCTTTATAATATTAGTATAGAAGACATCTAAAGACCTATACAATATAATAAATAAATAATAAATAATAAATTTATTTATTTTCAGGTAAATAACACCCATTTATATACGTGTTAATGTACTAATATTATATATATATTAATATACTATCTTTCACTACATGGTATCAACTCCGCATTCTGTTGTCATGGCTTTCACAGGTAAAGCTTTTAAACAGTCTGTCAAGCATTTTATAAACGCTTGAAAGGTTTGCTTAAGGAACTCCAAAATGCCGAAATATTTTCCTGTTTCCTGAAACGTATTGAAGCAAAATGGAATTCAATTTGGAAGGCATAGTGATGATTGTTATAGATAGATATTTATGAGACACGTTCAGAAAGAACAATAAAGTTTTCTACAAAAACTTACTTTTAATTTTGGCGTTTTTTAACTGAAAGATTTCAGACAAATTCTTGTACAGTTTCTAGATTTATCTGGGGGATATTATCGACGGAATCCTAAGGATGATCTCTGAGAGGCCAGACTCTGCAGTGCTGGGTAGATTCATCCACTTCATGTGATGAGATGACACGACACTAGTGCTTACTATGATTTTTAGTTTTTGACCTGATGTTATTGATATTCGTGATTTTATGATTTTATCATTTCAATTTTAAATATTAAATTCACTTATTTTCAGATCATAAACAGTACACAGTAGTACATCCATAATAATTGTTAGTCGCAAAGGTCTTAAAACTATGTTAGTATACATATTCGTATTACACTACAAACTAAGTTAACAAAACAATGAGCATAGAGCATTTTCTTAAAATATATATATATATATATTGTGTAATATATAATATATTGTGAATGATGTTGTGTTTAGATTATGGTTTTAGTATTGACTAACATAGTTTTAAGACCTTTATTACTAACAAGCATGGCCAAATAATTGGTCTGAAATAAATGGATTTAGTTTAATTTTTATTGCGGACACTGGAAAATGGTCGTATAGTGGCTTTCAAATCCATATTTGCTTATTTTGTACCCACAAAACCGTACCAGAAAGACTCTGAAAATCAGAGCTACACTGCTGAAAAGCCTCACGTGCCTGAGATTTCACCAGCACCAATACCTTTCAATATTTAAAAAAATCCAAAGGTGCTGGCTGTAGCATTCATTATTCACAACGTACTAGTCGTCACTACCCCTACTACTTGTAAACCTGTAGCGGAACTTTTCAACGGAGTTGCCACAACTTTCAGGTCATTTTCTCTGTGGAGTTTCGCCGCGGTTTTCCGAGGTAGCACAAAATAGATAAGTACAGAAAGCTGGCTTCCTACAACGAGCGAAAACAGACGCATGCACACCTATAGTTAATTCCAAAATTATCTCATGAAAATGTATACAAATGTATCATGAAACGTATCTGTGTATTCCCATTTTTAGTGCTACTTACTTTATTTTTATAATTTTTATTTGCTTTGATTTGATTAATTGTATACTTAAACCTGATATTCTGATTCTAAATCACATTAAAGCGATTTTTCATTTGACAATTGACATATTAATAAATAGATACTTGATTAAAATGATTCAAACTCAAATTAGATACTTAATTAATTTATAGATTATTTATCCAAACAATAGTTATTGGAAAAACTGGTGAGATATAAAGTTGAAACCTTATAACTACAAATCAATGTGTTAGCATTTAACCTGAAAAGGGTGTGTTTATACTTTCATCAGGTACTTTTAGAACAGACTATAGACGCGTACGCACGGCAACCTCAAACTAAAACAAATGTCAGTCGTGAGTGCTCTTGCACTTGCTGCACATGAAGCGTGTCTTTGTGTGTGTGCGTTTTTACCTTCTGTACTTTTCTATTCTGTTACAAGATAGGGCTTCTTGCACTCTGTTGAATATTTTAATTACATTACAACTGTTACACTCCCCAACATTTTAGTTATTAGGTTATGCAATTACGTCGGTACTTACGTGGTTATGGAACGTTTACTTTTGGTGTTAAGTTTTATTAATTTAATTTGTCTGTCGGTTTTGGTGTTAAGTTAATGTTGTAACAATAATTTGCTTTTTTATTTATTTTGTTTTTATATAAACTTTAGGTGTAATGTATTCTGTTAGACAGAACATAACAAGTAATTGGCTTCGTGGTCTGCTGAGCGTGGGGTCTTGGGTCCGCTGCCAGGGTCAGCCAAAGTGCTACTGGGTTTTCAATTAAGAATTTTTCAGTAACATCCCGGAGTTGGGAAATTGGTGAAGTAAAGCCCCCGTGCCTCAGAAAGCACGTAAAGCCGTTGGTCCGGCTCCGAAGCTTAGTACCAGAATCGCTAAATACCAGATTTGAAAATTACCAGACTCGCAAAATACCGGATTCGCCATATACCAGATATGCAAAATATCAGAAACGCAAAAAAAAACAGATTTTGTACAGTTGAAAACAAATTTTAATTGAAAAAAATAATTAACTAAAGTAAAGACTAATTGATGTATTGCAAAACTTTTGGATATGACAGCGACAATTAGTAGATCCGGATTTATTTTTTAAAACAAAATTATAGCGGTATCCATCACAGAGTATTGTTTACCCTCATTACTTTTTATAATAAATTCCGTTCACTATTCATTTATAATGCATTCGTAATAAATATTTGCTAATTATAACGGCATATGTTGAATGCAAGTCGTCAAAAATAAATCTCACCTCATCTATCAACGCAAAAGTGACCAGTGCAGTTTATAATTAGGTCACGACCTTTTTTGTATAACGATCTCATTTTATCTATCGAAGAAATAGTTGCTAATACAGGATAGTCTATAAACAGAACTCAATTGTTTAGGACTGTACTTTGGTATTTTGCGTTTCTGGTATTTTGCATGTCTGGTATATGGCGAATCCGGTGTTCTGCGAGTCTGGTAATTTGCGAATCTGGTATTTAGCGATTCTGGTATTAAGTTTCGGAGCCGTTGGTCCTACGCCTGATCTCTGCCTTGTCGTGTCGTATTACCGTCCCATCGGACTACGAGGGTAAAGGAACAAAGAGTGCACCTGTGTTTGCCCAAACACTTACACATTATAATATTATTATCTCCTGTGTACTTTCCTCTTCGTTAAGATTAGCCAGTGTGGCCCAAACTCAGTTGTCAGGATTTACTATAACAATTTTATTTACATGTATGTATATAAAAGCCAAAAACCAATAAATATTACACGGTTCATGCCAATGGATTTCTGATTGAAAAGCGCAGAATTGAAAGGGATAGCCGACATTGAATGATTGTGCCATAAAATAAACTAGTTATACTGATTGAAAAAAAAGAGTTCGTTGAGCACTATTTACATTTATTTATGTAAAACATTGTCAACGTTGTGAGATATTGCTGTGTGTTTGTAGTGGGTTTCGAATCCAAAACTTTGCAATCGCCAGTTCATAGACGGATAAACAACGGATAAAAATCCGTTTAGCTAAAGTCTCTTGAGATATTATGTGTATATGCAGGTGTGTATACAATATGTAACATAATTAACGCAAGACCTAATACCTTAATTAGAGTATTGAGTTATAAGCATAATCAATGATCAAAACTTGTTTTTTTTAAAGCTTATTAGTATTAAGAAAATCGTGTTGACCCTAGCAATACTTTATGCATTTAAAATTGAGTCTTATTGCATTGAAATAAGATTTAATTTTCTTTGGCTCAACCGGCGGTCAGCATGGCAAAATACATAATTTAAAAAAAATATATATCTATAATAAAAGTTACTGAATTCGATTCAGTAGTCAATTATGAACTAACTACTTTCAGGACTTGCGTATATTCTGTTACACCTTGTATACAGGGTTAGTTTTCAGAGACCAGCCAAAAAAGGTGTGGTACAGACCATCAGACTGAACAGTTTTCTTCATGGGAACAACATCGTAATCGCAAATGAAATTCAGTCGTCCCATAAGTTTAGTTCGAATAGTTATTGAAGTTTTCTATGGGACAGTTAATACATTTTTCGCGATCACGATAATGGTTCCATGGAGAAAGTTGTTCAGTTTGATGGTCTGTACCACACCCTTAAATTTGTCTGGTCTTTGAAAATAAATGTTGTATGTGTGACATGTATGTGTGTTATATCTGTCAGTACTTACTTACATACCAACCTAGTTATACACGGTCAAATTTTGATCGTTTTAATCCTTAAAAGGGGTCATTGTACAAACCCTGAAATCGTGAAAAAAAAAATCAGTTGATCCATAGATTTATGTTCGCATAACTCGACATAATGTGCAGCTGAATACCAGTATTTTACATGGAGCGACTGCCTATCTGACCTCCACAACTCAGTTACTGTCTAATAAGATACCCCTAGGTAAGATTGATTGTCAGACTTTCGGGATTTGACGACCCGTAACGACTATCTAAGATCCACAAATGACAGCCGAGCCTAACAGCTTAACGAGCTTTCCGAGGCACGAAGGGGTCTTGGTATGTAAAGATGGTCACCCATCCATAGACCAACCGCGGCAAGCGTTGCTTAACCTGATCGATCGGCCCGTGCGGCTGTTATTACTTAGCCACAAGCCTTTAAAAAAAAAACACCAAAATAAAAATATTAGAAAACATGATTTTTTTTTATTTGTAGCCGAATACGACATTTAATTGATATCAACCTACCTTCGTCTGTATAAACGGGGCCAACATTAACATTTTATCACGCCCGTAAACCTGGGGTGTCAGCAATTTTTCAAGGGTTAAGCCTAAGGTATAAATCATCAGCTAATACCGGCAGGCCATTGCAGGAGTGATAAAACACGCAGTTATGTTTGAAGGGATTTTCGTATGTAAGGATTCGTGTTTACCTGGGAGCTAAAATCGTAATATTTTCTGTAAGTACCTACACACTGGCATAGGATTTAGTTATTTACTAATGATGCCTGAAAAACTAACAAAATTCACAAATTAAAACGCACACCGATTTAAAAGTAAAATTCCTTGTTTGTAAAGTACATATCTTGTGGAAAAGTAATAACAGCCACACGGGTCGATCGATCAGGTTAAGCTACGCTTGCTGCGGTTGGTCCGTAGATGGGTGACCATTTTCACATACCAAAACCCCTCCATGCCTCGGAAAGCACGTTAAGCCGTTGGTCTCGGCTGTCATTTGTGGATCTTTGACAGTCGTTACGTCTGTAGCTCGAACGTCTGACAACCAGTCTTACCAAGGGGTATCGACGTATTACCCATATACTGGGTTGTGGAGGTCAGATAGGCAGTCACTCCATGTAAAATACTGGTATTCAGCTGCATCCGATTAGACTGGAAGCCAACCCCAACAAAGTTGGGAAAAGGCAGGCAGATGATGATACTCTTAGCGTATTTTATCATGACTTCGCAAGTTAAAATATCGGTGACGATAACTTACGTAGCGTAGCCGCTACGTCAAATCAGGAGCTACGCCGTAGCAAAATTAGTCTACTGACTACTAAAATGCCAATTCATCATTATCTGCAAAATGTAAGTGTTTTTGAGATTATTCACATTTTTAGGAGAATAATACGTATCTGATTCATTATTGATCACAGTCACTGACCTATATTATACAAGTACGCTGGACTAAATATACTATACGAATATCAGTTCTTTTTTTTGTTCTTGAGCGTCTCAGGAACTAAAATTGACACATTGCCGTCAACGGCCGTCGTTTTGTTTTGGTACGTCTGTGATGATTTAAGCCTACATCGTGGAATAAGACTTTTTTTTGTTTAGTACGATATATTTAAAACATTTTTATCCTGAGAGTATGCGCATCTTGTAAAACTCGCTACCAAAAAAAGGGTGAACATCAAATGTCTTCATTTTGTCATCGATAGTATGAAGTCCAGCGAACTTGTTTATCATAGGTCAGTGATCACAGTATACAACCTGTTGTTTTGCATCTTCGTTTTCCAGGAGGCTGTTATGAAAGACATAAATAATCAAATAAAATTATGATCCCTGGTAAATAATTAATAGATACTTGTTTTTTTAGTTATTTAAGTTTGACGGTATTTCAGAATACACCACTTTCAAAGAACAGAATTGCGAATATGGTATCGTATAAGCGGCCGCGTTTTTATGTGTGTGTAAAAGGGCAGTTACAGTGCGGTCTCACATAGGCCGCGGTTTAAAATGCGTGTACCACACATGATTTCCGAAAATTAGAAAAAAAAAAACCTACTTTTTTATTATTGATTCGTGTCGAGAATGAGTAGCATAATTACCTCCTTGAATTTGGCGAGGATGCAAAACGACACCTCGTATTGATGTTGTCTAAACAACAATAAATCACAATAAGAACGTCAGCTGTCATATGATAACGACATTGGCGTATGGTAACGTTTAATTAAAAAAAAAAAAAATTAAACGTGAATTATTAATTAAGGAATAAAAAGGTTGCGAATTGAAATAAATGCTTAGTCTTGTATTTCTGTGCTTTTTCCTAAAAGCCTTTCCCTACACTTCACACTATTGTGGTTAAAACATTATTTTCACTATTTTATTTTATTTGTATTTTTGGGTTTCACGAACTTTGACTAGATAAGCGTTATTCTTTCTTTCATAAGGAAGAGGATATCGATACCTATAAATCTAGTTTTCATCCACTTTCTAACGTTTTATTTTCACTATTAAAAGAGTGTGTAATTAATTAATATGAAAATGAAATCGCAAGAACAAATACAATAAGGGTGCATTCTATGACAAATTAAAAAAAAACAAACTTTGTAAAAACTACTCACATACACGAAATGTATAATAAATAGGTACTATCGCCAAAGCCACCATGACCATGTTGAAAACAAATCCCGTGCACATGATGACCACAGCTGTGTCCGTAAGTAAAACAAAAGAGGATCCTTTTTAGGTCGACTAATAGTATGCGCTGCAAGCAGGAATAGTCCTTATGGTAGTCAGATATAGATTTTAGCGATAGTGCAGTATGCCCTCCAAAATCAGTACTCCAAATGCTTTTTTTCACCACCAACCAACTCGGCAACTAACTTATACAGCTCAATCCAGCGCATGACGCACAGTTTCGATACTCCCACTAAGTGATTAAGCTCATTATCTAGAACTACGCCATATTAGTGGCGTAGTTAGCTATCCTACAGCCAGCAAGTAGGGATTTTCGCTTCATTACCTGACCTACAAAATTACTAGGCTAATGTCCGCTTGATGTTCGAACAGCGAACTTGTGTGGTCTCTCTCTGTCATTTAGAAATGGATACGCTTATCTCTTTCGGTTTTGAAATTGCTTTGAGCGGGCTGTTTAGAGCAGGTTAGCGTCATCAGCCCGTTAAGCTACAGTTGATGTTGGGTTCCAAAATGACTGTTCCCAAATCACTGCACTTGCAAACGGATGATTTAGTTACCAGCTCCTGCTCGGACTTCGTTCGGGTGAAATTTTTTATGCTATCCTATCCACCCTATCGCATCGCATCGCCCGCCCGTGCTATAACTTCATTTTCGCTTATCGTTCTTTCTGACTTTTTTTCTTTTTGCTCGGCTTAAGCTTATAGCCTTATTTCAAATCTCATTGACAGTTCCAGCGATTAACGCGTTCAAACAAACAATCTTAATCACAAATTAGTATTAGTTTAGATACAAACAATCAAACAAACTCTTCACCTTTATTATTAGTATTAGTATAGATAATAAAATTTGAAGACGCTTTCGTCAATTCTACTGAGGTATTCCAAACCAGAGGTCCTACGTAAATTTTTGAATAAAAACTATGCTATAGCATTTTGGTTTAAGCATAATTAGTAGGTATTACCCAGACTAATGAAAATCGAAGTACTTAAATATTACGTGCGAAACGTATATTTTCAATTTTAAAATCGTTCAAAGGAGATGGATAACGCTCCCATACAAGTATGGCCCAGCCATTTTTGTTATTTTTCTTCGCGTGAGAGCAGTGTAGTTCGCGTGAGAGTTTGTAGGTCATAGTTCTAATCCAGGAAAGCACATTATGTATTTAATGTCATCACCATCGTTTTCAAATGCTAGTTGTAATTTAAATGTACGGACAATTTAACTTTTAGACAATTTTCTTAATAGTTTCCATTTAAATACGAATATTCGCCAGTATCAAAACTTCAACTATTCCACAACACTGAACTTCCGGACCTTTAGTAAGTAGGAAGAAACTCTAAACAATACTGCAAGAGAGATGAAGTACAAAACGCAGGCTGACAGAGATCTCGTCAGACAAAGTTCAGTTCCGAAGTTCAGAAGTTTACACCGACAGGCAACCTCCATTAGGAGGGATGGATGGGAGGTATTGAAAATTTGCTTCTCGCATTATTTAGCAGTGGTGCAGAGTATTTTGCTGTGAGCCTGTGCAATTAAAGTTGATTTTTATAATTGCACAGAAGTTTTATAAATTGAAGAATAATAAGAACGGGTTTCTTATTATTCTCATCAAAACTTCTGTGCAATCATAAAATAAACTATGTAGTGTATTAAAAGAGGTTTGAGTATGCTGGACTTCATACTATCGATGACAAAGTGAAGATGTTTGATTTTCGCCATTCTGGCGCTGACAGCAACGTGAGCGTCCGTGGAACGAATCTTTTTGATAGCGAATTTTACAAAATGAGCATACTTTCATGATAAAAATGTTCTAAATAACTCGTAGTTAACACAAAATACACAAAAAAGTCTTATTCCACGATTTACACCTAAATCACCAGAGAGACCAACACAACACGACGGCCATTTGCGGTAATGTGTCAATTTTAGTTCCTGAGACGCCCGAGCGGGGCGCTTTGAATCGGTACACGAAACAACTGCCATGTTGCATAGTATGTTAAGTCCAGCGTACTTGTATACGAGTAATACAGGTCAGTGGGTTTGAACGATCTTCTTTTTTTTCTGTTTTTTTTAATTATATTCTTTATAATCTTATGGACATCCCTAGAATTGATTGTATTACTGTGACATTTTTACTGTAACTCAAACGATTTGACACTAATTTGTATTATTTTATTCTACTAATTGTTATTTAAAATTATAATATCTTTTGTGTAAGAATAGAATAGAATACTCTTTATTGTACACCATATAAATTACAGAACATAAATATATCAAATTTTACAAAGGGTGACACAATGGGCGGTCTTATCGCTAAGAGCGATCTTTTAAAGACAACCTTTGGATGGATTAAAATTAAGGAGAGACAAATATAGTAGGTAGTCTGTGGTGTACCATTTACATTATACAATTAATATAAACATATAGTATATTGTACTAGTCTAAATAAATATATACATATAATAACAAACATGAAACAAGAGCAAAGAAAAAATAATATAAAAATAAATAAATAATAATAAAATAATGATGATGTTTAAGGAGAGAGGAAGTGCTTTTGTATCATAATTGTGTAAATTAATAATAATATGTTTTGCATGCCCATGTGACGGTAGAGCATGGAGGACTCTTATAATAAAACATCTATGTACTAAATACCCATGTTTGCAAACCAATAAATGATTTGATTTGATTTGATTTAGAATGTTGATCGTAAAAGTTATTTCTTAAAAAAAGTTTTGGGCTCGTACCATAATTATTTGCAAGGCAGGACAAGTTGACACTATTATAATTATATATTACCGCACATAGTTCAAAATCGCTTGACGCAAGCCAAGATACTTCACTTGGAATACAAAAAAAGTGTTTCAAGTGAAATTATGCGGAAGTGAAGAAAAACTCTGTATTTTCACAATATTTTATTTTAAATGAAGCCTTCTCTCTTATGTTAAAACATCCTCACGCGATATTTAATTCTCCACTAAGGGTCGACACATCTCACGTTCACTAGTTAACACAAGTTTGCTCTAGTGGAGAGCGAGCAATGAGAGCGATGCAAACTTGCACTAAGCACGTACCTGGACTGCGACGATGTTAAGTGGACGACCCGCATAGTCTATGATTGTGTAACAAGGTACTTTTTTGTGAAGGAAAATATTATTGAGTGGAAAGCAGGAGACGAGATGCGGGTCAAAATATTGAGAAACTGCGTTTTAAGTTTATGTTGAGTGCTTTATAGAAGGATTTTTTTTAATAAATGAGGGGGCGTGACCATAGAGTTGATGACTAATAGATGAGTATGGAAGAAAATTACATGTTGCGCCAGTCACAAATAAATTGGCAAAAGGAAAATGATGATGATCAATTTTATAGAAGGCAAGCGTAGGAAGTAAATTCCAGTCACACGCTTTAAATTATTTCATCAGCACTGCTGTCAAAACGGTGAAGGAAAACATCGTGAGGAAACCGGCATGTCTTAGAACGAAAAATTCGAAGACATGTGAAATCTACACTGGGCCCGCGTGATGGATAACGGCCCACTCCCACTCTTACTGAGAGGAGGTCTGTGTCCCAGCAGTGGGAACATTATAGGTTGATTATGCTAAGCGCAGGAAGTTGAATATGCTCAATAGTATTACTATAAGACGCTGATGGTTCTCTTGGCGGAAGTGGGAGGCGAGATGCATGCACATTGAGAACTGTTTTGCAGGAAAGTTTTGCAGGAAAGTTTTGAATTCATTATATAAGGTAAAATTAAATTAACTAGTGAAACTCCGCAGACGTGACGGGTATCGCTATCTAAACATGATAAAACAAGGGACAATCGGGTCTCAGCGTTTCGCTAACTAATTTAATTTGTCCCTGCAGGAGGAAGCCATGTTAATTTTGTTTTGGTTTACCTACTTGGGAAATGGAATAAACAAGCAAACACCCCGAATGCTCCTCCGAACCGCACGCTACGAAATTTTTTTTTCGTGCGGTTAGTGGAAGTGCTCAAGTGCGGTTGAAATCAGTGCTCTGAGTCGAATGCCTCGATTTAAAGCTTAGACTGATGGATGCCTGACAAAATCACGATTTACATAATAATTAATTGTGCCTCATTAGTCTAGGCTAAATAAGTTGACTGAACAAGAAACAGTCACAGTCACATCAAGAAGAATGTGAGTCAAACATTTCTTATAAACTCAAGCATTTATTTTCATCAGCGTTATCCCTTCGTATGCCTATATGATCGTGGATCCACGCGAGACACAATAGCTTTTTAATTGTTTCTGTAATTACGGCAATCAAATGGTTAAACACTACCAAGAGACTAACCAGCAGTTTATTTTAAACAAAAGCAACCTTTATGTATTCTCATTACAACTAGGCGTACATTTTTGTGCTAATGAGAAATGCAATAAACGATGCACCGACATGGAATTCGCAGTGTCGGAAAGGAATTTTAATGTTATGAACATTATGTGGATTTTGTGAATGTTGTGAAGCTCTACTACGTAAACTGCGGAAAATTCAAATGGCGTTATTTGATATAGGGTAGGGTAAATCTGTAAAGGATGCATCACGAATATAAAATATATTTGGTTTTGGTCTCAGAAACACAGTTATGTACATCTAGCAATCTAGTTTTCATCGCCTTTCTGTAATCAGGTTTAATTGGTACATGAAAACAGTTTTTTTTATTCTTTATTATTTTAGTTTATTTACCGTTGTCAATTTGTTACTGCAGTGTTACATCACTACACCCAGATCAACTTGGACATTCCTTCGAGCCGGATTAAAGTTAGATATCGGTATTTTTTGGGGTGCGAATGAATAGTGCTTCAATAAACCAAGTCAACAATTATTTCTTTTGTCGTTCCAGTGTTTTGAACTATTAAACCATGTTCTTAGTAAAACCTTCTTCTTTCTTTCTTTACTTGCCTAATTCTGAATCAACTAAGGTGGTTCAACAATATGGTTCCTGAGGTTTTCAAACTCAAACTTAAATCATTTAATTCAACTAAACCAATTACAGGCACTTTTGAATTGTCAAAGGGTCGGTCAATCAGGAAGATGAAGCTAGTTGCCCATTCCAAAGCGTAGGTACCTATGGAGAAGAACGGGCAAGAAACTCCACTGACACTCTTTTAAATCATAATATTGTTACAAAATATTTGATTACATACATCATTCGTGTTGAAATTAACCATGTAAGAACGATGTAGAAAGACGTGCACGTTAAAAGCGTCCGTTAAAGAAAACATAAAACAATTCAGAAATTAAAAATTAAAATAAGCCGTGGCAGCAAAGAGATGACCAGTCCCTACTGACGGCGTCCGTTCACGAACATGACGTATGGATCAGCACTATTCAGCTCAACCATTGTGGAGGGAAGTTAATGATTCAACACACACGCCACCATCAGCGAGACATTAGAGTGAGCCTGACATACTCACAGCCGCCAGGGCACATTCAAGTCAATGAAAGACGTATCCAGTAAATGGTAACTTTATAGAAAGTACATAGTGCTCACACGTGTGCTATGCAATTATACAATACTAAGCAATTGAATTTATACAATTCAAAGATAGTTTTTTCCAATGTTCAGGAGCTCCAACAATGTTTCCGAATGGTAATTAGTTTATGCGCCCCTGTGGAGCAGGACCAGCATTGAGCCAAGCGTTTTTGTCAGCGATGTAATCCCCTAACTTATAATATGCTTGGCTACATAGTGTGCGTTTAATACAAGATTTAAATTTCGTTTCACTCAGTTGGAGTATGTGGGGAGGAATTTTATTGTAACATCTTTAACAGTACCCCATGAAGGATGAGTCTACTTTAGCCAGTCTGAAATCTGTTTGAACTAATTGGTCCCTATTTCTAGTCCTATAGTTGTGTCTTTTTTCTTACGTACATGATGTTTTCATAGATGTACTGACAAGGTACCGTCATGATGTTAATATCTCTAAACAGTTCCCTTAAATAATCGCGCCTGCGGAGGCCATATATTGCTCTGATAGCTCTTTTCTGCAGAATAAAAATGGACTCGATATCTGCAGCCCGTCCCCATAGTAAAATACCGTAAGACATGATACTATGAAAGTAACTGAAATAGACTAGCCTCGCAGTATCTACATTAGTAAATTGCCGGATTTTTATTACAGCATAAGCTGCTGAACTTAGGCGTCCTGCAAGAGATGTTAAATGAGGACCCCATTGCAGGCTTGAGTGTTGAGAGTGTTGTCAAGCGTGATCCCCAGGAAAACAATTTTATCGACGAAATCTAGTTTCTCTTTGTTCAATACTATGTCATAATCACTACTTTTAACATTTGGTAAAGCAAATCTTATGCATTTCGTTTTTTTCCCATTTAATACCAAATTATTAGAAGTGAACCAATTTAGTACTTACAGTAGGGCGTTTTTAACCGACTTCTAAAAAATGAGGAGGTTCTCAATTCTGATGTTTTTATATTTTTTTTTTATGTTTGTTCGCGCATAACTCCTTCGCTTGCCAACCGATTTGAAAAATTCTTTTTTTTTCTTCCCAAATGGCCTCATTGAAATTTCGACAAGATCTGATGATGAGTTTCGGAGACAGACAACGAAACTCTTCAATAAATGCCAGCAAATCAACGGCTATTGCTGCTATCGCTAATGTATGTATTGTTTACGCCATCACACAACCTGTACACTCTAAAGGGCTACGCAGATGTGTTCAGTATACCACGGTACACCCTCATTTCTGTCAAACTTGTTATTGTCATAACAATCTAATCTTGTAAGTATATACGAATTTGTGTGGGGTAGGTACAACTAAAAAGTGAAAAATAAAAACTTTTTTACAAAAAAAAAACAACCGACTTCCATAAAAAACACTACAAAGAGAAAAATAACTTTAATTTCGGAAGTCGGTGTCGCTGGTTCCGCGTTTTTTTGACACCGACTTCCGAAATTAAAGTTATTTTTCTCTTTTTTTTGGTTTTTTTATGGAAGTCGGTTGTTTATTTTTTTTTTAAGTTTTTATTTTATTCTTTATTATTAAGGTTTACTTACCGTTTTCTGTTTCTCGCTGTAGTGTCGCACTATCCACACCCACATAAATGTTTGGTCATTACTTCTTCGAGCCGGATTTAATTTAATTATCGGCTCTGGTGATTCTTTCGGTCTTGGTGGGAGAATAAACAGTGCTTCAATCAACCAAGTCAACTTATTGTTTCTTTTTGTCGTTTCAATGTTTCCAACTAAAATATGTTCCTGCGTAATATTTTTTTTCGGTTGATCTATGGTTATTTTTTAATAAATAGTTTATTTTATTTTAATTTGTTTGAAATTAGTTTGTATTATTTTTTTTATTTTAATTTTGTACCCGTTTTGTTTTGCTTTAGCTTTTAATTTTGTTTTCCCTTCTATAAGTAATTTTCGTATTAATTGCACAATTGTATTGTGATTTATTTTAATGTGATCGTCCTTGTCAAACATGCTGGACCTAGTGAATGATGTGGTCGCCTGTAATTGGAAGCGTACACTTGTATTTGTCCTTGTTAATGTTTACATGCATGTACTCGTAACCTAACTCGTAACCGTAACCTAATCAATTTACCGGTTATTAACAATATGATGTATTATTTTATTTTATTTTCTTTATTTTCGGAAGGCTTACAGACTAATAACATTATAATAACAGTAATATATAACTAAATAGCTAATTACAAGCCTCCACAGATAAATACAAAAAATTTTACTCCTTCATCGTCTAAGGGCAGATTCCTCACACGGTGGAGCATACGGTGGAGGTCTGCCCCGCTTGGGCAGAGCACCGCCGTGTCCTCGTAGAGGCGATCGGCAGCGGCGGCGACCTCTCGCGTCCGGCCCTGGTGCAAGCCATGGTCCGGGGCGAGAGGGAGTGGGAGGCGGTCACCTCCTTCTGCGAAGCAGTCATGCTAGCGAAGGAGGTGGCGGGATGGGCGAGGGAGAGATCCTCACGCCTGAGCCGCCGAGGGAGACACTCCGGGCGTCGGGAGCCGCGTGACGACTCCCGGCCACCGTAGGCGCGGGCCTGCGGGCGGAGTGCAATGGGTAGCTCTCCGTCCGATCAGGACCAGGCCCGTGCCGGACGACGCGTATGTGTTCCACGTGCGCTTCAGAGAGATGTCAGCGTAGTTGACGTGGCCCGACAGGGCCGAAGCCTGCCGGGGTAGCGGGATCGTCCGAAAGGGTTACCGCTGCCCTGGTACATAAAGGGCTAAGGAAGGAACACGGGTGGGTTTTAGTCAGTAAGAGTCTGACACTCCCTTCTGCTCCACCCAGAGCGGGAGGGGCCATTTGATGATTTCCCAACCTGAAAAAAAAAAAAAAAGGGCAGATTCCTCCAACCCCAGATAATTCTATCGGAGGAACAATTTTGAATTTTTGACAGTTCTTCCATACATAAATTGCCAAACGTCAATTTCAATCCTCGAATAAAAGTTATCCGACGATTGAAAAATCAGCCCTAAGTCACCTTAATTAATTCTCTAAGATGGTTTTTCTCATTTGTTCCAATTTAAAGCCTATCTGGACAACAAACAGTTCAAGTGTAATCAGGTGCCTCCTGTACAAAAAATGGCTTTGCTAAGAGCTTTCTTACTGTGTTATAAAAGTACTTATGTTACTGCTATTCGTGTGTACACTAAGTTACCGCCAGCAATTAAGCAATTAAATGGAAATATGTTTATGAACAAATTGAAAAAAAAAAAATTGATAATGTATATTATAATCTGAATGATTTTTTGATAAAAAATAATATT
This sequence comes from Apamea epomidion, assembly GCA_947507525.1. Lineage (NCBI taxonomy): Eukaryota > Metazoa > Arthropoda > Insecta > Lepidoptera > Noctuidae > Apamea > Apamea epomidion. Next base: position 2,245,055 of record OX382226.1, read on the forward strand.
TGTATGTACCTAATGTCTTAAAATACTATTGCATGTCCGACTTGGGTAGACTGTTGAAACTAAAATATAATGTTTATCAATAAGAACTTAATGTACACAGATATGCAATAAATATATCTTTATCTTTAACTGTGTAGCCTCTGTTGATGATTCAATAAATAAATAATATCAAATTCAAATTCAAATTGTATAATAATATCCAGTACTGAATCCACTAAGGTAGTTCCATAATTCTTCCTGCATTATTCAAACCATCCCAGTTCCCACATTCGTGACCTAACATATCTGTATGCAATAAATCAAACGCAAGGAAGTAATACATTAGTGTTTCCGACACAAGTGCATCAGCTAAAGTGGTTCAAGAAATATTTTACTGTGACAAGAGAATGTACAGTGAAGTTTGCTTAGGAATGGTAAGTTTAACATAGTGCCTTACTTAGAAATCTTGCAATGCTGCGTTTCAAACTCGACTTTCTTTTTTCTTTGTAGCTTTTCCTATAGTAAGGGTTATGTGGTAGGGTGTCAGACGATCAATGGGCCAAACTTACGACCCAGTGGGTCCTAGTTGAAAACGACATCGCAGCAGGCCCAGACGGAGATGGTGGGATGAGCTGGACTCCTTTAATAAAGATTGGTCCTTAGCAGCTCTGGACAGAGAGAGTTGGAAGGAGAGTAGGGAAGCTTTTGCTCAGCAGTGGGACATTAATGGCTAATAAAAAAAGGGTTAGGTAAAGTGAAGCTTGTTTGGTGTCTATCATAATAACACCAGCCTATTTTATTGTCCTACTGCAGGGCAAAGGCCTCTTCTCCTAATAAAATAAAGAAGGCGCGAGCATTGATTACGACGCTTGCTCAAAACGGTTTGGCGATTTCAGACTTACATACATACATCCATTAATTCACACCTTCTTTCCATGGGGGTAGCCAGGACAGAACTACAGAACGCCAACTTCAGACTTTTGTTAACTATAAGTCCAGGTTTCCTCATGGGGTTTTCCTTCACCGATGTCAGTAATGTGCAAGATAAACTAAGAAAGTACTTGCCCAGATTTAAACCCACAATCCGGTCTTGACCATATTTTTTAAAATAATAAAATATAGTAGTAAATAGTGCTAACACGTATAAAGAAGTAGGTATGTATGAAAATAAACTGGAATCAAAATAACGTCAATAAAGTTCTGATAAACTCGCGTCATCGCAGCGACGTGATGTCCCCGCCCTCTTAGCTGTCAAATCCTCTAAAAATGTCCCCGCCCTCTTAGCTGTCAAATCCTCTAAGAATATAGATACATCGGTAAGACAGTGTCTGTCCCTGTAGTCGCAACTAAGTTTTTGTTTTTATGATTTATTCCAGTTTAATTTTCACCTGGGAGATTACATTTGGGGCAAATAAAGTGGAAATTATCCGATTTGAGTGGTAAATTCATCTAATGTTTTCCTGTTTTTATCGGAAACACTCGGGCAATGAGCTTTTGAGTATCATGGATGAAATTCTGAGGTGGAATGTCTGTCGGTTAAGGAATTTACTAAAAGATAAATAAAATTCAGGTTAAAGGTTTCCATTGCTTCACCTACGGTTTCGTAGAAGAGCGGTGGCCGCCACAAAGCATCTGCAATTTACCGCGAAACCGTCACTGAAACTTATTTATGAGAGTAAGTTTGTGTGTTTTCATAGAGAGCGGTTTTTGACATCGTAAAAGCAAACCCCGCTGCCATCATTTTCATAACAGCTGGCACTGTGGCCTTTATGTGACGGTCACCACTCTTATAGAAAAACGTAGCTTAAACGATGGAAACCTTGAACCTGAATTTTAATATCTTTTACTTTCATCAACAGCCAATCACTGTCCACAGGCCTCTCCGAATGCATGGCAGTGGCTCTGGTGTTTAGCCACTCTTGACCATACATTACCTACTAGCTACCACCCTGTGACTCATGTAATCCAGGAAGGTTTAAATTCGTCACCTCACACTCGTTCAATATTCCTTAACGTTCATAAAACATCCTGTATACAGCTCTTTTATCACAGACTCGTCCAATGCAAAAGCTACATAAAAAAATATGAGATTTTTTACGATATCACAGTTGCTGCATAAAAATGCAAAGCGACGTAGGTATGTATTTTATTTGATGTTTAAAAATGCTGGCGACAATTTCTATAAAATGCTTTGTTTTTTTCTTTCAGCCCTGACCAGCGCTACTGTTATTTTAAAACGTGCAGGGGTGTTGTAATTTCGCGATCGCGACTTTTTGTCGATGTGTATTTCTTTGTACATTTATTTTTATTCTATTTATGTTACTTTTGCAGTATGAATTTTTGAAGTCGTTTTTACAGCATCCTGTTTGGGAAAATTAAAAGTCATTTATTCAAATTAGACAGAGAATCAGGACTTTTCGAACGTCAACATTACATAAGACAGTTCCCCAAAACGCCTGTCCTTCACCACTTCCTAATGTTCTCGCTGGGAAGAAGAAGTGGCGCAATAAACTTCCCAGCAGCACAGCTGCCTGTTCAGTAAGAAAAACTTGCTTCTGTACAATATTAGGTATGAAAAGTAATTAACATTACGAGACACAGAACATCAAATTAATTATTTGCCTTAAACGAAGGGCCTTAACTAAGTTAACTGTGACAGTGACCCGTCGCTGTAAGTTAGTACAGGGTGAGGTACAATTCAAAATATTTATGACCTCGTCACGAGAGGAGGTCATGACTAAAAGGGCCAGTCCAATTTGGAAACTAGTCGAAGCAACCCACAACAAAAACATGATTAAAACCGTAAACAAAACATTATAATTATATTCACAGACAACAATCGTAACATTTAATGAAATTGTCGATGGGCCGTTAAAGTATTAAGGGTGGGGCAAACTGGAGAAATTCACTCGGCAAATTGTAAAGCATAGTCGTTATAAGAAATTTATAATGGCTAATTAACCTATTTTAATTCAGCTAAAACAACAGTAAATTATATGGATGGCCTGTTTGGACACTTAATTGTTTATTCTCTTGCTTAAATGTACCATTGGGAAGAATATTGTAAGTCAGAGTATCCTTATTGTTGGGGAAGCAAATCCAGATATTGTGGAAACAAAGAAATGTTTTAATCAGTATAAGGGGTGGTACACACTTGATTTGGTCGTCACTTTCGATTCGGCAGTATTTATTGGACAACAAACCGAAATCAAAAACTCAAAGCTTGTATTTCAATTAAACCATTTACGGGACTTTTAAATTGTCAAAGAGTCAGAATGTTGAAGCTAGTTGCCCATTCCAAAATGAAGATCTCTATAGACAAGAACGCGTGAGAAACTCCAAGGACACTAATTAACGGGGCAATTACCTACTACACCTCCTACTATAATATTATAAACGTGAAAGTTTGTATGGATGGATGGATGCATTGATATTTGTTACTCTTTTACGCAAAAACTACTGAACGGATTTGGATGAAAGGACATTGACAATCTATGTATGGATGTTGGACCAAGTGCTGCCCCGAATGAACACATAGTGCATTTTGTTCCATACGTCATTACTAACCTGTAAACCGAAGCGCTCCAAATTCTGTTCAGGTTTTTCGTTGTGAACTATTTATTGACCAATAATTAACTAAAACAAATAATTGGACTATTTTTAATAATTATTGATAATGACCTATTAATAATAGCTATTATTCATGATTTTTAATCGTCACTGACAATAAACTATTAGTAATCACTGTAATCTATTAATACTAACGAAATAAACTGTAGTGTACCGCGAACTGTAAACTGTTAGTTTGATAAGTTAGTCATTATTCGGGATAGGGTAGGGTAGGTATAGCAAACCAGCCAACGTTCGGACAGGACAACATCTGCCGGGTCTACTAGTGTTCTATAAAAAAGTAAAGTAGTTGAATCATCTTTATCGTTATCTAATATAATTGTGTCAAGGATAACGCAGGGCGACTTATAACATCTTGGTGCCTAGTCCATCCTAAAAACCAAACTAGGCATATAGTATGCGCACAACAGCCAATTGTCCTCCTACCGGTGAAACATGAACAACAGTAGTTTTTTATGGCCTCTAGTCCATAACTGTTTACATCAACTAATACATAGCAACAATATACTTTCAATGATGCATGTCTACTCTTCATGTTGATTCTGAAGAGATGAACATTGTCAGACGGCATATTAAATGCTGATAAATCGTTGAGGGATGAGGGTTGAGGGAGGAGGACGCTCCCTGGTGTATGCTGTTCGCCGATGACATTGTGCTGGTGGCCGAGAGCGGCTCAGAGGTCCAGAGCAGATTAGAGAGGTGGTGGAAAAGACTCGAGACCGTGGGCCTGAGAGTAAGTCGGACCAAAACTGAGTATCTGTTTTGTGATTTTGGCGGTCTCTCCAGTCCTAGGCCCATGTCTCTCGCCGGAACGCCCTTATCGATCTGCTCCGACTTTCGGTACCTCGGGTCACTTATCCAAGGAGATGGCGAAGTAGACCGAGACGTAACGCACCGGATCAACTCAGGATGGATGAAATGGCGACAGGTCACAGGGACAACTTGCGACCCACGGATGCCCCTCAAGTTAAAGGGGAAAATTTATAAGTCCGTGATAAGGCCTGTCGTACTTTATGGATCTGAATGCTGGGCTGTGAAGAAGATGGATGAAAAAAGATTGCATGCAGCGGAGATGAGAATGTTGAGATGGATGTGTGGACTGACGAGAATGGATAAAGTAAGAAATGAGTATATAAGGGGAAGTTTGAAAGTGGCGTCAGTGACAGAAAAGTTGAAAGGGAATCGTTTGGCTTGGTATAGGCATGTGATGAGAAGGGACGAAACGCATGTGACTAAAAGAGTGATGAATATACATGTTGATGGATGGAGAGGGAGAGGAAGGCCGAAGAAAAGATGGATGGATTGTGTGAAGAATGATATGAAAGAGAAGGGAGTGAATGATAGCGTGACGGTTGACAGAGGAGAATGGAAGAAAAAAACGTGATACGCCGACCCCAAGTAACATGCGATAAGGACAGGAAGATGATGAAATCGTTGAGGGATCCGTTATAGTGTTGTATTATAACTGTATCATAATTGCATATATGCTCGCTATAATAACTTGGAGCGAGTTTTATTTGGTATGAACCTACTGCGAATAAAGTCAATTCTTCAGCTGTGAGGACTGGAAATACATTAACATTGTCCTGAATAACATTAATGTTTTGAAAATAAACAATTTCGGTTAAGTCTTTTAGAATCGACATAATCTGCTAAGTCATTATTAGTATTCAACCGCTGTCGGGCTATATTTATGAAATCACGTGCATGAGGATTATCTAATATAACCACATGAAAAGCATTTGTTAAAGAGGCAGCAGTTTTAAGGTCTGCAAAAAAATATGACATGTCTATGTTGCAGTATTCATGTCGAAATATTTTAAAATCCCGTTTTAGTCTACCATTTACCACCTCCACAGGCCATCGGCAAATAGTACACAGCCTTGATTTATTTGCTTGGATTGTGCTTAGTTGAGGAGAACCCCTTTTTTTTTTTTTTTTTTGGGGATGGGAAATCATCAAATGACCCCTCCCGCTCTGGGTGGAGCAGAAGGGAGTGTCAGACTCTTACTGACTAAAACCCACCCGTGTTCCTTCCTTAGCCCTTTATGTACCAGGGCAGCGGTAACCCTTTCGGACGATCCCGCTACCCCGGCAGGCTTCGGCCCTGTCGGGCCCCGTCAACTATGCTGACATCTCTTTGAGGCGCACGTGGAACACATACGCGCCGTCTGCCACGGGCCTGGTCCTGATCGGACGGAGAGCTACCCATTGCTCTCCGCCCGCAGGCCCGCGCCTACGGTGGCCGGGAGTCGTCACGCGGCTCCCGACGCCCGGAGCGTCTCCCTCGGCGGCTGAGGCGTGAGGATCTCTCTCTCGCCCATCCCGCCACCTCCTTCGCTAGCATGACTGCTTCGCAGAAGGAGGTGACCGCCTCCCACTCCCTCTCGCCCCGGACCATGGCTTGCACCAGGGCCGGACGCGAGAGGTCGCCGCCGCTGCCGATCGCCTCTACGAGGACACGGCGGTGCTCTGCCCAAGCGGGGCAGACCTCCACCGTATGCTCCACCGTGTCCTCTGGGCGATCCTCGCAGTGGTGACACCCGGGCGTCTCCTCCCGCCTGATTATGTGCAGGAACCTCCCGAAACATCCGTGTCCGGAGAGGACCTGCGTCAGGCGGTAGGTGAGAGCGCCGTGACGCCACTCTAGCCACTCCTCAAAGAGGGGTCTTACCGCCGCTATCGTGGCGTGCCCTGCGCTGGGTTGCGATAGTCGCGCCTTCCATTCCGCCATGAGATCACGCCGGAGGTCCGTCCGCTCCGCCGCGATTTGCCGCGGGTGCAGAGTTTCCCCCCGACGTAGTGCCTCCGCGCGCCAGTCATACAGGCGCGCGAGGACTATCGCCTCCAGATCCCATGGCGGCAGTCCGGCAAGGAGGCTTGCTGCCTCGCCCGAGATCGTGCGGTATCCCCAGATAAGCCTTATGGCTACCACCTTTTGGGGCGCGTTCAGGTAGTGTGCGGCTCTCAGCCGCAGTGAATGCGCCCATACCGGGGCCGTTGCGTAGGCGTTTGGCCCCCTCAGGTTGGGCAGGAGCCGCTTTAAGGCGGCCCCGGCCCGTTCCGGCCCGGCCCCCCCCCGGCCCCCGGTCCCGGCCCGCTTTGAGGAGATCCCCTTGTTTGTGATTCTGGGAGAATGCTAACATATCCATGCGACTCTAACATAGAAATAGAGTCGCGAAATCCTCTGTCCAATATGAATATGTCACCAGGTTGAAAAAACCACTGAATTACCCTAACAACACCATCTAAATGGTTATTCAAAATAGAAGCGTCATTTTGAGTCGCAGCATGCGGCCCGGAGATATCTATTATATGTCAAAGGCACAGGTACAAACTGTGCCTGACCGAGACAAACTATACACACTCCATTAGCTATAAGAAAATATTGTCAAAAATTGATACAAACCTAAAACCATTAAAAAACATTCTGAGATTTTTTTATTTTTTTTTATTTTTTTGTTAACTAGATTGATCTAGGAAATCATTTGGAAATACTCCCATGTCTGGGCAGCATTTGGTCCAAACCCTGTCAACGTCCTTTGGCACAAAGATGGTTTATAACCAGGATTAACATATAGGATACTTTTCATCCCGATATTCCCACGGGATCAATACTTGTGCGGGTGAAACCGCGGGGCGCTACTAGATATTTTTCTTTTCTTTTTGACTTTCATTTAGCTCGAGACGATCGGCAAACTCCGTTCGGCACCTACCTTCGCTGTATCATGTTCGGGTCAGCTTGGTACAATTTGAGCTAGGCCAAGCGGATTATTCCCGAACATAATATCTGCATAATATATTCGATTTTTCCGACCGGTTGTGCCGAACATGGAAGAGTGTGTAGCTGGCATATAACAACAAATATTTATTGTATACTTACGAGTACAGTGATATGGATATAAATTTCTGAAAGGGTATTAAATCTTTAAGAACATAATTTATTTACATCAAAGACTAGTTAATCGCCCCGCCCTGGTTACGGACTTTGATAGTGCCTTCATTTAGTAGCAGTAAGGGCAACTGGTTTTCGTAGTTCAAATGTTATTGACCTCTCTGTGCTGCTCCAAATTAATATTTTTAATAAATAATATAATAATAATATAATATAATAATATTTATTCAAAAAATTATAAGACATGAAAATTTTTACAATATGTAAATTATATTCCTAAGACTTACGTGCCTGAACTAGGTAATCCTGTGTTTCAGGCGAAAAGAACTAAAATAGTATTTAAAAATTAATAAATAATCAAAAGTTGACAATAGAAAAATAATTATATGTTGAGTAGCATAACTCCTAGTTTCTAAATTTGATAAATATTTGTATAAGTACCTATATTTACTTTAACACAGTTAGTAAATTCTCTGTTTCTTCGTAAGACATACTTTGGAGAGCCTCCTTGAGGATTATCTTACAATTTGTATAGTTCAGAGAATAAATGTTTGCTTTCGCGTTTAGTCTATTATATAGGAAAGGTCCGAGGTACAGGTAAAATTTGGCTATAAAAGCATGTTTTGTAGAATTTTGTGGACAAACTATATCTTTACGTCTTTTATTAGTATACCTAGTGCTGTAGGGTAGGTTAGTAACAATGCTTTACCCGCTCCACCCCATGTGGTAATACAGTAAGTTAAAATCGATTGACATAGAGCAAAGTAAACTTGTTTAACTATTTTTGGAATATCTACCCATTTAATTAGAAAATTTTAGCTAAATGAGAATGAGTATACTGTCACTAGTATCACAGGCAGTAATAACAATTGGCATCCAATTTTACTCAGCCATTATCCATCTCTTATTACAATTATGAGGCCTGATTATGACATTACAGCTAATCAGTGTCTGTTTCAATGTCTTCATTAATGTCGCAGACAGAACGGTGTACGGTGAAGGAAAACACCATGAGGACATTCACACATAGTCATGTCCTAGAACCAAAAATTCGAAGACTTGTGACATCCACCAATACTGGGCTTTTAACATTGGATAGGTTGAATTGGACTACTCCACTCCCTCCTACTGAGAGGAGGCCTGTGTCTGACAACTTGGGAAAATTATAGGCTCATTATGATTATGCCAATGCTTATGTCACACGCATTATAACTACCTAGTCTGTCCACTTTTGAGTAGGTACAAGCCCAAAACTTATGCTAAGCTTAGAGGTGGAACTCTTTGCTGGAGTCTGTATCTTCACAATGTCTTTTACCTGGGAGTCTTCAAGTCATGAATGAATCTGGTAGTTTCTTTTGACTAAACGTAGGTACACCTTCGTTTACCGCATAATGCTTTTGTAACGGTAGAGTGGTTCAATCGCGAGCCCACCCCATACTAAAGTAGGTGTTTTGGACTGTATTATACAATTTGCGATCTGTTTTTTTATTACATCGCTAACTAATCGCCTAGTGTATTTCTACATGGAATAATTATTTTGTGCGTTTTCCATTCAGCCATTCGGTACCTCCAATATGCACAGTCAGGGAAATTTATTGTTAAGCACATTGACACCATACGTCAATTTTTCGTGTTATAGCCCTATGTTCATTGTGATATGAATATGCGGACATTTTAAGTTCTCAAAGTCAATTTGCTTATATAATTTCCCTGACTTTTCTTACTCTTTCTTGGTCGCTACATAAACTTTACCTAATAATACTCCTCTTTCAACAATATTCAAGCGACCTTTATACCTATAGGGTAGTAACAGTATCGTATCAAGTTATATTACACCCAAGTTGCACTTTACTCCTTTATGGGGCAGTTAAATGAGAGCTTAAAATTTGAGGAGCCACTTGAAGCTGTTTTTGTCGTACTAAAGTTAGTTTACAGTAACAGCAGGTTTGAAAATTGATGGTTTATTGTTTGTGTTTGTTTGGCGAATATTTTTAGTAGGTATCTCGTTTTTTATAGGTAGCTACTATATCAGGGGTAAATAAGGATCAGCTTAGCGATATTTATGGGAGCGTGGTGGCCCAGTGATAATGTCCGTGACTTAGGAATTGTAGTTCGAACCCAGACAGGCAAATGTGTACTTATTTCAGGTGTAAATTATTTATTTACCGTGGAAGGAAAACATTGTGAGGAAAGCCGGCATGTCGTAGAACCGAAAAATTCGAAGACATGTGACATCTACCAACTCGCACTGGGCCTGTGTGGTGGCCTAAAGTAAGTGAGGCAGATTTATTTTTTGACTCCCAATGGACAATCGCTAAATATGTGTATAATGTAATGTAATGTAATATGTGTATTTATTTAAATATGAAGAAAAGATTGTTTAGTTTCTAATTGATGTATAAGGTTGTTTTTGTTTACAAATTTTATGTTACTCCGTTTTTTTTTGTATTTTTTTTTTAGTCTATGAAGTTTTAATTAAAATTGTAATGTAATTTTGTAGAATTAGCAGCAAACTGTCAGCTTATATTTGATGAATAAATGAATATGAATATGTCATAGTGACATTTAATTTCTTTAAGTACCTATGTTTTCATTTTTCATTTGTTATAATGTTGGCACCTTGTTTTGTTATCATTTAATTGTGCTTTTGTATGTTGTGCGCACTAAATAAATATGGGTTATCTATCTATCTAAATTAATTAAACCTTAACCTCCTTAGTCCATACACAACTACATGTCACAGGTCAGGTGCATTATATCCCTAATACAATGTAAGCCGCGAACGGTGTCAGATTAGCATTACATTACGTATACCCACAATAGATCTGTGTCCGCATTCCAGGCGTGCTTCTACTGGTCACCGAGCTTTGGGGTCAATGATCTATTATATCATAGGGATGTAACATTGGGTTTATTCCCCGAAGGGAAAGGCTGATGTCTAGTTTAAGCCATTATTATAAAGGTTGAGCCTTTTGTTATTAACTGGGTAGAAATCCAGGCACGGGGCTACAGAGGATTTGTTAATAAACAAACCTAATAGCTTTCTGAAGATGGACGGCACCGCCAGTAATATGATGAGATGGCACCTGGACGCGTGCCGTGAGGGCTGGTTTGAGGTAGCGTGGGATTAGCTGGAAGGATTTGGGAGATGCCTTTACCAAGAAGTGGGACAGTAAAGGCTTGAAAAAAAAAAGGATTTTGCTCGACCCGGGGTTCGGACCATAGGACCACGCTTAGAAGTCGCGATAGTAATCACTAGGTAATTAAAAATGTGAAGAAATGCTACAATTTATTCGTTCTACAGCGGTCTACTAACTACTCTTTAAAAGGCTCACTTATACTTTTAAAAACTTCGAGTTGTAAAAGAAAACCACAATCCAATTTCCACATAATTAACAAAAAGAAAACTTCCAACCAGTAACAACGCTTGAAAACAGAAATTCAGAAAAACGAACTTTGCATGTCGCAAACTTTTCGACACGACGAACAATTTTATCCCAATTCGACGATGCTTCAAAAATGTTGTCGGAAAAAAAAGTTACGCAAAATTATCAAGTGCGTCATACCGTGAAGGTAACGAATAGGAAAGCCATGAACATGAGAAAATTTTTACGTGGCATTATCTCGAGTCAAAACAAGACATGACTAGGAGTAAACATATTCACATCTCGTTTAAGCACGAGATAATGTGACGAGAAATTTTGTCGAACTGCGCAGTTTATCCTGGCAGGGTAACCTTAATATTTTCCGCGTCAATAGTCCTTCTTATAGTACAGTGAAACATTTACGTGCAACATAAAGAATAACAGCACGTGTTGAGTTTTACGTCGTTTTTATACTTAATCGTAAAAGTTGTAACGTATTAACTGTAGGTACCTGTGATAGGTAGTTATAGCATACTGAAAGCTAGTGATGTATCCCATACGGTTTTTGAGTACGCACTATCAAAAGTGTTAACAAGAACACAGTTAATTACGCGATACAAAAACGGAAAATATAGTGAGAAACCAAAAATATCGAAATCAAAGTCAATGTCAAAGTCAAATCATTTATTTCAAATAGGCACATAAAAGGCACTTTTGAACGTCAAAAATAAAATTAAAATAAAATTGATTCTAGTCGCGAAGAAATGTGACATCCATCAACCCGCACTTAGCCTGCGTATATACAGGGTGGCAGGGACATCGACGCGCAAACCATGAATTCAGCATGTGCTAAACGATTAAAGAATTTTTGATAACCGATAAAAAATTTCGACGCTATGGGGTCTAGTATCATGTGCTGAATCCATGGTTACAGTTTGCGCGTCGATGTCCCTGCCTCCCTGTATTAGGTACAGGTCACTTCCTCTCAAAGAGAGGTGTCCTGTATTCCAGCAGTGAGTACACTAAAGGCTTTTTGTGATTGTGCTATGCTGCTATATTAATTTACAATTACATTTGATATTTAATTAATGATAACAATAGTTGCATTGACTATAGTTAAGTTATAGACAATAATTTATTATAATCAAATTTATAAGTTTTTCGGACCAGTGGTGGCCCAGTGGTAATGGCCACGACTTACGAGGTTAAAGTCATGGGTTCGAATCTAGACAGGTGCTTTACTTTGTGTAAATAATTTCATCACCACTGCTCCCAAACCGGTGAAGGAAAACATCGTGAGGAAACCAGCATGTCCCAGAACCAAAAAATTGAAGACGTGACATAGATGTGACATGTCTTAAATTTTTTGGTAGCAACCCGCACTGGGCCCGCGTGGTGGATTACGGCCCACTCCTTCTCACTGAGAGGAGGCCTGTATCCCAGCAGTGGGAACATTATAGGCTGATTGTTTAAGTTAATAAAAGACCACCATTTCAATAACATACCTGTTGAATCAAAACAAAATCTCATCAATGAACACTTTACTAAGAATTTCCGTTGCCTCTAGTTATCATTCCAATGCTCTTGGAGTAGCACAAACTAAACGAAATGGAATCATATTTATTTTCCATCAACTGCGCGCGCTCGGACTTTCTTAGATGGTACGGAGAAAATATTATCATTTAAAAGGAAATACTTCGTTATTTTTGTATGAGCTGGGCATTTTAATTAGGTGCTTGTGTGCACTTGCTGCTCTTCTCGCTAATGTATACTCGTAAATAAATAAGGTACATTTTTAAATGTAGGTATTGTAAATGTACCTAATACATGCTTCGAAAATTTTGTTGGGGATATATTTCGTCCTTTGACCTTATAAATGAAACCAACATGTTGCAATAGGGTAGTTGCCTGGGTAAAAAAAAAAAAAATATTATATTTAGTCCGTCAGTTAGATTATCGAAAAATAATGGACACGTATTTTTTCTTTTGTCAATCAAACCAAAAATGACAAACATAAAGCGCGTCGAAATTTGCAAGTGGGGGGTCGTGACGTCACTTGCTTGCAAAAGTGTCGCAAGCAAGTGACGTCACGCGGAACTTTACCGGGCGATATCTTCATCATTTCTTATATAATTGACAAAAGAAAAAATACGGGTTCAATAGTTTTTGATAAATTAACTGACGGACTAATTAGAATGTTTAAGGAAAATAGCCTCGTACGTATCATCCACCGCCCCATTGACTGCTTCGTTGGACTCTGAGCGTGGGGTCCTGGGTTAGATTCCCGGGTCGGGCAAAGTGTTATTGAATTTTTCATTGGGCATTTCTTGGTAGCACCTCGGAGTTTGGAAGTTAGCGGTGTCATACCCCTATGACTAGGAAAGCATGTTAAGCTGTAGGTCCTGCGCCTGATCTATCTCTGATCGTGTTGGATTGCCGTCCCTTCGGACAATGAGAGTGAGGAATGAGAGAGAGTGCACCTGTGTCCACGCACACCATTGTGCATCATAGTCTCCACTGAGTTTGGTCGACATGGCCGAAATTCGGTCTGGATCACTTCTATCATCCACTGATACTTTTACATACATTGATACTTTTTGAGATCTGGAGACACAGCACAAAAAAACAGTTAACTTAACCAAATTAACATATTCTCTCACATCAGCATGGAAATCACTATCATCATAATCACCATCAGCCTACAGCAGTCCACTGCTGGACATACGCCTCTCCTATTGCACCATATTCTACTTGAGACTGAAACCTTGAGACCAGTAGTGACCCGACCTGGCCCTGACATATTTAAAAAAAATTGTTTTATCCTTTATTAAAAAGAACCAGGTTCTTAATAACTAATTACAATCTAGCCTATAAGACTAATAAGCAATTTTAATCTAACTTAATTTATTACGTGATAATTATTTTAAAACTTAGAATAGTTTTTATTGTACTTTACACAAGTCCGGTCGACTTTCTTAGAGTCTGATATGTTATATCAGCACTTTGTTCATGTGTTATTAGTGTAGTGTGTTAAAGTGTAGAAATAATAGTGCCAATGACACACATGTCATTGGCACTATTATTTCTACACTTTTTACACCGTCCTGTGTCCAAAAAAAACTTCAAATGAAAAATCTCGGTAAGAGAAAAGACATGACACTTTTAGATTCAAAATTCAAAAATACCAATATGAAGAAAATAACCTTTCCGATTAAAAATAAGGTTGGATTTGTTACAAAAGAAGGTCGTTCGTGATAAAATTATAATGTAGCATTTGCCATCGCTGCAATAGATAGCGCATAGGTAGGTAGACCAATGCGCACTTAGCCCGCGTGGTAGATTACTGCTTACTCCCTCTCGCTCAGAGGAGGCCTGTATCCCAGCAGTGGGAACATTATAGACTGATTATGCAACTAGCGATTCATTATACGGTAGCAAAAATATTAATCAGTCAACAAGAATGTCCAGGGTGTCCTGGGTGGCCCGTACTTAAAGCCATAATTAATAACACGATAATAAATTATATTCCGTAACAAAATGAGCATACACATTGAATTAATAGTCACTTAAGATTATGAATGGCACTTGTATGCACGTTGCGCCGATGTCATGCGCCGAACAAGACTAATAGGGCTATTTATCATTCTTAAGGCGCATACACTGCGTTGGGATAGTGTGAGGTTAACAAACAAGTATAAGTTACAGTATGCGAATACTAGGATTATGTTTCTTTATGTTTACTGCCTTGAAAGTTAAAGATTTGGTTTTAAGTATTTATTCGTGAAATTCAGCGTTTTTTAGCGATGTACTTTATTTTGATGCTTTATTAATGTTAAAATAACAGCTTTTTACTAAATGCATATTATTATGAAAGTATAAGGTACAGTCACGGTCAAAACTCCAATGTCAGCATTACAAAACTATCGCAACGTAACTCGTCGCACTTGAGAAGTTGAGACCTTCTTCTATTTAGGCATTTCACACACACATACACACCCGTATATTGCACTCTTTCATCATGAACCAAACAGAAAAAGCGCGGTATATGATCATCATCATAGGCCTATGGCGGCACGCAGTCTCTTTCTGATTATGGTAATGAGAAAAAGACAGCGAATATTTTAAACTAGTCACATAAAAGTTGAGGGTAGATTTGAAACTAAATTAATTTTCTTACTGTAGTTATAATGGTATGACGTTGTTGGTTGGTGAACTTAGTTACGAGCGTTTGTGTTATTGATATTAGAGGTGTTGAGTTTGAAGATTTTTATTTAAAATGCAAGCAAATATAAATATTGAAGCCAGGGCGAACATTGTAGCCTTGCATAATAATGGGTTTAATATATCTGAAACATCCAATGAAACCGGATTTTGTGTAAGTTATTTTGTTGTTATTGATTTTATTTGTTCTCATAAGTGACGCTTTAAAATGTGTAACAAGGATTTATTTTTTTAGAGAGATACCGTGAGGCGTTGGGTCATCACCCGCGTTGGTTCCTCAAATCTCCTCAGATTTGAGGAAGAGGGAAGTTTTAAGAGCCGTGTAAGAAGTGGTTGGCCGCCACTTATTAACCAGTCTCAGCGACGCTTTATGGTTGGTGAATATGAAACAAATGGTTTCATACCTACAAGACGATTTGCTGAAGAATTTGATACGTCGTTGCGCGCGTGCACTGCATACCGAAGGCCTCCATCATCGAACACCAGCGAAAAAACCGTTTTTAACGCAAAGGCATAAGGGGGAACGGTTGCGTTTTGCTCGAGAGTATTTAGACTTTGATTGGGAGACTACTGTATTTACTGACTAGAAGACTTTCAAATCGTGTCAAAAAGGAAGACTTCATTTGTGGCGCAGAGACAATACACGTTGGTCTGATAGTAATATTATAAATATTACGGAGTCAGGGAGAATTAGTGTGAATATGTGATATGTGGGGGTTGATTAGTGCTCAAGGCCCGGGTCAATTGGTATTTATACCGACGCGGGCCAACAGCTCTAATAAATCGTTTTTTAAAAATTAACTTGTCTATTATACTTTATTTTTATCGTCTAGACCATATTGTCATTGTATTACCGAAACTCAATAAATATTTTGAACTCTGACACGAAAACGAAAAAAACACAAAAAGAGTCGAAAGCGCGCACTGAGGTTCGAACCTTCTCCACTTCACGCACACACAATAACAGCCACTCACTCGTGCGAACCTGCCATCACTGCTTATAATTTTCATTTCGAATTTTAGCATTGTTTTTAAATATAATATAATAGGCGCTGTGGTCGATAATTTATTATATGTAGGTAGTGGTAGGTATCTTTATTTAGTGTTGACCACATATGCACCTGACCAACCAACATCGCGCTTTCGTATTATACTGTGTGCGCGTTACTGGGTAAGTAATAGATGATATAACAACAAAATCTCTAATATTAACAGCATATAACAACGGAACCTATAATTTTATTTAATATTGCGATTAGTTAATATAATGAACGATTGATATAATTTTAAAATAACTAATTTTTATAAGCATAATATACATTAAATATAACATCGTTTGACATACCACTCAAAAGATATAAAACTTATTTGGTCTAATATGATGAAGATAGGCCGACGGAGCCCCGCTCCGCGGGGCTCCTATTTCTGTGTGGTTTAAAAAAAAATTAACACGAAGGCTAAGGCGGGAGCGAAGCGGAGCGGAGCTCCCGCCTTAGCCTTCTAACCTAACCTATCCGAGTCGGGGTACTATGAGTCGGGGTGTTAACCATAATGACGTTTTTTATATATATTAAACGTTAGACCTAATGATTTTCGATTAAATAAACAATATACATATTAAACGTTAGACCAAATGATGTTCGATTACATAAACGTTATATCAAACAACGTTATACTAATTAAGTTTTAGAATAAATAAATGTAATATGTAAAGAAATTATATCAACAGTTGGTATATCTCACGTTGATTATATCTTATGAACGATAATAAAATGAAATTAGACCAAATGAGTTTATACGTTATGAGACGCACCCCGATGGCAGTGCACTTAAGGGCGTTGATAGTACTTATACATTTTTTTTTGTCTGTCTGTTTGTTTCGGCTAATCTCCAAAACGACTGACCGGTAACGACTATCAAAAATCCACGAATTAAATATTTGGATTTTCAATTCCGGGTTTTGCTAATTAAATATAATGCCCTTTGCAAAAGGGTTATGCTTATTCATTATTTCATTTCGTATTACTGTTGTGCCAAAGCCCAAAATAACGAAACTGAGTGAACTAGTATTAACAATAAATTCCCAGTTTTCAACATTGAGTAGCCCAAGAAACTAAGCATTAAAACGGAGGCACAACTCTGTTAATTTGTAATTAACTTCAACTTAAGGCCCAGTAAAAGTTAAGGCAACCAAGACTACTCAGCTAATACTTTGAAAGTAAACACGCTTAAATAAAGTAATAAGTTAGTTAAACGATTACTTTAAAATCTGTTTCATTTTAAAAATCGATGAATAAGAAGTTTGGAGTCAATGATTTGGATGAACTAAGTTTAGGAAATTCTCAGGAGAGCTTTGGTTACCGAATGTGTGAAAGTGACTCTGTTTGTCTGCTTGTCTGTTAACTTTTCACGCCCTAATGGCAATACGGATTTGAGGGGTTTGTGGCTAAGTAATAACAGCCGCATGGGTCGATCGATCAGAGGGGTAATTCTCGTAATTTTAAGAACGTCCACAGTCTGATCTCAGTCTCAATCTGGATAAAATACGTCTAATTTCCCTACATTTTGACAAGTTTTTGACATTTGTTTGTCGCCGAGATGAGGTTGTGACTAGATTTTGAACGTTTTAAATTACGGGAATACGCTAGGCTTGCCGCAGTTGATCCGTGGATGGGAGACCATCTTTACATACCCAGACCCCTCCGTGACTCGGAAAGCACGTGAAGCTGTTAGTCCCGCCTGTAATTCGTGGATTTTTGACAGTCGTTACGGGTTATCAGAACCCGAAAGCCTGACAGCCAGTTTTACCTAGGCGTATCGTATTACCCAGTAACTGGGTTTTAGAGGTCAGATAGGCAGTCGCTCCATGTAAAATACTGGTATTCAGCTGCATCTGGTTAGACTGGAAGCCGACTGCAACATAGTTGGGAAAAAGCTAGGCATTTGATGAATGGTGATACAGATTTGGGTGAAATTTGGCACATACATAGATCATGATCTGGGATATGACGTAAGATACCTTTTTTACCTGGTAGTACGATCCCTCGTGATAATTTCTGACCTCAAACCGGGCAAAACCTAAAACCTATAAGATTTTCTTAACTTATTTGAAAGTAGGCGGAACTTAATACTCACAAAGGGTGGCTGGATGGGGCCGAAGAGTTCAGAAGGCACAACGTCGATGGAGCGAAGACTTGGTGAAGTTCGCAAGAATCCGCTGGATGTGGGCAGGGATCCGGTTAATGTGGCAATCCTAGCAAGAGGCTTAATTCCGGCAGTGGACGTCTCTAGGCTGAAAATGATGACGATAAAAATGATTTATATCTAAAAAGTATTATATAAGTATAGCTAAAGAAAATGAAATTGTTACAATCTTTAGCTCACATGAAATACAGAGCTAGTGAGATTACTCATAAAATCTGGAATATACTTGACATGAATTTCGGTACCTCAATATTTCCTCACGAAAATAAATTACGCATCACTTGCCTTACAAGGAAGCTTCAATAGCTCCCACAATTTATGTTCGTATAACCGTAAAGATACCAGAGAATATGATTAAAACACAGCGTTGAACAGAAGCAAGCCTACACGTGCAGTAAAATAGCGCGCTATAATTCCGTTTCGTTACGTAACGTAATAAATTTACGCAAATCAGTCAACTGACGAGCATTTACGTGACAAAACGTTAACAACGGTGCAATTGAGAATAAATGTTTTTAAATTTATTGTACATTTCGCGCATGCGACAAATTTGTTGTCAAGTTGTTGTTCAGCAATGAATTGATTAATGAAAAATGTATCACATTTCGTATCGATTTTGTTTGTAATTAAGAACAATTGTGTCGTGACGATATTTACACGTGCGTTACTTTATCAAATTTAAACAAAGGGTACATATGTCTAAATTTATAAAAACGCTTTGTCTTGCCGTCAATGGCGGACAAATTCCTAATAATTATTGCTAATTAATAATAGATATTATGGTAAATAAAAAAATAAACGAAAAGGTACTAAAACATTCAAAATTAATAAAATGTCAATAATTACATAAATGTCATTAAATTACAATTAAAATGTCAAACCAATAAAATGTCATTAAATTACAATTTATCTTCCAGGTACTCATTCACTGTATAGTACATTTTCTTGCCAATAAATCAAGAAGAGCCTTTTTGAAATGGTGTATTACATAACTTGGGTGCCATTCCCAAAAAGCTCCCTGAGTATAGTGCAGTCTTGTGTGGAATAGCACATATCTCTCTATTGCGTCTTTTTGATCTTAGTGTTTGAAACAAATGCAAGAAACAAATGCAAGTTTGATTTTGTGAATACTGTTGTCTTATCTTGTTAACAACTTTTTGCCGCGACTTCGTCGTGAAATTTCTTGTTCTCCCGACCCTCCCCGTCGCATCGCATCATTCGCATCGCATCGCCCGCCCGCGCCGTCACTTGGTTTTCGCTTAGCGATCATTCTGACTTTTTTTCTCCTTGCTCAGTTCCTTAGGGTCACAGCGTGTTGTTCAATAGTCATCCTCGAGAATTGGGCAACCAAATGCAAAAAAAAATAAATCCAACTGGTAGTTTCAGAGATTAGCGCATTCAAACAACCAAACTCTTCATCTTTATTATAAGTATATATGTATATAGATGATAGATACCTACACGTGTCGCTGGTATTTCGAACAGGTTTGGTTCATTTTGTGATGATTGATAATGACAACCGCAAAACATGCTTTTACGCTTTTAAGGAAATCAAAACGGCAACGTTGACTTTTAATGAATCAATAATTGAATAACCAGCTTTCAATGTGCTAATAGAAATACCAATTTACATTTTGCTCTATAAATGATCATTTATCATGATTGAGAAACAACCGACCATCATTAATTAAACAGAGTGTAGTTGTTCATGGCTCAGGGAGTTTAATAAATAAGTGGATTGTATACCTCAAAATACTATAATGATAGTAATAAGCAACAGTACAGTGAGATGTTGAGTTGAATGACGCGAGTGCCTTGGAAGCCGTCGGATCGAGTAGTGTAGTGCCCGTGCTAGCAGCCGGCGAGGAGCACGGTCGCCTGTCGGCCTGTCCGGTCGACGTCGGTATATGTGCTCACACACTCGATGCGTGAACAGTAGTAATAGATGCGTTTTCTCATTGAAGACTCGTGTGGCTTGACAAAGGTTATTTTCAACTAAATTAACTCCTATCTAACAATTCTGGGGTTTATTTATAAACGTAATGGGTGTCAAGCGGACAGACCGAGTCAGGAACACCACGCTGCGCTCCATAACTCAAGTAGCGGATGTTGGAGAAAAAATGGCTAAGCTGAAGTGGGAGTTGGCGGGACACGTCGCGCGAATGCACCCGGAGAGATGGGCAAAGATCGTCGCACACTGCACGCCTGAAGGAGGACATTGCCGTCGAGGTCTACCTCGGCGAAGGTGATGTGATGATCTAAATAGGTTTGCAGGGCCCACATGGCCAGATATTGCTCAAGAAAGGGAGGTTTGGAAGGAAAAAATATATTTGTGGAAGCCTTTGCCCAGCAGTGGGACACAATATAGGCTACTGAAAAAAAAAAAATACGTTGCTTAAATTTAAGTAATGATTAGCGACAGTTTACGTATATATACATACATTTTTAACGTTTAAACGTCACTTACCTTTAAGGCATTTTATAAATAAACCCCTCTGTATCTAAAGAATCTTTTCTATATTGTTCTCACATGTATAATTTCGACATGAATGATGAAACCAATCTTTTGTAACAATTTTTTTATTCAAGAGTGTCCGTAGAGTTTCTTGCCCGTTCTTCTCCATAGGTACTTACTACTGCTTAGGAATGGACAACTAGCTTCATCTTTCTGCCTGACCGACCACTTGGCAATTCAAAAGTGCCTGTAAGTAATTGGTAAATAAATACTTTGAGTTTGAATCATCGATGCCATAAATAAAAACTCCAAAATGTCATCATTCTAACACCTAACTCAACGTAATAACAAACAACACTCACAAACAACATACAGAATACAATAATATGTAAGCATCTACAGTTTACCGTTCACTGTTGTACGGTGGCTTGCACTTTCCGAGTCACATTAGTCGTGAACAAAAATGCAGAATCATCGATTCTATTATGTAAACGCGAGCGAAACGTTCGATTGTAATCGAAGCTGCGTGACGTGGAAGTAAGCTGTTGAGAGCATGTTTGTTATATTCAAATTTAAAAGGAGTGCCCGAAACCTTTGATTCACGTGCCAGCCTTTTTTGATATAAATGTAGCCGGTACAGTCAGGGAAACCAACCGTCGGATCACGGCCTCCAACTCAAATTGTCCGTATGTCCAAGTGACCACTGTTGTTATGAACATGCACAAGCAAGACACGGCACACGACAAGGATAATATGGAAATCTTGAACACAATAGGTCACTACTCTCAAAACGGTTAAAGAAATGGTGAGGTGAAACTGGCATGTTCTAGAACTAAAAATTTGTGGATTACGGCTCGCTCCCTGTCACAAAGAGGAGGCCTGAGTCCCAGCAGTGGGAACATTTTGGGCTGATTATGGTCAATAGGCACATTTCTCTAACTATACATAAATAAATAGACAAGCATCATTTTCACATCACGCCCATTGCTGCGGTCCTTACAGACTCCTTTTGTTTCGACCACGTACTTATGTATGTACGTGGTCGAAACAACAATTAGGCTGCTGATGTCAGCAGCCTAATTGCGTAATTCACCCCTAAATCTCAGAGGAGTAATTCTCGTAGTTTTAAAAACGTCAGAAAGCTAATTCTCGTAATTTAAAACGTTCAAACCTCTCATCTCGGCGACAAACAAATTTAAATGTGGCTGACACTGTCAGACTGTGAACGTCCTTAAAATTACTTTTGATCTCAATCAGAAGGCTGATCTGAGTCAGAAGGCTGATCTCAGTCTCAATCTATCAAAAATACCTCTAATATCCCTTCATTTTTGACAAGTTCTTTACATTGATTGCCGCTGAGATGAGATTGGAACTAGATTTTGCTTTTTAATTACGGGAATTGGCTTCCTAAGCTATAAAGGACATCGACAACTACTCGGTTTAATATTATCATAGAACAAAAAAAGAATTTCCATCCAAAGAACAAAAAAAAGAATTTCCATCCAAATTCTGATCGTAATTAATTTCGACTAGTAGCAGAAACATATACTTGTTATGTTTTAGTGGCGTTTTAGTACGACAGTAACGCGACCGGGACAAATGTGATTAGTAGCAGGGAGATCACATGGTGCTGCGAATTTGGGAGCAATAATATGGCGCTTGTAGATGACTATTAAATTGAGTTATTTTACCCACTTACAAAAGTATGGTCGTTATATGCGATGGCTCTTTAAAGTTGAGATGGTTTGCAAGTAAGAGCAAAGGCGATCTGGCGGGATGTGCTGGACTCCTTTATAAAAAGATTAGTTCTTGTCAGTTTTGTACAGAGAAAAGGGAAGGAGAGGAGGGAGGCCTTGGCCCAGCAGGACAATAAGGGCTTATAACAAAAGGCCATGACCATCTGACCTATTCGAGTGCGCGACTAATGAACGAGCTTAAAACTTTCGTAATTTAAAGAAGCTTAACTTCTTAATTTTCTTGACTACCTTGTGCCCGCGATTTCGCCCGCGTAGACGTCGGAAAATATGCAACGGAAACCTATTACTAGTACACTAGAGGAATATTTCCGTAATAAATTGTTTTCATTTAACTCTGTTGGTTTACGCGGCGCACGCCAGAAAAGTCGGCATGAGTTTATTTTTCTGACTTCTTCAAAAATTATCGTCATACTCGTAGGTACATATCTGACGACAAGCAATGGACAAAATGGTCAACATTTTATATGTTTGAGTACGAGGCTTTTGACTACGTTGTATGTGTTTATTTTATGTTTTTTCTTTTTAATTTAATTGTAATGTGCGTTTTGTTTGTGCGGAATAAATACGTTTTCTGTTTTTTCTTTTATATTTCAGCCAATTAACAAAAAACGATGTTACCCAAATCGCCATGCAGCGTCAGCGTAACATCACCCAAATTTCTATTGCTACCCCGTTCCGTCACAACAGTACGGTCTGCAGATAGGTACATTTTGATACTTGATGGAATACCGGAGCCTGGTTATTATGGGATGTTGTGTTACCCGATATTGGAATGGCGGAAATCATTTTGCTAACGGTACGGTTCGTAATTATGATTGCTATTAATGGGATAAGCAAAAGCCTCGAGCATCAATAGTTGAATGCATCAAAGCGTTTCATGGACTTCTCATGAATTGCCATAGGATTTTCCAGTGGCAGGGGTAACCAGCTCTATTCACCAACCTTACCTGACTAATTTGAAATATTCTCCGTTTAGAGCGGATTTTAAGAAAGACTGTTTAATTATACCACCAGTCCTGATAAGACTGATTAATGTTCTTTTACTACCAACGTGAGTATTTTGTGGTTATATGGCTTTCTAGAGACAAAACGTAAAAGATTTATCGACACAAATTATAATTGTAAAAGTAGAAAGAGAAATCTGAAATCTGAGCTTTTTTCTTTGTCTTAGCGTGTCGATGGCAATCTAAATCTCGTCCCAGAATTTTGCTACGTGTTTGGCGCCATCAATAGAGTCCATCAGTAATTCCTGTAACGTGCAGCTGACAGGACACGTAGGACACGATATTGAGTGTCCTATCGTTTGTGGAACAGCACCACATTAACACTCCAAGGTGGAGTCGTCTATGAATCTTCACCTGAACCGGTTTTCCTTGCTTCGGCCAACCTGAGTCCGGAGTCTGATAAAAGCTGTTTTTTGAGTTAACCTTTAATTCACTTCCTGAGTCCCAGGGACTCATATCAAAACTTTGAACCTACATATTCCATACGATTTAGCGGTTTGTTACCTCCTCTCCTCAGTACCTTCCTACAGTGGCGCGGGCGACGCGGAGACGGGCGGACGTGCGCGAGCGACTCTTATTTGGTAAGTAATTTAGCCTCATACTAGTTATTTGTCTTAGGATTTTTATAATGTATTTGGATTGTTAGTTATATAACTTTTATTGTTATAACTACTTTAAATTAAGTATGTTGTATTTTTTATTGCAGAATTTAATAAATGGCGCATAGTAAACCCGAATCAAGGTTGCAATTTGACGACACGTTTGCCACGCTAACTTCGCTCCTCGATTTCATCGATTACGAAAACAGATATTCCTGAAGATGTGAGTCGACCTGAAATCGAGGACAAATTAGCTAGAAATGAGAGGAAGTATTGCTATTTATGCCATTATAAAAAGAGAACGAAGACTGCTTACCTTTGTGTGAAATGTTTGAAGCCAATATGTTTGGCTTGCTCAAAGAAGATATCCGACGCTGCGTATAGAGAGTGATTGAAACTACTTGCAGGTTTTTTATTTTTATATAGAAGCGTACCCTTTAGTTGTTTTTATTTTATTTTTAATATCTTTAAAAGTTAAAAAACGTATGTTTTTTTTTTATTTCTTGAATATTTTTTTAATTTTTGAACATTTTTTTTTTGTTAAGCCATTGTTTTTTTGAGACTGATTAGTATAATTTTCTTCATTTGTAAGAGGATCTCAATTGTTATTCCGTTTTGTAATTTTTTTCGTATCGTTAATTAAGTAATAAAAAGAATAATAACAAAAGACATTCTAATAATATTTGTTTTATCCATAAAAAAATAAAAAATAAAGGTGAGCCCCTGGGACTCATAGAAGGTGTTTACGAAAGTATGTTTCACCTAGTTAATTGAGGGTTAATTCAGAGTTCATTTTAAACCGTATCTCTTAAAACTGCATTCAAATAATAATATCTAAATCTTAGCTAGAGTTCAAAGTAAAATTTTAGCAACGTCTAACAAGTTTAATGCTATGATCATAGTTATAACTATGGGCGCAAGAACTTAGAACTAAGTAACAGAATCAGGCTTAAATATATTCCTTTGTATGAAGTGCTAGCAGAGTTTTAACACTAAACTCATCCAAAGAGAGAAATACCACGGCAAAAACAGAGGCCTCAAATGTTCTAACTTCAATTATTATCAGCTACAGACAGCTAAATTATAAGAGCCGAACAGCTACGCTTGCCGCGGTTGGTCTGTCGATGCATGACCATTTTTACATACCGAGACCCCTCCGTGCCTCGGAAAGCACGTTATGGCGTTGGTCCCGGCTGTCATTCGTGGATCAGTCGTTACGGGTAGTGAGAAGCCCGAAAGTATGACAACCAGTCTTACCAAGGGGTATCGTAATATCCAGTAACTAGGCTGGTGGCGGAGGTCAGATAGGCAGTCGCTCCATGTAAAATACTGGTATTCAGCTGTATCCGGTTAGACTGGAAGCTAACCCCAACATAGTTGGGAAAAGGCTAGGCAGATGATGAATCATCATCATTGACAGCATTGTTTCACCCACTGCTGTGTATATGTCGTGGTCCGACCGTAGAAATAGCCATCGCGGTCTGCCTGGCCATTCCACGATACGCCGCCATTTCATGATTTAACCATCTATCATCCGCAATATAGTTTAAATCTCAACGTTCCACGATTTGCCCAGCGATGCTTGGGCATATCGACCCAGATACACGAAAACAACATAAAATCATGTCTTTACTGGCACGCATTCGGGTTATAATTCCTATTCAACCTATTCCTACTCGAATAATTCCTATTTTAGGGTCCCAAAATACAAAAAGGCCAAGTTAAAGGATGTATCGGTAATTTTCATAAATTTTTGACAAGTGTTATTAATTGACGCTGACATGAGATTGCAACTTAATTATTATCGTTTTTCATTACGGGAATCGGCCTTCTGGGTATACACAAACGCCGATTGCGAGTTCTATACACCTGACCTTGCTGAGGAACATCACTAATGACCTTCTTGAACGTTATTCCCGGCACATCTCTCTCATCGTCTTAACAAATGCATTCTTTTTGTCACATTTTATACTTATTTTCCCGAGATAATAATTATTTAACTACGTCACATTACTATTTTATCCCCCACCAAACCCCACTGCACTACCCACGATAATGTGGCGAGCTCCTAAGCTAAGCCCTCCAAGTAATATGTATGTAAATCACTTAGACACACGTACAAGTAGCACATAAGTGGACAATGGACAGCCTGTCTAATAACCTCTTTGATGTCATACTCAAAGTTGCGCTCACGTACGGGGAGAACGTGGACAAGAAATTATATTCTATTTACTTTGGTTATGACTTTGTTGACGACTTGCTTTGAGCGATTTCTGTAATGTTCTATTATGAAGATTATGTTTGAAAGTGTTTTGATCGTGCAAACCTTACTTTAGAAGAGAGTAAATTATTTACCTCTACAAATTATATTAATATTTCTTAGCAAAGTTTTCATCATATAATTTTCTGCTAATTAAGCAATTTTCTTCATGGTGAAATGTAATTATTTAAACTGCGACTTAATAAATAAAATCAATGACTAAACAAAGTTTATTAACTTACATTTTTCTATCACGACCAATGCAAAGTCTTCGAAGACGAGTTCCAGGAAAATTGCTCCCATAATTCAATGAACGAGCTCACAGTTTGAACGACGGGCGTCGAATCAATCACTCGTCATAATCAGTGACGTACTATTAGTTCTCGTTCATCATTCATCACTAGTAATTGACGTGTCAGAGGCAACGGTACTGTTTTATGTAGGTATACTTATTCTTAGGAAACGTTGTCACTGTGTCGGGACGACGGATAGCCTAGCGACGGGAAGGCTGACCGTTTTCTGTTCAAAATTTTGTGGCTTTTAGGCGGAGCTGTTTACATTTACCACGGCAAGATAAACAGCTGTCGTCCGCGAAAATTGTGATGCATGTGAAACCTGCTTTTACAAAATAGTTAGGACTCGTGCTTTGATACTTGTTACCCTTTTTGTGTGGACTCGAAGAGAACTGCCGGCACACAGACTACGCTCGATCAACTCGTGAAACGCCTTTTACTATACGCTCGTTTACTGAGCGGCCCTCCGTCAGGCGGACGTGACCTCATGAAGCCTTCTCCAATTAAATAAAACGCGTCAATAACATATAAAAAAACAAAAATAGAACAGAAGGTTCTGCCGGCCTGTTCTGTAATAATCTTCTATAAAAATCTCGCGGTGAAAACTTAGGTGAAGGGAGTTGTCATTCTACTTGAAACTATGAATTACTATGGATTGACACTATTGACAGCTCACTTCACCTAAGTTTTCACGATGAGATTTTTGCAGAATAGACCGGCTTTACAAGGCCAAAAAGGTTCCTATCTCAGCATGATGCTGCGACATCACACTAATACGAGTATTATAAAGGCGAAAGTTTGTCAGTGTGTGTGTTTGTATGTTTATCACTTCTTCACGCTCAAAGGGCTGGACCAATTTTAATGAAATTTGCTATAGACGTAGCTGACATCCTGGATTAACACAGAGAATATTTTTTATCCCGATATTCCCACGGGATCGAAACTTACGCGGGTGAAACCGCGGAGTGCAGCTAGTTTAAAAATAAATGTCTTGAGATATTGTAACTACAGTCCTTTCACAGTTATTTTACCTCTGATTCTGCAACACTGTTCAAATCACAGTAATCTTTATTATATATTATAAAAAATCTCCAAACGCCGTAAAGACCTAATCTGTACAATTCTACCTGCACGCACAGCTTTTATAAAAAAGTTTGCTCTCTATCTTGGCCCATCACTGTACAATAAAATGAACGCTAAAATTTCGATTTACGGCCTAACAAACTTTATTTGTAAAAAGACTGTTCGCACCTTCCTTCTAAACCTAAGCTACGATGAAACCAAAGAATTCCTAAAAAAGTGATCACTCAAACACATACATGCACCACACACTACATAAATTACCGAAACACTCACCACACTAACAATATACACACCTCACCAAATTACTGAACATTTATTATTAATTTTTTTTTTTTCTTATTTATAAATTGTATTTTCCGAAATTGCTATTTTTAGATTCTGTTATTTTTTGTTTAATAACTTAACTTTGTCTCTCATTTTGTAGCTTGCTGTATTGATTACTATAAACATTTTTATAATATACATATTTAACACGTGCTGTTATAAGTCAACCATCTATGACGGGGATCGGAACTGTTTCTCTTAAACACAGGTTATTTGGTAACCTATCTAGGAGAGCAGTACGGCACCCACTAACTAGATTAATAAACTTCATGCTTGTGCTTTATATTATTTTACTCTGCCATGTAATCTAGTCCTAGTTAATCAATAAATCTTTATTATTACTATTATTCTCATTCTAATAAGGTTGCTGTTGAGTTGCTGCCATATTCATAGGTCTATCAAAATCATTGTGATCTTTATGCTCGTCACAATAACGTTGCTGTTAGGTTGCAGCTGTCCGAGGTAAAATAACCCTGAACGGACTGTAGGCAATCCACAATAAGCAAGCGTGATATTGCTCATAGCTTATCTAAATATATGAAAAGAGGCCTTTGCCCTGCATTATTTCAGACCTGAATCAGTAAAGTCTGCCATTTATGTATGCTCCCATTGTACACTTATCCCAAACAATTAATCACAACGTATTTGTCTACTAGATAAGTTTTACAGCACGATTTATCTTCCCAGTAAATCACTGGAATGTTTTGTAATAATTTCAAACGGGCGCCACCAACATATGTGGCTACAGTCGCGTTCAATATGATAACGTAAAACAAATTGGTTTTGTTTTTGAACCTCAGTGTTTTTTGTAAATGGAATTCCGATTCAGGAGGTTTTATTTATACTGTTTCAATTTATATTGGCTGATGTTATTTACTTTTTTTTTTGACAACATTTGTTTCTGTTTTTGTGACTTAAAGATTTGGGTTGTCAGCAGAAATAACTAACTTATTTTATATTAAGTTATTGGCTCACAGCAATAAAACATTAACGAGTAGAGTCACTTGAAATGAGGTTAGAAGTGCACACAAAAGCCCAACAGAAGACCAATGATTTTCGTAATGTAAAATTTTCAAAATCTAGTCGCAGTGTCATCTCGGCGACAAATAAATGTAATAAACTTGTCAAAAGCGTAGGGAAATTAGAAGTATTTTGGGACTGACAGATTGAGACTGACATTTGTCTGTGAACGTTCTTAAAATTACGAGAATTGCTCCTCAGGTATCTTGAAACACCTACTTAATAATGCACCTGTCATGTAACTAGGTACCAATCCTAGATATAGCTTGGTTTGAACTCAATCGTCGCACGTAATTCAAGTGAATTTTGCCGGTATCGCGTTAGGCTCAATTGACACTGCCGCGGAACGGAGTGGAAGCGATTTTTTTTTGTACAAAGCATAATGAACTTTATGTCAAAAGTATAACGCACATATTAGATACACAAATACGCACAGGTCGCGCATCTTCTGGAGAATTATCGCGCATTCTTGGGAATTCCGACAATAATAAGCTCGTATCCAGTTTGTACGTTAGACAATTGACATAAAGTAAATTTTGCTATGTACGAAAATTCGCTTTCACTCCGTTCCGCGGCGGTGTAAATTGAGCCTAAGAGTATACGGGCGTGCACACATTTGGGCGAAAGTGTTAGCGTCTATTCACCCTTTCACGTGTATGGTGTGCTTCAAAAGAGAGATGAACGATGATACTTACGTACGTCCAACAAGCCTTGGGTAGTCCTGGTGGCTATGTACTGTAGGTTCATTGCTGAGTGTCCTTTTTTTCGCTACAACGGGGTTAGTTCTTTTAGTGGGTAAAGTTTTTGCTGCACTGGTTGAACAAACAGGCTTCAGAACTGCGAGTCACGTGTTCGAAACATGGAATTAAAAAAAAAATAACCGGCATGTTTTTTAGGTTTTGCTGAATTTGTATGTGTGATGAAAAGTGTATTTAAAAGCACATTATTGGAATGGAACTTAAATAAAACTACACTGAACTATAGGTACAACTCTGCCTAATCCTTTGGGGTTTATAGGCGAAGGAAATGTTCTAGTAAAACAAAAAAGGAATTTAAAATTTTATTGCTGGTCCGACAAACAGACAGATGATACAAATTTGTATTGAAGGTAAACAAAATTTAAAAAAAATCAACGGGTTGCACTCCGTTCCGCGGCAGTGTCAATTGAGCCTAACGCGATACCGGCAAAATTCACTTGAATTACGTCTGACGATTGAGTTCAAACCAAGCTATACCTAGGCAGAAGTGAAAACTTGAATATTAACGTTGTGCATTTTTGACATTTTGGAATGGTTAGGGAATAATTTTGTACGAATTGCTTTAATTATCAGTATAAAAGTACTATCATTTATGTGGTAAAATACAATATTCATTTCTACTCTCCCTCCGTCCTACGAATTTTCGATCAGGTCACGTGTCCTGACGCGAGCTCCGTCTTACGAATTTTCGATCAGGTCACGTGTCCTGACGCGAGTTTAACATTTTTTTACCCATCACAACAAAAGTGCACAACGCCGCTAAAGAAGTTTTCACTTCAATAAAGAACAAAAGCGACATTGAATCAAATCCCTGCATCGGGATGCATGCCTTTCTTTTGTAATTATTTTATAATTTAGCTCGCCCCGCGGTTTCACCCGCATAAGTTTCGATTCCGTAAGAATGTCAGGATAAAAAGTATATTATGTGTTAATCTTGGTTATAAACTATCTGTGTGCCAAATTTCATTCAAATCCGTTCAGCAGTTTTTGCGTGAAAAAGTAACAAACATCCATCCATCCTCACAAAGTTTCGCGTTTATAATATTAATTTTATAGTAGGAAAATAGGAAGAAATTAGGATAAGCACTATTCTTACTGACTGTACTTGTAACATGCTCGTGTATTATTATTCACTTCAATTATGCCTCCACTGTAATGATTACGTCGAATAAACTCATTAACATTATATACAGTAGTACCTAATAGCGAGGTAATGTTCTCCGCAAGTACTTCATTTTCTAATTAAACGCTGTTAATATCTTGTTTGTTTACCTGCTTCTGTATTTTGTTTCACTTAATAATTGAGTACCTAACACCTATGTATAACACCTTTTTGTTATTTCGGTAATTAGGTCATGTTGTTCACTGTATCTACCTAATTTAGTACACGAATCTTCTCCTTCGTGTTGCTGGCTAAACATTTATTTAAATTTTGTTGACCTGAAGCTTCGCCACTTTCAGGGTGGTACTGACAGCAGCGCAGAGGTCACTTTGGCTGCATATTTTGGGGCACAGAGGGCAGGGCCTATAATGCCCTCCAACCTCCTAAGCAACCTCCTAAGGGGGAGCATAGTTTCTGACATAGCTACACATCCACACCCTACTGCCGTTTCGTCGAGGTTGCCCCACGTTACGAGGTTCTAGTTATATCTTTCCACTTGAGTTCGGAGACGGTTCAGGGAGTTCCAAGTAGACCACGGATGTTTACACAAATAAAAATACACAATGAAAATGTATATTATATTATTATTCTGGAATTTGTATGGTGTACAATAATGAGTATTCTATTCTATATAATATTAACAAGTATTTCTTTTAAGACTAAGGTCTTCAACTGTGCGTCCTGCCCATTATGACATCAGGTGCCGAAACGTGGACACTGACAGTAAGGCTGGTCCAAATATTCGAGGTCGCTCAGCGCGCTATAGAGCAGGCTATGGTCGGAGGTTCTTTGAAGGTTAAAATCAGAAATGAAATTATCCGGTAAAAAACCGGAGTTACCGAAATAACTTGCAGATTTAGCAAATCGAAGTGGCAGTGTGCTGGTCACGTTTGTCAAAGGCCTGATGGCTGGTTGAGCAGACGCGTTCTGGAGTAGAGACCACGTATCGGCAAGCGTAGTATGGGACGCCCCCCAGCTGGATGATCGACGACCTTAAAAAGGTGGCTGGGACAGACTGGATGCGAAGGCGGAGGTCAGGGTTTTGTGGCGCATTCTGGGATATGTCCAGCAGTGCACTGCGATAGGCTGAGTTGATTGATTGATGTATTTTGCCACCGTGCTTTACATGATTTTTTTTTTTTTTTTCAAAATATTTCTACTCAATGGTTACAGGTGCGTGCCAAACCATAATAGTGTACCATTTACAACAGAATACATACAAAATAAATACATTTAAATTTCAGATATCTACATCAGTACAGAACACATTAGTTTTCAACCTTAACAAAACCAAGTCTAGTCTAGCTATCTCATAATTTATCGATACGATACCACTGAAAACGTATTTGAATGCCAAACAAAAACGTTTATTACAATTGCAAAAACGTTGTAATAATTTAAATGTATAATGCCACCCCTATGATACCGAAAAGAGACGTACAGATTACAATGTCTACAATTTGATAAACCAATAGATTATGGAGAAATACGCATGATTAGTTATCTACAGCTCGATTTTATAACGTTTGCGACAACTGTTTAATTTCGTTATAAAATCTTTCGTTACGTTACGATTTAATTTACAAATTCCAACAGAATTGTTAACAAATGTAGGTATCATGTCACCCCTATGATACTGAAATGGGCGTACAGAGAAAAGCGTCTACAGTTCGTTCAACGAATAGATTACGGAGAAGTACGCGCGAAATTATCGTCGGTATTTCTTTGTTATAGCTTCCAACGTACTTACTACTTTTTATATAGGTATGAGGGACAGGGTGTAAAGTTCACTCATCCTCCATAGAAAAGGGAAAATCCTCCGACCAGACGGGTTTTGTGTCTGGCGGGCAACTGCCCAACGATTGATATTGGGAAATTGTATCTATGCTAATGGCGCGGTAAACTCTGCTTGCGAGATGCAGGATTTGCGTGACGTCAGTATGACGCGTTGTTCGCATGAGGCGTTGTAGATACCGCTACAGCGTTGTAACATTACAGCTCGCCGCCCGGTAAGGACCAGGCCCGGGTCGACGGCGCGTTGTGTTCCACGCGCGCCTCAAAGAGCTGTCAGCACGAACTGACGGGGTCCGCTAGGGCCGATGCCGTCGGGGCTGCGGGTTGTTCGAAAGAGATACCGTGGCCCCTGGCACAGGCAACTGAAGGAACACGGGTGGGTTTTAGTCAGTAAAAGTCTGACACTCCCTTCTGCTCCGCCCAGAGCGGGAGGAGTCATTTGATGATTTCCCACCCAGAAAAAAAAAATAAAAAAAAAAAAAAAAAAAAGAAAGCGTTGTAACATTACCTAGGAAGTTACGATACTGGGAAAACCTTCATTGGGGTGCACCTTTAAGATTTTTTTTGTATCTATAAATAGGTCACTTTGTCTATTTGTCTGTGTGACCGCTTTCTTCTAAACCACTCAATGGATTTTGATGCAGTTTTTCCCATAATTTAGATAATTTATTCTGAAAGGTTTATGTGCTTCATAACGTCGTAAAAACCATGGTAATTAAAGCAAGTATATGATAACTAAAAGACGGTTATTAAAAAAAAAAAAAGAAAACAAGTATTCCTTATCCATAGGTAGTTGAATTCGTCAATATAAAAACGTTATAGTGTACAGTTCAAACATAACATCATGATATAGGATTCAATTAGAATTTAAAATCGTAATGTGGATTTATAGCTGCAGATGAGAAATGTCAACTTTTGGAGGGCACTTTATAATATCTAATCAAATCTAACTAGCCTGTGTTGTCCCACTGTAAAAGTCAAAATCAAATCATTTATTTAAAATAGGCACATAAAAGACACTTTTGAACCTCAAAAGTGATTTATTTATTTTATTTTACCATTTATGTACACACATATATAAACAGACAATGAAAAACAGAACAGAAAAAATTGGTACAGAGGTGATACTTATTTCATAAGAAATCTCTTCCAGCATACCTTAGATAGGACAATAGATACAGAGATGTAGACAGCGTGTGATAGACCAACGGAGACAAAAAATAATACATAGAATCAAAAAAAAAACAATTCACTTAAAAACTAGACAAGAATTACGAGAATATATTAACATACATACAAATAAACATACATAAATACTTCTAAAATAAATATTACAAGAATGATAATAATTATATCATACTCAAAATAATAAATACATACACAACTATGATGAAGTGGACAGATAGTGTTACAATTACATGAAACTAAAATTTATTCTAGTCACCCCTTCCAAAAGATATACAATTAGGTTGCAAGGCTGCTGGGCAAATGCCTAACCCTCCCTTTTCCACACAATTCTGTCTTTTGCGAGTGCCGGCCGGTTCTTTCGGTGACAGTCAAGCTCGTCCCGACATCTTCGTCTCGGCTTTTGCGATGGCGAAGTTATTTCAATAAAGTTTATTTTCGTTTTTTTTTTTATTATTCTAGAGAGGCTTGTGGCTAAGTAATAACAACCGCACGGGTCGATCGATCGGGATAAGCTACGCTTGCCGCGGTTGATCCGTGGATGGGTGACCATCTTTACATACCAAGACCCCTCCATGCCTCGGAAAGCACGCTACGCCGTTGGTTCCGGCTGTCATTCGTGGATCTTTAAGAGTAGTTATGGGTCGTCAGAAGCCCGAAAGTCTAACAACCAATCTTAGCAAGGGGTTTTGTATTACCCAGTAACTGGGTTGTGGAGGTCAGATAGGCAGCTGCTCCATGTAAAATACTGTTACTCAGCTGCATTCGGTTGGATTGGAAGCCGACCCCAACATAGTTGGGAAAAGGCTAGGCAGATATATTTTTTTTTTAGTTCTAAACGAATCTGCCACTGCGAAAATAATTAACAATCCCCTGTAGATACACACAACAATTGCGAACGTGTTCTATCAAATACATACATTCAGGAACACAGCTACAGTTTGAAATAGTGACAAATTGTTTTCATGCACGCCCATTTAAAACCAACAAACATATTTTATTGGGATTGCGTGAGGCGTACTGCCTGTTTCAATTTAAGCTAAAAATGAAACTGTCTAGGTATTTATGTGGTGTGATTGTCATGAGATTTATTGCTATTTTTTTTTGTATATATATTTTACTGCCTCGTTGTTCCAGTCGTTGGTCCTGGTTTCGATTCCCAGGTCTGGCAAAGTGTTATTGCTCGTGGCTTGCAGTTGAAAATCAGCCTCAGGTGGTACACCTTGTGTTGTCATCTGACATTATGCTGAGCTGAGGTCCTTTTGGCATGAGTAGCGGGATCGTCCGAAAGGGTTACCGCTGCCCTGGAACAGAAAGGGCTAAGGAAGTAACACGGGTGGGTTTTAGTCAAGAAGAGTCTGACACTCCCTTCCGCTTCACCCAGAGCGGGAGGGGTCATTTGATGATTTCCCATCCGCAAAAAAAAAAGTCCTTTTGGCATTACAATCTTTGTTTTCTGATTTATATGTAGTTTTAAGGTGTACCTATTTATTTTGCTGTAATTTCTTTCTTTCTTTAATAGGTTTATCCATAAGTGATTTCTCGGATTTGGATTTGTGTCCGGTTGTTGGCAATAGGGACCTTACCCCGAGAGCCTCGCGGGAC
The DNA here is from genome assembly GCA_947507525.1 of Apamea epomidion. NCBI lineage: Eukaryota > Metazoa > Arthropoda > Insecta > Lepidoptera > Noctuidae > Apamea > Apamea epomidion. The sequence goes on from OX382226.1 coordinate 2,280,648, forward strand.
TTAAACTTAACTGGCGCAATGTGGGTGTACCTATCTGTGGATGCACCTCTGCCTAACCATTCGGGGAAACAAAGCGTGATGTTATGCTATGTTATGTTTACAGGGTGGCAGCGGCATCGACGTGCAAACTGTAACCATGGATTCAGCACATGAGTTTAGATCCCATAGCGTCGAAATTTTTCCCCGGTTATAAAAAAAAATATCTTCTTTTTCGTAGAAAAGTGTAAAAGTGCCTACGCGTTCAAAATGTATGGATCAGCAATATTTTTTTTTATAACCGATGAAAAGAGTTGACGCTATGGAGCCTAAACTCATGTGCTGAATCCATGGTTACAGTTTGCGCGTCGGTACCCCTGCCACTCTGTATATTTTACTGGTTCACAACACAACAGCCAGCAACCACATCAACCAGACTTCAAATTTCTGACTGGCCGACTCCTTAACAATTCAAAAGTGCCTGTAAACGGTTTAATTGAAATAAATGCTTTGAGTTTCAGTTTAAAATCTTCTTTTACGTTACTTGCGTTAATTTCTTCGAAATCGTCTAAACTAATATGTGTTTCACATTTGAAGTAACGAGTGAGAAATCCCCGTTTGTTATTTTTTTTTTCTTTAAAGTATAGATACCAAAAATATAGTACTTACCTACCCGAATGTATCGGTATTTCGCAAGGCCAGTAGAGATCTAACTAAACCTACCCCTTCGGGAAATATAAGCGCGATGAACTTTTTAAAACTCAACCTCTAAAACTTTTCAATCATGAAATCAAACGAACCGAATAACAAACAAAAAGTACACAAATGTTTTCCCAATTTTACTAAAAGCTAAAATTCCAATACTGTTGTTATTTTGTCGATACCGAATGACCATTAACAATCCACTCAAAAACTGTACCACTATATCTAGGCTTCGCTACGGTTTGAAGTATTGTAAACAGCGTGTGGTGATTTATTGTAATTTTTATTATGAAAATTGACTTGAATAAAAAAAATTGACTGAGCCGATTTTTCATTTAACGTAAAATCTAACAGAACTTTTGTACATTTATTTATTCATTAAACATATTATTGTACACCACGTAAAACAAAAACGGACAAACATGATTCGTGCCCACCGCAACTTGAACATTTATTAAAAGACATAAATTGTTTTAAACTACTAAACCAATTCATTAAAAACACAGTGAAAACAATCTAAATAAAATAATAATACATTCTGTTAAAATACAACATAATAAACGCACATAAGGACATTAGGGACTGTCATACTGTTGCAGTATTTAAAAGAAGAGTGAAACACTATCTTTCCCTTTTGGCATTTATTATTTATTCAATTAAGTATGTACGAGACACTTAATATAGAGTCCTGCGTGTTCTATCAGCTGCACGTTACAGGAACTGATAGACGCTGGTGATGGCGCCAAACAAGTAGCCGAATTCTGTGCCGAGTCCATTTTATTTTTTTTCTTACACACTGCCTTGTGAACAGTGGACATTTCCTCCTCGTCAAATTTAATATGTTGCTTCTTTTGTGTTGTCACTGCTATCTTATTGTTGTATCTTTTTATGTGTTGTGTATTTTTGAGATTTTGTTTGTTTTGTTAGTATGTGTATTTTATTGTATGTATCGTTCTATGTTCTGTAAGTGTACCTATGGACAGAAAGTCTGAAATAAATGTTTATTATTATTATTATTATTTAGGTTGCAATCGACACGAGAGGAAGAAGATTGCAGGTATGCTGGAAGATATTTCTTTAGAAATAAGCATCACCTTTGTACTTATTTTTCTATTCCTTTCTTTTTGTTTACATGTGAGTACATACATAGAGAAATAAATTAATAAATATTTAAAACTATTGTACAACGGGTGGTCTTATCGTACAAGGTGGCCTCTTACAGACCACTTTAATTTAACCTTTAATATTTGTTGGGGCTCCTTCACAAAGGTCAGTTGCGTAGCTCTTGGAATTAGTGCGTGTATTACATATAGATGTAGACGAAGCAAAAGGAAAAACGGTTGAATTCATGTCGGAGTTTCATGTCTCTCATTTATCTAACGGACTGGCGACCCACCCCTATTTCGCACGGTTTGTACGACTCGATCGAGATTTCTTTAATATATGTTAGTTTATTACTAATGTATGTACCTACACATAAACCTTATAGGACGATTGTGAGAACTGTAATATGAATACATATAGCTATACATAGATAGGAAAGGCCGATGTTGTCAAGTATAGCCAGAATGGCAAACTCCAAACATTTGCCAACCAAGCAAGCACCCAATAAACCAAACAAAAGCACTATACATTATCCATAATCTCGCCACATATGAGAATGATAGCTAAAAGATATAAATGAGGGAAAAAAACAGTAATCATTTTTCATTCTAATAAGTGGTACTCGCTTCCATCCGCTTGCCCCCATGATGAATTGAAATGATACCACGCGACACCATCAAATCGCCTGACAAATGGTCTGCTATAGAAAAAGCTGTATATTTTTAACCCCTAAAGGCTTTTCCTCCCGTTTTGTTTGGATATCCAATTGATTTGGTTGAACGTGACCTGTGTTTATGGAAGTGCTTGTAATATCCACAAAATATTATGGGATGGTGTGAAAGTGAAAGTTATTGAAGTAAAAGATATGGGCACTCAAATGTTTTTTTATCTACTTTTAAAATAGTATGGTAGGGGAGCCCAGAAGGTTTTGAGCAAGCATTATGCAGGGAGAAAAGTTGATAGCTGAGTGGGTGTATACCAAAATCAATGACCCTGAAGATCACATTATTTTTGCCTTTTTTCGAAATCTGTAAGTGGACTCCTGACCACGGGGCTCTTATCTGAAACTTTTCAAATACATTTTCAATGTTCTCTCTTCATGCCGCACCTTCTCAGCTGTCAACTTTTTGCCCTATATATGCTAGCTCAAACACCGTCTGGGCTCCCCTACCATACTATTTTTGAAGAAGGTAAAAAAACACTCGAATGTACAGGGGCATATCTTTTAGTCCAGTAAGCCTCATTGAAAAGGAATATGATTGAAGAATGAAACAGTTGAAGTCGGTGCCAAAACAATTTCACATCAAACCCACCTAAAGGGTTCTACACAAAATAGAGAATTTAATTTTATTCAGAATCGAAGTTGTGAACAAAATAAATAATCTGAAACATCTGTTTCAACAACCTTTTTTAATAAATACGTCCCGAATAAGCAATTAATTAAATGAAATTATTCATTTGATTGACGAATTCATCCATAGTGTCCTTCGAAAAAGTTCGTTCATTATAATTTGAAAGGAATCCATTCAATTAGCGTCTAAAGATCATTGATCGGGACAAAGTATTGTAAAACTATTTTATTGAAGTGATTTAATTTGAATAACATTATGCTGGTAATTAAAGTTTTGAAATCATGGTAATCTGTTGAGAGTTTTGAATGACACAGTCGGTTTTGAATGTGGATGTAGTATGGGTATATTTCTGCATATCCCTTCGGAGAAAAATGGCGTGTCAATGTACCCTTCAAACAGGCACACAAGCACGCAGCTCAGCAGTAACTTGTCCAATGCTAAAATTCAGAATTTAAATGTAAACTAAACCAAACCAGACGTGTTATGTTTAAACTTTTAGAACTAAATTGCTCGGAAGCACGTACATTTAAATGTAACGTATTGTTGGATATTCAATTAGTTTTAGGTTCAGAACTTTAGTTGAAAGTCTGTGTTGTCGTAAAATACTGGAAAATAAAGCTGTATTTCTAAAACGACAGTTGATGACCTATCGGGCTGAAAATTTCTTAAGTGGCAACCGGTTACGGGAAAGCGCGGCTTGAGTAAGTTCCCTGCAAGATGGACCAACGACCTGGAGACGGTGGTGGGAATTCGCTGGTTGCGGGAAGCACAGGACCGGTCGTTTAGACGATAAATCATAAGCAGCCTATAATGTTCCCACTGCTGGGTCACTGGCCTCCTCTCTTCGAGAAGGAGCCACCACGTGAGCCCAGTGCGGGTTGGTAGATGTCACATGTCTTCGAATGTTTGGTACTAGGACATACCGGTTTCCTCACGATGAATGGTGATACAACGACAGAGGCGACTAGACGATAAATGGAAGAGCCTCATATAATGTGGGGCACGTTTAAAAAAAAAAAAACAAGATGATGTCAAAATTACATTACATTGGACCAAATGTAAAATTCGAGCTCTTTCAAAAGATTTATTCTGTTTGTTCTTCCAAAAATAAATACAGTCCTGGATCGGAACAAGGAATATTCTGAGTGCTATTAATCCCGAACTAAACTAGGCTAATCCTGCATCTTCAGATCCAATACGGAGATTTGCATTAATTTCCATTGAGTACAAACATCTTACGCTATTAATGCCTACTTCGCGTAATCCAAGGACATGCTATTAATTTGAGAATATGCCATGTGTCAATCAGGAAGTATGGGACAGATATGTGCTGCTAATAATAGTATTAGCAGCACATATTTGTTCTTAAGAAGTTATAATTAGCTCAAGAAGCAGAGCCAGTAATTTTGAGTGTGTGGGGGTCGAACCTAACAAGTACTAAATAATGACTGTTTGTGAGATGATCTTGGAGATGAAAAATATTGATGGTAGAGTAACCTGGGCTCATCAAGGTGTAACTGATATAACTAAACCAAATCATTCTGCTTACACACAGCATAACAACAAGACATATCGAAATATAACCATGGATTAATCAACCCACAACATTTGTATGGTAAAAATAGCCAGCTTTTAAATCGACAAAATGTATAGAGCAAGATTTTTTTTTCGCGTTTTCTTTGTTTTACAGACTACTGTAAATTGTCAAATTTTCCCAATCAACCTTAAACCTTAATGCTTTAGTGATAAAGTTGAAAATTTATTAAAGAAATTTGACAGACTAGTAGCTCGATGTGCTGTACAATAGTAAAAGTTGTTCATAACGATGACCTCTTTTCGGGTTTCCAGTTATCAGTATGATAAATCGCCTTGGCCTTATATTGCGACAGTAACAAACCAGTCGAATGCTGATCATAATTCTAATCACGTATCACAAAGCTTGCGTGACCCACATTCTATTTATACGTTGTCGCCAAAATAAATGGCATTTTTCCGGCCCAACATTGCTGTATGTTTTTCCAATAAATTAAAAGGGGAAAATATTTGCCGTGTTAATGGCTGACTATCGAGCGGAAACGCGCGTTTGATGGGTCTCGGTATTGAGTGTAAGTTATAAGTGATGAGTGAGCGGTTAGGTTTAATAGTCTTTATGAAGAACGGTGAATGAAAATGAAAACTAGCCAGACAAACCCATAAATATTAGGTATTAGGCTCCGGTCGTATCGGATTGCCATCCCATCGGACTATGAGAGTGAGGGATACGGGAGTGCATCTCTGTCTCACACTTGTACACTATAATATCTCCCACGCCGAAGGCTAGTCTCCATTGAGATTGGCCGCCGTGGCCGAAATACCGTCTGGAAGACTTTATTCAATTTAATTAGGTACATGAGTAAACTATGACCATGTAGTATGAAATTTAAAAAAAAAATTGCAAGCTAAAGCTAAATTGAACTGACGACCTAGATGCGTACTGCAAGGGCTGGATTGAGCTGGCTCAGGTAAAGGATGACTGGAAGAATTTGAGGGGGCCTTTGCTCAGCGGTGGAACATTTCCGGTTAAATAAACAAATTTAAATTAAATCGATCTCGAGACATGTAGCACACAGCTACAAATCGTACAACATAATTACAGAAACATACAATCACGACTGTATTCCCCAAAGGGGTAAGCTGTGTTTTAAGTCTCATGTAATAGAGGTCAACATTTTCATATTCAAAGCTTCAAGATCGTTGCTCTGTTAAATGAAGGACGAGGCCTTGCACGAAAAACAAGATGAATTATGATATATGACTAAATATAATAATAATAATATGATATATGAAGAAAGATTTCACCCTACATATTAGTTACTAAGAGGTGGTACATGTTTTGATAAAATAATGAGAGAATTCGCGTTGTATGTACATATTGTAGAAACTGAGAAAATTTAATTAATTAGAATATTATATATGAGGATTCTTAAAATAAAATAAAGTAAAGAAAATATTAAAATAAAGTTTTCTTATTTTTTAAACAAATAAAAATAAGACAACTTAAAAGAACTCTATATTCTATTTCAAGAATCCTTTTTTTTTTTTTTTTTTTTTCTGGGTGGGAAATCATCAAATGACTCCTCCCGCTCTGGGCGGAGCAGAAGGGAGTGTCAGACTTTTACTGACTAAAACCCACCCGTGTTCCTTCAGTTGCCTGTGCCAGGGGCCACGGTATCTCTTTCGAACAACCCGCAGCCCCGGCGGCATCGGCCCTAGCGGACCCCGTCAGTTCGTGCTGACAGCTCTTTGAGGCGCGCGTGGAACACAACGCGCCGTCGACCCGGGCCTGGTCCTTACCGGGCGGCGAGCTGCCCATAGCTCGCCGCCCGCAAGCCCGCGCCTACGGTGGCCGGGAGTCGGCTGTTGACTCCCGTCCAGGGCGTCTCCTGCGGCGGCTAGGAGCGCGAGGGTGCAGTAATTGCCTCTCCCTCGCACGCTCCGCCTCCTCCTTCGCGAGCATAGCTGCTTCGCAGAAGGAGGTGACGGCCTTCCATTCACTCTCGCTCCGGACCATGGCCTGTATGAGGGCCGGACGCGAGAGGTCGCCGCCGCCGATCGCCGCCAAGAGGACACGGCGGGGTCCCGCCCAAGCCGGGCAGACCTCCACCGTATGCTCCACCGTGTCCTCCGGGCGATCCCCACAGTGGTGACACCCTGGCGTTTCCTCCCGCTTTATCCTGAACAGGAACCTCCCGAAACAACCATGTCCGGTGAGGACCTGCGTCAGGCGGAAGGTGAGGGCGCCGTGGCGCCTCTCTAGCCACTCCTCAAAGAGGGGACTTATCAACTTTCAAGAATCCTTAGGTACCTATATTACAATTAACAAACGAAAAAAAAATATTACGTGCTTAAATTGGTTCAAACGAATCATGCTTTGAAGGTACACATACAACAGTATACAGATACCATATTTGTTTCGTAGTACACACATACCATTTGATTATTGTTTCGTAAAATGATGTATAAAGTATGACATAAGTGGTTTGTTTTCGAAATATGGCGAGCAGTGGTGGCCAAGTAGTAATGGCCGCGACTTACGAGTAGGTCGTAGGTTCGAACCCAGACAGGTGCTTTACTTTGTGTAAATTATTTCATCACCACTGCTCTCAAAACCGTAAATATCGTAAGGAAACCGGCATGTCCTCGAACCGAAAAATTCGAAGACATGTGCCATCCACCAACCTGCATTGGGCCCGCGTGGGGGATTACAGCCCATTCCCTCTCACCGAGAGGAGGCCTGTTGCCCAGCAGTGGGAACATTATAGGTTGATTATGCTAAGTAGTTGGTTTTCAAAATATTCACGTCTGGAAAAATAAACTCTAGAATTTTTGCTTCAATCCAACCATGTTATCCAGTTTTGTATATTTAAATGTTTACTTACAACAATCGCAAGTAACAGTCGTCAGAATAAACATAATTATGTATTTATTTACAAATTATATTTCCTTTAAATGTCTTCGTTTAAACTAGAATATTGGTAGTTAATTATATCCATGTATAAATAACATATTTTAATCACTATATACTTATGCTATCTGCTTAAGCTACGCTTGCCGCGGTCGGTCCGTGGATGGGTGACTATTTTTACATACCGAGACCACCTCTGCCTTGGAAAGCACGTTAAGCCGTTGGTCCCGGCTCTCATTCTTGGATCTTCCACCAGTCTTACCAAGGGGTGTCGTATTAGCCAGTAACTGGGTTGTGGAGGTCAGATAGGCAGTCGCTCCATGTAAAATACTGGTATTCAGCTGCATCCGGTTACACTGGAAGCCGACCCCAACATAGTGGGGAATTGGCTAGGCAGGTGATGACTTATGCTATCTGAGTATCTCTATGGTTTTGACGGATTCATACACCACCTACTACAGGGAGCAGGTTAAATTCAATAATTCCTGAGGGTGCATCAAAAATGATGGTGGTATAATACATACTTGAATAAGTCTAGGTTCTCTCAAATGCAGTTCGAACTCGTCTCACAAAAATATATTTTCCAGAGTAATATAGCGTCGCCCCAAGTGACAAGATTTGACTAATTACTTAGAAAACACAAAGAAAACATAACATTTTTCACTAAACGATAAGTGCCTCCTCCTGCCTTCAAAATCACTGAACCCTCCCAAAACCACGATAAATAGACATTTATCTCTTATAATTTAAGGTTGCGCATATCAGAACCGGTCTCAATTTCTCTCATTGATTGATTACGTCTACCGAGGGATACCCCTAGCCGAATTCGCACATTTTTCAAACTGTGACGCCCCTGACAATGGCTTTATTGAATGGCGCTATCTAAGATTGATAGTTTTGTTAATTTCGTACTTGTAGGTAGAATGTTTTTAAGTTAGTGTAAGGCTGCAGGCAGACTTAGGGCCGGTTTTTTGGTCCGTAGTTAAACTCAACCAATTTTTAAGCCTAACGGTAACATTTTTGCAAAATGTGTCTTTTGATGTGTTTTTAGTATATCTAATGACATAATTTCATTGCTAATGGTCAAATAATTAACTATTAGTTTAAAAAATAACCATTAGGTAAACTAACAATTGATCAAAAAACACATTTTGCAAAAATTTTACCATTAGTTACTATTTTTAACATTTGGTTGAGTTTAACTACGGATGAAAAAACCGGCCCTTAGTCAAAACAGGTTCTATTGTTGTAAACACTGTTTCTTCAAGTACATTTTAACTACATGACAGAATTGTCCAGGTCTGTGTCTATAGCAGTGCGATAAAAAAACAGAGGGGCAATTCTCGTAATTTTAGGAACGTTCACAGTCTGACCTCAGTCTCAATCTGTCAAAAATACTTCTAATTTCCCTACATTCTTGACAAGTTTTTGACATTGTCGCTGAGATTAGATTACGTCTAGATTTTTAGCGTTTTTTATTACAAGAATTGGCCGTCAGATTTTGTATCATTACAGAAGACCTGATGATGAATGACCTGAAGATGCCTTCTTTCAAAACGGGTTTTCAGCTAATTTTGACTACTTTGACTACTTGTGTTTTGTTCCGAGTTTACATGTATAGAGCGAGAGTCTAGACTCTAGGTCTAGGACTAGGTCCTGGCTGTCATTCGTGGATCTTTCACAGTCGGTACGGGTCGTCAGAAGCCCGAAATTCTGACAACCAATCTTACTAAGGGGTTCTGTATTACCCAGTAACTGGGTTGTGGAGGTCAGATAGGTAGTCGCTCCATATAAAATACTCATCAGCTGCATCCGGTTAGAGTGGAAACCGACCCCAACATACTCGTAGTTGGGAAAACGCTAGGCAGATGATGAATCTAGACTCGGTCTACGCAGTACCTAAGTTTGGAGTTCTTGAAGAAACTAGGCCCAAAGGAGCGGTAGAGCATTTTATTTACCCTTTCAATATTATTTCTCTAGGGAATGAGTAGGTGTTCTAGTTGTAACGCTCGTGTAGTTTTACCAACTTGTGAGTTTGGTTGGTCTTTAAGTTTGCTGAAGTATTTGAGCTTGCTTTGCTTAAATTAACTTGGCATGCGCTCATTAGTACTTCTATCAATCTTCTACTTATAGAACTTTCTCGTTTTTCATCGTTCTATACATGTACGTGCATTTGACGTTTAATTATTTGCTCGTGATAAATCATATTTTTACCGCAAACATGACTCCACATTTAGCTACGCCCACGTAATAATTTTATTGTATTAACCAAGCTTATGGCCCACACCCTCTCACAGAGAGGAGGCCTGTGTCCCAGCAGTGGGAACATTATAGGTTGATTATGAACGTTATGTAATCCAGCTTTGAGTTTTGTATATTCCGTTAGATATTCATAAATTTTTGAAGATGCTTCCAACTATTGATGATTTAGTTTTCCAATAAAGAGAAGGATCTATTGGCTGCCACTGAAGCATCTTCCACATAGTGAGAAAACTGTTACGGCAACTTGGTTGAATAACTTTAAGTGGACAATATTTTCTTTTAGAGAACCATGAAGAAGTCAATACTACAAAAATCAATGAAAGATGAAACATCACATCACAACTCTTTACATAACCTATAAAACTTTTACAATTCACTCTTTTTTTACTACTGTTAACATTTTTTTACGACCCTTGACTCGATGTCCCGGAAAAATCTTCACGTTAATGACCACTCAAGCCTTTTATTGTTCCCATTAGTAAAAAACTGTGTCTTTTCCTGTTCGATTCCGTGATTGCGACACTACAGAATAATTGCTTTCTCTAAGAGTTCAGTTCGGTTGAAAGCGAAGTCGATAGAAAGTCGGATAAGTTTTGTTGTAGTCGTGTTTTACTTGAAAGGTAATTTGTTTGATGTTGAAGTCAGTGCAAATGGATTTCGTGTTATTGAAATGGATGTCATGCACAAAAGAGATAACCTTTTGTTTTGTTTTATGTATGGCATAGGTATAAATAGACAGACAGATAAATTAATCATTTGGCGCACACAAAAGACAGCACAAACACACAAAAGTACAATTAGATGATAACCAATTACTTACATCAATTTATTATAAAAACAAGGTGCCGATATAAAACAAACAGAAAAACATACACTCACTTGTTAGTTTGACATGCGTGAAAGGCCATTAAAAGAAAATATTAAAAAATATTTTTCTGCTCAGGTATAGAAGGTGACAGTATTACACATGACTTTATATAGGTTAGAAGAACAATAAGACATACACGCACAATCATAAAAATATTATAAAAACAAAAAAAAAATCACAAACAGCAATATTCATCAAGTCCCGTGTCTGAAATTCCTAGGCATTGTGTAAATAACTAATAAGACTCACGACGTTTTCTTGGTCCGTTTTCAAAGACATACGCATTTAAGTAGAAACTTATTCCATATTTCCAAAAACTCCATGAAATCTTTATTAGAGGATAACAAACCGATAATAGCGACCAACCCCAAAACCCGTCGCAATGGCAAAACCACACCTTAACATTTTAGGGTCCCGCAGCGAACAGGAAAACGGTCGTCAGTCAGTTTTGAAGTGTGCCAGTCACACAGTCGCTACCAAATTGAGTCAAGATTTATTGAGATTGGAATGTCATTGTCCCAAAGACTTTGAACGTAATCTGTTTTTATTGACGTTTTACTTGCAATTTGGTTTGTTTGCAAAACAAAAGGTGACGTGTTTTGTTTTTGTTTACCTTCAAAGTGATATAATTTAGAAAATGTTGTTGAATTTAATGTCTTTGAAAGTCTAAGTGATTTCAAAGAGTATTGAACTTTGAAATTGGTTTAGTATATTGTGATATTATTTAGACTTCTAGTTTTAACTTGTAGATCAAAGACTCGCCTCAAAGCGGTTAATTAAATTAAGGTTGTCAAATTAATAATGAAGCATGAAGACAAGGTCAAATTAATGTATAATAGTACAAATTATGTTGCTAGGTTTAATTAAGAACTAATTACAGCTTGAGCATCTTCCAAATAATTTTGAACTTTCTACCAATTAACTTGAGGCAGAAACATGTTTTCTATTTAAAATTGGCAATAACCTAGAAGTTAATAGCCTGTCTATAGTTTTGAGATATAGTAATTGCCATTTGGGTCACATTGGCTTTAGGGAAATTAGATTTGTGTTGTTAGGTCAATAATTTTAATACCCTCATCCCGAAAAGGGAGAAGTGTGGGTAGAAGTGTGCGAAGTTTTTGTTTACCCGGAAAATACTTTTATGGGATGCGGTTTTAGGGTATTAAAGTGTGTGGGTGCTGCAAACCGCAACTTCGAAAGATAATTCATTTTTATTATTTATTTAACACTAGCTGATCTGACAAACGTTGTTTTGTCATATAAATTATTTCTAGCTGCCCGGCGCTACTTCGTTCGCGTGGTGTCCTACCCTACTCCTACCCTACTCCTACACTACTCCTACCCTATTCCTACCCTACTCCTACCCTACTCCTACCCTACTCCTACCCTACTCCTACACTTAACTCCTACCCTACTCCTACCCTATTCCTAACCTATTTCTATCTTACTCCTAACCTACTCCTACCCTACTCCTGCCCTACTCCTACCTTACTCCTAACCTACTCCTACACTACTCCTACCCTACTCCTACCCTACTCCTACCCTACTTCTACCCTACTCCTAACCTACTCCTGCCCTACTCCTACCCTACTCCTACCCTACTCCTACCCTACTCCTACCCTACTCCTACCCTACTCCTACCCTACTCCTACCCTACTCCTACCCTACTCCTACACTTAACTCCTACCCTACTCCTACCCTATTCCTTACCTATTTCTATCTTACTCCTAACCTACTCCTACCCTACTCCTGCCCTACTCCTACCTTACTCCTAACCTACTCCTACACTACTCCTACCCTACTCCTACCCTACTCCTACCCTACTTCTACCCTACTCCTAACCTACTCCTGCCCTACTCCTACCCTACTCCTACACTACTCCTACCCTATTCCTACCCTACTCCTACCCTACTCCTACCCTACTCCTACACTTAACTCCTACCCTACTCCTACCCTATTCCTAACCTATTTCTATCTTACTCCTAACCTACTCCTACCCTACTCCTGCCCTACTCCTACCTTACTCCTAACCTACTCCTACACTACTCCTACCCTACTCCTACCCTACTCCTACCCTACTTCTACCCTACTCCTAACCTACTCCTGCCCTACTCCTACCCTACTCCTACCCTACTCCTACCCTACTCCTACCCTACTCCTACCCTACTCCTACCCTACTCCTACCCTACTCCTACCCTACTCCTACCCTACTCCTAACCTACTCCTAACCTACTCTTATACTACTCCTATCCTACTCCTACCCTACTTCTACCCTACTCCTAACCTACTCCTACCTTACTCCTAACCTACTCCTACCCTACTCCTAACCTACTCCTAACCAACTCCTCCACTACTCCTACCCTACTCCTAACCTACTCCTACACTACTCCTACCCTACTCCTATAAGTAAAACGCTGATTGATTGATAGAACCTTTTTTTTTGTTTTCGGGGGGAAACCTTCGAAAGGCACCCGACCTCCGGGGAGAGGGGTCGGGGAGTGTAGGATTTTTACCTCACTAAAACCACCCCGGTGATCACCATCCGCGCATAGGGGTGGTCCCGGTTCCTCTTAAAAGACCAACTACGGAACCATCCCTGCGCAACGCCTGCAAGGCACATCCCTGGGGCGACTGTAAAGGGGCCTCCCCTAAGCCTTGCTATGCACGGCAGCACGTGACCACTGTGCCACCGTCTTCCCTGGGGTCACTTGGTAGGTAGACAGAGTCCCCACTCTATGCGCCCGCGACCCCAAAGGTCCACCCACCTTAATTGGTAAGCGGGTTTTGGCGTATTAGGCGCCAAGGCCTCCCCGGCGCCTCCTTCCCCGAGCAGGATCAGCCCTCTCCCGGTCCCGCTCGGCGGCCTCCTTCTTGACCATAACGGTCTCACAGAAGGAGGCTACTTCTGTCCAATTCTCTGTCTCTGCCAGCATAGCCCTCACTACTGCCGGCAGAGACAGGTTTCGCCCGATCTTGGCAACCAGGGCCCGCCGCTCGGAGGCCCAAGCAGGGCACTCCTCGAGCGTGTGTTGTGCGGAATCCAAGCTGCCTCCACAGTGGTGGCAATTTGCCGTGGCCTATCGCCCAATTCTGTTCAGGTACTCACCATAGCAGCCATGTCCGGTGAGTACCTGGGTGAGCCTGAAGGAGATGCGCTCCTCTCTTTTCAGCCAGGCTTCGAAGTGCGGCAGAACGGCTTCGACAACGCGTTTGCGCGAATATTGCGGCTGCTGTAGCCGCTCGCGCTACCGCTCGAGAGCGTGTCGCCGTTCCCGCCGCCTCAGCCTTACGAATGCGCTTCCTGGCACACTATTCCCGCTTTGGCGGATATTGCAAATTTGGTCGTAGACCTTCGCGTCCATATCCGCCAGGATGTCCAGCGGCGGAAAGCGCGCCAGGAGAGTTGCCGCCTCAAAGGATATCGTTCGGTATCCTCGTGCGATACGAATGGCCATCTTTCGCTGCAGTCTATTGACTTTTGTCCTGCTGCGTCTGACGCCTGACAGTCTACCTGACCAAACAGGCCCCCCGTAAAGGACCATCGATCGCACGACACCCGCGTAGAGGCGGCGAACTTCCTCCCGAGGTCCCCCGAGATTGGGCAGCAGTCTATGTAAAGCACCCACTGCCTTTTCGATCCGGGGAACCAGGCGCTCGAAGTGCTGATTGATAGAACCTAGCGGACCCGGCAGACGTTATCCCACCCGAAAAAGCAACGCCACCTACCGGGTCTAATAGTATACACAAACGTTGTCCTGACAATAACGAACACAAAAAAAAATAATTATCCAATTTGGTGCAGTCGTTCGAAAGTTATGGGCGTACATACATTTCGAAGATCCATTTTTATTTATATACCTAGTCTTGCCATAAATATTGTCACGAAGAAAAACATTTTTTTTTAATTGCAAATAATATTTATTGTGTTAGTTTAATACATAAATATAAAAAGCTTATTCGAAGTGGTCTCCATTAGCAATACAGTCCTTTAAACGTTGAGGCCAGTTATCAATAGAAGCACGCAATCTTTCCATGGGAAAATTATTCACTGCCAATCGTATGGATTGTTTTAGGGACTCCAAATTATCATGGCGTTTAGAGCAAGCCGTACTCTCTAAAACTGACCATAAATCATAATCCAGCGGATTAAGATCGGGACTAGACGAAGGCCAGTCTTCAGCTCTGATGAAGTCCGAAACGTTCACTTCCAACCAAGACTGCGTGGACCGAGCTTTATGACCCGGCGCCGAGTCTTGTTGGAAGAACCATACTTGGTTATTGAACATGGTGTTGTTAAGGGGCTTAACTACCATCTCAAGAATGGTATCTTGATACACTTGTGCCGATGTTGATACCTTTTCCACAAAAATATGGCTCAGTCACTCCTTCATAGCTAACACCCCACCAAATCATAACTGAAGTCGGATAATGCCCACGTTGCACTCTGTCGACTAATTGGGAAGCTTTCTTAGAGCTTTGAGCATAAATACGGTCATTTTGTTTGTTAAAATGTTGCTCAATTGTAAAGATTTTCTCATCCGTAAACAAAATTTTTCTGTGACCTCCCTTTGCGTACCGCTTCAGTAGTTGTTTCGATTTTACCACCCTATTCTTTTTTAAATTATCAGTTAAAAAATGACCAGTGCGTCTCTTATAGGCTGCAAGTCCTAAGTCATCTTTTAAAATACGCGACATGGTTCTGGGTGCTATCTTCATCTCCCGAGATAAAATCTTTTGCTTTCGGACAGGATTTCTTCGAATTCTTTCCCTTAATGCTTTGACCACCTTTTTCGTATGAACACTACGTGGACGGCCAGATCTTTTTCTGTCACAAACAGAGGAGGTCTCATTGTACCTATTAATAGCCCGGTACACAAACATTAATTGACTACCAAGCGTATGGAGAGTTTTAAAAATTGCATTTGGCTCCATACCAACTTTGTGTAATGCAATCACAGTGATTCGGTTCTCTTTAACACCCCACTCCATTTTAATATCGCAAAACATTGTACAATGTATTGGCGCCAAAATTAGAAAACACAATGAACAATCGTATAAAAATGACAGATTCCAAATTCAAATGTAATATCTTTCTTATTTTTAATTGTAACAGTATTTATGACCAGACTGTGTAGATACACTGATTAATTACTATTTTTACAAGCTAACACTAAAGTATATATACAATTATATACAAGGACTAGATGTTGCCCGCGGCTTCGTCTTCGATCCAGGATGAAAAGTAGCCTATGTCCTCCAGTCCAGTCTACCCATGTGTCAAATTTCATCTAAATCTGTTCAGCTGTTTTAGCGTAAACGCGTAATTCTTAAATTTTCTAATTTTCTGCGCAACATTTTTTTTCCCCGTAAGAACCTTCTCCAAAGTATTAGAAAACTTGTAAAAAAATATGGATGAAATCGGCAAAGTCGTTCTCAAGTTATGGCGTGACCAAGGGAAATAGGGATTAGTTTTTATATATAATAGGTAATAGGTACAGCGGGCTCGTGTCCGCAACTCCACGACAATACGCGTATTTTGCGTACGGCGTATATATAGATATAATACGAAAACATATAGAAAAAGACAGGAGCTCTTTGGGCATCAAAAAATTTGTCCGCATCACTGTCAATGGGATAAGTGCCCAAAAGGCTGGCAGCATTATCACGTTGGATGGCAATGCTGATTCTTTGGGCTAAAAATAGGCCAGCCTTCTGGTCACGTGAAGAGTTAACCAACTGCTTGGCGATCTCCCGAAAAATTTTATGAGCACTAGGACCCCAAGGCCCTAGTGTTTCAACCCCAAACGGCTCAAACATATAGCTCCTAATAAGGTTGTTATATTTGCGCCGTTTGGGGTTTTCTGCTCCTGCAGCAGCCGCCCCAGCACAGCCCACTGTGCTAGGAAGATGGGATGGCGCGAGGGTGTCGACACAGGTATTTCTTAAGTGATATGATAAACGCAATGTGTTGTTCAATGCCGCTGCAGTTGAGATTGTTGTGCGTTACGTTTACAAACGGCCACACCCGGAACAACTACCTGTAGGCAATACAAATATTTATTCCGTGCGGGAATCGAACCCGCGACACGCAGCGCAGCAGTCGATCGCTCAGCCACTGCGCCAACCGTGTCGTCAATGTTGCAACGCAGCAACTTGTTTTGCGTTCGAACGCATGGTATAATTGATAATCGTATTATTGTTGTGATTCCTATTTATTTTATAATGTGTTTAAATCTTTAACAATAGTAGATAAATAGTGTTGGTTTGATTCCAAGGTCAAGCAAACTGTTGTTAGGTTTTTCTATCAGGAATGTAGCAGCTCGGAGTCTGGATTCGTACCTGGTTGATGACAATAGGCTCGACACCTGTGCACTTGATGCGTCAGTGAGCTGAGTTTACGCAGCGGTTCTGGGCCAAATAGGTTTGAACTTTTTGCCATCGATATGCTAAGAAAAAGATTAACTAATAGCGATTAGCGAAATTTGGATGTACAGACGCCAACACATCAAACTACTACAATCTCTCAATTTTTTTTTAAAGATTTTCAACGGTATCGCTAAAGCATTAGGTTCAAGATTGATTAGGAAAATTTGAGAGCTTCGGGTAGATTGATGTACTGACGTCTGTACTATAGGTATACCTCTGCCTAACCCTTCGGGCATTACAGGCGTCGTATTATGTTATGTAATCATTCTTGTCTGGTTTATGACAGGATAAAGTTGTATTTGCAGTGTATTTATATGCTTTTTTCCACCCATCCAACACGCTTAAAAAATATACAAAGACTAATACCATATAAAATTTTAAAAGACTGTTCGCTGTGTCAGACCATGTCTAATGTCTTTTAAGTGTTCTTTAAGTTTTTTACATAGCATTAATAATAGAACTGAGTGCTTGAAACCAGCACTTAGTAACGCTGAGGTAGAATATTTTAAGAGAATTTGTAAGTTACATATCTCAGTGAAGTTGTCGAAATTTTAAGGTAAGTTATTCAAAAATAAAGGGATTTTCTTCGGCTATATTTTACATAAAATAACCTTTAATTTGGAGTCATTTAATAAATGAAGATAACATGAATATTTTGTGATTCTCCTCTGCAAGTTATGCATTTTCAAAGAGTTACTGTTTTCTAGTCCGAAGCCATACCCAAGCTATCTCCCGAAGAACTGCCAAACTTTAGTGGCAGTGGGTATTGGTCGCAGAACGGATGGCCGATGGGGCCCAAAGGTTCTGAAGTGGCAACCGCGTATCAGAAGACGTAGCATTGGAAGGCCTCCCACACCGACCGATGACCTTGTGAAGGCCGCAGGAATAATTTGGATAAGGGAATTACAGAACCGGTCGAAGTGGCGGTGCTTGGGGAGGCCTATGTCCAACATAACGTCTTTCGGCTGAAATTATGAATGATACTGATGACTGTCTTCTAAACTCCATATTCCAATTAATTTGCTAAACCTGCATTGAAACGTTAGACCACACTTTTGAGGTTCTGACCACTAAAAACTGCAGTCATAGTCATATAATTTCACGTGCTTTACAAGGCACGATGAGGTCTAATTGTGTTCAATATAGACATCTATCCGACTAAAGAAATATGGCTCAATCTCGCAGTTTGACTATTCTAACCTACTGCTACGTAACCCCGAACAAAACTACAAAAAAAAATAAAACTAAATGAGAACCAACTTTAGTTTAACACCACAAAAATTCTACTGCTTGAATATGCATGAGACATGTATTACACCGTGTGACTAGAGGACATAGCTTACCGCCTGCCTCCCTACGGGTTAATGTTTTTGTATTCAACTTCATGTAGTGGCAGCCGCATGGAGAGACACTAGGTGGAACAACTTCATAGTAACGTGGTGTAGTTAGAAGTAGAGAAATCGAATCAATAGTATGAATAGATGTCTGGTCTTTAGCACTATACAGGTGTCAGGGACATCGACGCGCAAACTGTAACTATGAATTCAGCACATAATCCTAGACGGGGAGCGTAGACATTTTTCGTCAGTTATGAAACAGTCTGCTGTTTCATAGAAAAGTGGAATACCTACGTGGTCAAAATGCATGGAAAAGCAAATTTTTCTATGTGGAGTCCTAACACAGTGAGAAGGCGTCGCGGCAGACTCCGTAGAAGATGGCGGAACGAGCTGGACAAAACAACGACCAGTGGTCTACTTTAGCCCTGGATCGAAAGGCCTGGAAGTGCAGGATAACAGTAACAGTAAAAAAAATCAACCCAGGGGTTTCAGAATCATGTACTGAAAATCCATTGTATCAGGTTACTCGTCGATGTCTTTGCCACTCTGTATTTACGGAAAAACTGATACCAAGGTAGATTTTGAGAATACTACAATTTTTTTAACACAAGTGGACATGCTTAGATCAGGGAAGCATGACTCAAAACAGAGAAAAACCAAAACTAAGCAGTGGGAGGAACAAGGCAGCGAATAATTATGATGATCAAGAAGATTTTGATCTATCCAAGTTATGTAGTCAGTTTGTGATGTAGGTATGTCATGCACCTCACACATTTCATCCCAATATATAGCCCTAAACAGATCTACACAGCACCATATACAATTCAAGAGCCATGAGTGTGACACGTTTATTTATTTCAATGAACATCGTAGTGCACATAAACATTTCTCACTGTTAATGTATCTCCCGACCTGCGATATACATCTCCGGGCAGACACTCTGCATGCTGTCACATATGGGAAGGAGAAGGCTCAGTCGTTGCAAAGATCAAAAAATGGGAACTCACAACAGTTTGTAAAAAAAAACTGATTTGATTTTATGACCGTATGTTTTTATCATAATTATTGCATTTATAATTAGTTAACGGTCTAACATTTTCAGGATTTTTTGCACATAATTTTCTAGAATGGGAAGGTAAACTACAGAACCCTTAATGCGTGAGCATAGCTCGCACTTGGCCGGGGCCTCTTGCTGTTAAACTTTTTTATTTTGGCAGTGGCACAATTTGGTTATACGCAAATTCATAATTATTTTTAATATTTTCCATTACCAGTTGTACTAAGCACTGGATCTTCTGCAAGTATTTTCATACAAACCACCATTGTTTGGCGTCCGGCCACCGTCTCAAGTGAGAGTCTAACTTCCAGATATGTGACTAGATGCAACAGCACTGTATGGGGAATGAGTGTGCCCATCATTAACGAAGCGACTGGACTGGACTGTTGTTAATATAGCACCGGATAATAATATAATTGAGAACCTAACCCAGAAGGCACAAAATTAAAAAAAAAACTTTATAAACAATTCGCAAAATAAATCTCAAGCCACATGGCAGATAATCAATCGTTCTAAAACTAATTTACCTAAAGAACAGATAATGACAATAAAAACAGATAATTTGACTTACACGAACCCGACTGACATAGCAAATGAATTTAACGACTACTTTATAGATGACATTGAGAATAATATAATAAATGACAATAAATTAAATAATAAATTAGATAATTTGACAATGCAATCAATGTTTATGCAGCCTGTTCTAAAATCTGATATTATTTTAGCCACAAAGACGCTTAAAAATACTAGTACTGTAGGTATTGACGGTATATCAACAAAAGTAATCAAATATGTCATTGAGCTAATAGCACCAGTCTTAGCGCATATTATGAATATAGGTATTACCGAGGGCATCTATCCCGCTGAATTGAAAAAAGTCATAATAAAACCGCTCCATAAAAAGGAAGACAAGAAAAATATAAAAAATTACCGGCCAATAGCCCAAATTCCGGTTTTTTCAAAAATTTTTGAAAAAGTTATTTATAACTCACTATACCAGTATCTTAGTAAATATAATATTTTGTGCAAAGAACAAGATGGTTTCCGGAAAAACAAAACAATTAACATGGCTATTTTAGATTTTTTAAATAATGTTATGTCTGCTGTTGATAGAAAGACTCCCATCTGCGCTATTTACACAGACATGACTAAAGCTTTTGACTATGTTGATCACAAAATCCTTTTAGACAAATTGCATTGCTATGGCATCAGAGGTAACATTTTAAAATTACTGGAATCATACCTCAGTAACAGATTGCAATGTACTGAAATCACAAGAGTTTGCGCAAAAACTAAAACAGAACGAACTTGTGTGTCAAAGTTCAGACATATAAAGTATGGAGTGCCTCAAGGTAGCGTGCTTGGACCACCTTTATTTCTCATTTACATAAATGATTTGCCAAAAGTGACACAACAAGAAATGATTTTGTTTGCAGATGATAGCACTGCCATAGTAGAATGTAATGACTTAAATACTTATCAATTTGACATTAATAATACTGTTACTGACATAATTAATTGGCTTAATATTAATAATTTAATAATTAACCTTAAAAAAAACAAAATAATGCATTTCCACCAAAGAATTGAAGCTCCAAAAATTTGTGTAAATTATAATGGCACTGAAATAGAAGAAGTAAAAGTAAGTGTATTTTTAGGTATCTGTATCGATAATAACCTCAATTGGAAACCTCATATAGAACAGCTTTGTAAAAGAATAAATAAATCAGCCTATGCACTTTTTCAATTGGCTAGAAAAGTAAATATAGACGCGTTACTTGTTGCCTATCATGGTCTAGTTGCCTCACTTTTAAGATACGGAATTATTTTTTGGGGTAATTCCACGGACAGGGAATTAATATTCAAGGCACAAAAAAGGTGCATTAGGGCCATGTGTGGTCTGAAAACAGACGACAGCTGTGCACCGTACTTTAAATCATTAAATATACTTACGCTACCGTCATTATACATATTAGAAATTAGTATATTCGTCAAAACAAATCCAAACCTTTTTGAAAAAGTTACAATGGTAAGAAGTGTTCCAATTCGTAGTCAGTACAAAAATTCTTTGAGTAATTATAAATGTAAAACTGCATTAGTAAAAAAAAGTGTCCTGGGTATGGCACCGCGCATTTATAATAAAATTCCAGACGCTATAAAAGAATTGAATCTTACACAGTTTAAGAAAAAAATGAAATTGTTCCTAATTGATAAATGTTATTATACTATTGACGAATACTTAAATGACGAATTAATATAGAGCTACCTTTTGTCGACACTACACCATTTTGATATTTTAATTATTGTGACATTTTAATTATTAGGACATTTTGATTATTTTAATTATTTTGACATTTTATTTATATTGACATTTAATTGATTTGACATTTTAATTGTATTGACATTTTAATTGTATTGACATTTTAATTGCATTGACATCTTAATTGTATTGACATTTTAAATGTATTGACTTTTAATTGATTTGAAATTTGAATAGCTTTGCAAATTAATAGTAAGTATTAATAATTGGAGTAATATATATATATTTTTTTTTCTAATGTAATACTTGCCACAAATAATGCATGTTTTTTTTTTTTTTTTGTAGAATTTAATTTGTAATCCTAAGCGACAATTGCACCCCATATTTGTACGCCTCCAGGCATAACATAGAGCTCTGTTCAGTGAAAATAAGATCTGTAATTTATTTACCTATGTTAACAAATAAACGATTATTATTATTATTAAAATGAGTTTGTTAGTGTACAACAACTGTAAAAGTTGAATGGTGTTTTTTTTTGTTTCATCATTTCAACATTTCGTTTCTCTAACCTTTATTGTTGTATTAATTAAAAACAACTAGCACTTCTATTTTTTGTCGTCCGGCTATCTCCCCAAGTGAGGGTCTAACTTATAGATGTGGCTGACTAGGTACTGTTGCAACTAGTCGCCCTGTTGTTCTGTATGGGGATTAGCGAAGGAAACTCTGGACTATTTATAATCTAGCATTGAGTAAATACTTACCCGCACAGGGCTCGCCTTTGTCCCAGCAGTGGGAACATTACAGGCTAATTAAAAACCCAATAATACCTTGCCCGGCCTGCAAATCGATCCTAGGACCCCACGCACCGCAGTCACATCTGTACTATAATTTGTGCCGTGCCGAAGGCTAGTCTCCGTTGAGATTGGCCACCATGGCCGAAATACGGTCTGGAGGACTATTATTATTAAAGACCCATTTTGAGTGACGAATTTATTTAACTTAATTATCTAGGTCCAGCGCAGTCAGTCCCCGATTCCAAAGACAATGTGCGACGTTAGCAAAATTGGCATATTTTGAGGCTCTGAGGGGCCAGCTCTACTAGCAATCTTACTGAGTACCAAGTTTTTTCACCATTGCAGCTATCCTCGTATGTTTCATGCCGTGTAGAAAAAATGAAGGAAGAGGCTTTGCCACTCATTTCATGTATTACTAACTTCTGAGCGCCCGCCCGCCCGGCGCCGTGTGTTTCCCTTAGTGTTCTTTCTGACTTTTTTCATTTTGCTCGGCTTCTAAGGATCGTACCGTGATGTTAGATAGTCTATAACCTTTCTCAAAAATTGGGCTATCAAATGCAATAAGATTTTTTAAATCTGAATGGTAGTTCTGGAGATTACTCCCTACATACATAAAAACAAACAAACTTTTGCCTGTTTATAATATTGGTAGGTATAGACAACACATAATATTTATCTCATCTGCGCCCTTACATACGTTGTAGACATTAATCTAATAAAGCTGAACTAATAATAAAGCTGAAACTACTAGTTAGATAACAAAAAAATATACTATTTTTGCATTTGATAGCCCAACTCTCGAGAAACGCTAACATCGCGCTAAGACCATCAGGAGCCGAACAAAAAAACAGCCAGAAAAAACGCTAAACGTAAACGAAGTGATAGCGTGGACGGGCGATGCGATGCGACGGAGTGGGTCGGGGGAACAAGAAATATCACACGGACGAAGTCGCGGGCATTAGTTAGTGTTCTTACAAAATAAATAGAATATTACAGTTAAGGTGAATACCCTTAAGTTCAGTACCCTAGCCGAGCCCTTATGTCGTGGAGATGTGCATTGAAAACATATTAAAGGCGAATAAAAAACGTCTAACATTGCTGTGGAGCGAGTATAAAGGAATGAAATTGTTCTTCCAAGTGAATCATTTAGAATCAATAAAAGCAACAGTATATTTTCATCCTTAAAACCTAGCCCCCTAGCCTAGCTAACCTAACCCCTTTTTAGGGTTCCGTACTCCGTACCAGAAACGGAACTCTTAGGTAATAGGTAATACGGGCTGACTTTTATAGGATCAATCGTTGTACGTCTGTCTGTCCGTCCGTCTGTCTGTCTGTCAAGACCCTTTTTCTCTGGAATGCGTGGAGGTATCAACTTAAAATTAATATCTAATACTTAGATCTGTGGTCCCTTGCAGCAGTGAAAAAATCAAACTTCTAAGTCGACGCAATCAAAAGATACGGCCTTTTGTGCTTCGTTTTTGCCGATTTTGACACTCGTAAGGGAATCAAAACGTATAGGGTACTTCCCGATCGCCTAGAATCGTGAAATTTGGCATAAAGCAATGTCATGTAACACAAGTAAAGGAAAACATCCGAAAATCGTAAATTTGTAGTTGCATCACAATAAAAATATTACTTTTGCGATTACAAACTTATTTGCAGTTGGTAAACTAACCGCGAGCTATGTCGATGTATGGGGACAACAGTTTTCCAACGGCAAAGTTAAGTCTGTACGTTTTGGAGACCGTTTTATTGGGAAAATCTTCGAAACTCGATTCGATACATGGAGCGACTGCCTATCTGACCTCCACAACCCAGTTACTAGGTAATACGAAATCCCTTGGTAAGACTGGTTGTCAGACTTTCGGGCTTCTGACTCCCGTAACGACTGTCAAGGATCCGCGAATGACCGCCGCTGGGACAAACGGATTAACGTGCATTCCGTGGCACGGAGGGGTCTCGGTATGTAAATATGGTCACTCATCCTCAAATTCAATCCGTTCTCAAGATATATCATACAAAATGAACGAGAAAGTGAATTACCTTTTTCATTTCGATGTTTTAATAGCTATTCTGTTATTCGGGGCGGAGACAAATCAAAGATTAATAAAATCGGGCCAGCCGTTCTTGAGTTATAAATGGTGTAACTAAACCGACTTTGTTTTATTTATATTATTATGTAAGATTACAGCCATCTCGCTAGAATTTCAGTGATATACCGAATATTAACAATGTGTATATGTAGCGAACCCTAAGAAGATTACGTAAGTGCCTCGGTGTTTAGTACAATGGCGTACAAAATAAATGGCCCACTTTAAGAGTAGCTGAATTTCCTGTGCTAATAAAAATATTTCATTGGGAAGTTAATTAGCTACGGTTTTAGTTAGCGGTTACCGTAATAATTTAGAGGGTAATAAAGTTATGTTACATTGTATTTTTATGTAATAACTCTAGAATTTCACGTCTGTGTAACCATCTGAAGCATTCTACAATGCAACTCACTTTTGTTTTGTGGTGGTTTTCATGAGCATAGTTTATTCAGTTTCTATTTTAATGGGATCTAACAAAACTCACTTAGCAAAAATACCCCTCGTATCTTTGCTATCGGATACGCGAGTCTTTTCCTACATTAAGAGTTTTAAATTGACTCAATTTAGAACAATAGTTTCCTATAATCACACATCATGAAAACCTAAGCATACCAATGCGTTCACAACTCCGAATGGTGCCTCGTAATCCGTAATTGAATCGGCGTGATTCAGTATTAAACATGTCTAGACTGTTTACGACTTGAATAAATCTCATACAGAAAGAAGTGCCCATTAAGTTTGTCCGCCACAATATAATACCGTCACAGGTATAAAGATTAAATGAGCACAGTCAAAGCCCGCCATAATATGATCTATAAGAGTCATCAGATTAACTATAAGCCCCTCGTGGGCAAGACTTAGAGAGTTCTTACCTAATGTGTTCATGTTAGGGATTTTACTCACTGAGTGGATTTTGAGTGCGTTAACTGAGGATAACTATATAAATAAAACTAACTCTGTTACCAGAGTAATCTCCTCTAGTTTCCATCTCTACGCAGATGACTTGCAGCTTTATCGAGATTTCATTTTTTATTTATTGAGGATCTCCAACAAAGGATCATATACAATAGAAAATTACAATAATAAAAAAGGTTCTTTTACGTGTGCTCCTTCAATTACAGAAGACCACAGCATGCACATATAACTAGGTGTAAACACGATAAAAATAGAGAAATTAATTTATGAATAGAGACAAATTATAAAATTAGAAGGTAAAAATAAAATTAACATAATTATCAAGATTTAGCATTAATATTACAAATGGTGTAGGCAGGATAAAAATAAACATTGAGAAAAAACATTGAATAAATTTGAGGAAAAAAATAATTATTAAAGATTAGCATCTCAAGATTAGATAATATTACAATTGTTTAGTTTAATAATAATAACTATAATTAATTCACATTTCAGAGAGAAGTAACATAGTTATAATATACTTAGTTATTTTGCGGTGGCTAAATTATTTTTGTATTTTGAAATGGGCAGGGTTATGTCCAGATCACAAGACTTTGACAACTCATTGTACTGCCTGCAGAGTCTCGGGAGAGCGGCGAAATGTCCAAGATTAGTTTTGGATCCTGAGACGCAAAACTGAACTGTGTTACTGTAGCTAACGCGGGTTCTGAAATTGCTGCAATGAATCATGACCTGGCTTGCGTCAGCATTTGGGCTAAGTCATTTGGTTTACAAATTAACCCAACTAAATCCCAGGCCATGATGATCCGCAGCAGATTCGTTCGCAATGTGGCTGATGTTACATCTCTCATGCCTTTATATCTAAAGAAAGAAAGAAAGAAAGAAAAAGTATTTATTGCGACTCGCACAGGAAGATCATAAAACTAAACACAAACAAAAATAAAAATAAAAAAACAAATTATATAAAAAAATAAAAATATGTACCAAAACCAAATTATATAAAAATTAAAGTAACAAAAATAAAAATGAAACAGAAAATCCTGTACGAGGCCAAAAGGCTCCTATCTCAGCATGATGCTACGACATTTAAGAAATAAATGTCGCAGCGCTGGTGTATATCTTGATGGTGTTCGCATTGACTATACTGAAACCGCTAAAGATCTGGGTGTAGTTATTGACTCCAATCTTTCGTGGCGTGCTCAGGTCAATGAGGTCAGCCAAATGGTACATTTCTCCTTTCATTCGCTGAAATGCCTTCATGGTCTTCTGCCCTTGAAGAATAAAATTTGTTTGGCACGAACACTTATTTAGCCGATTATAGATTATACCGACGCCTGCTACCTGGGTGCTACTGAGGAGCTATTAAACAAGCTTGAGCGCTTGCAAAACCTGTGCATGCTTTATTTTCGGTCTTCGAAAGTATCACCATGTTTCACACCTTCGCAAAGAACTCAAGTGGCTCCCAATCCGCCTTCGCAGGAACACTCGGATTTTATGTCTACTCTTCAACATCTTACACAACCCGTCGTATACTTCCTACCTGCGTGAGCGTTTTTCTTACGCTCGCACTAGCGCCGCACCGTGTAGATCACACCTAAGATCCATCCTTAAATCTCATCCTCATAAAACGAGCTACTATTCTTATTCCTTCTCTGTCCATGCTGTAAGATTGTGGAACTCACTTCCGCCTAGCATTCGTGATTTAAAAACGATTTCTCTATTTAAACGTCGATTAAAAGAGCATTACTTTTCGTCTATACCGTGAGTATTTGTTTAAATAGTTTGTATATTTTTGTACTATGTATTTATTTAAGTATACCTACTTATTTTTTTTTTTTTGCATTATTTGTGTTGTTATTAATATTTTAGTTTTATACTTCACACATTCATATTTTTCTCTTCATGCTCTCACACACTATTGTCTACATTTCTTTTTTACTTCTCCTTTCATTTCATTTTATCATTCATAGTCATATTGATTCTGAGATTCGTCGGGTCAGCTAGTTAAGCTTATTTGGGTACCAAAAACGTTGTCTACCCGCAATGATTACATTTTGGGACTGCACTGTGCACATGTTACTTTGTTTTGTAATGTAATTAATTTGCATATTATTATTTTTATTATTTTTTTTGTTTTTTGAAACTTTGCCCCACACTAGGAATTTCTCCTGTATCGTGGGTGCGTTTACAAACATTTAAACTCACATACACAAACAGCCAGACCCGGAACAAGTACTTGTAGGTCATATAAATATTTGTTCCGTGCGGGAATCGAACCCGCGACACGCAGCGCAGCAGTCAATTGCGCCAACCGTGCCGTCAAATTATTAAAAGTTCTTCTAAAGCGTTCGACAGCGATGCTGCTTTGGAGTTTGTTGCGCCACTTCTTTGTCCTAGCTAAAGCACTAGGAAGTGGTGAAGAGTGGGCGTTTGAGGGGACTTATGTAATTTTGATGTACAAAAAGTGCTGATGGTCTTATTTAAAAAAAACTTTTAATTTTATAGGGTGCGTTAGAAGTACTCAGGTATAGCGATTAATAAGTATTGCTACTTTTTAGATGCACTTAGAAAAAGCCGCCATCACCACATAAGAAAAAAAGAGAATTCGTCTATGTCATGTCCTTCTTTGTTTGCTAGCATACAAGCTGGTATTTACAGTTGTGATATATTGTTACGAGCTTCGGGTTCGTGACAATAAAAACTGCCGATAAAAATTACCTGACTCTATTAGTACTGCTACTCGAAACTAGATGGCGCTAGTGCCAGTAATGTCACCATGTATCAGGCATTAATTGTGGCGCGCAACAATATAAAGCTATGACGATATACAACGATGTAAGTAAACGAAAAACCCGAAATTCCGACAACCAGTCTAACTTGATTATATTGAGTACTAGCTGCGCCCCGCGGATCCCGTGGGAATATCGGAATAAAAAGTATCCTATATGTTAAGCCTGATTTTAAACCATCTGTGTGCCCAATTTCATTCAAATCCATTCAGTAGTTTTTGCGTGAAAGAGTAACAAACATCCATCCATCCAGAGTGTGAACGGCCCGACATGAATCATCGGGCTTTTGCCCGCCAGACACAACACCCGTCGGGTCGGAAGATCCTCCCTTTTTTATGGAGGATGAGTGAACTTTACACTCTGTTCTTCATACCTCTATAGACCAATCATATTCGATTAAACTGGAATCTAGTTCACAAAATACGCATCCATGTTAAACGCACGTAAATAAACGCTAAGTCCGTAAGCACCCTAACTGTACTCTCGTGTGGTAAATACTTTGCAACGAAATTACTTTACTTACTGTTTTTAGTGCTGTTAAAAGAATGGCGTGGAATACTAATGGCCTTGTGAGTTAAGCGTTGAGGTATTAGAGTAAAGTTTGGGCTTTGAGCGATGCGCATATGTGGGATTTGTTAGACGAATGTAGTCACTGTGTCGAAGTTTCAAAGGATTTCTAGGTAATGTAATGCGTGGTATTTAGTGTATTACGTGCTGACTGTAGAAGTAGCTTTTAGTTTATAGTTACAGTGCTAAAACTAAATGTAGGTACATATTTCCTTCTTTCCAAGCAGCGCTTACTAAATGATTGGCACAGGTTTTCAGCTTCAGGCTTTCGGCACAATGATCGCTGAGTCCACATGCCACATATCGACAACCTCCCGAGCCAAGTCAAGATACTTGATTTGTTTATCTTTCTCGGTTTTCATATAGTATTATTAACACCAACACAAAAACGATATTGTCAATAACATTTTATAAACGATTAAAAAACGCAAATACCTAAAAAAAAAGCCGGCCATATTTCTTTAAAACTCCATTCGAAATCGACTTTCTACCGAAATTAAATTAACATTAGCACGAACACCCAAAAACCCGTGGCCACAAAAGACAAGAGTCAACCCTCTCTTCACCGTATAATGGAACATCTGTGTCGTAGGTACCCTCCACGACTTTTTTACAGAAGCGACCCCCGTCAACTCTGTCAACCGCAATGTTTTATAAAAACAGTGCGAAAGTGTAAGTCATAGGTACCTACGGTCATACCTCTACGTACAGGGAGTTATCAAGGCGGGTGTCCCAGAAAAGGCGGTATTTTTAGAAGGGTTACGAGGTATCTTTAGGTAGGTTATACAAGCAAGTGGCTGCTGGATATTTTGGGTTGATCTAAAATGGGAATTTTTAGATCGTTGCACTTACTTCGTTTGGCGATGAAATATTATTCTGTTAAGATTTTTGAACATATGAGAATTTTCAGAGTCAATTTACTTTTTAATAAATTAAATAAAACTCATAAGTGGTTGCTGGATATCAGAGTAGATCAAAAATTCTACTTTTTAACTCAATGTATTTATTTTCGTCTGGCAACGAAATATTATTCTGTTAGGATTGCTTAAAGAGAAGAGAGAGAAGACTTTATAATAATTTGAACAAAATTCGACAATGTAAATATCGTTTGTAGCATTCATTTTATTTTCAGAGCAAACAACTTTATTTTTGTTTTCAAAAAAATTGGTTTGCAATAAAGTGGATATCCACTCTGCAGAACAAAGTACTACGCAGGTACATTGTTCCGAAATTTTACTGAACCGATAAAACTTTTGCTATTTTTTTTTTAAGTTACGTTACGCTGTCTTAAGCGAAGCGCGTCCGTTTTCGTTTTAGGCAGCATAACCTCAAAAAACCAAAAAAAAAGTTTGACAATATTTTTAATCATATTTTTTTTTTGTGTTTTATCTTATCTCACTTCCATTCTTAAAAGGGAAATTCTTACGTTTGCCAATATATTTTTGGTCTTATGGTCCGCATTAAGCCTGCTTATCACTCCTCCTACTGTATAACCTGCCTCATGTAGCGGTTTGGTCAAAGTTTTTGTCATTCAAGATATACTTAGCGTAATTCAACTATGACCGCTACAGCAGAGGTTTAATTTTGTAGTCATTAAAGGTCTAGAAGTCAGTTATAGATGGTTATAAGACCTTACTTGCCTTACATACACTTAACTATATATGCCTAAAAGACATTTTGTAACCTGGATATCGACGCCGATTTCCTTGTTCACAAACTAAACTAAATTTAAGTTCTGTGTATCCTTTTCTTTCTATTTCATTAAGAAAAGGACAGAAGATAAATCTTAGTTTAATCCTGTCAAATTAGTCAGCGCCTGACGAATTTTTAGTTGCCAATTTTTTTATCACGTTTTAGACGTGATAAAAAAATTGCTACAGTCCATAGACATGGAGTATCTTAATTTGATCAGGATTGGGCAGGATGGATCCTGCGCCGCATGCCCTGTCACCTGTTCACTTGATGATCTTATGACTGCGTCAGTGAGCTGAGTTCGCGCACCTGAATTATGGGCCAACATTTTTAAACTTTTTGTCATTATAGTATATGTATTACCTATAACATCTAGAACCTATATATTTTGTAAAGTAGGTACGTTAGTAAAATATTTCCCGTGTGTCGAACTCGGTAAGCCAATCACTCAAACGCTGCCAGTGTAACCATATTAATAATCGAGCTTCAGTACATATCTTGAACAAAACGAAATTCAAACATAAATTCTTGTTGCTACTTTCAGACAAAATCCTTAATAAGCTTACGACACCAACGAAAACAGATGGGGTAGGCTTTGAAGCCCGCAAGGCAAACTCTTGAAAAACAAACAGCGGTAATTAAACAAGTTGGAACATTAATTAACATTGGGTTTTAATTGAAACGTCCGTAATAGGTACCTACATGGAGGTGTGACGTAACGTTTTCATAATACACTGTGTGGATTCTAGGCATTTGACACCTTTATTTAACAGTAATAGGTTTCAAGCAGGGTCGTAATCAAATACCTGCACTGATTTACTTTAACTTTTTTGTTGTCATCAACATACTTCGTGTTTATACAATGTTAAATTTTGATCGTTTTAATCCTTAAAAGGGGTCTGTGTACTCATCATTACGAACAACTTTTACTACGGGACCAACGCTGAAATCGTGAAATGAAAAATCAGCTGATCGATACATTATGTCGAGTTATACGAACATATGTAAATCTAAGGATCAACTGATTTTTTTTCACGATTTCAGGGTTCGTCCCGTAGTAAAAGTTGTTCATAATGATGAGTACAATGACCCCTTTTAAGAATTAAAACGATCATAATTTAACGGTGTATATATATTTCTTTTATGTTAGACTGCATTTTCCTACTGCTGTGCAAAGGCTTCACACCAAATCCTTTCACTGTGTTCCCTTCCACAATTAACCCGTCTGCCTTCAAAGCAAGAGTGAACAGGCATCTTCTGGGCATGCTCGTTCCATCATAGACCTCATCCAGCGCTTTCCATCAGGTATGATCGAGGCCAAGAGCGGCCCATTCAGCAATAAAAAATAAAACTATGTTGGTAAATTGTTAGGGCTGTGGACAATCCCATGAAAATAAATAAACATGCAACGTTCCTTGTTAGAAATTCTTCCCGAATACTTGGTCTTCACAAAAGCTTTGAAGACCCGTCGCCATTGTAAGTTTTGTCAGTTCAATAAATAACCCGAGTAACTCCACAATACTGCACTACGTACGAATTGTAAACATATTTGTGATAGATTCTCTTTGCAATTTTGGTTCTACGACAAAATTTAATAATTTTTCTTTCAAAATTTGTAATGTAAGTATGCATGTGGTGTTTGTGCACTTATTATAAATAAACATTTATTTCTTTGTTTTGTTGTTATTTTCAACGATATATTTTTCTGTAATACAAATGGATTGTCAAATAATATTTTCACAGAATTGAATTTCAAAATTGCAGTCTCCAAACGATTTGTCTTGACTATATCTGCAGTTTTCCCAGGAGTTAAAGCGACAGAGTAAAATATGTAAATCTACATAGATAAAAATACAAGAATACAAAATACAAATGCACAAGAAGAGCGCAACATTGCAAATTGTATATACAAAAGCAGAAGTGATTTGTTTAGACAGACGACAATATTTTGAAAATGAAAAAACATTCTGTGGTCTGGTGCAAATGCTTGAGAATATTATTCTATGCATGTTCTGCCACGTTTCAAGCTAGGTAAGTAGCAACAATTTCAAGTTGCTAAATTCCTCGCGTACAAACTCCAAGTTAGCTTAGCTACAGACATTCCATCAAATGTGCAAATTTTGTTTAATCAAACGTTGGTTCATGTATTTAATTAAATTGTTGCTATAATGCTGCAGATATTGGACGACTATTATGTAAAATAAACAACCTCTACTAGAAAGGGATAATTAGAGAAAATTAATTATTTTAGCAAACGTTTGCAAACAAAAAGTAACGCTTTATTATATTACTAGCTGTGCCCCGCGGTTTCAACCGCGTAAGTTTCGATCCCGTGAGAATATCGGGATGAAACGTATCCTATATGTTAATACCGGTTATTAACTATCTGAGTGCCAAATTTCATCCAAATCCGTGTAGTAGTTTTTGCATGAAAGAGTAACAAACATCCATCCATCCATCCATACAAACTTTCACGTTTATAATATTAGTAGGATAGGAAGTAGGTTATTATTATTTGGATTTTTTTTTCTTTGTGGCAACTGTGCTGTTGAGTATATTATTCTGCAAGTGTCAACTCTTAGATATATAGCCACTATAATCATAAAGCTGTAAAAAATCACTGTTAAACAATCCATAATAGACAAACACCAATAAAACAATAAATGTAATCGACAAAGGAATCACCCGCATTAAAAGAAAACAGAATTGTGTGGAAAAGGGAGACGGAGGCCTCTGCCCAGCACTGGGACTATACAGGCTAGTTAGATTAGGTAAGAGTCGCTTTCCATCAGGCGTGAACGTGGTCAAGAGCAGGCTCATTCAGACACAAAAAAAAAATGATCAAGAAATACCTATATAATACAGCGTGGCAGGGACATCGACGCGCAACCTGTAACCATGAATTAAGCACATAATTTTAGGCCCCCTAGTGTAGAAACTTTCTGCCAGTTAACAAAAAATAATCTGCTGTTTCATAGGAAAATGCAATACCTACGCGATCAAAATGTATAGAACCGCTAACTTATTTTTTAATAACCGATGAAATCTATCGACGTGAGGGTGCTTAGAATCATGTGCTGAGTCCATGGTAACAGGTTGCAAGTCGATGTTCCTGCCACCCTGTATAAAGGACAATTCTCAATGTATGGAATCCCGTACCATGCTGCTTCAAAGTCAAACTTTGTTTTTTATAGACCACACTTATCATATTAACTCTTACAAAAGTTCTTTTTGTAAGCAAAACCCGAATTTCGGTTTTTTTGAAAAAAATCGAAATAGCCTAAAAACTATGTCTTTTATTTTGTTTGACATGTCATAAACGAACGGCCATTATTGCTCTAAAAAAATTATAATAGTTTAAATAAAAATTCTATTCTATTATATTCTAGTTATTTTTAATTAATGTAGAATCGGCAATTTTTTTTTTTATAAGTTTTTGACATGACACTTTCAAAGTCCAAGGTTATATTAATCATATCATTTTGAAACGGAACGTCACGGAATAAAATCAAATCCCCAACGCGTAATGTCGTAAAATATTATGAAAATAATGACTATAATATTTTGATCTTGATGCATGAGATTTTTTATATTACGACTTTTAGTTATGGTATTTTACTCCTGAAACAAAATCATACCTACGTTTCTTTCCAAACGCCAAAGACGTAGAAACAAGTATTCACAAATCACTTTCAGTGCTATACCCAAAGCCGAGCGCAGTCAAAGTGAAATTGTTTAGCATTTCCTTGCGTCTGGACCATCGACTGCAGCCTCTGAGGGGCCCTGTCTGCTACCGATGAACTATCCAGATACGGAATTTTAAATTGTATCGGATCTTGTATGGATTTTCGAAAAAGTTTGTTTTTTAAGGGTTAGGACTAGCTAGAAACTTTTTGGGTTAAATTGACTGAAGATATTGTTTATAGAGGTAAATGTAACGTCATTGGACCAGTTCAATTAATACTTAAATACTAACCTTTTGATAAAATAAAAAAATACAGTCATAAAAAAACATCCAATTAAATTATTTATCAAAAGCCTGACAGAGATTTATAGCAAAAAAAGATTTGCTTGCTTAACTCTGAAACCTTAATATTAAAAATACGAATCGAACCTAACACAACACCTTGCGCGTGATTCCGGCCAGCGAGGAGCCTTTCGATTGTCAGCGTGGAGCCTAGGACCGGATTTTCGTATATATTGAAGCTTAGTTTTCAGTACAGTTGATATACTACCAGTTAGCCGTATATTACTATTTTTACAATTTTGATCAAACTGCAATTTAAATTATTATTTCGCTTCCTAATAAAGAATTGACTTGGTGCCAATTACCCAATTAGGACGTCGTTGTATTTATCTAGTTACGTAAGTTTAGGAACGTTTGCAAACGTATCTTAATCGACGCGTAACAAAAATACATTAAATTTATTATAGGGCTCGAAGACCAAAGACGTCACGTCGTAATCCTTTTTAATAATATTCGTTCTCTGACTTTTTCTATGTTTTTTATTACTATCTTATTTTAATTACAAAAATTAAAACGTGGTCGATCAAGCGAAGAAAACCCCTTTTTTATTTTTTCGCTACAATATACATTAAAATTATTACACAACTTACTATTTACACTTGGTAGTAATTAAATGACTTACTAAATTACTATACAAATAATTACAAACATACAAGGACGTGATTAAATTAAGTTAAAATAAAAGTATCTACAAACATTACAATATTTTTAAATTAGATAAATTAATTTTGATCTCTTGTGTACAGATGCGCTCCAAAACGGGGATCATAGAAAAAAAAGGCAAAAAGGCTGCCAAGCGGAAATAAGATTGGGCGAGTCTCGTCAGCCACACGCCCAGTGACCGCTGGGCAACAGTCTCCACACGGTGGGTGCCTGAAGATGGACGGCGCCGCTGAGGCCAGCCCAGGAAGAAGTGGCGAGATGACCTAGATGCGTAAGGGTTGAATCGAGGTGGCCCTGGAAAAGAATGTTTGGATATATATGCCTTTCCTCAGAAAAAAATTACAGATTATATTTAATACTAGCTACTGCCCGCGGCTTCGCCCGCGTGGATGTCGGAAATTGTTCCACGGGAACGTGCTACAAGGATAAAAAGTATGTCTTTCCCCGGGATGCCATCAATCTCTTTGCCAAATCAGAAGTTCAGTGGTTTAGGTGTGAAAATGTAACATACAGTTTCAAGTTCAAATCCTCCCCTTAAAAATCGAATTACCCCTTTTTGCCCAGTCAAGGGTAAATTTTCGACAACTTTACATACTTATTATTAATTATTTTCTGTCAAAAGTATTACTACTAATTTTCAAGTTAATCAAGCCATGCAGTAAAATCCTCCGCTGTAAAATTGACTACCCCTTTTCAGACCGTCAGGGGTAATTTTCGAAAAACCCTGATACACATTATTCTTTACTTCGATCCTAGGTATAAAGACTGAGTTTCGAGTTAATCGGACCACGCGCTAAAATTCTTCCTTACAAACTTTGAATCCTCCCAATCCCCTTTTAGGGGGTAGTTGAGAAAAACATAAAATGGCAAACTTTATAATTTACTTAGATTAGTATTGGTCCCTAGTTTCAAGTTTATTAACTCAAGGAATAAGAATTTCCATACAAACAAAATCCCCCCATTTCACCCTCTTAGGGGTGGAATTTCGAAAAACCCTTTCTTAGTAGATACCTACTCTTCACGAAAAACACAACCTCCAAATTTCAAGTCTCTAGGACCAGCGGTTTAGGCTGTGCGTTGATGTATCAGTCAGTCGGTCCAGACTTTGAATTTTATATATATGTATTGTACGAGCAAACCCGTACAATAGCATATGTATCAATTTTATGCTGACATCGACGCGCAGCGAATGAATAAAATATACAATTCTAGGTCAACGATCAGTAGTCGTATATCACCGGTTGGGCTAACCACAAAAGACTCATTCGCCGCGAGTCGATCAGTTATCAGTTTCGGGTGTTATTTCAATACACAAATTAAATCATTCTATCAGTCTATCATTTAAATGTACCTTACCCGTACATTTTTGGTCCTTCGAGCCGGATTCATGTGTGTTCGTTACAGTGTAGCAATCAAGTACTGTAAAGTTTTCACTAGTGATATCAAGTGACCTATCAGTGAACTATCAGTGAAGGTGTTTGTACTGCCAGCAATAGTGCAGTACACAGCAGCAGCAGCAGCAGCAACAATCAGCAGGGATCAACAGGGATCGCCTTTGGTGAGTAACAAAGCTCCCGCTTGGACAATCAAGTAAGATCCATTACTATCATTTCAACAAAATGTCGTCTTTGGAAGACGTACTCACCCAACAACAGCTACTACTCAATCAGATAGAGCAAAATTACTCTAACTTCAAAGAAGATACCTCAGACCGCAAAACCTCGGACTATTTACGCCGAAGGTTAGAGAAGTTGGATGCATGCTGGCAAGAGTTCCAATCAAATCATATAAGACTGTCTAGCATCGAATATGCCAGATCGCATACTTATTTTACTTCGAATCAATTTGACACGATGATTTTGTGAAGGAGAGATATGAGAAAATCAGAGCAGTTATTCAGGATCATCAGCCAACAGAGGAAAGACCATCAACACCGCTTCTAAAGCCTGCTACTCCTCTAGCTTCCTCAAGCACCGTACAGCAACTTTCAAGACAATTTTTAAAGAGTCAAGGATCAAACAGCAAGACGGATGAGATGATGAGGAAACAGATAAGCAACTTCAAGGCCTTTGAACATACTGTTTCAAACATCAACATGGATGCGGTAGCGGAGAAATGGGAATTCGATCATCTGTTGAGTACGGTAAGGTCTCGCTGGGCTAAAATTGACGCTTAGCATTGGGAATTAGACAGTGAGCTGGGAGACCGAAATCAAGAGTATTGTTACGAGCTTCGGGTTCGTGACAATAAAAACTGCCGATAAAAATTACCAAAAACTACACTTTAATTAAACAACACTTATAACAACTCTAACACACTAATTATAAAACACAATCGCTCTTAAATCGCACTTGAAGATCGCATTCGATGTATTCGCTTCTATCGCAGAACCAAGTCTGATTAGTCGCGGCTAGTCCCGGCCTTATATAGTGCCGCAGATAATTCCAGAACCTTCTATTGTAGAAACATCTAGAATGTTCGAGTACATACCGGCCCCGACTGACCAGATGTCGATAGTTCTAGTAAGTTCAGCCAATCGATAATAGATGGCGCTAGTGACTCTATTAGTTCTTCTACTAGAAACTAGATGGCGCTAGTGGTAACTAATGTCACCATGCATCAGGCATTAATTGTGGCGCGCAACACTGCCCCCTCCTAAGACATGCTCGTCCCGAGCATTATCGGCTCCATAATAACGCGCCAATCGATCCACATGGACGATCTTAGGAGTACCTCTTGCACCTTTCTGTATCCGGTAGGTTACGTCATTGATCTTTGTCACAATCCGGTACGGTCCATCCCATTTAGCTTGAAGCTTAGGAGATTTCCCCTTGCTGCGGACTAGATTGTGCAACCACACTAGTGAACCTTCGTCGAACCCTTTACTGTTCATTTTGCGGTCATAACGGGTTTTCATCTTTTCAGACATTTGCTGGCCCGATTGTCTGACGTGCTCATAAATGTCATTCATTTTGTTTCGCAAGTTATTCGCATAATCGGTTATACTGCGTGGGGCATCAGGTGGTATTCCGGTGATCAGGTCTGCAAGCAGCCGTAATTCTCTTCCAAAGTTTGCGAAAGCTGGTGTCACCGAAGTACTTTCGTGAACAGCGCTTCGATATGACAACAAAAATGGTTGTATGTGCTTATCCCAATCTCGTTGCCGATTTTCCACAACTTTTGCTAGGTACCTCTCCAATGTCTGATTGAATCGTTCCACCATTCCATCCGATTGTGGGTGGTAAGAAGTTGTTCTTGTTTTATGAGTACCCATAACTCGACAAGTTTCCTGGAATATTTGGGACTCAAAATTCCTTCCTTGCTCACTGTGAATCTCTAAAGGTACTCCAAACCGACAGAAGACTTCATAAACTAATTTATCTGCAACTGTCGAAGCTTCTTGATTTGGGATGGCGAAGACTTCCGGCCACTTAGTAAAGTAATCCATCACAACCATGAAATACTTGTTACCACTTTCACTTTCCGGAAACGGCCCCGCAACTTCAAGGGCTATCCTCTCCCATGGTGCGCCAACATTGTACAATTTTAATGCACCTCTACTACGAGTCTGAGGTCCCTTTACAGCTGCACAACTTGTACATTTGCGACACCAGTCCTCGACATCGTCCCGACAGTGGACCCAGTAAAACCATTCTCGTATCTTCAGTAGAGTCCGTTTTACTCCCAGATGACCTCCTGAACAACTATTATGGTACAGCTGTAGAACACCCGGTACTTGAGCTTTAGGGACAACCATTTGCAAATGACAGCTGTCTCCCCGAGCATTTTCCCATTTACGGCACAGGACTCCATCCTGAATCACCAAGCTGTCCCATTGGGCCCAATAGCTTTTTGTGATCGAACTCATTGCTGAGACGTCGCTCCACCTGGGCTTAGGAGCTCTGGCCTTCATCCACTCGAGAATCGGCTTGATGTCCGAATCTTCCTGCTGTGCACGTTGTAGGCTTTCCTTCCACTCGTTGCTGAGGTCTGTCTTGAGCATCCTCACAGGTACGACTTCTTTGCTTTCTTGCCTAGTACCAACTAGTGTGCCTTTTTCCATAACCTGTTCCTGATCACAAAGGTTCGGCACACGTACCCCTGACATGTCGGGGGCTCTGACCAAAGTTCGTCCCACTTTCCATGGACGATCATTGTCTACCCTTCCTGTAGTTCGCTTGGGGCAACTGGATCGAAGGTGGCCCCTCTCCCCACAGCCGTAGCACCTAGGGCTGTATCTTTTATTGCAGTCGCGAACTCTAGCCGCTGCAACCTCCCTGACGCGATGGGAACGATGATCCTGTCGCGCGGCTTCCACCTCCAGTGCATGGGCCAAGGCGTCCTTCAGCGTCCCGTGGTGCCCGAGCCTCACAGCAGCTCTGACTTCAAGGTCGCAGATGCCGTCGATGAATGCCTGCACCAGGTTCCCATCAATAAGCGCAGGTACGGACTGGTAAGCTTTACGCACTAGCTTCTCCACTTCAAGGGCCCACTGCTGCAGGTTTTCATTACTGCGTTGCACGCGATCCTTGAGCTGCGCACGAAACACGTGTTCCAGGTGAGCGTCGCCATACCGAGCCTCCAATGCCTCAAGGAGCTGCTCGTAAGTCACTTCCTTACCGAGAGCTTCCAGAACAGTTAAGGCCTGGTCACGCAGGCCTAAGGTGAGGGCAGTCATGGCCTGACTTTTATTCCAACCGTTCGCCTTCATGACAGCCTCAAACTGGATTTTGTAGGCCGACCAGGAAGAAGTTCCGTCGAACGGTGGCACTTTGAATCCACGTAGCGAAGGTGTTGTAGCTACGGGAGCTGCGATTCCATCCCCAAGTTTAAGGTAATCCAGCGTTTTCTTTACATCAGCCATCACGGTTTTCTTTACGTCAGCCACCACGTTGTCAACCCGATTATACACTTGGTCGATCCGGATTTCAGCTTCCGACAGGCGGTTGTCATGTTGATCAACCTTATCCTTCACCTCCTTCATGTCTTTCCCGAAGGTAGCGTGAAGGTCCTTCATAAGGAGCATCTGCTCTTCCTGGCGGCGCGTTTGCTCCTCCTTATCACGTTGGAGCTGTTCTTCCAACCGACGAGCCTGTTCCTCCTGTCGGCGAGCCTGTTCCTCCTGTCGGCGAGCCTGTTCCTCCTTGTCCCGCTGGAGCTGTTCTTCCAACCGACGAGCCTGTTCCTCCTGTCGGCGGGCCTGTTCCTCCTGTCGGCGGGCCTGTTCCTCCTGTCGGCGGGACTGCTCCTGCAGCATCATCATCAGGGCAGCAAAGTCTGGTGCTGCTGATGCTGGAGCTGTTGCGGACGTTTCGGCCTCCGTGGTTGGTAGCTGGCCCTCCGACCTCTGCGGCATAGCTCCACTAAAACGTCTCTGGTCCGTCTCCTGTTGACGTTGACTCCGGGTACGGATACCCTCCGTGTCGTCTTTAGGTAAAATCGGCATGATTTTAATCCTTGCTTCTGACACCAATTGTTACGAGCTTCGGGTTCGTGACAATAAAAACTGCCGATAAAAATTACCAAAAACTACACTTTAATTAAACAACACTTATAACAACTCTAACACACTAATTATAAAACACAATCGCTCTTAAATCGCACTTGAAGATCGCATTCGATGTATTCGCTTCTATCGCAGAACCAAGTCTGATTAGTCGCGGCTAGTCCCGGCCTTATATAGTGCCGCAGATAATTCCAGAACCTTCTATTGTAGAAACATCTAGAATGTTCGAGTACATACCGGCCCCGACTGACCAGATGTCGATAGTTCTAGTAAGTTCAGCCAATCGATAATAGATGGCGCTAGTGACTCTATTAGTTCTTCTACTAGAAACTAGATGGCGCTAGTGGTAACTAATGTCACCATGCATCAGGCATTAATTGTGGCGCGCAACAGTATTATCATATGTACCTCAAATACGAAAGCACATACAACGGTGCTATCAAAGCAATCAATAAGAAGATGTCGTCCGTCTCACATAGAGAGCATACTACGCCAAAAATAGAAATACCTACATTCAGCGGCAGCTACCATCAGTGGACATCCTTTAAGGATTTCTTCACAGAAGCAGTTCATGGCAACCCGTCATTATCGGGGGCTCAGAAGATGCAGTTTCTTAAGTCGAAAGTGAAAGGTGAAGCAGAGCGTCTCATACAACATCTCCCGATCAGTTCGGACAACTATATCATTAGTTGGGACATCTTGAGCCATCGTTATGACAACAAGAGGATGATATTTACCTCACAAATTAATATTCTGTTAAATATACCAAATTTACAGCAAGCATCAATTAATCATATCAAACGAATCCATGACACTGCACTTGAAACGATGAACGCCATCAAAACCCTCGGCGTAAATGTGACTTCGTGGGTCCCGTTGATCGTGCACATCCTGTGTCAGAAATTGGATTCGGACACATTCAGTGAGTACAACGCAGCAATCAAACAACCTCGAGAATTACTCGAGTTAAATGAATTTATAGCCTTTCTAGAGGGTAAGTTCACAAGCATGGAGGCAAGCAGAAGAAAACAGGAGATCAATAATCAAAAATCCTTTTCTTCAAACAGCAATAAACCATCAGAATCAAGAAATTTTCATACAAAGCAATCATATTCAAGTAACAAGGCTTTTTCGCAATCACCAAGTTACAGGAAATTGCAAAACAATTGGCCAAACTGTCCAGTCTGCAATGACGCACATGCTATATTTTTTTGCAAACAATTTGCTGACTTTTCACCGATGAAGAAAAAACAATGTGTTACTAACTTAAATTATTGCCAAAACTGCTTATATGACCATAAAGGCAAAGAATGCTTATCAAAGAAGCGTTGCACCGAATGCAACGAATTTCACAACACATTACTTCATGAATCGTATTCTAAGGAATTGTCAACACAAGGAAGTAACTCGATACCTTCTACATCGAAAAACAACATCCGTCCTAATCAAGAACGTGCAAATCAAGGCAACACGCACGTGACACAACAAAATATGATGCAAGAAACTTTGCTATCAACAGCACTGCTAAAGGTTCAGAAAGCAGATGGGACCTACCTGATCTTGCGGGCCCTTATTGATCAGGGCTCACAAATGTCTCTTATCACAGAGAACGCTGCTCAGCAATTAGGATTGCAGCGATCCAGGTGTGACGGCATAATCACAGGCATAGGACAAAGGGAAAACAGTTGCAAAGGAATGCTGAACCTGAACTGCATGTCAAGCTCAAGAATCAAACTCTATCAATTTAATATCGATGTTTACATTATGAACAACTTAACAAAATATTTACCATCATACTCATTCCCTAAAATAGCATGCCCATTTCTGGATAAACTAGAATTAGCAGATCCTGAGTACAACATCAGCCGACCCATTGACATACTGTTGGGTGCGGACGTATACTCCAATATTCTTTTAGCGGGCATGTGTAGATTAAGCGAATCACTTCCGCTTGTTCCAGAGACTCGTCTGGGTTGGATACTGTGTGGAAATATGAAAACTAAATTAATGTGCAACGTGGTACAATTCGACTTAGACAGATTTCAGCAATTTTGGGAGATGGAAGATATTACAGAAGAAAAATCTTTATCAGCAGAAGATCAAGAGTGCATTCAATATTATGATGCAACCACAACTCGTTTGGATGACGGAAAATACGAAGTGAGACTTCCACTCGTACCACAATTTGAAGAGAAATTGGGGCAGTCCAAAAACAAGGCTGTGGCTCAATTCATTCATTTAGAAAAGAAATTACATAAAAACAACACTTTGTTCAACGCATATAAATCATTCATTACCGAATACAAAACCTTAGGTCACATGAAAACTTGGGAGGGGTTCACATCGGCGTCGAGCTGACGATGAAGTACCTGGGACTCGTCCTCGACAGCC
Source organism: Apamea epomidion (assembly GCA_947507525.1). Lineage (NCBI taxonomy): Eukaryota > Metazoa > Arthropoda > Insecta > Lepidoptera > Noctuidae > Apamea > Apamea epomidion. The sequence continues at coordinate 2,323,873 of OX382226.1, forward strand.
GGTGGAATTTCGTGGAGCACTTCCGACGTTTGGCTCCCAGACTGGAGCGGGCCGGGGCTGCCTTGAGGCGGCTCCTTCCCAATCTAGGGGGACCAAACGCCTCCTGCCGGAGGCTCTATGCGGGGGTCGTGCGGGCCATGGCCCTTTACGGGGCACCGATATGGGCGCGATCTTTGAGGCGGCGACCAGCCCGCCGGTTGATCGCGTCCCAAAGGGTCATGGCTGTCCGGCTCATTCGTGGATACCGCACGGTCTCCGCTGAGGCGGCGAGCCTCCTTGCCGGATTGCCGCCATGGGATCAGGAGGCCAAAGTCCTCGCCCACATATGGGAGTGGCGAGAGGAGGCAAAACGCCGGGGCGTTGCTCCGCTGCCGCGAGAAATCACGGCACAGCGGACAGAGCTCCGGCGGGATCTCATGGCGGCATGGAGAGTGCGATTGTCGCAACCCAGCGCTGGGCACGCCACAATTGCGGCGATAAGTCCCCTCTTTGAGGAGTGGCTAGAGAGGCGCCACGGCGCCCTCACCTTCCGCCTGACGCAGGTCCTCACCGGACACGGTTGTTTCGGGAGGTTCCTGTTCAGGATAAAGCGGGAGGAAACGCCAGGGTGTCACCACTGTGGGGATCGCCCGGAGGACACGGTGGAGCATACGGTGGAGGTCTGCCCGGCTTGGGCGGGACCCCGCCGTGTCCTCTTGGCGGCGATCGGCGGCGGCGACCTCTCGCGTCCGGCCCTCATACAGGCCATGGTCCGGAGCGAGAGTGAATGGGAGGCCGTCACCTCCTTCTGCGAAGCAGTTATGCTCGCGAAGGAGGAGGCGGAGCGTGCGAGGGAGAGGCAATCGCTGCACCCTCGCGCTCCTAGCCGCCGCAGGAGACGCCCTGGACGGGAGTCAACAGCCGACTCCCGGCCACCGTAGGCGCGGGCTTGCGGGCGGCGAGCTATGGGCAGCTCGCCGCCCGGTAAGGACCAGGCCCGGGTCGACGGCGCGTTGTGTTCCACGCGCGCCTCAAAGAGCTGTCAGCACGAACTGACGGGGTCCGCTAGGGCCGATGCCGCCGGGGCTGCGGGTTGTTCGAAAGAGATACCGTGGCCCCTGGCACAGGCAACTGAAGGAACACGGGTGGGTTTTAGTCAGTAAAAGTCTGACACTCCCTTCTGCTCTGCCCAGAGCGGGAGGAGTCATTTGATGATTTCCCACCCAGAAAAAAAAAAAAAAAAAAGGTCACATGAAAACTTCACCTTGCAATCAGACACTGGAATGTTTCCTACCGCATCATTGCGTATTGCGCGAAGATAGTGCAACGACTGCAGTACGAGTTAATTACAATGCTTCGGCAAAAACATCAACAAATCAAAGTTTAAATGATCTAATGTACACGGGGCCCAATTTACAGCAAGACCTCCAGTCTCTTATCATTAAATGGAGACAATATCAGTACGCATTCACGGCTGATATAGAAAAAATGTTTAGGCAGATTTGGGTACACCCAGAAGATCAACCTTTACAAAAAATTGTGTGGAGAGATAACCCGTACATGTATAGATGTATACGTACCTTGTCTCTTCTACAATTGCACACATTTTTATTTAAGACTAGCTGCGCCCCGCATAAGTTTCGATCCCGTGGGAATATCGGGATAAAAAGTATCCTATATGTTATTCCTGGTTATAAACCACCTGTATACTAAATTTCATCCAAATTCGTTCAGTAGTTTTTGCGTGAAAGAGTAATAAATATCCATCTACACAAACTTTCACTTTTATAATATTAGTAGAAAAGTACGAATATTAGTAAGATAAAGCCATGATTAAACCAACTTATTTTCTAATATTATTAACGAACGTTATTCAGCTTAAATCAAAGGGTTGCAGGCTCGGCCCTCCGTCACATGTAGATGTCACTTTATAATTTGCTTGTTACCGATTTAATTAAGTCTCTTTTAATGGTGACATCGTTAGCTCTGATTGGGGACTGAACAATATTTTGGTTGATGAATCCCCAAAGGACGATGGCCACGCTGTAAAATATTATATGTGCTGGCAGCTGGAAGATTTTATTATTAACGATGCGCTTTATTCAATTTGCTTAGCTTAACTTCCTAGTGACAATTCTAATATTATTATGTTAACAGGCCTGGTGGCTCTCTAATTGTTTTTTTGTTTTGTTTATGTACATTACTTTTATAACAAAAATAGGTAAGTACATCCATATGATGCGTTGCCCTCCCTTTTTATACACATGTAAATATTATTGTTTTAAGTCTTTTATAAGTATTATATTTAACTATTGTCAAGTTTTTGAAAATAAATAGTAAGTACATAGCTCTTGGGTGTAGCTATAAACGTAAGGTTTATAATGTCTATTTCAGGTTTTTTTTCAATATGATTGATTTGTTTAAGTAAATTCATTTCATGACGATTATACTGTGATTTACACACGTCTTTAATTTTAGATACGTGATCAGCTTAACACCAATCGCATACGGCATTTATGAGGAAGGGTGTATTATTTTGGTATATTTACCTTTTTTTCCCTTACAAATTATTAAACATTTTATATACCCAAGTCCAGGTGGAATTAATTATCTTAACTGATATAATTGACCCATTTTAAGGATATCATCATCTCTTTGATCGTGGACCACAAAAGTAATTGGAGTGATTTAATTTAATGACCGCCTTCAGACAAAAAATGGCTAAAATTGTTTCCATTTGTTTTGGACAGTTCCTGGGTGAAGGGTTAAATCATCTGTTTATTCACTGTTGTTTATTTATAACCTTGAGATGTTCTTTTACGACCGGTTTGTTAATTAGGACTGTTTTAAGAATACTAAGTAGACGCATATACCGTTAGTTTTTTTTTTGTTTAACCTATACCAGTATACTGTCCCACTGCTGGGCAAAGGCATGAAACTTTTTCCCCACGCCACCTGGAACCAGCTCTCACGGTACGCGCCTAGGTCATCTCACCACCGCTTTCTAGGCTGATCTCGGCGGCACCGAATTCAAAATTGCTTTTAATTTTTTTGATGCTAGCGATGATATTTTTTTCACTACACTAAACAGTACTCACGGAATAAGTTGAAGTGGCAACGGGCCGGCCATATTAGCCGTAGAACCCATGACTGTTGTGATAAACGTATTCTTGAGTCGAGTCCGTGAATCGGCAAACGTAACTCAGGGCGTCTTCAGGCTAGGTGGAGCGACGATCTTCGCAGGGTGGCTGGTAGCATCCGGATGAGAGTTTTCGAGAATTGAGCTGAATGTCGTGCAATTAAAGAGACCTATGACGAGCAGTGGACTGCTATGGACCGATGATGGTGATGACACAATAAGGGACAACTTCAAATGGCATGTAATTTGCGAAAACCTCTTCACCATTTAAAAATCTAAAATACTTACAATATTTCTTGAAAATTTCGTGAATAATATCACCAATTCTACGCTTCACCAACCATAATATATTGTCAGTGCAATATAACCCCTTATCTCTTAAAAATCCTTCCAATGGATATGGGTAAAATATTCCAAATCTATAACGCAGTATGCGAACGGCTTCGGTGGGTATAAAAACATTATCTCTTTGTACAAACCTTTCTTTATCTTTGACGGGCGAGGCATAACTTTTCGACTCTATTTCATTTACATTTTCTTCTATTGAATTGGTAACGTATTTTGATGAAAAATTGACTGTGAAAGTCGGTAGCTGTTTTGTGGGTTACGTAATATGTTCGTGTGAGTTTATTTATTTTACTCTGTTAATATCTAAGAGATATATATTTTTTCCTTTGGTATGTGGTGTGGAGCGACGATCTTCGCAAGATGGCTGGTAGGAACTGGATGAGAGTTGCCGAAAATCGAGTTGAATGGCGTGCAATAGGAGAGGTCTTTGTCCAGCAAAGGACTGCTGTAGGTTGATGATGATGCGGTGTGTATTTGATGTGAGTGTGTGTGTGTGTGTTGATAAATTGTAATTTAAATTATACGGCTCATGCCATTAATTAAAATCGAGTATAAAAAATAAAAAAAACATGTGTATACGTACATACTAGCGAAAAGCATATTGAAGATGACGCAATAGACTGAAATAAATAGCGTCGTCGCATGATTGGGAAAGCCGACTCCACGTAACGGGATAAGGTGAGGCCAAAGAATAAGATACATACCAGCGATGCGGAAAACTCAGGTGAGAAGTGACAAATCGTTTTTAATATTAAAAAGACGTTCATAATACCTCACTAGATTATGCAGAGATGATGTCATCACTGCGAGGATCGCCCAGAGGACACGGTGGAGCATACGGTGGATATCTGCCCCACTTGGGCGGAGCACCGCCGTGTCCTCGTAGAGGCGATCGGCAGCGGCAGCGACCTCTCGCGTCCGGCCCTGGTTCAAGCCATGGTCCGGGGCGAGAGGGAGTGGGAGGCAGTCACCTCCTTCTGTGATGCAGTCATGCTAGCGAAGGAGGTGGCAGGATGGGTGAGGGAGAGCCTATTATGCCTCAGCCGCCGTGGGAGACGCTCCGGGCGTCGGGAGCCGCATGACGACTTCCGGCCACCGTAGGCGCGGCCCTGTGGGCGGAGAGCAATGGGTAGCTCACCGTCCGATCAGGACCAGGCCCGTGCCGAACGGCGCGAATGTGTTCCACGCGCGCCTCAAAGAGATGTCAGCATGATTGTCGGGGCCCGACAGGGCTAAAGCCTGCCGGGGTAGCGGGATCGTCCGAAAGGGTTACCGCTGCCCTGGAACATAAAGGGCTAAGGAAGGAACACGGGTGGGTTTTAGTCAGTAAGAGTCTGACACTCCCTTCCACTCCACCCAGAGCGGGAGGGGTCAGTAAAAATTCAAAACGATTCCTCGGATAAAATTATCTGCCGTTGGAAAAATCAGCCCTAAGTGTAAGAAGTAACCTAACAAATCAACATGACAAAATGTTGCCCTTACTCGAACCACAAAAATCGACATAATATATCCCAAACCAAAAACGAACAACGAGAACACCAAACTGACACTTTACAAACGACACTTTAAAAAACAGAATGCAAAAGCAAAATGACATTTTATTCCCTCTGCGAACTACAATTTTTAAAGGCATCCTTATATTTTGCATACGGCGCCCCTTGCCCGGTCTTTGGGATTATGTAAAATTGTTTCGCTTCCATCTGGTTCTAGGGAGGACCCCTTTTCCGGCCACGGATGTTGTTGCAGGTGACTGAGGGATTAACCGGGTTTGGGGTAAATCCTTGGTATAGGCGATAGTGAAACCCTATCGACTGGTAAGTGTCGTATATAGGAATTGATTTTGTTTCTAATATTCTGTCTAATATTATTTTGGTGGAGGTTAGAAGCAAGTATTATTTTCATTATATAAAATTGGCGTTTCGTCGAACTGGCCACTTTGATCTCAAATATATATAAATATATATATATTATTTGGTTAGGAACCATAATTAAAATTTAGGCTTGTGTATTTGTGTTTGGAATTTAGTGATTCATTTGTTTTCGCGGCATTAGTTTTTTTTGACATCGTTATGTTCACAATATGGAAAACTTAAAATATTACGTTATTTACGAATACCAGTGCCACCGTAGAACCAACGCTGCAGAACCGGCTCGGGTCAAAAATGTTTAAAAGAAACCACCACACCAGTAAGGACCTAATATTATGTCTATTGTTCAAGTTAATATTCACACAAAATAGTGTTATTTTCTCGTTCAATAAAAAAAAAAAAAAACATTTTTTCTCAAATATTTCAAGTCCTTGTCAACACCTCGTTCTATTTTCATAGCATTTCGTTAAGAACCCTTCAGTTCATGTTTCGTATTTCACTTTAAACTCAAGGACCCCAAGAGCCGAAATTCAGTTAGAATAAAATTCTATGAGAACTGTCGTGAGCCGTTTTTTGTTTACTTGATAAAGTGCTCCAGTTCGATTACGTATCGCCGGCGACGGCATAGAGACATAAACCCGCGCAGAAGTGATACTAGAATGTTGTACTGTGGGCGGACAAAATGTTTTTTTTTTTTTGGTAAAATAAATTGTATATTATGTTTTGAACATATTTATACGTAATGGCTGTGAGACAATGAAATGGTGCCGTGTCCGTATGTACATCTTTTTGGGGCTGACTGTAAAATCAGGGAAACTGCTTGTTTAGCAAATGGAATAGCAACCTAAATTGTCCGTACTCTATAGTAATTCATATCATAATCAAATTGTAATATTTAATCATTCTTATAAAAGTTTTGAAAACGATTGACTAAATCATTCATATTTCCGTGGCTGAAAGAACTAAAGAAAGAAAGAACATTTGGCAACAGTTTGTGAAACACAAAATGTAAATGTAAAAAAAAAAAAATGTTTTATCAACAACAGTGTGTACTTACTGTGCGTTCGTTTAAATGTCACCTGCCTTTACCCACTGCTCCCTACCACTACAGTACTACTGTTACAACGCCCAGAAGGCCAATTCCAGTAATTAAACACGTTCAAAATCTAGTCGCAATCTTATCTCAGCGACAATCAATGAAAAAATTTGTCAAAAATGTAGGGATTTTAGAGGTATTGTTGACAGATTTGGACTGAGATCAGACTGCCCCTCGGTCTATGTCATATTGACTGCGTTGGCTGGTCCTATTTTTTGGTCCGACACTGTATGCCTACAGTGTCGGACCAAAGCTCAGCGTGCGTTTGGTTCGGCAGTATCGCTTCTATATAATTATGTTTATTCTACGGCGAAGGTTTCTCTTTTACGTGTGAATTTTTTCGAAGTGTTTTTACATTATTTCTTTAGTGATTGTCGTTTATTTTTATTGGTAGGAGCTAGTATGCTGCGTAGTTTTCTGAACCTTAAAAGTGTAGGTATATAAAGTTCGTAAGAAAAAGGTTTTTAAGATATTTGCATGTAGTTTTTTTTTATATTTTGTTCAGGGCCCAGGAGATTGTTTACGTCAAATTGTTTTTTTTTTTAATTATCTGTATCTATTGAGAGCTGAGCCAGTGTTGAAACTATAGTTTAGGTTTGAACGGAAAATATATTGCTAATATAATATTCCTAACTTTTTTTTTTGTAGTTGTATTTGAATTGCTTGTCGAATATGGTATAATTGTCTGTTTGCCTATTCCTATCTACTGCTTGATACGTATTTTCTGTTTTTAGCCAATCAACTCCAGTGTAGGCTTATTGCTCACTACTGCATGCCACTCTGGGAATACGACATGTTAATATTCAATTTATTTTATTTTAATATCTACAAATACATCAAAATTCACTTAAGTCGAAACCTACCAAAATCACGGGGGAATATAATATTGTCTCAACATCACAGTTTCATAAATCTTACAGGCGTCCGCGGTTTCTTGTAATTGATCATGAATAATGTATACACCCTCATTCATTCTCCTGTGCAAGATAAATTGATTCTGATTGTATTAATATTCCTTTGGAATTCAGGTAAGTAAGAATGCCAGTGGCTGTTTTTGAGAATTACCTAATGGCTTTAATGCGGACTTTATGGAGAAGGATGGTAATTTGAAATGAAGTTGTATATGTGGGAGAATTAAAGGCGACTACAGTGATCTATTCTATACAGGCCGGCTGAAACATCGACGCGCAAACTGAAACCATGAATTTCGCATATGATTCTAGATCCCTAAAGAAAATTTTAGTCAGTTATCAAAAAAATAAAAAAATACAGACTTTTCGTTCATAGAAAAGTGAAACCCACGCGGTCGAAATGTACGGGACAGAATTGTTTTTTAATAACCGACCAAAAATTTCAACGCAGAGGGTTCAGAATTATGTACTGAATCCATGGTAACAGGTTGCGCGCCTACCCATATATTCATAAAATCAATCACCGTTATCATACATTTTTACTTACATACTAGGTACTTAGCGTATAATTATCCGGTCTGTCTGTCTAAAAATTCTCACACGGAGTCGGGAGCACAGTTGTTTTACAATATTTTCCTCAATTTTATAATATTCGTCTATTATAGGTAAAGCAAAGAACGTAAATGCCAATTATCAAATAAATTCCTCTCCCATATAGCGAAGTGCCATATTTACTAAAAACGTTGGCAATACGTTATCCCATTAAGATGTCCATTCCATGAGTATGACAGTATTAAGTATGAATATGGATGGCAATATGTGTAGGGCCAGACCAAAGAAACGATGGATAGACTGTGTAAAGGGTGCTAAACAGGGGGTGGTTACCAAAATGACGACTAATAGAGAAGTATGGAAGATTTTTGGGATAAAGGCAAAGAACGATGATGATGATAATGATTGTACCTTGGTACTTAGGTACTTTGCGTCGATACTTTTATTCTAATGACATAAAATGCGTCGATACTACAACTCTTCCCATGTCTAACCCTCAATCACTGAAATCATTCATACAATGTAGGTCGTAACAAGCACTCGGCAAAATTGTCACCATTCGCGCCATTATTTAGCGCGGGCCGTGCGTTCCCGTCAGTCTGCCCGCAAATTAGCGGGCATTACCATAATTTGGCTAACAGCTAATGCTACAAATGTCACGGATATAGCTTGCAGTTAGCTGATGTGAAAGTAAGTCGTATTGTATGAGGCTGGAATAGTACAGACGTGGATAATAAACCTTTTTCGAATACTATACTTAAAAATGTCGAAGTCATTAACCTTAACAGCACGCCTGTTGGGACCGAAAAGATTTACTGTTCGGATGCCTACCTACCTCTGTCGCATTGTCGAGGCCTATTTGACGGACAGGGCCGTCATCTACCCCGGTCACCGGGGAGAGTGGAACTGGTGAGAGATGTTGTGCGGTGTCCCATAGGGATCGGTCCTGGGGCCGCATCTGTGGGATATCGGGGATACTGGGTGCTGCGCGCCGACCTCCCTAGCGGCGTCAGCGTGGTTTGCTACGCTGACGACACACTGGTCCTGGCACAGGGTAGGTCGCAGCAGGCGGCGGCCGAAGTAGCGACACGCGGGGTTGCGACAATCGTCGAGAGGATCCGGCCATTGGGACTCGAGGTGGGCCTGCACAAGTCTGACGCCATGTGTTTTCATGGTCCTCGGGACGCGCCACTGTCGGGTTTCCAAATAACGGTAGGAGGGGTTCACATTGGCGTCGAGTCGACGATGAAGTACCTGGGACTCGCCTTTGACAGCCGGTGGAACTTCGTGGAACATTTCCGACGTTTGGCTCCCAGGCTGGAGCGGGCCGGGGCTGCTTTGAGGCGGCTCCTGCCCAATCTAGGGGGTACAAACGCCTCCTGCCAGAGGCTCTATGTAGGGGTCGTGCGGTAAGTCCCCTCTTTGAGGAATGGCTGGTCACGCCCTCACCTTCCGCCTGAAGGACTTCTCACCGCACACCGTTGTTTCGGGAGGTTCCTGTTCAGGATAAAGCGGGAGGAAACGCCAGAGTGTCACCACTGTGTGGATTGCTCGAAGGACACGGTGGAGCAATCGGTGGAGATCTGCCCAGCTTGGGTGGAGCACCGCCGTGTCCTCGTGGCGGCGATCGGCGGCGGTGATCTCTCGTGTCTGGCCCTGGTCCAGGCCATGGTATGGAGCGAGTGTGCATGAGAAGCCGTCACCTCCTTCTGCGAAGCAGTAATGACTGCCGGTGCTTGGGATTCAGTGCTAATGTGAACCACTGGTCGTTGCGAGGATATGGCTACATCCACTATACGGTGCCCTGAGACAGCTAGAATGCGTCAAGGTAGACCCCATAGAAGATGGCAGGATGGGCTGGACAAAACATAGTTAGGTACACTCGCGTTTTTCTACCTGTGATTGAGTCTCATGTAACAAAAGGCCAGTCTATTGCTCATATGTAGACTCCGTGCTGCTACTGAGATATACTTAAATGTTAATCTAAATAACACTTTGGGGATAAAACTCCAAAACCCACCCTCAGGAGTTGCGCTTGCTACCATTAAACCAACCAGGCAGTGCATATAACATGATTATATTTTATAGCAAAAGTATTTTCTCCACACTTCACCAAGTCACTATAAGTATTCTATGGTACCTCTCCTGCCCTTATACCAATTTATTTAGGGTCGGCGCAACGTGTATTTTTCTTCCATACTTCTCTATTAGTCGTCATCTCAGTAGTCACTCCCTTTCTAACCATATCATCACTCACACAGTCCATCTATCGTTTCTTTGGTCTTCCCCTACTCTTATAGCCTCCGACATTTATATTCAAATTTTTCCTCATTGCTCCGTAACACATGCCTATACAATGACAACCGATTTCCACACCACTTTTCAGGTACCGGTGCCACTTTCAGACTTCCTCTTGTGTACTAATTTCTTATTCTATCCATTCGTGTAATACCATACATCCCTCTTAGCATTCTCATGTCAGCTGCATGCAATTGGTTTTCATTAATTCCTTTTGTAGCCCAACATTCTGATCCATACAAGATAGCAGGGTACCTCCTATAGCCAAAACTCGGTCATTTACTTTGACGGAGAAAAGGATCCCCATTCCGTCATCCGTTACCCCAGACTTTTTCTATGAGGGTTAGGCTAAAATAGTTTTCCCGTTACCGAAGTACTAACTTTTGGCCACAACTTCGTCCGCGTTAATGATTTTAGTTGACCTAACTCACGTAAGCCAAGCTCAGTTAAGTTTTAAGCCGGATTGTTACTGACGCGCCGTTAAACGTTGGAAATTGTTTGAAATCATATTTTTAGTTTCTACCTCCGGAAAGTGTTGAGGTAACTTTTAACTAATTACTTCAGATTAATGTTAAGCATTTTGTTTCCATTATTTATGTAGCAGTAAATCAGTGTCCTGTTTTAGGAATACTGACCTATGTCATAGAACCTGTGTCCAGTTGTGGGCTTCATTGTGTAACTTAGATCCTACAAACTGAACAAACTCAATCCAAATCAAAGTGGACAAATACGCTAAAAGCATGTACGTTTATAAGAATGTTTCAATATTTTCGAATATGATCATCTTCCTACTCATGTCATATGTTACTTGTGGCGCAACACGTTTTCTTTTTTCGTCCTTCCCTGTCGACGGTCACGCGGTCATTCACTCCCTCCTCTTACGTATCATTCCTTAGACAATTCAGCCATCTTTACTTTGGAAGACCAAAGTAAAGATGGCTGTAACTAAAGATGACTCTCCCTTTCTATCCATCAACATTTATGTTCTTCACTATTTCAGTCACATGCGTTTCCTTCCTCCTCATCACATGCCCATACCAAGCCCAACGATTTCCTTTCAACTTTTCTATTACTGGCGTCACTTCCAAACTTCCCCTTATATACTCGTTTCTTAATTTATACATTTTCCTTACTCCACACATCTATATAATAACATTCGCATGTCCGCTGCATTCAATCTTTTTGGAACGAAGTTCTTTAACGGAGCTTACGGTAGGAGTAAACTGGGAGAAATCATCATGCGTCCTTCTGCGGTCAAAATTGAAATCAAAGATATACGAAATTTTTCTAATTTTTCGTCATCTTGGATTTTTATTTTAAACTTTATTCCTGTCGGGGGTCCCCCGATCCCACACGTTTTTTTCCATCTTCTTCACGGTCCAGCCATTCCGAACCACACAGTACGACAGACATTATCACGGACTTGTAGATTTGTATGTAACGTGTAGCAATATTGTCTCCAACCTTAAAAGTAACGCTGAAGGTTACGACAACATTACCCTGGACATGATTAACATGACCCTGCCGCATACGTTAACTGTAGTAACGGACATAATAAACTGCTCCATAGTGACGTCTACGTTCCCCGACCTATGGAAAATTGCCTCAGTTAAGCCTTTGCCAAAAAATTCTAATCCATCCACTTTAAAAGATCTACGCCCTATAAGTATATTACCATGTCTATCCAAAGTATTAGAAAAAGTCGTCAGCCGCCAATTAACACTTTTTTTGGAACAAAATAACGTCCTACCTGATTTACAATCTGGTTTCAGAAAGCAGCACAGTACATCTACTACTTTACTGGATGTTACTGATAATATACTATCTGCCCAAGATAGGGGAATGTGCTCATTGCTAGTTTTGCTCGATTTTTCCCGTGCATTTGACGCAATAAATATCTCACTATTTTTATCTAAGTTAAATTATTAAGGTTTTGACGCCAGCGCTGTGCAATGGTTCCGCAGCTATCTAACTAATAGGGAGCAACTTGTTGACTTGCGTTTGAGTGACGGCACTACTCTTAGATCGACGCGTATTTCTGTAGACAGAGGAGTCCCGCAGGGCTCTATATTGAGCCCGATTCTCTTTATTTTATGCTGTGCGGATATTGTAAAGTGTCTCCATAGATGCAAGTACCATATATACGCCGACGATGTCCAACTATATATATCTTTTAGACCAGACGAGTACAATAGTGCCATTAAGGATCTTAACAATGATCTTGAAAGAATCGCCGCCTGGTCAGAGGAGAACTGCCTGTCGTTAAATCCAATAAAAACGCAATATATAGTATTTGGCACTAGACAGCAGTTGGCTAGACTACCTGTGACATTTGACTTGAGACTTATGGGAGAACTCATTGAGCGAGTGTATTAAGCGTGGAATCTAGGTGTCGGTATGGATAAAGATCTACATTTTGAGAAACACGTAGCAGACGCGGTTAGAAACTGTTTCTATCGCCTAAAGGTTTTATACAATATGAGGCCCTATTTATCCGAAAAACTACGGGAACAGCTAGTGGAAACCCTGGTTCTTTCCAGGTTGAATTACGCTGATACGGTTTACGGCCCGCGCCTATTAGCTCGTACTGACTGCCTCATTCAAAGGGTACAAAACGCTTGTACTCGGTTTTGTTACGATATTCCTCACAGAAGCCATTGTAACACCTTTTCTAAACAAGCACTTTACGCTGAAGATGAAGTCCAGACGCAAGCTGCACTTGGCCTGCCTTCTGTTCGGTGTGGTGAAATATCAAAAACCGGACTACCTTTATAATAAGTTAAGTTGGGCTACGAGTAGACGGGAATGCGGGAGAAGACAATGCTCACAACAACTCTCGACTCAGTCTCAGGGTACGGCTGCTTTTACAGGCAACTTTCGCTATGCGGCTTCCAAAGTATGGAATAACTTGCCACCACCGCTTAGATTAATTAACACAATAGGCGTTTTTAAACTACGCTTACGGCAGTATCTCATAGAAGCGCAAAGGAAGCTAGATATGGTCACACTAAATGTCTCAATTATATGATGTATGTACCTACCCACTTGAGTATGTGTCAGTGTTTGTGATTTCACATCCTTATGGCTGCAGAATGGAGACGTAACTTAAAAGTGGGTAGTTTTCACATGTCACTTTATACAAGAATCAATGTTTTTTTTTTTTTACATATATTTCTATTATCGACTAGCGCTTACCATTTATATATCTTTTGTATATTTGTGCATGTTTTTATTTCCATTTCCACTTTTGCCAACAATGTTTAGCTGACTTATTTATTTATAGACGTGATATCCATCGCATTTGGTTAATCCCAATGGATACATCAGCTAAGACAAGTTTCAAAACAGACACAAGTTGCAAACTGTCAGAAAATAGTCAGTCACGCTCGGCTGCTTGCAGCGTATTGTGCGATGACACTACAGTGCACGGATTAATAAATTGTGGCAGGCAGCGTTTTCAACAATGTTCCTCAATATCACACATTTAGACATATTCACATATTCGTTACTGTTTTTTATCTAACACAAATTTATTTCATTTATATATTAGGGGTTAAAGTATGAAATTGCCGATTTGTACTGAAAAATTTAAATTCGTTATTTTTTTAATTTAACATATTTATTTAATCAAAATAATTACCATTATTATCTATACATTGCTGCCATCTAAAAGGAAGGTCATTTATGCCTTTGCGATAGAACTCTCGTGATCTAGATTCGACAAACTGTGTGAAAGCATTTTGTACTGCCTCCTGAGAAGAAAACTTTTTATCACGTAGAAAATTGTCCAAATCACGAAAAAAATGGTAGTCCGTTGGAGCAAGGTCTGGCGAATACGGAGGGTGACGAATGGTTTCTAATTGCAGTTCTTGTAGAGTTAAAACGGTTTTTCGTGCTGTCTGAGGTCTCGCGTTATCATGGAGCAATAATGGTGAAGATCGATTCATGTGTCTGGGCTGTTTCACTGCTAGTTTTGCTATGATTGTTTGGAGTTTGGCACAGTAGACATCTGCCGTTATTGCTTGACCAGATCGGAGAAAGCTATAGTGAATAACACCATGCTGAGACCACCAAACAGTTACCATTACCTTTTTATTGGTAAGCTTTGCTTTAGGACACTGTTGCGGCGTTTGACCTGGGGTCAGCCATTGCATTTTTCTCTTACGGTTATCGTAAAGAATCCACTTTTCATCACATGTCACAATTCGATCCAATATTCCTTCATTTCTGTATTGATTCAACAAGGCAACACAAGTTTGAACACGCGTTTCTTTCTGCAGATCAGTCAAATCATGAGGCACCCATTTCTCATATTTTTTTATTTTATTGATGTGACGCAAATGAGTCAATATTGTTGGTAAGGTACCGCTAATTCCTGGGTAGTTTGGCTCGGATCGGCTTCCACCATCTCTTTCAATTCATTGTTATTCACCTATGTGGGCGGTCTTCCACGTGGTTCGTTCTTCAAATCAAAGTTTCCATCACCAAAGCGCTTAAACTAAAATAGCACGGTGCGTTCATTAGCAATCCCCTCTCCAAACGCAACATTGATATTGCGAGCTGTTTCTGCCGCGTTAATTCCGCGTCGGAACTCGTATTCAAAAATAACTCGAATTTTCGAAGTATTCATCCATCTTTCTTGTCTAAGCTGAATAACAAAAACAACTGAAAGTCGATAATCGAATGTTGCACATTTTTTAAAAGAAGAACTTCATAGGTACCATGTGAAAAAAGTTTCACTCAAAAATCTCAAACCATGAAGGTTCTATGTCAATTCGAAGTACCTATTACAATAAAACGGCAATTTCATACTTTAACCCCTATTATTTAAGTATGCATACACACGTCACGTTGCAGTATAAAACTGATTTACATCCGTCACCTCACACATCAGGTCCAGTTGAAAACCAGCGTCAGCCACTAGTTGTCTGGCATTTTTGCTGAACTGGGCCTTTTTGGTGCAGCCGTGAGGCACACTTTCCTGATAATTTTCTTACATCGGACTTCACATTTTTTATTTTATTTTTTATTTTTTTTACCTTATTGTTTGTTTTGTCTCTGATGTATTATCTGGTGTATTGTGTGTCTTTTAGTTTGTGCCAAATAAATGTATTTTCTTTCTTCTTTCTTTCTTTCAATATTACATACCTATAAGATTTAGGGACACAGTCAGTCTGACCTTTTATTGAGACATTCTTAAACCTTATATTAAAAATATCCATTGATCCCTTGTTTACCAAACCGTGAACGTGTACATATGCGAGCATTTCATCATAAAAAACGTTTTAAAGTTCATCGCACTCTCCAAATGAATTTCATCCCATTTTAGCGTCTACCGAAAAAAGAAATATGCTAAGTCAGGTAGATGTTTATGGTCCGGGGCGAGAGGGAGTGGGAGGCGGTCACCTCCTTCTGCGAAGCAGTCATGCTAGCGAAGGAGGTGGCGGGATGGGCGAGGGAGAGATCCTCACGCCTCAGCCGCCGAGGGAGACGCTCCGGGCGTCGGGAGCCGCGTGACGACTCCCGGCCGCAATGGAGCAATGGGTAGCTCTCCGTCCGATCAGGACCAGGCCCGTGCCGGACGGCGCGTATGTGTTCCACGTGCGCCTCAGAGAGATGTCAGCGTAGTTGACGGGGCCCGACAGGGCCGAAGCCTGCCGGGGTAGCGGGATCGTCCGAAAGGGTTACCGCTGCCCTGGTACATAAAGGGCTAAGGAAGGAACACGGGTGGGTTTTAGTCAGTAAGAGTCTGACACTCCCTTCTGCTCCACCCAGAGCGGGAGGAGTCATTTGATGATTTCCCATCCACAAAAAAAAAAAAAAAAGGTAGATGTTTATTCTGTTTTTTTTTTTTTGAGATTTTATTATTTTATATTCAAGAGCTGTACTTTTCGTAAAAATTGACTGTTACCTTAACAATACAATGTCCAGTTACTTGTACGTCACTCAGTTAAGTTTCCAAGTAACTTCGGATATGATAGTGAGTTTATAGTTTAATTCATGTAGATGTGTAATGTAACTGTAGATGGTACGGCCACGTAAGAAGAGATGATAGTTTCTCACTTAAAACAGTCTTACGAAATGCCTGGGAAGAGGAAGACCCCCATTACATCCACACACCGCTACATCCAGCATCGAGAGGATACACCTAAATCTAATGACAACCCAGGACAGATCACAGATCGTTCTGGCGCCGCTTTATAAGAAAACCCGACCCCACATAGAACTGAAATCAAGGAATGGAAGAAGAAAAAGAAGTACATAACAGTACGGTGCGAGGTGCAAATAGTCAATGATAAACATCGCAAGATCTAGAGAGAGAGAAAGTAAACTATTTTAAAAACCAATTTTTTGGTTGTGTGTTCAAATCCTGGCAAATACCAAAGTATATTTTTTAAATTCATAAGTACTTTCAGAGTTTATCTTGGACATTAGTAACATCGGTGAAGGAAAACAGTGTAAGGAAACCTGGAGTTATCGGTAATCTAACTCTGAAATCGCCAACCAGTCTTGAGCAGGCGTGGTGATCAATATTCGTGCTTTCTCTGTGTGAAAACAGGCCTTTGCCTTGCAGTGGGACAGTTTCAGGCTGGTATTATAAACTATATCAAAACTGTTTTTTCTATGAATTTACTTTTGAATAGCTCACAAAAAGCTGTCTTAGACAAAAAATGTACCCCCCTGTACGACCCCCTGGCCTAATCACTCCATAATGTTTCTACTGCTGGAACACAGGCCTCCTCTCGGTGAGAGGGAGTGGGTCATATGGATTGCGGTCCACTCCACGCAGGCCTAGTGTGGGTTGATGGATATATATTATGTCACATGTCTTCGAATTATTAGTTCTAGGACATGCCGGTTTCCTTCACCATTTTTTTGAGAGCAATTTTAAGAGCAGTGATAAAATAATATATAAAAGGTCTATGCAGGCAATAAATAACTGCTATCCCCTAAAACATACGCAGCCTTAATAAACCTCTTATCAAAACGAACATACCATCGAACGTCAAGATTAAACTCACGTCGCACACAAGTAATAACTTCAAAAGTATGTTGAAACGCGAAACTCATTTTTCATTTCCCATCTAAAGGCATTGTGTAAGAAATGGAGCAAATAAGGAGGATTCATTACGAGCCTCTCATATTGAAAAGTGACCAAACTCCGATATTATTTGAATTATTCAGTAGATATTTTTATATTGGTCGTGCAATCGAGATGAGTATGATGCAATAAAGGTGCGTTTTTGGGAGTAGTTGTGGCCTAATGAAACGACTGCGACTTACGAGTTGTAGAGGATCCTGCCGTTTTGCCAAAATTATTTTGACAAAATTTCATTATCCAAACAAATTTTGGCAACCTTTTTATACCAATGCAATATTTGGAATGATTTTAGTACGCACATTTTCATCTGGTCAAATTTTTACTCGGCAGAATATTAAAGACGTCAATAAATAAAAGGCCCGTTCTGACATTGACAGTTCTAGTAGTTAATAAAGATCAAATTTGCAAAACACGTATTCGTTTGTATGGAACTGACAGGTGTCAAGAACGCATTCTCAAATGTCAAAACGGGTCTTTTCTTTTTTGACATCTTTACCAAGGATAATGTCATTAGGGCATTTGGTCTTTAATTAAATAATGTATTACAGAAAACAATCTTTAGACGTTACGAACGTCGAACGAAAAACGAACTGCTACTAGAACTGTAGGTTAGGTTAGGTTAGAACTGTGACCACACAACAAAAACATATTTTGGAATGTAAAACCAAACGCCGGGGCGTTGCTCCGCTGCCGCGAGAAATCACGGCACAGCGGACAGAGCTCCGGCGGGATCTCATAGCGGCATGGAAAGTGCGATTGTCGCAACCCAACGTTGGGCACGCCACAATTGCGGCGATAAGTCCCCTCTTTGAGGAGTGGCTAGAGAGGCGCCACGGCGCCCTCACCTTCCGCCTGACGCAGGTCCTCACCGGACACGGTTGTTTCGGGAGGTTCCTGTTCAGGATAAAGCGGGAGGAAACGCCAGGGTGTCACCACTGTGGGGATCGCCCGGAGGACACGGTGGAGCATACGGTGGAGGTCTGCCCGGCTTGGGCGGGACCCCGCCGTGTCCTCTTGGCGGCGATCGGCGGCGGCGACCTCTCGCGTCCGGCCCTCATACAGGCCATGGTCCGGAGCGAGAGTGAATGGGAGGCCGTCACCTCCTTCTGCGAAGCAGTTATGCTCACGAAGGAGGAGGCGGAGCGTGCGAGGGAGAGGCAATCGCTGCACCCTCGCGCTCCTAGCCGCCGCAGGAGACGCCCTGGACGGGAGTCAACAGCCGACTCCCGGCCACCGTAGGCGCGGGCTTGCGGGCGGCGAGCTATGGGCAGCTCGCCGCCCGGTAAGGACCAGGCCCGGGTCGACGGCGCGTTGTGTTCCACGCGCGCCTCAAAGAGCTGTCAGCACGAACTGACGGGGTCCGTTAGGGCCGATGCCGCCGGGGCTGCGGGTTGTTCGAAAGAGATACCGTGGCCCCTGGCACAGGCAACTGAAGGAACACGGGTGGGTTTTAGTCAGTAAAAGTCTGACACTCCCTTCTGCTCCGCCCAGAGCGGGAGGAGTCATTTGATGATTTCCCACCCAGAAAAAAAAAAAAAAAAAAAAAAAAAAACCAAACCAACAAAACACATTGTAATTTAATTTGTATATTTTGTGCAACTGACATAAAGATGCAAATCTTTTGTCATTAACTAAGCAATTGACTGAATAGAAAATGTAAATTTAAAACTAACGATACTTAATAATGGGCTTATTTTATTTTGCGTAAAATATGTTATAGGTACCAACTGAAATATTTGACTACATTAAAATGGGTAAAAGAACTAGTTGGTAAGTAAGTTATTGTTTACACGTTCACTTGCCAAACGTTGGTTTGCGTTACAATTATTTGTGAAGAGTTTATTTGCTAAATTAAATTATGCGGAAAATTAAATTGTTTGGGAAGTGATAATTTGTCAATTTTTTTTTATGAAACAAGGGAGACCCGAGTTGAACAAGACCAATTCCCGTAATTAAAAACGTTCAAAAGTCAATCAGTGTCAAAAACTTGTCAACAATATAGAGATTTTGGAGGTAGTTTTGATAGATTGAGGCTGAGATCAGAATTAACGTCCTTAAAACTACAAGAAATGCCCATCAGATCCGAACCCAGGCAGGCAGTTTACTTTATGTAAATTAATTAATTCATCACCACTATTCTCAAAATTCGAAGACTGTGAGATCCACCAACTCGTACGGGACCCGCTTGCTGGATAACGGCCCCCTCCCTTTAACAAAGAGGAGGCTTGTGTCTCAGCAGTGTGAACATTATAGGCTGATTATCCTTATGCAATAAAGATGAGACTCTTTATGTTAACATGAAAAATATTCATGGTTTCCGTGTTTTGTAATTGGATTCGTTTGGGGTGAATTTTTAAGATGGCGTAATATCTTTAATGGATTTCAGTGGGTTAGCTTTTTCTGACTAAAGAATTAACTGTGCAATTCTTTGTAGAAATATTGACTATTTTCTGGGTAAGTTACGTGATGAAGATAATTATGTGGTCTATTTCTTAGTTTTTTGATACTAATAAGATAGAGGGTAGACCAATTTTTTCACACATTTTTTTTATTAACCTTCGTAATAACTTCGAATTATCGGGACCTTATTTCCAAAAACACACATTGGGCAGACGTGGTGGATTACAGCCCCTCGCTCTCACAGAGAAAAGACCTGTCTCTCAGCAAGTGAAACATTACCTACCTATAGGCTTTTAGCTCATGGTAGGGAATGTACGGACGAACAAGAAACAAAAGTCAATGTAGAAGTTATGATAATATATATAATGTCCGTACACAGCACGATATAAACATAGACACAGAAGGAGTCCGACAGAAGAAACACAATAGATAGGACGAGATCACAAAACCACAATAATAATATTAATTCAAATTACTGAAGAAAATGAATAGACGTATGTCTCAGCCATGACAGAAAGTTGACATCTCTGAGCAGGGCTACTAGTGGCGTATTTCTGAACTAATACTCCATTTACAATAGCATTAGAAAGAAGTTAAAAAAGGTTATTTTTAATGCACACTTTGTAACAAAAGTACAATAAACATTGTTACATTACGATAGACGCCGAATTTATTATGATCTATTTTTACAGCAGCTGTCACATTTAATTGTAACCATTTTAACTATTTATCTTATGAAATTATGTGGGTTTCATTTATTTATATTATTTAACTCCAATTTAAAATTACAGTGTCAATGCTAAAAACCTAAAAGAAGCAGGGATGAACAATACCTCTAACGTTATTCGTTTCACTATTATTCTACCGATTTTCAAATATTACTTTTATTTTGTATAAATATTATTATACGTCCATATTTGCTAAAAATTCGCTGCAGTAGCCCGCGAAATCAGACGAATCCGGAGCAATTCTAACTTAAAGTTATGTATTGATGATTTTTAAGGTTAAAATTGTATAATTACCTACATATTTCTTATTGTCGCGCATCATATTTTGATTAAGATACAACCTTACACTGACCTGCAACTTGCAAACAACGCAAGAAAATTTGAATTTCGTCAGCTACCGCAGCGCATCCCCCTTAAAATTGTTTTATCATAACTTTGAAATAAAATGTTTTGTATTCCTGCTTCTACGAGCCTCTTTTATCTAATGCTATTATAAATGGAGTATAAGTGGTAGGAGTGAAACCTACAGGCTGATTGTTCAAAAATATCTCTGAATATTATCCTTCCACTGCCAATGTACGGAAGTGTTAAATAAATATTATACCTACTAAGTATTCAGTAATTATTGTTAGTTCATTAACGGTTCAAATTAAAATCCTTACATTCCCAACGCAAATCAAAACTCACACAGGCATTTATCTAATTAAACCGCAAAAAGATCTATGGTTAAATAGAGTAATCGGATTCCTTGCAACGATTCTAGTTAGAGGAATGTGCAGTTTATTTCTACGTTTTTACTTGATTTTATTGGCCTAACTGCATATGAAACACCACAACTGCGTTGGTCGACGCGAATTGTGGGAGTGAAAGCCGTTAAACTGAAATGAGGCTGGGCAGGCCATATATGTCAAATATCAGATGATTGCACGGGAAAATTAACATCTGAACGGTTGCCAAAGAACGAAAAGCGACGCCATAGAAGACCCAGGCCAAGATGGCGGGACGAAGTGGCCTGCTTTGCTGTAGAGATTCATCCACAACACCACACAGCCGTAAGAAATAAAAGCAGTGGAGCCATTGCCCATCTGTGGGACAGTATTGGCTGATAAAATCCACACTGGAACACACACACACACGATACAATATTTGTCACTCCTCCCCTTTTTAATCCATCCAAAGATCAAGATTAAAAGATCTTCCTTAGCGATAAGACCGCCTATTGTGTCACCCTTTGTAAAATTTATATATTCATGTCTGTAATTTACGAGTATATGGTGTACATAATAAAGCGTATTCTATTCTATTCTGGAATTCGTACTACGAGCCTCAAGATACAAACTGGTTGTTTAGTATGGGGCTCACTGGCAAATAATATATTGTTACCTAGCTAGAGGTAACATTTTAAGCTACTCATGTCGTCTCAACTTGCTGTTATACTATGAACCTGCTTACTGTATAAGCTGGACAGTATTTTTTGAAGTGAAAACTTCTTTAGCGGCGTTGTGCTTTTATTTGTGATGGGTATAAAATGTTAAACTCGCGTCAGGACACGTGACCTGATCGAAAATTCGTAAGACGGAGGGAGAGTTTTTTGTGATGGGTAAAAAATGTTAAACTCGCGTCAGGACACGTTACCTGATCGAAAATTCGTAAGACGGAGGGAGAGTAGACCGCATTCCAAAATATCAAAAATGCATAACGTTAATATTCAAGTTTTCACTTCTGCCGGCACTCCCGGAGTGCAACCCGTTTTTTTTTCTATGATACTGGCTTATAATTTTACTGTATTAAAGCAAGGCAAAACCCCTACTCAAGCTGAAAAGGTTAGAGCGTTAATCATCACGCTAGCACAAAGCTGGTCATCGATTTCAGGCAAATTAGTTCCAGGATAAGCATAAGTATGATCGGCCTATAATGCTCCAACTGCTGGGATACAGTCCTCTTCTCTGTGAAAGGGAGTATCAATCCACCACGCAGGCTCAGAGCGTGTTGGTAGATGTTCATATGCCTTAAAATTTTTGGTTCTAGGACATGGTGGTTCACAGTGTCTTCCTTCATCGTTTTTAAAGCAGTGGTTGATGATGATTCACACGAAGTAAGGTGCCACTGTGCGGGTTAACTTACCATATTGAAATGTGGATTTAAAAGAAAGTATAATGGTTCTACGAGTATAGTACAGTTCATGCTAAGCGATGGTGTAATCAGATCCTTCCACGTTTAATCCATTGCGTACCGGATGAGCCACAGCTGTGTACATTTTAATTAGCGGCGGCCTTCAAGAGAGAGCTAATGGAACTATTTTATTGGAACGGAATTAAAGAAGTTTCGCAGTAGTTTAAGCTTAAGACTGGCTGGCTGTTTATTGAAAATTGTAGCATGATTTGTCATGGCTCGAGTTGAGAAGTCGGTAGGTATCCTACAAAGGTGGTTGGGTCTAACCTGTTAGGTAGGCATTTCAATTTCTTGTGACTTGTTTCTCTATTTTAATCCTTAATGGAAACAGGCGTGATATTATATCAAGTAATAATTTTTATGATTTCAATAAAATATATATGCACTAAATATACTTCTTATACAAAAAAAAACTAACAATCTAGTAAAATAAAACTATAATAACCTAACCTAACTAAAACTATTAACAAACTCAAATATAGCGCCGAAAAATTCTTTCGGCTCGCTGTCGACTGGTAATGTCAATCTGTCAAATTTCTTAAATATGTAGACTTTCAACTTTATCGCTACAGCATTAAATTCAAGGTTGATTGGGAAAAATTGACTACTTCGGGTAGCTTGACCTGCTGGCGTGACCTGCTGGCGTGACCTGCTGGCGTCTATACCTAAGAAAACGCAGCATTGCCACGTTGTATGGCAATATTTAGCCTCTAGTCAAGGGCTGGTTTTAGCCCTTGGGTCACGGGAAGTGTCAACCAGCCGTTTGGAAATTTCGTTGAACAAACCATGAGCAATCGAACATCACCGCTTACGGCCCAAAGGTTTTAACCCTGTCTGCGGTCTGCGTTCTTTTTGGCAGAAAGAGGCCTTAGTAAGACTTTTTTTTTTGGGTGGGAAATCATCAAATGCCCTCTCCCGCTCTGGGCTGAGCGGAAGGGCGTGTCAGATTTTTACTGACTAAAACCCACCCGTGTTCCTTCAGTTGCCTGTGCCAGGGGCCACGGTATCTCTTTCGAACAACCCGCAGCCCTGGGAGGCATCGGCCCTAGCGGACTCCGTCAGTTCGTGCTAACATCTCTTTGAGGCGCGCGTGGAGCACAACGCGCCGTCGACTCGGGCCTGGTCCTTACCGGGCGGCGAGCTGCCCATTGCTCGCCGCCCGCAAGCCCGCCCTTACGGTGGCCAGGAGTCGGATGTTGACTCCCGTCCAGGGCGTCTCCTGCGACGGCTAGGGGCGTGAGGGCGTAAAGATTACCTCTCCCTCACGCGCTCCG
The DNA here is from genome assembly GCA_947507525.1 of Apamea epomidion. Classification (NCBI taxonomy): domain Eukaryota; kingdom Metazoa; phylum Arthropoda; class Insecta; order Lepidoptera; family Noctuidae; genus Apamea; species Apamea epomidion. Next base: position 2,347,740 of record OX382226.1, read on the forward strand.
CCTCCTCCTTCGCGAGCAATACTGCTTCATAGAAGGAGGTGAGGGCCTGCCATGCACTCTCACTCCATACCATGGCCTGGACCAGGGCCGGACGCGAGAGATCGCCGCCGCCACGAGGACACGACGGTGCTCCGCCCAAGCCGGGCAGACCCCCACCGTATCCTCCGGGCGATCCACACAGTGGTGACACCCTGGCGTTTCCTCCCGCTTTATCCTGAAAGGCCTTAGTAAGACTGTGGTGAAGGTTCTGCATTGCATGAACTTTATCACAAATCCATTTGTTCTCGATTATATGTTTATGTACCTTTAAGTAATTTCTGTCTACGTTATCCTAAAGTGGTAAAACTACAAACAAGTTTAATAATTATCGTGAAAATCTTCACCCTTGGTTATGGAAGGATTTTTTAGGTAAACTTGAAATTATTCCATTTTATTTTCCATATACTAAGATCAGGTTACTGATTAAATATTCCACTTTACTTTCCTACTAAGAAACGCTGTAAATAAACCCAGGTATTCGTAAGCACGACGGCACATCATGCTGTACTATCCAGTAAACACAGATCTCTCATTTTACGGAAACTCTACAGAATAGAAGGTCAGCTTACACTGGAATGATCAGCTGGATGTGTCGTCGTGTGTAATACACAATATCTGTGTTCAACTGCACCGTTCGGTTTCTCACGTTCGAAGTAATCTCGATTCGAGTGAACACGCCACCGTTGTGGGCTCTTACGAGTTCCTATGTACCTCGTACATGGTATCTCTACTTTTATCTATTTCCTTATAGGTGCACCTCGGGTTTCATAGTAGCGATCTTAGTTACATGTTTCTAAAGGAAGTCTTGTATTATAATAATATTTGTTTGTTGTTTTTAAAAACGTTTCCCCACACTAGGAATTACTCCTGTATCGTGGGTACGTTAACAAACATTTAAACTCACATACGCAAACAGCCAGACCGCGAAGAGAATGCAGTAGATATCCTTATGAAGTGCCCAGGGAACCAACCAATGATGGTTCTGAGACTATCTATTCAATGTGGTTGAGGAAAACAGCATTGTGAAGAAACTGGAATGTCATAGAGTCAAAAAAAAAAATTTGAGCCAACTAACCTTCAAATTCGGTACCGACTTCGAGCCTCTCACAAGAAGAAGGTCTGAGTCATTAACAGTAGGATTTTTGTAGGCTGGTTATGTAAGACAAAAAATTTTAAAAGTAAAAAATATATAAGATTACAGTAGATAAGAAGGCCGATTCCCGTAACTAAAACCGTTCAAAAACTAGTCGCAATCTCATCTCAGCGACAATCAACTTCAAAAACTTGTCAAAAATGTAGGGAAATTAGTGGTATTTTTCACAGATTAAGACTGAGATCAGACTGTGAATGTTCTTAAAATTACGAGAATTGCCCCTCAGTGGTTATTGGAAGAATCGGAAAGAAACTCCACAGTTACTTCCATAACCAATTTTATTCATCCATCATAATTATTTTAGCCGAAGGAAATCCAATTTTGAACATAGGCAAGCAACGCCATATTGACTGGTCCTGTGCTTCATCTTCATTCATTCATTTAAAATCTACCCGTTCAAAACTACGTCCAAAGCCATACCAAGCTGAGTTTCGTTCAAAACGTGAAGCCGGGTATAAAATTCCTTATACGATAGCACGGCCGCGGTATGTCACGTGCCTAGTAATCTCGATTCGCGTGAACACTTCGTGTCGCAGCGGGCTATCTGATATGCAGGTGTGTGTGCATGTGTGTGTTGTGTATGTAGTTACAGTGAGAAAAGTGTGAGGGGTGGGTGTCTTTGAATGGAAGTATGGGTGTGCGAGTTGTTGTAGAAGTTTTTATTGTATGTGCAGAGGTGTGAATGCTTGTTTGTAGCATGTAAAGGTTGTATGCAAAATGTTTGTAAATGTGAATATTGTGAAAGAGCTGTTTTTTTACCGGATCTTGCTAAGACTTTAATTAATTTCGCGTATGGTCATGATTCTTAATTCGATATGGCCTATGGCTTTGATGGCATAATATCTAATTTCATATTCCATTTTATACCGAAGCAGAGTGTACACAAATGACTTTTTTTTTGCTTTGTCTCCATTGGTGTTAACAGTCAGTCATATACTGAACTGCTTAATAAATGCATTTATAAATATTCTTAGTATAAGGCAAATATAACGATCTATTCTCCTTTCAGTACACTTTAGAAAACTTACTTACAAAATTACTTTCAAAGCAGTTTCGATAACGATAATACTCTCCATGTTCTACCACCAAGAATTATCACAATGAATATAGGTAGAGAATGTAGTGATAATAGATATGTTCTGCACAGAATCTCAATTCAATGTATTTCTAATAGTCCAATGGTTCTATCTACATACACTTCAGGAATCAAAGGGTGTATTGGTGCGAATATCTTGTATGCAACCGGCGTGGATTGAATTCATGACTTCTTGATTGGTCCAACACCTTATGCTTGGGCCACATTTGTATTATACGACGCTATGCTATAGGTATTTAGCTATTCTAAGAAGTAAAAGAGACTATGGGTGGATTGTTTTATGTCCACTTGACACTCGCGTGTACGTTAAAAATAGCGCTAACTATCTTCAAATAAAAAAAAACGTTATTTCTAATTACAATTACAAAATTATGGCCTTGCCGTACGTCAACTAGTAACGAGTATATAATCGTTATTGTTTGATGTACGTATATTATGTCTTGTTCGTTTGACACGAAGTACGATTTATTTCTTAAAATTTAATAATCGTCCATTTCGTAAAGTTGTACACTTCAAATTGTCAAAATGGACCTCATTTTTACAATAATACCACTACTTAACATCAACTAAACAAATATACAACGACACTATGATATATAACATACAACAACTATACATATTAAAAACATGCATTTTAATAAGAAAAATTATAACTCAGGAAACCCACACTCAATTTACTTTCAAAAAAAGAAATCACGGATACCACACCCGAAACCGCAACAAGTTAGAACTCAGGCCACCCAGAACCAATTACGGGAGGAAAAACATTTTCTATAAAGGGACAGTGTTGTATAATAAACTGCCAGATATTATTAATGTAAAAAGTACAAATATCTTTAAAAAAATGTTAAAAACTTATATATCTAAAATTTAGTAATTAACTATGTGTACTTTATTTCATATATATATATGTATATATATATATATATATATATATATTGTTATCACTCTCAGTTTATATATCGTCGACTCACGGAGTCATGATGAGTAAGTGTATGATCTATTGTAATCTCATATTTTAAGTGAACTGTTTGTGTTCTTTTGAGAGTAAATATCTTTAAACCGAAATACAATACAAATCATTTAATCCAATGTAAGAAACCGTTTCGAAAGGTGTAGCGAAGATGGTGACTTCGAAAATTTTCCAATTTTTCATCATGGGTGTCGCTTTCATAGTTTTCGAGGTTGCTTATGCCAATAGTGAGGTCAAAATGAAAATCCAAGATGGCGTCTGCGACAATTTACATTTTTTTAATCATGGGTGTCATTTTCGTGGTCTTCGAGGGTGCTCAAGCAGATAGCGAGGTCAAAATGAAAATCCAAGATGGCGACAACTTTATGAGAGCTCTCTGGCTCTGTATTAAAAATTCGTAATAAATTCAAATTTTCTCTCTCTCCCTGTGTCTTTCTATTATATATATGAGGGTGTGTGCGTGCGAGTATCCCATAAGGAAATTTTTTGACAAGGGTCCCCCGACCGCAACACGTTTTTATTTTAACTATACAACAATCGTCAATCAACAATTTATTACAATAATCGTACTTCCAATTACCTAGACAACAAATCGTTGACATAAAAAACACAACTACGTTTTAGTATTTTTGCATGTCCCAGAACGCGTTTTTGATAGTGCAGTCCCAAACACAAGAGTCAACTTCATGTCATGTTCGGTGAACGAATTTGACAAGCGAAACTGAAGTTACGCTTCCTATTGGGAACAACAGTTTACATGTCAGTTCGAAAATGAGGGAAATCATGAACTATGACTGTCCATTCATGGTAAACAAAATGTTGGGCCGTATTGATGTATGTACCTATATGTTTCTGTATGTGAAAAACATAAATAATGTTTCTGTATGAGAAAAACATAAATAATGAAAAAGTCTTTATTCATAAGCATTTGACAATACTGCAAAACATTTTGTTGGCAGATGTAGACGTAAACCATTCATGTATTCTGTAAGTTATCTTACCTAACAATTTTTTTGGATATTCTCTCTAATGACGCTTTGTCAAAATATTATAGAGGTATTTATGTATTTTGTTTTTAAAAGGTAAGATGCTTGCAGAGTGTTGACAAGTAGCAATCAACAAAGAACAACTGTTTCTCGGCATTTAGTTGACTTTTAGTACTACTGACATAAGGAAAACATCGCGAAATGTTGCCATATTGGGCAAAAAACTGAGAGTGGATAAGTAAGAGAAATCCGTCTCACGAAAGAAGTATCGATATTACATGCACATGCATATTACATCATATTACTTTATGATTTATGCACTGATTCATAAAATGCAAAATCTTAAATAGAGAAAGGTGTCTGAGGTAGTAGGGTTGTTGTCAAAACGATATAATAATTTAGTTCTACTTAATGCCACAAGACTTTTTTCGCGAGTTGGACTCTAATCTGAAATCAGCAGAATACAATTAGCAAGAGTGGTGATAAAAATGCTCGTGTCTCGTGTACATGTACTACTTACGAACGATCAATAACATTCCGGTTTTTACTACAATGTCTAATTTACATAATTTCAACTCGAAATTCGATCCGAATTTCCGTGAAAGAAAACGAAGGCAATTTTCTACACACCTACACAATTTTCCCTAACAAAATCTTAAAATATTAGCATATCCCCGACGAATAAGCAAACGTGTGACCATTTGAGAATCAGACTTTCAAATCCCTTCTCGTCCCACCTGAAGCCGCAAGAATAAATTTATTCGCATACATAATGTTTTTAAGTTCGAAAGGAAACGTAACTGAAAATTGAAGAGTTTTCTTAGCTGAAACAGTGGCTGAATTTTATACAAGCTTTTATTTAGTTTCACCTGTCCCGATGTTTGTCTGTAATCAAATCTTGCAAGTTAAATTTGATCTACTTCCCGGTAACCGATTGAGCTGAAATTTTGCATGTGTTAGATATTTCATTTTAACATAATTATAATATTAGAATATTGTTTGTTGGATAATGGCATCTGTCACATTTAAGAAGCCTGGGACCAACGTAGAAGTACCTAATTTGATTAGATATTGTGTTTACAAAAAACAACAGTCTTGACTTGTAAAAAACACTTAAATATTATTACTATAAATGATTAAGTAATATTTGATTATACTTGTAGTAGGTTAGGTTGTTTCAAACGATTGGCACAATACTGGCAGTTGAAGTTGATATACTTTTTGATGATATCTAAGAATTACGAATCAACTCCTATTAAATTGATTAATTACCTTGTAATGTTTTAAAACGATTTTACTACATAAGATTTGTTTCTTACTACCTATTTTAGAAGATATTAAGCCAAAATATATGATGATCTGTGATTTGTTCAAAATGGCGGTAGATGTTTGACGTAAAAAACGTTGGTAGTGTATAAAAAGGATTGTAACGACGTTATCAAGTTCAGTTGCTTGGTAGATGTTCAGTTGGTTAGTTCTAGTGCCGTTATTATGTGGAATAGATCGACCAGATGTCACGTAAGTTAAGTAATTTGATATTATACCTTAATTATTGCTTATTATGACTATGTTGTTCTGTATGTCATATTATGGCCAATATTCCTAGCTATTGTTTTTATGTTGCTATTATTTGAATTCTCTTGGACCGTTATCCAGCAGATAGAATTAATTGTTTTTAAAAATAACGATAATTCATGACAACATAAGAAATGTATTGATAGAATACTTGAATACTGTTTCCATGGAGTTTCTTGTCCTTCTTCACCATGATGACCTAGTTTTACGAACGGACGACTAGTTTTCTGATTCATTAACTGACAAGCCTAAATTAGAATAAATGTTTAGCCTTGTCTATCTGTGCTTTACTTCATAAAACCCTTTCCCTACAAACCATATTCAATAATAACCTTCATACACAGTAAATAACTAACTAGTAACCATTCTGATATTCAAAGCTTATTATTTGGGTAATATATAGGTACATATACTTCTAGTATATACTGAATAATCGACATGAGATGGAACTGATCTTATGATGGAATCGGAAGGCCTTCCGATTATTCCGATACTCGGTAGTGAAACAACACAACCCCATCGAATTTGGACTCGTTTGATCCGTCTTGACGAGTACTTTGGGGCTAGATGGTAACCAGGGTCTGATGTTGGAGCTGGAAGGTGACCATAGGAACTCAGTAATGAAGCGACACAACCGCGTCGAGTTTGATTCGTCTTGATGGGTGGACCGTTTTTGATGGGTACTGAGTGGTGGTGGTTTGGTGGACGTGAATATGCGACCCCATCTTTGGGAAAATAATTTCGTTAGTTCGTTAACGGAAAAACATTGCTACGCGTTACGAACTACGCCGTAGTCAATCTCGCATCAAAAATACTAAAAAGTTAAAAATAAAATTACAAGAAAAATAAAAACTGTTTAAAAACAAGCTTTTATTACTTGTTAATAAAAAGAACTAAAAGTAAAAAATAATTTAAACCTGATAAAAAAATACCATTATAAAGGTACCTACTGAATAAAAGCGTGTTACATTGTGATGGAACATTAAAGAACATTTAGCATATTACACCTTCATTATTTTTCTTTTGCAATCACAATGTAACACGCTTTTATTGTGGCATGGAAGGCGCGACTATCGCAACCCAGCGCAGGGCACGCCACGATAGCGGCGATAAGACCCCTCTTTGAGGAGTGGCTAGAGAGGCGTCACGGCGTTCTCACCTACCGTCTGACGCAGGTCCTCTCCGGACACGGATGTTTCGGGAGGTTCCTGCACATCATCAGGCGGGAGGAGACGCCCGGGTGTCATCACTGCGAGGATCGCCCAGAAGACACGGTGGAGCATACGGTGGAGGTCTGCCCCGTTTGGGACCTATATAATGGTATTTTTCTTATCAGGTTTAAATTATTTTTAACTTTTTAGTTCTTTTTGTTAACAAGTAGGTACTATAAGCTTGTTTTTAAAAAGTTTTTATTTTTCTTTTGATTTTTTTCTGTTCATTTTGGGAATGCTGTTTTATCCATTGCTACTTAATCATAGAAGAGCAGAATATTTGCAAATAAATATGAAAATGTTTTCAAGATTTCAAAGTTTCACATTATGAAACATGATTTAAATTTAATTAATTTTAATTGACACACTTTCCTATGTTTTTGTTATTTTAGCGTATGGCACTCGTGGGTTGCAGTTGAAAATCAGCGTCAGGTGGTACACCTTGTGTTGTCATATGGCATTATGCTGAGCTGAGGCCCTTTTGGCATCATAATGTTTGTTTTCTGTTTTTTATAATTTTAAGGTGTATTTGTTTGCTGTAATGCCAATAAACGCATTTTTCTTTCTTTCTTTTCTTATTTATTCACTGCTACTATACCCTGTCCATTAGGTTAACCGTTTTTTGACAGCTCTCGTAGATCATAAATATTCCAGATTACGTAAAAGTTAACTTTAACATGCGTAATAAAATAAATATAATTATAAACTGCAATAATTATAAATTGAATTAGCTTATTTATGGCTTCTAATAGACATTATAATACCGTATGTTTATCAATCAATGTATTGTGTAAATGCAATCACTAGTGCCATCTGTCAAAAACGGTTTACCTAATGGACAAGGTATAGGATCCGTTAGCGCTCAAATGATGTTGACAGGGGGGCGCTGTTGGTAAAAATTTGTGCAATAGTTTTCTGAAATGTCACTTGAAATGTATTACAAAACAAGATGGCGGTCATAGGGCCGACATACACGGACTGCTCGAGCAGTTAGCGATTGATCAAATTAGACGGACCGGCTCTTGCAGTCATAGTCAACAGCTTGAAGCTGCCATTGATAACTGCTCGAGCAGTTGATACCAGCTGCTCATCATTCAAATAAGGTAACTGCGCGAGACTGATTGACCGTACGACCGCCCGAAGCAGTTACAACTGCTCGAGCGGTTTCGTGTATGTGTGTACGTAGAATACTGTAGTTCACTATGCAGTCGCAGCTTGAAGCAGTCCATCCTGACTGCTTCAAGCAGTCCGTGTATGTCGGCCTTAGTTCCGATATTGGCCACGCGCTAAAATAACCCTAATGTATAATGACGGCGTGACTGCTACAGGCTAACTGGTAGACATGACTAATTATGTTGTTAATTTAAATTTTAGTAAGCCTACGCTGTCCCACTGCTGGGTACAAGCCTTCTTTAATGTTGTAATTACTGTACAAAAGCTTTTAATTATTGTAGCAGCCTGGAGTCTAGATTAGTGCCGGGTAATAAAATATGACTTCCATTAGGTACTGGCGAAATGTGGGCGTATTACATAGTCTGCCCATCCCTTTCGGGAATACAAACATGATATTTACTCGTAATGGTTTACCTTTGTTATACAACGTGCCGCTACAATGGCGGCAATTTAACAAACGGGTAGGGCTAGTGGCCAGTAATCATAAAAATTATAACAACATAACATAATTCGCTGAAATAGAGCTATTTCTCTTCTTTCAATGCGCCCACTATTTGCACGTTATTTGTTTTAATTTAATTGATGCGATGTTATGATCCGTGAACCCAACAGTTCTTTAAGTACAGGTCCAAGATGCTATTTTAGAAAATTGATAATAAATAATAAAGATTTATGAAGTTACGTTAAAAAAAAAACAATCTTCCTTGCTTTTAAACTTGAACGTACAATCTCACACCGTTCATAAAATCTTTTATTTTTTCAAAGGCATCTAAGGTGAAACTTGAAACTTATGTAATGCAGTAAGCTCATTTTATGAAATATATTCCCTCCAGTTCCGGGCTACATTGTCACATACTAAGCACAAACGTAGCGTAAAATATTATCTTGCTGACTGGGATGCTGTCGCTACTAAGCTTTGGTAAAGTTTCGAAATACCCTCATATATGCAATTTTAAAGTTAAGTACTTATAAGCTAAGTTTTGCTTGTGACATTGTGCATAAAAGGCAGTCTGCTTGAGAAAATACGCAGTGCTTAACACGTTTAACAAAATGTACATATATTTGAGGTCATCATTGTAGGTCTCCTGACAATTTTGTTTATTAAACAACTTCAGAAACTGAATTTTGTAATTTCTTTTAGCTTCTTCACATAACATCATTTTGGCACAACGATTTCCTGTGGTGTGTTTGCAAACAAAGGGGCAATTCCTGTAATTTTGAGAACGTTCAGTCTGATCTCAGTTTAAATTTGTCAAAAATACCTCTAATTTCCCCACATTTTTGAGAAGTTTTCGACATTGATCGTCGCTAAGATGAGATTGCGACTAGATTTTAAACGTTTTTAATTACGGGAATTAGCATTCAGCTGTACGTCAAGTGCTACGAGGTGTAGCTACGCAGCTACGTCGTAGACTCTGCTACGCAGGCGGCTAGGCGTGTAGGTGCTTCTTCATATTTGCAATAAAATTATTATTTTTTATCGAAACAGTTCTGTATTAGATATTGTCAATATTGAATTCCTATAAACCAAAGAATTTTCAGTTGTCGAATAATGATCAAAAGTATTTGTTGAGGTAGGCCAACGTTTATACTTCATAGCTATCCTGAATCAATCCATTAATATTTCCAATACATTAATATTTGTTAACCACAGTGTGGTTTGGTTTATTTTGTTATGCTTGTAATGATTTCAATTGATTTATAAACGGTTAGTAGTCGGAATTCTGTGGCTTCATCAGGGTTAAATTATGATAATTGTTTATGAAATAGGTGTGTTTGGAAATAATTTTGACAAACTATCCCTAATTGCGAATATTAACTTAACTGAATGATTTAATAACTATTCAATAATGTTAAAACTGTTTATTGATCGTGCAATTTATTGATTTGCAGCTACTATTAGCAGCTAGTATTAGCTGCATAGGTACCTACATAGTTGGTAATTTGGGATAATGGTATTTAAAGAAAAAAAAAAAGTTCATATATTTAATTATGCCTAATAATATTCTAATTTAAAAATCTACCAAACTTCATAATTCTCTTCTTTTACACTCTCGCCTTCTTCCCATGAGGGTAGGCAGAGACTACAGCACGCCACCTCTACGAACCGTACATACTCTTTTTTCTTCGTTTACGTTATTTTTTTTCAACAAAGGCAAAAATTCTTACCTCTAACTCTAATTTGTTAAAAAATCTTGCTATTTACTATCTAAACGTCGTATTAATACTGTTCACAAAATCCACATACGTCCTTTTGATTTCCAAACGAAGCATACTTGGTTGATGACGTATCAGCCACGGTTCCGCATGACAGATTTATCGCTCAACATTATGTGCACACATATATTAACAGAACTCACAATGCTTACCTTCAGTATTTCTGGTTTATTTTCATTATTTAGATGAATGAATTCCTTTTTAGGGGGTGTGATGTTAAAGAACCAAATTGATAATATTGTCTACAGGCGGATGCTCTAGGTTGCCCGCGAAATTCAATTTTTTTTACTTTTTTTGCAAATTGCAGGTTAGTATCAGGTTGTATGTTGAGCAAAATATGATTCGCGAGCGTAACAAATGTGACTTTACAGAATTATTATCATTAAAATCATCAATACAACCCTCTAAGTTCATATTATAATCCTATTGAATGACTATTTCATGAAATAACAATCAATAGGATTCGCAGGCCAACAGATGGAGCTTAAAAAAAATTGTAGTTGTAGAATTCATTCATTCGATACAATAGGTCTAGGAATCATACAATTTTGCTCAAGAGTAGGATAAAACAAAGTTGAGAACTAAGGAAGGATTTCATTAATCACTTCCTTTTGGAGTTCTTACTGCCAATAAAAAATCCAATCGAGCGAAAGGCTTGTAATTTGTAAAGTATATTATGTGTATTTAGTAATAGTGAGTTTATTATACTACGACCTGTCATAAAATATTTGCATACGTAGTTTTTGGCAAAAATAAGTTCTAAAGTTACAGTAAACAATATCTTTTGCCATAAAATTAAATCAAATAGACACCCTATTTCCTGTACTACTTCTGTATTTTATCATTCGCCTCCAGGCACCTAAAATGCCTCACCAACAAATACTACTGTCGCACTAGGCCACTTCGAACGACAACTGACACGCGATCCTCGTTCATCCTCCTATAACTTACGTTACTAGACCTGACAGCCACATCCCCACAAGCCCTAAAAACACCACCAAATTCCCCTTTAAACCGGGTAGTATGTGCACATACGACCATATTTCACGAACATCAGACAGCAGTTTATCAAGCAGTGGATCGTCGCATAAATCAGTGGGTGAATGCTCTGCGATGCGATGTGGCCTGTGGCCTGAAAAATTCAAGCAATTTGGTCGGATGTCCTATTAATTGGGTGGTTAAGTGGTTCAGCTGGATCATTCTGTTTGTGTACGGTGTGTACTTGGCTGATAATTATTTTGTTGAAGTTTGGCTTTTAAATTGGGCCGTATTTTGGTCTGTTAAGTATGTTGTTTTTGTACGACAAATGTATTATGGTTGCACGATTCTGCGTGCATACCGTAGCGGCTTAAAGAGAATTATAATTTCAAAATGATTTACTACAAAAATAATCATTATTTTTGTTTAAAACTGTGAAATGCAATCCATTATGATTACATAATTGAGTAAGCGAATATTTTGTGAAACTTGTGATTGCAAACAATATCTACTAAAATTTTGTTGGAAGAATCTAAGCATTGATTTTATTACAGACTTCCTGAATGGTAATCCCATTCTCTGACACATTTAAAATATGTTCTAAGTTAAAATATTATTGTTATATCTAGTTAGAACATAATTAAATGTGTTCATATCCAACGATAATAATTATCTGATATTTATAAAAGAACGGTAGTCATCAATTTTCTAACAAAAAATATCGAACAAATCCATAATTTTTGTGTCCAAAGTTATCTGTTTCAATATATTTCTTTTTCCGAAAGCTGTCAAGTAGCTCGACCCTCGCAGCATGCCCTTTTTACCCAATTTCAAACCCTTATTGGGCGCTATTATTCAATTCGAACTGTAAGCATTTTTTTCGTACATGTAAACATTTATTTCTTAAGCGACAGTCGGCCATCTTTTACCCCTGTCTTGACAAGTAATCGAGAGGTCGTGAGTTTAAATTAAGGGTCAAATACCGAGTACAATAAACACACATCACATATATATAGTATCAAGTTAGGTTTAGGTAAGGGAGAGCAGTGATGGTCCAGTATACCTGGCACGACTTACGAGTTGTAGATCGTAGTTTCGAACCCAGACAGGCGTTTTACTTTATGTTAATTATTTCATCATTACTATTCTTAAAATGGTGAAGAAAAACATCGTGAGGAAACCGGCCGCATGACCTGGAACCAAACATTCGAGGGCATGTGACATCTACCAACCCGCACTGGTGGATTACGGCCCACTCCCTCTCACCGAGGGGAGGCCTGTGTCCCAGCAGTGGGAACAGTATAGGGTAATTGTGTGTATACCAAGTTAGGTTTATTATAGTTTCTTACAAAGGTAACCCAATATGACGTAACATTTAGCATTCCGCGTTGGAGTGGGTGTTTAGATTTACCTGATACGATTTGGCATTGAATAACAACCAATATTCAAATTTTATTTTATGTTTCAAATTGACGTTATTTCAAATTAAGCAAATATCAACTTTATTTTAATGTTAATTAAGTGGATTTCAGAGTGACTAGCAATATTGAAAAAATCATAAAAATCTTTGAAGTTGTAGCGTAAACTGAACTTTAATGTGTAGGTTTAATGTTAAATTAACTTCCATAAACTCATACTTGCTTACATTTTTTGCGAATATGTCGCAATTATATTTTAATTATTTTGTTCACAGACCAGCTATCAAACTTTCGGGTTTCTAATTACACATTACGAATGCATTATGTATTCATACTTGCGACTTCATGCGCGCCTTTTGCCAAATATTCGCTTGCATAATCAGCCCATATGGTTTTCACTGCTGGGACACAGGCCAGGCACTCCGTGAAAGGGCGTGGGCCTTGTGCGAATATTCGGTTGCAATCAATTAATTGATTCAGGCTTACAAAGTAAACAAACAAAAATTCAAACGACGAAACCTTTTACCAAACGAAGTAAAACATTCTTAAAGACTACAGCAACCCATTCAATAATATTAAAAGCGTAATACATTACAGCGATAGAAAAAAAAAACGTACATTTATCCGCGAAGTACCCTTCCGCAGCAAATTAAATTAAGTAACAAAACAAGCTGAGCGTCCATCTAACAATAGATGTCCAACAATAATGGACTGGCTGATAAACTATCCTTTCATCTCGGCCTTTCTTCCGGCCTATTGTGGCCTCAATTTGGCAATAAATCGCCTATTTCAGGCCCCGAGTGCGAGCCGTTGATTGGTTTTCTTCACTTCTATTTCATTGGAGTTTTGGAATGCGCAGTTGGTAGTCTTTTGTTTCTTTACGTCAAGGTTACCCCTAGTTCCTGGAAACTTGCACAAGTTATGATCGGCCAATCTCGGCAACCAACATTTCAGTCGACATGATAATTATTACAAACAAACAGTTATAGATATTTATAGCTTAGCTACGCCCCGCGGTTTCACCCGCATAATTCTCGATCCCGTGGGAATATAGAAATAAAATGTATTTTTTGTCCTAATCCAAGTCATGATCTACTTATATACCAAATTTCATCGAAATCCGTTTAGCCATTTCAGCGAAAGCGTAACAAACAAACAAAAAAAAAACAGTTATTTTCTCTTTATAATATTAGTTTAGATGAAGAAGACTGTTGCGCCTACCTGAAATAAATTGGGAAACTGGCAGCACGGTGATGTTGAGATTAGGAAAACAATGGTTCCGAAATTGGAATGAAAATCACTTGATTGTATTCTATATAAATACGGAATATGGTATAGAATCGCATTTCGTGTCTTTCTGTGTGTCCGTTAGGACTTCAGTAACTAATCATCTGCCTATCCTTTTCCCAACTATGTTGGAGTCGGCTTCCAGTCTAACCGGATGCAGCTGAATACCAGTATTTTACATGGAGCGACTGCCTATCTGACCTCCACAACCCAGTGACTGGGTAATACGAAACCCCTTGGTAAGACTGGTTGTCAAAGATCCACGAATGACAGCCGGGATCTTCATCTTAACGTGCTTGCCGAGGCACGGAGGGGTCTTGGTTTGTGAAAATGGTCACCCATCCATGGACCAACCGCGGCAAGCGTAGCTTAACCTGATCGATCGACCCGTGCGGCTGTTATTACTTAGCCACAAGCCTATCTCTAGGACTTTATTAACTACACTATGCTTTTTGATCCGGTTTGCATCATCATTTAGAGAATTATTATTCTGAAAGGTCTGTGTATAATGCAATAATTTCAAACTTAGACATAGCTTCGTTAGAAAATGTCACTTTATTTTCTATTACAATTTACAAGATAACACTAAAATAACAAATTATATCCTAAATTAACTAAAACGATTTATAAACTAAAATATAGCGTCGAAAAATTCATCCGCATCGCTGTCGACTGGTAATGTACCCAAGACACTGGCGGCATTGCCACGTTGTATGGAAATAATTAGCCTCTGCCCAAGGTAGTCCTGGTAGCAAAGCCAGCCCTTGGGTCATGGGGAGTGTCAACCAGAAATTCGAAATTTCCTTAAAAAGACCATGCGCACTCGGACCCCACGGCCCGAGGGTTTCATCCCCAAACGTCTCGGAAATATAATTATCAATAAGGTAATTATATTAACGCCGCTTAAGGTTTTCCGCAGTCCCAGCAGCAGCACCAACGCAGCACGCTGACCCTGGAAGATAGGATGGCGCAAGAGTATCGACACAAGTAACGTCCCACACGAAAGGCCTACTCACCTTCCATGGAAATAAAGACATGCCGTCCGGTCTCTTGCCATCGTCGCGTGCCAAACCATTGGGTTCTAATACAGCTGGAACGCCGACGGTGACAAGAGCTCGCACTTCGGCTGCAAGACAGGCCGTGGTGTCCGAGGCTGTTGACAACTTCACCACAGTGACAGCGATGAGGAGAACAACACGGTGCTCCTAGTCGTAAGGAAGCAGCGAGGCGGAAAGTATTGTCGTCGAATATAGGCACTTTGTTCGACGACAATACTTTCCGCTCGCCACGACGGTAGTGCACGAAGCCACAAACCTTAGATATAAGTTAAACGTCGATGTTGTTCCCTTGGAAAGCAACCGTTGCTCTCCAATGGTGTGTCCCTAGTTTGGAATAAATCTATAAATATAAATAAATAAAAAAAAGTCGGGTTAGTTACACAATTTATAACACAAGATAGCTGGACAGATTTTTATGATCTTTAATTTGTTGGATTTGTCTCCACCCCGAATAGCAGAATAACTATTCAAACATGGTAAAATTCACGAAAAAAAGATAATTCATTCTCATATATTTTGTATGCAACGGCTTTTTTGATGATATTTCGAGAACAGATTGACTGATCCCGATGGCGGTACGAAGTTCACCAGGTCAGCTAGTTAAACATAAAACGGATTACTGCCTACTCCAGATCTTTAGATAAACGGAGCGAGAAATCTACCCTTAACATACTTCCCCAAGGGCCACGCATTTTTAATCTAGAAAATGTAAGGACACTAAAGTGGTGACCCTTTTAACAAAATTGCTTTTTCCGAACAAGGGTCGGCATGCAAAACCTTTTTAAAATAGTTTTGCACCAAACTATAACTGTGAAATATTTAGTTAACCGACGCAGCCAGTTACTTTAGTTTTAAAGCTCTTTGACTCGCCGCCTTCATTATAATTAGCTCAGGAAACATTTTCAGCTTAATGTCAGAATGTTGAGGACCCAAGCCTCTACAGTTTTTTGTTTCTCGTTTTCATCATCTTCAATAACAACCTTGTTGCGGCTAATAAAACTGCTGAGGCTTGTGCGTCTCAACCGGGTCTTATCTTCAATCTTCTAAATGTCATCCACCTATCTGGCTGTTGAACTGCCAACATTCCTTGTTCCGTCTCTTGGCAGCCATTTAGTAAGGGCTCTACTTCACCTGCCATTACCACTACTTACGAAGTGTTCTGCACATCCCCGTTCAGAGCCACTTCCCGTGCCCGTGTGTTTTAGGTTTCTTTCTTAATTTTTGAACACTGAAATTATTTTCATGAATATAAATTTAAGTTTCAGCAAATTGACTACCAACCTAAATTGTCCGTAAGTACATTAAAATCACAACTGTTATTCTGTGACAGCATTATGTAAAGGCTATAGATCATTTAGTTTAAAAATTACACCGTTTTGTTTACACTGGGGTCACAGTAGCGAATATTATTTTTAAAATGACATTTTTTTTTATTGTTTTTTTTTTTAATATTTTTGCCATCGATAAAATTAAGCATAGATTCCTACATTTCGATATGTGCACATTCTCACATTCAAGCTTGATTCCCTTAGTTTACAGTGGAACAATACTATCACAGTGATCGAGAATCAGTAATGTAATCTATTCCCCATTATACTGAACATCAAACATCTACAGTACAATTACTGACACGTCACGACAGAATATCAGCTTTCCCATTATTTGGTCCCAATCTCATCATTTGATGTGACGTCATCGCTGACAAACAATAGTTGCCGACAGACGGACCGACCAGTGAGTTCTATTCTGGTCCCTTTGTTGTTGCGGTCAATCTGAACGTTTTAGCTTAATTGAACGTCTTTCAGCCTGTAATGTACGTACTATAATTAATATCGGTTTTGATTGATGGTTGGCTGTTGTATTAATTTTCGGTTTGATTAAAATATGATCGTTGGATTACGTTTGATGAGGACTGATTTGCGTTGTAGCGTATTTTATTTTGAAATATAAAAACAGAATCTATGCTAATCTATACTAATAATAAAGCTGAAGAGTTTATTTGATTAAACGAGCTTATCTTTAGAACTGCCGGTCGGATTGGAAAAAATATTTTTGCATTTGATAACCCACTACATGAGCAATAGATTATTTAACATCACGCGTACGAAGTTGCGGGCTGATAATAGTTCTAATTATAAATGAATATAAAAAAAACATGAAATCTCTTTTTTCTTCACTTATTTGATTAAATTAATATAACAGTCGTATCGTTATTTCGGAAAGATTTGGTTAGTTCTTCATGGCACAACTATATCAGCCATTCATAAACTTCGCCAAAATTCCCCAACCATATTATATTGATTTAAAAGAGTGTCCATGGAGTTTCTTGCCCGTTCTTCTCCATACGTACCTACGCTTTGGAATGGGCCACTAGCTTCATTTTTCTGACTGACCGACCCCTTGACAATTCAAAAGTGCCTGTAATTGGTTTAATTGAAATAAATACTTTGAGTTTGTTATTCCCATTATACACAAAATTTGATAAACCTTCATTTAAAAGCCGAATGATGGAAAATTATTTTCTTTACATTTTTTTTTTTGTTTTTGTGTTCTTTTTTATGCGCCATGTTATGCGCCATGTTTGCCGAAAATAAATGTATTTTCTTTTTTTTTTCGAAAATATTATTCGAAGGTTTTTTATTCGTTTAATTAATTTGTCCTTATAAGGTGTAGTAGAAGTGTAGCACTTATATATTAAATAGGAACTTTTCTGAATTTTGTGTTGTAGTGCTAATAAATACCCATTATTATCACCTCAAGAGATAGCTCAAAGCACCATGATTTTAATTTATATTGCAAAAAAGGCGTTCATTTTTTTTTATTTAAGCTCCTGTCTAAAATTTTATATTTTCGTTTAGTAACGGTTTGTCTTAAAAGGTGCGAAATTATATATTTTTTTAAAGTAACAAAAAGAAAAATGAAACAGAAAGTCCTATACGAGGCCAAAAAGGCTCCTATATCAGCATGATGCTTCGATGCATGTGCTAAGGCCACCCATCATGATCAACCGCAGTCGTAACCTCATTAACTAAGCTTTGACCTCTCATTTACATCATAATAATGTACTCAGTACCATAAAGGGAATGACAAACAGTCTTACTGTGCTCATACGCACATAACAGCGTAGAAAGCTCTATTATAATAGTCATAACGTTTAAATTTGTTTGTTTTCGTGAGTGGGTATGTGGGCTGAGTTATAAGCGTAGCGTTTTACGAGGAAATTGGAACAACACTCGCTAAGAATAGTTTAAATCGCTACGAAAAGTGATTTGATTTCCTTGAAAGATATACATTAAAAACACCGACTCACTCTTATTATGATACCATCATTTTATTACAACACTAATTCTGTATCGAATGAAATGGAAAAATAAAATTAAAGTAGTTTGTTTACGCGTTTTAAAAAGCTTTTTACTTCAATATTATTTTGTACTTTTTAGCATTAGAATTGTTCAAATATCCGTTCTCGTATTACTTTTACTTGAAAAATATTTATAAAGACAAACCCAACGAACCCAAACTAGCCTTGGCACAAGTCATGGTGTGAAGCCAACCGAGTTGCACTATCCAAGTCATGCCCTACTTTAAAACGAGCTATCATAATTGAATGAGTGTATACAAGTTTTCGTGCCTGGGCTGTTGACCGCTGAGGAGATCTCTCAAATGGAGCCAATCTTGTATCAGCAGACAGGTCGCAGTTTATGAATGCGTAGAGATAATTTTGTGTCTGTGCTGTTGAGGAGCTCCCTGGTCTGGAACCAACTCTGGGTGCAGCAGCCAGATCATGGTGTACACCATGATTTTAAGAACGGGCTATCATAATTGTATGTGTATAAAAAAAATGGTGTCTCTGCTATTGTCCTATCTACTGCTATTATAATATTTGACAATCCATATGAGAAAACATGTGGGGTCGGAGGACCCCAGGCAGAAACGAAGTTCAATTTAATTAAAATTCAAGATGACGGCTGCGAAAATTTTAAAATGACGAATAATTTCAAAAAAATTGTAGCCGCCATCTTGGATTTTCATTTTGACGTCACTATCTGCTTCAGCATACTTGAAGACCATGAAAGCGTTAAAGTAATTCGTTCCAAAAAGTCTAGTTCGTCCCGCCATCTCCGCCTGGGCCTGTTGCGTTGCCGTTTGCTCCTGTTTGGTTGTCAAATCAAAAGAAAAATAAGTGTGCATGAATGAATGAATGAATTGCACCGATCCCAGTGTCGTTTGACCAGACTCGATTAATCGAATGAACCCCAAGATTCGCACTAGCTCCTGTAGCCTCATGTTCACGTTGATAGAGTGACCATTGCATATCTAGAAGTAGACCGGGAGGCGCGGTTTTTGTAAGGAAGACGTGCCCGTAGGAAAGGGTAGGATTTAAGAGCCTACCGGATATGCATCCTAGAGTAAGCCTTGGATTAGTGGAGAGATGGGTGATATTTGTCTATGGATGGGCATCTTTTAAAGACTACGTGGTCAAGTGCTTCAGGTCGAGCTTCACCCGTGAATCTTTTGACGAGGTTCTACTGCTTTCTCGGTTCTTTTGTCCTTGCTCTGCTGTGTTATGTTGTGTTAGTTGTTTCTGTTTTCGATGTCGTCGTCGGAGTTCTCGCTACTATCCGTTTCCGGTTTTTTGTATATTTCACTAGCAGTAATCTTGATCTCGTTTTTGTCTTCAGCCGCATCCATCCAGAAATTGATTCCCTTATCGAAGTACTTCATATTCTGCTTTAGGTTGTCGTTCCACGTGTAGATAGGTCGACCGATCTTCTTGGTTTTGGCCTTGTACTCCATTGCTGCATGCAGCAGATGTGGTACGCGGCGCCTGTAGACATGTGCGAGGTAGCATATCCTGTGATTCTTGATGCGTTTGGTTACTGTTTTTCCGTCTAAGATTTCATGCATTTTCTTTTGTCTCGGTTTACTCCTGGAGTGGTTTATCAAATCTCTCATGATAACTCGCTCTTATTTTCTGAGTCTTGACCTGTTAGCTTGCGTAAGTGCCAATACTTTCAAACCATGTATCATGCACGGGACGATCACCATTCGATACATGAGTCTGGCTAATTTCCAGTCCATATTTGAGTGTTTTATGAATGGTAGTAACGATTTGGCGTTTCTTATGGCCTGTTTGCAACGTTTTTTAATAGTGCATTGTCTGCTTAATGTAGATATTATAAGTGTACCTAGGTATTTAATCTCAAAAGAAAAATAAGTGTGCATGTTAAAAAAAAAAAAAAAACTAAAGACACCGCTCGTACCTTGCACCACACTTATTCAAACACGTCAGTCGAGTGGCAGCACAATATATTCAGAGTGAACGTGTTACAATCCCGGTAACCGTTGGTAGGTATGTTACACTTTCTTTATGTGAAACACGGAGTAATTAAGATTATCGGGGATCTAGTTGAGTAATTACACGAGTATATGCGAGCAAGTTCGAAGACAATATTGGTGTA
Organism: Apamea epomidion; assembly: GCA_947507525.1. Lineage (NCBI taxonomy): Eukaryota > Metazoa > Arthropoda > Insecta > Lepidoptera > Noctuidae > Apamea > Apamea epomidion. The sequence goes on from OX382226.1 coordinate 2,368,366, forward strand.
CCCACACACCAGTATCGTCTTGGTAATAATTTGTTCATTAATGCTCAGTTCCTATAAAAAAATACGAAGCGTTTTGCCAAAGGTAGCATTTTATATTGCCAAATTGGGCAAATAAATATCACCATTTGGAAGATTAATTATAACAGATATATTATGTAAATATACACAAAAAAAGTACTTCAGAATGTACCAATGAAATACTATCCTGAATTCTTGCAAGCCTAGTACTTTTTGTTATGTTACTGGTCAGAACTTGTGCACTTCGTGTCGTGAACAGAATATCATCTTCACATATAAATCACACCCCTGCGAGCTCGCTAGTATTAATAAAACGACAAAATGAAACTAGCAACATGAATTAGCTACAATTAATAAACTACTTTAGCCAGCCGAGTTATGGGTATCGACAACAGAAAACGTTCAAAACTCGCACTAGGGGTACTGTGCCCCTAGCACGAACGCGCGCAGTAAACGCAACGTAAAATCGAAAGATTTTAAAATTGAAAATACTGGTTTCGTACTATTTACTACTACAGTTCTGAGCCGTTTCAGGTCGAAACACCCTGAGCGTTTCGACCCGAAACCCCCATGGGGCTCGAGTGCGCGTCATCTTTTTAACGAAATTTCTCGGACCGGTCGACACTTCACGTGACAAGAGGGCTGGGTCGTTCTTTGGCCTAAGAATTAGCATTGCCATTCCAAGTGGCAATGCTGCCACTCTTCTGGGCACGTTTCCGGATGACAGCGATGCGGACGAGTACTTTATTTTTGTATTTATTTGTGTATAGTCAATAGTAACTAACTGATATTTAATTTATTATCGAATGTAAATAGCCGTGTTAAATATTGTAAAAATTATGTTAATAAACCATTAAACATTATTTATAGCATAATAATATCCTGTGATATGTACGTACTTAGTTTTAGGTAAATTTATTAATATCTAAGGGTGATACTTATTGTGCTTGCTGCACAAGTAAAATGCTACAGAATAGTTGTATTTTCGTTTAAAAATCAAAATTACGTTACGTTTACTACGCGCATTTATGCTCGTTCCTATGGTCGCCCTCCTACCTATACATACCTACTTGTTCATTGCCATATTATACATATGTGTGAACATATCGATACATATTTACGGTGCCATAAAATATAGTCGTAAACAAGTAATAAAACGGTCATTCGGCTCATATTGCGACCGACAGATAGGTTATAGCTAGTCATGTGAAAAGTGATAAATTCACGTCTTCGGCTTCATAATATATACTCGTTTTTGGTGACGTGGTGAGTTCGGGACATTCGGAGTACCTACGAAAGGTAGTATCTATATAAAAGTATAGTAAGATAAGGGTAAGATGGCGTGTATAGCTATGATAGATTGGTTGTTAGGTCGAAAATAATCTTGATATAATGTTCTTAATAGACAGCGGTAAAAACATTCTATCACGTTTATTCTAGGACGTGTAAAAAGAAATGGTGTCAGACCTGAAAAGGTGTCAAAAAACTGAAGTCTGGAACCAACGCGAAATAAATCCGCTGCTCCATTCATACATTTATTTTCGATTAAATCTCGACAGTGAAATGTAGGGAACAGCAATGTTTTTTGCAATTTCAGGGTTGGTCTCATAGTAACAAAAAAATCATAATGATGAGTACCAAGATCCCTTAAGAGGCTTTCAGTTATTTCAATTACCCCTTGAAGACTTGTAGATATTTCCACGCGTTAAGATACTTCAATACTACTGGCAGACTCCAAGGAAATCAGCTTTGCTACCAGCTTTACTGACTGTTTAATGTTCTCACTATTAGCTTTTCGAAAATGAGATGTAGCAAAATACGAGAAAAAACTAAGGTAACTGATATACTTGCTCGAATGGACCAACAGGAGTAGAGAGGACCGATTACATGATTCGGGAACCCGAAGTCATTAATCCATTTTAATTCTTTTACCTATTGTGGTATAGTAATTTTATTTTTAGGTGCATCGTCTTCACATATAATTATATAATTAATATATGCAAAATATTGTAAAACATTTTAAAAGAGTAACGGTGGAGTTCCGTGCCCATTCTCCTCCATACGAAAACTACCTTTTGGAAGGGGCGACTAGAATCAATTTTATTTTAATTTAATTTTTGACTTTCATAAGTGTCTTTTATGTACCTATTTGAAGTAAATTATTTGACTTTGAAGAAAAACGGAGCAAAATTGTTTCTGACTGGTATCTCAGAGATGGCAAACGCAATAGAGGACGCGAAAAAACTAGATGGGATGATGATTTAAAACTCAACGTTGGAGACCACTGGGGAAAGGTAGCTTGAGGCAGATCTAGTGGAACATTTTAGAGGAGGACTATACAGGGTTATCTTTCAAAGACCAGCCAAATTTAAGGATGTGGTACAGACCATCAAACTGAACAACTTTCTCCATGAGACCAACATCGTAATCGCGAATAAAAATTCAGTCGTCCCATACATTTAGGTCGAGTAGGTATTGAAGTTTTCTATGGGACAGTTGATAAAATTTTCGCGATTACGCTATTTGTCCCATGGAGAAAGTTGTTCAGTTTGATGGTCTGTACCACATCCTTAAATTTGGCTGGTCTTTTAAAAATAACCCTGTATATACTAAGAGGCACGCTGAACTACGGGACATATTATAGAGAAATAAAAACACACACAGTATTAAATTTGTATTTAACCCAGTAGTCCAGAATCATCACCATCATCATTAGCCTTTAGAAGTCCAGTGCTGGACGTAGGCCTCACCTATTGCACGCCATTCAACTCGATTTTCAGTAACTCCAAGAAGTGGCAAGTCCAGAATAAAAGGCTTTATTATTATTAACATTCATAGTTTTTTTTTTTAAAACGTGGGCAACGTTTTAAAAAAAAAAAAACTATGAACACTAGGAATTTCTCTTGTATCGTGGATGCGTTTACAAACATTTAAACTCACATACACAAACAGCCAGACCCGGAACAACTACTTGTAGGTCATACAAATATTTGTTCCGTGCGGGAATCGAACCCGCGGCACGCAGCGCAGCAGTCAATCGTTTAACCACTGCGCCAACCGTGACGTCGTTCGTGACGGTACAAGGAAAGTAGCAGTCGGTTGTAGGTCAGCAGGACAATGAGGCTTTATCGTAAAAGAAAACAAATACAGGGAAACATTTTTATATTAATTTCTGTCTTAACAATTATTAACAGGATAAAACTGAAATGTAAAAAAGTTTTAATTAAGAGTTGAACAGGTAATTGAAATTAATTGCCATAATGAAAAAAAAATACAAAAGAATAAATTATTACCAGCAGCATTAGCAAGAAGGAAAGTTCCTTATTCATATTTTCGTCAGGTTAGTTTTATAGAAAAATATAATATTATTATATAATATATCTTTATTTCAGTCACACAGTCCTAAAAATGATTAAGTATTAACTATTATGGGGTAATCTTTCCTTTAATTCATACTAATAATAAAGCTGAATGTTTGTTTGTTTGTTTATTCGCACTAATCTCTGGAACTACCAGTCGGATTTGATAATTTATTTTTGCATTTGAAAGCCCATTTATTTAGGAAGGCTATAGGGTATTTAGCATCAAGCTTAGGAGCCAAGAAAAACAAAAAAAATATCAGATAGAACGCTAAGCGAAAACTTTCGGTATGTTTAATTATCGTCATTCTGTATTATATTTCTTGCCCCTAAATCACGTGGCTATTATTTAACAATCCACCAAAATCTGCACAGTTTCCCGGCGATAATCTCCTACATATCCCGCACCGAAGAACTTTAATGCTTTCTCCTTCCAGTAACTCTGAGTATCTACCTACCTTTGTTCAATCCAGAGACATTGTCATTGTCAGTTAGATTATCAAAAAATATTGAACCCGTATTTTTTCTTTTGTCAATTATATAAAAAATGATGAAGATATCGCCCGTTAAAGTTCCGCGTGACGTCACCTGCTTGCGACAATTTTGCAAGCATGTGACGTCATGACCCCCCACTCCCAAATTTTGACGCGCTTTATCTTTCTCATTTTTTGTTTGATTGACAAAAGAAAAAATACGTGTCCATTATTTTTCGATAATCTAACTGACGGACTAAATATAATAATTATTTTTTGTACCCAGGCAACTACCCTATTCCTTAGTATATTTTTGACCCCTAAGCCCCCTGGCAATTATTTCATATCCCACCTAAAACTGCACCGTTTCCCAGCGATAATCCTCTACATACCCGCATATAAGAATGGCGTTAATGCTATTCTCTTTCCGGCAAGTCTGAGTACCTACTTGTACAATCCAGAGACATTGCAATTCACCTGCCGCACCGTGCGGACCGACGTGCATGCTATTAAGTTACGTCCAGCTCCTGTAGAGATGATAGTTCTCTTTTGTTTTAGTTTCGGTGTGATGCTGTTTTTAGTGTTGCAGATTTCGTAGATAAGCGCCGTAAAATTCATCCATAAAAGGGCTGATTTATCCATCGCCAGATAACTATTATTCGAGGAATAAAATTGGCGTTTGACAGTTTTTGTATGAAATAACTGTCAAAATTTTAAAATTATTCCTCGAATAATTTTTTTTCAATCAGATGATTGAAAAATCAGCCCCAAATGTTATAAATTCAAAAGTAACTCTGTCAGTTAGTCTGTCTGTTACCTTATCGCGGTTTAACGGCTGAATGGAATTGGATAAGGCACACGGATAGACTCCTTGTAAAGTTTCTTCATTTTTATCTGGAATGGTGGTGGTTTTTTTGGTTATGGTTTTTTTATGGTGGTTTGGTGGCTGCTACCTAGACGATGACTCAAAGCCGCAGGCTAAAGCTAGTATGTGTTATAATTTCTAGGAAAAGTTTGTAGCTTTTATTTCTTTAGTCGATAGAAATCTGAAGGATTTTTTTTTAAATTAGCAACTAATATCCACGTGGAAGATTAAAGGATGAACAACATAAGTAGACAACAGATTTAGAAAGTCTAGAAAATCATTTATTGAAAAAGTTTTTCTTTGCCGTACATTTTGTTTATTTTTTCTCGTTTTTGTTTCTAGAATTTTTGCTGTAAACATTTTTGTCATAAACATTGTCGAAGAATTCTTTTTTATCTGAAAAAACTAGATCATTTCGATGACTAGATAAGACAAAAAAATAATAGATCCCAAGACTGACCACAAAATACTGCCTATTTATAAAAGAATGTAAACAGAAATATTTCCTTAGACCTTCACCTTAGAAGGATATAATATAGTGTTGTGTGTTACTGACGATGTAAATAGCGCGATCTCTAAAGTAGTTCAGTGGTTCAAAGTTAAAATGCATTAAGTTTACGCTACCTCACGTTAGGCAAGTGAAAACCAATGTGTTGATAAAGGGCGAAGAATCGAATCCTGAAGACAGCATAGTATTCTTGGGCATAACTTTGGATGCTAAGCTTCAGTGGGGTCTACATATAGATAAATTGTCAAAAAAGCTAAGTTCCGCAGCATACGCTGTTAGAAAAATTCATAATTTAACTGATATAGAGACAGCCCGTTTAGTGTACTTTAGCTATTTTCATAGTGTAATGTCGTACGGTATACTATTGTGGGGAAATGCCGCTGATATTCAGACTATCTTTGTTTTGCAGAAGCGAGCTGTTCGATCAATTTATAAATTAAGACCGAGACACTCGCTCAGAGACAATTTAAAAAAAAATATTAATGCTATGACTGTGCCTTCTCAATATATTTATGAAAATCTTTTATATGCCCATAAAATTATATATATATTTTTTAAATACAGTGATATCCTTAATGGTAATACTAGTAACAAACACACATTTGTTGTACCTACAACAAGGCTTAAGAAAATAGGTGGCTCGTTCAGATGGCAATGTATACGCTTTTATAATAAAGTTCCAAACCCCGTTCAAGATCTAAGCCTTAATAAATTCAAATCATTCATTAAACGTAAGTTGTGCCAGAAAGCCTTTTATACCGTTAAGGATTATATCGAGGACAAAAAGGCTTGGGATTGAGCTGCTTCCAATTTTTTACATATTGAATGGTTTTTTTTTCTGTTTTGTTTTTGTTTTTTTTTATATACACTTTGACATTAATGAATTTTATTTATATACTATGACATTTGGTTACTATGTAAAGTATTTTATTTTTTAAATTATTATGAATGTGAAGACTATGTGGGTCATTTTATTTATATTATTTTTCTCTCTGTTCTCTTAGTTTTTGTACTGGTCTGGCAGTTTGAGTAATTAATGTGGCCTACCCAAATGTCCTTCCTTTGGTATTGTTCGTCGAATCGTTGAGCTCCTTAAGTTTTGAGTTGAGCTGCACGATTTCTGACAAATGCGTACACTGACTGGACAGGTCCTCTCAATCTGTGTGGTTCTTTTCTCAAAAGACCATCTCAGACATCGACCTACATGGTCTTCATATGATCTGACCAAGATTATGTCTGGACTTTAAAAGAGACTGTGACCTCTGAGTTTCGGCCTTACTTCTCAGACTAGTCAGATAGCAAACGCCGACCTCATCTAGTTTTAAAATATGATTGACGTGTAAAAGTGTTTGTACAAACCTACAAAAAAAAAATTAAATCATTTATCATTTAGCAGTGACCTTATTGCCTACGGGTGGTTATCAGTGGCCTACAGGCAATGGATATGGCTTTCTAACAGTGTGAGTGGCCTCTGTCTGATTCCTCCCTGTTTAGGTCCGGTCTGTGTTATTGTCACAGGAAGAATGGTAGTCCTTAGTAATCAGAATCAGAATAATAATCAGAGTAGTAATCTGGGGCGTGTTTACTTTGCTGTGTGTCTTTAAGACAATATACAACATGTCCCGGAATCAACGCACACCACTAAACACCCCAATTAGAATATTATGTTATAATCATAGTACATACACTGAATTTGTATTATTATGTGTAAAACATTGTTTTTTTTATTATATTAGTTATATTGATTGTGGGAGAAAATTGTGGTCACATTACAAATCTATGCACTCACACAGTCGCATACTTATAAGGGTCTAGCGTAGTAGGTACTTCATCCATTTTGGATTGTTTTGACTGTACAGCGAAAGTGTGACAGTAATTTACGTAGTTTCAAAAATACTAAACAAACTACTTTCACAATGTGCATTAATTCAGTTACACATTGTATAGACAACTAGCTGCGCCCCGCAGTTTCACCCGCATAAGTTACCGGTACCGTGGGAATATCGGGATAAAAAGTACCCTATGTGTTAATGCTGGTTATAAGCTATCTGTGTGCTAAATTTCATCCAAATCCGTTCAGCCGTATGAGCGTGAAGAAGAAACAAACATACGAACTCACACACACACTCACTCACAAACTTTCGCCTTTATAATAATTATTAGTGTGATTCAATAAAGTGTCACAAAAATTACCAATTTATTTACCAATTTAATTTAATGTAAGGCTGAGTTTCCGTCTTTGGTTCCTGACCCTGACATCAAGCAATTGACATGGCATTGTCAACCTTTTATTGCTCGAATACGAGGTGTTTGGCTACTTTGTATGTGTGTATTTAATGTATTTTTTTTTGTTATGTGCGTATTGTTTGTGCAAAATAAAAAATAAACTTTCTTTGTTGGTGATGTTCTTCAGAAAAGTCAGGTGCGTAGTACTTGCAACTGGCGTGCGAGTATGACCGCAAACGAAGTGAAAGAATTGTGTAAGGATCGTAGCAGGTCGCATTCTGTAATTTATACCTACATCTGTATTAAGAAGGCGAGAGGTTATGCATGTGTGTATTTCAATACTGCTAGCAACTCACTTTAAGCGCTAATTCCTCTAATGTAGAAATAACACAACAGTTTAACCATTATAATTCTGTCCACCACCGAATTTAACTAACACTAATGTTTGAACTACATTGTTGAAGCTCATTAGCATGAATACCTAATTTTGTAGCATTTGTTTCGATGCAAATCCCAACAGAATTCACGTCACAGGACTGTGACAATCAGTAATTCGAACACAACACTTGTGTTTGAATTGATGCGTTCGTGGTCAAATTAACAAAATGGTCACATTGGCCCCGATGACAATAACTTGTTAACTAAGCTCTATAGGACACATGTGGTGTAGGTACACGCCATGCGCGTCTACAACTAGATGTATGACTGTTGCCGTCGGAAAAGGATCTGTTTGTAAGGATCGTAACACGTGCACACACGTTCTGTAGACTTACTGCCTATCTTATACTCCCATGGGAAGGCGCGAGAGTATGTGGATGTTAGCGACCCGCCGATACTTTACACGGGTGCAATCTACTGATGTGGCAACATGTCAGAACATGGAGATTTCTTTGCTAAACCTACCTAAGCTAAATAGTAATATATCGACGGGAACTGGAACCGGCGAGAGATGTCGTGCGGTGTCCCGCAGGGATCGGTTCTGGGGCCGCTCCTGTGGGACATCGGTTACGACTGGGTGCTGCGGGCCGATCTCCCTGATGGCGTCAGCGTAGTTTGCTACGCTGACGACACGCTGGTCCTGGCGCAGGGGAGGTCGCATCAGGCGGCGGCCGACGCGATGACACGCGGGGTTGCGATAGTCGTGGAAAGGATCCGGCAGTTGGGTCTCGAGGTGGCTTTGCACAAGCCCGAGGCCATGTCCTTCCATGGGCCCCGGTACGGGCCACCTTCGGGATCCCAACTGATGGTAGGAGGGGTTCACATCGGCGTCGAGAATACGATGAGATACCTGGGTCTCGTCCTCGACAACCGGTGGAACTTCGTCGAGCATTTCCGACGTTTGGCCCCCAAACTGGAACGGACCGGGGCCGCCTTAAAGCGGCTCCTGCCCAACCTGAGGGGGCCAAACGCCTCCTGCCGGAGGCTTTACGCGGGGGTCGTGCGGTCCATGGTCCTTTATGGGGCCCCGGTGTGGGCGCGTTCACTGCGGCTTCGAGCCGCACACTATCTGAACGCTCCCCAACAGGTGATAGCCGTAAGGCTTATCCGGGGGTACCGCACGATCTCGGGCGAGGCAGCAGGCCTCCTTGCCGGACTGCCGCCATGGGATCTGAAGGCGATAGTCCTCGCGCGCCTGTATGACTGGCGCGCGGAGGCACTACGTCGGGGGGAAACTCTGCACCCGCGGCAAATCGCGGCGGAGCGGACGGACCTCCGGCGCGACCTTATGGCGGAATGGAAGGCGCGACTATCGCAACCCAGCGCAGGGAACGCCACGATAGCGGTGGTAAGACCCCTCTTTGAGGAGTGGCTAGAGAGGCGTCACGGCGCTCTCACCTACCGCCTGACGCAGGTCCTCTCCGGACACGGATGTTTCGGGAGGTTCCTGCAAATAATCAGGCGGGAGGAGACGCCCGGGTGTCACCACTGCGAGGATCGCCCAGAGGACACGGTGGAGCATACGGTGGAGGTCTGCCCCGCTTGGGCAGAGCACCGCCATGTCCTCGTAGAGGCGATCGGCAGCGGCGGCGACCTCTCGCGTACGGCCCTGGTTCAAGCCATGGTCCGGGGCAAGAGGGAGTGGGAGGCGGTCACCTCCTTCTGCGAAGCAGTCATGCTAGCGAAGGAGGTGGCGGGATGGGCGAGGGAGAGATCCTCACGCCTCAGCCGCCGAGGGAGACGCTCCGGGCGTCGGGAGCTGCGTGACGACTCCCGGCCACCGTAGGCGCGGGCCTGCGGGCGGAGAGCAATGGGTAGCTCTCCGTCCGATCAGGACCAGGCCCGTGCCGGACGGCGCGTATGTGTTCCACGTGCGCCTCAAAGAGATGTCAGCGTAGTTGACGGGGCCCGATAGGGCCGAAGCCTGCCGGGGTAGCGGGATCGTCCGAAAGGGTTACCGCTGCCCTGGTACATAAAGGGCTAAGGAAAGAACACGGGTGGGTTTTAGTCAGTGAGAGTCTGACATTCCCTTCTGCTCCACCCAGAGCGGCAGGGGTCATTTAATGATTTCCCATCCTGAAAAAAAAAATAAAAATTTGTAATATATTATTATTATACACATATCTACTGAATGTAGATGTAATTTAATGTATTCCTTCCGGTATAAATTAATAATATATAAATATGGTGAAAACCGCATCGAAACTATTGTGTAGTTTGAAGAAATAGAGACAAAGACAGACACGAAATAAACTTTCTTTGAGAGTATTTATAGATCTACTAGCAGCGCCTCGCAGTCTCACCCGCATAAGTTTCGATCCCGTGGGAATATCGCGATTAAAAAGAATCATATCTGTAAATCCAAGGTGTCAGCTACGTCCATACCAAATTTCATCAAAATTAGTCGAGCCGTTTGAGCGTGAAAAAGTAACAAACATACAAACACACACACAATAAATACTACAAAAGAAAGAATTACACATGTTTATCAATACGTCATTTCCATCTATATCTTTCTAGTCTTACCTGGAGATAAATGATACGAAGCAATATGTTTCGTTAACACAAAGTCTAATAGTGTTGGAAAAACTTAGTTTGCACTAGCGCAACATCGTGACCTGGCCTTAAGTAAATAAATAATAAGGTACAATTTAACAAGGTTTTTTATTATCACTTTTTATGCTTGTCTCGTTATGAACACTTTATTAGCTGTGTATCGTCACTAAGTTGTAGCTTATCTGTGCTATAAACAAGCACTAGGAAAGAATACGGCTAAGTAATATGAAGGGTTACAATGTTACGTACCTGCACACCCAGGTTGTAGCGTAGGGATGGGTATTATCCGAAAAAAAAAATTGTATGCGATTTTCAGGACTCTTTTACAATGGACTTATTCGATAGGTACTAACTTTTGCCTGCGCCTTCACTCGCGTAATCATCGCAAAAAAGAAATTACACCTATAAAAACATTCTCAGTAAACGACTAAATTTATGAGCCAAGTTTCATGGTGATTGGTCAAACAGTGTTCGAGTTTATCAATTTCATAATATATACCAACACAAATTTTCATTTTAAGAAGAAGTCTATTTTATTTATCAAGTATTAAATCATATATTTACTTTAAATAGAAACCTTTAGCCATGGCAAATATTTGTTTCCAATTAAAATCGGACCCCTGATCCGTACCATCGAAGCTAATCATTCACTCACTGCGCAATGAAACTATCCGACTACAACAGTAAACACAGATGCCAAAACAACAAAACATAATTTAACAAAGATTAAATTTTACGTAACGCATACCATTAAACTAAGACAGCCATTAAAGTACGTTTTGTAATAAAACGAGAATGTTTAAACCTGAACCGTTTTCTAAACACCTTTGCAGTTCTAAAACATCTGCTTGTTACATTATTCGTCGCGTCGCGGTCGCCTGGATTCTTGGAACCACAAACAAGTTAGCTACATGCACAGCTGTACCTAGAACTCTAGTGTTGTACCTAGGAGCACTAGAGGAGAACAATGTAATTCACTCTAACATGTCAACGAGAGAGCTTTCTGACAGTAGACTAACACAATTTTATTGTAACGTATCATTTTGTGTTTAGATAAGGGTACAAAGAATGAGTATGTTTGTACAGTTACCAAAAGAGATAAGTAACCAGGGTGGTCGGACAGGTTTAGACGCATAATGACCAATATGTATTGGTGAAAATAACGCAGAAGGACCAAAACGCGAAAGGACCAAAACGCGAAATGACCAACACGCAAAATAACCAATAGGCAAAATGACCAATATCTAGTTGAAGTTTAGTAAGAAACCAGTGGATGTTTTCGAATGAAATTTAATTTGATATAGGTATGAAGTGTTTGTTTTCTATTAATTTAAACAAATTTCATTCGAAAACATCCATCATTTTCTTGCACGGCTTGCAAGAACTGCCTATGGTTATGATTTTAAAAATATTCTCACCAAAGGTAGTAGGTACCTATCTCGAATAAGACTTCTATGTAGATACTATCGGAGACATTTTTCGTCATCGTGAAATTAACTACCTCTGTATTTTCATAAAACTAGTGCCAAGACCTGAGAAAAACGAGCTAATAAAGAACCCAAAGAACACAATAAAAAGAAAAAGTTTAGAACACTTTTTATCACAGCATAAAATAGTAATATTATTGTAGGACGTACTCATATAATCCATACTAATCTATACAATAATATTATAAATTCAACTACTAACTCTTTATCTGTCTGTCTGTATGTTACCTTTTATACCTAAACCATGGATTTCGATAAAATTTTGCAAGGATAGATGGCATCCTGGGGAAGGTTACGGGCTACTTTTTTCTCAAACATAGTCCTGAAGGGAAGAATTATATATTACTTACTTTACTTATATTTTTAAGTAAAGTAAGTAATATACTGGATGAAAGTTTGTATGGGAAACTTAAGATTGCTTAAGTTAGGAATATAAAAAAATAAATTTATGCTTTTATGCAAATAAAAAAAAACTTATTTCAGCGTTTTTGTAAAATCATCCCCCATTTGATGACTTCCCATCCTCAAAAAAAAAAAAAAAAAGGGGTTAAAATACTGCCGGGGTAGCGGGATCGCTGCCCTGGAACATAAAGGGCTAAGGAAGGAACACGGGTGGATTTTAGTCAGTAAGAGTCTGACACTCCCTTCCGCTCCACCCAGAGCGGGAGGGGTCATTTGATGATTTCCCATCCTCAAAGAAAAAAAAAAAAAAAAAAAGGGGGTAAAATAGGGGATGATTTTGAAATTCACATGATTATTGAATTTTTTTTTATGAGATTTAAGGAATTGAAAATATAGTCAGAACCAATATCGGTTGAGGCCACCCGCTTAAAAGTTATTAAAATTAGAAGTTATAAAATAACTTAGTTAATATATAGGTAATACGTGGTCAAAGGCGTCTCTAGAATAAGTCACATTAATGATGATAATATCAAAATGAATAATTATTATTGTTAAGTTAGACATTTAGAGTCATAAAAGCCTGTTTAATCGAAATACCCTTTCACGCTTTAACGGCTTGGATTTGGAAGATAGTATAGGTACATTGTATCCCGGTAGCACGTTCCAGTGGGATGATTTCCGACATCCACGCGAGCGATGCCCCGGGCAGAAGCTTGTTTCAACATATTTCCAAAAGAATCAAACCTGCATGCACATTATCATGGATGAGAAAACTCAACATAATATTAGCATATTAGAAAACGCATGACATAATCCTGAGATTTACAAGAAACGTATAGCCGTGCGTTGCGTCAGAAATAAGTATGTGACCAGACGAGCGTAATTCACGTCGCTCCAAGTCACCATCTAACTAACCTTTTCCTACTTTGGGGTCGATTTCCAGCTTAAGCGGATTCAGCTGGATGACATGGAGCGATTGCCTATTTGACCTCAAGCACCCAGTTGCTACGTCGTGACATACGCTGCCAAAACGTGGACACTGACACTCGGGCTGGTCAGCAAATTCAAGGTCGCTCAGCGCGCTAGAAGCAGGTTATGCTCGGAGTTTCTCTGAAGGATAAAATCATGAATAAAAAGAACTAGAGTTCCTGACATAGCTTGCTGAGTAAGCTAACTGAAGTGGCAGTGACCGATGGCCGGTGGAGAAGACGAGTTACTGGGTAACACGAAACCCACGAAATCACGAAAACTGATTGTCCGACTTTCGGGCATGTGACTATCCGTAACTGTCAAGTGTCAATCACCAAAATTATGTTGCGCGACATCTGTCCAGCAGTTAGTTGAACGTCAATTCCTAAACGCGGAAGTTCCTGGAATAATTATTGCGATAGGTAACGCTCGTCTAGATTCGCTCTTATTTGTTTGAAACAAGCGTACCTACATGTTGAAGGTGCCAAGAGGTGAAGGCTTTATTTTAATTAATTGTCGTTTCCCAGAACTCGTTTGAAACGCGACCGTAATAGCTCACGTGGATGTTTTGGAACTTACTAGAATTAATTACTTACTGTTACATGAGTAGTCGAAACGATGAAGGAAATCATCGTGAGGAAACCAGCAGATTACAGTCCCTGTGTCCAAGCAGTGGGGACATTATAGGCTGATTTATATAAGTACTAGCAGCGTCTCGCGGTTTCATCCGCATAAATTTCAATCCCGTAGGAATATCGAGATAAACAGTATCCTATGTGTTAACCCTGTTTATAAACTACCTGCGTACTAAATTTCATCGTATTCCGTTAAGTAGTTTTTACGTGAACGAGTAACAAACATCCATCTGTCTATCCATCCATCCATCCATCTTCACAAACTTTCGCGTTTATAATATTAGTAGGTAGTAGGATAGGATAGGAAGAAGGATAATCAGCCTAATATGTGCCCCCATGTGTGGCATGATTAATTATTATAATATGTTTCTTAGTATAGGAGAGACAGAGAATATCCTGGAAAACTAACTTATGCAGTTCAGTCCAATAATTTATTTCAAGTGAGTTGACGTTCAAATATGGCCATATTTGAACGTCAAAATTTACAATAAAATATAATTGATTCTTGATGATAGAATAGAATAGAATATTCTATACACAATCTCAATATCTTTCTATTCTATTTTATGATTTGAGATTTTAGATTCCAAATAGTAGTTTCGTCTTCATTCAGAGATAGTCGAGAAACAAAAACCTTGATTGCTTTCTATTTAATGTGTCGATTCGAATGTAAACTGCATGTTGCTTAATAATAAACAATAAAAATAATGATAATAAGTTATTATCATTATTTTTAGAACACTTTATGGAAGAACACATTATTCAGTGTGTTGTACTGTTAGAAAAGTTTTTTCTTTTTCATTTATTTATTTATTATTCACAAAAGCCACAGAGCTCTTTGAAATTATATCTTAAAATATATAAACTAGTATTACAGCCAATTACGGATTTACCATTTAATAGCTACACAGCAGAAACAAATATACAGAGTGAAGTGAATTACTGCTAGCACCATCTAAGCACTGCCAAGTGTACAGTGTGGGTGAGTGTGTAGGAGTTGCATGAGGGGTTGCGAATGGGTGTGCGAATATGTTATAGCGTACCTATAGTTCATAATTTATACGCTCTAATTGCGTATACAATTTGAAGAATAATTAAAAAATTGTGTGTGCTAACAATGTTTTGAACTTTGATTCTTAATAAATATGGAATTAGCAATTTTCCTCAAATTTCAGTTCACGAAAAAATCTTTATCAACATTTGTGCCTTTTCTGTATGAAAAGAGACGTGTGCCCTGCAGCCGGACAGTAATTAGGCTGATATTATATTATTATAACATTTCTCTACAATTTTCGCCAATCAAAACGTTCTCAAAACGCTTAACAGCGTATAAAACACTAGTCGGAACATGTCACTCGAGTTAGGTGCAACACGACAGTGTAATTCAATCTGCATCGAGAGTTCTCTCACCGTTACTGACATTACAATGGAGTGCGACTGTTACGAGTCTAATCAGTATTTTAGTCGTTTAGATAAAGGGAACGTTTCTTTTTTTTATGCTCGTTTTTAATGCTTAAAAGGCTGAAATATTATTTCAGCCTTATTTTAATGACTTACGTTGATTGGATGAATTCAGCCACTCCAAGACTGAAGCTGCATTCAGTGAGACTGGAAGGCGACCCTAACATATGATAGTTGGGATAGGGCTAGGCAGGTTATGATGATAATGGATGAATGGCTCAATGTGGGCAGCGCAGGACCAGTCAGTGTCGCAATGCTTGGGGCAAGCATTTTTTGGCAGTGGACGTGATTTGGCTGAATTTACGATTAAGATTTATGTTTTTAATTAAATCCTACTAATATTGTAAACGCGAAAGTTTGTGAGAATGGATGGATAGATGGATGGATGTTTGTTACTGTTTCACGCAAAAAGTACTGAATGGATTTTGATGAAACTTTACAGTAATATAGCTTATACATTAGAATAACACATATAATACTTTTTATCCCGATATTCCCACGGGATCGAAACTTATACGGGCGAAACCGTGGGGCACTGCTAGTATATAACAATAAAATAAAAACGCTTTGTCATCAAAAAACGCTATCTCTTTGTGACACTTTTCGCAAATGTGTACATTTTATTTTCCAGCACTACTCAGTAAACGAAAGGCACACTGTGCTTCAATAAATACTGGAACCCATTAAAGAATGTACCAACCAATAAAATTGTCTTCGCAAGCAAAACAACTGTAATTGCGCTACAACCCAAACAACTAGTTTCAATAAATGTCGTATCGGTATTCGGATGCACTAACACAGTTAATTACCACTTTTAAAAAGATACTCATTTAAACACAACTGAAATCCAACTCTATCATGATGGTGAAAAGGTTAAAATTCTAAATGAAGAAATACGTATAGTTCCATTGCCTGTTAAAGAGAAAATATATGAACAACCATTAAAAAGTTCTATTTCTGCAATACAGGAACGGATGTTCTGAATTTATAACATAGTAGCTGGTGCCTCGGAGGTCGTTCAGGTTAATTTATTCCTTGGTCATTGCCACGCTGAGGACGTTGTAAATGTTTCATATGATTTTTATGCTAGTAAGCCTTTGGTTTACCATGTCTTTTATAAAAAGAAAACAATAACCATCTTTTATCTTTGTTATCGTAAGATGTTACCGATATCCACTGGACAATCCAGTTGCTGATACGGAAGTCAGATAAGCAGATGCTCTATGTTATTCAGGTGCATCTGATCAGCCTAGAAGCCGATCCCAATATAGTTGGGACAAATATGATGATAGATTTTAAATTAATATGGCAATGCAAAATATTCTATTCTGAAAAAAAGCTTTTCTAAAGGGCTATTTTGAATTGGCTAGCTAAACTCCGCAGACGCGATGGGTAGATGGGTATCGACATTTGAACACGATAAAATAAAAAAAAATAAAAGAAATTGTTTTTTTGGGAGGTCAACAACTGTCGTTCTTGTATGAGTTATGAAACTGTTTCTTTTGTTTTATCGTGTTTATATCGATACCCATCACATTTGTGACGTTTACACAAAAAAAAAAACAGATTTTTAAACTGATATTAAGTATATCATTAATTTTTTTTTATCTTCAGATATCCATATCCCATCACGTTTGCGGAGTTTAGCCAGCCAATTATTTTTTTAAATTTTTTTAAAAAATTATTTATTTACTGATAGTTGAATACAGCGATGGTTACATAATTCTAAACTCGCCAAACTTTTACGTTTGATGGCGAGAAGCGTTCTTATACATAACATACTACAACTACTTATATATTATAAAAGAAAATACAAAAAGGAAATATAAATAAAAGTACGTCTCATTATTTATAGCTCTCTAGTGTACAATGTATTTAGTTATGTTTGCTATCCTGTATAATGTTTTTTTAATTTTGTCGTAAGTGATCCTTTACTAATTTTGACATTTTCTCTTAAATCTATTTTGTTAAACACTTTAGGTACCAAATACTTAGATGTTCTCTTACCATAATAATTTGTTATCTGTGGTAGAACCAGTTTGTTCTCTCTAACCCTACGTGTGTTGTACTTGTTTATAACATTAACTTTATATTCATGGTTATAATAATATTCCAGACCTACCAAATAATCTAATTTTATATCTATGGGTATCATTTTACAGAGGGGAAATATCTTATCATATTCTTTGTTGCACTTATCTTTAACATTTTTACTAACCAGACATTTATCAGTGTTATTTGTATGTCTTTAATATCTTTTAAATATATAATAAAGGTTCGCCCGTACACAAGAAGTCCATAGCTCATTAGCGAGTCGGCAAGTGCAAAATACACCATTCTTAACGTCTGTTTGTTTAATACATTTTTTCACTGGTAAAACTTACTTAGCACCTATCTTAGCCTTTGCAAATGTCATTTACATGTAATCTCCAATTAAAGTTCTTATCTATTGTTAGACCTAAATATTTAAATTAATCTACGTAATGCAATTTTGCTCCGATACAATTACGTTTATTTCTATGCAAACATTCGTATGTATGTCCTGTCACTGTGAGATATTCATATTATATTTCATTATTAACATTTCGATTATATAGCGAGTGTATGTGCATACATTTAGTTTTTGAAAGATTTAATATTATCCCATTGTCGTGTGCCCATTTGCTAATATTTCCAAAGTCACATTGAACACACTTTTGTACCTCAGCTATATCATTGGAGGCATAAACAAGACACATATCGTCAGCGTACATGAGCACCTCACATTTACGTACGACATTTGATACACTATTCACATGCATTATAATAATAATAAACCTGTATGTAGCTTGCTTGCTACTGAACTTGGCTGGGAATATAAACAAATCAATACAATCCTAATACACTTGCGCCACATTGTTTGTATTGGATTACATACAATTCTTGTGGGAGTCAATTTTATATTTTGGTTTGTTCGATATGTATTGTTTGAATTTATTATGGTGAAGGGCAGGCGTTTTTGTGGGACCGTCTTTTGTAATTTTGACGTTCGAAAAGTGCTGATTCTCGGCCTAATTTGAATAAATGACTTTTGATTTTGATTTATTTTAATGTATTCCCATTTATTTGAGATCTGAGGGGCGATTCTCGTAATTTTAAGAACGTTCACAGTCTGAAGGCCAATTCTTCTAGTCTCAGTTTCATCTCGGCGACAGACAAATGTCAAAAACTTGTCAAAAATGTAGGGAAATGAGGATTTTTTGACAGATTGAACGTTCTTAAAATTAAGAGAATTGCCCCTCAGATCTCAGTCTCAATCTGTGAAAAATACTTCTAAATTTTCCTACATTTTGACATTTGTTTGTCGCCGAGATGAGACTGCGACTAGATTTTTAACATTTTAAATTACGACAATTGGCCTTCTGAAATGTTTGAGGTTGTATCAAGGTCGTTTGAAATTGTTTTCTGCGTTTATGTATCGTCGCTACTGTATATATATTTTTATCTACATAACATAACATCAAGCCCCGTTTTTTCGAAGGGTTGGGCAGAAGTCAAAATAAAATTCAAATAATTTATTTCAAATAAGCACATAAAAGGCACGTTTGAACGTCAAAATTGACAAAAAATAGAGTTGATTCTAGTCACCCCTTCCAAAAGGTAGTTTCGTATGGAGAAGAATGGGCAGGAAACTCCACCGTTACTCTTTTAAAATGTTTTACAAGGTTTTGC
The DNA here is from genome assembly GCA_947507525.1 of Apamea epomidion. Lineage (NCBI taxonomy): Eukaryota > Metazoa > Arthropoda > Insecta > Lepidoptera > Noctuidae > Apamea > Apamea epomidion. The sequence goes on from OX382226.1 coordinate 2,387,474, forward strand.
ATACATGTACTTAGTACACCGACATTTTACCAGTTCTGTTGAAATCCGACCGTATCAACGCCTTTAATTAAAAAATAATTATATCCAGTATCACGTACAGTCATACTATTTTCACTCCCTCTCTCACTGAACTTGAAGTTAATTCTGACGGCTATTGCCGAAAACATAAAACATTTTTCCACTTAAATAACAATTGTGATAACCACCGTGTTATGAGTGTCTTAAGTATTAAGATCCAATACCACAAAAATAATTATGTAAACGCTCATGATAACCTCATCATCAATATTAAACTTTTTCTCCACTAACATCAACACACTTTCAGCAATATCTCTAACTGTTTCCATCTCCACCTCTTCATGCACAAACACTCGCTCAGACAATTGCCATTCATCCAAGAGGGGCTCATGTCGAATGTTTCAGTGTCCGCCCTCGTCCAGGTTGACGGGCTTTCGCGGGTGCTAAAGCGAGCGCGAAGTATCAAAACGACATTTATTGCGTCCATAGAATAGTGACTATCCCGTGTCCATAAGCGATTTTCAGCGGACGCGTTGGTTACGACGCGGTGTTATGGCAGGTGCCTAGAGCGACGTGACTGAGCGACCTAAGGTCTATTCAAATGTATATTTCCAATTGATGTTGTTTCAAGTTAAACAAATTTCAACTTTATTTTAGTACTTATTAAGTTGATTTCAGAGTGACTAGCAATATTGAAAAATTTATAAAAATGTCTGAAGTTGTAGCGTAAACTGAACTTTATTGTGTAGAAATTAAAGTTATTTTACAAATACTCATTTTGTTTGCATATTTGGAAAATAAATCGCAAACGGTGATTATAGTAATATATACAGGGTGACAGGGAAACTCGACGTGTTCCTTCCAGGACATGATAGTGTGACCCATTTGCAACAATTAAGCACCCCATAAAGCCTAGGCGAAAATTTCCCAGAATTCGTCACTAAATATCAATTATCTCTAAATTCTCTAATTAAGTGGCTTTCATAGCTATTCCATTGGCTACATAATACTTTAACATACCTATTGATGTAACCAAATTTTCTAAAATATCAAACAGTTAAAAGTTATAGTAAGAAGTTTATTAACTATTTTCAAAAATCATCTACGTACACGAAGTTTGACACCAGTTATCTCAAAATTTTACTAAAACACTAAGCGTACAAATTACAGGGAAGACATCTTCATTTAATCAGCTATGCAACGAGGTACAAAAGATTCATAAATGTTTAAAGGTGCCGATGAAACAGTCGATAATGTTGGCAAAGGTCGAATTTGCAAATTGTGGAAAAATTTTAAAATGATGTGATAATCGAATTAATTAACTGGTTTATTAACAGGTTCTAGGGTGAAGAGCCAGACCTAGAGAGATACAAAAACCCGCAAGGCAGCATGTGGCGAGCTGTTGGATAGTAGCGACCCCACGGACCCTATCTCCCGGGAGAAATCTTGTTACTCACCTCTGGCTTGCCTTTATTGGCCAGCTGGAGTGAACAATGACGAGGAACAGAGCTCTCACCTCATTCTTGCCTTTACTGGCCGGCTTGAGTGGAGACTCGCAAGAGCAAACGTGCTCGGGAGAAGGAAGTATTTCAGTAAGTGCTCGTAGGAATCTTGACCATCTTCCGGGCTCTGGAATTGTTCTGAAAGCCGTGGAATACCTCTCCACTCCTCATAAGCACCTCAGAACATGTTGCCCCCTTGTTGCTACGTCACTATATGCTAGCAACAGTTTCCGGGGGCCCATTATTGAGTGTGTCACCCCCTGCCATTTTATCTGTATATATATAAAACATTGATCAGGCAGGGGCCATAGTTCTTCCATAGTTATTGATAACCAGTCCACTTTAGCCACCCAAACCCATCGTCCAAATTTGTATTTTCCCATATCCTGCAATAGTCATACACTAACCGGGGGTTATCCTTGGGTGCACTTACATAGTGCATACAGGGATAATCGTCGGTTGGTGGCGCATTTCAATAAAATTTCCTAAGGGGACTCTGCAAGTTGGCTACGGTCCCTCATACGCCTTCAAAAATCCGGGACCCCATGGTTCCGAGATATGTTAAAACATAAAAATAATAATTATTATGATTTTGCTAGCAACACCCACGTTACCGTCCACGTCTCTCTTGTCATCTCTCCACGATTTTCTTATATATAATTTTTAGAAGTAGTTTTTATATTTTTATCCGTGAAACCATATCAAGCAAAACCAAAATTATCAAAACATATTTTTCAATAAATAAAGTGAACGTGAATAACATAGACTTGTATCAAAAACTGCTGAACCAAAAATTAATACGCACATTGACAATAACTCGATTATGTCTGCCTCTCAAAATGAATGTAAGAATGGGTCCCGCGGTACTAAGGAGCTACTCCTCATCGACATGGCCATTAGCCAACAGGTTCGTCGATCCCGCAAGGATCTGTCAACATGCTGGATAGACTATAAGAAGGCCTATGACTCGGTGACACATGCGTAGCTCATGAGAGCGCTGGGGTTGTACAAGATCGATTCCTTGAGTCGTGCATGGGGCAATGGAGAACGGTCCTTCGATATCCGGAGTGTTGGCAGATCCAGGGGAATGATGAGCCAGTATGGATCAAACGGGGAATATTTCAGGGCGACAGTTTGAGTCCACCTTGGTTCTGCTTGGCCCTGAATCCTCTAAGCACATTGCTGGAGGATTCAAGTCTAGGCTATCGGTTGAAGAGAGGTGGTCAGGTCATATCTCACCTCCTCTACATGAATGATTTAAAACTCTTTGCTCCCAACAAATTGCTACTGCTGGAGCTACTGAAGGTAACTGAAACTTTCAGTAGCGCCATCAGGATAGAATTTGGTGTCGACAAATGGACAGTCATGCATGTAAAGTGAGGGAAGATTATGGAATCCGAGGGAATTCAACTCTCAGATTCCATACAACTTAGATCCCTCTCCTCATCCGAAAGCTATAAGTATGTGGGTATGTCGGAAGCGTTAGGCATCAACGTTGCTAACATGAAGCAAGCATTGAGGGAGCGCTTCTTTGGTCGCCTGAAGAAGGTGTTAATTAGCCTTCTTTCAGACGGAAACTGTTGGCGGAACTATTGGGTCATGCCGGTCTTGATGTACTCTTTCGGCATACTCAAATGGACTCGGACCGAACTCGATGCCCTGGATAGAAGGGTGACTATGACTACACTACTGAGTGCAAACCGGATGCATTACCCACGATCATCAGTGATGAGATTGCACATCCCGCGGAAATGCGGGGGTCGAGGCATTTTAAACGCGAAGACCCTCCACAACCGAGAGGTGTGCAATCTCAGATATTTTTTAAAAGCCGAAGTGGGTGTGCATCGTGATGTGGTTGCAGTGGACAAGGGGCTCACACCGCTCTCCAAGGCTAAAGAGAACTGGCGCAAACTTTTAATACTTACTAGCGATGCCCGCAAGGAGGTATGGCAAAGCAAGGAGCTTCACGGGCGCTTCTATCGGGCTCTTCATGAGCCCGGTATAGACTTCTTAGCGTCCGTATCCTGGCTACGTTTGGGGACCTTTTCGGGGAAACTGAAGGTTACGTCTGTGCAATTATGGACGAAGTTATCTTGACGAATAACTACCGTAGACATATTATGAAGGATGGGACGGTTGACGTGTGTCGGGCATGCCACCGTCCGGGTGTGTCCATTAGACATATTATCTCTGGTTGTTCTCGTTGGGCTAACGGCGAGTACTTGCACAGGCATAACCAAGTAGCCAGGATTATTCACCAGCAACTTGCTTTGAAATATAAACTTGTCGACTCTGAGGTACCATATTACAAGTATGTGCCCGACCCAGTTCTCAAAAATGACCATGTCACGTTTTACAGTCACGAGCACCAATATATCAACACTTGGCCACTTTCAATTGCGATTTTTTCGAGAAATAACGAATGCAACGTTGAAATACGACACATTACATAAACCTATCATGGGTTCGTAAATGCTATGTTCGTAACCACGTAAAATTTCTTTAAAAAATAAAGGAGGGAGTAAATCGGTTTTGAATAAAGCCGAGTGTATACATGCTTTTGCTCGTGACTGTACTGGGATCGGTCTATCATCACTCACAGGACTGTTGTCGCCAACAAACCTGATATAGTGGTGATAGATCGATTAGTGCGCCACGCAATGATTGTCGATGTTACTATTCCACATGACGGGATCCTCGTGAAAGCTGAGAAAGATAAACAAATCAAATATCTTGACCTAGCACACGAGGTTGTTGACATGTGGAATGTGAGCTCGACTGTCAGTGTGCCGATTGATGGATCACTATTTTTTTATATTTTTAAATGTGTTTTTTTAAACTAATATTTAAATATGTAATAAAATAACACAACTAAATAAATAAACGACATAATAATAATAAATTTATTTCAGACCAAGTCCATAAACAACACACATTGCAATTTTATACACAAAACATACATACATACATGAAAACACATACCTATACAAAAAACACACTACAACAACTTATTTTAAATATTGGAATGACGCACGATGAGTGGTCATCCATTGCCAGCTCATTGGACTGTCTATCCGATCGTCTATTGTTTTACCCTGTAAGAAAACGTTAACTACCCGCTGCAACTACTCGTGATGCACTGTAGCCACCTAATCGCGCCCTCCACCGTCCTACTCACCGCGCGTCCACTCTGGAAGAGGCCTCAGTGTCAGCCTGACGCGGAATTGTGCTCTGCACCCTTTATCAATTGCCCTACGTGACTCGCCTTTTACATGCGACGATGTGAATTAACTGAATTGAGATTTATTTTGGAGTTCGTGCTACGTTCGGGTTTTTATTAGGGACTGTTGTCTCGGGTAAATAATGTTTAGAATGCCCTTTTTTATTTACTTGAGGTAAAATTTATTGTTGAAGAACGTGTTTTAATTGTCTTGCTTGTGTTTCAGTATTGATTTTAGCTGACTGCCTCAAAAAGGAAACACCTAATGTTATTAATATCATCTTTTATTATCAAGACAATAACACGTATTCATATTGAATTTTTCGTCCTGAAAATAAAACAATATTTCAAGAACGTTACGACATTATAATATTACCAAGTCGGAAACGTCTACCGCTGACAGCTACTGAAGATTATACTTTTCTCTTTTCTTGATAACCTAAACAATCAATCAACTCAGCCTATCGCGGTCCACTGCTGGACATAAACCTCTCCCAGACTACGCCACAAGACCCTGTCCCCCGCCTTCCGCATCCAGTCTACCCCTACCACCTTTTTTAGGTCGTCCGTCCATCTAGCTGGGGGTCGTCCCACACTACGCTTGCCGATACGCGGTCCCCACTCTAGGACTCGTCCGGGCCAGCGGCCATCGGTCCTTCGACAGACTTGGCCAGCCCACTGCCACTTCAGTTTGCTTACTTTGTAAGCTATGTCTGTCGGTAACTCCGGTTCTATTCCGGTAATTTCATTCCTGATTTTATTCTTAAGAGAAAATAAAATTTTATTCTTTAGAGACTCCGAGCATAGATAGCTCGCTCCATAGCGCGCTGAGCGACCTTATAACCTAAAGGAGCCTTTAGAATGAAATCTACGTTACAATTACAAAATTGAATAAACCTGTCTCCAGAAATAACAAACCATTAACTAAAAACCAAACCGAATCAACACGACTTCCTCAATAGTAATGAGATAAATTCGTCGGAACAAATAATTCAGTATTACACAGAGAATATTGACGAACATTCACAAACAGTGGCGGTGTAATCAGATAAGCTAAGCTAACGCACGACTGAGTTGCAATCCAACTACCTACTACTACATCTTGCTGTAATTAGCTATTTAGTTGGAAACTTGCTACTGCTGTTTGTGGAATTATGCTAGGTAAAACAATGTATTTCTGGATGGTAATTTTGATTATTATAAGATTTTATGAAAATTTCGTTCATCGTATGCTGTATAGTTTAAGTTTTTTTATTAAAAAATAGGGGTAATTCCTAATTGTAATTAACAAATTGAATTTTTTTACATGATACTGATTAAAAGATGCATTAAAATCGATCAAATGATTTTAACGTTTGACACTTTACTTCTTTTTGAAAATTATATTTTCTTAGTAAGTGTACTAAATATCCAAAGTATAGTTTAAGCTTATTCAAATCAACGACCATAAAGAATAAACTCGTCCACTGTCACACTGGCAGAGTCATTATTGGCAAATTACCTATAAAATATTTTCCGCCCACATCTAACGCCCCTTTACAGTTACAAACAAGAAAGTTACAAGAATAATTTCTGACTTCTAACAATATTCTTTTCTCTATCGAATATTCAGAATAACGAAAAATATATTCAACCTACATCTTTTCTCAGATAATCGTCCTTTATGTATCTTTACGATGTCTATATTTTATGTGTTTATACGACCCAGCTTATTGACTGGAAAACTTCTAGCGGGATAAGAAGTAAACAATTAAGCAACCCACTGGCTGGTGTCGCCGAAAAAACTTTACGTTTCACTTCTCTTTATTACCAAGTGGGATGTGCCTAAACGGCAACGTATCAATTATAGGATCGCGACGCAAGAATACCCAGTATTACGACGGCATAAATTTTATAGGGGTTTCACCCATAAAAATGGGAAATTATCAAACTGTGACGAAATTACCTCAATAAATTATTGCGTTTAGGGGGAACGTTGAAAGTAATGCCGTTGATACACCAGATCGGATTAGCTCGCTTAATTTATCTGGAGTAGTGCGCGCGTGGAATAGTGATTTTGAATTCGGAGAAGAGCGCAAGACAATTGATGTTGCTTCTTTGTTTGTCTTAAATGTTGTTTGATAGTACATTTTGTCTCTAACTCACCATTCTGGTGCTTTATTTACTATAGCAATAATATTGGAGCAATATATAAAGCTATATACCTACATAACTATCACTAAAAACTATCCTTAAGTACCCGAATGCGCGAAAGTTAAGACAGTGTTATGTTTTTGTATCCTTCGCAGTGATTTTTGACATGATGAATCGACTTTACTTCAGCTTTCTCTTTACTGGGCTCGAATGCGTAAATTCTACCCAACGTTTGAGCACTCACAAGTCCAAGTAGACCATTACATACCAATAATCAGAATTGATTGGAGGGTTGTGCTTACGTCAAATGGAATTTGTAATCACCGGTCAGAGGCGAACGGAGATTGCGATGGTCGATCGAAGCTAAAAAGAGGGCCAATAGCCGATACACGTTAATCACAGAACGATTTCCATGCGGTTCAATGTAAGACTCAATTCCCATGTTGTTAATAGCCAATTGCCAATAATTGACACAATTTCTGGAAATCGATTCATCCACTGCATATTGCATAGTTTTGTAAATAATATTTTTAAATGATACTTCATTGTATTAAAAGAAAAAAAGAAAATATATTTATTTGCGGCAAACATGACGCAGAGAAAAAACACAAAAAAGAACAAGTTGGGAGAAAATATGCGTCACATCCACGCAAAACGGCCATCGCTCAGCATAATGCCACGACGAAAGAGCCAAAACTAATGTAACTTCCAAACAGTTAACTTCAAAATCGACTGTAGTAAACGACACACTAACCCTTTCATTTAATTAACGACAGAAGACTAATGTTATGGTCCCTCAATTAGTCAGTGTTACCGCACGGCCATTGTATCCCTAAGTTAACGATGGACTGCTCTAGCAAAATTCACTTCTTTGACTCGTTTAGGGGTGTCTGTAGTACCAGTATTGATTAATAAGTCGCTCGAGTGGATTTTGACAGGTTCCTGACCTAAGTATATAACGTTAATATTACACAGAATTTTGAGTTCCATCTCTCTATTTGAATCGCCACTCACACATTGAAATACGTTCGTAATTTCTGGGGTATGTCCGAAAGTTTCTCTCTGTGCCTAATTTACTTTACTAGCAGTTCAGTAACTCATTTCGGAGAATTCCCTCGACCTCATTATTCGCATTACTATGTCCATTACACGGTTAAGTCATCAATTATACTTTCCAGCTTCGTCCATCAGAATTTCTAAATGAGTTGTTCAACTCCGATTTTATTTATTGACTTCATGGTAATTTGTCCCGACCTTGGACCCGCTTTCATGTCGTTTACAGTAACTTAAGATTACTTTCGGGATAGCGTTTTGTTCTATTGATGAGTTTTCAAGTTTTCTTCCTTCGTATAAGACGTATTGAATTTTGTTTTTGGTGAAGAGGATTGTTTTGTGGGTTAATCGTAAAGTTCGGATATTGTGTTTTATTACCTCTAGCTTTTACCTTTGGACACGTGAAACTTGGCAACATTAATTTGTTTACCGTCTTATCGTTGCTGTAATCGAAAAGTGTACACACACGTGGACTGCCAGACAACAGACACAATAGAAAATCTATTGTTGGCGGACACCGGTGACCGCGGTGGCAGTCAATGACTTAAGTAATTTTCATTAATTTTCTCCATGCGACTTTTTATTGTATAAAGCAAAAAACAGAGAGAGATATAGTTTTCAAAATTATCGTATGTACTGAAGCCTTACTATCGGCTTCAGCACACACGGTCGATATGAAAATCCAAGATGATGGCGACGAAAATTTTCAAATTTTTCGTATTGGGTGTCGATTTCCTGGTTTTCGAGGCTGCGGAAGCCGATAATGAGGTCAAAATGAAAATCCAATATGGCGGGCTGCGAAAAGCAGCCGCCATAAAATAAAAACGTGTCAAAATCCAAGTTTCATCTTGAACTTCGTTTCGACACGTTTTGTTTTCTGCATCATATATTATTCATAGGTATCCCACGAACTATCGGAATTATGTTATAATATTACCTCAAACTGCACACAAAGCACTATAAAAGAGAACCAAGTTTAATTACCCTTCAAAGCCATAGCGGTATTCCGTTCAGAATTTCCTGCAACAATATCTTAATTATTGAAGGCGACCGATAGTCACGCCTTCGCAGACAGGTAGAATTGGTTTAATTGTGCAACCGATGGCTATTTGCTAAATAAGTTAACAGTTTCTGGTCACGTAAAGCATTGCTCGCAGAATGCTGCCACAATTGTTGAAGCGTCTGCCAACAGTTGAAATTATATTGTATTTAGGAATTTCGAAGTTCTGCTGGTGATTTTGATGTTGAGGAATCGAAGTAATTTATAGATAGTCGCTCAAAGTATCACGTTCACAGTAAAAAGGTTTGTGGCTTTCTCAAAAATGAAAACTGTCGTAAAAACTAATTACGCAAGTGGACTAAAATTCCTTTTTACAAAAACAGTACTTCAAGTTGAAAAGTCCGCAATCGCAGCAAATGGAACCGTAAAGAAGATAAATTCCATTAGCATTAAAGAAGCAAAGCGTTATTACAAACTCCAAACGTAAATAGTTTGCCTTTATTTTTTTTTTAAAGAAACCAAAATTGTTAAGAAAATTAATTTTAAAAAAAGCCAGCCAAGTAGAACTAAATTAAACTTCCAATAATATTAAAATCTATCTAATGAACGAAGGCCTAACGACAAAAACTCATTTGAAAATCGATTACACAAGATCAAAGCGTTCACAACCAAATACGAGTAGTAATGAGATTTGTTCAGTGAAATACGACATTTCAAATTATTATTAGTCGAAAAGCACGTTACAAAATTGTTTTTCAGTGGAAGTGCTTAGGTGCGGTTCGGGCAAGTGCTGTTGTAATCAGTGCTCTGAGTGGAATACCTCGAACTAACGTATGTTTTTGAAGAAATTTCGAGGACCATATACATACATAGGTTCAGTGAACACGAGATTATGACCAACTTGAGCAACTTGAAGTGGCTCTTGATAATCTTATTGGTCCATCCTCATAGTGAGGGGTGGGCATCTAATTAGGTTGATCCGTCAACGTCAGGACATTCGAATTTTTAATTAAATTGAAAGTTAAGTGGTCTTCGGAGTCTCATTACTGTGAAGCTGTAATTAATTAATCGTTTCAAGATTTTGGAAAAAAATCGTGTTACCTGTTTTGTTAAATAAGAATTTTTAGATTAAATTTTTATTAAAGGTAATTTTGTGTTCGGCTTTAAAACTTCTTCTGTTTATTCATTTGATAATGACTACATTGCCCGTTCAAAAATTAAAGTAACTACTATTCACTTTTTCTTTCAATAAATTTTAATATTTCTATTTCAGCTGCGTCCGGTCAGACTGGAAGCCGACCCCAACATAGATGGGAAAAGGCTAGGTAGATGATGATGACATTTGAATATTTACGACAAATAACTAAGGGACCCAGTACCTTCATTTAAACAACAGATTAAACAAAAAAACCTCAGTTTTAAAGGAAGAATAGGATCTAAATATAGAACAAAGAATCTGTGACCCTTATCTATTTATAATCTGACTCCTAAGATCAGTACTGTACATCCAAGTGTCACTTTGATGAAAAAGGATTTTTTTCGACATTGATTCAAAAATCTTTCACTCTTAAAAAACATTTTATTCAATATATTCTAATAATAATATTTCTTCCACGAATAAATACAAAATGTCATAAGCCAAGAGTCGGCTTCCCTTATTTATTTATATTCTATATCCATTCACCTTTGGAAAACAATATTTTACCTGAATAAATATAACGATCATACATGTAATATTGCTTGCTTGTGCATGTGATTTCGCTTTCGTAGAATTAATCTAGATTAAAAATTTAAATTTGATTAAAAATTTGTCGGCACGGTTGGCGCAGTGGTTAAGCGATTGACTGCTGCGCTGCGTGTCGCGGGTTCGATTCCCGCACGGAACAAATATTTGTATGACCTACAAGTAGTTGTTCCGGGTCTGGCTGTTTGTGTATGTGAGTTTAAATGTTTGTAAACGCACCCACGATACAGGAGAAATTCCAAGCGTGGGACAAAGTTTAAATAAAAAAAAAAAACGAATCGCTTCTTTCAGTCTGAAAAATTACTTCAGGAAAATTACTGGGACGAATTTCTGCTTACTCATCTCTCTAGCTTTTTACCAACTATGTTGGGGTCGGCTTCCAGTCTAACTAGATGCAGCTGAGTACCAGTAGTTTACATGGAGCGACTGCCTATCTGACCTCCACAACCCAGTAACTGGGTAATACGAAACCCCTTGGTAAACCTGGTTGTCAGACTTCCGGGCTTCTGACGACCCGTAACGACCGTCAAATATCCACGAACGACGGCTGGGACCAACGGCTTAATGTGCATTCCGAGCCACGGAGAAGAAGACTTCTCCGTGGCTCGGAATGCACATTAAGCCGACCAGACAAGAGTCTGGTCTTATGTAAAGATAGTCCACGGACCAACCGTAGCCAGCGTAACTCAACCTGATCGGTTGACCCGTGCGGCTGTTATTACTTAAGACTAACTGAACTGTGAATTCAGGCTGATATACATCTGTATAGAATGTGTGTGTCCTTATAGGCATTCATATTCCACAGAGCTTAAACACAACGTCTTCAACGAATGCGTCCTGCCTGTTATGATTTACGAAGCCGAAACGTGGTCACTCACTCACGTTACGGCTGATCCATCCATTCAAAGTCGCTCAACGAGCTATGGAACGGGCTATGCTTGGAGACTCCAAGCATAGCCCGTTTCATAGCTCTGAGGGATCAAATCCGCAACGAGGTGATCCGGCAGAAAACCAAAGTTGTCGAGATAGCTCACAGAATAAGCATGGTGAAAGTGACAATGGGTCGGCCATATTAGCCGTAGAACAGATTACTGTTGGGGTAGACGTGTTCTTGAGTTAAGACCGCGAATTGGCTAACGTAAAGTAGGACGTCTTTTTTTTTTGTTTTGGGTGGGATATCATCAACTGACCTCTCCCGCTCTGGGCTGAGCGGAAGGGCGTGTCAGACTTTTACTGAGTAAAACCCACCCGTGTTCCTTCAGTTCCCTGTGCCAGGGGCCACGGTATCTCTTTCGAACAACCCGCAGCCCTGGCAGGCATCGGCCCTAGCGGGACCGTCAGTTCGTGCTGACATCTCTTTGAAGCGCGTGTGGAACACAACGCGCCGTCGACCTGGGCCTGGCCCTTACCGCCCGCAAGCCCGCGCCTACGGTGACCGGGAGACGGCTGTTGACTCCCGTCCAGGGCATCTCCTGCGGTGACTAGGGGCGTGAGGGCGCAGAGATTGCCTCTCCCTCACGCGCTCTGCCTCCTCCTTTGCGAGCATTACTGCTTCGCAGAAAGAGCGCAGAAGGAGGTAACGGCTTCCCATGTACTCTGGCCGGGAGTCGTTACGCAGCTCCCGACGCCCGGAGCGTCTCCCTCGGCGGCTGAGGCGTGAGGATCTCTCCCTCGCCTATCCCGCCACCTCCTTCGCTAGCATGACTGCTTCGCAGAAGGAGGTGACCGCCTCCCACTCCCTCTCGCCCCGGACCATGGCTTGAACCAGGGCCGGACGCGAGAGGTCGCCGCCGCTGCCGATCGCCTCTACGAGGACACGGCGGGGCCCCGCCCAAGCCGGGCAGACCTCCACCGTATGCTCCACCGTGTCCTCCAGGCGATCCGACCAGTGGTGACACGCTGGCGTTTCCTCCCGCCTTATCTTGAACAGGAACCTCCCGAAACAACCGTGTCCGGTCAGGAACTGCGTCAGGCGAAAGGTGAGGGCGCCATGGCGCCTCTCTAGCCACTCCTCAAAGAGGGGACTTATCTCCGCTATTGTGGCGTGCCCAAAAGTGGGACGTCTTCAGGCTAAATAGAGCGACAATCTGCGCAGGGTGGCTGGTAGCAGCTGGGGCTGGTAGCAGGATAAGACTTGCTGAGCTGAATGGCGTGCAATTGGAAACGCGTATGTACAGCAGTGGACTGCTGTAAGCTGATGACGATAGACGTTCGTATTAACGCTGTTATTGTACTTATCCATTATAAAGATCAATAATAATGCTGTGTTAAAGGGTACCAACAGGGTATTAAGATAAAAGAAGGAAAACGGAAAAAAATATGTCTATATCTCCCCATCCTTGACCAAAACTAAAGTGAGTGCTGTTATACAAAATCTTCAAATCCCCAAATTCTGTGCTGAAATGTAGAAACGCCTTTCACGTTTGTGCTGACGCAAGTGTCGAACGGTCACGTGTCCATACATTGTTACCTTGCCAGAACATTCCACTGGCACTGACATTTCAACCGAACTTTGTCACTTGTCTTGTGCAGAGCTCCTGAATAGTCTATGCACCATCTGCTAGATTGTCCGTTTACCTGCGCCCTGGACGATCTTAACACGGCTTCTGACGTTACAATAAATGTGACCACCTACTGCGCCCAAATAATATCACAAGCATTGATGTACCATTGAAAAGAAAAGACGAAGAACTTGTCTTTATAAGTTTGCAGGTCAAACAACTGACATTTTGACATAAAATTGACTTTTCTTTGGCAACTGAGCCGATGTCGACTATTCTGCCAGCGTCAAGGTATTAGGGGTATGAAATTGCCGATTTGTACTGAAAAATTGAAATTCGTTTTTTTTTTAATTTAACATATTTATTTAATCAAAATAGTTACCATTATTATCTATACATTGCTGCCATCTAATAGGAAGGTCATTTATGCCTTTGCGATAGAACTCTCGTGATCTAGATTCGACAAACTGTGTGAAAGCATTTTGTACTGCCTCCTGAGAAGAAAACTTTTTATCACGTAGAAAATTGTCCAAATCACGAAAAAATGGTAGTCCGTTGGAGCAAGATCTGGCGAATACGGAGGGTGACGAATGGCTTCTAATTGCAGTTCCTGTAGAGTTAAAACGGTTTCTCGTGCTGTATGAGGTCTCGCGTTATCATGGAACAATAATGGTGAAGATCGATTCATGAGTCGGGGCTGTTTCACTGCTAGTTTTGCTATCATTGTTCGGAGTTCGGCACAGTAGACATCTGCCGTTATTGCTGGACCAGATCGGAGAAAGCTATAGTGAATAACACCATGCTGAGACCACCAAACAGTTACCATTACCTTTTTATTGGTAAGCTTTGCTTTTCCATCACGAAAGCGTTTAAACCAAAATCGCACGGTGCGATCATTAGCAGTCCCCTCTCCAAACGCAACATTGATATTGCGAGCTGTTTCTGCCGCGTTAGTTCCGCGTCGGAACTCGTATTCAGAAATAACACGAATTTTCGAAGTATCCATCTTTCTTGTCTAAGCTGAATAAAAAAAAACAACTGAAAGTCGATAATCGAATGTTGTACATTTTTTAAAAGAAGAATTTCATAGGTATCATGTGAAAAAAGTTTTACTCAAAAATCTCAAACCATGAAGGTTCTATGCCAATTCGAAATACCTAATACAATAAAATGGCAATTTCATACTTTAACCCCTATTATTACATGTTAGTGTCTACGTTTTCCCCAAGTGCTTTATGTCAGTCTTACATCAAACTATACATAAACACAGGTTTGTGAAAGTAAGGCAAATTATTTGCTGTGTATTCATCAAAATTGTCCCATTACGATTACATACATTGTCTTCTTAAACCGCAATTATTTCCAGCTTTTCAGGAAACACCTATTACTCATTATCTGAAAATAACACATATAATATTTCCATGTATCACAAAATAGGACATACCAGCATATCAAGAGTAATCAAAACGTACAATTCCATACTGTATTTGCGAAGCACGAAATTACACCGATCCAGTATTGGATTATGGAAATGTGGATACGAATATGCAGATGCCCCGAATTTATAGGATTTTTTGGTGGACAAAATAATACAATTTTACATTTTCGGAAAACTTCGACATGGATTACGTTGTTTTCTTTTATATCTACCTTACAATTGATTAATGTTATGTTAATTTTAAAGCACGTCCTCAGCTGAATTATACATTTTGACGTTCGGTTTATCATACGTATAATCAGTCCGTCACATTTCACTGATCTTTTTGAGTTGAACCACTTTCACAAGCTTGGGACCGGCTTATCGCAAAAGGCATGTCGTGTACACTGTGATTAGAATAGTGATAAATACGGTAGTTAGAAATTTTAAAAACCAACCAAGAACATAACTTTTGCAAATCTTCAAAACGCAAACTTTTTCCATTTTTTTGCACGTTTTTGCATATTGCTTTATAATTTCTTGAGCACTAATGTATCACTTTTTAGTTGTTCAAACGCACACACGATTTATGTAAATCCCGGTTATAAACTATATGTGTACTAAATTTCATCCAAATCCGTTCAACCGTTTTTGTTGCCAATATAAATTCTAAAAAATACGGCCAAACAAAAATACAAAAATTCTAAAAACTATATTTTTGGCATCAGAGTCGTTCCCACGTCTCGCGGCAGTTACTTTTAAAAAAAATATTCAATGTACTGTACAGTGAATATTTTTTACTTCGTTATTTTATTTTTGACTTCGTTAGATACTATTTTATTTTAATTATGTAACTATGCAGGGTAGCCTTTACCAGAAGTGGTCATCGTATAAGTGGTTCGGCAGCTCCAATATCGTCAGGATTGTTCCAGAATATAGCAGAGGCAGAGGGCCTGCGTGGTAGATTACAGCCCTCTCGAAGAGAAGTGGCCTGTGTCCCAGCAGTGGGGACGTTTACTTATGAAAAACTGCCAAACTTAAGTGGCAGTGGGCAGGCAGTATCTCGCAGAACAGACGGCCGATGGGGCCGAAAGGAGAACTCCAGAAGGAGTGGCGACCGCGTACCGGAATACGTAGTGTTGGAAGGCCTCCCAAAAGGAAAGGCCTCCCGACGACCTTGTGAAGGCCGCAGGAACCCGCTGGATGCGGGAAACATAGAACCAGTCGAAGTGGAGGTGCTTGGGCTTAGTGGGGTGGACGTCTTTCGGCTGAAATTATGATGATGATGGTTACGCAACTGCACCATCACAAATAGATATTCGCGTTGTACCCTCTACACAAGTCTTCGTGTTTAAATTACTATTTCCCAATCGGTTACACAACATTAACCTTTAAACACGTCTACACTAACACCTGATACTGACGTCGACGTCACTTTAACTTTCACCTCGAAGGGCTCGACGCGGAGGAAACTTCTATCCTAAAAAGGGAGTGAAAAGTTTCTAATGAAGAAACTTCCGAACACATATGCCCCATGGAAATTAGACATTGTTGCCGCATACTCTTTGTATCTTCGGAATCGCTTTCTCATTGAAGGTAAGAGGGTTGTACTTAGGGTGAATCTAAACAAGTATAATACAAAGGTTGTGGTTCCCTTAAGTGCTTCAACGTTTTTGAATATTACTTATTTACTTACTTTGTCCTCATATTATGATGATGTCATATCAATATGACATGTATTTTACTGTGTGTACATAAATAATAAAATAAATAAATAAATAAAAAAATTACAGCTTGTGGATAACAGGTTATTAGGTGATGGTTGAGAAATTAAATGTTTCGCTTCACAAAAATTCAGTTGTAGGTTCGACCCTTGCAAGTGACAGTATGAGACAGACAGACAGCCAAAATAAAATAAAAATATGTTCTTTGGCAACTGAGCCGATGTCGACTATTCTGCCAGCGTCTTTTTTTAAAGTTTTTTTTTAGTTAACAGTACCGTATATAACTCCAAATGCATTTAGTAAAAAGCCTTTTACTAAATGCATTTGGAGTTTGACATTACAAATTAATAGACTGTCCATTTTATTTATTTGTATATCAATAGATGATTTATTTGTATAATTATGTATGTATGCATATCAATAGATGATTCATTTGTATATGTAAGTATGTATATTCATAGATTATTTGAATACATGAATTACCGAAATACATAATTCTCTTCCACAAATACAATTCTTATCCGAGTTTATTGGTACCTTCATGAGCTACAACACGCAATACGTTTCCCTCACAATTTCACCTCTCATTTACAACTTTCTTATGTCCACAATTACATTTATAGGCTTGTCTCTGGTGTGTTATCATGCAACTCGGGGGTTGCTGCTGTAATTACAAGCTTTTATTTAACTTGCGATGTATGTATATATTATTATGTATGTAACTATGTTTGTTCGGGTGGACTCTTGCAACTCAATTTTTATAATATTTATGAGTATGTTTTCCTTACTTGGTGAATATTTTGGGTTGATATAGGGTTGTTTATAAGGAAGTATAGTGGTATAGTTGTTTATATGAACCGGTCGTAGTTTCAGTGCTTCGGGGAGGTCTACTTCCAGCAGTGGATGACTTTGGGCTGAAACGATGATGATGATAAGGAAGTATAATGTAATATAATATATGTCGGAGTCATTCGTTTGACTATTCGGAACGCTAGCGCCATCTCGTGGCGCTAGACAGAGTCTAGCCTGACTTCGTCGGCATATTTTCACCGAATCAAAATAATTGAAGTACAGGCATTTTATATCAGCTTATTTAGCATAGACTAAACATGGGTTTATATGAAAGTGCTTTTTTTCCTAAAAAACGTCTAACGAAAAATGAAGCAAATTACTATCAAATAAACTAACATATTCGAGAGAAATCCATTTAAAATCAACTCATAACGTTTATGTTCCAGCATGTAAATAAAAATTCTGTTTTAACGTGGTTTAACTAAGAAAACCTAATTATTCTTCTTCATCGAACCTGATTCTTAAGTACCTCAAATAATATACATGTTGGTAGGGACATCGACGCGCAACCTGTTATCATGATTTCAGTAAATGATCCTAGCTTAGGGAAACCACACTTAAAATGAATTTGTAGTTCAGTACAATCTACATACTCGCATGTTAGGACTAAATACATTTTTTTATTCAAACATGCTGAAACACAGAGGGGCTTGTGGCTAAGTAATAACAGCCGCACGGGTCGATCGATCAGGTTAAGCTACGCTTGCCGCGGTTGGTCCGTGGATGGGTGACCATCTTCACATACCAAGACCCCTCCGTGCCTTGGAAAGCACGTTAAGCCGTTGGTCCCGGTTGTCATACGTGCATCTTTGACAGTCGTTACGGGTCGTCAGTAGCCTGAAAGTCTGACAACCAGTCTTACCAAGGGGTATCGTATTACCCAGTAACTGGGTTGTGGAGGTCAGATAGGCAGTCGCTTCATGCAAAATACTGGTATTCAGCTGCATCCGGTTAGACTGGAAGCCGACCCCAATATAGTTGAGAAAAGGCTAGGCAGATGATGCTGAAACACAAACGTTTTGAGTTGAATTTGAATGGAGTACCATCGAATACGTTACTTTATTTGATAGTCACTTGCTTTACAAATCCGTGACTATGGTAGATGTTTTTTGGGGGAAAAAATTTGTAAAAATTACACTACAAATACTCAATTTTATTTGGTTATAATTCATGAAAAATTAAAGTGCATTTTCTGTGCCTGCCACCCTGTGTTGCCACGACAAGGTGTTGTGTATGTTGACGTCCAGGTAGGTACTGTAAGTTCTTGAAGAGTTCTCATTGCTGGGATAGGTAAATTGAACGAAGGATTGTCAAAGAATTTCGACAATCCTAGAAAACTTAATACATTTTTTTTTCTTGTGGCATACGGTAGTCAGCTACTCTGACTCCATACTGTTTTTTCTGCTATTCTCTATATAAATTCATGTTTGTATCGTAATCCTTGCCAAGTAGGCACCAAATCGCACTGGGCGCGCGTGGTATATTACAGCCCACTCCCTCTCGAAATGAGTGGGAACATTATAGATGATGATTATGCAGGCACCAAATAGGGTATAATGTCTACAGTACTATCCGATAAAGGCAAGGAGTATCGTATTACCCAATTACTGGGTAGCAGCTGCAGTCGCTCCATGTTAAATACCTGGTATTTAGCTGCATCCTGCTTCCGGTCAAACTGGAAGCCGACCCCGACTATAGTTGGGAAAAGGCTAGGTGGATGATGAGGTAATATTAGGTACCTGTTAAGCAAAACCAACGGAAATTATGAGAACAAGCAGATTCCTTGTTAAGCAAGGTTTTCAACTAGTATTCTGGGCGAGCAAACATTCGTTTGCAAGGTAAATGAAAATGGTTAGAGCAAGCAAAACATTGCGCGCACAGTCTGTTGTAGATTTACTGTTCAGAACCTATTTATGTTCTGATACTTGCTGAGGTGTTCGGTCAGAACAGTATGCGCGTATATAGTGGAAACACAGCTTTATTTAGTAATAGCTGTGCTCCGCAGTTTCACCCGCATACTTTTCGATCCCGTGAGAATATCGGGATAAAAAGTATTTTATGAGTTAATCCTGGTTATAAACTATGTACCAAATTTCATCCAAATCCGTTTTGTAGTTTTTGCGTGAAAGAGTAACAAACATCCATCCATCCATCCATCCATACAAACTTTCGCATTTATAATATTAGTAGGACTAAAATAACAGAGCTTCTGCCCGTGAGTTCGTCCGTGTGAATTTTTTTGCGCCTCCAACCCTACGCGTCGCTTCCCAAAAAAGGTAAAAGCCAGCCCTTGGGTCATGGGAAGTGTCAATCTATAAATAAATGAATGAAACAACAACTCAAACAACCAGTAGCAATCGTAGTCAACAGAATAAGCTTCCTAAGTTTGTCCATTCTAAATGCGAATCCGTTAATCAGGTGATTGAAGATGTATGTCCCTCATTAATACCAACAACTATGTTGTTCCTACTTTCTTTAGTTTCCCTTCTTGCCAACTACCGTTATCTGGGGAATTTGGGTAACTGTGATCTTATTTCAGAGTACTTTCTTTGAGAATAGATGGTAAGTTTACTTTTAATTGTGCAAACTTCTTATTTACGGACTACAATAACATCGAGAGATTTAAAAAGTTGGGCTAGGGTCTCTTTAAAATGTCTTCCGACAGCGTACGCTGACGTCATGATGGGCGACCGATACGATATAAAAATCCACTTACTTGGCTGGGTTCACTAAGTTATGCATACCCTGTTCAAACCTACTCTTTCAGGACAAACATCACAATAGTGATGTACCTATTTTCTAAATGTCCACCTTTCCACGCTTGACCTTCTAAATAAAAAATGGCGAACCTTCATAGGTAATGAGCCCCTGAACCTTGAATATAAAGTGGGCATTTGGCACAAACACTCAACATCACTCACTGATTGCCAAGTTTGCGGCACAACTTTTGTTTGCGAACACATTAGATATGCATATGTACATAAGCACTTTATGACAATGGAGTAAGGTTGAAAGTTGCTTAATATGTTTTTGGGAGGGTTGGCGTGTATGGTAAATGCAAAGACATTAGTATCTACTTATTTAGCTGCCTTCAAGTCAAAATTTATTAGTGACGCGCACGAAAATGACTTATGTTTACCAGATTTCTGGCTTTAGCCAAGTTGTTTTACCTAGAGACAACATAGCATACTAATTAAAATAAAAAATATCTAAGTAGAAGTTAGTTAGTTAGTTACTATCTACTGTATTTGTCTCTCCTTAATTTTAATCCATCCAAAGGTTGCCTTTAAACGATTGCTCTTACACTCTCATGCACCCTTCTGTAATTAGTATGATGCACATAATAAAGAGTATTCTATTGTATTCTAATACGTTACAATGATATATCGCTATTTATATGGTTTTATAACTAAAAAGTTAGTAGTCCTAGCTACGGCCAGTCTAAAACATCTTAGACAGATGGATGTTTGCAAAGACAGAAGAGTTTTTACCAGTGACTTTGACATTTCAAAAAGGTTCTATAAATTACGTAGAACATACTCAGCTAAAATAATAAAAAGATCGTGAAGGATCATTTTATCCTCACGTCCAGACATCTTAGCACAAATTGAAAAAGGTCTAAGGTAGTGCAATAAATTTATTCGTTACCGGAGGCAAGTTTACAAATAAAAAAACCGTTCAAGTGCGTGTCGGGCCATGCGCAGTGTAGGGTTCCGTAGTTTTTATAACAGCCAAGTGCGGGTCGTATTCGCTGACTGATAGTTTCGTACCATGCTCTAACTAAAAGCCAAACATGACTACCTACCTAATTTGACTTCTTAATCAAATCCTCACCTGATCCGACAATTTTGCATGGAAAATTTTAGTTTTCTTTTTTGAGATTTGGATAAGACTTGTCATAGCCGGTGTAGCAACTGTTTTTTTTTTATAAAACTTATTTAGGAATGAATCAATAGCGCGATACAACTGACGCTTAGCGCCATCTATCGGCATTTCTATGGAGTTGTTCGAAATTTTCGATAAAAAAAATTATCATCCCCACTTTAGATGTAGGGGAGGTACCTTTGGGGGAGGTATATTTGTTTTTTTCAAAATTTTATTTTACCGCTTTTACGGCGTCATTAACGTGTATACTCATGCCAAATTACAACTTTCTAGTACCAAAAGTTTTTGAGCTAAACCGCGGACAGACAGACAGACAGTGGACATGGCGAAACTATAAGGGTTCTTTGTTGACTACGGAACCCTAAAAAATGGAACAATTACGTTACGTGTGGGGAATTCAATACGCCACGGCTAATATTATGAGGTCGCTGGGCTTGGCAAAAAGCCAGGCAGACAGCTAGCCCAAGGTACACTGCTATACAATTTGGTACACGGAGGTCGAAACTCAAATTCAAAAATAACTTAGTGTTTCGACGACATACTCGTATATTTCAAATCAAATCAAAAGTCATTTAAACAAATTAGGCTGAGAATCAGCACTTTTCGAACGTCTAAATTACATAAGACCGTCCTCCAAAACGTCCGCCCTTCATTTGATAGTGTGAATATCGATCCTCATATTGACTGAGATATTCGAAATAACTATTTCTTCGTCTCAAAGATCACGGATGAGACTTCAATTTACATAAATTGATTCCGTTCGCAAGTTACACGGGTAAGAATATATTAGAAGCAAGACTGTCAACATTAGCAGAACTGATTCAAGGAAAAGCTTTCCTCGAATGAATAGATTTCATCAGCATACAATTAAGAATCCCTCAAAGGCTGCCTGTGTAACCATTGTTTAAGGTTTTCGTACAATTAAGTTTTTGAATTATAAAAAAATCCTTGAGTTGGCTGTGTCGACGCCTAAGCCATATTGGCCGCAAATATTGTGTGAACTAAAAGTGTTGTATTTAAAAGTTGGCGTTGGCACACCTCGCTAACATTGCCTTTTAAGTATGTCATATATTTTTGAGCAAGCTTAACGAGTGTCAAGTCAAAGGGATTCAGTGAACGCTTCCTCTTTAGCCCCTTCAAAGTTTATTTATCATGTGTATACATAACGGAGAGGAACGACTTAATACATTATGAATGTGCAAATTGACTCATCTTGACATTATTTTGACTACGTTGGCGTTGGTGTCAATATACGACCAGGCAGCGCTCAGAAGCTACATTTAATATATTTCTAAGAAAATTCAAGTCATTCCTCCAAATTGAGTGTTGTTATCCAAGCTTTTCACTTTTTACTCTGAGCAAAAAATAGCGGTATTTATATTTTTCCTCCACTGGGTATTAAGGCCAATTGTGTCTGAAAATTGTGATGGGCAATTAGTTTTTTTAGAATATTTAGATTGTTTTTGCAACGGAAGTGGTATTATTTGTGGTAATGGGATTTTTTGGAATAATCTATACATATTTACATGCTTATACATACAAATAAATGAAATTGAAGTGTCTGTCTGTAATGTCAAAATAGCAGCTTTATACTAAATGCATAATAATATGAAAGTATATTTATGGATCTTATTATTTTTTTCTGTCTGTCTATTCCGGCTAATCTTCGAAATGATGGAACCGATTTTGACGGAAATTTCACTGGCAGATAGCTGATGTTATAAGAAGTAATTAGGGTTTTATTTTAGAAAAAAAAATAGTAAAGAGGCACATTATTGTTTGCCGAAATCCACGCGAACGAAGTCTCAGGCAAAGCTAGTATAACATAGAAATGTAATAAAAAGCCTTGAACCAGTATAACTGATCATAAATAAGAATTGAGTTATAATATTATCCAATATTTTGTCGAACAAGTCAACAATTTTACAACGCCAGTAGAAATTCTACGAATTTCACTGTATGTGGTGATATTGATATTAGCAATGTTGATGGTAATATTATGTATTTTGAACGTTAAATATTAAATGTCACTTACAGTTGGTAGTGACTAAAAGCGTGTTCTGTATTTCACAGCTAATATTGGTGAGCCGCATCTTAAGCATTCATGGCATTAGTAGATTGTGTAAGTGCTAAAGTAAGCCACATTTCAAAGATTAAGGAATGGGGGGAGGCCGTTTCTAATTTGCAAGTTAAGTCAAAATGGTACCTTTTCATTGTGCTTAAAGAGACACGTGTAGATTTCATTACAAAATCTGCATTGCGAAGTTTTGAACCGAATCAAGACTGAGAATCAGTAAATTATATAGATGTACATATATGCATAATCAGCATATAGCGAGAGCGAGTAGGCTGTAACATTAACCGCGTTAAAGATACCACGTGGGCTCAGTAGGGGTTGGTAGATGTCACATGTCTTTAAATTTTTGGTGCTAGCACATGCCGGTTGCCTCACGCTGTTTTCCTTCACCGTTTTGAAAGCAGTGGTTTGGTGTAGTCAAGGAATGAAAATATTTTTATTTTCATTTTTTCTAAAACCTTATAATTTTTTCGACTATGTATAGCCAACATTTTCTTGGCTATACATAGTCGAAAAATTCATTCAGGAAAATGACAGTTCGAAAAGGTGATATTTATGAGTATGTACCCGTTGCGGAAAAGATATGTGCTAGAAAATTGCGTGATATTTTTGATCCTTGAGTATACGTTGTAAATGAAGCTGTGTGCGTACAACGTGAGTTGTGACGTAGTTCAATGCGCATAAATAATATTATTCTAACATCAGTACAGGAGTGTGACTTGTTTTCCGGGTGATGAGTAGATGTGTGTCGTGAATCTGTAAGTTTTTTGGGAAGAATAACTAGATAAGTATAAGTAATGTTTTTTTTTTACTTGTTTCCATTTTGTTTATTTTACATGTGTTATTGTACAGGGTTTTGTTTGTTCATTTTGTTATTTTCTCGTGTTTACATTTGTTTTAAATATTTAACATAACCTGCACCTATCTACATATCTACCTACTTAACATAACAGTCTTATTTTAGTTTGTAAATAGTTTTAGTTAATTAAGGATAGAATTTTGTTGTTTTAGTGTTAGCTTGTATTTATTTATTTAAATTTTTCGCACAAAAAGGTACAAAGACGGACTTAATGCCTTAGGCATTCTCTACCAGTCAACCAAGGGTGGTGAAGAGATTAGATGGCAGGAGCTTTAATTGAGAGGGACAATGATAAAAAAAAACTCTTAAAACTAGGTACACAAATACATAAATAGGTTATAGTTGTATTGGCACCCTACTTAACTGTATGTCACTTTTTGTTCGTAAACTGCTGTATAAAACTCCTTTTTTTTTTTTTTTTTTTTTTTTTTTTTTTTTTTTTTTTTTTTTTTTTTTTCAGGATGGGAAATCATCAAATGACTCCTCCCGCTCTGGGTGGAGCAGAAGGGAGTGTCAGACTCTTACTGACTAAAACCCACCCGTGTTCCTTCCTTAGCCCTTTATGTACCAGGGCAGCGGTAACCCTTTCGGACGATCCCGCTACCCCGGCAGGGGTATAAAACTCCTTGGGATTATATTCTGCTTTTTTTTCTGTTAACCAACCTATGTATATTGTCCCACTGCTGGGCCAAGGCAAAGGGCAGACAACCCCTCATAAATATATTCTGTTATGTTAAAAAAATTTGTTTCTACCATGAGTACCACTTTCCACGTCCTATTTTGAAATAATTAATCAAATAAGGCGCACAAATTGTTAAACCGTTTGAAATCTAACTGGTAATGATAATGCGCTTTGCGAAGCCTGCGGACATGAGCAGTATGATCACTGATGAGCTCTATGCCATTTCCGTGGAGATAATACTGTGAATGAAATGCATTGTAATTAGTCTGTTGAATACAGAACAGGTCATTGGAAATTACGGAATCTGATTTGAAATGGCTCTTTTGAGTTGAACCTTGTTATGGAAATGACTGCAAATGACTGATATTGACTATGATCCTTTAAGTAAAAACTTTCTGCGACTATCAATCTACATTGCTTGTGTGTTCTACAAATTGTAGAACACACAGGCGAAATTAAAGTCATTGGAGTTTTCTTACAATCGATCTTTGTGTAGCATAATCAGCTGATAATGTTCCCACTGCTGGGGCACAGGCCTCCTCTCATTGAGAGGGAGTGGGCCGTTATCGACCATTTTGTTTTGTTTTTTTTTTTAAACGATACAGGAGAAATTGTTAGTGTGGGGAAACGCCCACACTAGGAATTTCTCCTGTATCGTGGGTGCGTTTACAAACATTTAAACTCACATGCACAAACAGCCAGACCCGGAATAACTACTTGTTGGCCATACAAATATTTGTTCCGTACGGAAATCGAACCCGCGACACGCAGCGCAGCAGTCAATCGCTTAACCACTGCGCCAACCGTGCCGTCAAAAAACCATGGGGCCAATGTGTCATCTACCAACCCGTGGTAGATGTCAAATAAATAAAAATTTGTCATATTTGAAGGAAAGTAGCGTCCAATCGGGATGTCATGTTTATGTTTATCCTCAGCAGTGTGCATTGTGTATCCAGCACCGATAACTACGAATTTTCAATTTTGACACCAGAGAAGAAGATGTGGTGAACACTATTTTTTAACCGACTCCAAAAAAGGAGGAGGTATTCGGTGAGTTTCCTTTTTCATGTATGTACACTGATTTCCACGTGATTACAGGACCGTGAATTTTGGTAACTGTACTTGAGTAGTTCATGAGTTACTTCCATGTGGCTCCTTACATCTTTGTAGGTAACCCATCAGGTTTCTAATCCAAAACCCGGTTTAGCAGCAGCTCCACAAACATTAATTCCCCCACAGCTTTCATAAATAGCTTCAAGCTAGTACAAACTAAGCTATCCGTTCAATCAAGTTGAATGAACTAGGCAAGGAGCTGTGTATCCTAACTTCGTATTAGGATACTATCGGCTACCACCAAAGTTTATGATTAGCTAGTAAACTTCAGGAGACCTGGAGAGTGCAATTGAATATTCATTGATGTGTTCAGGGATAGTGATTAGAGCAGCGATACCTTTGTATTCACATATAGGGTGAATGGTTAAACGAAGCTCATATAAAGGATAATTCAATATGAAGTGTTTGATTTTCGTTCCCATGATTGTATAGCAAATATTAAACTGAAGGCCAATTCTCGTAATTTAAATCGTTCAAAATCTAGTCACAGTCTCATATCGGCGACAAACAAATGTCAAAAAATTTACAAAATGTAGGGAAATTAGAGGTATTTTTGACAGATTGAAACTGAGATCAACCTGTGAACGTTCTTAAAATTACGAGAATTGCCCCTCAGGTGTAAGAAGGGTTTTGAGGAGTGGCTAGAGAGGCGCCACGGCGCCCTCACCTTCCGCCTGACGCAGGTCCTCACCGGACACGGTTGTTTCGGGAGGTTCCTGTTCAGGATAAAGCGGGAGGAAACGCCAGGGTGTCACCACTGTGGGGATCGCCCGGAGGACACGGTGGAGCATACGGTGGAGGTCTGCCCGGCTTGGGCGGGACCCCGCCGTGTCCTCTTGGCGGCTATCGGCGGCGGCGACCTCTCGCGTCCGGCCCTCACACAGGCCATGGTCCGGAGCGAGAGTGAATGGGAGGCCGTCACCTCCTTCTGCGAAGCAGTTATGCTCGCGAAGGAGGAGGCGGAGCGTAAGAGGGAGAGGCAATCGCTGCACCCTCGCGCTCCTAGCCGCCGCAGGAGACCCCCTGGACGGGAGTCAACAGCCGACTCCCGGCCACCGTAGGCGCGGGCTTGCGGGCGGCGAGCTATGGGCAGCTCGCCGCCCGGTAAGGACCAGGCCCGGGTCGACGGCGCGTTGTGTTCCACGCGCGCCTCAAAGAGCTGTCAGCACGAACTGACGGGGTCCGCTAGGGCCGATGCCGCCGGGGCTGCGGGTTGTTCGAAAGAGATACCGTGGCCCCTGGCACAGGCAACTGAAGGAACACGGGTGGGTTTTAGTCAGTAAAAGTCTGACACTCCCTTCTGCTCCGCCCAGAGCGGGAGGAGTCATTTGATGATTTCCCACCCAGAAAAAAAAAAAAAAAAAAAAAAGGTGTAAGAAGGGTTTTACCTTAATATCGAACCACTCGTATTCTTGCTTAAGCCTATTATAAGTTGAGAAGGAATTATGATTTCTATGCCTCATCAAGTGTTCTGAATTTCAACTCTTTGTAAATTATGTTATGGTTTCAATTATAGTAAGCTTCAAATTAACAAAATTTTGAGTAGGTTTAACGGTTTATGTTTGTATTTTATATTATACTGTTAATAGAATCCCTCATACTACAAATAATGTCGAATTTATTGAAACTATAAAAGTCTAACAGCAGTTTTTGTATCACTCCAACCATTAATAAAAACAAAAATGACCGCCTGCAGTCTTCTGTTTATTTCTCAGCTGCGGGGTGCTTTATCGCAACGCGGCAAGCTGTTAATTGACCTATTGACCCGACGATAAGGTCAAAGGGGTCATAATGTTTCGCTGTTATTAGCCGTTTCATAAACGCGGCTAGTGGGTACTAGTGGCCGTCAGCTTGTGTGTTATCTGACTTTATGTTTTATGGGATAAGTTGTATAATCAAATTATGATGGTTTATGGGTACAAATATTAAGTAAGTTTCGGATAATCTGTGGAATGTTCAAAAGAGGGGGAGAGTTGTATAAAATGAGTGTTTTGTAGCATACAGATGAAACCATAAGGTGGTGTAGCAAATAAAATCTTCAAATGCTATGTTACAAAACAGCTGTTTTATTGTTATGTATGGCGTTACTTAAAACACTATGAGAAAAGTATGCGTTAAATCTACTCATTGGGTAATATCGGATAAGGCACTGCAATGCAGGGTAAAGGATGATTTCCACCAAACGGCTCGCATCACATCGGATCGGAAAGGATACGAAAGTATGCGGCGACAGCCGATCACGTCCGGCAGGATGTCGACGCATACGATCGGCTCCGTACCGTCGCTTGCGAACGTATCCATTTCTGCGCCTAGTCAAATAGTTTCATTCCTATCGTGTTGAAATGTGCTAATGCCGAAAGGATTCGATCGGATATGACGACAGGCGAACGGAGCCGATCACGCGTCGCAGCATACTTTCGGCTACGATCGCGTGTCGTGGAAGACGCCCGCGGTCAAGCTGCTGTGCGCGGCTTGGTAATATAGACTTTAAATACTGCAGAAACGATATAATATAGTTTAAAGATTGTAAAATCCATTCCGATTCGATGCGAGCCGTTTGGTGGAAATCATCCTTAACAGATATAGAATCAGAATCAGAATTTTATTTGTCAAACATAGGTTATATAAGCAGACTACATAATCAAATTATAATACACTACATTACACAGAACAACAAATAAATTATCTACGACTACACTATATAGCACCTCCATAATATCAAACTGTAATAATAACAATAAATAACCCAATACAAGACCAAAAGCCTGTTCACAGCATGAAGGAGTACAGGATTAAGTTGTCTGGTTGCATCAAAATCTAATACCCTGTCTGGTCTCCATGGCTCCTTGCTGCAAGGTACTTACAGCGTCCAGACACTTAAGTGTCTTAAGACAGTCTAAATTGAACAAGTGCCTGACCGGTACTGCCTGCAAGAAGTTTGAGCGATTGTGGTGCAAGTGACGAGAGGTTGTAGATAAGTCTGCTCGCGACGTTTGACTTCAAAATTATATGCCTGCCATCACTTTTAACCACTTTGGGCGTAATGATGGAAATTATTTACTTTGGAAAACACAGAATACAGTACACTCACTTGACACCTGAAATAAACGTCCAGATAGCAGCAAACGATTAATTCCGATTTTGGCTGCGCGCAGACTTATCTTGCGCGCGCTCTACTGTTGACGCCAGCTGTCGCTGAAAAGTTGGGTTCTCGATTTTTTTTTTCACCAGGACACCTTCAGATTGGCTACTTTGTATTACATAAACATAACATCACATCCACTGGTTGACACTTCCCTTGACCCAAGGGGCGGCTTTTACCTTGGCCAGAAGATAAGTATTGCCATACAACGCGGCAGTGCCGCCAGTCTCTTGGGTACATTACTAGCCGACAGCGATGCGGAGAAATATTTCGAAGCAATATTTTAGTATTTTAATAGTTTATGGGCTGATTTTTCAATCTACAGATAATTTTTATTCGTGGGATAAAATTAACGTTTGACAGTTTTTGTATGGAAGAACTGTCAAAAATTTAAAATTACTCCTCTGATAAATTATCTGGCGTTGGAGAAATCAGCCCTTAGTTAGGCTATGATATTATATTTTTATTTTCATAATTTGTAGTTTATTTAGTATAAGAAGATAGTACATATTAGATAATATAATTATATTTATAACGAAATAAACAAATACATCACATCTGTATTCCCCGTTGGGTAGGCAGATATACACATTTGGCCAGAATCTAGATCAACGACGAAAATAATATTTTCAATTTACCAGCAAACCTATCGATTCGACCGAGAAAAGTGTGGGTAGATTAGATAGCCAATTTCTAAGAAATCTAACATAACCACACTTTTCTAGGAAAATATCATATTCACTCTTTTGTAATCATGATAAAATTCATAGTAGAAAGTTGTTATATTGTGTACAGTCGCCAACACATCAAGCTATCCAAAACTGTAAAATTTTCCCAGTCAACCTTGAACCTAATGCTTTAGCAATAAAGTTGAAAATCTATTAAAGCAATTTGACAGATTCTAGTAGCTTGTGTGCTGACGACTGTACTTATAAAATTTATTTGGTTATTAAAAATAATAATTTCTTCCAAATATAATAATCGCTTTTTATGGATTCTCATTGTATTTAAAATGAGAATACAATTAGTTACATTGCTAAGATTGTATTACATTGTTCATTTAAATTACTTATTTTCAGCAAATCATTGTTCTTAGTGCGTGAGCAAAATTAATTGAAGATTTTCTATGAATTCCAAATGAAAACCGTAAAGTTTTTCTTCTATTTTCTGATTATTCCAGAGGGACTCGTTAAAAAGAGATTATGTACTTACTGGGCAATGAACTGGTAACATTGTAACCTACAGCTAATGAGTCTGGGATTCAGTATCACCAAATAGGTTACCTTTAGTATTATAATGATGTATACCTACGTATGTCCAGTCTAGACACGTTTTAATTGCCACTAATCTACCAGAGGGGCAATTCTCGTAATTTCAAACGTTCAAAATCTAGTCGCAGTCTCAACGTGGCGACAAACAAATGTCAAAAACTTGTCAAAATATAGGGAAATTAGAGATATTTTTCACAGATTGAGACTGAGATCAGACTGTAAAAGTTCTTAAGATTACGAGAATTGCCCCTCTGATCTCAGTCTCAATGTGTCAAAAATACCTCTAATTTACTTACGTTTTGACATTTATTTTCTCTGAGATGAGATTGCGACTAGATTTTGAATGTTTTTAATCACGGGAATTGGCCTTCAGTTGTAAACTAATCGTCATTATTTTGTTCCATTTTGAGATGCGAATTCTGTAGTTTATAAGCCCGCGTTTAGACCTAGTTATAAAGACTAGTTGCATACAAGACTTGTCGAAAATGACAAGAAGGTGTACAAATTAGTTAACAATACATATCTAATGTAACGTCAAAACATATATACGATACATGAATGCGTAGTGATTGTGGGGGGGTCTTAGTATATAAGAACGGCCACCCAACCTCGGGCCAACCCCCCGCTGGGCCTCCCCCAGGTAACTGAGGGTCTCACCTGGCGGGGGACAGACCGCCGAGGTGTCGTGAAGAAAGCGGCGCCGTGAGCCGGCGCCGCGGCGCGCCTACAGAAAAACACATAGCAACCACACACACGGGCGCGCGCAACTCACACGCGCCCGACAGGCTAAAAGCCATTTGCGCAAAACACCACGAGGGGCCCGTATTTACGGGCCACCGTATAGCGATCTGCGGCCGGGGGGCAAAGCCCCGGTACTGCTCGCCTCGCCCCCTTGGGGGGGCGACCCGATCTCCTGATCTCGGACCAACTACGACAAGCATAGCTTAACCTGATCGACCGACCCGTGCGGCTGTTACTACTTAGCAACAAGCCCATTTACTTACTTTAAAATAATATAAAATTTAGGTAATGTTAAAAGTAACGCTTTTTTTTAAGAGGATTATTTTTTCCAAAGAGAAGCCCATAGAAAATTATTTTGATTTAGACCTATTTCTCAAGAAATTCCTTCAAAACCCGCTCCCACCGTTTTCTTAGACAACCGTCCTCCACTTGTCTCCGTTGACAGGTCCTATTGTTTGCACAACCGTCCCTAAAGACCCTGCTTACTACGTAACTACAAACTTGGATGGGGATACGATCCTCCGCTATAAAGGAATGCATTATTACACCACGGAGGCCATAATGAAACTCTTTGGTGACAAACTTAAGTTGGTATGTAGATTTAGCAAGTTTGTTGTTTTATGACTGTTGTGTCTTTTGGAGAATAAAGGGAATTAATAAGAGAATGTTAAAAAGGGATATATTTAACTGATCCTCTGAAAAACTTATGAGCCTTCTAATAATGGAGACTTTTTTAATTAATGACCCTCTAAATATGTTTGCGCTTCTTTCTGGCCTTTTCTCTTACTTGTAACTTGGCTGTTTAGTATTTTTAGAAATCCAAAAATTGGAATTATTTGAGATTCACAAAAAGAGGCGCAGAGTGTTCAATAGTTCAAATTATATTTACTGGAGCGCAGAATGGGAATTATAGGAGGCCCGATCAAATACATATCTTAACAAAGCAAAAGGATTATATAAGGATCATAGCAGGAGGCGTTCTGTAGTTTTTACTTTGCTCCATGGGATGGATGCGTGAGTTTTTGTACGTATGTATAAATACATGCCTCTTGAACATGTCGGCTAGTTTTTGAAGTGAAAACTTGTTTAGCGGCGTTGTGCACTTTTTTTGTGATATGAAAATTCCTAAGACGGAGCTCGCGTCAGGACACGTGACCTGATCGAATATTCGTAAGACGGAGGGAGAGTAGACCGCATTCCAAAATATCAAAAATGCATAACGTTAATATTCAAGTTTTCACTTCTGCCGGCACTCCCAGAGTGCAATCCGTTTTTTTTCTTGATGGCTACACGAAAATAAATAGCTTAGGTGTTATCCCGGTAAAAGTATCGATTGCCTAGAAAGTGCTGCAAGTAATATGTATTTCAAAGTACCTACCGTCATAAGCCTTAGCCTGTGAGCATATCATGAAAAGTATTTCTTTTCAAGCGCATAAAACCTTCTAGTTCAAATCGAATAATATTATATAGTTTACGAAAACTACATTCATTAACGACCATAATCAGCCTATAACGTTCCCACTGCTGGGACAAAATCAAAATTAAAAGTTATTTATTCTAATTAGTCTGATCAGCACTTTTCGAACGTCAAAATTACTAATGAGAGTCCCCAAAACTGCCCTTCACCACTTTCTAGTGCTTTCGCTGGGAAGAAGAAGTGGCGCAAAACTCCCAAGCTGCACAGCTATCTGTTCACTCACAAAAACTTGCTTCTATACAATAGTAGGTATGTAAAATAATTAACATTACGAGATACAAAACATTAAATTAAATTATTTGCCATATGTTAGCTAGCCACGCCAATAGACCAATAAAATACAGGCCTCCTCAGAGTGAGAGGGAATTGGCATTATCCACCAACTCCATCGACAACAAATCTTAAGACCAAGCTATTTAAAGTGAGGAAACTCAGTTTTAAACATAGCATACCCAAACCCATCTAACCAGCGCCATTCGATCGAAAGGTCGATTTCACGGCCGTATTTCAATGGGAAAATATTGTAATGGAATATCCCGGGAAAGCGGTTTGTGGCCACGATTTTAAGAGTCGTATAAGAGAATTATTGGCGGTTTCGTCTACTGATAAAAGAACTTCACAGATTCTGTTATGTGAAATTGTGGAGGTTCTGACGCCTTTTTCTTTAAAGTGATTCTGTTAGTGGAGGATTTAAAGATGAAAGTTATAGAACTTCGTTAAAATCTGAGTTTAAGAAGTCTTCTTTAATCTCCTGTAGTGAACAGGCATGATATTTTGATGTAGGAAAGCTTAGCAGATATTAAATCTAAGGACTTGAATATGATAACCAGTGACTTGTATCTTGTAGTCGTGACAACCTCGTCTGACACTCTCGTGACAGTTTTGACATACTTCCGTCTGAATCTCGTAAATAAATTAGAGTATTAAACCACTATTACCGTGATTAAACTGCACATAATTTGCTATTATAATCCTCGTGTGATATTAATAAAAACTTCGTCTGGGGCTCGGTTGATAAACTCACAATCGTGCTTTTATAACCGCTGTTATGCAACTCTTGCATAAACTACTATTATTAACAAAATATAACACGAATACTCGTACCTTAAGAAGTGTAGTTTTGATTTCCTTATTAAGTTTGAACATCCTTTATACCTATATAAGAAAGAACACATTATTTAATCTTGACCCTAGACTTAGCATGCGAAATCTCGGGTTGCCAATGTCGACTCGAGATTGCACTCCCCAATCTCGTGATGATTTATGTGTAGATTATAAGTTATGAAGTGATGAATTTCGTCTGTTTTGATTGGATTGGCTTCCGATCACAATGTCACATTGTGCAACGATGATGCGGTTGACAATGATGCGTGCATCAAGACCACAGGGTAACCCCCAGGTTAAAGCCACCAGGAAACGCAAAATAAAATTAAGGGCGAATTTTACCAATGAGAGATTACCACGCGTTGATAACACTGACAACTCCTGAACGCGGTTGAGATGTGCTAATCGAGTCCAGTTTCATTAGTGAAATTTGCCCTAAGCGTTGGTATGTAAAAGTATCATCAAACCGTACCTACCTATCTAAAAATCTCGTTCCCAACTAGGCAAGATATGATAATTACTTTTACCACAAAATGTTATAAGTAACTAGAGTTACAAACTATTCTTATCAGGATTGAAATATTTTGCCTACGCTTCATTTTCTACGACATTTCAGGTTGACTAGACACAGTAGGTATTTACTTCAATTTTTCTTCTCTTCACGAAAAGTTAAAAAAATTGCTCAAATCGTTTGTTAAAATACCTGCAAGCTTATATTCCGAATGTTTCACATTCTGACAGTTCAAAAATATTCATTACGTTATTTATGTTATCGAGCAGACGAATTTTTGAAACAAACGATACAATGTATTATGAATTTCCTTCAAAATTCGAAGGAATTTGATAAAAAATGTGTTACACAATTGGGTTGTTGGTTGTCTTAGATGCGTTGTCCTTTCCGAGAATCTTTTTTTTATATAACTGTCTGTGTATGGTTGCAGAGAAAACGACGTGCAAACTGAAACAGCACATTAATTCAGCAAACGATCATAGACTAAACCTCTAGCGTAGGAATTCGTCGGTTATCAAAAAAAAAAAACTATTTCATAGAAAAATGCAAAACCTTCGCGGTCAAAATGCATGGAACAGCATTTTTTTTAAATAGCGGACGAAATATTTCGGAATCCTGTACTGAATCCATATTAACAGGTTGCGCGTCAATATCCCTGTCACCCTGTATTTGAAGTCACATTACTTATTTTACGAGAACAATACAAGCCGTGGTTTTTACAAGCGGTCCAACGGGACTGCCATTGAATACCTAATCATTGTTACTGATAAACGTCTTGAATTACCTACCCCAGAGGATTTATTCATTAAGTAACTCCGAAGGCCTAATTCTGTAGCAGACGGTTGCTTCATTATAACCAGTCTCAGTAAGATAAATATTTACGTGAAACCTTAGAATCCTAAGCCTAAATAACAACATACAAACAGAATACAAAATAGTTCAGTACTTGAGCTAAGTTTGGAATTCAGCTATTTGATCCAGGTCATCTTATTAGTGGGTAAGTTTCGATAGTTCATCAAAGTGTCTATAAACTAGTTTGTAGTTGTCTGAGATACAATTGTTTAGAGTTAGGGAAAACTATACTATTGATGTTGGATCTGCCTACATGAAGAGGGCTTGAATTTGACGGCACGGTTGGCTCAGTGGTTAAGCGATTGACTGCTGCGCTGCGTGTAGCGGGTTCGATTCCCGCACGGAACAAATATTTGTATGGCCTACAAGTAGTTGTTCTGGATCTGGCTGTTTGGGTATGTGAGTTTAAATGTTTATAAACGCACCCACGATACAGGAGAAATTCCCAGTATGGGGCAAAAAAAAAAATCGTCAAGTACCATCGTAACTTATTCAATTCATAATGATTCCTTTTGTGCTTGTGGCTAAGTAATAACAGCCGAACGGGTCGGTCCGTGGATGGGTGACCATCTTTACATACCAAGACCCCTCCGTGCCTCCGAAAGTACGTTAAGCCGGTGGTCCCGGCTGTCATTCGTGGATCTTTGACAGATGGAGGTCAGATTGCGTCCACGTAAAATACTGGTACTCAGCTGCATCCGGTTAGACTGGAAGCCGACGATGATGATGAATTATGTTCCTTTTGAGTTGATCTTGGACAATACTGACATCGGTGACGGAAAAACATCGTTAGGAAACCTGGACTTAATGTTAATATAAGTTTGAAATTGACAAGCGGTCTTCAGCAAGCATGGTGATCAATGCTAGTGAGAGCGCGCAAGAGGATTAAAGAACCCTTTGCCCTTAACAATAGGCTATTTATTGTCGATAAAAAATAACACTAACAGTTTTGTCATTCTTTCTTCTGTAAATAAAGCAAGATATATACTTTGCGTGACATTGTGATATTCACCAATCAGCAGTCGCTAACGTACAATAGATGTAAGCTACTTGTATGCTTTTGTGCTTGCACGTAAGATATATTATCGTAACATAATATCATTCCTGTATTCCCCAGAGGGTCAGCCAAAGGTATACCCATAAAACATACACCAGCGGCCGCCAGCCTCAAGACCAAAACCAAGACAAAAATGTTGCAGTGGCTTAAAGCCTTGGGGGAAAATTGTTTTTTTTTTTTAGTGGACTGTTTGAGGGGGGCGGTTTGATGATGCAAGTAGGTGCTGGTGGTGTGGGGGTTTTAGTCTGAGTCAAAAAAATGTATTTTCATTCTTTCAAGTTTAAATCATGTGTATTTCGCTGATTAAGTCAATTGGCACGGCTTCAAAGCAAGACAGATGGTGCTCAAATGCGAAAGTGAAATGATAACCGAAAATGATATAACAGCTTGCCAAAATTACATACAACACACAATTCTCGCACGTGACGCCCCATACAATTTACAGCAACCAAATTCACATCTGTATCTTATGCTCCCTAATCCCCAAAAGAGCATGACGAGCGTATACGTAAGGAAAACCGCAAAAATCTTGTTTAGACAAGTTGAAATCTTCGCATGCGAGAGTGGCGACGGATTAAGCCGTAATAACATGCAAATTAGTCCCTCATTCCTTATTGTAGGGATTAAGATGGCGGATGAAGCGGTGAAAGACGTGGGGAGGGTGCTGGTGCGTTTGATGTTCAGGGTAAAGCAAATATAGGTGACGTAAGATTCAACGGAGGTGAGGTATGTAAGTATGGGCCACTGTCTAAGGAATATAGGCAGTATTTCATCCTTTTTGCTAAAGTAATCAACATTTCCAGTAAGGTGTGTGATAGGCCGCATGTCAGTGGTAACAAATACACAATATAATACATTACTATACATTACGATAAGTGTGTATACTACTTAAATCACTCATCGTTTACTATTTTATACTATATAACCCGCACCTAAGTCACTCTTTTCTGTGGTCACAGAAAATCGTGACTTAAATGCGGGTTTAGGTCACACACTG
Source organism: Apamea epomidion (assembly GCA_947507525.1). Classification (NCBI taxonomy): domain Eukaryota; kingdom Metazoa; phylum Arthropoda; class Insecta; order Lepidoptera; family Noctuidae; genus Apamea; species Apamea epomidion. The sequence goes on from OX382226.1 coordinate 2,424,406, forward strand.
CTATAAACGAGTATTAAGCTGGCCTCTTATTGTATTGAAACTCTTTAGTGCACCAGCTCGAGGTCAAAGTATGACCATAGACATGAGGCCTAAATTATAAAATTAAAAAAAAAAATAGAAAAAAAACGGATTAAAAATATAAACAGGTGGTCTAGGATTCAAATAAATACACATGGGGCAACAGTTTCTAGTGGAAAGACGAAATTCTAAGAAACTCTACTACCTACAGTCAAGGATTGCGTGTGTGACTACCAGAAAAATCAAATTATAACGATATCTGTAATTATGTATAATTACAAAACACACCACGCGAATAATGTAATTCAATGCATCCTTGACCCTATGTGATTCTTAATAAAGAAAATTTTGGTTCAAACATCTGTTACTCTATCGTTAAAAACTTGGACAGTAAAAATAAATGCTTATGTATATTTCTTGATCTCTCTAAAGCATTTGACACAGTCTCTGTCCCCATCCTTCTGGCTAAATTGGAGAACCTAGGCATACGAGGAAATGCATACAAAATCGTACAGGACTACCTAGCCAATAGGAAACAACAAGTCAGAGTAGGCAATACCGATAGCGACGAGGTTACAGTGTCATACGGCGTTCCGCAAGGGGGTATTGTAAGCCCGACCCTTTTTCAGCTCTATATAAATGATCTTTGTCAAATCTCCCTCCAAAACACGAACATCTTCACCTATGCAGATGATACGGCAATTCTTGTCTGGGGACCAGACTGGAGTTCAGTTAAGGAAAGAGCTGAGTACTACCTATCAAAAATAATGTATTGGCTTACGGAAAACTTGCTGACGTTAAACCTCTCCAAAACACACTATGTTGCCTTTTCGATCAGAAAAACTAGCTCTCCACCACAAAATTTCTCTATCACAGCCCATAGTTGCCTTTCCCAGAACGCCTGCACATGCCAGCAAATCAACCGTGCTGAACATGTTAAGTACCTGGGAGTATACATCGATAGTGGACTGAGGTGGGACAGGCAGATAGACACAGCCACCTCCCGAGTGAGGAGACTAATACACATCTTTAAGCCACTAAGAGACTGTGCTCCACCAGAAAAACTAAAACTCGTCAACCTAGCCCTATGTCAGTCCATCATCCAGTATTGCATCCCCGCTTGGGGTGGCGCCGGCAGGACACTAATTATAGGTCTCTAAAGAGCACAACGAGCTGTGCTCAAAGTAATGACTAAGAAGCCTTATAGATACCCCACTGAAAAACTATACGCGGATTGCAAAGTACTATCAGTCTTTGTGCTCAAGTCCACCATGAGAAGACATCGAAGTGTCCCTCTCCCCGATCCAGGCAGACGTAGCGGGATGCCCGTATGCCCACGCATTCCCTGTAAGACTTCCTTCGCCAGAAGACAATTTAACGTCTTAAGCATAAAACTATACAACGATCTACACAAGAAACTTAACATCGCAGGACTAAACAGCCACAAACTTAAATCCACTCTTACAGACTGGCTTCTAAATATGGACTACAACAAAACTGAAGAACTACTGACATACATCGTGTAACCACACAGACATCACCATCTTCATGCACATAACACAAATACGAAAACACACAAAATCCCACTCACAATACACAATCACAATCAGTATACACTCACTCATACACATACTCATCTACATACTCATACACACACCCCCACTCACCCCAACAACATCCGGTCCACCTAAGTTAAAATTATAATATAATCATTCACCCATTGTAAACAGCAGCAACGATCACTCGCACGCGCAAAAATTGTAACTGTAAATAAAGTCACTTACACGACTGAACACTGCCACCCAAAATACAAGTTTTCGCTTAGTTTGGGAGACAGTATCAGTACCTAAAGCACAATACATTTACCTGTGTCTAATTATAAGTCACCTTGTGAACTGTATAATTTGCGACAGTAAAAGATTATTATTATTATTATTATAAACAATTAAGTATCCAGTTCCAACCAATCAGAGCCTACCATACTCTTGACAAACCCGCTGTCCCCCACTACTTGCGCTACCTAACCATTCATAAATAATTCATGGACTGTAAGTTTTAGTTTTGCAGGTACACATACACCGAGCAACCTGTGGGTTGCCTGTTGTTAACCATTTAATATGAGCGCTCGCTGGCACAGTTTGATGTGGTAATCCTTGCTGAGGGGCAATTAAGCCCAAATTTGTCTTGAGAAGTGGCTTGTAAACAATTTGGCTTTATTATCGTGGCTATTAAAGTGGGGTCAGTCTTGGATTAAGGGTTATCAATGGGTAGTTGAAGTAGGTTAAGAAGAGTTGTTTATTAACGTCCAAAGTATCTGATCTGAGGAGCAATTCTCGTAATTTTAAGCACGTTCACAGTCTGATCTTAGTCACAATCTGTCAAAAATACCTCTAATTTCCCTACATTTTGACAAGTTTTTGACATTTGTTTGTCGCCGAGATGAGACTGCGACTAGATTTTGAACGTTTTAAATTACGAGAATTAGCCTTCTGTTGTCAGCAAGAATTCTCAGTTATTATTTCATACGTGTCTAGCTCAATTCCATTTAAGCGTGACAGCTTTCCGTATGATATCAAAAAGGGGAAATTCACGTCCGAGCGGAGATCCTGCGGGCCAGGGGCCTGGCCCGCGAGGAGTCGCTGGGGACTCTGAACAGAGATCCGTGGGGACGCCCTTACCGGAACCGGAAGTGACCGAAATGGAGCTGAGAGTGGCGGTGCGTAGGCTAATTGCCAAAAATACCACCGCAGGACCCGACGGCTTACCTGGAAAAGCCTGGGTTCCGCCTTGGAAGCTTGCGGGCCTCGACTAACGGGGCTACTAAGCGCATACTTAGAGAGCGGCCTGTTCCCACTTCGTTGGAAAACGGGGAAACTGGTCCTCATCAAGAAGCCGGGGTGCCCTGCGGACTCTTCGTCCGCTTACCGGCCCATTGTACTGCTCGACGAGGTGGGCAAGCTCTTTGAAAGAGTCATTGGAGATCGCCTTGTTGGGCGGCTGGTGCGGGTGGGGCCGAATTTGGCGGAAAGCCAGTTTGGTTTCCGCAGGGGGCGCTCTACGGTGGACGCCATCATGCGCGTGCGAGCCCTCACAACGGAGGATGCTGTGGCTTGGGATGGGGTTGTCTTGGCGGTGTTCCTATACATCGCCAATGCCTTCAATACCCTGCTCTGGAGTTGCACCAGGGAGGCACTCCTGTATAGGAAAAGACAAACCTGTGTGCTATAAAATACAATTTAAAAGGAGTAAAAACAAAATAAAATACAATAACAGAAATGAAAAGTATGAAAAAAATATAAAAAATATGAAGATTATAATTTATTCTTAAATTAAATTAAATCGTAAAATACAGAGTATCTATTTATCTAACCATTATGTCCACAAGTTTTGCTGTGATGAATGAACCCACTCTTATTAATGGCTAGCTTCTGCCCGGGACTTCGTACGTGTGAAAGTCGTACGACACCACAATATACTTAAATAACAGCCACATTTGCCCGTGCTATTCCTCCGTTTTTGCTTAGCGTTATTCCTGGCTATTGTTATTTTTGCTAGGCTGCCTAGGACCGTTGCGTGATGTTATATAGCCTATAACCTTCCTCAAGAAATGGGCTAGCAAATACAAAAAGAATTATTCAAATCCGACTGACAGCTCCAGAGATTAACGCGTTCAAAGAAATAAACAAACTCTTCAGTTGTATTGTATTAGTATAGACCAGTGTTTTTCAACGTGTGGGTCGCGACCCCCTAGGGGGTCGCCAAGCCTCTTTAATGGGGCCGCCGTTTCTTTAAAATTATAGGAGGTTCCAAATAGAATCAAACACTTTAAAGCTTCAGTGGTTGACTGTGGGAATTCTATTTTTCTGTTCAACCAAAAGGTACCCAAAGTGACAGACTTGAATTCCCAGTTAGAAGCAGCGGAGGGAAGGGGTTCGCGAAATATTTTCCGTACTAAAGGGGCCACGCCATGAAAAAGATTGAAAAACACTGGTATAGACTAACACAAAATATATTATGGCTACAGGATTGCGTCACACTCAACATTTCTTTGCCATTCCGGACCCTATTTGAGTATTATACTATCGGTCTCAATCTGAATCATTTTGAAGGCTAGTGCTATACCTACCATTGTTTTATCTGTTTAAAAAATGTGTCTGCACAACAACGTAAATAACGCAATGAATGTTGTTGAACTGTCAAAATGATAACCATTGCTACTGATACATACGCAATTACCTCGCTGATCACACATTTCAATTCCAGAATTCTACAACACACATTACACAATTAGGTTCACGACGTCACAAAATATTCGCCAAATAAACTATAATATTTATTGTTGTACACTCACACACATCTCGTAGAAAAATCAATATAGCGAGAGAGGGCAGGTATCCGGTATACGGCGTACGTGTATTTATTTTGTCAAATGCAGTTACAAACGAACCTTTGTGAACTAATGTTAGAACTGTGTTCGTATTTCGGTTCCGAAAAGTCTGCTCTGTTGTGAGTAGTTTAGTATGTTTGACTAGAGAACGTGTATTTAATTTACTTTGCCTGCTTGAGTTTCGTCGAAATTAAATACACAGGTTTTGGCATAGTCCTTTTCATCATATGCCAAATCTTTACTTTCCATCTAGTAGTGAGACAGTTGTAGTCAGTAGCTGAAATAAAAGAAAATATAATTAATAATGGATGTAAAAACGCCCTTAATGAAGCCGAAAGTTTTTTGTACTTGCCGTTATTCGTTATCTTTTTTCTTTAACTCGACTACACCTGGGACCCTTCCGGTTAAGAAAATTTTGAAGGTCATAATTCCAACTTTTTTTTTGGTGTTTTTTACGAAAACAAGTTTTAAATGTTATAACTGTATTTTATAATTACTGAAAAGCCACCGTTAACTAACTTTTTAACTAAATATTAAACTTCTAAACGTATCAATCAATTCTATACTCTAAAATATTTTGGTCCTCGAAATTCTGATGCTATGTATATTTCTATTCATAACTCTAAAAGAGGTCGCCCTTCATAACTCGAGTTCGCAAACTTTAGAACAATATTAGAAACTAACAGAATCTTATTAAACACCGAGGAGATATGGAATCGGTCGTGACCTTCTTATAACTAAAGCCTCAAAATGAGCGATGATTTAAATCATTAAATTATTTAAGAGGAGTGCGGTCGTAGGTTCGAACCCAAAAAGACGCTGTACCTTGTGTAAATTATTTCATACCCAATGCTCTCAAAATGGTGAAGGAAAACGTCGTGAAGAAACCAGCGTGACCTAGAGCCAAAAATTCGAGAACCTGTGACATCTACCAACCCACACTGAACCCGCGTGGTGGATTACGGCCTCTCCATCTCACTCCTCTGTGAGATGGAGTAGACCCGTAATGTGGCTGATTATGCTATTAAAGAGGCATAATGATAAGTATGCTTCAGCAGGATTTAGAAAATCTGACATCCTACTAATATTATACATGCGAAAGTTTGTATGGATGGATGGCTGGATGGATGGATGGATGGATGGATGTTTGTTACTGTTTCACGCCAAAACTACTGAACGGATTTGGATGAAATTTAGCGCACATATGGTTTATAACCAGGATTAACATATAAGATACTTTTTATCTCGATATTCTTACAGGAACGAAACTTATGCGGGTGAAACCGCGGGGCGCAACTAGTATATAATATATTTTACATGGAGCGACTGCTGATCTGACCTCCACAAACCAGTTACTGGGCCCTTGGTAAGACAAGTTGTCTGACGACACGTAACGACCGTCAAAGATCCATGACTGATGTGGGCACGGAGAGGTCTCGGTAAGTAAGTAAGTAATCATGCAATTCCCCAAAAAGTCAATGATGCCTTAACCTAGGCAATAACAGTGTTATTTGTAGTTTATGTAAAGGTAAACAAAAAATGAAACCATCTTTGGACCGACCTAGGCAAGCGTAGCTTAACCTGATCGATCAACCTGTACGAATTTTGAGAATAACATTGATTGGTTGACTGACAGCCCAATAAAAAAAATCGCTGTTTCCAAGGCCCCATGCGATGTTATCGCGACCACACCCCAAAATACTTTCGGTTATCAATGAAATGTTTTCAAACACCATCCAATGTTTGTATCATTTGCGCGTTTGTTACCAAACTTGTGTTGATTTTTGGCGATATAAATTATTATTCTTGTGTGTAACCCAAGAGTAATTCCAAATAGGCCTTTGTGTTACAGAATGTATTTGTTTTTTGCTAACAAACACTGTCGTTTGGGGATAAACTCGTTTCTGTGTCTAGGCTAAGTATAGAATTTCCGGTTACTTTGTGTCGAGCAGAATAACCAGCAGAACTGGAATAAATTATTTTTGTCTTTGTGGATCGCAGCAATAACAAAATGCGTGGGTTCCGTGGTTTCATTCCCGGTTAACTAGTGTCTCAGTTACAAGTTCGGGTATTATTTACTTATCTATTTAACCATTTATATTCACACATCCTTACTAATATTATACATCTGAAAGTGAGTTTGTTTGTTTATTATGCTTTCACGCTAAAACGGTTGAACGGATTTGGATGAATTTCGGCACATGGGTTGGCCATGACTTGGACAAGGTTATAGGCTACTTTTCATCTTGGATCGCAGACAAAGTCGAGTGCTTATTTTTAGGGAAATCTCTTCCAGTATACCTGCGATCGGAAAATAAATATACAAGGTACAGAAAAATCAAAAAACTATTTTATTCACATATTTAAATCAAACAAAAATTATAATAAGAGAATATTCTTAAAGATTAATAATGTAAAAATATCTAAAATAATTATAATGTAATTTATATGGAGAACTGGAAAGATAGTGTTCTTTTAAATACTGAAACCGGTTGTTCTTTAATTTGTTAGTAGTTCCTATTCCCTATCTCTATTATAAGGGATTGATTTCCCTGACTGGTTATCTAAGGTATAATTGATACTAAACAGTAAAAATGTATTTGTTACAGTAATTAAAGGTCTGTTTCTTGTTTTCTCAAGTAACAGACTGATAGACAAAACTCCGGAAAAGGGATCCGCTCCATCAATTCGAATAATAAATGAGAGACCCTCACAAGTTTAAGGTCAATGGCCAAACAGAATTGCCCCTTACAACCACCCACAAAGTAAGAAAAGTCCCTTTTCTTAGGCCAGACATCTAAGAACACTTTGTTGTATTACTACAATGCAAAGAAAACAGTTGTAGACAAATACAGCACAAAGCCAAGCCCTCCGTTGTTTAGTTTCTATTATTGTTCTCCAACGGGATCTGAATAGCGTAAATAATTGTATTTTAGTTTTGTTTGTGCAATTACGTTAGGATTAATGAATAGATGTAGAGAGAGGTATGCATGAAACAATACAATGGTAAAGACATCTATAACTTTTAATTAAAAGACTCTTGTTATAATTATGAAGTGTAGTCCTTTTTACACCGCGAGCTAAGGTAAAATAGTTAGGTTTTTGGAACGAAGTTCTTTAACGCAGCTTACGATAGGAGTAAACTGGTGGATATCGTCAATCAATCAACTCAGCCTATGGCAGCCCTCTGCTGGACACAGGCCTCTCTCAGGCTGCGCCACAACACTGTGTCCTCCGCCTTCCGCAGCCAGTCTACCCCAGCCACCTTCTTTAGGTCGTCCGTTTATCTAGCTGGGGGGCGTCACACACTCCGCTTGCCGATACGCGGTCTGCACTCCAGGATTCGTCTGCTCCACCGGCCATCGATCCTTCGACAGACATGGTCAGCCAACCCATAACGAATAGAAAGACACCGAGAGAGATAGAGAGAAAGATAGTTTTCATGGTTTTCGAGGGTACTGAATCCAATAGTGAGGTCAAAATGAAAATCCAAAACCTAAAGAATCAAGGACTTCTTTTCTGACGGTTCCACAGCTAGTCGCTTTTTCGTCAGCGGAGGGACAGGTACCTTCAGCTTAGCTGCTTGTTGTGTGACGTCAGTGATTTGTGTTTTGTTAAATTGAAAGAAAGAAAAAACACAAACGTAAAGATCAAATGACATATTCTGCTGTATTTTTACCTCTCCTTATGAAGTTTCGTGGAAATGACTTGTTTCATAATTATGAACACACAATCACTACATTTATTTCATAATATAAAAAAATTATCATAGTGTATAGTATTCTACTAGTCAAGACCTTTCATTAGATAATATATATTGAGCGAATTATGATAAAAAAAATGTAATTCGTCATTTTATGGTGGCGGCCATCTTGGATTTGAAATTTATCATATAGTATAGTATTCTACTCGTCAAGTCCTTTCATTTGATACCCATATTGAGGGAGTTGTGAAAAAAATTGTAATCCGCCATTTTGTGGCAGCGGCCGTCTTGGCCCGACCTTTTAAACAAAAAAACAAAATCAAAATCGGTTCATCCGTTCGGGAGCTACGTTGCCACAGATAGACATACACACACACACACACACACACACACACACACACACACACACACACACACACACACACACACACAGACACACACATACACAGCCACGTAAAACTTATAACACCCCGTCGTTTTTGCGTCGGGGGTTAAAAATTAAGGTCACCTTTCGTATCTGTCTGTGTGATAACGTTTGTTCTTCTTAAATACAAAACGGATTTTGACGTAGTATTCACCATCATTTATAAAATTTATTTTGGGAGGCTTATGTGTATTGTACACTAGCTTCTGCCTGCGCCTTCGTGAAAATTCTTGTTCCCTGACCTACCTCCGCGCATCGCATCGCCCGCGCTATTACTTACTAAGTTTTCACTAACTGTTCTTTCTGCCATTTTCCCTTTGTCTAGCTCCTCAGGGTCGTAGCGTGATGTTAAATAGCCTTTCTTAAGAATTGGGCGATCGTGAGCAAAAATAATTTTGCAAATCCAACTGCTAGTTCCAGAGATTAGCGCGTTCACTAGCTTTATTATTAACATAGATTATTATTAGTATACTATAGATTAATAATAAATTTATATAAAATTAAACTAAATCTCAATATTTTATCAAGCCGTAAAAATCGTGTGAAGCAGGGGCGAGAGTCTAGTTGTTTTACATAAAAAATACATGGCTTAACTTTTATAAAAATCACAGTATCGGTAGGTGCTGTTTTTGCTCATTAGCAAGCTTGTTCATAAATCCATGATACACAGCGGATTCTCGCTTTCATACAGAGCTTTGATATTTTACAAAATCGAGCTCTGTTTATTAATGTTTTTCAATTTTTATGTTTACCGACTGCCCGTTAAGACTACGGTGATTTTACGCTCAGTATTTCTTTTACAGTTTATAGGAGCTGAAATTTTTATATTGGCAAAGTGAATAAGATTTTTTAATTGAGCTAGGAGTAATTAAGATTTCGGCACTTTTTTAAAATTCAAAATGCACTTTTCGTCGTGAATCTTTGACAGTCGTTACGGGACAGACTTTTGAGCTTCTGACGAAGAAGCCCGAAAGTCTGACAACCAGTCTTACCAAGGGGTTTCGTATTACCCAGTAACTGGGTTGTGGAGGTCAGACAGGCAGTCGCTCCATGTAAAATACTGATACTCAGCTTCATCCGGTTAGACTGGAAGCCGACCCCAACATAGTTCGGAAAAGGCTAGGCAGATGATGATGTAGTGTTAGAACTTAAGGGACGATATGCAGATAAACTGTGTTGAAGATACTTCGATACAATACAGCAGGAAATACCGCAAAGGTGGCTTGTAGAACTGACACAATAACACACACTGAACCAATAAATTGGCCGAAATAAATTGGCCTAACAACCGAAGAATGATGATGGTAAAAAAAAAACAACGGGTTGCACTCCGGGAGTGCGGGCAGAAGTGAAAACTTGAATATTAACGTTGTGCATTTTTGTTATTTTGGAATGCGGTCTACTCTCCCTCCGTCTTACGAATTTTCGATCAGCCGATCGATTCTGTAAAAATCTCACCGTGAAAAGTTAAGTGAAGTGAGCTTAGAGTGAGCTGTCAATAGTGTCAATCCCTAGTATCAGTTGGAATGACAGCTCACTCCGCGCTCACTTCACCTAAGTTTAAACGGTAAGAACCATCTCACCTGCAAAAGTGCACAACGCACGTCACATGCACGTGACCTGCAGTGCGATTCTGTAACCATACAGAATCGTGTCACGTGTCCTGACGCGAGCTCCGTCTTACGAATTTTCGATCAGGTCACGTGTCCTGACGCGAGCTCCATCTTACGAATTTTCGATCAGGTGACGTGTCCTGACGCGAGTTTAACATTTTTTACCCATCACAACAAAAGTGCACAACGCCGCTAAAGAAGTTTTCACTTCCCCTCCGTCTTACAAATTTTCGATCAGGTCACGTGTCCTGACGCGAGCTCCGTCTTACGAATTTTCGAGCAGGTCACGTGTCCTGACGCGAGCTCCGTCTTACGAATTTTCGATCAGGTCACGTGTCCTGACGCGAGTTTAACAGTTTTTACCCATCACAATAAAAGTGCACGACGCCGCTAAAGAAGTTTAAACATAAAAAACACAACAATTATTTATTGACATAAAACAACAGGCAGAAGTCATTGTACCATTATTAATGTTCGTCTTCCACTATCCACAGAGCGGAAGTAATCTAATGGATTGCCATCAGGTATATTGATACTACGTAATTTGCTTATCTAAATAAGCTAGCTGTAAACCGGTATTCAGGTTGATTATTAAGTGATCCGTTTCAGTAAGCTTTTAGGGAATGGGCAGAGTAGGTGGTATCATTGGAGTTTGACTAATGTAGTGGTTTGGAATGCTTTGTTTAAGTTACAAAATGTACGAGTATGTGCTGGGAACTTAGCTATGTACATCTCGTACTATCCTTAACCATCCACTGGTTGGCAAAGAGTGTATTTAAAACATTGGAAAACCACAAATTGCCTCGACGATTCTCATTTCGACTTTACAGAAAAGTCCTTTATTTTTCATTTTGTACTAGTTGTTGCCCACTACTTCGTCTGCAATACTGGATAAAAAGTTCGTGTCCTCCTCCAGCTACCTATCGGTTAAAGGAGACTTGGGTCAAAGGAGAATTAAATGGAAAATGGTTAATTGACCAACAGCGATACGGTTTTGATATTTGTGCAGCGATACTGCATAACATAATTTTGATTAATTTCCTTTCAAAACTCAGAGTTTAGAAACAGTCTTTTGCAGGAATAGATTTTCTAAATGCATATGTGATTCCAATCGAGTATTGTGTGTTTATTTTAAACGTAACCATACAAACACGCCTCAACATAAATAGTACCTAAAACAATATTGTATATACAGGGTAATAATGAAATTCGACTGTAACTGGGTGTGTAGAAACTTAATGGAGCGGTGTATGGCCGTTTTAATCGAATAAGGGCTCCCACAGACGCGTGCAGCCAATTAATTGTTATTGTGTGAGGGCTTTAAGTGATAAGGCATGTTCAGGTCGGTTGGTAGTGATTTTAGGTGGAAATAGTAACACATAACATCACGCCAATATTCCCCGAAGGGTTAAGCGGAGGTGTAATTACAGTAGGTAAGTACACCCATATTTCACCAGTTATGTTTATGTCCCATGTAATAGGGAGCGAGTCTATTGTCATCAACCGGACACAAATCCAGACTCTGGACTGCTACTGAGAAATTCCTGAAGGAAAAACCCGAAAACACGGTTAATCGAAAAAGCAAATCTCACGTGATACGAAGTTCACTGCTTGATCTAGTCATAAATATTTATCTCTACTCGATAATATCTGACTTCAGTAGTTATAAACAGATTCTCAGAAAACTAACCGAGAGCAATGATGCTGAACGGCGCCCTGACTGCTCTGTGCTATTTCATTTCCAACTAGCTTGCCAGTACTTTTACTGGAGGCTAGTCAGCTGGAACGATCTGGGTGAATTATTGTCTCTTTGCTGTTCGAGGGTTTGTTCAAACTGTGTTAGTCTTAGTAGTCTAGCAAAGATTATGATTTAGTAGATCATCTGGGGCTTCCGTATGTCCACCCTGAATATAATGCGGCAAAAATCAATAATTGTATATTAATATTACCAATTGCTTTAAATGAAATGGCACTTTGTAGGTAACGGTTTGGTAACTATAACATAAAGCTATGCTATGTTTGACAACCTAAAGTTGTCCGAAATTACCACGCATACTTTCAACGTCAAAAGGATTGTCATTGCCATTCGTTTTGACAGTTCAACAACATGAATTGCGTTATTTACACTGTCGAGCAGACGAAAAAAAAAATTAAGCAATGGTTTAGAAATTTCCTTCAAAATCCTTCGGATTGGGATTTCAAATGTGTTACTCAATAGGGGTGTAGGACCAACTTTTTAACGTGGTTTTGAAGACAATGAAATCTCTAGATGTATCGGAATGGTCTTCGTGACTATTTCGATACATAATTATAGCTAGACTCTTGGAAATCCACAGAATTTCCGAGATATGGAGGGTTTCAATATATAAAAATAGTCGCCCATCTACAAGATTGCCCTGGAAAGCAAAGCTTAACCTCACAGATCGATCATTCACTAAAGTTTTTATTTACTTAACCTGGTTTCCAATATCATGTTAATATTTTTCGTTTTAATATTATCATATTTCAGTATTTCCCACACAACTGGGATAAAAGGGTTGAAGTCACACATAAAACTAAGCTTGGTCACTGAAGCGAGGAGACGTGTTCGTTATGGCCACTCGCACTTTGAACTCGAAAGATTCTTTAAAATAGCCACTCTGCAGTACTTTCCCGCAAGAGGACGGCAATGGCCGACAATGGCCGGCAATGGCCCTGAGCATTGTATAAATAATTCTAGTAGCAATCGAAGAATAGTAGCTTACAAAGATTATCTTGGACGTCAGTAAAATCTGTGAAGGAAAACATCGTGAGGAAACCTGGACTTAAAATTAACATAATCAGCCTATAATGTTCCCACTGCTGGGACACAGGTCTCAGACTGTTAACCACCTCGCGGACTCAGTGTGAATTGGCACATGTTTTTCGAAATTTTGGTTCTAGGATATGCTGGTTTCCTCACGATATTTTCCTGATTTATAATTAATTTATATACATAACTATTTACACTACGTACTTAATTAAATGACTAAATATACAAATAAACGAGTCCGCGTATCACGGGTCAGTTTCCCTCAGTCGTCAGTTTATTTAATTCGCCAGGTTCGTTGATTAGTTAGTTTCACTGATTGGTCAGTTTTGCCGTTTAGACAGTGTTGCGTTAACTCGACAGTTTCCAGTATTTGCCAATTTTCGTCGAGCAGGTTTCCTCACGATGCATTGCTCACCACGTTTGCTCAAACATAAGTTTGAAATCGCCAATCCGCTTTGAGTCAGTACGAGAAGAGCCTTTTGCCCTGCAGTGGAACAATAATAGGTTGGTATTGTAATCGAAGAGAAGAATCACAGTTTAGACAGATTGTAAAAGTGAAAAATTGTCAGCCATTTTGTTTTTGCGGGATTTCACATTCAATACCGATTCAAAGACAGCTACGAGGATGCGCGATTCTGTAACCATCTCACCGTGAAAACTTAGGTAAAATGAGCGTGGAGTGAGCTGTCATTCCAACTAATACTAGGGATTAGCACTATTGACAGCTCACTTCACCTAACTTTTCACGGTGAGATTTTTACAAAATCGATCGGCAGTAATGTATTGTGACCGGAGATGATGATACATGTCTTTTTTCAGCGAAAAAACAAGGCAATCCGATAAAACAATGTCATGAACAAGTATTTGGTTTTATTGATAGGTAGGTACGTGTATTTAGGATTAAAATAAAAAGAATTTCGAAATAAATGTGTTGGCTATGATTAAACATTTTTTAACCTATCCTACTAATATTATAAATGCGAAAGTTTGTAAGGATGGATGGATGGATGTTTGTTACTCTTTCACGCAAAAAGTACTTAACGGATTTGGATGAAATTTAGCACACAGATAGTTTATAACCAGAAATAACACATAGAATACTTTTTATCCCGATATTCCCACGGAAACGAAACTTATACGGGTAAAACCGCGGGGCGCAGCTAGTCACAAATAAAGGTATGTGGAACTATTTGCACGATAGCTTTGTATTTAAGCTGTCATGCGTATATTCTGATGATATACAAAGACTTAGAAAATAGCAATAACTGCAGAAAAAAAAGGTTGGTCGGGGGACCCCGTCAGGAAAAAAGTTCTTTACGCGATACTCGCACGCACACACAGTGCTATATGATAGAAACTTAGAATATAATAGAAGAGAGAGAGAATGTCGCTAGGCCGGGGCATAACTTTTTTCTTTACGTCCTGATTTCTACCAGTTTACTCCTCCTGCAAGCCGCGAACAGAACTTCGTTCCAACAACCTTCACCGACACCAACCAACCTGTTCATAAGCAACCTGTTTTGTTTATCCATCTAGATTGTTACTTGTCGTGTCTGCCTGTTTAACTATTTACAACTTAAGCCTTACACAGTGCGCTTTCATTGCCTGTGGCATACCTTAAGACAGAACAACAATAAAAGTTGCACCGTCAGAACAGTGTTTAGACGATGCAAGTAATTTGTTGCTTCAATGTTATTGTGCAAGAAACTTGAATCGGGTAAATGGGGATTACTTTGATGCAGTTTAAACTACCATTTAGAGCATTTATTACAGAAGGTTTTCGTTTAGGTAGTTTTGTTATAATGCTCAGAAATCTCGAAGTTTTCATATAATTATCACCATTGCACCCATGCTAAGTACGGGCGGGTCGCTAGCAGCTTAGTGTTCATACACACGAGAGAAATGCGTCATCGACCACTGCAATCGTCGACGAAGTGTGAAGGGCGGGCGTTTCTGGGGGACTGTCTTTTGTAATTTTGACGTTCGAAAAGTGCTGATTCTCAACCTAATTTGAATAAATGACTTATGATTTTGACGAGTGTCGACGGCTGACGTCGACAACGTCAACATGACGCCCGTGTATTTGAGCACCGTAATCAAATACACGAGCGACACGTTGTCGACGGCTGCAGGTGCCTCCCTCGTCGACGCGTTTCACTCTTGTGTATGCACAGCTATAAAACAATACTAAAATACTATCGCACAAATTGCCATCCCCAATTAATGTATCCCGCATACTACTATAATTCTACTCCTACACTATTTCAGTATACCAACCTGACACGACACGTGCCTCCGATATAATCTTATTAGATGATACAGGCGGCCATATGTTTGACAATATGGACTATGCGAACATAATGCGATTTATTACTGGCACAGTATCTGCAATAGTATCGTTTTATGTGTGTTTTATTGTAGTTCTGTTGTCGAGCTGATAATCTTGTTTTGTTGTTGTACTGTTTTCTTGTATTTGCTAGTATGTAATTTTTTTTGGAATGGTGTTTTCTTGTTTTTATTTTTTTTTATTGATTGTCAGTAGTTCTTGATCATTTTAGTAACATATTTTAAATAGTATTATTAGCCAACGAATTATTTTGTTTTTGATACCCGAATGCTCTAGAGCAAAGAGAAGAGAGTTGAGAGTGTGTGTGAGTTGAGATTGAACTGAAATATCTGTCACGAATTGCACCAGGCTGCTCGAAATGTGAGCTTGTTTTTAACATTGCTGTAGCAGACGGTAAAAAAAAATAGATTTTTTACTTAGAAGATTGTCTATTATTCAAATTTTTAACAAATTGGAAACTGATCTCATTTTTTGACATAGTATTTAACCAATAGACCTACCTACGTGTCAGGACGGCCTATAATAACGTAAAGCAATACACCCGTACCCTTTTATTAGGCATCTTAAAATACAAATGCTGGTATAAGCAGGAAAACAAAAAAAGTTCATCACATAATATACTTCATGATCCTTCGTCGAGAAATAATTTATTAGAATTCCATTTTTTTTTGTTTAAACGTTGCCCCACACTAGGAATTACTCCTGTATCGTGGGTGCGCTTACAAACATTTAAACTCACATACACAAACAGTCAGACCCGGAACAACTACCTGTAGGCAATGCAAATATTTGTTCCGTACGGGAATCGAACCTGCGACACGCAGATCAGTCGAGCGCTCAGCCACTGCGCCAAGTGTGTCGGCATTTATAGGTATCTTGAAAATATATTATGTGGTTTTGGATTATTTTTTATTTATAACACATACGCAGCGAGCTGGTTTACTAATGACCAATTATAGGAACCTGTAGAAATATACGCGTAACATGAATTGTAATTATCTATAGCAACACAAAGCATAAGTTTTAAAAAAAAAGTTAATTTGTTTCGTAATGTTTAACAATACATTACAGTGCTAATTAAGGCTTATCATCGATATCTAGTAATTGACCATATTATTACGCTAGGAAAATCTGTCTAAAATTTTCTTATATAAAATTTTATCTAGATTATTGTGGATAAAAATAAATACACTCGATAAACTTCTTATACTAAACAAACTAACAAATTATAAAAATAAATAATAATATTATATCATAACTAAAAGTATTAACAAACTAAAATATAACGTCGAAAAATTCCTCCGATGTCGACTAGACTGTACCCAAGAGACTGGCGTAATTGCCACGTTGTATGGCAATATTTAGCCTCAGGCCAAGGCAAAAGTCAGCCCTTGGATGATTATTGAGATATTCAGATTTCCTGATTGGAAACTGAATAACCATCTACTTTACACGGTTATAGAACACAGGACCCTAAGCTAGCCGTATAGACGTAATATGGCCATGAAGTTATCAATACTCATTTTACTACACACAACTAACGTAAAACAAAATGAAGGACATAAAAATCCTTCAAGACACGTACTAGTAAGCTGTTACACGTTTATCCATCTATTACTAATCCATTCAGGAGTTCAAAATCGCACTCATCTATATTCCTTAAGGAATTATTCCGGTTTGACGCTTCACCAATCTCCCAGTCTCTGTCCTTTGAAAATAATTTATGACAGCTCGCACGTATGTAGGATTGTACGACATTCCGTGAGGGTTATTTCGGCAAACGAAAAGACGAAGTGATACGAATTTTACAGAATAAGAAGTCTTACGTTTTTCGTTGTTTATGTTGGGTTGTTCAATAGGTTTGCTAAGTTAGTGACTACGGTAAGGCACCTTCAACGAGAAAGCGATAAGTTATCAATAATTTTCTCGCTCATGAAACGTACAGAACATTGGGCAATGTTAAAGGACACATATAATATTAATAGTTGATCGCTGACTGTTTACACCGTCGAGTACTCGTTTCTCGCAGCGACGCTCGCTTGGTGGGTAGAATGCTTGCTTGATTTTATACGTTCCGTATACCGTGAAGCCTCATAGACAGCTTCACAGTACCTACATTTAAAAAAAAATATATATATTTATAAGCCCCCGACGCAAAAACGGCGGGGTGTTATAAGTTTGACGTGTCTCTCTCTCTCTCTCTCTCTGTGTGTGTGTGTATGTCTGTCTGTGGCATCGTAGCTCCCGAACGGATGAACCGATTTTGATTTTGTTTTTTTGTTTGAAAGATGAATTTGTTGGGAGTGTTCTTAGCTATGTTTGATGAAAATCGGTCCAAGACGGCCGCTGCCACAAAATGGCGAATTACAAAAAACCTGATTAAATACTAATTACCTGAATCTTAAATCGCAAGAAAATAAAAGAAATGAAATTACAAGGAGTCCCTACAAACAGCATGAAATAAAAAAATAAATTAGAAATTTAAAAACCCCCGACAACGTGAAACCCTATAAAAAGAAAAAATAACCTTGAAATTATGACCCTACGTAAGTACGTATGAAATTTTTTGATTAAATATTGTCCCGTCGGGCCTTTTTACAGGGTTTCACGTTGTCGGGGGTTTTTTTTAAATTTTTTATTTAATTTAATTTTTTCATTTATACAAAAGAATACCGGACACATACGCATAAAAGCATAAAGCATAATCAGCCTATATCCCACTGCTGGGAGACACAGGCCTCTTCTCTGTGTGAGGAAAGTTGCCGTAATCCACCACGCGGGCCCAGTGCGGGCTGGTAGATGTCACATGTCTTCGAATTTTTTACGCATACAAGCGATTAATCGCTGGTCGACGTCACGCACTCGCTGTTCGTTGCTCGCCTACTCGTGTTCAGTGCTATCTCTATTCGCTGACTAAGATCTGAAAATTAATGTTATAAGGCAACATCCAGGGTGAATTTTCATGGTGTGCGTGTAAGGCTAAATCGGAATCTGAAGGAAATAGCGAACATTACTGAAAGTACTCATGGGGTCGATTTTGATGAAAATTGCAGCGGATTCATTAGATTTTTGATGATTTTATCCCAGTTAACTGTATACATCGCATGACCTGGACCATCTAAGTCGTAAACGTAGCAACGTAAGGCTGGCTGGTAAGAAAATTTGCGTTCGAAATTAAAAGGGAAGGAAACATACAAAGTTATCAAAAGGAATAGAGACAGCAAACATAAAAAGATCTATCCATAGTTTGCGGTTTGCTGTGAACGTTTAGGTTGAAAACCAAGCGATGACGACGTCCAACATAAAATATTCCGAAGATGGTAAAACCTCATTGAAATTGTAATTAGGTAATAATTGGATTTCTGGAGGAACGATAGAAAATCTGATATCGAACAGAATCGGTTAGCACCCGGTATTATTCGATGAAACACTTTCATATTCCAAACCGATTAAGCAGATAATCTAAGAATGTAATTTCCAGATTATATTTAAAGATGTCCAAACGATCGAGACGACAGACTAGAATTAATACTGTACCAAAGATTTTCCCAAATATGTTGGGGTCGTATATTTCCAAGAAGTCATATTCCACAAGTTCAGTAACATACCTTTTCTTTTACTGCTTCGTAAAACCTTGGAAGCGTCTTATTCTGCACAACACTTGAATTTTCTTCTATTCCTTAGATTTTCTCATCCATTACTTCAAAATTTCACTTATTCAGTCCGAGAAAATTTTGACTGGCGAAGTTACGACGCCCTAGAGTCTGGCTTTCGTTGTGAATGTAACCTAGATTTACCGTGCTCTAATATTTATGTTAAACATTTGTGGTGTTTACTTAGCAGGTTCAGTAAAAGCCGTTTGAAGCGGTGACAGTTTTATAGATGAAGTACCGGGTAATGTGGGCACATTTGCTGGCTAACCGTGCGCGTCGAATTAGATCGCAGATCGTTCTATTTTAGAATGTTCCCGTCTAGCTTGGTTGTTTGTGCTATCGTGTTTGTTTGTCGGGTCAGACTTATTGTCTCGATGGAGCGATATAGTTTTGTTTTGTTTTACTCCTATGTACACATTTTACGTTGATTATTTAAGCCATAAAATGTCATTAAACTTTTTTTTTTTTTTTTTGTGGATGGGAAATCATCAAATGACTCCTCCCGCTCTGGGTGGAGCAGAAGGGAGTGTCAGACTCTTACTGACTAAAACCCACCCATGTTCCTTCCTTAGCCCTTTATGTACCAGGGCAGCGGTAACCCTTTCGGACGATCCCGCTACCCCGGCAGGCTTCGGCCCTGTCAGGCCCCGTCAACTACGCTGACATCTCTCTGAGGCGCACGTGGAACACATACGCGCCGTCCGGCACGGGCCTGGTCCTGATCGGACGGAGAGCTACCCATTGCTCTCCGCCCGCAGGCCCGCGCCTACGGTGGCCGGGAGTCGTCACGCGGCTCCCGACGCCCGGAGCGTCTCCCTCGGCGGCTGAGGCGTGAGGATCTCTCCCTCGCCCATCCCGCCACCTCCTTCGCTAGCATGACTGCTTCGCAGAAGGAGGTGACCGCCTCCCACTCCCTCTCGCCCCGGACCATGGCTTGCACCAGGGTCGGACGCGAGAGGTCGCCGCCGCTGCCGATCGCCTCTACGAGGACACGGCGGTGCTCTGCCCAAGCGGGGCAGACCTCCACCGTGTGCTCCACCGTGTCCTCGGGGCGATCCTCGCAGTGATGACACCCGGGCGTCTCCTCCCGCCTGATTATGTGCAGGAACCTCCCGAAACATCCGTGTTCGGAGAGGACCTGCGTCAGGCGGTAGGTGAGAGCGCCGTGACGCCTCCCTAGCCACTCCTCAAAGAGGGGTCTTACCGCCGCTATCGTGGCGTGCCCTGCGCTGGGTTGCGATAGTCGCGCCTTCCATTCCACCATGAGACCGCGCCGGAGGTCCATCCGCTCTGCAGCGATTTGCCGCGGGTGCAGAGTTTCCCCCCGACGTAGTGCCTCCGCGCGCCAGTCATACAGGCATGTCATTAAGCTTACAAAAACTTTTCATTAAAACTCAAACATGTAATCTCTTATAAATTGTAGGTACAGTGAAGTGCAACATAGTATACTTATCGAAGATTTTCTTCCTCGGCTTCTTACCAGCTTAAAGCATAGAAAGTCGCGAAAGGGCGTTTTAGAGTATTTTATAATTTTGACCTCCAAAACGTGTTGGTGTGGCTAATTTAATTTTCGTCGAAAATTTAAATTACGCAGAATCAACACATTTTGACATTGTTGTTCAATGAAACAAATTAATATTCTAATTTAGGTAAAATTAAATTAAAACCATAAATTAACCGAGCAAAATAAAGTGCCACGTGAGCCAATTAAACAGCTCGCTGAAATCTAAATTGGAAGATAGATTGTAATGATAAATTACATTTTATTATAAACAAAGCTCGTTACAAACGCAATAATGTGCGTACAAATTGAAATGTGTTAGGTAATAATAAAACCTAACTTTGTACACAATTAAAAGACTAAATTCTCTATGCACCAATGCAGATTTATCCGAATGATTTTGTTGTCAGCCAGTATTTCAATCAGAAACAAAATTACCTGATTAGACTGAAGCGAGAGCTAAGCGCAGTTCAAACAGGGAACGTTAGGGAATTTAGTGTATTTGCAGTGTATCCTTAATCCCAGCCACGCCGATGCTGGAAAAGAAAACCCTCTCTTCAAACTTTAACGGGGAAAAGGTATTACAGGCTGAAGGATGCCGCGATTTCATCGAGGAATGAGGATCAGCTTCGCTTCCGTTAATTGTAACAAACGACGATCACCACTGAATCTGCCAACAGTGCAATGGAGTGCATTAAAGGATACTGCATGCAAAAATTAGGTAGGCACGACGATATGGCGGCACGGTTGGCGCACTGATTAAGCGATTGACTGCTGCGCTGCGTGTCGCGGGTTCGATTCTCGCACGGAACAAATATTTGTATGACCTACAAGTAGTTTTTTCGGGTCTAGCTGTTTGTGTATGTGAGTTTAAATGTTTGTAAGCGCACCCACGATACAGGAAAAATTCCTAGTGTGTTTATTTAAAAAATAAATAAATAAATATATCAAGCCATACATTTCCATTATAAGCTGACTTCTCATCGTACAAAAAGCCCATATAATGCGAGGTCAGCTACTTACTGGAAATGTATATTATGTAGTCCTATGTACCTACATTTATTATTATACTAGCGCTAGAGCTTTACGGGCCTTTAAGACTGACAAAATATCGTGATTTATTTCTTCAAATTATGTTAGTTTACTTTACATTAATGAATTATACATACAAAATTCTGGGACTGATGGTGAAAACCGTATCAAAATCTGTTACGTAGTTTAGAAGAACAACACGGTCACACCGACAGGCTCCGAAAGCGACTTTATGGCACTGTGTGAACTAAACCAGCACTTAAATCATGCTTTTATGTGACTAAGTATTACATAGAAAAGCGTGACTAAGGGGTTTAGGTCCAGCGGCGGCGACCTCTCGCGTTCGGCCCTGGTTCAAGCCATGGTCCAGGGAGTGGCAGGCGGTCACCTCCTTCTGCGAAGCAGTCATGCTAGCGAAGGACGTGGCGGGATGGGCGAGGGAGAGATCCCCACGCCTCAGCCGCCGCGGGAGACGCTCCGGGCGTCGGGAGCTGCGTGACGACTCCCGGCCACCGTAGGCGCGGGCCTGCGGGCGGAGAGCAATGGGTAGCTCTCCATCCGATCAGGACCAGGCCCGTGCCGGACGGCGCGTATGTGTTCCACGCGCTTTAAAGAGATGTCAGTATAGTTGACGGGGCCCGACAGGGCCAAAGCCTGCCGGGGTAGCGGGATCGTCCGAAAGGGTTACCGCTGCCCTAGAACATAAACGGCTAAAGGGCTAAGGAAGGAACACGGGTGGATTTTAGTCAATAAGAGTCTGACACTCCCTTCCGCTCCACCCAGAGCGGGGAGGGGTCATTTGATGATTTCCCATCCTCAAAAAAAAAAAAAAAAAAGGGGTTTAGGTCACATGTATTGTAATATACAGACGCCAGCACATGAAGCTACTACAATCTGTCAAATTTCTTTAATAGATTTTCAATTCTATCGCGAAAATATTAAGGTTCAAGGTTGATTGGGAAAATTTGACAGTTTCGGGTAACTTTACCTGCTGGCGTCTGTACCATTTATTTATGTACAGATACAGCTGACCTTACACACTTAGATCGTAACCGTTATTATTAAAAGGCTCACTCTCTAAGTGCACCTAACATAAACTTTATAGTTATTCTTAAAGGCTTTCTAGAAAAACTCCCCTTTCATTCCCAGTTAAAAAGTTACTGCACATAAAATAAAATATCCAAAAAAATATATTACCTTCACCCAATTTTTTTTGCACTTACCCAATAATATATGAAACATTATTATAGAACGTTCTGCCGTTCAAGTAACTCGTAAGTTTTCTTTGCTTCGCCGAACTTTTTGAGTTACTCCTAAGGGGTTTTGAATAGCTCAATAAAGCTGAAGAATTCTGCAAAAAAAGGGATTCTGCGCTAAGTATATGAACGTAATGGCTTAGAAAACTTAATTTTTGGCGCGTTAGATTAAACATGTTCAAGCATTTTCTGGAGAAGTTTTGGATTAAAGGGACCATAAGGAACTTTGCTAAAGTGAAAATGGATGGGATTTCGTGATGGTACAAGTATTTATAGGATGTAAGCCTATTTACAAAGTGTTCGCTCATACTGCTCAGTTATTTAGGATCATCAGTATGAATATGAAACCCTTAAACATGGTGTGATGGTTGTTTTCAACAAGTCCAAAAACATGTCGTGTATAAAACATGTCTCATACATGTATTGGCGTTGTTTCAAACATGTCCTGGGTTCGTCTTATTGACATTTATGACAAGTTTTGTATATACTAGTCTTTACAGCTTGTTTTAGGTGTAGACAGTAATCAAAAACAGGAGACACAACATGTAGAATACATGTTCCACGATTTGGTGTAAACGCAGGGTAAGACTTAGCCTTCGAATCTATAGACTTGACAATTTGAATAGCCAGAATAATATAAGAATAATTTCTCACGATGTCAAGGAAAACAAAATAAAGATAGGTATGTTTTTATTTTTGTTCGCTTTAATTTTATTTAACATACACAGATTAAATACTATTTTTACAAGCTAACACAAATAAATATAATTATATACAAGTATATAATTATTAAGATATGTTATTTTTCAAAAAGGGTGTGTGCATATTAGCACACGATAGAAGTGAAAACTTGCGATTGGAGCGAGTATACACAATTTAGTGTTACCTATCGACTGGAGCAGAGTATACCCGATTCAGCGTCACCGACCCGAGCGTTACGGATTAATTTCATTCTCTGTTCAGAAACAGCCCAAAGTGTTCCTTCACTTCAAATATGTTCCGCAAATTGCGTAACCCCGACTGTGTATAAATATAGACAACATTACACAAGTCATAATACCTTTATGCCCAATTTGTCACAAGATAGTGAGTTTCTTTACGTTGTTTTCCTGTATTGTCTGAATATAGTTTGATAGATTGGCAAAATGTACAGAAATGTCGTTCCTTTGATAAATGCGCTCCACAGAAGAACGGTACATTATTTTGATGTATGGTCATGTTTCTGGATGAAATTAGTAAGTAGACACGAATCATACTGGTGATTCACATGATTTTTAAAACTATATATGTATTAATACGCGGGTACTTACCTAATAATCTTGTAAGACGAAGAATATGGAGTATACTTATTACATGAAACAATGTACGAGCTGTGACCTGGATGCTGCGTGAGCGAGCGTGACCCACAATCACCCGTTGAGACTCCAACGCGCATTTTTATAATCGACGAAAAGCAGCTGATGAAGTTAAGTTTATTTTTTTTGCTTTAGGTTTCAGTGCTAGGAAAAATATAATGAACATAATCCAATAACATCAATTTATTTACGTCTTTCAAATAGCTTTTTAATGTAGTATCGCAGAACGAAAGTATAAAACCTAGGCTTGGGGGTATTTTTATTAACCGCGGATATCCGTCGTAACATTGATAGTACAGAAGACCAGCTGTATACAACTAGCAAAAATGGCTTATTACGAAACTTATGACGAATTTACTCTCCAGAAACGGCTGAATCATCACTTTTAAATAATAATACTTTTTCTATGATCGACTCGCACGAAGTTAATTTATTTGGCAATTGGCACATTTTGAACTTGATGCAATAAAGTACCTATATAAATAAGGACACTAACGCACAGAAGTGATAAGAGTTCAATATTATAAAACGTCTACTTTTTTCTTAACTTCATTGCATAAAATTCATGCAAGTCGCCTATAGAAAAAATAAAATTATTTAAAAGTGGTGATTCGCTCGTTTCGGCTAATGCACACACACCCTCACTCACACACTCCACACGAACACTCCTTCCTATAAGTAAACTTGAAATCATTATCTAGTTTTAGTATACGGGAAACCATAATAAAATTGTGTACCTGGGGCGGAGACCTGGGGGCCTGAAATACAGGCTTCGGCTTAGCTTAGGCCCCGGTCTCCCACAATATTTTTCTTGAAGTCCATGACTGGATATTTAATAAGCCGCGAAAATAGGCGCACGCATGCATATACGCGTACGTACAATCTCAAACGAAAGCCATTCGCGAGTGCGCTTGCACTCACTGCACGTCAAGCGTGTCTATCAGTGCGTGTGCTTACGCTCGTTGCATGAAGCTAACCTTCTGTAAATGTTTTGTGTATCCGTTGGCATTCGATTCGTGGAATTCTTTTTACACCACTGCGGAGTTACGTCGGCTATGTTTACCTAGATGGTTTGTTCGCTTTGTATTATTGCGATAAAGGTTGTTAGGTCTGCTATAGACTGTTACGGTCGTATAGTATTGATTTAATTGGTTATTTTGAGAGTGATAGTACATTAAAATTAGTAACGGCTACGCTAGAATCATGAATTCGATTGTAAACTTTCTTAATAATATAATAATAATAATAATAATAATAAAGATAAACAAATCAAATATCTTGACTTGGCTCGCGAGGTTGTTGACATGTGGGATGTGGACTCAGCCATCATTGTGCCCATAGTCGTGACAGCCAATGGCTTAATAGCCAAGAGCCTTGACCAACACCTGAGGAGGCTCTCGTTGGGCAGCTGGATCAAGGGCTTGATTCAGAAAGCGGTACTTCTGGACACGGCTCGCATTGTCAGGAGGTTCCTCTCTCTGGAGCCCTGACCACCGGTAGCTTGGACCCTGTTCCTGATACCGATGGGCTACTATTTTTTATATTTTTAAATGTTTTTATACTTTTTATATTCCAATATTTAAAAATATAATTTATATGATTACATTAAAATAAAGGAAATAATAATAAATTTATTTTCTCAAAAAACTTAATAATAGGTTACAGAAAAATAGTTTGGCAGTATTAATTTCTAATAGGTGGATGTAGCCACTGCAACCGAACAAGGCAATGCCTGTATTTCTTAAAAACACATAATCAATCAAAGAAGCTGTTTTGTTTTAACCGGACCATTAAAATCCTCCTTTTACAGGGCATGCCTTTTTGCTTAACCTACTCAACTTTACCCTATCTTTAACTTTTTCTATCTTTAACTTTCTCCAATAAATGTAACAGAATGAAAGAAAAATATTTTATTTGGGACACGCACAAGAAATACAAACAATTAAAAATAGATTCAGAATCAGAATCTTTATTTGTAAACATAGGTAGAGTTACACAGTGTGTGAGATGTTACAACATTACATTAAAATACTTTTTAACAAAAAAATTAAACCGCCAAAAAAACTGTAAAGCAAAATATAATAAACCTTTTTTATTTAACCTTGATAACTAAGTTCTTAAACTAATGTAAATATACTTAAATAATTTTGAGTCGGAGCCGATTAAATTTAAGCCAATTTAGTGATCTTTGTTTATTGATTGTTTGGTGACAACTCAAAATTATTTAGGTATACTTACATTAGTTTAAGAACTTAGTTATTAAGGTTAAATAAAAAAGGTTTATTATTTTTTGCTTTTCAGTTTTTTCGGCAGTTTAATTTTTTGGTTAAAAAGTTTTTATTTTATAATTTTTTGTGGCTATAACCTACCAATTGTTTGCCAAAGGGCATATGTGGCACTGAGTAGAGTAATAATACACAACTCAGCATTCAAATCTGTGAGTGAACAATAAATCACTCCAATTTTCCCACCCTTAGGGTTGTTTTTTTTTTTCTAAATTTATATGAGACCAACTTTGGGGTACACCCTTTCCCCTAAAAAAAGAATTATCAAAATCGGGCTACTCTGTTAAAAGTTATTCGTGGTCATACATAAAAAAAAAAATATTATATATACGCATCGACTTGAGAACCTCCTCCGTTTTTAAACACAACAACATTGAACATTTACAATTAACAAAATTAACGGGAATAAGGTCAGTACGAGGCCAAAAGGGCTCATAGTGACTGGGGTTATTAGCATTCATCAGTCATCCTACTCGACATGAGAGCCCCCCCTCCTTCCTCCTTTCTTCAATTATTTTCATGCATCACTAGTTATTACTACAACACTATCAAATCATTATTATACCAATATTAAATAAATCTGCCTAGCCTTTTCCTAGCTATGTTGGGGTCGGCTTCCAGTCTTACCGGATGCAGTTGAATACCACTATTTTACATGCACACGATACCCCTTGGTCAAAGTCAAAGTCAAATCATTTCTTTCAAATAGGCGCATAAAAGGCACTTTTGAACGTCAAAAATAAATTTGTTCTAGTCGCCCCTTCCAAAAGGTAGTTTTCGTATGGAGAAGAATGGGCAAGAAACCCCACCGTTACTCTTTTAAAATGTTTTACAATATTTTTCATTCATTAATTATATCATTATATGTGAAGACGATGCACCTAAAAATAAAATTACTATACCACAATAGGTGAAAGAATTAAAATGGATTAATGAAGCCATGACATATAAATTAACTATGTGATACATACATGGTGCTCACATATTTACAAACATGGTTAGACTGGTAGTCAGACTTCGGGCTTCTGACTACACGTCTGACACTTGTAGATCTTTGACAATCGGTAGATGATCATCCATCCACGGATTGACCTCGGCAAGTGTTGCTTAACTTTGAAGATCGACCCGTGTGGCTGTAATTATTTAGCCACGAGGCCCTTTACCACTATATGATTATTTAATTTACTGCCAACGAATATTTACTTGCCAGCAAATAATACCGCCCTATGCAATTAAGCCCCTTAGCAATATTTGCGCAAGTTCCTCGTATTTTGATAAAGCATAAAATACGTTTCTCTCTATGTATTAGATCAGTGGCTCCCAAATGTTTCTCATCGTGTATTTAAGAGTAGTGGTGGCGCAGTGGTAATGGCCGCGACTTAGGAGTTATCGGTTCGAACCCAGGCCGGCGCTTTACTTTGCGTAAATTACTTTATCACTACTACTGTCAAAATGGTGAAGGAACACATTGTGAGGCATGTGCTAGAACAAAAAATTCGTAGACGTGACATCTACCAACCCGCACTGAGCCCGCGTGGTGGATTACGGACTACTCCCTCTCACTGAGAGGAGGCCTGTGTCCCAGCAGTGGGAACATTATAGGCTGATTATGTATTACAGATCCCTTTTAATGTGGTTACAGATGACTCCAAAGAGGTATAAGGATGACTCGCGTATAATACAGTATTTTCACAAGAGTGAGATCATGGCACGTGACCCACTGCCGATTAGGAAGCGATATCGTCATTATCACCATCATTACGACAGCCTACAGTAGTCCACTGCTGAACATAGGCCGCTCCAATCGCACGCCGTTCAACTCGATTCCGGCACCTCTCACAACCAGCATCACACACATCATAAGGCCGCTTTCACATTAGGACGTTAGCAGCGCGGCAGTCGCGCGGCAGAAGCAATCCGCGACTGTCGCGCTGCTAACGTCCTAATGTGAAAGCGGCCTTCCACGATATCATCATCATTTCTCTATACATCATAATTATTGTCAAGCAATAATGGTTTCTATGTCAACGAATATAATTGGTTTTGCACCGTGTGAATTAACTATCAACATCCATCATCCACTTAGCCTTTTCTCAACTATTTATTTATTTATTATACTATTTATGTATACAAATATATAAACAGACATGAAAAAAAAACAGAATTGAAAAATAGGTACAAAGGTGATGCTTATTTCATAAGAAATCTCTTCCAGCATACCTGCGATAGGACAATAGCTAGAGAGATGTAGACAGCGTGTGAAATAAAAAAAGAAAAAGTATTTATTGCGACTCGTGCAGGAAGATCGTAAAACTAAACTATCCACAATAAAAAAAACAAAGTATATAAAAAAAAAGTAACAAAAAGAAAAATGAAACAGAAAGTCCTATACGAGGCCTAGAGCGTATCCCAGCATGATGCTCCGACATTAAAAAAAAAATGTCGCAGCACTGGTATTCTGATAGGGCCCGCTGTGATGTCACGGGCAATTACAGTAATAAATAAATAAATAATCTATTTTATTATTTATATATATTATCAAATAAAAAAAAAAATTATTCTTAATCCGCGCCAGACGTAACCTCATTACTTGTCAATGCCCTAAATGTCAGAAGCACTCTGTGGCATTGCTGTGACAAGTAAAGGGACGCCCGCGCCGAAAATAAATACAGTATACATTACGGCTGTGTAGTGGAACAGTATTACAGTAAATATACTTTAAAAGTGGAATGTGGTAGTAAGTAAATTAACGGCGTGTGGGAATATGATGGGGCCGGCTTCCATTCTAACCGGATGCAACTGAGTACCAGTATTCTACATGGAGCGACTGTCTATCTGACCTCCACAATCCAGTTACCGATTAACTGGATTGTATGTGAACCGATACCCCGATGGTCGGAAGACGAAGAAGTCAGAAACTCGAAAGTCTGACAACCAGTCAGACTTTCCGACTTCTGACTTCTTCTTCTTTTCGTGTCAATGGTACCCTTCTTTGACATTTTATATTGCTTGAGCCCAGTACGTGGCGACGTTAATTGCGGCATCAGTGGCGTTCATTAAGTCATCCAAGGTGCAGGTGAACGGGCACTTAGGGCACTCTAGCAAGTGGGGTATGGTCTGATTAGAGGCACCGCACTCGCACTGGGTATTGGATGCGTCAGCAATCCCCCATTTCGACATGCTGATGGGCTTTTGACGACCCGTAACGACTGTCAAAGATCCACGAAATATCTATAAATAAATAACAATTCTCATTCAGTTGCGAGGATCCTCGCTTCACGTAGCCTGAGGGCGGCCTTCCTTACGTTTTCCGATTCGCGGTCTCCACTTAAGTATACGTCTACCTCAACGGTTATCGTTTTTACGGCTAATGGCCAGTCCATTATCACTTCAGCTTGTTTATTCTATGCATGTGGCAGCGACAAGTTGACAAATATTTTAGTGCTCAAGAAACGTACATTATACGTAGGTCCCGTGTCAAAAAAAAAGGTACATACATACGGGGTATTTGGTAGAAAGAGCGACGCAGTTTTTCGAGGGTTTTTTGGGGTCATTCGCTCGTTAGTACCCCATTGACTCCTGTCCTAAGTGTCACGGTAATGTGGATATGTTTTTTTTTTCCATATTTATCTAACTTCTCGCCTTAAAGGCATCAACATTTTGTGTGAATCGCCCGGAGGACACGGTGGAGCATACGGTGGAGGTCTGCCCGGCTTGGGCGGGGCACCGCCGTGTCTTCCGATCTCTCGCGTCCGGCCCTGGTCCAGGACATGGTACGGAGCGAGAGTACATGGCAGGCCGTCACCTCTTTCTGCGAAGCAGTAATGCTCGTGAAGGAGGTGGCGGAGCGCGTGAGCGAGAGGCAATCTCTGCGTCCTCACGCCCCTAGCCGCCGCCGGAAACGCTCTGGACGGGAGTCAACAGCCGACTCCCGGCCACCGTAGGCGCGGGCTTGCGGGCGGTGAGCAATGGCCAGCTCACCGGTAAGGACCAGGCCCGGGTCAACGGCGCGTTGTGTTCCACGCGCGCCTCAAAGAGATGTCAGCACGGACTGACGGGGTCCGCTCGGACCGATGCCTGCCAGGGCTGCGGGTTGTTCGAAACAGATACCGTGGCCCCTGGCACAGGCAACTGAAGGAACACGGGTGGGTTTTAGTCAGTAAAAGTTTAAAAGAAAAAAAAAGGCATCAACATTTTAGAAATAACTTTTGTTGTATTCTGAAATGTATTTTTATACTCAACTAGCGAACCCGGCAGACGTCGTCCTGCCCGGAAAAGCAGCGCCACTTACCGGGTCCAATTGTGTTTTGAAACCATCCAGGAGCCTATTGAAATATACACATCAAATTTTATCCGAATCGGTCCTGCCGCTTAGGAGTTAGGTGACAAACACACGTACAGAAGAGAAGATAAGTTATTCTTTCATACATTTTGTTTTTCATTAAAAAAAAACACCTCTCTCTGTCCAGAGTTTTGGTTTTGAT
Source organism: Apamea epomidion (assembly GCA_947507525.1). Lineage (NCBI taxonomy): Eukaryota > Metazoa > Arthropoda > Insecta > Lepidoptera > Noctuidae > Apamea > Apamea epomidion. The sequence goes on from OX382226.1 coordinate 2,455,255, forward strand.
TTCAGTAAATGACATATGCACTTCCAATGTCAGTCAATTTTGTAAGCGTGTGTAAAAATGACATACTCTAAATTCATTTTTTCGACGCGTATACTATACTAAAATACTTTTTTATGTATGACCACGCATAACTTTTCAGAAAGAAATGTTGTTAATTTAACGTTCTACATAATTTAAATACTTTCCAACTGTATGCAAATTTCGTAGAAGTAGATGTAGTTGTAGAAAAGTTTTTGTGTTGAAGATGTTTTTATTAAACTTGATTTTAAAATCTTATTGACTAGCTCCATTCCGTATACGCATGGCACCTTTTTCCTTATTTCAACTATTGTTGTACAGACGCCAGCACCCCGCAGCCCGCAGCTACCCGAAATTGACAATTTTTCCCAATCAATCTTGAACCTTAATGCTTTAGCGATAAGTTGAAAATCTATTAAATAAATTTGACAGATTGTAGTAGCTTCATGTACTAACTGGCGTCTGTACGCAGTCGCATTTCTGCTGTCAAATTCAATGTCAATTCCAAAATATTTTACCAAATACGAATTAGCTCATGAAAATAGAGTATTTATTTAATATGATATTTAAAATACTATTACGTTACTGGAGCTAAGAAACTATGTAATAAAAGATTCCAGGTACCGTCGAGATATTCACCAGGCTTAATATAGTCTGTAAAAATAACAGAAAAGAAGTCTCTTTTCTGTTATATTGAGACTCACGGGTCGGTCGATCAGGTTAAGCTACGCTTGCCGCGGTTGGTCCGTGGATGGGTAACCATCTCTATATACCGAGACTCCGTGTCTCAGAAAGCACGTTAAGCCGTTAGTTGGCCGGATTTCATTCGTGGATCTTTGTTAGTCGTTACGGGTTGTCAGAAGCCCGAAAGTCTGACAACCAGTCTTACCAAGGGGTATCGTGTTACACAGTAACTGAGTTGTAGAGGTCAGGCAGTTGCTCCATGTAAAGTACTGGTACTCAGCTGCATCCGGTTAGAATGAAAGCCGACCCCAACATAGCTGAGAAAAGGCTGGGCAGATGATGGCCATGCGTACCATGCTATCATGTACCATGTCTGCCATCACGGATATCGATTAATGTGTAGGTTAAAATGCAGCCATGGCGACCTCTGCACTGCCACTGACGATGCCGTGACAGTGACGAAGTTTTGGGCCAACAAAATTTGATAAGCTGTCGAGCCATCGACACGCGACGAAGAATGTGTAGGTATGTGCGTGTGCGTATTAAAGTTTGAGAGCCACAATATTAGATAAATAAAGGATGATATCGGGCTGGCTGTACTGTGTTTATTAATATTCGCGGATGGGTGGCTTTGTGATGCTAAGGGGTGGAAGAAAATTATAATAGTCACGTGTTCTTAGAATATTAATATACCTACATAATATTACATCACCGAGATGTTTTGCATTAATTCATGTTTCATGTTGTATTTTAGCATTGTTGCTTATTTTCTAGTGTTTCTAAAATGGCTATAACCAATCAACTTAGCCTATCACAGTCCACTGCTGGACGTAGGCCTTTCCCAGGCTGCGCTACAACACCCTGGCCTCCGCCCTCCGCATCCAGTCTGTACCAGCCACTTTCTTAAGAGTTCAACTGTCACTAATAAGACATTGATATTTCTATTGGTACCGAACTTAATAATCTTGACGAATAAGGGTCGATTTTTTGATCCGTAGTAAAACTCATCCAATTGTGCAAAATAGTAACTAATGCTTAAATTTTTTCAAAATGTGTTTTTTGATCAATTTTTAGTTTATCTAATGGTTATTTTTTTAACAAATAGTTAATTATTTGACCAATAGCAAAAACATATTTTGCAAAAATTTAACCATTAGTTACTATTTTGAACATTTCCAACAATTGGTTGAGTTTAACTACGGATCAAAAAATCGGCCCTAACAGACCAGGGGTTAGGTTCGTCGGCTGAGTAATATAGTTTATGAAAATGTGTTCTACGTGTGGTAGTGGAATACCACTACCCAGACTGTTACTTATTGGTACTACTTACACGGACTGTTAAAAAGATCTATTGATTGTAATGAGACTTTTCAACAGTCCGTGTATTATGGGTGCAATACACCCAAGGACATCAATCTCAATACACCCAACAAGTAATATTTCAGAAATAAAAAATACCAGTGGAGAAAACCGCATGGAATCAGGAGACTAATTCCCGTTATTAGAAACGTTAAAATCTTATCGCAATCTCATCTCAACAACAGTCAAATTAATGTCAAAAACCTGTCGAAAATGTAGGTAAATTAGAGTACTTTTGACAGTTTGACATTGAGATTACAGCGAACGTTCTTTAAAATACGGCAATTGCCCGTCAGGTAAGCCATCAATCAGTTCTGAAACTTTATCAAATATAGCAGTGCCCTTTTTTTTTTTTTTTTTTTTTTTTTTTTTTTTTTTTTTTTCAGGATGGGAAATCATCAAATGACTCCTCCCGCTCTGGGTGGAGCAGAAGGGAGTGTCAGACTTTTACTGACTAAAACCCACCCGTGTTCCTTCAGTTGCCTGTGCCAGGGGCCACGGTATCTCTTTCGAACAACCCGCAGCCCCGACGGCATCGGCCCTAGCGGACCCCGTCAGTTCGTGCTGACAGCTCTTTGAGGCGCGCGTGGCTTGGAGGTTTGGGGAATTTTTTATAGAGGTTAATCTTCCTCGCGGTCCGGGCGGTTAAGCCAAGACCCTCGACCCCCGTCAAAAGTCAGAGACATGACCTTGACAATCTTCGGGGCTACGATATTAACGGTGGCAGGAGGGGGGTTATCCCCTCCTGCCTGCCCGGCGGCAGGGTAAGTGCACACCAGGCCCGCTCTTACTCCACACAGTAGCCGCTCTGCTCCTCATAGCGGCTTGTGTGGAGCGTTCCTCTTGGCAGAACATTAGCATGCGGGCAGCGATATCTCATTGGGAAAAAATCCCACTGAGAAATAGCTGCCCGCACCCCAGGATGCACCGGCCCGAAAACTGGTCTTCCCCCCGGACGTATCCAGAAGGGAACTCCAGTCCCCAGGCACACGTGGAGGTTTTCTGCCCTGGCACCCCATAGCAGTGCCCTGCGGTTTCACTCGATAAGTCTCGATCCCGTGGGAATATCGGGATAAAAAGTATGTTATTACCTAATCCAGGTGGTCTTGGTCTACTTATGTACTAAATTTCATCCAAATCCGTTCAGCCGTTTAAGCGTGAAAGCCTAACAAACAAACACACAAAAACCCAAATCTTTTCTCTTTATAATATTAGTTCAGATAAAAGAAAGTTTCAAATGATTTAATAGAATATCAGCATCCTACGAGTACCCAATACCCATTTCCCTTAAGTCCAATCACACATCGATAGACGATAAATGTTCTATTTTCTTCGGAGTCCATTTATTAGATTAGACATACCGCTATATCAGCCAGTTCTAATGTTTCTACAGCAGTTATACACACGCTTAGCACATTTCAGACAAACTTCTCCAGCCTACCTACACAAAATAGATAGGTGCAGAAGGCCGGCTACAAACGACGAGCGAAAACGCACCCATACATATTCCATATTCAATGCCTTGTCTTCAAATGATGTTATTACCACTTATACAAATATAAACTTTATGCTTGCAGAAATTAAGTTGATTTTAGAATGACTACTTTTATTGAAAATATCACAAAAAAACTTGTTTCTAATTGACGTCATGTCCACTTACTCAAATATAAACTTTGTTATAATTGCTCGAATAAAGTTGATTTCAGAATGACTAGTATTGCTGAACCCGTTATAAAAAAAAAATAGAAGCGGTAGCGTAAGCTGAACTTTATGTGTGAGTTTTAAAGTTATTTTTCCTAAAGCATACTATATGCTTAACATGTTTGAACGGAGATCACGTATAAGACGATACGCAGGCGGACACAGTTCACGTACAAGTGACTCGATACTGGCATTCGACCAAGAAGACTGAGTTCGCCGTACGTATGCGTCTAAATGTACATGCGCCTGGTTTTGCTCGTCGTACGAAGCTGATCTTCTGTACTATATCCTGCGCTACGTATTTACCGAACTATTTTATTAATCTTTGTAAATCGCCAATAAAGTCACCGACAGCGTACATTTTTACGGCTTGAGGGATAGAAATACGCCTTGGAACGATAATATCGATATTTATTGTACGTATTTCTTGTTCAGATCTTGTGGTGAAGTTGTTCTTATATTTTATGCGCGTTTTAATGCTCGTGTATTGTTTTTGTGAGAAATAAGACGACGGTTCACGTTTTTAAACGTCGGGGTTTATTGTGGAAGTTTATATGAAGTTTTGTATGGTAAGTAATATTTTATGAATTTTAATAATAAGAAGATATCGTTTTTTGACAGCTGTCTTAGAACGTACATATTCCAGATTACGCAAAAGTTAACTTCAAAATGCGTAATAAAATAAATATAATTATAAACTGCCTTATTTTATTGAATTATCTTATATAAGGCTTCTTACAGACATTTTAATAGCTGTTTTTTATTTGCAATCAAGAGCTCTATAAATCTGATGATTTATTTCTTCCTTTTGCGCTTCTATTAATATATTTCCCTAACTTATATTGTAGACATTCCAATTATTCCCAGCTGTCTTTAAGCTAGTTGTTAAATAACCAGTAATATTTCAATGATAGAAGAACTATTCTGAATAATATTTGCCAAGGCTATATTTCCATCAAATACCTTAAAATAATAACTCACCTCCATCCATAGTGACAGGTCAAGAGTCCCTTTCTTATCTACGAATATTACAGTGACCTTTTCTTTCGGTTGACTTAACAATTAATTCGCCCACAGGCAATTGTGACCAAAAACAGTTCGCTGAGAGAGAGAGGGAGACAAAATTGAATAACAGTTTCATTTTATTACTAGGCGTGTTAAAGATAAAGGTCTGGTGGTTAAGTAATAACAGCCGCACTGGTCGATCGATCAGGTTAAGCTACGCTTTCCGCGGTTGGTTCATGGATGGGTGACCATTTCTACATATCGGGAACCCGCCGTGTCTCGGAAAGCACGTTAAGCCGTTGGTCCCGGCCATCATTCATAGATCTATGACAGTCATTACGGGCAGTTATAGGCGCAAAAGTCTGTCAACTGTTACTCAGTAAACTTGGTTATGGACGTCAGATAGGCAGTCGCTCCATGTACTGTACCAGTATTTTACATGGAGCGACTACCTATCTGACCTTCACAACCTAGTTTACTGGTATCCTGCTACCCAGTACTGGGTTGAGGAGGTTTTCTTGATTTCCACCGAATAACATGAAATAAAAATACAAAAACTTAAGGTGGAAGCGTCAGGGTAGCCCGCGAAATTCAAATTTTCTTCGGTTTTTTGCAATTTGCAGGTCAGTGTCATACTCATAATTATAATCACAAATATGAGTTATTATCCTATTGGTCGATATTTCATGAAATAGTAATTCAATAGGATTATATATTAGAGGGTTGATTTTAATGATTATAATTCTGTAAATGTTACGGTCGCGAATCATATTTTGTTCAACCTACAACCTGACACTGATCTGCAAATTGCAAAAATCGTAAGAAAATTTGAATTTCGCGAGATACCTAGCGCATCCCCCTTAAGTATAACAATGTTCCTCCTGCCAAGACTCAAGAGCCTCCTCTGTGTGAGAGCGAGTGGGTCGTAATCCAGCACACGGGCCCCATTTGGGTTGAAGATTTAAGTTTGCAGGCAAACAATTATTATTATGAAGTGTACAATGCTGGTAACTGGCATTATTATTGTGTGCTTTTTAGATTTCAGAGAAACGGTATATTGTTTTCCACTTAGCACACACAAGTCTGTTAAAAAAGTCCTCTAGAACGTATTTCGGCCATGGCAGCCAATTTCAACGGAGACTAACCATCGACACGGGAGATATTATAGTGCACAAGTGTGTGCACCCTCTCTTCCCTTACTGCGATGGGACGATAATCCGACACGTCCGGAGAGAGATCAGGTGCAGGACCAACAGCTTAACGTCCTTTCCGAGGCACGGGGGTAATACACCAACTTCCATAGTTTTTGCTGCTACTGAGAATTTCCTAATACAAAAGCCCAATAACACTTTTGCCCATCCTGGTAATCGAATCCAGGACGCCACGCTCAGCAGTCGCGCTTGCGACCACGAGACCACAGGGGCAGTTAGAAATTAATTGCACACTTTCCTCCTAACACACTTCTATTTCATACTTACCTTTGTCTTCGTACTGACCCTTCTTCTTTACATTTTTCACCTTTCAACTCGCTGATCCAGTAGATCTCGTGAGCAGGGCTATGTTTGAGTTAGGTCCGATCCCTGCGTCGAGCCTCTGAGTTTGTTTCGGCCTTCTTTCTCAGAGTTGTCAGGTAGGAAACGCCGACCTCGACTAGCTTATTTTTTAAATATAATATGTTCTAAGGTGTGTACTAACAAAAAGCGGTTCCTATGTTTGTTCCCAATAAAACAATTTATTATTATTATTATTAAAAGTGATTCCGATATCCAATTTTCTTCCTTTTATACGTGCAGCTTGTGGGTGAACTGTACGCAAAGGGCATATAGTGGCCTGCGCATACAATATAACAACACGTTCTGAATGTTGATAAAACGAAACGCGGCAGACCCTGCCGTGTTTCTGTAGCGCGTCCAGCATGTTTGCCCACGCAAACGTTGATAGTTTTTCGGCCATCATCCGCAAGGTATGCGCATCTCTGCTATGCCGTGTTCTCGCCAGCCCCAAAACCCTTTTAAGAACGATAGGTATGATGATAGGTGGGTCTCTCCGATCCTGGGGCGGTGGATACGACTGCACGCAGTCAAGTAGACATTCCCCAGGATTGGCGTGCCTCACGCAGCTTAGAATAAATGTTATCGTACTAACACTAGTTTATAAATTTACATTGTTACTAACAAATATGGAAGTGATTCTGTAATAATTGTTTATTATTATTATATTATTTACAGAATAAACAATTTCATTTCGTCTGGCAGTGTTATAGTTTTTTTTAAATATTTGCCAGCATTCTTGATTGGCAATAAGGCTAGCCGCCTTATATATATATATATATTGCCCTTATACATGTGACTTAACATATCTGGCAAAATGTGTAACTCCATACACCTCTGCTTTCCCCTTTCAGAGTATCAAGCATAAAGCTTGAAACTATTATTTACTACAAGCTGCGCCCCGTGGTTTCCCCCGCATAAGTTTCGATCCCGTAAGAATATCGGAATAAAAAGTATTCTATATGTTAATCCTGATTATAAACCATCAGTGTGCTGAATTTCGTCCAAATCCGTTCAGAAGTTTTAGCCTGAAAGAGTAACATCCATCCATCCATACAAACTTTCACGTTTATAATATTAGTAGGAAGTTACCTACCTGTTTCAAGATTTACTATCCAATTTTACGATCATCTCAGCTTAAAGCCCCCAAGCTTGAACTATTTTACCTAAGGTACATCGCTATCAAACATACTCCGATGTCGACTTCGTATATAATGTCTCTTCGTGACGCAAACGGAATATATGTTTACGTATGACCCAGAGCGACGCAAAGATCTTTATTGCCCTGTTTATCGTCGACCCAACCCGGAGAAATACTTCCAAGTATCCATGATTAGTTGTCTCATTAGTTAGTTATTGTGCTGTAGTAAAGTTTATAGGACGGGATAGTTTAGTGAAAGGTATTTTGTAATGAAAACTGATCAAGCAGAAGGCCCGAAGAACACATGACTAACCTAGTCCTCTACATGAATTCAGGTCCAAAGAAGCGAGATAGACCCCTTACTTGAATGTCTGTAGTCATCTGAAGCCCATGTGAGTGACGACCCACAGCTAAAACATCTGGCGAAGAATGACGAGGAGAGCCAACCCCAAACGAAATGGGATATGGCTAGGCAAAGAGTTAGTAATAATCAAGCAATTAGTCGATCGTGTTGACATTCTCACCCCCTGTACCATGGGACGTTAACATATCAGGGGCCTATAAAGGCCACTTTTCGCAATACCTCTAAAAGCTATTAATTTCCTTAATTCCCAGCAGATCATTAGCAATTCCTCTAATTTTCGTAAAATTTCATTTCTTGGTGTAAACATTGCTGCATGAAAAAAATAAAAACCGTAATGTTAGCGGTAAATTTTTCATTACAGGTTTTATTAATCAAATTGGTTTTTGTATTTTTTATTTCTACAGTTTAAATGTTATTTCATTGTGATATGAATTGCACACAGATCATATTATGAATTGTCAGTTTGTGACGATTTTAAGATTTTTAATATGATTCATATACTATTATGATTCTGCCAAAGTGGCCTTTTTAGGCCCCCAGGTGAATTGTGGGTTTACTATAGGTGTATCTCTGCCTAACCATTAGGGGACAACAGGCTCGATGTTTTGTTATTGATTAGAGTATTCTTTATTAGTCATAATTTTCTTACCTGGTTGTTACTAATGGAATTTGACTTACGCTTATTTCTAGTCATTATCATCATTCCCCTGGACCATATAGTAAAGCCCTATTCCTTAATAGCCCTATTCCAATTTATTTGGGATCGGTGCAACATATTTTTTTTCTTTTATACCTACTTCTCTATTAGTCGCCATCTCGGAAACCCCCTTTCTACCCATATCATCATTCACACAGTCCAATCATACTCTTATTACTAGTGTTAAAAAAAAAATATGACTCGCTAAAATCAAGACTAGATCTCTAAAAAAGGCAGATCTATCCTTTTAGTTTTAGTATAATAGGTGAGCTAAACACGCACAATGGTCCACTTGAAGAACTAACTGCGGAAACTGAACCCATAACATAGAAGGTGAGCTAAATCGTTCAGCCTTAATATTACAAGTTTAATTAATTAACAAAATGTATAAAATTCTGAGCCACGCTCAATTAATTTAAGAGATTACTTCTAGGCAAGGCTAGCTAGTTTTTCTTGGTCGCTATTTAGCCAATTAATCATTGTCCGGTAACAGACTAATTTCGCCTTTGAAGAACAATTTATCATGAACGAACATACATTAATCTAATCTAAAAATATGTCGAGACAAGCAAAATAATTACAGGAAAATATAATATAATAGGCTAGCTAGCGGTGACTTCGTCCGCGCGAAATATCTTAACCCCCTACCGCATCGCATCGCATCGCCTGCCCACACTATTACATCGTTTTTGCTTAGCGTTATTTCTGAGTGATGTTAAGTACCCTGCCTACTACCACTTAAGTTTAGCAATTCTTCGGGCTATGTCGGTTACCTTGGTTCCTTGCTTGCAGAACAGAGGGGCAATTCTCGTAATTTTAAGAACGTTCACAGTCTGATCTCAGTCTCAATCTGTCAAAAAATACTTCTAATTTCCCTACATTTTTACCAGTTTTTGACATTTGTTTGTCGCCGAGATGAGACTGCGACTAGATTTTGAACGTTTTAAATTACGAGAATTACCCCTCAGATGGCCGATGGGGCTGAAATGTTCTGGAGCGGCGACCGCGTACCGGAAGACGTAGCGTTGGAAGGCCTTCCACAAGGTGGATCGACGACCTTGTGAAGGCCGCAGGAACCCGTTGGATGTGAGAAGCACAGAACCGGTCGAAGTGAAGGTGCTTGGCAGAGGCCTATTCGGCTGAAATGATGATGATCTTAAGTAGCCCATAGCCTTCCTCAAGAATTGCGTTATCAAATGCAAAAATATTTTTTCAAATCCGACCAGTAGTTTCAAAGATTAGCGCGTTCAAACAAATAAACTCTTCAGCTTTATAATTAATACAGATATATATATAGATTATTTACGTTTGCATGCCCATGTGGCAAAAATGGAGAACAAGGAACAAATATGCAAAATATCTATGCCTACTTTACCCATGTTTGCAGGAATAAATTATTTTATTTGATTTGATTCATACCAGATAGGTACTAGAACTGGCATTGGCATTAAAAAAAATGTTAATTTACCTTATTCATTTGTCGCAAAAATATATGAATTTATTAATTTAAGGTTAAGTGTTTGTTAGGTTTCTCTTTACCTACCAGGTGGGGGGCGATTCCCGTAATTTTAAGAAAGTTTATAGTCTGAAGGCCGATTCCTGTAATTAAAAAACTTCAAAACCTAGTCGCAATCTCATCTCAGCGATATTCAATGTCAAAAACTTGTCAAATATGTAGAGATTTTAGAGGTATTTTTGATAGATTGAGACTGAGATCAGACTGTGAACGTTCTTAAAATTACGAGAATTGCCCCTTTGATCTAAGTCTCAATATCAAAAAAATATATCTAGTTTCCCTACATTTTCGGCAAGTTTTTGACATTGATTGTCGCCGAGATGAGATTGCGACTAGTTTTTAATTACAGAAATTGGTTTTCAGATAATATGTAGCAGTAAGACACTAGAAACATTTCTACCAATGCGCTATACGTACTGTACTGTAACGAACACAGCTGACTTCGAAAAAGCAGAATTCTATTGAGCCCAACAGAAAAATGCAGCTTAAAAAGCCTTTAACTGTGCTTCTACGAACGTCAACAGTTGAACGAATAGAGTATGTACCTACTTCAAACGATTCAGTGAACCAGTTGAATGAACTACTCGGAGAACTCGGCGATAATAATCAATATTAGCCATTCATTGGTCAATTGGCCCTTCTATTCCATTTATCATTTGTCAAAACTATTGTGTAAAGTTGAGTTTTTGTGAAGGAGAGTTCTCTAGGAATTGTTTTACCGAATTTAGGACTATTAAAGCATCCTATCTAGTAAGCTAAATAGCAAATGAACGTTGTTTCTCTAGTATAATAATGTACTTGTTCATAAATAGTATATTACTCGGTAGGTATAGAATTAACATATTTCCTATACTGTAGAAATTAAATTGAGTCTATAAAAGAAGTTGTTGTTGTATTCAGGGATAAGATTAAAACAAACTAAAAGCTATGATACAATTGATTTTATTCGATAATCATATTCCAATTTAGGAGAAAATCGATAACATTCCTAAAAAAAAATCTCGACACCCTCATAGTACAATAGTATTTACAACCATACAATTACACACACACTTTTAATCCTGTAATGCAGAGTCAGATGGGATTAACTGTCACACTCTCATTTCGTCAATGGCGGCTTGCGGGAGGTTCGAGTGAAGGGAGGCCTTCCCTCTCCGCAGAGTCGCGTGCGCCCCCCGCGCCTCCGCCTCCCTCCCCGGGGAGGTCTGAGCCGTCGATCCGTTTGGAGGCTGGAATTTCTGTTGCCGTAACTCTTGCAAAGGCGGCGAGTTATTAAACTGGCTCAAATTCTTTGGCATAGTCGCGTAACCCATCTGCGGGTAACTTACGTTAGGTATTCTGAAACTGTTGCTTCTGCTCCCGAGTTTGCTCGGAAGCATCATGTTGTCCATACTCAGGGTTGGACTTGGCGGAGACTTTGGAACATCCAACGGTCCCTTGAAGTTTAAACTTGCCAGGTGATCTGTACTCATCATGTGCTTCTTTCTATTTTGTCTTTCAACGTCCACAACCAAGCTCGGCGCATGCGTTGGATCCATATGATAATGCGAGTGCTTTCCGGAAATTGTCTCAAAATGTTTCTCGTTAAAACGTTGCTGCTTGCCTCGAGACCTTGACTTATCTCTCTGATAATAAACTCCAGCAAAAATTAGGACATTCAAAATCAGTAGGGAGCACCCTATCGCTATTGTTACACTTAAGGCCGTCGAATAAGCGGCATAGCCGGCCGCTTCTAAATTAGCCAGAGTGTTTTCAGTAGCGTTCAATGTTTGCAGATCTCTTCCTGGCAGTATTGTGGCGCACGTCGCCAGTATCGTATCAACGGTCGTTAGGGCTGTGTCGGTATACACTGAACCGTTTGTACGTCTGATTGCGTCATTATCGTTGATGTTTCTCGCCAACGGATCCGGCCTGACGATGCCTTCGTAGAGATCCTGTTCGTTGTGGTTTTTGAATAGATTGTGGCGCAGTGCCACGTCCTCCATACCTGCTCGATGGAGTTCGGGAACTAAGCGCAGCCAAACGGAAAGTTGGTGCGCTCGGTAATGGTTTTTGAGGCGAGGTTTCATACCTGTACAAAAATACAAAGGTTTCATAACAATACAAAGGTATACAATATATACAACATTATATTGGGAGTGTTGCATTGGACGTTTATATTGCCTCACGGGTATGAATGGCATTCATTGAATGTTTGGCGGATGTAACCTGAGGGGCAATTCTCGTAATTTCAAGAACGTTCACAGTCTGATCTCAGTCTTAATCTGTCAAAAATACCTGTAATTTCCATACATTTTGACAAGTTTTTGACATTTGTTTGTCGCCGTGATGAGACTGCGACTAGATTTGGAACGTTTTAAATTACGAGAATTGGCCTTCTGCTGTAATGTAGGTACGTCATGCTCGTATACTGCATGTCAAACAACCCAAAAGTTATTTGTTTATTGAATACAAATCTGTGAGTCTCATATTTTATTATGTTTGCCTCTTATTGGCGTATCAATCTTTTGATAATTTAAATGGATTTAAATATCATAAGTCATAAATGGTTTGATATCGACTTAGAGCAAAACAATTTCAAACTTATTCCTTTGAAAATGTTATTTGTGCTAATGTGCCTTTAAAGTTTTAGTTTAAAGGTCAACTTTCATATTGTATAATTTAGATTTGTATAATTTTTATCGAAGTGAAAGTTTTGTTTTGTTGGCTTTAAGCAAATTAACTTTTGTAATTTTTATTTTCTCGATAAGTGCTTTTATGATAATAACTAAAGTGCAAATTTAATCGTGATCTTACTAACTTAGATAATTAAACTACGGAAACGCTGTATGCAAAGAAAAATACATATCTTTAAAGACAAAAATATCTTTGACTTCTTAAATTGGATGTTTTTATTTAGAATTAAAATAATAAAGTTAGTATATAACAATTAATACCTAATGAATTAATAAAATAACAAAAACATATCCTAACTTAACTAAAGCTTTTCACAAACTAAAATATATCGCCGAAAAATTCATCCGCATCGTTGTCGACTGGTAATGTACCCAAGAGACTGGCGGCATTGACTCGTTGTATGGCAATGCTTAGCCTCTGGCCAAGGTAAAAGCCAGCCTTTGGGTCACGGGAAGCGTCAACCAACAACTGTTTACCATGGTTACAACACCTATTTTAAAAACATGAAACGAGTGTGGTATTATCAGCTACACAACATAGCCAGGTATAATAGTCAGCTGCCCATCTACTATGTCTTCTAAAATATTATAACTATCAAAACCATAATAAAACTTACCTATCTCCAAATACTTTTGGTGTGTGGAGTCGTATTCTTCCCAGTTTATACCACGGAATTTATTTCTCTCCCTCGACGCGGGAAGCAGGGACTCTTGTCGCGCGTTGTCGTTCGGGTTTCTATAACGAACAATATTCTTTAATGATTTTTTTAAAGAATTTGTGAATGAGACTAAATATTTTTGCTGCATAGTTCCTACACTGCTGTTGCTGTATGCTGTTTGCTGTTTTAAGTTTTCAGGATTGCTTCTTCTTGTTTTTATTTTTCATCGTGTGGATATCAGAAATGTTCCAATCAAGACTAATGTCAGTTTTTGTTAAGCTGAATTATATTGGAGTTTATCTAGAAATTTCATTGTATTACCAACTTACATTAATATGTATTTTATAATTATTATATTTTAAATTAAAAAAATATAACATAATTATTATTTCGGTTGGGTAGACCCAACCGAAATAATAATTTACATATAAACATTAAAATATATCACGCGTTTTTGCACTGGTGTAACAATAGCACAAACGGATTCTATGTTTTAGAAACTGTAAAACTCTATTTTGTAAAAATCTACCCTATGTTTTGTTTCCTATGCAAAGCTTTAGTTAGATCCAGTTAAACCCCGTTACTGCTAAAAGCGTCGCACAGTTTAAATGGCATGGAAATAACAAAACAGGCCAAGGAAGCAAAACAGGTAAAATTTTAAACGCGTTTCCTGGTGTTACCTTAAATCAGGGACTCCTAAAATTCACTGCTACAGTTAGAGCCTCCGTAATGATTATAACCCTCACTAAATAACAGTAATTATTAAACACTCCCAAAAATTAAAGGAATGTAAAACACATAATTAAAGGGAGAGATTATCGTAAAACGACGTTCAAAAGCACAGCCAAAGACGAAGATCAAAGTAATTTCAACCTTAATATCTAAAGCAAAAAGGTAATACTTCTTTGTAAGTTTCAAAAACTTTGAGGAGCTATTAAATAGAAGTTCAGAACAAGACATTTAGGGCATAAAGTGGTCCTTACTCCCTTATTTATAAGGCTCACGTTACTGAAGCAATTAGTGATGCTTTGAGCGAACTTATGTTTCACAAATTGTTAGATGTTATTAAAGGTGACGTGGATTTGTGCACCTTTGCGTCGGTGTGAAGATATTGCGAAGTTGGAGTTAGCGAGAAAACTTGACTTGACCTATTTTATAAATTGCATTTTAGAGTTATGACTATATTAAAATTTATGGTTTGCTACGAGCTTAAGAAGAATAGGAATTACGTTGGAATGAGGTCCCTTTGTCTGCAAGAAGCTATTTTGCGACTAATGTTGCTGTTCACAATTTGTAGTGTAACTAAAACCAAACGACGCTTTTTGATCTTAGGGGCAATTGTCGTTATTTCAAGATGTGACTGTGATTTAAATTTGAACGTTTTTAACTACGAGAATTGGCCTTCAGATTTCGATATCACACTCACCCAGTCTTCACGAAGTTAGCCAGAAACAGCATGATGGACTCTGACAAAGCGACTTCAGACTTGGTGTAGTTTTGAGGAAAATGGCCGAAGCCATCGACCAGTGGCGCTCCGAAGACGTACGGTAACTCCTCGCCGTGGACTGCTCCCATTCTCTGTAACAAACGATATAATTTTATTAACATGAAAGAGAGACTAATTTATAGTTGATAGTCCAAATATTTAAAATATTTTTTTATGTGTAGGCTTTCTGGGTGATAACTCTATACTAAAATTCATTGATGCTAGTATTTCCTCCATACTTCACTTCACTTTATTTAGGGGTAATTTTTCAACCTTTTGCAGCTTGGCACCTTTAGTATAGAAAATAATATGTACACTCAATATTTCAATTCAATTTGGACTATCAATTCAAAAATGTTCACTCATTATTCAAACAAAATTACAGTGTTTAGGCGAATAGAATATTATTCACATGCTTCATCAATACTGGTCCCCCTGGTACCCCGCATTATTAATTTTAGTTCCATTACCCACAAGTAGGGTGTGATTGTGGAGCTATATCCCAAACCATGCTCCACCTTCTATCCGGCCCTTTGTGTCCCTAAACATGCAATCAAAGTGTCCTCAGCGCTGCCACCGACAACGCCATGGAAGTGGCAAATTTTTTGGAAAACTTGATTAAAATACAATCGAGCCAGCGACACGAAGAAGAAAAAGAAGATCTACAAGTAAACCTATCCATAGTAATATTATAAATACGAAAGTAACTATTTGTCTGTCCCTTTTTCACGCCTTTACGGCTAAAGAGATTGGGAGCATTCGGATGGATTATGACCTGGGTTAGGACATTTTTATCCCGGTAGTATGTTCCCATGGGATAATTCCAAACTGCAAGCTAGTCCAATATACAATCAACGATCTTAGATATTACTTTCAGTGTCAGTGTGATCCATCCAATCCAATCCTAAGCCCATCCGCATACTTCATCAATACTTGTCCCTTCATCATTAATTATGATTCCATTTCATACAAGTACACCTATAATATTAATTATTAGCCGCATCTATCAGATTGTCTACAGCTACATGTCGTCGTGTATTGCCTTCGACATGAACGTGATTGTGGTTAATTGAATGTTTATGTTATAATGAGGTAACAGCATTATCGTCTGTTGTCAGGTAATTAGGTCAGCTGATATTAATATTATGATTTAAGTTTGTATTGCTTGTGAGTATTTTTAAAGTAATATTTAAAGATTACTTCAAATTAAGTAGACTGACCAGACCAGACCAGACTAGTGACACCATTTTATAATTCATCATTCATTTATTGAATCGAATGTGAATTTTATTTCTTCTATATCTATACAGGCTGATTTTAAAAGACCAGTCAAATTTAAGGATGTGGTACAGACCATCAAACTGAACAACTTTCTCCATGGGACCAACATCGTAATCGCGAATAAAAATTCAGCCGTCCCATACATTTAGGTCGAGTAGGTATTGAAGTTTTCTATGGGACAGTTGATAAAATTTTCGCGATTACGCTATTTGTCCCATGGAGAAAGTTGTTCAGTTTGATGGTCTGTACCACATCCTTAAATTTGGCTGGTCTTTAAAAAATCAGCCTGTATAGTACAACCAATTGAGGAGCAGTGGTGGCACAGTAGTATAGGCTCCAAATTACGAGTTAGAAGATAATTAGAGTTCGAACCTAGACTGGCACTTTATAATGTGTATTTAATTTCTTCACCACTGCTCTCAAATCGATTAAGGAAAACATCGTAATGAAACCGGCATGTCCTAGAAGTAAAATTTCGAAGACATGTGACATCTACCAACCCGCACAGAAAATAGGCCTGTGTCCCAGCAGTGGGAACATTATAGGCTGATTATGCTACAACAAATTGTTATTGAAATAATATTAACTTTCGACACGATTATTTGCCGATATTTAAGTCATAATTTTCAAGATGTTACCAACCGAAATAAGCTTTTTTTCCAGACAAAAATATTTTCGCACGAGCTCACAACGCGTCGACATTCCCAAAATCACGTAGAATCTTTGCAAAGATTTTCACTAAGGTTTCAACTAATAAGAAGAAACGAGGGGTTATTTTCGTAACAAGCTTTCGGCCTCTCCTAAGAAAGATAATACGTATACCATTAGATATTATCAGACATGTTACATGCGAGAATTACGTAGGGATTGTTCCCAGCCACGGCACATAAGTAGTGACAAGATAATCTATTGGTTACGAACAACGTTTTCCTCAATCTATCTTAAAAAGTTTCGTAAGAGGATAATCAGAAGATACAATCCTCACGCGTGTATACGATAGGGCTTTTGAGAGAGGTGGAAAGCAAAATTACCTTATTATTTACCATTGGGTATACAGAAGTGGTTTTAGTACAGTTTCTTTAGCAACAGTTTTTTTTTTGTTGTTCATCCGATACTGTCTCACTGCTGAACAAAGGCCTTCAAGTCCTTCCAGGAACTCTGTTCGCGCGCCAACTCGAACCAGCCCTCGCGGTACCAGGAAATGGTTTTAAAACTAAGCATGATGTGTTTTAATGATTTTTTTTGTCATCACCTGTGTTAAATCGTTCTTCCCAGTTAATCTAAGATACCCTACATGACCTGAAGATGAGGACATTGTGAGATATATCGTAGTGAAATTAGAATCAAACCTTATTTTATTTCTCTTATAGAGGTATGAGGAACAGGGTGTTAAGTTCACTGATCCTCAATAGAAAAGGGAGGGTCCTCCGACCAGATGGATGTCGTGTCTGGTAGGCAACTGCCCAACGATTGATGTCCGGACATTGTATATAAGATAGTCACGCGGAAAACTCTGCCTGCGACATGCAGGATTTTGCGTGATGTCAGTGATGCGTAGTTTGCATGTTGATGCCGCTACACTCTTGTGGACTGCCTCGTTGGTGTAGTGGTCGCAAGCGGTTTGCCTGAGCATGAGGTTCTAGGTTCGATTCCATCTGGAATTTCTCAGTAGCACCCTGTAAGTAAGGATTTCCGCCCGGTTGATGGCAACAGGCTCACTCCCTACTACATGGGACTCAAACAAAACTAGCGAAATGAGGGTGTACTATACGGACACCTCTATCTAACTCTTTGGGGGTTACAGGCATGATGTTATGGTGTAAGTACTTGATCATACGTTGGGACAGGTACAAAGTGACATTATTACTTTGTCATATTGGTTGTTTTGCACCTGCGTTACTGATGATATATTAGTGACTACGTAAGCCTATGAGCCGATGTAGGTCACAACTCCAGTCCACACGTAGTCAATCAAACGCGCATGTCAAGTTTCCTCATTTGCGCAATTATTTATATCTCTAATCATATTAACAGGAGATTTGTGGTCAGCTTTCTAGAAATGTAACAAAATAATTACAGAACCATCCAGTAAATATAATTACGCGGTAAAATAAATAGCCTTAATAAATTATTCTATTACAGTCACATATTAAAGGAGTAATCCAGATTTTTCGGCTGTATTTCAGGCTCAGGCTGAGTGAAACTTAACCCTAATTACCTTCAAAGTCATTAACTTAGGTACATCATTCTATTCATCTTATTTAATTGTGGGATAAGAAAACCTAATTATTTCGCAAAATCTAGCCAGGAGTGAATCTTGCTTTAAGTCGTTCTTCTTTTCGTGTCGATGGTACTCTTCTTCGATATTTTATATTTTTTGAGCTCAGTAGGTGGCCACATTGATTGCGGCATCAGTGGCATTCATTAAGTAAAACGGGCACTTAGGGCACTGTCTGATCAGAGGCGGGCATGGTCTGATCAGAGGCACCGCACTCACACTGGGTAATGAATGGGTCAGTAATCCCCCACTTCAACATATTGTGTCTGCAGCGCCCTACCTGGATACGCAGAGTTTAAGTCGTTGTCGTGATGGCTGTATAACTGATAAGAAAAGGTACATTGGGGAACTAAGTAAATGGTAGCAAGAAACTTTAATTCAAGGTAGAATAAAAATACGTTAAAAAGACACAATCTGAAACTGAAGTGCTCGTGATCCGAAAGGGTTATCGCTGCCCTGGAACATAAAGGGCTAAGGAAGGAACACGGGTGGGTTTTAGTCAGTAAGAGTCTGACACTCCCTTCCGCTCCACCCAGAGCGGGAGGGGTCATTTGATGATTTCCCATCCACAAAAAAAAAAAAAGTGCTCGTGACATACTATCTGTTACATAATAGGCCTATAATGTTCCCACTGCTGGGACACAGGCCTCCTCTCAGTGAGAGGGAGTGGGGTGTAATCCACCACGCGGGCCTAGTGCGGGTTGGTAGATGTCACATATATTCGAATGTTTAGTCCTAGGACATGTCGGTTTCCTCACGATGTTTTCCTTCACCGTTTTGAGAGCAGTGGTGATGAAATAATTTACACAAAGTACCTGCCTGCCAAAGCTGCCAAAGCCTTAGCCTTAGCCTGCCTGGGTTCAAACTTACGCCCTACAACTCATAAGACGCGGGCATTACCACAGGGCCTGCACAGCTCTACCGTCTGTTGGGACAGATCAACTCAAAGCTGCACGGGTTTTTTTTTCAAAAGGCCCTTCCAGGCATTGTTAGACTCACATAAAGTCCTAATTATACAAAGTTTATAGATTAAAAGAGACCATGACCTTAGTCAGAGTTTATTTCGGCCTTTTTTCTCAGTGGTCAGTCAGCTAGGAAATGCCGGTGCCATCTAGTTTTTGAAATATTGAAAAACAAAATATTGTCATGTAAAACTGTCTTAACTTAAATAAATAAATATTTCATTTTATGAACATTTTATTTCAATTGAATAGCTGAACACATTATATAAGACAATTCAAAATAAAAATGACCATCTTATAGGTACCTACGCCTATTACAAAACCACCAAGTCATTTTTGAGGCGATTGACCGTTAAAAAGAATAGAAGAGTAAAGGCCTGAATATAGAAACTACGAAAAAAAAATCTAAATCAAAAGTCATTTTTATTCAAACTAAACTGAGCATCAGCACTTTTTGAACGTCAAAATTACATAAGACGGTCCCCGAAAACGCCCGCCCTTCACCACTTGCTAGTGGTTTAGAATATTGTTTGACCTTGAACTGGAAATTTTCTCACACACATATACAGTACATTATTACATTTGACTGCTTGCCATTGTGACCATTTTTAAGGGAACCCTATATCCAGGATAAACGTCTTCTATCTAAAATGATAATGACTTACCTGGGGATAAAATCCATCCTTAGTCTGGTAATCGAATACATAGAAGAAAGTCTTGGTAGGTCTTCGAGGTCCATCTTCATCATTCGGAGCTGGTCTCGGTCCACCACTAAGAAGATCCCCACTTTGTACTAGTGGTGCAACGTATTGTGCATCAGACAACGCTGCTACAGTCGCATCTCTTGTGTTGATAGGGTTCTGTGGAAAATTGAAGTGTTTATGAATCTGTATTTAAAACTGTTAAGAGTATCATTATTTTCTGGCTGGGGCAAAATATTGCTGTCTTTACTTCTGCCTCAAAGAAATGAAATGAACACATCTAATGTTTTTCGTTACAAATATCAGTCTGTAAATAAAACTCACACTGCTTCAAAACATGTCAGGGAATTATGATAAATCCATGAATATGACCTTGATCTAAAAATATACACAATTGTGGTTCATATTATATGGTATTTTACGATTCAAAGTAGCAACGTAATCTTCTCAGAAATTGTTACCTCATTTAATTTCGCAAGCCCCGTGAAATATTTGAAGAAGTAATCCAAAATCAAATCTTAGGGAGATTTGGGTTCAACCGATTGAGATTTAGCTTTAATATTCGATTAGAAATGTTATTTGAAATTTGCAAAGTATAATTCATATTTCTGACAACTAATATCGTTAAGTGAAATATGATTGAGCTCTTTGGCGTGACTTTTGAGAAGACGTCTTCGCGTTTTCGTCTTAAAATTTACGAGTTCCGTTGAAGTTGCGAAGGTGACATATTGTTTACTTGGCAGCCAAATTAGATTTCTTTAGTGGCTGTTGCTATTAATTTATCGTGACACATCAAAATTTAATTTAAGACTCGAAAATATTTACCCCAATTGAGGAATATTCAGATCTATCGTTAAGTCAAAACATTTCAAAATAAATTACATTATATTATTTTTTTTATCTTACCATTTATGTACACACATATATAAACAGACAATGAAAAACAGAACAGAATAAATAGGTACAGAGGTGATGCTTATTTCATAAGAAATCTCTTCCAGCATACCTGAGATAGGAAAATAGATACAGAGATGTAGACAGCGTGTGATAGAGCAAAGGAGACAAAAATTAATACATAGAATCAAAAAAAGCAATTCACTTAAAAACTAAACAAAAATTACGATACAATATATTATCATACATACAAACAAACATACATAAATACTTCTAAAATAAATATTACAAGAATGATAATAATTATATCATACTCAAAATAATAAATACATACACAACTATGATGAAGTGGACAGATAGTGTTCTTTCACTCTTCTTTTAAAAACTGCAACAGTTTGGCAGTCCCTAATGTCAGGCGGTAGTGATGAAATCTTTTTTTTTTAAATAATATTTATGTATATATTTTAGTGATATTTTAGACATATTGTATGTTTATATTTAAACTGGAGAACTGTTTTTGATTTTATGTATTTTGTTTTCACTTCTACTCTTAAACACGTTGTCTATATCTCTTTTTATTTCCTTTCCCTATCGCAAATAAGCTAGAAGAGATTTCTTTAGAAATAAACATTACCTGTGGACATATCTTTCTTGTTTTTTTTATGTGTGTGTACATAAATGGTTAAATAAATAAAGAAGCATTTAGAAGAGGGATTTATCATTACGGAGAAAATTAATATTAACGTTACAAATGAAAGTAAAATTACAGTTCAGTTCAAAGACTTCCTTACAAGAAATCAAAGGCTGAATAATGACTTGAGAATTGTCAAGAGAAATATCAAAGCAGTACTGAATTTCAAAGTTACCATTGAAGATACTCAATATAAGCTTAGAGATTACGAATAAATGTTTCAAGATAACGAGGAGACAGGTCTGAAGGGGTTATATGAGGGTCTCAAGAAGTGTGACAACAATATCGCTAAGTTTATAGACAAACAAACCTCTACCGTTCTTTCCCAATCCGTGTATTCGTTCACGATTGTGTAGAAGATTTCGCTCAGGTGATAAGTGTAGGAATTTCTCACGTACGTTCTGCAAAGTAATTACAGATTTAGTATTGGATTTGAATATAACACTTTGGTACAGAGGCCAGCAGGTCAAACTACCCGAAACTGTCAAATTTTCCCAATCAACCTTGAACCTTAATGCTTTAGAGATAAAGTTGAAAATCTATTAAATAAATTTGACAGATTGTAGTGGCTTGATATGCTGGCGTCTGTACATATGGCATACACTTATATAACCTGGTATAACTTTTCAAATGTCATGACATTTGTAAAGTTCACTCAGGTTATTTGTTACAAAGAGTTTTATGAATTATGTGAGCATATCAAGTATTGCGCGGCTTTTCATTTTGAGAGCAGTTCACCAAAAATATTTAAAATCAAAACAGGTATTTTATTTAAAACACATGTATGTTTTTAAAGACATACTGGGATCTTTCAATTCTTAATTAATGTATTTCAGTACATCTCAGATACATTACAAATCACACGTGTGTAATGTAATTCGCCATAATATGTATATCAAGGCAGAGTTCGAAATCTGTTACAATATTAATCACGGACCAATGAGCTGACAGCGGAGTGACGTACCCCTTGGATTTTAAGGTGTGTTCCGGTTATGTCGTAGCGTAGCATCGCGCAATGCGGTGCCATTTTGCCGCGCGAGTGAATTTGATCGTTGCCGCGCACCAGCATGCGGCGTGGTCAGCCGCTTTCGGTCCGTTTGGCAAAATCGCGTCAGTGTTTGGCATGTGTGAATTTCTGACAGAACGGTTTGCGTGGCGATTAGCGTCGCAATATTCTTGGTTTTACCAAGTTTTCCCTCGTCTTTAATACTTTAGTTTGAGAATTATATTACTTTGTTCCCGAATTTTCGCACGTGAAATTTTTTTTATGGAGAGAATACGCCCGCCGGTAGCGTTTAGATATGTTTTTGAGTTGACAGTTTTAGCTGTATGCCAATCACAAGTATTGGAATATTATAACTTTGAAATTACTTAAGGGGATAACGGAAATTCGGAGTGTTACTCTCTTTAGAAGATTCTTGTGTAACTTAAGTAAGACTAGCTACGCTCTGCGGTTTCCTCTGCAGTTAGATTCCGACAAGAAACCGTTAAATCTAACTAAATTAATGTATCTTATGTCATTCGGGCATAGTCTAGCTTACGTAGAAAGAAAGAAAATAAATTTATTTGACCGAGGTCACAAAATAGACCCAAACAAACCTTAGTTTTGTGTGCCTAATGGTTGCGCTAGGAAAGCCCAGTTCATTAAAAATGTGCAAGACGCTGATTAGATATAAATCAAATATCCCAATAAAGTATTTTACTCAACCATTTTTTGTGTATCGTTATTCCCAGAAAAAGCTTAAAATGCACATAGCAAACAGGATCAAAGAACTAATATCTACCAATAAAAAACTCTTAACAGTACCCACCTTAACATTCGATCCCTTTTATCTGGCTCAATTCCATTTTGTACATCGTGTGCCGAGAATTTCCACAACGCCTCACTTGTTACAACTCCGAACAACAAATCGTATTTATTTTGAAACAATCTTCTGCCACTATCGCTTCTCTTCTTATGAACATTCAAGTTTATATTCATGTTATTTAGAGGTCCAAAGCTTGGGAAATCTCCTGTAGAATACATCGTCAGAAAGTCTTTGGCGAAATCTGTCTTTATGACTACTCCGTCAACTGATGGCCCAAATGCAGTCAAAAAGTTAGGAGGAGATATGTCTGCGGAGAGTAATTCCTCTATCGATCCTTCTCTTAGGCAGTCCACTATGATCTCGTGGTCTTTGGAGAGGTCATCCGGTATACTACAATTCATATGCTTGGCTAGCTTTAATGAATAGTACACTGGGTCATCTACAATAGCCCACGAGCTAAGTGCTGACCCGGACAAAAGGATTGCTCTGTGGAATAAACCTGAAAATGAAATTCCGGTTAGAAAGTATACAAAAGGTATTATTTCCAAAAGTATTTGATAATACTAGGTACATTTTCCTTTCAAGATTTGCGCCTAAAATGTATTGTTCATTTTTTCGACTCCTCAGAATTTGGCGGATTTGTAACTCTTGGATCCCTTTCAGTGTGCCTATGAGAAAGGATCAAACCGTCTACAGAAACTATTGTTACTTGATCGGATTTATTTCTCGTATTTTCAGAGCAAGTGTTCTTATACCTTTTCCGATGAGGTTTGTATTGGGATTAAGCTTCTGTTAAGAGCGTCTTTCAGAAAATTGCGAAAAGAGAATTTCTAGTTGTAAAGGGTTGAAAGTAAATAGTGAGTAGAGGAATATTTTTCTTTCCGCTGGGGAAATTATCAAAATAATGAGTTGAACAAAAACCTTGTTCTTTACGCTTATCGCAGCCGAATGAAAACAAATCGCACAAATTGATAATGTAATTGAAAAAGTTCCCGACCTGGATGTTTTATGATTATGTTCAAAATCTTTTTTATACAAGAACCAATCCAGTCAATATCTCAGTCTTCTCTAGAAAAATACGCTTAGATCCAATGTGATTTTTTATAGACTTTATTGCCAGTGAAGTTTCTAGACTGATCGGAAATTCTGAATATTCATAGCTTCATTACAGCTTTCATATTCATAGTAGCCCCTTGAAAATTATATGATCTTATAAAATGTTTCATTTATGAGTACATTGCTCTCATTTTATTTGACCTAGTTGCTCTATAAATTATCTTTAAAATCACATTTCAATTTTAAGGAACTAATATTCTATGACACTATTATAAACACAAGACTGATGTTCCCAACGCGGAATATCTTTAACCCAGGAATAATTTACAAAAACGGTCAAACGTCAATTTTATTCCAAGATAAAAGATGTTGAAAAAACAGCCCTAGTTTATATAATACTCATTCAACTAAAGACCACAGAAAATTCTGATAAAAAAACAAAAGACAATCTCACCAGGCATAACAGTGGGCGATATCATAAGGAAATTGATGCAAGCGGCCCCGGAGCCGTGGCCCATTAGCGTTATGTTGGTTGGATCGCCTCCAAACAGGGCTATGTTCTGTTGCACCCAATGTAAGGCCGCTATCTGATCCATCAGGCCGTAGTTCGCTACCCGGGCTTTTAGGTGCGGTATTGGGTTTGCGTTGAGGAAGCCTGCAAAAATAAGGTACAGTCAATCGTTTATACATTCGTCGGTGTTCAAATTCTTTCCTTTATCAAGTCACGACACATTACCTTTTAAAGCTACGACACTGAAAGACTATTGCATACAACACTATAGTTAATTATTTGATAACAAAGATCAAAATAACTTTAACTGAGTCTGTCAGTGTCATATTTTTATCGGTCTAACATAAAAAGATGGCAGAATTGACATAACGACGCAATGTGTAATGCTGTGTCGGTAAAGTAGATTATAATGTGTTATGACCAGAGGGGTAATTCCCGTTGGGCACGCCACAATTGCGGCGATAAGTCCCCTCTTTGAGGAGTGGCTAGAGAGGCGCCACGGCGCCCTCACCTTCCGCCTGACGCAGGTCCTCACCGGACACGGTTGTTTCGGGAGGTTCCTGTTCAGGATAAAGCGGGAGGAAACGCCAGGGTGTCACCACTGTGGGGATCGCCCGGAGGACACGGTGGAGCATACGGTGGAGGTCTGCCCGGCTTGGGCGGGACCCCGCCGTTTCCTCTTGGCAGCGATCGGCGGCGGCGACCTCTCGCGTCCGGCCCTCATACAGGCCATGGTCCGGAGCGAGAGTGAATGGGAGGCCGTCACCTCCTTCTGCGAAGCAGTTATGCTCGCGAAGGAGGAGGCGGAGCGTGCGAGGGAGAGGCAATCGCTGCACCCTCGCGCTCCTAGCCGCCGCAGGAGACGCCCTGGCCGGGAGTCAACAGCCGACTCCCGGCCACCGTAGGCGCGGGCTTGCGGGCGGCGAGCTATGGGCAGCTCGCCGCCCGGTAAGGACCAGGCCCGGGTCGACGGCGCGTTGTGTTCCAAGCGCCTCAAAGAGCTGTCAGCACGAACTGACGGGGTCCGTTAGGGCCGATGCCGCCGGGGCTGCGGGTTGTTTGAAAGAGATACCGTGGCCCCTGGCACAGGCAACTGAAGGAACACGGGTGGGTTTTAGTCAGTAAAAGTCTGACACTCCCTTCTGCTCCGCCCAGAGCGGGAGGAGTCATTTGATGATTTCCCACCCAGAGAAAAAAAAAAAAAAAAAGGGGTAATTCCCGTATATTGGGGACGTTTGCATTTTGTCTCAATCTGTCAAAATATCTCTAATTTCCCCACATTTCTGACAAGTTTTTGACATTTATTGTCGCTGAGATGAGATGGCGGCTAGATTTTAAACGAATTTAATTACGAAAATTGGCCTTCAGATAAAAATAGCCCGTATAGTGACGACCGTATTTTGTACCTAACTGTACATTAAAAGCACCGTGTTTTTGGGCATTGCGTACAGGGTAGTCTAATGGAACTGTAATTACAGTCTGCTTAAAGTTTTAAGCTTAATGTGCCAGTGTTACTCTTAAGTTGAAAGTAGATTAAATGGTTTTAGTATGCTCTATGTTGGTGTTACTTCATTGTCCGCGTTCAGTAGATCCGTATGCAGGTTCACCGTACTATTCGTTAACTTTAAACGAGAACACTTCGAAAACGTAGAGGTATCGGGATTTATATACGATGAATAGATTCCGATTGTAGGTGTAAAACGTTTGACTTTGTGCAAAGTTTTCACCAAAATTTTCCGTTTTATCGTCTGTTCGGATAAGTTCTATTTTATTTATAGTGAGGCTTGTGACTAAGTAATAACAGCCGCACGGGTTGATCGATCAGGTCAAGCTTTATTTGCTGTGGTGGCTCTGTGGATGGGTGACCATATTTACATACCAAGACCCCTCCGTGCCTCGGAAAGTACGATAAGCCGCTGGTCCCGCGGCTGTCAATCGTGTATCTTTGAATGTCGTTACGGGTTGTCAGAAGCCCGAAAGTCTCACAACCAGTCATACCAAAAAGTTTCGTAATACCTAGTAACTGTTTTGTGGAGGTCAGTGAGGCAGTCGCTTCATGTGAAATACTGGTACTCAGCTGCATCCATTTAGACTGGAAGCCGACCCCAACATAGTTGGGAAAAGGCTAGGCAGATGTATATTAAAAAACTACACGTATTCCATAACCGTAAGGCACGTACATCTAATATAATAATAATAATAATATTCATTTATTTGCTCGGAATGTAGGTATTTACAATAAGGTGGTTACAGAAATGTTGAAGAATCCTTGTACATTCTACCATTTTGGCATGCAAACATTGATGCAGTTCATCATTAGTTCATTACACATACAAACACAACTAAAAAGTATCAGCTAGAAAGTCCGATACGGAGTAGTAACACTTATTCAATAAAAGTACAGTTAGTTTCTTTTTGAAACTTGTTACTGGTTCCTCTTTTATAGAATCAGGAATGTGGTTAAAGATGGTGGGTGCCATACCAAAAACACTTTTCCTCAATAAAGCAGTTCTATATCTCCCAGAGCGTAACAAGTTTCGGTATTGAGATCTTAAAGTTACATCTCGGTATCTGCTTTCCGATATAGATGAAAATAGGTTTCTATTACATTTAACAAAAAGAGCAATTTCTAAAATGTAAAGGCAAGGAAAAGTCAATAAATTATAGTTTTTAAAAATTGGAACACAGCTGTCAGTAACTTTTAAACCAAATATTGCTCGCAAACAGCGTTTTTGGGCTTTAAAAATACTCTCCCTTTCGGTACAATAGCCCCAGAATATAATTCCAAACCTTAAAATCGAAACGACAAGACCATGATATGCTAGTAATACTGTTTTGATATTAACTTTTTTCCTAAGGTTATAGAGTGCATATGCAGATGCGCTGAGTTTTTTGCAGATTGCTTCAGCCTGTGGCTTCCATGTCAGCTGACTGTCAATTAAAATTCCTAAAAATTTTGTGAGCTCTACTCTGTCTACATCTTGGCCATTATAGTTGATGTTCAAGTCATTAATACGTAGTCTTTGATAAAAATGCATTATTTTTGTTTTAAGTATGTTAATTTGTAAGTTGTTACTATTCAGCCAATTTGTTATAACTTTAATGGTGTCGTTTATATCGTTTTCGTAATTTCCATTATTGTCACATTTTAAGAGTGCTGTACTGTCGTCAGCAAAAAGCACCATGGGATGGTGGATTTGGCGTGGGAGATCGTTAATGTAAATTATAAATAACAAAGGCCCAAGGACGGTTCCCTGTGGTACACCAAATTTAATTTCTCTACTGGAAGACACGTATCTTTTTTCTAATTTCGACTTGACACATATTTTGTATGTTTCTGTTATTTGTTTGCGACCGGATAAATATGTTTTTATTAGGTTTAGGATGTTCCCTCGAATGCCATAAGCGTTTAGTTTTTGAAGTACTATGTTATGGTCGACAAAATCAAAAGCTTTCGACATATCTGTATAAACAGCACATATAGGCGTTTTACTATCAACATTTGACATAACAACATTCAACAAGTCAAAAATTGCCATGTTTATATTTCTATTTTTCCTGAATCCGTATTGCTCATGGCAAAGTATGTTAAATTTATTTAAGAAAGATGATATTGCCTCATATATGACTTTTTCTATTATTTTTGAAAAAACTGAAATTAATAATTCTAATAAATATAATTGGGTGCATTTTAATAAACAAAATCCACCAAAGCCTTATAAAACGATGATTACAGCGGTACGCTTTTACGAAGCGATTGCACGCCAAATACCTACAAATAAAATTTATTCCCGATATATTTTCACGTTGAAACTATCCTCAAGGGGTGGGTTTAATTCAAACAGCGGGTAGCATTGAAATGAATTGAAATGGAACGAAACACGTCTGTATCACAGCTAACAGAAAAAGCTAAAAAATAAAATCACGTTCATTACGCACGAATGTGCTTTGAAAAACTTTGCTTGGAATATTTTGTGAGCATAGTAGGTACATCAGTTACATTTTTGTTTTTGTTGTATCCCTCGTTTAAAAATGAAACATTCGATAAAAATAGCATTTCGTGATATTTGTTTTTGCAGCCCATGTTTGTTTGGCTTTTCGATTTGCTTCATTGATTTAGTAGTGAACGGAAAGTGCGCAATGGATCAGCTGGATTCTGCACAATTTGTTAGTCAACTGAGATGAAATGGATTACGGAGCGGTGCCTGAAGGCAACAGCCTGGCTGTGTTTTCTATTTATGCAAGTTTGTGATTCAACATTCAAAAATTCTACGATTGCTTTACTTTTGCAACTCTTAAAATAAACAAATGGAACGGAAGAAATCTTCTTCGAACGAAACAGCACGCTGTGTTAAGAATGAAATCATTTTTTTCTTTATAAAATTTTGCAGATAAATATAATTAAGGGTCGTGGGGCTTTCGGAACTTGTACCTGCGCCAGAACTGTCTCTACTAATATGTTTCAGACCAAATTCTGTATACAGAATACTAAAATAATATAAACTAAATACGCAGAAACAACTGGTAGATATGTTATTTAAACTTATTTATTATAGATCAAATAGTTCAAAACGTAGTAATCTCAAAACGTTACATACGAGCGTCTGACATCTCATGTAAAATAAATAAAGATATACCGCAATATAACCACAGCGAATATACAGTATCGACCACATACAGCAATATTCATCTTTGTTTCTACACAATCGGAAGTTGATTGCCAATTGACACAGCCGTAACTGCATCACTGTAACTGTATATCAGAGCATTTAAAGTTGCAAATTGAATTTGTACGACGATTTCAGATATAATTTACAAGTTGATTACGACCAAAGAATGAATGGGAATTCGAGTGCATTAATTAATTATTTTGTCAGAATCAGTAATGAAGTAAATCTACTCAGGAATAAAATATTTACGGTTTGAGACATTTATTTTCTCAAAAGGTTACATTAATCACTTACAGAGAAAATACAATAATAAGTAAACAAAAAACCCATTAGCGTTTTTTGTAGGGCAGATGTTAAAATATGTTAGTGGAGATTGTGTATAGTGCACGCATAAGCTGCGGCGCGAGCAATGCTTATTTATTAAGGCCTATGGCATAGTGCGTTTGAACAAGCGAGAATTTAACAGTTTTATATATTGTTAAATATAAATTATATTCAGTATTTTACAAATAAAATGGTGCTTTTAGTAGGGTAAGCAGGTGTAGGTTACTTAGTTTAAGGCTAGTTTTCGTAGTGTTAGCAAAATTACAAGTTTATCATTATCGTTCTATTAACGAAAGACCCTTCAAAATGTGGCGTTCTAGTAGTTTTTAAAGATTGATAAGATTTTTGCCTTTTTTGTGACTTTGGGTAATTTATTATAAATCTGGGCTCCTTCGTACAGAATGCTCTTTTTTCCGTATTTAGTTCTAAATGGTTTCAAACGGATATCATTTGCCTGTCTAGTATTACGTTTGTGGAGGTCTATAGTTTTGGTAAATGTTATTTGTGAGTGAATATCGTTTGTTATAATTTTTCTAATCAGGATGTAGGTGTTGTATTCATAGTTTTGCGGTAAATTCATTAGTCCAGTTTCCTTATAAATTTTTATGGTCGGTGTTAGGTAATCATATCGAAATAACGTTTTAATTAATTTATTTTGTGATCTCTGTAGTTTATTTAAGTTGATTTTAGCTGCTGATCCCCATACTTCAATTAGGTAATCCAGATGAGGCTTTACCAAGGAGTTATAGATGGTGTACCGCACATGTCTGGGCAAGCATCGAGATATGGGCCGTAGGGCACCTGATAGGGATAATAGTTTGCTTTGTATTTTTTCTAGATGCGGCTTCCATGTAAGTATTTATATCTAAGGATAATCAAAACTAAATTACATTACTGATAGCAAGTATAGTCTTGACCTTTCCTAGGCTTTCGAAACATCTAATTCACAAAATTCCCATACAGAATTAAATTCTAAGTCACTCATAAATAATTGACGATAGTTATTTTAAACCTCAAGACTAGATGCATAACATGGCATGCTTACCAATAATATATGTGTATATTCATTAACATAATCGCTCACTGACACTAACTAATTAATGGAGTATCTACAGGAACCATCTTGGGACCGTTGCAGCTATTGAGATATTTACAGTACAATACGAACACGGAGATGTTTATAAAACTTCTAAAGCATTGTCTCAATAATAACCCATTGCCATCAATGAAGTCTCATAAATTATGCGATATCAAAAGAGCTAATAGACTGAACTTTATACAAAGATGGGTATGGAAATAAAACTTGATTATATTTCAAGAATTCTTCCAACTTCGGGCCGTTGAACTTTCAAGTATTTTGTGAAATAAGACGTCGACTTTATGACGTTCACTTAATTCACTTATTCAAATGAAGATGAATCTAAACTTTGTGTTGGACTCTTAAATTGTTTAGACTTGATTTGGTTAAGTGGTTTAAAATTTGATTGTTTTCTTTGATATTGTTGACGGAGGAGCAAAAGTGTTGCTTGGACTTTTACGCGGGTCTTAATTTTCATGGTTTCAAGCAAAATCAGTAATTAAGCCAATCTTCATTATTAATCACAAGTTAACAGTTAATTACTTGCATTTAAGGCAATAATTTCAGCACTTAAACAATCGTGTTTCAAAATTAAAGTTGGATATAAAAAGAGATTTACCGTTATTATTGTTGTTTATCTGAAAATATGTTAGTACAGTATTCTCTTTTTCTAAGAATGTTTATAATAATCCAAACAAACACAAAATAACTAATGTACCATTTGTTCTGTTTGTGTGGTGTACCACGTTTAAGCCGTTGTCACTCATGAGTCAAAATGAAATACCGCAAAAATTAATTAGAAGTGTATTTAATAGGAACTATGGTTACGTGAACTTTAGAAAGACGTCTTTGAATCTAATTAGTAACAACCACACCTTCTTACTTAGAATCACGTAAAGGTTTGAACTTAAGATTTCAAAGTATTATAAATTCCCCTACGCAGCCTCTTAGACCCTCATTTTCGGGGTACAATACCCTTAAATGGTCACTGTTGTGTAAGTGAAACACCACTTTAGTAATCTAAACAAGGAACAACTTACAATTTACAATGTAAGGTAAACTTTAGCAAATGTGTGTTTGTTTTGAACGTCAAAAGTGATATATTTCGATTTTGCTTGGTAAGATGGGCTTGTGGCTAAGAAATAACAGCCGCACCCAATAGGTGGGTTGTGAAGGTCAGATAGGCAGTCGCTCCATGTAAAGTATTCAGCTGCATCCGGTTAGACTGGAAGCCGACTCCGAGGAAAGGCATATAATGATTACTATGTGTAATGGGTAGGAACATCACGTAGCAAAAAAATGCCATCGATTGGCGTCGAACAGTCGAATTTGATCGTCCAAAAATAGGTCATGATAATTATAAATTAATCGACAGCTGTTTATTTGCACACTAAGTGACCGCACGCACAGAGATCATAATGACCACTTTGCAATACAACGACCGAATATCGTAAAACTGTGGTTACTGCAACTATGGTCGCGGTCGTGGTCAACGTGTGCGCTGTGGCTTAACATAAAGGAGAAGTTTTGAATTCACAGAAAAAAATAAATATTACTTACCTAGAACACCAAGCCTGAAGTTTAAGGTGACAACGATGAGATCCGTATAGCTGGCAAGAACTGCACCATCGTATGGGTGACTGGAACTTGAAGAGTAGCTCTCGCCATGGATATACACCATCACCGGTAACGCGAGCTTCGTCTCGTCCACTACAACAAATTGAAGCGATTAATCATATTGTATTAATTAATTAAAGAAATTGGTAAGGATCCCTAAAGTCCTATGGAGTAATTGTGTAATGCATTCACAACCCCAATGTCGTTCATTTTGACCGTTTCAACAATATTAATAGCATTGTTTACGTTGTTGATCAAACAAATTTCTCAAACATATTTATGAAGCAATGGATTATGAATCTCCTTCTAAGTCCTTCGGATTGTGATAGAAAGTGTGTTTTGTATATAATTAGGGTTCTGGTTTACAGAAGGTGGAAGAATCGAATTTAAATGAAACAGTCTGCTAGATAAGTAATCCAATCCACGCCATATATTTGATTAGGCAGATTTCTAGGAAAAACGATTCAGTTCGAATGGCGTTAAATTTAACCTTTATGCCAGACTAGAACTACAACAGTTCAGTCAATTACGAGATTAAAAAATCGGCCAAGTGCGAGTCGGCCTCGCGCACGAAGGGATCCGTACCATTATCTATAAAAATGGCGTATGTTGTATGGGAGCCCTACATAAATATTTATTTTATTTTAATTTTATTATTTATTTTTAAAGTAAAGAGAATTTCTAAAGTCTACGAATAAAAATGTATACTAGAAAATGGCTCTTTGTAGGTTAACGATTATCTAAAATAAATATTGTTTCTTTAAACAAAGGGTAAGGTTCTATTCAATAAATAAATTACATCTAGCTAAAGAAATAGTTGTGGTAACAGATGTTTCTGACGGTTCTAATGTACCTAGTCTGTCATGACGTAGTCACCTTTTGTGTGGCGGCTATGAAAGGGATAATGTAAAACTTTTATGATGATAATAGAGAGTGTTTGCCCTAGTTTGAATTTTTGCTGGTTGGGTTAGTTTATTAATATTAATGATTATGTAGTAAAGGGTTTGTTTAGCTTTGTCTATCTTTTGTTTTTGTTTTTTTATGTTTGTAATTTGTTTTATTTTTTTTAATAAAACAAATTACAACCGCGGTTTTACCCGCATAAGTTTCGATAGCGTAAGAAAATTGGGATAAAAAGTATTCTATGTGTTAATCCTGATTATAAACTATCTGTGTGTCAAATTTCATCCAAATTCGCGAAGGAGTTTTTGCGTGTAAGAGTAACACACATCGCCCTGGACGGGAGTCAACAGCCGACTCCCGGCCACCGTAGGCGCGGGCCTGCGGGCGGCGAGCTATGGGCAGCTCGCCGCCCGGTAAGGACCAGGCCCGGGTCGACGGGGCGTTGTGTTCCACGCGCGCTTCAAAGAGCTGTCAGCACGAACTGACGGGGTCCGCTAGGGCCGATGCCGCCGGGGCTGCGGGTTGTTCGAAAGAGATACCGTGGCCCCTGGCACAGGCAACTGAAGGAACACGGGTGGGTTTTAGTCAGTAAAAGTCTGACACTCCCTTCTGCTCCGCCCAGAGCGGGAGGAGTCATGTGATGATTTCCCACCCAGAAAAAAAAAAAAAAAAGAGTAACACACATCTATCCATCCATCCATACAAACTTTCGCGTTTATAATATTGTATAGGATTAAAAAACCGTTAAAAAGGAAATGCAGAAATAACTTTTATTAATCATTATAATTTCTTGCAAATTATGTACATTTCGAAGACACGGGAGACAACAATGCTAATTATCTACTGAAAATACATAATTCTGAAACATTTCGTTGAGAAAATAACGTGTGCGTAAAGGCGAAATGATTCATACAGCTTCAGTATATTTCCTTTCTGAACATTACAACGGTGACTAAAATTAGATTTAATTGATAAATTAACAACACCTTCTGCCTACAAGAATGTTGATAAAACATGTCTGAAATCAAATTACAATAATAGTCTTTGACAAGAAACCTAAGCCTCTAGGAGTAAATATTCAGCTATTTATATCAATAATGTTATTTATGTGTCTTGGCAGCAGACATTTAGCTTCTAAGATAGTTTTTGAGCTAAAACAACTTATATTTTGTATGGTTTTAATATTTATGCGGCATTATAAGAAATTCATTAAGTATTGACTGGTATTTCAAAAACAGTATTAATTAACAAACTTTTAGCTCAAAAATCTATTCGAAACACCTGACATTTATGTATAATTACGTATGTCATTCTAGTATATTCAATGACATCTTAACAGATACAGTTTCTGAGTCACAAGTCACACACATTATGTCACACTATTATCTGTTACTATTTGATTAATAAACGTTATGTTATTATTAATAATTTATGCTTTCCGCATATCTCGGGACGATGAGGTCCCGGAACTTTGGAAGATGTACGGGGAGCCGCCGCCAACTTGGAGAGACGCGGTTAGACACATTAAATGGAATAATATTATTACTTACTTTGCAATGGAGCGAAAATGTTTAAATATAGACAATCTTCACTTTGATTCTTAAGATAGGGAATCAGTCTTTTCAAATATTCTAGTCTGCCTTTAGGCATTTTCTCTAAAATGGTCCTTTCATTATCCATGTCTGGTAGTTTCTGCGGGCAGGCAGGACCTGGTCTATCGGATACACGCACTCCATCCCATGGTGAAGGGGTTCGTGTTGGGCTGAACCTAGAACAATAACAAGATTATAAATATCATTATTATAATTACAGCAGCATAATCAGCGAATAATGTTCCCATTGCCCAGCTAAGGGAAAATTATACACAAAACTCTCTTTGAGAGGGAGTGGGACGTAAGCACCCACGCGAGACCAGTACGGATTGGTGGATGTCAAATATCTTTGAATTTATATGGTTCATATACATTGAACCAGAACAGAAAATTTAAACGACTAGAACCATAATAAAAAATTAAATTAAAAATTTAAAAAACCCCCGACACAAAATAATAATAAAAATAGTATGAATGTAAAAAACCTAAACAATTTAAAAAAACTATTGAAAAAATAGTTTTAGGCTTTTTACATTCATAATATTTTTATTATTATTCCCATATTGAGGGAGTTGTGACAAAATATATAATCCGCCATTTTGTGGCGGCGGCCATCTTGGACCGATTTTCATCAAACACAGCTAAGAACACAAATTCACCTTTCAAACAAAAAAAAAAACAAATTCAAAATCGGATCATTCGTTCGGGAGCTACGATGCCACAGACAGACATACACACACACACACACACCCTTACACACCCTGACACGTCAAACTTATAACACCGGGTCGTTTTTGCGTCGGGGGTTAAAAACGGTGATGAAAAGTAAAGTTCCCGTCTGAGTTCAAACCTACGACCTACAACTCGTAAGAGCGGCCGGTTCCACTGTCACTACTGAAATATACACATAATAACAGTTTCCTTGGCTTATTGAATGGATGCCAGGAGAAAGTTGAAGTAATTTTAAATTCAACTGCCGGATAGGATGTAGGAGCGCTGGTAAGATCTGGATAATAGTTACGCAGGTCAGGGAAGCATGGCCAGAAACAAAATGAGGACAGATTAAGTTATCCATGGGAGGCTGACGATGGTGATGAAAATCGTTTAAGTGAAATTAACAGTATGGCAGTACAAAATACACGAAATAACTAAGTGCTTATCTATCAGGAAATCCAACAAACTACACATATAATATTAGAATTGTTATCTTGAAAAAAAAGAATCAGTTGATCCATAGATTTATGTTCATATAACTCGACATAATGTATGGATCAACTGATTTTTTTTTTCACAATTTCAGGGTCGGTCCAGTAGTAAAAGTTGTTCATATTGATGAGTACAATGACCCCTTTTAAGGATTAAAACGATCAAAATTTAAGGGTGTATATTTATACTGATGCGATACAAGCTTAGGTAGGCATTTGTTTTCTTATAAAGAACATCAAAGTAAGTAAGATACAATGAACTCCCCAACTTTTGCTATTAACAACTTCTATATACAACTACCTACGCATCTACCAAAAGTTAACAAAACAATTTGTACCTTTCACAAAAGTTATTACAAAACAAACTTCTTTAACGTTTTTATCTAAGGACGTTAAAAAGTCAATGTATTTATTACCTCTGATCGCTTTTATTTCCTTCGAAGTTAATTTGATATTATATACAGCGTAACACACTATTAGTAGCAATAGGTTTCGTTTTGACAGTTCAACAACATTCATTGCGTTATTTGCATTGTTGAGCAGACACATTTTTCGAACATACATATGACGCAATGGATTAGCAATATCCTTCAAAATGTTTCAGATTGAGATTATTAGTGTGTTATACAATATCAGCGCGCCATACACTTAAAAAGATGGTGCAATTTGAACGTAAATATTTAAAAATATATTCCTTTTCACATTTAAAATCCTGAAGTAATTGCTTCCCTATTAATTAAAGTAACTATATCCATTATCTTCAAATCGTGCTTTTTTTTTTTTTTTTTTTTTTGTGGATGGGAAATCATCAAATGACTCCTCTCCTCCCGGTCTGGGTGGAGCAGAAGGGAGTGTCAGACTCTTACTGACTAACACCCACCCGTGTTCCTTCCTTAGCCCTTTATGTACCAGGGCAGCGGTAACCCTTTCGGACGATCCCGCTACCCCGGCAGGAACCATCGTGCCTCAGTTTTGAATCGAAATGCACTTTTAATAAATGCTTTATTTTGACTTTTCTAATTGTATTTTACCATTTATTTTTTCTAGCACATTAACAATAAATCTACGTATAATTATGAATTGATCAAGAACAAAAACTAACCAAAATACATATTACGTATTATTCGGTGCCACAAAAATGAAACTATAAATAACACCACAAATAATTGTATCCAATTCATATACTTGAGTTTTCAATTGTCCAATTAATTATCTTTACACTCTATTAAGTAAACCCGCCCATTGTTTACTCAATAAAGCACTCCTCTGGCACAGCGAGTATAAAATGAAATACATAAAAAGGTTAAATGGTCTAAAAATATCTCACCTGTTGGATCCAACCGGCGGTGTAGCGTATGGTACGCCCAAAAAAACCTCAAGCGGACTCAAATATCTGTGCTCGTCCATAGCCAGAACTATCCCCTGTAATTTTCCATACTTAGTCTGTACTATCCTACTACTTATCTTAAACTTAACATTAGATTTAGGGACTGGATTAGAAGGATTGAGAAAGAACTTTTTATAGTCTTCGTAATTGCTGTAAGCGTTATTCTCGTTATTGTAAAACTTAGTATTCAAGTGTAGAAAATTTTCACTATTGTAATAGGGGTTCGTATCGAAATTGACATCTGCATGTGAGGGGTCGTGATCTTCATAATTGTCATCGGGAGCATCGTTCTGTTTTGTGTTGAAGTATTTTACACCTTTTTCGTTGAAATGCCTGTTCATATTTGTAGTGTTGGAGTTAACTGTGTCTACGGAGAGGCATGTCACGACGAGAATGAAGTAGATGTTGAAGAAGACTACTTGTTGGGGGTTTTTGATGTGTGCACATAACGGGACATGGTTGTACATGCTCGCACAACAGTGTCTAGTCCGCGCGCTACTGCGTTTGTTTAACATATTTCGTCATGTTATCATTGTGACGCGGATAAAGTCACGATCAACTGGCTTTCGCTCTCCAACTGTTGTAATGACACCTGGAACAAAAAAAAAGAGACTATTAATGTGATACAAGTAATAAATACACAAGTTTTAATATACATAATCAGCATATAATGTTCGGGAGTGGGCCATAATCCACCACGCGGGCCCACTGCGGGTTGGTAGATGTCACATGTCTTCGAATTTTGATTCTAGGACATGCCGGTTTCCTCATGATGTTTTCCTTTACCGTTTCTGAGAGCAGTGGTGATGAAATAATTTACACAAAGTAAAGCGCCTGTCTGGGGTTTTTTTTTGTCTATTAATCAAAAACAGAACAGTTACAAATCATTGTTGAACAATTTAACATACCACACAAACCATCGCGGGTTTAACAGCGGTATGGCCAGACACGACAACTCGGTACAAATTAGGTACATAGATATTTTTTATGTTTTTCTAGATCGCACTGCAATCTAGAAAGTATCTTTTTAATACCTTTGAACAATTCTTCGCATTTATTACATTGCAGATTTCCATAGGTAAATCATTCATATACGATGGTAGCATGCATTTCCACGTCCGCGCTCCATAAACATTATTTGATTTAGGTTCGATAAATGTGGGTAAGTAGGTCAAACAACGCAACGACTTTAATCTTTCGTATTCACGAATATTACTTAAATTATGGTAATTCTCACTTATGACACGTAAACGTACCTTGTCAAAGACATTTACAATTTGGCAGTGATTAAATAAGCCTGTGTCATTATCTTGGAATTCATGTTTTATTTTTGTAGGTACAATCGTTTTTAAAATGCGTAACTGTAACTTGTAAATGTCCTCGACGTAAGTCTTGTTTGTACGCCCGTAGCTACTTAGGCCGTAATCAATAACGGACTCGGCCAGTGTCAAATACAATGTACTAAGTGTTCTATAAGGTAGTTTATACTTAAGTATAGGTTCGAACGTACGACTTACAACTCGTAAGTTGCAGCTGTTACCACTAGGCCACCACTGCTCTCAATATACTAGTAATAATATACAAGTATATTGAGAGCAGTGGTGACGAATGACTGTGGTGAACGAACAATGTATTGCCTACAATACATTGTTCGTTCACCACAGTCATTCGTCTTATACCCACGGGAAAACCATGATAGGCCTTACTTAAACCCTGTTAGAGAAAATGCAAATCACCATTCAGAAGAATAATATTATTTTATACTTCCATTCTAAATTGCTAAATATAATATTTAAAGTTCCACAAACGACTGTAGCGTTTTATGAACGTAGTAAAGTTTTATTTTATTGCAGCGAGTTTTTGGGCAACATTTATTTGATGGAGTTCTCTCATTGCCCTTTTTCACTTAAATGAAATAGCTAGGAACAATTTAGTGGACTTTTTGTAGCAAAACGCTGTCTTGGAACGCGATTTGTTACGTTAAATGACCCAAATTATCAAGGAGGTGAAAGAAAGGTAAGGAAAGTTTAACATTTTTGTAATAAGTTTACTTACCTAATAAAGTTTCATATTAATTTTTAGAAAAAAATATATTTCCATGAATTCAATAA
This sequence comes from Apamea epomidion, assembly GCA_947507525.1. Taxonomy (NCBI): domain Eukaryota; kingdom Metazoa; phylum Arthropoda; class Insecta; order Lepidoptera; family Noctuidae; genus Apamea; species Apamea epomidion. The sequence goes on from OX382226.1 coordinate 2,495,179, forward strand.
TAAAACTTGTTTATATTTTATTTTATTGCTTTATCACACGTAGGTACAATAAATTATTTTACAACATTAATTATTTTACCTAAATACTTTAATTCGATCATTAACGAACACTGAAAATGGAATTTCAATTGCTCGACACTAAAAATCCCAAAAATCCACCAGTTAAATTTTGCATAGTATGTGATGAAATTCATGTGCACCTGTCACAATCACACAAAACACTACATGGTGTGGTTTAATTGGAAACAGTTTTATTTCTATTATTCTGTTAAGCAAAATAGTAGCTCATAAATTATTGTCCCACTGCAGGGCAATGGTCTCTACTCATAGAGAGAAGGCACGAGTATTGATCACCACGCTTGTTCAAGACGGGTTGGCATCGTGAGGGAACTTAAATTTAGTAAATTATTGCAGGATAATGTTTTTAAAATCAAACTGACAGCGTGGCTACAAAATAGTTGCTTTTATAGCCCTAAGGAATTTATAGAAAATAGACATAGTTGTTAAATGATGAATTAATGGTTATTTATGAGTAATTGGACAGATAACTATATTATTATATTGTGGTTTTTTTTTTTAATTTATTGACATTTTTAATTACAGTTAAATTATTACTTATTTATTACTTTTAAATTTATTTGATTGACATTTTTAATATTAATTATTGACATTTAAATTTATTGTACCTATTGACTTTTTAAAATTTATTTTGTAATATTTGCTCATTTTTACAATAGGATAATTTAAAGTATTGAAATGCATAGATGTTATTTTGGTTTGGTCTGTTTTTGTTTAATTTATTTAATGTTTACGACTTGTGTTTTGGGTGCGATGTGAAAATGAATGACCTGATTATTGAATGTAATTTGCACGCTTGCTTGCAGGCAGAATACAATAACTCTTAGGCTTTAAGATCTTCCCTTGTTATATATATATATTGTAATAAAAATATTTTGATGTTGAATAATATAAGTTTGACTATTTTGTTATTCACAACTTTAGATCGATAGCTCTAAAATATTTTACGATGCCATGCTCAAGCACTGGTGCAGGCCGTGGTTTCGCCCAATTTAATTCAAATTCGATACCGAAATCAATTTATTTGAGATCCGAAGTTGCGATCGGGTATTTTCGTCCGATACGCCCGTCCAATGATAGCCCCGTGGTTAGAGCGATCACCGGCCCATTGTATGTCCACAATGTATATGACCAAATTGCCTAGCCATTCATTAAATTGGGCTCTGCCTTTTAACAAGGAAATGTTTTATTATATTTTATTTGGTTCGTATTACTACGTAAATGTACTTACGTAGTAGATATTTACTATATCAGTAAATAATTTAGCTTTTGTGAAACAATAACAGTCATAATATGATACTCGATAAAAGTATGACCTGTTGATGGCCATAATAATGGAGCTACTTACATCTGAATAGACTAGAGCACGACTTCAAAAGTTTCATGATAACATCATGCTAAGTATGTCCTGTACCTATCTTACAAGTACCTTAGTACCTACAGAAGGCCAATTCCCGGAATTAAAAACGTTCATAGTCTAGTCACAATCTCATCTCAGCGACAATCAATGTCAAAACTGTAGAAAAATTAGAGGTATTTTTGACAGATTGAGGCAGATCAGACTGTGAACTTTCTTTAAATTACGAGAATAGAATAACTCCTCAGATTAGCTGGCCCATAGTCGAACATTGAGTTAACGATTCTAATTTTTTCAGACTTCAAAAACCGACTCAACCTCAATTGCACTGGTAGGCAAAACATAGATTTCGAACAACTTTTTCACCAAAACACCTTTCATTACCGTAATAAGTAACTAAGAGCGACTAACAAAAGGTATTAAAGGTACAAGGCAGATGTGCGTGGAAACGCCTGGAGGAGACGCAATAGAAAGACATTATAGTGACCTCATTGGTGGTTCTTCAGAGTGGTCAGGTACGTGGTACTCCCAACCAACGTGCAAAGCAAAAGGAGTATTTAAGGATCGCAGCAGGTGGCGGTCTGTAGTTTCTGCCTACCCCCATGGGAAGAAGGCATAAATGATAAATGATTTTATTTTTGTAAGTAGGTTTGTACAAACACTTTTACACGTCAATCATATTTTAAAACTAGATGTGGTCGGCGTTTCCTATCTGACTAGTCTGAGAAGAAAGGCCCAAACCAAACCGAGGCAAGCCTTCGGCGCGGAAGATATGTATTATGGTGCAGCAAGTGCACTTCCTCCTCCCTCACTTTCATAGTCCGATGGGACGGCACGCTATCCGAAACTACCGGAGAGAGATTAGGCGCAGGACCAATGGCTTAACGTGCTTGCCGAGGTATGGGGTATCACACCGCGAACATATAAACACAATAATGAACATCCATAGAGAAATTCAGTAATGAACTTACTAGTAATTGCGTATTAAACTCCATTACAATGAACAAGTTTAACCTGAAACAAGGTCGCACTGCACACGGTTCTACAAAATCTGATAAATTTTGTTCTACCTTCATTAGTGATGTGTAATAAATTCTGATTATTGGCCACGGGATTTTAATATGCACTTAAAAGTTATGAAATCCGATTAAATATTGTGGTCATAATATTTATAAGAGGGACTTAATTTGGTCACAAAATGCTATTTATTTACGTATTGACGGTGGGACATTATAGTTGTCACTGTATGATTTTATCACCCTGTTTGAATAATTATTATTTTGTTCGCGGTTTTACATGATGCTTGTTATTATTTTGAGTGTTTTCAGCGAAACTTTTATGGAGTTTTGATGTTACGAGTGTTTTTTATGTGTTATTACTTGGGTATGTGTATTATGTTGATATCCTACGTTTTGATTAGTGTACAGCGATCTATTGGGCACGAAGATACAGGCTGTGCCTAGTTTGGGATCCGCTGTAAAATCAGTATAAATTTTGGGTTGGTTAGAATTGCATGCTTAGACTTGTATGTTTGTGAACTATGTGTAAGTTTTAATAAATGAATTCGAATCTGTCTCACTGACACTGACCTGCAAAAAACGTAAGTAATGTTGAATTTCACAGGCTACCATTTCGCATCCCCCTTTACAAGCACAAACTAACTCCGTAGCAAAACCATGTTTTGTCATAAGTTCATAACTTCCCTATTGGCTTACCTTTAGGCCCTTATTGTTTTGTTATTGTAACCACAAAGTTCCTTAACATTCTATGGTGTTCTGTACAATGTTTAGAAACTTGTGTGTGTCGTTCTTAGAAATATTAACCAAATAGGTCGAGTCAAGGACTCTGTGATATTTGGTGCGTAGCTAACTCATGCATAGTTATGATTTTCATTATGCGCAGCTCAAGTTTATCTGTGATAGATATTGTATAAGATAGATAGTGTATAAGTTTATTAAGGGCGGATTTTTCCAACGCTAGATAATTTTATCTGAGGAATAACGTCAATATTCCACAAATAAAAACGATCTATCGATTGAAATATCAACCCTTAGTGTGCAAATAGAACTTTGAAATAGGCAACGATATCGAATATTTTGTGCTTATGATTATGCTGTGAAGATAGTTACCTCAGAGCCGATTGTTAAATATGTTCCGTTAGTTGTGGAATAGTTTTCTCATATAATAAAAAAATACCTCCCGACCGAACTTTGGCTATGTTGAACAATCTTATACAATAATGTAAAGCTAACTAATGACAGACGTTAAAAAAGAAAAAAAAAACAACTTTGATTCCTACACCTTGGCTTAGTTAAACTTTTACTTATATAAGTGCTAATAACCATTAAATCTTATAATTAATTGTTGATTGTGTGTTGTAATTTTATATAACTAAGTATATAAAATGACATTTCAATATTTGTACACCATAAGTTATGGTAGAATGTATAGAACTTAAAAAAAAAAAATAACACCATACCATGTAAAACTACATTCTTACAAATGAATAAATTCTATTCTATTCTATTCTAAATACACACGAGCGGCACGCGTCAACGATAGAGGCATCTGCAGCCGTCGACACCCGTCGAATATCGCTCGGCTATTGGAGCACCGTACTCAAATACACGAGCGCCACATAATAACTAAATAGAAGTTTAGCAGTCTAAAATATCAACATCTGTCATTTAATCTTCAGACGCCAAGCATAATAACATGCTCTCATAGACATTTCATCTATCCGCCATCCATGTACATAACCTCAAACTAAATAGCTACACACCCTTTCATAAAATACTTCCCCCCTTGTAAACTTCACCATCCTGAATACTTTTCCAACGAGGAACAATCCTGCGAATGTATTCACATAAACACATAGTTTCACATAGTTTCTGAATTATGAACGAACAGGCATATCTTGTTACAGTCAACAGTTTGGAACTAAGTAAAGGGACTGAGGGAGAAACATTCTTAGTGTCGCACTTAGACTATGGCCACCGAGAGAATACGTTCTTCACTCCTGTCAGTTTCATACAAACGAATACATGTTTTGCGAATTTTATCTTTATTAGCTAGTAGAATTGTCGCACTGACAGATCTCAGGAACGCTTTCACTTGACGATCGGACTGAAAAATAAATCAACTAATTTTAATTAACCACGCTGACCTGTATTATACAAGTACGCTAGACTAAATATACTATACGAAATATCAGTTGTTTTTTGTGCCGATTCAAAGCACGTTCGAGCGTCTCAGGAACTAAAATTAACACATTGTCGCAAATGCATGTCGTTTTGTTTTGGTACGTCTCTGATGATTTAGGTCTTAATCGTGGGATAAGACTTTTGTGTATTTGGTGTTTACTACAAGATATTTAGAATATTTTTATCATGCGAGTTTTACGAGCGATAGCGAGTTTTACAAAATGCGCATTTTATAAAAAAAAACTCGCTGTCAAAAATATTAGTTCCACAGACGCTCACGTCGCTGTCAGCGCCAAAATGGCGAAAATCAAATGTCTTCATTTTGTCATCGATAGTATGAAGTCCAGCGTATGGTCAGTGATTAACCAACATAATTATTATCGCGTTTATATTGTATGATAACAAAATTAAAATGTTCTCAATCTGTCTTAGTAAATGAAATGAAATGTTTATTTTTGTAAGTAAATCTTCTTTGATACTTTTACAAGTTTTGGTCATAATTTTAAAACAAGATTGCGATATTTTATACTCATTAGTTAAAAGTTTATGTTGATTAGTTTTTTAGTGACGGCCCTGAGTCTAAATGTTTTGGTCAGACTATTAACATAAGATGATTTTCAGGTGTCAGGTTTTATTTGATAGGAGTTGGGTTCGAAGCTTGATTAACAATCTAGGGTAGTAGAATCGTAAGTTTACAATTCAGAAACATTTACTGGAACAACAAGAAGGCACCGCTTTAGAAATAGTTGGTATTTGAAAATAATATATTATTTTCTGTAGACTTTGAATACGTTGACGTTAGGACATTTCATATTCATTTATTTGCATTCTACAAGGTAAAACAAGATGTTAACAAAAGACTTAGAGCTAAGATCCGTTGTAGACCTTGTCAGGGCACATCAAAAAATATTGTTTGATACATAGCTATTACTTAAAGTTAAAAATCTAAATCGTAAAAACTATAATTAAAATAAAATTATACATGAAAACTGAATAATAACATTTGTATAAAAAGTTAATAACAACAACATAAATAATTATAATATTATTGGTAAGTAGGTAGCTATTTTCTTAAAATATATTATTACTTTTAGATAAACTTATATTTACTTAGGTAGGTAATATTATTACAAACACTTATTTAACAAGAGATCATATTTTAAGATTTCAAATTATTAATAAAGAGATCAGTTTTACGTGTATCAGGTCCGCTTCTGTACAGTAAGTATTATTTACTTGAACATAAAGTTTTAATAAATAAGAAATAGAAAAATAAACCGTACTGTATTAACCTATTGGGAAATGCAGTATATTGTTTCAAAATTTAAGTGCCTTCCAAACACTTACTTTGTTATCGTAGGACACTTCTGAAAAATGGAAATTGTTCCCCAGAGAATTTTCTCATCTTGAAACCACAAGATACGAAAAGCTTTAGGAATTATAATTAAAAAAAACTCCTGCGAAAATCGTATCTTCTTTCTACAAAACTTTTTGGTATTAAAGCAACAAAGAGCCACCCTTCTATTAGCATTTATAAAACAGCCCGCAAACAACCCCTTTTAATGTTGCCAGAGAAAAAATTCAAAACATGTTTATTACGTGAAACAACCGGACATTTCCCGTTTCGCCCCGCAGAAATAGTAACCTAGAATAGGGCGCAATAATTCAAAGTAATATACGCTGACGCGAAAAAAAGAATCGACGAAAATCCTTCCCTGCCATTTACCCTCACCATTCACCCTCACCATTGAACGGTACAAAACAATACAAAGAATCTATTCCCAAAACAGGCTATTACAATGCTGCTTTTGTTTACAGAAGACGTATCAAGGGAAAAAGAAAACGTTCGATGGACGTCCTTTATTTGGATTGTGTCCTCTTACTTTTGCAAATGTGACCATTGCAGGGGTCCAATGGTAGGTTTCGAAGTAAGCCATGATTCCGTTGGAAGCGATGCGTTTCACTTGGGTATGCTTTGCGAGGTTTTGAATCGACCAACTCTGTTTTATTTGTTGGGTATTACCATATTAAATGCTGCGATCAGTCTGAATAAACATTCAGCCTGTCAGAGTAACTACTACAGTAAGTAAAAATAATTGTTGCGACACTATATTTGGCACTCTTTATAGTAATAAACTAAATAGTTAGTAGTCGAACTAACAGACTTACTTACAAGATTGCTTCATCTCCAGAGGACTGCAATCGGTTGCTGATTTTGTTATTATTTACTATCATAAACGGATTAGGGTTCATTTTGGTGACGCCACAATACATATTGATCACCTGCCCCTACTAAAGTCCGGGTAACTGTAGTGGAAATACTGAACGTTTTAGGAAGCTATGAGGACGAAAGTACAAGTCATGTAGATAGAAACAAATTATTGTGGTATATAATTTTATTCTAGGTGCACCGTCTTCACATATACAGGCTGATTTTTTAAAGACCAGCCAAATTTAAGGATGTGGTACAGACCATCAAACTGAACAACTTTCTCCATGGGACCAACATCGTAATCGCGAATAAAAATTCAGCCGTCCCATACATTTAGGTCGAGTAGGTATTGAAGTTTTCTATGGGACAGTTGATAAAATTTTCGCGATTACGCTATTTGTCCCATGGAGAAAGTTGTTCAGTTTGATGGTCTGTACCACATCCTTAAATTTGGCTGGTCTTTAAAAAATCAGCCTGTATAATTCATGTATGCAAAATATTGTTAAATATTTTAAAAGAGTAGGTAGGTAACAGTGGAATTTCTTGCCCATTCTTCTTCATACGAAACTACCTTTTGGAAGGGGTGACTAGAATCAATTTATTTTTTTGTAAATATTGACGTTCAAAGGTAATGTAATGTGCCTATTTGAAATAAATTATTTGACTTTGATTTTGATCTGGACTGTGTGGTCCAATTGTATAGTCAGGGGCAAAAAAAGCGATGACCTAGATAAAACAATTCAATTACTCGGTATACAATTGTGATCTATGAACAAGAAGCAAAATACAATTTGGTTTATATGTTTCTTCACACGCTATGGAGTGTGAAGAAACAACAAAACTACAATATATTTCTACTGAGAAAAAAAACATTGACAGAAAATTGACCTAGATAATCCGAGAGTAAGAAATACCATTTCCTCTCAGAATAACTATTTTTTCGGGTAAAATTATTTGTGGGATAAGTAAAAATGTAATAATGGCCATTAATACTACTTGTTTATAATATTTTGATGGGCTTGTGGCTAAATAATAACAGCCGCACGGGTCGATCGATTATTTTAAGCTACGCTTGCCGTGATTGGTCCGTGGATGGGTGACCATCTTCACATACTCGTACCAAGACCCCTCCATGCCTCTGAATGCACTTTAAGCCGTTTCTTCCGGCTGTCATTCTTGAATCTTCGACAGTCGTTACGGGTCGTCAGTAGCCCGAAAGTCTGACAACCAGTCTTACCAAGGAGTATTACCCAGTAACTGGGTTGTGGAGGTCAGATAGGCAGTCGGTCTATGTAAAATACTGGTTTTTAGCTGCATCCGGTTAGACTGGAAGCCGACCCCAACATAGTTGGGAAAAGGCTAGTCAGATGATGGTTATAATATTTTTACAATGAATTCAATACAATATGGCTACTGTTTTCATTTAATATGCCCATCTCACGAATTGCTTTACACAAACATTTATCTACCATCTATTCAAGTACAGGACAACATTTTCTGTGCAAACCTACAAAACAAATGTTTGGGCTAGATCTAATCTAAGGCTGAGCTAACAGCCTCGGGATATATCGTCAAATAACATATGAGGCTTACGTGTAATTCTGTGCGGCATTAACTGAGATTAGGTAGGTATTAGGCTATTTGCCCAATAAACTCATTTGCCAGACTCAAAGGACCCGTAATAATATTTGGTAAAGCAATTAGGACCATTTTCCGGTATAGGAAATTATGTATTTTATCGGGGTTCCGTTGTATGTGTACAGTTGGTTTATGTCAAGGACTATAGTCTTTGGAAAGTGAAAAGGATATTTGGGATCATGGATAAAGGTTAATGGGTACTATGTTATAATAACATGAAGATCCGATCTTTTTTCGAGCACGCTCTTGGAGTACGTAGTCCTTCTTCTTGTATGTCGATGGCAATCTATATACAGTAATCCCAGAATTTGACTCTTTCATTTCATTTATTCATTAACAACATATATTGTATCTGAATGTTTACAAATAAAAGTTAAAAATAAAATTCAACCAAAATGATCTTAACACAATAGGTAATAAAAAAAATGTCCATAATAACGAATTCATAAAAACAACCTTGATAAGAAATCATCTATCATCAAAAATGTCAACACAATAAGTAAATATATCATAATGATAACAAATTCACCAATAATAATATCTGTAGTCCAATAATATGAAAAAAAGGAATAATAGTTACAAATAATGGCCAATAACATGTAAAAAAAAAATATGTATATAGAAATTAAAATAATAACAATGTCCAATAATAATTCATAATCAAAAAACAACTAACATTAAAATAAACGTCTATTGTCAAAAATAAAATCATATTACAAAAAAAAAAAAAAAACATTACGAGCTTGGTTCCTTCAGTAGCTTTTGAGCTTAGCTTTTTTGGTGATCAAATCTCGGCAATAATTAAAGCGTAAGTCCAGGGATCACGCGCGCCTCAAAGAGATGTCAGCGGGTCTTCAAGGGCCGATGCCTGCCAGGGTCGTGGGTCGTTCGAAAGAGTTACCGTGACCCCTGGCACAGGCAGCTGAAGGGACACGGGTGGATTTTAGTCAGTAAAAGTCTAACACGCCCTCCCGCTCCTTTACTTACGTTGACAATCTTAATGACCAAAACTATTTATCCTAAGATAATACTCTAAAAAGTTAAATACCCCACCACGAATAAAAGTAATTCTTCATTTTCTACAGAGAATAATCTCAAATAAAAGTCACCACTTAAACTTTAAAATAAAAAATCCTCACAGCTTTTACAAAAGCCTTCCTCTCCATTGTTGTACACTCTTATTAAGTTGCCTTCAGATTGCCACAATTTATGGAAAGGCAGAACTTTATCATCTTCATAAAAACATTCCATTAGTGTCAAGCGGGTAGGAGGGCGTAATGTCAAATTAGTGTCTGACCTCCGTCGACGTCTATTTTAGACGAATTTTGTAGACGTAAAGTTGGGACGAAAATAGCACTGAAACTTTTATGATGCTTTGCATGCATATGATGTCATCGAGGTAAATTATTTTGGGCATATCAACTTTGTTATTTTGGTATAAGACTTAGTTTACGATAGTCGCTTGGTTAGATAAAAATAACTGGGCAAACAACCATTCAAGAGAACCCGCATTATTTAAAATACATTTTTTTTAATGTAGTTTGATCTTATTTAGATAATATCGAATGCTAAATTATGGCAGTATAATAATTGTGCTTCTTTAAACAAACATCCTACCTTATAACATCACTGTGTACACGAAAGTTGAAGTAGCATTTAACATAATCGTATAAATAGGATAAAAGTATATAAAATGTACTTCACACATCCCAATCAGATGCGATCAAAATGCTAAATAAAGCATTCAAGTCACGCGAGGCGACCTTTTGCGACGCGAGACGAATTTCATTGCGAAAACGTCGATTTAAATCAAGCCCTAAGAAACACATATAAGGTGCAAAATTGAATACTTTTGCAGGGTCCAGAAAAGGGAGATGTTAAAACGATGTCAAAGGTACAGAAATTGAAGATGAGCATGTTGGAATGGTCCCCTTGAGGGTTTTTCATCAGACTTTACATAATTATGAAACTTGATTTACTAGAGTGAGTGCTTAGGTTGAAATTAGGGTAGCGAGAAAGGCAAATGGTACAAATTACAAGTGCTCGGGGTAATTACGAAAAAAAGACTCTAAGCTACAGACGAACTCAATCTTTTCGTCCCCAAATTATCGTGGAAATCAAAACCATTACTTTGGATGCTCCTTTGCCGGATTGCTTTTATACCTCATTTTGTTTTTTCACCACGTTTTTCCTTAACCTGTACTTAATGAAGGTTCTTATAGCTGACAATATATTCTGTGTTTTGAATAAACGCCTTATATTTTCATCTGAAGCATCCCAATATTTTGCGTGTGATAAATCGAAAACATTATGAAGAAGATTATGCAAATGCTTATAACACCTTCCATCTTAATACGGATATTATACACTCTATCAACTTGAGCATACATTCTTACAAATCTTCAGCTTAGCAGAGCAATTTGGCGGGCATTCCGGTCGCGTATAGCAATCCCGCTGCTGAATAACTAATGTTGGCTTCGGCGTTTAGGGACCTAACCTAACCTGTTGGTGGCTTGAAAGTTTTATGCTTAGTTTATAGTTCAACGGGTTTTGCATCTGCAACATTGGTAAAGTGTACAGCTATTACGGATTTGTTCTGCTACTTAGTAATCTAAACTTAAACCCTTTTCATCACTTTGAAGAGCCAAATTGAGTCGGATTGCCTTTATAGGAACGCGGGATTAATGGTATCTCTGAGATTTCTTATCTTTGTTAATACACCAACAAAAGCCTCAGACCAGAATTAAATCCACGAAATCGCAAAGACGGCTTAAAGTTTTGTTTTTAGTATCCTAGAATTTATTAGACAAATATTTGTGTAACGAACTACTAAGGATCAAAACATTCCCAAGAAATGCCTGATTTGCCAGTGAATGAACAAGTCTATTAACCCAAATACGATTCTATAAAATAATAAACAAAATTAGTAAATAAAATCGTTCATGATAAAAATAACAATATTGTTATTTTATTTTATTCATAAAGAAGAAGAGTTGAAAAATTATATCTTTAATTAATTATTTAACTCTTGTTCAAAGTTTTTCCATTATATCAATAGAGTAGTAAAAAATTAACACCGTTAAAGTTCAAGCCTTTTGTAAATGATAAATATCTGCTGCAGATTAAACCGCTTTTCTTTGATTCCGAAATATCAAGCCTTTTAAATTTAAATTTCTCTTTTACAAATTGTAACTCAATCGGAAGCTCCCAGTTATTCGTAATTAAGTACAAAATACGATACGAAATTTATTAATTGTGGATAAAGTTTGGTCGATCGCCAAAATTTTATATTGGATTGTAGCCAGCATTTGGAGTTACAATCATTGCTTCCGTCATTATTGTTTCTGTGGCTATTTGTTCAGCATTGGAATTTGGTGTTCCGATCTGTACCCAGTTAGAATTTAGGATTTTCATCCCAAACTGTATTTAAGGTTCACATTGCATTAATTCCAGTTTGAATGTCTGTTAAACACAAATTTGACCTTTCAAATATTCCGAGAGTTTGTATTTCCAAATTCTATTCACCGAAATACTTCACATAGCCCAATCAAAACCACATCTTTAGAATCAAACTGCAGTTCTAAAAGTCCTTTCACATTGACGTTTGACTAAATAAATCTGGTAAAACCGTAATCCTCAGATTTCCTTTCCCCACTCAAAATTTCACCTCTTATACCGCCTCAATGAGTTGTTCTGAATACTTGAGGGAACATAAATCAATATCACGGAGTAAACATCCAAGTTGGAATAAATAAATGTAATTTCTAGAGCCAACGCTGTTAGTGCTTCAAAACTCTTGCTAGAGCCGAATGTTTTTGATCCGGTAACGTTGCTGCAAAATGTTTTAGTGGTGACGTAAATAAGTTTTGTTCATGTTTGTTTTATTCCGATTTTTAACGGTGCTTTTTTGTTGGAAATAAGCACTAAAAACAATGCAGTAGAGCTAAATTTTCTACAACAGGCTTTCCAGCTTAACGGTGATGTGCCGATAAGGAAAACGTGCTAGGTACAATTAGTTAGCAAGGTAAAATTGCAACAAATTCAACAGCTCTTAATTAATAACACTGTAGACGTTGTCATATATTTTGCATGAATAAATACGTATAAGGAAAGATTTCAAACTTACGCTCTGAATAGCACTCTACCATCCAAACGACTGCACATTAATAACAGCAAACTTCATAATAACATTACTAATTAAATTACATAACCAAGGGAACACAAAGAAAACTGTATAAATAAAATAATTGAGCACAGTCGCAATTTTAAAGCCACATTACAGCACCACATGGCTCCAAATAGTGCTAACGCACTTACTTTAATTAATGTTTGAAGTTTCTAGAAAATTCTAAGAATTTCGTCGAGCGAAACGGGCTTACAGAGTGCCTTATGTAATACTTTGATTAATGTGAAACTGGCGACATACAATTTGTAAATTTCACACTTCTTGAAATTTTACATGTCTAATGAATATCACATATTATAGAGCATGAAAGTAACAGGTAAATAGTTCTCCAGATTTATTTAGAATGTACTGGATTCGTTTTCCAGCCTTATAAAATTCGGCCGGATTTTGAAATTTTATAAAAAGGCCCTGCCAATTAACCTCGATATCCCAATCACTGGGGAATATCGATATCATAAAGGTTGTCGGGTCCGGTGGTCAGGTTTCGGGCTTCCGACTACTTTGACATATGGCGACCATGACCAGGACGGCTTAGAATAGTCTTTGGGGATCGATGTGTAAAATATTGACCTATTCATGTACTCGGCTGTTACTAGTGACCTCGAAGATCAATCGATGCCATCAAGTTTCGAGCGAAAATTTTACTACCATATTTAACAGCTTCAAAATAAAAATAAATTAATGTCGTCGGGGGACAGGAACGAAGTTCGTAATGAAAATTCAAGATGGCGGCGACGTAAATGTCACCCTGGAAAACCATGAAAATTATACCCATGACGAAAAATTTGAACATTTTTATAGCCGCCAGGATTTTCATTTAGGCCTCACTTTTGGCTTCAGCACCCTCGAAAAGCATGAAAGCTATCTCTCTCTCTCTCTCTCTGACCTTCTCTATTATATGTAATTAAAAGTCGCATGGACAGGTTACGCTTTTTCGTTGCGTGACGATTTCTCCCAGTTTACTCCTACCGCAAGCTCCGTTAAAGAACTTCGTTTCAAAATCGCGTAACCAGTAGATAGGTTTAGTCTATTGGTCTATTATTTTACAAAGGCTCTTTGGTAATTTATTGGATCTCCAGCAGAGTCTACACAATTACATGTAACAGGGACTAAATACTAGTGTGCACCTCCAGTTATAGGAGACCACATCATTCAATTAAAATCTAAGTGTCAATCTATGGGTCAATTTATTTTTTTAATCTTTTTTTTTTGTTTCACCTTTTTTTGATGTTTTTTTTTATTACTTGTATTGTGTCTTTTGTTGCACTGAATAAACGTTTTATCTATCTATCTATCTAAGTACTATTTAATATGACAAGGATGAAACAAATATTAAATAAAAGTCTTATCAATCACTCATTAAATATACCAAGAAAATGAAAAATAATAATGTTATGTACCAATACTAGGTACCTATTTTTTTTTTTTTTGTGTTTTGGTGCCTCATTTTATTAAAAACTTCTAGCTGGCCTCTGCGAGTTGGTTTCGGCCTTTCGTACGCCTTCCAAAGGTCCGGAACCCGGTTCCAAGAAATATAAAATCATAATTATTTATTTATTTTTAACTTCAAGACACAAACATCAGTGTAGCCCTGGCTCTTGTACAAACGCTAGCACATCAAGCTACTATAATCTGTCAAATTTCTTTAATAGATTTTCAACTTTATCGCTAAAGCATTAAGGTTCAAAGTTGATTGGGAAAATTTGACAGTTTCGGGTAGGTTGACCTGCTGGCGTCTGTACTAGGAGTTCCTGTATCACAAGAGCCAAAACGTATAACGTATGACTATCTATTTATTTTTTCAGATTGTTAAATCGTTGTCTTTTCAAGGGGTAAGGGGTAAGGGGTTAGAGGACACGGTGGAGCATACGGTGGAGGTCTGCCCCGCTTGGGCAGAGCACCGCCGTGTCCTCGTAGAGGCGATCGGCAGCGGCGGCGACCACTCGCGTCCGGCCCTGGTGCAAGCCATGGTCCGGGGCGAGAGGGAGTGGGAGGCGGTCACCTCCTTCTGCGAAGCAGTCATGCTAGCGAAGGAGGTGGCGGGATGGGCGAGGGAGAGATCCTCACGCCTCAGCCGCCGAGGGAGACGCTCCGGGCGTCGGGAGCCGCGTGACGACTCCCGGCCACCGTAGGCGCGGGCCTGCGGGCGGAGAGCAATGGGTAGCTCTCCGTCCGATCAGGACCAGGCCCGTGCCGGACGGCGTGTTTGTGTTCCACGCGCGCCTCAAAGAGATGTCAGCGTAGTTGACGGGGCCCGACAGGGCCGAAGCCTGCCGGGGTAGCGGGATCGTCCGAAAGGGTTACCGCTGCCCTGGTACATAAAGGGCTAAGGAAGGAACACGGGTGGGTTTTAGTCAGTAAGAGTCTGACACTCCCTTCTGCTCCACCCAGAGCGGGAGGGGTCATTTGATGATTTCCCATCCTCAAAAAAAAAAAAAAAAGGGGTAAGGGGTTCGCTAGCATGCCTCCTTCTGCGAAGCAGTCATGCTAGCGAAGGAGGTGGCGGGATGGGCGAGGGAGAGATCCTCATGCCTCAGCCGCCGAGAGAGACGCTCCGGGCGTCGGGAGCCGCGTGACGACTCCCGGCCACCGTAGGCGCGGGCCTGCGGGCGGAGAGCAATGGGTAGCTCTCCATCCAATCAGGACCAGCCCGTGCCGGACGGCGCGTATGTGTTCCACGCGCGCCTCAAAGAGATGTCAGCATAGTTGATGGGGCCCGACAGGGCCGAAGCCTGCCGGGGTAGCGTGATCGTCCGAAAGGGTTACCACTGCACTGGTACATAAAGGGCTAAGGAAGGAACACGGGTGGGCTTTAGTCAGTAAGAGTCTGACACTCCCTTCTGCTCCACCCGGAGCGGGAGGTGACATTTGATGATTTCCCATCCTGAAAAAAAGGGGGTGAGGGGTAATGGAAAGTTCCATCTAAAGCTATCTAGTTAAAACTATAAGCTGTATAGCACAGGTACTTCTAGCCGTACTGTCGCGCAGCAAAGCCGATAATCTCGTTAAACTCGAACGTACTTCTGCAAATATTAGCTGGGTTTGCGAGATAAAAATGTGAATTGCTTGTTCAAAAATATACATTTATTTTTGTTAGCATTACCACTAGAGCGTTTTGCGCTTGTTTTAATATTAAAAGGTCAGCTGGCGTTTGTAGTTTCAGATGAAACTTTTCCACAATTTTTGTCACTTGTTATTTTTTGTATTTTGGTACTAATAGTTGGAAAAATATAGTTGGTTTAAAATTTGTAACGCTCTAAATTGTAGCTCTCTATTAAACGGTTGCATACAGATAAACACCGATAACTATGTTATTTTTTTCACCAACAAATATGTGTAGATACTAAACTATGAATACTTTTCCAAATATATATGTCCAGATGATAATTTCAGTCAACTCTCGAAAACAGAAAACAAAAGAACAAAATTACACCTCTTCACGACAAATAAAGCCAATTCCAGAGACAATGATACAGCGGTTGTATTCACTCAATATGTTCGTAACCTATCCGATCACCTTTAGTGTGTGTAAACAGTCTTGAATGGCCGGTCCATTGGTAGTCTCTTGTTGGTCTGTCGCTGCCCTCCAATTGGGCGAACAGCTCAGTGTACGGACGGATGGCCGGTCAATTGTTTTGTATCTGCCTCAGGTGTCGGTAAACAATGTATTATTGTTTTCAAAATATCTTCGCGTTTGATCATTTGTTTGCTTCCTTTATGGACTGTTTCCTTTAAGGTTTTATCTTTGCTTTTGTGTAGCGCGTAAAAATGTTAAGTTTTTTTTTGTTGCTTTCTTCATTTTATTTTTATGTTACGTACTTCCAATCAGATGACTATTCTTTTCAGGGCTAATTTTTCCAAAGCCAGATAAATTTTATTCGAAAAAAAATTGACGTTTGAAATTGTTGTTTTTGTATGAAACAACTGCCAAAATTTCAAAATTATTCCTCGAATATAATTATCTGGCGTTGGAAAAATCAGACTTAGTTTATTAAATTGTTAAGATGCCTTTATTTATGATTTATCTGTATTAAAGTACTGTATTCTTAAAATTGTTAATTAACATAATTTATTGAAGCTTTCAAAACGCGCTAACAATAATCAATAAGCTTAAATAAATAACGAATTTCACTGTAAAATATGATATTGAATAATCAATCTGTTTCATCCATACTACATGATCCTACTTTACTTGGTCCAGATATTTGATTAAACATTTGTCCACACAAAAGCTTCAATACAAATAGTACAGCAGCCGTTCCCGCAAATATTTATCCCAATCCCACCAGATTTGTACTTTCACTGGAATGTCATATGGAAGCGTTTGTGTGTCCAAATCCTTTGTATTTGTTTACAAAACCATTGTTTACAGTTGTCTGCCGCTTTAATCTTCGGTTTGTTCACGAATCCGCTTTACGTTATGTAAGTTTTATGGGTTGTATGATATCGGGGGCTTCCGAAACGGGGTGTTTGTTTGTGATCGACTTGTCTGTACCGTTTGACGCCGATACAGGATGTGTGAACAGAAACTTAGTGGTTGTATGGAACTATAAAGTTGCAATGTAAGGGGTGATAGACAGAGGGTTGGGTGTATAACATTTGGGCTTCCGAGTGAGGTCTTGATTGACGGTTTAATCGATGTTTCGAATTGTCGTTAGAATGGTGGTGACAAGATTGCCTTTTGGTATGGTAACGATAGATGTGCAATTGATAGGTGATTTAAAACGGTTTATGAACGTCGTAAAACTCTAACTAATTATAAATGCCACAGTTAGTTTGTTTGTTATGCTTTCACGCTAAAACGGCTCAACGGATATGGATGAAATTTGGCACATGGATACACCATGGTCAGGACATAGGACACCTTTTATCTCGGTAGTACTCGTAGTACGTTCCCTTGGGATAATTTCCAACGTCCATGCGGGCGAAGCCACGTGCAAAAGCTAGTCGTGATATAAATACCACTATTTGCTAAATGAGGAGAGTTTTCTTAATAAAAACGAAAAAATTTTAGAATTTGATAAAGTGTAGCAATTTGTCAATATTATTTGGAGTATAGGTAACAAGTAAAAGCAGTGGGACAACATAGTCTGAGGAAAAAAAAAATGTATAAGATAGGAAGTGAATACAACGACTAAAAGAGATAACGAAATAAAAAAATAAAGAAATGATGAATGAAGATAGCTAATGAGATGCTGCGTCGACCCCAAATAATTCAGGATTCGGACACACACGATAATGATTTATACGTTACGGTCGTAATACCAATTATTTTTCGGTAGATTCCATCAATTTTTTCCCATTGATTGTTTCATAAACGATAACCTAACGAGCTTTTTTCGTATCTTGAAAAAAGAAGACACTACACGATTCGCTCATGACATATTAATAAAGACGGATGGCGCCACACAAATGGCTACCATGTGAAGGCACATTCAATAAATACTGAACTTATATCTGCGTGATCGATGAGGTAGATTATTTCGATGGGATGTGATTAATCGAATGATAGGTAATCGTTTGTGTTGCGGTGTTATGATAGAAGTTCTAACAAAACATTTATTTTGATTTTGTTGTATTCCAAGATTCCAAGTTCTAAAACGGGCATACTGTATGTAGGAAAGAAGGCTGCCAGGCTCAAATCGGATTGGGCGGGTCACATCAGCCACGACGATCGCTGGGCACAATGGGTGCCTGAAGACGGACGGCGTCGTTGAGGCCGGCCCAGAAAGAGATGGCGAGATGACCTGGACGCTTACTGCGAGGGCTGGTTCGAGATGGCGTGGATAAAGAGTACCTGGAAAGATTTGGGGGCAGCCTTTGCCCAACAGGAGGACGGTACAGTTTAACAAAAAAAAAAAACATGATTGGCGCTTATAAGATAATTATGTACGTTTGTCCCGGTATTTACAGGAAAAGATAAATCATAAGGAAATAATTGAACAACTTGCTACAAGTAATTATATTTTATGGATAGCCTGGAGATAAATAAGTAATTCTAAGACATGAAATAATGTTTTGTGGATGGTTTTTATAAAAGAAATACTTAATTACGATAACTTTCTTATCAAAACATTAGCATATTTTACAAAATAAATGGTATAGTAGCCACTCGTACTTTGGTTATCAAAAGAATTCAAGGCTCATAATTGCCTCTTAAATTCAAATTTCAGACCATTAGCACACCTACCAACTTTCTAATTTTCATTCTATCAAAAACGAAAACAATAAAGTTACGGAGGCTCATCTTATTCTAAGGCTTTATTAGCAAACTTGTTTCAACCCAACAATTTTTTCCATCGCTTTACTTAATTTCAAATTAAAATTTCGTAACAAAGGCCGAAGAACAAAACCTCCGAAACCGCTAAACAAGAAAGAAAGGAAGTACAAGAGAAAGTGAGGAAAATGGAAAATTTATTCATCGTCAGCACTTAGATTGGTGTCGCAAAGAAAATGATGGTACATGCCATTGAGCAAAATGTGGAATTAAAGCCTAATGGGACGTGTTAAGATGCAAATGGAAAAAATAGGAAAGATTCATTAAAGGGTATTAGGCTATTTACTTTGTTGAAGGAATTCGATTCTATAGGATCAGTGAACGCGTCAATTCAAAGGAATTATATTAAGCATATTGATGACCGGGCCCTGGCTTTAGCGTTCATATTAGGCTGTAGTCAGAAATCGTGATCAATCACATCAGGTGGATAGACACTGGTAATGGTTTATTAAAATTAAGTCATACTGAAAAAAACCAATCCCGTGAAGAGATATTTCAATAAAGAAATTCTTAGAATAACATTACTTAGAGATTTTCTTTGCAGGTACTCTATGCAGTTAATATTACTAAAACTAATATCGTCTTGGAAACAGCTAAAATACATAGAAAGGAAACATTTTGCAATGAAAATGGTAGTTCCTATGATGTTGGAGTAGTCAAACCGAACGTTGGAGCAAATGCACTTACAATAGAGGATAATCAAGATCTCAACGGCGAAGGATTTGTAAGTGAAACTGGAGCCTTATCCGAACTGTAAAAACCGTTTGATACGGAAGTCTTTGAAGTCGATAATCTTTATTTTTCTGAGATGAAGTGTATGGCTACGTAGAGGGATTTCGTAGATGATGTTGTAAAAAGATTTTAGACGAGAACGAAAAAATCTGAAGTTTTGAAATTTAATAAAGATGACGATATAAAGCGTGTGAGATTTTGAAAAAATGTTGTGGTCCATTCAAAATAAAAATCAAAAGTTATTTAATCAAACTAGGCTGAGAATCAGCACTTTTCGATTTTACATAAGACAGTCCCCCAAAACGTCACCTTTCACCATTTCCTAGTACTTTAGCCCAGCAGTACCAGCTTTGTGACCATTAAGCAAGTACAGTAGGGTTAGTATAGCAACTGTTACAAGTTGGTCACGTTGGTATTTATCGTATAATGTCTTGACTAACGCAAAATATTCCAATATTTGCTGCTGAGATAGGCAGCTTTTGGCCTCGTATAGGACTTTCTGTTTAATTTTTATTTATATTACTTTTTTATATACAGTGCAACCTTAATATAACGTACCTCAATATAACGACTTCCTCGATTTAACAAATTCTTCATAATCCCCTTGAATTGTCCATAAGGGTCAATGTAAAATATACCTTGACATTGCGAAGATTTTTTGCGAACAACCTCTTTATAACGAATTTGTAACTATCAAAAAATAGTGTAAATACCTCTAATTAACGAATTTTGCTAACCCAAAACCTTTATATAACGTTACCACCAATATGACCCTTAATCCCGTAGTATGTGATTCAGTCGCGACAGGTTTCGACACGTGTTTTCGTAAAACAATCAGTGTTGTTTGATGGAAAGTATTGTAAACAGTGCTACTCGTCACTATTGTTAAAGATTCCAGTTGCAATGGCTCAGAAATGTAAAAGGTGTTCCTTATTAGTTGTAGAAAAGCGAAACATCATTAATTATGTTGTTAATTATTGTTGATACCTCCACCACCTTGATACTTACGGATTTTACAGCATATAATTTTGATTATTAATCTAAGGGAAAAAATTTGTTACCTACCTAATTGTTTGTAAATAGAAAATATGTACTCGTACATACAGTAATATGATAAAAATGTGTTATCATTTATAAGTAGAAGTTGTTCGCTATAACAAGATGAATACGTAATGTTGAGGTGAATAAAAAAATTATTTACCTCTTTATAACAAATTTTAGACCAACCTAACCTCAATTCCTATAACAAACCTCACTTTAACGAATTACTTGATATAACAAATATTTACTTGTCCCTTTCCAATTTGTTATATCGAGGTTGCACTGTAATTCGTGGTTTTTAAAATTGTTGACTGTGTTTAGTTTAGTTTGTGATCTTCCTGTATGAGTCGCAATAAATACTTTTTCTTTCTTTCTTTTATTTCTGTTTTGTCAAATTAACATTAGATTGATCGAGTTGATTATCTAATGGTCATCTACAAGCTAGTAAATGTGTTGTTTACTTCTTAGTTGACGAAAGTTGGAAGAGATAACTCGGGAAACTTCCTTCAGTGTAACTACTGCTTGGTACTGCAATAGTATTACCAAGTCTTGTTTCTTGAACACAATGTTACTTAAAGATTAGAAAAGGGGACACAAGAGAAAAGTTTACACACATCAGTTTAGTAACAAATAAAACACAGTTTGAAATAGTTGACCAACCTTTTACAAAATAGTCCAAATAGTCCAACATAATATTTTACACCTAACAAATATTTAAAACCCAATAAATTATTTAGTTACATTTATAAACCACTCTTAATTTGCATTCAAGCGAATTTGGCTCATGAACAGTGTGAATAAAGTTTGTTTTGCCTTGAAACATTCAATAAACATAACGATGTATTCCGAACCTTCAAAGAAACTAATCGAAGTTTTTACATAATCAAATCTATGTTTTTTCATCGAAGTTAGAACTGATTATCCATTCAGTTGAGTAGTGGACTCTCGAAGCAACTCCGTGAATCCATCGAACCGTTGCATTAGAAGGAATGAATGGCATAATGAATATTTATCAGCACGAGTAGCTTTTTTTTATTCTTAAGCTTCGGTTCGCCTTGCGAACTCGGAATGCAAAAATAATAGAAGGTATCAGCAATTTAGATTTACGCTAAATTTTTGTCCAAGTCAAATGAAGGACGCATAGTAATTATCTCATATCTTTGTTCTCAGACCCAAATGAGAGAAGATTTTTGTTTGATTTATGGTAATTATGATTTGGTAATTCATTAGATTTGTTCTCGAAAAATAAACTTAATCCTTGTCCTATTATGTTGAATTCGATAAAGGCATAACATAATCCTAATCTTTATGAAAATGACATATACAATTACAAATTCTTTTAGTAAAAGACGTTTTATTCTGCGCTCAACAAAGCGTATTAAAAATTACATACTTTGGTATCGTTTTATAGTATCAAAGAAAACTGTTCTCTGAACTGGTAAAGCAATCTAAGCACGTAATTATATTTATATTCTTTGAATTTATTTTAAGATCCCAGCAATTTTCTTTCCATATAAAAGGTTAAAAAGTATTCCTCTGTCGCGTGGGTATAACAAAAGTGTGAGTGAATCAATGTCTCCGAAGGTTGCCAACATCTGTCTTATCTGCACGACATGACCTTTGCACAGCGCTCCACTATTCACACATATGCACTTCTAGCCAAACCTAGCTCTTCAAATGGAAATACGATCCGATTCTCGAGGGTAAGATATACATTTGTATGCTAAAAGGGTAATACAGACAAAACAGTGGTCGATCAATAGTATATGCTGAAATATACAATAGTTTCATGTTACTCTTTACGCTTTGCAAAGGTTAAAGCATGTGGATTTCTAAGTTTTTTATACAACACATTTTTTTAGGTCGAAAAGAAATAAAATAGGTTTTATTGTGAATGTTTGTGTGAGTTAGATATTTTCATTTCGATAGGTTTTTTTGTATTTGTGTGCTGATTGGAATGGAAAGGAATACAATGTTGTTGGTTCAAGTTCTTCGTAAAAATCAATTGGGTGAAAGTAACTTCCCTCCAAGTTGTTAAAATGTATTGAAGGAAAAATAATTTCTATGGTAATTTAAACGAAACAAAGAGTGTTTCTGTAGCCTTCGTTTTAATACTACGAAAAGTTAAATAACGTTAGATATATATAACTCTAGATTCATGGTGAAAAACAGTTAACAACAAAAACAAAATATTACTGTTTCATAAAACTATTTCAATTGTTTTAATTATATTAAGTACTTTTTTTTTAACCTACCGTTAATAAATTACCGGAGTTATCGACATAGCTTACAGAGTAAGCACACGAAGTGGCAATGGGCTGGCCATGCCTGTCGAAGTATCGATGGCCGGTGAAGCAGACGAGTCCTGGAGTAGAGACTGTGTACCGCAAGCGTAGTATGGGCCCTCCTGCTAGAGACGGGTGACCTAAAGAACGTGGCTGAGGTAGACTGAATGTGGAAAGTGGAGGACAGGGTGTTGTGTGCGGCCTGGAAGAGGCCTATGTCCAGCAGTGGACTGCGATAGACTGAGTTGATTGTTAACAAATTATTCCTGTACGTATTGTACCCGAGAACAAGCATAAAATACAATTATTAAAACTTCGTACCGACATGATATTACTGCCTTATTAAATGAAAACAGATTCCCTCTATTCATCAGAGTATTGTTAACCCTTTTTTTTTTTTGGGTGGGAAATCATCAGTCAAATGACCTTCCGCTCTGGGCTGAGCGGAAGGGCGTGTCAGACTTTTACTGACTAACCCACTGACTGACTTAACCCACCCGTGTTCCTTCAGTTGCCTGTGCCAGGGGCCACGGTATCTCTTTCGAGCAACGCGCAGCCCCGGAACCCGTATTTACATCAATTTTATGCTGTAGGTATACTAAATTGGAAAGTTTTAAAGATAAAATGGTGTAAACATTTTTTCCGCACTATAAAACACCTTAACACATACAATAAAAACCCCAACAGTTTTTGTTGGAACGAAATGTGCTATCTACAGGATAGGATGTGACAAATAGTTTGACACTTCATTCATCAAAATCTATTCAGAGATAAATCCCGCGCGAAATGAACTAGTGATGGAGATTGAAATATAATATACTCCTTTATTCCCTAGTGTATTCGTGTTTCCGTTTCTTACATTACATTACATCAAGAATTTTCATGTCGTAGGTACATTTGCAAATAATGGCAAAGCTTTTAGTCAGATTTCCGTCACTACATATGACCTACTTATTTTAGAAAGAATGGAAGAGAATCAATAACAAAGCTAGTTAGATTGTAGTTTACATGTTGACAATCTTTTTGATGATACTAATGTCAAAGTAATTGCCATTTATCTCACTTGAACGCTCATTCCAGCAAATAGCTCCAAATAAAAATAAGCGATAATAAGCCAAACGACTGTCAATTATTATCTGCTATGATGAGCATCATAACGATAAGGAAGAAATCACGAATAACCGTAATTGGCATTTTGGCAGAGGTCATCAAAACAGCAATACAAAAACACCACATAGAAATTAATGTAGCGAAAATGAGAGAAAAAAATAACGTTCCATTATAAGAAGTGAAAGGACCAGAAAAAGCGGTAATTAGGGTTCAGTTGGCAATCAAAAGTGAATCCCTTCAGGACGGAAGGCGAAATCGACGGCAATTTGCAGCGTGGTCCTTGGAGACGCATTAGCCGAAATGTGTTGTTGACCCATTTTGCTACATCTGGGCTCCCTTAATCTGTGTCGTATTCTCTTTCCTTGTCGCGGATTGAGCTGGTGTTGTAATAGTGTGACCGATATATATGATGTTCAACTTTGAAATGTTTTGGCTCTGATTTATGTTGTGTTAGAGGAAAACGAAGCGGACAGGCGTGATACATCAGTTACATTTGTTGGGCGCTCGTGTAGGCCAAATGTATACAATAATAAAATAGAAAATAAAATCACGGTTGGTTATTTTTTTACAAGCCTGACCCAGTAATATCATATCCTGCGTGTCCGACAGGACAACAGATGACAAGCTGCACGTTACAGGAACTGATTGACGCTAGTGATGGCGCCAAACACGTAGCCGAATTCTGAGCGGAGTCCATTTAGATTGCCATCGATACGCTAAAACGAAGTTTGTCCCACATTAAAGGTTTATTTTTTAATAAATTCTGAAAACAATAAGAGCTTTATCATCGTAGCTAGCTTAGTACAAATAAAAAACGAAACGATACGAAGTTTAATTAAATGTACGCAGTTATCTATAAGTATTGCTACAGATTATTATCCCAGCCAGTTTCGCATCCATTAATTCCAACATAAATATTTTTATCAATACTCCTGCCCATCCAGCTTAGATACGTCAGTCTAGCTTTCCATTCGTTTCAGTTTCATCGCCTTGTATTTGCTTGCCTCCATTTATCTCGTCAGGTTTAAGATATTTTATCTGAATGTTGGCTCCGAGCTGGGAGGATGGTGCCAGGTTGTTGTTTATTAGTTTGTGGAGTGGTGGGTTTGAATTTAATTGATTTGTAGTCCATTGACGCTTTTAGTGTGATATGAAATTGGGTCTGTTTTTAGAGAAAATTATTGTCAATGGACATTGTACACACCTGTATGATTATTAGTCACGTAGTGTCATATTAACTTATATTAATTTATATGTTTTATTTAAATGACTAAATACAACTTATCTAGCATATAAATGTGTCAAGTCATATGATCAGAGTTTTATTTTTTATTTTAGTGTCTTATAATTACATACATAAATCATGGTACCTTTATCGAGCCGTCAGATTGTATCAAGATGGCAAAATAATCACCACAACGTTTCACACCAAGCTTAAACTTATTATAAAAAGCATTTATTTCACTGTTTCTTTGTTCAGTGCCAAGAAATCTACTTTGTCATCGTTCCTTTTATTCCAAAGAGAAATCTGTTTAAACGATCATTTTACTAGTTACTGGCCTTCGGAAGCCAACAGGGCGCGTAATTCAAGTCTGTTTCGACCAAATTGGAGTTCGTAATTTCGCCGATCCTGAAAATATAATTTTGTATTTTTAAACGTTGTGGACAAAGGACCAAGATGAAAATAATGGTTCGGTTAAAAGTCAAACAAAAAGGGTTATAAGAAAAGAATTGTAAAAAATTAAGGTTGAAAGAAAAAAAATAGTATTTCTTTCGGATTTGTAACTTTATTTATTTAGAAATCTTGACTTATTTCCAATCTACGCTTTCCTTTCTTACTTACTCATACTGTTACTATGCCTTAACAGTCAACCTGCCTTAGTAAAAAAAAAAAGTCTAATATTATAAACGCGAAAGTTTGGATGGATGGATGGATGAATGTTTGTTACTCTTGCACGCAAAAACTACTGAACGGATTTGGATGAAATTTTGTACACAGATAGTTTATAATCAGGATTAACACATAGGATACTTTTATCCCGACATTCCCACGGAATCGAAACTTATGCGGGTGAAACCGCGGGGCGCAGTTAGTTCTTAATAAGGAAAGATCAGAAGGCCAATTCTCGTAATTTAAAACGTTCAAAATCTAGTCGCAGTCTCATCTCGGCGACAAACAAATGTCAAAAACTTGTCAAAATGTAGGTAAATTAGAAGTATTTTTTGACAGATTGAGACTGAGATCAGACTGTGAACGTTCTTAAAATTACGAGAATTACCTCTCTGGTTTCAGCATTCAAATTAAAGCTTGATACAATTTGTTATTTCAGTAAATAAAATGAGATAAATAGAAGTCTAATCAAATAGCCTTGACTCCCGACCCAAACGAAATTGAGCGGAGCAAGCATAATGGTCAGAACGGATAGTGACAAAAAAAAAATCATAAGACAACAAACTTACGATATAAAACAGAAATCGTTTATCTGTCACAAATCCGATATCTATCTCTTACAAACGATGACGATATCGCTATGAAATTCCTTCTACGTATTATTTTTTCGTACGATTGGTTGCAAACGTGGGTAGAAAAGAAAACATAGATGGGGTACTGTTGTTTTTATTAGTTTATAGCTTTTGCCAGCGGGTTCGCCTATGTGGAGGAAGTTTTTTTTATTTTTTATTGCTGAATGGGCTTCGTAGGCCAGTGGGTCCCGCTTAATGGCAAACGAGATGGCGGGATGAGCTGGAATCATTTGATAAAGATTAGTCCTTGGCAGCTTTGGACAGAGAGAGGTGGAAAAAGAGAGGCCTTTGCCCAGCAGTCCCTTGTTCACAAACTAAACTAAATTTAAATTCAGTGCATCTTTTTCATTATATTTCATTAAGAAAAGGACAGAAGATAAATATTAGTTTAGTCCTGTCAAATTAGTCAGCGCCTGACGTAAATTAACGTATTTGTAGTCGGTATGTTTTTAATCACGTCTAAACTTGCTATGGAGTATCTCAATTTGACAGGACATTAACATGCATTAACGGCTAAAAATAAATAATAATGGGCCTGCTCTTAACCGTATTGCCACACGGGAACGTGTTACCGGGATAAAAAAAGTATCGTATGGTCCAGATTATAAACTAGACTTTAAATTTCATCTAAATCCGTTAAGCCGTTTTTGTGTGATTGAGTAAAAGACATCCAAACATACAAACTTTCACATTTATAATACTAGCTGTGCCCCGCGGTTTCACCCGCATAATTTTCAAACCCGTAGGAATATCGGTATAAAAAGTATCCTATGTTATAATCCTGGTTATAAACTATCTGTATACCAAATTTCATTCAAATCCATTCAGTACTTTTTGCGTGAAAGAGTAACAAACAAACATCCATCCATCCATACATACTTTCGCATTTATAATATGAGTAGGAATACTAGTTTCTGCCTGCGACTTCGTCCACATGAAACTCTTTGTTGCTTCGACCCACTCCGACGCATCGCATCGCCTGCTCGCGCTATTACTTTGTTTTAGCTTAGAGCTATTTCTGCTTGACTTCTAAGGGGCGTAGCGTGATGTTAAAGAGCCTATAACCTTCCTCAAGAATTGGGCTATCAAATGCAACATGCGAACACACAAACAAAATAAACAAACTCTTCAAGTTTTTTATTAGTATATAGACAGCTTATGTAGGAAGTACCTAGGATTAAAGACAGCTTTGAAAATGTTGATGGGTATTTTTTTATGAAGATGGCAATGCTTTTTTCTGTTCTGTATTATGTTTTTCGAGGAACTTTATGTTAATTCTGTTTTTCGTTTTGTTCATAACAATTTGGTTTCGAAAGGAGACTTTTTCATGAGCTTATCATGCGGTTCCGAGTCGAAATCGTATTTTTAAGTGACTATGGGCACAAACATTTTGGTAATTCCTACCTGAAATATCACTCAGAGAAGACATCAAAATAAAATAGAAAGGAAGGTAAAAAAGATAGCAGAAACATTTTTCAACGATTTTTTTACACATTTTATTTTTTTATTGCTGGATGCCTGATGCTGCACGCCTAATAGAAAACGATGGATGAAGTCTATGAAACGAGCATGCCCAGAAGGTGCCTGTTCACTCTTGCTTTGAAGGCAAGACGGGTTAAATGTTTAAGAGAACACAGACGCTGGCAGAGAGTTCTACACTTTGACTGCGCGCATAATAAATGTGGAGGAGAAGCACTGAGTAAGACTGGTCGGGATATCAACCAAGTGTGGATGGTACCCTGCAGTACGTCTGGTAGTCAGGTGGTAAAAGGACGATAGTGGAATCAGGTCGTGGAGCTCCTGCGCACACTCACCGAAGTCTGTAGGAGACCGACAGGAAAGCAACATTACTCCGATGAGCCAGGCTGTGAGGCCACCAACCTCTTGTTGCATTTAAGCCTTTTTGCTCTGCGTTCCACCGAGTCAAGTGTGAGTAATTAGTTGTATTATTCGTATTCACTTGACATAATTTATAGTGTACAAAACATAACATGTTATTCGCGCTAATGATCAGTTTTCGTGCTTTCAGGCGTGGTTATAGGAAGGCGGAAGGGTTCCATTGCTGGATAGCACGCGCTGTAGCTAATATAATTTATGTTATGTGATAATAATTCTAGTAACAAACACATTGTCATGTTAATATTTTTATCCTTGACACAATTTTAAGTTTATTTTACGGTGTAAACCATAAACATGGCACTAGTTTTATTACAGCATATTACAGAAATGTTATGTCACATGGTGATCTATATTAATAAAGCTGAAGAGTTTGTTTGTTCGAATGCGGTTATCTCTGGAAGTACCGGTCAGAGGCGAACTTTTTTTTTTGCAGCCGAGTACTTTGAAAAAAATTAAAAAGAACGCTAAGCTAAAACGATGTAAATGTTAACGATGTAAAATGATGTTGCGGGCAGGCGATGCAATGCAGGGTTGCTTGTTTTTTATAAATGTTCGTCCAGACCAAGGATATCTTTGGTCCAGACAGTAACGGTTCGAGGTATGCACCGCAAATGCATTTTTTTATATTCCCGATGCTGCAATCTGAATCATGCGTCAAGCAAGTGACGCATTTTCAACGAGCCTCATAGAAAATTATCCCTTCGGTCTGAAATGTTTTTCCGTCGGTAATATCCTATTTAATTTAAAGTTCTTAATCCTACAGTCATAGAATGGTATCCCAGGGAAGGAAAAACGAATAGACGAAGACCATTTCAAAGATGGGAAGAAGACTTGAAAACTACACTACGGCAGGGAAATGGAGGACATAAACTGACGACCAGACAGTGAGCTATGGAAAAGCCTTGGCGAGGCCAATGCTAAAGAGCAAAGAAATCTGGAGATTTCTGATGATGTGATTTCCTTTAATGTAAATAAATATTTAAACTAGTTTTAAGATTGCTAATAAAGGTTATTTGAAATTCAAATTGAATCCTACAATAAAAACATATTATGTAAAAAGATTGAAGCCGACGTGATTATTTTTCAGTTGACGATTTATGAATGGAGTATTATTTAAAAGGTTGAATCACTGTCCATTCTAAGGTTGCCTGGAAGAGATCGCAGTAATGCGATAAGGCCGCCCATTGTATATTTTGTAGTGTGTCATGTTTTTTTTTGTGGTGTACACTAAAGTATATATAAATAAATAAATAATTATATTTTTTATATAATTATTTACTTAAGTAAAACGCTCTCGGTCAAAATTTAATAAACAATCGTTCACATTCAAAAATGTTTGATTGTGTGATTGCTTATTAATTTTTTTATGAACGTGAAAATCTTAAAAAAGTAGTACTAATCAAACAACAATATATCGTGTGTAAATTCAATGAAAACTCGGCTCGGCTCGGTTGTTGCCATGCGCTCGGTAAACTTTATTTTCTTAGCAGAAGCGACTTCAAGTTTGTTATTATGCTGAGCGGAGTTTATTTTGATGTGTTTTCTTTAGTTGAGACATGTTTCAAAAAGTAAATCTAAAATCCGACGGCTGTAACATGATTTCTGTTTTCTGAGTTTTTGTAATTGATTTCGTTACCAGCTGCTTTAGAGTTTAGAAGACTTTTAAGTTTTTCTTTTGTCATATATTTTATTTAAAGCCAATACGTCTGAAATAATATGAGGGGCCCGTGGCTATATAATCACAGCCGCACAGGTCGATCGATCGCTAAGCCGCTGGTCCCGGTTGTCATACGGGGATCTTTGCCAGTCGTTACGGGTAGTCAGAACCCCGAAAGTCGGACAACCAGTCTTACCAAGGGGTATCGTATTACCCAGTAACTGGGTTGTGGAGGTCAGATAGGCAGTCGCTTTATATAAAATACTGGTATTTAGCTGCATCTAGTTAGAGTGGAAGCTGACCCCAACATAGTTGGGAACAGGCTAGGCAAATGTTGATGACGTCTGAAGTAATATAATTATATTGATTGTATAGTAAATAATTGAGGGGCTCATGACTAAGCAATAACCGTCACAAGGGTCGACCTTCATACTGAGACCCTTCCGCACCTCGGAAAGCACGTTAAGCCGTTGGTCCCAGCTGTCATTTGTAGATCTTTGACAGTTGTTATGGGTAGTCAGGAGCCCGAAAGTCCGATAACCAGTCTTACCAAGGCGTATCGTGTTATCCAGTCACTGGGTCGTGGAGGTTAGATAGGCAGTCGCTCCATGTAGTGTAAATACCTACTGGTATTCAACTGCATACGGTTAGACTGGAAGCCAACCCCAACATAGTTGGGAAAAGGGTAAGCATATGATGTGGTATAATAATATATAACCCAAACCACAATCTTCCATTCAAATTTTGGAGACGTCATAACGAATTTATGAATGAGCTTTGATTTCGATATTTGAAACCCAGGCCAGCACATACCTACTAATGTTAACAGTTCCTGGAAAACAAACTTATTAATAAGCGGGCGGAGCCGTGCGTGGTCTAATTCTAGTTTAGTTAGTAGAAGATCGTGATATGGATGTCTGACATGGAGAGAGAATCGCGTGTTCTGATGGTATAATCATACCGTTCCCACAATTAATGGCACCATAATTCAGAACAAAATAGAATAAGTCGGCTAAGACATTTTTATGCTTGAATACGAGTCTTTTGAGTGTGTGTGTTGGCGACTGGCTGTGGTGCGACCTTTTTTGTACTATAAATGTCATGTTTTTTAAATATAGTTTTTTATGTTCTTTTTGTTTGTTCGTTGCTGTTGTTACGTCTGAGCGGTTGTCAGGTCTTTGTCTTAATTTTCTAATATAAATTTATAATATTGCTATACGTGTTTCTATCGTTTCATTTCTACAGTCCACTATCAAATACAATCCACTAGCTATCAGTGTGTTATGTCTTTTTTATTATTATTATTTTTTATTTGAAATTGTGCGTTTTGCTTGTGCAGAATAAAATAGTTTTCTTTCTACGTGTGGTTCTTATCAAACTAGTATGGGTGTAGTAGTACTTGATCCTTTATAACTATTGCATTCAGATGAAAAACTAAGTAAACTAAGTTAACTATAATTTTAATTCGGATTTTGTATGCCTATTGGTGGAACATGGTTTGTGCACTTGATATTTTATATTGAAAAACACCAGTAATCACCTATGTTGACAAAATAAAATATGATTGGATTTGACCGTTATATAATAACTAGCGGCGCCCCGCGGTTTCACGCGCATAAGTTTCAATCCTGCAAAAATTTTGGGATAACAAGTATCCTATGTGTTAATCCGGGTTATAAACTATTTGTATGCCAAATTTCATCCAAATCCGTTCAGTAGTTTTTGCGTGAAAGAGTAACAAACATCCATCTATCCATACAAATTTTCACGCTTATAATATTAGTAGGATAAGCTTCTGCCTGCGACTTCGTCCGCATGAAATT
This sequence comes from Apamea epomidion, assembly GCA_947507525.1. Lineage (NCBI taxonomy): Eukaryota > Metazoa > Arthropoda > Insecta > Lepidoptera > Noctuidae > Apamea > Apamea epomidion. The sequence continues at coordinate 2,527,200 of OX382226.1, forward strand.
TCATGTTCCCGACTCACCTCGTCGCATCGCATCGTCTGCCCGCGCTATTACTTCATTTTCACAGCGTTCTTTCTTACTTTTTTCTTTTGGCTCGTCTGCTAAGATTCTTAGCGTGATGTTTAATAGCCTATGGCCTTCATCAAGTATTGGGCTATCAAATGCAAAAAAAAACGAATCCGACTGGTATTTTTAGAGATTACCGCGTACAAACAAACAAACAAACTCTTCACCTTTGTTATAGATTATTATACAATGCTTGCAAGAATAATGTCACGAAAAAGTCAAAGCCGAAGGTGACATAAATGTAGAAGACAGATTTTTATTTGATTTTGTGACTTTATTCCTTACCTGTTTGTATTGATATTTCAGAAAGAGAAAAGGAAAAAATAACAGTGTTCCCATTATTTTTGTCGAGCTGAGTAAATAATTATGTTCGAGTTCGCACTCTGCCTTGCAAAATTCGACATCACATTACGTATTACAGGTTTAAAAAGGATATTTTCAGCAAACATTTCCTTCAACAAAATTGAATAAATTGGAACCGGATAAACGATAAATAAGATTGACAGAATTCTAAATTTATTTGATACAAGCTCGTTATTGAACAACTTGATGTTAATACATCCGATATATTTTAGGAAAACATCATTTTGGAAGGCGCGTGTTCAGTTGTAGAAGAGGGTAGGAATAAAATACGTAAAACTCAATGTCAACTTAGTGAACGGATCGTCCGAAATAGCGGGATCGTCCGAAAGGGTTACCGCTGCCCTGGTACATAAAGGGCTAGGGAAGGAACACGGGTGGGTTTTAGTCAGTAAGAGTCTGACACTCCCTTCTGCTCCACCCAGAGCGGGAGGGGTCATTTGATGATTTCCCATCCTCAAAAAAAAAAAAAAAAAAAGTGTCAAATATATTTAAAAAATATTGAATATCATCATCTCATCGGCCTAAACTTTTATCGACTATGTTGGTGTAGGCTTCCAGTCTAACTGGATGCAGCTGAATACCAGTATTTTACATAGAACGACTGTCTATCTGAGCTCCATAATCCAGATACTGGGTAATACGATATAGTTTGGTTAGACTGGTTTTCAGAATTTCAGGCTTTTGGCGAGCACGAATAACAGTCGGCACCAACGGCTTAACGTGCTTTGCGAGGCACGGAGGGTTCTTGGTATGTAAAGATCGCGCATCCACGGGCCAACCGCGGCAAGCGAAGCCTTACCTGATCGATTGACCTGGGTGTACTTAGCCAAAAGTCCCTCAAAATTTTTAAATGATTGAATGTATGGTTAGGTTTAGGGAAGAAAAAAATAAAATAAAAAAGATTAGGTACACACTCTCGCCTATCAATCCTCATTTTTTTTTTATCAAAACGCTTTTAGAACAAAACAAAACCAGCTATTACAATTTTAGATCCACATTTAAAAAAAAACTAAAATCCGAATCCGACACGATATTTTTTAGACATTTTGGCATTTCAATATAATACCTCGTCATTTCGTCGGACGGATTTCATTCAGTGTTCATAAAATATTCGATGGCCGGACACAGCACTACAATATTGATTTAGAGAAAATATTTTTGAGGATCACGGTATGCCTACCATTTTGTTTTTGGGTTTTCATTTGACGTTACATTTGTTTTAGCGTGTACTCCGAATAAATATTGAACGTCAAATAAATTGAAATGTTTCCGGAAAGCAAGTTCTCTTTGGATTTAGAAATAAAATAAAAACATTTGAGCTGTAGGTTTTAGTTCGTTAAAATTGAAATCAATAACATGTCTAATAATCATTGTCATGCTAATGTGCACGTTATGTTTGTTTTTTGTTTGTATTAATTACTGGCTTGTTTCTTATGTCCATTAGGTAAACCGTTTTTTTACAGATGGAACTAGTAATTGTAGCAACACACATATATATATTGTTACGCGTCTTAAAATTAACGTTTACGTAATCTGGAATATGTACGTTCTAAGACAGCTGTCAAAAAATGGTAAACCTAATGGACAGGGTGTAGTTGTCAAATCAAACTTTCATTTCTTTTCTGTTTTCATTTATTGATATGGGTCGATCTTCGTCACCCGTCGATACGGGGAAACAATCACAAGAAACCTCTGCTGGACATAGGTCTCTCCCAGACTGCGCCACAATACCCTGTCATTCGCCTTCCGCCACCTTCATAAGGTCGTCGGTCCATCTAGCTGGAGACGTCCCACGCTACGCTTGCCAATACGCGATCTCCACTCCAGAACTCGTCAAAAACTAATACAGGTTCTCTGTAACCAATCAACTACATCGGATGCCTTTCCAATTCGATAACGAATCACCACAACACGTTAATTTCCCGACTCAGATAAAACTAACAAATTATTTACTTAAGCACCAATTGAACTGTCAATACTTAATACCTTCGACTTTAATATCATTCGGGGCCATATCGAAAAGATCTCTCCGAATCTCCTGCCACGTCTCGTCCCATGCAAATCTCGTTCGCTTTGCTTGCTCAAGGGATAAAGTAATTCGGTTTTGAGGTCTGGGGCATGAGAAGTTAAATATAAAGTATTATGTGAATAGTTGGGGAGGATTCTTTGAAATTGGGAGCAAACGAAAGGGTATTAGCTGCATGGATGTGTGATCGTATTGGAAATTGAGGAAAACGGCCCAAAGTGATTGATTTTATTGAACAGATTGGATGTCAACAGGGATTCATTCACGTCAGTCTGTAAGTAGTCATGGGTAAATATAGTTCTTGTAACATTGAAACTATAGTGGATGTTTTTAGTAGCATCCGTAATAACTAAATCATTTTGTAACAAAACAGTGATTTAAAAAAAAATAATATGCTATTGATTCAGCAATTATTTTTCGAACAGTGGTGGCCCAGAGGCAACGCAGCGACTTATGAGTTGTAGGTCGTAGGTTCGAACCCAGTCAGGCGCTATAGTTTGTGTAAATTATTTCATCACCACTGCTCTCAAAACGGTGAAGGAAAACATTGTGAGGAAACTGGCATGTCCTAGAACTAATAATTCGAAAACATGTGACAACTACCAACCCGCACTGGGCCCGCGTGGTGGATTACGGCCCACTCTCTCTGATAGATAGGAGGCCTGTATCACAACAGTGGGAACACTATAGGCTGGTTATACTATTGATTAACCCTTCGTGGATCCAAGCAAGACCCAATGGCTTTTTAATCGTGTCTGTAATTACGGGATTCAATCGGATAATGTGAGATATTACTTAGTAGTTGCGTGCGTAATATTACGTGCTATTCATTTTGTTTATTATATTACAAAATGGTTGTGGTATAATAAAGTAGGAGCTATTAACAGACTTTTTAGGCCCCTCGCCCACGGCGACTTTTTGTAGCGATGCTGTCGCGCGTTTCTTAAACGCGCGACAGCATCGCTACTAACGCGCGTTAGTCGCATTTGCAACGCGCTACAGAAGCGATGCCAACGCGCTACAGCATCGCGACTGTATCGATGCAAACGCGCGACCGTATCGGACGACATCGGGGAAAGAACGGAGGGAGGGTGGTGCGTGAGTGGAGAACCGAGCATCAGTACAACTCGCATTGCGACAGAAGCGCGACAGTATCGCGTTTGCATCATGACTGAGAATCGTGGTGTGGGCGAGGGTAAACAGCTAGCGACCGCATTGCGACTGAATCGATGCGAACGCGCGACAGCATCGCTACTGCATCGCTACAAAAAGTCGCCGTGGGCGAGGAGCCTTAATGTTGCGGCTTTATGATCCTTTATTACTTACACGTTCTGTTTACTATTTCGGTCTTATACAAGTATTTTATCGTTACTTTATGGACTTATTATTTTGTACTTACAGTTTTATTTAAAACTATAAAAATATTTTATTTGCCTTAATGTAATGTAATAATGTTACAGTTATTTCATGTACGACAAGTATTGTATGATTTATATTTATTAAGATTTAGGAACGTACATGGAACCTTACGGGTTTGAGCTCGTCAAAAATATCATTACCTAACCAACTGAGGCATAGAACGAATTTCCGGGTTCTGACTACCCGCTATCTCCTGATTCAATAATGCAGAAATGATCTGTGGGCCGATGATACGAGCACCAAGAATCTTGCCAATGTGAATATTTAGTCCACAGAAAACGTGTCTTAATATATGTCATGGGGTTGACGCAAAATATCTAAAATATTTATGGGAAGGTCTTTTATTACTTCCATTCAGGAATTTATTTGAATATCGTAAGATCAAGCAGTCCCAGTCTGGGCGCCAATATTAACAGCATATTCATGATTTTAATGCTATTTAGATTCATTCTGTAAATATGAAAAGTCAGATATTATAATTGATTGCTTAATGTTAAAACAACAATGTACGATACCCTAAAATAACAAATTCATTTTCAACATTATTTTAGGACCACGCTGGGCGCCAATAAAAACTTTGTGAAACTGTTAGGTGTCATTTTGGTTTGCCACTCTATTTACTTTAATTAAAATGTAAAATATTACACTTCGTAAGCCTCGTAAGCCTAGTCAGTTACGTTGCTGATGAAAATGAATTCACTCGTCAAGTCAAGTCCCTAATATTAAATTTCATTCACAAACACATTTTTCAATTTAATAAAACTCGTCACGTCAGCTCCATTTTAATAAAACCGTTTTATTATTCTGGGTTATGTGTCAGTCAAATTAATTATTTATCGTTCCGACCATTCAGATTCCAAAAGGCATACCTGAGCGTGCAATAATCATAAGCATTTTTATTTGCTCCAGCCTTTGGTATAAAATTCCAAGAATTCACCACGTGACAACCTACCCGCAAATCCATCATCCTTAAACCACTCTCGGTAAAATTAAAAAGAAAGTCACGAAAGGGAGGGTGACAGGCGAAAAGTACCGTCCAACGCACCTGTGAAGAAAAAAATATATTAAATGGAGGGTAATCCTTCGGTAAGCCTCTTAAACTGTCACCGTAACGAGTCGCCCGGCGATTATGAGATATGGCACAGATGGTACGCCTGTGTATATTTGAAGAGCTGTTTGCCTGTTTGGATATGAAATGTTGTACGTTTCAATCCTTTTAGGTTAGGTTCGAGGGCTGAAATGTGCTTACACGTGTGAACTCATGATGACATTTTTTTTCTGTGGATGTTTTTTTTCGTTCATGCTAATTTGGCTTGTTTCTGACGGTAGACTGTGTGGGTTTTTGTAACGGTAATTGATGAACAAACAGTATCAAAAGTAATGACGTAGGTTTTGTTCCATTTTCTTCTGTGGAAACATTGTGCTGTAATCACACAGATATTGAAACAAAATTTTGCGTTGATAAGAGAGTAAGGTATTTAATTCTGAGTGTCTTTTATATCGAATTTAAATAAATTGATGCTTGTGATGTTACACTCAGCTGATTCATGTTTTAGTGAAATGAATAAAGACTACATCAATTTCTACAACACTCAGTCAGTCAGTCAGTTGTGAATTGTACCAATTTGAAAATTGCTACACCTAGGACCTTCCCGCAATTCTTAATACCAGTCCCAAAAACCTAGTAACATGACTTATTCGGATATCCTACATCTCGAAAGACTTTTAAGTCATCCCAGGGTAGGGTTAAACATACCCCAATTAATTTTAAGGGCAAGGTAGAACCTGCGAGGCGGTATGAGGTACCCTGGCATTAATTATTCTAAGTAAGCCCAAGATGTCTGGGCACAACTATTATGGGCCCATTTCAAAGCTGTCAGATGGCATCAAGGTGATTAATGGTCGAGTATCTGTTAGATAAGTTTGTGTTTGAATAAGTAATTGGTGGGTGATGATGTTTTTGGCCGCTATTGTTGGTAGGGTAGTCTGTCTGTGATAGGCTAGTTTCCTAAAAAATTCTAATTAGTCCGTCAGTTAGACTATCAAAAAATATTGGACCCGTATTTTTTCTTTTGTCAATTATATAAAAAAATATGAAGATATCGCCCGTTAAAGTTCCACGTGACATCACTCGCCTGCCTTGCCTTGCGACACTTTTTAGCATGGCGTGACGTCACGACCCCCCACTCCGAAGTTTTGACGCGCTTTATCTTTGTCATTTTTTGTTTGATTGACCAATGAAAAAATACGTGTCTATTATTTTTTGATAATCTAACTGACGAACTAACTATAATAATATTTTTTTTAAACAGGAAACTACCCTATTGTAGTTTACGAATTGAAATTGTGGTGCGTTTGTCCTTGATTTGTTTGTTCCATTGTAGCATATTAAAAAAAAACATATTTTTTTTGTTTTAACTAGAACCCCGCTGCATGTTGATATTCTTTCAAACAAATTATTTCATAGAAAGGAAATTTAAAAAAATATTCTCGTCATCAAAGTCTTCCAAATTCGTCACTATTGAATTACGATCCTCAAAAAAGCAAATGAGATCCCTTTTTATCAAAGATATCACCCGCCAATCACCCACCAATTTTAACACAATACATCAAAAATTAACACCTGAATTCGATCCCCAGCCATCTGTTCTGGCGAAATCGCTCCAGACGCCCACAATTGCTCCTCGGATCCATTCAAACGAAGATTCTAGAAGCCACCTACAATGGAGTCTAAATTTCTATTGAAAATTATACGCCGTCGTTCTGCCATCGAATAAGTTAATTAAAATTGTAATAAGAAATGATGCTGAATAATTCTGCCAGACTGATCGTATTTTACTTTTCTTTTGTTATTAGATTCCTTCGATGTTGTCTTGGTAACTGGCTGGAGTTTTTTTACGATACTAATTCTGTTGGGTGCTGATTGGATACAATAAATTGGTTTTATTTTGTGTCACGATTATTCTTTTTTTTGTTTTTTTCTATGGTATTAAGATTTTCTGTTAGGCATTCTGGATTTTTAAGAGAATTTTGCAATATGTTTCATTTTAAACTTGAAATACTTTTTGGTTTTATTTTTTATCGTGACTATATTTATGTTTTGTTTAACTCCAGTACCATCTACAATTACATATTTTACAATGCCTCGTTGGTCTAGTGGTAGTTAGCGCTACTGATGAGCATGAGGTCCTGGGTCCGATTCCTAGGTCGGGCTAATTGTTATTGGGTCTTTTTATAAGAGTTTTCTCCGTAGCAGCACAGAGCCGGGATTTGCACCTGGTTAATGAGAATAGGCTCACCCCGTATTACATGGGACTATGGTACCCCTCTGCCTAATCTTTCGGGGAAGTAGGGCGTGATGCTATTTTATACTTAATCTAATATCACGACATATTCTCCAAAAATGTAAACAAATATGAGTTTATGGAAAAATAACTTTAATTCCTACACAATAAAGTTCAGTTTGTGCTACAACTTCAAACGTTTTTATAACTTTTTCAATAGTGCTAGTCACTCTGAAATCAACGTAATTCCCATTAAAATAAAGTTGATATTTGTTTAACTTGTAATAACGTAAATTTGAAACATAAATAAAATTTGAATATAGGTATTATTGGATTCTAGTACCATGTACAATAACATGTTTTATAAACCTTATTTGAAAGATAATAACGTAGGACAAGAATGACAGCAATACCGTTAAATTAGATTACTCCGAGAAACAAAAGTTTCCAACCTAATGCTGCTTAAATTGAATCATCTCAGAATATTAGGTTTAAAAGTAGTTCAAAGTAATATAACGAGTTTTTTTCGGATACCAAGTTCCATAAAAAACCATTACAGTTTTATTGACTCCAGTTGACTCTCAACAAATGCGCTAAAAGAGAACAAATTACTGTTTAGTTTTCTTTTCAGGTTGTTGTTCCATATTTTCTACTCGAGAGAGAATATTGTCTATGAAAGTACCATTTTAATAAGTGACTTTGAAAGGCTGCTCCGAAATTGTGTGTTTTCCATGCCATGCTTTGTTCCCTTAAATCCTAAACAAACTCGTTCTTATTTTCACTTCAACAATAAATGACAGTAGAACCAATATTTTAACTCAATTCCTATATTCATTTTTATATCAAAATTGCTTGTTCCGGTACATTTCATTACGCATTCACAAAGACCGCAATCGAAATCAGGAAGAAATGTGGCAGATTCAAGGTCCAAAACCAAAGGGAATGTTTGTTGAATTTGAACGTTCCCAACAAGGAAAATTTTTGGGAATTGTAACCCTTTATTGAATTACAGCGAGTACGAGCTTGCATAAACGATAAATATAATTACAGGGTTATCGAAAATAATTGTACCTACGAGTCGCTGGGGAACCGTTTTATAACATTACAATATTTTAAGGCTTAATAGCTACTGTTAAGGTGTGGAAATATAATGAAGGATATTGTTTTATCACATAACTTGATTAGCAACAGCGATTTGTAGAAGTTTGTTGTTGCCTTTAATTTTGAGATCCTTTGGCGAAACACAAAAAGCTTTCCTGTTTTCCTAATGAGATCATTATTTAGGTCTCAATATTATAAATAAAATAATATAATTATAAATGAGTAATGTTTATTTTATCTCCTTTAATTACATTCTTATAGAAGCTATTAAGTTGAAAGGTATTTTATCAAAATTTTATAATTTGTGGGAGATTTGAAGTCCAAAAAAAGCCTAGCCAGGAGGTATTTTTGAACTCCAGGCCCACTTATTAAGGGTTGGCAACGTGGTACAATATTGATTGATGGTATGTGTGTGTCTCTGCGTATGCCTGCAAAATTTATTGTACAAAGATAATTTCATAAATATAAATAACATAGATATATTCATGCGCATAGAGAAAAAATATTATATCTTGCGTAAATAACTACCAGGCACTTATCAAACCATCTCCATTATAATGTAATCAAATTGTATTTCTCAAAGAAACTCCTTTATCAGAAGGAATTGAATATTGTACGGCAACCTCACCAATCTACTGAAGGATTAATAACTTAACAATTATAAATCAAGCAAGGCAAGCTTCGTTATCGTGGTTATAAATACGTTATGTAACTAATACCCATCGCTTTTGCCTTCCTAACCAGGAAGGGATCGGCTTCCAATATAACGAGTTGTGGCTGAATACTAATATTTTACATGGAGCTGGTCGATTATTGGAAAATATTCGTATACCATCCTCGATCGATCAGGTTAAGCTACGCTTGCTGTGGTTGGTCTGTGGATAGGTGACCATCTTCATTTATACCAAAATCACTCCGTGCCTCGGAAAGCACGTTAAGCCGTTGGTCCCGGCTGTTATTCGTGGTCGTGGTCCTTATTTATAGTGTAGTACGTCTTTAAGACCACATTATCATCAATAATGTCAGTAGGTAGCTATGTATAAATGTCGCTGCACGTCACATTAATCTTATTCTCATTAACCTTGACACAGGCACAGCGTGCACAAAATACAACATCAGCTGTACATTCATTTGGCTTTCGTAAAGTGATATTAACTCGGGGATAGGTGCCAAAGAGCGTCTTTACACCTCATTATCAAGTTGGCAAGCTCTTTGAAACATCTCTTAGAAGATTGTACTTATTTTTGATGGTTGGTTTGATGACTGTTCTATACACACAGGTTATTAAAAATATAAAAAAAAACTTAGTTATATATAATAATATAATCACAGTGCAGGCTGGTATTTATATAATATGACAGAGCCGCTTTACTAGGCAACCATAACTTTAAGACCAAAATGTATGTATATTTTTTTACAAAAAGCCGATGGTATCCTTTAGAAACGGATGGGTTGTAAAGACATGAATGATATGAATTTGGGAATATGGAGCACAAGAACCCGGTCCATAAACTTTTGGATCACTTCTACTCTGAGAGGTAACTCCAGATTTTAGAGGTTTTTTTTCTAGGAAGGTAACTAATCTTGTCGCCGGTAAATTGGAAAGTCTAGGAAAGTTACGACACACGAACGTCGGCACGAGTACGACTTACGATTGGTTACCCAATTGCTTTGCAGACTGGAAATAATATTGGGACAGAAGATTTGTAGGACGATATAACTGACAATATTGATAACAGTTGTGGGAAATACAATAGAATCTTCTAGGTGACCAAGACTAACTTCGTCCGCGTGAAATTTCTTGTTTTAACTACACTAAATTATTATAGACTACTATACTATTAGTATAGAATAAACGTATTTAGACAACATAACAGTAAAAAGGTAGGTACAATTACTGTTTTATATCTAATAGCAATTTCTACCACAGAAATTAATAGGAAAAACTGAAATAATTAAAATAAGAAAAAAAATTATGTATCTATAATATATTATAAATACAAACATTAACCTTAATTACAATATGTATAAATTGCTTTAAAAAAACTTAAAAAATCACATTACATTTAAAATAATTCCGTTTCGTTATGTTCTCTGAACTCTAAAGCAAAAACTACGAACAAATCTCATTGAAGTTTCATTAATTAAAAGTTCAGATCCCTACATGAAACTGAACTATAAATTAGAACATAACATCACGCCATGTTACCAAGAAGGGTTGGGCAGAGGTGTACCTTAATAGTACACTCACATTTCGCTAGTTTTGTTTAAGTCCTATACAAAAGTAGGCGAGCCTGTTGGTATCAACCAGACACAAATCCAGACACCGGGCTGCTACTTAGAAATTCCAGATAGAAAAATCCAATAATACTGCCCGACCTGGGAATCTAACCCAGGACCTCATGCTCAGTAGTACCAGGGATATTTGTATAAAAAAAAAATCATTCCTGTTCATAGCCGTCCTATGACTTAGACACGTTAAGTCAGCGACGACTGCAATGTCGCACTTTGCCACATACCGTTGAATTATACTAAGTAACTAATTTTCTAATCAATGACGTACCTTCGATTTTAAAAACCTATACAATGTAATCTGCACCCTAATTGCGTAACACACAATCAATCAGAATCGGTTTCATTTTGACAGTTCAACAGTTGAAGGCAACATTTTTCGAATTTATGAAGCAATGGATTAGCAATATCCTTCAAAATGATTCAGATTGAGATTGATTGTGTGTTTCACAGTTAGGGTGCTGTTGTTAAAAATTTACTCAAGTGATCAACGATTCAATCAACTCAGCCTATCGCAGTCCACGATAGCAGTCCACTGCTGGACATAGGTCTCTGCCTATATCCAGCAGTGGAGTGTTGTGGCGCAGACTAGGAGAGCCCAGCGCCACAACACCATGTCCTGCGCCTTTCGCGTCCGGGCTGTCCCAGCCACCTTCTGTAGGTCGTTGGTCCATCTAGCGGGGGGGGTGTCCCACACTACGCTTGACGATATGCGGTCTCCACTCCAGGATTCGACTGCTCCACCGGCCATCGGTCCTTCGACAAACATGGCCAGCCAGTGGGCTGGCAGTGGCCACTTCAGTTTGCTTACCATGCAAGCTATGCTAGCTGAGCAACTATTAAAATACAAATATATTAACCTAGCCTAACTAAAACGAATTACTAACTAAAATATGGTGTCGAAAAATTCCTCCGCATCGCTGTCGACCGATAATGCACCCAAGAGACTAGCGGCATTGCTACGTTAAAGGTTCGAGGTTAGGTTATTATATCTTTATAGTTTGTTAGTTAATATAGTGTAAGAAAATTATCCAGTGTATACAGGGCTAAATTAAATTAGCTAGCGAAACTCCGCGGACGTGGTGGGTATCGATGTATACCCATCACGTCTGCAAAGTTGTGCCAGATAATTTAATTGGGCCCTGTATTGTTATCCTCTTTCGTTCAAAATAGAGTCGCAATCTTATCTCAGTAACAATCAAAGTCAAAAATGTAGGAAAGCTTGAGATATTTTTGACACATTGAGACTGAGATCAGAGGGGCAATTCTCGTAATTTTAAGAAAGTTCACAGTCTGATCTCAGTCTCAATCTGTCAAAAATACGTCTATGTAATTTCCCTACATTTTGACAAGGTTTTGACATTTGTTTGTCGCCGAGATGAGACTGCGACTAGATTTTGAACGTTTTAAATTACGAGAATTGGGCTTCTGACTGTGAACGATCCTAAATTTACGAAAATTGCCCCTCAGATGTTATTTCAGTTCCAGCACTAACAAAAATAAACTTGAATTTACTGCAGATCAGAGACTTAAAACGACCTTTTCAGATACCAAGTGCTACATATAGCCCACCTAACCACAACCTGTGTAATGAAATAAAACTCAGTCCAGTTTAACGCGAAACAACAAAATAAAGGAATCACATAATATGTGTATAGTATAACCACTGTACTTTTGAAACTGTTCACTTGCCGATACGCGACTGAACCAATCGGTTGAATACAAACGTGTTTCAGAATTGTTTCAAGGATATTTCAGTCAAACAATTGGGAGCTTTACCTTCATTCAATGGTGTATTTGTTTTTACTGAAACCTCTGAAACCTTTGCGGCTGTGCAAATGTTTTAGTGTTTTTTTTTTTTTGTTTGAGAGTGTGGTTCTTGAGTGGGTTTATTTAAGGGGTCGTCGCGGATTGGAGGAGCTTAGGATTGGATTAAATGTCCATCAGGAGTTTGAGGGGAATGGTAGATTTTTTTGCTAATGAATGTTGAGAGTCTCCCAAATCGTTCTCATTAGCTAGCAGAGGTAGACGGAAATAATCCTGTAAGCCCAATTTTTTTTTGAACATCCCTGGTTCCATTCGGAAATGTACTGTGGCACCTGTCATTTTTTATTGACCCTTGAAAATCGGTAAGTGTAAAACCCCGTAACGGATGGCAAACCCTCCTCTTTTGATCGTTTGGACGTGTTTAGGGCATTGATCAATTAAGTCTTAAAAATACGTCACAAATAAATGCACCAAAAAAAATTACGTACTGTAAAGCAGAATGCTACGCCGTACCATATTGCGAGCTACGCCGTAGCATATACTGAGCTACGCCGTAGCGCGACAGTGTAGTGGAATGTTTATATGTACTTTATTTGCTGGTATTTTACGAGTACGTCAGTTGTCTTTGACCTACTCAGATAGTAGTTTGTATAGTCGTGTACTGTCTCTTATACATATTCGTTAAACATTAATATTCCTGTGAAAACATATTAGATACATTCTTTATTTCTTAAAATTCATTGCAAAAATTTTGAAAGACTACTAGACTCGGTTGCAAAACTTAAAGCTGCCACTTTAGCGTGCTCGGCGCCTTAGTAAATGATGAACGGACATGCCTCGGTCTGCTACAATTTATTGCGAGGCAGCTCAAGTACTTAAATGCCTCGTTTCGAGGCAGCCTTCGGAGGAGTGTTCTCGCCTTGAAACCGTTAGTATCTAGTTTCAGCGGTGCTGTTATTCATAGCACTTTGTTTTTGTATGTAAGAATATTTTTAGCTAAATTGCTGTGTCAAGTTTTTGTAAGGCTTTAGAGAAATGATAGCTCAGAGTTCTAAGCGTTGTGATTTGAAATAAAATCAAACCTGAAATGTCCTAGGATTTAGTGTAATAGGCCAGTATAGAGGTATGAGGAACATGGTGTAAAGTTAGAAAAGATAGAAAAGGGAGGGTCATCTGACCAGACGGGTGTTGTGTCTAGCAGGCAACTGCCCGATGTCGTTGGGCCGTTGTATATATGCTAGTTACACGGTAAACTGTGCTTGCGAGATGCAGGATTTTGCGTGACGTCAATATGATGCGGAGCTCGCATGTGGCGTTTGTAGATGCCGCTACAGGCTCAACTTACTCTAGTATTCTTCTTTTCGTTTGGTTGGTACTCTTCTTCGATGTTTTATATTGTTTGAGCACAGTAGGTGGCCACGTTAATTAAACTCCAGTCAAAGTTCTAACGTGTCGTTTTCCATGAGATACTCTAATTACATGATATTAAAAATAAGTCAAATTTTACACGAAGCCACTGTTTGGCGGTAATTAAAATATTGAGAGGAAAATTTGGTTTTAATCGTTTTAATTCGCCAATCGTATTCAAATTGTTTTTTCCGCATTCTTTTTTTTCTGTTTGAGGATTAATTTATTGCCCTCCAGTGAAACATTTACAGACAAAAAATATCACAAAGCAATGGTTCTTTGTAAAATATTTAACTTTATTAAATTTTCTGAAAGCCAATTATCGTAATCAAAAACGTTTCGCAAACACCTTAGATAATTAAAGTCAAAATGTGGGCAAATTCCTACCGCTTGTGTATAATAAAGTACCTAACAATATTAAAGACCGACCATTTAGAATGAAAAGAAAACCTTATAAAATAACTATTAGAAATATGTTATTATTCTGTAGCTGATTTTTTAGCCGATAATATACAGTTAAAAAAATATGTAGATTTAGACCTCGTAAGTTAGTTTATTTTTAAATTTGTACAGCTAATAATGCTTATAATATTTAAGCATGCCTTAAAGGCAGAATGTACAAGGACTCTAACATTAATTGTAACATCAGAACGCCAATAATTCTCGAAATTTAAAACGTTCAAAATCTAGTCGCTGTGTCATCTCGGCGACAAACAAATGTCAAAATGTAAGGTAATTAGAGGTATTTTTGACAGATTGAGACTGAGATCAGACTGTGAACGTTCTTAAAATTACCAGAGTTGCTCCTCTGATTTGTAATACCTACATTCTTGGCAAATAAATATATTCTATTCTATTCCTCTAATTTACCTACATGTTGAATATATGACTATATTTGACAAATTGAGACTGAGATTGGAATTGATTCTCAGTTACCATCGCATTCAACCCGGAAATAGTTCTCATTGACCTATTCCTTTGAAGGAAACTCGTAGAAACAAAAGATCACGAACTTCACATAAAGAGGCTTGGGTAACATGCGACGTTTTGTCACTGGATTTATTAAAACGTTGAATATATTCCTTTGCCCTTCTCAGGAACCTATCACGTTCCAGATGTGACCCCTGCCTTTAAGCCGGTATATTTCACTGGGCGTGAGTTCCACCCTTATATTTTTCGTGAAACCAACCCCTATTAGATCGGCCCTTGCTATAACGCGAAATGGTATTTGACATTTTTGTAAGTATTATTTCTTTTTGGGAGCAAAGTTTTTAGAGGTAGTGATGCGTGATTCTGAGATGGGGTAAAAATGGACGCTTTTACGGTGTCCGGTGAATGGGGTCAAATATGGTACGGTATACGTTAAATTAACTTATGGTGGTGTTATTTTGGTTGGTCAAAGTTTTTGAGTTTAGTAACGCTGGGACAATAAAAAAATTGTATAGTCACATTAACAAAGTTTAGAATGCTAACAACGTAACCTCAACTTACTCATTAATGTGTATCAGACACATTTTTCTTCAGTCTTGACATAAAGGTTATGGTAACCTTAGGCGGATCTCACACTACAACGTGGCACGCAACGGGGCGCGGGATACGGATCCAAATACCCTACGGAAACGCGAAGGGCGTATGTAGAAAATCACGCGCGGAGTCGAGTTTTCCGTGCCACAGTGCGTGGTGCGTTGTGGTATGAGATGCGCCATAGTAATAAAAACAAGACTGCGGTCTTCATTCTAAGGATAATATGGGTAAAATACCTAAAAATGTTGTCAACAAAAATAAGACTTATAATTGTTACCACCACAAAATGAAAGTCAGAAATTATTTATCAAAAAAATCTATTAAAAAAAAACAGATACAAAACATCTAAGTAGGTACCATTGCTCTGTACCCCCAGAATCCGACTAAGTACTTCCACATCTAGCTACATAAGCTGCACGCTATGCTACTTCGTAACATTAAAGTCCATTAGCAGTCTTCTTACAACGCCCTCGGGAAGTGTTGCGGTTGTGTATTCATTAGGAACTATACTAGCAAGACTTAATGTTCTTATTAATATTTAGATGATGGAAATTTAAGCGTTATTTCCAGGGAAATAAGGTTTAATGTAGGAATGAAATGGAAGCCATCTTAGCGATAAAAGGTTGTCGTGAAGCGACAAGAAAATCCTTACTTTAACTTTAAATTAAACTAAGGAATCAAATGAAAGGGAAGTTGAAATCAATTAAAGATATATTTACAAGATAAAAAGATGGAGATGGACTGGCAGTGATGTAGGTGGGGTAAGAATGACGATGCGTGATAGGTGGATATGGGGTACGAGTAACTGAAGGTGGAGTTGAAGGTACAATTTACGTTTGGTCACACATAATTGACACACAAAAAAACTTAGTATTATGTGCCTCATGGCTGCGCTAAAATGTCAGTTCAGCATTAATGCCAGATGACTAGTACCTGACGCTGATTTTCAACTAGACTTTATGTTATGGGGACATTTTACGGATTTAATCAGTTTTATTTGTACGATTTCTTGATTACATTAGAGATTACAGTATTACTAGTGACCCGCCCCTACGCTATTACCACTTCAGAAGACATCGAGATTTCCTTATTAAAGTATTATTACCCGTTAAACATTTCAAAGAAAATTATCATTATTATGGTGAAAACCGCAACAAAATCCATTGTGTAGTTTTGATGAACAAAAGACACACACACAATCACTTAATTACTTAATATCAAACTATTTATGGATAAGATCGTGCTTAAATTATAATTGGCTGGTGGGTAAAACGCTGACTAGCAAGTGAGGGATCACGTGAATTTGAACCCGACCGTTGAACTATGGACATGAACCGTGAACCCATTCCTACAACGTATATAGCTTAGTAGGAAGAGGTACTTTTCTAATATTCCTATTTAATACTTGTAACAAGGAACATTCATGGCATTGAGAAATATCTCATCAGAAAAAACAATATTACAATTTTAATACATCAGTCAAAATGGTGCCAGATCACGGGAACAATCTGCGACTTCCGCATTCTCCTTAAACTTAAGGGAAAGATATATAAAACCATGATTAGACCTGCTGTCTTGTATGGATCAGAATGTTGGGTCACAAAAGGAATTAATGAAAGGCTATTGCATGCAGCTGAGATGAGAATGCTAAGAGGGATGTGTGGTGTTACACGAATGGGTAGAATAAGAAATGAGTACATAAGAGGAAGTCTGAAAGTGGCACCGGTAACTGAAAAGTTGTGTGGAAATCGGTTGTCATGGTATGGGCATGTGTTACGGAGAAAAATGAGGAAAATGTCGTGAGGAGAGTTTTGAGTATGAATGTCGATGGCTATAAGAGTAGGAGAAGACCAAAGAAATGATGGATGGACTGTGTGAATGATGATATGGTTAGAAAGGGGGTGACTGTCAAAATGGTGACTAATAGGGAAATATGGAAGAAAAGGACATGTTGCGCCGACCACGAATGAATTGGGATAAGGACAGGAGAATTATGAAAAATGGTCACTAACATATAGTTCTTACTTACGAGTTTCTACAACTTGTAAGTAAGAACTATATGTCAGCGTAGGTTCGGACCCAGACAGGGGCTTTACTTTATGTAAATTATTTTATCACCACAGCTGTCCTCAAATTGGTGAAGGACAACACCGTGAGGAAACCGGCATGCCCTAGAAACATGTCATTCGAAGACATGTGACCTCTAAAAACCCGCACTGGGCCCGCGCGGTGGATTACGGCCCACTCCCTGTCATAAAGAGGAGGCCTGTGTCCCAGGAGTGGGAATATTATAGGCTGATTATAGATAACTGACATAGACAAAACTTGTGTGAAAACCATGACCACCTTAGTCCCATATTGACAACATACAGGGAACAAGCATGCTCTATGAGAAAAGCTCCTGCCTCTCTACAGAAATAAGTAGCTAAATCAAGATTATTATTTACTCTATCAAAATCGACTCACAACCAAAAACAAACAAACTTTAAACATACGATTGGCTTACACAAGAAATGAAGTCCTCAAACTTAGTCAAGTTTTAGTAATAAGCTTCTAAACTAACATACCCGAACTTGAGGTTCAGCGAATGGTAAATATACCGTCCCTAGTTCTGCTTGAGTAGATATTTTTATACATCGGAACCGTCTTAGCATATTTTCTTGGTACTACAAACTCAGAAGGTAGGTACGTTTTCCTTTATATTGATTTTAGATTAATGGAATACTTAAATGTGTGTTGGCCCAAGATATTTTGGTAACTCAAAGGTAAAAAATGATTTGCTTCTTTTTGTGCGTAAAGCCTGATTTACACGGTGCGTTTAAGTTGCCTGTGGCATATCATAAGGTGAAGCAACAATAAAGATGCCTCAGGCTAGAAACTTGCATATGTATAAGAATGTAATTTGTGGAGATAAATAAACATTATTTTATTATTTTGTTTTTTTATTTATTGTGTAAATGGGGTATAATTATCGTGTCCACCAAAAATTACTAGTATAACATGGTAGACTATCCATCATTTATTTAGCTAGCCTTTTCCCAACTATGTTGGGGTCGGCTTCACATCTCACCGGATGCAGCTGCATATCAGTTGACAGACATGGTGCCTAAAAAATATTATTGAACACAAACATACCACAATCTAAGGGGCATTCTGTCAAAAATACCTGTAATGTTGCTATAATATTGACAGGCTTTTGACACTGATTGTCGCTGAGATGAGTTTGCGATTGAGATTTTGAACGTGAGCAATTACGGAACGGGACAACATTTAATCAAAAAAATTCACACGTACTTACGTAGGGTCATAATTTCAAGGTTATTTTTTTCTTTTTATAAGGTTGGACGTTTATACCTTTTTTGTTCTATTTATGGCTATTTTTTCAATAGTTTTTTTTAATTGTTTTGGGCTTTTTACATTCATAATATTATTTTTTTACTACTTTTTACATACTTTTTGTAGGGACTCCTTATTATTTCATTTCTTTTATTTTCTTGCATTATAAGATTCAGGTAATTTGGTGTTTAGTCAGGTTTTTGTAATTCGCCATTTTGTTGTGGCAGCCATCTTGGATTTGAAATTTATCATCAAGCCCTTTCATTTGATACCCATATAGAGGGAGTTGTGAAAAAATATGTATATAATCCGCCATTTTGTGGCGGCGACCAGCTTGGGCCGATTTTCATCAAACATAGCTCTCACACTCCCGACAAATTCACCTTTCAAACCAAAAACACAAAATCAAAATCGGTTTATCCGTTCGGTAGCTACGTTGCCACAGACAGACATACACACAGAGAGAGACACGTCAAACTTATAACACCCCGTCGTTTTTGCGTAATGACCTTCGATATAATAGTTTTATTTAAATTACTAACCAAGACAATGATTATGAAAACCCTTCAAATATCAATATGAATTCGTCTAAAGTTAGAACTTTCAATTCCAAAGCAACACGTGAACGTAATTTAAATTGATCCATGAGGTCCAATGAGTTCCGTTTATGTCTAGCAATTCAACTATTACGGATTTGTTACGTTACAGATTTGTTTGCGGATTTGTTAAGTCTTGAAAGAATAAATATTGTTTATTGTTTATTATTGTTACCTGCAAACGATGCATCAATACAGTTTATTACTAACAATTTCCAATGAAAGCCTTCCTACTCGGATTATACCTTCACAACATCTGCTAAAAGGATTTCGTCATAACAAAGAACGTATTGAAGAAGATCAAAGCATATTAATGCTACACGTGTCATGGATTTAATACGGTAAGACTCATTGTCCACGAGGCTATTTAAAAGTAACAGTAGTGTTGTGGCGGTATCTACATCGAAACGTGCAAACTACGCATACAGTGACGTCACGCAAAATCCGCATCGCACAAGCAGAGTTTACCGCGCAACTAGCAACAACGTTCCGAAATCAATCGTTGGGCTGTTGCCCACTAGTGTCATGCCTAGTGGGCAACAGCCCAACGATTGATTTCACATCTGGTCGGAGAATTCTCCTTTTTCTATGGAAGATAAGTGAACTTTACACCCTGTTTCTCATGCCTGGTATATCAATACTGGTGTCCTCAAACGCAGAACGCAGCCTTCGTGCAGCTACTTCAGCGTGACGTCATCATCATCACTTCCTCAAGCTTTAGGGTGGCGAGTCACACAGCCAGCTAGCCAGTACCCACGGCATCAACGGGACGTATCCTGAACACCCGGCATACTTCTATAATGTGGAATTGCGTCGTGAACGATGGCCCTAAGTCATAATAATCCCCAGTATACTGAGGAACATCAAAGCGTATTAAATATCCACGTGTAGATTTGTTATGGTAAGGCTTATCTTCGACGAGGCTATTCAAAAGTATTTGTGATGTTGAATAGCGTCATGAATAATGGGCCTAAGTCAAACTGTAACATGTACGAGTATGTACATTTTATTTGATTTTGTATGAGTTTTTGTTTTGTATTAACACATCTATTAAATCCATTAATTATTCATTATAAGGGTCACACACTTCCCCACATGTTTGTTATTCTATCGTCTGGCACTCGTGAGTTGCAGCTGCAACACGAGGTCTACCACCTGACGCTGATTTTCAGCTGAAAATCAGCGTCAGGTGGTAGACCTCGTGTTGTTATTATGCTGAGCTGAGGCTCTTTTGCCATTATATTCTTTGTTTTATTTTTTTAAGTTATAATAGGTTGTTTTTTGCTATAATTTCAATAAACACATTTTATTTATTTATTTATTTAAACTTTTCGCACAAAAAGGTACAAAGGCGGACTTAATGCCTTAGGCATTCTCTACCAGTCAACCAAGGTCAACCATTTTGCTTTCCTTCATAATAATGCCCAGTAAAAATAAGTTTGTAATTGATGAATTTCTAGCTCAATTAAATTTTGGCTCGTGTTTTTTTTTTTTGTCAAGCCAAATAAACGAACAATGGTTCATGCTTGCACACTGTATGTTGGCGGTTTCAGACCATTTGGAGCATCAGCCTAATTGCGTAACACAGTCGTTACGAAAATAGCTTTGACAATAAAATTGTGTTGCTCTGGTAGTCAAACAGACCCAGTTTTTTAATGAATATAAGTTTTTGTTCTATTTCAAAATGAAAGCAATTCTCGTTAAGAGTGAGTTACCCATAATAGGGTAGAGGCACAGTAGACAAAATTAGTATTACGGTACGTTTTCCTTTTACGTCAAACCCGTTTGTTATCATGAACAATGAACACGTTTGTGAAGCGCCTGTAGCAATATACCTATTTGGCACGTGGATTGATCGTTCCAGGAAGATTAACTCAAGACAATGTTTATTCGTCTTTCTCCAGAATAAGCTTACTGACAGTTTATACGAGTTCATAATAATTGTTAATTTTATTTGTCTGTTTATGTCAATTCGGTTTCATTTAATTTTAATTTATTATTGACATAATCTACTCATTTCAATGGTTTTTAATGAACTAATTGCCAATATGTGGTTAGCTAGTGACCTGAACAATTGATCATATTATTCTTGCCTGAGCAACCGGCTGCAAGTTCGTCATGCTCGCTTAGATGTCACTGCTTGCGGTAGCGTCGGGGGTCGGGTTGCCTCCTTCCCTCAAATATGGCGAAGGGGGTCATGACTGTTCTGTGCGACCTATTTCTTAACAGCAAAGTTTCGATAAAATTATGTTCGTTACACCGTATTATAACATAACCTATCAATCCTTTAGGAAAAAAACTCTTTTGAATCCAGCTTAAGCTTAAGGTGTGCTTATAACTGTCCATGAGTCGTTTTAGCTTTTTCTTTCGCAAGACAGCGCACCTGTGATGCCTCTGGTTATGTCCATAAGCGGCGGTAACCATTGTTATCCAGTCTACACACACTGACTTCTACGCAGAAATTTTCGCACAGCAAAGTTTGGACAAATAACGTAAAGACATCGAGTTTGAAGGTCGTTTGTTTTCGACCAAAGCTGCCTACAGTTCTTTTACAATTCTTTTGCATAATATCAGAATCACAGTGATCTTTACTCTCGTTCAAATAAGGTTCCTGTTGGACTGCCGCCACTGACATTTCAGTCAAAATCACAGTGTTCTTTATTGCTGTTGGATTGCTAGTGTCAGAGTTAAAATAAACGTGAAAACATTGTACTTGTTTGCCCCGTGGCTGCCCCGTTGGTCTCATGGTCACAAGTACAACCACTGGGTTCAATTCCTAGGTCAGGCAAAAAGTCTCCTTGGGGTCTCCCACTAGGAATTTCTCAATAGCAGCCCGGATTTTGAAAGTTGGCTCTCCGTTTGGTACCTCTTGCCTCCGAAAGCACGTTAAGCTAGTACCTGGTCTCTCTCCGGTCGTGTAGTATTGTTGTCCCATCGGACAATGTAAAGGAAGGAAAAGAGAGTAGGTTCTGTATCTGCGCACACACTTGTGCGTCTGTGCTCCGTTAAAATGGCCGAAATTCGGTCTGGAGAATTATTATTATTATTACTTGTTTAGAACCCAAATAATAAAAGAAGTCTACTTATTTATAACGATGTAGGTATCATAGGTCTACGAAAGAAAAGGTCTTTAGTGTACCCGATAAACATTTACGAGAAAGATGCTTCATAACACCCTTCTATTCAAATCCATATATCAGCCAAGAGCCCAAAGGAACAAATGCTTATAACCTCGCGTAACCTCGCGCTTCTATGCCGTTTGCATCCAAATTATCCTTAAATTATTTATTATATACTGGTTTTGGGCCATATATCAGTTCTATGGGATCTATTCATGACCATTAGACATGTTAGTATGGGCAAGCTGCAATACTTTTTTGCCGATATGGAAATGAGGGTGTGATAGCATCGGGAAAAGGGGATATTAAAATGTTTATCTGAAATATAACCCAGAAACCAGATAAAAATGTATGTTCACAAATTTCCCTCAAAGTAAGATAGCAATTGTGATTGTGGATACCTCAACATTAAAATAAAGATGCCCGTTGCTTGCCTGTGCCTTACAATAATATCGAAGCAGCAAATGATTTGCATCGTCTAAGCTCTGTTTAGACAATGTAACTTTTTTAGTTTCTTCAACTTATAGTGTCATGCCTTTACGTAACTACGTTGGGGTCGGCTTCCAGTCTAACCTGATGCAGCTTAATACCAGTATTTTACATGGAGCGACTGCCTAACTGACCTCAACAACCCAGTAATTGGGAAATACTATGCCCCTTTGGTAAGACTAGTTGTCAGACTTTCGGGTTTCTGATGACCAGTAACGACGGTCAAAGATCCACAAACGATAGGCGGGACCAACGGCTTAACGTACTTTCCGAGGCACGAAAGGGGACTCGGTAGGTAAAGATGGCCACCCATCCACGGACCGACCACGGCAAGCGTAGCTTAACCTCATCGATCGACCCGTTCGGCTGTTATTACTTAGTCACGAGCTCCTGGTATCTGTGATACAATAATTTTCATTCATTCATTAGTACAGGCACCAACGATACACGTTTTTCTGATTTTGTGAACTTTAATAGTGTTTCTGAAATAAAAAAATATTTTATTTAGGTATTTTATTATTTATCCTGCTTCAACTTAAAGTGTACCACAGGCAATAAAATCGTACTGTGTAAATCATCCTTAACAGTGATACGTAATACAGTTAGAATTGAAGTTTTAATTATTGATTTCGATAGATTTCAGCATAGTTTTCCAAATATTTTTGGCTATCAGCATAAGCATAATCACCCTGTAATGTTCCCACTGCTGTGACAAAGGCCTCCGCTCTTAGAGAGGAAATGGGCTGTAATCTACCACGCGGGCCCAGTGCGGGTTGGTAAATATCACATGTCATGTTTCTTCAAGATGCTTTCCTTCACCATTTGAAGGCAGTGGTGATGAAATAATTAGATGTGCATTTGGATTGAGTGATCTTTTTTTATTTCGTGACAAAATGTGATTGTACATTTAGTCAAAAATAGTCAAAACTCATAGCCCAAAGTAAAAAATTTGTCACTCTAAAGGGTCTTCAGTTATTGCCGAAAATGTGGATCACTCAATTCAGACATTTTGCAAAAACGGCTATGAGCTAAATCTCAACAAAAACTTACTCTACTGACTAAATTTATATCTTTAAAATTTGTAAAGAATTTGTCACAATATTTTTTAAGCCCATCATTTTTATGTAAAACTTTAGTCATAAAGTTGTAAAAAAATTAATCGTAGTTCGTGTAAATCAATACGAAACAGGTAAGTTACCTATAAGTATTCTTATGGATTACGCAGTTCAGCAAATTTAAAAACATTGAGTTACTCATAAGTTTTTAACAAAAGGTATTTGTGTTATGATATTTATTGTATAAATATATTCGGAACATGTACATTTTAGGATAAACAATAGATCTATAGAAAAAGTCATCCGAAACCTTTTTACAACGATCTCTCAGACAAAATGGTGTCTGTACTGAGTGATCCAATGATACTGTCCAAAGATACCCGGAAGAAGCTTTAAATGCCTTGATGGGCTTAAAAAATGTTGTGACAAATTCTTTACAAATTTTTAAGATATAAAGTTAATCAGTAGAGTAAGTTTTTGTTGAGATTTAGCTCATAGCCGTTTTTGCAAAATGTCTGAATTGAGTGATCCATATTTTCGGCAATAACTGAAGACCCTTGAAAGTGACAAATTTTTTACTTTGGGCATTGTACATTTAGTCAAAAATAGTCAAAACTCATAAGTTTTGACTATTTTTGACTAAATGTACAATCACATTTTGTCACGAAATAAAAAAAGATCACTCAATCCAAATGCACATAATAATTAGCATAGATGCAGCTTATTAGGTACAGCATTTTACATACCTCCTACCGAGAGGACTGGTCCGCACTCACAAATGACGGAGTTGTGTGAAAAAGGGAGAGGGAAGCCTTTGCTCCGCAGTGAGACAATACAGGCTAGTTAGATTATATTTTATATAAACCACTATTCTATCATTAGAACAGCAAACTTAAAGACTGTTAATTTTCTTTACAATATTAACATTTCAATAACCCTTCTGACTAATTGGATTAACATCAAAGCTGAAGACTAAGACAAACCTGATTCACAGAAGGATGAGGATAGAAAATTACTAACGCTAATTGGATTAAAGTGATTGTAACTCAAAAACACTGAACATTATTTTATGAAAAGTTTTTGATGTCAGAATATTATGATTTAGTTCTAAGTGACTAGATTAAGCTTCGTTCACTATTAACCTTTAGTACCGACGAGTGGTCTAGCAGACACTCCGAGCACTTCTTTGTACCCCTCGAGCAGTCGCCCAGCAGCGTTTGTGGAGAGTGGTAATGCCGGCGTGTGCGATTTCGGTAACTTTTGATTGTTCAAATATCGCGAGTTCGAAATTTGATTGTTCAATGAATCAGCCAAGTTCTTCGAGCATGAAACGGGCAACCAAAAATAAAAATAACAGTGTTCCTGTTTCTTGGAAGAATTATAACATAGCCTCAAAATAGTAAAGACGAAGTAATTTTCAGCGGAATGTCTAAATGACAACTCCGAGTCCAACTCAGTTGCCTATGCCGTTGACGCATGCCGCTGGTGCATGCACACTAAGACTGCTTACAAATGTGATACTTGCTCGAAACATGTGTCTTCAATGCAGCAAGTCTGTATGCAAAGACTGTTTGTAAAATCTGATAATTTGATGCCATGTGATTTTTGAGAAAACGGTTGATTATTTGCAATTTCTTTATTTAAATAGTTTACCTAGTTATTAATGTTTAAGAATTGTTTGTTTCTGACAAAAAAAAAACAGTGTAAATTTATTTTTTTCTTCCAAACAATGGACGTCTATGATTTTAATGTTTATAATTAGAAATAAATGTAAAATCTTGTATATTTTATTTTATTTCTACAATAATAGGTACATAACCAACACGTAGGAACATTTTTTTTAAATTCAAAGATGTTTACAATAATTTTTGATAGTAAAGCTATGGTGGTCTAGTCTGCTGGACCACCATAGCTTTACTATCTAAAATTGACGTGTAAAAGTGTTTGTACAAACCTACTTAAAAAAAAAAAACAGTTATCATTTATTTATCATTTTGTGCTAAGGATTGACTTAGCACAAAATGATAAATAAATGATAAATGATTTTATTCTGTAAGTAGGTTTGTACAAACACTTTTACACGTCAATATTTTAAAACTAGATGAGGTCGGCGTTTCCTATCTGACTAGTCTGAGAAGAAAGGCCGAAACAAACTCAGAGGGGGAACTCAATAATGGGAGAAAACCGTTAGTTTATAAGTATTTAAATATGACTTTTGAAATTTGCACTCTTTTGCTAATTGGTTAGTCTCCTAACCATGGCATCAGCATTGTATAAGACATCATCATAATCAGCACATACTATTCCCACTGCTGGGACACAGGTGAGAGGAAGTGGGCCGTAAATTGGGGTTGGTAGATGTCACATGTTTTCGAATTTTTGGTTCAAGGACATGCCGGTTTCCTCACAGTATTTTTTTAACCGTTTTGAGAACAGTAGTGGTGAAATAATTTTACACAAAGTAAAGTGCCTCTCTGGGTTCGAACCTACGTCCACAGTCGTTACCACTGGGCCACCACCACTGCACTCATTTGTATAAGTCATGTTAATGCTAAAAGCAAAACAGAGTTTTCAACAAAATGATTGTATTATTTTCCCAGTTTGGAACTACTTATAATTATTACAATCTTCCTCATTATTATTCCAATGTTCTTGATATTAAAGAGATACATACGCTGTACCCTCCTTGTCGTGTATGACTGAAGGAAATAGGTCGTTGCGTTCTCCGTTCACGAGGGGTTGATAACCTGTCTAGGGACTGAAATATATGGAAGGGCTGTTTTTTTAATATTTTCTTCAGTTTTTTATGGGCTTTGCTTGATCTTGTATTTTTTTTTATTAAAATGGTTGTGAAATATCCTTTGATATTTTTTTGTACAGTTCAGCAGTTAAAAGGTTTCTTAAAAGCCATCTTTATGTCAATTTGATATTGGAACTTGCTTGAGATTTTTTTTTCGAATAAAAATGACAGGTCGAAATGGTGACGTTAGTAATGAGGGCATTTGAAAATCGCTCAATCTTATTGTTCTCCCAGTGCGCTCGGTAATTGAGTGTAATAGTTAAATGCGAAACATCGATCACTTACCCTTCAGAATTCCTTTCAGAATAAGATTGATTGGATGGAGAAAATAAAATGTGTATACAATTCCTATTCAACATTACGTTCACTGCACCCGACTGTAAGCTAAGATTCTGCAAACATATCGTATGACTGAACTCGATATTGTGTAACTTTGGGATTTGCCCCCTACCATACGTTAGACTCTGGTCCGAGATTTCTACATACCTATTAAAAGAACTATAGTACTATGACTCTTTACGACAACGTCACCTCGGCCTAACATACTGTAGCGATATCTACAACGCCACATGCGAACAACGCGTCATACTGACGTCACGCAAATCCTGCATCTCGCAAGCAGAGTTTACCGCGCAATTAGCATAGATACAATTTCCTAACATCAATCGTGGGGCAGTTGCCCGCCAGACACAACACCCGTCTGGTCGGAGGTTCCTCCCTTTTCTATGGAGGAGAGTGAACTTTACACCCTGTTCCTCATACCTCCAAAATACCTTGCCACCTCTACCTGGCATGACCTGTATTCCCCGAAAGGTAACTGGGGTCATTCGAGTTACACACAACACTGTATTTGTGTCACTTGAATTACTGTCTTTGAAAAGTGCATGGTGTAAATAATAATTTGTTGAAAAACTGAAATAATTGAGGTAAAAGAATTAGTTTCTATTATTATTGGCCCCGATAATGTGAAAAATTGAAATAAAATTACATGACATCACACATACATTACAATTAAGTCGAACAGACTGCTAAATCATATATCTGGTATATCATCTATGGCAGTCCACTGCTAGACATAGGTTTCTCCTATTGCAAGCCATTCAACTCGATCTTCGGCAACTCTCATCCTGGTAAAGGATCCTCTTAAATTAATGGAAAGTGGAAACCGCTATATGGATTCACTCCCCAGGCGATAGTGGATACGCTACCGGTAGTGACAATGTCAAAAAGTGTCTATAATTTTACCGGTACCTACGCATAAGATAAGTTCAGATTGGTAGAAGAAACCACGGATTTCCTTTCTTACATGACTCAAAGAAATAATGTGATAGTCCTTTCAAGACGTTGCAAAGAGCAAAAACTCCACCACTTGATTCGCACACACTTTGGATGTTAACTTGAAATGATAAGACAAAGTTTTTTTTTTTTTTTTATCGTTGCCCACACTAGGAATTTCTCCTGTATCGTGGGTGCGCTTACAAACATTTAAACTCACATACGCAAACAGCCAGACCCGGAACAACTACTTCTAGGTCGGGAATAGAACCCGCGCCACGTAGCGCAGCGCAGCAGTCATTCGCTTAACCACTGTGCCAAACATGTCGTCGAGATCAGAGAGATAAAAGATGATCGTTTATTAGACAGTTTTAACTACCACGTAACTAATGCCACATGAATGTTGTGTGAATGAGCTATGCACTTAACAAAAAAAAAAAAAAGGGCCGCAACCATTGAAATTAAACCTATCATAATAATTTCTCTAAACAATCGCACGACCGTCAGCCAATCAGATCAATTGTTTCCATCCAATCGAACAGCGCCACCGGACCGTTCCAATCGGCCAATTGTTTCCTCATAATTGGGTCTCAGCGGGATTGGAAATTAGAGAGTTTTACAATTATCGCGATAGATAAATCGTGATTGCTTTTGTAAGTTTCAGCAAATTGATTCTGAGATTTTGGAACGAAGGTATTCTACCGTACGTTAAAACTTGGCGTACTCTTTTATTAAGCAAATGCATCTACTATCTTAAGGACAAAAAACCCTTAAATCGATGTAAATCGTCATAAAAGGTGTAAATCGTATAACTTAACTAGAGGATTAATTGTGATAATAATTGTAGATGCATGAAACTCTAATTAGCCTCAGTACTAATTAGAGTCTCAAGAATCAAAACGTTTTCACAGCATAATAAATACATAGGAATGATAGAATATTATGCTTACAAAAAAATTTTGGACGGAATTAAGGTAAGTATGTAGTCTTAACATGGATTATCGTATTACCCAGAAACTGTGTTGTGAATATCAGAAAGAACTCGCTCTATATAAAATATTGGTATTAATCTGCATCCCAGTAACTATGTTGGGGGGAAGCCGACCCCAACATAGCTGGGAAAAGGCTATACACATTGATATTCAAATTCAAATTCATTTATTGTTTGCTACAGATGGAAAAGCAGTTCTTACCATGATAATACGAGTATATCGATCGCTGTAACATACCCATAGGGTGTACAACATCTAGTAGTCATTTAAAATTAATTTTATCATTAATATCTAAATACATTATTATCAATTAATATTACTCATACCAAAATACATAATAACTAATTAATACTATCACTCGTGTCAATATACAACAATATACGCTGATAAATGACTGTATAACGAAAGTTATGCATAAAAGGTAAAGAGGTTAATATTTGAAAAGTGGGATATCTGTCATCTCACAAGTTTGATTTATGAGGTCATTATAGGTGAACCACTCGTTCGCAAAGTCAAAGATGTTGAATGATTGTCATCTATGTAGATGAAAAATATCACATTATAATCATAACCCCACCGCCGTATCTCTACGTTGACGTCGTGGTGGGGCTTGCGCGCTCCGAACGCTAGGCTTGTGCTGGTAGAGTTTACTTTACCAAGTCAAAGTCAAAGTCAAATCATTTATTTCAAATAGGCACATAAAAGACACTTTTGAACGTCAAAACTAAAATTAAAATAAATTGATTCTAGTCGCCCGTACCGGAACAGGTCTAGGGTGAGGAGCCAGACCAAGAGAGATGCAAAAACCCGCCGGGCAGCATGTGGCGATCTATTGGGCAGTAGCGACCCCACGGACCCTATCTCCCGGGAGCAGTCTTGTTCCTCACCTCTGGCTTGCCTTTATTGGCCAGCTGAAGTGAACACTGACGAGGAAAAGAGCTCCCACCTCATTCTTGCCTCTACTGGCCAGCTTGAGTGGAGATTCGCAAGAGTAAACGTGCTCGGAGAAAGGAAGTATTCCAGTAAGTGCTCGTAGGGATTTTGACCATCTTCCGGGCTCTGGGATTGTTCTAAAAGCCGTGGAATACCTCTCCACTCCTTATAAGCACCTCAGAACATATTGCTCCCTTTTTGCTACGTCATTTTGTGCTAGCGACAGTTTCCGGGGGCCCATTATTGAGTGTGCAAGTCACCCCCTGCCATTTTATCCGTGTATTTATAAAACATTGATCAGGCAGGGGTCATATTTCTTCCATAGTTCTCGGTTACCAGTCCACTTTAGCCACCCAAACCCATAATCCAGTATACTTTGTTTCCATATCCTGCAATAGTCCTACACCAACCGGGGATTGTCCTTGGGTCCACTTGCATAGTGCAAACAGGGATAATCGTCGGTTGGTGCCGTATTTCATTAAAAACGCCTAACGGGCCTCTGCGAGTTGGCTTCGGACCCTCTTACGCCTTCCAAAGGTCCGGGACCCCAGGCTCCCGAGAAATGTTGAAGATATAATAATATTTAATAATAATAATATTTTATTCAGTATTAATTCAGCACTAGGATAAACCTGAATTACAGGCAATATAAACATTACAGCAAATATAATCGTCTCTTCTCACCAGAGAGGCAATTCTCGTAATTTTATGAACGTTCACAACCTGATCTCATTCTCAACCTGTCAAAAATACCTTTAATCTACCTACATAAAAAAAAAATAACATTGATTGCCACTGAAATGAGATTTCGACTAGATTTTGAACGTTTTTATTTACGGGAATTGGCCTTCAGATTATGAGACAGTAGCTTTTGAAACTTATTGTTGATAAGACCTGGGGGCTGATAGTATGTCATGCTCACTCAAATGTCTCGCTTATGGTGGCGCGTGTGTTGGATCATTCAGCTTTCTTCATAATGATTGAACTGAATGGCGCTGATCCATGGGTCATGTTTGTGAACCGGCGCCGTCAGTTGGGATTGATCATCTCTTAGCTGCCACAGCTTATTTTATTTTTGGATAATTATTATTTTGTTTCTATTTTGCTGTAGTCTGGAAGCTTTTAACGTGTACGACTTTTTTACATCGTTCTCACATATATTATGATTATAAATTCAACATTAATGATACACCTAACTAATATTTTTGTAACAATATAATTTCGAAGAATATCCATGGCCGTCCCGCCCATAAATCTTCTGAGTTTGAGAGGCATGGGAAGAGCCTCATAGCCCCTTATAAAATCACATTGTCTACATATAGTAGAATTTAAGTACTAACATGGAATAGAAGTTAAATATTTGCTAACACCTAGAATAATTGTATAAAAGTTTTTTTGTGATTGGATCTTGTAGTACATGCTGTCTGATAAATAATTAATTAAACTTGAACTGTATAACGACGAACATAAGACAAGTTATATATGTATTTCGTAGCAAATAAAACTGCAGACGGTATGTAATTATAAATTTACATTGACGTCGTAAGGTCAGTCCCCTTTTAACTCGTCTACGAATCGATCGGGCAACATTTAGCCTTGTTCGTCACTAAAATTAAAATGAACGCCAATGTGCTTTCTAAATACTGTCAGGGAAATTAAATGTTAAGTAAACTGACAGCCTCCGTCAATGTGCCGTGTTATAGTTATTAACAGCTGACAAAGAATGACAGTTGTGATTTGAATGTAGAATGCTA
Source organism: Apamea epomidion (assembly GCA_947507525.1). Taxonomy (NCBI): domain Eukaryota; kingdom Metazoa; phylum Arthropoda; class Insecta; order Lepidoptera; family Noctuidae; genus Apamea; species Apamea epomidion. The sequence goes on from OX382226.1 coordinate 2,558,795, forward strand.
CGGTTCTTTTGGCGTGTGGGTAAAAACGCAGCCATCTTGTTTTGTAAATACAATTTCTGCGACAATTTCGCTGACTGGTCGACACTTCACGTGAAACGAGGGCTGGCACATTCTTTGGCATTTAGCATTGCCATTTAACGTGGCAATGCTGCCAGTCTCTTGGCCATGTATCCAAATGACAGCGATGCGAACCAGCACTTCAACGTCTAAGTGGCCGAAAAACAAAAATATTTTTTGTAGTTATTTGTATATTTAGTTAGTTAGTTATTTAATGTAGTATAATAATTTTCTTTACAATAGGGTAGTTGCCTGGGTAAAAAAATAATAATTATATTTAGTCCGTCAGTTATATTATCGAAAAATAATGGACACGTATTTTTTCTTTTGTCAATCAAACAAAAAATGACAAAGATAAAGCGCGTCAAAATATGGGAGTGGGGGGTCGTGACGTCACTTGCTTGCAAAAGTGTCACAAGCAAGTGACGTCACGCGGAACTTTAACGGGCGATATCTTCATAATTTTTTATATAGTTGACAAAAGAAAAAATACGGGTTCAATAATTTTTGATAATCTAACTGACGGACTAATTCGATTTTTTTAGGAAAATAGCCTATTACCCTTAACATTACCTTCCCAACTACCACTCATACTATAGCTTAGAACTGTCGACCCAATCATTATAACAACCTCGTCCACGCCACTTGACACGAGTCTCCATTCCACCTAATTCCCCGAACAATACATAACGCGACAAGTTCAAACAAGTTATGAGCGATACAAGTTCTATCTACTTACATAACCCGTTTATCAGTCCATCAAATGTTCCTTCAAATGTCTTTTGTCTGTGATTGAAGTCCGTGTAAATTGAAACTTGGGGCTCATCTGAACCTTTGGAACAGTTCGTTGAACTACGGGAATTAGTTGTTCTATTTCTGTATTGTCTGCGAGCTTATTAAAGTTAACTGACTTGTTTGACCTCTTGAAATACTACGTGGGTTTGAAGAAACTAAAACTTTAATTAATTTTTTTAACGAAGTTTCTTATCGCACGTTTTACTCTGCACACTTGGCGAATGAGAGAATGAGAATGAGAAAATACTCGTATTCAGCTGCACCCGGATAGACTGGAAGCTGACCCCAACATAGTTGGGAAAAGGCTGGGCAGATGATGACTTGGCCAATGAGAGCCAGAGCGATACAAATATTACACTTTGACCATCACGACACTTTGCTATAAGTATAGTATTTGTACGATTGTGTGATTAAATATGTTTATAATCATATAAATAAAATGTAACTTATTTAAAGAATATGGACAGGCCTTTGCCCAGCAGTGGGACAATATAGGTAAAGAAAAAGAAAAAAAAAACTTAAAAAAAAAACTATTTTATTAGGTACCATTACTTTTTTGTTTTCATTTTGTTACTCGCAAACGTAGTTAATTTAATACATAATTCACAGCAAAAGGAACATCGTCCCAGGTGGGTGTCCCACGACACCGCTCCACTCTTTTCATAACCTTCAGGCTTATTAAATCTCTACGGGTCTTTATTTATTAGCATTTTCTCACTTAGGCTTGAAATCAAAGTGCTATTGGATTTTTACATTAAGAAAATATCAGAAAAGACTGGGCCTCCAATCATTAGAAACGAAAAATGAGATGAAAAAATGGTTTATTATTTTAAATATTAACTATTAGCATCTAGTGATTGGAGGCTCCTTTTAAGCAGATAACCCCGTGGCAGGAGACCCCGCTATTCCATAACTTAAATAAGTATCTTGGTGAAGGAAATAATAATATTAAAAAATAAAGAATTAAAACTAAACATGCAGCATGCACGCGGGCATGCGAGTGTGTAAGTAAGAGTTCGAGTGTGTGAAAGTGAGCATGAATAATGTCTATGTTCTGAGGTTAAGAATGGTGCAGACATTAGTTGTGGGGGTTATATTTTATTCCAGCAGAAAAACAAAAGTGTTTTAACCGGTACCCAACATAAACACAAACAAAAATCTTTATTACATTAAAATCATGTATGGACGCCATTCTCATTACCATTATCCAATGCTGAAATCGTTTATTTGTGCAATTAAATGTTGAAATATGCAAATGGGTTTCATAAACTTATATCTCTTCCCGTTTGTATCAGATTTGGTACTGAAATATAAAGCTATTGTCCAATATAAACTGACCTCTCATTTACACTGCAGAACATAGCATGATCAGCCTATAATGTTCCTACCACTGCGAAACAGGACTCCTCACGGTGAGAGTGAGAGGGCGTGGACCGTAATCACATGATGTCACACATGTCTTCAAATTTTTGGTTCTAGGATACGCTGGTTTCCTCACGTAGTTTTCCTTCACTGTTTTAAGAGCAGTGATGATGAAATAATAACACAAGGTAAAGTGCTTATCTGAGTTCAAATCTACGACTGTACTCGTAAGTTGCAGCCTTTACCACTTGGCCACCACTGCTCTTGAACCTTTACACTGTCATCTGCCTAGTCTAGACTGCTTATTGGACCTCCAAAACCCAGTTACTGGGTAATACAAAACCCCTCGGTAAGACTGGTTGTCAGACTGGCTTCTGACGACCCATAACGACTGTCAAAGATCCACGAATGATGGCCAGGATCACGGCTTAGCGTGCTTTCCGAGGCACGAAGGGGTCTTGGTATTTAAAGATGGTCACCCATCCACAGACTAACCGTGGCAAGCGTAATTTAACCTGAACTATCGACCCGTGCGACTGTTATTACTTAGCCATAAGCCCTTCGGAACATTTACACTGTAATCCTATTAAATGTGAGGTCAGGGTACACTGGAAATGATAGCTCGATATGTTATGGGTGCCGGGTTTCAAATAAAAATTACACAAATCCAGTCGGATATTCATTATGCCAGCGATATTGAATGAGATTAGAATTCCAATAAAGCGGATTATGTGTTCGTGAGTTTTCATTTTGAGTTTTATTTGATCTACGGTTCGCAGGTTGCATTGGGAGGGTTGTTTCAAATTGGTATTAGTTCAAAAACCCTGTTTCGCAAAACTGCGATAAATGCTTTTATTAAGAGCTACTTTGCTGGCAACCGGAGGGGCCCGTGGCTAAATAATAACAGTCACACAGGTCGATCGATCAGGTTAAGCTATGCTTGCCGTGGTTGGTCTGTGGATGGGTGACCATCTTTACATACCCAGACCCATCCGTGCCTCGGAAAGCATGTTAAACCATTGGTCCCGGTTGTCATTCGTGGATCTTTGACAGCCGTTACGGGTAGTCAGTAGCTTGAAAGTAATAACGAGTCTTACCAAGGGGTATTGTATTACCCAGTAACTGGGTTGTGGAGGTCAGATAGGCAGTCGCTCCATGTAAAAAACTGGTATTCAGCTGCATCCGGTTAGACTGGAAACCGACCCCAACATAGTTGGGAAAAAGCTAGGCAGATGATGACTTTGCTGGCAACCGAGAAAAGTCTTACCGGTAGAAATGCCAGGAATTACCATCATCTTGCTTCGTGTGGATAAAGTAGGAGGTAAAGACATCAACAAAAAAATCTATGGTGTTGCTAGCCTACATAATTATTATTATTGCGATAGCCCATGGCATAATCAGCATTTTCTCACTGCTGGGACACAGGCCTCATCTCTATGAGAGGTAGTGGGCCGTAGTTCACCACGCAGGCTCAGTGCGAGTTGGTAGATGTTACGTTAGATGTCTTCGAATTTTTGGTTCTAGGACATGCCAGTTTCCTCACGATGTTTTCCTTCACCGTTTTGAGAGCAGTTGTTATGGAATTATATACGAGTACACAAAGTAAAGCTCGTGTCTAGGTTCGAAGCCACGACCGTCGGGGCCATTAACACTGAGCCACCATGCTCTGTGATAGCCCACACTCTTTAGAAATTTATGACCAATCATAAAGAGTGTCTTTTGTGTGCAGAGACCATGTCAGATCGCATCTTTTTTTCATGTTTCCTAAAAAAGGCATATGGTACACATTTTACATCGGCACATGCTTACAAAAGGTACCTATTCAGAAAAAATGTGCGAACCATTGCAAGGTCTGACGATTGCGGTGTAAGCACGTGTAACGTACGTGACGGTCGTTGTGGGTATGTGAGGTCGCCAGTCAGGACTTATTGGTGGAAAGGTGGCGTCCATGTCAAATGAGGGGTGCAAGGGTGGACAAAGATATTCTGTTTATTTTGTCACTAGCTGTTACCTGCGACTTCGTCTGCGATCCAGGCTGAAAATTCCTATGCCCTACTCCAGAAAGCCAATTCTCGTAATTTAAAACGTTCAAAATCTAGTCGCAGTCTCATCTCGGCGACAAAGAAACGTCAAAAACTTGTCAAAATGAAGGGAAATTAGAGGTATTTTTGACAGATTGAGACTGAGATCAGACTGTGTGAACGTTTTTGAAATTACGAGAATTGCCTCTCAGGTGATGATCTACCTATGTGTCAAATTTCATCCAAATCCGTTCAGCCGTTTTACCGTGAAAGCGTAACAAACTAACAAAGTAACTTTCGCATTATACTAATAGTTAAAATATTACAAAAGTAACGGGATAGTTAGGATTGGTATTTGAATCGTGTGTCTCGTTTTTAGACCAACGTCTAGACGACTTCGAGCGAAGCGATTTCGGTAAGTTCATTCGTAAGGCAAGTTGCGTCCTGCCAGGGCCGCGGGTTGTTCGAAAGAGATACCGTGGCCCCTGGCACTGGCAACTGAAGGAACACGGGTGGGTTTTAGTCCGTAAAAGTCTGACACGCCCTCCCGTTCCGCCCAGAGCGGAAGACGTCATTTGATGATTACCCACCCAAAACAAAAAGGCTAGTCGCGTGGTATGCTCTAAACAGCTTATTTCATTTCTTTTCACTGCAGTCATTGTCATAAGTCACGTGGCGCTTGAGCGTATAGCCCGTGTCCACGAAGTCAATACAGTATGGCAGTAAATACAATGAACGGTTAGTTCACCACCACGCTTTATATTGGAGGACGCCACCAAAACAGTGAAATCTTAACATTATCCGAAACTACATTTAATGTTTTGATAAGATAGCATTGAGGGATTTGCACAGGCTATCAAATGTTAAGAGTTGCAAATGTAGAGACTGTTAGAGAATAACGGATAGACAAAGTGTATAGTTTGTAGTCGAACTAACCCCGTTGGTCTCGTGGTCGCAAGTACGACTGCTGGGTGAGGTCTCGGATTCGATTCCCAGGTCGAGCAATATTTTATTGGGTTTTCTTTTAGGAATTTTTATTAGCAGCTCGGAACTTGGAAGCTGATGGTTGGAAGCCCCCGTGTCTCGGATGGCACCTAAAGCCGTTTTATGACCAACCAATAAACCCAAATAATCTCCTGCGTACTTGGCTAATATCAGTTGAGATTGGCCACCGTGAGCGAAATTCGGTCGACAGGCTATTTTATAGTTAAAGAAGTTACCTATAAAGTATACACTTGACTGATGACAGGAATATGTATTCATGCGAAGCCGACGTAAAGGAGACTGGGCAAAAGTGGTATATGGTCCAATAGCGATATGGTTTTGATGTTTGTGTAGGAATACATCATCTTTACCCTTGTGCAAAGAGGCATCAAATGTGAAACGGCAATTTTCAGAAAAATACACTTTTATGATATACAGGATATTCGGACGGGTAACGAGGGCTGTTGTAGCTACAGGAAAACATTCTTAGGAGGCTATCCTTAACTTTGAAACAAGTCGCATTTACAGATTTTGTAAAAAAATGTGCAGTCAACAAAAAATCGATAGTTTATACAAAAACTTTTTTGATGCCAATCGATATGAATCGATCCTGTTATTCAAAAATACCTTTGTTCTCTTTTTCTAAATAAAAAAAGATATGAATATCATCGCCTTAATTAAATGAAAGAATGTTATAATGAGATCTTGACTACGTGTTATTAAGGTCTACAAGATACAAGTCAAAAGAAACAATGACATGGCCTGCTCCGGAACGATGCCGGAAGACATGACGGAACCGATGTCAAACGACAAAGTCGAAGGGTCAAGATACTGAACCGTGGTTATTCCATCGCTTGTTGGTCGTGGTTTGTTAACCCAAGTGTCTCGCCAACGACAAGTTCATTAAACCCATATGAGACGCGAATAGTTCACTCAAGTGAATGTTCATATTTGTTTCAATCAATGTTCTCACGACACAAAAATTACATAGGAATAGACGAGCATCTGCCCCTTTCATTTCATTTTCCGATCATTCGGTAGGCGAGTAAAAGATGCAAGCCAAGTGAAATCCAATATGATTAGATCAGTTCACAAATTAATCGGTAAAATGGCGGACTCGCACATGAAGTGTTCGGTACCACAAAGCAAAAGACGCCGAAAAAATCATGTTTCTTGTATGTGGACTCCTTCATTTTGAAGTTTATTTGATTTCTATTATAATTATGTTGCTATAACGTGTAATTTCATTTTATTACACCGTGACAGACTGACAATCAGCGTAGCCTTGGTAATGCCAACGGCACCTCTTGGGTACAGAATCCTCAAAAGCTTGATACCTGGTGAAAGATACGTCGTCACGTTTCCAGCAAGTAAAATCTCGATCATAGCTAGTTTTCTACAAGTTGATAGTATTGACTCGGCGCCTTTAGGATATAATATCGCTAACATCAACAGGAAAAGGTTTGTTTATTAGTTTCAAAGGAGGAAAGATAGTTTCAGAATTCAGAAGTGTCGGGGAATCGTCATTTGATAGTATTGTACCTAAAGGTAATGGAAAATATATACGAATCTATACGTATAGAATTCAGTAAATGGCCCTAACTCACAGCCAGGCGCTGGGTATTTCAACGAAAAATATTTAACAAAAAAAATCTTTGAGGAAAATGGGAGTTGTGAATAGGGCTTTAAAACTATCGTGGCAAAGCAGAAAATCGAATAAATTTGAATCAAAGTATTCAAACAGGTTTTTCAGTCTTTGATTTCAAAACGATTGCGCTGCTGCCCAAAATAATTCGTTTTTTTTCGGATTTGACGTTAATATTTCAAAGGATTATAAGACAAGGTGGACCTTGGAAAGAAGGTTATCATCACCTGCCTTTATCCAACTATGCTAGGGTCGGCTTCCAGTCTAACCGAATACAGCTGAACACCAGTATTTTACGTGGACTCGACTGCCTATCATCTGACCTCCGCCACCCAGTAACTGGGTAATACGACACCCCTTGGTATGACCGGTTGTCAGACTTTCGGGCTCCTGACGACCCATAACAACTGCCAAAAATCCAAGAATGACAAGACAAGATGAGAGACCTCGGAAGTAAGGTAAATGAAAGTAAAGGATTCTTTACAATGATAAGACTCTTAGTTCTTCAGTAAACGAGTGGAATGGACGACTAAATAGCCCAACACGGTAAGAGCATTAGAGGAACACAGATATTCCGGGAACAAGACTCTCCACTCCGTGAGGACCATTGCTTACAACTTGTAAAGGACAGTGTGAGCAAGTTCTAACTGTTCTTGGTAAAACGTTGCGAATGCACACCAAGTAATTTTAGTAGTACTGAGAGTAATTTACCTAAACAGTACAAGTTTAGTGCTATTACTAAGTAATATAATAAATAATAAATAAATAATAAATATTCCACAACTATCACACAACGCCATCTAGTCCCAAGCTAAGCGGAGCTTGTGTTATGGGTACTAGACAACTGATAAACATACTTATATATTTCTAAATACATAAATATTATAGATAAATTACACCCAGACACAGAACAAATGATCGTGCTCATTACACAAACATTTGTCCTGGGTGGGAATCGAACCTACGACCTCCGGCATAGCAGTCAGGGTCACTAACCACTAGACCAACAGGCCTGTCATCTTCTTCATATGTAATAAAGAAGACATGAATTAAGTGTCTTCCCCTTAACATAAACGTGAATCAGAAAGAATAGAAAATACGTTAGTGGGTGATTTCTCAGTGTTCATAGTTACTTAGCAGCTTAAGTCATATTTAATTAACCTACTTCTCATTAGCTAATAGGCTAGATTGTAATGTAAATAGAGTATTACAGACTGTGATGCTTAATTAAAGCAAAAAAATATACATAGTTAATTAGGAGTACTAATCACGGAGTACTAACAAAATAACTATAACTTAATTGAGCTATACTTTTTTCAAAATGATTTGTTTTAAGATGTACAGTATCTTAATAATAGCTTATTCAAACTCAAACTCACCCATACTGCCAATGATATAATGTGATACGTCTCAAGACATCAAACCTATAATTAATTCTTAAAATATTAAACCTGGTCATTTTATTAACCGACTTCAAAACAAGGAGGAGGTTCTCAATTCTGATGTTTATTTTTTTTTTCCGGCCATAACTCCGTCATTTATATTAGATTTGCAAAAATCTTTTTTTTTTCGAAAGAGGTTTTTTAAAACAATTGTACAAGTTAGTTATAAGGTAGATTGTAATTATTTTTTTTTCTGCGATGTAATAAAAGCAGTTTAAACAAAGAAAAAAAAATATCTTTTCAGTATCATAATAATAACTAATTCAAACTCAAACTCAGCCATACTGCCAATAATATATTGTAATACGTGCCAAGAAATCAAAGCCATAATAAATTCTTAAAATTTTAAACCACACGGCGTCAATCCCATCTTCAATAAACAATATGATAATCATATACATTATTATAAGCAAGAAAGCATCTTTGAATACACCACTCAACATCTAATCAGAGCACAAACAGAGGAAACTCAAGTCAAAGCTTCCTGCAACTCAGTGAAGCAAACACAATGATAAAACTAGACTCGAACATAAACTTAAGACGTACATAGACATACGGATGGTATAGTAAGAAAACAGGTAGTCGGCTTCTGAACTATATTTCACTTTTAAGTTAATTTATATTAACATTTTCATGTATTGATAGCTGTTGTGTTAGGTTGATTGGTTGATCAATCAAATGACATCTAGATAGTGAAATTCTATTAATTATACGAGTATTCTTTGATTTACACAAATACATATTCCCTTTAAATTAAGTGGTCTGGCTCTTGTAATACAGGAACCCGTAGTGTAAGAGTCAGGGCTAAATAGATGTTTGTATCATGAAATGAATTATACAGTCTGGGACATCGACGTGTAGAAATTTTTCCAGAATCATAATTATACTGAATTCGTGGTAACAGGTTGCACGTCAATATCCCAGCCACCCTTCATTATATTATAATAACCATCATCATATTACGCCTAGCATTTTCCCAAAAATGTTGGGGTTGGCTTCCAGTCTAACCGGAAACAGCTGAATACGTGTATTTTGCATGGTAAAATTAATATGAATTAATCATTACAATGATATTATTAGTATTATAATAATATTAATTCAAATTTTTAATATTATAATTACATTATGTTCATTATTTAACTAATCAAAAGCAAAAATTGCATTCAGGAAATAAAATGAGGAGACTTAAAACGAGATTTGATATCAGATTAATTTGTTTGAGCTGTTGATTAATTAATTTGTATAACCCAGAGACCGGGGGAGAAAACGAAAGTAAATTCGATTTCAATTCATAAACGCAGTAATGAACCACGAGACAGAGAGAGAAAACATTAATTGAATAATAAACATGGAAGAATATAAACAAACAAACACCTCTCCGCGCAGTCTCAAAATAAAGACTGAACGTTTATAAGAAAATATGATATTTCACGAATATCGGCGGTACAAGGCAACCCACTCGGTGGCGTCCATTGCTCACGACTTGTAACATGTTTATAACGAGCTTTTGGTGGAACTGGTGATACGATGTAATAATGGGAGCATCACGCTTTTTCTTCTCTGGGATAGTCAGATAGGAAAGGCCAACTCCATCTAGCTTATTTTTATTTTTTTTAACATGGGTTCGGAGGGTTGGTTTGTCACAAAAAAAAAAAAGTATACTCGTACTTATTCCGATTCGGATATCCTATTTACAGAATAGAAACAATTTAATTTAATTTCAGTTTGGATGTTAGAATGTGCAACAGAAACGTATTGTATTTTTTTTTGTTTTTTTTTTTTGTTTAGCACCATATTTGTTTCTGGAAGAAATAGATGGAATAGCTGATTCAAATCAAATCAAATATTTTATTGGAACAAAAACATGCTACAATTTTTGTGTACGTTAATACTGCGTTAGTTTGGTAACTGTGTCGCAGTTATTAGCGCCAACTCCAGGACCGAAAGACCACTGAGATTGATATGTAATTTGGTCATTATAGTTTTTATTAAAGCTTAATAGGGAGGGATCACACTGGGTATAGTCTTTAAAAACCAAATTGTACATAAATGTATCATCATAATCAGCTGCCTAGCCTTTTCCCAACTATGTTGGGGTCGGCTTCCAGTCCAACCGGATGTAGCTGAATACCATTTTTTTACATGGAGCGACTGCCTATCTTACCTTCATAACCCAGTTACTGGGTAATACGATACCCGTTGGTAATACTGGTTATCAGACTTTCGGGCTTATGACGACCCGTAACGACTGTCAAAGATCCAAGAATGACAGCCGGGACCAACGGCTTAACGTGCTTTTTGAGGCACGGAGGGGTACGTAAAGATGGCCCATCCACGAACCGACCACGGCAAGCGCAGCTTAATCGATCCTGATCGATCAACCCGTGCGGCTGTTATTACTTAGCCCCTCCTCAATGGGGGTTTTAGTATTTAAATATTTATTCGCTAAGAGTTCTTTATATATATATATATATATATATTGTATATTCCTTGTAATTTAGGTACTAATACAACCAGTAACCCTCCTACGCACAAATGCACTTTCATAAATATCTAAACGTCTAAAAATCGAAATATCTAAAAATCTACGTCAAACGTTCACACTTATAAAAAATCCGAACGAATTCAAGCCAAAATTAAATGTTTCACACTAAATTCTAAACCGACAGCGTTAATATTTTAAGCGCTAGAATTTAGTTTTAGCAAAAGCCAGCGAAAATACATACATGGTGATACTTTTTATTTTGTTCGGTAGTAGCTTTCACGACCCCGCGGCCCCGCCCGCATGCATGTAAGCCCAGTTTTATTTATGTTTGTACATTTTCTGACTTTTCCCGCAGTGTATGTGCCATGTTTTTCAGCTCATGTTGGCCACGGTTTGATATTTGTTTATTATATCAGCGTTTCTTTGAGTTGTATGGTAACTTTTCTCATTACATATTTGTAAAGGTTTACCTACCTCAGCCAAAAGACTTTTATTTCTTGCAAAAAAAGTTACAAACTAATGAACTTAAGGCTGTTATAATGTACTATATTAATTTACAGGAACCCGTCCACGGGTGAAGGCCTCCTCCAAAGAAGCCCATTTATTTCTGTCTTGGGCTTTTTGCATCCAGTCTGTACCAGCCGTTTTGTTAGCAAAACGGCTGGTACAGACTGGATGATATTAATATCATCCACCCATCTCGTAAGGTCTTCCTCTGTAGCGTTTCACTCCAGTTCCTATAAACCTATTGATATAAAGTTGTTGTCCAAGTGAGATAATATCGAGAGATTTCATTTAATGTTGTTTCAGTCAACTAATGACAGTATGATCATTTTCCTGTCCTCATCCCAATTTATTTGGGGTCAGTGCAACCCGTCTTTTTCTTCCATACTTCTTAATCAGTCATCATTCACACAGTCCATCCATCTTTTTTTTGGTCTTACTCTTATATAGCCATCGACATTCATACTCAAAACTCTCCTCACGATATTTTCCTCATTCCTCCGTTTCACATGCCCATATCATGACAACCGATTTCCACACGAGTTTCCAGTTACCAGTGCCACTTTCAACTAATGACAGCAGTTCACATGATATTTGGTAGAGTATAATGTTACGTCAAGATACGAGACACGTGCCGCAAATGCATTTTTAGGCTTCTGTCCGTATCCAAACTGACCCTATCACTAAGGCTCTGCAGTCCGTCCGTCTGCCATCTGTATCTTTTGAACCATAATAGTTAGCCACTTCAAATGTTCACAGAGTGTGTACTCCTTTGTTCGCTATAACAACAAATAAAAAAATCAAAGGAACCCATACAAAGAACGTGTTCTTTTCAGAAGGTTTTGCTCAACCTTAATAATGGCGATGACTTTGTATGACAATAATGACGGTGGTATGAAACCCTTCTAGTGCAAGTTCAACCGGTACTAGGCCACTTATTATTAAACGTCAAATGCCTAATCGCCGATTCATATGAGACAATGACAACGTAAAATAGTAATCATTAATTTAGTAATAGTTAGCTAATAAAAATAGTAATCATTAATTTAGTAATAGTTAGCTAATAAAAATAGTAATCATTAATTTAGTAATAGTTAGCTAATAAAAATAGTAATCATTAATTTAGTAATAGTTAGCTAATAAAAATAGTAATCATTAATTTAGTAATAGTTAGCTAATAAAAATAGTAATCATTAATTTAGTAATAGTTAGCTAATAAAAGTAGTAATCATTAATTTAGTAATAGTTAGCTAATAAAAACTCGTTGTGATTTTACGTAGTCCTAAACAGATTCGTTTGATTGGTATACCCCGAGTCACGACATAACATGACACAGTAATGTGTATGTGGCTTCAGTGTAAGGTGTGCGTGATATGGTGTGGCTGATCATTCTAAGCACACGCCTCGCACTGCCTCGACGTGCGTACCTTAAGTATTTTTATTTGATTGATCGACCTTTCAGAATACAGCGTAAAGCTTAAGTACTTATAAGTCTATTCCCTTGGGGAACACTGATTTCTGAGTCCGTTATGTTTTCCCTTACGAAAACACCAATACGAGGAAAAGCATAAGCAAACAAGCAGCTAAAAGATTCAAACGTAGAGATTTTTCCCTAACACATTGATAAGGGCACATACATACATATTAATCATACACATACACTGACCATATTTCCGTCAAGTCAACCATGGTACCAATATCTACCATCAAAGAAATAAAACATCACAAATAAGGAAAATCTTGACACACAAATCACAAATCTTGAGAACAGTGGTGGCTTACGATTTGTAAGTCGTAGGCAGGCAGACACTTACCTTATATAAATTATTTCCTGACCAATGCGCTCAAAACGGTGAAGGAAAACCGGCATGTCCTTAAACCAAAAATTCGGAGACATGTGACATCCACTAAACCCGCATTGGGCCCGCGTGGTGGATGACGGGCCACTCCCTCTCACTGAGAGGAGGCCTGTGTCCCAGCAGTAGGAAAACTAAAAGCTAATTATGCTTATGCTTAAAATACAAATGAAACAATCCTATTCTGATCACATCCCTTATATTTTTCAATGAAGAGAACTATAAACTACACAATTTATAGAGAAAATCTAAGTAAATCTCAAACCATCTCTATGGAGAACTAATAAAACAAGTGCAATAAAACATTCCCTTGAATATATTACGAGATTTTATTAAAAACTAACACGTTTTACGATTCTTTAGTAGTGATTTGTCGGAGATAATAAAATGTTAAAGTTTATGTGTCTTGTATACGGCTAGATTTTTCGGGTCAAATAAATTGTTGCGAACGTGCGAGGAGTGCGGAATGAATTATGTGGTTTCGTTACTGATGAGATGATGGAGCTGTTACTCGGATGAAAGTTTCGACCTTTTTTTTTGTAAATAGGAGAAGCGAGAATTCGAAAATTAGTATGGACAGTGATGTAGATAAAGTTACGAATTTCTGTTAGGAAAATTTATGCGCTAGCTTAGTTAGTGTCGTAGCATTATGCTGAGCGATGGCAGCTTTGCGTGGACATAACGCATATTTTCCCCCAACTTATTCTTTATTGTGTTTTTGTTCTTGTTCTGTGTCATGTTTATCGCAAATAAACGTTTTTTATTTCTTCTTTACGGTTTTAAAGTAAGAATAATGTTAGCCTCTTGTAACATTGGATTCATCAATGTTTGACGATAGAAAAAATTAAAAATAAAATTATTTTAAAAAAATCTCAGCCTTTTATTACAAACAATGGTACCTTATTATCTTACACGAAGAAATCACGTGCTCGATAAATGCACAAAAAAAAATACAAGAAACAAGCCAGTCATAATCAATTCGAAGAATAACGTAGCACAAGTTCACAAAAAAATCATGAACGTTCTGGCAAAATAAAAAGCGATCCAATTATAACCTCACAAAAAATTAAACAGAAATACCTTAAACTTAATAAATATAGAAAATCATCTCGATCTTCCATTGGAAACCGTATTCGAAAAATAAAAGCTGATTATTTATTTAAAGCTGGAACCGAGCTGAAGACATTATAAAGCAAATGTTTTGAAATGTTTTCAACTCAAATAAAAATATACAAAATGGTTTTGGTAGGTAAAAGTAATTCTGAGTTCAGAATTACTTTCCTGAAAACGATTTTGTATATTTTTTCTGCCATTTGCATGTACGATTTAAGCCGTTAGCAGTTCAGAGTGCGAATCCGACATAAACGAATTTTTTAAATGTACGAATCGAATTTTAAATATTGATCACCGTTTTAATAAAATTTCGGAGATACTCGTAGATTCGAACTTGTTTTTTGTATTGGTAATTAAAGTTCATAGAGAGAGTGCCAGCTAAGCGTAAGTAAGCTTACATACGTCATATAGTATTTTTATCTCACGAATCGACACGCGCTTTACTTTTGGTTACCAAGAGTACAAACGTGCTGTGAATATGTGTACAAGCGCAGGCTGGAGCTCTCGGTACCGTCCGAGACAGTGGCGAAGTCAGATGTGTGTGTGTTATGTTCTGACGCTACTCGTCTTCACGCACAAATTCAAAACGTGTTTGTACACTTGGTTACCACAAGTAATGCGCGCTTCTTTTCGTGAGATATCAATACTGCACGTGTTATAATAATATTTCCTAGTGAAAAGTGGCTGGTTCCTTTTTAGTTTTGGATTCATACCAAAAATGTTTTGATCGGTATCTTTATAGGAAAAAGAAAACAATATATTGATCAAATAATTTAGAACAAAAAAGCTATAGTTCTATTCTCGAATATAACCAAAATTATTTACGTAAGTATACTTTATTGCCAACAAGACGTGTCTTCTCTACCAGTTACAAAAATCTTCCATCTAACACAAATCAGCATTGCTCCCGCCTACATGCCACAATAACAGAGAAAATTCTCCTTCATACAACTTATCCCATAGTCCCCTCATCCACTTTCAAAACAAAACATTGTGCATAACGGATGTCATCTAAATCCTTAAAAATATGAAGGATTTGGGCCGCGGCTTGCAAACGAGCAGACTACAGAGTGGGTCCGCCGCTGGAATATTAATAAAGAGGCCAGATCTTATTAATATTGATGATGTCACTGGAAGAACATGACAGATTATGTGTAGCTTTGTGTCGCTCAATCAGCGGATACAAGTCTCCAGGGGCCTTTTAGGAGGCTTGAAGTTGGGGTTAGTTTTACCATGAGTTTGTTGTTGTAATTTTTTTTTGGTCAAAGAATGTTGTGGACTTGGAAACAATATTAACTCATGTGGAAAACCTAACCCGTTATAAAACAGTCAACAATTGGCAATAACAGTATCTTTAGAATGTAATAACAGTGTAAACCGGAATCAACATCAAAATAAAAAGACCAAAGGATTTGGTCCTTTCACTTCGCTCTATATGAAATAGAAACGAAAGCCAATATCCGAAAATAGGTCTAGTTCAATCTATTAATTCTTTCCGATATTGCCTTGCCAATTCACTAAGAGAGAACCTATCCCATCTAAAATAAATCTCAAACAAATCGAGGCCGCGACCCGACTCGAATAGCTCCAATCAATGAATACTACTAGGAACATTAATGTCAAAGTGCTCAGTACACTCGCATTTAGCAAAGAATCGGTGCCAAGTACTTTTTTCGAGACCCGGCTCTCTAATTGCTCGACAGAAAGATTTATGCACTCAATCGACATTTGTGTTCAGAATTTTGTTTCGAATGTCGCAGAATTTTTGTAGCTTAATTCAAAGTGATTCAGTTCTTCGAGGCGGATTTTTGGTCCTTCTTCTCTCTTTATTTGCATTGCTAACAATACTTCCAAACGATGCTTTGAATTTCGTTCGTCGTGGAATTTAAACAATGTCTCTTTTGTTTTATTGGATTGTGACGAAGATTTATGTGCATTGCACATGATATATTTATTTAGGGATTGTCTATTGGTAATTCAGTTTAGAGAAAAGAGTAAAAGTCGGTCACTCCAATACAGGTCAGATCTTAATGGTGGATTTTTACAAATCTTTATTCACACATCGCAGTGTGAAAAAAGTCACAATTAAAATATCAGACCAAATTAAGCTTACCATTCGTAAAAATAGACAGTGCACCCATTTTTACATTCATAAGCATCAAAACCATGTGTTGCGTTAAAATGTTTGTAAGCGTCTAAACAATAACAAACGTTACCCATTCCCAATAGAATAGACTAGCGAAACGGTGTAGCTACTAATTAAGTAGGAAATGAGAAGCACGCGTGCAGACACAATGTGATTAAGCGTACGGAACCGTCTGAGCAGAATTTGTTGTGAACTTGGTCCTAGGTGTACCTATTGGATAGTGCGGCTCCAAGGATTCATTGCTTGTGGCTCAGGCGGGAACGGAACGGAGAGTTCTGGTGCTTTGTCTTGCATGTTAACAGAAGCTTTGCTTGGTTAAAGGAGTGTGTTCTGTATGGTAGTGATTGCTGTACGCGTATGAGTTCCGAAGACAATTATGTTACTACAGTATCTGTTTGTTAAGCAACGTATGTATAGTTGCTAAGGACATGATTAGAATCGTACGACGATAAGTTCTCGTATTATTATTATTATTAGTATATAAGGTTTACTGGGGCAATTACGATAATGGGTATATTCTGTTGGATGATAATTTCTACCAAATACAGGGGCATTTTTATATAGCAAAAAGCGAACTGAACGGGGTGATAAAAGTGTGTCTAATCAATATGTTGCCAGTATTAAAATGCCGCTGCGTTTGGTAGAAATTATCATACAACGGAATATACCCACTATCGTAAATGCCCCAGGAAACTATACAAACTGCTTAGTAAATGTAAAAAAAAACACGGGGTTATCGGTGGCCAAATGTATTGGTAACTAGCACAAAGGTTTGGAGACATTCTTATTACGAGATTCTGTCGGCGTCCACCTGAAACTACTATCCACAGTGATTAATCTTAATTCACCTTTACAAACTCTTTTGAGTTGAACCAATCACGGCTATTCATTTGGGAGGTACACCGACCACAACATGATAAATATGAATATTAACTGCGCTAGTCTGTTTTGCAAAATTCGGCATCAAAACAACCAATTAATATTTATTTAGGATAGTGATTGTTCATAGCGATGTAATTCGAAATACATACCATATATAATAAAGAAGCCTATATTCAATGCTGATATTTTTTTTATCTACCTTCAGATTGTACAATGAATCCAATAATATTAATATTTTAGGTATTCTCACATTGTTTCCTAAGAATAAAACATTTGTGTCGCCACATTGTATAACAAGCAATTCGAAGTAAACTACACCAAGCAAATCTTTTGTTGCCATATTTCGTATGCATGTATCGCACATACTTTTATTCTTTTTCCCCAGCGGAATAAATAAATTACGTGCGAAGAAAAACAGCAAGTTCTATGTGAGCCTTCTAATGTTTAACAAGTCGATACTTGCTGAAGGCGTGGGTGGAAATTGAGATGTTAACTTCGAAGGTAGGCGTAAATTTCAACAATTAGGTACGAGTATGTGTGTTGAAATGTCGTTGAAGCTTAGAGCTTAAATGTCGGGGCGCGGTCTCACATCTGACAGGTATGTAATCCTACTTCCTAATAATATTATAAATGTGTAAGTTTGTATGGATGGATGGATGGATGTTTGTTACACTTTCATGCCAAAACTAGTAAACGGATTTGGATGAAATTTAGCACACAGATAGTTTATAACCAGGATTAACACGTAAGATACTTTTTATCCCTTATATATTCTTACGGGATCGAAACTTATGCCGGTGAAACCGCGCGGCGCAGCTAGTATGTAATATAGTTTTAGAAATATATTTTAAGAATGAAAGGGATTATAATGTATTTGTTTAGTTTTGCAAAGTAATCCAGTATAATACAAAAAGTTTTTGTTTGTTACAGAAGAGGTCTTCTCCTTGAAGACCTCTTCTGTAACAAGAAAACCTCTTCTTTCTGTGAAATCAAGCATGTATTGGCACGATTTTGTGTTGGCGATTCAGACCATACCAGATTTTCTAGTAATGCTTTCTTCTCATCTTGAGTTAGTGATGTATCCCCAAAGGATATATTATTATGTACATAAAAACTTTACTACAGCCGCATTGGCATACATGTCAAGGTTTTGAGCCCTAAACCTAGTTCTTAAAGAAACGGGACCAAACATTTATAACACAACAATTATGAACATTCAATTATTACAAAATTTCTTCAGAAATGACAGGAGCGTAGTACTCGCAACTAGCGTGTTTGTATGACCAGAGGGGCAATTCTCGTAATTTTAAGACCATTCACAGTCTGATCTCAATCTCAATCTGTATAAAAATACTTCTGATTTCCCTACATTTTGACAAGTTTTTGACATTTGTTTGTCGCTGAGATGAGACTGCGACTAGATTTTGAACGTTTTAAATTACGAGAATTGGCCTTCTGTTGTATGAACATAAACGAAGCAAAAGAGGTATGTAAGGCGAACCTTAGATGCCCCACCCCCATACCTAATAAGATTAGCAGGTGGCGTTCTGTAGTTTCTGCCTACCCCCATGAGATCAAGGCTTTTATGTATGTATACATATAAAATTCCCAATTCACCGCAACTAAACCTAGCCCAAAACTTAAAGCATCTTCAAAAGCATTTTCTATCATAATACCCTGAGGCGAAACATGTTTGAAAACACACATTTAATTAGAATTTCCAAAGGCATGTATCTTTTAACATCAAAGGATGCCACAAAAACTGTTTAATGGGAAAAGGGTTTGAACATGACATAATTTTAAAAGCTTTTTATGGGGACTGGGGGCACTGGGGTGGACATGGCCTAATAAAAAACAAAACTAAAGCAATTACTTTGTTTTGTTTTTTGTTAGGCTAAATTAGATTCGGGATTTTGGCGCCTATGTGTTTGCTGTTAATGATTGTTTTTGTACGATTTAAAAGGTTGTGGTATAGGGGAGTGGCACGTGTGTATAACCAAGGAGGCACTTTCCTTATTTTTAAGAACATTCGCTTTCTAACTACAGTCATAATCTGTCAAAAAATCCTCTAATTTAAATAAATTTTTGACAAGTTTTTGATATTGACTATCGGCGAGATGAAATATTACTTGAATTTAAACGCCACCTGTGTATGACTAAAGGTATGAAGGAATCGTAGAAGCGATCTGTAGCTTCTTTTTAACCTCATGGGAAAAAAGCGCGGGTTTTTGGGTCTTAACTTTTCGATGGCAAAAATCTAACTCAGCTGCGCGAACTCTGCTCACTGACGCAGTCATAAGCTCATTAAGTGCACAGGTGACAGAGCATGCGGCCAAGGATGGAAGGGAGGTGGACGTATGAGCTTATTCAATAAGCTACGAGTTTGTCATAAACATCTATAAATTAATATTGCTTAACCTGAGAGGTGAAACTATCGACCACTGAATCCCAATCAATAATAAAATGATCTTCGAACTTTTAGTTGATTCCACAATATGAAGGATATTAAAGAAAAAAGGCTTCGAGCACACTCTATTGTCACAAAAATGGTCCTTCGCTCCGAAAAAATGCTTTAAAGCAATCGACGGTGGAGCCGGTGTAAAAGTGTGGAATGGCTTTAAATTGCTGTAAAACTGTTCGGGATTGTGAACAATATTCCCTTTTCTTTCAGATTTGTATAGTTAAGAGCAAAAATTTGAAAATACTTTCCTAAATTCAAAGGCCGGTTTTACTAAAGATAATCTGTGTAATTCTTGAATAATATGATACAGAACTATGGCTGTACATATGCTATAATTATGCACACTATGTACAACACCTCAAAACTCCATTCAAACCTAATGAGAAAATCTTTGTTGAATTCCAAGTTTGAACATATTTTATTCCATTACCAAGTACAACAGCTACGTAGGTACATTAATCCCTTTCCTATTTGAACAATAATTTGCAAATAATATTAACATAATATTATACGAAACGTGGTGTTGGAAACTGATCACGTTACGAGACACTAAATGATGATTTGCTAATGAGGCCAGCTGCATGCAGCCTGCATATTCGATGCGATGAACATAACTGACTGACTGTTTCGATAAAAGTGCAATTATAGGGACTTAATACTAAATGATTGCAAAATAGACGAAGTTCATGGGCTTTCTTATTCTAACTTCAGAAACATGTATTCCTTAATTGCACCTACCACTGTTTATGTCTGCATCACCAAAGGGTCAACTGACAGAAAATGCCTATGTCATTACGTCTGTCTGTGATGTATGTAAATTTAGGTAAAATTTATGTGCTTGAAGTATTAAATAAATAAATAATAATTTTCCCTGGCGCTTTAAGAGAGAGAAGATAAATAAGTAGGAAACGTTGAAGACAATGACATATTGTACTAACACTTAACACTTAATTCAAGAAGCCGCTATATAGCATTCGGCAAAGAAAATAATCATAAAAGTGAAATTTCTCGTATCCCAATCAATAAAATAAAGTTCCCAAAAACAAAGCCATTTTTTTATAACAACCTTTACTAAAAATAATTATAATACTTAGTAAGAAAAATTCAAGTCCATCGAAAGACCACTTAAGAATCCCACAAGTTTCGTTTCGCTGCAAAATATCCAATACACTGTTGACCCAAATTGGATATTGTTCAGGAGAAGCCTCGCATAAATTTTGTTTTCTCGAACATTTTATTCACAAAATAATGGTAATTTATTCGTATTTTTATTTAAAGGGTCCTATTTATAAGATTATGCGAAAAAAAATTCTTCCACGCATTTCGCCCCTTATCCAAAATGTTGAGTTTTTGGCTAATGAAGGGGATAAACTTTTTAAGATCAAAACTGAAGAACCGTAACACATAATCGAGGAAGATACTCTATTTCATGTCATTAGACGTACCGACAACCGCTAATCTCGCTATAGTTAAATAAAGCAATAAGTCGTCAACTCTTCAAATGTAAATAAAAAAGACATTTTCATTTTCGAATAATATTCACCATGTATTCAATACTATTCCTAAACCCGTTGCGTTCCCGCGCCGGAATTTTATTTCTCAAAAACAAAAGCCTTTCAGAAAACTTAAAAAATAACACGACACGTTTTTGTAAAGACTTTACATATGCACCTGAACGTTTCAGACAATACATACCTTTCTAAAACCATGTCGGGGTCTCACACATCCATTCAATTGCGATCATCTCACACGAGACATATCGTCATATCTATGAAAAGGCGAAAACACTTCCTAAACCTAACTTCACTTTAACTAACACGATCTAAAAACTACTTATTATAAGTCACAGAACAAAATTTATAACAACAAGGAACTTTGTCTTTATAATATTGTTTTAAAACAAACACGGTGTCGGATTTTAGAATTAATCGTCGCGCCACAAGACGTCCGCGCGTGGGCCCGGTCGCGAGGCGACTGACAATATCACCAAATATGAACCTAATTTTCCCCAGATCTGTGCGTGAAGGTGCCGGTGGGGAACAGTTTGCGTGCAACCTTTTATGTTAGTTCGCGAGGCTGTTAAGAGATGGCGTTGAAAGAAGTTTTCGTGACTATTTAATAGGTTTGAAGTTTAATAAAATATTCTTCGCGATTATTATGGTTTATCATTTGATGCGGGCAGAAGTAACTCGGATGGGGGTTCGCTTTTGTTAAACTGTAATATTTTATTCACTAAGTTGCATAAATTAATTGCTTAACTGTTTTCCACGCAAGGTGACTATTATTTTTAAATAAGTAATTTTCATAGGTTAATGAAGACTTAATTAGTCCGTGTGATAAAAATAAAAGTTTTATGTGAGGATTTTATAGAGCTCATGGCAATAACTTCCAGTTAAACCTGAATTTACAAAAATATTTATCAATGCACATAATTTCATAGAATATTAAAAAAAAAAGATTAATTAGTAATTTATGAATTATATTTTTTCTCCTTAAACCCATTGTTCTACAAGGAAATAAAACAAAACAATACGAACCAAAATATGTAAATATTATGCTAAATAATCTCGGAAGACAGAGAAACGGATCCTTTATTTGATTTTTCGTGCTAAATAAGATTTAAATGTAACCCGTGGCGGGCCTAAAAAAATAAAATGAACGATATAAACTAACATTACTGGATATTTTCTCGAAATATATCCCTCTTAGGACTGCTGATATTATTGCCAGTTTATGGCTGGTGCAAAACATAAGCTGATCTGCGGATGAAAGGACCATTTCGGTGTTTAGTGATGGCGTAAGGACCAATTCACAGACTTTCGAGAAAACTGTTTCTTTGTGGCAAGTTGAGTTGGAATTTAACTTCAACCACAACTGGTAACAATACTCGAAAACCAATACAAAATGTTTCAATGTTTGCTCTCCTCCTTTATAATCCATCCAAAGGTTGTCTTTAAAAGATCGCTCTTAACGATAAGGCCGCCAATTGTGTCACCCTTTGTAAAATTTCTATATTTATGTCGGTAATTTATATGGTGTACATAAAAACTACTATTCTATTTCAACTGTGAAAAAAGTGTTTTAGACAACTTACACTCTTGTCAACCAACAACGAGGAGAACTCAAATAAGTCCAGACTATAATATTTTCGCATAAAGATATAGTAATGTGACAAAAACACCGCCCATTACATGTAAATGTTTAATTGTTTCATAACAGCCACATTACGTAGAAAACTAAGTAGGAACACCTAATCAAAACTAAAACAATCCCTTAGTAAATATCATCTTACGACACACAAGGGAAATTATGAAATGATTTATTCTTAGTCGAGACCGCACAGAGAGTTACGGCGTAGTGCTATTGTAGCGCAGTTCACGTAGTACACTCCAAGTCGTAGCAATGATAGTTACGAGGCTACTATGGCGTAGCAATCGCGTAGAGGGTCTACGAGTGTGCTACGAAAGATCCACGCGGTTTGTCTGATGGTTGTTTACATTTTGTCGATATGAAGCAATGCTGCAACGTTTGAATTTTAGAGAATCTCTTTCTTGTGATGATGATTCTTGTGATGTCGAGGTTTTATGTGTAGCTAAGTTTTTGTAGTTGGTACGTTTTGTTGTTATAATTTGCTTTCATTTGTTTATATTTAGTTATTGCCAATTCGATTCGATTTTGTTTCAATTCTTTCAATTCATATTACAGTCAATGAAAAATAGCATATTTTTTTCATGTTTTTATTATTTTTTGATGGTATTGTTTTTGGTGCAGGTATTTTCCTACTATTTTTTTAAGGTAATTTCGAGATATTAAAAACAGATTACCTCTAAACGCTAAAGTCTTATAAACCGCAACGCCTAGCATTAGAATTCCGTAAGAGTGGGATATTTTTTGCGCTATGGACACGATTTAGTATCGTTTTTATTTGTTTACAAGAAATATATACGGGTTCTGCCGCATATAATATCCACGTTCCCTTTTATTTCTTATTTTCCCTTTTTCTAAGGTTTTTCGGTTACCTTAATGTTTTAGGGTGTTTGGTTCTAACAAAAAGTGCTTGAATCATACATTGTTATTATTTCGTTGCAAAGTAATGCGGGTGCATGAGGAATTGATTGTTTTTTAATACATCTTTGTGAATATGATTCGTTTTTGATTCCTTTCCGTATTTCGTGAAATCTTATTTCGTTTTATAATGTATTTCTTTTCTATTATTTTTGTAATCCCTCGGGTCATGAGGCCCGAGTGCGCGTCTTATTTTTAAAGAAAGTTCTCGCCGGCTGATCGACACTTCACGTGACCAGAGGGCTGGGTCGTTCTTTGGCCAAATAATTAGCATTTCCATTCCACGTGGCTACCCTGCCAGTGTTCTGAGCACGTTTCCGGATGACAGCGGTGCGGATGAGTTCGTACTTTTAGTACCTAGTGTAAATAGTTTGTTGTAATTGTAATTTAAATATTATTTAATTGTTAACTTTTAGATTAACAATCAAAATACTTCTATGTTTTGTGAAAATTTGGCAAACAAATGTCAACCGCAGACAACACAGCGAGGAGTGACATGACAATGCTTCACCGACGTAGAGTGCTACAAAAATATCTTGGCACCTAAATGACATTGACAGGGGGGCGTTGTTGGTAAACATTTGTGAAATTATGTTACAGAAATTGTATTGACAACACAAATGGTGACGTTAGTTCCGATTTTGACCGCGAGCCACAATAACATTGCAGCGTTGTTTATTCAAAGGTGCCACGTATAAGGTCGCCTAAATGTTGAATTCTAAAACACGCTATTTATTGCTTTTGCTGTACCACTGTGCTCTGTCACTATTTTATCTCGTCTGCTTAACGTCCGTGTGTCACTGCAGGGATCCAGCAGAATATCAGCATATTTGCCGGACACAAGCTGAGCTGGACTCCCATTTGGTGCAACCTGGAGACGCACACCACACTTTGTATTTTTTGTTATTAATTTGATTATAAGTATTCGTCAGTGTCACTTTTACTTCGATATCGTGTATGTTTTTCTCTTTGTTTTTATTATGATACTGGCTGCGCCCCTCGGTTTCACTCGCATAAGTTCGATCTCGTGGAAATATCGGGATATAAAGTATCCTATAAGTTAATCGTAGTTATAAACCATCTGTGTGCCAAATTTAATCCAAATCCGTTCAGTAGTTTTTTCGTGAAAGAGTAACAAACATCCATCCATCCATCCAACCATCCATACAAACTTTCACGTTTATAATATTAGTAGGATTCATGTAGGTAAGTGGTTGCATCTAATTGTACTTTTGTGTGTTGTGCTGTCTTTTGTGTGCGCCAAATAAATGGTTTATCTATGCATCTATCTACCATAAAAGATAGTACATAACCAAACTTACATCAATAAATTCACTTCAAATCGCCATCTCAAAATGTATATCCATAAAACTTTTGATCAAAGCTGATAAATAAGAACCCCACGTGTGCAATAGCGAAGTTTTCAACAATTTTATCCGTTTTATAAATTCAAGATGGCGTCGCACGTTAAGGAAACCAATTTATCTCAACAAGTTAGCGAGAGCGTGCGTTTTCAACCATTTTGTTTTGTGTTTTATTATTTTATACTGAATTCGCTGTTTGTATTCGTCTGTATTGAACGGGTTGGGTTTATACGTTGCCTATGGTAATGCTCTTTTGATACTGCTGTTTTAAAACCCTTTGCTGTCATGACGTATTAAGCCAAGCGCAAATTACAGTGCAGCCCGCCTGTGTGATGTGTTGGTCCATAGAAAATCATCATCTGCCTAGAGTTAACCCAACTATGTTAGGGTCGGCTTCCAGTCTAACTGAATGCAGCTGAATACCAGTATTTTACATGGAGCGACTGCCTATCTAACCTACACAACCCAGTTACTGGGTAATACGATACCACTTGGCTTACCAAGTGGTATCGTATTACCCAGTAACTGGGTAAAATCTGACAACCAGTCTTAACTGGTTGTCAGATTTTCGGGCTTTTGACGACCCGCGACGACTGTCAAAGATCCACGAATGACAGCCGGGATTAACGTCTTAACGTGCTTTCCGAGGCACGGAGGGGTCTTGGTATTTAAAGATGGTCACCCATCCACGAACCAACCGTGGCAAGCGTAATTTAACCTCATCGATCGACCCGTGCGGCTGTTATTACTTAGCCACAAGGAAAATGTAGGTATTAAAGTGATGACGAAGGATTCTTGGACGATTGATTTTTATAACGCGTTGCGCTACCGTGCGGGCCGCCCTAATTAGCACCCTTATGCTTCCATGGTTCAATGGTTTTTTCCCTTGTAAATTGTGTTCTTCTGTTTATAAAGAAACGTTCAATATTTATGACGTATAGTTTAGTTATATGTAAGGGGGAAGCGATCTAAACACTAATAATTACTACCAAAATAAGGATAAACGATTTTTCAGCTTTTTTATTTAAGTACTTATGTACCGTAACATTTATAGTTAAAGAAATATATTGTAGGTAAATCAGTGTGCCTTTGCCATATTATAGGGTCAACTGAGATAAGATGTGGAATGTTGTGGTAATTTTTTCAAAACCAAAATCTTAGGTAAATATTTCACATTAGTTAGTAATACATAACAGAACATGTAAATATTCTCCGAAGGGTGAGGCAGAGGTGTACCTATAGTATTTTAGATAGTTTTAGTCATGCTCAATGCTATACATATTGTGTCGTACCCGTAATACTACAAATTAATCTTAGATCGCGCTTCACCTAGTTAACCACATACAGACACACACACACACACTTTTGGGTAAGTGGGTGCTCACGCCCAGTGCCCTTCGCGGCGCTGAGCGTGAGGACTTATATTGCACAAATAGACATAGCACATCTCCTTTTTTTTCTATTAATTCTCTTCC
This sequence comes from Apamea epomidion, assembly GCA_947507525.1. Taxonomy (NCBI): domain Eukaryota; kingdom Metazoa; phylum Arthropoda; class Insecta; order Lepidoptera; family Noctuidae; genus Apamea; species Apamea epomidion. The sequence goes on from OX382226.1 coordinate 2,585,452, forward strand.
TCTCACTACTTAGAGCTTTTATAATGTTGTAGTACGTAAGTGCCATCAAATATTGTAATTTTAAGGGTGTGAGCCTGGAGATCTGTCATACAGGTCCCGAACGCAGTATAGACTCCAGCTCATACAAAGGATAAACTTTAAAATGTAACTCGATCCTATCAATCAAAACTGTGCCTGTTTCAGAGAAATATATTAATATTATTATTATTACTTCAACAGAAAAAGCACTTAGCGAATAAATGTTCAAATACTAAAACCCTCATTGAGGGAGGGGCTTGTGGCTAAGTAATGACAGCCGCTCGGGTCGATCGACCAGGTTAAGCTACGCTTGCCGCGATTGGTCCGTGGATGGATGACCGTATTCAAACCCCTATGTGCCTCCGAAAGCACTTTAAGCCGTTCGTCGTGGTTGTCATTCGTGGATCTTTGACAGTCGTTATAGGTCGTCAGAAGCCCGAAAGTCTGACAGCCAGTCTTACCAGAGGGTATCGCATTACCTATTAACTGGAATGTGGAGGTCAGATAGGCGGCCGCTCCACGTAAAATACTGATATTAAGCTGCATTCGGTTAGACTGGAAGCCAAACCCAACATGTTTGGGAAAAGGCTAGGCAGATTAATTACTAAAACACCATTCATTAATATCACTTTCGACAAACTCAGAGTGAAACAAAATACATCCAGTGCACTCTGTAAATCCGCCCAATAATCTGGAGCTCACGAAGTTTTCAGCGACGTAAATCAAAGTTCAACAATTAGATAGAAAGTCTTCCTTTGGGACAAAGCCTCCTAGACCAGGATCCTGAACAAAACCTTATGTTTTGGTGCAAGCTGAGAGAGTAAGCAAGCGTAATATAATGAAAATTGAGAAATTTGGTGTATATCTAAACTTTCGACTTAGGAAAAAACCATGTATCGTGTTTTTTCTGTGCAACTGATTAAAACTCAGATCAAAAGGCTAATTCCCGTAATTAAAAACGTTCAAAATCTAGTCGCAATCTCATCTCAGCGACAATCAATGTCAAAAACTTGTCAAAAATGTAGGGAAATTAGGGGTATTTTTGATTGAGACTATGATCAGCGCGTTGTGCGCGTTGTGTTCCACGCGCGCCTCAAAGAGCTGTCAGCACGAACTGACGGGGTCCACTAGGGCCGATGCCGCCGGGGCTGCGGGTTGTTCGAAAGAGATACCGTGGCCCCTGGCACAGGCAACTGAAGGAACACGGGTGGGTTTTAGTCAGTAGAAGTCTGACACTCACAAAGAAAAACACACACAAAGGACAAAGAACTCCAACCCGCAAACCGTTTACAACTCACACCAACACCGAAACTATTTTAAGTTTTGCACTTACCATATACACGAAAACTCCTTAACTACCTACAAATAAGGTCTCATTTAACTGCTTGAACTATCTTTGTGCCCTCAAATATTCTCCTGACAGAGGTGTAAGTGTGAACAGATGGAATGACTTTAAGACGGAAATATCTTTGCGAAAATAAAAGTGACAGTCTAACATATTTCCATGCTGGAATTTCAACAGATTTAGAATATTTTAGCGGAGCCTACAGCTCGTGTCTGGCTGGAGCTGAGTGTTAGTTGGAGACACGCGAAGTGTTTGGCTTGGAATTTTATTTGAATGTAGAAAATTTGTTCAAGGAACTTGTCTCAAAATAAAGGAGAATTCTTTTGGTAGAGGCTAACGCTCCGAAAGTAGAAGGATTTTATTTTATCGTTTCCATTTTATTTTTTAATGAATCTTGCTACAGAAATACATAATTTATTTCAAATTTTATCCCAATGTTTCAGCTCAAATACCTGTCCTCATCGACATCGGAAACCGATAAAATATTGCTAATTATTACAAGTTCAGCGAAATCGTTACCCAAATAAATTGGAAACGAATTGTTTTTATCGTAAAACGTGAATCCACAAGATATACGATCCAACGTCTGCAGTCAATGGGTAATTACAGCCCAAACTCATTCGATTTTTATGGGCGACCACTTTTTTGGCACCCCAGTTTATTGTTGAAGTTATTGCCGAGGTTTTAATAGGCGATATCGGGAGTGATAGGTGCGCTAGCTGATTCTACAATTCCGTGCGTGTGAACAAGGTAGATGCTACTACTTTTACGTTGTCTAGGATAATGTTCGGAGATGTTAAAAATGTTGATTTGTATTTCTCGTACTGCCTCATTGGCCTAGTGGTCGCAAACGCTACTGGTGACCATGAAGTCCAGGTTTCGACTCCCGGGGTCGGACAAAGTGTTACTGGGTTTTTCTGTCTGAAATTTCTTAGTAGCAGCACGGAGTCTGGATTTGTGCCCGGCTCAAGCAATAGGTTCGCTACCTGTTACAAGGGACTTAAACATAACTGGCAAAGTGTGGGTATACTATTGGTATGCGCCTAAATTTTCCGAAGGGTTAGCCCTTCGGAAAATTTAGGCGTCATATTATGTGATGGGGCCGAAAGGTTCTGGAGTGGCGACCGCGTACCGGAAGACGTAGCGTTGGAAGGCCTCCCCCAAGCTGGACCGACGACCTTGTGAAGGCCGCAGGAACCCGTTGGATGCGAGAAACACAAAAACGGTCGAATTGGAGGTGCTTGGGGGAGGCCTATGTCCAGTAGTGCAAATCTTTCGGCTGAAATGATGATGATCTACAAATAAAAAATGAATTAGTCGATAACGACCTTATTGTTCAGTCACTCTAAATAATAATAAGTTCATTTATTTTCTTTTAAATCGCCCTGCTATGTGTTAAAAACATTGAAGAGTCTCTTATAATCTATTAAAAATATTGTGCCTGTCACCGCGTCATCAAGCTTCAATTTATGCCAGCGATTAACGTTGCATTTGAAAATCCACTCTCCTTTTAAAAAAAATAAAGTGACGGAGTGAATATAAAAAAGAAAGGCCGAAAAGTACTTTCAGACAAAATTGATCCATTACCGTTGAAGTGCGAAACGGGGGCGCGTGTGAGCAAATACAAAATGGGGGGTTAATGGGCTAAGAATCACACCTTAATGCAAAAGCACCAATTAGCGTTTTCGCTGTACAAAAATTGTCATGAACGAAAACCGGCCTTATTTCAAAGCAACAGAGAATAAAATAACTAATATTTTTCAGCGCGAGCTCTGTGCTACGTGCAGTATGATTTAGATACTTGAATTTGAACTTTGTGCACGTCAAAATAAAGTTGGTTTTTCGCTGGTTTCAGTCGGTAGCGGATAAACATTATGAAAGTGGGGGTAAGAGACTGCAAGACGAAATGCTAAACTCGTGTTGGTTTGAATTACAGAAGGAACGTATCTACTGTTGTGTTTGTCCCATATTTCCCATACCGACTGTTTGGATATACCCGTTATTTGATTTGTGACGTCATAAAGCGACGTCGCCTTTGACAAAGATGTACTTTTAGAAGGAGAACGTGACTTTGCAAACGCCATTTTGCTTTTATGTGACTCTTTGCGTTCGGTTTCACAAGAAATCTTGCAATGAAGGTTTTACTGCTGTTTTATCTTGGACACGTTAGGAAGGAATAAATCCTCAAATAAGGAATTGGTGTTGCCGTAATTTTGGCTTTTATTTTAACATACATAAAGCAGATTTTTTTTTTTTTAAACGTTGCCCCACACTAGGAGTTTCTCCTGTATCGTGGGTGCGTTTACAAACATTTAAACTCACATACACAAACAGCCAGACCCGGGACAACTACTTGTAGGTCATACAAGTATTTGTTCCGTGCGGGAATCGAACCCGCGACACGCAGCGCAGCAGTCAATCGCTTAACCACTGCGCCAACCGTGCCGCCCGTCAGATGAGGAACTCTTTCGGAAAAATGCAACAAAAATATAACGTTTTCTGCTGTCAGCCATGTTCAAGCTTGCTTTTTTTTTGTCTTTTATTTTACCCTTTTATGTGACTGACATATGTTAACTATTTCATTACTGTGTAAATAAATGTTCTCACCTACAAAAAGAACAAGCATTACCCATTACTCTAAATAAATATTTATATTTTAACGGTTTCAATCTGGTTGTAAGTCCAATACCCTCACAAATTTTTCCTAAGTAGCATTTGATCTTGAAGGTACCCCCGCACCTCTACCACATAGTATTTTAGCAGTCCAAGTTTATTTTAAAGAAACACAACACAAACTTCTAACTCCATAAATATAAACAGTGCCAAACATTTGGCAGCTCGCAATAAGATCGGTATCAGGCTGTCAGAGAAGCCTAGCTGGCACTTTAAGTGCCGACGTGACTTCCATCCGATGCAATACGAATATACGCGAAATGGTGTCCAAGACGTAGTTCTCGATATCGATGAAAACGATGTTTGGTGCATACTTACGAATACTAAAAATACAAACATGTTTAGTTATTGAACTTCCAATGATGGACACTTTTTTAAATTAATAAACATCTAAAAGTTTCTCGCACTTCTGCACACTTTCATTAAAACAAGCCGCTTATTAACTTCCTGGCCCTTTTTCACTGTTGGTCGCAGTAACTAAGCTAGGGCACCACGACCAAATGCGTTAAATTTGGTTAGAACTGTGGCCAAACGCGTGCGAGCTGAACGAGCGAAGCAAGCGGTGCCATGGCAGCGGCCACCGAGCGCTTCATTCAAGTTGGTTGCAGCCACTTGGCTATATAATATTTTTGCGACCCCAAAATCAGAAATATTTGTGGTCCACATGAAGAGTGTTCAATATTTTTTTTAGAAGCGTAAAATAGGAATTATTAGAGGCTTGATTAAATACATGCCTAGTGCAACTGTCAATGAGGTTATTCTTTCAGTATGTTTCGTAGGTACATATGACTTAAATATATTTTAAATGATTCCCAATTATCGGGTGCATGCAAGCAAAGCCGCAAGCAACAGCTAACAATATAAATATATATTATTATAAGTGTGCTAATTAAGCTCTTTCATTTCATACCCAAGAAGCAATCCATTCAGCGCAGAGTTCACAACAAGAAGCAAATTGGCATCGCGTTGTACTAGCGGTATTTATCTAATTTTGACCGTTCCTACGAAAAAAAGGGCGCGTGACAACATTGCCAAATCGCTTGCCTACGTGCACGTATCACTTTTCTTATTGGCATGCTCAACATTTCCCTTATAGCATGTTCAATTACATATTTTAATTTAGCGCACCAATTCTATTTCATCCTGTATAATGACGAGTTTTAGTCAGAAGGAAACCCTTCAGTTTACGCATTGTATTTGGTTATAAGATATTCGATCGCTGGCCACATTATTATCATCAAAGGGCTCAAATATTTTAAAATAATTTAGTGAAAACGATTAAAATAGTACTTTTTGCCCTGTTCTTCTATTTAATTCCAAAAGGCAACTTACATTTATTTTCATGTTAATTCTCATCAAACAAGATAAAGTTATTCAACCACCTATTAAATTCACATCTCATATTCATATTCATATATTTATTTGCATTCCATAATGTTGTAGAGGTATTACAATGGCTTAAAGCTAAGGTACAATATTATGGACCCTGTAGGGCACAGCAAAAGGTTTCCAACCATTCCAATCATTTCTCAAAACGCACAATTTAACTCGATCGTTAAACATTCTCTATAGAGCAGAATCCTCGATTTCCTGTCAACTAAATAATTAAAATAGTCGAAACAACTCAAAGGTTCCCTTTGGTAAAAATCATAAATATAAAACGGAGCTCGACCAGCCCCAGAGCGAATTAAACTTGTAATTACAGTGATTGCTTTGCGGCACATTCGATGTTTTTAAAGGAAGAGTTTTGGAGTAGATGTGGTAATAGTGTGAAAGAAAAAAAGCTGGATTTTTAATTAGTTTGCCGTTCTACACTTTAATGAAATGTTTTAACGTTGTTGTAATATTGTTACTTGTAACGTCTTACGGCGAATTGTATAAATTAAATTGAACAAGATCAGTACAGCTTACAACGACCGCAACTACGAACTACAACTCGTCAGTCACCGTTACTACTGCTCTAAGAACGGTGAAGGTCATCGTGAGGAGACATGCATGACCAACAGCCAAAAATTCGAATACATGTGACATTCGCCTACTTGCACTAGGCCTGCGTGGTAGATTCCCACTCCCTCTCACAGCGAGGAGGCTTGTGTCACAGTAGTGGAAACGTTATTGGCTAATTATATGCTATTATGATGGCATAACTTAACCGCCTTCAAGAGCTGACAATGCCATCATTGTTTTGGAATATTGACTCTGACAAAAGATGAGTTTATCGCGTTCAGTCTAAGGACTGAAATTCGCCCTTCTTTTGTTTATTGAAAAATTATTTCTTCTTTTTGAAGTCCTCGATACAGCAACTGATATATTGAAAATCTTAATTGTGAAATAGGATTTTTTATCTTTTTCTTGCAGAATAACTTATAGAGATCTTATTAGGATTACTTTCGCAGATTGTTGCACTCTTACCGGATAAAGTATAAGATAGCTATTCTCGACTCACAACTAGAGGTCTGGGATCTCTGGAATGAAAAATATCGTTCTACGTAATTTTAATATTATATCTCAATGTTATAATCACGTATGATTCGCAGACGGAGCCGTATTACAAACTTTATTGTGCAAAAGGCTGATCATCTTCATTATCTGCCTGGCCATTTCCCAACTATGTTAGCGTCGGCTTCCAGTCTCACCGGATGCAGCTGAATACCAATACTTCACTTGAAGCTACTGCCTATCGGACCTCCACAATCCAGTTATTGTGTTACTGGTTGTCAGATTTCGGGCTTCTAACGACCCGTAACGACTGCCACCACGAATCCACAAACTGCCGGAACCAACGTCTTCATATGTAAAGATAGTCACCCATCCACGGACCAACCGTGGCAAGCCGTTAACCTGATCGATCGACCCGTGCCGCTGTTATTACTTAGCCACAAGCCCAAAAAAAACAAAAGCTAAAAGGCTGATTACTCCATAAAATAATATGGTAATCGACTGACCCTTTTAGTTAATGAACGCGATCTCATGCAGCCATCAAACGAGTAACCTTAATATTGCGATACAGTATTTAATGTAGAATTGACTGCCCCGTTGGTCTCGCTGTCGCAAGCGCGACTGCGGGGTTCCAGTTTCGATTCCCGGGTCGGACAAAGTGATATTGTGTTTTTTTTATTAGGGATTTCTTAGTAAAAGCCCAGAGTTTGGAAGTTGGCGATGTGATATCCCTGCCTCGGAAAGCACGTAAGCCGTTAACCCTACGCCTGATCATTATCGCCGTCCCATTGGACTATCAGAGTTAGGGGAAAAGAGAGAGCCTGTGCCTTCGCACACACTTGTGCACTATACAGGGTGGCAGGGACATCGACGCGCAAACTGTAACCATGTATTCAGCACATGAGTTTAGCCCCCATAGCGTCGAAATTTTACGTCGGTTATCAAAAAAAAAAAAAAAAATGTATGGAACAGCAATTTTTATTTGAACCATGAACCAAAAAATTAGAAGACTTATATGACATCTGCTACCCGCACTGAGCGTGGTAGATTACAGCCCACTTCCTATCGAATAGAGGAGGCATGTATCCCAGCAGTGGGAAAATTACAGGCTGATTATTTATTTAAGTAGCCTTACCAATCGTGATTTCTTCGGAATGAAATTATCCACCTAGTTCATATACGTAACTCTCAAACACTGACGCAAATTGAATCATACGATTTCACATATCTGTTGCGTCAGCGTAATTTGCTTACCGTTCCTAATTAGTAGGATTTAGCTTCGTCGAATACCTGTTTCCGAATTTGGATCCCCGGAAATTTCCTGTGTTCTGCGTTCGCTAGTTTCATTTGTGGTGGAATATTTGATAGCCTGTGTCGTACATCACCTACCCGTATGTAGACATAAGTACTAGGTACCTTATGACCGTAGTTTACCTGCTTCTAAAATATCCAATCATGTGCCTTTGGAGATAGTTTATTCCGGTGGTATGTGATATCTGAAGGGCAATTTTCGTAATTTGCTTCGTGTATAGCCTGTTCTCAGTCCCAATCTGTCAAAAATAACATTTTTGACAAGTTTTTCAAATTGATTGTCGCTGTGATTGATATTGCGACTAGATTTTGAACGTTTTTGATTACAGGAATTGGTCTACTGATCATCAGTTTATTTTTTGAAGTGAAAACTTCTTTAGCGGCGTTGTGCACTTTTTTGTGATGGGTTAAAAATGTTAAACTCACGTCAGGACACGTGACCTGATCGAAAATTCGTAAGACGGAGCTGGTGGAGTTACAGATTCATAAGACTTCTGATTGTTATCTTGTGAGAATGCGAAAATTCATTGAAGGCATGAAACCCGCTAACACATTCAGATTATCGCATCATCACTGTTAGGAGGGCCATGGGTAGGGACTATCTTAACAGTACTAACTGTTAAACAACATTATTATGCATTTGTTAAGACTGTGCCAAAATATCCTTTCAAACTTTTACGTACACAAATTGGACCTCACTAAGCATCCGCTGACCGTCGTCTGTCTGTCAGCGGGCTGTATCTCATGAACCGTAAAAGGAAGACAGCTGAAACTTTCAGTGTGTATTTCTATCGCCGCTATATTAAAAAGTAAAATAAAGTAAAAAATTAAAGGGGGTCTGTATTTCTGGCATTTTTTGCCTTGTGGTACGTGGTCTTGTGCGAGTCCAAATCGTACTTGGCCGTTTTTTTTTTAGTTTTGGAAAATATAGAGAACTTTAAACCTAGATTCTTCCGTTATTAATGTCAAAACTATACAATACCTTCTCCAATTCTTCACACTTCTCCGTTTCACCAAGGAGCCTGCGGCGTTGCTCCCCGAAGAAGTATAAAACGGGCGTGTCAAAGATAAATTGGGTTTCGGGATTTACAGTGCTTGACCGTGACGTAATTTAGATTAGCTTGCCGAGTTAAATAGCAACTTGAAATATCGACTCGAAGCAACTCCGCATTGGACAAACAACTCGGCTTTGCAACGTTTCCTCCAGTTGAAGCTTGGTGCATTTTAGGTTTTAAAGGGAATTTGTTTTGTTAAGAGCCGAATGGATCGTTGGCTATTTATCTTGGACCGGTTTGCTGAGTAAATAGAATTCTATTGTCACCGGAGTTCGTTTAAAAGTTTTAGATTTATGTGTTGATAGGAAGTGAATACTCTCAGATAAATGTCAAGTATTTATTTATTTTTTATTAGAGCACTGGTGGCCCAGTGGTAACGACCGCGATTTCGCGTTGTAGGTCGTAGGTTTGAACTCAGACAGGTGCTTTACTTTGTGTAAATTACTTCATCACCACTGCTCTCAAAACAATGAACGAAAACATCGTGAGGAAATCGGCATGTTCTTGAACCAAAAATTCGAAAACATGTGAACTCTACCAACCCGCAATGGGCCCGCGAGGTGGATTACGGTCCACTCCCTCTCACCGAGAGGAGACATATGTCCCAGCAGTGGGAACGTTATATGCTGATTATGATTATGTGCCCGACTAACAACTTATTGATGATGTTCGTGAACTTGTGAAGATCTTTGAAATGCTGGTTTGTTGGAGTATAGTATCTATAATATAGCTTTCTTTCGCCTATACACACATAGAAACATGCAAAACTAGGGGGCTAACAACTACCTGTAGGCAATACAAATATTTGTTCCGTGCGGGAATCGAACATGCTACACGCAGCGCAGCAGTCGATCGCTCAGCCACTGCACCAACTGTGTCGTCAACTTTGATAAGTTATCGGTGGTAGATGCAATTCTACATAATGCACAGTCAGCAAAATTAATTGTCAAGCCAACTGATACCCGATATCAATTTGCCGTATTATAGCCATTTCATAGAACTGTCAAAGAAGAACAGTTGTTCACGGACAATTTAAGTTGAATTTCCCTGACTTCACAATCAGCGAGCAGAAGAAAAGCTAAAAAAAAAATAACCGAAGCACCAAATTTAACCTCCTAAGCTTTTACCAACATCAAAAACACGTCTCAACCCAAAAACATGACGACACAATGCCTAAAGCCATCAACCCATTGACATACACAACAATACATAAGTATCTAATACAACAGCAATTATGACCGATCTATCGAAAAGTATCGCTTGTAAGGGCTCTCTAGAACGAATCACTGTTCACTCATGCTCTCAAAAAGGTCGAGGGCTTGTGGATATTTTCGTTATTTTCCTTTGTTAATAGCCTACGTTGAAATCCCTGGCCGATTCCACTTTAATGAGGGGTGAAAGTAACTATGACTGGTTTATTTTGGAACTGTTATCGGTTTTTGAACTTTATTTGAAAGATTTTTTGATTGAACTTAGCAGTTTAAAGTACAGACACCAAAAAATATAAGTAACCAGGGTCATCGGATATTTATTTATTTCATTAACAATTTTTCCATTGTGTCGAAATGGCATTTTCACAGGTACACTTTCTGATTTCGTTTAAATTTTCATCAGATACTTTAAAACAGACCATAGTTACGTATGTGTTTGTTTATATCATAAAGTAAGCACTCGATATTCCCATAGCACAGCATCATGCTGAGTGGAAGCCTTCTTGTCACAGTCATGACGTGCAGCTGTCGACTATTTCTGTGTTGTGCTCCTGATTATAGATCTATTTTGTTTTTATTTTTAACCCCCGACGCAAAAACGACTGGTTGTTATAAGTTTGACGTGTCTGTGTGTGTGTATGTCTGTCTGCGGCATCGTAGCTCCCGAACGGATGAACCGATTTTAATTTTGTTTTTTTGTTTGAAAGGTGAATTTGTCGGGAAGGAGTGTTCTTATAAATATGTAATCCGCCATAAAAAGGTGGATTAGATATTTTTTCACAACTCCCTCAATATGGGTATCAAATGAAAGGGCTTGACTAGTACAATACTATACACTATGACAAATTTCAAATCCAAGATGGCCACTACCACAAAATGACAAATTACAAAAAACCTGATTAAATACCAAATTACCTGAATCTTAAAACGCAAGAAAATAAAAGAAATTAAATAACAAGGAGTCCCTACAAAAAACATGAAATAAAAAATTAAATTAAAAATTTAAAAAAACCCCGACAACGTGAAACCCTATAAAAAGAAAAAAATAACCTTGAAATTATGACCCTACGTAAGTACGTATGAAATTTTTTGATTAAATATTGTCCTGTCGGGGGACCGCTACTATTTTAAACTTTAACCGAACGATTGGCTAATAATTAGAGCGGTCCCCCGACGGGACAATATTTAATCAAAAAATTTCATACGTACTTACGTAGGGTCATAATTTCAAGGATATTTTTTTCTTTTTATAGGGTTTCACGTTTGTCGGGGGTTTTTAAAATTTGATTTGATTTATTGTTTACTTACTTACTGTTAGCCTGCATCATCAAACTGCTGGGCAAAGGCCTCTCCCCATGACTTCCAGTTATTTTATTTATTATTCGAATTAATTATCTTATTGTATGCACGTTTTATTATGTGACAAATAAACCTATTTTTCTTTCTTTCATATGAAATCGTCGTGGTATCAATTCTATGACATGTATTTATATAGAGCGAGACATGTTTTTATTGCATATAGGTATGAAGCATACATAACAATGTCACTCATTCTGTTCAACTGAACGAACCTATGTCAGTCATCATTCGCAACCTGCCAGTGTAACACGTTAGCTATTCTTTATTAATGTACCTTGTGCATACTATACTTAAATATAGTCCACTATAGTTTCTATTCTATGTGGTTTTATTACCAGTGTCCGCCACATAGTAAATAGTCCTTCGAGCCGGAGCCGGAAATAAGGTTTTTTCTTTAACTTGGGTGAAAATGGAATTTAAAAAAAAAGTGAGAGCGTCAAACGTAAAAGCTGAGCGCAGTCGTGGCCCCGTGGTAAATGGTCCGACTTACGGAGCTGTAGGTCGTGTGTTTGAACCCAGACGAGCACTTTACTCGCACTATGTGTAATTTATTCATCACCATTGCTCTCAAGAACGTTGAAGAAAACCATCGTGAGGAAATTGGCATGTCCTGTGATATCTACCAACCCACACTAGGCCCTCGTTCGGGTTGTGTCCTAGCAGTGGGAAAGTTATTAGCTGATTATGTCTTGTAAGAGATGAGCAGTCTTTATCGACGATGAATATTACTTGTAATATTAATATAATTCCGTAAAACAACATTAATATGACTTATTTTATTAATAGCACATTAAATAATTAATTTCAAATTCATAAAGTAACAAACTTTACCCTATTCAGAATATATTACAACTAAAACTATGGACATAAAAACGAATACTTATGACATATGACCTAAAAGGTTCATACCCAAAACCCAACTTTAATAACTATCCCATGGAAACCCGTAATCGCTAACTGCCCAAATGTAAGTCATCAAAATATATTCACGACACTATTTTCTTTGGTGCTTTATACTCAGTATATTATCGCCATGTGTTGCGGACCCCTTTCTATCCCGCGTTCGAGCCGCTTCTGACCTCTGCACTCGTCATCACTTATACGTAATACTCTGGTCACAAATATTCTCAAAAACAACCTATGAAAATGCACTTTCTGAAGTTTCACCTAAGGTTCGTTTTTCAATGCAAATTGGAACGGTGCTAAATTGACAAGTCATAGTGGACATACATCTGCAATGCAATATAAACTTTCGACATACGAAATAAGAATCAATTTAATTTGAAGATGTCATATCAGCATGTAACTCACGTAATTTTAATTTTGTGTTTCTCGAATTTCAGTTTTGTGCGGAGATGTTAAGGTTGGGTTCTAGTTGAGGTAGAATATGGGCTTAAAGAAAATCTAAATTTAGATGTAGGTCATTGCATAGAGGGCTCGCTAATTGTTGGGCGTGCGTAAAGGAGCACTCTCAAGGCTTTTAGTAAAGACGTTGCCTTGTAAATATTGTAGTTAGTTGTGTGTTTAATGTAAACTTGGAGAAAGAAAAGTTTTTGGGTGTTTAGTTGCAATGGTTTCCTTGTTTGAGTAATGTTTCGTGACGTCATTGGTAAACGAAACAGGAAATGTTTCGAAATGTTGCAGGATAGTTTTTGGATAAGTATTGCATAGTTTATTTTGAAAGCCAGTGTACTAGAATTAAAATATTTCATGGACCATTTGTTTAATTATTACGTATGAAATCTGCCCTTTACTTACTTCCTAATAACGCACAGCATAATCAGACTATAAAGTTCCCACTGCTGGGACACAGGCCGTCTGTGAGAGGGAATGGGCCGTAACCCACTACGTGGGACCAGTGCGAGTTGGTACATGTCACATGTCTTCGAATTTTTGGTTCATGGAGATGCCGATTTCCTCACGATGTCTTCCTTCACCGTTTTTGAGATCAATGGTAATGATAATAATATAAATTACACATAGTAAGGCGTCTGTCTGGGTTCGAACACACGACGTCAGGGACTTTACCATTGAGAATACCTACTAAATATTAATTTATTAAGAAAAATCTAAAGTTTGAACAGTTTCAGTATGATAAGTGATAAAAAAACAGCACAAACCAACAACTTTCAAACTCCACCAGCTTTATAAATTAATTTTCAACAGGCAGAGGAACAAAACTCCAGCTTCCTCTCAAAAGCGATTTTCCTTATACAAGCGTCTATCTCAAAATTACAAAAGTGGCCAAAAAAACTGGGAAGGTCTATGCAAATAAAACGCAGCTCCGTCGCGACATAAAAAAGTTTCAACCGAAATTGAATTAACTGTGAGAACAATTGAAAATTGCCGCCCGTAGAAATTAAACGGACGTGCAAAATTAAACTTTAAGTTTTAATCGTTCCTGTGTTACTTTACATTTTTTAATTCTGAAGGGGATTATTGGATTAAACTTTGGCATGTTCGTACGTGCGTTGAATGGGGATTTGTCGTTGGATATCTGTAATGGCTGGTTGATGTCATGGTTTTTAATTACGATTTGGGGCGAATTGGATGATTTTTTTCGATTATAATCCATAATTAGTAGATATGTTTTTAGTTTTGCGTGTTATGAAGGGTGTTGTTATACTATGCAAGAAAGTTATTATATATTTCTGTGTTACTGTCAGTTAGAATGTAAGTAATTATTTAAATGCCTTAAAACTATCATTACAGGTGGCACAAAATTAATATTAAGGCACAAAATACATCTCAAGATCATATAGATCATTGTTTTTAACACAGTGTAAACAATAGTATTGTTTTATACAAAGTCTGGGGTCGTATTATGAAGTATGAATGCCTTCATTATTCTAGTGCAAAAAAGAGTAGACTATATTAGTTTTATTATACCGCCAAAACCTATTATAGAACGATCTTTTGGGTCACGGACCACTTTCAAAACAAATCAATTGCTTGAAATCATTGTTTGAAGCGAAATACGACAAGATTGTTACCAACCAACGAGATCATTATCTGATTAAATGAAAGCGGCCAAGTGAGAGTCGGACTGGCACACAATGGGTTCTGGACCACCGTGCAATATTTAACAGTATACATATTTTTTTATTATATTGATATTATTAACATCGAACAAAACATCCCTTTAATTTTTTACTTTATTTTATTTTTATAGCTGCCATAGTAGTACACACTCTGGAAATTAAGTCTTCGGACAGTTCAAAAGATACAGCCCTATGACCGACGGACGGACGGGTGGATGGGTGGTCAGTGCAGCCTTAGTTATGGGGTCCTGTTGGCACCCTTTGGTTACTGAACCCTAAAAACAATAATAGTACGGCATTGTTTCAGTATAATTTTCTTAACAACACAATTAGATACATGGAACATTGATAAATTGATTAGTGATTATGGGTATATAATGACTATTATGGGTATATTATAACAAGCTCGATAAAAATAATTGACGTACTTAAAAAAAATAATTGTCACATAAATAAAATCAAATTGAATAATGTGACAGATTGATTAACTTTATATGATTTAGGTACTAGCTGACCCGGTAAACGTTGTTTTGCCATATGAATTATTTCTAGTGAATATTTTGTTAGTCCAACAAAAAATAAGTAACTTATTGTAAGAGTGTGGGGATGTGGCACATGACTGAAAGAGGAATGGAGCGCTGTGAACGATGACGGCCTAAAAAAATAACAAAACTCCAAACATTCATTTTTTAATTTATTGTGCATTTACTATCTTAAGTAATAAATTTCAAATGACATCTCTATCACAAATTATGACAATTAAAAAAAAACATCAGTCTCTTAGTGCAATGGAGTGTACGGTATTTTTTGTGAGTCCATCTTTAGCCAACACAAACAAACTAGATGTTTTACCCACGCGAGAACATGCCACGTATAATTGTACGTGTGAAAAACACGGTGTGCCCAAATCTAAGCCACAAACAGACATCGTTTGGCCTTGAGACTTATTGATTGTCATAGCGAATGCCAATTTAATTGGAAATTGAACCAGTTTGAATTCAATTGGCACATCTGTGGGAATAATAGGGATTTGTGGTAGTAATACACTTCTCCTCGGAACTTGCCATTCAAAATGCTGGCTTCGACAACGTTTTTCATAAAAAAAAATATGACTAATCGCTTGCCATTGCATAGCCGTGGTGATGAGAGTTGCACTGAGAAAATAAAATGATAAGTATAAGCGTCACTGCTACGATTGAAGCACAATCAATAACAATGGCCGAAAACGGTTTAGGCCATAGACTTAAGTAAGTGAGAGAAAGCTTATTGTGTGAGAAAGACAAGAGACCGGCTTCGTTCTCATCCCTTCTCATCCCTACTTCGTTCTCTTCTACGAAGTGACACCGGTAGACGCCTGGCGGGAATAACTGATCGACTGGTAACTGATCAATAGGGTAGTAGTCCTGGGTAAAAAAAATAACTCTTATATTTAATCCGTCAGTTAGATTATCGAAAAATAATGGACACGTATTTTTTCTTTTGTCAATCAAACAAAAAATTACAAAGATAAAGCGCGTCAAAATTTAGGAGTGGGGGGTCGTGACGTCACGCCATGCTAAAAAGTGTAGCAAGGCGTGACGTCACGCGGAACTTTAACGGGCGATATCTTCATAATTTTTTATATAATTGACAAAAGAAAAATTACGGGTCCAATATTTTTTCATAATCTAACTGACGGACTAATTAGATTTTTTTAGGCAACTAGCCTATTATCGACCGCCGAAAGTAGAAAATTATTAAAGTACTAATATCGCTATTAAAAAATAGGGGTTGGTGGTAGAATGGTGAAAATTTAGGGTTGTACTCGTATGTATTTATTAATACCGAATCATAAAAAAATTTAAATAAAAAAATTGTAAAAAAAAAATTGGGGTGGACCACCCTTATCACTTAGGGGTATGAAAAACAGTTTACCTCCTATTCTCAGACCTACTGAATATACACACGAAATTTCATAAGAATCGGTCGAGCCGCTTCGCAGGAGTTTTGTTACAAACACTGCGACATGAAAATTTTATATATTAGATAAATAGGCATACTCGGTCATACAAAATCACATACAACCTGTAGAAGGACTCAAGAATGTTGAACTTACTCATCTTTCTTGATAAAATAGCAAGCGTGGGTAAAATCAAATGTCAGGACACCGGTGAAGATGGTCTTGACCCTAATACCGACGGTGAACACGTCCCCGACGTCTTGAGCAGACGAGATGCAGATCCAGACATATTCAAAGCAGGCTGTCCCCCCGGCACGGAAAGAGATGCTACCACTGGTGAATACCACGTCGTAGTCTTGACCAGAGGTTTGAGAAAGGTTGAGGTTTAGGTGAAGAAATGATTAAAAACAGGCGTCAAGTATCTAGTAGAAAAGTACATCACGCCCAACAACACCTCACGTGTTGGTGTGGTTTAAATCCGGTTATATATGTAAAAACACATTAAATATAATTGTATCTCAATAGGGTAGTTGTGACGTCACGCGGAACTTTAACGGGCGATATCTTCATCATTTTTTATATAATTGACAAAAGAAAAAATACGGGTTCAATATTTTTTGATAATCTAACTGACAGAATAATTAGAATTTTTTAAGGAAAATAGTCTATTACTTACTCTCTCAATCCAATACTGGCTTCCCGCTTTAAAGAACCTTTGCCCTGCAGCGATAATATCTAATCGGGCTTAGACATACTATACATCTGAGGGTCATAATCGTAATTTTAAGAACGTTCACAGTCTGGATCTCAGCTTCAATCTGTCAAAAAATACTTCTAGTTTCCCTACATTTTGACAAGTTTATGGCATTTGTTTGTCGCCGAGATGAGACTGCGACTAGATTTTGAACGTATTTTACGAGAATTGGCCTTCTGATCATAACAATATTCTATTATATCGAGCAGAGGATTGCTTGCGAACCAACATTATGCACTATCAGACTCAAAGAAGGTTTACGAAGTTGACGTCAAACGTCAACGTTGTATAATGTATAATTTCTAGAATGATATATGTACATTTATTATAAGCGTTTCTTGTCGATCGTAAAAATATTTCCTCCGTTCAGTAAAAGGTATTTCGTTAATTATGATCATTGGACTTGTTCCACCCACTCTAGTATATAGGCTTCCTTTCTTTTCTCCCATGCTTCCCTGGTCTGCGCGAGTCGCATCCCGGTCTTCCTCGCGTTCTTCTGTAAGTCGTCCACCCTGACCGTTGGTCTGCCAATAATTTGTCTACCGTCTTTCGGCAACTATTACATTAGGACCCTGCTCCACCTGCAATCACCACGTCTAGCCTAGTGTAGTGTCCAGTTTCATTTCAGAGCCGCTACCCGTAGTCCGACGTCTTGATCTTGGAAAAGGTACATAGGGGTCTTTAATACACACCACTTTTTTTGTTCCGAACAGGGGCCGTATTATGACGTATTAATTCCACCATTTTTCCAGAGTGGGAGGGAGACGGAGCCTATAGAAGGCCGATAGCGACATCTATTTTTTGCAATAGAATAATGATGGCATTAATACTTCATAATACGGCCCCAGACTAGTGTAAAACAAAACTATTGTTCACACTGTTACAAACAATGATCTTTATGATCTTGAGATGTATTTTGTGCTTTAATCTCTCTCTGGCCAAGGTAAAGCTGCGTAAAGCCCCTGGTTCACGGAAACTGTCAACACGGCTGGTTGACAGTTTCCGTGAACCAGGGGCTTAAGATTTCATTGAAAAGACCATGAGGATCCTTCTTCTTGCTGCTAAACACACAAAAATAAAACAAAATATTATACTACGAGTATGTCAGTTTATAAGGTCAATGAAAATCACAAAACGTTTCACAACCACTATCACTAAAAATGCACTTTTAGAGCAAAAACCTTAAAACTAAAATAAAATTAATTTTGCACTTAAATTAGAAAAACTTTTTAAAAGCACTCTCCCCTAATTTATATTGCAATACATTTTTTTGCACCAACTTTGAAAAGAGAAATTGCCGGGAATTCCAACCAGTGACTAGACGAATACCTACCCGGGTCTGCTACCCGTCAATGTCAGGTCTAGGGTTCCCATCCTAGGATATTAGGACATGAATTTCCATTTCTCGGGAAGATAGGAAGATGGGAGTAATAAAACAGACTTTAAAGCCGTGCGTAATTAGTTTTTGTATTAGGATACGAAGATGTGAAAATAGATGCATTTAAGATTGTATCTTCTTCAAGAAGTATTTCTAAATATGAAGCGATTTTCATAATATATTATATACACACGTAGTTAGTAAAAATGAAATTGCGATACCTGAACTCTAGCAAGTCATTTCATATAAACAGCATCCACTTTTATAACAAGTTGCCAATGCCAGTTACAGGACTTAGCGATGGAAAGTTCAAAACCCTCATCAAATGAGCGACCTTATCAAAAAAGCATATTATAAGATTAAAGACTACGTTGAAGACAAGGTAGTTTGGCAATGATTTCTTCTGCACATGTGGCTTCCCTGGCACCTCATTAACGGCATAACTACGTAAATGTCTATTAACTGCTCTCAAATTACGATATTTATTTATTTTTTACATACTTCTTTGATATAATCTTTTTATTATTTGACATTATATACAGACGATTCTAGTTTCAATTGTTTATTAGTGGTTGTAATGGCAGTCATGTCACTTGGTTTTAATAGGTTTTTATATTTTATCTGTCCTTTTGATGGATTCTTCTATATTTTGTAAATGTGAGGACTTTGTAGGCCTTGAAGACTTTAGATCTGTAGACCATTTTTTATTTTATCAAGTACCTGGTACTTATTGACAGTCCTACGCTATCCTCCCATACCTACTGTAATTTGAAAACATTGTAAAAGCCAATGTTATTTTTAAAAGAATAACCGTGGAGTTTCTTTCTGGCTCTTCTCCATAGGAAACGACGAATTGGAACCGTGCACCTAGCGTCTGACGTTTCATAAATACCCATGTTGGTTTATGTGAAATAAAATATTTTAATTTTGATCTTTTTTAAATTTCGGCCATCGACCCACCGCCTCATCACATCCCCAAACCAATCCGACTAGCAGTACATTAGCGCATTCAAACAAACAAACTCTTAAGCTTTATTACTAGTATAGATAGATATATTATGTCGGAGTCATTTGTTTGACTATCCGAACGCTAGCGCCATCTGGTGGCACTAGACAGGGTCTAGCTTGAGTTCGTGGGGGTGGAGGTGAGCTGCAGCTATAAGAGCGGTGTGAGCAGAACTCTATTTGGCCATTGGACATCGTACGGAGAACATGTGCTCAGAAACTGTCTCGCATTCCATATCGTTGAGTTGTGTACCTACAGTGTGTGATTCAGAACAGAACTTGTTCGTAAATTATAATCTGATTTAAACTGCAATCCGTTTTTGTATTGCATCCAACACTATCCATAGTATGCCTACTAAGCATAAAGATACATGCCCCGATAACAAGAGATATCTTCTCCGTCATGTACAACATAGAAGGGCCTACTCTTCACTTTGCTTGGTCCCTTGTTGGAGCGTATGAAATTGAAAGACTCAAAAAACTCAAACTCAAACTATTTATTTCAAATAAACCAATTACAGGCACTTTTGAATTGTCAAGGTCGGTCAGTCAAAAAGATGAAGCTAGTTGCCCATTCCAAAGCGTAGTGGGTACCTATAGAAGAACGGGCAAGAAACTCCATGGACACTCTTTCAAATCATAATAATATTGTTACAAAGTATTGGTTACATCATTCATGTTCAAAATTATGCATGTGAGAACGATGCAGAACGTTAAAAGCGTCCGTAATGAAAAGATTAAGAAAAAACAATTCAAATATTAAATTAAATCAAAATAAGCCATGGCAGCAAAGAGTAGACCAGTCCCTACTGACGACGCCCGTTCACGAACATGATGCATAGTCTAGCCTACTTATCCTAATACCTCTAGTTGCCCAGTCACTTAATATAAAATTAGGGCAAATCATTTTTGTTTTCTTTTCAAAAGTTTTATTGAATTGAGTGTGCACAACCGAAAAGAAATCCTCGTACAATTTATTTGCATCATCCATATTAAGGCCCAGGTCATCCAGGTTCAGTTTGAAACATGATTCAGAAAATCAAGTATATAATGATTTTAGTTTGGATTGGACCGCATTAAAATTTCATAACTATTATATTCTCTTGGTTGTGGTTACAGCCATGATTTACGAGTTGTAGGTTGTAGGTTCAAATCTAGACAGGTGCTTTACTTTGTATAAGTAACTTCGTCACCACTGCTCCCAAAATGGTGAAGAAAAACATTGTAATGTCCTAGAAACAAAAATTCGAAGACATGTGACATCTACCAACCCGCACTAGGCCCACGTTGTGGATTACAGCCCACTCCCTTTCACCGAGAGGCGGCCTGTGTCCCAGTCGTGGGGACATTATGGGCTGATTATATTCTCTTGACACGTTCTCTCTATACGACATCCACGGGTGGCAAAGGAGTCATGAAATAATCAATAATATGAAAATGATTGTCCTTCTTATTATAAACGCAAATCCAAGAGTAGTAATGCTTACCTTTTTAACCAGTGAAAAGACTTCACATTTGCATACAATAGAGGCCATAATTGGACTAATCCTGCCCCATTTCTTGGACAAAGTTCTAACTTTTGTTCTTAATACCCGAACTTCGAGGCAAGTTACCGTATAATATGCGCGAATGGTGACGGAGAAATGGGTCAAACAGTGCAGTCGCATACAATTCTGAATATTTAATATGTGACGTTATGATATTAATTATGAACTTATGTACGGTCCTTGCCTGGTATAAAGAAACAAAGTTTGTAGATCATATAATAGTAACGTGCACTACCTTATGCAATGAGGAAGAAGTATAAGTTTTAGGTAGAAAAGGACTTATGAAGAAGATTTCTATAGTGAATAAGTTTGTTAATTAACTAAAAGACACTTTTGAACGTCAAAATGCAAAAAAAAATTTATTGATTCTAGTCACCCCTTCCAAAGGTAATTTCGTATGGAGAAAAATGGGCAAGAAACTCCACAGATATATACTCTTTTAAAATGTTTTGCAATATTTTCTATAAATTAAATATATACTCGTAATTGTGTGTGAAGACGATGCACTTAGGTAGAATAAAATTACTATACTACAATAGGTAAAAATAATTAAAAATAAAGTAATGACAGGTAAATTAATTATGTTATAGGTACATGGTGGTCACATATTTACAAAGATTGTAAAAGTAGATGATTTTCCAAAAAAATTAACATATGTGTGGGTTAAAGTAATCACAAAATTTAAAATTATAAATTATACAATTTAATTAGGAACCAGATTTATTTTGTCTAAACTCTAGTTTGTCCTATGGAGCAGGACCAGCATGTTTCCAAGAGTTAGGAATACAATTTTTATTGGAAACCGTATGTATAAAACTATCATAAAATAAAAGTGATTAATAAAAAACTAAGACTGTCTTCTTATCCTAGACTTGGTATCCATAGTCCAACCTCTAACTATTCACTTAAATAGTTGCCGTCGAAAACCTGAGCCAAATTGATATCGTCGATTTTTTCCCAGCGTATCGTCCGCTGTCGCTTTTCTCAGAAAAACTGCAACGCGCTCCTATAAATGGAAGATTTATTCAACCCCATAAAATCTATCGGAAAAGTTTATAGAATTTAATTTTAATTGAATTAGATTCAACACAATCAGTCGGTTAGTTGAACGATTATTTTATTCTAATTCGGTTTTGTATTGGGATTTTTTTTATTTTCTTTCTTGCTTGTTGCTTTATTTGCTAACATATACTAAACAAAAAGATTGGGTATATTATTAAGTAATTATGTGAGAATTATAACATAATATGACATATTTTAGAGACGCATAAGTCGGTCTATCACCGACTTGCGTAATTTGACCTTGTGCTGGTCTAGCGTAGTAAATATTTTTTAAAAGAATGCGGGATTTGTTTACTCGTTTTGTAACTACTGACATGTGGACTGTACACTTTTACCAACCTCATCGAGGAATATGATCGATAGCTCTATTAGGGATAAGACCGCCCATTGTATCACCCTTTGTAAAATGCCTATTTTTTGTCTGTAATTTATATGGTGTACATAATATAGAGTATTCTATTCTATTGTAATATGATATTATAATTATTATCTGCATTATCATAAAATTTTTGGTAACAGTCTAGTGTTAACTATAATTTAATGTTACATTCTATATTTATTTTGATCCCATGACATTAAATTTGTATCACAGTCATGATTGAACCCTTACACAATGTGAAGACGACAGTACGTAAATTAATTAAAACACTGACAATACATTAGTATTGTCAGTGTTTTAATTAATTTACCTTTTTATTTTTAATTAAGTATCTTGAAACTATAAAATAAATCAAAACATCGAAATTGAAAAAGAGATTTTTTCAAACAAACTAAATACATATTAGTGAGCCGTCACTCGGATAGCTGCCACGCTTAAATAGAATTGGGTTGGACACATCTGCCGCAAGTCAGACCATCAATGGGCCAAACATACGACCCAGTGGGTCCCGCTTAATGGCAAAGGACATTGCGGCAGGCCCAGATGGCGATGGTGGAATGAGTTGGACTCCTTTCATAAAGCAATCTATATCTTAATCAAGGACCAATGTCCTTGGCAGCTCTGGACAGAGAGTAGGAACGCCTTAGCCCAGCAGTGGGACATTAACGGCTAATAAAAAAAAAGTGGGCAGTCTATGGTTTAATCTTTGATTATGGAAACGCCAAACGTCGACGTCGTGTTAATTTATTGGTGCATAATGTATAATTTCTAAAATGATATACAAGGTTATATTTTTATTAAATTATTAGTTAATTTTGAAAAACGCCACGTAACAGCGGCAGACAGGCTGAGATACGATGCATTGTATGTATAATATAAGGATCAGTAAGCACTTGGTACGAGTTCAAAGCACCACGTAAATGCTAAGTGAAAATTGACTTTCATTTTGAGATCACGTCCCTTCGTACGTGCTTCGCAAAAACTACTGGATCCCAATTTAATGAGATTTCCGACGTAATACCTCGGTTAAATCTCTGAAAACTGAAGTGGAGAGGGATAATGTATGTTATTATGCAAACTATCGGGAATTTCGTTTATTTATTGTCATCATTAAAAGATGGATTGTCATCATAAAAAATAACCATTAAAACAACTAAACCACACGTTAGACTAATTTACCGATCTATCAGAAAAAGTCAATGGAAATGGAAAAGTGTATTGGAAATTTTAGACATGTCAACATATACGCTAGGCACGGAAATATTCAAAAGAGCGCGCGAACACGGCTTTAGGACCAAAAAGGCAACTTTAAAAGTACCATAAATCTCCCATGCTTTAAGGGGATGGTCCACGGACGCCATCTTTTGTCCACCATTGTTTAATGTTGCGGATTTGCGTCAGAATAATGCCTTTTTTTCAAAGGAAGCTGGTAATTTCTGTGTGTTAGCGGAGGCCAGTTTGAAGGAAAAATTTTGAAAGTTACATTTGTAATGAAAATGGAAGGGAAATTAGGGAAAACTTTGGGTTGAGGTAAAAGGAATTTTTGTTTCAATGTTTATGTAAATAGCCTGATGATTAAGGTATTGTTTTTCTCAGCATTCATCGTCAGACGCTATACATGGTTATTACAAACTCCGTAGATGCGATGAGTATCGAAATCTAAAGGCCATAAATTAAAAAGATTTGATGTTTTTTGGGAGGTCATCGATCGCTGTTAGTGTAGTCACTTGATGTATGAGCTGAGAAAAACTTTTTTATACTAAAATTACAAACAAATACCTCTAATATTATTCGTGTAGATAAAACTATATTGAATAACAACAAAAGCTTTGGGTGTCGCAATTTTTATTTAAATAAACGTATAATACAATCTAAGATGTTTTTATAACTAGGTATGTATATTATTTACAATGCGAAAATTATTGACGTGAAAATCGTAACATCTCATATCTTCTTCCGATTCTTCTTCCTCCATTAATATATTTATTTAAAATGCGAAAATTATTGACATGAAAATCGTGACATTTCATATCTACTTCCGATTTATCTTCCTCCATTAACATATTTAATAAGTAACGACGAAATATGGCACAAAAATACCACCGAACGTTAATTGCACAATACGAACGGCTCTTTCTCCACAAAACGAAGAAGGCACGCGAGATACGGCTGGCCGGGCGGCGGCGCGTGATAGCGGGAGTCAGCGCGAGGTAGCGATGGCCATCGCGAGACAGCGTGGTATAGCGATGGCCATCGCGAGACAGCGCGGTATAGCGATGGACATCTTTCGGTGTAAAAGGGTAAGCGTGGTTTCAATTCTCGCCCATCCCATCTACACCTCGCCTCGCCGGTGTAAAAACACTTTCGGTTCAAAAGATACAGCCCTGTGACAGACGTGTAATAATACGGCTTTATTTCACAAAAATTGGCTTGACAACAGAATCAGATACATGGAACTTTGATAAATTGATTAGTGATTATTTACCGTTATAACAAGCTCGATAAAAATAATTGATGTAGGTAAATCAAATCATCTATAAATAGGCATACACGGTCATACAAAATCACAGTCAACCTGTAGAAGGACTCAAGAATGTTGAAGTCACTCATCTTTCTTGTTTTAATAGCGAGCGTAGCTATAGTAAAATGTCAGTACAATGATGAAGATTTTGTCGTGATTCGACGCGATGCAGATCCAGATGTCTTCAAAGCAGGCTGTCCCCCCGGCACGGAAAGAGATGCTACCACGGGTGAATGTGTCGTAATCGTGAGACGACGAATGTATGTTGTCGTGATGCGACGCGATGCAGATCCAGATGTCTTCAAAGCCGGCTGTCCCCCCGGCACGGAAAGAGATGCTACCACGGGTGAATGTGTTGTAATCGTGAGACGACGAGGGTTTGGGAAATTATTAGGCAAAGGTGTCAAGTGGCTAGTAAAAAAGTACATCAAACGAAAACTCACCGCACCTGAGGATGAGGCTTAAATCCGGTTATATAAAAACATATTAAATATTATTGTATCTCAATTCCTTACTCTCTCAATCCAATACTGGCTTCCCGCTTTAAAGAACCTTTGCCCTTCAACGATAATATCTAATCGGGCTTACATAGACATACTATTATAGAGGTATGAGGAACAGGGTGTAAAGTTCACTCATCCTCCATAGAAAAGGGAAGATCCTCCAACCAGACGGGTGTTTTGTCTGGCGGGCAATTGCCCAACGATTGATGTTGGGAAATTGTATCTATGCTAATTGCGCGGTAAACTCTGCTTGCGAGATGCAGGATTTGCGTGACGTCAGTATGACGCGTGGTTCACATGTGGCGTTGTAGATACCGCTACATCACTCCCCTACGGAGACCGGAGGTCGATAGTGGACTGAGTCTTGTATCTTGCGATGGTTGCCAGGCCAGCTGAGGTTCCAGTGAGTCGGAACCGGTTGCCGCACAGTACACGGTGAGTCGGAACTGTCTGCGGAGTTGTCCCCAGTGAGTCGGGGTGGCGCTGCGTTATATTCCAGTGCGTCGGATGTACAGCGCCGGGTTGAGGCTGGCTGCTGCGTCGACCAGGAGAGGGTGCTCTGCTTGTTGACCGGCCGAAAGTGCAGTGTGCTGTGCCGAGGTTGCTGATGAGGCTGAGGGTGATGACCAGGTATGCGCGGACGCTGCATGCTGGTGGTCAGGATACCCGTTGAAGCCCTGGATGCTGGCTGGCTGGGTGACTCGCCGCTAAAGCTTGCGGGAGTGATGATGATGACGTCACGCTGAAGTGTTTGCACGAAGGCTGCGCTGACGTTCATGTCCGGGGTCACCAGTATAGAGGTATGAGGAACAGGGTGTAAAGTTCACTCATCCTCCATAGAAAAGGGAGGATCCTCCAACCAGACGGGTGTTTTGTCTGGCTGGCAATTGCCCGCCAGACAAAACACCCGTCTGGTTATAAGTAAGGTTATAAGTCTAATCACAAAAATATTCTAATATCCAGCAGAGGATTGTTTGCAATCCAACATTATGCACTATCAGACTCAAAGTACGTTTACAAAGTTGCCAAAGTATCACTTCAAGCACAGCCACAGTCTACCGTGATTATTTGATACCTTTTTTTTTTTTTTTTCTGGGTGGGAAATCATCAAATGACTCCTCCCGCTCTGGGCGGAGCAGAAGGGTGTGTCAGACTTTTACTGACTAAAACCCACCCGTGTTCCTTCAGTTGCCTGTGCCAGGGGCCACGGTATCTCTTTCGAACAACCCGCAGCCCCGGCGGCATCGGCCCTAGCGGACCCCGTCAGTTCGTGCTGACAGCTCTTTGAGGCGCGCGTGGAACACAACGCGCCGTCGACCCGGGCCTGTTCCTTACCGGGCGGCGAGCTGCCCATAGCTCGCCGCCCGCAAGCCCGCGCCTACGGTGGCCGGGAGTCGGCTGTTGACTCCCGTCCAGGGCGTCTCCTGCGGCGGCTAGGAGCGCGAGGGTGCAGCGATTGCCTCTCCCTCGCACGCTCCGCCTCCTCCTTCGCGAGCATAACTGCTTCGCAGAAGGAGGTGACGGCCTCCCATTCACTCTCGCTCCGGACCATGGCCTGTATGAGGGCCGGACGCGAGAGGTCGCCGCCGCCGATCGCCGCCAAGAGGACACGGCGGGGTCCCGCCCAAGCCGGGCAGACCTCCACCGTATGCTCCACCGTGTCCTCCGGGCGATCCCCACAGTGGTGACACCCTGGCGTTTCCTCCCGCTTTATCCTGAACAGGAACCTCCCGAAACAACCGCGTCCGGTGAGGACCTGCGTCAGGCGGAAGGTGAGGGCGCCGTGGCGCCTCTCTAGCCACTCCTCAAAGAGGGGACTTATCGCCGCAATTGTGGCGTGCCCAGCGCTGGGTTGCGACAATCGCACTCTCCATGCCGCCATGAGATCCCGCCGGAGCTCTGTCCGCTGTGCCGTGATTTCTCGCGGCAGCGGAGCAACGCCCCGGCGTTTTGCCTCCTCTCGCCACTCCCATATGTGGGCGAGGACTTTGGCCTCCTGATCCCATGGCGGCAATCCGGCAAGGAGGCTCGCCGCCTCAGCGGAGACCGTGCGGTATCCACGAATGAGCCGGACAGCCATGACCCTTTGGGACGCGATCAACCGGCGGGCTGGTCGCCGCCTCAAAGATCGCGCCCATATCGGTGCCCCGTAAAGGGCCATGGCCCGCACGACCCCCGCATAGAGCCTCCGGCAGGAGGCGTTTGGTCCCCCTAGATTGGGAAGGAGCCGCCTCAAGGCAGCCCCGGCCCGCTCCAGTCTGGGAGCCAAACGTCGGAAGTGCTCCACGAAATTCCACCGGCTGTGGAGGACGAGTCCCAGGTACTTCATCGTCAGCTCGACGCCGATGTGAACCCCTCCCGCCGTTATTTGTGAACCCGACGGTGGCGCGTCCCGAGGACCATGAAAACACATGGCCTCAGATTTGTGCAATGCCACCTCGAGTCCCAATTGCCGGATCCTCTCGACAATTGTCGCAACCCCGCGTGTCGCTGCTTCGGCCGCCGCCTGGTGCGACCTCCCCTGCGCCAGGACCAGCGTGTCGTCAGCGTAGCAAACTACGCTGACGCCATCAGGGAGGTCGGCGCGCAGCACCCAGTCGTACCCGATATCCCACAGATGCGGCCCTAGGACCGATCCCTGTGGGACACCGCACGACATCTCTCGCCGGTTCCACTCTCCCCGGTGACCGGGGTAGATGACGGCCCTGTCCGTCAAATAGGCCTCGACAATGCGACGGAGGTAGGTCGGCATCCGGTGATACCCGAGTGCCTCCCTGATGCAACTCCAGGGCAGGGTATTGAAGGCCCAGAAGATCCAGCAGAAGATTGTTTGCAATCCAACATTATGCACTATCAGACTCAACGTACGTTTACGAAGTTGCCAAAGTATCACTTCAAGCGGAGCCACAGTCTACCGTGATTATTTGATACCTTAGAGTTGATCAACGCAAACACTTTTGTAGAAGGATCGCGGCGGACCAAGGGAACGAGCTCTTATGATACTTAGGCTGTATACAGACAGTGGTCAAGACTGCTTTAAGACAGACTTAAACTCTAGAGTCTGTATATCTTATATGGCACATGCACATTATAATATACAGGCTGATTTTTTAAAGACCAGCCAAATATAAGGATGTGGTACAGACCATCAAACTGAACAACTTTCTCCATGGGACAAATAGCGTAATCGCGAAAATTTTATCAACTGTCCCATAGAAAACTTCAATACCTACTCGACCTAAATGTATGGGACGGCTGAATTTTTATTCGCGATTACGATGTTGGTCCCATGGAGAAAGTTGTTCAGTTTGATGGTCTGTACCACATCCTTAAATTTGGCTGGTCTTTAAAAAATCAGCCTGTATACGCAACCAAACAGTCACCATATTTTAAGTTCAAAAACATACAAAATAAACTTTATTGACGCAATACAAAACTGTTATGGGTAAAAACAGTTTTGTCTTACGTATGCTGGTGTGTGAATAATTACTAAATCAATTTATAATAATAACGTGAACTTTCAAAATTTCCGAATCCTGTCAAATGCTTAAGCGATTGTACCACTGTAAGTAGTTATTCTGTGGTGAACCTCTAAGTATGTGACCGGTGACTCGAACGCGGTCACGTTCGACGTTGAGACTCAGGACTTCCATAATTTGCTGACATGACATTTAACGTGGAATCGTGCTTCAATAACTTTACATTCTATTGGCAGGAGCCACACGATCACTTCAATTAGTTTGACATTTGAAACTTTGTGTCTGTTTGATTTGGGGTTGAATGTTCAATTGTATGTGGGTTTTGACTTTAGCCTCTACAAATTAATAACTGCACATTCTTCGGTAGGACTTTCTGTAGTAGCATAATCAGCATAATCAGCCACTATAATCCACCACGGCCCACTGCGGGTTTGTGAATACTTTGGATATTTCTGTAGTAAATTAAAAAAATACAACTAGCGAAAAGTTTAAATAAATACAACTGATTTAACCCAAAGCGACAACTTTGGGTTAAATATCATCAGTTGTATCTATCCATTCGTGTCGTGTCCACATATCCCTCTACTCATTTCTTATTCTATATAAGAAATGAGTAGAAGAAAAGTTGGGTGGAAATGGGCATGTGATACGGAGGAATGAGGAAAATGCCGTGAGGAAAGTTTGTGTATGGATTTCGAGGGCTATAAGAGTAGGCGAAGACCAAAGAAGCGATAGATGGGCTCTAAGTATGATGATAAATGTGGTTAGAAAGGGGGAAAGCCTACTGAGATGACGACTAATAGAGAAGTATGGAAGAAAAATCCATGATGTGCCGACCACGAATAAATTGGAATAAGGGCAGGAGGATGATAATGATGCAACTCGAGTTCAATCTTGGGGTTAGTGAATAAATAACAACTGCCGCACGGGTTAAGCTCTAACGTATAAGTCACACTGCTACATAACTAAGCAGAAGATCGGGACACGCAATAATCTTTTACGTCGCCTAATTTCCACTAACTGGGGAGCAGCATCCGATGTCCTTCGCACAACTGGCATATGCTTGTGCTTTCCTGTTGGCGAATTTGCGTGTCCAGTGTGGCACCGGTTCGCTCACGCCAAGCAGGTAGATACTGACCTGAATGAGACGTCTCGGATAAAATCGGGCCGCTTAAAACCAACCCCACTCAATAAGCTCTACCCGTTTGCTGGAATTGCACCTTCTGCCGTACGAAGGGATGTCGCATGCGCGCTGGGAAAAAAGAACCAGGAATCCGATTCCCGACAGGGATGTCGGGAATCGGATTCCTGGTCCGGTCGACCCGAAGTCGTTGTGTAGTCGTAGAGGGGACTCTACGACTACACAACGACTTCGGGTAGGCTTAAAAGTTGCAAGAGCTTCTTACGATCCACG
This sequence comes from Apamea epomidion, assembly GCA_947507525.1. NCBI lineage: Eukaryota > Metazoa > Arthropoda > Insecta > Lepidoptera > Noctuidae > Apamea > Apamea epomidion. The sequence continues at coordinate 2,615,885 of OX382226.1, forward strand.
CAGGCCACCCAGGACAAAGCACCTAAGGAGAGCAGCAAATTCTGGGAAGAAAAGCATTCACCACCTCTCGACTTCATTAAACCCCAGGAACATTTGCCTCTCGGCCATGATCTGCAGTGGCCTATATGGAAAGCTCTCAATCCATTGCGTACCCAAGTAGGGCGCTGCAGACACAATTTGTCGAAACGGGGGATTGCTGACCCATCCAATACCCAGTGCGAGTGCGGTACCTCTAATCAGACCATGCCCCACTTGCTGGAGTGCCCTAAGTGACCGTTCACCTGCACCTTGGATGACTTAATGAATGCCACTGATGCCGCAACTAACGTGGCCACCTACTGGGCTCAAACAATACAAAATATCAAAGAAGAGTACCATCGACACGAAAAGAAGAAGAAGAAGATTATCAAGATCAAGCAAAGCCTGCCCGTGGATGGGTCCTCTGTTCTTTGGAAAGTACGGCCGTTGCTCCCGGTTATCCTTTGTAGATCTTTGACTATCGTTACGGTTAGTTAGGAGCCCGACAGTCTGACCAACGAATCTTACCAAGGGGTATCGTGTTACCTAGTGACTGGGTTGAGGAGGTCAGATAGGCATTCGCTTCATATAAAATAGATACTAGTATTCAGCTGCATCCGGTTAAACTGGAAGTCGACCCCAACATGGTTGGGAATAGGTAGATGATAAATCTCGTGTTTAATCTTTTAACAGTGGTACCTACCTGTACTAGAGCGTCGTACGAGGTGGAGATACCTTTTTGAAACACCAAACGTACTTTATGATTCGAATTTTTACATAATTAATTATCATATCAGAATTGTGCTTCCACCCAATCACTCCTCTTAATTGGTTAGCCCTAATCGACAAGGACCCGGATGAGAGCGTAAAGAGGCGTGGGGTCTCGCATATGAAAAGAGAGACTTATGTTCAGTAGCGGGGGAAGTCGGGCTATGGATAGTGATGAATCGACAAGAACAGTCACCACAGCATCATAAGCAGAATATTGTTTATCCAAATAAATCTATCATTAAAGAAGTATAAAAAAACTAAAAACATTACCATTAATATGCAAACGAGTGCGCGAACTATTTAAAATTTGTAAAATACTTCCGGTCCATATCAAAAGAAAACTAAATATCTTGACTGAACAATTTAATAATAAATATCACAAGGAGGAACGTAGGCATATGTACTCAACTCGTTCATCTAAAAAGAAGACACTTCTTGTCGTTCCTAAGGTCACAAATTACTTTGGTAAGCGCACAAGAAAATATGTGGTACCGTCGTTATTGAATGAGCTACCCTCACAGCTGATATCGCATGTCAAATCTAAAAACCAGCTTAAAAATGTTCTTAAAAAACATTACCTGTCATTGTGTCCATAGCTGATTTTGTGTCTGTGCACAATAGCAATTTTCCATAGGTGTAAAATGTGTTTATTTCTGTAACTCACTTCCTTTTATATTTTTTTCTTAATTTTATATGTTAGTTTATAGTAAACATCGAAATTTATTAAAATGATATTGTGAAACGAGAACAACTGCCGACAAACTGTTTTGCAGTTTGGCAAATTTTTTATGTATTATTTTTATACAGATTTTGAATAAATAAATAAAATTTTAAAATTTTAAAAAATACTTGACTTTAGGATCAAAAAAGCCAAATTTAAAAGTACCATAAACTCCCATCCTTTAAGGGAATGGTACACGGACGCCATCTTTTGTCCACCATTGTTTAATGTTGCGGATTTGCGTCAGAATAATGCCTTTTTTTCAAAGGAAGCTGGTAATTTCCGTGTGTTAGCGGAGGCCAGTTCGAAGGAAAAATTTTGAAAGTTACATTTGTAATAAAAATTGAAGGGAAATGAAGGTAAACTTTGGGTTGAGGTAAAAGGATATTTTGTTGCAATATTTATGTAAATAGCTTGATAATTAAGGCATTGTTTTTCTCAGCATTTATCGTCAGACGCTATACATGGTTATTACAAACTCCATAGACGCGATGAGTATCGATATCTAAAGGCCATAAATTAAAAAGATTTGATGTTTTTTGGAGGTCAACGATCGCTGTTAGTATAATCACTTGAAGTATGAGCTGAGAAAAACTGTTCTTATGTTAAAATTACAAACAAATACCTATAATATTATTGGTGTAGATAAAATTGAATAACAACAAAAGCTTTGAGTGTCGCAATTTTTTTTTAAATAAAACGTATAATACAATATATGATGTTTTTTTATAACTAGGTATGTATATTATTTACAATGCGAAAATTATTGACGTGAAAATCGTAACATCTCTTATCTTCTTCCGATTCTTCTCCCTCCAATAACATATTTATTTACAATGCGAAAATCATTGACGTGAAAATCGTAACATCTCATATCTTCTTCCGATTCTTCTTCCTCCATTAACATATTTAATAAGTAACGACGAAACATGGCACGAGACAAACCGCCGAATGTTGATCGCACAATACGAACGGCTCTTTCTCCACAAAACGAAGAAGGCGCGCGAGATACGGCTGGCCGGCGCGGTTGACACGGCTGGCCGGGCGGCGGCGCTTGATAGCGCGAGGTAGCGATGTCCGGCGCGTGACATCGTGAGCCGGCGCGAGTCAGCGCTGGCCATCGCGAGACAGCGCGGTATAGCGATGGACATCTTTCGGTGTAAAAGGGTAAGCGTGATTTCAATTCTCGTCCATCCCATCCACACCTTGCCTCGCCGGTTTAAAAACACTTTTGGTTCAAAATATACAGCCCTGTGACAGACGTGTAAAAACACGCCTTATTTTACAAAAATTGGCTTAACAACACAATCAGATACATGGAACTTTGATAAATTGATTAGTGATTATTTACCGTTATAACAAGCTCGATAAAAATAATTGATGTAGGTAAATCAAATGATCTATAAATAGGCATACACGGTCATACAAATTCACAGTCAACCTGTAAAGGACTCAAGAATGTTGAAGTCACTCATCTTTCTTGTTTTATTAGCGAGCGTGGCTATAGTCAAATGTCAGTACAATGATAAAGATTTTGTCGTGATTCGACGCGATGCAGATCCAGATATCTTCAAAGCAGGCTGTCCCCCCGGCACGCAAAGAGATGCTACCACGGGTGAATGTGTTGTAGTCGTGAGACGACGAACATTGTTGCCGTGATGCGACGCGATGCAGATCCAGATGTCTTCAAAGCCGGCTGTCCCCCCGGCACGGAAAGAGATGCTACCACGGGTGAATGTGTTGTAATCGTGAGACGACGAGGGTTTGGGAAATTATTAGGCAAAGGTGTCAAGTGGCTAGTAAAAAAGTACATCAAACGAAAACTCACCGCACCTGAGGATGAGGCTTAAATCCGGTTATAAAAAAACATATTAAACATTATTGTATCTCAATTACTTACTCTCTCAATCCAATACTGGCTTCCCGCTTTAAAGAACCTTTGCCCTGCAACGATAATATCTAATCGGGCTTACATAGACATACTATACGTCTGATCACAATAATATTCTAATAGATCCAGCAGAGGATTGTTTGCAATCCAACATTATGCACTATCAGACTCAACGTACGTTTACGAAGTTGCCAAAGTATCACTTCAAGCGGAGCCACAGTCTACCGTGATTATTTGATACCTTAGAGTTGGTCAACGCAAAAACTTTTGCAGAAGGATCGCGGCGGACCCAGGGAACGAGCTGTTATGATACTTAGGCTGTACACAGACATTGGTCAAAACTACTTTAAGACAGACAGACAGACCAAACAGTCACCATATTTTAAGTTCAAAAACATACAAAATAAACTTTATTGACGCAATACAAAACTGTTGTAGGTAAAAACAGTTTTGTCTTACGTATGCTGGTGTGTGAATAATTATTAAATCATTTTAAAATAATATCGTGAACTTTCGAAATTCCCGAATCCTGTCAAATGCATAAGCGATTGTACCACTGTAAGTAGTTATTCTGTGGTGAACCTCTAAGTATGTGACCGGTGACTCGAACGCGGTTACGTTCGACGTTGAGACTCAGGACTTCCATAATTTGCTGACATGACATTGAACGTGGAATCGTGCTTTAATAACTTTACAATTTATTGGCAGGAGCCACACGATCGCTTCAATTAGTTTGACATTTGAAACTTTGTGTCTGTTTGATTTGGGGTTGAATGTTCAATTGTATGTGGGTTTTGACTTTAGCCTCTACAAATTAATAACTGCACATTCTTCGGTATGACTTTCTGTAGTACCATAATCAGCATAATCAGCCACTATAATCCACCACGGCCCACTGCGGGTTTGTGAATACTTTGGATATTTCTGTAGTAAATTAAAAAAATACAACTAGCGAAAAGTTTAAATAAATACAAAAGATTTAACCCAAAGCGACAACTTTGGGTAAAATATCATCAGTTGTATCTATCGATTCGTGTCGTGTCCACACATCCCTCTACTCATTTCTTATTCTATATAAGAAATGAGTAGAATAAAAGTTGAGTGGAAATGGGCATGTGATACGGAGGAATGAGGAAAATGCCGTGAGGAAAGTTTGAGTATGGATTTCGAGGGCTATAAGAGTAGACGAAGACCAAAGAAGCGATAGATGGGCTGTAATAATGATGATAAATGTGGTTAGAAAGAGGGAAAGCCTACTGAAATGACGACTAATAGAGAAGTATGGAAGAAAAAGACATGATGTGCCGACCACGAATAAACTGGAATAAGGCCAGGAGAATGATAATGATGCAACTCGAGTTAAATCTTGGGGTTCGTGATTAAATAACGACTGCCGCATGGGTTGGGCTCTAACGTATAAGTCACACTGCTACATAACTAAGCAGAAGGTCGGGACACGCAATAATCTTTTACGTCGCCTAATTTCCACTAACTGTGGAGCAGCACCCGATGTGCTTCGCACAACTGGCATGTCCTTGTGCTTTTCTGCTGGCGAATTTGCGTGTCCAGTGTGGCACCGGTCCGCTCACGCCAAGCAGGTGGATACTGCCCTGAATGAGATGTGTCGAATAATATCGGACTGCTTAAAACCGACCCCACTCAATAAGCTTTACCCGCTTGCAGGAATTGCACCACCTGCCGTACGAAGGGATGTCACATGCGCGCTGGAGAAAAAGAACCAGGAATCTGATTCCCGACATCCCCTCTACGACTACACAACGACTTCGGGTAGGCTTAAAAGTCGCAAGAGCTTCTTACGATCCACGCAGGCCACCCAGGACAAACCACCCAATGAGAGAAGCAAATTGTGGGAAGAAAAGCATTCACCACCTCTCGACTTCGTTAAACCCCAGGAACATTTGCCTCTCGGCCGTGATCTGCAGTGGCCTATATGGAAAGCTCTCAATCCATTCCGTACCCAAGTAGGGCGCTGCAGACACAATTTGTCGAAACGGGGGATTGCTGACCCATCCAATACCCAGTGCGAGTGCGGTACCTCTAATCAGACCATGCCCCACTTGCTGGAGTGCCCTAAGTGACCGTTCACCTGCACCTTGGATGACTTAATGAATGCCACTGATGCCGCAACTAACGTGGCCACCTACTGGGCTCAAACAATACAAAATATCAAAGAAGAGTACCATCGACACGAAAAGAAGAAGAAGAAGATTATCAAGATCAAGCAAAGCCTGCCCGTGGATGGGTCCTCTGTTCTTTGGAAAGTACGGCCGTTGCTCCCGGCTATCCTTTGTAGATCTTTGACTGTCGTTACGGTTAGTTAGGAGCCCGACAGTCTGACCAACGAATCTTACCAAGGGGTATCCTGTTACTTAGTGACTGGGTTGAGGAGGTCAGATAGGCATTCGCTTCATATAAAATAGATACTAGTATTCAGCTGCATCCGGTTAGACTGGAAGTCGACCCCAACATGGTTCGGAATAGGTAGATGATAAATCTCGTGTTTAATCTTTTAACAGTGGTACCTACCTGTACTAGAGCGTCGTACGAGGTGGAGATACCTTTTTGAAACACCAAACGTACTTTATGATTCGAATTTTTACATAATTAATTATCATATCAGAATTGTGCTTCCACCCAATCACTCCTCTTAATTGGTTAGCCCTAATCGACAAGGACCCGGATGAGAGCGTATAGAGGCGTGGGGTCTCGCATATGAAAAGAGAGACTTATGTTCAGTAGCGGGGGAAGTCGGGCTATGGATAGTGATGAATCGACAAGAACAGTCACCACAGCATCATAAGCAGAATATTGTTTATCCAAATAAATCTATCATTAAAGAAGTATAAAAAAACTAAAAACATTACCATAAATATGCAAACGAGTGCGCGAACTATTTAAAATTTGTAAAATACTTCCGGTCCATATCAAAAGAAAACTAAATATCTTGACTGAACAATTTAATAATAAATATCACAAGGAGGAACGTAGGCATATGTACTCAACTCGTTCATCTAAAAAGAAGACACTTCTTGTCGTTCCTAAGGTCACAAATTACTTTGGTAAGCGCACAAGAAAATATGTGGTACCGTCGTTATTGAATGAGCTACCCTCACAGCTGATATCGCATGTCAAATCTAAAAACCAGCTTAAAAATGTTCTTAAAAAACATTACCTGTCATTGTGTCCATAGCTGATTTTGTGTCTGTGCACAATAGCAATTTTCCATAGGAGTAAAATGTGTTTATTTCTGTAACTCACTTCCTTTTATATTTTTTTCTTAATTTTATATATTAGTTTATAGTAAAAATCGAAATTTGTTAAAGTGATATTGTGAAACGAGAACAACTGCAAAAAAAAAAAAAATCTGCCAAACTGCAAAACAGTTTGTCGGCACAAACTGTTTTGCAGTTTGGCAGATTTTTTATATATTATTTTTATACAGATTTTGAATAAATAAATAAAATGAAAAAAAAAAACTTGGCTTTAGGACCAAAAAAGCCAACTTTAAATGTACCATAAACTCCCATGCTTTAAGGGAATGGTCCACGGACGCCATCTTTTGTCCACCTTTGTTTAATGTTGCTGTTGTTTGCGTCAGAATAATACCTTTTTTTCAAAGGAAGCTGGTAATTTCCGTGTGTTAGCGGAGGCCAGTTTGAAGGAAAATTGTTGAAAGTTACATTTGTAATAAAAATGGAAGGGAAATGAAGGTAAACTTTGGGTTGAGGTAAAAGGAATTTTTGTTTCAATGTTTATGTAAATAGCCTGATGATTATGGTATTGTTTTTCTCAGCATTCATCGTCAGACGCTATACATGGTTATTACAAACTCCATAGACGCGATGAGTATCGATATCTAAAGGCCATAAATTAAAAAGATTCGATGTTTTTTGGAGGTCAACGATCGCTGTTAGTATAATCACTTGAAGTATGAGCTGAGAAAAACTGTTCTTATGTTAAAATTACAAACAAATACCTATAATATTATTGGTGTAGATAAAATTGAATAACAACAAAAGCTTTGAGTGTCGCAATTTTTTTTAAAATAAAACGTATAATACAATATATGATGTTTTTTTATAACTAGGTATGTGTATTATTTACAATGCGAAAATTATTGACGTGAAAATCGTAACATCTCTTATCTTCTTCCGATTCTTCTTCCTCCAATAACATATTTATTTACAATGCGAAAATCATTGACGTGAAAATCGTAACATCTCATATCTTCTTCCGATTCTTCTTCCTCCATTAACATATTTAATAAGTAACGACGAAACATGGCACGAGACAAACCGCCGAATGTTGATCGCACAATACGAACGGCTCTTTCTCCACAAAACGAAGAAGGCGCGAGTTAAAAGACTGAGACTCGTGATAGAGATAAAACTAATTTTATTCTCAAAACGTGTTAGTAGTACAGTGGTATGTTGTAGAGTCAATACAATAATGTGTCTAAATTATATTTGGGTTAGTTTATATACTAAGTCTTATCAGCTAATACAATGGTGGGGGCAGGTTGGTTGTCACCACAATTCATTTATCTTTATCGCTTCCGTACCCGTCCGGTATCTCTACTGTTTCGTCTCGTTATCTTGACTAATTCATATTTATATTTATTTATAATCAATTCCGCTCATCCCATTGTTATGGGGTGGTAGCGTTATCTCTGCTGTTGACTGTCCAACCTCGTTATCTTGACTCTCCCCTTCTAGTCTTTTTGTACTCTGTCGGGTTTTTATGATTCGACGAGTTAAAAAGACGATAGTTAACAAGATTATGGTTACTATCGTTATGTAGGTCAGGATCCCTATGTTTTTGATCTTATCAGAGGTTAAGTCGGGTCTATTGATGGCTGCGATCTGCTCTTCTATGTTGTCCATATTTTCTGGTAACGTCATTGGTAACTCGTTTGCTGGTTCTGTGACTTCAGTAAAGGTCTGAATATCCACAGGATCTTGAGTGCTTCCGCATTTGGTGTTGTCTTCTATATAGGAGTCTACGATGGTCACGCTTCTGTCGGCACATCTATCATAGATTGTTTGTTCCTTTAATCTGAACTGGAAATATAAGTCATTTTGAATTTTGTATGAGTATTGTTCTGGACAGTAGATTTTTATAACGCTACAGTTGTTGCGTTGTTTCAGAATGCTTTCTTCTACACATTTCTTTGTTGGTGAAGCTGTACATATATTGTTGTTACATTTGTCTACTTTATACACATGATTGGTTCCCGTTAAATACTGGCCGTTCTTAATACTAGGCATTTGACAATATTGGTTAGATGGGGTGATTATGCTAACTACTGTTTCTAGATTATATTGTTCTTTAGAGACCATAGGTAAGTTAATTTCTCGTAAAAAGTGTAATTCGTTAGGTGTTTTGTTAGTGGCACTATGTATAGTGGAGTTATACGCTAGTACTGCTAAGTTAACGTCTGCTTTCTTTAGTTCCTGTTGTACTCTTAATCTCTCTATTAGGGTGGAGTGAAACTGTTCTATGTCTCCATGAGACGTGTGGTGCAGGGGTGTTGTCACATGATGTTTGATTTTTAATCCTGCTAGAAATTCTTTTACTACTTCCGATATTATTGTAGTCTCGTTATCTGTCGAGATTAATTCGGGGGTTCCTATTAGAGCGAAGAGTCGTAATAGCGTTTCTATTACTTGTAGGGAGTTGTTTTCAACTAGTTCTGTGGCGAAAGTCCACTTAGAAAATGTGTCTATTCCGGTTAAATAGGTTTTCTTTTTGAAGTGGAACGTATCTATTTGCCATTTTTCCATTGGTTTTGTTGGTGTTTTGGTTTTTTCAAAGGGCGGTTTAAAAGGTCGTCGATCGTATTTTACTTTAGCACATGTTTCGCACTGATTCAGATAGTTTTGTGTATGTTTTTTGATGTTCTCGATATAGTATGTTTTAGAGATTTCCTTTATTAAAGCTGGGTTTCCTATATGTCTGTCTATAAATTCATGCGTTGTTCTAATTATTTTTAGGATTTCTTCTTTATCTGTGATTTCTACACGTGGTTGTGTAAACCAAATAATTGTGAGTCCTTTTTTATTGAAATGTTTCCTGTATATTTCAGACAGTTGTTCTATGAGTTTATTACTATTTCCTACTATAGCATATCTTTTTGATCCGAGATATTCTTTACAGAATTTTATAAAGTCTTGGGGATTGTTTATTTTTAGATTATAATCGTAGGTGTGGTTGTCTTTTTTTATTACTTCCACTTGATATGGTTCTGTCGTTACAAATATTCTATTCATACGCCTAGGGGGGTGTTCTGATTTTATTATGAATCCTTCATCTGAGTCATCGAAGTTGCTATGTACCGTTGCTTGGTCTGAGTTATGCATTAGTACGATTCTAGACAGAGCGTCTGCTACGTGGTTAGTACTTCCCTTTTTATGTGATATTTCATAGTCGTATTCTTGTAGTTTTAACTTCCATCTGGTAAGCTTAGCGTTTGGTTCTTTAAGTTTGGTTATCCATATTAGTGGTTGGTGGTCTGTTTCAAGTTTAAAGTGTCGCCCATAGATGTAGGGTCTAAATTGTGTTAGGGCATAAAGTATGCCTAGTAGTTCTTTTTCAGTCGCGTTATATTTTTGTTCCGTTTCTGTTAGTGTTCGAGATGTGTATGCTATAGGATGATTTTCTTGTGAAATAACAGCTCCTAATGCTATATCACTTGCATCAGTCGTTACTGTGAATATTTTATTAAAGTCTGGATATGCTAGGACTGGTGGGTTAGTGATTAAGTCTTTTGCTCTTTGGAAAGCTTCTAAAAATGGTTTATCATGTTTTATCTCTTTTCCTTTCTTTGTACACTCAGTTATAGGTTTTACTATTTTGGATAAGTTTGGTATGAATTTCCTATAATAGGATACTAGTCCTAAGAATGACATGATTTCTTTGGTTGTTTTAGGTGGTGGAAATCTGGTGATTGCTTTGATTTTTTCTGGGCATGGACTGAGTCCCTTCTCTGTTAGGATATGTCCTAGAAATTTGACGCTAGTTTGCATAAATTTACATTTTTCATGGTTAATCCGTAAGTTGTAATGTCTTAGGGTGTTGAACACTGCTTGTAATCTAGTTAGGTGTTCTTCCTTTGTGGCGGCAAATATTATTACGTCGTCTAGGTAGACTAGACATTCCCTATTTTCTAAATGTTTCCTTAATACGTTATTCATTACTCTCTGGAATGTAGCTGGTGCTGTTTTTAATCCGAAGGGCATTCGAGTGTACTCGTAATGTCCGTCAGGTGTGGAAAAGGCAGTTAATGGTATTGATTCAGGGTCCATTTCAATCTGATGGTAGCCGGCGGTTAAATCTAATGTAGAGAAATATTTGGCTCCATTTAATTTTGAAAATATATCGTCTATGTTTGGTAGAGGGAATTTTTCGTCTCTGGTTTGATCATTGAGTTTACGGTAATCTATAACTAATCTCCATTTCTTTGGTTTTCCTGGGTCTGCATGTTTTTCCACTAGGTGCACTGGGCTTGACCATGGGGAGTCTGAAGGTCTGATTATTCTATTTTTTAACATTTCCTTAATCTGGCGAGTGACTTCTACTCGTTGTGTTTCTGGTAGCCGGTACGCGCGTTGGTAAATTGGTTCGTTTTTTGTTAACGTAAGGTGATGTTTAACGGCGGTAAATGAGGTTTGTGCCGCGTCTTCCGCGAATAAATCTTCGTTCTCTTTTAAGATTTGGTCTAAGGTAATCGACTTGTTTTCTTGATAATGTAATAGTATAGTTATATCGTCTGGTGTTTTTATTTTGTTCTCGCTAGGAATGATTAATAGGTTTTGTTTAGTTAATGTGTCCCATCCTATTAGGTATTCGTATTTATTAGAGAAGTCGAACATATAAAATTCTATTGGATTACTGTGATGTCCGAAGATATTTACCATGGGGTAGGTTATTATTTTACCATTATGTTTCGAGAGTCCGTGCGGGGTTTGGACTGAAAATGTTTCGTCAATATAAGTCGCGTATCCATCCGATATTAATTCTTTAGCTATATTGGGTTTAATAAATGAGCGTGTTGATCCGGTGTCTATTAGTATTTTTTCGTCTGTATTAGGTATTTTAATGTATGGTAGTTGAGTATGATTAGGTGTAGAATTTATGTTGGGGTATTCTGGGGTGAATCCGTTTGAAAATCCTCCGAGTTTGGGTCATATTCGTGTGTTGGTTCACAAATTTGATCATTGTTTTGTGTTGTTTGTGTTGTAAAATATTCGTTGGCGCATTGCTGCATGTATTCTTCAAAAGGGGTATCGGGATAGTCATCACTATTACATTCAGGTTCGTCGATGTTAAATACTCGGTTTCTTTTTAATTGAGGTCGTTCTGTTACAGTTCGCATAGTCGCGTCTTTATCCTGTAATTCGGGAATTTGTGGTTTTGGTTGCCAGTTTGGTCGAGTTGGTTGCCATGGAGGTCTTTGATTAAAATTATTAGCATTATTATTGAAATTGCGCTCAGGGTGAGCGTGAGTTTGCTTATTATTATGGTTGCCATACCAAGGTTGTTTAGCTTGTCCTGCTTGTTGCATCCGAATCCTAGCCGAGAAAGGTGAGATTGGATATGTGTGTCTCTGCTGGACAGGTCTATTACCAAGGTTTGAATTATACACAAGGGCGTTGTGTTGTTGGTGGGTTGAGCTCAAATTATTTTTAACGAAAGGTTGAGTATGACCATTCGGTTTGTTTCCCGTATTTCTGATGTTAATTACGTATCCTTCTTTGTCAAGAGTTCTAGCTCTAAGGCAAGTTTCTAGGAAGTCTAATTTTTCACAGGCTGGTTTATATTCAGGTGGTAGGAGTGATATTAACTTTTGGTTAGCTATTTCCTTTAAACCGGTGTGTACATGTTGGTTAATTGTACATCCTTCAGCTATTAACATTTGTAACTCGTATATAACGTTAGTTAAGCTTGGTGAGCTTGGTCTTAAGTTATTAATTTCCTGAAACACATCTCCTATCGTTCTATTCCATGATCCATACTGTTGTTTTAGGATTTCTTTAATTTCTAACCAAGTGAAGTTATGGGGGTAGCTATATATGAGAGTAGCCGCATTGCCTGTTATTTTTGACAAGATTATATTGACTTTCTGCGCATCTGTGCCAGAGGTTATTTGAATAAAACGTTCTACTGCGGTGATAAAACCGTGTAGGTACCTTTCTCCACCTTCTCCAGAGAACTGGGGAATAGGAATATTACTTTCTGGTCTAATTTGGGAGTTGGAATCTACGGGTGGTGTCATTATTAACTTTGGGGTGTTTACTAATTTTCTACCTGAAGGAGTAAATGCCAGTTTGAGGTTGTTTTAAACGGGAAATAATCACGTGTACTTACAGTTGTGTTGTGGGAATGATGAGGGCTATCACTGTCTTCATCTGGATGTAGTAGAGGCTTCGTAGAGTCGGGTCTTTGAAGTCCGTCGATTTACTCCGATGAGCTTCTATACTGCGATGTACGAAGAGAAGTTCTTCTTGGCCAGCGTCACCTTGATGTGTACGGAGAAGAGTTTTTCTCTGAGTCAGCGTCACCTTGCAGGAGAAGTCTTGAATATTTTTCTTTATTTGTAGGTTCTGGGCAGGTTTGATAGAGTAATCTTCTTGGTTCGGTGTCTGGTAGCGGAGATACAGCAATTCAGCACGTCGCCTTGATTGATAATTTCTTCAAGAAATGCCCGTAACGTTGGGCGCCAGTTAAAAGACTGAGACTCGTGATAGAGATAAAACTAATTTTATTCTCAAAACGTGTTAGTAGTACAGTGGTATGTTGTAGAGTCAATACAATAATGTGTCTAAATTATATTTGGGTTAGTTTATATACTAAGTCTTATCAGCTAATACAATGGTGGGGGCAGGTTGGTTGTCACCACAATTCATTTATCTTTATCGCTTCCGTACCCGTCCGGTATCTCTACTGTTTCGTCTCGTTATCTTGACTAATTCATATTTATATTTATTTATAATCAATTCCGCTCATCCCATTGTTATGGGGTGGTAGCGTTATCTCTGCTGTTGACTGTCCAACCTCGTTATCTTGACTCGCGCGAGATACGGCTGGCCGGCGCGCTTGACACGGCTGGCCGGGCGGCGGCGCTTGATAGCGCGAGGTAGCGATGTCCGGCGCGTGACATCGTGAGCCGGCGCGAGTCAGCGCTGGCCATCGCGAGACAGCGCGGTATAGCGATGGACATCTTTCGGTGTAAAAGGGTAAGCGTGATTTCAATTCTCGTCCATCCCATCCACACCTTGCCTCGCCGGTGTAAAAACACTTTCGGTTCAAAATATACAGCCCTGTGACAGACGTGTAATAACACGCCTTATTTTACAAAAATTGGTTTAACAACACAATCAGATACATGGAACTTTGATAAATTGATTAGTGATTATTTACCGTTATAACAAGCTCGATAAAAATAATTGATGTAGGTAAATCAAATGATCTATAAATAGGCATACATGGTCATACAAAATCACAGTCAACCTGTAAAGGACTCAAGCATGTTGAATTCACTCATCTTTCTTGTTTTAATAGCGAGCGTGGCTATAGTCAAATGTCAGTACAATGATAAAGATTTTGTCGTGATTCGACGCGATGCAGATCCAGATATCTTCAAAGCAGGCTGTCCCCCCGGCACGCAAAGAGATGCTACCACGGGTGAATGTGTTGTAGTCGTGAGACGACGAACATATGTTGCCGTGATGCGACGCGATGCAGATCCAGATGTCTTCAAAGCCGGCTGTCCCCCCGGCACGGAAAGAGATGCTACCACGGGTGAATGTGTTGTAATCGTGAGACGACGAGGGTTTGGGAAATTATTAGGCAAAGGTGTAAAGTGGCTAGTAAAAAAGTACATCAAACGAAAACTCACCGCACCTGAGGATGAGGCTTAAATCCGGTTATATAAAAACATATTAAACATTATTGTATCTCAATTACTTACTCTCTCAATCCAATACTGGCTTCCCTCCCGCTTTAAAGAACCTTTGCCGTGCAACGATAATATCTAATCGGGCTTACATAGACATACTATACGTCTGATCACAATTATATTCTAATAGATCCAGCAGAAGATTGTTTGCAATCCAACATTATGCACTATCAGACTCAACGTACGTTTACGAAGTTGCCAAAGTATCACTTCAAGCGGAGCCACAGTCTACCGTGATTATTTGATACCTTAGAGTTGGTCAACGCAAAAACTTTTGCAGAAGGATCGCGGCGGACCAAGGGAACGAGCTGTTATGATACTTAGGCTGTACACAGACATTGGTCAAGACTACTTTAAGACAGACAGACAGACCAAACAGTCACCATATTTTAAGTTCAAAAACATACAAAATAAACTTTATTGACGCAATACAAAACTGTTGTAGGTAAAAACAGTTTTGTCTTACGTATGCTGGTGTGTGAATAATTACTAAATCATTTTATAATAATATCGTGAACTTTCGAAATTCCCGAATCCTGTCAAATGCATAAACGATTGTACCACTGTAAGTAGTTATTCTGTGGTGAACTTCTAACTATGTGACCGGTGACTCGAACGCGGTCACGTTCGACGTTGAGACTCAGGACTTCCATAATTTGCTGACATGACATTGAACGTGGAATCGTGCTTTAATAACTTTACATTCTATTGGCAGGAGCCACACGATCACTTCAATTAGTTTGACATTTGAAACTTTGTGTCTGTTTGATTTGGGGTTGAATGTTCAATTGTATGTGGGTTTTGACTTTAGCCTCTACAAATTAATAACTGCACATTCTTCGGTATGACTTTCTGTAGTACCATAATCAGCATAATCAGCCACTATAATCCACCACGGCCCACTGCGGGTTTGTGAATACTTTGGATATTTCTGTAGTAAATTAAAAAAATACAACTAGCGAAAAGTTTAAATAAATACAACAGATTTAACCCAAAGCGACAACTTTGGGTTAAATATCATCAGTTGTATCTATCCATTCGTGTCGTGTCCACATATCCCTCTATTCATTTCTTATTCTATATAAGAAATGAGTAGAAGAAAAGTTGGGTGGAAATGGGCATGTGATACGGAGGAATGAGGAAAATGCCGTGAGGAAAGTTTGTGTATGGATTTCGAGGGCTATAAGAGTAGGCGAAGACCAAAGAAGCGATAGATGGGCTGTAAGAATGATGATAAATATGGTTAGAAAGGGGGAAAGCCTACTGAGATGACGACTAATAGAGAAGTATGGAAGAAAAAGACATGATGTGCCGACCACGAATAAATTGGAATAAGGGCAGGAGAATGATAATGATGCAACTCGAGTTCAATCTTGAGGTTAGTGAATAAATAACAACTGCCGCACGGGTTGGGCTCTAAAGTATAAGTCACACTGCTACATAACTAAGCAGAAGGTGGGGACACGCAATAATCTTTTACGTCGCCTAATTTCCACTAACTGGGGAGCAGCACCCGATGTGCTTCGCACAACTGGCATGTCCTTGTGCTTTTCTGCTGGCGAATTTGCGTGTCCAGTGTGGCACCGGTCCGCTCACGCCAAGCAGGTGGATACTGCCGTGAATGAGATGTGTCGAATTGCACCACCTGCCGTACGAAGGGATGTCACATGCGCGCTGGAAAAAAAAGAACCAGGAATCCGATTCCCGACATCCCCTCTACGACTACACAACGACTTCGGGTAGGCTTAAAAGTCGCAAGAGCTTCTTACGATCCACGCAAGCCACCCAGGACAAACCACCCAATGAGAGCAGCAAATTCTGGGAAAAAAAGCATCCACCACCTCTCGACTTCATTAAACCCCAGGAATATTTGCCTCTCGGCCATGATCTGCAGTGGCCTATATGGAAAGCTCTCAATCCATTGCGTACCCAAGTAGGGCGCTGCAGACACAATTTGTCGAAACGGGGGATTGCTGACCCATCCAATACCCAGTGCGAGTGCGGTGCCTCTAATCAGACCATGCCCCTTTTGCTGGAGTGCCCTAATGTGCCCGTTCACCTGCACCTTGGATGACTTAATGAATGCCACTGATGCCGCAACTAACATGGCCACCTACTGGGCTCAAACAATATAAAATATTAAAGAAGAGTACCATCGACACGAAAAGAAGAAGAAGAAGATTATCAAGATCAAGCAAAGCCTGCCCGTGGATGGGTCCTCTGTTCCTAGGAAAGTACGTTATGCCGTTGCTCCCGGCTACCCTTTGTAGATCTTTGACAGTCATTACGGTTAGTTAGGAGCCCGACAGTCTGACCAACGAATCTTACCAAGGGGTATCGTGTTACCTAGTAACTGGGTTGAGGAGGTCAGATAGGCCTTCGCTTCATGTAAAATAGATACTAGTATTCAGCTGCATCCGGTTAGACTGGAAGTCGACCCCAACATGGTTCGGAATAGGTAGATGATAAATCTCGTGTTTAATCTTTTAACAGTGGTACCTACCTGTACTAGAGCGTCGTACGAGATGGAGATACCTTTTTGAAACACCAAACGTATTTTATGGTTGGAATTTTCACATAATTATGAAGCAGAAGTGTGCTTCCACCCAATCACTCCTCTTAATTTGTTAGCACTAATCGACAAGGACCACGATAAGAGCGTATAGAGGCGTGGGGACTCGCATATGAAAAGAGAGACTTATGCTCAGTAGCGGGGGAAGTCGGGCTATGGATAATAATGAATCAACAAGAACAGTCACCACAGCATCATAAGCAGAATATTGTTTATCCAAATAAATCTATCATTAAATAAGTATAAAAAACTAAAAACATTACCATAAATATCCAAACGAGCGCGCGAACTTGGCTTTAGGACCAAAAAAGGCAACTTTAAAACTACAATAAATCTCCCATGCTTTAAGGGGATGGTCCACGGACGCCATCTTTTGTCCACCATTGTTTAATGTTGCGGATTTGCGTCAAAATAATGCCTTTTTTTCAAAGACAGTTGGTAATTTCTGTGTGTTAGCGGAGGCCAGTTCGAAGGAAAAATTTTGAAAGTTACATTTGTAATGAAAATGGAAGGGAAATGAGGGAAAACTTTGGGTTGAGGTAAAAGGAATTTTTGTTTCAATGTTTATGTAAATAGCATGATGATTATGGTATTGTTTTTCTCAGCATTTATCGTCAGACGCTATACATGGTTATTACAAACTCCGTAGATGCGATGAGTATCGATATCTAAAGGCCATAAATTAAAAAAAAAAAATGTTTTTTGGGAGGTCAACGATCGCTGTTAGTGTAGTCACTTGAAGTATGAGCTGAGAAAAACTTGTTTATGCTTTGTAGTGTTTAGCTATCAATACGTATCGCGTCTGTGAAGTTTACACAAAAAAAAAAGATTTTCTAAACTGATATTTCAAGTTACTAAAGAAAGAAAGAAAATACATTTATTTAGAACAGAATAAAAGACACACAATACATCTGAGGGGCAGTTCTCGTAATTTTAAGAACGTTTACAGTCTGATCTCAGTCTCAATCTGTCAAAAATACCTCTAATATCCCTATATTTTTGACATTTGTTTGTCACCGAGATGAGATCGCGACTACATTTTGAACATTTTAAATTACGAGAATTGGCCTTCAGATACATACATCAGATAGCAACAAATAAAAATGAAATAGAAAGTTTAAAGTCTGATGTAAGAAATTAGCAGGAAAGTGTGCCTCACGGCAACAGTAACAGCGGTCGGTAACTCCATATTTTAAAAAAAATTCTGTTTCGATATCGAAACTCATCGCATCTGTGGATATTGGCTAGTCAAATAAATGAATGAATAAACATAAAACTGTTTGCTACAAAAACCCTAGCGTGGGCACTTATCGTATTTTTTTATAGTCATAGAGTAGACTCTATGAGTATCAAACACGATAGGTGCCTACATAGAGATCTAGCATATAACTAAATAAACTGCATACTTATTGCATATTTAATTATTGTATTCTTTAAAAAAATGGCAGTTGCGCTCAACAACACTACGAAACTTTTCGCTCGGCTTAGAAACATTGTTCAAATATCAAAGGACCACATCGTAAAATTGACATAAGAAAATAATTTATAATAGTAACTTGTACTTTTATGAAAGAGATTAACAAACTGTAGAACAATTAACGAACTTAATAACAACACGTTTTATATCAGAAAGTATTTACTAAACTGTGAAGCCAAAGTCAGAGAAACAAAGCAAAAGTCGCAAACCATTGAAACGGTAATGAAGTATAAATTATTTAGTTAGTCCTGTGTCCGCAACTAATCTGTGGAAAGCTTTAGGGATTAAAGCTTGTTGTAACTACCCATAGTTGGCTTAAATGAGTAGGTAATGTACCAGTTTTTGTGTTCAACATTACAGCAAATTTTAGTTTGATTTTCTACTTTACTCGGCACGGTAGTGGATCAAACCCTACTACTATTATAAACGTGAAAATTTGTATGGATGGATGGATGGGTGTTTGTTACTCTTTCACGCGAAAACTGCTGTACGGATTTGGATGAAATTTGGCACACAGATGGTTTATAACCAGGATTAACATATAGAAAACTTTTTATCCCGATATTCCTACGGGATCAAAACTTATGCGGGTGAAACCGTCGGGGGGGCAGTCTTTTATTATACCATAATTATATGAACACTTCTTTTTTCCCGCGACTTCGTCTGCGTGAAATTTCTTGTTCCCCGACCCACCCCATCGCAAGACTTGGACTATCAAATGAAAAAGATTGTTGTTGAAAAAAATAGCGTAGAATCATCTCAACACTGCTCTCCCTTGATTTTGTATATATATATATGTATATATATTATAAGTACATATTAGGTAATACGGGCTGGTGTCCGCAACTCCACGACAATGCGCGTATTTTGCGTACGGGTGGGAAAATCGATCATTCGATCCACCCAAGCTCCTCAAGGAAGGCCAGCAACGCCTTGATGTTACTGACCGTCTCACGTAGGGTACCTGGGTTACCGAAGTATATAAGTACATATTATAGTAATAGTATATAACCTATTTAAGTATTTGTGTACCTAGTTTTAAGAGTTTTTTTTTTATTATTGTCCCTCTCAACCAAAGCTCATGTCATCTAATCTCTTCACCACCCTTGGTTGACTGGTAGAGAATGCCTAAGGCATTAAATCCGCCTTGGTACCTGTTTGTGCTAAAAATTTAAATAAATAAATAAATTGTTACAACTCCGGACGGTAGTTCCAGAAATAAGCACGTTCAAACAAACAACCATATCAACTCTTCCGTTTTATTACTGAGTTTCAGTAAAATTTGCATAATAACACAATTAGATACATGGAACGTTGATAAATTGATTAGTGATTATATACCCTTCTAAGAAGCTCGATAAAAATAATTTATGTACAAACGCCAGCAGGTCCAGCTACCCGAAACTGTGAAATTTTCCTAATCAACCTTGAACCTTATTGCTTTAGCGATAAAGTAGAAAATTTATTAAAGAAATTTTACAGATTGTAGTAGCTTGATATCCTGGCGTTTGTACCTACAAAAAATTATTGTCACTTAAATAAAATCAAATTGAATAGTGTGACAGGTTGATTCATTTTATATGATTTATAAATAGGCATACACGGTCATACAAAATCACATACAACCTGTAAAAGGACTCAAGAATGTTGAAGTTACTCATCTTTCTTGTAATAATAGCAAGCGTGGGTAAAATCAAATGTCAGGACACCGGTGAAGATGGTCTTGACCCTAATACCGACGGTGAACACGTCCCCGAGGTCTTGAGCAGACGAGATGCAGATCCAGACATATTCAAAGCAGGCTGTCCCCCCGGCACGGAAAGAGATGCTACCACGGGTGAATGTGTCGTCGTAGTCTTGAACAGACGCCGTTTCATTAATAAATCAGTAAAAACAGGTATTCCCTTTTGCTCACACCTTTAACATACATAAAGGAAAAGCTCCATAAAGTGTTTTAATGTGATAAATTTCGACGATAGTCGCGTAAGTAGATACTTTTTTAATCTATTGGTATTTCAAAACACTTTAATTGTCACTCATGTTTAAGATACCTAATTCAGGAAACTACTATGCTGTGTTTTACTTACAAAATTGATAAATACTCTGTAAAAAAGCATACACCCTATTTTGCCGGGGCGACACTCTGGAAATGGGATGCATACGTTTTCAATTGTTAGGTTATGTTTAAAATCGTCATGTGGTGGTTTGTTGCATCTTGCCGAAGCACTCCTACAGAGATGTAACGGACTATTTTAAGCATGCACCCCATTTTGCCAGGGCGACACTCTGGATATGAGATGCATACTTACCACCTAATAAATTTCGTATAGCGGTTTGTTACATTTTGCCGAGGTACTCCTGCGGATATGTAATGGATCATTTTGAGCATGTATCCCATATTGCCAGGGCAACACTCTGGATATGCGGTACATACTTTTCTATACGTTGTTCTACTACACATACACAATACATACAATACAATTATAGACTTGATTTATTACGTTGGGCATATTATATATTCCCGGGGTACTCTCGTGGATATATAATGTGTTTTAAAGCATGTATTTCATTTTGCCAGGGTACACTCTGGAAATGCAATACTTGTTTGGGGCGATGAATATTTTACTTTGATCATGAAATGGATTAATCTACTTACCACCATAAGAATAGCATTAAACTAAACTAAAATTAAATACATTAATTAACACTTAAACTTAATCACAATTACAGGTGATGGATTCATCGCCTGCGGGGACGACTAGGAACGGACGGGAATGGACGTCACTGTAATAACGAGGATGAGCCAATAAGTGTGGACCGTAACGAGGAACGAATTTGCTTAAACAATTAGACATGTATTCCTATAACTTGGAGCAGAGTACTAGGAAGTACAACATTAAAACGGATACCTTGCAATCAGAACTTAACCACCTACAGGAGAAACTTAATTCAATGACCAACAAGTATAACACCTCTGAAGACCTAATGAGGGAATATGTGTTGGCAATGAATGAACTGGTAAACTCACAAAAAAACAACTGTGAGCATTGTCTAACACCGTCCAGTGTGCTTACACCGGATCATTCATTGACAGAATGCAATACCTCCTTACTGCAGCCCTGTGTTGATTTGATAATTCCTTCTACTAATAGTTCCAATAAACCTTGCAAACAAAGTTTAAATGGTGATATTGTGTTATTTTGTGATGAGATTGGTAAGGACTTAGGTCACTTGTTGACAGATGAGTATCCAGGACACTCAATATTAAATTACTGTATGCCTGGTTGTTCTTTGTTTCATATTATGAAAGAAATTACTAAATGTAACTTTACCTAGGATACAACATTATTAATTTTTATGGGTAATAGGGGAAATGTAAACAAAGGAGAACTACTTGAGTATCATAAAACATTGTGTAATCTTAGTTTAAGAAAAGTTGTATTGTATACATTCCCCTATAGTAACAGTTTGCCACAGGAAGAAAATACCTTAAGATTTGAATTGAATATGACAATGCATAACTTGACATTTAATAATACAATGTTCCATTTGATTGATATTAACAATTATGTTAATAATAATTTAAATCTGACAAAAGATAGATATAACATTGTTATGTACTATCTTTCTAAATATCATAAAAGACAGATAGCTGTGTCGCTATCATATTTTTTTTGTATCACAGCCAAAAATTTGACTAAACAACTTGCTTCTTTTGAGCAATGCAATGACATAAATAATTCTGCTGATAATTTGGTCACAATTAATGACATTGCTAATAATTTAAATTAGAAATTAAGATAATAGAGGCAATCTCTAGCTATAATGTACAAAATTGCAAAAACAGCTCAATAAAAAGTTTAGAAACAGTAAATAGTATCAACCTGGTGCATCAAAATATTCAAGGATTTATGAACAAAGATTTAGAAGTAGAATTATTTATGAATTTAAATAGTATTGATATTCTTTGTATAACAGAACATTGGCTAAAAAGTCACCAGTTCTTGTTCAATTTTAATAATCACCAGGTTGTAGTTCGTTCAGCAGAATAAATGCTATACATGGTGGCTCTTTAATTTTAGTAAGTAACCAGCTCAAAATTTAAGATCATAACGATATTGTGAGCCTATCTGTTGAGCGTACAGTTGAAATTGCCTGTATAGAATTGGAGCACTTGGATGTATTAAGTGTGTACAGACCCCCTTCAGTATTGTATGACTGCTTTGAAAAGGTAATGGATGAAGTGTTACACAGGATTTGTAACTCAAACAAGTCCGTTATCATTTGCGGTGACTTTAATGTTAATTTATTAGAAAACTCAGGTTCTTGTAGTAAAATTATAAGTCTGTTTCAGTCCTACAATCTTGTAAATGTATTTTTGGAGCCCACAAGAATAACGCCTACTAGTGCCACATGCCTTATTTATACAGATATTATACCAAGACACAAAGAAGTTATAAATTTACTAGATTCTGATCATTGCGGCCAAAAGATTGCTGTTCAAAACCAAAACAAAAAAGTGGCTAAAAAGGATATCACTGTTAACCCCAAAACTGCAAATCGCTTGGAGGCTTTTAAAGTTAAACTCATTAATAAACTACCAATTTTGTCAACTGATGCTGATCCTAATCATCAATAAGATATTTTTTTTAATACATACTGTGAACAATTTGATTCTACCTTTATTCCGAAGACTATCACGGTTAATAGTAACGCATCTTTCAGTGATTGGGCTACCATTGGTATTCATAAAAGTAGAACGCGGCTTTATGAACTGTACAATGAAACGTCTTTTGTTATCACTGATAAATTTAATTTGTACGTTAGAAATTATTCAAAGTTATTTAAAAAAGTTTGTTATATGGCCAAGTCACGTTATTTGGGTTCAAAGATTAAAAACAGCAGTAATGTAATTAAAACGACTTGGACTATTATTAATAGTGAAGCGGGAAGATCTAGTAACCGAAATACTGACTACAGCCTGTCTATTAATGACAACATAATAAAATCAGACTCACAAGTCGCCACGGCATTCGAAAATTTCTTTTCAGATATTCGTATTTCAACTACTAAATCCTTAAACTCATCACCTTCTGTTGCTGAGTCTTTGCTTAAGGAAAATGTTAATGGTTGCGATTTGGAATTTCATTTTGAACATATTACCTGTATAATTAAAACCTTTCACACTTTAAATGTTAAAAAGACTGCAGATCTGTGGGGTAATTCTGTAGAAGTTGCTTCGTCTATTATTGACATTGTAGCACCTACTCTAGCTCTTATCTTTAATAGTTGTATTGACAGTGGGGAGTTTCCTGACCTTATGAAAAATAGTAAAATAATACCTTTGTTTAAATCAGGTAGTACATCAGACCCTACAAATTATAGACCTATTTCTGTACTACCTACCTTTAGTAAAATTTTTGAGAAATTAATTTTAGATCAAGTGCAAAGATTTTTTAATAAACACAAATTATTACATAGCAAACAGTTCGGTTTTACAAGGGGTCGTTCAACTACTGGTGTTGAACTTTTAGGACATATTTATAATGCATGGGAAGATAAATGCGATGCCTTGGGCATCTTTAGTGATTTGTCCAAGGCATTCGATTGCGTTCTTCACGAAACGTTAATCAGGAAACTCCGCCACTACGGAATCTGGAACACTGCTCTGGATCTTCTTACTTCATACTTGAGTAAGAGGATTCAGAGCGTTGACGTTAATGGAAAAAGATCTCCCGGATCTATAGTAACAATGGGAGTCCCACAGGGCTCAATTCTTGGTCCTTTCTTGTTTCTTATTTATATAAATGACTTGCCGTACCTCATAAAGGATAATCATGATATAGTGTTGGTTGCAGATGACACTTCACTTTTGTTTAAACTTAAACGTCAGCAGCAGGCTACTGACGATGTAAATAGCGCGGTCTCTAAAGTAGTCCACGTGTTCAATGTTAATAATTTACTTTTAAACGAGAAAAAAATCAAATGCATTAAGTTTACGCTACCTCACGTTAGGCAGGTGAAAACCAATGTGTTGATAAAGGGCGAAGAATTGAATCCTGAAGACAGCACAGTCTTCTTGGGCATAACTTTGGATGCTAAGCTTCAGTGGGGTCTACATATAGATAAATTGTCAAAAAAGCTAAGTTCCGCAGCATACGCTGTTAGAAAAATTCGTAATTTTACTGATATAGAGACAGCCCGTTTAGTGTACTTTAGCTATTTTCATAGTGTAATGTCGTACGGTATTCTATTGTGGGGAAATGCCGCTGATATTCAAACTATCTTTGTTTTGCAGAAGCGAGCTGTTCGATCAATTCATAAATTAGGTCCGAGACACTCGCTCAGAGATAAATTTAAAGATATTAATGTTATGACTGTGCCTTCTCAATATATTTATGAAAATCTTTTATATGTGGCGGGCTTTTGGAGTTGTGAGGAGATCAAAATGAAATAGTGTCCGCGTTTACTTGGTGTTCATTTTAAGGTAATAATGTATTTATCCTTATGCTATTTTACTATGTATTGTACTGTTATAATGTATTTTGATATTATTATTATCTTTCATTTACATATGCCATAGTTTTGTGAGATTGCTAGTCGATTTCTGACTGTTTTGTACATACTCACAGTTATCTTCATTCATTCCTCCAGGTCAGAACAAGCATTCTGTTACCGTTAGGCGCTGATTTGATTTTTCCTCACGTCTATTTTTCACAAAGTTCAGACTAATTTACACATAGCTCACCTTAAAAACAGTGCTCACTATAATCTACGACGGTCTTTCAAAGAATTGAATGTCGGTGATACGGTATGGCGTAAGAATTATGCATTAAGCAATGCTGGTTCTTACTTTAGCGCTAAACTAGCCCCTAAATTTATTGAATGCAAAGTTTTAACTAAACTTTCACCATTAGTGTATACTAATGGTGAAAGTTTAGTTAAAACTTTCACCATTAAGTCATTCAATCAACTTACTTGAAGATTCTGATGGTATCACAGGCAAATGGCACATTAAAGATATAAAATGCTAAATTCTTTGAAAACACCTAATCATGTATGTATTGTATATAAACATCACTCACTACATTATCATACCTTTATTCTATTATGTTAACTCGTGCTCTTAAGCACAACTACAACTATTTGGTAAATCCGAACGGTTTTAAAAGATGATGGCCTACTCCATCCATCTTTTACTCTTCTATAACTACGGGCCCTACAGCCATAGTTATAATGCTCATGATGCTCTACTGCATTGATCACTGATTATGCTTTATCAATTGGCTCTAAACCATTGGTAATCTAAGCTTTCCAATCTAAAGTTATCTAACTATTGTATATATTCATCTATGTATATGTATTCTAAAGAGCGGTTGCAACTCTATAAATAAGACCTTGCAGGAGCGGTTGGTTACTCACTAAATAAGCCTAAACCAAATGTACAAATATATCTATCTACTACTACTTAACTTATTACTTAACTCTAGTGCTCTTATGTGAGCTTAATTTCCTATACTTAATGTGTATAAAGTAATACCTTTCTTTTTTTTTCTCTCTCTGGAGCGGCCGACAACTCCTTAAATAAGCCTTAACGTCGTTTATAAAACACCCTTCTAGAGTGGCAGTCATTGAATGTGAACTCCACCCTTACCGGAATGCAGGAGATTGCTTAAGAGATAGTATGATTGGGTGAATGGAGAGGTATGAATCTGCGAAGTTGTGTTTTACGGTTTCCTTCGGAAAACTACATCAAAATTTTCTCTGAGTCGAAAATTTCTAGGGTCAGGGGGAAAATGTAACATAATGTACATACTCACAGTTACCTTCATTCATTCCTCCAGGTCAGAACAAGCATTCTGTTACCGTTAGGCGCTGATCTGATTATTCCTGACGACACGTTTATCTACAATCAGTACACAGACACAGAATACAATATAAAGCCTGATACTCCAGGGCTACCTATCCCGGGAATACCCAGCGTACCTCTCCGCTCCGGTACCTGTCGGACCCTGCTTACGCCTCCGTCCTCCGTGAAGGGATCCTATTACTATTGGGCCGTGCCTCATCCGAGGGCCGCCTCACCTGGCGAGCTGACAGCGTCCCCGCCGTGCCCCTCTCTCCTGCTGCCGTGCTTCCTCCTGTCCTGCTGCATCCTGTCCTGCTGCGTGGGCCCTCCTACGGGTGTCCTTCGCGCCGCATATGCACCAGCACCTGCCCTAACCTGCTCCTGCACCTGTACCTGTACCTGCACCTGCACCTGTACCTGTACCTGCACCTGTACCTCACCTGCACCTGTACCTGCACCTGCACCTAGAACTGCATCTGTACCTGCACCTGTCGCCGGCATCTGCCTCGCGTCTACCTCCCTCCAACTGGATCTCCACCTCAGCCTCCTCAGCCCACCTATCACGCATCGTCATCCATACACCCCCCCTCCACATACTACACACCACTCTTCAGTCCATTTCCATCTTTTAATTTCTTATAAATATAATATCTTTAATTGTTTTCTACCTCCCTTTCTTTAATTTAGTTTTACCCTTGACTTTATAGTTCAGCTGTTCTTGTCGCTACACGACACGCTATGTAATTAATATAAAACAAGACTATTGTTCACACTGTTACAAACAACGATCTTTATGATCTTGAGATATATTTTGTGCGTTATTAATCTCTCTCTGGCCAAGGTAAAGCTGCGTAAAGCCCCTGGTTCACGGAAAGTGTCAACCAGCCGTGTTAAGATTTCATTGAAAAGACCATGAGGATCCGAGAGGATAAGGAAAAGGAAATAGGAGGAGATAGATACTATTCTTCTTGCTGCAAAACACACAAAAATAAAACAAAATACTACGAGTATGTCAGTTTATAAGTTAAATGAAAATCACAAAACGTTTCACAACCACTATCACTAAAAATGCACTTTTAGAGCAAAAGCCTAATAACAAAAATAAAATGAAAATTGCACTTCAATTAAAATACCTTTTTAAAAGCACTCTCCCGTAATTTATATTGTAATACATTTTTTTGCATCGACTTTAAAAAGAGAAATTTTCGGGAATTCCAGCCGATGACTACACAAATACCTACCCGGGTCTACCAACCGTCAATCTAGGCAGATGATGACTGAAGATATATCTGAAGGCCAATTCTCGTGATTTAAAACGTTCAAAATCTAGTCGCAGTCTCATCTACGCGACCAACAAATGTCAAAAACTTGGCAAAGAGGCTGAGATCAGACTGTGAACGTTCAGAATTGCCCCTCTGGTGTTTGATTTACTGGTTAGGTTCGTTTTATTTATATGTTATGCTAAAATACCTAATACAGTATCTTAAGGTTTGCCAAGCGTACATATAATAAACTCCACTCGGGGAGGCTATTTTAAAAATGCTGCTTATTCGTTTATTAACTTGCCAATATTATAGTTCGATATTTTGGGTCACGGACCACAATGTTTGGTTTGATGTACTCGTCTACAAGATACTTGATGCCTGTTTTTAACAATTTTTAATATATATAAACTTCGTCTGTTCATGACTACCACGACGCATTCGCCAGTGGTAGCATCTCTTTCCGTGCCGGGGGGACAGCCTGCTTTGAATATGTCTGGATCTGCATCTCGTCTGCTCAAGACCTCGGGGACATATTCACCATCGGTATTAGGCTCAATACCATCTTCACCGGTGTACTGACATTTGATTTTACCCACGCTTGTTATTATTACAAGAAAGATGAGTAACTTCAACATCCTGAGTCCTTCTACAGGTTGAATATTGTGATTTTGTATGACCGTGTATGCCTATTTATAAATCATATAAAATTAAACTCTGCCTTTGACGGTCCCAAGCCCGTATGAAAAAAGAGGAGGGTTTGCTGAGTGAAGATCTAACCAGCCGTAAAAGATCAACGTCGAGCATCGGGCGATGGTAATTAACCCGATAAAACCCTGGCCTAACAAGCTAGAACTTGCTGGAGGTAGGAAATGACCCCCACAGCTCGCAACTCCGTGCAACCACAGAATCGAGGGCCTTGGCTTAGTCGCCCGGACCACGAGGTAGAATACCTCTTTAAAAAGTTACCCTGATCCTAAGGTGGGACTACGTGCCGATAGGATGCATGGCTTGCAGGAGGCAAGTTCTAAGCGCCAACCTCGGCGGACTCGGCAAACGCCGTTGTATATTGCCTTCTTCAGGGAACGGGCGTCACCCCTCTTGTGACGTGTTAAATCGACCCTACTCGTGGGAACAAAAATGAGTAATTATGAACCTGAAAACGAACAAAAATTAAATAAGAGTAACCCAAAAACTATGACCCAACAACATTTTCACAAAGGAATGTTCATAAATCGCCCAAGATCAAGTTCCTTTAGTGGAACAACTAATCAAGGGAATATTGAACTGGCAGATAAAACAGCTGAAGAATCTGAAGAACAGCTGTTCACAGAAGTGCATTATGGCAAAAGGCAAAGATCCAGTCCAGACGCAGTAATGCGCAACCAAAAACAGGCAAAATTGAATTACTGGCTTGTAACACCAGCAGTACCATCCAATAGCTTCGAAGGGCTAGACGATTTAGAGCAAGCAGACAAACCTGAAATACAAACACTGAAGCCTACAAGACTTCCCTCCTCTATTTATTGACGGAGTCAAGAATAAACAACCTTTACTGAAATTATTAGAAAACGTAGCAAAAGGAGAATATGAAATCAAGGTATTACGAGGCGACTGAGTTATAATACAATCGAAATCAGCCGAATCATACTCCACCATATAAAGAACTAAAGGCTAAAGATACAGAATTTTATAGTTACCAACCAAAACAAGACCGCAGTTTTAGAGTTGTCCTAAAAAACCTACACCCATCTACTGACAAAGAGGATATAAAAATAGCTATTGAGGAGCTTCACCATAAAGTAATAAATGTCTGGAACATATAAAACTCAAGAACAAAATAGGCGTTATCAATGTGAAAACAATAAAGACATATATAGCGTCAAATATCTACTACACTGTCGCATATCATTTGAAGCACCCAGACCAAGAAGAGTAATCCCCCAATGCACTAATTGCCAAGATTACAACCACACACAAAAGTTTTGCAATAGAAAGCCCAGATGCGTAAAATGTGCAGGTTCACATCATACTTCAGCTTGCCTAGAAAGAAGGAAAGACAGATCAAAAGAGGTTAAATGTGTCCTTTGCGAGGGAAACCACCCAGCTAACTACAAAAGCTGCACAGTCTACAAAGAGCTGTTGAAAGTCCGATATCCCCCTCCAATAACCAAAGCCAGAAAAAACCCTGGATACACTAGAAAGGAACAAGAACCTACAAACAAATCAACAAATAACGGAAAATTGTATGCCCAAGCCACAAAAGAAGTCCCTGAACAACCTTTGACACAAACAATGAACACAAAGGATGAAAATCAAAAAACTAAAGAACTCAAAACCATTACGAAAACACTTGTTGCCCTGATGAACCAAATGCCAATTATGACCCAAACGCTAACCGATTTAATTTAAAAAATGTCATCAGATTCACAGCACTAAAATTGTGTGTATGGAATGCTAATAGCTTGTCAAACCACTCGGAAGAGTTAAAAATATTCATTAAAATACACCACATAGATGTTTTACTAATCTCAGAGACCCATTTCACATCCAAAAGCCACTTTAGACTACCAGGATACAACTTGTACCATACTAACCACCCATACAACAAAGCACATGGAGGATCGGCCGTTCTTATCAGGTCAAACATCAAGCACCATGTACTACAACATTACTGCAGCAACTACATCCAGGCATCAAACGTCGTGATAACAGACTGGATTTGTGACATTACAATATCGGCCCTCTATTGTCCACTTAGATTTACTATCAAGGAAACGGAGTTCAGTAACATCTTTCAATCACTTGGAGGCAGGTTTATTGCAGGAGGTGATTATAATGCCAAGCATTCCTTTTGGGGTTCCAGGCTTGTCCTACCCAGAGGACGAGAACTCCTTAAATGTATACAAAAAAGAAATATGAACGTGGTATCGTCTGGTCAACCGACTTACTGGCCAACCGACAAAAGAAAAATACCAGATGTCATAGATTTTTGTGTCAGCAAAGGAATCGCAAAGAACATTATATCGTGCCAGAGTTGCTGGGACCTATCCTCAGGCCACTCTCCAATCATAGTAGAACTACACACTACCACCCAAGAATGCGTCAGAAAATGCGTTCTGCATAACAAAAGAACTGACTGGTCCCTATTTTGTGAGCTCACAGACAAAGCATTCCAAGAATCAGTTAGTCTAAAATCGAAAGATGAAATTACAGAAGCGGTGCTATATTTTAACAAGAGTGTGCAAGATGCAGCCTGGTCATCGACCCCGCCACTACCATCTAGAAAGCTGGACACCCACGTAGCGAAACACATATTCGATCAAATAATCAAAAAAAGGAGAATACGGAAACGCTGGCAATCAAAGAGAGACCCTCTTGCGAAAAAACCACTAAATCATGCCAACAGACAGCTAAAGCGCACTCTAGAGAAAGATCGTAATGACGGATTTCATAATTACCTCACCGGCCTGGATGCTACTGCTTCCTCGGATTATTCTTTATGGAAAGCCGCCAGAAGACTAAAACGGCCCGTCAATGTCTCTCCTCCTATAAGATTCTGAATTTATTTTTTTATTAAGAAATCTGATGGTACCTGGGCAAAGACAGACCAAGAGAAAGCCGGAACCTTCTCAGAACATCTTTCAAACGTCTTCACTCCTCATCCATATGACGGCTTACCAGAAGATGCAGCAGAAATTACTAATCACCTAAATAGTCCAAAAGATACGCAGGAAATGCGTCTTAAATTTACAAAAAAAAAAGTTGCCCGAATTATAAAAAAATCGGACCCAAAAAAGGCTCCAGGATACGACCTTATTACAAACCGTTTATTACTAGAACTACCTGAATCTGGCATAACTTTCCTTACATCACTATTTAATGCCATAACCAGACTGCAGTTCTTTCCCCTGGAGTGGAAGGTCGCACAAATTGAAATGCTGTTGAAGCCAGAGAAACAACCTGAAGAAACAAAATCGTATAGGCCCATAAGTCTGTTACTTATTCCATCCAAGATATACGAATCTTTACTGCTACAACGAATCTTGCCTATACTCAAAGAGAAGGAGCTAATTCCTGATCACCAGTTTAGATTTCGCAGTAAGCATGCCACTATCGACCAAGTGCAGAGACTAACAAAACATATCCTGGAATCACTAGAAGGTAAATCTTACTGAGAGGAGGCAAAACGCCGGGGCGTTACTCCGCTGCCGCGAGAAATCACGGCACAGCGGACAGAGCTCCGGCGGGATCTCATGGCGGCATGGAGAGTGCGATTGTCGCAACCCAGCGTTGGGCACGCCACAATTGCGGCGATAAGTTCCCTCTTTGAGGAGTGGCTAGAGAGGCGCCACTGCGCCCTCACCTTCCGCCTGGCACAGGTCCTCACCGGACACGGTTGTTTCGGGAGGTTCCTGTTCAGGATAAATCGGGAGGGAACGCCAGGGTGTCACCACTGTGGGGATCGCCCGGAGGACACGGTGGTGTATACGGTGGAGGTCTGCCCGGTTTGGGCGGGGCCCCGCCGTGTCCTCATGGCGGCGATCGGCGGCGGCGACCTCTCGCGTCCGGCCCTCATACAGGCCATGGTACGGAGCGAGAGTGAATGGGAGGCCGTCACCTCCTTCTGCAAAGCAGTAATGCTCGCGAAGGAGGAGGCGGAACGCGTGAGGGAGAGGCAATCTCTGCACGCTCGCGCGCCTAGCCGCCGCAGGAGACGCCCTGGACGGGAGTCAACAGCCGACTCCGTAGGCGCGGGCTTGCGGGCGGCGAGCTTTGGGCAGCTCGCTGCCCGGTAAGGACCAGGCCCGGGTCGACGGCGCGTTGTGTTCCACGCGCGCCTCAAAGAGCTGTCAGCACGAACTGACGGGGTCCGCTAGGGCCGATTCCGCCGGGGCTGCGGGTTGTTTGAAAGAGATACCGTGGCCCCTGGCACAGGCAATTGAAGGAACACGGGTGGGTTTTAGTCAGTAAAAGGCTGACACTCCCTTCTGCTCCGCCCAGAGCGGGAGGAGTCATTTGATGATTTCCCACCCAAAAAAAAAAAAAAGGTAAATCGTACAGCGCCAGTGCATTCTTGGACATATCTCAAGCTTTTGACCGCGTGTGGCATGAAGGATTGTTATTCAAATTGAAAAATGGACTACCAGGTCACCTTTACGGAATATTAAAATCATTTCTCCAGCAGCGCCATTTCATAGTACAACAAGGGGAAGCACTGTCTGACCTCCGCCCTATAAAAGCAGGAGTTCCACAGGGCAGCGTACTGGGTCCTATACTCTACTTACTCTTCACTGTGGATCTGCCGACATCTGAATCCTTAATTACTGGAACCTTTGCTGACGATACCGCTATACTAGCTACACATAGCGACCCAAAAATAGCCTCACAAATACTCCAAAAAGGGCTAAATGACATATCCCACTAGCTCAAAAAGTGGCGGATAAAAGTAAATGAAACAAAATCAGTCAACGTAACATTCACCTTAAGAAGAGACTCCTGTCCTCCAGTCACACTTAACATCATTACAGTCCCACAGGCAGATCATGTGAGCTACCTTGGACTGCACTTGGCTTACCTGGCAAAAACATATTTTCACTAAGAGAAAGCAACTTGGTATTCAAACGCGAAAACTTTACTGGCTCATTGGACGAAAGTCTTAATTGTCTCTCGAGAACAAAATACTTCTGTACAAGTCAATACTGAAGCCCGTCTGGACGTATGGAATCCAACTATGGGGTACTGCATCCCATTCAAACATTGAAATCATACAAAGGTTTCAAAATTAAGCACTCCGCATGATAACCAATACCCCCTGGTTCGTACCCAACGAATTATTACACCGTGATCTATACCTGCCCACTGTGAAATAAGAAATTGTATGCCATACCAGAACCTATAAAGAGCGTATCGAACGACACCCAAATACTATGGCGCGGCCACCTAAGGCAAACCACAACAAAGCGTGACGTTTAAAGCGTAAAATACCTCAAGACTTAATACAATCACAGTAAACACAGCTACTGTTTTGACAATGAGGATGTGACACAGGTCACATACCGAGCGCGCCAGCGATAGCACCAACCAACATACTGCTGAATGTCCCACAGAGGAGACAGATTGTAGTAAATAAAGAAACCATAATTTTTTTTTTTTTTAATTAATCAATCTGTCACACTATTCATTTTAGTTTTATATAAGTGACAATTATTTTTTATAGGTACCTACGACTACATCGACAATTTTAATCGAGCTTGTATAACGGTAATCAATTTATCAACGTTCCATGTATCGAATTGTGTTGTTAAGCCAATTTTACTAAAACAAAGCCGTATTATTATTATTTTTAGGGTTCAGCACCCAAATAGTGGCAACAAGACCCTATTACTAAGGTTGCGCTGGCCGACCGTCCATCCATCCATCTGTCCGTCTGTCACAAGGCTATATCTTTTGAACCCATAAAAGGTAGAGAGTTTATTTCACAGAGTGTGTACTACTATGGCTTCTATTGGTCATGCACTCTCTAGTTTAAGCCTAGCGTGTAATTATGGTTGTGTACATTGTGCATTAAACAAATAAATAAATAAATATAAAGTTAAAAATTGAAAAAGTTTTTGTTTGATGTTAATAATATCAATATAATTAAGAAATGAAAAAAAGTGAAGTTAGATTTAAATTACCTAATGTCAGAAGTAGCGAATGTGACATCATATTGAATGGCCAAAAACTAGAATTTATTTATCAGACAGTTTTCCTAGGAATCACGCTAGACGAGACATTACAATGGGGACCTCATATAACATCTATTGCGGGGCGGCTAATCTCGGCCGCATATGCTGTTAGAAAGATATAACAATTAACAGATGAAGAAACCGCGCGTTTGATCTATTTTAGTTACTTCCACAGTAGTATGTCATATTGCATTTTACTGAGGGGTCGGGCTGCTGACATTGAATCCATTTTTATTTTGCAAAAGAGAGCTGTCAGAGCCATTTACAATCTACGTCGCTGCGATTCTCTTAGGGAACTATTTAAAAGGGTGAATATTATGACGGTACCTTGCCAATTCATTCATGAAAATATTATGTATGTAAGAAAAAAGCAACATATTTTTAATAAAATATGTGATAGACATAATTTTAATACTAGAAATAAAGATCAATTAGATCAACCTTTTTTCAGATTATCTAAAGTACCTACATACATCTTTTACGGGTACTGTATTAAATGTTACAACAAAATACCTTGTGAAATATTGCAATTAAATGAAAGAAAATTTAAAACTTATATTAAAATTACAAAGTGTAATTTTAATATAAGTTTTAAATTTTCTTTAAGCAAGGATATTACAAATTAGAGGATTATATCCAAGATAAGAAAGCTTCGAAACATGCTGGTCCTGCTCCATAGGACAATCTCTAGAGGCTAGACAAAATCAAACGGGTTGCTAATGTAATTGTATAATTTTTATTTCTTTGACATTGATTTACATTCTGTAATTACTTAAAGTCACACCCGGACTTATTACTCCTTATTTAATTATGAAAATCGTCTACTTTTGGAATGTTTGTAAATATGTGAGCACCATGTATCTATCACATCGTTAATTTATATGTCATGGATTCATTAATCCATTTTAATTCTTTTACTTATTGTGGTAAAGTAATTTTATTTTTAGGTGCATCGTCTTCACATATAATTATATAATAATTAATGTATGCAAAATATTGTAAAATATTTTAAAAGAGTAACGGTGGAGTTTCTTGCCCATTCTTATCCATACGAAAACTACCTTTTGGAAGGGGCGACTAGAATCAATTTTATTTTAATTGTATGTTTGACGTTCAAAAGTGCCTTTTATGTGCCTATTTGAAATAAATGATTTGACTTTGACTTTGAAGAGATTAGACGGCAGGTGCTTACGTGCCTTCTTATCCCTTCACCACCCTTGGTTAACTGGTAGAGAATGCCTATTGCATTAAGTCCGCCTTTGTACCTTGTACAAACCAGTCTACCTTTGCTATAAGACGTAATAACTCACTTTCAGACTCTTTCTCGATTACTGCTCACTCATTTCTGGTTCTTTCTAATTCGCCCACGTCGTGTTCTTGTCCTAATATTACCAGAACACTGAGCGTTAAATAACTAGGTGTACAAATAGATAGTGAACTAAAATGGGATAATCAAATTGATGATCTCACCACCAGAACCCTCCGTCTCTTAAATATCTTTAAGTCCCTGAGAAAATCAGCTGATCTCGACACTATCAGAATGGCGTACTTTGGCCTGTGTCAATCAGTACTAGGGTTACGGTATGGGGAGGGGCGAAAAAAACATTCCTTCTCAAACTAGAGAGAGCACAGAGAGCTATAATTAAAGTTATGACCAGAAAACCTTACAGATACCCAACGACTCAACTGTATTCCGACTGTAAAGTTCTCACAGTACGTCAACCCTTTGTGCTCTACTCAGTCCTTAAAAAACATTCTTCCCTACCCCCTTCCAACCGAAAAAAGCGCACGTTTACCCCTCCAAGTACTGCTCATAGAACAGCCTTTGCCAAACATCAGTATCTTATTCTGAGCTCTCTCATTTACAGAAAAATTCATAAGCTCCTAAACATACTTGATCTGACAAAATGGGAAATTAAACGCAAACTTACAGAGTGGCTACTTCAACAATACTATAATCACACATAATTGTCAGCAGATGTACCTTGTACTTAGATCAACATGTTCTACCACATAATGTAGTAACATAACTTTGTATATCTTTCTAGTAACTATTGTAAGTTTTGTTTTTCTCACCATCTGTACCTTCTTGATCAACAAACAATTTATTATTATTATTATTATGTGCATGTGATATCTAAGATATACTAGACTCTAGAGTTTAAGTTTGTCTAAAAGTGGTCTTGACCAATGTCTGCGTACAGCCTAAGTATCATCGTAGCTAGTTCCCTTGATCCGCCACGATCCTTCTACAAAAGTTTTTGCGTTGACCAACTCTAAGGTATCAAATAATCATGGTAGACTGTGGCTCCGCTTGAAGTGACACTTTGGCAACTTCGTAAACCCATTTTGAGTCTGATAGTGCATAATGTTGGATTGCAAACAATCCTCTGCTAGATATAATAGAATATTATTATGATCAGATGCATAGTATGTCTATGTAAGCCCGATTAGATATTATCGTTGAAGGGCAAAGGTTCTTTAAAGCGGGAGGGAAGCCAGTATTGGATTGAGAGAGTAAGTAATTGAGATACAATAATATTTAATATGTTTTTATATAACCGGATTTAAACCTCATCCTCAGGTGCGGTGAGTTTTCGTTTGATGTACTTTTTTACTAGCCACTTGACACCTTTGCCTAATAATTTCCCAAACCCTCGTCGTCTCACGATTACAACACATTCACCCGTGGTAGCATCTCTTTCCGTGCCGGGGGGACAGCCGGCTTTGAAGACATCTGGATCTGCATCGCGTCGCATCAAGGCAAGATATGTTCGTCGTCTCACGATTACGACACATTCACCCGTGGTAGCATCTCTTTCCGTGCCGGGGGGACAGCCTGCTTTGAAGACATCTGGATCTGCATCGCGTCGCATCACGACATCATATGAACCACCTCGTCGTCTCACGATTACGACACATTCACCCGTGGTAGCATCTCTTTCCGTGCCGGGGGGACAGCCTGCTTTGAAGACATCTGGATCTGCATCGCGTCGAATCACGACAAAATCTTCATCATTGTACTGACATTTGACTATAGCCACGCTCGCTATTATAACAAGAAAGATGAGTGACTTCAACATTCTTGAGTCCTTCTACAGGTTGACTGTGATTTTGTATGACTGTGTTTGCCTATTTATAGATCATTTGATTTTATTTGTGTAACAATTATTTTTTACAGGTACCTACATCAATTATTTTTATCAAGCTTGTTATAACTGTCAATAATCACTAATCAATTTATCAAAGTTCCATGTATCTAATTGTGTTGTTAAGGAAATTTTAGTGAAATAAAGCCGTATTATTTTTATTTTTAGGGTTCCACATCCAAAGGATCCTATTACTAAGGCTACGCTGGCCTACCATCCATCCGTCTGTGCGTCCGTCTGTCACAGGGCTGTATCTTTTGAACCGAAGGTGGTTTTACACCGGCGAGGCGAGGCGTGGCTGGGATGGGCGAGAATTGAAATCACGCTTACCCTTTTGCACCGAAAGATGTCTCGCGATGGCCAGCGCTGCCTCGCGCCGGCCATCGCCACCTCGCGCTGGCTCGCACTATCACGAGCCACCGCCCGGCCAGCTGTGTCACGTGCGCCAGCCAGCCGTATCTCGCGCGCCTTCTTCGTTTTTTGGAGAAAGAGGCAGTGCAATTCGATACGAATGGATAGCCATTCGTGTCGTGTCCACACATCCCTCTTGACGTTCTCATCTCGGCTGCATGCAATCGCCTTTCATTCATCCGTTTTGTGGCTTAACATTCTAATCCATATCAGACAGTAAGAGATTATAAATCTTAATAATAACGTAATCCACAAAAATAAAACTACAGCGACACTATAAATCTTAAAACAATGAATTATTTAACTGATTTACCGCTACATAATGGATTTGTCCCTTTCGATCCGCGCCGAGCTAACCCATGCGGTTGCCAGGACCCACTGAATTATAAAAATAGGTTAAAGTGGAATTTAGAAGTGAGCGTAAAAACTTTATACAAGATTTTTATTGTATTCTTAAAATTAAAACTGCATTGAAAAGAAAGGAATTAATTTGTTAGTCAGTTTAGAACACATAAATAAATTACATAATAATAATTATCAAGATACCTATCCAGGAGATAGTTTCTTTTGTTTGGCGATTAGGCCCACCAAAATAGTGAATGAAACGTCTTCAAATGAAACGCATTTTCATTTGTTTCTTAAGATGTCTAGATTAGTGGTGGTAGTCATTATTCTTCGTTTAACGGGAATACTGAAAATTACGATGATAACCTGAAAAACACACTAAAAAGCTATTGTTTAGTGAGTAGGTGGGCCTCATCTGTATTATAATGTAATAAAATAGTATTAATATGGATCACTGTTGTTGTCTGAAATAAATGAATTTATTTTTTATTTATTTATTTATAGGGTGATTTGAACGTTTCATGAAATCAAAAATCAATTTTAATGAGAGTAAAAATACATGTTCTGTAGGTTAGTCGTTAGCCGTCAGTTGATAATGTCGATAATCGTCATTGTATCGTCATTGATTATCAGATTGAAAATGGACTGTGAATAGGAGAAGACGGTCTATACAAAATCGAACAAGGCCGAAATAAACGAATAATATACGAAGCTGCTGGGAACTTTGTATTCGAATTACATAATTGAGACAATCGAGTGCATGAACGATAATGAATCAGTAACATCACTAGAGTCAAATTGACAAGCAACGTAAAACTACAATCCATTTCACATTGATTTTTAAACCACTTTACTCGAGAGTAAGCGAACTTAAAAATGGGATTAAAACCCAGGAGGACCTGCTGCAGCGTCCATCGTACATTTTTTTACTTAATGAAACAGATTCGGTTACCATCTCGAACTGGAGGTAATTAGGTATATATTTTGTTTTATTTTATTAAAATCGTTAAAAATGCTTCAATACATGCATATCTGGAATCGAATCAACTAAGCGCATTATTAAAAAAAAAATCTTTAAATAAATCGTAATAGATTTCGCGGTTCCGGTTAGACTTTATTGAAAAATCGACCATTGTAAATGATAAATTGGTTACGTTTTTTTTAAGTATAATACGATTAATAGACGTTTCAATACAGTGGGCTTATGTATATAGAGTCCTTATGTATATAGAGTCCGCGCGAACTAAGTCTGCGCGCTGTCAAAATCGGAAATAATCGTTTGCCGCCATCTCGACGTTTACACGAAAACGGAGTGATACCTACGTCTGGTAAAAATCTATTTTGGAATAAAATGATCGCAAATTGCATGGAACCTCCTTGTTCACAACTCTTTTGAAGGACTAATTTTAAATGTTCAGCCAGTACTGCCGGTTAGTTTTTTTTGACATTAAAGAAAAACAACTGAACATGTTTTTCGTCGTCGTCTGTCGTGATTAAACATTATTTTTTGCGCAAAAAAACTATAGCAAATAAGACACAAAAACTTGATAAATATTATGGGGGCTCTGCTCCGTGGATTAAAATGATATAACTGGTTCAACAATTTTCGGTAAGGTCGTACAAGCGCAAGTGATGCTATGCATCGAAGACGCGCAGTTGAGGTCACTACTCCAGAGATGATCGCTAAAATCCACGATATAGTGTTGAACGACCGAAGAGTAAAAGTGAGGGAGATAGTAGGCATCTCAGACAAACGTGTTCGCAATATCTTACACCAATATTTAGATATGAAGAAGCGATCCGCGCGAAAGTAGTCAAACTAAAAGCATTTATTTCATTAATGTAAACTAGTTTTGAATTGTCAAGGAGTCGGTTAGTCAGAAAATATTATGAAGCTAGTTGCCCATTCCAAAAAGTAGTGTATTTACAAGGCAGATGTGAATGTCGAGGCAATTCAGCTGCTAGACAACACGGACATAGTGCGTAGGCTAAAGAGAACTAAAGCATTTGAGTAAGTGTAGTATCTCTATTTTTATAGTGAATGAATAATAGTGCGGTGATAATGGTGCTATACATGTAACACATGAACAAAGTGTTTTATCAATTATCAGACCCTAAGAAAGTGCTATGAAACTGTGTAAAAGTGCAAATTGACACTATTCTTAGTTTTAACATAATCTATCTCGTAAAATATTAAGTTAGAGTTAAATTGCTTATTAGTCTGTTAGGCTAGATTGTAATCAATTACTAAGAACTTTAGTTCTTATTAATAAAGAAAAAAAAACAAGGCAGATGTGAGTGGAGCGGGTGGGACCAGATGTATGAACATAAACGAGGCAAAATAAATATATAAGGATCGTAGCAGGTGGCACTCTATATTTTCTACCTATGGAAAGAAGTGAAGGTAGTATGGGAAGAAGGTGTAAGTATAAACATGTATGTAAAAGTAGTTAATTTTCTTCGTCTGAAAAATAAAATACTTTATATAACATATTTTTATAACATTCATGACGTTATACCGATAGCGCCATCTTTTATAAGCTTTACAATTCTCTAAATCACCGCCCTCTAGCGGAAAATGCATGTACTACAACATAGAAACGGGCACACTGCACACGGGCGAAACCATTTTCCTGGCTTTCATTGAGTTTCCCGACTTTACCGGTTGGTGGCGTTATTGTAAGATAGCCATCGCGTATATTCCTTGGTACTTATACTTTCGGGATTTTGGAATAAGCTAATGATCCATCTGATAGAAAATTAAACAACAAAAGAATTGGAATGTGTCGTCGAATAAAGAGAAAAACACTTCTGTGACATACTTTTCAAAATAGCTTTATAGAGGTATGAGGAACAGGGTGTAAAGTTCACTCATCCTCCATAGAAAAGGGAGGATCCTCCGACCAGACGGGTGTTGTGTCTGGCGGGCAATCGCCCAACGATTGATGTTGGGAAATTGTATCTATGCTAATTGCGCGGCAAACTCTGCTTACGAGATGCAGGATTTGCGTGACGTCAGTATGACGCGTTGTTCGCATGTGGCGTTGTAGATACCGCTACATCACTCCCCTCCGGAGACCGGAGGTCGATAGTGGACTGAGTCTTGTATCTTGCGATGCTTGCCAGGCCAGCTGAGGTTCCAGTGAGTCGGAACCGGTTGCCGCATAGTTCACGGTGAGTCGGAACTGTCTGCGGAGTTGTCCCCAGTGAGTCGGGGTGGCGCTGCGTTATATTCCAGTGCGTCGGATGTACAGCGCCGGGTTGAGGCTGGCTGCTGCGTCGACCAGGAGAGGGTGCTCTGCTTGTTGACCGGCCGAAAGTGCAGTGTCCTGTGCCGAGGTTGCTGATGAGGCTGAGGGTGATGACCAGGTATGCGCGGACGCTGCATGCTGATGGTCAGGATACCCGTTGAAGCCGTGAATGCTGGCTGGCTGGGTGACTCGCCGCTAAAGCTTGCGGGAGTGATGATGATGACGTCACGCTGAAGTGTTTGCACGAAGGCTGCGCTGACGTTCATGTCCGGGGTCACCAGTATAGAGGTATGAGGACAGGGTGTAAAGTTCACTCATACTCTATAGAAAAGGGAGGATCCTCCGACCAGACGGGTGTTGTGTCTGGCGGGCAATTGCCCTAACGATTGATGTTGGGAAATTGTATCTATGCTAATTGCGCGGTAAACTCTGCTTGCGAGATGCAGGATTTGCGTGACGTCAGTATGACGCGTTGTTCGCATGTGGCGTTGTAGATACCGCTACAGCTTGAAATTTATGTTTGGTTAAAGCCTGAAGAATTTGTATTTACTTTAAATGAGCATACAAGGAGCCGTTTTAAAATATATAATTACTAGCTGCGCCCCGCACAAGTTTCGATCCCGTGGGAATATTGCGATAAAAAGTATTTAATATGTAATCCTGGTTATAAACCATAAATGTCTGCCAAATTTAATTCAAACCCGTTCAGTAGTTTTTGCGTGAAAGAGTAACAAACATCCATCCATCCATCCATATAAACTTTCACGTTTATAATATTAGTAGGATTAATAATTTAATTTTTGTCAAAAAGCCAGGGGTCGATAATAGTCGTTTCTAACTTCTTGAAATAAAAATAAAAAATCAACTTAAATTGATGATTTTTCGGAGATTTCTATTTGCCAAGTCATTTTTATTTCAATTGGACATTTAAAAAAAAATCAAATCTACACTGCGTACTCTATGACCAAAAGAGAGATGCATGACCAACTTCTATTTTATGTCCAGCATCCATTTACGTTGCTGTCCACAAAACGGTGAGTTGCATTTCAATCGGCCAATCCGCATGCGTAATCGAGCCATTTTGTTTTTTTTTTTTTTTTCATATCCCAGCAGTTACTTTAGCTACTGGTGAAGTCTGTAGAAGCAAAGTGGTTATCATCGTTGTATTTGATTTAGTTGATACACTAAAATCATGAAAATAAAAAAAATCTGCAAAAATACTGCCCTATCAGAATACCAGCACTGCGACATTTATTTTTTAATGTCGAAGCATCATGCTGAGATAGGAGCCTTTTGGCCTCGTCTCGCATAGGACTTTCTGATTAATTTTTCTTTCTTTCTAAATGCGTAACACTCCACCAGTAGCAATGGCTTTCATTTTGACAACTAACCAACATTCATTGCGTTATTTACGTTACTGAGCAGACCAATTTTTACACACAAAGAAAACTTTTTTTTATCATATTAAAATATCGATAAGTAACCATCACGCCTGCGAAGTTCCACTAGCTCATTTAATTTCACCCTGTTTAAGTAAATCGCGACTTTTTCTGATATAAACAAACATCCACTTTACTACAACGCCTAAGGGACGTTCAGCATGAAATATGAATAATAGAACATTAAAGTCACAGTTACCGTTAATACCTACAATTATAAATACACAATTCCCCGGCCAGTTAGCTCGAAACACTAGAACTTCACAATCCAAACCCTTTGAAACTCGACTATAAAGCGGATTTTACTAATCTGTGTCAATTTGCCGAAGTCAATGAATATAAGATTAATTGGGGTACGTATCTCGGCGATCGGGGCCTCTTTTGAATAATTAATAGGGATGTTATGCTGTCCCCCTCTGACATATAATTCTGTCACGTTTCTCGACTTTAATTGGATAAAGAACAGGTAGTCCGGTCTTAATACACGTAAATGTAAGGGGCTGTTAATTCTTGTTGGGCAGATGGAAATTTCGTCTGTTCTCGGTGTACTGTTTTTTTGGTCCTAACGCCATCTTGCTTTTTAATGGGCGCGGAAATTCTAATTAATGTTAATTGGAATGGCGCTTCGTGGGTTTTGGGTTACTGAATGCCTGAGGGATATAGTTCACTAATTGTTGTACAACAGTAATTGTGTTTATGATTCTTACTCTAGAACCACAACGTAAACTTATAATCATTTAGGGCTGATTTTTCCAACGCGAGATAATTTTATCCAAGGAATAATTTTGAATTTTTGGCAGTTCTTCCATACAAAATCTGTCAGACGTCAATTTTATTCCACGAATAAAAATTATCAGCTGTTTGAAAAATCAGGTCTTAGAAAGATTATTTACATTAATTAAATGTGTTTTTTCTACTTTACAATCACTTGATCCGTTGATGTAGTGGTCGCAAGCACTCTGCAGAGCGTGCTGGGTTCGATTCCCCGGTGAGGGAAAGTGTTATTGGGTTTATCCCATCAGAAACTTCTCAGTAGCAGCCCAGAGTCTGGAATTCTGCCCGGTTGACGGTAATAGGCTCGCCCCATTTTACATGGGATTTAAACATAACTGGCTTAACGTATAAAGTAACGTATAACGTAACATATAACGTAACGTATAACGTTACGTATAAAGTAACGTATAACGTAACGTATAACGCAACGTATAACGTAAAGTATAACGAAACGTATAACGTAACGAATAACGTAGTTATACTATAGGTACACCTCTGCCTGTCTGCTTACGCTATATGTACCTAGTATAATATATACATATTACATATTATATTGAGAGCAGTCAGTGGTGGCCCAGCGGTAACGATCGCGACTTACGAGTTATTTATTTATTTATTATTAAAGCACATCAACAACACAAATACAAACATTTAAAAATAACAGAGAACAGAGACATGGAGTAGTGTTTACGTCAATTGCAGACGTGCACAGCATTCACAACAAAAGAGAAGAAAAAAACACAGGAGTTATAGGTCGTAGGTTCGAACCTAGACAGGTGCTTTATTTTGTGTAAATTGTTTCATCACCACTGCTCTCAAAACGGCGAAAAAAAACATCGTGAGGAATCCGGCATGTCCTGGAACCAAAAATTCGAAGATATGTGACATCTAGCAACCTGCAGTAGACCCGCGTGGCAGATTATAGCCCACTCCCTCTCGAAGAGAGGAGAGGAGGAATAATATAATTATGCTGATTATGATGATATAAATTATCTAGAATACTTTCATTCGTAAATATAGAATCATGTAAAAACAACGAAAACTCACTATGATATTGGATATCGAAACTTA
Source organism: Apamea epomidion (assembly GCA_947507525.1). NCBI lineage: Eukaryota > Metazoa > Arthropoda > Insecta > Lepidoptera > Noctuidae > Apamea > Apamea epomidion. Next base: position 2,660,595 of record OX382226.1, read on the forward strand.
TACGATGTACACATAAATACGTTAGGATTCGGACCCGGCATGAACCCTAATATTTTATTTACGCCATGTGAATGTTTAATACTAAATATCAGTCAGTATTTCCTATCTTGCATATGCAAAATTTACCCTCATATGACGATTATAGTAATTCAAAGTAAATAAAAATGGGAACGTAATTGCTTATAAATATTTAGGGGTTAAAGTATGAAATTGCCGATTTGTACTGAAAAATTGAAATTAGTTTTTTTTTTTTAATTTAACATATTTATTTAATCAATATAATTACCAATATTATCTATACATTGCTGCCATCTAATAGGAGGGTCATTTATGCCTTTGCGATAGAACTCTCGTGATCTAGATTCGACAAACTGTGTGAAAGGTTTCTAATTGCAGTTCCTGTAGAGTTAAAACGGTTTCTCGTGCTGTATGAAGTCTCGCGTTATCATGGAACAATAATGGTGAAGATCGATTCATGAGTCGGAGCTGTTTCACTGCTAGTTTTGCTATCATTGTTCGGAGTTCGGCACAGTAGACATCTGCCGTTATTGCTTGACCAGATCGGAGAAAGCTATAGTGAAAAACACCATGCTGAGACCACCAAACCATTACCTTTTCATTAGTAAGCTTTGCTTTTCCATCACGAAAGCGTTTAAACCAAAATCGCACGGTGCGTTCATTAGCAGTCCGCTCTCCAAACGCAACATTGATATTGCGAACTGTTTCTGCCGCGTTAGTTCCGCGTCGGAACTCGTATTCAAAATTAACTGGAATTTTCGAAGTATCAATCTTTCTTGTCTAAGCTGAATAAAAAAAACAACTGAAAGTCGATAATCGATTGTTGCACATTTTTTAAAAGAAGAACTTCATAGGTACCATGTGAAAAAGTTTTACTCAAAAATATCAAACCATGAAGGTTCTATGTCCATTCGAAGTACCTATTACAATGAAATTGCAATTTCATACTTTAACCCCTATTAAGAGCATCAAGCATGGCTTATTAGCTAGATTATACGAGAAAATAAAACGACAACACACAAACTTTTTTTTTGCTTTATTTTTACCTAATGTTATTTATTCATTAATTGATCGCCTCATCTGAACCAATAAATACTAACAAAATGTGGACAAGAATAGTCTGAAATAAAAGATTTTATTTTTATTAAATCGTCAAGATAATTTCACATCAGTGATTAATGTAACATCCATTTGCGAATATTTTTTACACTATGAAATAGTTATATTAATGACCGATTTCTATAATTTACGCACCGAATGAAGCAAAGACCTCATATCTTTACATCGTAGACCCGCCCAT